>BJEL01000003.1:0-2529132 GCA_019972355.1 Drosophila kohkoa | reverse complement strand
TTCCCTCAATTTCATCCAGATTGCCCCAGTTATATTCTAATCTAAATTAAATTCTTATTTTAAATAAATCAAATTTCTAAACTACACAAAATTGTCTTTACACGCCAACTTGTAAATAATTTAATTTATTTCCCTAAACTCGATTATATTGTGTCATTAGTAAAAAAAAATCCTCCATAAAAAAATTCAGTTTACCGAAGCAGCGTGTTTGACATTTTAAGACACAACTGTACCTTCGTGTACCGTGCAATACTTTCTCTTGTGAAAATCGACATTTTAAGACACTTTGACACAACTGTACCACTGTGTAGTGTAGTCTTTGCTCATGTGAGAAACTCAATAACCATTCTGAACGAATATCAATATAATTACTAAGTATATATAATATTAAAAAAAATGATTCTCTTTAATAAATTTGGTCGTCCTGAAAAGGACGTTTTGGGTTTTGTTGATTTGTGTTATATGCGAGTTTAAATTTGAATTTAAGCCTTCTTTTCGGTCTTCTTGGGCAAGAGAACAGCCTGAATATTAGGCCAAACACCGCCCTGGGCAATGGTGACACCCGAAAGCAGTTTGTTCAACTCCTCATCGTTGCGGATGGCCAATTGCAGATGACGAGGGATAATCCTAGTCTTCTTGTTGTCACGGGCTGCGTTACCAGCCAACTCCAAAACTTCAGCAGCCAAGTATTCCATCACAGCAGCCAGGTACACAGGAGCACCAGCACCAACAGCTCGGCATAGTTGCCCTTGCGAAGCAGACGGTGGTGAATACGGCCAACGGGAAACTGAAGACCAGCGCGGTTGGAACGAGACTTTGCCTTTCCTTAACTTTGCCACCTTTACCACGACCAGACATTTTTTTTATTATTTCTACTCACTGTTTCACACACAAAACTCGAATATTGTTGCCACATGAATCCATTGCCAGCTATTTATACTTTTTCGAGCTACCTATCGTTCCGTTAAGGGATGACAGCTGCTGCTGATAACCGGTTACGTGAGAGCTCGTCTAACGGAAAGCGTTGCTACAATAAAAGTATAAATTGGGTGTGTTTCGGATCTCTAGCAAAATAACTGTGAAGTGAATTTTGAAAGTGAATTTGAATTTGAATCATGCCGCCCCAAGACTAGGGAAAGGCAGCCAAGAAGGCTGGCAAAGCGCAGAAAAACATCACCAAGAACGACAAGAAGAAGAAGCGCCAAGAGGAAGGAAAGCTATGCCATCTACATCTACAAAGTGCTGAAGCAGGTCCATCCTGACACCGGTATCTCATCGAATGCAATGAGCATCCATGAACAGCTTTGTGAACGACATTTTCGAGCGCATTGCTGCCGAGGCCTCCCGTTTGGCTCACTACAACAAGCGGTTCGACTATCACCAGTCGGGAAATCCAAACCGCTGTCCGTCTCTTGCTGCCTGGAGAAGCCAAGCACGCTGTCAGTGAGGGAACCAAGGCTGTCACCAAGTACACGAGCTCGAAGTAATTCGATTTCTTTGCACAACCTACATACAAAAAGTAAAAGGCCCTTTTCAGGGCCACAAATTACCTATCCAAAGAGTTGAAATTCAATATATGTAAATAGTATAAATGAATAGTAATAATAGAGCTTAATGACGGTATACCTAGAAGTTCGCCTAGTTTTTAATAAATAAATACGGCGTTTCCCAGCATTTTATAAATTTTCAACCGAGATGGGACGGTACTTTTTAGTTTAATGAGAACAGAGAACTTCATAAAAGTGGAAGCATGTTAAAGGTATTGCGCGCCATCGAAAGTTACTTTTGTTGCTATACCCTTTTTGGGTATTTTAATTTTGGGTTCGAAGAATTTTTATTTAGCTACCTGTCTCACGATTTTAAATTATCTGTTATCATCGAAAAGTCATCTCGTAATGTAACATATGTAACTTGAAAACTCATTTCTCTTTTGATATAAGATTTGTAGCCCTGAAAAGGGCTTTGTTAAATAACAAATTTCATATTCTTGAAACTTTGCACGACAATCTTCAACGTCCTTGTGCTCTGTTCTTATTTCTTGGCTGCAGCTGCAGTTTTTGCCTTGGGTTTCTTAGCAGTCACTGCGGCTTTCTTTGGCGACGCTGCCGCCGCTGCCTTCTTTGGCTTCGGCTATTGGCAGTTGCGGTCTTGGGCTTTGGTGCTTTTGCCTTCGCAGCACTCGATTGGGCGCCGCCTTTGCTGTTGTGGGCTTAGCCTTTACTGTACCACTCTTCTTGGCCTCCTTAGCCTTGGCTTTCTCAGTCTTCTTCTTCTCAGCGGTCTTCTTGGTTGCTACAGCTTTGCTTGGTTTCTTCTCAGCGGACCCTGCTGCTTTCTTGGCCTTGGTGCCGGCAGCCTTCTTCTTAGCTGCTGCTGCTGATGCAGCGACCTTCTTCGGTTTCTTTTCCACTGAGGAAGCCTTAGCTTTTGGCTTCGGCTCCTTTTTGGCAGATGCAGACAATTGAATGAACCAGATGCGCCTTGCCTTTAGCTTGGATAAGTTTTCCACTGGCAACAGCGCTCTTCAGGTACTTCTTAATGAATGGTGCCAATTTCTGGGCATCGCACTTGTATGTGGCACTGATGTACTTCTTGATGCCATAAGCGACGAGCCACCACGTTCCTTAAGGTTCAGGATTGATGCGTCCACCATTTGCTGAGTTGGAGGATGTGATGGTGGAACTGCCGGCTTCTTCACCTTCGATGCGGATGCCGCTTTCTTAGCAGCCACCTTCTTCTCAGATGCGGGAGTAGCTGGTGGGGCAGCCACGGGAGATGCGGATGTTGCAACTGCGGAGTCTGACATGTTTCACTTCACTTTGTTTTGCTTTACTTTCACACTAAAATGAATCAACTGAATTTACAGTTGGCGGTTGAAATTAGTTGGTCACCCGATTTTGTGAGAATCGAGTAGAAAGGCGCAACGCGAATGTTTAGAGCAGCGAACGTTTCCGCCAAACAAGTTTGCCACTAACCTATTCTTTATTTAATATTTACTATAGTTAATTCTTCGATATTTAATAATGACGTATCGAAATATTTGCTTAAATATTCGACCAACCATATAAAATTAATTGCATTTATCTACAATTACTCACTGTGTTTAAAATTTCACCTTAAATTCAACTTTGTGTCTACACAAAAACAATTATCATATAAAAACTCAATTTATAAATATAAAAACAATAAAAATACAATATTTGAGTCTGAAAACAAGTTCTTTGAACAATTATGTTTTTAATGTATTATTTAATATAAATATAATTTATTGCTCATATTTTTAATTTTACTTCAAACTTGACCATGTACAGTGAAAACCAAGCGACCTCATAGTGTTAGAAGCTATTGAAAATTGATATTGAAAAATAGAAATAAATGTAAAAAATAGAATTTATAATATATTACTTATTTAATATTATTTTCTTAACGATTTGTATAATATCTACAAAAATCTATCATTTAAATATGCATTTTATTCGTATAAACGCGTCTTTATAATTGGAGAGTACAAAGTAAGTACTAACAGATACATAACATTCAACATATGAAGAGTGTAATGCAAAAGAAATATAATAAATATTTACGTTCTCCTATTAATAATCTAAATATTGTTCATTTAAATGTATTCTTTTTATTCATATACACTGATCTATAATAAATGATTAAATTATTTAATGTAATGTATCTTCTTCTTCTATCTTGTCTCTGGTTTGAAATGGTTCTTTCTTTGTACTGCATATTGCTTGGGAAATAAAACCACACTTTGACAGCATAACATGCGCTATTTTCATTATCTAAGATTTATTTAATATAAATGTAGATACAATAGTATCTGAAATTAACCAAACACGCCCTCTTCTTTATTTTAATTTGTACATTATTTTAATGTAATACCGAAGTAATTATAAAGAAAAATGTAAATCTTCTTTCAATAAAATTGTGGTCCTGAAAAGGACCGATTGTTTGATAATTTGATGCTTGTCAAGCACAACGCACAACATTGTCACAATTTAAGCACGTTCGCCACGAATACGTCTGGCCAGCTGGATATCTTTCGGCATGATGGTGACACGTTTGGCATGGATAGCGCACAAGTTAGTATCTTCGAACAGGCCAACCAAGTAGGCTTCACTAGCTTCCTGCAGTGCCATCACAGCAGAACTCTGGAAACGCAGATCGGTCTTGAAATCCTGAGCAATTTCACGCACCAAGCGCTGGAAAGGCAGCTTGCGGATCAGCAACTCTGTGCTTTTCTGGTAACGACGGATCTCACGCAGGGCAACAGTTCCGGGGCGATAACGATGAGGCTTCTTCACACCGCCGTGGCTGGAGCACTCTTACGAGCCGCCTTAGTTGCCAGCTGCTTACGAGGCGCCTTGCCTCCGGTCGATTTACGAGCAGTCTGCTTAGTACGAGCCATTTTTATTTCACAATTTTCACTTCACACAGCAAATGTTTAAAAACACAATAATCAGACGAAGCGACTCGGCTCTCGTATTTATAGTAAAACTGGTGGTGGGTTGCCGAGCGAGAACGAGAACGAGCGATCGGGTTGTTGCCATTCCAGCGTGCGAGTAGCACGCAGATACATATTGCTGACTCTTTCTGGTTTATGTGTCTTTGAGTATAAATAGAGGCGTTTGAGTCGGACCGAACAACAGTATCTTTCTGTACTTCGTTGAGTGTAAAGTAAAATATTAAAAGTGAAAAATGACTGGTCGTGGTAAGGTGGCAAGGGCTTGGGAAAAGGTGGCGCCAAGCGTCATCGCAAAGTGTTGCGTGATAACATCCAGGGTTATCACGAAACCAGCTATCCGTCGTCTAGCGCGTCGTGGCGGTGTGAAGCGCATCTCTGGTCTTATTTATGAGGAAACTCGTGGTGTGCTAAAGGTTTTCTTGGAAAACGTTATCCGTGATGCAGTCACATACACCGAACACGCCAAGAGGAAGACAGTCACAGCCATGGATGTTGTGTACGCTCTGAAGAGGCAAGGCCGCACTCTGTACGGTTTTCGGCGGCTAAGAAAATTTGTATCTACTACAAAGTACAAACTCAAAACCCACATCAATCGGTCCTTTTCAGGACCACCAAAACATTCACTAAAAGAGAAGATAATCAATATATTTTAATTATTAAATAAAATTTGACAACGAAACTAAACGGCACTAAAATGTGTAGCTAGAAAGAATAATTCCCTCAATTTCATCCAGATTGCCCCAATTATATTCTAATCTAAATTAAATTCTTATTTTAAATAAATCAAATTTCTAAACTACACAAAAATTGTCTTTACAACGCCAACTTGTAAATAATTTAATTTATTTCCCTAAAATCGATTATATTGTGTTTCATTAGTAGTAAAAAAATCCTCCATAAAAAAATTCAGTTTACCGAAGCAGCGTGTTTGACATTTTAAGACACAACTGTACCTCGTGTACAGTGCAAATACTTTCTCATGTGAAAATCGACATTTTAAGACACTTTTTGACACAACTGTACCACGTGTGTAGTGTAGTCTTTGCTCATGTGGAGATACTCAATACACCATTTCTGAACGAATATCAATATAATTACTTAAGTATAATATATTAAAAAAATGATTCTCTTTAATAAATATTTGGTCGTCCTGAAAAGGACGTTTTGGGTTTTAGTTGATTTGTGTTATATGCGAGTTTAAATTTGAATTTAAGCCTTCTTTTCGGTCTTCTTGGGCAAGAGAACAGCCTGAATATTAGGCAAAAACACCGCCCTGGGCAATGGTGACACCCGAAAGCAGTTTGTTTCAACTCCTCATCGTTGCGGATGGCCAATTGCAGATGACGAGGGATAATCCTAGTCTTCTTGTTGTCACGGGCTGCGTTACCAGCCAACTCCAAAACTTCAGCAGCCAAGTATTCCATCACAGCAGCCAGGTACACAGGAGCACCAGCACCAACACGCTCGGCATAGTTGCCCTTGCGAAGCAGACGGTGAATACGGCCAACGGGGAACTGAAGACCAGCGCGGTTGGAACGAGACTTTGCCTTTCCTTAACTTTGCCACCTTTACCACGACCAGACATTTTTATTTATTATTTCTTACTTCACTGTTTCACACACAAAACTCGAATATTGTTGCCACATGAATCCATTGCCAGCTATTTATACTTTTTCGAGCTACCTACTCGTTCCGTTAAGGGATGACAGCTGCTGCTGATAACCGGTTACGATGAGAGCTCGTCTAACGGAAAGCGTTGCTACAATAAAAGTATAAATTGGGTGTGTTTCGGATCTCTAGCAAAATAACTGTGAGTGAATTTTGAAAGTGAATTTGAATTTGAATCATGCCGCCCAAGACTAGTGGAAAGGCAGCCAAGAAGGCTGGCAAAGCGCAGAAAAACATCACCAAGAACGACAAGAAGAAGAAGCGCAAGAGGAAGGAAAGCTATGCCATCTACATCTACAAAGTGCTGAAGCAGGTCCATCCTGACAACCGGTATCTCATCGAAGGCAATGAGCATCATGAACAGCTTTGTGAACGACATTTTCGAGCGCATTGCTGCCGAGGCCTCCCGTTTGGCTCACTACAACAAGCGGTCGACTATCACCAGTCGGGAAATCCAAACCGCTGTCCGTCTCTTGCTGCCTGGAGAATTGGCCAAGCACGCTGTCAGTGAGGGCACCAAGGCTGTCACCAAGTACACGAGCTCGAAGTAATTCGATTTCTTTGCACAACCTACATACAAAAAGTAAAAGGGCCCTTTTCAGGGCCACAAATTACCTATCCAAAGAGTTGAAATTCAAATATATGTAAATAGTATAAATATATAGTAATAATAGAGCTTAATGACGGTATACCTAGAAGTTCGCCTAGTTTTTAATAAATAAATACGGCGTTTCACCAGCATTTATAAATTTTCAACCGAGATGGGACTGTACTTTTTTAGTTTAATGAGAACAGAGAACTTCATAAAAGTGGAAGCATGTTAAAGGTATTGCGCGCCATAGAAAGGTTACTTTTGTTGCTATACCCTTTTTGGGTATTTTAATTTTGGGTTCGAAGAATTTTTATTTAGCTACCTGTCTCACGATTTAAATTATCTGTTATCATCGTAAAAGTCATCTCGTAATGTAACATATGTAACTTGAAAACTCATTTCTCTTTTGATATAAGATTTGTAGCCCTGAAAAGGGCTTTGTTAAATAACAAATTTCATAGTCTTGAAACTTGTGCACGACAATCTTCAACGTCCTTGTGCTCTGTTCTTATTTCTTGGCTGCAGCTGCAGTTTTTGCCTTGGGTTTCTTAGCAGTCACTGCGGCTTTCTTTGGCGACGCTGCCGCCGCTGCCTTCTTTGGCTTCGGCTTGGCAGTTGCGGTCTTGGGCTTTGGTGCTTTTGCCTTCGCAGCACTCGATTTGGGCGCCGCCTTTGCTGTTGTGGGCTTAGCCTTTACTGTACCACTCTTCTTGGCCTCCTTAGCCTTGGCTTTCTCAGTCTTCTTCTTCTCAGCGGTCTTCTTGGTTGCTACAGCTTTGCTTGGTTTCTTCTCAGCGGACCCTGCTGCTTTCTTGGCCTTGGTGCCGGCAGCCTTCTTCTTAGCTGCTGCTGCTGATGCAGCGACCTTCTTCGGTTTCTTTTCCACTGAGGAAGCCTTAGCTTTGGCTTCGGCTCCTTTTTGGCAGATGCAGACAATTTGAATGAACCAGATGCGCCCTTGCCTTTAGCTTGGATAAGTTTTTCCACTGGCAACAGCGCTCTTCAGGTACTTCTTAATGAATGGTGCCAATTTCTGGGCATCGCACTTGTATGTGGCACTGATGTACTTCTTGATTGCCATAAGCGACGAGCCACCACGTTCCTTAAGGTTCAGGATTGATGCGTCCACCATTTGCTGAGTTGGAGGATGTGATGGTGGAACTGCCGGCTTCTTCACCTTCGATGCGGATGCCGCTTTCTTAGCAGCCACCTTCTTCTCAGATGCGGGAGTAGCTGGTGGGGCAGCCACGGGAGATGCGGATGTTGCAACTGCGGAGTCTGACATGTTTCACTTCACTTTGTTTTGCTTTACTTTCACACTAAAATGAATCAACTGAATTTACAGTTGGCGGTTGAAATTAGTTGGTCACCCGATTTTGTGAGAATCGAGTAGAAAGGCGCAACGCGAATGTTTAGAGCAGCGAACGTTTCCGCCAAACAAGTTTGCCACTAACCTATTCTTTATTTAATATTTACTATAGTTAATTCTTTCGATATTTTAATAATGACGTATCGAAATATTTGCTTAAATATTCGACCAACCATATAAAATTAATTGCATTTATCTACAATTACTCACTGTGTTTAAAATTTCACCTTAAATTCAACTTTGTGTCTACACAAAAAACAATTATTCATATAAAAACTCAATTTATAAATATAAAAACAATAAAAATACAATATTGAGTCGGATCTGAAAACAAGTTCTTTGAACAATTATGTTTTTAAATGTATTATTTAATATAAATATAATTTATTGCTCATATTTTTAATTTTACTTCAAACTTGACCATGTACAGTGAAAACCAAGCGACCTCATAGTGTTAGAAGCTATTGAAAATTGATATTGAAAAATAGAAATAAATGTAAAAAATAGAATTTATAAATATATTACTTATTTAATATTATTTTCTTAACGATTTGTATAATATCTACAAAAATCTATCATTTAAATATGCATTTTATTCGTATAAACGCGTCTTTACTAATTGGAGAGTACAAAGTAAGTACTAACAGATACATAACATTCAACATATGAAGAGTGTAATGCAAAAGAAATATAATAAATATTTACGTCCTCCTATTAATAATCTAAATATTGTTCATTTAAATGTATTCTTTTATTCATATACACTGATCTATAATAAATGATTAAATTATTTAATGTAATGTATCTTCTTCTTCTATCTTGTCTCTGGTTTGAAATGGTTCTTTCTTTGTACTGCATATTGCTTGGGAAATAAAACCACACTTTGACAGCATAACATGCGCTATTTTCATTATCTAAGATTTATTTAATATAAATGTAGATACAATAGTATCTGAAATTAACCAAACACGCCCTCTTCTTTATTTTAATTTGTACATTATTTTAATGTAATACCTGAAGTAATTATAAGAAAAATGTAAATCTTCTTTCAATAAAATTGTGGTCCTGAAAAGGACCGATTTGTTTGATAATTTGATGCTTGTCAAGCACAACGCACAACAGTTGTCACAATTTAAGCACGTTCGCCACGAATACGTCTGGCCAGCTGGATATCTTTCGGCATGATGGTGACACGTTTGGCATGGATAGCGCACAAGTTAGTATCTTCGAACAGGCCAACCAAGTAGGCTTCACTAGCTTCCTGCAGTGCCATCACAGCAGAACTCTGGAAACGCAGATCGGTCTTGAAATCCTGAGCAATTTCACGCACCAAGCGCTGGAAAGGCAGCTTGCGGATCAGCAACTCTGTGCTTTTCTGGTAACGACGGATCTCACGCAGGGCAACAGTTCCGGGGCGATAACGATGAGGCTTCTTCACACCGCCGGTGGCTGGAGCACTCTTACGAGCCGCCTTAGTTGCCAGCTGCTTACGAGGCGCCTTGCCTCCGGTCGATTTACGAGCAGTCTGCTTAGTACGAGCCATTTTTATTTCACAATTTTCACTTCACACAGCAAATGTTAAAAACACAATAATCAGACGAAGCGACTCGGCTCTCGTATTTATAGTAAAACTGGTGGTGGGTTGCCGAGCGAGAACGAGAACGAGCGATCGGGTTGTTGCCATTCCAGCGTGCGAGCAGCACGCAGATACATATTGCTGACTCTTTCTGGTTTATGTGTCTTTGAGTATAAATAGAGGCGTTTGAGTCGGACCGAACAACAGTATCTTTCTGACTTCGTTGAGTGTAAAGTAAAATATTAAAAGTGAAAAATGACTGGTCGTGGTAAAGGTGGCAAGGGCTTGGGAAAAGGTGGCGCCAAGCGTCATCGCAAAGTGTTGCGTGATAACATCCAGGGTATCACGAAGCCAGCTATCCGTCGTCTAGCGCGTCGTGGCGGTGTGAAGCGCATCTCTGGTCTTATTTATGAGGAAACTCGTGGTGTGCTAAAGGTTTTCTTGGAAAACGTTATCCGTGATGCAGTCACATACACCGAACACGCCAAGAGGAAGACAGTCACAGCCATGGATGTTGTGTACGCTCTGAAGAGGCAAGGCCGCACTCTGTACGGTTTCGGCGGCTAAGAAAATTTGTATCTACTACAAAGTACAAACTCAAAACCCACATCAATCGGTCCTTTTCAGGACCACCAAAACATTCACTAAAAGAGAAGATAATCAATATATTTTAATTATTAAATAAAATTTGACAACGAAACTAAAACGGCACTAAAATGTGTAGCTAGAAAGAATAATTCCCTCAATTTCATCCAGATTGCCCCAGTTATATTCTAATCTAAATTAAATTCTTATTTTAAATAAATCAAATTTCTAAACTACACAAAAATTGTCTTTAAACGCCAACTTGTAAATAATTTAATTTATTTCCCTAAAATCGATTATATTGTGTTCATTAGTAAAAAAAATCCTCCATAAAAAAATTCAGTTTACCGAAGCAGCGTGTTTGACATTTTAAGACACAACTGTACCTCGTGTACAGTGCAAATACTTTTCTCATGTGAAAATCGACATTTTAAGACACTTTTTGACACAACTGTACCACGTGTGTAGTGTAGTCTTTGCTCATGTGGAGATACTCAATACACCATTTCTGAACGAATATCAATATAATTACTTAAGTATAATATATTAAAAAAATGATTCTCTTTAATAAATATTTGGTCGTCCTGAAAAGGACGTTTGGGTTTTAGTTGATTTGTGTTATATGCGAGTTTAAATTTGAATTTAAGCCTTCTTTTCGGTCTTCTTGGGCAAGAGAACAGCCTGAATATTAGGCAAAACACCGCCCTGGGCAATGGTGACACCCGAAAGCAGTTTGTTCAACTCCTCATCGTTGCGGATGGCCAATTGCAGATGACGAGGGATAATCCTAGTCTTCTTGTTGTCACGGGCTGCGTTACCAGCCAACTCCAAAACTTCAGCAGCCAAGTATTCCATCACAGCAGCCAGGTACACAGGAGCACCAGCACCAACACGCTCGGCATAGTTGCCCTTGCGAAGCAGACGGTGAATACGGCCAACGGGGAACTGAAGACCAGCGCGGTTGGAACGAGACTTTGCCTTTCCCTTAACTTTGCCACCTTTACCACGACCAGACATTTTTATTTATTATTTCTTACTTCACTGTTTCACACACAAAACTCGAATATTGTTGCCACATGAATCCATTGCCAGCTATTTATACTTTTTCGAGCTACCTACTCGTTCCGTTAAGGGATGACAGCTGCTGCTGATAACCGGTTACGATGAGAGCTCGTCTAACGGAAAGCGTTGCTACAATAAAAGTATAAATTGGGTGTGTTTCGGATCTCTAGCAAAATAACTGTGAAGTGAATTTTGAAAGTGAATTTGAATTTGAATCATGCCGCCCAAGACTAGTGGAAAGGCAGCCAAGAAGGCTGGCAAAGCGCAGAAAAACATCACCAAGAACGACAAGAAGAAGAAGCGCAAGAGGAAGGAAAGCTATGCCATCTACATCTACAAAGTGCTGAAGCAGGTCCATCCTGACACCGGTATCTCATCGAAGGCAATGAGCATCATGAACAGCTTTGTGAACGACATTTTCGAGCGCATTGCTGCCGAGGCCTCCCGTTTGGCTCACTACAACAAGCGGTCGACTATCACCAGTCGGGAAATCCAAACCGCTGTCCGTCTCTTGCTGCCTGGAGAATTGGCCAAGCACGCTGTCAGTGAGGGCACCAAGGCTGTCACCAAGTACACGAGCTCGAAGTAATTCGATTTCTTTGCACAACCTACATACAAAAAGTAAAAGGCCCTTTTCAGGGCCACAAATTACCTATCCAAAGAGTTGAAATTCAAATATATGTAAATAGTATAAATATGAATAGTAATAATAGAGCTTAATGACGGTATACCTAGAAGTTCGCCTAGTTTTTAATAAATAAATACGGCGTTTCACCAGCATTTATAAATTTTCAACCGAGATGGGACTGTACTTTTTTAGTTTAATGAGAACAGAGAACTTCATAAAAGTGGAAGCATGTTAAAGGTATTGCGCGCCATAGAAGGTACTTTGTTGCTATACCCTTTTTGGGTATTTTAATTTTGGGTTCGAAGAATTTTTATTTAGCTACCTGTCTCACGATTTAAATTATCTGTTATCATCGTAAAAGTCATCTCGTAATGTAACATATGTAACTTGAAAACTCATTTCTCTTTTGATATAAGATTTGTAGCCCTGAAAAGGGCTTTGTTAAATAACAAATTTCATAGTCTTGAAACTTGTGCACGACAATCTTCAACGTCCTTGTGCTCTTTCTTATTTCTTGGCTGCAGCTGCAGTTTTTGCCTTGGGTTTCTTAGCAGTCACTGCGGCTTTCTTTGGCGACGCTGCCGCCGCTGCCTTCTTTGGCTTCGGCTTGGCAGTTGCGGTCTTGGGCTTTGGTGCTTTTGCCTTCGCAGCACTCGATTTGGGCGCCGCCTTTGCTGTTGTGGGCTTAGCCTTTACTGTACCACTCTTCTTGGCCTCCTTAGCCTTGGCTTTCTCAGTCTTCTTCTTCTCAGCGGTCTTCTTGGTTGCTACAGCTTTGCTTGGTTTCTTCTCAGCGGACCCTGCTGCTTTCTTGGCCTTGGTGCCGGCAGCCTTCTTCTTAGCTGCTGCTGCTGATGCAGCGACCTTCTTCGGTTTCTTTTCCACTGAGGAAGCCTTAGCTTTTGGCTTCGGCTCCTTTTTGGCAGATGCAGACAATTTGAATGAACCAGATGCGCCCTTGCCTTTAGCTTGGATAAGTTTTCCACTGGCAACAGCGCTCTTCAGGTACTTCTTAATGAATGGTGCCAATTTCTGGGCATCGCACTTGTATGTGGCACTGATGTACTTCTTGATTGCCATAAGCGACGAGCCACCACGTTCCTTAAGGTTCAGGATTGATGCGTCCACCATTTGCTGAGTTGGAGGATGTGATGGTGGAACTGCCGGCTTCTTCACCTTCGATGCGGATGCCGCTTTCTTAGCAGCCACCTTCTTCTCAGATGCGGGAGTAGCTGGTGGGGCAGCCACGGGAGATGCGGATGTTGCAACTGCGGAGTCTGACATGTTTCACTTCACTTTGTTTTGCTTTACTTTCACACTAAAATGAATCAACTGAATTTACAGTTGGCGGTTGAAATTAGTTGGTCACCCGATTTTGTGAGAATCGAGTAGAAAGGCGCAACGCGAATGTTTAGAGCAGCGAACGTTTCCGCCAAACAAGTTTGCCACTAACCTATTCTTTATTTAATATTTACTAGTTAATTCTTCGATATTTTAATAATGACGTATCGAAATATTTGCTTAAATATTGGAACAACCAAATAAAATTAATTGCATTCATCTACAATTACTCACTGTGTTTAAAATTTCACCTTAAATTCAACTTTGTGTCTACACAAAACAATTATCATATAAAACTCAATTTATAAATATAAAAACAATAAAAATACAATATTTGAATCTGAAAACAAGTTCTTTGAACAATTATTTGTTAATGCATTATTTAATATAAATTTAATTTATTGCTCATATTTTAATTTTGGTTCAAACTTGACCATCTACAGTGAAAACCAAGCGACCGCATAGAGTTAGAAGCTGAAAAATTGATATGGAAAATCGAAATAGTGGAAAAAATACGAGCCACTAACCTATTCTTTCTTAATATTTACTATTAGTTAATTCGTCGATATTCTTCGTTTTAATAATGACGTATCGAAATATTGCTTAAATATTCGACCAACCATATAAAATTAATTTCATTTATCTACAATTACTCACTGTGTTTAAAATTTCACCTTTAATACAATATAAAAAACTCAATTTATAATATAAAAAATAAAAATCAATATTTGAGTCTGAAAACAAGTTCTTTGAAAATTTGTTTTAAAGTATTATTTAATATAAATATAATTTATTGCCATATTTTTATTTACTTCAAACTTGACCATGTACAGTGAAAACCAGCGACCTCATAGTGTTAGAAGCTATTGAAAATTGATATTGAAAAATAGAAATAAATGTAAAAAATAGAATTTTAAATATTACTTATTTAATATTATTTTCTTAACGATTTGTAAATATCCAAAAATCTATCATTTAAATAGCATTTTATTCGTTCTAAACGCGTCTTATACCTGGAGAGTACAAAGTCAGTACTAACAGATACATAACATTCAACAATGAAGAGTGTAATGCAAAAGAAATATAATAAATATTTACGTTCTCCTATTAATAATCTAAATATTGTTCATTTAAATGTATTCTTTTATTCATATACACTGATCTATAATAAATGATTAAATTATTTAATGTAATGTATCTTCTTCTTCTATCTTGTCTCTGGTTTGAAATGGTTCTTTCTTTGTACTGCATATTGCTTGGGAAATAAAACCACACTTTGACAGCATAACATGCGCTATTTTCATTATCTAAGATTTATTTAATATAAATGTAGATACAATAGTATCTGAAATTAACCAAACACGCCCTCTTCTTTATTTTTAATTTGTACATTATTTTAATGTAATACCGAAGTAATTATAAAGAAAAATGTAAATCTTCTTTCAATAAAATTGTGGTCCTGAAAAGGACCGATTTGTTTGATAATTTGATGCTTGTCAAGCACAACGCACAACATTGTCACAATTTAAGCACGTTCGCCACGAATACGTCTGGCCAGCTGGATATCTTTCGGCATGATGGTGACACGTTTGGCATGGATAGCGCACAAGTTAGTATCTTCGAACAGGCCAACCAAGTAGGCTTCACTAGCTTCCTGCAGTGCCATCACAGCAGAACTCTGGAAACGCAGATCGGTCTTGAAATCCTGAGCAATTTCACGCACCAAGCGCTGGAAAGGCAGCTTGCGGATTAGCAACTCTGTGCTTTTCTGGTAACGACGGATCTCACGCAGGGCAACAGTTCCGGGGCGATAACGATGAGGCTTCTTCACACCGCCGGTGGCTGGAGCACTCTTACGAGCCGCCTTAGTTGCCAGCTGCTTACGAGGCGCCTTGCCTCCGGTCGATTTACGAGCAGTCTGCTTAGTACGAGCCATTTTTATTTCACAATTTTCACTTCACACAGCAAATGTTAAAAACACAATAATCAGACGAAGCGACTCGGCTCTCGTATTTATAGTAAAACTGGTGGTGGGTTGCCGAGCGAGAACGAGAACGAGCGATCGGGTTGTTGCCATTCCAGCGTGCGAGTAGCACGCAGATACATATTGCTGACTCTTTCTGGTTTATGTGTCTTTGAGTATAAATAGAGGCGTTTGAGTCGGACCGAACAACAGTATCTTTCTGTCTTCGTTGAGTGTAAAGTAAAATATTAAAAGTGAAAAATGACTGGTCGTGGTAAAGGTGGCAAGGGCTTGGGAAAAGGTGGCGCCAAGCGTCATCGCAAAGTGTTGCGTGATAACATCCAGGGTATCACGAAACCAGCTATCCGTCGTCTAGCGCGTCGTGGCGGTGTGAAGCGCATCTCTGGTCTTATTTATGAGGAAACTCGTGGTGTGCTAAAGGTTTTCTTGGAAAACGTTATCCGTGATGCAGTCACATACACCGAACACGCCAAGAGGAAGACAGTCACAGCCATGGATGTTGTGTACGCTCTGAAGAGGCAAGGCCGCACTCTGTACGGTTTCGGCGGCTAAGAAAATTTGTATCTACTACAAAGTACAAACTCAAAACCCACATCAATCGGTCCTTTTCAGGACCACCAAAACATTCACTAAAAGAGAAGATAATCAATATATTTTAATTATTAAATAAAATTTGACAACGAAACTAAAACGGCACTAAAATGTGTAGCTAGAAAGAATAATTCCCTCAATTTCATCCAGATTGCCCCAATTATATTCTAATCTAAATTAAATTCTTATTTTAAATAAATCAAATTTCTAAACTACACAAAAATTGTCTTTACACGCCAACTTGTAAATAATTTAATTTATTTCCCTAAAATCGATTATATTGTGTTCATTAGTAAAAAAATCCTCCATAAAAAAATTCAGTTTACCGAAGCAGCGTGTTTGACATTTTAAGACACAACTGTACCTCGTGTACAGTGCAAATACTTTTCTCATGTGAAAATCGACATTTTAAGACACTTTTTGACACAACTGTACCACGTGTGTAGTGTAGTCTTTGCTCATGTGGAGATACTCAATACACCATTTCTGAACGAATATCAATATAATTACTTAAGTATAATATATTAAAAAAATGATTCTCTTTAATAAATATTTGGTCGTCCTGAAAAGGACGTTTTGGGTTTTAGTTGATTTGTGTTATATGCGAGTTTAAATTTGAATTTAAGCCTTCTTTTCGGTCTTCTTGGGCAAGAGAACAGCCTGAATATTAGGCAAAACACCGCCCTGGGCAATGGTGACACCCGAAAGCAGTTTGTTCAACTCCTCATCGTTGCGGATGGCCAATTGCAGATGACGAGGGATAATCCTAGTCTTCTTGTTGTCACGGGCTGCGTTACCAGCCAACTCCAAAACTTCAGCAGCCAAGTATTCCATCACAGCAGCCAGGTACACAGGAGCACCAGCACCAACCCGCTCGGCATAGTTGCCCTTGCGAAGCAGACGGTGAATACGGCCAACGGGGAACTGAAGACCAGCGCGGTTGGAACGAGACTTTGCCTTTCCCTTAACTTTGCCACCTTTACCACGACCAGACATTTTTATTTATTATTTCTTACTTCACTGTTTCACACACAAAACTCGAATATTGTTGCCACATGAATCCATTGCCAGCTATTTATACTTTTTCGAGCTACCTACTCGTTCCGTTAAGGGATGACAGCTGCTGCTGATAACCGGTTACGATGAGAGCTCGTCTAACGGAAAGCGTTGCTACAATAAAAGTATAAATTGGGTGTGTTTCGGATCTCTAGCAAAATAACTGTGAAGTGAATTTTGAAAGTGAATTTGAATTTGAATCATGCCGCCCAAGACTAGTGGAAAGGCAGCCAAGAAGGCTGGCAAAGCGCAGAAAAACATCACCAAGAACGACAAGAAGAAGAAGCGCAAGAGGAAGGAAAGCTATGCCATCTACATCTACAAAGTGCTGAAGCAGGTCCATCCTGACACCGGTATCTCATCGAAGGCAATGAGCATCATGAACAGCTTTGTGAACGACATTTTCGAGCGCATTGCTGCCGAGGCCTCCCGTTTGGCTCACTACAACAAGCGGTCGACTATCACCAGTCGGGAAATCCAAACCGCTGTCCGTCTCTTGCTGCCTGGAGAATTGGCCAAGCACGCTGTCAGTGAGGGCACCAAGGCTGTCACCAAGTACACGAGCTCGAAGTAATTCGATTTCTTTGCACAACCTACATACAAAAAGTAAAAGGCCCTTTTCAGGGCCACAAATTACCTATCCAAAGAGTTGAAATTCAAATATATGTAAATAGTATAAATATGAATAGTAATAATAGAGCTTAATGACGGTATACCTAGAAGTTCGCCTAGTTTTTAATAAATAAATACGGCGTTTCACCAGCATTTATAAATTTTCAACCGAGATGGGACTGTACTTTTTTAGTTTAATGAGAACAGAGAACTTCATAAAAGTGGAAGCATGTTAAAGGTATTGCGCGCCATAGAAGGTTACTTTGTTGCTATACCCTTTTTGGGTATTTTAATTTTGGGTTCGAAGAATTTTTATTTAGCTACCTGTCTCACGATTTAAATTATCTGTTATCATCGTAAAAGTCATCTCGTAATGTAACATATGTAACTTGAAAACTCATTTCTCTTTTGATATAAGATTTGTAGCCCTGAAAAGGGCTTTGTTAAATAACAAATTTCATAGTCTTGAAACTTGTGCACGACAATCTTCAACGTCCTTGTGCTCTGTTCTTATTTCTTGGCTGCAGCTGCAGTTTTTGCCTTGGGTTTCTTAGCAGTCACTGCGGCTTTCTTTGGCGACGCTGCCGCCGCTGCCTTCTTTGGCTTCGGCTTGGCAGTTGCGGTCTTGGGCTTTGGTGCTTTTGCCTTCGCAGCACTCGATTTGGGCGCCGCCTTTGCTGTTGTGGGCTTAGCCTTTACTGTACCACTCTTCTTGGCCTCCTTAGCCTTGGCTTTCTCAGTCTTCTTCTTCTCAGCGGTCTTCTTGGTTGCTACAGCTTTGCTTGGTTTCTTCTCAGCGGACCCTGCTGCTTTCTTGGCCTTGGTGCCGGCAGCCTTCTTCTTAGCTGCTGCTGCTGATGCAGCGACCTTCTTCGGTTTCTTTTCCACTGAGGAAGCCTTAGCTTTTGGCTTCGGCTCCTTTTTGGCAGATGCAGACAATTTGAATGAACCAGATGCGCCCTTGCCTTTAGCTTGGATAAGTTTTCCACTGGCAACAGCGCTCTTCAGGTACTTCTTAATGAATGGTGCCAATTTCTGGGCATCGCACTTGTATGTGGCACTGATGTACTTCTTGATTGCCATAAGCGACGAGCCACCACGTTCCTTAAGGTTCAGGATTGATGCGTCCACCATTTGCTGAGTTGGAGGATGTGATGGTGGAACTGCCGGCTTCTTCACCTTCGATGCGGATGCCGCTTTCTTAGCAGCCACCTTCTTCTCAGATGCGGGAGTAGCTGGTGGGGCAGCCACGGGAGATGCGGATGTTGCAACTGCGGAGTCTGACATGTTTCACTTCACTTTGTTTTGCTTTACTTTCACACTAAAATGAATCAACTGAATTTACAGTTGGCGGTTGAAATTAGTTGGTCACCCGATTTTGTGAGAATCGAGTAGAAAGGCGCAACGCGAATGTTTAGAGCAGCGAACGTTTCCGCCAAACAAGTTTGCCACTAACCTATTCTTTATTTAATATTTACTATAGTTAATTCTTCGATATTTTAATAATGACGTATCGAAATATTTGCTTAAATATTCGACCAACCATATAAAATTAATTGCATTTATCTACAATTACTCACTGTGTTTAAAATTTCACCTTAAATTCAACTTTGTGTCTACACAAAAACAATTATCATATAAAAACTCAATTTATAAATATAAAAACAATAAAAATACAATATTTGAGTCTGAAAACAAGTTCTTTGAACAATTATGTTTTTAAATGTATTATTTAATATAAATATAATTTATTGCTCATATTTTTAATTTTACTTCAAACTTGACCATGTACAGTGAAAACCAAGCGACCTCATAGTGTTAGAAGCTATTGAAAATTGATATTGAAAAATAGAAATAAATGTAAAAAATAGAATTTATAAATATATTACTTATTTAATATTATTTTCTTAACGATTTGTATAATATCTACAAAAATCTATCATTTAAATATGCATTTTATTCGTATAAACGCGTCTTTATAATTGGAGAGTACAAAGTAAGTACTAACAGATACATAACATTCAACATATGAAGAGTGTAATGCAAAAGAAATATAATAAATATTTACGTTCTCCTATTAATAATCTAAATATTGTTCATTTAAATGTATTCTTTTATTCATATACACTGATCTATAATAAATGATTAAATTATTTAATGTAATGTATCTTCTTCTTCTATCTTGTCTCTGGTTTGAAATGGTTCTTTCTTTGTACTGCATATTGCTTGGGAAATAAAACCACACTTTGACAGCATAACATGCGCTATTTTCATTATCTAAGATTTATTTAATATAAATGTAGATACAATAGTATCTGAAATTAACCAAACACGCCCTCTTCTTTATTTTTAATTTGTACATTATTTTAATGTAATACCGAAGTAATTATAAAGAAAAATGTAAATCTTCTTTCAATAAAATTGTGGTCCTGAAAAGGACCGATTTGTTTGATAATTTGATGCTTGTCAAGCACAACGCACAACGTTGTCACAATTTAAGCACGTTCGCCACGAATACGTCTGGCCAGCTGGATATCTTTCGGCATGATGGTGACACGTTTGGCATGGATAGCGCACAAGTTAGTATCTTCGAACAGGCCAACCAAGTAGGCTTCACTAGCTTCCTGCAGTGCCATCACAGCAGAACTCTGGAAACGCAGATCGGTCTTGAAATCCTGAGCAATTTCACGCACCAAGCGCTGGAAAGGCAGCTTGCGGATCAGCAACTCTGTGCTTTTCTGGTAACGACGGATCTCACGCAGGGCAACAGTTCCGGGGCGATAACGATGAGGCTTCTTCACACCGCCGGTGGCTGGAGCACTCTTACGAGCGCCTTAGTTGCCAGCTGCTTACGAGGCGCCTTGCCTCCGGTCGATTTACGAGCAGTCTGCTTAGTACGAGCCATTTTTATTTCACAATTTTCACTTCACACAGCAAATGTTAAAAACACAATAATCAGACGAAGCGACTCGGCTCTCGTATTTATAGTAAAACTGGTGGTGGGTTGCCGAGCGAGAACGAGAACGAGCGATCGGGTTGTTGCCATTCCAGCGTGCGAGTAGCACGCAGATACATATTGCTGACTCTTTCTGGTTTATGTGTCTTTGAGTATAAATAGAGGCGTTTGAGTCGGACCGAACAACAGTATCTTTCTGTCTTCGTTGAGTGTAAAGTAAAATATTAAAAGTGAAAAATGACTGGTCGTGGTAAAGGTGGCAAGGGCTTGGGAAAAGGTGGCGCCAAGCGTCATCGCAAAGTGTTGCGTGATAACATCCAGGGTATCACGAAACCAGCTATCCGTCGTCTAGCGCGTCGTGGCGGTGTGAAGCGCATCTCTGGTCTTATTTATGAGGAAACTCGTGGTGTGCTAAAGGTTTTCTTGGAAAACGTTATCCGTGATGCAGTCACATACACCGAACACGCCAAGAGGAAGACAGTCACAGCCATGGATGTTGTGTACGCTCTGAAGAGGCAAGGCCGCACTCTGTACGGTTTCGGCGGCTAAGAAAATTTGTATCTACTACAAAGTACAAACTCAAAACCCACATCAATCGGTCCTTTTCAGGACCACCAAAACATTCACTAAAAGAGAAGATAATCAATATATTTTAATTATTAAATAAAATTTGACAACGAAACTAAAACGGCACTAAAATGTGTAGCTAGAAAGAATAATTCCCTCAATTTCATCCAGATTGCCCCAATTATATTCTAATCTAAATTAAATTCTTATTTTAAATAAATCAAATTTCTAAACTACACAAAAATTGTCTTTACACGCCAACTTGTAAATAATTTAATTTATTTCCCTAAAATCGATTATATTGTGTTCATTAGTAAAAAAAATCCTCCATAAAAAATTCAGTTTACCGAAGCAGCGTGTTTGACATTTTAAGACACAACTGTACCTCGTGTACAGTGCAAATACTTTTCTCATGTGAAAATCGACATTTTAAGACACTTTTTGACACAACTGTACCACGTGTAGTGTAGTCTACCATTCTGAACGAATATCAATATAATTACTTAAGTATAATATATTAAAAAATGATTCTCTTTAATAAATATTTGGTCGTCCTGAAAAGGACGTTTTGGGTTTTAGTTGATTTGTGTTATATGCGAGTTTAAATTTGAATTTAAGCCTTCTTTTCGGTCTTCTTGGGCAAGAGAACAGCCTGAATATTAGGCAAAACACCGCCCTGGGCAATGGTGACACCCGAAAGCAGTTTGTTCAACTCCTCATCGTTGCGGATGGCCAATTGCAGATGACGAGGGATAATCCTAGTCTTCTTGTTGTCACGGGCTGCGTTACC
Organism: Drosophila kohkoa; assembly: GCA_019972355.1. Lineage (NCBI taxonomy): Eukaryota > Metazoa > Arthropoda > Insecta > Diptera > Drosophilidae > Drosophila > Drosophila kohkoa. Next base: position 2,507,278 of record BJEL01000003.1, on the reverse strand, counting down.
AGCCAACTCCAAAACTTCAGCAGCCAAGTATTCCATCACAGCAGCCAGGTACACAGGAGCACCAGCACCAACCCGCTCGGCATAGTTGCCCTTGCGAAGCAGACGGTGAATACGGCCAACGGGGAACTGAAGACCAGCGCGGTTGGAACGAGACTTTGCCTTTCCCTTAACTTTGCCACCTTTACCACGACCAGACATTTTTATTTATTATTTCTTACTTCACTGTTTCACACACAAAACTCGAATATTGTTGCCACATGAATCCATTGCCAGCTATTTATACTTTTTCGAGCTACCTACTCGTTCCGTTAAGGGATGACAGCTGCTGCTGATAACCGGTTACGATGAGAGCTCGTCTAACGGAAAGCGTTGCTACAATAAAAGTATAAATTGGATGTGTTTCGGATCTCTAGCAAAATAACTGTGAAGTGAATTTTGAAAGTGAATTTGAATTTGAATCATGCCGCCCAAGACTAGTGGAAAGGCAGCCAAGAAGGCTGGCAAAGCGCAGAAAAACATCACCAAGAACGACAAGAAGAAGAAGCGCAAGAGGAAGGAAAGCTATGCCATCTACATCTACAAAGTGCTGAAGCAGGTCCATCCTGACACCGGTATCTCATCGAAGGCAATGAGCATCATGAACAGCTTTGTGAACGACATTTTCGAGCGCATTGCTGCCGAGGCCTCCCGTTTGGCTCACTACAACAAGCGGTCGACTATCACCAGTCGGGAAATCCAAACCGCTGTCCGTCTCTTGCTGCCTGGAGAATTGGCCAAGCACGCTGTCAGTGAGGGCACCAAGGCTGTCACCAAGTACACGAGCTCGAAGTAATTCGATTTCTTTGCACAACCTACATACAAAAAGTAAAAGGCCCTTTTCAGGGCCACAAATTACCTATCCAAAGAGTTGAAATTCAAATATATGTAAATAGTATAAATATGAATAGTAATAATAGAGCTTAATGACGGTATACCTAGAAGTTCGCCTAGTTTTTAATAAATAAATACGGCGTTTCACCAGCATTTATAAATTTTCAACCGAGATGGGACTGTACTTTTTTAGTTTAATGAGAACAGAGAACTTCATAAAAGTGGAAGCATGTTAAAGGTATTGCGCGCCATAGAAGGTTACTTTGTTGCTATACCCTTTTGGGTATTTAATTTGGGTTCGAAGAATTTTTATTTAGCTACCTGTCTCACGATTTAAATTATCTGTTATCATCGTAAAAGTCATCTCGTAATGTAACATATGTAACTTGAAAACTCATTTCTCTTTTGATATAAGATTTGTAGCCCTGAAAAGGGCTTTGTTAAATAACAAATTTCATAGTCTTGAAACTTGTGCACGACAATCTTCAACGTCCTTGTGCTCTGTTCTTATTTCTTGGCTGCAGCTGCAGTTTTTGCCTTGGGTTTCTTAGCAGTCACTGCGGCTTTCTTTGGCGACGCTGCCGCCGCTGCCTTCTTTGGCTTCGGCTTGGCAGTTGCGGTCTTGGGCTTTGGTGCTTTTGCCTTCGCAGCACTCGATTTGGGCGCCGCCTTTGCTGTTGTGGGCTTAGCCTTTACTGTACCACTCTTCTTGGCCTCCTTAGCCTTGGCTTTCTCAGTCTTCTTCTTCTCAGCGGTCTTCTTGGTTGCTACAGCTTTGCTTGGTTTCTTCTCAGCGGACCCTGCTGCTTTCTTGGCCTTGGTGCCGGCAGCCTTCTTCTTAGCTGCTGCTGCTGATGCAGCGACCTTCTTCGGTTTCTTTTCCACTGAGGAAGCCTTAGCTTTTGGCTTCGGCTCCTTTTTGGCAGATGCAGACAATTTGAATGAACCAGATGCGCCCTTGCCTTTAGCTTGGATAAGTTTTCCACTGGCAACAGCGCTCTTCAGGTACTTCTTAATGAATGGTGCCAATTTCTGGGCATCGCACTTGTATGTGGCACTGATGTACTTCTTGATTGCCATAAGCGACGAGCCACCACGTTCCTTAAGGTTCAGGATTGATGCGTCCACCATTTGCTGAGTTGGAGGATGTGATGGTGGAACTACCGGCTTCTTCACCTTCGATGCGGATGCCGCTTTCTTAGCAGCCACCTTCTTCTCAGATGCGGGAGTAGCTGGTGGGGCAGCCACGGGAGATGCGGATGTTGCAACTGCGGAGTCTGACATGTTTCACTTCACTTTGTTTTGCTTTACTTTCACACTAAAATCAATTTTAACGGAATTTACAGTTGGTGGTTGAATTTGGTTGGTCACCCGATTTTGTGAGAATCGAGTAGAAAGGCGCAAGAGAATGTTAACAGCGGTGAACGTTTCCGCCAAACAAGTTTGCCATTAACCTATTCTTAATTTAATATTTACTATAGTTAATAGTTTGATATTTTAATAGTTATGTATCGAAATATTTGCTTAAATATTGGAACAACCAAATAAAATAATTGCATTCATCTACAATTACTCACTGTGTTTAAAATTTCACCTTAAATTCAACTTTGTGTCTACAAAAACAATTATCATATAAAAACTCAATTTATAAATATAAAAACAATAAAAATACAATATTTGAATCTGAAAACAAGTTCTTTGAACAATTATGTGTTAAATGCATTATTTAATATAAATTTAATTTATTGCTCATATTTTTAATTTTGGTTCAAACTTGACCATCTACAGTGAAAACCAAGCGACCGCATAGAGTTAGAAGCTATTGAAAATTGATATGGAAAAATCGAAATAAGTGTAAAAAATACGAGCCACTAACCTATTCTTTATTTAATATTTACTATAGTTAATTCTTCGATATTTTAATAATGACGTATCGAAATATTTGCTTAAATATTCGACCAACCATATAAAATTAATTTCATTTATCTACAATTACTCACTGTGTTTAAAATTTCACCTTAAATTCAACTTTGTGTCTACACAAAAACAATATCTCATTATAAATATAAAAACAATAAAAATACAATATTTGAGTCTGAAAACAAGTTCTTTGAACAATTATGTTTTTAAATGTATTATTTAATATAAATATAATTTATTGCTCATATTTTTAATTTTACTTCAAACTTGACCATGTACAGTGAAAACCAAGCGACCTCATAGTGTTAGAAGCTATTGAAAATTGATATTGAAAAATAGAAATAAATGTAAAAAATAGAATTTATAAATATTACTTATTTAATATTATTTTCTTAACGATTTGTATAATATCTACAAAAATCTATCATTTAAATATGCATTTTATTCGTATAAACGCGTCTTTATAATTGGAGAGTACAAAGTAAGTACTAACAGATACATAACATTCAACATATGAAGAGTGTAATGCAAAAGAAATATAATAAATATTTACGTTCTCCTATTAATAATCTAAATATTGTTCATTTAAATGTATTCTTTTATTCATATACACTGATCTATAATAAATGATTAAATTATTTAATGTAATGTATCTTCTTCTTCTATCTTGTCTCTGGTTTGAAATGGTTCTTTCTTTGTACTGCATATTGCTTGGGAAATAAAACCACACTTTGACAGCATAACATGCGCTATTTTCATTATCTAAGATTTATTTAATATAAATGTAGATACAATAGTATCTGAAATTAACCAAACACGCCCTCTTCTTTATTTTTAATTTGTACATTATTTTAATGTAATACCGAAGTAATTATAAAGAAAAATGTAAATCTTCTTTCAATAAAATTGTGGTCCTGAAAAGGACCGATTTGTTTGATAATTTGATGCTTGTCAAGCACAACGCACAACATTGTCACAATTTAAGCACGTTCGCCACGAATACGTCTGGCCAGCTGGATATCTTTCGGCATGATGGTGACACGTTTGGCATGGATAGCGCACAAGTTAGTATCTTCGAACAGGCCAACCAAGTAGGCTTCACTAGCTTCCTGCAGTGCCATCACAGCAGAACTCTGGAAACGCAGATCGGTCTTGAAATCCTGAGCAATTTCACGCACCAAGCGCTGGAAAGGCAGCTTGCGGATCAGCAACTCTGTGCTTTTCTGGTAACGACGGATCTCACGCAGGGCAACAGTTCCGGGGCGATAACGATGAGGCTTCTTCACACCGCCGGTGGCTGGAGCACTCTTACGAGCCGCCTTAGTTGCCAGCTGCTTACGAGGCGCCTTGCCTCCGGTCGATTTACGAGCAGTCTGCTTAGTACGAGCCATTTTTATTTCACAATTTTCACTTCACACAGCAAATGTTAAAACACAATAATCAGACGAAGCGACTCGGCTCTCGTATTTATAGTAAAACTGGTGGTGGGTTGCCGAGCGAGAACGAGAACGAGCGATCGGGTTGTTGCCATTCCAGCGTGCGAGTAGCACGCAGATACTATATTGCTGACTCTTTCTGGTTTATGTGTCTTTGAGTATAAATAGAGGCGTTTGAGTCGGACCGAACAACAGTATCTTTCTGTACTTCGTTGAGTGTAAAGTAAAATATTAAAAGTGAAAAATGACTGGTCGTGGTAAAGGTGGCAAGGGCTTGGGAAAAGGTGGCGCCAAGCGTCATCGCAAAGTGTTGCGTGATAACATCCAGGGTATCACGAAACCAGCTATCCGTCGTCTAGCGCGTCGTGGCGGTGTGAAGCGCATCTCTGGTCTTATTTATGAGGAAACTCGTGGTGTGCTAAAGGTTTTCTTGGAAAACGTTATCCGTGATGCAGTCACATACACCGAACACGCCAAGAGGAAGACAGTCACAGCCATGGATGTTGTGTACGCTCTGAAGAGGCAAGGCCGCACTCTGTACGGTTTCGGCGGCTAAGAAAATTTGTATCTACTACAAAGTACAAACTCAAAACCCACATCAATCGGTCCTTTTCAGGACCACCAAAACATTCACTAAAAGAGAAGATAATCAATATATTTTAATTATTAAATAAAATTTGACAACGAAACTAAAACGGCACTAAAATGTGTAGCTAGAAAGAATAATTCCCTCAATTTCATCCAGATTGCCCCAATTATATTCTAATCTAAATTAAATTCTTATTTTAAATAAATCAAATTTCTAAACTACACAAAAATTGTCTTTAAACGCCAACTTGTAAATAATTTAATTTATTTCCCTAAAATCGATTATATTGTGTTCATTAGTAAAAAAATCCTCCATAAAAAAATTCAGTTTACCGAAGCAGCGTGTTTGACATTTTAAGACACAACTGTACCTCGTGTACAGTGCAAATACTTTTCTCATGTGAAAATCGACATTTTAAGACACTTTTTGACACAACTGTACCACGTGTGTAGTGTAGTCTTTGCTCATGTGGAGATACTCAATACACCATTTCTGAACGAATATCAATATAATTACTTAAGTATAATATATTAAAAAAATGATTCTCTTTAATAAATATTTGGTCGTCCTGAAAAGGACGTTTTGGGTTTTAGTTGATTTGTGTTATATGCGAGTTTAAATTTGAATTTAAGCCTTCTTTTCGGTCTTCTTGGGCAAGAGAACAGCCTGAATATTAGGCAAAACACCGCCCTGGGCAATGGTGACACCCGAAAGCAGTTTGTTCAACTCCTCATCGTTGCGGATGGCCAATTGCAGATGACGAGGGATAATCCTAGTCTTCTTGTTGTCACGGGCTGCGTTACCAGCCAACTCCAAAACTTCAGCAGCCAAGTATTCCATCACAGCAGCCAGGTACACAGGAGCACCAGCACCAACCCGCTCGGCATAGTTGCCCTTGCGAAGCAGACGGTGAATACGGCCAACGGGGAACTGAAGACCAGCGCGGTTGGAACGAGACTTTGCCTTTCCCTTAACTTTGCCACCTTTACCACGACCAGACATTTTTATTTATTATTTCTTACTTCACTGTTTCACACACAAAACTCGAATATTGTTGCCACATGAATCCATTGCCAGCTATTTATACTTTTTCGAGCTACCTACTCGTTCCGTTAAGGGATGACAGCTGCTGCTGATAACCGGTTACGATGAGAGCTCGTCTAACGGAAAGCGTTGCTACAATAAAAGTATAAATTGGGTGTGTTTCGGATCTCTAGCAAAATAACTGTGAAGTGAATTTTGAAAGTGAATTTGAATTTGAATCATGCCGCCCAAGACTAGTGGAAAGGCAGCCAAGAAGGCTGGCAAAGCGCAGAAAAACATCACCAAGAACGACAAGAAGAAGAAGCGCAAGAGGAAGGAAAGCTATGCCATCTACATCTACAAAGTGCTGAAGCAGGTCCATCCTGACACCGGTATCTCATCGAAGGCAATGAGCATCATGAACAGCTTTGTGAACGACATTTTCGAGCGCATTGCTGCCGAGGCCTCCCGTTTGGCTCACTACAACAAGCGGTCGACTATCACCAGTCGGGAAATCCAAACCGCTGTCCGTCTCTTGCTGCCTGGAGAATTGGCCAAGCACGCTGTCAGTGAGGGAACCAAGGCTGTCACCAAGTACACGAGCTCGAAGTAATTCGATTTCTTTGCACAACCTACACACCTAAAGTAAAAGGCCCTTTTCAGGGCCACAAATTACCTATCCAAAGAGTTGAAATTTAAATATAATAAAATATAAATATTAATAATAGTGCATAATGAAGGTATACCTAAAAATACGGCGTTACCGGCATTTACAAATTTACAACCGAGACGGGACTGTACTTTTTTGGCTTAGTGAGAACAGAGAACTTCATAAGTGAGGAAGCACTACAGAGGTATTGCTGTTGTCGAAAGGTTGAGTTTCTTATATTACTATTGTGCTATAGGGAGTTTTTATTTAGCTACCTGGCTCAAGCTTTAAATGATGCTTTGTGTTAAAAATACGATTCTGTTATAGTCATAAAAGTCATCTCGTAATGTACACATATGTACTTGAAAACTCATTTCTCTTTTGATTATAAAATTAGTAGCCCTGAAAAGGGCTTTGTTAAATAACAAATTTCATAGTCTTGAAACTTGTGCACGACAATCTTCAATGTCCTTGTGCTCTTTTCTTATTTCTTGGCTGCAGCTGCAGTTTTTGCCTTGGGTTTCTTAGCAGCCACTGCGGCTTTCTTTGGCGATGCTGCCGCTGCTGCCTTCTTTGGCTTCGGCTTGGCAGTTGCGGTCTTGGGCTTTGGTGCTTTTGGCTTTGCAGCACTCGACTTGGCCGCCGCCTTTGCTGTTGTAGGCTTGGCTTTTACTGTACCACTCTTCTTGGCCTCCTTAGCCTTTGCTTTCTCAGCCTTCTTCTTTTCAGCGGTCTTCTTGGTTGCTACAGCTTTGCTTGGTTTCTTCTCAGCGGACCCAGCTGCTTTCTTCGCCTTGGTGCCGGCAGTCTTCTTCTTAGCTGCTGCTGCTGATGCAGCGACCTTCTTCGGTTTCTTCTCCACTGAGGAAGCCTTAGCTTTTGGCTTCGGCTCCTTTTTGGCAGATGCAGACAATTTGAACGAACCAGATGCGCCCTTGCCTTTAGCTTGGATAAGTTTTCCACTGGCAACAGCGCTCTTCAGGTACTTCTTAATGAATGGTGCCAATTTCTGGGCGTCGCACTTGTATGTGGCACTGATGTACTTCTTGATTGCCATAAGCGACGAGCCACCACGCTCCTTTAGGTTCAGGATTGATGCGTCCACCATTTGCTGAGTTGGAGGATGTGATGGAGGAACTGCCGGCTTCTTCACTTTCGATGCAGATGCTGCTTTCTTGGCAGCCACCTTCTTCTCGGCTGCGGGTGTCGCTGGCGGGGCAGCCACAGGAGATGCGGATGTTGCAACTGCGGAGTCTGACATATTTCACTTCACTTTGTTTTGCTTTACTTTCACACTAAAATCAATTTTAACGGAATTTACAGTTGGTGGTTGAATTTGGTTGGTCACCCGATTTTGTGAGAATCGAGTAGAAAGGCGCAACGCGAATGTTTACAGCGGTGAACGTTTCCGCCAAACAAGTTTGCCATTAACCTATTCTTCATTTAATATTTACTATAGTTAATAGTTTGATATTTTAATAGTTATGTATCGAAATATTTGCTTAAATATTCGAACAACCAAATAAAATTAATTGCAATTATCTACAATTACTCAATGTGTTTAAAATTTCACCTTAAATTCAACTTTGTGTCTACACAAAAACAATTATCGTATAAAAACTCAATTTATAAATATAAAAACAATAAAAATACAATTTTTGAATATGAAAACAAGTTCTTTGAACAATTATGTTGTTAAATGTATTATTTAATATAAATATAATTTATTGCTCATGTTTTTAATTTTGGTTCAAACTTGACCATGTACAGTGAAAACCAAGCGACCTCATAGAGAAGCAATTGAAAATTGATATGGAAAAATCGAAATAAATGTAAAAAATAGAAATTTTAAATATATTACTTATTTAATATAATTTTCTTAACGATTTGTACAATATCTACAAAATTCTATCATTTAAATATGCATTTCATTCGTATAAAACCGTCTTTACCATTAGAGAGTACAAAGTAAGTACAATCATATGTATGTACATATCATTCAACGTATGAAGAGTGTAATGCAAAATAAATTTTATAAATATTTACGTTCTCGTATTATTATTCATTTAAATGTATTTTATTCATATACACTGATCTATAATAAATTATTAAATTATTGAATGTATCTTCTAGAGAAATTGTCACTGGTTTGAAGTGTATCTATCTTTCAATATGCAGTATTGTTTGGCAAATAAAACCACATTTCGACAGCGTAACAGCGACGGCGCTATTTTTATTAGCTAAATTTTATTTAATATAAATGTAGATACAATAGTATCTGAGATTCACTAAGCACGCCCTTATTTATTATTTTTAATTTGTACATTATTTTAATATAATACTAAAGTAATTAAAGAAAAATGTAAATCTTCTTTCAATAAAATTGTGGTCCTGAAAAGGACCGATTGTTTGATAATTTGATGCTTGACAAGCACAACGCACAACGTTGTCACAATTTAAGCACGTTCGCCACGAATACGTCTGGCCAGCTGAATATCTTTCGGCATGATGGTGACACGCTTGGCATGGATAGCGCACAAGTTAGTATCTTCGAACAGGCCAACCAAGTAGGCTTCACTAGCTTCCTGCAGTGCCATAACGGCAGAGCTCTGGAAGCGCAGATCGGTCTTGAAATCCTGAGCAATTTCACGCACCAAGCGCTGGAAAGGCAGCTTGCGGATCAGCAACTCTGTGCTCTTCTGGTAACGACGGATCTCACGCAGGGCAACAGTTCCGGGGCGATAACGATGAGGCTTCTTCACACCGCCGGTGGCTGGCGCACTCTTACGAGCCGCCTTAGTTGCCAGCTGCTTACGAGGCGCCTTGCCTCCGGTCGATTTACGAGCAGTCTGCTTAGTACGAGCCATTTTTATTTCACAATTTTTACTTCACACAGCAAATGTTAAAACACAATAATCGGACGAAGCGATTCGGCTCTCGTATTTATAGTAAAACTGGTGGTGGGTTGCCGAGCGAGAGCGAGAACGAGCGATCGGGTTGTTGCCATGCCAGCGTGCCAGCGTGCGAGCAGCACGTAAATACATATTGCTGACTCTTTCTGGTTTTTGTATCTTTGAGTATAAATAGAGGCGTTTGAGTCGGACCGAACAACAGTATCTTTCTGACTTCGGTGAGTGTAAAGTAAAATATTAAAAGTGAAAAATGACTGGTCGTGGTAAAGGTGGCAAGGGCTTGGGAAAAGGTGGCGCAAAGCGTCATCGCAAAGTGTTGCGTGATAACATCCAGGGTATCACGAAGCCAGCTATCCGTCGTCTAGCTCGTCGTGGCGGTGTGAAGCGCATCTCTGGTCTTATTTATGAGGAAACTCGTGGTGTGCTGAAGGTTTTCTTGGAAAACGTTATCCGTGATGCAGTCACATACACCGAACACGCCAAGAGGAAGACAGTCACAGCCATGGATGTTGTGTACGCTCTGAAGAGGCAAGGCCGCACTCTGTACGGTTTCGGCGGCTAAGAAAATTTGTATCTACTACAAAATACAAACTTAAAACCCACATCAATCGGTCCTTTTCAGGACCACCAAAAAATTCATTAAAAGAGAATAAAATCAATATGTATTTATTGTTAAAAATAAAGAAACTAAAAACTATATTTTGATTAACATTAGAGAATAACTCCCTCAAATTCATCAAGATTGCCCCTGTTATTCCGTAGAATTTAATTCTAAGATACAAATAAATAAATTTGTTCATTTGTGAGATGTTAATATTTAAAAAAAAAAACGCTGCAGCGTGTTGTACATTTTAAAATACTTTTTGACACAACTGTACCTTGTGTACACTGCAGATACTTTGTCCATGTGAAGATCAAAATATTAAAATACTTTTTGACACAACTGTACCTCTTGTACAGAGCAGATACTTTGCTCATGTAAAGATCGAAATTTGAAAGTCATTTTTGACGCAACTGTACCTTTGCTCAAGTAAAGTAGTACTCAATATTTAATTTCTGAATGAATGAATATAAATATAATTATTTTTGTATATTAGAAAAATTATTCTCTTTAGTAAATTTTTGGTCGTCCTGAAAAGGACGTTTTGGTTTTTTGTTGATTTGTGTTATATGCGAGTTTGAATTTGAATTTAAGCCTTCTTTTCGGTTTTCTTGGGCAAGAGAACAGCCTGAATATTAGGCAAAACACCGCCCTGGGCAATAGTGACACCCGAAAGCAGTTTGTTCAACTCCTCATCGTTGCGGATGGCCAATTGCAGATGACGAGGGATAATCCTAGTCTTCTTGTTGTCACGGGCTGCGTTACCAGCCAACTCCAAAACTTCAGCGGCCAAGTACTCCATCACAGCAGCCAGGTACACAGGAGCACCAGCACCAACACGCTCGGCATAGTTGCCCTTGCGAAGCAAACGGTGAATACGGCCAACGGGGAACTGAAGACCAGCGCGGTTGGAACGAGACTTTGCCTTTCCCTTAACTTTGCCACCTTTACCACGACCAGACATTTTTATTATTATTTGTTACTTCACTGTTTCACACACAAAACTCGAATATTGCTGCCACATGCAACCATTGCCAGCTATTTATACTTTTTCCAGCTACCTACTCGTTCCGTTAAGGGATGACAGCTGCTGCTGAAAACCGGTCGCGTTGAGAGCTCGTCTAACGGAAAGCGTTGCTACAATAAAAGTATAAATTGGACGTGTTTTGGATCTCTAGCAAAATATCAGTGAAGTGAATTTTTAAAGTGAATTTGAAAAATGCCGCCCAAGACTAGTGGAAAGGCAGCCAAGAAGGCTGGCAAAGCGCAGAAGAATATCACCAAGAATGACAAGAAGAAGAAGCGCAAGAGGAAGGAAAGTTATGCCATCTACATCTACAAAGTGCTGAAGCAGGTCCATCCTGACACCGGTATCTCATCGAAGGCAATGAGCATCATGAACAGCTTTGTGAACGACATTTTCGAGCGCATTGCTGCCGAGGCCTCCCGTTTGGCTCACTACAACAAGCGCTCGACTATCACCAGTCGGGAAATCCAAACCGCTGTCCGTCTCTTGCTGCCCGGAGAATTGGCCAAGCACGCTGTCAGTGAGGGAACCAAGGCTGTCACCAAGTACACGAGCTCGAAGTAATTCGATTTCTTTGCACAACCTACACACCTAAAGTAAAAGGCCCTTTTCAGGGCCACAAATTACCTATCCAAAGAGTTGAAATTTAAATATAAATATAAATATTAATAATAGTGCATAATGAAGGTATACCTAAAAATACGGCGTTAGACCAGCACTTACAAATTTTCAACCGAGACGGGACTGTACTTTTTAGTTTAGTGAGAACAGAGAACTTCATAAGTGAGGAAGCACTACAAAGGTATTGCGTGTTGTCGAAAGGTTGAGTTTCTTATATTACTATTGTTGCTATAGGGATTTTTTATTTAGCTACCTGGCTCAAGCTTTAAATGATGCTTTGTGTTAAAAATACGATTCTGTTATAGTCATAAAAGTCATCTCGTAATGACACATATGTAACTTGAAAACTCATTTCTCTTTTGATATAAAATTAGTAGCCCTGAAAAGGGCTTTGTTAAATAACAAATTTCATAGTCTTGAAACTTGTGCACGACAATCTTCAATGTCCTTGTGCTCTTTTCTTATTTCTTGGCTGCAGCTGCAGTTTTTGCCTTGGGTTTCTTAGCAGCCACTGCGGCTTTCTTTGGCGATGCTGCCGCTGCTGCCTTCTTTGGCTTCGGCTTGGCAGTTGCGGTCTTGGGCTTTGGTGCTTTTGGCTTTGCAGCACTCGACTTGGCCGCCGCCTTTGCTGTTGTAGGCTTGGCTTTTACTGTACCACTCTTCTTGGCCTCCTTAGCCTTTGCTTTCTCAGCCTTCTTCTTTTCAGCGGTCTTCTTGGTTGCTACAGCTTTGCTTGGTTTCTTCTCAGCGGACCCAGCTGCTTTCTTCGCCTTGGTGCCGGCAGTCTTCTTCTTAGCTGCTGCTGCTGATGCAGCGACCTTCTTCGGTTTCTTCTCCACTGAGGCAGCCTTGGCTTTTGGCTTCGGCTCCTTTTTGGCAGATGCAGACAATTTGAACGAACCAGATGCGCCCTTGCCTTTAGCTTGGATAAGTTTTCCACTGGCAACAGCGCTCTTCAGGTACTTCTTAATGAATGGTGCCAATTTCTGGGCGTCGCACTTGTATGTGGCACTGATGTACTTCTTGATTGCCATAAGCGACGAGCCACCACGCTCCTTTAGGTTCAGGATTGATGCGTCCACCATTTGCTGAGTTGGAGGATGTGATGGAGGAACTGCCGGCTTCTTCACTTTCGATGCAGATGCTGCTTTCTTGGCAGCCACCTTCTTCTCGGCTGCGGGTGTCGCTGGCGGAGCAGCCACAGGAGATGCGGATGTTGCAACTGCGGAGTCTGACATATTTCACTTCACTTTGTTTTGCTTTACTTTCACACTAAAATCAATTTTAACGGAATTTACAGTTGGTGGTTGAATTTGGTTGGTCACCCGATTTTGTGAGAATCGAGTAGAAAGGCGCAACGCGAATGTTTACAGCGGTGAACGTTTCCGCCAAACAAGTTTGCCATTAACCTATTCTTCATTTAATATTTACTATAGTTAATAGTTTGATATTTTAATAGTTATGTATCGAAATATTTGCTTAAATATTCGAACAACCAAATAAAATTAATTGCAATTATCTACAATTACTCAATGTGTTTAAAATTTCACCTTAAATTCAACTTTGTGTCTACACAAAAACAATTATCGTATAAAAACTCAATTTATGAATATAAAAACAATAAAAATACAATATTTGAATATGAAAACAAGTTCTTTGAACAATTATGTTGTTAAATGTATTATTTAATATAAATATAATTTATTGCTCATATGTTTAATTTTGGTTCAAACTTGACCATGTACAGTGAAAACCAAGCGACCTCATAGAGTTAGAAGCTATTGAAAATTTATATGGAAAAATCGAAATAAATGTAAAAAATATAATTTTTAAATATATTACTTATTTAATATAATTTTCTTAACGATTTGTACAATATCTACAAAATTCTATCATTTAAATATGCATTTCATTCGTATAAAACCGTCTTTACCATTAGAGAGTACAAAGTAAGTACAATCATATGTATGTACATATCATTCAACGTATGAAGAGTGTAATGCAAAAGAAATTTAATAAATATTTACGTTCTCGTATTATTATTCATTTAAATGTATTTTATTCATATACACTGATCTATAACAAATTATTAAATTATTGAATGTATCTTCTAGAGAAATTGTCACTGGTTTGAAGTGTATCTTTCTTTCAATATGCAGTATTGTTTGGCAAATAAAACCACATTTCGACAGCGTAACAGCGACGGCGCTATTTTTATTAGCTACATTTTATTTAATATAAATGTAGATACAATAGTATCTGAGATTCACTAAGCACGCCCTTATTTATTTATTTTTAATTTGTACATTATTTTAATATAATACTAAAGTAATTAAAGAAAAATGTAAATCTTCTTTCAATAAAATTGTGGTCCTGAAAAGGACCGATTGTTTGATAATTTGATGCTTGACAAGCACAACGCACAACGTTGTCACAATTTAAGCACGTTCGCCACGAATACGTCTGGCCAGCTGAATATCTTTCGGCATGATGGTGACACGCTTGGCATGGATAGCGCACAAGTTAGTATCTTCGAACAGGCCAACCAAGTAGGCTTCACTAGCTTCCTGCAGTGCCATCACGGCAGAGCTCTGGAAGCGCAGATCGGTCTTGAAATCCTGAGCAATTTCACGCACCAAGCGCTGGAAAGGCAGCTTGCGGATCAGCAACTCTGTGCTCTTCTGGTAACGACGGATCTCACGCAGGGCAACAGTTCCGGGGCGATAACGATGAGGCTTCTTCACACCGCCGGTGGCTGGCGCACTCTTACGAGCTGCCTTAGTTGCCAGCTGCTTACGAGGCGCCTTGCCTCCGGTCGATTTACGAGCAGTCTGCTTAGTACGAGCCATTTTTATTTCACAATTTTTACTTCACACAGCAAATGTTAAAACACAATAATCGGACGAAGCGATTCGGCTCTCGTATTTATAGTAAAACTGGTGGTGGGTTGCCGAGCGAGAGCGAGAACGAGCGATCGGGTTGTTGCCATGCCAGCGTGCCGCGAGCAGCACGTAAATACATATTGCTGACTCTTTCTGGTTTTTGTATCTTTGAGTATAAATAGAGGCGTTTGAGTCGGACCGAACAACAGTATCTTTCTGACTTCGGTGAGTGTAAAGTAAAATATTAAAAGTGAAAAATGACTGGTCGTGGTAAAGGTGGCAAGGGCTTGGGAAAAGGTGGCGCAAAGCGTCATCGCAAAGTGTTGCGTGATAACATCCAGGGTATCACGAAGCCAGCTATCCGTCGTCTAGCTCGTCGTGGCGGTGTGAAGCGCATCTCTGGTCTTATTTATGAGGAAACTCGTGGTGTGCTGAAGGTTTTCTTGGAAAACGTTATCCGTGATGCAGTCACATACACCGAACACGCCAAGAGGAAGACAGTCACAGCCATGGATGTTGTGTACGCTCTGAAGAGGCAAGGCCGCACTCTGTACGGTTTCGGCGGCTAAGAAAATTTGTATCTACTACAAAATACAAACTTAAAACCCACATCAATCGGTCCTTTTCAGGACCACCAAAAAATTCATTAAAAGAGAAGAAAATCAATATGTATTTATTGTTAAAAATAAAGAACGAAGAGTCACTAAAAACTATATTTTGATTAACATTAGAGAATAACTCCCTCAAATTCATCAAGATTGCCCCTGTTATTCCGTAGAATTTAATTCTAAGATACAAATAAATAAATTTGTTCATTTGTGAGATGTTAATATTTAAAAAAAAAACGCTGCAGCGTGTTGTACATTTTAAAATACTTTTTGACACAACTGTACCTTGTGTACACTGCAGATACTTTGTCCATGTGAAGATCAAAATATTAAAATACTTTTTGACACAACTGTACCTCTTGTACAGAGCAGATACTTTGCTCATGTAAAGATCGAAATTTGAAAGTCATTTTTGACGCAACTGTACCTTTGCTCAAGTAAAGTAGTACTCAATATTTAATTTCTGAATGAATGAATATAAATATAATTATTTTTGTATATTAGAAAAATTATTCTCTTTAGTAAATTTTTGGTCGTCCTGAAAGGACGTTTTGGTTTTTGTTGATTTGTGTTATATGCGAGTTTGAATTTAAATTTAAGCCTTCTTTTCGGTCTTCTTGGGCAAGAGAACAGCCTGAATATTAGGCAAAACACCGCCCTGGGCAATGGTGACACCCGAAAGCAGTTTGTTCAACTCCTCATCGTTGCGGATGGCCAATTGCAGATGACGAGGGATAATCCTAGTCTTCTTGTTGTCACGGGCTGCGTTACCAGCCAACTCCAAAACTTCAGCGGCCAAGTACTCCATCACAGCAGCCAGGTACACAGGAGCACCAGCACCAACACGCTCGGCATAGTTGCCCTTGCGAAGCAGACGGTGAATACGGCCAACGGGGAACTGAAGACCAGCGCGGTTGGAACGAGACTTTGCCTTTCCCTTAACTTTGCCACCTTTACCACGACCAGACATTTTTATTATTATTTGTTACTTCACTGTTTCACACACAAAACTCGAATATTGTTGCACATGCACCATTGCCAGCTATTTATACTTTTTCCAGCTACCTACTCGTTCCGTTAAGGGATGACAGCTGCTGCTGAAAACCGGTCGCGTTGAATAGCTCGTCTAACGGAAAGCGTTGCTACAATAAAAGTATAAATTGAATGTGTTTTGGATCTCTAGCAAAATATCAGTGAAGTGAATTTTTAAAGTGAATTTGAATTGAATCATGCCGCCCAAGACTAGTGGAAAGGCAGCCAAGAAGGCTGGCAAAGCGCAGAAGAATATCACCAAGAATGACAAGAAGAAGAAGCGCAAGAGGAAGGAAAGTTATGCCATCTACATCTACAAAGTGCTGAAGCAGGTCCATCCTGACACCGGTATCTCATCGAAGGCAATGAGCATCATGAACAGCTTTGTGAACGACATTTTCGAGCGCATTGCTGCCGAGGCCTCCCGTTTGGCTCACTACAACAAGCGGTCGACTATCACCAGTCGGGAAATCCAAACCGCTGTCCGTCTCTTGCTGCCTGGAGAATTGGCCAAGCACGCTGTCAGTGAGGGAACCAAGGCTGTCACCAAGTACACGAGCTCGAAGTAATTCGATTTCTTTGCACAACCTACACACCTAAAGTAAAAGGCCCTTTTCAGGGCCACAAATTACCTATCCAAAGAGTTGAAATTTAAATATAAATAAAAATATAAATATTAATAATAGTGCATAATGAAGGTATACCTAAAAATACGGCGTTAGACCAGCATTTACAAATTTACAACCGAGACGGGACTGTACTTTTTTGGCTTAGTGAGAACAGAGAACTTCATAAGTGAGGAAGCACTACAGAGGTATTGCCTGTTGTCGAAAGGTTGAGTTTCTTATATTACTATTGTTGCTATAGGTAGTTTTTATTTAGCTACCTGGCTCACGCTTTAAATGATGCTTTGTGTTAAAAATACGATTCTGTTATAGTCGTAAAAGTCGTCTCGTAATGTTACATAATGTGAAAACTCATTTCTCTTTTGTTATAAGATTTGTAGCCCTGAAAAGGGCTTTGTTAAATAACAAATTTCATAGTCTTGAAACTTGTGCACGACAATCTTCAATGTCCTTATGCTCTCTTCTTATTTCTTGGCTGCAGCTGCAGTTTTTGCCTTGGGTTTCTTAGCAGTCACTGCGGCTTTCTTTGGCGACGCTGCCGCCGCTGCCTTCTTTGGCTTCGGCTTGGCAGTTGCGGTCTTGGGCTTTGGTGCTTTTGCCTTCGCAGCACTCGATTTGGGCGCCGCCTTTGCTGTTGTGGGCTTAGCCTTTACTGTACCACTCTTCTTGGCCTCCTTAGCCTTGGCTTTCTCAGTCTTCTTCTTCTCAGCGGTCTTCTTGGTTGCTACAGCTTTGCTTGGTTTCTTCTCAGCGGACCCTGCTGCTTTCTTGGCCTTGGTGCCGGCAGCCTTCTTCTTAGCTGCTGCTGCTGATGCAGCGACCTTCTTCGGTTTCTTTTCCACTGAGGAAGCCTTAGCTTTTGGCTTCGGCTCCTTTTTGGCAGATGCAGACAATTTGAATGAACCAGATGCGCCCTTGCCTTTAGCTTGGATAAGTTTTCCACTGGCAACAGCGCTCTTCAGGTACTTCTTAATGAATGGTGCCAATTTCTGGGCATCGCACTTGTATGTGGCACTGATGTACTTCTTGATTGCCATAAGCGACGAGCCACCACGTTCCTTAAGGTTCAGGATTGATGCGTCCACCATTTGCTGAGTTGGAGGATGTGATGGTGGAACTGCCGGCTTCTTCACCTTCGATGCGGATGCCGCTTTCTTAGCAGCTACCTTCTTCTCAGATGCGGGAGTAGCTGGTGGGGCAGCCACGGGAGATGCGGATGTTGCAACTGCGGAGTCTGACATGTTTCACTTCACTTTGTTTTGCTTTACTTTCACACTAAAATGAATCAACTGAATTTACAGTTGGCGGTTGAAATTAGTTGGTCACCCGATTTTGTGAGAATCGAGTAGAAAGGCGCAACGCGAATGTTTAGAGCAGTGAACGTTTCCGCCAAACAAGTTTGCCACTAACCTATTCTTTATTTAATATTTACTATAGTTAATTCTTCGATATTTTAATAATGACGTATCGAAATATTTGCTTAAATATTCGACCAACCATATAAAATTAATTGCATTTATCTACAATTACTCACTGTGTTTAAAATTTCACCTTAAATTCAACTTTGTGTCTACACAAAAACAATTATCATATAAAAACTCAATTTATAAATATAAAAACAATAAAAATACAATATTTGAGTCTGAAAACAAGTTCTTTGAAC
Organism: Drosophila kohkoa; assembly: GCA_019972355.1. Classification (NCBI taxonomy): domain Eukaryota; kingdom Metazoa; phylum Arthropoda; class Insecta; order Diptera; family Drosophilidae; genus Drosophila; species Drosophila kohkoa. Next base: position 2,488,819 of record BJEL01000003.1, on the reverse strand, counting down.
AATTATGTTTTTAAATGTATTATTTAATATAAATATAATTTATTGCTCATATTTTTAATTTTACTTCAAACTTGACCATGTACAGTGAAAACCAAGCGACCTCATAGTGTTAGAAGCTATTGAAAATTGATATTGAAAAATAGAAATAAATGTAAAAAATAGAATTTATAAATATATTACTTATTTAATATTATTTTCTTAACGATTTGTATAATATCTACAAAAATCTATCATTTAAATATGCATTTTATTCGTATAAACGCGTCTTTACAATTGGAGAGTACAAAGTAAGTACTAACAGATACATAACATTCAACATATGAAGAGTGTAATGCAAAAGAAATATAATAAATATTTACGTCCTCCTATTAATAATCTAAATATTGGTCATTTAAATGTATTCTTTTATTCATATACACTGATCTATAATAAATGATTAAATTATTTAATGTAATGTATCTTCTTCTTCTATCTTGTCTCTGGTTTGAAATGGTTCTTTCTTTGTACTGCATATTGCTTGGGAAATAAAACCATACTTTGACAGCATAACATGCGCTATTTTCATTATCTAAGATTTATTTAATATAAATCTAGATACAATAGTATCTGAAATTAACCAAACACGCCCTCTTCTTTATTTTTAATTTGTACATTATTTTAATGTAATACTGAAGTAATTATAAAGAAAAATGTAAATCTTCTTTCAATAAAATTGTGGTCCTGAAAAGGACCGATTTGTTTGATAATTTGATGCTTGTCAAGCACAACGCACAACGTTGTCACAATTTAAGCACGTTCGCCACGAATACGTCTGGCCAGCTGGATATCTTTCGGCATGATGGTGACACGTTTGGCATGGATAGCGCACAAGTTAGTATCTTCGAACAGGCCAACCAAGTAGGCTTCACTAGCTTCCTGCAGTGCCATCACAGCAGAACTCTGGAAACGCAGATCGGTCTTGAAATCCTGAGCAATTTCACGCACCAAGCGCTGGAAAGGCAGCTTGCGGATCAGCAACTCTGTGCTTTTCTGGTAACGACGGATCTCACGCAGGGCAACAGTTCCGGGGCGATAACGATGAGGCTTCTTCACACCGCCGGTGGCTGGAGCACTCTTACGAGCCGCCTTAGTTGCCAGCTGCTTACGAGGCGCCTTGCCTCCGGTCGATTTACGAGCAGTCTGCTTAGTACGAGCCATTTTTATTTCACAATTTTCACTTCACACAGCAAATGTTAAAAACACAATAATCAGACGAAGCGACTCGGCTCTCGTATTTATAGTAAAACTGGTGGTGGGTTGCCGAGCGAGAACGAGAACGAGCGATCGGGTTGTTGCCATGCCAGCGTGCGAGCAGCACGTAAATACATATTGCTGACTCTTTCTGGTTTTTGTATCTTTGAGTATAAATAGAGGCGTTTGAGTCGGACCGAACAACAGTATCTTTCTGACTTCGGTGAGTGTAAAGTAAAATATTAAAAGTGAAAAATGACTGGTCGTGGTAAAGGTGGCAAGGGCTTGGGAAAAGGTGGCGCCAAGCGTCATCGCAAAGTGTTGCGTGATAACATCCAGGGTATCACGAAGCCAGCTATCCGTCGTCTAGCGCGTCGTGGCGGTGTGAAGCGCATCTCTGGTCTTATTTATGAGGAAACTCGTGGTGTGCTAAAGGTTTTCTTGGAAAACGTTATCCGTGATGCAGTCACATACACCGAACACGCCAAGAGGAAGACAGTCACAGCCATGGATGTTGTGTACGCTCTGAAGAGGCAAGGCCGCACTCTGTACGGTTTCGGCGGCTAAGAAAATTTGTATCTACTACAAAGTACAAACTCAACCCACATCAATCGGTCCTTTTCAGGACCACCAAAACATTCACTAAAAGAGAAGATAATCAATATATTTTAATTATTAAATAAAATTTGACAACGAAACTAAAACGGCACTAAAATGTGTAGCTAGAAAGAATAATTCCCTCAATTTCATCCAGATTGCCCCAGTTATATTCTAATCTAAATTAAATTCTTATTTTAAATAAATCAAATTTCTAAACTACACAAAAATTGTCTTTACACGCCAACTTGTAAATAATTTAATTTATTTCCCTAAAATCGATTATATTGTGTTCATTAGTAAAAAAACCTCCATAAAAAATTCAGTTTACCGAAGCAGCGTGTTTGACATTTTAAGACACAACTGTACCTCGTGTACAGTGCAAATACTTTTCTCATGTGAAAATCGACATTTTAAGACACTTTTTGACACAACTGTACCACGTGTGTAGTGTAGTCTTTGCTCATGTGGAGATACTCAATACACCATTTCTGAACGAATATCAATATAATTACTTAAGTATAATATATTAAAAAAATGATTCTCTTTAATAAATATTTGGTCGTCCTGAAAAGGACGTTTTGGGTTTTAGTTGATTTGTGTTATATGCGAGTTTAAATTTGAATTTAAGCCTTCTTTTCGGTCTTCTTGGGCAAGAGAACAGCCTGAATATTAGGCAAAACACCGCCCTGGGCAATGGTGACACCCGAAAGCAGTTTGTTCAACTCCTCATCGTTGCGGATGGCCAATTGCAGATGACGAGGGATAATCCTAGTCTTCTTGTTGTCACGGGCTGCGTTACCAGCCAACTCCAAAACTTCAGCAGCCAAGTATTCCATCACAGCAGCCAGGTACACAGGAGCACCAGCACCAACACGCTCGGCATAGTTGCCCTTGCGAAGCAGACGGTGAATACGGCCAACGGGGAACTGAAGACCAGCGCGGTTGGAACGAGACTTTGCCTTTCCCTTAACTTTGCCACCTTTACCACGACCAGACATTTTTATTTATTATTTCTTACTTCACTGTTTCACACACAAAACTCGAATATTGTTGCCACATGAATCCATTGCGAGCTATTTATACTTTTTCGAGCTACCTACTCGTTCCGTTAAGGGATGACAGCTGCTGCTGAAAACCGGTCGCGTTGAATACTCGTCTAACGGAAAGCGTTGCTACAATAAAAGTATAAATTGGGTGTGTTTCGGATCTCTAGCAAAATAACTGTGAAGTGAATTTTGAAAGTGAATTTGAATTTGAATCATGCCGCCCAAGACTAGTGGAAAGGCAGCCAAGAAGGCTGGCAAAGCGCAGAAGAATATCACCAAGAATGACAAGAAGAAGAAGCGCAAGAGGAAGGAAAGTTATGCCATCTACATCTACAAAGTGCTGAAGCAGGTCCATCCTGACACCGGTATCTCATCGAAGGCAATGAGCATCATGAACAGCTTTGTGAACGACATTTTCGAGCGCATTGCTGCCGAGGCCTCCCGTTTGGCTCACTACAACAAGCGGTCGACTATCACCAGTCGGGAAATCCAAACCGCTGTCCGTCTCTTGCTGCCTGGAGAATTGGCCAAGCACGCTGTCAGTGAGGGAACCAAGGCTGTCACCAAGTACACGAGCTCGAAGTAATTCGATTTCTTTGCACAACCTACACACCTAAAGTAAAAGGCCCTTTTCAGGGCCACAAATTACCTATCCAAAGAGTTGAAATTTAAATATAAATAAAATATAAATATTAATAATAGTGCATAATGAAGGTATACCTAAAAATACGGCGTTAGACCAGCATTTACAAATTTACAACCGAGACGGGACTGTACTTTTTTGGCTTAGTGAGAACAGAGAACTTCATAAGTGAGGAAGCACTACAGAGGTATTGCCTGTTGTCGAAAGGTTGAGTTTCTTATATTACTATTGTTGCTATAGGTAGTTTTTATTTAGCTACCTGGCTCACGCTTTAAATGATGCTTTGTGTTAAAAATACGATTCTGTTATAGTCGTAAAAGTCGTCTCGTAATGTTACATAATGTGAAAACTCATTTCTCTTTTGTTATAAAATTAGTAGCCCTGAAAAGGGCTTTGTTAAATAACAAATTTCATAGTCTTGAAACTTGTGCACGACAATCTTCAATGTCCTTATGCTCTCTTCTTATTTCTTGGCTGCAGCTGCAGTTTTTGCCTTGGGTTTCTTAGCAGCCACTGCGGCTTTCTTTGGCGATGCTGCCGCTGCTGCCTTCTTTGGCTTCGGCTTGGCAGTTGCGGTCTTGGGCTTTGGTGTTTTTGGCTTTGCAGCACTCGACTTGGCCGCCGCCTTTGCTGTTGTGGGCTTGGCTTTTACTGTACCACTCTTCTTGGCCTCCTTAGCCTTTGCTTTCTCAGCCTTCTTCTTTTCAGCGGTCTTCTTGGTTGCTACAGCTTTGCTTGGTTTCTTCTCAGCGGACCCAGCTGCTTTCTTCGCCTTGGTGCCGGCAGTCTTCTTCTTAGCTGCTGCTGCTGATGCAGCGACCTTCTTCGGTTTCTTCTCCACTGAGGCAGCCTTGGCTTTTGGCTTCGGCTCCTTTTTGGCAGATGCAGACAATTTGAACGAACCAGATGCGCCCTTGCCTTTAGCTTGGATAAGTTTTCCACTGGCAACAGCGCTCTTCAGGTACTTCTTAATGAATGGTGCCAATTTCTGGGCGTCGCACTTGTATGTGGCACTGATGTACTTCTTGATTGCCATAAGCGACGAGCCACCACGCTCCTTTAGGTTCAGGATTGATGCGTCCACCATTTGCTGAGTTGGAGGATGTGATGGAGGAACTGCCGGCTTCTTCACTTTCGATGCAGATGCTGCTTTCTTGGCAGCCACCTTCTTCTCGGCTGCGGGTGTCGCTGGTGGGGCAGCCACAGGAGATGCGGATGTTGCAACTGCGGAGTCTGACATATTTCACTTCACTTTGTTTTGCTTTACTTTCACACTAAAATCAATTTTAACGGAATTTACAGTTGGTGGTTGAATTTGGTTGGTCACCCGATTTTGTGAGAATCGAGTAGAAAGGCGCAACGAGAATGTTTACAGCGGTGAACGTTTCCGCCAAACAAGTTTGCCATTAACCTATTCTTAATTTAATATTTACTATAGTTAATAGTTTGATATTTTAATAGTTATGTATCGAAATATTTGCTTAAATATTGGAACAACCAAATAAAATTAATTGCATTCATCTACAATTACTCACTGTGTTTAAAATTTCACCTTAAATTCAACTTTGTGTCTACACAAAAACAATTATCATATAAAAACTCAATTTATAAATATAAAAACAATAAAAATACAATATTTGAATCTGAAAACAAGTTCTTTGAACAATTATGTTGTTAAATGCATTATTTAATATAAATTTAATTTATTGCTCATATTTTTAATTTTACTTCAAACTTGACCATGTACAGTGAAAACCAAGCGACCTCATAGTGTTAGAAGCTATTGAAAATTGATATGGAAAAATCGAAATAAGTGTAAAAAATACAATTTTTAAATATATTGCTTATTTAATATAATTTCCTTAACGATTTGTACAATATCTAAAAAATTCTATCATTTAAATATGCATTTCATTCGTATAAAACCGTCTTTACCATTAGAGAGTACAAAGTAAGTACAATCATATGTATGTACATATCATTCAACGTATGAAGAGTGTATGCAAAAGAAATTTAATAAATATTTACGTTCTCGTATTATTATTCATTTAAATGTATTTTATTCATATACACTGATCTATAACAATTATTAAATTATTGAATGTATCTTCTAGAGAAATTGTCACTGGTTTGAAGTGTATCTTTCTTTCAATATGCAGTATTGTTTGGCAAATAAAACCACATTTCGACAGCGTAACAGCGACGGCGCTATTTTTATTATTTAATTGTACATTATTTAATATACTAATTTATTATATACATGTAGATACAATAGTATCTGAGATTCACTAAGCACGCCCTTATTTATATATTTTTAATTTGTACATTATTTTAATATAATACTAAAGTAATTAAAGAAAAATGTAAATCTTCTTTCAATAAAATTGTGGTCCTGAAAAGGACCGATTGTTTGATAATTTGATGCTTGACAAGCACAACGCACAACGTCGTCACAATTTAAGCACGTTCGCCACGAATACGTCTGGCCAGCTGAATATCTTTTGGCATGATGGTGACACGCTTGGCATGGATAGCGCACAAGTTAGTATCTTCAAACAGGCCAACCAAGTAGGCTTCACTAGCTTCCTGCAGTGCCATCACGGCAGAGCTCTGGAAACGCAGATCGGTCTTGAAATCCTGAGCAATTTCACGCACCAAGCGCTGGAAAGGCAGCTTGCGGATCAGCAACTCTGTGCTCTTCTGGTAACGACGGATCTCACGCAGGGCAACAGTACCGGGGCGATAACGATGAGGCTTCTTCACACCGCCGGTGGCTGGCGCACTCTTACGAGCTGCCTTAGTTGCCAGCTGCTTACGAGGCGCCTTGCCTCCGGTCGATTTACGAGCAGTCTGCTTAGTACGAGCCATTTTTATTTCACAATTTTTACTTCACACAGCAAATGTTAAAACACAATAATCGGACGAAGCGATTCGGCTCTCGTATTTATAGTAAAACTGGTGGAGAACGAGCGATCGGGTTGTTGCCATGCCAGCGTGCGAGCAGCACGTAAATACATATTGCTGACTCTTTCTGGTTTTTGTATCTTTGAGTATAAATAGAGGCGTTTGAGTCGGACCGAACAACAGTATCTTTCTGACTTCGGTGAGTGTAAAGTAAAATATTAAAAGTGAAAAATGACTGGTCGTGGTAAAGGTGGCAAGGGCTTGGGAAAAGGTGGCGCAAAGCGTCATCGCAAAGTGTTGCGTGATAACATCCAGGGTATCACGAAGCCAGCTATCCGTCGTCTAGCTCGTCGTGGCGGTGTGAAGCGCATCTCTGGTCTTATTTATGAGGAAACTCGTGGTGTGCTAAAGGTTTTCTTGGAAAACGTTATCCGTGATGCAGTCACATACACCGAACACGCCAAGAGGAAGACAGTCACAGCCATGGATGTTGTGTACGCTCTGAAGAGGCAAGGCCGCACTCTGTACGGTTTCGGCGGCTAAGAAAATTTGTATCTACTACAAAATACAAACTTAAAACCCACATCAATCGGTCCTTTTCAGGACCACCAAAAAATTCATCAAAAGAGAAGAAAATCAATATGTATTTATTGTTAAAAATAAAGAACGAAAGAGTCATCACTAAAAACTATATTTTGATTAACAGAGAATAACTTCCTCAAATTCATCCCGTTATTCTGTAGAATTTAATTCTGAAATGCAAATAAATAAATTTGTTCATTTGTGAGATGTTAAAATAAAATTAATATTTAAGAAACCGCTGAAATAAGAATATAGTTTACTGCTGCGTGTTGTTCATTTTACTTTTTGACACAACTGTACCTCGTGTACACTGCATGTCCATGTGAAGATCAAAATATTAAAATACTTTTTGACACAACTGTACCTCTTTTACAGAGCAGATACTTTGCTCATGTAAAGATCGAAATTTGAAAATCATTTTTGACGCAACTGTACCTGGTGCGTCATGCAGCTACTTTGTCCATGTGAAGTTTTCAATATTTAATTTCTAAATGAATGAATATAAATATAATTATTTTTGTATATTAGAAAAATTATTCTCTTTAGTAAATTTTTGGTCGTCCTGAAAAGGACGTTTTGGGTTTTGGTTGATTTGTGTTATATGCGAGTTTGAATTTAAATTTAAGCCTTCTTTTCGGTCTTCTTGGGCAAGAGAACAGCCTGAATATTAGGCAAAACACCGCCCTGGGCAATGGTGACACCCGAAAGCAGTTTGTTCAACTCCTCATCGTTGCGGATGGCCAATTGCAGATGACGAGGGATAATCCTAGTCTTCTTGTTGTCACGGGCTGCGTTACCAGCCAACTCCAAAACTTCAGCAGCCAAGTATTCCATCACAGCAGCCAGGTACACAGGAGCACCAGCACCAACACGCTCGGCATAGTTGCCCTTGCGAAGCAGACGGTGAATACGGCCAACGGGGAACTGAAGACCAGCGCGGTTGGAACGAGACTTTGCCTTTCCCTTAACTTTGCCACCTTTACCACGACCAGACATTTTTATTATTATTTGTTACTTCACTGTTTCACACACAAAACTCGAATATTGTTGCCACATGCAACCATTGCCAGCTATTTATACTTTTTCCAGCTACCTACTCGTTCCGTTAAGGGATGACAGCTGCTGCTGAAAACCGGTCGCGTTGAATACTCGTCTAACGGAAAGCGTTGCTACAATAAAAGTATAAATTGAATGTGTTTTGGATCTCTAGCAAAATATCAGTGAAGTGAATTTTTAAAGTGAATTTGAATTTGAATCATGCCGCCCAAGACTAGTGGAAAGGCAGCCAAGAAGGCTGGCAAAGCGCAGAAGAATATCACCAAGAATGACAAGAAGAAGAAGCGCAAGAGGAAGGAAAGTTATGCCATCTACATCTACAAAGTGCTGAAGCAGGTCCATCCTGACACCGGTATCTCATCGAAGGCAATGAGCATCATGAACAGCTTTGTGAACGACATTTTCGAGCGCATTGCTGCCGAGGCCTCCCGTTTGGCTCACTACAACAAGCGGTCGACTATCACCAGTCGGGAAATCCAAACCGCTGTCCGTCTCTTGCTGCCTGGAGAATTGGCCAAGCACGCTGTCAGTGAGGGAACCAAGGCTGTCACCAAGTACACGAGCTCGAAGTAATTCGATTTCTTTGCACAACCTACACACCTAAAGTAAAAGGCCCTTTTCAGGGCCACAAATTACCTATCCAAAGAGTTGAAATTTAAATATAAATAAAATATAAATATTAATAATAGTGCATAATGAAGGTATACCTAAAAATACGGCGTTAGACCAGCATTTACAAATTTACAACCGAGACGGGACTGTACTTTTTTGGCTTAGTGAGAACAGAGAACTTCATAAGTGAGGAAGCACTACAGAGGTATTGCCTGTTGTCGAAAGGTTGAGTTTCTTATATTACTATTGTTGCTATAGGTAGTTTTTATTTAGCTACCTGGCTCACGCTTTAAATGATGCTTTGTGTTAAAAATACGATTCTGTTATAGTCGTAAAAGTCGTCTCGTAATGTTACATAATGTGAAAACTCATTTCTCTTTTGTTATAAAATTAGTAGCCCTGAAAAGGGCTTTGTTAAATAACAAATTTCATAGTCTTGAAACTTGTGCACGACAATCTTCAATGTCCTTATGCTCTCTTCTTATTTCTTGGCTGCAGCTGCAGTTTTTGCCTTGGGTTTCTTAGCAGCCACTGCGGCTTTCTTTGGCGATGCTGCCGCTGCTGCCTTCTTTGGCTTCGGCTTGGCAGTTGCGGTCTTGGGCTTTGGTGTTTTTGGCTTTGCAGCACTCGACTTGGCCGCCGCCTTTGCTGTTGTGGGCTTGGCTTTTACTGTACCACTCTTCTTGGCCTCCTTAGCCTTTGCTTTCTCAGCCTTCTTCTTTTCAGCGGTCTTCTTGGTTGCTACAGCTTTGCTTGGTTTCTTCTCAGCGGACCCAGCTGCTTTCTTCGCCTTGGTGCCGGCAGTCTTCTTCTTAGCTGCTGCTGCTGATGCAGCGACCTTCTTCGGTTTCTTCTCCACTGAGGCAGCCTTGGCTTTTGGCTTCGGCTCCTTTTTGGCAGATGCAGACAATTTGAACGAACCAGATGCGCCCTTGCCTTTAGCTTGGATAAGTTTTCCACTGGCAACAGCGCTCTTCAGGTACTTCTTAATGAATGGTGCCAATTTCTGGGCGTCGCACTTGTATGTGGCACTGATGTACTTCTTGATTGCCATAAGCGACGAGCCACCACGCTCCTTTAGGTTCAGGATTGATGCGTCCACCATTTGCTGAGTTGGAGGATGTGATGGAGGAACTGCCGGCTTCTTCACTTTCGATGCAGATGCTGCTTTCTTGGCAGCCACCTTCTTCTCGGCTACGGGTGTCGCAGCCACAGGAGATGCGGATGTTGCAACTGCGGAGTCTGACATATTTCACTTCACTTTGTTTTGCTTTACTTTCACACTAAAATCAATTTTAACGGAATTTACAGTTGGTGGTTGAATTTGGTTGGTCACCCGATTTTGTGAGAATCGAGTAGAAAGGCGCAACGAGAATGTTTACAGCGGTGAACGTTTCCGCCAAACAAGTTTGCCATTAACCTATTCTTAATTTAATATTTACTATAGTTAATAGTTTGATATTTTAATAGTTATGTATCGAAATATTTGCTTAAATATTGGAACAACCAAATAAAATTAATTGCATTCATCTACAATTACTCACTGTGTTTAAAATTTCACCTTAAATTCAACTTTGTGTCTACACAAAAACAATTATCATATAAAAACTCAATTTATAAATATAAAAACAATAAAAATACAATATTTGAATCTGAAAACAAGTTCTTTGAACAATTATGTTGTTAAATGCATTATTTAATATAAATTTAATTTATTGCTCATATTTTTAATTTTGGTTCAAACTTGACCATCTACAGTGAAAACCAAGCGACCGCATAGAGTTAGAAGCTATTGAAAATTGATATGGAAAAATCGAAATAAGTGTAAAAAATACAATTTTTAAATATATTGCTTATTTAATATAATTTCCTTAACGATTTGTACAATATCTAAAAAATTCAATCATTTAAATATGCATTTCATTCGTATAAAACCGTCTTTACCATTAGAGAGTACAAAGTAAGTACAATCATATGTACATATGTACCTAACATTCAACGTATGAAGAGTGTAATGCAAAATAAATTTAATAAATATTTACGTTCTTGTATTATTCATTTATTCATTTAAATGTATTATTTTATTCATATACACTGATCTATAATAAATTATTTAATGTATCTTCTAGTGAAATTGTCACTGGTTTGAAGTGTATCTTTCTTTCAATATGCAGTATTGTTTGGCAAATAAAACCACATTTCGACAGCGTAACAGCGACGGCGCTATTTTTATTAGCTAAATTTTATTTAATATAAATGTAGATACAATAGTATCTGAGATTCACTAAGCACGCCCTTATTTATATATTTTTAATTTGTACATTATTTTAATATAATACTAAAGTAATTAAAGAAAAATGTAAATCTTCTTTCAATAAAATTGTGGTCCTGAAAAGGACCGATTGTTTGATAATTTGATGCTTGACAAGCACAACGCACAACGTCGTCACAATTTAAGCACGTTCGCCACGAATACGTCTGGCCAGCTGAATATCTTTTGGCATGATGGTGACACGCTTGGCATGGATAGCGCACAAGTTAGTATCTTCGAACAGGCCAACCAAGTAGGCTTCACTAGCTTCCTGCAGTGCCATCACGGCAGAGCTCTGGAAACGCAGATCGGTCTTGAAATCCTGAGCAATTTCACGCACCAAGCGCTGGAAAGGCAGCTTGCGGATCAGCAACTCTGTGCTCTTCTGGTAACGACGGATCTCACGCAGGGCAACAGTACCGGGGCGATAACGATGAGGCTTCTTCACACCGCCGGTGGCTGGCGCACTCTTACGAGCTGCCTTAGTTGCCAGCTGCTTACGAGGCGCCTTGCCTCCGGTCGATTTACGAGCAGTCTGCTTAGTACGAGCCATTTTTATTTCACAATTTTTACTTCACACAGCAAATGTTAAAACACAATAATCGGACGAAGCGATTCGGCTCTCGTATTTATAGTAAAACTGGTGGTGGGTTGCCGAGCGAGAGCGAGAACGAGCGATCGGGTTGTTGCCATGCCAGCGTGCGAGCAGCACGTAAATACATATTGCTGACTCTTTCTGGTTTTTGTATCTTTGAGTATAAATAGAGGCGTTTGAGTCGGACCGAACAACAGTATCTTTCTGACTTCGTTGAGTGTAAAGTAAAATATTAAAAGTGAAAAATGACTGGTCGTGGTAAAGGTGGCAAGGGCTTGGGAAAAGGTGGCGCCAAGCGTCATCGCAAAGTGTTGCGTGATAACATCCAGGGTATCACGAAGCCAGCTATCCGTCGTCTAGCGCGTCGTGGCGGTGTGAAGCGCATCTCTGGTCTTATTTATGAGGAAACTCGTGGTGTGCTAAAGGTTTTCTTGGAAAACGTTATCCGTGATGCAGTCACATACACCGAACACGCCAAGAGGAAGACAGTCACAGCCATGGATGTTGTGTACGCTCTGAAGAGGCAAGGCCGCACTCTGTACGGTTTCGGCGGCTAAGAAAATTTGTATCTACTACAAAGTACAAACTCAAAACCCACATCAATCGGTCCTTTTCAGGACCACCAAAACATTCACTAAAAGAGAAGATAATCAATATATTTTAATTATTAAATAAAATTTGACAACGAAACTAAAACGGCACTAAAATGTGTAGCTAGAAAGAATAATTCCCTCAATTTCATCCAGATTGCCCCAGTTATATTCTAATCTAAATTAAATTCTTATTTTAAATAAATCAAATTTCTAAACTACACAAAAATTGTCTTTACACGCCAACTTGTAAATAATTTAATTTATTTCCCTAAAATCGATTATATTGTGTTCATTAGTAAAAAAAACCTCCATAAAAAATTCAGTTTACCGAAGCAGCGTGTTTGACATTTTTAGACACAACTGTACCTCGTGTACAGTGCAAATACTTTTCTCATGTGAAAATCGACATTTTAAGACACTTTTTGACACAACTGTACCACGTGTGTAGTGTAGTCTTTGCTCATGTGGAGATACTCAATACACCATTTCTGAACGAATATCAATATAATTACTTAAGTATAATATATTAAAAAAATGATTCTCTTTAATAAATATTTGGTCGTCCTGAAAAGGACGTTTTGGGTTTTAGTTGATTTGTGTTATATGCGAGTTTAAATTTGAATTTAAGCCTTCTTTTCGGTCTTCTTGGGCAAGAGAACAGCCTGAATATTAGGCAAAACACCGCCCTGGGCAATGGTGACACCCGAAAGCAGTTTGTTCAACTCCTCATCGTTGCGGATGGCCAATTGCAGATGACGAGGGATAATCCTAGTCTTCTTGTTGTCACGGGCTGCGTTACCAGCCAACTCCAAAACTTCAGCGGCCAAGTACTCCATCACAGCAGCCAAGTACACAGGAGCACCAGCACCAACACGCTCGGCATAGTTGCCCTTGCGAAGCAGACGGTGAATACGGCCAACGGGGAACTGAAGACCAGCGCGGTTGGAACGAGACTTTGCCTTTCCCTTAACTTTGCCACCTTTACCACGACCAGACATTTTTATTATTATTTGTTACTTCACTGTTTCACACACAAAACTCGAATATTGTTGCCACCATTGCCAGCTATTTATACTTTTTCGAGCTACCTACTCGTTCCGTTAAGGGATGACAGCTGCTGCTGAAAACCGGTCGCGTTGAGAGCTCGTCTAACGGAAAGCGTTGCTACAATAAAAGTATAAATTGAACGTGTTTTGGATCTCTAGCAAAATATCAGTGAAGTGAATTTTTAAAGTGAATTTGAAAAATGCCGCCCAAGACTAGTGGAAAGGCAGCCAAGAAGGCTGGCAAAGCGCAGAAGAATATCACCAAGAATGACAAGAAGAAGAAGCGCAAGAGGAAGGAAAGTTATGCCATCTACATCTACAAAGTGCTGAAGCAGGTCCATCCTGACACCGGTATCTCATCGAAGGCAATGAGCATCATGAACAGCTTTGTGAACGACATTTTCGAGCGCATTGCTGCCGAGGCCTCCCGTTTGGCTCACTACAACAAGCGGTCGACTATCACCAGTCGGGAAATCCAAACCGCTGTCCGTCTCTTGCTGCCTGGAGAATTGGCCAAGCACGCTGTCAGTGAGGGAACCAAGGCTGTCACCAAGTACACGAGCTCGAAGTAATTCGATTTCTTTGCACAACCTACACACCTAAAGTAAAAGGCCCTTTTCAGGGCCACAAATTACCTATCCAAAGAGTTGAAATTTAAATATAAATAAAAATATAAATATTAATAATAGTGCATAATGAAGGTATACCTAAAAATACGGCGTTAGACCAGCATTTACAAATTTACAACCGAGACGGGACTGTACTTTTTTGGCTTAGTGAGAACAGAGAACTTCATAAGTGAGGAAGCACTACAGAGGTATTGCCTGTTGTCGAAAGGTTGAGTTTCTTATATTACTATTGTTGCTATAGGTAGTTTTTATTTAGCTACCTGGCTCACGCTTTAAATGATGCTTTGTGTTAAAAATACGATTCTGTTATAGTCGTAAAAGTCGTCTCGTAATGTTACATAATGTGAAAACTCATTTCTCTTTTGTTATAAAATTAGTAGCCCTGAAAAGGGCTTTGTTAAATAACAAATTTCATAGTCTTGAAACTTGTGCACGACAATCTTCAATGTCCTTATGCTCTCTTCTTATTTCTTGGCTGCAGCTGCAGTTTTTGCCTTGGGTTTCTTAGCAGCCACTGCGGCTTTCTTTGGCGATGCTGCCGCTGCTGCCTTCTTTGGCTTCGGCTTGGCAGTTGCGGTCTTGGGCTTTGGTGTTTTTGGCTTTGCAGCACTCGACTTGGCCGCCGCCTTTGCTGTTGTGGGCTTGGCTTTTACTGTACCACTCTTCTTGGCCTCCTTAGCCTTTGCTTTCTCAGCCTTCTTCTTTTCAGCGGTCTTCTTGGTTGCTACAGCTTTGCTTGGTTTCTTCTCAGCGGACCCAGCTGCTTTCTTCGCCTTGGTGCCGGCAGTCTTCTTCTTAGCTGCTGCTGCTGATGCAGCGACCTTCTTCGGTTTCTTCTCCACTGAGGCAGCCTTGGCTTTTGGCTTCGGCTCCTTTTTGGCAGATGCAGACAATTTGAACGAACCAGATGCGCCCTTGCCTTTAGCTTGGATAAGTTTTCCACTGGCAACAGCGCTCTTCAGGTACTTCTTAATGAATGGTGCCAATTTCTGGGCGTCGCACTTGTATGTGGCACTGATGTACTTCTTGATTGCCATAAGCGACGAGCCACCACGCTCCTTTAGGTTCAGGATTGATGCGTCCACCATTTGCTGAGTTGGAGGATGTGATGGAGGAACTGCCGGCTTCTTCACTTTCGATGCAGATGCTGCTTTCTTGGCAGCCACCTTCTTCTCGGCTACGGGTGTCGCAGCCACAGGAGATGCGGATGTTGCAACTGCGGAGTCTGACATATTTCACTTCACTTTGTTTTGCTTTACTTTCACACTAAAATCAATTTTAACGGAATTTACAGTTGGTGGTTGAATTTGGTTGGTCACCCGATTTTGTGAGAATCGAGTAGAAAGGCGCAACGAGAATGTTTACAGCGGTGAACGTTTCCGCCAAACAAGTTTGCCATTAACCTATTCTTAATTTAATATTTACTATAGTTAATAGTTTGATATTTTAATAGTTATGTATCGAAATATTTGCTTAAATATTGGAACAACCAAATAAAATTAATTGCATTCATCTACAATTACTCACTGTGTTTAAAATTTCACCTTAAATTCAACTTTGTGTCTACACAAAAACAATTATCATATAAAAACTCAATTTATAAATATAAAAACAATAAAAATACAATATTTGAATCTGAAAACAAGTTCTTTGAACAATTATGTTGTTAAATGCATTATTTAATATAAATTTAATTTATTGCTCATATTTTTAATTTTGGTTCAAACTTGACCATCTACAGTGAAAACCAAGCGACCGCATAGAGTTAGAAGCTATTGAAAATTGATATGGAAAAATCGAAATAAGTGTAAAAAATACAATTTTTAAATATATTGCTTATTTAATATAATTTCCTTAACGATTTGTACAATATCTAAAAAATTCAATCATTTAAATATGCATTTCATTCGTATAAAACCGTCTTTACCATTAGAGAGTACAAAGTAAGTACAATCATATGTACATATGTACCTAACATTCAACGTATGAAGAGTGTAATGCAAAATAAATTTAATAAATATTTACGTTCTTGTATTATTCATTTATTCATTTAAATGTATTATTTTATTCATATACACTGATCTATAATAAATTATTTAATGTATCTTCTAGTGAAATTGTCACTGGTTTGAAGTGTATCTTTCTTTCAATATGCAGTATTGTTTGGCAAATAAAACCACATTTCGACAGCGTAACAGCGACGGCGCTATTTTTATTAGCTAAATTTTATTTAATATAAATGTAGATACAATAGTATCTGAGATTCACTAAGCACGCCCTTATTTATATATTTTTAATTTGTACATTATTTTAATATAATACTAAAGTAATTAAAGAAAAATGTAAATCTTCTTTCAATAAAATTGTGGTCCTGAAAAGGACCGATTGTTTGATAATTTGATGCTTGACAAGCACAACGCACAACGTCGTCACAATTTAAGCACGTTCGCCACGAATACGTCTGGCCAGCTGAATATCTTTTGGCATGATGGTGACACGCTTGGCATGGATAGCGCACAAGTTAGTATCTTCGAACAGGCCAACCAAGTAGGCTTCACTAGCTTCCTGCAGTGCCATCACGGCAGAGCTCTGGAAACGCAGATCGGTCTTGAAATCCTGAGCAATTTCACGCACCAAGCGCTGGAAAGGCAGCTTGCGGATCAGCAACTCTGTGCTCTTCTGGTAACGACGGATCTCACGCAGGGCAACAGTACCGGGGCGATAACGATGAGGCTTCTTCACACCGCCGGTGGCTGGCGCACTCTTACGAGCTGCCTTAGTTGCCAGCTGCTTACGAGGCGCCTTGCCTCCGGTCGATTTACGAGCAGTCTGCTTAGTACGAGCCATTTTTATTTCACAATTTTTACTTCACACAGCAAATGTTAAAACACAATAATCGGACGAAGCGATTCGGCTCTCGTATTTATAGTAAAACTGGTGGTGGGTTGCCGAGCGAGAGCGAGAACGAGCGATCGGGTTGTTGCCATGCCAGCGTGCGAGCAGCACGTAAATACATATTGCTGACTCTTTCTGGTTTTTGTATCTTTGAGTATAAATAGAGGCGTTTGAGTCGGACCGAACAACAGTATCTTTCTGACTTCGTTGAGTGTAAAGTAAAATATTAAAAGTGAAAAATGACTGGTCGTGGTAAAGGTGGCAAGGGCTTGGGAAAAGGTGGCGCCAAGCGTCATCGCAAAGTGTTGCGTGATAACATCCAGGGTATCACGAAGCCAGCTATCCGTCGTCTAGCGCGTCGTGGCGGTGTGAAGCGCATCTCTGGTCTTATTTATGAGGAAACTCGTGGTGTGCTAAAGGTTTTCTTGGAAAACGTTATCCGTGATGCAGTCACATACACCGAACACGCCAAGAGGAAGACAGTCACAGCCATGGATGTTGTGTACGCTCTGAAGAGGCAAGGCCGCACTCTGTACGGTTTCGGCGGCTAAGAAAATTTGTATCTACTACAAAGTACAAACTCAAAACCCACATCAATCGGTCCTTTTCAGGACCACCAAAACATTCACTAAAAGAGAAGATAATCAATATATTTTAATTATTAAATAAAATTTGACAACGAAACTAAAACGGCACTAAAATGTGTAGCTAGAAAGAATAATTCCCTCAATTTCATCCAGATTGCCCCAGTTATATTCTAATCTAAATTAAATTCTTATTTTAAATAAATCAAATTTCTAAACTACACAAAAATTGTCTTTACACGCCAACTTGTAAATAATTTAATTTATTTCCCTAAAATCGATTATATTGTGTTCATTAGTAAAAAAAACCTCCATAAAAAATTCAGTTTACCGAAGCAGCGTGTTTGACATTTTTAGACACAACTGTACCTCGTGTACAGTGCAAATACTTTTCTCATGTGAAAATCGACATTTTAAGACACTTTTTGACACAACTGTACCACGTGTGTAGTGTAGTCTTTGCTCATGTGGAGATACTCAATACACCATTTCTGAACGAATATCAATATAATTACTTAAGTATAATATATTAAAAAAATGATTCTCTTTAATAAATATTTGGTCGTCCTGAAAAGGACGTTTTGGGTTTTAGTTGATTTGTGTTATATGCGAGTTTAAATTTGAATTTAAGCCTTCTTTTCGGTCTTCTTGGGCAAGAGAACAGCCTGAATATTAGGCAAAACACCGCCCTGGGCAATGGTGACACCCGAAAGCAGTTTGTTCAACTCCTCATCGTTGCGGATGGCCAATTGCAGATGACGAGGGATAATCCTAGTCTTCTTGTTGTCACGGGCTGCGTTACCAGCCAACTCCAAAACTTCAGCGGCCAAGTACTCCATCACAGCAGCCAAGTACACAGGAGCACCAGCACCAACACGCTCGGCATAGTTGCCCTTGCGAAGCAGACGGTGAATACGGCCAACGGGGAACTGAAGACCAGCGCGGTTGGAACGAGACTTTGCCTTTCCCTTAACTTTGCCACCTTTACCACGACCAGACATTTTTATTATTATTTGTTACTTCACTGTTTCACACACAAAACTCGAATATTGTTGCAACCATTGCCAGCTATTTATACTTTTTCCAGCTACCTACTCGTTCCGTTAAGGGATGACAGCTGCTGCTGAAAACCGGTCGCGTTGAATACTCGTCTAACGGAAAGCGTTGCTACAATAAAAGTATAAATTGAATGTGTTTTGGATCTCTAGCAAAATATCAGTGAAGTGAATTTTTAAAGTGAATTTGAATTTGAATCATGCCGCCCAAGACTAGTGGAAAGGCAGCCAAGAAGGCTGGCAAAGCGCAGAAGAATATCACCAAGAATGACAAGAAGAAGAAGCGCAAGAGGAAGGAAAGTTATGCCATCTACATCTACAAAGTGCTGAAGCAGGTCCATCCTGACACCGGTATCTCATCGAAGGCAATGAGCATCATGAACAGCTTTGTGAACGACATTTTCGAGCGCATTGCTGCCGAGGCCTCCCGTTTGGCTCACTACAACAAGCGGTCGACTATCACCAGTCGGGAAATCCAAACCGCTGTCCGTCTCTTGCTGCCTGGAGAATTGGCCAAGCACGCTGTCAGTGAGGGAACCAAGGCTGTCACCAAGTACACGAGCTCGAAGTAATTCGATTTCTTTGCACAACCTACACACCTAAAGTAAAAGGCCCTTTTCAGGGCCACAAATTACCTATCCAAAGAGTTGAAATTTAAATATAAATAAAAATATAAATATTAATAATAGTGCATAATGAAGGTATACCTAAAAATACGGCGTTAGACCAGCATTTACAAATTTACAACCGAGACGGGACTGTACTTTTTTGGCTTAATGAGAACAGAGAACTTCATAAGTGAGGAAGCACTACAGAGGTATTGCCTGTTGTCGAAAGGTTGAGTTTCTTATATTACTATTGTTGCTATAGGTAGTTTTTATTTAGCTACCTGGCTCACGCTTTAAATGATGCTTTGTGTTAAAAATACGATTCTGTTATAGTCGTAAAAGTCGTCTCGTAATGTTACATAATGTGAAAACTCATTTCTCTTTTGTTATAAAATTAGTAGCCCTGAAAAGGGCTTTGTTAAATAACAAATTTCATAGTCTTGAAACTTGTGCACGACAATCTTCAATGTCCTTATGCTCTCTTCTTATTTCTTGGCTGCAGCTGCAGTTTTTGCCTTGGGTTTCTTAGCAGCCACTGCGGCTTTCTTTGGCGATGCTGCCGCTGCTGCCTTCTTTGGCTTCGGCTTGGCAGTTGCGGTCTTGGGCTTTGGTGTTTTTGGCTTTGCAGCACTCGACTTGACCGCCGCCTTTGCTGTTGTGGGCTTGGCTTTTACTGTACCACTCTTCTTGGCCTCCTTAGCCTTTGCTTTCTCAGCCTTCTTCTTTTCAGCGGTCTTCTTGGTTGCTACAGCTTTGCTTGGTTTCTTCTCAGCGGACCCAGCTGCTTTCTTCGCCTTGGTGCCGGCAGTCTTCTTCTTAGCTGCTGCTGCTGATGCAGCGACCTTCTTCGGTTTCTTCTCCACTGAGGCAGCCTTGGCTTTTGGCTTCGGCTCCTTTTTGGCAGATGCAGACAATTTGAACGAACCAGATGCGCCCTTGCCTTTAGCTTGGATAAGTTTTCCACTGGCAACAGCGCTCTTCAGCTACTTCTTAATGAATGGTGCCAATTTCTGGGCGTCGCACTTGTATGTGGCACTGATGTACTTCTTGATTGCCATAAGCGACGAGCCACCACGCTCCTTTAGGTTCAGGATTGATGCGTCCACCATTTGCTGAGTTGGAGGATGTGATGGAGGAACTGCCGGCTTCTTCACTTTCGATGCAGATGCTGCTTTCTTGGCAGCCACCTTCTTCTCGGCTACGGGTGTCGGCAGCCACAGGAGATGCGGATGTTGCAACTGCGGAGTCTGACATATTTCACTTCACTTTGTTTTGCTTTACTTTCACACTAAAATCAATTTTAACGGAATTTACAGTTGGTGGTTGAATTTGGTTGGTCACCCGATTTTGTGAGAATCGAGTAGAAAGGCGCAACGAGAATGTTTACAGCGGTGAACGTTTCCGCCAAACAAGTTTGCCATTAACCTATTCTTAATTTAATATTTACTATAGTTAATAGTTTGATATTTTAATAGTTATGTATCGAAATATTTGCTTAAATATTGGAACAACCAAATAAAATTAATTGCATTCATCTACAATTACTCACTGTGTTTAAAATTTCACCTTAAATTCAACTTTGTGTCTACACAAAAACAATTATCATATAAAAACTCAATTTATAAATATAAAAACAATAAAAATACAATATTTGAATCTGAAAACAAGTTCTTTGAACAATTATGTTGTTAAATGCATTATTTAATATAAATTTAATTTATTGCTCATATTTTTAATTTTGGTTCAAACTTGACCATCTACAGTGAAAACCAAGCGACCGCATAGAGTTAGAAATAAGTGTAAAAAATACAATTTTTAAATATATTGCTTATTTAATATAATTTCCTTAACGATTTGTACAATATCTAAAAAATTCAATCATTTAAATATGCATTTCATTCGTATAAAACCGTCTTTACCATTAGAGAGTACAAAGTAAGTACAATCATATGTACATATGTACCTAACATTCAACGTATGAAGAGTGTAATGCAAAATAAATTTAATAAATATTTACGTTCTTGTATTATTCATTTAAATGTATTATTTTATTCATATACACTGATCTATAATAAATTATTTAATGTATCTTCTAGAGAAATTGTCACTGGTTTGAAGTGTATCTTTCTTTCAATATGCAGTATTGTTTGGCAAATAAAACCACATTTCGACAGCGTAACAGCGACGGCGCTATTTTTATTAGCTAAATTTTATTTAATATAAATGTAGATACAATAGTATCTGAGATTCACTAAGCACGCCCTTATTTATATATTTTTAATTTGTACATTATTTTAATATAATACTAAAGTAATTAAAGAAAAATGTAAATCTTCTTTCAATAAAATTGTGGTCCTGAAAAGGACCGATTGTTTGATAATTTGATGCTTGACAAGCACAACGCACAACGTCGTCACAATTTAAGCACGTTCGCCACGAATACGTCTGGCCAGCTGAATATCTTTCGGCATGATGGTGACACGCTTGGCATGGATAGCGCACAAGTTAGTATCTTCGAACAGGCCAACCAAGTAGGCTTCACTAGCTTCCTGCAGTGCCATCACGGCAGAGCTCTGGAAACGCAGATCGGTCTTGAAATCCTGAGCAATTTCACGCACCAAGCGCTGGAAAGGCAGCTTGCGGATCAGCAACTCTGTGCTCTTCTGGTAACGACGGATCTCACGCAGGGCAACAGTTCCGGGGCGATAACGATGAGGCTTCTTCACACCGCCGGTGGCTGGCGCACTCTTACGAGCTGCCTTAGTTGCCAGCTGCTTACGAGGCGCCTTGCCTCCGGTCGATTTACGAGCAGTCTGCTTAGTACGAGCCATTTTTATTTCACAATTTTTACTTCACACAGCAAATGTTAAAACACAATAATCGGACGAAGCGATTCGGCTCTCGTATTTATAGTAAAACTGGTGGTGGGTTGCCGAGCGAGAGCGAGAACGAGCGATCGGGTTGTTGCCATGCCAGCGTGCGAGCAGCACGTAAATACATATTGCTGACTCTTTCTGGTTTTTGTATCTTTGAGTATAAATAGAGGCGTTTGAGTCGGACCGAACAACAGTATCTTTCTGACTTCGGTGAGTGTAAAGTAAAATATTAAAAGTGAAAAATGACTGGTCGTGGTAAAGGTGGCAAGGGCTTGGGAAAAGGTGGCGCAAAGCGTCATCGCAAAGTGTTGCGTGATAACATCCAGGGTATCACGAAGCCAGCTATCCGTCGTCTAGCTCGTCGTGGCGGTGTGAAGCGCATCTCTGGTCTTATTTATGAGGAAACTCGTGGTGTGCTGAAGGTTTTCTTGGAAAACGTTATCCGTGATGCAGTCACATACACCGAACACGCCAAGAGGAAGACAGTCACAGCCATGGATGTTGTGTACGCTCTGAAGAGGCAAGGCCGCACTCTGTACGGTTTCGGCGGCTAAGAAAATTTGTATCTACTACAAAATACAAACTTAAAACCCACATCAATCGGTCCTTTTCAGGACCACCAAAAAATTCATCAAAAGAGAAGAAAATCAATATGTATTTATTGTTAAAAATAAAGAACGAAAGAGTCATCACTAAAAACTATATTTTGATTAACAGAGAATAACTTCCTCAAATTCATCCCGTTATTCTGTAGAATTTAATTCTAAAATGCAAATAATTAAATTTGTTCATTTGTGAGATGTTAAAATAAAATTAATATTTAAAAAACCGCTGAAATAAGAATATAGTTTACTGCTGCGTGTTGTTCATTTTACTTTTTGACACAACTGTACCTCGTGTACACTGCATGTCCATGTGAAGATCAAAATATTAAAATACTTTTTGACACAACTGTACCTCTTTTACAGAGCAGATACTTTGCTCATGTAAAGATCGAAATTTGAAAATCATTTTTGACGCAACTGTACCTGGTGCGTCATGCAGCTACTTTGTCCATGTGAAGTTTTCAATATTTAATTTCTAAATGAATGAATATAAATATAATTATTTTTGTATATTAGAAAATTATTCTCTTTAGTAAATTTTTGGTCGTCCTGAAAAGGACGTTTTGGGTTTTGGTTGATTTGTGTTATATGCGAGTTTGAATTTAAATTTAAGCCTTCTTTTCGGTCTTCTTGGGCAAGAGAACAGCCTGAATATTAGGCAAAACACCGCCCTGGGCAATGGTGACACCCGAAAGCAGTTTGTTCAACTCCTCATCGTTGCGGATGGCCAATTGCAGATGACGAGGGATAATCCTAGTCTTCTTGTTGTCACGGGCTGCGTTACCAGCCAACTCCAAAACTTCAGCGGCCAAGTACTCCATCACAGCAGCCAAGTACACAGGAGCACCAGCACCAACACGCTCGGCATAGTTGCCCTTGCGAAGCAAACGGTGAATACGGCCAACGGGGAACTGAAGACCAGCGCGGTTGGAACGAGACTTTGCCTTTCCCTTAACTTTGCCACCTTTACCACGACCAGACATTTTATTATTATTTGTTACTTCACTGTTTCACACACAAAACTCGAATATTGCTGCCATGCACCATTGCCAGCTATTTATACTTTTTCGAGCTACCTACTCGTTCCGTTAAGGGATGACAGCTGCTGCTGAAAACCGGTCGCGTTGAGAGCTCGTCTAACGGAAAGCGTTGCTACAATAAAAGTATAAATTGAACGTGTTTTGGATCTCTAGCAAAATATCAGTGAAGTGAATTTTTAAAGTGAATTTGAAAAATGCCGCCCAAGACTAGTGGAAAGGCAGCCAAGAAGGCTGGCAAAGCGCAGAAGAATATCACCAAGAATGACAAGAAGAAGAAGCGCAAGAGGAAGGAAAGTTATGCCATCTACATCTACAAAGTGCTGAAGCAGGTCCATCCTGACACCGGTATCTCATCGAAGGCAATGAGCATCATGAACAGCTTTGTGAACGACATTTTCGAGCGCATTGCTGCCGAGGCCTCCCGTTTGGCTCACTACAACAAGCGGCTCGACTATCACCAGTCGGGAAATCCAAACCGCTGTCCGTCTCTTGCTGCCTGGAGAATTGGCCAAGCACGCTGTCAGTGAGGGAACCAAGGCTGTCACCAAGTACACGAGCTCGAAGTAATTCGATTTCTTTGCACAACCTACACACCTAAAGTAAAAGGCCCTTTTCAGGGCCACAAATTACCTATCCAAAGAGTTGAAATTTAAATATAAATAAAATATAAATATTAATAATAGTGCATAATGAAGGTATACCTAAAAATACGGCGTTAGACCAGCATTTACAAATTTACAACCGAGACGGGACTGTACTTGTTTGGCTTAGTGAGAACAGAGAACTTCATAAGTGAGGAAGCACTACAGAGGTATTGCCTGTTGTCGAAAGGTTGAGTTTCTTATATTACTATTGTTGCTATAGGTAGTTTTTATTTAGCTACCTGGCTCACGCTTTAAATGATGCTTTGTGTTAAAAATACGATTCTGTTATAGTCGTAAAAGTCGTCTCGTAATGTTACATAATGTGAAAACTCATTTCTCTTTTGATATAAAATTAGTAGCCCTGAAAAGGGCTTTGTTAAATAACAAATTTCATAGTCTTGAAACTTGTGCACGACAATCTTCAATGTCCTTATGCTCTCTTCTTATTTCTTGGCTGCAGCTGCAGTTTTTGCCTTGGGTTTCTTAGCAGCCACTGCGGCTTTCTTTGGCGATGCTGCCGCTGCTGCCTTCTTTGGCTTCGGCTTGGCAGTTGCGGTCTTGGGCTTTGGTGCTTTTGGCTTTGCAGCACTCGACTTGGCCGCCGCCTTTGCTGTTGTAGGCTTGGCTTTTACTGTACCACTCTTCTTGGCCTCCTTAGCCTTTGCTTTCTCAGCCTTCTTCTTTTCAGCGGTCTTCTTGGTTGCTACAGCTTTGCTTGGTTTCTTCTCAGCGGACCCAGCTGCTTTCTTCGCCTTGGTGCCGGCAGTCTTCTTCTTAGCTGCTGCTGCTGATGCAGCGACCTTCTTCGGTTTCTTCTCCACTGAGGCAGCCTTGGCTTTTGGCTTCGGCTCCTTTTTGGCAGATGCAGACAATTTGAACGAACCAGATGCGCCCTTGCCTTTAGCTTGGATAAGTTTTCCACTGGCAACAGCGCTCTTCAGGTACTTCTTAATGAATGGTGCCAATTTCTGGGCGTCGCACTTGTATGTGGCACTGATGTACTTCTTGATTGCCATAAGCGACGAGCCACCACGCTCCTTTAGGTTCAGGATTGATGCGTCCACCATTTGCTGAGTTGGAGGATGTGATGGAGGAACTGCCGGCTTCTTCACTTTCGATGCAGATGCTGCTTTCTTGGCAGCCACCTTCTTCTCGGCTGCGGGTGTCGCTGGTGGGGCAGCCACAGGAGATGCGGATGTTGCAACTGCGGAGTCTGACATATTTCACTTCACTTTGTTTTGCTTTACTTTCACACTAAAATCAATTTTAACGGAATTTACAGTTGGTGGTTGAATTTGGTTGGTCACCCGATTTTGTGAGAATCGAGTAGAAAGGCACAACGAGAATGTTTACAGCGGTGAACGTTTCCACCAAACAAGTTTGCCATTAACCTATTCTTAATTTAATACTTACTATAGTTAATAGTTTGATATTTTAATAGTTATGTATCGAAATATTTGCTTAAATATTGGAACAACCAAATAAAATTAATTGCATTCATCTACAATTACTCACTGTGTTTAAAATTTCACCTTAAATTCAACTTTGTGTCTACACAAAAACAATTATCATATAAAAACTCAATTTATAAATATAAAAACAATAAAAATACAATATTTGAATCTGAAAACAAGTTCTTTGAACAATTATGTTGTTAAATGCATTATTTAATATAAATTTAATTTATTGCTCATATTTTTAATTTTGGTTCAAACTTGACCATCTACAGTGAAAACCAAGCGACCGCATAGAGTTAGAAGCTATTGAAAATTGATATGGAAAAATCGAAATAAGTGTAAAAAATACAATTTTTAAATATATTGCTTATTTAATATAATTTCCTTAACGATTTGTACAATATCTAAAAAATTCTATCATTTAAATATGCATTTCATTCGTATAAAACCGTCTTTACCATTAGAGAGTACAAAGTAAGTACAATCATATGTACATATGTACCTAACATTCAACGTATGAAGAGTGTAATGCAAAATAAATTTAATAAATATTTACGTTCTTGTATTATTCATTTATTCATTTAAATGTATTATTTTATTCATATACACTGATCTATAATAAATTATTTAATGTATCTTCTAGAGAAATTGTCACTGGTTTGAAGTGTATCTTTCTTTCAATATGCAGTATTGTTTGGCAAATAAAACCACATTTCGACAGCGTAACAGCGACGGCGCTATTTTTATTAGCTAAATTTTATTTAATATAAATGTAGATACAATAGTATCTGAGATTCACTAAGCACGCCCTTATTTATATATTTTTAATTTGTACATTATTTTAATATAATACTAAATTTTATTTAATATAAATGTTGATACAATAGTATCTGAGATTCACTAAGCACGCCCTTATTTATATATTTTTAATTTGTACATTATTTTAATATAATACTAAAGTAATTAAAGAAAAATGTAAATCTTCTTTCAATAAAATTGTGGTCCTGAAAAGGACCGATTGTTTGATAATTTGATGCTTGACAAGCACAACGCACAACGTCGTCACAATTTAAGCACGTTCGCCACGAATACGTCTGGCCAGCTGAATATCTTTTGGCATGATGGTGACACGCTTGGCATGGATAGCGCACAAGTTAGTATCTTCGAACAGGCCAACCAAGTAGGCTTCACTAGCTTCCTGCAGTGCCATCACGGCAGAGCTCTGGAAACGCAGATCGGTCTTGAAATCCTGAGCAATTTCACGCACCAAGCGCTGGAAAGGCAGCTTGCGGATCAGCAACTCTGTGCTCTTCTGGTAACGACGGATCTCACGCAGGGCAACAGTACCGGGGCGATAACGATGAGGCTTCTTCACACCGCCGGTGGCTGGCGCACTCTTACGAGCTGCCTTAGTTGCCAGCTGCTTACGAGGCGCCTTGCCTCCGGTCGATTTACGAGCAGTCTGCTTAGTACGAGCCATTTTTATTTCACAATTTTTACTTCACACAGCAAATGTTAAAACACAATAATCGGACGAAGCGATTCGGCTCTCGTATTTATAGTAAAACTGGTGGTGGGTTGCCGAGCGAGAGCGAGAACGAGCGATCGGGTTGTTGCCATGCCAGCGTGCGAGCAGCACGTAAATACATATTGCTGACTCTTTCTGGTTTTTGTATCTTTGAGTATAAATAGAGGCGTTTGAGTCGGACCGAACAACAGTATCTTTCTGACTTCGGTGAGTGTAAAGTAAAATATTAAAAGTGAAAAATGACTGGTCGTGGTAAAGGTGGCAAGGGCTTGGGAAAAGGTGGCGCAAAGCGTCATCGCAAAGTGTTGCGTGATAACATCCAGGGTATCACGAAGCCAGCTATCCGTCGTCTAGCTCGTCGTGGCGGTGTGAAGCGCATCTCTGGTCTTATTTATGAGGAAACTCGTGGTGTGCTGAAGGTTTTCTTGGAAAACGTTATCCGTGATGCAGTCACATACACCGAACACGCCAAGAGGAAGACAGTCACAGCCATGGATGTTGTGTACGCTCTGAAGAGGCAAGGCCGCACTCTGTACGGTTTCGGCGGCTAAGAAAATTTGTATCTACTACAAAATACAAACTTAAAACCCACATCAATCGGTCCTTTTCAGGACCACCAAAAAATTCATCAAAAGAGAAGAAAATCAATATGTATTTATTGTTAAAAATAAAGAACGAAAGAGTCATCACTAAAAACTATATTTTGATTAACAGAGAATAACTTCCTCAAATTCATCCCGTTATTCTGTAGAATTTAATTCTAAAATGCAAATAATTAAATTTGTTCATTTGTGAGATGTTAAAATAAAATTAATATTTAAAAAACCGCTGAAATAAGAATATAGTTTACTGCTGCGTGTTGTTCATTTTACTTTTTGACACAACTGTACCTCGTGTACACTGCATGTCCATGTGAAGATCAAAATATTAAAATACTTTTTGACACAACTGTACCTCTTTTACAGAGCAGATACTTTGCTCATGTAAAGATCGAAATTTGAAAATCATTTTTGACGCAACTGTACCTGGTGCGTCATGCAGCTACTTTGTCCATGTGAAGTTTTCAATATTTAATTTCTAAATGAATGAATATAAATATAATTATTTTTGTATATTAGAAAAATTATTCTCTTTAGTAAATTTTTGGTCGTCCTGAAAAGGACGTTTTGGGTTTTGGTTGATTTGTGTTATATGCGAGTTTGAATTTAAATTTAAGCCTTCTTTTCGGTCTTCTTGGGCAAGAGAACAGCCTGAATATTAGGCAAAACACCGCCCTGGGCAATGGTGACACCCGAAAGCAGTTTGTTCAACTCCTCATCGTTGCGGATGGCCAATTGCAGATGACGAGGGATAATCCTAGTCTTCTTGTTGTCACGGGCTGCGTTACCAGCCAACTCCAAAACTTCAGCGGCCAAGTACTCCATCACAGCAGCCAAGTACACAGGAGCACCAGCACCAACACGCTCGGCATAGTTGCCCTTGCGAAGCAGACGGTGAATACGGCCAACGGGGAACTGAAGACCAGCGCGGTTGGAACGAGACTTTGCCTTTCCCTTAACTTTGCCACCTTTACCACGACCAGACATTTTTATTATTATTTGTTACTTCACTGTTTCACACACAAAACTCGAATATTGTTGCCACCATTGCCAGCTATTTATACTTTTTCGAGCTACCTACTCGTTCCGTTAAGGGATGACAGCTGCTGCTGAAAACCAGTCGCGTTGAGAGCTCGTCTAACGGAAAGCGTTGCTACAATAAAAGTATAAATTGAACGTGTTTTGGATCTCTAGCAAAATATCAGTGAAGTGAATTTTTAAAGTGAATTTGAAAAATGCCGCCCAAGACTAGTGGAAAGGCAGCCAAGAAGGCTGGCAAAGCGCAGAAGAATATCACCAAGAATGACAAGAAGAAGAAGCGCAAGAGGAAGGAAAGTTATGCCATCTACATCTACAAAGTGCTGAAGCAGGTCCATCCTGACACCGGTATCTCATCGAAGGCAATGAGCATCATGAACAGCTTTGTGAACGACATTTTCGAGCGCATTGCTGCCGAGGCCTCCCGTTTGGCTCACTACAACAAGCGGTCGACTATCACCAGTCGGGAAATCCAAACCGCTGTCCGTCTCTTGCTGCCTGGAGAATTGGCCAAGCACGCTGTCAGTGAGGGAACCAAGGCTGTCACCAAGTACACGAGCTCGAAGTAATTCGATTTCTTTGCACAACCTACACACCTAAAGTAAAAGGCCCTTTTCAGGGCCACAAATTACCTATCCAAAGAGTTGAAATTTAAATATAAATAAAAATATAAATATTAATAATAGTGCATAATGAAGGTATACCTAAAAATACGGCGTTAGACCAGCATTTACAAATTTACAACCGAGACGGGACTGTACTTTTTTGGCTTAGTGAGAACAGAGAACTTCATAAGTGAGGAAGCACTACAGAGGTATTGCCTGTTGTCGAAAGGTTGAGTTTCTTATATTACTATTGTTGCTATAGGTAGTTTTTATTTAGCTACCTGGCTCACGCTTTAAATGATGCTTTGTGTTAAAAATACGATTCTGTTATGGTCGTAAAAGTCGTCTCGTAATGTTACATAATGTGAAAACTCATTTCTCTTTTGTTATAAAATTAGTAGCCCTGAAAAGGGCTTTGTTAAATAACAAATTTCATAGTCTTGAAACTTGTGCACGACAATCTTCAATGTCCTTATGCTCTCTTCTTATTTCTTGGCTGCAGCTGCAGTTTTTGCCTTGGGTTTCTTAGCAGCCACTGCGGCTTTCTTTGGCGATGCTGCCGCTGCTGCCTTCTTTGGCTTCGGCTTGGCAGTTGCGGTCTTGGGCTTTGGTGTTTTTGGCTTTGCAGCACTCGACTTGGCCGCCGCCTTTGCTGTTGTGGGCTTGGCTTTTACTGTACCACTCTTCTTGGCCTCCTTAGCCTTTGCTTTCTCAGCCTTCTTCTTTTCAGCGGTCTTCTTGGTTGCTACAGCTTTGCTTGGTTTCTTCTCAGCGGACCCAGCTGCTTTCTTCGCCTTGGTGCCGGCAGTCTTCTTCTTAGCTGCTGCTGCTGATGCAGCGACCTTCTTCGGTTTCTTCTCCACTGAGGCAGCCTTGGCTTTTGGCTTCGGCTCCTTTTTGGCAGATGCAGACAATTTGAACGAACCAGATGCGCCCTTGCCTTTAGCTTGGATAAGTTTTCCACTGGCAACAGCGCTCTTCAGGTACTTCTTAATGAATGGTGCCAATTTCTGGGCGTCGCACTTGTATGTGGCACTGATGTACTTCTTGATTGCCATAAGCGACGAGCCACCACGCTCCTTTAGGTTCAGAATTGATGCGTCCACCATTTGCTGAGTTGGAGGATGTGATGGAGGAACTGCCGGCTTCTTCACTTTCGATGCAGATGCTGCTTTCTTGGCAGCCACCTTCTTCTCGGCTGCGGGTGTCGCTGGTGGGGCAGCCACAGGAGATGCGGATGTTGCAACTGCGGAGTCTGACATATTTCACTTCACTTTGTTTTGCTTTACTTTCACACTAAAATCAATTTTAACGGAATTTACAGTTGGTGGTTGAATTTGGTTGGTCACCCGATTTTGTGAGAATCGAGTAGAAAGGCGCAACGAGAATGTTTACAGCGGTGAACGTTTCCGCCAAACAAGTTTGCCATTAACCTATTCTTAATTTAATATTTACTATAGTTAATAGTTTGATATTTTAATAGTTATGTATCGAAATATTTGCTTAAATATTGGAACAACCAAATAAAATTAATTGCATTCATCTACAATTACTCACTGTGTTTAAAATTTCACCTTAAATTCAACTTTGTGTCTACACAAAAACAATTATCATATAAAAACTCAATTTATAAATATAAAAACAATAAAAATACAATATTTGAATCTGAAAACAAGTTCTTTGAACAATTATGTTGTTAAATGCATTATTTAATATAAATTTAATTTATTGCTCATATTTTTAATTTTGGTTCAAACTTGACCATCTACAGTGAAAACCAAGCGACCGCATAGAGTTAGAAGCTATTGAAAATTGATATGGAAAAATCGAAATAAGTGTAAAAAATACAATTTTTAAATATATTGCTTATTTAATATAATTTCCTTAACGATTTGTACAATATCTAAAAAATTCTATCATTTAAATATGCATTTCATTCGTATAAAACCGTCTTTACCATTAGAGAGTACAAAGTAAGTACAATCATATGTACATATGTACCTAACATTCAACGTATGAAGAGTGTAATGCAAAATAAATTTAATAAATAGTTACGTTCTCGTATTATTCATTTATTCATTTAAATGTATTATTTTATTCATATACACTGATCTATAATAAATTATTTAATGTATCTTCTAGAGAAATTGTCACTGGTTTGAAGTGTATCTTTCTTTCAATATGCAGTATTGTTTGGCAAATAAAACCACATTTCGACAGCGTAACAGCGACGGCGCTATTTTTATTAGCTAAATTTTATTTAATATAAATGTAGATACAATAGTATCTGAGATTCACTAAGCACGCCCTTATTTATATATTTTTAATTTGTACATTATTTTAATATAATACTAAATTTTATTTAATATAAATGTAGATACAATAGTATCTGAGATTCACTAAGCACGCCCTTATTTATATATTTTTAATTTGTACATTATTTTAATATAATACTAAAGTAATTAAAGAAAAATGTAAATCTTCTTTCAATAAAATTGTGGTCCTGAAAAGGACCGATTGTTTGATAATTTGATGCTTGACAAGCACAACGCACAACGTCGTCACAATTTAAGCACGTTCGCCACGAATACGTCTGGCCAGCTGAATATCTTTCGGCATGATGGTGACACGCTTGGCATGGATAGCGCACAAGTTAGTATCTTCGAACAGGCCAACCAAGTAGGCTTCACTAGCTTCCTGCAGTGCCATCACGGCAGAGCTCTGGAAACGCAGATCGGTCTTGAAATCCTGAGCAATTTCACGCACCAAGCGCTGGAAAGGCAGCTTGCGGATCAGCAACTCTGTGCTCTTCTGGTAACGACGGATCTCACGCAGGGCAACAGTACCGGGGCGATAACGATGAGGCTTCTTCACACCGCCGGTGGCTGGCGCACTCTTACGAGCTGCCTTAGTTGCCAGCTGCTTACGAGGCGCCTTGCCTCCGGTCGATTTACGAGCAGTCTGCTTAGTACGAGCCATTTTTATTTCACAATTTTTACTTCACACAGCAAATGTTAAAACACAATAATCGGACGAAGCGATTCGGCTCTCGTATTTATAGTAAAACTGGTGGTGGGTTGCCGAGCGAGAGCGAGAACGAGCGATCGGGTTGTTGCCATGCCAGCGTGCGAGCAGCACGTAAATACATATTGCTGACTCTTTCTGGTTTTTGTATCTTTGAGTATAAATAGAGGCGTTTGAGTCGGACCGAACAACAGTATCTTTCTGACTTCGGTGAGTGTAAAGTAAAATATTAAAAGTGAAAAATGACTGGTCGTGGTAAAGGTGGCAAGGGCTTGGGAAAAGGTGGCGCAAAGCGTCATCGCAAAGTGTTGCGTGATAACATCCAGGGTATCACGAAGCCAGCTATCCGTCGTCTAGCTCGTCGTGGCGGTGTGAAGCGCATCTCTGGTCTTATTTATGAGGAAACTCGTGGTGTGCTGAAGGTTTTCTTGGAAAACGTTATCCGTGATGCAGTCACATACACCGAACACGCCAAGAGGAAGACAGTCACAGCCATGGATGTTGTGTACGCTCTGAAGAGGCAAGGCCGCACTCTTTACGGTTTCGGCGGCTAAGAAAATTTGTACCTACTACAAAGTACAAACTCAAAACCCACATCAATCGGTCCTTTTCAGGACCACCAAAACATTCACTAAAAGAGAAAATAATCAATATATTTTAATTATTAAATAAAATTTGACAACGAAACTAAAACGGCACTAAAATGTGTAGATAGAAAGAATAATTACCTCAATTTCATACAGATTGGCCTAGTTAAATTATACGTTACAAATAAATAAGTTGTTCTTACACGCCGACTTGTAAATAATTTAATGGCTTTTAACTTTTTTCCTAAAAATTTATTATATTGTGTTCATTAGTAAAAAATACTCCAAAAAAAATTTTATAGTTTACCGATGCAGCGTGTTAAACATTTTACGATACTTTTCGACACAACTGTACCACGTGTGCAGTGTAGATTCTTTGCTCATGTGGAGATACTCAATACACAATTTCTGAACGGATATTAATATAATTATGTTACTTAAGTATAATATATTAAAAAAATGATTCTCTTTAATAAATATTTAGTCGTCTAGAAAAGGACGTTTTGGGTTTTAGTTGATTTGTGTTATATGCGAGTTTAAATTTGAATTTAAGCCTTCTTTTCGGTCTTCTTGGGCAAGAGAACAGCCTGAATATTAGGCAAAACACCGCCCTGGGCAATGGTGACACCCGAAAGCAGTTTGTTCAACTCCTCATCGTTGCGGATGGCCAATTGCAGATGACGAGGGATAATCCTAGTCTTCTTGTTGTCACGGGCTGCGTTACCAGCCAACTCCAAAACTTCAGCGGCCAAGTACTCCATCACAGCAGCCAAGTACACAGGAGCACCAGCACCAACACGCTCGGCATAGTTGCCCTTGCGAAGCAGACGGTGAATACGGCCAACGGGGAACTGAAGACCAGCGCGGTTGGAACGAGTCTTTGCCTTTCCCTGAACTTTGCCACCTTTACCATGACTAGAAAGCGTTGCTTCATTATAAGTAAAAAACGCAAGCATTTTAGCTTTAATATAAAATAACTGTGAAGAATTGCTGCCTGCTTGGCTCATTACTGTCACCAGTCGGGAAATCCAAACCGCTGTCCGTCTCTTGCTCCCCAGGAGAATTAGCCAAGCACGCTGTCAGCGAGGGAACCAAGGCTGTCACCAAGTACACGAGCTCGAAATAATTCGGTTTTCGTTGACAATCTACATAAAGTCAAAAGCCCTATTCAGGGCCACAAATTATCTATCCAAAGAGTTAATATTTAAATATATACAATTATGAATAATAATAAGAATGCTTACTCCTTAAATTTAACTTGCTTACTTATTACTTACTTACCTAAAATAAATGTTTACCCTTATTATTTTACTTTGGGTATTACCTGTATTACCTGTCTTGTGTTCCACATTTTTTAACTGCGCTCTTCAGTTACTTCTTGTTGAAGGCGCCAAAATTTGATTTCCATCGATGTCGCAATTTTTTCGATACACCAAAATATTAGCCAAAATACGGCCCTCTCTTGCACTCAGCCGCCTATGAAATGATGAGGCGGAAGGTTCACGGAAGTTTCAATGATGCAGCTCAGTCTAAACATCGTATAAGCTAACACTAAATTCGTTCTCGAGATTTGTGTCGCTGATGAACAAAATTGACATGAGCTAATATATACAGCTGTGCCCATGGAAATAGCAGTGCGACAGAGAAAAGACTATGTAACCGTTTTTTTTGGTTATTCCTTTTTGTTAGTTGATCGCTAGCACATTGTTTTTGTAAAATAATGCATAAAGATAAGAAAACAGCAAAAACCCCGTTAGATTTGATCAGTTTTTCTGAAATTTTGATATTTTTACCCAAGTGCACCACTTTTGGGCTGAACATTAGAATAGCAGTTTTTTCTTTTCTTCCACTAAAAAAGCCGAAATTGTTTTTAATTTTATGAAAAGTGAGTTTAATTTGGTTTATTATTGTAGTTTATACGACAATGCACTATAACTATAAAAAAAATTTAATTTTAATGTGTAAAGGACCTAACTGGTCCAATGTAGAGAGGAGGTCCTTTCTTGAGCTTAGGAAGGAGCAAAATTGTATAAAAAAGTTCTGTGTCGCCTAAAATGTTTTACCAAAATGGTTTTCAATGACATAAATTAGTACATACAATATTGTATGGTTAGTGCTAATATGCTCAATCACTTGCTTACGTACATACACACATACATACAAACGAAAGCACAGTGCGATGAATCGCAACCATGCTCATCTTTTCGCAATTGCACTGAATTTATCGCCGAATTCGCGCTGCACGCTGCGTCCGTTTCTCGAAATTCGAAATCAGCCTGGCGCTCAGAGGTTGTTGTCATGGCTATGCAAACACTTTTTTCGCTGTTTGACTGGTTGGTTAGGATTCCTAACTTAGGAACGAAAGCTTCTGATGTTCGCAATTCAAACTTCGAATTTCGAAGTAAACAGAACACTTTGAGGTTCTAAGCCTAGCTGAGGAATGCCGATTAATAGAAAAGCCTTATTTGGTCAATTGTTACATCTATGTATTTTTTTGGTTGGTAGTCATTTTTAAATAAAAACAAGTAAGAAAGCTACAGTCGAGTGCGCTCGACTGTAAGATACCCATTTTTTTCGACAGCACTTGTTACGTTTGCACGCCGATCAAGTTTGTTTCGAATTTTTACCACCTCCACTTTTGCTCAAGTAAATCAATAAAAATCGAATAACAAGCGGCATTTGGAAGCTAGATACCGCATTAAATAATAACTACAGTATTTATGATTCCTGACAATTTGGATACGATAAAAATTGTATAAGTTATTTAGTTGATTTGTTGGTTTGCCTAACAATCTGGTATATTTTGCACTATATGGTGTACTACTTTGAATACAGTATTATATAAATAGGAAGGAACATTTTTGCGGTATATTATTTTAGTATATTTATACCAGCTACCCAAAGGGTAGAAGGGATTATAACTTTATGCCGGAGGAGGCATCTCTGAACCTTTAAAGTATATATATTTTTGAACAGGGTCAAGAGCCGAGACGATATAACCATGTCCTTCTGTCCGTCTGGCTGTCTGTCCGTATGAAACACTGGATCTCAGAGACTATAAAAGAAAGAGCTATAATTTTGTCTATAGCATTTGTTATGTTTGCACGCAGATCAAGTTTGTTTCAAATTTTTGTCACGCCCACTTCCGCCCCTGCCAATCAACAAAAATCGAATAACAAGCGTAATTATAAAGCTAGAATCGCTTGATACATACAATAAAAACTATAGTTATTGTGATTCCTGAAAATTTGGTTGCGATCAGATAAAAATTGTCGAAGTTATGAAATACTTTTGTATTGGCAAAAACGCCTTTTTAATAGCGGTCTTAGTTACTTTTGCTGAGAATCTGGTATATTGTGACATCTGTGCTATATTTTGATATACAACGATATATTTGATATATCGATATACAAAATATACAGTTTGGCGTATTTTTAGCATTTCTACAGTATATTATTTTGGAATATTTTGAGAATAAAACCACAATTTTTTACTTATTCAAAATGGGTAGGGGGTATCTCACAGTCGAGCACACTCGACTTTGTTTAAGAATAATTCCGCGCTGTTTTGCTGCGGTATAGCTAGTATTTCACAGTTAAGCACAGTCGACGTAAGTTTTTGTACTTGTTTGTATTTTTGCCAATAAAAATATTTATTACAAATTAAATGAATATTGAACAATTAATATGATTTTTAGAAAAAAACGTAATTTTTAACTTGCCTAGTACGTCATATTATTCCATTTTAATTCTTTTTGTAATTTGAGTTTTGTATTTTGATTTCATCATTAATTATTATAATATTAATAATTATATAAAATACAATAAAATTATACTTATTAATCCGGTGCAACTCAATGTGAATATGAATATGAATTGAGCTCGTTACGCTTCCACCTTCAACTTGGTCCTTTGCTGGTCACATGCTGTGCCAATTGATGTCAAATTTATAACGACAAATACTACAAAACTTGTGCACGGCAGCGGCCGAAGTCAGCGCTGTTCGACCCACTAAAATGGGGCACCGACACACATGTAAAATTGTTCGTGCTTCTCGTGTGCTTGCCACTCGACTGTGTTGCTTGCATCCACACACACAAATACACACAGAGTCTACTTGTTCACTTTTCGAGCATCATTATTGCTTTTTGATTTTGGTGTGAATTTGCAGAGCGAGTGTTTGTGCAAATGTCTGTGTATGTTTGGTTATGTTTGTGCGGCTGAGATGAGTTATGGCCACAGGCAGGCGTGGAGTCCTTGCATTCTGCGGAGTCTGTGCGGAGTCTGGAACTGTGCCCGGTTCCAGACTGTTGCCGCAGCATGCAGTTATGTGTGTGTATGTCCTTTGTGTCCTTTTCAAGAACATATTAATGCAATTTTATTTAAATTATACAACATTTATGCCTTTTGCTCGGTGTGATATATTTGTTTTTCTCGCGCCATTGTCAGTTGTCCTGCCACACACAATCCTACAATCGACACGAGTCTGGGAAATGAGCACTTTGTCCTTATTGTTCATTCCAATTTATGAATGTCATTGCTGCTCGTTTTCTTTTCCTATCTCTCGTTCACTCTCTCACTCGTTATGTCTCGTTTTGGTATTCATATTTATGAATATCAAACAATTTATGTTGCCTTGATAATTTTAAATGTTAATTACACTTATTGTTGCCAATTAAAATATTAAAGACTCGAATAAATGGAATAAAGCCCGTCTGTGTGCTGAGTGTGGCATCAAATTGAATTCGCAACCTCAACTACAGTGGGAATTAATTATGAATTAATACAGTTTTATTATTGTTTATTTTGTCTTAAAGATGCAAGTTAACTTAAATGATCATAATTAAGATAAAAATGTTATTTTAAAGGGATTTTTTTGTACATGTATTAATTTATATTACCATTAATTAAATCATAGCAATTTTATTGTAAATTCAAACTATTTCAAAATAATTGTATTCATTTTCAACAAGTTCACATTGAAATGTAAAGTACTTAAAGACAGTTAAAAAAAATGGCAATTTAATTTTTTATGTATTTTATTAAATGTGTCAGCCTTTGACTATCGATGATGATGCGTAAATTCTGAAATTTTAATAAGTGAATTTCGATAGCAGCTACAAAAATTCCAATTGAAATAATTAAATAATGCATGTAAATGATTTGCTCAACCGAATATTAAGCAAATTGAAAATGTTTAATTTATTTGACATCAATTGAAAATCAAGCGAAATCGTATTAGACCGCATACACACACACACACACGCTGGCTCACAATTGGAATTCAAGCAAAGGACACGCAATTATGGCACGTCAGAACCGGAAATGGTAAAGTGGCAAAGCGGAAATGGCAGGCACCAAAATGCAAATTTCTATAAAAAGGAAATTATAAAAATATTTGCCTGGTTGTTTGGCACACCAAGTACAAAAAAAAAAGAAAAAAAAACGGGGGAAAGAAAATCAAGCAAAGGAAGGTGAAAGAAATGCTTTCTCTAACTGTGCTGGCGGCATTTGCACGTGGCTCGAACTCCTGGCT
The DNA here is from genome assembly GCA_019972355.1 of Drosophila kohkoa. NCBI lineage: Eukaryota > Metazoa > Arthropoda > Insecta > Diptera > Drosophilidae > Drosophila > Drosophila kohkoa. The sequence goes on along the minus strand of BJEL01000003.1, from coordinate 2,450,292 downwards.
GAATCCCCAACTGAATCCACTTGAAAGAACGCTTCCCACTTGGTCCAAAGGGCCACACCGAGGCGGGCACTTCAAGTGGAGCGTCTGGCACAAAGTTTTTTTTGCCATTTTTTCTATTTTTAATATGCATGTATTTGTGCTCTTTGGCCATATACAACAAATAACAAGTAGCTCTATAAATGCAGGGACTGGGTTTTTATTCTGAGGTATGCCGGAGACAGCAGACACTAAAAGTGGGACAGAGGTCCGAGGTGCAAGGGGAAATCGAAAGTGGAAGTGGATGAGAGTTCATATCTATCTCTGCCAATTTTTACTGCAATCTTTTATTTTTTGTGCAAGAGTTGCATTTTTATTTTACAATAATTATTTGGAGCTGCTGTTGGCACACACGTATGTCAAATGGATCGCCTTTTCCCCTATAAATCTATACAAATAGATGTGAGAGTGTGTGTTTACGTGTGTTTATTCAATGAATATCCTCGGCCTTTTTCATTGGCACCAACCAGTCCGTGTTGAATATTTAATGCACACGAGAAGAACTCAAATGTCAAAAACAGGAAAACCAAAAACGCATTACACAAAGGCTTGCCAGTCCTTTTGGTCCTTTCGAAAATCATAAATGCCCATGTATGGGTGCCTATACATATATGTACGTCTCTGTGCATGTGTGTGTGTGCTTATATGTATATATCTGTGCGGTTGCACAGGTGAAAAGTCAGAGGTAGGCGCATTAATTCCACTTAATTTGTTTTAACCACAAAAGCCAAGCGAACCAACAACAAGCCAAAGATATTTATATGGCATTTCGTGAGCGCGCACACATTAAACGATTCCAAAAGCTGTAAATATTGAGTTATTGTTTAATGGACAAGTGTTCGATAATGTTCTTAATTTACTTTCGATTAAAGCAACAAGCTTCAAGTTGTTCCCAAAACGCATTAAATTTACATCACGATAATTTCATCATTGACGATCTTCTTGTTTACTTTGCTTTATAAATAAGTGCTTCCCTATTGGGCTTCATAACTGCGGAAATTCATAAAATACATCTAAAACTTACAGACTTTTAACATATGAACATATCACTGTGAAACTCTCTTAAGCTGTTATGTTAAAGTTACTTCTCCTTTAGCGTGAAAGTGTTTAACAGCACTGTTAACGATTTCCCCTGCATACTGTTAGGCCAAACATCGGAGATATTTGTCCTGTTACACATAACAGCGCTGTTAAATTTGCTGCATACGCTCTCTTAAGTGCTGCTGTTAATCGATTACCCCGCATTTAATGTTATTTAACAGACACTTATCCTTAAAGCTTTATCAAAAATGTCCCAACTAATAATGGTAAATTCATCCCTTCGCAAAGCTCTTTTCATGTTAAGCTTACAAGCTCAACAGTTAAGCTTTCTTTTACAGCCCTCCAGCTTTCGCTCTCAACAACCCCAAATAGCACCCACGCCAATCCCGTGTAATTTAGAAATTTAACGCGCTTTTCTTATTGGCTATGCAAGGCTTATAAAAGTTACGGCAGCACCCAATAAAAGTTCAGTTGGGATCTGGACTTGGACGGAATATGCTGCGAATTGCGTAGGAGAAGTCTTGGCGTACCTTTTGGACTCACGCTTTGAATCTCGATTTGAATCTTGTTGTCCATTATATTTATTGTAATTAAAAGTGTATTGAAATAAATATTACAAACCTGTTTTATTGCGTATTTTTTGGATCAAACTGGAAACTCTTAGGTCTCTTGGTTGAGTAACTTATACAAAGAGGGTTAATAATGGCAAACATATTTTAGAAATAATAAAAAAAAACTGTTTTAAACCTTGAATATTGAATTTATATAGACTTTTATGTATTTTTATATAATTCATTTTTTTTTTTTTTTTTCAATAATGAGTTTATCAAAAACATCAATAAGATTACCAAAAAAATAATAAAGATAATGATAACTATTAACGTTAATTATATTCAAACCGTTTTCCAAACTTTTCGACAATTACTATTACTATTAAAGTCCCAATTTCAATTTAATAAAAATATATGCTCCTTCGGATTTAATGTGCTTGCATTAGTTTTGTAACACTTCCATTAGGAAGCTCAGTTCTAGATGATTTACAACCATCATCAACGTGGCTCTCCAACTCACCTTTTGAACTACCCTAATTAGATCTAAGTAACAAGGTCTAATTACTCCCAACCCACTGGCAATTCAACCGTGTCGTCTGAATCTAAAATATGCCATTGAAGTTCAACGAAGTCATGGGAAAATTAAATGCTTTTTCCCTTTTTGTGGTGCACATTCCCGAAAATTGGCAAAAGCGCACAGTGAGGAAAATGTCTCGAACCCGAAATGTGTATTAAATGCAATTGAAAATGCAGCAAGCGTGGCAATTCGAACGCAAAAAAAAAAGAAGAATGCTACCCATCGAAATGGTTTGAACTTGCGGCAATAAATTCTTTTTATCGTCGGCAAAAAGAAATTAAATAAAAATCCTAATGAACAGAAGCCTACAAATTGTATTAGAGTTCCCCTTCCATTTTTTGCTTCGTGTTTGCTACTCAACTCAAAAATGTTGAGCGATGTTTTTACCCTATGTAAGGAGTTTACATCAGGTATATTATTGAGTGATCTCTCGAGGTGATTTGATTTTTAACTGACACATAAATGTACATAATGATCGCAATAAATCAGTAATAAATAAACAGACATATAAATAAACTTAACTATTTTTAGATTATAATAAAGATATTTAAATTGAGAAGTTCATTCAAATTCATTATTAGGGATAGGGTTTCCTTTACAATTATTTACACACAAATTATCTTCATTATCATTTATATTTATTTTAATATTATTATTATTTATTTTTATATTTTATCTATATTTATAGGGTATCAACTTGTCGAATTAACTCCGCAACAATGTGTACATTTTATTTTTCATTCGTTTTTGAACTTCATAACGATTGGCAGTCATCTATGTATATCGATGGTTGCTTTGAATGTGTGTGTTTGGATGGATGCTTTGAAAAATTACTCACGTAGCAGAGCACAGAGAGTTCGGAGAGAAAAAGAGCGAGAGCCTTTTGCTAATCCCCGCAAGCGTGACAGGCGATGGGCAACTAAAACGAACGGAATCGTAGCACAAAAAGCCAAAAATAAAAAACTCTCATCAAGTCAAGTTGTGGAATTGCTTAAACTGTGAATAGAATGGAAATTAAAGACGCAGTTCATCACTCCACTCCTGACAATGCTATCAATGCCATTCATGTGAGACCTATTTAGTTATTCGGTAAACTTTTTGATCTACAAGTTTGTGACGGACTGTCCAGTTATTCGATGTTAACTGGCCATTTAACGTTTATCCCATTTGTGTTCTGCTTGATTTCATCATAGAAGCTGTCTTTGTTGTTGTTGTTGGTGTTGCAAGTGTTGTGCTAAGACCCCCAAACATATGCCACAAATAATTTGTTATTCAATACGAGACACAAAAAGTACACAAAGCGGCAAACGAGCTCAACACACTGCTGGACACACTCTGGACATTTAGTAAATTGGCTAACAACTTTTTGTTAGTCTCCTTTTACTTTTTGCCTTCACTTGATTGTTGCTTGTTATAGTTGTTATTGTTGTTGCTAATGTTCTTCTTGTTGTTGTTTGTTCTGTCTCCTGTTGTGCAGCCTGTCGTGTCGTGTTGTGTTTTGTTGTGTTCTGCCGTGTTGTGTTTTGTTTTGTTGTATTGTGCAGCAGATGCTTGACCGCAAGTAAAAACCGGAAACATAAGGAAAAAGGATTAAACTACACTTAAAGTCTCTTTTGTGAAAACGATGTTTATGTTTTCCAGTTAACAATTGAATGAAAATAATATTGTTATTATCTTCACTACTTCTCCTCATGCAAATCTACATTTCTGCATTTATTTTGTTGTATGTTGTGTTCAAATTCTTACTTTCATTGCTCCGCATTGTATGTCATTGCATATATCTTGACCACGAAGTCTATTCGATAGTTGCTTAAAGTTCTCATAATTTTTTCTAATTTAACTGCTTTAAATTACATTACCTGATTCATTCGTAACTCACAGAGCCTGAGTTTGTGGCATGATATGTATTATTAATACCGCGATTATTTTCATTTAACTATTCTAGCTTCTAAAAGTAATTAGTTTAAGCTGCTTAACGGTTACAGAATAGACAAAAATGGCAAAATAAAACTATTTTCATTGAATTTCATTGAAATATTGAATTTAGAAAAAAGTGTTTAGCAATCAAAATATAGCAATAATATTTATTTGCAATATTATAGTTTACTACTTCCAATTCTATAATTTGTTTCCTTAGTAAATGTTACAGGCATAAGTATTTATCTTCGATACCAAAAAGTTATATTCTAGATCAGCGCCAACAGCTGAGATTTTTGTCGTTATGATTCCTTGGTTGCGATAAGAAAAATCTGTTATTTAAGAAATGATTTAATTTGGTATAAAACGGTTAAAAATCTGGAATATTATGTATATTATATTTTGGTATTCCTTTAGAAGAATACCGTACTGATTTGCTTTCATTGAAAGTATTATAACTAATCTATGAACCTTAATCTGAATCTTAATCCTTTTTAATAAATACTTCTATACCGAAATCAAATGAAGTAGTTTCAATATGGGTATAACTCTGCGTCACATGACTTTTAATATACAGTTACAGTTATATATTGCAGCACAGATTATCGCTGCAGATTTGCCACCCGAGATCTGAGTAGAAGTGGCAACGTGTGAGGCTTCTGTCAACGCAGTTACTCGAAAAATATACGAGTACCTCTCCCGCCTTCGTCCTTCTGTTCTGCTTCCCTTTGCAGATGAGCCTGGAGCCCTTGAAACATATGCTGGCACATTCTTAAATGTATTTGTGTCAGGGCGTAGTCGTGACTGCAGTAAATTCCTGGTAACAAAACACCCAAATGCAAGAGAGAAGTCGAGCACAGCGAAATGCACATTTGAAATTTTCAAGCAGCAATGCATGTCTGCAATTTTTTAAGCAAACATTTTATTTGCTCTGAAGCAAGCAAAAAAAATGTGAGAACGAAAAAAAAAGGAATAGAACCCAAACGAAAGGAATGGAATGAAATGAAAGAGCCGAGAGAAGTGGAGAAAAAAGTGGGAAACTTGAGACAACTGCACAATCCACATCAAAAGACCAACTTCTTCTTCGCTTCTGTTATTTTTGTTGTTGACATACGTTGCTGTTGACATTTTGATACAAATCTTCAATAAAATAAAAGCAACTCAAGTGGCCACAGCAACAATAACAGCTGCAACTGTAGAGAAATGACAAAAATAAGCAAAATAAGTGGAAAACAAGTGGACAGATCTTTGTTGCTGGGAAAATGTGTTTCATGCGACCGAAGATAAGTTCAGTGAAGAGTTGAGAAGACTGAGAACTGGAGACAGAATCATTCCATAAGTGGCATAGCTCAAGTTGCCTCACAGTTGACTAGCTGAAGCAGTTATCTGATCATCTCAAATAAAGCTAGAAAGGAACATACATAAACATGTATTAACAAATGAAACTTTTTCTCTATGTAAAGTAACATTTCTTAAATGAAACCTTTTAATAACAAATATTTGTCTCTTCATATTTGTATTTTTCTCATCAAGCAGTAGTGCAAAAACAATAGTGATACACTTACATTCTCATTCGTCGTGAAGCTAATATTATTTTGCATAAAGTATACGCCATGTTGCACACAAGAGACGTGGAGCTGGAGATGCAGTTCGCAGCTAATCAAATTCCCAAGAAAAGGCAAACAATAAAATAAATGTCTTAAGACAAAAAACACATACTTCCTGATGGAATGCCAACCAAGCGCCTCACCCCGCTCCCTTATGCGTTCCCTCTCGGATTGCTTGTGACGAAGAATTTGACACGTTGCCAGCGACGTCGACTGTCTGGGGAAAATATTTATGTGCCGAGTTGTGTGCTGTGCTGTTGATATATTAAATGTACTGTTCCCACTTCTACAGGTTACATCAAATCAACACAAACACAAATTCAATTACTCAACACAAGCAACACGACAAAGCAACATCGAAACTGGCACACGGCGCGTATGAGTGACATTAATACGATTTACTCAACTGCCAATCATTTGTGTGTTTCCCATTGCTGATGCTGCTGCTGCTGCTTCTGCTGCTGGAAACTGCCTAAAAATATAAAGTGAGTCGGTATTGTTTTTGCCTCGCTTTTTGATCTCTGCTGTTGCTCAATTTGCAATTTAATCGATTGCGCTTAAATCTACAAATAAATGAAGAAATGTTTACGTTCTCGCCGACCGTGATAAGTTTCGAAAAGCGAAATCGCCTTTTCGCAATTTCGAGCATCAAAATTATCATATAGATTAGTATCAAGAATGAAGAAAGTTTAATCGACAGAGTTTTGCAATGATTTAGTTGCTCTTCATATGGCATTCATCAAGTGTGGGATTTTAAATTTAATTGGCGAAATCGAGGTGAATCTGATTTACATTTCGAAAAGAATTACCCAGAGCTTGCATTAAGCGTTAATAAATAAATAACGTACTAATAAAAATAGACAAAAACAAAAGAGGAAATTGCAAAATAGAAACTTGAAAACAAGAGCCATAGCTAAAATAACAAGAACTAAACGTAACAATGTCGAACGCCTGTCGGCAGATTAAAAATACAATTTACGGCAAATCAATTGCGGCTAACATGGCAACGACAGCAAACGAAAACGAAAATTAAAATGGCCAACAGAAGAGCGAGACAGAGATGAGATGGAAATAGAGATGAAGATGGAAATGGAGATGGAGAGATGAGGAGGGCAAAGATAGGAAGCAGCTCGAGCAAAAAATTAAAAACAAACAGCGAAAAGTTGTTAAAGAAGAGAAAGAAACGAAAATGCTGAGGACGAACGAAGCGCAAACGAAGGGAATCCCAAAAGCCCCCGGAAAAGCAAGAAGCAAACAATGTGAATGTGAGCCAGGATAACAACAACAGATGTTGGCATAAATTTGTGTCCATAATAAACAATTTACGATTCCAGTTCCACTTATCGCTGGTCCAGAGACTCCTCTCGCTGACTCTGACTCCGACTTCGACTCCGCTCTGCCTGCAACTGAAATAAGCGTAGCGCACGCAATCGATCCTCGCGCTTTAGCTGACAAAAACAGACCAATCCCTTGACATAGTTGGACAACTCTCGGACGCACTCCAGCAGGCATTCGTCTGCCTCGGGTCGCGGCAGTTTCATCACCAACTGCAGCACAAATTCCCGCCATTGGGCTGGCGCCAAGGTGACGACCAGCAGAGACGAGGGCAGCAGCGTAAGCATACAGAACGAGAGATGACCGCACCAGCGACAATTGGGGCAGAGGCGTTGGCTCAACTGATGGACGAGTTGCTCGTAGCGATGCCAGCCAATGAGCACTGCCAGCTCCGAGATTAAGATGGTGCCCAGCAGCTCCACGCAGATGCAGAGGCGCGGAAAGGAGTTCGTGTAGCGCTTGGGCAGCAGCTCACAGTTCCACAGCAACAGCGGCAGGGCCAGCACAAAGAGCCAGCTGGCAATTGTTGATGCCAGCGAGCACTGATCCTGCGGTTGGCTTATGAAAATTGAGACACCGCATAGCTGGAGCAGCGTTGCGACCACAATCGAGGGCAGGGAGACCATCTTACTGGTTAACAATACGTCCAATTGAATGTTATTATTATTTTTGGCTTTTTAGAATTTAGCTAGGTATTGGGTTTCATTTCGAAATTTCTGTTGAGACTAAGTGCAAAATTCAAACAGTGTTGAGAGACCTCGCAGCGCCGCCTCAGTTGTGAGTTGTGCATTTAAATGCGAAATAAATACGAGCAAAATGCAAAAATGTGGCGAAAATCGCATTAGCTTCGTCTACGCTTTCCTCTTTTGTTCGTGCTGTGCGTTATCATTGTGGCAAATCTAATCAAGTGTTAGACACAGACACCCATCACAGACCCATCCGCTCGCCTCCTCACTTCCATGTCTCACACACAGACAATGCTTCAACGCCTTTGAAGCTGCCTGTGCACAGTCGCAATCCGAGTCGGAGTCTGAGTCTCTCTGGAAGTGAAGCAAAAGTGTAGCACACTTTTAGGCTTGGTTTAACGCTCCACTGACTTTGCACAACAATATAATACACCTAAAACACACACACACACTCAGTCAGTCAGTCAGTCAGCTGCCGCCTTTGGCTACCTTTTTTAGCATCTAGACTTTTACTGCGTTCAACTTGAAGCTCACTTGGCTTTTAAACACGTCATAAGCCCGTGTCTTTGTTCGGATCCGTGTGATGCCTTGCTTTGCGTGGCCTTAACATTTATAGCATACTTTCGAGGGCCTTGCATATGCGAGTAGTTGAGGGTGAAATGCGTTGAACATACTGTATTTCTTTTCGAGCATATGCATTTTTAGACAGCACACGGAATATATGATTTATGAATATACACTTGCAATTATAACACGTGACCATATACCATAGAGTACAAAATATACCAGATTGTCAGTCAAAGCAGTTAAAAACCGTTTTCAATATCTTAAATAACGTCTACATTTTTTTTCTGTTTGCAGACAAATTTTAGGAATAATTTAGTTATTATTCTACTATATGTATCCAAAATCAACTTTAGCTTTAAAATTACGTTTTCTTTTTGATTTTACTCGATTTGCAGAGTCGGAAGTAGGCGTGACAAAAATTTGGAAAAATTTATCTGTTCGCAAGCATAAGAAATGCAAACAACAATGTAATCAAACTAAAAATTATTTCTCTATCTTTTATAGGTTCATAGATCAGGCAGATGGACAGACGAACATGGTTATATCGTCTCGGCTGTTGACGCTGATCTTTTTATTCTTGATCATGGGTCGGAGATGATTCCCTTTGCCTGTTACATATATGTATTTCCTGCAGGCTCAAAGTAATAATACACTATATAGTGTATAAACATTTTTGAATAATTAGATAAACATAATTTAAAATTGTAGTCAAAATTTCTTAAAATAATTTTAAAAAGATCGCAATAAAAATTAATTAAAATAATTTTTTTTTATTTATTTGTATTTTTGCAATAGTTGGAAAACATATATGACTTCATTAAATTATAGAGAAGTTTAAAATATAAAAAAACCTTTTCATTTTAAAAATTCTTTAATAGTTTTTAAGTACTTCAACTTATCTAATATGCGCAAATGTTTTACAAATTTTAGCTTTTTATGTTTAATGATAAAATAATAATCTGAATAAAAACTATATTTTATATCAATATCTATTAGAGAGTCTCAATAATCTGCACAGAATCAAACACCAAAGCAAAAGCATTTTTATGAAGTGCTTCATGTTTGGAAATTAACTTCAAGCAGAGTATTTCATTTTCAGAATTCAGTCAAGTCTCTTGGCAAGTTGTTAATGTTGCTCGTTTGGTCGTTTCTGGGGGCTTATGTGGGCAGCTTGTGTTTTAGATTTTCATTGGCTCCATAAATAATTTGTAGAATTTGTGCAAGTGGAGAAGTTTAAGTGCAATCTTAGTGAGCAATCAAACAATTTTATGGGCAATACAAGTACGAGACTAAGCTGAAGAAGTGGAGAGAGGGAGAGAGAGAATTATAAATAATAATAAATTGTCGGACAAATAGGTCAGACCTCAATTAGGAAGAGATGGCAAATTGGCATTGACCAAGTGAATGACAAAACTTTTGAGCAAGCAATAAAAATCAACAAAACATATTATGTTAATTGGATGGCGGCAAGGTGGCGCCCTCTGGCGTTCGCGACGTGAGTCCCGGTGGCACAGTGGCAGCTGCCACAGAGATTTTAATCACTAAATTAGTTTACAAAAAATGCAAGAAAGTATTCAAATATATATGTAGATATGTATATGGTAGGCGGAGGAGAAGCGCCTAAGAGCATGTTGCCTTTATGTTATTTGTATAACGGTTTTGGTTTTTACGCACAAGTCACAAAAAAAGGTACACAAAGCTTTTGTTAACTGTGCAAACTTTGCGCCCTCCAAAATAATAAGTAAACATTATTTATTTTAAAGGAAGAAAAGCCGTTGCATGGCTTCAGGCGCCACACGGGCGTGCTGAAACAATTCGGAAAAGGGGGCGTGACTTCCTGGCAGTAGAAGGGAAGGCGAAACGTCAAAGTAATTAAACAAAAGTAATTAAGATTAGCGCGCTTGGAGTAGCTGCAAGTCATCAGCGAGGCGGTGGCTGCTGTTCTTCTGCTGTGCCTTCTGCTCCTCTCTCGGTGGTCGTGGCTGGTCCTTCTCGTCCATTATCATCATTATCATTATCATAGTGAAAGGAGCAAGGAAAAAGGAAAAGCGACCGAAAGGTAACGGCAACAATATGAGAAAAGTCCTGCCAAGTTTGACGTCATTATAGCTGGCATACCTGCAAGTAAAATACACTTAGCCCCTCGTTATGGTCGCTACTTAAGTTTTGTTGTTCAAATTGTTGTGCGGGTGTGTGCGGGTGTGTGTGTGTGTTGTGGCCTTTGGCTATTTTCTGAATTATTATTGCCAGTGAATGAAGTTTTTCCGTTACGTACTCGCTGAAACTTTAGAGCAATGCAATGCCTTTGGGCTCCCTCTCTCCCTTCGCTCTCCACGTATTTGTCAAAAGAGAGAAAAGCACAAAACAAATTCCTTATTTCGCAGCCAATCAACAGAGGTCATAGACTGCTCGTTCTGGTCAATCTATCGCATACAGGCGTCAGGCGTAACGCTTCATTAACCCATACATTCGCATCACAATCCCTTAACAATCCTTGGCTTATGCTCCGACTATCCGACGAGAAAGAAATCCTTGATACGCGCCCCTACTCCACACACACACATGAAAGTTGTCGACAAGTTTTCTGGCCTGGCTTTGCCTTAAATTATATGCGGCAGTGGCAAAGGTTAAGTTTAAGCCTCCAAATGAGATTTATTAGCATTCAAAGCGGCATTTTGAGGCGCTTATTGTCGGCCTATTGGCTATTTTTCACCCAACTTTTTTGTTTTGATTAAATGAAGCTTAACGAGCAGCCAGCCAGTCAGCCAGCAGCCCAGCAAATGGCGCAGCACGTGGCTGCCACTCAATCGACGTGGCAAACGGGGGCAGGACTTGAGCCTCTGCCTGAGCTGCCAACTTAACTAATGAGCTGATTTACTGCCAAAAACACGTCGGGGCCAAGCCATCGACTGCAGTTCGTTCATTGGCCTTGGCTGTCCACTCAGGTGAGAGTCAGGGCGATGCCGAACCGAACTGGAGTCAACTAGGCCAGGTTGAGGGTCGCATGACAAATGCGCTTTGCGTTATTTATGGTGACCGCAGGACAAGATGTTCTACGTGTGGTCATTAGGCCTCGAGGCGTTCGCCTCTGCTGTGAACGCCGTTTTATTGCATACTTTTAAGCGCAGTACAAAATCTAAAATGTAATTTACTAGCACGCTGTTCCCAGAAACGCATAGTTGGGTGTTTTGTCAACTCAATGTTTATGTACATATATAAATAAATTTATGTTTTATAATTCTAGCTCTTCTTATAATTCTCGTTACCAACCTAGATTTAAAATTACTAAAAAATGGAAATCATTCATTCTTGTTTATTAATGATATATTGTATTAACAAACAATCAGAATTTATTCTTAAATGAGTAATATAAATTTAAGAAATTAAATAAACAAAATATTGTAATATTATTTAAATAATTTCAATTTATGTATAAACTTTATTAAGCTAGAATTAATAATAACAAAATATATGCAATAAAAGAAAATCTACCTCTTGTTATATTGTGTTATTTCTAACACGACCAGAATATATCATTAATTAAGTAATATAAATATAAAAAAATAAATAAATCAAATATATTAATTTTATTTAAATTACTTATATTTATATAAAAACTTTGTATCTTTGAAAAAGTGAATAAAAAGACAATAATTTTGTTCACTCCATCGTAAAATATGCCTTTAAAGTATTGATGAGAGATGACTTGGGAGTTTGTGAAATTAATAATTAAAAGTTATTTGACACAGTCATTGTCTAATCTCTCATTTCGATGGAATTAAACTCACACACGAAATCGCGTCAACTTGAATATTCACATTTGATGGGGGCGATTTATGAGTTGTCAATAAAAACGTTGATAGCCTTTGACTCTGTCTTTGGCAGACGGCAAAGTGATGTCTGAAATCCTGACAGACAAAGTGTCAACGTGACTCTGTCGCCCCTTCTGCTCTTGTTCTTCTTGCTGCCACCAGCTCCTTTGTGTTGTGCTATCCGGCATAATCCCTAATTAGGCGTTTGATATATACGCCGGAGTTGGTTGGCAGACAACCTGAGCCGGCTGACAAATCGTAATTGCGTGGCAAACAAGCGGAAATCGGCTTAGCAAAGGGAGAGTTGACGTTGCTTCCGCTGCTCCTGCTGCTGCTGTTGCTGCCAAGTAGGAGGTGTTGCCGCTTGCCTTTTGACGCTTTGGCTTTATTGAGTTATTAGAAGCAGCAGAATCGCTTGCTGACTGCATACTTTCACGATGCCACGCGACTCAATTTGTTAGCGTTTGCGAGCAAAGTTTTGTCAAGTGCTGCGTCACGTTGGCTAATAAAGTGAAGCCTATTTTTTTTATATTTGGGCCTTATTGACTGTTGATGGCATGGCAAATTCTTGCCATGGATGACAAAACACATTCTAATCACCGCATTCACGCGTTATTTTGCAATTTTAAAAGCGCCATTTTCCACATGCGTGAAGCGAGTGCGAAATAAAATGCGCCTGATGGTATGCAACGTTTTTTTTTGCTTGATTTGCCTTCAAGCGAAGTGTATTCGGAGAGTGCGAAGAGTGGAGAGTGTGAAGTGCGGATAGTGGGAGAATGAGAGAGTGAGAGAGCGAAAGCTGGCAATTTCGGCTTGTCATTTTATTAAACTCGATGAAAAAGCATTGCATACTTTTGGGTGGCAGTCACTTATGCGTAACATTGCGTAAGTGCAGCTGTCAGCAGAAGATGCGCAAGCAAAGAGGTATTGCTGGTGGGAGGAGTGGGGGGTAAGACGACAGTCAGCACTTACATTGCATTGCATGGCAGCTTGCGTGTGAAAATTACTGGAAAATGCATCGAAACTTTGATTTTTTCACTCAATGCATAGATGAAAAATATTCGCAGTGAGTTTGTTTTTCTTTTGACAGCGCTGTGGAATGTGCTGCATATTTATTTGCCTTCAGCCGAGTAGCTCTTAGTGAAATGTCTTTTACTCTCTCCTCTCTCTCTCTTGTAATATTTTGAATAAGTTAATGGAATTTATTCAGTACATTCTTAACGTATTAAAGATGTTCCACTCACGACTTAAAGACAACTTATTCACCTGAGAATGAGGTGTTATTTTTCTTTTTGAAAGCAAACTTGAATATCTGCCGCATAAATCTTTATATCGCTGAAAAACTTTTCCAGAGCTCGTACAATACGATTCCCCAAACTATTTTACCTCATTTGCTGTGCCAGACTAGACGACGCCGCATACTTAAGAATGTTACAAGATAGTGAAAGGTAGCGTAAGATACGAAACAGAGAGGGAGAGAGAGAACGAGAGGGAGAGAGATGGAATGAGAGAGGGCAGTTGAGTTATATGAAGTTGCAAAAGTCGAAGCACAACTGCAAAACAAAACTTTCCATTTTCAATTTGCTGCAAGTTCCTCTAAGTATACCAAAGGCATCTCTGTTTCTCACTTCTATATTTTGTTTTTTTTTTTCGTGTTGCTTTTGCTTTTCAAGTATTTTTGCTAGGCGCCGTCTGCTTAAAGCTAAAATCGACAACAATAACAACATGCGGAAGAATAACATTGAACGCCAAACAATCAGCAGTCAAAAATTTCATTGTCGAGCTGGCAACAGCAACAGCAACAACAAGAAAAAGTAAAACTTTCGACACGGCGTGAAAAATACAAAGAGGCGGCAAAAAAAAAAAAAAGAATGAAACTTTGCCATGGTGAAGAAGTTCACAAAGCAGCCAACAAAGTGTTGTAATGACCGGCAAAGGACCTGCTTGCCCCGCAGCATTCTCCTCTCTCTCTCTCTCTCGGCCCACACACTTGACTTTTGGCGTCACAACAGCGTACGAAATGTGTTGCAACGACCTTTGTGGCCTCTGCGTCGCGCCACATGCTGCACACACACGCACACGCACACACATGCGGTCTACAACAAAGTCCGAGGCGCAACAGTCGGCACCGCGCCACGCCCACTTACGTTCGAGTACCTCCTTCCATCTCTCCCCCTGCCCTTGGGGAAATGCCTTACATAATGAACAAGTCATGTGGCGTCTGAGCTTCTTCTTGTTGTTGTTGTTGTTGATATTGTTGTTGTTGGCATGTCCAACCGTGGTCGGTTAGTCTCCCGCTATCCCCTCTCTCTCTCTCTCCGTCTCTGTCACCCCTCGACTCCCCTTGGACCACGTCTAGCCTTGTCAGTTTTAATGTTGTTGGCATTGAGCGATGCCTGTGATTTGAAAGAGTTCATTAAGCTTGTTAGTTAGTTTGCCCAACTGGGAAGCATTCCCAATGATTCTGTTGTTGTCGTTGTTGTTCCACTCGCTCCTCTGATATTTCTCCAGCTGTTTGTTGTCTGTGAACTCAAAGTCAAAAGATATACGAACAACTCGGAGCAAGAATTAATTAGGTTGTTGTCGAAAATATTGAAAAATAATCATATTTTTTTCATGGAAAACTTTGTTAAATTAAATAAGTCAACTTAATATAGGTTTACAGTACAAATAGATAAACAAAATGAATGATGAATTTAAGCATATTAATATCAACAACTTACACAAAGAATTCTTAATAAGCAAAATAATTTTTTTTACTAATATGCAACATTATTAATTAGAGAAATTTAAGATTATATTTTTAATCAGTTCAATTCAGGAAAATTTATCAATTCTTAAATGAATTATCACTCTACATGCAAAAATAAATAAAAATTACACATTTTACAAAACGTATTCTCTGCATAATTTGTAAACAATTTAATTAATTAAGGAAACTGAACACAACCAAATTGTTGATGAATAAAACAATAAAAAAAAACAATATGCGTTTGAATTGTCCATTGAATTTAAATTTCAAGTACTCCAGCCAAGTTTTTTGATTTCGTTTCCACATGAATTTCGTTTGCTAAATATTATTTCACTTTTTGTCACAGCACGAGATGAAATGGCATACAAATGAATGAAATTAATTAACTTGCTTAATTAAATATAAGTACAATATGCAGAGTTGCAGAATATCACACAAACTTGTTTTGATTTTTGTTTTAATTTGAATTTATTCAATTAAACCGAAAATGTGCAATGGGAAATTGCGCCTCAGCCTCGCCAGAGCATTTTGAACTGTGCTTGTCAACTTGTTGCAAGTCGGTGACGTCGACTCGGGTTTGAGTTCGGATTAAGGTTCGAAACAAACCAAAACGAAACGTAACGAAACGAAACGCAACGCAACTCAAACCCAATGACTACAGGACCAAACTCAACAGTCCGGAAGTCATTTACGTGCTGTGTAAATGCCAACAACATGGAGTGTAGCGTTGGAGTTGGAGGTGGAGGTGGAGATGGGAAGAATGTTACGGTTTGGAGCTCTGTTAACATTTTTGTCGCGTGTTTTGCGGTCTGTTGTTGCGGTTGCGGTTGCACGCAGACTACAAACCATCCGACAGCCTTGCCGGCTATCGCACACGAGCGACAACAAAGACAACAACCACAACGAACAGCATCCGACACGATGGTTGGCTCCAGCCAACACAACTTCGGGTTCGTGTGTTTCTCATTCGGCATTTGGCCTGTTATCATTCGTTTGCCATGGTCTTGCGTTATTATTTTTTTCTTTTCATTCGTCGGTTTTTTTAAGTGCAGTTTGCTTGCTGCTGCTGTTGTTGCTGTCGTTGTTGTTGTTGGCATTGTTGCTGCCAGCCGGCTCCGTGTTGTGCTCTGATGTGTCGACGAATCAGTTTCGCTACGGATTCTGCACGAAGCGGACGCGTCGAGTTGTTAGAGTTGCTTTGTGTGGTCGAAAGATCTTCAAATCGAAATGTCGTATTCTAAAATTTAACTGTGACTTTTTCGAGTGCATTTTCGAAAGGATTTTTCTGTAAAGTGTTGATGTTAAAGTGTGTCAAATATTTTTGAACAAGGTGAAAAGCAACAACACGAAGAGAAGGTGCTTAGAAGAAATATATCTAAATATTTTTGATATTTTACGATGACTTAGGTCGATTTTAAAATAAAAGGGCTTGACATTGGCAAAATTAAAGTTCGATCTAAGCGATTATTTTAATGATGAGTAAAATCATGAAGATAGAAGTCAAAATATTCAATGTTTGAAAATCGAAATTTTAGAAATTTTAAGATTTATATTTGTTATTTCTGATCTAAGTTCGGTTTTTCCAAAACTTCAATTGAAATGTTGCTCTTAAGCACTTTACATGTGCAAACATTTAACGGTTAATGCACATTTCATGCAATAAAGGTAAACAAGAAGAGCAGACAACTGAGGGAGAAGAAGAAACACCAAAAGACAACACACTTCAAAGGCTGGTTGCCAAAAACTTTAGGCAAACTTATAAGCGACTAAATGAATAAACCAAAGTTAAATGGGGTCTTGACTTGGATGACAGTACGAAAACCCATAGATAAATTGGCCTTAGCCGGGAAGGAGTTAGGAGGAGGGGTAAGGCGGAGGGGGCTTGCTTGCAGACTCGAATCAGAGATGGGCTTGATGCGACTGCAACGGGCACAACACGACCAACAACAGCAAAGCAAATATAAACAAAGAATTTAGCTTAAAAATACATTAACCCAGTGCAAACACAGAAAGAAAAGGAGTAAGCGAGAGAGGGAGTGAGAGGGACAGGCATAGAGATACCAAAGTCCCGGAAAGCAGCTTGAAAACTGCATACGAAATGCGTGTGTGTGTGTGTGTGTGTGTGTTTGTGTCATTGTATGCATATTTGTGTGAGTGCGTGTGAGTGTTTCTCTCTCTTTCCCTCACACTTTTTCGGGGTGCGTGTAAGTGTGAGAGTGTGCCTGCTGGCATCAATGCAGATCAATGGCAGTTGGCTGGGCAAAAGCAAAAACTTTTTGCCAGTCAGAGGCAGAGACGGTGGCAGAGGCAGAGACAGCGACGTCGTCATTGCAGCTTATTGTTTTCTCTTTGGTGTTGGATTTTTGCGTATTGCGCTCTAGTTTTTGTCTCTTTTGTTTATCGTTTCGGCGTAACAAATTTACAAATTGTTCAGAGCAAAGCAAACAAATTGCAAAAATATGATGCCATTCCCAATTCCAATCCCCTCCAGCCCCACATTCACCTCCCAATCACAATCCCTATCGACGACCATGCTGATGATGATGATGATGATGATGCTGATGATGCTGATGACTGGAGCACAGTTGTTGCAGACTGGAATTTTTGGTGGGGATTGCCTTTTGAACTGCCAACAACAAACATTGCGACAAATTGTGCGAGTTTGTTTTTGGGGAATGCGAGAACAGCGAGAGGGGAAGGGGAGGGAGAGCACTAGAGAAAAGTTATTGATGCAACTCGATGGGGCATAATGTCTCCATTTGCGTTTGTGTCCCGCAATTCGCAATTCGCAATTGGTGCATTGCAAATGGTTCGTCAGTGATTCGGCTTAAGGTGTGAGCTAGTGTACGCTTTAAAATTCCGCATAAATCATATGAAATTCATCGAATTCATCACATAAGTCGCATTAAATTGATCGAATATAGTTTACGCTCGTTAAGAAGAACCACTTTGTTTTGAGGTAGTTCTAATTTTTAAAGTACCAAATTACTAAACAATGCTTTTATTCGAAAAAGTTAAGTGAATATGACTTAAAATACCACTAAGAAAATTATTTTTTGTGTTTTCTTTATTTTATATAAGAAATTATTTATTATTATTAAACAGCATTTTTTATTCTTAACAAAATATTAAGATTTACCTCTAAACTTCAGTTCTAGTTTGAAGAAGATATTTCAGGAAATTATAATTTTTTTTATGAACTATATTGAAATATTGTTATTCCATTGCTTGAGTCGATGGGCTTAGTAGATAGCACTATTTTATTATTTTGAATAATAATTAAACACGTAAATAAAAAAATAGTGTTATTCCATAGTAACACGTCCAGCCAAATAAATCTTATTGTGATCTTTGATTAAAAACACAAATGGATGATCTATCCGTATAACAATCTCAATGGGAAATCTCAAAAACGAAAATCCCAAATCTGAAATAAATAATTAATACAAACACTTTGAGTAGAGTAGAAATTGTGAAAAACACAAACTTATTGCACAGTGAATAGATTAGTAGGACAATTACTCAGTACAATTTGTTTTATATATATCGTCATAAACCTACCTTGGGGAGCAACATCAGCTGATCCTTCTTCATCGACTTCAATGATAGATTTCTGAAAGATTTTGTCAACATTAAAGTCCATTTTAGAATCGGCCATTGCTGAGAAATTGGCTTTCTGGAATATTTCAATTAGGCCCAAACTCTTTAATGCCTCATTCAGAGATAGCTCAACATCAAGATGGAATTTCGGCAAATAGACTTTAACATACATTTCATTTGTCTTTGGTGAAATCTCATCAATGTTCATTTGATCCAAATTGTTAATAATTTTATTGATTCCATTAACTGATTTTGGCAAAAGAATCACCATTGAAAGTTGTGAACTGTCGTAAGGAATTTCCAAAGACATGGCATCGAGTTTATCAATTATGTCTAGTCTATAAAGTCCCTTTCGGAACATCATGTCGACTTCGATTTGACGTGATTCACCAGTTTTTTGAGGTATATAGAAAGTGGATTTCTTGGTATTATTTCTATTGAATGCGTATTTCCATAATCCCTTAAAGTAAATAGCACTCAGGGACAAAGCTTTTGTCTTAGCATCGAATTGCTCCACTAATTTTTTTATTGTTCCATTGCTCTCTTCGGCTATCCAGTTATTAATTATGCGAATAGTCTCTGAGGACTTTGTAAAATCTACACTTTGGCTTGAATTTGGAAATATTTCGTTTTCCTGCTGCAGATAATCTGACGATAGGTTTATATCCGATGCCAAAAACAATCGATTTACCATGTGAAGAGTCTGACATTCAGATATGTTGATACTTTCTTGGTAATTGGAAAAATTCGCAAGAATCTCACTTTTCGATTCACCATTTAATTGCAAAACTTTGTTGATTTCGTGGGCGGTTTTGCCGCCTGCAGCCAAATGCAAGTGCATTAAAGATTCAGTTAGTAGCCAAGGAGAAAAGATCACATTTTTATCACTCTGCCTTAAGACGGTGGCAACGATCGATGAGGTTAGTTTCTCAGCAATCGTCGATTGAATTCCACAAACCGACAAAAGCAAACTCACTGCAAGCTTACAACTAACCTTGGCCATCTCAAGGGAACTACATTGAAAGTGGGTTCAAAATTAGGTTGAAAAAGATCATGACTAATCAATTTGCTATGAAAATTTGTTTTGCTTCACTTGATTTTGTGCTGGATTTGATATGCCATTTTGATAAGGAGAACAGCAATTCTAACTTTAGTCATTACATTATGCATCAAGTGATTCCTCTCTGATTTATGTCACTTCATTATTATTATAATCTTATCTTAAGATTTTGATAATGCTATTATTCAATATGTACATCAGTGTTGTGTAAACATATTTTCCATTCACTAAATAAATTCGTTCGATGTTTTTATATAATTGAAATAAAGTCGATCTCTTGGATTGTTCGATTTTGATTATTACGAAGTCGAATGTACCTCAACATTAGATTTCGGTCAACTCTCGTTTTTGATTAGCCTTATAATACTTTTGTTAACACATCTAAAAAAATGCGAAATTTTCCTAATTTTTCAGTATCAGAAGATCGAAAATATCAAATGAAAGTCAGCAACAAAAACACATCACACATTATCTATTAATGTAGTTTGTGAACATGAATGAATTAACAAAGGAAGTGAAACAAACAAATGAATAAAATGAATAGAAGTACGAACAAGTTTATAATAAGTTATAAGTTAATTAGTTCTATTTGATCCCAAAATGATTTATATATATTGTTTTTATCCCAGAATCAATATTATTGCTAAAACTATGAATTTGTTTATTTTACATATCCAATTCTACAATTTTTTGCTATACTTAAGATCGTTTTAGTACAACCACAGGAAAGCGGTTCAAGGCAGAAAAAATTAGCATAATTATTAATCAGTGAATGCTTGATCCTTACTAAGTTTGATTAAAATTAATTTAAAATTAAAAGTAATAGTTTGCACACAAAATCTTATTATTTTATAAAAGTCAGATATGCTCGTATTAAAATTACTTTAAAATTAAAAGTAATAGTTTGCACACAAAATCTTATTATTTTATAAAAGTCAGATATGCTCGTCTATTGTATGGAACAGCTGAAAACAATATGAATTGGCTATGTTAGGGTATAAGAAACAAGATACCTGATAAAATGGCTGAACTTGAGCCACATTAAAGTAGAACCCACTTCAACAAATGGTAATTTCCTTGTTCGTGGCATTTTCCTTGAAGCTTCTCTCTCCACTTAGCAGCGCCCCACAGATTCCATTAGCCGCAGCTAATGCCACAGTGTTGAAAGCCAAAAGCTGTCAGCGTTTAGCGTAGCTTAGGCCACGAAAAAAAAGGCCACAGGGCGGACTCACTTAGCCTGGTCATTTGGCACGCCCAGAGGGTCGACAGTTGCCACAGTTGTCGCAGCCTATTATTATTTTTTGCTGTTTACAATTTAAGCAATTTGTTGTTGTTTGTGTTTTATTCTCTTGCACTTGAAGAGTGAGGAGAAGCTGTGCAAATATGTTTGTAGCTTGAGCATAACCATGACAATCTGTTGGAGGGAAATTAATTCAATTCAATGCTATAAATATTCTCATTCCGTTTGCACAATGCCATTTTGGCATCTCTCTCGCTCATGTGCGTCACACATGTGCGGAATCCTTTTAATTAGGCTAAGAGACCAGAGAACAAGAGAGAAGGAGAGAGAGAGAGAGAGAGAAATTCGAAATGGTTGAAAAAGACGAAATGCTGAAATTAAACCATGTCCCCGGCCTGACTAACTAATGGATGCCAATGCGGCATTCGATTTCTGTTTGCACTGCGGACCTACTTTTTGTGTCGTGACAACTTGCCGACTTGCATTCCGCATGTCCGCCCTTCTTTCCGTCCCTCTGTCTACCTTCTGCCTTCTGCCCATGGTTGTCTTTTAGCATTTTGCGCTAATTGGTCACATGTTTGGCATTGTCCGGCGATTCCCGTAGAGTACTCGATGGAGTCTCATTCCGAGCTCGAGACGGAGAGCGAGTGCAATTTTGATTACGTGAGCTCATTTTATTTCCATTCGAGTTTTTGAGGGGGGGACAACAGAAGTTGCATTGATTTAATTGTCCTTTGGATTTATGATGGATGGAGAGATGATGTAATGAAAACCCACACAAGTTTCAATTACGCAAACGCTGACTTCAAATGAAGATAACTAATTATAATTATTAACTTAATTGGTTTCCATTCGAGTTTTTGTATTGAGCTTAGAGAGAATGAGATTTTGAATTTTGAGCTGGAAGCAACAAAAAACTGTATTAGTTGTATAATTAAGTTATATTTTTATTTAGGTTTTCGTTCTCTGCTTTTTTATACTAATTCAAAATGTTTCCCTTTGAGTTTTTGGTACCTTTAGCTCTGGCCAAAATAGCATGCTAACAATATTTGTTTTTGAGCCGACTTTCATTATCGTCTGTCTCAGCATCGAGTTTAGTTCAAATATTTATTTTTTCTGCTCGGCTTTTGCTGACTTCTTTCAGCTTCCTTCTAACAAGTTTCCCATTTGTTTGCCTTGCAGAAAGTGCAACCTACAAAAATTCTCAACGCCGAAATTGCTTAATTCTTGACTTTTCCATATGACTTTGGCGTCCATAAATTTGCTTTCAATGCACTGTTCCTCTTCCTCTTCATCCCTTCATTCCTTCATTCATTCTTCTTTGCAGCTCTGTGTCGATTGTTTGCTGTCTCCCAACTTTTGCTTGCAGCTCCCTTCCGGCTTTGGCTTCATCTCGGTTCCTCTTCCTCTTTCACTTTCTGGGCTACCTCACAGATGCTACGCTGATTTGCCAGGGAATTCAATAAAGTTTGGCAAAATATTATGCCAGAGTAAGCCGCCATATTCTGAATGCCACGCCTCCTTTTACAGTCACCGACTGCACGTGCCGCATAAAGTTTTAGCCAGTGCAAAAAGAAAACTGAAGCGGGAACCCTTTTGCGCCAGACCAAAACTCAAAAAGTCATAAAGATTTGCCTCTTCGTTTGCATTCCAGCAGCGTCTGCTGCGCCCCCGGCGACCAATTGATATATGGTCTGGGTTATCTGCTTAAACGCATAAAGCTATACGACACTTTTCTCTGCCTCTAGGCGACACGAGTAAATGTTGCTGCTCCAATTCCAGATAATATTAAAAGTCAGCGGCAAAAAGTTGTTGCATGTCGCCCTGTTCCAATTCCAATTCGAATTCATTTCAAACACAAAAGATATCAGTATCTATCTATCGAAGCAAGAATTTTATTGTTGCAAATATTTTATTTCAAATAAAATAAAGTTAAGATGTCTTAAGGGAGCCTTAAATTAATATTTTTTAAATTTAATGTATTTTGTATTTTATTCCTCATTGAATTGTTTGAATGTGATTTAAATTAATTAAAGGTAAAAAATGTTCAAATAACTTCGACCACGTTGCGTATACTTAATATGCAGTGTCGATAGTAAAAGGCAGAGACAAAAAGTTGTTATACAATTCCAATTCGAATTCATTTTAAACATAAAAATATTATTGATTTTGGATTAAAACATAGGTTTAGCAAGATTCGTTGTAATTATTTTCAATCAATTTTAGAATGTGTTTAGGCTGTCATATATTATTATTGTTCAATTTTAGTGTTTGTTGCATTTTATTCTGTTTTATTATCCATTGAACTCTCTGTGTGAATATGCTTATAAAAAATTGAAGACTGGTAAAATTGTCTAATCACTTCGACACGTTGCGTATACTTAATAAGTATTGTTCATACTTTTATCTGTATCATACTAGTTTAATTATTGTGCATAGTGAAATTTGTTCCTCATTCGATTTTCATTTTTGAATTGTGTTATGGATTGTGTTGATGGATAAAACATTTATATCCTGAAATAATAATAATAAAACTAATAATTGAAGTGAAACAATAATTTCTCCTAATTTGGGACTACACAGCAAATGGTTTTGATAATATTAAAAGCCAACCAGAAGATGTTGTCAAATACAATATTATGAGAATGTGTAATGTGAAACTTAGCCGGCCCAAAACTTATTGTTGTAAATATTTTATAAGGAATTGTTATTATTATTATTATTATTATTATTATTATTATTATTATTATTATTATTATTATTATTATTATTATTATTATTATTATTATTATTATTATTATTATTATTATTATTATTATTATTATTAAATGATTGTCACATATTTTGTTACCCGTTACATTTATTGAGTGAATGTGAGGAATTCATGTTAGGAATGTTTTTGTTTTCTAAATTTTATTGGTCACTGTTCTTTGTTTTAATATATCAGAATGTGTGCTTTAGATAAGGAAAAATAGTCAAAAATTAGGCTTAAAGTGATTGTTTAACTGTGTATATTCATTCAATAGCGCACTCAAATGTGAATTGAAATATTTAAGTTGATGTCGAGCAGGCAAATAATTTATAAGCTGCTGTAATTTATGTTTATCTTAAGTTTTCATGGGTTTTTTTATATTGCCGGTTAACTTTGTGCCTGGAAACAACTTTCTCTGCGTTTAACAAAAATATGAAAAATTTTATATGTTGTGCGTGTTGTTGGTGATCTTCTCAAAAATGCAAAAACCAGAAAAAACAAATGACAAGAAAAATAGAAAAACTTTCTGTCTGTGCCATCCGCATCCATACTTTTTTATGGCTTTTAAGCGTGTCGCCTTTGGGTTTTGGTCCACAGCTTGTGGAACACACAAAACGCACAAAACTTTCTCCCTTATGACTCGCTTATGAAATTAAGCAATTTACCACCCTCAATTCCTCTTCACATACTTCTTCAGCTGGCGCACACATGATAACATTTTGGCATAGACAGATTTACCAAAACACCAAAACCCAAAAAAAAAAAAAACGAAGAAAAAGCAAACTGAAGGCGGAACAAATTTTATGCACTTTTTTATGAGTTCAACAAAGTGTCTGTAATTAAATTAAAAAAAAGCTGGTTAGCAAACAATTTTTATGTTCACTCAAATTAAAATTTAATTTAATTGTTTAACTAAATTTGCTGTGTTTTTAAGTGATAAGTAGATTAGAGACAAGTGGCTGCAGAATTTCGCAATCAGGAGTTTAGTAATTGCATTTAAAATACTAAAAATGAAAAACTAATCAATTATAACTTTTCAGATAAACAAAACTGGTTGACTAGCGAATGAATTCTCTAAAATTGTTATGCTCGTAAAATGAAGTTGTTGTGAAAAGAAATCTGAGTCAGAATCGCATCACAACGCAACAAGACAAGAGAATAAATATTCAAATCGCCGAGGGCATTCCGAGGAAGGAGAACGTGGAGCCGCACTCCTAGAGAGATGCACTTTAGCCAGGCCACGAGGCCATCATTGGTGCTCCTGGCTGGGGAAAGTGGCAAGGCAACGGCAAGTTGATGTTGCTGCCGTCTTGGCATTTAATTGGGGCCCTCCTTGTGCTCACGGCAACAGCGGGGGACTCCACCAATAAGATCATCTTGCCGCAGATACTCAACGGCAGCGTCAACGGCGGAGCTGCCTCCGGCAACAATGCCAAGCACACAAGTGGCCCCGGCAAATCAACGATACCAGCAACTGGCGGTGGCATCGCCGCCAATGGCAACACAATTCTTGGCAGCAATGGCGTAATTGTTGCAGGTGGCGTGCCCAATGTGCCAACATCGAATTTAAATAGTGAGTACTCCAGCCTTGTTTTCTATTATGATAACTAAATAACTAAATCAAATGAAATTCAAGTTATAGAATTTAACATACTTCTTTTTATACCCGCTATTCATTGAGTAGAAGGGTATTATAATGTTCTTCTTCCAGGAAATGTATATAACAGGCATATATTCTGATCAGCGTCAATAACCAAGACGATGTAGTCATGACCGTCTGTCTGTCCGTCCGTCCGCCCGTATGAATACCTTGTCTCAGAGACTATAGAAGATAGAGAAATAACCTTTTATGCTTGCACACAGATCAACTTTGCTTAAAATTTTTTCCACGCCCACTTCCATTTCGGCAATTCAAATAATATTGAATAACAAGCTTAGTTAATGAGTTTAAAGAGTACAATAGTACCTACAGTACTTAATATTCCTGAAAATTTGGTTGCGATCAGATAAAAAGTGTTAGTTATCTATGGTATTTTTGTATATCAATATACCGAAAATATTTTTTGGTATATTTCAGTTTTGATGTACATTAATTTGGTATATTTTTATAATAATATCGCCCTATTTTGCTCTTATTAAAAATGGGTAGCAGGTGTCTCACAGTTGAGCATACTCGACTGCAGCTTTATTACTTGTTTTATCTACTTTGAATCACTTTCCCTTAGTTGAACTGTAACGATATTAAGTACAGCGTAAAATCGTAAAAATATTTGTGAAAATTAAAAATAATAATATTTGGCGGGATATAAAAAAATAAATTTTCGTTAAAGTATTACCTATAGTTTTTATACCCGCTACCCATAGGGTAGAAGGGTATTATAACTTTGTGCCGGCAGGAAATGTATGTAACAGGTAGAAGGAGGCATCTCCGACCCTATAAAGTATATATGTTCTTGATCAGCGTCAACAGCCGAGACGATATAGCCATGTCCGTCTGTCCGTCTGTGTGTCTGTCTGTCTGTCTGTCCATCTGTCCGTATGTACACCTAGACCTCAGAGACTATAAGGTACAGTTGCGAATTTCGGTGTGTACAATAATATCTATAGTATTTATGATTTCTGAAAATTTGATTGTGATCAGATAAAAATTGTGGAAGTTATTAAAGAAATACTTTTGTATGGGCAAATCTGGTATATTGTGCCGTCTATGGTATATATTGAATGTGGTACTATTTTAAGTATATTTGTATTATTGGTATATTTTGAAAAAAATACCTCAATATTTTGCTTTTATTCAAAATGAGTAGCGGGTATCTCACAGTCGAGCACACTCGACTGTAAATTTCTTACTTGTTGATTAGTCATATGGGGTCGCAAAACAAATGCGATATTATTATTAAAATAATAAAATAAAGCTAGATAAAATAAGGAATTAATCTCCAAATTTTAGGTATATGCATTTAATTATATTGTGACCAGATTTATGAATAAATTTTTCCTCTAGTATTGTGTTTTTTAAAAAGAAATAAAATAAAGTTATGATTATATTTCGGCTTGACTTATTTTTAATTTATTTAAATTTAATTTGTTTTCTGATTCCTATATAGTCAACATCAGAGAATTTTAAGATAACAAAATAAGTAGAATAGACAATTACACTATACAAACAGACAGATAAACACCCTTTCAAGCTTTTCGATCTACATGAAATAGAAAACAGGATTATGTTTTAAGGTATTTCTTATTCTTTCTTATCCGATAGTTTTTAGAGCGTATTTACAGGGTAATGCATAGTTCAATTTTGTCTTTGGAGCAAAACATAATTTCTTGGGATTTTGTAATTTGCTGCACTGTGTAATTTGGCGTACTTATCTTGGTTATCTTAATGCCACTTGCCCAGGGCTGGCACGAAAGTCCGATGCCATCAATAACACTCGTCTCGCAGGCGTCTGACCCCGGGCAATCATATTTACACACAGCCAGAGAAGCGTAGATACGTGAGATACGAGATACAGATAGAGATAGAGATGTGAAAGGGAATGGTAAAGTGGAGCAGCGGACGGTGGTGGGAAGGGGGAGAGAGGGGGGAGTTTGGCACAATGTCGCCGGGGGTCATAAGTGATACACGGCTATATGCCAAAAATTGAAAGCCAGCAGCTGCACAGATATGAGAACGAGAGTATGTTGTGGCGTGAAAAAATGAAATCGGTGACAGCGCTCCGAGCGAGAAACAACCATGCCCTCGCTTCCGCCTCCGCTGCCCTCCCTTATATAGGATTCATATGAATATTGCCGCCCTGGCAGCAGCCCGCCCGGCTGTCATTGTTCTCAGGTGCAGCTCGATCCACTATAGAGCGAAGAGCAAGGGAAGAGCAACAAAAACCAACACAAATGTCGCTTAACTGTGCGCAAAATTTTATTCAGGCAACGCAATTTATGTCGCAACAGGCGAACATCAACCGCATCGTCATTCAACATCTCTTCTCTCTCACTCTCTCTCTCTCCCTCTCTCACTCTCTTGGTGTCTGTTTCTCCATCTGCCTTTCGCACTGTCTCTGTCGCTGTGTCAAGCCCATCAACTGCTGCTGGCCAATATCATTGCCAACTTTTTATGCAATGTCAAACATAAAGCTGTCAAAACGGGGTATATCAGACTGCTATTTTAAAAAACATATAAGGCATGAAGAAACTAACTTCAATTAAGTAAAAAGAGATAAGATAATAGAATTTTTATTGTAGAATATATTGCAATTTATTAATAGCTTTGGGGATACAGCAAACGAGTTCCTAGATTAAAAAAATTCCAAGTTTTTCTTATTTATGTAATCTTCTTATATTGTAATTTAATGTATGCTTTATTATTGTATTTCTTTTCAATATAATGTAGAATTTCCTAAGCTGTTAGTTAAAATATTAATGTATATATAAAAAAGAGGGCCTTTGCATTTTGTTAAATACATTTAACGTATACACATTCTAAATATTATCTTGTTTTATTTAAATATTTTTTTTTTTTGACTAAGCTTAACAAATTTATTCGTTTTCGTCTTTGATTATTACATTCATGAGCTAAACAGATTCTTTCTTTGCTCATTTTATTGAATCTTGTCATCTTGTAAGTTAATTTGTAATATTTTGAACATATAGTATTGTTGTTTCTATAATATTATATGTTAATATATATTTCATTAGGCTAACAGTTTAAACAATAATTCTTGACTTCATGTTAGATTAGATTATTTAAATTACTTTAAACTTGAATATATGTTATTTACGTTATACACATATCCACTTAAATTGTATTTATTTATTTGATTATCATTTGATTCATAGGCTAAACACATAATTTACATTTCTTGAATAAGCGAATAGAATTTAAATGTTTAAATGTTAATAGCACACACACTTTGCAGCTAAATGCAGATTCTGATAATTAGAACAATAATTCATAATTTCATCATCGTGTCTGCTACATAGAAGCAGGTCATCCATGCGTCGTCTAGAACTGCTCTAGAATAAACGTCCCTTGCGGGTGTTATTTTGTGGGCCTCACAGCATTTATATGCAAACACGCGCTCTGGCGCGAAAATTGCAGCTGGATGGAATCCCATGATTATGCAGAGAATTTGATGCTGCCGCTGCGACTGCGGCTGCAAAAAGGTTGCACGCTCGAGTTGCAGCGGCAATTGCAAAGTCTCCTTTTTTTATTGCTCCTTGTTTTCCAATTCAAGAGCAGAAAAAGTGAATGTGATTGTGAGTGAGTGTGTGCGAATGTGAATGTGAATGCGTAAGTGAATGTGAATGTCATGGTTACATTTGCCTTGAGTTCTGGCTAATTTATGCAACTTTTGCTGCTGCTTTTGCTGCTTGATAATTAGATGGCTACATATGTACACTTGTTTGTGGGCGTGGCCAATGCAATATGTTAAATGTTTACCCACTGCTCATGCATGAGTGTACAAGCAAGTGTGTGTGCGTTTGTGGGTGTATTTGTGAGTGTGCTTATACCCAAGGGGCAGTTGCATTGCCAGTGCAAATTCTATTGACTTCAGCCTTCTGCCTTCTGCACTATGCAATGTTATACAAATGCCAATGTTTGTGTGTGTGTGTGTGTACTGTTTGAGTGTGTGCGCGTGTCTGCCGGGCATAATAAATATCTAATTAGGCTGGAGCAATGGCCGACAAACTGAATCAAGCTTGCGGGCGTGTGTCACAAACCACCGAAAATTAAGTTAAACAAATACAGTTTATGTGAATTTCAATTGAAATTTTGATACTTGTATAAATAAAAAATTGAGTTTCCATTCAATAATGACAGAAACCTAAAGAGTCTATGAATATAAGATACATGTTAAGTTCGAGCAATCCATTGAGGGAAATTCACACTAACGAGCAGCGTAGAACGAATGAATAAATTGTGTAAATATGTTGATATGAATTTCCTCGAAAAAGTGTTTGTTGAACATCGAGTGAAGAAGTCAAATTTACAAATTATTTGGGGAATTCTCCTTTTTCAAGCAGTGTGTGACTCATTATATTTTCACGTGCTTTAACTAACATTAATTGGATTTCGGCATCGTGATTTAATAATTACAAAACTAACAAGTTAATTGAATTGCAATACTATTTTATTTGTGCTCCGCTCAAAGCAATTGAATTCAATTAGGCAAACGTTCGTTTGATTAGTATTTGCTTTTACTTTATGATTTCAAGGCTTTATGAAATAAGTTATTCACGCCTAAAATAAAAACACGCTCAAATTAATTAACAAGCACTAGGCTATAAAAAAGGCATTTCAAGATACCACTTAAAAATTTAATGGAATTGAATATAAATCATATCTTCGACATAGCCAAATGCTGAAAGCATATTTTAAGTGTATTTATACTTCGTGAGGCAGAGACAACGTTTTTTTTACCACTTTTAATGGCTGCAAAATTGAAAAGGATTTCTGGCAAGATTTTTGCAGTGGCTTTCACAGCAATTTAATGCATTTAACCATTTTTATGGTCATTAAAAATTAAATGAAATCTGCGACGGAAACTCAAAATGAAATGGGAAAATTTCCACTGGACATAGGGAAATGAAAAAAAGGAAAAACGATGCGTGAAAATGTTTAACTTGTTGATATTTAAGGCAAATATGGCCCATACTCATTCTGTCAGTAAAAAGGTGTGTGTTGATTGTTAACAAACATTTGATTAAATTAATTTTCGTATACATACAAAAGTATTTACTTGTTTTCTATTAGTCCCACTCTGTTTCTATCCAATTAATACTGGTTGATGATTGTAAGCAGCACTTTCGAATTTTAATGTTCAATTTCATTAATTAATATTTCTTAATATGTATAAATAATAATAATGTAACAAAATATACAAAAATATCTAAATAGTATTTCCTCATTTTCTTCTATTTATCAGCTGTTGTTGAAGAACCCGAATTTACTGAATACATCGAAAATGTAACTGTACCTGCTGGACGTAATGTCAAATTGGGTTGCTCAGTGAAGAATCTTGGCTCATATAAGGTATTGTAATTTAATTTGAGGATAACATCTAAGAAATTTTAATTAACAATCATTTAAGTCACTAACCAATATAGGAAAAATGTGTGTTTTGCATTATATTTTACGAATACAACAGGAATTTAAATTTCAACAATTAAAAATATACCGCAAATGAACTAAAATAAACCGTAGGCTATATTTGGTATATCAATATAGTACTACATAGTGAATACAACATAGAGTATAAAATAAATCATACAAACAATTCCAGTTACATAACATTTTTACATTTCTGAATTCGTACATTTTTTCTCTTATTTTATTTACAATCTGTCTATTTTAGCAATAAGTAAATTGTATAATGAATAATAAATTAACAGATGTTCAATAATGTAAAGATAAAGATTTATTTTGTAATCGATATTTTAATGCGGAAACACAAGTTTTTCTATAACATATAAATGTCAATATTAGCAAAATTAAGAATATATATAGAAATTTATTTACGAAACTTTATCGATTTGAAATCAATAGTCAAAACATAACAATCATACTTTACTTAAAGCAAAACAATTCCCTACTTAAATTGCATGATCAAATGTTCTAACTACAGAGTTGGTTGAAAATGCCATTCTCAAAGCGTTTACTTTTTTATGCGAGTCAGAACAAAAAACTTTATATATTTGAATATCGTTTTAAGCAGCTGGTCAATTGAGCAACTCGGTGAATTTAGCATGCTAGAGGAACGGTTATAAATGCGTTTAGAGCTAACCGACCCGACCAGCTTCCTAGTTACCTTTAAAACCTGTTTAATAACATCTAAAGGCATGCAACATACTCGGGTTAGACATCAATGTGCGCACGTACTCGGTTGCAATTTCACAGCTCAGCATCAACAGCAGAAGAAGGAAAAAAATACAACATAAAAATGAAAGTTGAAAGAAGAGAAAAAAGAAGTGGGAAACCCAGAAGCGTTTGGCAAAAAGCGGAAGCGAGAAAATTGCATCATAGTGTCGCATATAAAAATAAACTGAACGGGTTTCATGTCCGGGGCGTGAAAGTGTGCGGTGATAGCTATGAATTACACGCATGCAATACATGTAACGAAGCTGCCAGTCACTGCAATGCAGGATGCGAGAGGATGCGAGGGTGAACGGGAATGAGATTGTTGGGGGGATTCGATGAGGAAGGTCGGGGGTAATCTTACTTACACAGACAGAGCTACTTAAACATGCCATCAGCTAAACCGACTCGAGCTACGCTTTTTGCTACCTTCTTCTGCGTTCGTTTTTTTCGCCACTTGCCTCTTTCTGGCTGGCATTTTATTTACTGGATGCGATGCACGTTTCACGTGTGCGACGCTTTGTCGTCATCGGTCGCTCGTTTTCTTGTTGCTCTCATTTACACCTCAATTTGATTCTATTTCCTGGCTGCCAAGCCAAAATACAGTCAAGATATCAGGTGGCGCCAGCCATCTTGTTGGAAAGAGACGCATTCTTTTACATGCTCGCTCTCTCTCTTTCGTTTGCACAGTGGCTTAGTCAGTCAGCAGGCAGCCAGTTTAGTTGAGCTACTTGAAGCAGCATTTGGAGTACTCGGTAATGATGCTCTAAGACGTTCGCTTGCCCCATCGTTGCATCAATTGAAGTGCTTTTGATATTCATAGCCGTGTTTTCCATTTTCATGGTAATGATGTCTTTAAATTTGAAAATCCAACTAGTGCTTGATCTTCTTCTCCTTCTCCCACTCGGGATAAAGCGCAATTGCAACGGAGACTAAAAATCTGCTCGTTATGGCCAGTTTCAAGTAAATATCCTTAACTAGCAGCACATGGCGTATGCGCAATGTCAGCCGCTAATTAGTTGACTCTTCCTATGGCTTTTGCCTTATTCAAAACTCTTTTCATGCTTTTACTTTTTGCTCTTTATCCGTCTCTGTTTTTTCCTGCTTGAATCCCATCAGT
Organism: Drosophila kohkoa; assembly: GCA_019972355.1. Taxonomy (NCBI): domain Eukaryota; kingdom Metazoa; phylum Arthropoda; class Insecta; order Diptera; family Drosophilidae; genus Drosophila; species Drosophila kohkoa. The sequence goes on along the minus strand of BJEL01000003.1, from coordinate 2,417,787 downwards.
CGATGTCTTTCTTTTGACATGTAATCAAATCATTATCGCTCATTACACCCTGATTTTTTTTGCAGATGCTTAATTAATAAAACATTTCATATTTTATCTTCTTTATATATTTTCGTTAAAAAATGGCAATCGTGTTAAGTACTGAGATAATCCATTTTTGATGTACCTGATTTCATTTATAATCATCATTAGCAGACACAAAGAAAAATTCAACGTTAATTCAATTGTTATTTATCTAAAATATTTCAGTACATTTATTTTTAATGTTCATTTTACAAAGTGTCCATCCATCTTAAAGTTTGCGTATAATTTATTATCATCCATATATTAAATGAACAATTTTGTGGGGTGAAAGTTGTTTGTGGTATTGGAGTTTTATTCTTAAAATATACCTAATTTATATTTCGAATTCTATGTTTGGATCGATAGATAAGCTATTACAATCAAAATATACCATAAACTACAAAATATCAGGATTATCAACCAAAGTAACTAAGACCTTATCTTAAATAACTTCTTCAATTAGTATTTGTATGACAAACCATAAGTACGGCAGTTATGATTGCAGGTACCAAATATTGTGACTGTAGCTTTACGCTTGTTCGATTTCGGCTATATAATATATTTCGGCTATATATGTACATATTTTCCCTATAGGTATAAAGAATAATATCGTCCAACAAAATTTTCTTTCCCCTTAACTTTTGTCCGAAATTTCCATGCCAACAGTCCCATAACAGAGTTCTGTTCACAGACTTCTGTTATTTGTGTTGTGTAATGCGGAATAAATTATAATGTATCGAAATGCATCGAATATCGAATGCACATCAGCTTTAGACTGAAAAGCTTATCGGATAGACTTATTCAATATTTAAATACCATTTAATAACATTCAGTTTAAATTTATGTAAAATTATTATATTCCAGGTTGCATGGATGCACTTTGAGCAATCGGCGATACTCACGGTCCACAATCACGTGATCACGCGGAATCCGCGCATCAGTGTCACGCACGACAAGCACGATCGACATCGCACTTGGTATTTGCACATCAACAATGTGCACGAGGAGGATAAAGGACGTTACATGTGTCAGATTAACACCGTGACGGCGAAAACGCAGTTCGGTTATCTGAACGTTGTAGGTGAGTTGAGCTGACGAAATTAAGCATTAAATGCTGGGAAATCTAATCATCGTCTGGGCAACCGAAAGCCAGCGTTTGCAGAATCAGAATGCCCTAAAGGTAGACAGAAACAGAAATCGAGGCAAGAGCTACACGAAAATCCTGTACAAATACGCGGTGAATTAAAAAATAATTTATTTGCCTTAAAGCGTGGTAAAATCGCACACAGTGTGTGAAACAGAGAAAGGGAGAAAGAGTGTGAGAGAGAGGGAGCGAGAAAGTGAGAAAACAAAAAGCAGGCAACCGAAGAAGCCGAAAGCAAAATTTTGGTGTGCGTGTGTCCAGTGCACAGTTCAGTGATTCTTTTGCCCAGGCGGAATTATTTTCCTGGCTGGCAAACAAACAAATTATTAAAAATTCATGGGATATTCAACCAAACGGCAGCGCATATTTTTTAATTAAAAAAAATTTTGCTCACACTAGTACGCGAGTATTCGTGCCCAACAATAACAATAACAATAGCAGAAGAATAGCCAACGCCAAAAATAATATTTAAATGCGACGTGTGAAAGAAATTATTCGCTGCTAAATATTTGCATTTACTATGGTCAAACAGTTATCTAATCAAACTGTGAAAACACATGCAGTCGTAGTGCGGAAACGTGGACTAAAAAATACCCAGTAATATCAGATATGAGAGTTATTAATATTAATATATGTTATGAGATTTTAATATTTTGGAATAGAAACACAAAAATAAATATAGTTTAGCTACATCGATAGTCTTGTTATACCAATAGTTCTATGCAAAGAAGGCGACACATTTAAGGACACTAAAGCACAAACTAACTTTTTATTTTTATAGTATATATAATAGTATTTCATGAATTATCTTCGTTTAAATTATACATACATATGAGTTAGAGTGAGGATGTTTAAAAAACTTCGTGTCCTTACGTTTCGTTTTCTTTTACAGTGACGCTTAATACATATTCAATCGAATTTTCGATAAAGTTTTCAATAGTGTTGGTTAACATAAAATAAAGTAATAATTACAGACGCTATCGATGTTCAACATTTAACATCTTAAACTTTGATTTCGTATTTTTTAAATTCTAAAAAAATTTTGGCGGCACAAGCTAGAATTTAAAAATATTATTAAATTTTGTTTACACCCTAAACTCGATTCCCTAATAAACTGAGAACTGCGCAACTGAGTACTCAAACTAAATTTAATTATATTAAATTATGCGTTCAAATAGAAATAAATGAATTAAATAAAATAAAATAAATCCATTTGGATTGACATGAAGATGCTAAAAAGAAATAAGATTTAACATTTTATTAAAATAAAATAGTTAACTACATATAGAAATATAATATAATTCTTATAAACGTAAGATGAAATTTTATTTTTCATATAGAGAGCTGAAAGTTTCAATTTTGAAACTTGATCTGTATTTTTTAGTTAGCAAAAATTAAAGTGAGATATTTTGAGTCAAAATCATAAAATGCGATTAAAAAAAAAATAAACATAAATAATAATAATAAATATGCTAATTTTACCTGAGTGGAGCTAAGCGAAATCGTTTGTAGACATTAAGCAATGTTAAAGTGACTTTTACCGTTTGATTCGAGTGGAAACAATATTGCATTCATATTGTGCAGCAATTGCACAATTACAGGAATAATTATGAAATGCATATTGAATGCTGCGAATCGAAATTGAAAACATTTCAGTTGCAATTGCAATTTCCTGTTGCAACCAAATTGACGCCAACAAACAATGCAATTTATCACCTATTTTAACTGGCCGCTTAAAATGCTACTACTATGGTACTATATTTTGTTGGTCTGCCCATTGCGAGAATCGAGCGGACAATGGTGGCAAATATTTACGATATTATGTTATTATATATGTATGTATGGATGCGTGGGTTTGGCGGGGTCTTTAATCTTAAATGGGCTTCATGATGACCAGTTGAATGCCAAAGGGCGTGTGGTTTGTTTGTTGGTATTTAAGCGGATTACGGGTACAACCATTTAGCTAGCTAGAATAAATTTTGATTCTGATCCAAGAGTTAGCACATTATTCATTTGATTTTCGCATTCAAAACTATTTACAGTGCCACCGAATATCGATGACTCGCTTAGCTCCAGCGATGTCATAGTTCGCGAGGGTGCCAACATATCGCTGAGATGTCGGGCCAGCGGAAGTCCCCGCCCCATAATCAAATGGAAACGTGATGATAATTCGCGCATAGCCATCAATAAGAATCACATAGGTAAGTGCAAACGCAAGCGCATCGGACAGGCTCCATTGAGCATCAATCATTTAACACCAATTCCTGACTGACTTCTCCTCCTCCCCCCCGTCTCGCATTGCAGTGAACGAATGGGAGGGTGATACGCTGGAGATAACTCGCATCTCTCGCCTGGACATGGGCGCCTATCTCTGCATTGCATCCAATGGGGTTCCCCCCACGGTTTCCAAGCGCATCAAAGTCAGCGTGGACTGTGAGTACAAACGTGGGGACAATCGAGGGAGGGGAATACACGTATATGACTGTTTGTCATGGCAAAATGATAAAGTGACTCTTTTCGCTTTCTCTCAGTATGTTGCTGACCATATTTTTTGTAGCAACATTTACTAAGCACTCACAGCTCGCTGCACGCTGCGTTAACAATTTTGTTACAACTCGAGATTTTTCTGAAAAATTTAGCGAAAAACTAAACACTGTTTTATAGTTTATGCATTGGTCTCCGCAGTTCGACAACGATTTTCAATTTATTTTACGTTACGTGTTACGTGTGTTGACCAACATCGTTTGTTAGCCAACAAAAACTGCGTTTATGAATTTGTACTCTCGGATTTTAGTGGACCAGAAAGTAGAAGTGCTCTCGCATAGGAATAGTACGAATATATGTAGTCCTCACGTTCGAGTGGTATTTGTACCGTTGTCCGGGCAACTCAAATTTCCATTTCGCGGATGTGGATTAAAGTTGATCTGACAGTGGTTAAAATTACTGCAACGATGTCATTGGTACTTTAAACAAATGCAATTTTAATAAATGAGTTTACATTACAGTTTACAATTTAAATAGTGATAATAATTACGTAGAGATATTTGAGTCGAACTTTAATGTTAGCTTTGAAAAAGTTTTCTATTAGAAAAACATGACTTTTGACTAAGATACTTCATGACCTATAAATATAATATGTATGAGCAACTTAAGTTATAATGAATTAATATATTTTTCAAAATATTCACACAATCTATTCAATTTGACTTCAAACAGCTTAAATATAAAATGAATTTTTAGTAAGAGCTATGGGTCACAATATTTAATAATTTAACAATTATATTTGCAAATCGAATTCCGTTCACCATTATTCAGAGATAGAACATTTTAATTTTTAATTGATGCACTTCAACTGCCAACATGCAAAGCCCACTGTGCTGAGCTGATTGCAATTTGTGGCACCACTTGTGGCTGCCGCAGTAGTTTGTAAAATCCCAGAAAAAAATGTACGCAAAAGCGCATACTCGAAATCACTGTGCAGTTCTTTTTAAGATTTATTACAAGCGACAGTCATATCACATGTTGTCCGTGTGCTGTCATGTCAGCAGAAAGGCGGCCAACAATTGAGGGAGTGTGTGCGGTGGAGGGTAGAGGGTGGAGGTGTAAGGTAGGCAGGCAGGCAGGCAGGCAGGCAGCTCAGTCGTCACACAAAATTTGCTCGTTTGCTGTCACTTAAAAATGCCGCAAGCATAAATCTATTTTTGTTTTGAGCACGACATTCGCTGGGTCGCTAACAAAACAAACCAGCGACAGTCAAACAAAACCAAAGGCCAAAGGGCAACACTATGTAGTAACAAGTAACCACTCGCTAGTATCCAATACCCAGCAAACCAGCGCAGACCAACAACCCATCCAGTAAGCACTGCATATGCACTAGCTTCCCATTCGGCAAATAAAAAAGCGCAATACAAATTACACGTGTGCAGAGCTGAGCCATAAAAAAGCCAACAGCAAATGCCTGATTGCTGCACAAAAAATGGGACACGTAGAAGATGGAGAGAAAGGGAGAGAAGCACTACTCTAAAAAGGCCAGAAAAGAAAAGCTAACATAGATTTGCAGTATTCTGTTGTGAAGCAGTATTGAAATCGAACGTGGAAATTATGTTACAGAAGTATTCCAATTTAAAATTTAATTGACTTGAGATGGGTAATCAATACAAAATATCATACAATATTTTAGAAAGTGTTAGCGTATTAGTTAACTTATTTGGTTTTTTGCATAATATTATTCTTTAAAGTATTGAAAAATAAGAAATTAAATGAAAATAATACTTTTATTTTTTTATTAAATAATAACAACTCAAGTCTTTATTTAAAAATTTGTTGCTTTCTAAGTAGTTATTCAAGAGATAATTATTTGTGGAAAAAAGTCGGTTGCAGTTGTTGCTTGCTTAACAATCCGGTATATTTCGTACTCTGTAGAATATTTTGAGTGTAGTGGTATATACTAGATCTGCAAAATATATTTGTTGGTGTATTTTAGTGTTGTGTCAGTACATTAATTTGATATGTTTTATCGATAATACCGTTTTTTCACCGATTTGATGAAAAATTAGGGGATTGTTGCTTTCTTACTTGCTTTAAATAATTATCTATGATGTAACAGAACTTCTACAACTTTTATGCCAGCTAAGCCCTTTAAGTATTAAAAGACAAGTTGCAAATAATCTCTTTAATATATCCAGCTAAGATAGTCTATTAAATCTACTCAAAAGAGTTTTATCTAAAAACTCACGAGCTCTGCTTTAAGCACAGCAACTGGGGCAATCTCCCTGTATAGATGAGCACACAATTAACAGAAATAATCTGGTGCCTGTTTTAATGCCACAATTTGTATGCACTTTGTACAAAAACACGAGCAGTTGGAGAAGCCACAAAATGCAATTTGAGTATTTCGACTTGATGTGCCAATAGATGATTCACAGAGCAATCTACGAAAAGTAGTGCTTGGAAACGACTTTTGCTCTAATATAAAAAATAAATATGAAATCGTACGCTGATTTTGAAAAATGTTGCTGTTCAACAATTTGTAGGAAAAGCTGGAAAAGGAGAAACAAATTTCCAATTCATTTTTGCTCATAGAAAAAGTGTGTGTTGAACCTCCCCAAACAATTTGTTAAAACAACTGTGACAGCTTGCATATGTCCTTTAGCCAGGACACATATATAGCTCCTCGTCTCTTTCTCCCTCCCTCCGTCTTTCTTCACTCCCCACTTTCTCTTCTCGTTTGCTCAGTATTTGTACATTTATTGTGGCGTGCGTTGCTTAACAAACAGGAAGCAACAAATTCAGCTACTGTTTCCGTTCCGAGCTTGTGTGTGTGTGTGTGTAGACGAGTTTGTTTCTTACATTTCTGACTGCATACTGATTTGTTTGGCTTGTGCAGCAGCAGGACATACTACTTGTATGGGGCAACATATGCTGGGAACGACCCTTAACCTGGCGCCACTTGTAAAAAGCGATTCCCAGTTTCTGCAAGTCTCCGTTTGCCTTTCAAATCGTCAACTTAAGCAGCTAATTTGGTATGCAAGCCAGATACTTCAGCATTGATATAATTTCGTTGTGCTTTTTATACAATTTGTCGCTGCTTAACAGAGCTTTAAAATGCCAATGACCAGATCAGACAGAGATCAAAACTCTACTGGAACTAACTAACTGTATATTAGTGTTATATGAAAACTATTTGATTGTCAATATCCGTTTCCAAATAAAACAACAATGATTAAGTTTTAAATTCTATATATAGAATTAACTTAAATTTTCGTTACGTGCTAACCATACCGAATGTACAGATAAACACGCAGTTAAGATAAAGTGTGACCATACAACAAAGTGAAGGATATTTAAAACAAAATACGGTCACGTTTGTTATGCCAATAATGAGAAATATATTATGGGCACACTTACAACAAAATGAATATTGAATATACTAATTTTAGATAGAAAAGAAGTAAGCTAATATTAACTCCATAAAATATAAACAAAACTCTACAGAATTTTAAGATGTTGTTCTTTGACTTGGAAAACGCTGGAAAAGTTACAAATGTTTTCAAACAAGACACAAAATTTCTATGCCCGTTGTAAGAGTAAAGTCTATCAGAAAAGTACTCGACTTTGGGAGTGACTTTAGACAGTCAACACGACAAGCATTTCCTGCCCACTCCTTGGCACTGATTTAAATTACAATTGAGTGGCGACAATATTGTGAAAGCTGAAAAGAAGTCGAGGGCAGCAGCAGCTAGCGAGGCTGCTAAGTGGCCAGTGGCGAGTCAGGTAGCTACTATAAAAAAGGACTTGAGTCAACAATAATTTAGCCTGGCAGTTGCTTGCCAGCACGAAGAAGTAAATGGAGTGGGAGGAGAAGGGGTCGCTGAGTGGCTTGCTGTTTTCACCTCAGTAGTCAGTTGGACATTGAGTGACAGTTTTGTCTGGCAGTTTCTAGAGAAAATTGCAAGGTGCCATTGCCGAGTGTAAACAACTTGAAAATTAGCAGTTAATGAAGCCTCGTTAGGAGCTCGGAGTGCGGCAAACTTGTGGACCATGGCACTCGAGGTCCTCACTTAAGCTCTGTATACTATTGTTGGGAGGGTAGAAAGAGGACGAATTGATTGCAACAAAGGATGCTGGAACAATGTTTGCGGAATTAGTGTAATAGCAAATGGCCAAGATGATGATGATAGTATTCAGTTGATTGTATTTTGATTTGGTTAAATATCTCGTAATTTGAGAATTTAAATAACATATAGATATACAAAACTATTGATTAAATGATTAGATTAATCAGAGTAAGAAAGCTACAATATAGATATACAAAACTATTGATTAGATGATTAGATTAATCAAAGTAAGAAAGCTACAATCTAGTGCGAGATATTTCATCTCCATTTTGAAGCGAAGCAAAACTATCAAAAAATTATGTTATAATTAAAATATGGGTAATTCTCAGGTAAATGTCGCGTGCGAACAGCTTTTCAGTTACAAAAAAACATAAACTAAAACAATTTGAAAAATTAAACTACATTTAAAATATCTTATAGAGTTTAAAATATACTAGATTGTTTGGCGAGCAAATAATATCCAAAACCTACAGTCCTTTTTATCAAATAGAATGTTTAATTATTTAGAATAAATAATGTTTATTTGTGATTACAATTACAAATATTTGACAAATAATTTTGATTTTCAAAAAGAACTTTTAAGAATCTCATTCGGAAAGTAAATTGCAGTCTCCTTGATTGAAATAATATGCAAGACCTTTGGTAAACTTGCAGCTCGTTGTGGTTCTCAGACTGAATAATATTATTAGAGCATTTTTCATAGTCGTAAGTGGTGACCTCTTCTGACCAGAGTAAAGCACAAGCAAGCCAAGCAATCTCTTTAATTCATTTTGGTAAGTTTATAAGTTTTCCCTCCTGTCTGCATATTGACAAACAAAGTTTCAAGTCCAATTTATGCATACATTCTACTAGTTGTTTGGCTCGTCCAACAGTTCTGTCGTTTTTCTCTGGTTTCTGGTTGTGTTCCCATTTTGGTTCTGGTTCTGGCTCTATGGCGCTCTGGTTTATGCAAATGCAAGTCGGGCCAGATCTTAAGTGTAATTTTTTATGCAACTGATTTTCATTTAAATTGAGAGGCAAGTCGGCAAGTCAGGAGGCTGCGCCTTTTCTTTGCCCATGAGAAAGTTCGCTACAGTTCGTACACAACTCACACATTGAAAGTAGGTAAAAAGAAAAGTTAACAAAAAAAAAAGAAAATAGAAAACAGAAAACTATTTTTTCTCTCAGCGAATGCATCTCATGAAAAATCTTATGAATAGCATTATTCAGTATTTTGCTTGGCTTGTTTTTCAGTCTCATCCTCAGTCTTTCAGACTGTTTGTTATTTGCGTACATCTGTTGAGTTCTTGCGCCTTGTAATTATATAAAAGACACCTATAGAATATTTTGTCAATGTCCTCCCAAAATTACGAAAAAAATAATCAAACGAAAAAAATGTGAACGTTGAGATCTGTGACAAGTTCTGCCCACAATTCATGTGCAGCACTGCGCACAGTTTTAATTAAGATATTAAATGCGAGTCGCAGTTTTTCATTTTTACACATTCTCTCAATGAGCACTAATGAATATCTTTTTTCTTCTGTGCATTTTCCATAGTTATTGTCAGCCTCAGACTCAAACTAAGCCTCAGCCTCGGCCTGTCATCATCATTAGGACGAGGACAAAAAATGCCTGGGCTTCACACAATGGTTCCTCCATTCAGCCTTGGTTCTTTCATTTGGCTTGTCATTTCGCTGGCTGTTTTACCTTTTGTTGATTTATGCCCGCCACGAGCTGACAATTAAGCTGCAGCTCAAACCTGAAGGGTTTTTCACAGCTTCTCTTCTCTTCGCCAAGCACTCTCCGCTGTAAGCTGATAATTCCCTTTGCCCCCGACCAATTGAAATTTTAATCAGCTTGGACACAAATTAGCGTCGTTTTTATGTTTATGAAAAGTATCGTCAAGCACCTGAGCTTAAGGCTGCCTTTTGATGGGTTTGTTCTGCTTCCACGACAGGGCATTTTTTTCCCAGTTACCTTAATCAAAAGTGTATTAAGTATCACGCGGCTTAAGTATGACAAAATGCGCAACTTAATTAACTTGTCAACGGGTTAAGTGAGGTGAGTGGTCATTATCTGAGCTGAAGTGTTTAACAGCGTGGTAAACAAGTGCTTTGAAAATCCCTAAAGAGCTGCCAATGAGTGACAATAGTTTACATTATCAAAGCTTATACTTGTAGCAAACAACAAATAATCCACTATAATTAGCAGTTGGCAATGAAGTCAACATAATTAATTTCACAATTGAAAATATTTTATAGTTTTAATAATTTGTTATATGTATGTACATATAAGGAGAGTAACTTCGAATCTTAAAATAATTAACATAAATGTGGTATATTTTGCAATCTATGATATATTTTGAATGTACTTTATCAACATACCGGATTTTTGCGGTATATTTTATATTGTTTTGTTTTTTTTTAAATGGGTACAGTCGAGCTTACTCGATTGTAACTTTCTCACTTGTTATAATGGTTATTAGGACAATATTATATTTCGAAATAATAATTCGCTTACAGTTCCACCCATGCTGCTGATACCACATCAATTGGTTGGTGCGCCCGAAGGTTTCAATGTCACCATCGAATGTTTTACGGAGGCGCATCCAACCTCTCTGAATTACTGGACACGCGGCGAGGGTCCAATCATACATGATTCATACAAATACAAGTGAGTGAATGATAAAAGTAGGAAAGTAGTACTGAAATGAAAATGTCGGTTTTTTTTCTCATGTTTTTAGAGTCGAATCAAGCGTCGGCGTGCCTGCTTATAAAACGCATATGAAACTCACAATTATCAATGTGGGAAGCGGCGATGATGGCATCTATAAGTGTGTAGCCAAGAATCCCAGAGGCGAAACTGATGGCATTATACGACTGTATGGTAAGTAAATAACTGCTCAAAAATTCACTGGCTGCGACACCATTAAGCACTCAGCACACACATATACACACACACACAGAGCACTCGTCGTCGACAGTTTGTTGAAAAGTTGCCATCAAATGTATTTTTAATTGTTTGCCAAACAAAAGTTGCAAAAACATCACGAGACAGTTGAGCAAAATATGTTGCGCATACGCCACATGGTGCAGTAGTTTTGGTTTGAAATGCATCGCTAGCATCTTTTGCAATATTTGCGTGCATGAAACTAGCAGGCAAAGAGAGCGAGAAGTTTGCTACTCACTTAAAAAAACAGCGAATTATAATAAAATGTTTTAATTGAGGCTGATGCTCTGCTCATTTCTACTTCAAAGTCAAACAGATGAAAGTAATAATTTTAACATGAAATACTGTTCACCTCTAATGAGTCTTGTTGGGGCTTTAAGCCAATGCGGCTAATTAAGAGATTCATGTCCAATGGCTGGGCTGGGGAGTTGAGAAACTGCCGCATTGGCCCTAACACAAATTGACAAATTTCAGCCATTTATCCATTGAGGCGAACAAAGCAACTCCAAGCAACACACACACAAAAAGCCAGAACAAAGAAAATCTCAACCACAATGGCCCACAAATGGGTTGACTTAATTGCCTGACACGCTGCTGACCAGCGGCCAAGCACTGTTCAGTTTTATTTCGGGCAAAAAACAGTAGAGAGGAAGGAAAGGAAGATGTGCTAAGACGAATTCTTAACACCTTTGAATACCCTACTGGGTACTTGGTTCAGGGTTCAGGGCGATCTGAAACAGAGAGAACCAGACAAAGTGTGCTATGGCAGCTGCTCAGGACCATAATCAAGCCACTGAAAATCAAGTCACGTGCTCTGGTTGAGGTGTGGAATTGGCTGGGCTGGTCCCGGCTCTAGGATTGTCGTGACAGAAGTTTTTCCCAAAAGCAGGAGAAGAGGAGAAAGGACTCCGACTCCGACTGCGACTGCGACTAGAACTGGGGTAAGAATCACATGAGCTGCAAACCTCAGAGAAACTTAAATTTCTATCCCTGAAGCTGGCGTAGAGAGCATATAACGTATTCTCCCTCGTTTTTAGTTTTTTTTTTGTTTTTGCTTTTGCTTTTGCAACGCTTCAATTTTGTAGCTCAAGTTGAGAGTTAATATCACGTTTTTAGTTTAATTACGTGATGGATTTGCTGAGGGCAGCTTAAAGTTGCCGAAAGATTGAAGGTAATGCTTCCTGTCGATTGTGCAATTAACTTAAATACAACTCAGAGTGTAATTATAAATAATTGAAATGAAATAAAGTAGTGTGGAACCTCAATTTTATTTCACACAATTTAATAAAACAATGCTAAGTTTTGAGAAGAGAATCTGTTATTTTGCACATTTGAATAATTCAAAATGCTCTGGTAACTGAAACCATTTTAAAAGGGAATGCAAATCAATGCTTTAATTAGATTCTAATGAGATTGCGGTGCAAAATTGAACATTTAATATAATAAGTACTATCATGACTGAAAAGCGTTTGACAATCAAAATGATTTTACATATTTGAAATAGTCGCTGCGAATCGCAGTTGCAATATGGGCAAGCGAGCAGAAAATTTTCGGGGGCAGCATAATTGAAACTTGCTTTAATTGAAAAATATCGATGATGTTGCCAGAGAACTGCGAGAGAAGTGCGCTTTAATTATATGGGCAATTGCAAGTTGATGATTGTGTGGGTGATGGTAGACAAATTCAACGCGGAACGTGGGAGTGTTGTCACATAATGAAAATATCAAATAATTAGCATTTTGCGTAATCAACTCGGGCGTATAAAATACGCATAGTGAGCGGAGTGAGGCCAAAACAACAGACAGCACCAATTTTAAATAAATAAAATAATGAATGACAAAAAAAAAACACAAAAAAATAAAATCAAATAGAATGAAACGTGCTGAAAATGTCAAAATTGATAAATTTGTATGCAAATTGCGCAGGCAAATAGCGAATAGCAACAGCAACAAGAACAACAACTGAGTATTGGAATAAATTTGACGAACAAAAATAAAAATATGTAAAGTAATCATAAACAATAAGCGGCGATGAAAAAACAAATGAAAAAAGGAACAACACGTCTTTGTATTTTTGTACCCTAAACTCACATCTGGGGAAAACAAATTTAAATTCTTAGTAAAACTTTAAAATATTAATATATATTAAATATTTCTTTGCAGTCTCGTATCCACCAACCACAGCCTCTTCGGGACTTTATACAACCGAATCGCATTGGGGTGAGGGCGGCATTAATAATATCGGGTATGGAAACTCTGATTCGACGCGTTCCATATATGGGCAGGATAAAAGTAAGTATTATGTGAATAAAACTGTTGTTCAGTTGTTCATAACCTCCCTGGCACCTTACTCACTTTACCTCAACACCTTTGTCTTTCTCTTTCTCGCTTTCTCTCTCTCTCTGCCCCGTTTCTTAAACTCTAACGCTTTCTCTTGCCTCTCATGTTCGTTCTCGACTCCATCAATGAAACACCCCAAGATACGCGCTATCAATCGAATTTGAATGAAATCGGTTTATCAGAACAAAAATCCTTCCTAGATAAAACCCAAAATGCGGCAACAGGAAACGGCAGCCCCTCAGGCCCAGCACTCGACGGTGATGGGGACAGCGACGATGCCAACTGCTCGGTGGCCATAGCGTGGCTAGTATTGTTACCAACATTGTTAATAACGTTGCGGTCTAGGCTTAGCTTAAGTGTATGTTAGCCAAAACGAAATGTATCTTGTAGCTACATATCCACACAACATACGATGTACTTCACTAGCATTAAGGCTTAAGGAGAGACGAACTAGCAGATACAATTAGAATGAAATACTTACAAATACATATACGAATACTATACATATACATATACAGCAGATACTTACTCGTATAGCCCATAGTAATGAAGACCCTAGTTATGATCCGCCCCCGAAGAAGCAAGATGCAAGAAAGCCAAAGAGAGCTTGCTGCATGGAAATCCAATGTGTAGCCACAACCAATATGAACTTAGCTTAGACCTGAGTAGGAAAATTCACCATCTTTTTCGATGATTATTGCATTCTGCTTAATTGCTGTGCTTAAACATTGAAATGACATCGCTTAAATCGAGAGATGAGTAATGTTTTAATTATTATACCATGATATATTTGAGCGTTTAACGCTAAAGGCATTTTTATGCACCCACATTCCCCTCGACCTGTCACACACACACACACACACACACACACACACAGTTAGTTACGCCTTAAGTTATGCATCGTTAAATGGAACTAAAATATATAAGAAAAAGAAAAACCAAACACATATCGAGAATTAAAATCATTTAAATTATAGTGCATGTATGAGAAATATGAATAGAAAACGAATTAAAATAATGAAAGTTGTAAGTATAACAAGGCATTTGCAGTTTAAGTAGATTTTTAATTTATGGATGATGACGTCTCTGTTATTTTAGGCTGACAAAAGCTGTCTATGGTCAAATGCTTTACGACTAATACAGCTAACGAAATGTATAGGGATTGCTAAGTGAATGACTTCAATTGGACGTAACAAATCTTTCCTATACATATTCAAATATGCTTTAAGACTTCCAGAATCCACATCACTTCCAAAGAGAATTACGCTTCAAACTCTCTTTGAAGAGTTGTGCATTCCCAAGCTGATTACAGTTTTTCATCTAATTTAATTCGATTTGTTGAATCACAAGCAAATATCTAAGCCTTAAGATAAGTCATATGTAACTAAAGCTTAATATTAAATGTAAAAAAAAAGAAATGGAAATGTTAAACATTTAAGCTATCAAACTGTGTTTTGCTTTAAATACAGAAAGAAGAAAAACGTGTTAAATATATTATATTATATTGATGACTTACGAGTAAAAATGCAAAGCTAACGACACAAATCTATATACAAATCGATATATAAATATATATATAGAAGCAGATATATACAGACATACATATATACACTACTATAACTATGTAACATGTATTTAAGCATATGAAATGAGTTGTAACTGCAAACGAAAAATAAAACTAAATGGCGCATATCAATTGATATTCCACCGCCAAATTCGAAAGTGAGCAAATTAAAAAACAGCGAAAAAAATCGAGGACAACAAATATTATACACAAGTGAATGTGTTAAATGCTTAATTAGCAACCAAATTAAACAACGCTGCAACGAACAACCAAAAACATGCATTAAAACAATAATAAAACAAGAAAAAATAAAGATGATCGAGTTTTTGTTCAACGGATATCCATTATTTATATTTACGATTATTAAAAAGAAATTTGCAATTTATTTTTTGAGCTGGAAACATTATTTTTTGTTATTTAAATATCCAGAGGTTTAAGAATATTATTTAAATAATTCATTTAAAAAAATCGCAATGCAAACTTATGTTGCATTATCGTCAATCAAATCGCAACAGGTTCGTTTTAATGCCCATCTCAAGCATACTCTTTCTGCGTTGGTTACAGGGTATTAAAAGTGCATTACATTAATAAACAATTAGTTATTCTGGCGAGTGTGAGGTAGCTTCTGCATCAGCATGGACTGAGGCAATACGACCGCATTTTATTTGTTGTGCCATTTAATTTATTTATTTTTTATTACACGCAACATTTTTCAAGTGATTGCAACAACAAATAAAATATATAATAAAAATCATAAAATATTGCCATATTCAATTTAATTATTGTCGTGTACGTGCGTAGGGGGCGTGTCACAAGCCTTTCATTCATATTTCATTACTCTTCTTTAATTTTTAATAAAAAATGTAAGTGCAGGCGCAGCGCAGCCTTGTTGCCATGGTTAATGACGTATTGTGGGTTTGCTGCTGCCAGAGAATAACAGTAATAACAACAACAACAACGAAAATGACAAGAGGACACAACAAACATTGTCCTATTAGTGGCCATGGCAATGAAAAGGATTCTCTGCTGACCGAATTGATTGGGAAGAGTAGCATATTGATACGCATCGCTGCTCACTTCTTTTTTGTTATCGCTAACCGTATTTTTACTATCTGGTATTACGACTTAATGCAGCTTATAAGTATGTGAGACCAATTTGCAGCAAAACTAAGTATAAAGAATAGACTGAATTATAATAAAAAAGTATTTTATAACTGAGTTTTGAAGAATTAATGCTTGATAATAACTGCATAAATAGCACAAATATAAAAAGAGAGAAGAATTTATTTCGATTTGCCATTTATGGAGCTTATAAACTACATTTAAAGCATTCCTTTTTCATTTATTAAAAGGTCAGACTAAAAAGCCAAACAAATGCGGAAATTGAATTGCAGTGCAGGAGGCAGAAGAACGGTAGCATTTTCTGTTAACTTGTTTGCATTTTTTTCATGCTGATGGGAAAACAAGCACCACAAAAGCACGGTGGAAGAAATAAAGAAAATGGAAAAAGCGCGAAATCAGCTTGAAATCGCGACACAAGATGTCAATTTCATTACGTGAAAGGACGACACCAGCAACACCAACACCAACGACAAGGACAGCGTGGACTAGACTCATCTGCATAAAGGGGAAATTATTTTTTTTTACTACCAACTGACAACAGCAACAACAAGAATAACAAAAGGTCAACTTACTAGCAACTGCAATCGCAGCAGCTTGGACAAAGTTTTGCAAAACCAACAAACAAAAAAATGAAAAATACATAAAAAAAAAACGTGCAAAAATAAGTCAAATGTAAACGTAATATGCTGAAATGAACTATTCACGACAATTTCCTTAGAGCAGAAAAAAGAAAAAAATTCGAGCAAAATTTATGAGAAGCAAGTTAACAAAGTCAACAAATAAATACAAATGAAGCTAAATAGTGGAAAAACAAATTACCCCCAAAAGAGATGTACAAAGAAAACAAGCACAGCATTCGCTATTGGCCACCTGAAAAATGAATAATTTCTATTGAAAATAGGAAAAGTGCAAAGACGCCTCTTTATTAATCTACCACACTACCATTTAAAAAACTCTCCCAAGTATGACCTGAATTGCATTCTTTTTGAGGCAATAACAAAGGAAAATACTTTTTGCCTGCCTTGGCAGCCTAACAACAGTTCCTAAGTGGGTGAAGGGAACAAGGAATATGTGGCAAAGTTTCGTGCGGAACATGTTTGCCATACTTTTTATCTGCGCCCAATTCTTTATGCGAACAGTTTATTAAAGGATGCGAACAACAGGGTGAATGTGAAAAAGGATGAAGTGTCCTGCACAAAAGAAGTCCTGCATTCCACTTATGGTGCAGGAGTGTGTGTAGGAGGAAAAAGTTGTAAGTGCATTTCGCATAAATGGAAAATTGTTCAATTTATCGGCACACAAAGGAACACACGATCCAAGAGTCAGGAACGTGGCCATGGAATAACTTATAGAACTTTATGCAATTGAATAGATAAATATTTATGTTGGTCAACGGGATAACCGGTCTCAAGTCTCTAATTCATGCATACTTCTCCATCCTTAACCTGCCTCCTAAGTAATTGCCACAAATGGGGCGAATCAAATTTGATTTGATTTGAGCTTTTAAACCAATACAACAAAAACAGCAGTCTGTTGCAAAGAACAACATTTAAAGCGGTATAAACAACCATAAGCAGGATAAGGATGAAGAGAAGAATGATAAAAATATCAACAATGCAGCAATAAAACATTCAACTCAACATCGAAGCACTGCAAGCCAGAGGAGGGCAGCCAAGTGAACATTGGACCATTGTCGAAATGACATCAATAAAATATTTAAGGCGACAACAAAGCGGAGCAGCCACATTCGCATTCACGAATGGCCTTCATGCCTCATCTCTTTCTCTGTGTCTGTCTTTCCTGCTGCCCCTCTGCCCTTGCCACGCCCTCTCAGTTGGCAAAACAAACTGAAGAGGGCGCTGAATGGAGGAGAATCACACTCGACTGGCGCCGTGGCAAACGAGCTTAACAGCATAAACCGATGAGAACTGAAGAAGGCGACGACTTCGACTTCTACGATGAGGATGACGATGCGGATGGCGATGAATTGGGATTGAGTCAAGACAAGAAACTCACTTCAAGCCAGCTTCAGGTTTTCACTCGTCTCGGTTTCAACTCGACTTTGAAGTGCAATATCGGAATTTGAATTCAATCGCAATTGCAATCGTTCCTCTTTTCCCTTTCAGCTTGAGCCTCATCCTCATTCCCCATTTGTTAACCCATCTCCATAACTGGCTTTTTATTGCGGCTTGCCCTTCTGGTTTCTCTCTAGATTATTTGTGGTTGCCTCGTGGCAAGCAGCTTAGACTTGTTAGCAACGACTTCGAGTCTTAGGCTCTTTAAAGGTCTGAGTGGGAAGGAGAACCAAGTTTGCTTTGGAAATCGCGACTGACAATCAGGAAAAACATAAAGATGGGTTGCCAAAGATAGTCAAAAGACGGAATTGGAGGCTGGAATTGGAATTGGAATTGGTAATCGTAATGGTATTGGGCAGTTTCTTCAACCGTTGGCCAAGTGAGCCATTTAGAGTATGTTTTGTTGCGGTTTCGATTTTTCATAATTTTAAACCTGCTGTTGAAGCAAAAGAATCCTTATCTGAACAACGCTTATCCTTATCACTTCAATGAAATTTAAATATTTTAATCAAGAAGCGTCGATTTCCCAGCGGCAATCAATTTGCCGTCATCGTTTCGTTTCCAACTCAACAAAAATCAGTTGAGATTTCATCTTTTCGTTTTCTTTGATCTAATTTCGCAACTAGCTGATGTTGCAGTAACAATTTCTGGCTGCCGTTTTAAATATAAATTAAACTTGTGTCTACACCTTGTGTTTGGCTGGACATTATCTGGGAGGGATTTTTCAAGCTGTCAGGCTGCCGACGCCTGCGTCGGAAAAGCGTCGCGACTGTGGTTTGAAATGATAAATGGCTTTTTCCGTATTTTATTGCCGCTTCCTTGGCAAATTTGCATTTAATTTTAAAGTGTTTCGGCTATTAATAGGTAAGCAATTGGATGCCTTCCTCGTGTTGATGTACAAGTAGAGTAAATAAAATATCAAATTACCATTTGATACCCAAGGGCCACTCTCCTAATGAGTTCACACCCTTCGTTCCTGGTATTTGAAGTGGTTTTTTGAATGGGTAATAAACTGGTTAAGGGCCAACTTTATAAAAGCTAATATTCTATTCGGAATAATTAAATGTTATTTAACTTTTAGCAATAAAATAAACAATTACTGCTCCCCTTCACAAGAATTCCATTACTCTAAGCATGTTTTCATTAAATAGCAATGAAATACGGCATTTACAAAAAATGATTTATCTAATTTAAAATCAGTATTTGTTATGCTCTTGAACATCACAGCTCACTTTATACTTAAAATCGAACAAATTTCCATTGAAATCGTATTCTAATCGGGTATTACGAAAAGTATCATAATATGTGAAGCGGAATATTCTACAAATATTTTACAATATGATTGTGCTCGACTATCAAATACCTGTTCTATAATTAAAATCAAATATAATATTATATTTTAATTTCATTATGTTAAGCTCATTATCAAATTAAATTACAGTTAACAGCCATTATTTATTAATATTTAAATTTGTAATTTCGGTATTTTTTGGATTTGCGGTCACCAATCATGACATTAAATGTATACGCAAAATCGTTAAACTCTTTTAGCTTTAAGTCGAAAAGGGAAATTTTAGGAGTGCGGTAAATTTTTAATTTACAACCTTTTTAAAATTGTTTTGAATTAGAAATCATTTAAAAATGAAAGCACTTTAACTGAATCTTTATAATATTTATCTTCAAAGGATATAAGTTCTATCAAGGAATTGTAATGATCTTATTACCCAGCTATTATGAAATACTTTTCGAAACGACTTCAGTATTAAATATCACTTTAAAAGCATTTTCACATATAGTAGAATGTTATTAACAGGCTGAAGGTCGTCCGTCTGTCTGTCCGACCGCCTGTATGAACACCTATGTACATAGATCTCAGAGACTATAAGAGATATAGATATAATTTTTTCGACAGCACTTCCAATGTTTTTACGCAGATCAAGTTTTATTTTTACCACGCCCATTATTTTTGGTATAAACGACAAAAACTACAGTATTTATTATTCTTGATGTGATCAGAAAAAATTGTATAAGTCATTAAGAAATACTTTTGTATGGAAGTATACGCCTACTTACTACAGGTTTTATTTGCTTTGGATGACAATGTTCGATTTAGAATTTAATACTACACACCAGCCTTCGATATATTTTTGTGTTTTTGCAACATATTACATTTTTTATTTATTTTAGGAATAATACCGCACTGTTTCGCTTTTATTCAAAAGGGGTATCAGGTGTCTCACAGTCGAACATACTCAACTCTAGCTGACTTGACTTGTAATTATTTTCAAAAAACTTGTTACAGCCAGTTCGACAACAACTTTCGGTATTGAAGTATCATTAAGTTATTTACTAATTTGTATAAATATAATTATTAGAATAATAAGTTTTCTATAGAAAATTGATATATCAATTT
This sequence comes from Drosophila kohkoa, assembly GCA_019972355.1. NCBI lineage: Eukaryota > Metazoa > Arthropoda > Insecta > Diptera > Drosophilidae > Drosophila > Drosophila kohkoa. The sequence continues at coordinate 2,397,522 of BJEL01000003.1, read as the reverse complement.
AATTTCACAGTTATATTTAGATGGTGACTTTTGGATGTGTCTTTCAGTGCTCGCATCAACAATTCGCACACTGGCGGCAATTAATACAATTATCGCATTTAATGGCAAACCACAATGCATATGAAATTTCCTGCAGCAGGAAAAGCCATACATACACACAAACACACACACATGCACACAAGTAGAAACACAGACATCGTCGCTCACTTGAAGTCTCGTGCCAAAAGCGGAAACTCCGCGGAGAGTTTTTCATGAGGGAGCGGGAAGCGGGGAGCAGGCCATTCAATTACACCTGCTTACGAGCATTACAACGCCATTATGGAGTGTAAGTGTGTGTGTGTGTTCTTTGACGTTGTGTACTGACGTTGGGGCACTTGGCAGCCGTTGGAAGCCCATCTACATCTACTATACATACGTACGTACGTATATAGTACATCCTCCACTTTATGCTCGCTACCTTGTGCTTCAGACTTGCCAACAATTTTATTACATTTTCGTCAGTCGACACTTTTGCGTCGTTTGTTGTGCTTGTTGTTGTGGTTGCTTATTACTTAGCAGCCGTGGCTAACAGCAAGAAGGAGAGCAAGTAGAAGTAGAAGTAGAAGTATGCTCGCACAACTCGGGCCCAAAGTGGCAACAATAATAATTACAAGAGCAACAACAATCACAACTGCAACTGTCTGCCAAAAAGTTTTTTGTCAGCGCCGCTGTGTGCCAAAAAACATTCGACGAGAATGCCACATAAAACATAAATGAATAACCGTTACAACAGCAACAATTAGGAAAGCCAAAGCTGCTCCTAACTTGACGGGCTAACACATACTCTATAAAGGTATATTTTATAGATTAATTTAAAATTAATTAATTCCTTTTTGTAGATTTATTTATTAAATAGTTACAAAAATTATATCTCTATATAATACTTCTTGTTGGAAATTGGATAGCAAATCCCACAATAGTACATATGTATTCAATATGTAAATACAGTAAAATCCGGTTATAACGACGACGATGGTCCCTTGAAAGTCGCTATAACCGGATTCTACTGTATCTATTAATGATATATCGGGACTGATATCGACTTCGGTTTCATTCCTCTGAAGTTAGTTAATATTGTGACCATGAGTTGCAGCTGTAAAGAAAACGTATAAAACTGAAGTACTAAAATATTTAGTTCTTGGTAAAATACATAAATATATTATAAATATCTGTTTCAATGCTTTTAAATTACGACTTAAATATAACCCTGAATTCAAACTTTCATATTTTGATCTGAAGCTATTTAATGTTATTATGAGGCGTGAGCTGATTCAAAGGTCGAATAGAATTCTTAGTAAATTATAAAAAAATAATTTGAATCATCACAAAAATACTTTTAATTCATATACTACAGGGTATAACAATAAGAGCTAACTACAACAACAATTAGTGCCTGTTACATGCATGTAAACCAACGATAGAGCTATATCCCGACAGATAGATAGAGTACTATTTGGAGGAGAGCGCTCTGCTCGCTTTTGCAATTTTTGTAGTAAAAAGGAAAACAAAAAACGAAAAATATGCCAAAGCGAAACTCGGCTGCAAATTTTTGGTTATTAAATTTTCAATGTGGATTTGAAATCCCCTTGGCTGGCGCCGAAGTGTTTGTGTCCTGGCCAGACGCAAAGTGTTGAAACATGTTGCAACACTGCATCCAACAACAACAACAACAACGACAACAACAATCAACGACAGGGATACGAACCACAACAATGAGAGTGAATGAGAAGAAGAATGAGACAGAGACAGAGGCTGCTTGTTGGCATGCGATTCGTGCAGATTTAATTAGTTTTTATTACCACAAAAAGAAAATGTGCCGCTCAGTTGATGTTGATGTTGTTGTTGCTGTGGCTGCCACATTGCATATGGAACATTTCACGATTGTTGTTGCTTCGGCTGCAGGCAGACAGACAGCCTCTGTCTCTGTCTCTTTTGCGTTGGTGGCGCTGCTTAATAGTTCCATTTTATGTTGCATAGTCTTAAGCGGTCTGCATATGCATGGCTGCTTGTCTGCCACTGTCTGTGTGTGTGTGTTGTGTGTAGGATAGTGTAGTTGTCATAACTGCTTAAATGTTTGTTTATGATGCGAGGTGTGCAGAGCACGAGTCCGCCAGCATAATGAGGATAATGGGAGAAAAGAAAGGAAAGAGAGTGGAATGTATGAATAATAAAATTGGAAATATTCTGCTCTTTGAAAATTTTCGTTTCAAATTTGGTAATTTCTTCCGTTGTAAAATGGTTTGTTATGTGTAACATAAAATTGTTTTAAACTCACTCGTGTATCTTTAATAAAATAGATATTATAGCAGCTGAAAAGTATTGTTCATGTGAAACTTATACATTTAAATTTTTTTTTTTTTTAAATTGAACTAATTTAAAATTTAACAAGAAGAATTTTATAATAAGATAAATGATATGGTTGAATCTAAGAACATCGTGATTTAAAGAGTCAAGTACTGACATACTTAGGATGATTTACATATCGACAGCTTTTCGGTTTGAATTCGGTGAATTTATCCCGAATTTTTTATACCCGCTATCCATATGGTAGAAGGGTACATAGCGTGCCTTCACGAAATGAATGTAACAGGCAGAAGGCGGCTTCTCTGACCTCCATAAAGTCTATACGATATAGAGATTGTTATCGCTTCACGCATATCAAGTTTGTTTTAGGCTGATGTCAGAGTGCGAGCGAGAAGCGATGATAATATTGGGCGAGAACGAGCGATAAACCACTGCAACCTTTTTTATATGCAATCGCTCGAAAGATGGCAGAGTGAGAGCGAAGCGAGTTGCCAGTTCAAGCGAGAAAGCGAGAGAGCAGTTTGCAACCTGCTTTATCGCTTCAACTCTCTCAGAGCGTAGGATTGTTTAGTTGCATTCTGTGATTTAATTACCGCTTATTTTCAAAATTTGGCCAACGCTTCTCCAGCCGAATACTAATTTTATTTAATATATAGTCAAAAGTCGAAATAGACATCCTTGAATAGTTAAAAAACTTTTCTGGGTGGTTTCTCGAGTCATTATATAAATTTTTGAACTCTCCTTTTTCGTTTCTACTCCAGTTAAGCGGGTGGACGCCACTTTTTTTTAAACAAAGTTAAGTGTTGCACTTGAAGCAAAAAAATCTTCGTCCGAATCCATCACCATCATATTAATAACTGAAAAATAGAACAATGTCGCTCGCTCTCGCAAAGCTCTCACTCTGACTTCTTCTCGCTTTGCTCATCGCTTCTCGCATCGCTTCGCTTCGCTTCTCGCGCGCACTCTGACATCAGCCTTAGATATTTACTACGATAATTAATTCCACCGCAAATCTAAAAAATTGAAAATTTAATTTTTCGATATTTTGTTCGTGAAAATTTAGTTGCGATCAGATAAAAGAAATTTAAGAAATGCATTTGTATGGCAAAGAGCGGCTGCTGCAGTCGGGTGTTTGTTGTTTTTGTTGACAATCTGTTATATTCTGAATATAATAGTGTATTGATATACCAAATATATAACTGTCATATTATTAGAATAAAATAAAATAATTAACAAGATGATTCATGACAGATCTTTATTCACACCAAGGTCTATAAAAATACTTTATTTATCGTCATATTTGTGGTTGAATTAGTTTAATACAGACTATATTCATTAAACTGTAACAAATTGTATTCTAACAAAACTTTTCTTTATATCTCTCTGTATGCACGATTTATCCATTTAAAGTTTCTCGGCTATCCATTAGGGAGGAATATGGCATTCAAATATTGGACAAATGATTGTAATATTTCTCAAAGCAGTTTATCCTTTTCTCGTTTGGCTGTCGCAGCGGCAATTGCCCCCAAAAATCTCAACAATCGCAATTTGGAAACCGCATCAACAGCAACAATAACAACAAAAACAACAACTCGATGAGAACGTGAACCCAACAGGACAGAACAGAACAGAACGAACAGCAAACGATAATGAAAAACTGGAGAAACAAAAATGAAGCGAAACTTTGGCACTAAATTCACAAATTGCTCAAGTTTTAAAGTTTCGACAGTGCGTGGCGGGTCGAGTGGTGGAATCTCTCCTGGTATGGGAAACTATTCAAAAACAGAGATTTACTCCCCAGCATAGACGAGGAGCAGACGCTTAGGAAGAAGTTGGGGAATCAGCTTTGGGTGGGATAGTTAACAGATTTGCTTTTGCATAGTTTGTGGATTGTTGTTGCCTTCATTTAACTGCCAGTTGGAAAATTGAAACAGTAGCAAAGCTTCTTCTTCTTGCTGTTGTTGTTGTTTGTAGAGCTTGTTGTTGTGGTTGTAGTCATTGTTGTTGTTAAGGTTGTTTTGCCAGTTTTACTTGGCTTAGTTGAGTTATTAAAAAGCAATTTGTGGCCGTCAAGGCAAGTGTGTGGCAGATTGAGCGTAAATGCAGCTGAGCTGAAAGTTGCGTCCAAACGGGTTAAGGATTAGGGGGCAAACGATCAACCAAGGTTAATTTCAATGTAAGCCAATTTCATTAAGAATACTACAGCTCGTTGTGTGAATCAAGTCTTAGCCTAAAACTTATTTATCGCCTAAGTGAGATTTAAAAAACCTAAAGCTTAGATTTACATATAGCTTGAATAAACTTTGTAAACCCGAACTAATTTGTATTCAATAGCATATGGAATAATATCGAGACAATTTAGTTTTATAGCCAGCAATTAACAGACAAAATTACTTATGAATGAATGCAATTATCTTGAGTTTATTATTATTTGAAACATAAACTTCCATTTAATACACACAGAAATATGCGATTTCTTGAAAACCAATTGCAGATTCTTTTGGTAACCAAAGCATTTTTCCAAAAGTTTATTTAACCGACATTGGAGGCAATAAATTTTATGCAGCATCTAAACAACCGACAAGTCCCTGGAACCGCCAAAGAGATGGGAGAGAGATTCCGGGGAATACACAGCGTTGGGATGGTGAGAATCTCATGCAAATAAAGCGAAAATCATTATCTGAACATGAAAATCTGGTTAACTTCGTTTAGACAGCAACATGAACAGCACAGCGCAGCATAGAGCAAGAATAGAACAGAACAGGACAGAAAGCGGGAGATTTTTCAAAATGTAGTCGAAAAGGCAAACAAGCAAGTTCACGTAAGGAGCCAAGCGAATCCGGCGAAATGCAAATGTGCTGGCTGAAAAGTGCTGCCAAGTGGTGAAAAGGATGGCAGCAAAGGAGCGAAAGGAGTCCCGGCAAGGACAAGTAGGTGCCAACAAGTTTGTGGCGTTAAAAGTTGTTGAAAGCGGGTTTATCACGAGGCATGAGGCATGAGGGGACAATGCCATATATTATGTTAGTCAAGGCAGCTGGCAACGGCAACGGCAACGGCAACGCCAACAACAACAATAACAATAACAAAGTTAACGCTACATGCAACAACAATAACAACAATGGCACTTGCATTAAATAACGGAAATGAAAACAAAATACTTCAACTTCCGGCCGAGGCGCGAGTGTTAGAGAAACCAAAGCCACCAAATTGCACTCGAGTGAAAATGGAAAGTGGAAAATGGCAATGTGGCTTTTGTTCTACATCTCGCTCTCTCTCTCTCTTTCTCTCTCTGTCTGCCTTTCGGTCTGTCTATCTCTCGCTTTCTCTATTTGTTGTTGCTTGCTTTGATTGCATTGCAAGTTGCTGTGGTGCAGGTGTGTTTGGAGTCTCGCATGTGGCATAAATAATTTGCACTCAACGGGCAAAACAAACGACGAGCGTAGTCGGCACTTGTTAAGTTCTCCCAATACACTAGGAAAGCGAATGCATCGTCGAGCAAGGGGAAAAAGAGAGCGGGTTGCAACTGGGGAATGGGGAATGTGGCACTTGCACCCAGGAAACATTTCCCGCTGGAAAACGTGTCTTGTTGTTTTGTTCTCTCTCTTTTTTTGCCATTCTTTAAAATTTTTATTACATTCGCCACTGTTCCTCAAGTGCAAGGACACGACGCATGCTTCTGGCTGGATATTGTGTAGGATTCACAACAGACACACAAAATTCTATTAAACACTGTTGAAGTAATGCTCAAATTGCACAAAAACTTACAAGAAATTGGTAATTGTTGATTCTTATTCAGCATTGGTTGCTAAAATTTTTCTAATATATGTTATTATTATTATTATTATTTCATTTTTATAATTAATATATTGGTATTATAAACATTATGTTTAAAAATATTTAACGTTTTCTGGTTAATGTTTAATTCATTAAAATTTAAAAATATGTTAGGCATAAGTTGATAACAAATTTCTAACTTTATAATCTTAATTTCTGAAGTTGTGCAACAACTGCATTTTTCAACTGAATATTTAACTCTAAAATATATATATAAAACATTTGATGAAAACTTATTTTAAATTTTTCAAAATATATGTTTTGTTAATATACAATTTTATTTAAAAATATTTATTGTAATTTTTAACAAAAATATACTAAAAATGTTAATCTTAAATACATAAGAAATAAAACATTTCCAAAGCATATACAAATTTCATTTATATAAATAAATATCTTTTACTTGCATTCTAATAAATATGTATTTTGATGAATTTCAAATTTCATTCCATTTTGTATTAGGAATATAAAATATGAACAAGCAATATTAATATTTAAATGTATATTAGAAAAATAATGTTGAATTTTGTATAAAAGAAAACACAGATGGTGACTTTTGTTGTCCTTGCGAGTGAATGTTCCACTGAACTAGTGCTAAATAATGAGAGTCGAGAAACAGAATACACTCTCAGTTGTCGACTCCTTGCCCCGTTCGGGTTGTGTTGCATAGCTGCTATGGTGCAGTCGATGCAGCAGCTGGTGGCACGTGTATGAATAAGTGGACTCGCTGGCTTGATAACAGCTAAAATTTATTGGCAATTGAGGTTGGTGAGTGGCTTGAAAGAGTGAAGGGGGAGCTGCAAGCTGGTGGCTGGGACAGGCTTAATAGAATTGCAGCTGCACAAAGGATTAAAGTAGCCAGAGGACACGAGAGTGCCGAAACAGGACAGGATACAGGATACAATAGACTGAAGTGAAGTGAAGTTCAAGCGCAAGTAAACGAACTGCGAAATACTTTCAGCGAGTTGGAATTTGTATTTATGATGACATTAAATTGCCGCCAAAACCAAAACAAAGGCAAACAAAAAGAATGGAATGGAAGACGCCTCTCGTAACCGGGCCAAGATAAATAGCAAACACAAAAACCACTCAAAGCCGCGTAAATTGAGGCGCCCCAAAAAAGTTTTGTACCCCCTTTTTTAGTTAGTTTTGCGGTCAGTCCGGCAGCCAGATGGAAAAGGACAGCAACAGGATGACAGCGTATAGAGCAGGACAACAAGACACTTAGCGCAAGTTGCTTTTCTCATTTTTTGCGAGACTTATTTTCTTATGCTCTGTTACCGCTTTTGTTGTTGTTGCTGTTGCTGCTGTTGCCGTTGCATGTTTACTATTTTATTGTGGCGCGTCGGGTTGCCCGGCACAACAACAACAACAAAAACAACCAGAACAACAACAACAATGGGAATGGGAATGGCAAGAAAAAACTTAGCGTTAAATTACTGCGAGTTCTCGAGGGCATAAAACCGAAAATGGAAATTTATGTCCCAATTGCATTTTGAGTCTCCTCTTTCCCCCTCCTTCCTTCCACCACCAAAGGGCAACTTTGCCTGGGCAGATTATTGGTTATTTTTTAGCTCTGCCTTAAAGTTGGTGGCCGCCGTCAGGCTAATTGTATTAAATTTGCATTAAAATTGTGAATTTCACGGCTCGCTTCACACCTACATAAGTCTCGCATTCTAATGCCGACTCTCAGCCGACTTAGACCGACTCAGTCGCCACCTCATTAGCCAAACGCATATTAAAAGGTAATTTGATATTTTATTGACTTTTGCCCTTCGAGTGGGTGGCCTTGGATTACTTGCCATTCATGGCAGATCGCTTTAAATTAAATGGCAACAAAACGAAGCAACAGTAAACGGACACATTTATCATTTTCTGTCGCCTTGCTAAGCCAGCGACGCGACGGAGGACTTTCGACTTGACAGGCCACGAAATCCTAAGTCCAACGCATTTTTTTTTAAATCATAGATTATGTTTTTAGACCGAGGTCTAGTGGCAACTTTAAGCACATTTACTCCAAAAATTATGCTATCGAAATTGCAACTACCCATGGAAATAAGATCAAAGGAAATCGAACGATGAAATCTCAACTGATTTTTGTTGAGTTGGAAACGAAACGATGACGGCAAATTGATTGCCGCTGGGAAATCGACGCTTCTTGATTAAAATATGTAAATTTCATTGAAGTGATAAGGATAAGCGTTGTTCAGATAAGGATTCTTTTGCTTCAACAGCAGGTTTAAAATTATGAAAAATCGAAACCGCAACAAAGCATGCTCTAAATGGCTCACTTGGCCAACGGTTGAAGAAACTGCCCAATACCATTACGATTACAAATTCCAATTCCAATTCCAGCCTCGAATTCCGTCTTTTGACTATCTTTGGCAACCCATCTTTATGTTTTTCCTGATTGTCAGTCGCGATTTCCAAAGCAAACTCAGTTCTCCTTCCCTCGCAGACCTTTAAAGAGCCTAACCCTCGAAGTTGTTGCTAACAAGTCTAAGCTGCTTGCCACGAGTCAACCACAAATAATCTAGAGAGAAACCAGAAGGGGAAGCCGCAATAAAAAGCCAGTTATGGAGATGGGTTAACCAATGGGGAATGAGGATGAGGATGAGGCTCAAGCTGAAAGGGAAAAGAGGAACGATTGCAATTGCGATTGAATTCAAATTCCGATATTGCACTTCAAAGTCGAGTTGAAACCGAGACGAGTGAAAACCTGAAGCTGGCTTGAAGTGAGTTTCTTGTCTTGACTCAATCCGAATTCATCGTCATCCTCATTCGCATCGTCGAAGTCGAAGTCGTCGCCTTCTACAGTTCTCATCGGTTTATGCTGTTAAGCTCGTTTGCCACGGCGCCAGTCGAGTGTGATTCTCCTCCATTCAGCGCCTTCTTCAGTTTGTTTTGCCAACTGAGGGGGAGTGACAAGGGCAGAGGGGCAGAGGGGCAGAAGGAAAGACAGACACAGAGAAAGAGATGAGGCATGAAGACCATTCGTGAATGCGAATGTGGCTGCTCCGCTTTGTTGTCGCCTTAAATATTTTATTGATGTCATTTCGACAATGGTCCAATGTTCACTTGGCTGCCCTCCTCTGGCTTGCAGTGCTTCGATGTTGAGTTGAATGTTTTATTGCTGCCTTGTTGATATTATTATCATTCTTCTCTTCATCCTTATCCTGCTTATGGATGTTTATAGCGCTTTAAATGTTGTTCTTTGCATCAGACTGCTGTTTTTGTTGTATTGGTTTAAAAGCTCAAATCAAATCAAATTTGATTCGCCCCATTTGTGGCAATTACTTAGGAGGCGGTTAAGGATGGAGGAGTATGAGTATGCATGAATTAGAGACTTTAGACTGGTTATCCAGTTGACCAACATAAATATTTATCTATTCAATTGCATAAAGTTCTATAAGTTATTCCATGGCTACGTTCCTGACTCTTGGATCGTGTGTTCCTTTGTGCGCCGATAAATTGAACAATTTTCCATTTATGCGAAATGCACTTACAACTTTTTCCTCCTACACACATAGAAACACACACACACACTCCTGCACCATAAGTGGAATGCAGGACTTCTTTTGTGCAGGACACTTCATCCTTTTTCACATTCACCCTGTTGTTCGCATCCTTTAATAAACTGTTCGCATAAAGAATTGGGCGCAGATAAAAAGTATGGCAAACGTGTTCCGCACGAAACTTTGCCACACATTTCCTAGTGAAATCCTTGCCACGCCCCCAAGATTCTAGTGCATGCCTAGCACAAAGAAAATTTTAGTTCATTCCGATAATTTTGTTTCTTTTTGTGCGACGCCCAAAGCTATGCAACTGTTTTCCAAAATTGGCTTGTAGAAATATGCTGCAGATGGCAACTGCAGACCACAGGCAGCATTCCACTGCACTCGGAATGTTCGCTGAGAAAACATAGGAATTTAATGAACATGTGAATAACTTCAAATAATGGCTTAAGAAATTACAATTCTTTGAATCACTCTAATTGAATAGTATATTTTTGGATTGGTGTTAGCTAAATAATATCTAAAGAAAAGAATCATTTATGGTCCTATTTTCGATTTTTAGGCCAGACTTAAATATATATATACATAAAAATTAATACTATCTTCGAATTCGATCTTCTCAAGAAATAATTTTATTAACTAAAAACCTGCTTTGGTTAACAAATTGTAAATGCATGGTATGTACATATGTATATCAATATTCTTCTTGGTATATTTTAATTGGTATATTTTACTGGTAATTCCGCTTGTATATGTTTTTATTTTGCAATGAATTCATTGTGATTTTAAATTGAAATTGAATTAAATTAAATTAAATTATTAGAATGCATTTTCAAATTTTTGTATAGAAAATAGAAATAAATAGCGGCCAAATATGTACTAGCAATAAACACGAAACAATAATTCTAAAAAACGGCTTTTTATACCCGTTACCCATAGGGTAGAAGGGTATTATAACTTTCTGCCGGCAGGAAATGTATGTAACAGGTAGAAGGAGGCATCTCCGACTCTATAAAGTATATATATTCTTGATCAGCGTCAACAGCGGAGGCGATCTACCCATGTCCGTCTGTCTGTCTCTTTGTCTGTCTGTCTGTCCGTCCGTCCGTACGAACACCTAGATCTCAGAGACTATACGAGATAGAGCTATAATTTTCGACAGCATTTGTTATGTTTGCACGCAGATCAAGTTTGTTTAAAATTTTTGCCACGCCCCATTCCGCCCCCGCAAATCAAAAAAATCAAATAACAAGCGTAATTTTAAAACTAGAGTTACGAATTTTGGTATATACAATAACAACTATAGTAGTTGTCGAAGTTATTAAAGAAATACTTTTGTATGGGCAAAAACGCCTACTTACTAGGGGTCTTAGTTGCTTTGGCTGACAATCTGGTATATTGTGCCGTCTATTGTATATTTTGAATGCGGTACTTGGCATATTTTTAGTATTTTTGTAGTATATTTGGTATATTTTGAGAATAATACCGCAAAATATATTGCTTTTATTCAAAATGGGTAGCGGGTATCTCACAGTCGAGTACACTCGACTGTAGCTTTCTTACTTGTTTAACATACTTCTTTCATTTTAGCGTGTAAATTTGAATATTGTTATTATAAGTCTGAATATATTTTAATATTTGGAATTGGAGAGATTTGTATCGCTTTGTGGCTGCCACTTTAAATCGACTTGCTTTAAAGAGAGAACCCGCGGCTGTCTCGATAATCGAAAGCTATTATGCCTACATTAGACTGACGCCCCGCTTTTTTGTCGCTGGCGCGGTTGTTGTCATCGTTTTTATGCAAATATTTACATATGCGCGACGACACACTTTTCACGCCCAGTGTCCTTGCTGAGAAGGACGGCGCCCTGAAGGCGGCAACATTTATTTTTCGACTGTTTGCCAACGCCTGCTCCTGATCTTGTTTTCTTGTTGGGATGCCTGCTTCTCCCTCTCTATCTATGTCACTCTCGTGTTCTCTCTCACTCGCTCCCACTGCATCTATCTGTCTGACTGTGCCTGTCTGACTGCCTGCCAGTCTCGTATTTTATTGTTATTTTTGCTATTAAATTGCGTCGGCTTATCGCACGTTTAAAATAGCAACAACAACACCAACAACAATGATGTCTCCTTACCCCTCCTCCCTCAGCTGCCGTTTGAATTGTAACTTTTAACTCCATTTATTGTAAATTGTTGTCGCTTGCTTTGCCACAGGGGCGGCGATGCGTACGTGGGCGTGGCATCTATCATTACAGATAAGAAAAATGCGCGCGTGTTTTTATTTTTTTCCTTCACAACGCCCGTCTTCAGAATTTCGATTTTCCATAAAAAGAATTTGCCGGCGGCACGTTCCTTTTTCCCAAGTTCGACTCCCGATGCCAACATGATATTCTCAACATGTGAATTTCGGCTGGGTTCTTTCTTTAAATTCGGTACAACACTTAAGTTATTTCCCAGAAGTAAATTTGGCAAGATTTATAAGTAAAATGATAAATTTTTTTGCATCTTAGAAATTAAATATTATTTCATTAAATTTTTCTTGAATTTACTCTTCTCTGAAAGATTCAAAATATTAATTGAATGACATAAAGATACAATATTTAAGTTGCATCACAATAACATAAAAATTGAGAAGGCAGTGCGTTATTATTTTTAAAATATACTAAATTAATAAATTCCACAAATTCTACAAATATACCAAAAGCTACACTTGGTATATTAAAATAGTATTACACACAGTGTGTAAAATTTAAAAGACAAACAAAGCAACTAAGAATTCGAGTTGGTAGGCGTTTTGCTTAAACAAACGCATTTATTAAATAAAGTATACAATTTTATTCTCAGGAATTGTAAAGAATATAAGAATCGCGACTCCAGCTTCAATATAACGCTTGTTAATCAATTTTTATCGATTTACTTGGCGAAAGTGGGCGAGGCCAAAATTTGAAACAAGCTCAATCTGCGTGTAAACATAACAAAATTATACATTATATATTTTTGTTAGTTTCTAAGATCTAGGTGTTCTTACGGACGGACAGCTCAATTGAAAATATATAAAATTCAAGTTTAGGCAAAATAAAATAATGGGAATAAAAATAAGTGAAAGAAGTACACATCATTTTACTAATAACCAATTGAATTACGACTTCAAATTGTTTTTCTATGGCATAAGTCCCTAACTCAGTTTCGAAATTAAAGGCTAATGCAAATATTTAAGATATTAATTGGGAATTATGTTACTAAGACTTAATTTCATAAAGCAATTTCTTCATTAAAGTTCTCCCTAAGATAGAAGCAGTAGTATAATATATTATAATAAGTAGTTTACAATTCTTAGGTCAAGAGCTGTTGACTCCTTCGTTGTGTTACCTGGCAACAGCTTAGACCAATCCAACATAAAAGCGTGAATACAAATGAAAGTGGCTGAGCATAAACAGAAGCAACGTGAATGACAGTCTTCTTATAACTGACGGAGAGCTGAAAGCGAGCTCAACTTCAAACATTCGCCCACCCACTCAAATTTTCGAGTTGCCAGAGACTATCCAACTCCTTGGCAGTGTTTGACAGCCTGCCGAGTCTTTTCAAATTGAATCAACACAATTTTCTTTTCCAGTTGCGTCGTCTCCGATGTTTCCAAAGCCAAGTTGTATCACCTCCTCCTCCTGCTGCCTCCTGATTGCTTTCTCTGCATATTGAAGTGACCGGAGAGACGGCACTCGGCAAGCCACTTAATTACAAAATAATAAAGATTCTTCTGCTAGACACTGACGCCTTCATTAACACAATTCTGATGGGCCTACCTCGATGTCATCCCCCTTGTTTCCAAGACGCGTCGTCGACATCGTTTCGCCACACAAAAGTTATTCTAATTTGAGCTTCAACATTGCCCACAATGACCTGGTTACTTTTGTTGCCGTTCTCCCCTCTGACACAATGTTAATTTCAATTTGTAAAGTCGCCAACGTTGCCTCCCGTCCGCCGTCTGCCGTCCACAGTCTGCCACTGCTATTGGCGGCCCCTGGGAACTGGTTTCTGGCCAGGTGCAGGTTCAGTTATAGGCGTGGGTCTATTTGTGGCTGTGACTGCGGTTGCGGTTGAGTTCGTGTTCGGTTTGCCGATTTGATTATTAATTGAAATTATGCTGGTCGGGACAACGCGCATTGAATTTCTGACAGTTTTGGCAGCCAACAAGCTATTCTCCAATCCCCCAATACCCCAATCGCCGCAATGCCAATTAATTTGGACCACTGGACAACTTCGACTATTGAGCATGTCAAAACTATAGACACTCGGTTCTTTTATTCCAACATTCTCTAAATGCCCTGTTATCGCAGTTCGCCATTTCTATTCGAGTTGACTAATACTAAAACAAAAGTCAACCAGTGGCACAGTGCCAGATCAAAGATGTCTATTTGAATGTGTCATTAATTGATAAATATTTCAATTGGATTATTGTAAATATATATTTTATATACTACTTTTTTTATTCAAATGTATACTGTGTTGTTTCCCTTTTTATACCCGCTACCCATAGGGTAGAAGGTTATTATAACTTTGTGCCGGCAGGAAATGTATGTAACAGGTAGATGGAGGCATCTCCGACCCTATAAAGTATATATATTTTTGATCAGCGTCAATAACCAAGACGATCTAGCCATGTCCGTCTGTCCATCTGTGTGTCTGTCCGTCTGTCCGTGTGAAACACTGGATCTCAGAGACTATAAGAGATTTGTTATGTTTTCACGCAGATCAAGTTTGTTTCAAATTTTTGCCACGCCCACTTCAAATCAAAAAAATCGAATAACAAGCGTAACTTTAGAGCTAGATCTGTGAATATCGGTATTTATAGTATTTGTGATTCTTGAAAATTTGGTTGCGATCACATAAAAATTGTGGAAGTTATTAAAGAAATACTCTTGCACTTACTATATCGGTATAACAAAAATACCATTTGGTATATTTTTTAGTATTTTTGGTATATTTAAAAAAAATACCGCAATATTTTGCTTTTATTCAAAATGGGTAGCGGGTATCTCGCAGTCGAACACACTCGACAGTAACTTTCTTACTTGTTTTAATTTATAAGTCATAAGATTATGGAGACAATATTTTAGTTTAATATATGATTTTTTTATCAAACGTGGACTAATATTTATTCATTTAATAAAGATGTTCTGAATGTAAATTAATTATTTTTTTTAATTTACAGCATCTATCAACATTGGATAGCTAACATATTAATATAATAGTACTAGCATGCGTTTCTTATCCGAAGTTGGATTGTGAACTTAAATTAATTGTCTAAATATTTGCCATAATTACTCGTGTGTTTTAGTGCGAGTACTTCACTATATACCTCGCGATATGTTGAGAAGAACTCCTACTTAGCTGCAGCCTAACGTTTCTTTGATATTCAGCAATATGTCAGGAGATGTCTGGACTAGTTTTTCTTGTTGTTCCTTTGGTTGTTGCCCCGCCTGGCGATGAACTTCTCTGACATTTATGATGACAGGCGGTCATGTTGTGCGTCATCCTCGATGCCAGTTCCACTGCCCAACTTCCCAGTTCCAGTTCCAGTTTTTATGCCAGTCCCAGATCGAGCGTTTGGTAGCAGGACCAGTCACAACTGATGTTGACACGTGCTACATCATCATAGCCGGCGATTCTTTTGCGTTTTTGCTCAGCTGTCGTTTCTCTGAGGCACGTACAAAACATAAAAGTAACTGCACTGCGCTTTGTTGAAATAGTTGCAAAAGGAAACGGGCACCAAAGCACCACAGGACAGACCACCACAGGCTGCCCCGGCTGCTGGGGCATCTGCCACTATCCTGCAATAGATGCACATAGAACAGAGCAGAGCAGAACAGCAAAAAAAAAAAGAAAAAGAAAAGAAATCCAGCATACAACGGCCAAATTCAAACTGGACTTCAAAGTGTAAAAATTGCAGCGTCACGGCATGTGTAAATGGAGGATGTGTGGGGCCGTCTTTGAGCGTGAGTGTGTGTGCAATAGATTGTGAGTGAGTGATTTCCGTAGAGTGCAATGCACCCGAAAAAAATTGAAACTCTTTGCAGACATAAGCTCGAAATAAGAAGAAAAAAATGCATAGCCTAATGACAACACTGACGCTCAGAGGCCATACACAAAAGAAATAATACACTGCCCAAGCATCTCTTTGAAACACACAAATGCCGCACAATCAAAGCTGTATATCGAAGAAGACCCCTAAAAAGATGCAATCGGGGAAGAGTTCACTTCTTTGATCAAGCATAAAGGGGTCTTCAACGTAGCCTAACTGTCAACTTATAGAAATATATATAAAATATAGCTGATAAACAGGAAAGAATTGGCGTAGAGCTCTCAAAGTGAATTTTATTTATTTTATTATTAATTATTTTTATATACTTTCTACCATATTAATATACTCAGAAAAAGACATTCGGGATAATTTTCACAAGTTGAATTTGAAATTACGTGTTTTAAGAATCTGGATAATGTAATTATTACTTAACTGTCAAATATTTCACTCACTATCTTATTATTAATAAAGTTTAAACTAGTTCGATCGAACGGTTCACTGAACGAATGAACAGTGTCTTTGATGGTCGTTTATATAGTTCAAAAGATTTAAATCTAATTCTCATTTGTTTAAATCATTCATTCCATTAGAGCGTTCATTTTTTTTAGTTTGTTTTTTCAATTTAGTCAGTTTGCATGACTGTTGTTTCTAAGCCAATAACAGTTTATATTTATTATAATTTTGATATTGAAAATTAACATTAAAATTAGATTCTTTAATGCGGACAATATTGGGAACAACTAAACGAACGTGGCTGAAACGACTTGACGGCCTACAACGGGACTCATCGAACTAATAACAAATAATTCGTTCAGTTCTAATTAAGATACTGAACTACTTCACCAAAATAAAGTATAAAACTCAACGCTAATTACCAAATTGCATGGTAACATTATTTAAAAAGAAAATCATATTGAGAACTTTAGGAAAAAATAGATGCGATTAATAAATTGAAAATAAAGCTTGCTGCTTTCACCACATTTTTTTCCAGACAATTTGAGTAAATATTTTATTCATCCACTCGACAATATTTGACTGAAATACCATGAAATATGATTGCTATTGTTTAAACATTTTACCCTCGTCCCCCAGAATTAATAAAAGTAAAACCGCCCCTTTTACAAATTCATCATTATTACACTCAAATCTGCTGGCCACTTGCTGTCCAAACGCAAATCGCTTACATCGCGTCGTCTGATGATTACATGATATATTTTTTATGATTTCCCAGAAATGTTAAAATTGCTCGCTTTGTGTGTCTTTGTGCATTTTTTGTGCCTGTTCCTTGTTTTTTTCGCCTTTTTGGTTCATTTTTTTGTTGAGCTGTATAATTTATGCAAATTTAAATTTCGCACTTGACGGCACTTGCGGCTTGTGCTTTGACTTTTTGGTATTTTGGCATTTTGTTTTATGAGTTGGTCGTCTGCTCATTTTATGCCACTTGCCTTTTGTCTCTCGCTCTCTTTACAATGTTTTATTTACAGCGAACGTATCAAAAGAGGACGCCAGCTACTTTACAACATTCCTTCTTTCTCTCTCTCTTTTAGTCTCTTTCTCTGGTATAAAATGTCAACATATGTGAAGGATATTTTGTGGCGCATACAATCTGCGAGAAATTATGAAACATGCTGGGCAATGGGCAATTAAATGAGGTAATCAAAAAAAGGTGTAAACATGAAACTTTAACGAGTCATGACGAAAAGGGCTGAAAGAAGGTTCAGTGAAGTGTTGCATGACTAGTTGGAATATCAGCATAAGGTTTGATAAGCTCTTTGGCTTCAATAGACAGCTTAAATGTGCAAATAATATCCTAAGTTGACTATCGCCTTGACTTCATTTCTGCCAAGATCCCAGAGTGAGACAACTTAAGCCATTCGCCATTTACCATCCACAATTTGGCATTTAGCATTTCCGTCATTGCCGCCATCATTTAGATGCCGCATTGAACGTGATGCCGCAATTGGATTCGTTAGCTCATTTCTTTCAGTCTTAGTCTAAGGCACTGCATCAATGCGTCAATCGCGTGGCCAATTAAGCGATTATCGATTATTGCGACTTTCAGCGCGAGCTTCTTTTAGTCTTTGGCGAAAACTTCAATTAGACGCTTGAGCGACTGGCATGGCAACTAAATGAAAGGCAACGAAAGACGACGAGCCAATGAGAAAGGATGTGCTCTTAAGCAGATTTGCAAAGCGCTGACTGTGAAATTTCAACGCCGCATATTCATAAATGGCTCAGGTAGGATAACAGCTCATAGACGAGACTCCTTCTCCCTCTCCGGCTGTGACTTGGTTGGACTTTAAGCTGCTTGCTTTAAACTAAAACTGTGTATGATTTAATAATTTATTCCTGGCCAGGGCCGTGGGTTTTAGCACAGCTCAGTGAGTTGCTGAGGCAGCACCAAAGCGGTGGGCGGCTGGAGGAGGGGCGGGGCCAGCACAAACAGACAGATGCGGAGCAGTAGGAGGGGGGAGGGGGTCGAACGTGGGTAAACACGACGCTGAAAATCATTGCAAGGATATAACCGCAACAACAACTACAACCACAATAACAATAACAACAGCAACAGCAACTGTGGGGATTGTGCAGCACTCTTTCTATCTCTCTCTCTCTCTCTCATTCATTGACTGTCTCTCTTTAGTCGTCTGTGGTAATGGCATTGGCAACCTTTGTAGCTCTACAGCAATCCTGCGAAAAGGATCTTTGTTTTCGCGACTCGTGTTTGTTTGCCCAGCTTTGGTTCGTTTCGCTGCGTTTCGCGTTTGCCTTTGGTCTGGCTTGCTTTTTCGAATGGTTTTGAGTTTGCTTTGGCTCTCAGATAGTTGGCACGGTTACCATGAAATCAGTTTCATCGTTTTCATAAATTCTTAAAGCAGCCATCATTGAAAAATTGCCAGTAACCTTCTGTTTACGCTTTTGTTTCTGTGCATCAACGCAGAGAAAGAGACTGAGACAAAGACACAGGGCATAGCAAACGACAAACGGAAAACGGCAAAGAGAAACAAGAGAAACGGAACACACAGACAGTCTAGAGAAAGGGAATGATTCTGTGGCAACCTTTACATTGATTCCAATCATGAATTTCACTTGCAAGTCAGTCAAGTGAAAGTTGCCATTGACAAATCCACATGGAGAAACGCAACTTAAACCACAGCAATGAGGTCACAGACCAAACATCAAGTGTCCTTAAAATAATTAATAATAATTAACTTAATTTGGTTGTAATCAGATATAAATTGAAGAAGTTATTTAAAAAATACTTTTGTGTGGTAAAAAACACGTACTTCGGCTCTAAGTTACTCCATGGTATATTTTGAGTGCAGTACAATATCGACTTTCCATATATAGACTATGACATATTTTAGTAATTAATGACAGATATTATTATTAGTTAATTACAACTTGCCTTAACATTTTAAATATTTTGTCGCAGAGTCTATTGCCTTAAATGAACTATATTTTTATCTCATAGACATATTATTTATTTTAACATTTCCTTTTTAATCTCCATAATTAATTTCGAAAGAATATTTAGAATGCATATTGATCTCATTTCGTATATTACTTAAACACCTAAATATTCAAAATGATTTTAAGGCGAATGTCAAGGAGCTTATTACATCGATAATCGTTGAACTATCCGACATAAACCCATAATTAATTTCGTTAGAATATTCCTCATATACATCGATCTCGTTTGGGATATCACTTAAGTACTTAAATATTAAAAGTGATTTGAAGGTGGTAGTCAAGCAGTTTATCACATCGATAATCTTTTAACAATCCCAAATACTTCTCCCAATCAAATCATTCATCATCATTTTTGCCCCGCAAAATAACCTCACATACTAAACTCTCGTATACACACATCACATTAAACTCGCCACAGGGCAAAGCTCAGTGGCCAGCAGCAATTGTCGAGCATATTGCCAAGCATTAATCCTAATAACTGGACACGTACATACAAATATGCCCCTTCTCTCTCCTTTTCCCTTCATTCCACCCCTTCTCTCCCATCCAGTCACAAACTCGACCCATAAATATGTACAATAACAAAAACTATTAACACAAACACAACGCTGACTTATTACCAGAACCCAAAACGATAAGGAATTCGGTGAGCCCAAAAACCGCAGCTTGTCATAATAAAGGACATGATGGGACGCACGCTTATATGGGCAAGACATTCACCGCAGGACATCCATAAAAGCGAACAAAACGTAAGTAGACGCAGCCACAGACGGACAAAAGGACCACGAGCAGCAGGCGAGCGGGGGAGTCAAGGGAGGCAACGAAAAGAGTTGGGGTCCTTGTGATGGACATGGGCCAAGGCGTTCTGTACGTGACTTTGTGATTTTATTGGCGTTGGAAATGCCACACGTACTCGGCTAGGATTTGTCTTTGTGGGTTGCCAACGCTCACACAGATACACTCTCACACGCACACATACACCGACACAGACACACTTACAAGGACAATCACATATCCCTTTGCATTAACACTCCACTAGTCGAGAGTCCCGAATGATTTTTATGACTGTGTTTAGTGAAAAAAGGGATTCGAGCTGATTGCTCCCAGAAGAAAAGTCTGCTCAACGAAAAACTCAAGTTCAACTAGCGACTGTCAAACCTAATTGCCTACCTCCCAGTTTTGCCCCAGCCAATTAGAATTTCAAGAACAACTCTATAAATAATAATGATGTGAAATGAAATTATATAAACAGAGCTCAACATTTTTCAATTTGAATTCACAATGCAGACGTTTAAATACTCTAAATTAGTCTATAATGAATGAATTAATGAATTAGTCTCAATGAATTACATATTTTTAATCATTTATTATACAAAAATTTATAAAAATTATTACCATTTCTTTTTAACACCTTTTTGAATGCTCTATACTAATGATTTATTTACACGAATTATGATACACTAATTAATAATTTTCACTTATTGGTAACATTTATTTATTTTATTATCGTATTCACATTCACAAAGTTTACATCTAGACCTCCTCCATCCTCTACACATTGATGTGCTCCTGAAAAAATGAGAATAATTTCATTTGATTTGGCAAAAGGCAAAGGGAAAGACAAAGACGAAGAGGCAGAGGCTAGGTCCCTGCAGTCGCAGCTTGAACTATGCAACCAGGAGCAATTTAATGGAAAGTCGTCTGTGAAGTTCCCTTTTTAAAGCCAGGCAAATGTTTCAAGTGCAAAAAAAAGAGGGGAAAAATGAAAGAAAGGCAAAAATGTTAGGGGAAAGAGTAAGAACGAGGCGGCAAAGTAAAGGAATTTTTTGCGTAAAAGAAGAAATTGAAAGACAGCAGAGCCGCGTCTGCCTTGTCCTTTGGTGTTGCTCCTGTTGCTGTTGTTGTTGTTTGTCCTGGCAGCTGCAATTCCGGCTGCGGATTTCCTGATGATTTTATTGGGCCACCAGCAAACATTTTTGAGTGTAGCCAACGGCGCTCACGACTGCGGAATGCGCCAAAGTATTTGGTAACTTTGTTTCCTTCTTTTTGTATTTTTTGTTGCTCAACAATTTCCATTCTTTTTACTTCTTTTTGTGTGTCCAAAGGAACAGGCATAAAGGATTAAGCGTTTGCGCCGCCAGGCCTGCAAATTGTTGTGAAATTTTGTTTTTAAATTTAATTTTCACTTTGTAGACTTTTTGCATTGGCCTCGGCTCGGCTCGCCTCGCATTGCCTCGCCTCGAAGGGCGCAAATTGAAGCAGACAAATAAAATGCTAGAAAATATTGAATATAATGGAAATCAACAGGAACACGAACACGAAGAGGAGAAGAACAGAAGCAAGCTGTGAGAATGGGAAATATTTACACCCTCGCACATGTGCAACGAAGCATTGCCTACTTTAAGGCGCCAGCTGGCATTCTGTGGCAGCATCAGCTTCTGCTTCAGCTGCACGCCATGCCTTGTGTCGCCTTGCAACGTTGCAGCCATTTTCACTTGCCATTTGCCTTGTGCGATATTCCAGTAGACAGCCTGCCGGCTACTTACTGGCTCCAAAGTCGAACAGAGAAACCAGGCCAACAACAAGAAAACACACACACACAAACACACACGCACTCAAATACTAATACTTATAAGTGTGCACAATATTTCGTAACAGTTTTTCCTTGGGCTTTACGTATCGCTGCTTATAGACTGTGGCATAGCTCCTGGCACTCACTTAGCGGTGAGTGCAAATGCTCAGACTCCGACTCTGGCTCTGGCTCTGGCGCTGGCTTCATATATGAATCTGTGAGCATGATGGCGAATCTTAGCTGAGTGCTTGTTTAGCTGGCTTAAGTCCCCCCCAAGCTCAAGTGTCGAGTGCGTGGGTTCGTTAAATATTTGCTTAGGTTATTACATACCACTTGAAGTGTGCCATAAGCGCCATACTCGAACTGAAATTGCTATCAACTGATCAAGTACAATACACTATTTCTGCAAATATAATAAATTAAATATAACAAAATGGACTTATCTAGACTATGAAAAACTATTAAGATTCCGCTGAAATGCAAAGCAAGAAATAAATGAGTACATAAAGTATTATTTTGCAATAATTTTTAATATTTGTAACTGATTAATTAATATAAATTTACTTAATTATAAAATAGATGTAAGGATCAATAAACATTTGATAAAAACTTAACTTCTTCAAGCATATTTAATAAGGAAAGACTACCGGAAGGTGTTAAATATATTAAAATCGAATTGAGCATATACGCTAGTTATTATTAAAATGCACTAATTCTCTAAAATGGATGAAAAGGGGAAGATGACAATAACACCCCTATTTTTGTACTCAGTGCCTACTGTAATGTTTAATAAATAAATAAATAAATTTGAAATTATGTTGACAGTTGAAAAAAATTAAGGGAATTACGTTCGACCTATGCCTTTTAGTGAGACTATCCCCGGGCCAGCGATTCCTCGTTCAAAGAGAATACAAATACAACTACTTTCTGGCGGGACTACGGGCATTGTAGAGGTTTCTCTCTTGACGCCACTCGATTTGGTCAAAACACGATTGCAGCTGCAGATAAAAAGCGCGACAAAGGCTGATACTAATTATAATGGCCTCATCGATGCGTTTGCCAAGATCTATCGCCAGGAAGGAATTACAGCATTCTGGCGCGGAATAATTCCGCCTTTACTCTCCGACACTCCTCGGCGAGCGATCAAGTTTATGGCTTTTGAGCAATTGAAGCCAGTTTTTCTATTTGGTGCTCCAAGCCCGACTTTTATCACCTATGTACTAGCTGCAGGAATAGCGGGAATGATTGAAGGCTCACTGCAGAATCCATTCGAAGTGGTTAAGATAACTCAGCAGGCGAATCGGAAGAAAAAAGTCAATACCGCAACTGTGGCGAAAAAGATATTCAAAAAGGGTGGCTTTGGTTTACAAGGCTTCTTGAAAGGTGTGACTG
This sequence comes from Drosophila kohkoa, assembly GCA_019972355.1. Taxonomy (NCBI): domain Eukaryota; kingdom Metazoa; phylum Arthropoda; class Insecta; order Diptera; family Drosophilidae; genus Drosophila; species Drosophila kohkoa. The sequence continues at coordinate 2,374,316 of BJEL01000003.1, read as the reverse complement.
CAACAGCTTGTCGAAATGGTATTTATCACGTCTCACACTTGGGGTTTTTCTCCACAGTCCGTGATGCAGCTCCTGCTTGCAAGACTAAAACTAGAGAATTTGTTCGTAAAGTTGGACTTGCTATTATATTCAGCTGGATGGGTTGCCTTATGAGCATTCCTTTTGATGTGACCAAGTCCAGAATACAAGGACCACAGCCTGTTAAGGGTCAGATCAAATATTCTAGAGCATTTCGTACACTCTGTACAATCTATAAAGAGGAAGGCTTTGCAGCCCTGTACAAGGGATTAACTCCTCAAATAATACGTCAAGGTCCCGCTGGAGTTATTTTACTTTTGGGCTATGATTTTATGAGTAACTTCTTGTCATCGAAATTGGTATAACGATATATACTATAGTAGAAATAATTTGCAAAGATTTTAAGTAATAAATTTGTAGTTGTGTATAAAAATGCAAGTTTTTACTATTTGACTATTGATTCACAATTGTAAAAGTAAGAATTAGGAGGCTGTACTAAAATAAAAGCAGATCGGGCACCTGATATACATTTAGTCATATTACCAAATTATTGTAAATTGTGTTTTTTATAGTTCTTAAAATTAATGTAGTCGGAAATAATATGCCATAATCAAACGACTATGAAATTCGCATAAGATACAAAATGCTACTGGATTATTCCAATATTTTGAATAAAGATTCCAATAATATGCCAAATGAAATGATAATATGTATCAAACAAGTAAGAAAACTACAGTCGAGTGTGCTGGAATCAAAGCAAAGCAGTGCGGTGTTATTCTAAAAATATACTAAATGAATAATTGAATATACCGGAGGCCACATTTCGTTTATCGAAGTAGTACCACATTCGAAATATACCATAAAGAACTAAATATACCAGATTGCCAGTCAAAGCAGCTAAGACCCAATTGCAATAGTCGTTATTTGCCATAGAATAGTATTTCTAAAATAACTTATACAGTTTTTGTAGTCTTTCAACAATATATAATATAAAACTTTTAGAAGAGACGAACCAGCCTGCCTGTAACATAACATACATTTTCTCTTGGCTCAAAAATATGTAAGACCTTGCTACATTATCAGTAAACGGGTGTAAAAAGACATTAGCTAAAGTTGTATTTAAAAAGAAGGTTAATTAGTCCAAACTTTTGGGGAAAAAATGTTTAAGTAAGCACAGTAAGCTCAATTCATTAATTTCATCTAGTTTTTATGCTTTCTATCTGCCGCATAAGTTTTGCTGCCACCCTCGAAAAGTATGTATTGAAAGGAAAGTTTAAAGCTGCTTTAAGTACTTGCCAGGTGACAAGAAGCCAAATGTTAGCAGGTAATTAGCAGAAGCAAACTTTAAGCAGCCAAGCTAACTGCCTAACAAACTAAGTTTCACAATTTAGGAACGTTAAGGATGCGCAGAACTTTAAACGATTCGATGAATCTTTGTCGGCTTTTCAGCTTCGCAAAAGGTGTCCATTGAAGAACGAAAGCTAGCAAACATTTCTCCCATATGTTACGCATTTTTATGTGCATCGACACCATCTACTGTTGCCGTCTGCTCGACGCATTTGCTGCTCTTCTTCGGGCGACATTTAAGCGACAGCAGCGCGACACAAACATACAGACAGGCTGACAAACTGACAGCGAAATGACAACGTGGTGCAGAAAGAGCAAAATGCAGACAGAGAATTGCGGCAGCCAATGTCTGTCCGATAGTCCGTAGGAGGCTTCCCGCTCCTATGCGAACTTACAACTCACTTTCTGACTGACTTTTTTTTAGCATGCAACATGACAGATTTTTGTGCAGTGACTTTGATTTTCACGCAACGCGGCGTATGCGCAATGTGCGAGCATGTAAGTTGAGGTTTTTCGCAGTGTCTGACTTCAACTGCTTGTAAAATCGTCTTGCCGAGCCCAAGTATAGGGCCTTCTTATTGATTTCTACTACTAATTAGAAAGCAATCAAGTCCAAGTCACGTTTTCAACTTGTTCAACTTTCTCGCCAAGTATTTTAATTGCAATTTTTGGGGCACAAGTCTATTGATTTGTCTTCAAAGTTTGCTGCCATTCAGATGGAAAACCAGGTGAAACTGCATGGGCTGATAAATTGTTTGTTCTCTCTCCGTTGTGTGCGTTCATTTGCATAATATTACCTTGACATTTTGTTGGCGTTAGCGTTAGCGTTGGAGACTGCAGCAAGTCAGCTTAGGCAGTTGTTAGTCACCTTGAACCCGTTAGTTGTGCACTCGGGAGCTGCAATCATTTATCAAATGAAAAGCCTTTTGTGGCTCAGAGGAAAAGTGTCATCCCAGGCTTTAACCTTGCCCACGTCCGTCGTCCACGCTTATCGGGCCGGTTACACTTGACGTATACGTAATTTCTGGTGGCAAATGATTAACGAGTCAAGTGCGACAAGGTACGACGAGCTTGTCTTCTTGACTTGAATGTATAAAAAAAGGTTTTAAACAGAGCCAACCAGGCAATATTGCAAAGAAGAGAAAAATTGTCTGAAGAGCTATTATAAGAGGTGAACTGCGAACGATTCTAGTAGCTTGAACTAACACAAATTAATAATAAAATTAAGAAAAGATTTCGTATATAGAAATATTGTATAATCCTTAGAATACATTTAACAACTTCTAAAAAAAACAATAAAGTCAACTAAAATTTAATCTGTTTATATTTAATATTAAACCTTGGAAGGATTTTCAGTTTTATTATACTCTTAAAATACAATTAGCTCTGTTGTTGTGCCATCAACGGAACTCAGCTTGTCGTCCATTAGTATCAATTTCATTGCACTAAATTGCAATATTTTTGCGTTGTTCTCTGTTAATTGATTTCGTTATTTTCCCTGGACTACAGACTAGTTGGAAAGTTAGCTACGAGAACACAATAAACTAGTCAACCGCAACGGCTTGGCTGTCGGGGCTGTGGGGAGAGTTGCGGTGTCATCTATAGAGCCAAAAAGCTAGGCCGACAACATATTTTAGCCACGAAATTTATGCCACAACACACTAAGCGAACAGAAGAGGCCTTTTCAATTGGAATAACAACAGCAACAAGAGTGGCAACAACAACGATGAGAGGCTGCAACAAAGGCATTGAGAGGAGTCGCAAACGACAAACGCAAACAATGCAGATAATTTAGTTGCCGCGGCTATTTTGCAACAGCAAAGAATAGAGACGGAGAGAGATATCAAAAGAGAAAGAGAGAGAGAGGAAGGGAGAAACTTGTTTAAAACACTCACAGCAGTTGGTCAGCTGCATAGAATTCATTGGCACGCCACAGACAAAAATAGTTAACTTTGTGCATGCCCCGTTTAAATTATGCAGGCAACACAAAACAGGACACACTGAATGCTACTTACGCCCCCTCATTTTCCCCTGTGTTCTCCTCTGTTCCCAACTGTATGTGTGTGTGTGTGTGTGTTTGTTTGTTTGCTAAACGTCTGTGTGCGACGATGGCTATGTTTGCATATGGTATTCAAAAAGTTGAGGCAAAATGAAATTAAGTTGACTCGAAAGTGGCTTTAAGGCTCTTCATCTCGATGAAGCAGCCCGCCTGGCTGAAAGCTGAACGCTGCCTTGCCTTGCCTTGCCTTGGAAGCACACTCTCCATACTCCAAATGCAGCTCATTTAAACACATGTCACAATACTTTCGCACAGCTGTCACTTTGACAATTTTCTAGATGAGTTTCCTGCGATTCACTTTCTTCCCCGACCAGCTCCTCTCCCCTCTCTTTGCCATCGTTCTTTGGCACTGCTTTGGCAAAAGAAAAAAATCTAAGCTAAGCTGCTGCCTTGCCTTATCGCCTTATGCGTAGGTTTGTCAACGTCATCATCATAATGTTGTCCTCAGCACTCACGCACACTCCCATACATATATACTTACACACTCCCACACACACATACACACATACATGGCGCTGTCTGGCTGACTTCTTGTTGAGACGCGTAATGAAAACTTACATCAATATTACGACGAGTACGAGTATTAGAAAAATGCCAGCAGCTGCGGTTTTGTGTTGCCACAACCAAATGCTCAATGTGAGGTTTTCTCTTCGTTTCCTTTTTGGCAATAGGTGTCGCAGCTGAGGCAGCGCTTTAAAGAAATGATGGCAGCACATTAAAATATTATCATTCATTACTTGGTAATTGAGGCATAACTTTCAGTCCATGTTTATTACGCCGTAACTCCAATATAAAAAGCAAATTTAAATGATCTTAAATTAATTTCTAGTCTTTTCATTACATTTCATCTCTGAGTATCATACTTTTACTTGTTGTCTAGCCATATTTCTTTAATACTATGTATTGTTTTTAGTTTGTTGCATATTGTCATCTGATATCACTACATTTTTAACAAAGTTGTTTATATAAGTTTACATTTTTCTTTTACTATTAAAATTTCACATTATTTGTATCTTTATGTTTCACTCTTTTATTCGCATTGAGTGCTTTTTGATCGGCAGAGCGGAGAGTGTGCCGCTCACCTACAATGCGCTCGCCTAAACACATATATTGGTATTGATAATATTTCCATTTTTCTTTTCTTATGAATTTTTTAGAAATATATTGTAGCTGCCTACAATCTTAAAAAAATATTTAAATATACTATAATATTGAAAATAGTACCATAGAGTACCAACCATGAGTCAACCAAAACAACTAAGTCAGCAACCTTTGTTGCCATAATTAATAATTATTTATAAAACTTCAGGAACCTTAAAGATTGTATCGATGATTGCATGCTGTTAAATTACGCTTTATATGGCAATAATCTAAAACAAACTAGAGCAGTCGAAAAAGATATAGTTCTTTGTTTGACATCTAAGTGTCTATAAGGACAAACAGACGATATCAAGAATATAACATACATACATACTTTATGGGGTCGGAGATGTTTCCTTCTGCCTGTTACCTATATATTCCTTCTACCCTAGTATAAAAATAACTTTTTTATTTTCTCGATTAAAGTTTTTTTTTTTTATTCTGATTCAATTTTAGCATATTTATAATCTTGAAATAAGAATAGACGTTTGAATTTAAAGAATAATCAACATAGAATTCTTTTAGAATTTCTATATTGATTTATAAAATGCTCTGTTGAATACTTTGATTCAATAATGATTCAATTTCAATCGCAGTTTCCAGTTTCAATTAAATCATCAACTGTTTGTTCTAAAGGTAATTTGATGATTTGATTCTGATGTTATAATATATTCTCTATCTTCGATTCATTTACTTCGGTATATTTCCAGGAATTTGTATGAATTGTATGATTTCATTTGGAGTTAATATCTTATGAATCAATTTTCGCTCTCACCTGTGACTAATTGCTACATAATTGTTTTTCTTAATAATGCTGTTCGAGCGAAAGATAGCTTCAATCTATATTCATTTTATACTTTTTCCTATGTACAAGGTAAGCCCACAAAGCCCGTGCATTAAGCAAATGATAAGTCATGGACTAGCTGTAATAGTCATACCTATGACTATAGCTATTCTCAGCCAGTGTAATAGTAGCAGTAGTTTGGTAGCATAAAATTTCATAAAGAGCACACGCCGGAAATAGGAAGGATGCGCTTTGTCGCCCATTCTCCGTTTACTTTTGGAGTCGTCGTCTCCCAGCGCGTGTGCGGCTTTCTAGGAAGTAAATTTCGTTATCGTTTATTATTATTATTATGCGCGATGTGTGAAATGCGGATGTGTGTGTTTGTGTGTGTGACTGTGTGCGGCTTCGTTGTGGCAGACTCATGTTTGTGTTGTGACGTGGGAAATAAATTTATATTCATAACACAGGACGAGCTTGATGTAAGGATGAGCGAGAAATGGAGGCGGAGGCACAAGAGACCCCGACATGCATACAAAGTGCTTTATGTGTACCACAAGATGCTGAAGATGCTGTTCGCTCTTGTAGCATTCCATCAACAGCCAGCAGAGCAGACTCAGACTACTAGCAAGTTTTTTGATTAAGCCCGAGTGGAACGCATGCAGTTCTTTTGAGTCTGGGGCTTATTAAAGCAGCATCATGTCTGCAGTGTGGACCATGTGCAGCTAATGGTTGCATCTGCAGACGAGTCTATATTGATTACTAATTTACTTGCCCCCGACTAGTCTGCTTCGAGTACGACTATGTCTCAAGTTTGGCTCCGAAACTTCACATGTCACGTCAAAACAGATGCAGATAACTCGATTTTACCCGTAGGTAGATGCCCAAAACACGGCATTAACATCGTAATGATGATGATGACAACGATGACGCTTTGGCTGGATGATGCAGCCAAAAGTTGAGACCTACGTCCAGGTAGGACATTCACGTTGCAGAGCTGCTGACATCCCCTGGCAACTTTGTCTTCATATAAAATGTACAAAGCGACAGTGCAAAAGTAATTTTGGTACTGAGGCAGAGGCAGAGGCAAGCGAAGAATTCCGAGACTGAGACTTTCCAGCCAGTTTGCAGACCCAATATGAACTTCCACTCAATGCCACTCATGCATGAAGTCAAACGGCAACAGCAACAGCAACGGCAACGGCAAATGTCGAACGAACCCCGAATCTAGAACCCATGAGCTTCTCCGCCTCCAGGTTTGAAGCCTGCAGCTTGAAGCGACAGTCGAACACAACAATCAAAAAGCGTATGGAAGTCAAAGACGCCGTAGGGCAATAGTTGGACAGACAATCAGACGGCCACTCAGCCAGTCAACCAGTCAACTAGGAAGTGGTAACTGGTATCCAGAACCTGGCCACATCCAAATCATCGACATTTCGGGTTCGATGCAATGCAATAACTTGTGCCAAACTGACACCATGTCCTTGGGGTCCGTTTTTTGGCGACGCACATAGAACTGTGTCGACTTTGCGATGGAATACTTTTTACATTCCATTCCGGTTCTCGCTTTGTATGTGCTCACATTTACTATACAAGAAAAGGGCACTATACGCACGACTACTCATCATGTGTAGCTACACTCAGCGAAAGTTTAGATAATTTAATTTTCATATTATTTAATGCTAAGAAATGTGAATGGATACTCATTGCTAATTAACATATTAAAAACAGAGAAGAATTAAAATACTGTTTACTAATAAATTAATTTGTTATTTGTAAAGATTTAAAAGGTATACAGAAATAAGAAAAAATTTTACTGAATACTTTTCAAAAAGATAACTAAGAGATGAACACAAATCGAAACCCACATCAAAACTCACTACAAACAAAAAACGATTCAAATTATGCAAAATTTATTCGTTAACAGAAATTTGCATAAGAACTTCCATTTTGATTTAAAATTTGACTCAACACTATTTCGTTATAGTCGCAGACGTAGTTTGTGAGCCTTGTCATAATCATTTTGCTGGGTGTACGAATATTCCCAGTGGACACATTGCGAAATCATGCACAAATCGAGCAAATTGCACATTTCTTACGCTGGCGATTTAATTTTTTATGCGATATGCAGAGAACCAAGCTGAGAGTCAAGAGTCTTCGTTTTCATCTTGGAACTGCAACCACATCCTTAGGTTTCCACTTGGCGCATTTTCTCTTCATTTTCCTTACGCTCGTGTGTGACTTGTAAATTTCCCCTGTTGAAGTGCAACAGAAGCAGCAGAGGCGCTTGATTGAGCGCACGTTTTCCCGGTTTCCCCCTTGCTTTCCGCGTTCCAAGTTGCGAATTGCGACCGTCAGACAGAGAGCATCGCACAAGACTTTTTTATTTAAAATATCGTAGTTTGATATAGACTCATGTTCATCTCCATATGCACCACGAAATTAAACAAAAAGGCATTCGGCTCAAACTCTTTTTATTTCCCAAGTGCCAAGAGCATGGCGCAATTTTCCTCTTTTGGTTTTTCACTCACTCGCTCCCTCTCCTTGCTGTTGTGGTACGTGTTTTGATATTTTATTTAAGCTCAGCAATGCATCACTCTCCGCACCCCGCAATCCGATGGAGTCGAATTTCCGCAATATCATTATCAGCATCATTAGAATTATTGTCCCTTATCAACCGAAAAACATGCAGATGGTTCCCATCTCATTGTCTGTTTTAAAGTTACTTCCATCGAAAAGCCCCTGAACAATATTTTCGCATGTCATGCAAAACATGAGTATGTAAATTTCTGCAACTTTTCCTCTCTTCTCTCTTTATCCCATGCCTGTCCATCCTTTCCTTTGTGGGGATAACATTATACTGTATTAATGTAGAAAAGTACAGCGTTGATTTCACATGTGTTTCATTCTTGCCTCATCTTTCTCTCTCTATCTCTCTCACTTTCTCTCACTCATTCTGTCTCTCTCCATCTCTCGCTACGGACAGACAAGGGGCTAGAGCACCCGCCTTTTATGCGAAGGCGTTTGAAAAATGTTGCAAAGATGCAAAACAACTGTTGGCAGTTTGTCAAATTTGATTTGTCATACATCAAATGGCTTTAAAATGACAAGAAGCAAGAGCTGTCTGCACTGAGGACAAGCCAATGCTTGCAGAAGCTTCAAGAGAAGGGACGCTTGTCTCTACTTTATCTACACGCATTGTCTGAAGCTTGTAGAAATTTAAAAGTCTGATTTTGTGGTGAATATCAGCTTCGTGTTTATGGGAAAAATAAACCGAGAATGTACAAAATAAAGAATGAAAATCAAATGCTTTGCTTTCCGTGCTAAACAGTCACACTTGATTATCTACAAGCTGCATTTAAAAGCTTAGATTTCAATGTCGTTTTAACTATTCTCTATTTATTTCAATTAAGCTCATATAACCCTAATTTTAGTTAAACTATTTTTATAAATCCTTGATATATGCACTTTAATAAATATTCCTTCTTTTTCTTAAACTTTCACTTAAAATTCTTTATTAGTTGTTTAAATCAAAAACTATAACAAGGCTTTTTATTCTACAAAATATTCTATATTTATATTTAATATATTTATTTATTTATATTTAAATTTCTAAAATTAAGATGAACTTTAATTTAATAATTATATTAAGTGTAATAATTAAATTAGTGTAATTATATTAAGTGGGAAAGAAAGTAAGTAAATAACTTCATTTACTATTTATCTTTAATGAATTTATTAAATTTATACTAGTCACAATTGTTTTAATTATTTTTTTATTTTAATGTATTCTAATGAATTTAAATCTCAAATTCAGAATTTTTCTGGAAAAGCGTTAAAAATTATATGTTATATTCAATATACACCATATATGTAATTTACATAAAAAATATTATATAACGAAGAAATAAATTTATCTGTTCTATAATTTCCTTACAACTTGTTGTCTATGACTATAAGCAATTCTCTTATATACTATGCTTTCTCTAACTTTGCTTATTATTACCGCGATACTTTGTACACGACCTTAAAAGTCGTTCCATCATCCGCAGCTCCATGATAACGCATATATTAACTACGCTACGGGCACAAATTGACGCTACTCCTGTGGACTTAAGTAGCCCACTCATTTACTTAATATTCTAATATAAATTTAACGCACTCCATCAAAAGTGCAGCACTCGAGGATAACAAGAGGCAAGCCTTTGGGGTGGCAACAAGGTGCTGAGGACAAAAAGGTAGAGCTTTCGTGAACGTCGCTCGAGTACCGGCAGGAACCGACGCCAGACAAGCAAACACTTTAGTCTAACTAAGCAGAGCCTGTTTCACAGGACACACGCACACACACACTCGCACATACATACAACCTGTTTGAAGGACATGAAATGAAACTCATTTGCTTCATTAGCCTTGTGAGCGGACAGTGCACAGAGCAGAGAGCAGAATGAGCTCAGAGGAGTCCTCTGTGGCAAATGCTACAGTTGGTTTTTCCCCGGACCTGGTTCGCATTTGTGCAGCGTGACACGCAAATTGCCAGGATACACACCTACACACACACACTGATAAATAGAAACACACACACACGCGCACACGTTCTGGGGAATAGAGAATGCAGCATGTTAAACTTCGCCTACGACAAGTCAAGTGGGAGTACAATGGACTCCGACAGCCCAGACACTCATTTGTTGCTCAGCTCGGAGCTGTGAGCTGTGAGCTCTGTGTGGGTGAGAGGGAGATGGAAGGTGTTCGAGGCCAGGGGGCTGACCATGTCTAATTTGTTAGCAATTATGTTGGATGTCGGACGTCTGCGGAGTGGGCCACATTAGCATAATTGTTGTTATGAGCATGTCACAGGTGTGACTCCGTCAACTATTGTGCAAGCAGTTAAATGAATGCTAACTGATATCAACTGAGATTCCATCTAACCCGCAAAATGTTTCCGCCCCTACCCACCCATCCTCACTGTCTTTTATTCGCTCCTCTTGTCGATGGCTAACAACGATTCGATTATGTCAGTGCTTCCGTTCCTTTGAGGCAACCTTAACTAACCCTAATTGCTCTTTCAGACCACATGACCAGCGCTCAGTGCTCTTCAATTACCAAACAATTAAGTGGGCGTGTCAACTGGCCAACTCCCACAGTAGCGCAGGTCCACAGGAAGGGAAAATACCCAAAAATCAACAGCCAAAACCAAAACCAAAACAGTAAACTGTAAACTCAATGGTCTAGTAGCTCACTTAGACACTGACGCCCACTTCCCGAAAACACTTCACATAAATTAATTATAATATGCTTGTAAATGTGCAATATAATTGTTGTTGCGTTTGTCGTCTCGTTGTTGCTGTTGAGCCAGACAATTAAGTGCAAATTGTAAAACATGCTGAGCTGCGGTCTGTCGACGTGTTTGTCTTGGTATCTCATTCCCTATCTCTTTTTCTATCGCTGTCTTTGTCTTTCTCTGTGTTTGTGTCCGTTTACCGAGCACCAACCCCAAAAGCTAGTTGCGGTTTTTGCATTTGACTGACTCTTAGAGTCAGCAGTTAATATCACACCTAATTTCCACTTGGTGGTTTAAGTCATTATGCATCTACGACCGAGATAAATGAGTCTAACGAATTTAATATTCATGAACTTAATTGTTTCAATAGAAGTCTGTGTATCAACTAGATAATGTAGTGGATTCAGCCACATTTATTTATTAGATTAAACGTGTATGCACTGTTGTCCATTTATAGTTGAGGCTATGTAAACGGAGACAAGGGTATGAATTATAATTTACGATAATCTAACAATACCCTTTACCCATTGGGCAGCTAGGTAGGTACAATCGGCAGCCCCTAAGATGGGCAGAGCTTAGAGGTCCTTAGCTTTACCTATATTTTTGACAAAAGCCAACAGCATCCTAGGAGGTACCCGTGAAAGATCAAGAAGATCGTTTACATTTCTTGAACTGATCACTATTGGTGATTAGCCTGCAGTCTTTCCTTGAAAGCTGCATGACGTAGATATAGTATATGGTTAAGTTGATGCTTATTGAAGCACACATCAGCCTTGCGGTTTTGCATTAGTTTGTAGAGCGACAGCTCAAGTCCAACCGAAGCTTAGAGTGTACTACAATTTCTTTGCCAAGAGGCCTTTACCCATTAAACAGTTGCAAACTATTCGCTAAAATAACCAATAATTATTGTAATATATAATACAATAAATAACTACACTCATTGCCTACTGAAAAGTGAGTAGCTAGTTTTATTTAGTTGATATTGTCAGTTGGAAAATTGGGGGAATTTAAAATTAGCTTAGTCTATGCCTATTGATATTCGTGACATTGAAGCCGGGTCACTACAAACCCGTTTCAAGTGGATCAAAATTCAACTTCTTTCTGGCTGTACTTCCAGCATAGTAGAGATATCTCTCTTGTTGCCATTCGATGTGATCAAAACCCGGCTGCAGTTACAGAAGAATACCTTATTGAAGGGCCTACAGCATTACAATGGTGTCCTTGATGCTTTTGTCAAGATCTATCGTCAGGAGGGCATTACAGCATTCTGGCGAGGTTTGATTCCTCCATTACTCTCCGACACTCCTCGGCGAGCGATCAAGTTTATGGCTTTTGAGCAACTGAAGCCAGTTTTACAATTTGGTCCAGAGCCGACTTTTATCACATATGCACTAGCTGGAGGAATAGCCGGAACGATCGAAGCAGTCTTACAGACTCCATTCGAAGTGGTCAAAATCACCCAGCAGGCGAATCGAAGGAAGAGACTTAGGACGTTAACTGTGGCCAAAGAGATCTTCAAAAATGGAGGACTTGGTTTTCAAGGTTTCTTTAAAGGTGTGACGGCAACAGTTTATCGGAATTTTATATATCACGTCGCATACTTGGGACTATATTCTACTGGGAGAGATGTAACTCCTGTTAGCCAGACTGAAATAACAGAATTCTTTCGGAAATTTGGACTTGCCTTTATATCAGGCTGCATAGGATGTTTCCTAAGTATTCCCTTTGATGTGATTAAATCCAGGATACAAGGACCACAGCCTGTTAATGGTGAGATCAAATCTTCCAGAGTGTTTCCTATACTCCACACTATCTATAGAGAGGAGGGCATTGCAGCCTTATTTAAGGGGATAACCCCTCAATTATTGCGGACGGGTCCCGGTGGGGTTATTTTACTTTTGGGATTTGAATATATGAATGATCTCTTATTAACTAAATTGGTTTAAAGTTTACCAAGTTTTAAAGTAATAAATTTGAGTATAAATGGAAATCTAAAGTATCAAGCTTCAATCTCAATCTGCAAGTACTGAGAAGCTGCAAGATTTACACTAAGAACGAAACAATACTATATACTATTTTTGTTTATTTCAGTTGATGTAGCAGTTTTTAAATTTGCCTTTGGAACCATTTATATGGTTTATTATACAATAAATAATTATACTCATTGCCTACTGGAAAGTGAATAGCTAGTTTTATTTAGTTGATATTGTCAGTTGGAAAATTGGGGGAATTCAAAATTAGCTTAGTCTATGCCTATTGATATTCGTGACATTGAAGCCGGGTCACTACAAACCCGTTTCAAGTGGATCAAAATTCAACTTCTTTCTGGCTGTACTTCAAGCATAGTAGAGATATCTCTCTTGTTGCCATTCGATGTGATCAAAACCCGGCTGCAGTTACAGAGGAATACCTTATTGAAGGGCCTACAGCATTACAATGGTGTCCTTGATGCTTTTGTCAAGATCTATCGTCAGGAGGGCATTACAGCATTCTGGCGAGGTTTGATTCCTCCATTACTCTCCGACACTCCTCGGCGAGCGATCAAGTTTATGGCTTTTGAGCAACTGAAGCCAGTTTTACAATTTGGTACAGAGCCGACTTTTATCACATATGCACTAGCTGGGGGAGTTGCCGGAACGATCGAAGCAGTCATACAGAGTCCCTTCGAAGTGGTCAAAATCACCCAGCAGGCGAATCGAAGGAAGAGACTTAAGACATTAACAGTGGCCAAAGAGATCTTCAAAAATGGAGGATTTGGTTTTCAAGGCTTCTTCAAAGGTGTGACGCCAACACTTTGTCGGAATTTTTTTTTTAACGTCGCATACTTAGGATTATATTCAACTGGGAGAGATGTAACTCCTGTTCGCCAGACTAAAATTACAGAATTCTTTCGGAAATTTGGACTTGCCTTTATATCCAGCTGGATAGGGTGTTTCCTAAGCCTTCCCTTTGATGTGATTAAATCCAGGATACAAGGACCAAAGCCTGTTAATGGTGAGATCAAATCTTCTAGAGTGTTTCCTACACTCCACACTATCTATAGAGAGGAGGGCATTGCAGCCTTATTTAAGGGGATAACCCCTCAACTATTGCGTACGGGTCCCGGTGGGGTTATTTTACTTTTGGGATTTGAATATATGAATGAGCTCTTATTAACTAAATTGGTTTAAAATTTACCAAGTTTTAAAGTAATAAATTTAAGTATAAATGGAAATCTAAAGTATCAAGCTTCAATCTCCATCTGAAAGTACTGAGAAGCTGCAAGATTTACACTAAGAACGAAACAATTTACTATTTTTGCTTATTTCAGTTGATGTAGCAGTATTTAAATTTGTCTTTGGAAAAATTGGTATGGGTGATAACAATGACTAAACTCATGAACATAATAAATATACATATATGTATGTATATAGTACTTATATATAGCTTTTGGTCCATATTTGTATTTTCTCCTTAATAGTACCGCACTGTTTTGATTTTACTGAAAATGGGTTGAGTGTATCTTACAGTCGTTCACACTCTAGCTATCTTGTTTCTAATTCAATTTACTGCAAATATTGTATTATTTTTAGTTTGTCTTAATTTTTATTAAAATTCAAAAATTATCTTTGTGTAATAATTATTTTAAAAATGATTAGCACTTTATGATTACTCTTTTTATATGCCTTGATTTTCATTAATTGTTAACTTAAGAATTAATACCTTCATCTTTATGAAGTATTTACAATAGCCTATCAAGTTAAAATCATACACGTCTAGCGCAAAGTGTCAGACAGTCTGACAGAGAATTTGACTTACCTGATTTAGTAAATACATATGTTCAATACTTTCTACGGTGGAAGGTCCTTCAACTAACGAGGCACATTTGCTGAAAACTCTGTTCGTGTTTTGATAAAAAGAACAGATTGAAAAGCGTTTGAAATTTTTACCTTTTACTTATTCTCAATTCCCTGGCACGTGGACGATGTTGACGATCATCGACTTTTTAAAGTGACTCTTTATCTAAACTTATTTCGCTTAAATTGTTGGTAAATGAAATTGTTCACTGGCTTGTAAATGTTTGTGGATTTTAGTTAGATACAATATGAAGAAATCTCAAAAACTCCGAATTTAGTTTGGATTTTAAATCAGTTAGTTGGCATTTTTAGCGATTAGTCAAGCTTAGAGTAAACATGCAAATGCACGAGAATATCAAAAACTTGCAGAGATCAATTAAGCAACCCGAGCAGCACATTAAACAGCTATGCACCAGCAACAATAACATTAATGGCAACAACAATAACAACAACCACAACGATGCGACAGCACAACAACATCGTGAACAGCCAAACAATAAATGTGTTTTGACTTTGCTGTGCAATGAAAATGTCTCCAGGGTCAATTTCAAATGCGTTTGCATACACGCACACATACGCACATATGGTTATACGCTTACATGCAAATAAGAGCTCATACATGAGCAAAATATACATAGATTAGTGTAATTACGAGTCGAGCCTGGAATTGGAATGATGTCGATGTTGGGCTCAAAGGCATTTTAGTACTAGGCAATTGATTGAGAGCAGAGATATCAGAGTGAAACAGATAGACACAGAGAGAGAGAGAAAGAGATAGAGAGAGAGAAAGAGAGAGTGCGACATTAACAACATGATGTCGGTTTGAATTTGGCATATGGCAATTGGAAATCCAGCTTTTGATTTCATTTCATTACCCATTGCAATTTCAACTATGAATAATTGAATATGTGCATTGCATACTTTAAGGCATCAAATTGCCATTGCGATTGTTTGTTGTTGTTGTTGTTGCTGTGTTGTTTGCCGTGCTTTTGGCTAATTCAGCTGGAATATGCTTATTACGCATTAAAACTAATTTAGCATTGCAATTTTGTTTAGTCCTCCCTCTCGTGCAACTCATTCATCCTCCATCGTCACGTCAGAAGTGAGCCAATTTACAAATTTGTATTTAGCAATTCGATGTTTGCGTTTCTATTGCTGTTGGTTCGGTTTGTGCTTGTATTTGATTGATGTCAGTTTTAAATTGCTAAACATTTAACGTTGCTTTGAGATAACTAATTGATGCATGCGTGCATGCATTGAAAGAGTCCACATGATTGTGGAGGTTAATTATGAAAGTTGTCGTAGTTTTATGAAGATGCAAAGATTAAATAGGCATATTAAACATAATAGTTGCATATGGATATAATAAATTAGTATTCTATTGAAAATTAAACTCTTTCCGCACTTCGCAATCAATTACTAATCAAAATGCGCTTTCGAAAAATGCAAAAACAAATTGAATTAAAAGAACTGCAAAGCGAAACGTTCAACTTAATTGTTTTCCTCTCGCTCACACGCTCTCTCGCTTTAAATCTATATGTATGCACAATCTGCCCTCTCTATCTCTGTCTAACACTAGCTGTCCTTTTCCATTTATGTATCAATTGCTTACTTTTACTGCCCCTGCGCTTTTGTCTAGTCAATAAAATATGAATTATTTGAAATATTTAAGCGCAAAATAAATCAAATGCCAACACTCGACATCAAAGCCAAAAATAATAGAGAGAAAAGTGCCAGAGAATACCGAATTTACAGCAGTTGTTGAATTTCATGTGTGCTTGTTGTTGTTTCTTTTCATATTCAGGCTGAACACAAATTTTTTATCAGCAAACAGCACAAATTTCGTATACGCCATGTTATTGTTGCCACTTGCCAGTTGCCAGTTGCCAGTTGTTGCTAGTCTAGTTGTTCTTGTTGTTGTTGCTGCTGTTGTCGTTGTGGTTGTCTAAATAAATTTTTTATTGACCATGGTTAACGCTTCAGTGAGCAATAAACGAACGAGAAGGGGCGGCAGGCGACGTCAGGAGTCTGGGAGTGTGAAAAGCAAAAAACCTCAGAGAATTTTGCAGTATTCGGTGTCCCGTTGCCGCTGCCACTCTGGCCAACGCCTCGAAGCATGCCACAAGTTATTTTACACCCACACACACACCGACCGACACACACCAACACACACACACACATTGGTCGAGGCCAGTGAAGTGTGTTCGTGTGGCAGTTTGTGTGTGCGTGACTCGGTTTGCGTGTGTATGAAATAAAATGCTCGAATTACACATGTTATACAATTGTTGGGCGTAAATATGATTATGCTGCTGGGCCCAACAAGGCCCAGAAGCCAATCCAAGAATCACTCCTCACTTCTCTCCCCCAACCCCCACCCCAACCCCAATCTTTATCCCAATCCCAAACGCAACCCCAACTCAAACCGAATCGAAACGAAGTGACTTCTTGGCATGTTCTTTTATGATACGCACATATTTCGAATATTTATCTTCGGCCTTGTGATTTTTATTCACTCTTTAAAATATGTCGAATTGTTGTGAATTTTTTTTTTATTTATATAGCTATAAATGTATTCAATTTTGGTTGCTTTGGTTGACAATCTGGTATATTTTGCATACCATGGTATATTTTGCCGTATATAAATTGATATTCTATGACGTTCAAATATACCAAGATATATTATTAAAATATATCAAATTCTATTAATTTGGTACAGTATATTATTTTGGTATATTTGAAGAATAATACTCAAACCGAAACGAAATGAAATGACTTCTTGGCATGTTATTTCATGATATGAGCGTACATACGAGTGTTTCATATATTTATCTTCTTGTGATATTTATTCACTCTTTAAAATATGTCAAATAGTCGTTTTTTTTTTTGTTTAAATGCATTCAATATTTTAATACAGATATTATACATTAATAACATTGCAAATCTGTGCTATTGTTGATGTTTAAATCGCTTTTAGGAATTATAAATTTCAAATTTCAAAATATGACAGTCATATATTCATTTATTCATGTTAAATCGATTCCATATTCATTTTATTGAAAGAGCATCTGAAGTTTATGAAGCAATTGTCTTTCGCTTTCTGGAATTCATAACACGTCTTCACGTCAGGTTGCCAAGTTCGATATGAAAGTGTCGGACGCATTTTATTCCTTTTAACTTGAAATTATGTTTTTTTATTTTCTTATTCACGTTTTGTTGTTGTTGTTGCTGTGTTTTAACATGGTCGTTGCCCCTGAAAGTTTAAAGCGGCCACGTAAAGTGCTGCGAAAATGAAATGAAATTAATATGAAGTTTGACTTAACGCCTCATAAATCATTGTCCAATTTTCATGTTGTATGCCCTGCAGCAGCAAGTGCCAAGAACCAGCAAGCAGCAGCAAGGACGAAGACGAGGATGAGGACAATCTTGTGCTGTCCTGGGTGACTGTAACACAAACACACTTAAAATGATTGAAATATATGTGTGTGGCGATATATGCGTAACATGGTGCTACATTGCAGCAGAGCTATATATAGACTATATACTACAAATATGTGTATGTGTATGTGCATATAAAGATGACTCGCAGTGTAGACGAGGACTGGCCTGAAGACTGAAGACTTCCTCATTACACGCTTGTCACGTGCACATTTAACGATTCGCTGCACACATATAGTACACAGTGACATAATTACACATACATACACACATACATAGACTAACACCAGCGTCTGACAGTCATTCATATTAATATTGTCGGTCAAAAAACCTCAAACAGACACACTACGAAGACGCAAAAGGAGATGAAAATATTGACGAAGTCTTTTAAAGTAATCTAAAGGTTTTCATTTTAGTTTTATCACTTTATTTACCTTCTCTTTAATATAAAAGCTAACTACAAATTCTATTGACTTTTCATATGGTTTTCAATTTATTTCACCATTTACGCCCACGGTTTTCACTTTCTACCGGTTCTAGCTTAAATTGATGTAGTTTATTTAAAGCCCAGTTGACAATTGTCGAAACATTCGTGCAACATTAATGTGCGATAAAAAAGTTATATTCCAACTAAAAATGTATGAACTGCACGATTTGATTGTGGTTTTGTGCGACAAGTATAAAAATTAATAAACGCAAAAAAGCTTTATTTATTTACATATAAAAATAAATGTAATAGAGTTATTTGTTTGCAATTTATACTTTGTTATTCTGTGTTTTCAATTATTTTAATATTTTACCTATTGCACTTATTTTCTATGATGCTCGTTCATACAGATATCAAATTAGTATTCAAACAACTTTAAGAGCTGCATTTAATTTAATTTTTGAATTTTAGAATAATAATTGTAAGTAAAATACATTTTCTTCTGAAATCAATTGAATAAATAAATGATAAAATGATTTGCGTACTATTCAATCTCCGTTTACTGATTCAAAAAATACTGTCATTTCTAATAATTGCCCAATAAAATAATAATATATAATATGCAACTGTAAACTGTAAACAAATTACTTTTTCCTTTAATAACAACATAAAAAATTATATTCCATTTATTAAAAAATACATATACATAGTACAATTTAAAATTTAATTTAGCTACAGAATTAAATGTTTACTATATTTACCAGCTTTTCAATTATATAATTATTTACTTAATTATTTCTTATTTAATATTCTATCAATAGTTTACTAATTTTAAATATTTTCTCACTGCAACCGTTTTATTATTCCATCCATTTAAGAACTACATAAAATTCAATAAAATCCAAATTTCTTATCCAGCAGATCTATTTTGTTCAAAAATGAATTGACTAAACTAAATTTAAATTGAAATTAATTTATTGTTATAATTTATATTTTACTTATTTTTAAGATTTATTCGCTGAAACCATTTAATTTTAGGACTACAATAAATTTAATACACTTGTTAAAAAATTATAAGTATATTTATTTCTTAAAACAATTTAATAAATAAATTTATTTCACTGCTATTCAATCTGTTTTCATTGTCTTATTGTTTGTTTTCTTTACTGTTGCTAACAATGAAGTTAAGTAGTAAAATATTAATATAACTAACTTATTTAACTCGTAAAATAGTAAACTTATTTTAAAGAACTAAGTTCTACAACTAAATTACTTTTAATTTCTCGTGTAAGGAATAAAAGTGAAAGGATTTATTTACTTTGAAATTTAGTAAACAAAATGATACTGATGTGATTTATATTGAAAATATAATTTTCCATTTTTAATTAGATTAATATATTACCTACTTACTGTCAATCAAATTTCACTATTTGTATTGTACATTTGCTAATTTTAAAGTTTGTCTTACAGCAGCCAAAATTCAATCGCAGGAATTTCAAGAGAAACATTGAATTTGATATTTGTGATTAAATTGTTGAGCTGAACTCTTAAGTTTACATATAGTTGCACAGCGGCGCATTAAACTGAAGGCACTGGACTACTGACCACATGCACCACATGACGTCCCTTCACACACACACACACTTACACTCTTACACATGCATACTCTCACACACATACACAGAGAGATTAAGATAATTAAACATGCTGCGCACGTGCAGCGACTGCTTTCAACATTTTATGCTCAGATATTCGAGCAAAAGCAAATAAAATGCATGGGGCGTGTTTATATGGTGTCTGGTGGTCTCTGCTCTGCTCTGTTCTCCTCTACTTTGGTCTGGTCTGGGCCGCAAATTGAACCACAAGTAGCTCGTCTAACTGCCACAGCACAGCACTAACTTTATGGGTCTGCTGACCGAGGGAATTCCGACAGTAATAGCAACAACTACAACAACTACAACAACTTGCGGCTGTTGGCAATTTTTATATATTAATTAAAAGGAATTTTACGTGCTAATGAAATAAAATGCCACAAGCGTGTGCCAAGTAAGAATGTGTGTGAGTGTAAAAAGATTCGTTCAACAGCTACGGCGACAGAGTTTCATGTTTTATGTTTTATGAAATGGAGAAACATTAAATCTTTTGCCTAGGATTTCGTCGTACATATCACAATTTGTTTCTCCTCAGCCAAAAACGAGATGAACGGACATTCACATTAAGTATACGACGCATTCTTACGATGTTTTTGATGAGCTTGTGCGCTTGATCGGAGAAACGTGGCTCATATTGTTGTAGTTCCATTAGCAGTTGCTGTGAAACTGAATTCAAGCAAGCACAGAAATGTTGCTTTCAAGTTGGGAACTGAGTTGCGACTGCAACAAGTTGCGCATACGCCATGTTGCGTCGAACCAGCGAACTTGGAGGTAAAACTGTTAACCGTTAACAGATTAGATTTAACAAAATAATATTATATATTATTTATTTATTCGAACCAGCGAACTTGGAGGTAAAACTGTTAACCGTTAACAGATTAGATTTAACAAAATAATATTATATATTATTATATCTTTTAAAATTATTATTGAATTTTACTCTTTTCGAATATTGAATTCGAAATATTATTGTGCCTAGAGATATGCTTATTTAATTACATTTTATTGCGTTGCATAGTGCATTAGAATCGCAAATGAAATTTCTATTTTCTAATAAACAAAAATATAGGAAAAACATCCGTAGGTGTCTGTGTGAGTGTTGGCATGCAGGTAAATATTTGCGTAACCCATAAATCTATAAAATTTAATTTTAAGCAAATAAATCACAGCAAAAACACATACGAGTGTAGACTCTCCTGTGTGCTGTGCAGTTGTTGTCTAACATTTTGAGCTGCCCATGTTTACAGGCGATAAATACTGTAAATACACAAAGAATTTTTGCCATAATTTACGAGAAAACTGCAAATGCCAAAAATGCATGCGAATTGCCAAATGAAAAGTGAAAATTGTGAATTGTGAATTGCGAATGTCAGTAAAATGAAAACCACAACTTGCTACGAAAAATCTATAAAATCTCTTGGCCACAATCTAATCACAAATAAATGCTGTAAACTCTAAACTCTGACTTACAACTCTGACTTCAATCCGTATGCTATTCTGTGTTTATCAATTTTGACTTTAGTTGTTAAGGCTTTCCAAGAGATTAGCAAAATATTTAGACAGCTTAAAGTTTTATAATGTAAACTGCATTTATTCTCTTAGCCAAAGTTGGTAAGTTTTTGTCTTGTTTGCAAGTCATTAGAAAGACTTCATTAGGCACACAGACACATACACACACTTGGAGAGAACTTGTGGTCAGCTAAGCCAGATAAGCAACTGTGCTAATGATTGCCACAGTTAGGCAATGCAAATTGACACGTCAAGAGGTCAAGCAAGATATCAAGAGCAATACAAATAAAACTATAATTTACATACCGCAAAGAAAACAGTTTTCTTACATTGTTGTTTTATTGCTCGTAATGACTTAAAGTTGTTAAGCAACCCTCGCAACTAAGCAGCTGCAGCATCATCATCGCCATCATCAGCTTTGATATGTGGCGACCCTCCGGGGCTCCTTCGGCTCGGTTGCATAACTTGCACAATTTATGCATGAGAGCAACAGAGTTAATCCTACAAGACGACGACGGCGACAACGTCGATGCGCCGTGGGTTGCCAGACATTGACTGAGCTGTGGAAGAAAGGAAGGGGAAAGGGGGTCGCTTTGTTGTTGTTTGTAAGCAGCAAGAGCAAAGGCAAGCACAACAGCTGCACGGGCATTATTATTAACACCAAAATGACAAACAACAACAGCAAACGAGGACAACGAAATGAGCAGCAACATCAATATTAGCAACAACAACAAGAACATAATAACTGAATAACAACAGCAGATTCCATTAAATCCTCAGCTTTAATATTAAACATCAATGTGCAAGCAAAATTCTAAAATTATTTCAACTTCTCATTCTTTTCAATTAAGCACATTCACAATCACAGCTTAAGACAATGAGTCTTTTAACAATAAATGCCAGTTGAATGCCCGTCTCCAGCTGCTCTACCCCTCTGCTCTTCTCTCATTCCACCGTTCACCCATTTGTTCGTAATGGCGACAGAACATGAAATCACTGCCACATATGTCGGCCAATAACTGACATTATTGACTGTTAATATCCTCGCAGCTCACGACAATAGTGCAGAAAGTTGTACAACTTAAAAGGCATCGCGCACAAAATGCCCTCTAATTAAATAAATATTTATAGTATGAAATAAATTATTTTTAAACATTCATTTCTGATATAAACTTATGATCTACATGTCGAAAAAATACAACAAATTCGTTATGCTCACTATCAAAGTATCATTCTTTAAATTTCGTAGTGCAATAAGTTCGTGTTTCTAAATATTGAAAAAGAAGATCTTAGAACTCTGAAAATTGAATTACTTTTAAATCAAAAACTTATTTAAATTAATTATTTTAATATTTTTAATAATCATATGTGATAAAAATGGTTGATCGATGCGTATAATATGTTAGAAACAGGAAATTCTTTATGTTGATTATCGAGCCAAAGCATCATTCCTAATATTTCGTAGTGCAATAAGTCGGTGTTTCTAAATATTGAAAAATATGACAAAGCTATTTTGGAAATTTAGAAATATATGTATATAAATGTTAATCTATGCGTCTAATAAATACAGAAAATTCTTTATGTTGACTATCAATCTGAAAATAGTATTATCAACACTATATTAATAATAAGAAACTCACAAGAACGTCACTTATCTAAAGCAAATATTAAATGAAATTTTAATAATAATCCCATTTAAAATTTTCCATGACTTAAAAATACGCCCGCTTTGAAGTTAAGCTAAGATATCGACAAGTGCCACATTTCAATAACTGAAACGCCAATTAAAATTGTACAATGGGTGTGCTTCGTTGTCGGTCAGAAAGTTGGCGATCCTGAATCGCGGCCAGCGACGAATGTCAGTTAAACGAGCAAATAGCCAAAAACAAACAGTCACACACATGAGCGCGACATCTGCATCAGCCAGGTCTGGCTTGACGAACATATATATGTACTATATATATGTATATGCATATATAGATATAGACATGCATGTGTATATGCATATACAATATGTACGCGAGCAGCGTGCCAGGAAGCGCAGACAGTGACGTTGAGGCAGACAGAGAAAGAGCTGGAGGGAGACAAACGAGAAGAGAAGGAAGAGACAAGTGGGAAGAGGGAAGAGAGGGCATAGCCCGGCATATCCTGATGCATACTCGTATTGCTGATATGCGCTGGTAATTGGTATTGTTTGCCCGAACGCGTGGTCAGAGCCGGACACCGTTGCAACACACAAGGACACACACATAGGTACGAGCACACATACATTTGCACCTTGACGCCAGCAAAAAAAAACACATGGAAACCAATGTCATGCAAACAAGCCGCAAGTGGGGCAAGCACACGGAGTAGAGCACGAGGACAATTAAAGGGGGAACGGCAACATGCATAAACAAGCAACTAGCAACTATTAATTTTCCATTATAAACAGACGAATGAAAATGAACGACAGACACTTTGAGATGAAAATGGAGTTGGAGTTGCGCATCGAATAGCGCATGGAGGTTGAAATTGAGTAATAAAAAGCAACTCAAATATGAAAAGCAATAAGTGGCATATGCAGATAAGAGGATCAGCGAATCAGATATTTCACAATGCATTTTGAAGGCTTGCCAAGCAGTTTCGCGGATTGAAGACTGAATCTTATAAAGCCGTTTCATATTTATCACTCGTTCTTTGACCCACTAAAATTTCATTAATACGTTATTTTCATCTACTAATTTATTTTTAATTGTAGACTGTAAATGTGTCTCAAAACTTTCTAACCATATTTAATGATTTTCCACTCATTATAAAATAAATGTATGTTACTATGAGAAAGACCTACAAATTGTAATTGACAATACTTTGTATTATTGCGCATATATCAAAAAGCGTATTTGTGATTCCCCAAAATTTGATTGCGAAAACTTAGAAGTTATTCAAGAATTAATTCGAGCAGTAATTGGGTCTTAATTGTTTTGGTTGACAATAGTTGGTATATTCTGTTTGGTATATTTTTTATGAACTAGTCAATATACTAAATATCATACGATATATGGTTTGTACATTGAAACGATAAATCGTTTTTGGATATGGGCAGAGAGTATCGCTCGCTACCATTCTTAGAATTACAATCTAATGTTTAGTCCTTAACATTTAATAGTATCGTTCAACACTTTTCATAATACATTGCAATTATAAATAAAAACAATTTTTATACCCGCTACCCAAAAGATAGAAGGATATTTTCATAATACATTGCAATTATAAATAAAAACAATTTTTATACCCGCTACCCAAAAGATAGAAGGATATTCTAACTTTGTGCCTCCCGAACATGTATGTAGCATGAAGAAAAAGTCATCACATAAAGTATATTTATTCTTGATCAGCGTCAGCAGCCGAGACGATACAGCCATCTCCGGCTGTATAAAGACCTAGAACTCAGAGACGAATAGCATACGCTATTTTCAAATAATTTCAGTATTTATGATTCCCGAAAATTGGGTTTGATTGAATTCAAACTTCAGAAATCATTTAATTTTAATGACCTACTGCAATCGGGAATATTTTGTAGCCTATGGAATAATAGTTTTCGGAATATTTTTGGTATATATATAGAATACGGTTTTATTGAAAGTGGATAGCGGGTATCTCACAGACGAGCGTAATCCACTGTAGTTTTTAAATCTCCAACTTAGTCTAAATCATTTGCTGAAGGCAACTTTTTAGTTAATATTTACTTAGCTTAGCAATGATATTATTTTAATACTGTTCAAATAGGAGTATTATATTGATCAGATCAAATAATACTTAAAGAGACAGTTGTCTGAACAACTTATTCAGCTACACGAAGCGACCATAAACTCAGAGTTCAACATCAGCTATAGTTGATTTATGCATATTGAGCAAAAACCGAGGAAATGAAAATCCAATGAAAAGCCTCACCGCGTACTATGTTAACGAAGAATACACCACCTATCCAACTTTCACGTTCGTTTTGTTTGCACAAGCACGAAAAGTTATTAAGATGCATAGACGTGATTTTGCATGTTTTAAAAAAAGAAGTGAGGGCGAGACAACTATAGGAATCATGCTTCCGACTTTGGGAATGACTTGGCTTGAAGACACTTAAAGCACTTTTAATTTTTTGAACAAATTTCCATTAGCACAAGCCGAGCCACAATCAAATGTCGTCGGTCTTTAAGAGATCGGCAGAGACACAAAGAAGATTCAGGCTGCTACTAAATGAAAAACTGTTTGGAGCAGCCTCATTGACATGCCTGACAAGAATTGAATTAAAAGTTTTTTGTGCTGCGCTTTTGTGACTCTCCAAAACAAATCTAAGGAGCAGCTGAAGACAGAGAATGGTAAACTGCGCGCCGCGTTTCAATTTTCATTGTGGGGCACTGAAAAAAGTTCCAGCCTCAAAATGCGCATTTAAATTGATTTGTAATTCGCGGTTAATTTGGTTGCCGTTGCCTCGTTATGTCGTTGTGTCGCTGTGTGTCGCCATTCTACCTCAATGTGGTTCCATGCTGGTCAATGGGACTATTTTATTCATTTTTTCCGTGCTCGTTTTTCCCTGCTTCATGTTATTAACGTAATTTGACACTGGAAGCGTGACAGCTGTGGCATTTTTTGTTCACATTTCCATCCCTCCTCTGGGAAACTGGGACACTTTATAGATAATCATTGCGAATATTCATAGGCTTGGGTGGCTAGGGCAGAAGTGTAAGGGGAAATAGCTTTCAGGGTTCATTGAACTTATTAATTATTAATTAATTTGTTAACTTGTCACAAGATCATTCTATGCATATTTAAATCACAATACATGTGGTTTAAAATCGGAATATATTGTATGATACAAAAAAAAACACGACATGTCATTTTGTGGGATTAAAACAATAACAATTAAAAAAGTGTTAATATGTCGAGTAGTTGTAAAAAGGAAATGATAACAATACAAGGTGAATACACTAAACAAACAAAACGTATCCTATAGAATCAAAGATCATTTGAGGAATAAGCCAAGTGTTAAATCACGAATAATCACAAAACACCCTATTGACTAAGGCTCAAATGTGAATGCATATTTTGAGCAAAACTGCAATATGCAGTTGCAGTTATATAAATCCAGCTGCCCATAGGGGAGAGGGGGAAGCACACACATTTCGATCAAAAACAACAAAACAATTGAATCGAAAAACCAATCAGTCAACATGGTTACCTCTCTGCAAAACATAGTCCACATGCTTGCCACATACACACCACATACATCTGTACTGTGTGTTTCGGCCACAGCATGAGCCTAACCCAAGCTGAGGCCAACTCACTGAAAATGCAACATTTTGTGCCAAAAAAGAAAAACAACAATACAAAAATTAATTGATGACGCATCCACATACACACACACACACACACTCTCACACATGACGCGCCAGCACTAATTGGCAGTAAGAACAACAACAACAACAACTACTACTACAATACCGTTATGTGGACCCACGAAGTCGATTTGATAACAGGAGACCGAGGGTAAATCCACTGGTTATGAAACGACTGCAGCCAAAGGGCGTGGGAATCGGCGAGGTGGGCGTGACAGAAGGCAAATCGATGCAGACATAGACGAACAGCAATCAATCAATTAAATGCCTGACTGCAACAGCTATAACAGTAACTGTAACAACAACAACAGCTGGAGGCAACATAATGTTGTCCATTGCAGAAACTGTTGCCGACTTTTAGGCGCTGTCAAGAAGTTGCAAGAATATTTGAGATTTATCCGAGTTGTTCAAGTTATTAAGAGTGATTTGGCCTGACATCATTTATTGCAGAATTTTTTTTGTTTGACAACATTTGGATAAACCGTTTCCAGAAAATGCAAGCGAAACAAATTGACTTCAGCTGCCTAATGATAATCCATCAAATCACGATGGGTTCCATTATTAGTATTCTAAACTGCTAAGAGCAGGGGAATTATACACATTTTAGTACATTATTAATACAAATTCGTATTATTTTCGGTAAAAAAAAATAACAAACATTAATGTGTTTTGTGATATAAATAAATAAATAAATTCGTTGTCCACTTTTAGATAATATGTGTAGGCATTAATGCAAAAAAAAAATGTAGATTTGCCGCTCTAAATGATTTCTCATATTCTCACAATATTTACCCTTCAATTTGATTGCTCCTCCCTACTTTCACCTAACGACATCACCTTGCGCTAATAGCTTCAATTGATTGTGTATAAATCAAAGCATAAAACATCCAGCTCAATCAAATAAATCGAAACGCCAATAAATAAAATAAATTTTGGCCTATGGCTGTAGTACTTAACACCGCTGTGTCGATTGAAATGAGCTCAGTTCACGTTACATTTTTGCAGCAAAATGATAAAAAGGACATTTTGTATTTGTATATTAATTGGATGCTTCCTGGGTGAAGGTAAGAAGGATAGATTTACAATATTCTGCTGAGCCAATTATAAATTTATTCCCTTTAGCCAACTCGCTCAGTTGTTTCAACTGTAGTACTTTGACATCGTGTCAGAATCCCAGCCTCCAAGCTTGCAACAATGAAGTTGCCGTTATCAATGGCTATTGGTTAAGTACTATTTATGCAGGAGTTTCTTTTTTGAATGCCAGCGACTCCTTTGAGTGTCTTTATCTCCCGTATTCGGCTCATATTGGTAAATAAAATTCTAAAAATTTCAGCTGCATTGATTTATAACAATTGTTTCGCTTTCTTGTTTTAATTTTAGATAATGCAAGCACCGTTCTTGAATTTAGTGGCTGCGTCTTCCGTGATATCGACATATGCAGCTTGCCTCAGCAATCGGATCGAAATGTAATTGATTGCCACGCCTGTAACTGGAACTACTGCAATCGAAATTCGGGTTCCTCTTTCATAAAAAGTAATTCTATCAAGCTCATCACATCTCTAACTCTGATTATCTACAAATTATTAAAATGCACTTTGTGAAAATTAAGCTGGAATAAAATTAATTAATTTTATTAAATATGTTTTCCATATTATCCAATACTAATAAGTAATGATAAGACATGATTTCACTTCTTTGAAATGTGAATCATTAAAGATTTTTATAAGCTGGCTTACATATCTGCTTCATATTTATTTTTGCTTGGACTTGGATCTATAATAAAATGAAATGTAATATGATATTTTGAAATATATTAAATTAGTAGGATATCATAATGATTTGATACTAATAATAATAAACATAATTTATAATTAGCGCTCACTTCTCAGTAAAGCTTCATATCATATTATATATTAAGTGGAGCTTTAATTAATATTATTTTATAACACCTTTTCCCTAAAATGAAGCATGCAGACAATAATATGTTTATTTATGGCTCATCAGAATTTAATGATTTACTGATTTACTGAAATAATAGACGAACACAGCTGTTCTGTATATTTCCATAGATTCCAACCGTATTTATTTATTTAGGTTAACTCACATAACAGATTGAATAAACGCTTCTCTTGACTTCTCCTGCTTGGTGGAAATTAGTTTGACTGCAGAAATCAAGAGTGCAACATGTCCATTAGAGGTCTAGTATTTTTATTGCTGCTGCTTTATACCTTTTATATGATCGAAGCCCAAAAAAGAGGTGATTAAACAGTAATTAATTAAAGGCATATATGAATATTTGCATTATATATTTTTTGTCTGGGCATTTAAGCTAAACCCACAAGTGATTCGATGAGACTGGTCAAAAGAACGAGAACAAAACTGTTGAATATGATGGAAAGAATACATCAGTAGAAGAACTCACACTTGGAGAGAACAACAATGCGGTTATATAAGCTCGTCAATAATATCGAAATTGACTTAATTATTATTTGTGATTTTTGCGTATCTTATCGTGGACTCGTTTAATTATCTACCGCAATAAATATTTATTTGGAGTAGTAAAGGAACACCCCTAATCATTGATTAGCTCTGAGTACTTAGTCACTATTGTGAAATCGCCTCTGCAAAATAAAAGTTATTATAAACTGCTCATTCTAAATTCTTCTCATTGCCAAGCAGCACAGCACAATCTTATCAAGTATCCGCCCCGATGCCATATCAAGAAGCAGATAACATTTACGTCAAACAGATGGTAAAACAATTTAAGTTAAAAATATATATATATTATGTGCTACCTATTGAGGTAGTAGTCGGATGTATTCATGGTTCCTAATTGTTAATCCTAGGTGCTCTAAGCGTATATCTTGGCCAGCATCAGGCCCATCGCAGTGGCAGCGATTGTGTAGACACTGCTACTTATTTTTCCAGCTGGATTCTTATTGCACTTATTGCCCGAGCAGACATTGCAAGTGCTCCTTCTCCAATTGTAACTGTACTCCGGTCTCAGCGACAGGCTGCATGGAGCCACATCTGGATGAATGCAGCCATGGAGCTGATGTGTGGCTGTCGTGTCTACAAAAAACAATTCAATGTTTATCTCTGGCAAAAGTATGAATATGAGATAAAACTACTTACTGCTTGCGAATGTGTATTTAAGAGCGAGACAGTCGAATCTCAAGCTTGTCAAATTTCTCACATTCTGATGATAAACGTTGAGATATTGACTCGTCTCATTGGCAGCTGCATTGGTGCAAGTTACTTTTTTGGGACTCCGGCAATCATTTGGAGTCACACAGGTGTAACAGGTGAGCGAAGTGGCTGCAAAATAGATTTAGTTTAAAATGCATCCATTTGATATTTAATCATTTCTCTTACCGAACTGCACACACATGAACGCGAGCAGCACGCTGACAATCAAAACTTTGTTATACATTGTAGCGCGATCTTGAAGTACTCTGCTTAGCGTTCCAGACTTTACTAAACACTTTGCGAGATTAAGAACTCATTTTATATGGACTAAAAAAACGGTTGGCGATAACTGTATGTTGTGGGTACTTCACCAGGTTGCTATAAGTCTACCCTTAAATAGTTAACAGCCGGCATGAAGTCATCACGATTGACCGTCTTTCACAGATTAGCTTATCATTTAAGCAATGTGCGGTGTAAGGCGTTTACTCAATAGTTCGAATTCCAAATACGCTTTGCTTTTGAGACAAAGTAATTAGAAGTTCTATAGTCTACTATCTTGGTTTCCAATATAATAAACTGTCGATAAAGCCGAATACGAAAATGATTTTCTTGAGATATATGAAACATTTTTTGTTTTGGTTGTTGTTTACTTTTTAAAATTTCATTTCACTTGGGTGGAATATTTAGATAATATTTGAGATAATAACGTTAACTATATTGAATTTGAAAATCAAAAAAACGTGGACATTATGTAACTCAACTATAATATGGTTTTGATATACTGGAAAATATTTACACAAATAGTTTTTAGTTTATTTTAAGTATACTTTCTAAAAGCGCAAAGAAACTTGTGTTATAATTGATCAAAATATAAATGCAAGATTGAAATATTCATTGTATAAATTATTTGTGTTTAAATTATTTTAGATGTCAAGACAAGGCCGAGAATAGAAGCAAGAATGGTAAAGCTACTCTTGCTAAAAGTTCCAGCAGGATTACGATTGCACAGATCCCAATCGCAGACATGGCAATTTTGGTACCAAGTGTTGCTATGACTGATGTTAAGCTTCAGTTCGCACACATCTATTGCCGGATGAAAGCAGCCCAGAAACTCATGGGTTCTAATATTGGCTGTAAATCGAAAGATATTATTTGTAAACTCTACAAATCGAAACTATACAATTTGAAACTTACACGGGTTGAAAGCGTAGGTGAGGTTCAAGCACTTGAACTTGTCGCTATGAGCAATAAAGGGCACATCTGCATGCATTGTCGCTAACCAGAGACTTGAGGCATTTGCTGTGGCATCATTGCAGACTTGTTGACTGGGCTGCAGACAGGAATCGAGTGTATCACAGCTTAAGCAGGTCAACGAGTTGGCTAAATAAATATATTTATTTGCTGAAGTGTTTCTCACACCACATAGTTCACTTCTCACCAAACTGAAGTCCCAAGATCGTCACGAGCAGCACACTTAAAATCACTTTTTCCCACATTTTATTCACACACACGTACGTTAAGAACACAAAAATATCACAGACTGAATTATTTTACTGCAACCCCTTGGGTTTTGTTAACAAAGTTATTCCTCAACAAAATTATTGACGATGCTTATATAAATTAGCAGAGCTATCTACCGAAAACCCGATAATAGTTTCTAAGACAAGCAGAAGGAGGACAATTCCCGCCAACCATTTTGTGAACCACCATTTCTTTATGACGTTTTTGAGTATCAATTTTCAAAGGTATTGATAACAGCACATGATAAAGGTGCATGGTTATTCGGTACTTTACCGTTTTAAAAGAATTTTGTCAACCGTTTTGGCTTATCTATGTTTTAGACTTAGTAATCGAGAACAATAATTCAATTGAACTTACTTAATAACCTAATTTAATAAACACTTCTATAGCGACAATTTCAAGTATTCATTTATTACGACAAATTGCTTTAATGCCCTTTTTATAATACTTTAATAGAGTAGGTATTAGCTGACCCTAACATTGGTTTAGGTTACAATATTTCCTAAAGAAAATCATTATTGAAAGAATGTATATATATATATTTTAAATTTTTGTGCTCCATATTAGATTTGTTGAAAGTTAATAAATGGCTTTTACCTCTTGCTTATGTGAATTATATTAGTATTCTATTGTGTATAAAACATATACCGAAAGTGCTTTCGATTCTGTTGCACACTTTCAAAATAAAAACAATTTGCTCAGTAAGCTATCAGACAATCATAAATAAAGTTAGCTCCTGATAATACAGTATTATTTCAATATACGCTTGTGACTCATTTCAATATCTAAACAAAACAAGAAAGCTACAATCGAGTGTATTCGACTTTGAGATACACTTTTTGAATAAAAGTAAAACAGTGTGATATTCATTTTAAAATATAATAAATTAATAGTCTGCACAAAACTAAAAATTTACCAAAGGCTATAACATATTTGGTATAATGTTCGATTATTATAAATTTGCTGGGGGGAAAGTGGGAAGTGGACAGACTGACAGACATACGGCTGGCTGTTGACGCTGATCAAGAATATATATTCTTTAATGGGTCGTAGCGGGTATAACAAAAACTAATAAGCATATTGCTTTCCAATGGAAAAACGGGTAAAAAAAAATGTGGCAAATTTGACGAATCAGTATTTAAATTCCCAACTATACAGCTTACCAAACATTCCTCAATGAATGGAAAAATAAATTGCAAGTATTCAAGTATAATTTCGACAAATATTTTATTTGAATTGTGTTAACAAATTGAATAATTAAATTAATCTTAAAGCGATCGCAGCTTAACCAAGAGCAAAGCCACAACAGAGCCAATCATTGTGTAAGAACTCTTGCTAAATGTGCCAGCCGGACTGCGATTGCAGTAATCCGTGGTGCAAGGAGTGCAAGATTTGGCCCATGTTGCACTGTTTGTGGCATTCAATGTCAGACTGCAGACTGGAATTGACTCGTGAATGCAGCCCAGAATCTCGGATTGTTTACTATTGTCTAGAGATCAATGAATTATGAGTTAACTCCAATTTACTTGATTCACAATTAACTACTTACTTGCTGCGATGAAATGGGTGAGGTTCAAGCACATGAAGTTAAGGCTGCCATTTATTTGTGGCACATCGCTGTGGATTGTGCTCAGCCAAGCACTTGTTGCATTCGCCGTTGTGTTGCTGCAAGTTTGAGTGCTGGGATTCTGGCAAGATTGAGGCGTATTACAGCTGTAGCAGGTCAGAGAGTTGGCTAAATAAATGCATAAAATATTAGCAAAATATTCTTTTCAGGCACTCATCTATATTTCTCACCAAACTGCAGACCCACAAATGCCACAAGCACCAGAGATAAAATCACTTTTGTCCACATTTTGTATTATTTTCTTATTTTTTTGAAGAGCGAACACAACTGTGCTGTTAAAGAACTTAATTCAGACTGGGTTAGGCAAAGCACTCAGTACTTTATGTATGTTAAGCTTGCACATATATAAACGTGATAAATAGAGTTTATGGTTCATAATATAGAGATAAGATTAAATAGATTTGAGTCAGCTTGCATTTGAAGTGTGGTGACAAATCCAAGAGGTAAATTCCTCAATAGTGTGGTCGCAAATGTTCTATAATCATATCATACTGTTGCACATACTGTTTTCACACAAAACAAACAATTCAGGAAATAATAAAAAAGCGAAATATATTTTTTTTCCTACCCTTTTATACGCTCTAAATAAAAGAGTATCAAGAGTATCATTGTTTTTATTGGTATACCAAAAAATACAAAATACCGAAACTAATGCGCTTGAATCTGAATTGAAAATATTACATAGTATTGAAAATATGGTGAATATGTTCTTCATTCGGATTAAATTTAAATTTAGCACATTGAAGAGCTAAAACATATTTGTTTTATCGATTGACATTTGACATTTGTGGAATAATGAATATAGCGTAGATACTCTGATAAGATAACAACTAAGAGGCCCCAATTCACTTAACCCTATATTTACTACTTTACATATTTAACAACAACAGAATTTGTTGAGTACGGATATTATTTATTTGGATTTTGCATCCTTGTATATTAAAGTCAACCTTTTAAATACTAAACAAATAACTTGATAAGAGTATAGATTACATGTATATTACATTCTTCCAAAGAATAATAAATAATTGATTACGATGTACTACTATTTCAAATATGTAATATGTATACATAATGTGAATCATAATTCTTTATATGGAAATCTAAATTTGACTCTATTATATTCCTTTAAAACAAAATAAAATTATAAATGCGTATCTTATAAACGAAGACTAATTAGCTTACTTATTTTTCAAAAATACTTTTAAACAAATAAGAATGTTACAGTCGAGTGTGCTCGACTGTGAGATACCCGCTACCCATTTTAAATAAAATCAATATGTTTTGCGGTATTATTTTCAAAATATACCGAATATACTGCAAAAATATCGATATAGTACCACATTCAAAATAAACGACGGCATAATATACCAGATTGTCGGCCAAAGCAACTAAAACCCCTAGTAAGTAGGCGTTTTTGCCCATGCAAAAGTATTTCTTTAATAACTTCCACAATTTTTATCTTATCTCAAATTTTCAGGAATCATATTTACTATAGTTATTATTGCATATACCAAAATTCGCAGCTCTAGCTCTAAAGTTACGCTTGTTATTCGATTTTTTTGATTTGCGGGGGCGGAAGTGGGCGTGGCAAAATTTTGAAACAAACTTGATCTGCGTGCAAATATAACAAATGCTGTCGAAACAAAATTATAGCTCTATCTCTTATAGTCTCTGAGATCCAGAGGACACGGTTAGATCGATGCCGTGATGATTGATGCTGATCAAGAATATATATACTTTATAGGCTCGGAGATGCCTCCTTCTACCTGTTACATACATTTCCTGCCGGCACAAAGTTATAATACCCTTCTACCCTATGAGTAGCGGGTATAAAAATATACAAAAGGCTATGTTTGGTATATTGATGTGGTTTAAAATATACCAGATTGTCAGCCAAATCTAAGTAGGCGTATTCCTCATACAAAATAATTTCTTAAATAACTTCTACATTTTTTATCTAATCGCATTTTCAGGAATCATAAAGATTCTAAATTTCGCTTATTATTCGATATAACAAATGCTGTCGAAAAATGTATAGCTCTATCTCTGATAACCTCTGGCATCTAAATGTTCATACAGAAACCAGATGGGCTTACATTTTCTGCAGGTACAATGTTATAATACCCTTCTAACCTATGTGTAACAGATAGTATATAATAATATTATATAATGATAAAAGCGTATCTTATAAAAACGAAGTCCAATTAGTTTACTTATTTTTCAATTTATTGTCCAATTTTAGCAGATGAAAGAATAATAAATAAAAGGTAATTTTACTGTTGCAAGTTTTATTGGTCGTTAAGCGAATCGGAAAAATCGAGTATTTGAAAATATTTGGTGACCAAGCACAGATCAAGTATTTTGATGGGTTTTACAAATATTTCAAGAATAATACAAATACGATATGCAAATGTATTTACTATCAAAAACACAAGTATCATAACAAAATAGTCAATTTGCAATTGCAAACACGTCCTAATGTCTAAACCCAATGCCGAGCATTGGCCACAGCAAATAAACAAGAGAGAAACAAAAGAAGACAATATAGAAAAATAGATGACAAAATGAGTGCAAAAAAAAGGGACAATGTTTCAAAAATTGAAAAGCATATATCAGCATCCTGGCCATTGCCAGGACATGTCACGCATAACTAAATACAAAGCGAGATAGAGAGAGAGAGAGAGAGAGAGAGAGTGAGACAGGATATACAAGTGAAACGAGAAATAACAACAAGAAGCATAAGCTTCTGCCAAGGATACGTTCAGGATATTAAATGACAGGACAAATGGCAAATGCCTGCTCCACCAACTGGTCCACCTCCTGCCACCTCCAGCCACATCCTGCAGCAGGTACTCGAAGGTAAACGAAAAGCGCAAATCCTGTGAACAAAACCAGGAGACAAACAACAAACAACAAATAGCTGCGGGCTAGATTTATAAAAATGTATATACGAGTGTGTCTCTTTCTGTATCTGTAACTGTATTTGTGCCTGTTTGTATGATAGGTAAACAACAGAATTACAATATGCTTTTTTAAAAATTAGAAAAACAACGTGCAATAGTCGAGGCGACAGGACAATAATGCTGTGATGCCCACGATAAGCATCCTTAGCGGCAAACCGAGGGCGACCAGAGGCAACCCAAAGACAAACACAAACACAAACACAGGCTCAGACCTTGGTTGGGAGATGAGAGATGGCAGGAAGGTGGGTTGGGGGACATGGCAAAAGTCGCTGGGATGACAGTTGAGTTACATTTCGGGTGTTTGAGGAGGGCAGGGGGCGTGGCATATACGTTGCAACAAACTGAGTGCCATCGGAGTCGGAGTCGTCGTTGTCATTGTCGTTGTTCTACGAGAAACTAGCAACATTCCTATGCATTGCATTAATTTTCAAGTCACGTATCCTTTTTAATCCTGACAAGAATATTATTTCCATAAAAAATGGAAGCGAGAGCGCGCGCTCCAAGCCTTCACATACACAGCCACATCCATAGTCACACACGCATCGTCTTCGAAATCGTTTGGAGCATCAAGCATACGCCACGTATGCCACAGCCGAATCATAGACATGCAAGCAAACAGCGACACATGTATTTAATTTTATTTTATACACACACACACACACAGATACATTGATATATACATTTCAGTTAAAGCATCAACACGATTGCCTAGTGTCAGCTTAAAGCGCGAATCCATTGCGTATGCGTAATGTGCCACACTTGCGGCTTAAAGGATTTCTGGTTGAGCAACAGCTAAAAAACGAACCACTCTGATTCTGTTAAGCATGTTAGAGACTTATTTTACGTTGCAGCAAATTAATACAAGTGCCTTGGCTGTCGATTTAATAACTGTATATTAAAGAAATTAAGATATACAGCAATAAAAGATAAAGTAGAGTATCATTTTAAAAGGAAAAAAAAAACACATAATTCATAATTCAAATTTATTGATAAAACTGTTATGCAGTATTAGAGGTGATGTTAAAAATTAAATTTTCAATTAAGCACTTTCAATTATCAATGACATGTATTCAAAAACTAAAGTTTCCATTATAAGAAAAAAAGGCAACATGATTAATTATGATTTATTTTTTAACGATATACCGCAGTGTTATGTAAAATTTTAAATTTAAAAATACTATTATAAACTCAACTTCGTGACTATTAAGCTGTTAGTCACGAAGTTGCTAATTTTTTTTTAAATAATTCAACAACTCACTAACAAGCAAAAATAAATATAAAAAGATAAAAAACTTAATATAGTTTTGCATTAGTCTCATTGCCATTTTAAAGAACACTGCCGTAAATAAATAAAACTATTTTAATTCAATAATTAACACACCAATTAATTTTAAATTCGGAAGGCAATACTAAATATTAATGTTGTCCTGAACTTTGAAAACATATAACTCACATAGTTAGTCTCCACTTCGGCGAGACAGTTGACTTGAATGACTGACAGTCGAAGTGACCCCACGACAACTTCGAGCAACTATTCGCGAGGCAGTAGTTAAGCCGCATCTTGTTGTTGTCTTAGCTTATGGCTCTTACAGCCAGACGGACATTCGCCATTGTCTGACGAAGCTGGCGATAGCGAAGCCTTGGCTTGAACATTCTCCCAGCAAAGGACATAGAAAATGTGAAATTTGTTTGTTTCGTACATTGATGTTGAAAGTTTTTGCAGCTGCTGCAGCAGACAATGCATGGGAGTCGCTGTCTGTATCGCTCTCTATAGCTGTCCATAGCATGCCATGGGACTGCCTTATTATTACAGTTTGTCGATTTGTTTGTATTGCAGTCTACATTGTTGTTCTGTTTTTGCAACAAAAACAACAACAATAAACTTGTTGTCACTTGTTGTACTTACGAGCTGTAGTCTTACTTTGTCTATCTCTGTCTGGCTGAAGATATACAATGCTGGCCAAGCATCCTGGCTGCATCAGAACTAACAAGCAATCGATTGTAATAAATTATTTGCAGCTATTGTAATTTGTAATGTTGGCAAATGTCAGACAAAAAACGAAATTCCATCGACAGTTTTCCCCTAACAAATATTGTATCTGAAATTTGCAGTGATCTTTTGTGAGATCTGCAGGAAATTCATTTCAATTGTTTAACTATTTTGAAAATATGCAAATTTTCATTTGGCTAATGATATAAATATTTAATTGTTGTCCAAGCTAATTGATCAATGTTCAGAGCACATGCAACACAAAGTTTCATTAGCCAACTACAAAATTATAGAGAGCAGCTGCGTCTCTTATGTTGGTCCATTCATCATGTGCACTTTAAGACACTTCTACAGGCAACTTTCAAGTATCATCGTAATTGACCCGGAAAGAGCTTAGAGCCAAATATTTACACAGCATGTCAGCTGAGGGATGGGCGTAGTCGAAGTTATCTCATATCAGTAACTATTCAACTGCCACCCTTTAAAAACTTCAATGCAAGTACACTTAATGATGGGCCCAAAGCAAATAGAAGTTCAAAAGACCAAAACAAACATTTGCATAACATATGCAAAGTGAACAGATACAGATACATTTGCTGCTGCACCTACAGATACTTTTGCACCTATAGATACTTGTGCAGATATAGATAGTGATACATATGCTGCATGCTTGTTTGCCTTCATAATTTTGGACTATCAACATTGTAACAGTCTTTCTCTTTTCCTTTATCACTTTTCTTTGCTGCACACTAATTGTTGATTAAACGGTGCAAATTGTCGTTTGGCCTCAGTTCCATTTCAGAAGCCAACGCCAATTGATAGCGTGTGTCCTATAGAATTGTCTGTCGTTGAGTCGAGTCTCTTGTCAAAGCAGTTGGCCGAAGAGAACACAGAGCAAAGTGTGAAAGACTGAAAATGTGCGTGAGTATGTGTGTGGGGGTGCATTTGTGTGGCAAGGAGCAGCGACTTGGGTCATTGCAATTTCGCACGTGAACTTGTTAACAGTAAAAACAATGCATGTGTTGCCACATGAAACGGCAAATTGAACGAGCATCGCAAGATAGCATGAAAGCAAAAAAGGGGTTAAAGGAACTTGCAACTAGCAAATCGATGATATGAAAACAGCAATAACAACTTTGTTTTACCTAAATGAAAACTGCCTGCTAGTGACACTATAACAATAAAATCATTTACATTTATGCTTTTTAAAGAAGGTAAATAAAAATCCACTTTACTACAATTTGAATTACAATAAATCCCGCGCTCAGCTGTATACGTTCTCATAGCAGTCAGCTTTTTATGGGTAGCAATATAGTGCAGCCCATTACCAGTGCTGCCCATAAAAACAAACATTTGAATTTTTCAAATTTGTATTATGTTTACTGGTGGTAATTTAACAGTCTTCGCTTTAAATGCCATATAAGTAAACCAAAAATTTGCATTTTTCAAATTTTTATTTCGTTTATTGTGGTAATTTAACAGTCTTGTTCGCCTTAAATGCCGCTAACAGAAGCAATCCAATCTCGCACTGACGCCACTCTGGAGTACACACCCGGATATTCTGGACGCGCACAGCCATAGCCCCAGGAGACCACACCCCACAGCTTACCCTGAGCAACCAAAGGACCACCCGAATCTCCTTGACAGGCATCTTTGCCACCCTCACGCAAA
This sequence comes from Drosophila kohkoa, assembly GCA_019972355.1. Taxonomy (NCBI): domain Eukaryota; kingdom Metazoa; phylum Arthropoda; class Insecta; order Diptera; family Drosophilidae; genus Drosophila; species Drosophila kohkoa. The sequence continues at coordinate 2,334,498 of BJEL01000003.1, read as the reverse complement.
CCAGCACACAGCATGCGATCCGTTATGCTGCCAGTGTAGGCTTCATTGCACAGCGTTTGATTCACCTTGGGCACGATGACGGCACGCAGAATTACATCGGACTCTTCCCAGTTTTGTGTGTTGCCCCAGCCGGAGATGGTGACGAGTGTTCCATCATCTATGTCATCGTTCTGCTCCGGCAACTGCACAAATGCCTGTGTTATATTTGACGCATTGTACTGCTCCAGTTCTAGCACCGCAAAGTCGTAGTCTATGATCTGGGAATTGTACTTGGGATGGCGATGCACACGCTTGATCGGCACCAGCACTCCGCCAGTTTCTTTGCGAGTGGAGCCAATGCGCACCTTGGCGCTGAATGTTGTGGAGCTGTCCACACAGTGGGCAGCGGTTAGAACGACACGCTCACCAATCAAGGAACCGCCACACATGTGATAGGAGCGCTGCAGCGAAATTTGGTAGGGATACTCCTCGATGGTTGTCTCCACACCACCCACAATGCGTCCATCCAAGCGGGGCTGCCTCAATGGGGGTTGCATTGCCTGGCAAGCAGCAGCAGCCAGCAACAGGGGCAGGAGTAGTGTTGTCCAAGCGAGCGTCATGTTGATTTGCCGGATTTTAAGTGGCGCTAGACCAACATTTATCGTCTTTATATACGATGTTGCTGGCGTATCAATCGCTTTTGATTTCGGGGTCAATCATTGCACATCGCTTGAAGGTGTCCACTTGGCCTAGTTAATCTGACGCCGCTACTCATAAAAGTTTACGACCTACCAACTGTAGCGTCGTCATCGACTTTATCTTGGTGCAATTAACCCAAGAAATGGCATTACAACTAATACCCAGGCATTAGTGCTTGTCAAGGGCTCGTTGCTCTATCGCTAGTTTATTCCGACAGACAACAATACAATCTACAACTTAAGATTGCATTGCAATCCGCTCTTAAAATCAATTATTGTCGATATATTGCTAGAAGTTTGCTGGGAGTCTTTTTCTCTTATATTTTTTACACTTCAAATGAGCTAAAATTTTGATTAAAATTTCGTTTTTACTAATCTAATCAATCTACAATTCTAAACATACGAAATTTAAGAGTAGAGTGTCTTTTTTTGTTATATGAGTTTGCCATTTCTAAAAAGTAGTGTATCGCAAAATAAAGTACAGTAGATTCCGGTTATAACGACTTTCAAGGTACCGACCATTTTACGTCGTTCTAACCGGAGGACGCACTAACCGGAAGGAGCAAAAAAAATTTTTTTTGTTTATTTTATGGTTGCCAGTTCGTAATAGGCTTTTAAAATAAAACAAATTAATTTTTAAATAAAAAAAAATTTTTTTTGAGACATTTTGCGGGTGTAATGCACAAGTGTCGAGCTTAAACTGAATGACCACTTCATTGCACATTTTGTCCATTAACTCACATTTGGCGAAATTACGCATTCAAAAAAAAAAAAGCAGAAAAAAACTAGAAATATAACAGAATAGGCTATGTGGTCTGCACACGCACGCTGTAAACATTTGTGAGACGTCAGCATTGCACTTCGACTGTCTCTCTCTAACAGCAGCGTTGCTAAGGCGACGGCTAAGACTGACAGAAAGTAGTGAGCATGATACAATAATACAAGGTAGTGCCGTCGTACGCTTTTTCGTTCGGCTACAGAGTGTTATCGCTCAGTGCGCTCGTGCTTGTTGAAGCGAAAGGTTGTATGCGGACGATTTTTTCCCTAAATATTAACCCTTGTGCAAGACAAAAATGTCAGATTGCAATTATATTGTATATAAATATGAACTTTATGATAGAATTAAGAACCTGAACTAAATAATTGGTAATCAAAAACAAAAACAACGATTACTATCCAATTCCAAACTATTAAAAATTAAATTATAAAAAACATTTCAACTGTTTTTAATATAGTGGAACAATTAAACCCTATGCGCCATTGAAGGGTTAATCACAAAGCTCTACTGTCGATTCTTTCGCACTCACTAGGCGCAGTCGTTTCACTCGCACTTATGTACGGTGTCGATTACGGACAGCTTTTTGACGACGGGACTACCTTGTATAATTGTATCATGGTAGTGAGAGTCTAAGAGCTTCGTGTCGCTGCTACGCACACAAGCAAGGGTGCCGATCACTGATATATACATACATACATTTCTAATTACGCCGTTTGATGCTTAAATTTGTTGGCAATCCGGTTGAATTCTGAAAAATTTCGTCGGTATAAGCGGTTAGTCGCTAAAAGCGGAGACGTTCTAAGCGAAGGCGCTTTCATATAAGTTTGTATGGGGACCAACCAAGCCATCGAGTTTTCGTCGTAATAACCGGTCGGACGCTATAAGCGGAGTCGTTATAACCGGATTCTACTGTAGTTCGAATGAACATTTATAATATATACATATTTTCTTATAATAAACAATATTTAAATTCAGTAACTATTCAAAGTTAATCATTCATGCAGTAACTATTGAAGGATTTTCATTAATTCCGAAAATAAAATGCAATTTTAAGAATTACAATTTAGTCTTTGATTATATCTTTGACAATATGTAAACCTAAAATATTGTGTCTACGCTTACAATTAAAAGTTTGAAGTGTCTAACTTTTAATTGTAGCTAATAACATATATTTATAATTGTAAATCATGAAAAGTTCATGACTTGAGCCAAGTCAAGAACTTGTTATTCGATGGCATTTCAGTGATGCGGTTCAGCTTCAAGCCATTCGACTCCGCCAGCTGTCGTAGATCTCGGATATCTCTAATGCCCCACGCTGCATTACGACTCCTGAGGTTGGCGTCGAAGTCCACATTGCTTTGGGGCGTCAGCTGCCCATCTTGAGCATATGGACCATAGGTGAAGAGCTTGCCACCGGGTTTAAGCAATTGACCCGCTGCACGAAATAGACCAATGGAACAATTCCACGGACTGATGTGCATCATGTTGCAGTTTAACATGTAATCATAGCTGGCGGGCTTCACATGCTCCAGCGTTTTGGCCTCCCATTCCGACAGGTCCTGCGATATGTCCACGAAGAGCGGAGCACAAATATTGCCTGTGACACAGTCAGCTGCATAGGCAGCAATTGAATCAAAATCCCGGCGTTCATATTCTGTTGTTTGATACCTAATGTTGGCCACCAATGGCGCCAAATACCCGGCATGTTGCCCCGAACCAGAGGCTATCTCCAGCAGGCGCAGCTGAGGCGTTTGCTTGTCAACCTGAGCCAGCAACGCCTCCGAAATGGGTTGAGAGTTGCGATCCGCCGAGGGATGAGTTCGTTTTATGGCGCTGTGCAGCAAAATAGTGGTATGGAACAAACGTTTCAATGGTTGTGTGAGGCTGTGTTTAAATTATTAAAATTATAGAAAATATTATAAAAACCACAATTTACCTCATACTGTATGACCTTATCAAATGACGATGAGATGTGCATCTGTTTTTATTGTTTTGTTTTGTTTTGTTTTGATGTTTTTGTATTGTATAAACATCAGTGTGACCGCACGCTGAATATAAAATATACCAAAATATTTCACCACCAGTAAAATATACCACACTTTAAAAAGAACCGCAAAGTTTGCTAACTGCTTTTTGTTATTCGAGTATATTTTCCGCCCTGGACTAGTCACACTATTTAATATAGCGCATTTTAAGCTTATTACAATAAATAAATTATTACGCCATAAGATTCTTGCTGCTTCATGCAATATTTTAAACGCAATTTTAAATGACAGCCAGAGTGATTCCGTATGTAAACAGCTAGTTTTGTCCTTTTTCTATAACCTCATATGATCTGATTAAAAAAATTCAACTATTTAAATACTCGCAACTTTTTCCATAAGAAAAAGGATCGCCTACGTCTCGTTCCTTTTTAGAGCAATATACGCACTGGTGTCATCGCAACGTTGGAATCTCACTACTGTGTAATTTTTTTTTGTTATTAAATTCGAATTATGTTCCGGTGTGACCACAAAATATTTTAGTATCACGTTTGGTGCAAATGGTCACACATAATTTGCAGTATATACGCCACAACTATCGATACCTTTCAAGTGACAGTGTTGCATAGTGATATATCAGCCTTGCACTTCATTTATCTTCTGCCTATCGGGCAACCGCCACATTCCACAGTGGGACATAAATTCTGCCACTTTTCTGGGCATTGTTTTGTTTAATAAATTGTTGCACTACAAATAAACTGCGCAATGTCTGATAATGACGATGATTTCATGTGCGACGATGATGAGGATTATGGCCTGGTAAGTGCTTCACATTTAACATTTAACTCCACGCACTGTCTTTAATGCCCACCCGGCATCTGCTTGCAAATTGCAAATTCGGCATCGGCATCGCAATATTTTAGGAATACTCCGAGGACAGCAATTCAGAACCGGACGTGGATCTGGAGAATCAATACTACAACAGCAAGGCACTGAAGGAAGAGGAACCTAAAGCGGCGCTCGCCAGTTTTCAAAAGGTGCTCGATCTGGAGAATGGTGAGAAGGGTGAATGGGGCTTCAAGGCGCTGAAGCAGATGATCAAAATCAACTTTAGACTGGTAAGTGAAGCACAAGCTGTATCTTGACATACATTTAACATCGTCAAATTCGCAGTGCAACTATGAGGAAATGATGGTGCGCTACAAGCAGCTGCTCACTTACATAAAGAGCGCAGTCACTCGCAACCACTCTGAAAAAAGCATCAACTCTATACTGGATTATATATCAACCTCGAAGAATGTAAACAAATCATAAATATGGCGAATTCAAAGAACTTTCATTTAAAGTCTACAACCTTTTTCAGATGGCGTTGCTGCAGAACTTCTACGAGACAACTTTGGATGCACTGCGTGATGCTAAGAACGATCGCTTGTGGTTCAAGACAAACACTAAGCTGGGAAAACTTTATTTCGATCGCAGTGACTTCACCAAACTGCAAAAGATACTCAAACAACTGCACTCCAGCTGTCAGACAGATGATGGAGAGGATGATCTCAAGAAGGGTACGCAATTGCTGGAGATTTATGCGTTGGAAATTCAAATGTACACAGTGCAAAAGAACAACAAGAAGCTCAAGGCTCTCTATGAACAATCCTTGCACATCAAGTCCGCTATTCCACATCCTCTCATCATGGGCGTCATACGTGAGTGTGGCGGCAAAATGCATCTACGTGAAGGAGAATTCGAGAAAGCACACACCGATTTCTTTGAGGCATTCAAAAACTACGATGAGAGCGGCTCCCCAAGGCGCACCACATGCCTTAAATACTTGGTGCTAGCTAATATGTAAGTGATCTTAATGTAAGAATACGATTTTGTAAACTACAATTGGCTCGTGCTTTCTTCAAGCACTGGTTGGAATGTGTTTAAACTGAACCTAACCACTAAATCGTACTACTTTTAATTTATAATTTGATATATCGATGCATAACTAATGTGTTCGCCTTCTTCGGCAGGTTGATGAAATCCGGCATTAATCCGTTTGACTCGCAGGAGGCAAAACCATATAAAAATGATCCAGAGATTTTGGCCATGACAAACCTGGTTAATTCTTATCAGAACAATGACATCAACGAGTTTGAGACTATTCTACGTCAACATCGCAGCAATATTATGGCTGATCAATTCATTCGCGAACACATCGAAGACTTGCTGCGCAACATTCGCACTCAGGTGCTCATTAAACTGATTAAACCATACAAGAACATAGCCATACCCTTTATAGCCAATGCACTCAACATTGAGCCCGCCGAGGTGGAGAGTCTGCTAGTTTCCTGCATTTTGGATGAGTAAGTTCACTTAGTGTTTCTCACTTCGAGTTGAACTAAAAAACTTCATTTGTTATTTTACAGTACCATCAAGGGACGCATCGACCAAGTGAATCAAGTTCTTCAGTTGGACAAAGTTAACAGCAGCGCTTCACGATATAATGCACTGGAGAAATGGTCCAACCAAATCCAATCGCTACAGTTTGCTGTGGTACAGAAAATGGCTTAGACATTAGACAACGTTTAAGACCAAATCGAAATAATGGAAATATTAAAAGAACCCAAGAAAAAAAGAATACAGGTACTCTGTCTTATCATTATACCAAGGGACATAAGGAAATTCCCACCTTATCATTAATAACAGCTGAGCGATTAATACTTAAACGACTCAACAAAGCACGCAATCATCACACGATTTCTATCGCCTGATATGCATACGCGGAAAGGGCTTTCAGAGTGAGTTTTAGATTAGAACAGTAACATGTCATTAACGAGCGATAAGCCTTTTTGTTATCACACTATCCACTGGGCGTGCTAGCAGATTGTAAATAAAAAAATTATTCTTGGGCAATATCAGACTACTTCAACTTTGTATTACTAGAGAATCACCGTTTGATTAGAAGTTTAATCCAATCATAATAAGGAACCCCTACCTAAAAGAAAACATTATTATTCTTCCAAGAATATTCCATTGCAAATATTAAAATATTGAAGGACAAAAAAAAAGGAACTTAAATAATAATTAGGCTGTTCTCTTCTTTTACATATAATGTACCGTTTTCCACTAGAACTATCAGAACCTATCCGAATCAAAACTGATTAAAAAAAATGTAGTAAAGTTTACAATTGGGAAAAAACTGGATACTGACTAATTGAACCAAAACATTCGAAGTCGATATAGCAGTGGAAACAAATGGGTAATTTTCAATGATTAATTTTAGGAAACCCAATAAGTAAATATTTATTGGCGCGATGGTCAACATCCAGAGGTACAATTTGTAATCACATCGCCTCTATAAATTTTCATACGGCAAAAATTTTTGAATGATAACAAGCTACCATTTAATCAAAATACAATACACAGCTTATAAAACTCTTTGGCAAAGTAATTCATATATCAGTGAGCTTATAAAATACTTAAATTAATTGTTTAGATAATAATCGAATTTTAAACGGTGTTCGGAGCTGGCCTTTGTATTATTTCTATAGTTTGCGGCTTCATGTTACGTCTGAATATCCATAGTCTTAATCTGTACATCCAAAATACGACCACACAGAAGATAAGAAGTAAGACATAAACTATGCAAAGACTGCCAATTGCCAAGCCAGGTCTCTCCCAGTCCAGAATAAAGTAAATGTAGTGTTCACCAAAACTAGAAGAGTAAATAAAGAGTAAATGATACAATATCAAAAGGAATTGGTTAGATACTACTCACATGTCTAAGCCACCTGCAAAATAGTAGATAAGCGAGAAGAGGGCATAGATCAGACCCACACAGATTGGAAATACAAAGTGCATGATGTGCGTGGGAAAAGCCACCAGGAAAAAGTCAATAAACATGAAAACTGAATTAAGAGCATGTTCCCAAATGTTATAGAGATCGACTTCGTCCTCAATGTCTGCAATAAATAATGTGTTGCTTAAAATGAAGTTAATTTAAAATATATCAGAACTCACTGGGATGAATTGTCGTCCAATAGACGAATGTTATTACCAGGGCCAGCACTGTGGCCGTAAAGTGCGAGGCCCAATAAATTTTAAGGCAGCAACTGCCGGGCTCTGCAATTTACGAATATTGTTAGGAAACTGAAGCGACGAATAGAATTAAATCGTGTAATTAAACCTACTGAAATAATTGGGATTATTGAAGTATATTGTTGTTATCACAGCTCCAAAGATGCAGGCATAAGTGACCAAGGTAAAACCCCAGTCCGTCAAATAAATGAACCATTTGCCATGATTGAAAGTTTCAATAACACTGCCCAACCATCCACCAGCAAAAAAGGCTGCCAAACACCATCGATATATTAACCATATGTAGGATCGTTGCCCTCGCTGCCATTGGGAACGACAGAAATCAGCGGGTTCCTCGTGGTGCAATGAGAACTTGGACTTCTGGAACTCATCCAGCATGGGCTGGCAGCAGCATTCCTGGCTCTGATCACGCATGCCGGCTAAAATCTGAACTAACTAAGCTAGAAGAGAACAGCTAACTGAAACAGCGGTAGAATAAGCACTGACGTTAGACAAATTAACGAGCCCACCAGGTGGGCAATGATTCCATAAATAGTTTCAGCTGGATGGCAATTCAAGTGCCAGTTATCAGTGGACGATCCTTATCGCCAGATATGTGTAACTGTAAAGCACTCCCAATATGTCTTTCTGATAAGCCAAAAAGGCGCTGTCATTGATGTTGGCCCACAAGCAAACTAACCCAACCACGCGGCAAACAGTTGGTGTGCTGACCTTTGTCTGGAAGATTTCTCATGGCACATTCTTCGTGTTTAATCAACTTTCTAGTAATCAAAGCAGTGCATACCCCAAAGAGTTACGTAGCATGCAGCTTATGAAGGTGAGCAGCAAAGCTTTAATGAATGACGTCTAATCAATGGATTCCACGATTTTATCAATTGTTTATTAACTTATTCAACTAACAGTTACTTAAACGCGTTGCACTTTCTCCGGAGCCTCTCGAGTTTGCATTACTTCCATTGGGGGTTGAACGCATCGCTCATAGATCCATATTCTGAAGCGGTAGATCCAGAAGACCATAACGCAAAAGATTAGGGCCAATACAATGCAGCCACAAACACTGCCAATGGCCAAACCTGGCCTCTCCCAATCCAGAATGAAGTAGATAAAGTGATTGCCACCACTGAAAACGTAAATGAATTTAGATCTAAGGTACTACTGGCAATTATAACTACTTACTAGTCTGTGCCGCCAGCAAAATAATAGATGAGCGAAAATATGCCATAGGTCAGTCCAATGACTAGTGGATAAATGAAGTGCATGAGGCGCGTGGGAAAGGCGACCACGAAACAATCGATGAGCATGCAAACGGAATTGAAGGCATGCGCCCAAAGATTGTACAATCCAATTGGACCACCAGCCATGCCTTAAAGAAGAGTTCTTTAGTAGAGTGCTTCTGCAATAAAATTCAAGATCTACTTACTAGGATAGAGCGCTGTCCAAAACACCAAGGTTATCATCAAAGCCAGTACTGTTGTGGTAAAGTGCGAAGCCCAATAGATCTTAAGAGCCCAACTGCCGGATTCTGCAATTGAATTGAATATATATGTATTTCGTAGCAATTCTCAAAGTATTTAAGATAGTCAAGATACTAACCAAAGTAGCTGGGCCTAATGAAATATATGGTGGCCACAACAGCACCATAGGTGCAGGCATAGAAGCACAGGACGAAGCCCCAATCCGTCAAATAGATGAACCAGGTGCCCTCATTGAAGTGCTGAATACAACTGGCCAGGACACCGCCAGCAAAGAAGGCGGCAAAGAGCCAGCGATAGAGAAGCCAGATGATGGAGCGATCGCCTCGCTGCCATTGGGAGCGACAGAAATCACCGGGCTCATCGTGGTGCAACCTGAACTTGGACTTCTGGAACTCATCCAGCATAGGCTGGCAGCAGCATTGTGAGCTGGGGTCGCGCATGCCGGCGGGATGAACTCGACGTCGACGGCGCTGGACAAGTGCTGCTAAAGCGGCCCAAAGCAGGTGGCTCAAACGGCGATAGAATGAGAACTGTCGCAGCCATGGCATTAGCTGGGCCAACAGGCCTGCCAATTTGGCATTATTTCCGCGAATAGTTCGAGTTGAATGGCAATTCAAGTGTAAAAATTATCAGTCGACGATCCTTATCGCCAGATGTCGTACATACGTATGTATGTCTGGGAATAAGCAACATACAACTGGAAAGCGCTTCCAATACGCCTTTTTTGATAAGCACCAACAACCGATTAGCCGCTGTTATTGATGTTGTCCACAAACAAACTAAGTTTGTGGGCACGCGTCAAAGCGTATTTGCCTTTGGGTGGAAGATTTCCCACGTTTCCAGTCGCTTTGTCGCATAGTGTCGCGGAAAATGACCCGCGTCAAATGCGTTGTAAATTTTTAAACATATTTTTGGGAATTTTTGCACATGATTCACAGACGACCATAAGCCTTCTTGATGATAAACTATCAACTGAAGTTTACGATGTTTTTCTAATGGCCTTCGAGATAAGAGACCCGTCTATTGAAATCGCAACAAATCAGCAATTTCATTCAAACTCGCACACTTTACCAATTTATCATTTATAATTTAACATTTAATCATATTATTGAAGCATTGTTATTGGGGGACGTCAAATGTTGGTGCTTCAGTCTGGAACTTGAACTCGTCTGTTTTATGAATCCCTATGGAATGGGACCCCAGACCCACTTCGTGGTACGTAAGCGGCGACACTCGAGTAAAGCCCCAAAGCTATAGATAAGCACTGTGACTAATAGTAGAATTAACAATTGTCGGGTCATTCGCAAAATAGGCGCCGCCATAAAGAAGTTGTAAGTATTTTATTTTTGTGAAATACGATTAGCAGGAAACAAAAATATATAAATTTCCAATCATTAAAATTTAAGTTCTTAGAATGATTAAAACAATATTATTCATGGTTCAAAGATTATCAAATACAATAAAACCAAAATTATTCAAGTATTCAACCATAAACAAATTGTGCTTTGATTACTTTCTACGAGGCATATTTAAATGTTGCAGTGCGAATTATATCAATCACAGACTTTCTCAAAGCTAAACAAGACCATCACTTTAGTTTCACGCACATCCATAATTTAAATTCAAAATTTTGCCACAAATCTATTGCAGTCGACATGCAATATTATTATTAGATATGAATACGAATATGGCTGATATCTGTTAGAGGCATTCGAATACCCGTAGAACTTTTAGCGACACCTTAGATTTTCACTGAATACTAATAAATGTATTAGAACTCACTTGGGTGAATAGTCGTCCAATAGACGAATGTTATTACCAGGGCCAACACTGTGGCCGTAAAGTGCGAGGCCCCATAAATTTTAAGGCAGCAACTGCCGTGTTGTGTAATTTACAAATATTTTTTTGTTAGGAAATTAAAGCGACGAATAGAATTAAATCGTGATATTAAACTTACTGAAATAATTGGGATTATTGAAGTATATTGTTGTTATCACAGCTCCAAAGATGAAGGCATAAGTGACCAAGGTAAAACCCCAGTACATCAAATAAATGAACCATTTGCCATGATTGAAGGTTTCAATAACGCTGCCCAACCATCCGCCAGCAAAAAAGGCTGCCAAACACCATCGATATATAATATTAACCATAAGTAGGATCGTTGGTTCCTGGTGGTGCAATGAGAACTTGGACATGGGCTGGCAGCAGAACAAAGAGTTACGTAGCATGCAGCTTATAAAGGCAAGGCAAAGCTTTAATGAATGATGTCTAATCAATGGATTCTCCGATTTTATCAATTGTTTATTCACTTATTCAACTAACAGTTACTTAAACGCGTTGCACTTTCTCCGGAGCCTCTCGAGTTTGCATTACTTCCGCTGGGGGTTGAACGCATCGCTCATAGATCCATAATCTGAAGCGGTATACCCAAAAGACCATTACGCAAAAGATTAGGCCCAATGCAATGCAGCCACAAACACTGCCAATTGCCAAACCTGGCCTCTCCCAATCCAGAATGAAGTAGATAAAGTGTTTACCATCACTGAAAACGTAAATGAATTTAGATCTAAGTTACTACTGGCAATTATAACTATGTACTTACTAGTCTGTGCCGCCAGCAAAATAATAGACGAGCGAAAATATGCCATAGGTCAGTCCAATGACTAGTGGATAGATGAAGTGCATGAGGCGCGTGGGAAAGGCGACCACGAAACAATCGATGAGCACGCAAACGGAATTGAAGGCATGCGCCCAAAGATTGTACAATCCAATTGGACCACCGGCTTTTTCTTCAAAAAGAGTTCGTTAGGAGAGTTCCATCGCAATTGAATACAATATCTACTTACTAGGATAGAGCGCTGTCCAAAACACAAAGGTTATCATCAGAGCCAGCACTGTGGTTGTAAAGTGCGAAGCCCAATAGATTTTAAGAGCCCAACTACCGGGTACTGTAATTCAATTGAATATATAATATATGTGTTTATTAGCAATTCTCATAGTCTTTCATAGTCCTACCAAAGAAGCTGCGCCTAATGAAGTATATGGTGGCCACAGCAGCGCCATAGGTGTAGGCATAGAAGCACAGGACTAAGCCCCAATCCGTCAAATAGATGAACCAGGTGCCCTCATTGAAGTGCTGAATACAACTGGCCAGGACACCGCCAGCAAAGAAGGCGGCAAAGAGCCAGCGATAGAGAAGCCAGATGATGGAGCGATCGCCTCGCTGCCATTGGGAGCGACAGAAATCACCGGGCTCATCGTGGTGCAACGTGAACTTAGACTTCTGGAACTCATTCAGCGTGGGCTGGCAGCAGCATTGTGAGCTGGGATCGCGCATGCCGGCGGGATGGACTCGACGTCGACGGCGATATAATGAGAACTGTCGCAGCCATGGCATTAGCTGGACCAGCAGGCCAGCCAATTTGGTATTATTTCCGCGAATAGTTCGAGTTGAATGAATAGTTCGAGTTGAAGTGTTAACAAGTAAGAAAGTTACAGTCGAGTGTGCTCGACTGTGAGATACCCGCCACCCATTTTGAATAAGCGCAATATATTTTGATGTATTCTTCTCAAAATGTACCAAAAAAACTACAAAATACTACAAATATACTAAATGGTATATTTGGTATATCGATATAGTACCGCATTCAAAGTATACCATAGACGGCACAAAACACCAGATTATCAGCCAAAGCAACTGCGACCCCTTGTAAGTAAGCATTTTAGCCTATACAAAATTATATCTTTAATAACTTAACCAATTTTTATCTGATCGCAAGCAAATTCAGGAATCATAACTGCTATAGTTGTTATTGTATTATATTTACCGAAATTCGCGACTCTATCCTTAAAATTACGCTTGTTATTCGATTTTTTGATTTGCGGGGGCGGAAGTGGGCATGACAAGAATTTGAAACAAACTTGATCTGCGTGCATAACAAATGGTGCCGAAAAAAATTATAGCTCTATATCTTATAGTCTCTGATATCTAGGTGTTCATACGGACGGACGGACAGACAGACAGACGGACAGACAAACATGGCTATATCGGCTCGGCTGTTGACGCTGATTAAGAATATATATACTTTATAGGGTCGGAGATGCCTCCTTCTACCTGTTACAAACATTTCCTGCCGGCATAAATACCTTTCTACCCTATGGGTGGCGGGTATAAAAATTATCAGTAAACGATCGCCAGATGTTATACATACGTATGTATTTTTGGGAATAAGTTACATACAACCTTTTTTGTTTTATGAATCCCTATGGACCCAGACCCACTTCGTGGTACGATAGCGGCGACACTCGAGTAAAGCCCCAAAGCTATAGATAAACCCTGTGACTAATAGTAACGAGAATTAACATTCATTCACAAAATAGGCGCCGTCATAAAGAAGTTGTAAGTATTTTCAATCATTAAAATTTAAGTTCTAAGAATGATTAAAACAATATTATTCATGGTTACGCCCTCAAAGATTATAAAATACAATAAAACCAAAATAATTCAAGTATTTAACCAGAAACAAAGTGTGCTTTGATTACTTTCTACGAGGCATATTTAAATGTTGCAGTGCAAATTATATCAATCACAGACTTTCTCAAACCTAACAAGACCATCACTTTAGTGTCACGCACATCCATAATTTAAATTCAAATTTTTGCCACAAATCTATTGCAGTCGACATGCAATATTATTATTAGATATGAATACGAATATGGCTGATGCCAGTTCGAGGCATGCGAATACCCGTAGAAATTGCAATTTCAATTGCACGTCAATTAGCAGGGCCAAAAAATTGGAGGCTCGTTGGTAAAGAACTTGTAAATTGGCTATCAATTATATTCGTAAATTCAATTTATGCAATAGAGAAGTAATAAGAATCAGTTGGCCCTTCAACTTTAGCGACACCTTCGATTTTCACTGAATATTAATAGATAAATAAGTCTTGTGAATTCTGATTCAAGTCAATGACAAGGTCGCTAATTGAGTCAATCGCAAATTGAGAAGCTCGATTGAGCGAATGAGCACTGACATCTTAAATAAATTGAGCGGAATGCGAACATAAATCAATATGTAATTGAAGCTCTTTAAATTTTGCTCGATTATCAACTGATCGATCAACTATGTATGCTATAAGATTCCCTCTATGTATTACAGAAATACCTTTGATTATTTCCAGTATAACTTTACTTTCTCGGGTATTTAGTTTTTATCGCACGATTGATAAGATAAATGTAGGTCAAACCCATAAATAACTATTTGGGGTATGTTAAATGTTCTGTGAGCGCTTTTAAAGAATAGAGTCTCCCACATGCACAATGTTTCACACATCAAACAATTGGGAGAGCTGGAAATTTTAATTGATCGACCTCCGTGGCTTCAAGTTCAATAAAGTCAGCGGATGATGATGAAAAGCGCTGTGACTGTCAATATCATTGATATCATATCATACTCTAAATGCTTCCCACAGCGCTCAGTTTTGGATGGAACATTTAACAGCGATCTGTCATATGATACTCCACGATACTCGTTCTCGAACGCATATTCTTGTGTTTCACATTTGCGATATGCTCTTAATTAAATTACTTTATTTAGTTTATTGGTATACCCTGCAATCAGAGAGGCACAAGAAGGGTTTACATATCATTGGACATTTAATATACATATGAAAAGATAAAATGTTACTGGACAACAGATGATTACGCAAAATAACTTTATCTCTCCATTTTATCTAATCTATGTTCACACTTGTACCCTGTACTCTGAGTGTTCAAAGGCTATGCGCAGCAGGAAGTATGCAGAATACTTAAAATACCGATATATATTAATTAATAATTATTTATAATTGCTTCGAAAGGGTATGTGATGGGTAGCTCCCTTTTACTGTGAAGCTTGTTGCAATATCAATTTTAAAAATGTTCGTCGATCGACGACGTTCGGTACCAGCTACATGCCCCCGTGTATATAAAGCGTATTATGACAGTAAACATTTTTCGCATTTCACTTTACTGTGTTCGGCGATTCCGAAGCCTCCGCGCTGTTTTCTAATCGGAGGGTTCGTGCATCGGTTCGCCGGGTTCGGCTTTAGCCAGACAGAATCGTCGGGTCTTCCAAAAGGGTAAAAGCTTTGGCGCTTTCAGTTCGCTTTGTGACTCGTTGGGTTGTGCACGACAGCGCCGCGCATAAATTGAAGTAGCTTAGCAGCGACTCCAAGTCAGACTCGAACTCCAACGCTAACGCTAACGTCAACTTTGAATTTGGTTCTAATTCCGTCCGAGTGTGAGCTAAGCAGTCTCTTTATTCAAGATCACTGAGAACATTTGCTAAAAGTTGCTGAGCTGTCAAGCGTTGCCTGACGCGTAACTGAACTCTTTTCGTAAAGTTGCCAGCTGCAGTTTAAAAGCAAACACTCACACACTCTCACACGAAGAAGAGAGAGAGAGAGACACCAGAGACGACACACATTCACACTTGGTTACCACGTTTTCCACTCAAAGACAGTAGTCAGCGGTAGTCATCAATTCACACTCGACGATCGTCGCGCGACTCGCTAAAAAATGCAATTTCTTAAAAGGTTCGGCAAAGGCCTCAACAAGGAGTTGCAAGTAAAGAATTTCGGCTTTGAATACAATCATGTGCATTTATTCTACAAGTCTCTGGTGAGTATTCAAATGTCCCCCACCTTCCCTTGGGGGTCAAAGTAGTATGTGTGATGTGTTAGATCACTTAAGCTAACCCTTAGCACTTTACTGGGTACACGTTGAAGCCATAAAAGCATTAAGACTAAAACTAAGTAAATAACTTATGTGAAATAAAAGTTACAACTTTGTGACGAACAGCGTATACTCTTTTAAGTAATAGAAGAGAGAAAAAAAATGCAATTTTTAAGTACTTGAATATGTATTACATTCACATCCAAATCCAATTGTGTATGTGTATATTTAATGAGGCTTTATGTTGAGCTTCTCCTAATTAGCATATGAATAAATTCCAGTTCAGCATAATGCTATATAATATGTAGTATATACATTCTCAGTGCCTTGAGCGAATTTGTATTAAGCAAATAAGAAGTATGCAGATATTAATTACGTAGCTTTTATTTTAAATAAGCTCCTAAAAGGCATTTCTGAGCAGTTTTGGTTTTTTATTATATTATTATAATTATTATTCCCGCGAGAGTAGTTTGAAAACTGACTTCTAGGGAACTCATATTATACATATTATTCAACCAGTTTATTTGTCACATTCCACATGTGCCCATATTAGTTCAGGAAGACTGCGAATTAATAATTAAGCAAAAATGTTTAACACATCGCTTTTTATGTTATTTTTGGTAACCCGACTCCATTGAATACAGTGTCACCCAGCAGAATTGGCACAGCCGAATTGTATGCATAGCACTTCCGTCAAATCCAAGTTCAATGCAAAATAAACAAACAAACATATAGTACAATCAATCTAACCGTATTACGTAATAGAGGGGAGTTTTGTTATTGTGCGCAAAACTAAGTAACACCTCCTAACTAGACAAACACGATTTTGACTACGTCATCGTCTGACAGCATCTCAGTATCAGTTGAAGAGATAAGCGCCTAAGCGTGATGTTGCAGCAGTTGAAATACTGCTTACAAGGCAAGAAATTTGTCTGGACAAGGTGCAAATATTCCATTATTACAATTAAATTATAGTATTTTTAAAATCGTTATAAACAGTAGGCTCTAAGAGTTCTCAGGGCTCAAAGGGCTCGCCCTATGTAGATAAGGTAGCTATCAAAATATTTACCTGCGTATTTAACTTTTATAATCACAGCACATTCTCAGTGAGCAATACGGCACTATCGTAATTTCCGGGTAATTTGTATCATTGAATCTACGTAATTCATAATTTCTTATCATTAATTTTATGGTATGGCAGATAGATTACTATGTTTTCCGTTTTTATTATTATTATTATTATTGTTATATAATATTGAATTTCAGTTTTGTGAAATTAAGAAATGATAAACATTTTTTGTTATCACAGTACGTCACGACATTTTTATAGTAACAATAAAATTAGCAATAATTATGACATACGAGTATACGACAATGTTGACATATCAAATGTCATGTTTTCAAATTGGTTGCATATTTTATAAAAATGTTCTTTAAAATCGTTCTTATCATGCCATATTTTTAATTTAATCATTAGTTACGAAATTAGTTCTCCATTCAGCAATTAATTTATAAGGCTTAAAGTGTAAAACAAATTTAAATGTAAATTTTAAAATACAGTTAATATTTGTATATTTTAAATTTGTTCAGCCATACATTTATATTATATATAAGTTTTCTTAATATTTCCTTTAGTTATTTTAATGTCTTTTCTTTCATTAAGCATATTTAATTTTATGACGAATAATTTACACAGTTTGAAATAACTAAACCCCGAATGCTCCATTGACTTTTGCCCTTTTCTGTTCTCCTGCAGTGGCAAAAGAATGAGGTCAGCATATATTATTTACTATATCGCTGGATATGGGCGTTATTCTTTCTGGCCGTTTACATCACTTGCATCATTTTGCAATTCTGCGAAGGCAAATTCTTCATCTATATGACCAACTGGGGCTTCGGTCTGATCACGATAACTATGCTGATATCCGCGGTGATGGTCACACGATGGCACTACGATCTACAGAATGTGCGGAGTCTGGTAAACGAGGCGGGGCAAAAGGGACGCACAACGTGGGGACTGAAGATCTATTGGTGGCTCTACAATATGTCTCTGCTATTGGCACTGATCATATCCACCATATACTGGATATTTCTAAATGGTCGCATGAGTGAGTATGAGCATAAATTGGATATGTAATTCGAATGACAAATAACTAATCATATGTGCATTATGTTTTGCAGACAAACCAGCGCGATTTCCGGCGATTAGCGCTATAACACATGCGCTCAATTCCATTTTTATTCTAATCGATTTTATGGTCGTCGCATTTCCGCTGCGACTGCTGCACATGGTGCAGACCATGGTCCTGGCGATTGTCTTCTTTTTGTTCACCCTCATCTACCATCTCTACGGCGGCACCGACGAGTAAGTAGCCCGCACTCTCCACTCTCTGTGTAGATCATTTAATTAAATTCATTTATTTCACTTACAGATTTAACAACCACTATGTCTATCCCATTTTGGACTGGAATAATCCAATGCGCTGCCTGCAGACCTTCATCGGAGTCTTCCTGATGATCGTTTGCTATTGGCTGATCCTCTTTGGTTTGCATAAGCTGAAGCAGGCCTTTAATCGCGCCTTCAGCGTTGTCTGGACGCCCCATTCAGTGGGTCTAATATAAGACCCTAGACCCAGTTTCACATCATCAAGTTTTAAGTAGCACCACCAGCATTATTTCATAATTCTCACATAGTCACTTTCTAACCACCCACAGTTGTATGTATGGATTTACACACACACATACTCACAAGACACTGTCATCACATATTGCATTTATTTATGACATTTTATAGTTAAATTATTTCGTTAGCCAGTAATTGCTAAGTGAATAGTCTAATGTTCCTTAACGCCAAAGCAAAATATCTTGGCTTTAGCTAGTATTTTTTTTATCGGTATAAACTATTGAATAAAGGTTCTTACCATGGAATCCATAGTATATGAAATTGTTGAAGAAATTGGATGAAGGTTACATTTTCCATTTGGAATATTAAATTGTTGATGGAATAATGAATAAAATGCTCAATATTTGAAACAATAATTGTAAATATAATAATTAGAATTTAATTATGGAAATGGTTCCTTTAAAACGTGTTATTTCAAGTAATAATAAAAATCTGTTAATCTTAACATTGATTTGAAAAACTATCAAAAAACTAAATTCTTTTTAGCTCTTAAAAAGTTGCGATAAGTCGAATATAATAGCTTCTTATTGTATTTAAAAAAAAAAAACAAACTATATTTAATAAAGAAATGACATCAAAATATACTGAAGTTGTAGACTTAAAAAACAAAAATAATTATAATAATGATACAAATATGAAATTCGTTTTATAAACTTGATATACCCGTTGCAAAAGTAAGGGTAAAAAGGCCAATGACATACATATTTATGTGTGGAATTGTGTAAGTGGTAAAGAGAATATAGTAAATAAGTCGGAATACACACAAATGTACATATGGCTAAGTATATTTTTAACTTTCATTACTCACAACACATTTACCCACTCTCTCAATGGTTTCATATTCCTCCTTTTAATTAAATTGCCAAATCGTTTTGATCGATAGAAGCAAATGTGCATTGTATGATGATTATTATTCGTCCCACATTTGAAGCAGTAAAGCTCCCAGCTTCAACGGATTGTACCGAATCCGAAGAATGAGTCAGCAAGGTAAATTTGGAGGCACTTCAAATTATTGCCAAATTATATTGTTAAGAAAATAAAGTTATGGTCTTACGAGCATATCGTCTGCTAAACCAACAAACTGAAACGAGTTCTCTGCAGAGAAAAACACATCAAAAGGCACAGAGAAACTAAATGAGACGATAGAGAAAGAGCGTGATAGGGAGACAGAGAGGGAGAGAGAGAAACAAACTGCACACAGTTAGATTGAGGTTTGGTTTAACTGCTTTTATTCTGTTCACGCCCGTTGCCAAAATGTGAACAAAACAGAAAGAGAGAGATAAAAGACTAATTACTCTACCTCTGTAGCGCCCATGAAGAAATTTCAAAATTTGTAACAGAGACAAAACGCAAAACGCCTTACTATTATTTCTATTTAATTGCTCTGAAAAAAACTAGGCCTTTAAAATTAAACATTTGAGTCAGCGCAATTAGCAATGGTCCGAAAAATTGAATGAAACTAAAGGAGTCAGAATCAATTGATTTTTACTAATTAAATGAGTAATTTCATTCATCATTAGTCTTACTCCAGAAATTAACTTAATTCCAAGTCACAGGCCCAAGTCCAACAATCTCTTCTGTTTTAATTCATAAATTTTAATTACTTCAGAGTATCTCATGTTTGTGTTGCAAATGCGAGACTCAATCTGCGATACTCTGATAACTTACCTGTACAGTCGTCGACGCCACTACAAATGAATAACATTTACGATATTGGGTTTACGATATTCAGTTTTAAGTGCACAGTGGTTTACTCTGGGCATTGTGAGCTTTTGGAGACTATTTTTGAGAATGCAAGTAAGATAAATAATAAAAACAAGCTAAAAGCTAAAGTTTTCAATATATTTAAATTAATGTTGTTTAATATTTTACTACCTAACTTGTACAAAGTAAATGTATTTCCAGAAGTTAAAATCCAATTTAAATGATTTTAATATAATTTTTTATAATGTTTGCATTTAACTTACTATTAAAATTAAACCTCTCACTTTTGACTTCTACTTCCTTGAGTGTTGTAGTGATATTTGTTGACATATTTTTAGTTTTTAATTATATATTACTAGTAATCATTTTTCTTTTGATAGACTCATCATTATATTTCCATTATACAAAATTCGCATCTTTAAAAGAATAAATGAGTGAATTAATGAGTTTGTTGTTGGCAATTAAAATGCGGGCTCTGTCACCACTGTGCAACTCGGTACGATGTCTGCTACAGCTGCTGCTGGCTTGGACAAGTTGCGATCAGTTTTGGAACGCGCGTCGCGTCGATAAGTCGTGATTTGTGCGGTGGGTTTGCATCGGTATTTGGACTAAAAGATTGGATTGTGTTTGTTAGTGGAGTGGAGATCTATCTGTGTGGCATGTTGAAGTCGCCTATGATTCTCTGGCTGTGTTGCATTAGCATGTGAATGTGAGTGTAGTTGTTGTTGTTGCACGCTTGCTGTATTACAAGTTGCAAATGCAATACGCCAAATACAAAATAAAAGCCAGCCAAGCACCGTTATGCAAAGTTGTTAATGTTGTTGTTGCTGTTGTTGTTATTATTGTCGTCGCTGTTTTTGTTGTTGACCCAAAAAGAAATTACTACACGGCCCAAACTGGCAGTTAGACTGCCAAGCCACGCGTATAAAACACGCAAAACGCGCTCCCAACTCGCAAAAAAAAAAAAAATAGAAAAAATGGGAAAATTAGTTAAAAATAACGATAAGAAAAAAAGTAGAAATAGCAAACAAACTCAACAACGGCATCATTATTGTTACTGCGAGATTAGCCCATTTAAGAGTGCCGTGTATTTTATTCTCTTTGGCAACGTGTGTGGAATTTACAATGATGGAATTTTGGCTAGTAGAGTGGGTTTTTTACTTGCCCCCACCTTCAGTGAGGTGCTGCCAATTTTGGCAGATCTCTCATTGAACAAAGGCAAGCTGTGTTGAAATGATTGAAAATAATAGAGGCTTATGTAATCAGTTTCGCATATGCAAATCTAATTGCTAGCTCAAATATTTCTCTAGTTAAGCAAAGAAAAAGGCGAAAATGTTTAAGATCAAATATGAAGATCTATGTATATGAACCCGACCCGGCTTACACGCGAGTATTGCATATTAATTGTAGTTTTTATTGGCACGTACTCAAAATATATACACGTTTTTCAGTTATCGTTAATGAGTGGCATTATTTCTCTTTGGGAAGGTCTTGCCAATTTAAATTTATAGTAAACTAAGTGAACAGCAATTATAAAAAATGAAAATAACAAGCATTGACTTCCTCTATTCGTACATTCAAGGAGCGGCAACCCAAATACTCAGCAACACTCGATCGGATATAGTAAAGTAAATTTAAATATCTCACCGAAGGTGAGTTGAAATTTGAGTTGATATGTATCGTATAAATTCGCAGAATCGCAAGGTTTAGCAGAGAGTTGCAAATAAATATTAAGATCTTTGACATTTCAAATTTCTTAAATTGTATAACATAAAATAAAGTGCGATAATTATTTGAAGATAGTATATTTGATATATTTGATAAGTATCGTAGAAATTCTGAGAATCGCAAGGTTTAGCAGAGAATTGCAAATATTAAGATCCTTGACATTTTAAAATTCTTAAATTTTATAACATAAAATAAAGTGTGATATTTATTTGAAGATAGTAAAGTAAATTTAAATAACTCACCGAAGTTGAGATGAAATTTGAGTTAATTTTTATTTAATACGTCGCGTAGAAATTCTGAGAATCGCAAGATTTAACAAAGAGTTGCAAATAACTATAAGAACCTTGACATTTAAAAATTCTTAAATTTTATAACATAAAATAAAGAGTGATATCAATTTGAAGATATTCCACAATTCAAGATAAATTGCTTGAAATTGAGAGTGTTAAAGTGTGTTTAATTTTTTTGTTAGCACCTATGGCAAAAGTGTAGATCGTCATCACATAGAACTCTAATCTTTTATAATCAGCACTCGACACCGTTAATAAAACCCACAATCAAGACTTATCAATGGCCTAATTAGCATCCAAGTGCTTAATAAAACTCAAGAATCTCGACGATAACGATAAATTTTGGCAAATAAGTTGCAATCAATAACACAATATGCAAATTGATGGCTGCAGGAAAACTTTAGTTTAGTATTTGTTGTGGTCTGCGATTAATATTAGCATATGAAATTTTTTAATGCCGTTGAACTGTTTTGATTTCACTTTCTACGCGAAGAAATTGAATGCCATCAAATTGAGATGAATAATTCAGCCAGAGATGAGAATACGAATATAAAATCTATAGCATCTGAATGCTCGCAGTGTTGCCCCAACTTTATCTTATCAATTTGGGTGACTTTTGTTTTTAGCAGAGTCGACATAAAGAGACAGATGGATAAACGATGATGCGGCGGTATATTTGCCATTTGTCAGGCGGTTTGACTGCATTCAAAACATTCAGTTTGTTTACACGGTTGGCGCCGCTGTAAAGGTCAACAAGTTTGAATTTCTTTCATTCAAGTTTTCAACTTCAAACGAAGGTAAAACCCTCGGTTCATTGTAGTACAAATGCAAGAGCCATAAACCTAAATATTGTTCACTCATACTAGCGTACGTATGTGTGTGTGTGTTCACTTACTGATACCTCCAACTCTTTGTTGACGAAAATGTAGCACAAAAGGCAAAAACGTGAATAAAATAAAATACTCGTACATAGCTAATATACGCGTTACCTACGTAAGTATGTATGTATGTACATATATACAAAGCATAAAAGATATGTCTATGTGTAAGTACGTACAAGTACTACACATGGCAACCACGCTTAGTTGGGCTGTAAAATGATTGTTGTTGTTATTAGCCGACTCCGTCTCCGACTTTGTAGACGTGTCTTGAGCTCTGGCTATGTATTTATGTAGTTCGCTTGGTGCCATTCGTGCAAGTTCAGGGACGCGGGTGTCACAGCTCATTAAGAGTTTTCTGTTTCTGTTGTGAAATTTTGTGTTTTGTTGTGTTGTCTTCGAAGCAGACATCAAAACATTCGTTTACCTTAGACTACTACAAATCAAAGAAAAACCTCTGTGTTCCACGTTTGTACGCGATAATTAAATTTTACTGAAAGGTGAATAGCGGAACAGTATGTTTGCAATGATATGGTTTATTTAAAACAGCTGTGAACATTTGTAATCATTTCTGATTTAGTTCTACTAATACAAACACAAAATGTCACAGAAAAATGTAAATAAATAATAAAGTTGCAATACCACTTATTTCTATTTTATTTTAAATTTTTTGTTTTTTGTTCAAATATAAACTTATCTTGGTCTTGGGAACTGTTTGCTAGGTTATAGAAATGAATTGCTAGGATTACAGTAATAATACTTATCACATAATGAAGTACAAGTACAGTTAAAATGTTGAAATGGTTATGAGCATACCAAAAAGTTTCTTTATAAGTACAAAGCTTTTAAATTTAGTATGCCATTAGGCCTTTTGGATATTAACCAACTTGTGTTAAGTAGTTTATAGTCATATAGAAACACCTAGGTTATTGTGTGTACAAGCGAGTACTATAACCTTGTTTTTTATAGCACCCATTGAGTGATGACCTTAGGAGACTAATTGCTTTATTATATTTAAATTATTTGTTCATTATGGCTGCTACAAAAGCTTCATAATAATGAAAAGTTGGACTCCGATTAACAAGTATGCTGATTTGTCCAACGGTTTGTCTATTAAATGATCCGAGAGCGTAATTACTGATGGGATAAATAATAGAGAGCAATGAAACGAATTAGCCGTCATCAATTTAAGATTTAAATGGAAGCTATCTAGGGCGTTGCACTTTAATTCCATGCAATAGGCTTACACAAATCATCACATAATAGCAACTGCGTAAGTAGCTAGTATTCTGAAGAAATTATGGTGTTATTACATTTACACGAAGTGCATTGAGTCGATTCAAGTTTTATATTGTATGTATGTATGTGAAAACTTTAAAATGTCATTAGCCTTTTTGCTTGCTATAGTCACGATGGACAAACTCAGATTATATAGTATATATATATTGTAATTATATAATAAAATTCCAAAAGTATTGTATTAAATTGCAGATTAAAGAGTAAAAAACCCATATTTACTATTGAATCATATCGAAGATCGTTTGATTTGCGTGCACCGTAAATTTCATGTCTGCAGTAGTGTTAATATTCAATAAATACAATAATATACAAAATACTCAACATCTAAATAGCAATAACTGCAATTAGTTTAATATAAAACGAAATTAAAGTTGATTTCAGTCAGAGGGTGCAGATTCGGAATGAATTTTATAGTCCGAGTATTTGTCAGACAGAATAGATTTGGTTTCGTGATGATCCGCTCTACCCAAAGTCTGAGATTGACCAAAGATTTTAATGAAACGTTTCTCCAAATTATGATCTATATTTCCACCTCCTAGGCATTGAGTGCAAAGGTTTTTGGTAGCTGCTTCCTTTCGCAGCGCATCGTAAATTTTTACTAAAAATGAATTTAATATTGCGTTATAAAATCGCTACCCCAATAACTTAGTTATACTTACGATGGTATTTAGCTGAACTCACAGCACGAATCACCGTCTTAGCATGAGCTTCCTCACCATGAATATAAACCTTTGCCAAAATATATTTGAGTTTCCCAACTCCCATTTTAATCTCCGGAAAGCCAACAAGTTTCGACACCTGATCAGGGCAGCAGAAGTTGCGGGTAGCTAAGAATCTAAATAGTTAGTTAAGATTAAGGATTTGTTGGAAACGGCAGCTTACCACAAAGTGTTGGTCTCCATGTGGGAACAATTAATTTTCGAAACATGTCCATAACGAAATAATTTTGAAATATATTAAGAACTTGTTTCCTATTGAAATTTAGTCAATTGACTGAAGCAGATGAATTTCAAAAACATATTGATCCTACTGAAATTCTTGGCTTGCTGTGTCAGCACTATTTGTAAAGGTTAGAAATAATTTAGATTTAAGAATAATGTATATATTAAATAATTCATTTTTAATTCGTAATTCGCAGGGCTTCGAAGGTCACGAGTCGATTACAATAAAGCATGGCAAATCCAACTAACTATTGATATTGCATAAAATAGTAGTTGCATGTCTAAACAAGTTACGCAAACATTCCGTAAAACTAATCCCAAAACAACATTAAAAAAAAAATCAAAAATATATAGAACGTAAAGAAGCTCAACGAGTCTACTCAAAATATATACTATATTAAACTAGAAGAAAATGACGAAGCTTCAAGTAATTGTTCATCCAGTAAGGAAAGAATTTCGACGTAAACGTTGCGGCTTTGATCATGATACTCCCGATGATTTTGTCAAGTCCCAGGTAAGACTGCTTTTGTAACTATTCAACAAATTTGAAAGTAAAATACTCTATTTACGGATATAAGTACAACTTAACTATTAGAGTTGTTATCAGTAATGGGAGTGAATAATTGGAATTTCAACTAATTGGACCTAAACAAGTAAGAAAGTTACATTCGAGAGTGCCCGACTGTGAGATACCCGCTACCCATTTTAAGTAAAAGCAAAATACTGTGGTATTATTATTAAAATATACAAAAACAAAACAAAACAAGTAAGAGGGCTACAGTCGAGTGTACTCGACTGTGAGATACCCGCTAGCCATTTTAAGTAAAAGCAAAATACTGAGATATTATTATTAAAATATACAAAAACAAAACAAAAAAACACAAAAAACTATATTTGGTATATCGATATAGTACTCCAATCGAAATGTAACATATACTATAGGTCAAAATATACCAAATTGTTAGTCAAAGCAGCTAAAACCGGATTGCAATAAGCGTAAATTACCATACAGAAGTATAGTTAATAACTTCGACAATTTTTATCCGATCGCAATTCTCAGGAATCATAAATACTATATCTTTTTTGTCTGTCCCAAAATCGTATCTAGCATGCGATTTGTGAGGGCGGACGGACGGACAGGCGGGCATGGCTATATCATCTTAGCTGTTGACGCTGATCATAAATATGACGGAGATGACTTCTTCTAAGTGTTACACACATTTCCTTCAGGCACAAAGTTATAATATCCCTCTACCCTATGGGTATCGGGTATAAAAATAGTATCGCAAAATTACGAAAAAATTCTATAAGCTCCCTTCCTTTGAATACGAATGTAAGTCTGTTTGTAATTTGTTACATTCCGCTAATTTAAAAATTGCGATACATAGTTGGGGAACTGGTAATATCATTATAAGTGTGCTATTGATCGATACAGGTCGAACGTCGAACGTTTATACTTCGTTGTCTTCATTCTTTGCTTTACATCATCAAACGACCGAAACTGTGAGAAGTGGGCGTTGACCGTTGGCTGCTTTGAGCCATTTTATTGTTTTACCTTGAGCATATTTAATGGATTCTTTCATTCAAAGTATCAATAGAATGAGAGGTCACTTCTAGTACCTGGACTCGTACTATGGAAGGGCTTGCAGACACTCACTCGATTGTGCTGGCATTGTAAATTAAACAGTTTAAATATTCATAAGCGGCAAACAGTCACTAACTGAAACCGTATTCTAGAACCGTGGGGTGCCAGGTAAAACAAAAAGACCTCATCACGGCCACTTGACTGGCAGTGGCAGTGGCAGTGGTAGTGGGAGTAGGAGAGTCGTAATCCCTACCCCAAACCCCAATACATGTGTGGATATAGTACTATATACTCTTACGACTTAATATTCATACTTTGTTATTCCAAATTACAGTGGCAAACCTGTACAAAGAGCATGGCGTATTTATTCTATCGCTGGTTTATGGCCCTCTTCTTTATTGGCGTCGTCATCGAGTCCATGTGGCCCCAGGCCGATGATGAGACTAGCTACTGGCTTTACTTCATCTATATGACTAATTGGGGCATTTGGATGTGTATGTTAACCAATTTGCTTGGGGCCATACTGGTTACCATATGGCACTATCATCCAGAGTATTCGGGTAAGTACTTTAAATGAATACTCGAAACTCAGAGAATAATTTTTAACACATACCATAGATAAACTTCTAAATATGGAGGCTTGGTTGAGCCCTTTTCGAATTTACTGGAGTATGCACATTATAACGCTGGTACTTTCGATAGTTATCACCATCATCTATTGGAGCATTCTATATGATGGTAAGTTGTCTTTAATAATATCTGCATTCAAATTTCTAATTTAACTTAATGATTTGCTATTTGTAGCTAATGAAAGTGCATTGGATGCTACCAATGTCCTTACCCATGGCTTCAACTCGATTTGCATGTTTATCGACCTCTGGATTGTGGCCCATCCATTGCGATTACTCCACGCATTCCTCCCAGTCGTGTTCGGTGTTATCTATGCCATCTTTTCGTATATATACCAAATGTGCGGCGGCATTAACAAGTGAGTAATGCGGGTTAATCAAATTTGAAATTCGTACTAATGATAAACTTGTTTAGGAAGGGGAAACCTTATATCTATCATGTGATTGACTGGAGTCAACCAAAAAATGCATTCATTACCGTCTTGGGAGTCCTGGTCCTTTCGTGCTGTATTTATGCCTTGCTCTTCGTCTTCTTCAAGCTGCGACTCTTCCTTTCACGCAGTTGCCGCCAGGGCAGCTTCGTGCTGCCAACGACGAGTAGCAAACAGTCTGGCAAGGCTGTCGATGACAAGCAGACAACACAGAATGGTATTCAACATTCGTCGTCCAGGATCTCCATGGTATTGGGCAACTATGCTGGATATGAGAATCAGGCCTATTCTCCAAGCACTGGAGATCCGGCTCCAAAGAAATAACTTGAATCTATAACTATGGGAAATACTGGGAGGGAGAGAGGAGAGAGAGTGTATTGTCTAAGCTTTGTTGCAACTTTAGTCAATCTGTACAGTAGAATTTTGAACAAGTGATATTATATTATATTGTAGTTAAGCTTAAGAAAATAAATGTTACTTTGGCAAGGATCTTTTGTAAGTCCTTGGGTGTTTACTTTTCGCTATGTAAAAACAATTAATTGTCAATATTTGTTTTCAAACTGAAAAACCCAAATATGCATTAAAAATGTCATAAAATAATCAAAACCAGCAAACAGAACCACCTTGTGGCAATTGTCGAATAGACACAGAATGAATAATGTCCTCTTGCCTGGGAACTTTACAGTTGATAATCAAAAATTAATATTGAGGGACATTTTTCGAAAAGGTTAAATGATGGACAACTAAAGTTTTCATTCACCCTGAATGAAAGGACTTAAAAAAAATAAATACAAAATAATTGAGTCAGCTACAGTCGAGAATGTTCGACAGTGAAATACCTGATACATATTTTTAAAAAGTACTAGAAACACAGGTGTTTTCATAGCTTAATTAAATTATTTGTTTATGTTAACATTTTTTTTATACATCAATGTTTTTTTTAAATATTCTGTTCGTACTTTATAAGTAGACTATGGCTTCAATTAATCGCAATCAAGAACTTACTATATATCGATAACAACTATCACTAACAGTATGAAACAATAGGATAGCTGGACTGTTGAATTTTCAATTGTGCAGAGCAGCTGCAATCCATTTAAGTTATCGTAATTTAAAAATTTTTTTTTTTTTATTGTGAGGCTTACAACTTTTAATAATTAATAAAATTAAGTTTATCTGAGTTCAAACATAATAACAATTATCATCTAGTCTTGTCATCTATCATCTTGACTATTCGCAATGAGCAAGAATAAAAACCCTTTATGAGTTCTGGATGCATCCATCTGCTTGAGGCGATTATTTCGTGTCTATACTAAGTTATTATATCCTTTTATAGCAGCCAGTTGCAAGAACAACAGCGGTCACGTAAACGCGTTACGTAATTTATTAAAAAAGAATGTCGAGGCGGTGTCAGCTCTAAAGCTGTTAAAAGTTGTTCATCAAACTCATTCAGTGCCTGAGAAATGGGTGAGAGCTGTGTAAATATTTTACACAAGTTACTAATCACCTTTGAATGACTACATTAACCCAAATTGTCCTAATAGACAAATCAATCGCTGCGACTCGCACCATTTCAAGTGTTCGAGAATCTATTTATAATTTAGTTGGTTTAACAATCATATTAAGCATTAAAAAGCTATGCAAATACAGAGAAACTTGTCCTTAGCTAATATATATTGCTTATCACGATATAAAGACATTCGAATATCGAACTTTTAAAGTTTTATTTCAACTCTTATCTGAAGAAAAATTAATTATATAAAAATGTCCTTAACATTTATGAAAATATCCAAAAATTAAATCATTTAAATAGTTATCACCATGCCCATTAATGGATCTTAAGAAGGTAAATTGGATGCTTTTGCGTATGTAGGAAATAAGTAATAATCCTTTATATCATATATTAAATTTTTGCTTGATTAATTAATCAGAGAGATGGAAAAGCCCACAAGTCCTTGGATTTGATAATTTCTTGTATCTTTTTTAAAAAAATAATAAAATAAAATAAAATTCGTGAAAATGGATTTGAAATTCAACAAGGCAATATCGCTACATTTAAATTCAAATTACAAATTATTTTAAGTATTTTTTTTTAATATTTTGTAGATTTGCGAGATAAATAGTAGAAAAACTGTTTTTTAATTGATATTTCAAATACATATGTACTTAATTTTAATAATAAAAAATGTTACTTCAGGGAATTAAAGCATACTTTTAGGATAATTGTAAAAATAACCTAATAATACGAACGATATTAGCTGCACCCAGTTATCTTTAAAAACAATTAAAGACAATCATAACTATGTAAAAGAGCGTTTCTTGAAAGTCGCTTCACTATACACTATAAATTGACTCAAAAATGACTTGCATTATGAAAACAATTATCTGAAAAGAGTAGCAAAAGGAAGTTGTAAGACAGCTGATAAAGAATATTTCAGATGTCTTTAACCTAATATCATTTGTATCAGTTAACTCTTTGAACGCATTTAATGCGACCTTTTCAACACATTCACTCACAGTGTCCTTAATCACAGCTGCCCGTTTGGCGCTGTTGGGTCATTCTCCCCATTCATGCTGTCGAAGAATCAATTGACCCAGCTAGATAGTGGCGTTAAACTATTGATGGTTACTGTTATTATTGTTGTTGTTGTTGTGGTTGTGTCTCTTATAGCTGGCTGTGTATTTAGTTTAACGTGTACCCTTAATTAAGCTTCCAAAAGCATTTAATAACCGAACGCCCAGTACGAATCCAAGGACGAGAAACACACGTGCTGTTAAGAAGAGGTTGAGTCACAAAGAGTATAACCATGGACAGACACAACAGTACATGACGATGGCGACAAGTTTGTGGTCAATGGGCTTAGCGAAGGATTAGAATTACGCATAAGCTACAAATTTGAGAACCTACTTATCTATTCGTACATACACACTCGTAAGTACATACTATACTATTAGCCAGACTAGGCTAAGCTGTTTGGCCTGCCTTGACTTGTGATATGGGAACCAAACGCAGCCGCAGCGGCAGTCGCAGCGGTAGTCGCAGTCGCTGCGGTGGTTGTTGTCCTTGTCGACGGATTGACATGACATGTCGCAGGTTCCACAGGCAATAGGCACAAATTAGGCGTCGCATCTGTTTAGGTCCTGGATCGATATGTGAGTGTTTTGATCGATATGAGATTTCCTTGAGCTTTGAACTTCTTTTCATGTCCTTGTCGCGCCTATTGACCCCCGCATTGTGCTTCCCAGCTACCTCTCATCATTAGGACAAAGCAAAATCAATAGAAGTTTAATTGAATATACTTTGGAAATTTTGACAGCTGTCAATTGTCAATGCCAACTCAACGGTTCTATTCATCGTTAACTAACACTATAATTAAAAGCAATCAATAGTGTGAAATATTAATTGAATGACGATGGCACACAAACACCTCCCTTTTTCACCTCCACCCTCATTTCCTTTGCCACCAACTCTTAGCCAAACCTCATTCCCTATGACACACAAAAGACATCACATTTCATTTTTCCCATTTAAAGGCAACAACCACAAATCCCTACTTCCTCCTTTGACCGAGTTTACCAATTTTGTTTTATGGCCTCGTCATGATGGTGCAATTTTCTATCCAACGAAAACGCATGAAATCCACTCATAACCGAACACTGACGATACTAGCATGAATGTTAAAGCACAGGTGAAATGTTACTCCAGACAACAGTGGAGATCATTTGAATAGGTACGGCAAATACTTTTAAAGTTTTTGAGAGACGGCATACTATATATTATATTTATTTTATTATACTAAATTCATCTCATTTAATTATGATCAATCTAACTTAATTAACTTTAATAAGTAAAAAGTAAGGCCTTAAGAAGTAAATTATTTTATTTGCTCTATTAAGTCTAAGGTAATTTGAAAGTCTTTTATTGGAGATACATTTATAAAAACAAGAAATGGGACAAGCAGAAGTTATCTCTTATACCAATCCAAAGAACTATATACATATATTCTTCATTAACGTCGCCAGCCGAAAATGTCTTGTCGCTTATCTACCAAACTTAGTAGGGATCGGATAAAAATCTTAAATGATAAAAAGGAAAATTTTGTAGGAGAAAAGGATCAGATGCAACTGCTCTGGTTAAAATTTGTTAATGTATGATTTATTATGTATTCATCTTTATTATAGTATATTTAATATACCAACTAAGTTTTATTATACTATAAATTTAAGCACAATAGGTATTTTCCAAGAGTATTTGAATCGCATATATCATGGCCAAATATAAGTCATTTTGTCTGTAGAAACTGATACATATTTGTGTATATGTTACCAGCATGAACAGCTGCAAGTCAAGGCAAAGCCATCGGGACAGTAGCAACGCAACAATGTAACATGACAGTGACAACAACCATAATAATAACAACAACTGGAATGGCCGGGAGTGGGACGAATTCTCGTACTTCAAAGATTAGTGAGAACTCACCAGGCTGGTCAGGACATTGTTTGGATTGTATAAACAAATGGCTGCCCATGAATGACACACTCGCATACTCGCATATACAATGTATATTAATTTCGAAGAGCAACAATTCTATGTATTTGTGAGTGCGGGTAGGATAACTGGTTTTCCAGTGCCGAAGAAAATCCCGGGCCGAAGAATAATTGTGACAAAGTCAATTGAGCCACAGGACACGAATACTCGTATGCATGTGAATCATGTGAACCACTGGAATTCATAAAGTATTCATTAATTGGAAACTCGCGCCAGCCACGCTGACGTTGCCGCTGACCAACTGAGGCCGCAGAGTACGCGACCACGACGAAATCCGAGTCATTTGGCATATTTGAAAGTCAGTTTCGTTTTGGACGTTCGGGCAGCAGAACATGCATGTTGCGTTGAAGAACCTGAATCTGAAAAGCCCCAATCGCAGTCAGAAATCAGAAGTACACCACGCGCTGGAGACTATGGTAACGGACAGTTCCGATATAACCGGCGCTATGTAGTAAATTATTTCGTTGTGCGTGTTGGCTACGATAAATATTTATGTGTATCCCAGAGATACCGTACAATAACAAACAAAAAGCTACAAATACAAAAAAACGAAACTTGAATTAAATTGAAAAAAAAAAAAGAATTAAGAGAAAAGAAACATAATGCTCTGAATCTACTTGTAGGTTAAGTGAATGCAATATGAGAAAATAATTCAAATCGTATGAAAATATATTCACACTGGTATCTAGTGGAAAGTTCCATTTGATTTTTTGTTACCAGCTTCGACTTAAACACACATTATACGTTCGTCAATTCTGCGGAAAATAGTGAAAATACAGCTAAAAAACATTGCGAAAATTCAGCTATACTGGCCACCGAATGGATAATGGGTATTTGTTTAGACACAGGTAAGCATAGCGAACCCTTCAGCATAAAACGAAGTAAAACAACCGACAAAATAACCCCATTTAAGTATCACTTGGGTATTTCCAATGTGTCGCTAAAATGAAAACCATACTTCACCCTCTCTTTAACTCTCACAATCCAAATCCATAGAGCATAATTATTGGTGTAATTATGATATACACTTGTATCATCTCAATCAATTGTTCGCAGGAGACTATTTTAAATGATTTTAAAATATTACTATAATATTTAAATATATTATAGAAATATAAATAATTTGTTCTCGTTTAATGATCATAGTAATACATTAATTGTATAGTCATTTTTAATGTCATTATTTTGAAGTAGTATTGACTATTACAATAATTGAAATTGATATGTTTTTAGTTGGATAATATGAGACTCGCAAACAAGACAAGATATCAAGTCACTAAATATAGATTGTGAGCTTAGAGTTTTGCGTCAACACTAATTTAATGAGCATTTCAATATTAGAAACATCAAATAATATATATTATTTATTAATATATATTATTATTATATTATTTGAGTTTAATACATTTTCTTTGGATTAAAATCTTGTAATATTTAAAGTTATTGTTATAAATAAAAGATTGTTATAAATTCAAAGATTGTTGATCTTAATGAGTTTAATCGCATTGTGAAATTCAGAAGATTTCATTCAATTTCGCAATAATCACAAATAAGTTTAATATTTGGAGTAGTACAAATTAAATTATGATTACACGATTTAAACTGATTACATCCAATAACGACTGTTGGTAACAAATCTGCTTTGTCATAGCGGCTCAAAAAGCATTTTGGATACAAAACGATTTGACAAAATATTTGTAATACGAAAGGACCTTGCACAAATGCTATAATTTGTGGGGCAACTGTGCGCGCACTCACGGCCTCGCTGATTGGCCCTTGGTCATGTTCGTTGACCATCAAATGGCCACCAAACCTACTATAAAAATCCGAAAACAAAAACAAAAAACAAAGCATGGAATGAAGAAAGGCGAAGTGCTTGCGTGGGCAGAAGCGGGATAGCAACAATAACAAAACAACATGTCAATTAAATAAAACTGCAGGAAAATCAATAAAAATGTCACAGGAGTATAGGACCCATATATAAAATGCTGTCTAATCGCATGTGTAGCCTGCTAGCCTGCAGTCAGTCTCCACTGACTAAAGCCACTGGAATTACGCGAAATTTCCCGGGACACGCCTCCGGCACGTTTGCAAGAGTTTTGCCACCAAGCGGTCACATTGATGACGCAATGCCTTGAGTGTACAATTAAATAATTGTTTAAATATATTTTAATGGTGTGCTTTTCGCCGCTGTGTATGGCTAATTTCCCAGTGCTCACAAATTGCTTCCGGTCATGCACTAATGACGTTTGGCACGTAACAAGGCGGGGTGCTAACATGGCAACACATCCGGTTTCCTGTTTTGCTAATGATTGTTGGCAACTGTTGCTTTCGATCGACTTTGGGAATGTTGTATCACTAACCAGAGATGTTGTATTGCGATTTCAGATGCCAGCGCGGCACAAGATACCGGCGAACCAGGCAACGATTGGAATCATACACGGAATCAAGATGGCCAAAATGCCGCAGCTGGCAACGCAATGGCAATGAATGCCAATGGCCGTCTTGGTTCGGCCAATATCGGCGCTATCGATATGCAAAATGCTGGAAAAATCAAATTCGATCCGCCAAAAGTGCCAGTGATATTTGTTTTAGGCGGCCCAGGTAGTGGAAAGGTCACCCATTGCGATACCTTCATGCAGGAGCGACGCGGCGTTACGCACATCAATATGATGGATTTGCTGCAGCAATATGCAATGGGAAATGGTAAATAACATAGTCTTATTATAATTTTACATAAATAAATGTAAATACTTCACTTTTCATTAGTCAACTGATAATTGGTATTAAATTATAAAAAATGAAACCAATTTTTAGTTTACCTGTTTATTTTATTTTTTGATTATTCTTTAATAGTTATATTTCGCGGATTTTAATAATGCAATATTTTTAACGGAAGAATTTCCAAAGTGTAGCTTTGTATGCAGCTTTATATATCAAACTTATTACATCTTTTTATATAGTATTCTAAAATATAATTTATATTAACCAATTACATTTTAATAGATAATAATGGTACAATTATTGTACACTAACAGAAACTGGAAATTGGAGTTTTATGTTTACAATAATTGATACCAAGGAAAGATTAGAAATAAACGTAAACTTTTCTTTTATTCGTGCATTCAAGGACGCATGAATTGCGTTTTATTTACAACATTTTGTTGAGTCAAATAAAAATAAGATAAAGAAAAATAATTTAAATAAAATAAATACTTATATTATTTATATTTATATTTTGCTAACAATGTTATTCGTATCTTCTCCCAGATATGCAAGACTTTTCGCAACTATCGTCGAAAACAGTCACCGAAGTGTTGATGTTGGAAATGAAAATGGCTCCAGCTGCCAAAGCCTATCTGATATCAGGATATCCACGTTCCATGCGCGACGTTGTTGAATATTCAGAGAAGGTAAACGAATCCGTTATAATACTAAATACGAGTTGCTCGCCTTTATGCATATTGATTATGAAACGATTTGAAGGTCTTATTTATTTTCATACTTGTTTGTCAGCCCAAATTGCTGTTGAACTATTTGAACTAATTAGCTGCCAAATGGGTCGACGTTTATTTGTCCTAGTCCGATGAATTCCCATGAATTTTGAGACAAACATATAACAATGATCTATAGCTGTACACATCGAGCACATACATACATACATATGGTACACATAACTGTGCATTTTGTGTGTATATGTGCTAATTGGCTGAAGTGGGCCCTAGAGGCTTTTTGACGGTTATATAATTCAAAAGAAATGTTTCCTTGATTAGTGTTTGGGAAAGGGCAAACGCTATATACTAACAGCTAACTATCAGCAATCGTTGTAGTATAATTAGCTTGCGGCAGTATTCAGTTGCTAAAATTAGCTCCAAAAATGAGTTCGAGACGTTCAAGGAAGAAAAGAGTTAGTCACTAAAATTTAAAATAATTATATCTTTATTTAATCGAGAAATTTTGAATTTGATTCATCTTATTTCTCTGTATATTTTCAGATACAAGTCGTTAATGGGGTTATCCTAATATCTTGGCGTCAATCTGTGCTACAGAAACAAATTGATTATGGCGCTAAATTAGGTCATGTTGTACTCTCCTTAGCCAAAATGGAATTGGAAAATTTCTTCAAAAATGTGATGCCAGTCGCCGACTATTTTGATCAGAGT
This sequence comes from Drosophila kohkoa, assembly GCA_019972355.1. Classification (NCBI taxonomy): domain Eukaryota; kingdom Metazoa; phylum Arthropoda; class Insecta; order Diptera; family Drosophilidae; genus Drosophila; species Drosophila kohkoa. The sequence continues at coordinate 2,297,909 of BJEL01000003.1, read as the reverse complement.
GATATGCTGTTGGCCGTGAGTTCACCTAACTGTATAAATAAATACGCGAATTATATACATACCTATATTTGTGGGACAGGTGAATGGCGAGCGGGCACCGACAGAGGTATATAAAGACTTTCGCACCGCAGTGCTAGACATATTGAGCGCGCTAGAGAATCAAGAGGCTATGCTGAACGGAGTTACAGGTATGGGCAGAGGGATACATGATATACCCGGCAGTATTGTTAGCGTAGACACCGCACCTAGTCAACCCCCAGTCACTGTAGATCGCAGGTCAGTTGCCGATCAGAATCAGAGTGCTCCTGCAGGTGCTGCAGATGATCGCAATGTCACGAACGCTGTGATATCTCACATAGCCGCCAATGCGGCCACAGCAGCGGCAACACTTCGTACAGGCGGCACAACTGCGGACGATGATAGTGGCGTGGTTGTCACTCAGCAGCCCAAGATCAGCCATGCCGGCACCAGCATGGATGCCAGCGATGAACCCGAGGCAGCAATTCCGCCCATCATTTGGGTGATCGGTGGCCCAGGCAGCAATAAGGCGACGCTCTGCCTGAAGGCCGTTGGCCTCAATCCAGGCTGGTCGCACATCAGGTAAGACCTACCATATATGCCAAATAATAGTGTTCAATGAATAAGTTCATGAGTTCTTTTGTTTTCCGTTTTTACTGAGTAAAGTGGCTCCTTCATCTTGTTTTTTTTTTCGATTGTGCCTTCGACACTGCATTCTTAGCTTGTCCTTTTAGGCGAAGTAATGTTTGTGGCACATTAAGAATTTTGCAACACTTACTTTTAATAACACAATTGAAACTGCAAGCCTTTTTAATTTATAAAGTTTTTATACCCGCTACCCATAGGGTAGGAAATGTATGTAACAGGAAGAAGGAGGCATCTCCGACCTTATAAAGTATATATGTATATTCTTGATCAGCATCAATAGCCGAGACGATCTAGCCATGTCCGACTATCCGTCTGTGTGTCTGTCCGTCTGTCCGTGTGAAACACTGGATCTCAGAGACAATAAGAGATAGAGCTATAATTTTTTTCGACAGCATTTGTTATGTTCCGCCCCCGCAAATCAAAAAAATCGAATAACGAGCGTAACTTTAGAGCTAGAGCTGCGAATGTACAATAATATTTATAGTAATTGTGATTTGGTTGCGATCAGATAAAAATTGTGGAAGTTATAAAAGAAATACTTTTGCATGGGCAAAAACGCCTACTTACTAGGGGTCTAAGTTGCTTTGGCCGGCAATCTGGTATATTATGCCGTCTATGATATATTTTGAATGTGGTACTATATTGACATAACAAAAATACTATTTGGTATATTTTTAGTATTTTAGTATTTTTAGTATATTTTGAAAAAATACAGCAATATTTTGCTTTTATTCAAAATGGGTACCGGGTACACTCGACTTTCTTACTTGTTAAATGTGAGGCCTAACAAAAAAGAAGAATACGCGTGAACTTATTCACTTCGTTCACTTTAATAAATTTCTTTCATACCTGCGTTGCACCACAACACTAATTCCTAATTTGATTTGTTCACTTATGTAACAGCGTGGGACGACTTCTTCGGAATATTACGGATACTGCGCCACGTGCCAACACCGAGAGCTATGCGGTCAAGGAAGCTCTGGCTGCAGGCGAGATGGCTCCAGAGAAGACACTGAATCAGCTGCTGGACAATAATATCCGGCAGTTGCGTGGCAAAACTGGCATCATCATCGACGGCTATCCGCGAAACCTGCAACAAGTCAAATACTTTGAGAACAAGGTGTGTAATCCGCAATCTGCAATACATTTGTATATTTACCAACTAAGATAACTTTTGAGTTATTTAAAATACTATGTACTTTTTAAGGTTTTTTTTAAGGTTATTATATCTAGCAGAAGTAGAAAGCTCTCACCACATAACATATTTTTGATTACCGCCAACAGTTGAGACGATATAGCCAAGTCCGTCCTTCTCTCTTTCTGTCCGCACCTAGATCTCAGTGACCATGAGAGAGATAGAGCTATATTTTTTTTTTAACAGCACTTGTTATTTTTGCACACTGGTCAAGTTTGTTTGCCATGCTCACTTCCACGCCGCAAGTCGAAATAACTAAACGACTGCTGCAGTCATATTTTTAATATTCGGTATATTTGAAAAATAATAGTATATAATATACCAATTATAGGCTTTTGATGTTTTTAAGTATTACAGTACCATAATTCGGTATATTTTAGGATTTTTTCTTTTCTTTTTCTCGACTTACTTGTTTTAAATTTAGTTAATCATATCTATCGCTTGGATATAAATAAATTTGCTCAGAGCTCTATTGAATTGTAATACATTTAAGTAAATATTTGAAAAATTCATTCAGATTTTTAGTTTTCATAGTTAAATATGAATTAATTAAAGGATTGATTAAGTCCGGACCAAAGAGAGTGGTTGCTATTATTTTTGTTTAATATTTAGAAATCTCTTTGGGCTGCTTATTTAACGTTTAAAGAAATACTTTAACATTTAATATGGCGAAAATCTTTTAACATCCATGTAACTCTGACATTGCAGTACAAACAAATTCCCCCCACAATCCTGCTGGACTGTTCAAAGCTGCAATTGGGACGCGGACGAATTGACGACACTGTCTCCTCATTTCGACGACGCCTGGAGCTGTTTCGTGAACAGACGCTGCCCATGCTTAAAACTATGGATACAAGCAATCGACTGCAGATTGTTAGTGAGACTTGTTATTATTTATCGTTATCTTGGTAAATATGATTTCGTCTTTCAGGTGGATGGGGATACGGATAGTCCCTCCGTACAGCGAGAGTTTGAACGACTCATACGCAATCACATACAACAGTTGACCAATAAGGTGCCTGAAGGTGAAGATGTCACTGAGTCGTTGGGCAATCATGTGATGCGCAACGAGCAGACCGATGCAATTCTGCACGATCTGGAGACGAACGTGCCGGGTTCGGTGCCCACGATCAGCCACCATGTGAGCATGATGAATGGTCACCTAAAGAACCGGGGCAGTGCATTAGCTGGTGCTAAACGACCCACCCAGATGATGAACGGTCACGCACCGGGACGACCTGGTACTGGACCTGTAGCACCTCTTGCCCAACCTGTCGATTTTCGGCACATGCTCGAAGAGGCCGAACGATATCCGGTGGACTCGTATATGTAGTGAAAGATGAGGATAGTATAAATGATTATCATGATTAAGAATTACACGCAGAGCGTATTACGAATGTTTTATAGTTTTATAAACAAAAATTCGAATAGGCTAAGTCATATATTGTTAGCGTTGAATTGTTGGAATGAGTATTTAGCATATGAATTTTGATATAGTTTTTAAATGTCTAATGCGTTCTATGCCAAGATTTCATTTTCATTGTATTGAACTATTAGATAAGCCGAGTAGAATGTACACAATAACACAAACTTTTAAAACCAAAAGAATTTCAAGGTCTCTTCACCAAAAAAAAAAAAAATTCAATAAAATTGAAGATGCAAAAATAAAAGGAATACAAATAAAGTAACCAAACTAACAAAACAATAACAATATCTGTTATTCATTTAATGCAAAAGAGCAAATCCAACGTATTTTTCTTTTACATTGTACAATTGAAAAAATCAAAGTTAAAAAAAAAACTGCTCTATTCAAAAATGGCATGTTAGGCGACGTTTCAACAGTGACTTAAACTTTCCTATCAATGATGTCTGCTTTGTTTCGTCAGCCTTCTTAGTTTGCATTGGCTCCTCAGTCAATTCCTCCGTTCCTTCATTTGTCAATACATACTCAGTACATCGCATGAACTGGGAGCGTATTTTGTTTTCACTCTTCTCAACATTGACTTTCATCTTTCGCCAACGTTCGTTTAACATCTCATCCATAGATAGGTGCAGTTGATTGTGCTCTGCTAGATCATTCTTATTAAAATCGTTATATATATAATATTTATTGGTCGCCTCACCTGAATTTTCCTGTTGTAGTGGTGATATATTATTCTCACAGTTGAGGTTTGTTATCCTAGTGTCACTCTGGCAAATTGTAACCTTTCCTGGAGCTACGAGTTGTGTAGGCTTTACCAAATTAGATATTTTATGCCTTTTCAGCTCTGATTCGACCGATTTCACTTTTTGTACTTTATTTTCCAGTTGGACTGCCTGCATTTCAATTGGTTCGCGCTTTCTCTTTGAATTTTTTGTGCAACTGTCCCGCTTGTTGTCTTGCATTACTGGAAGAATACGCCCGATCAACCCAGACTTTGAAGTTTCGACTCTCATTTCTTGCGTATTATTTACTTGCTGGTTTAGTTTCTGCTCACTCTTTTCTATACTTTTCTCCGAGGAATTAATTTGCTTCGACTGATCATCATAGACTTGATTCAGTGGACTCTTGGAGATTTGCGCTTTGAAACTCTCTTCAGGCTTTATATTACTCACACAGTTCTGGTGCAGCGTAGTATTTTCTGGCTTGGATGACTTCAAATTTGTCTCACAATTTATCTCTTTACAAATTGCGACTGGTTTTATTAGAACAATCCTTCCGATTAAGCCAGATTGCGATGGTTGAACTTCTTCTTGTTTTCCATTTGTTGTTTTGTTAATTAGCTCCTGTATAATATTTTCAATTTTTTTTTTTGATTTATTTTCACCATTATCTTGATCCCGTTTTTTAATCTTTACTTGCTTTACTGGAACAATTTCTTCGAATAACCCAGTTAGCGATTCTTCTCCTGCTGTCCTATTTTTGATTGGGTTCAAATTTGTATTTCCTGGCTTAGATCCTTTCGAAATCTTCACGTAAGTGTCCTGATTTTCCTTAAACATCTTGTGACTGTTTTCTTTATTCTGGTTTTGAATTATATCTTGCAATGTCAAAGAATTTTTCTTTTGGTCATTAACGGATTGCTGAATTGGCTCCTGTTCAATGTTTTCGAACTTTGCTTTTTTTAAATTTTCCTTGAAGTTGTCCTGCTTGTCTTCTGATTTCTTCTCAAAACTATCTGGATTCAGTTTCTCAAAAAGGACTTGCTTTACTGGAACAACCTCTTCGATTAACCCAGTCTGCGATGCCTCTGCCTTCTTCCTTTTGATTGGCTTCAAAGCTTCGTTTTCTGCGTTGGATCCTTTTGAAATCTTTTCACATTTGTCATGCTTCTTTTTTTTCTTTAATCCAGATTGCGATCTATCGGAGTCCTTCTCTTTGATTGAATTCTGGGCAATGCTTTCTGGCTTGGATCCTTTGGATTTCTTTTCGATGTTATCTTGAATTTCTTTCAAAATGTTCTGCTTATCTTCTTGAGTTTTATTCTGTTCGGCATTATTAATCATTTGCTGTATTTCGTTCTGTGAAATGTTTTTAAATTTTTCAATGAAGTTGTCCTGCTTGTCTTCCGATTTCTTCTCACAACTATCTTGATTCTGTTTCTCAAAAAGGACTTGCTTTACTGAAACAACCTCTTCGATTAACCCAGTCTGCGATGCCTCTGCCTTCTTCCTTTTGATTGGCTTCAAAGCTTTGTTTTCTGGGTTGGATCCTTTTGAAATCTTTTCACATTTGTCATGCTTCTTTTTTTTCTTTAATCCAAATTGCGATTTTCCAGAGTCCTCATCTTTGATTGAATTCTGGGCAATGCTTTCTGGCTTGGATCCGCCAGATTTCTTTTCGAGGTTATCTTGAATTTCTTTCAAAATATTCTGCTTATCTTCTTCAGTTTTCTTCTGTTCGGCATTATCAATCATTTGCTGTATTTGCTTCTGTGAAATGCATTTAAACTTTTCACTGAAGTTGACCTGCTTGTCTTCCGATTTCTTCTCACAAATATCTTGATCCTGTTTCTGAAATTGGGCTTGCTTAACTGGAACAATCTCTTCGATTAACCCAGTCAGAGATGCCTCTGACTTCTTCCTTTTGATTGGCTTCGAAGCTTTATTTTCTGGCTTCAATCCTTCCCAAATTTTTTCATATTTGTCATACTTTTCTTTTTTCTTTAGACTAGATTGCGATTTATCGGAGTCCTTCTCTTTGACTGAATTCAGAGCAATGCTTTCTGGCTTGGATCCTCTGGATTTCATTTCGAGGTTATCTTGAATTTCTTTCAAAATTATCTGCTTATCTTCTTCAGTTTTCTTCTGTTCGGCATTATTAATCACTTCCTGTACTTGCTTCTGTGAAATGCTTTTAAACTTTTCACTGAAGTTGACATGCTTCTCCTCCGATTTCTCCTCACAACTATCTTGATTCTGTTTCTCAAAAAGGACTTGCTTTGCTGGAACAACCTCTTCGATTAACCCAGTCTGCGATGCCTCTGCCTTCTTCCTTTTGATTGGCTTCAAAGCTTTATTTTCTGGCTTCAATCCTTTCGAAATCTTTTCACATTTGTCATGCTTCTTTTTTTCCTTTAATCCAGATTGCGATCTATCGGAGTCCTTCTCTTTGATTGAATTCTGGGCAATGCTTTCTGGCTTGGATCCTTTGGATTTCTTTTCGATGTTATCTTGAATTTCTTTCAAAATGTTCTGCTGATCTTCTTCTTCTGTTTTATTCTCTTCGGCATTATTAATCATTTGCTGTATTTGGTTCTGTGAAATGTTTTTAAATTTTTCAATGAAGTTGTCCTGCTTGTCTTCCGATTTCTTCTCACAACTATCTTGATTCTGTTTCTCAAAAAGGACTTGCTTTACTGGAACAACCTCTTCAATTAACCCGGTCAGAGATGCCTCTGACTTCTTCCTTTTGATTGGCTTCAAAGCTTTGTTTTCTGGGTTGGATCCTTTTGAAATCTTTTCACATTTGTCATGCTTCTTTTTTTTCTTTAATCCAGATTGCGATCTATCGGAGTCCTTCTCTTTGATTGAATTCTGAGCAATGTTTTCTGGCTTTTCGAGGTTATCTTGAATTTCTTTCAAAATGGTCTGCTTATCTTCTTCAGTTTTATTCTGTTCGGCATTATTAATCATTTGCTGTATTTGGTTCTGTGAAATGCTTTTAAACTTTTCACTGAAGTTGACCTGCTTGTCTTCCGATTTCTTTGCAGAACTATCTTGATTCTCTTTCTCAAAGAGGACTTGCTTTACTGGAACAACCTCTTCGATTAACCCAGTCTGCGATGCCTCTGCCTTCTTCCTTTTGATTGGCTTCAAAGCTTTGTTTTCTGGGTTGGATCCTTTTGAAATCTTTTCACATTTGTCATGCTTCTTTTTATTCTTTAACCCAGATGGCGATCTTACGAAGTCCTTCTCTTTGATTGAATTCTGGGGAATGCTTTCTGGCTTGGATCCTCTGGATTTCTTTTCGAGGTTATCTTGAATTTCTTTCAAAATGTTCTGCTCATCTTCTTCAGTTTTATTCTGTTCGGCATTATCAATCATTTGCTGTATTTGGTTCTGTGAAATGCATTTAAACTTTTCACTGAAGTTTACCTGCTTGTCTTTCGATTTCTTTGCACAACTATCTTGTTCCTGTTCCTGAAATTGGACTTGCGTTACTGGAACAATATCTTCTATTAACCCAGTCAGAGATGCCTCTGCTATTTGGCTTTTGATTGGCTTCAAAGCTTTGTTTTCTGGGTTGGATCCTTTTGAAATCTTTTCACATTTGTCATGCTTCTTTTTTTTCTTTAACCTAGATTGCGATCTATCGGAGTCCTTCTCTTTGATTGAATTCTGGATAATGAATTCTGGATTGGATCCTCTGGATTTTTTTTCGAGGTTATCTTGAATTTCTTTCAAAATGTTCTGCTGATCTTCTTCAGTTTTCTTCTGGGCTTTATTAATCATTTGCTCTATTTGGTTCTGTGAAATGCCTTTTAACTTTTCGCTGAAGTTGACCTGCTTGTCTTCCGATTTCTTTGCACAACTATCTTGATTCTGTTTCTCAAAGAGGACTGGAACAACCTCTTCGATTAACCCAGTCTGCGATGGCTCTGCCTTCTTCTTTTTGATTGGCTTCAAAGCTTTGTTTTCTGGGTTGGATCCTTTTGAAATCTTTTCACATTTGTCATGCTTCTTTTTTTTCTTTAATCCAGATTGCGATCTATCGGAGTCCTTCTCTTTGATTGAATTCTGGGCAATGCTTTCTGGCTTGGATCCTTTGGAATTCTTTTCGAGGTTATCTTGAATTTCTTTCAAAATATTCTGCTTATCTTCTTCAGTTTTATTCTGTTCGGCATTATTAATCATTTGCTGTATTTGCTTTTGTGAAATGCATCTAAACTTTTCACTGAATTTGACCTGCTTGTTTTCAGATTTCTTCTCACAACTATCTTGATCCTGTTTCTGAAATTGGGCTTGCTTAACTGGAACAATCTCTTCGATTAACCCAGTCAGAGATGCCTCTGACTTCTTCCTTTTGATTGGCTTCGAAGCTTTATTTTCTGGCTTCAATCCTTCCCAAATTTTTTCATATTTGTCATACTTTTCTTTTTTCTTTAGACTAGATTGCGATTTATCGGAGTCCTTCTCTTTGACTGAATTCAGAGCAATGCTTTCTGGCTTGGATCCTCTGGATTTCATTTCGAGGTTATCTTGAATTTCTTTCAAAATTATCTGCTTATCTTCTTCAGTTTTATTCTGTTCGGCATTATTAATCATTTCCTGTATTTGCTTCTGTGAAATGCTTTTAACCTTTTCACTGATATTGACCTGTTTTTCTTTAGATTTTTTCTCGAAATTATTTTTTGTATCTTGTTTTCCAATTTGTACCTGCTGTATAGGAGAAATCTTCAGGAAAAATCCAGATTGAAATTTTTCAATTGCCTGCGGTTTAATTGGTTCCTGAGCAAGGTTTTGTGGCTTGGATCTTTTTGAATCCTCCATATCTCTATTTTCTTTCGGAATCTTTTCACAATTAAACTGTTCATTCTGCTTTTGATTTGCGTCTAGCGATGTGTCAGATTTCTTCTTTAGAGAATTAATTGTTTGCTGGATTGGCTCTTGCACAATGTTTAGATACTTTTGTTTTTTCAAATTTTCCAAGCAATCATCTAGCTTATCCTTCTTGTGGATTCCGCCTTGCTTTACTTTAAGCGATCCGAATAAGTAAGTGTCTGATATCGGGTCGACAACGATCTCTTTTACATTCTTTGCTTTTTGGACCGATTTCTCCTTCAACTTCGGCTGAAGTTGAGTTGGCTTCATGTTTTCCACCTTTTCTGAACTATTCTTGTTATTTGGAAATCCGTGCTTGACTGTTGACAGTTGAGTAACTATCTGGGACACAGCTCGCTTCTTACGACGACGAGATCGAACTTTCTGTACTAAAGGAACCTTCTCCGCGTTATCCAATTGTGTAAAATTATCTTTGCTGCTGCCAGCGACCGTCTTTTGTTTACTTGGATTTGGTTGAGTTGGCTCTTGCTTGTTATCCAGCTTCTGTTGTTTTAATATTTCAGTCCTTCTCTTCCGACATCCCGTTGCTTGCTGCGCTGAAGGAATTTTCTCAATACTTTCAGAGCAATGCGACGATTTAATACCCATTTTCTTTATATCAGTATTCTGCTCTGACGTCTCGACTTTTCCCATCTTCACAACTGACTTCTTCTTGGCATCTAGAGATTGGATCTTAAGATTGTCTGAACCACTGCTTTTTATGAGTTTCAATTGAGAATCTTTCACTTCATTCTGAATATTGTTATTAGAATTATGCACACGAAGTATTGCTTGATCCTTGTTATTCTTAAACTTCTTCACCCCGTTGTCCACATCTTGTTGCTTGCGCTTGACGCCAAGCGATTTCTTTTCTTGATTCCCTGCTGCTGCTTTAACTTGCGACTGCATTGATTCGGTAGCAAAATTCACAAATTTGTTTGGATTGCTTTTTATTTTTTGTGGTTTCACTTTTTTAGATTGTTTTTTATTTTTGATTGGAATATTTTTCTGCTGCTTAAATTCAGATTTTGCTCGCGCCATTTTTTAGAGTTCCGTTCACTTGAAAGAAAAAACACTAAATGATATTTTTCAATTGAATTTTGCCTTTTTATAGAAAATTTAGCAGAGCATGAACTGACGACAATGATAAAAAGTGTTGAGAAACTGCAAAATAATTTGCTCGAATACAGCAAGTCATGACATCTGGAAATTAATTTGACATTTGCAATCGATTAATAAATATCATGACACACACTACAATTTGTATTTACTATGAATTTACAAATATTTCCTCTTAACTTGGCAAAGTGGTCAACTTAAGTTCTTTCCAATTGCTCATATAAGGATCCAATGTTGTATTCGGATAACAGACACAGAACTTTTTGCCAATAACATCGTTGATACAAAGCGAATCATTGTGATACGCATTGAGTCGACTAATGTCCGGCACATAGAAATTGTCCAATTTCTTGAGCTCACGATTAAGTCGAACAGTCGCCTGAAACGTTGCACTACCGGGAAAGGTGCGAAATCTTAAACGGTAAATGGCAATGTCGCCGTGCATCGTCTCCGTGCTGTTCTCCTCGAAGAGCATTTTCTTTTCCGCACTCTCCATATCCGAGAGCTGAATTCGCTGGCAAAATTCATTGTATCGATGTACAAGCATCCATCGATTGATATGGTAGACAACCATCTTGGATAGATAGAACATTTCTCCATTCATGCTTTGGGCAATGAACTCCTTGCAAGTGCACCAATGTTCCGTGATGCAAGCATCCTCACAGCTGCGTTCCCTCGGCAGAGCGTGCAGCAGAGATTGGCTGCTAGGGCAGCTCGCCAGAGGGGGAAGATCTGCTGGAAGTGTGGCATTCAGTTGCAGAATGTGCCGCAATGTGTTGTGCAGATCAAAATTGGAACTCAAGCGATTCCGATTCAAATACAAAGCGTGCGAATACTTTGGATATTTGTGCCGGAACCATGGCGGCAAATAAATGTGCAGCATGGGCAGACGCTCCTCGAGAAAACTATCGGACAAATTCAAGAGTTCCCCAAAGCGTGCGCCATGATCACTGTAGAGTATGACAATAGCATTCTCGAATAAATGATGTGCCTTAAACTGTTGTAGATATTGCTCGAACTTGGCATCTAAGCTGGCAGCTCCAAAGTTGTAATCGTGGGTAAATGTGCTGCTCCAAATGTAGCCGAAAGTCGGTTGATGCGACTCCTCCATGTAGCGTGAGATAAGCTGCTGACAGAAATCGTACACATACGATATAGTCAGACGACGTCCGATGCAGTAATTGTAGCCAAATCGCACATAGGTCTTCATGGCTTGTTCCATTCGCAGCAGCAGCGCATGCAAACTATGATCTACTAGGCCAGGGAAATATCCATTCTTATTGTTGGTGAACAACACTCCAGAATCAGCCATATCTTCAGCCAGTGCAATGGTATAGCCAGCCCTCTTAAAATCCTTCCAAATCCATGGGAATTTCTCAATACATTCGACTTCATTTTGTCCACATTTGCGGGGATATTGCTCCACGGTTTGCCCCAGAAGAATGGGCAGCAGATTGCGCAGTGTGTTATCCGCCACCTTGTTGTAGCCCTCCATCTCAAACCAACCACGTTGACTCACAAATTCAGCCGTCCTTGGCATTGTTCGACGAAAGTTCATCCGTGACATGCTGTCGATGCCTAGAAGTATTACACTCGGCTGTCGCCTTTTGGGATTGCTCTCAGTGCTCGTTGTTTTATTTTGCGTTTGCATCTGAAATTGTACCAGGGGAAATGCATCTTGCTGGACGATCTTTGACTTGTCCACTGCATCGTGGCATTCCGTGATAATGCCGCTTATATTCCGTGGCAGTTTCTGACTCTGCGTGAAGTAGATTCTCCTAGAAGGAATTTGCTTTAAAGAATAATGTGTGCCATCAAATTTACACCTTACTCACTCACTGTAGATCTTCTCGCCTTGGCTAACTGTACGAAAATTGCACACAACTCTCGATCTGGGACTCAAACGTCTCAAGGTCTTCTCGTTGATATGCAGCTTATAGTGTTTAGAGTTCCCATCGTAGGTCAGCTCAAAGATAGCCGATTCGTTGGAGCAAAGTTTCAGCTTGAATGGCGTGTAGATTTCCAGTGCCTCACGCGAGAATGGATCTGTATATGGTATTTTGCATTTTTCACTATTCACAAAGTACCTCGACTTTGTAATGTCCGGGGAAAATGTCACTTTAGGCTGGATTCCGAAATTGAATTTACGTGTTGTTTCTTGGCTGGTTATCGCTGTCTCTTTTTGATCCCAGTCCTTTTTGTTAGTCAAGTAACTTCGATATTTCTGAACGAGTTTACGAAGACGCTGCTGACGCTGAAGCGCAGAAATTTCCGTTGTAGTCGTTATGGCCACAGACGGAAGATGGACAAGTTCGTCATCCTCATTGTTTGTTATATTTCTGTGATTCAACCATATGAATGTTAATATTATGGCAAATAATAAAATTAAGTATTTCCGTATTAGTAGCATTGTCTTGTGTCTTAGCATAATCGTTGCCTGTTGAAAGTGTGAATGAGTTTCCTTTTGAATTATTGTGCAAGTATTGCTAAGACTTTCTAGTATAAATGTCATTTTTATCGAATTTTGGTATATAAAATAAGAACTATAGTAGTTAAGATTCCTGAAAATTTGGTTGCGATCAGCTAAAAATTGTGGAAGTTATTAGAGAAATACTTTTGTATGAGCCGACAATCTGGTGTATTGTGCCGTCTATGGTATATTTTTAATGTGGTACTATATCGGTATAACAAAAATACCATTTTGTGTATTTTTAGTATTTTTAGTATTTTCTAGTATTTTTGGTATAATTTGAGAATACCGCAATATTTTGCATTTATTCAAAATGTGTAGCGGGTATATCATAGTCGAGCACACTCGACTGTAACTTTCTTACTTGTTTTGAGTATGAATTTGCAAAACCTATTTCCTTGATGCTGGCTGCATTTTTTTAATATCACATGTATATTATTTATTTGCAGACGAGGTGAAGAATCAGTAACTAACTAGATATTATTGTCTATATGAAATTAAAGGTATATAGCAAAAAATAGATGTTTATATATTAACTGAAGATGTCCGTAACTATTTATGTAAATTAATTGTTTTCTGATATGTAATAATTGTACCTGACACAAGAATATTTTTAACTTTGCGTCTACAGGAAATGTTTGTGACAGGCAAATGGGGTTATCTATGACCCCATAAAGCATATACATATATGTATTCTTGATCAGTGTCAACAGTGGACACGATGTAGCTATGTCCATCTCCGAAATTATAAGAGATGGAGTAATCATTTTTTTTTAACAATACGTCGATTTAAAATTAAGTTTATATAAGCAAACTGAAGCTTAAGTGCTTTTAGTTTATCAAATTTGTATTCTTCAAGTATTTTATATTAAGACTGTCATAAGAGTGAAACCTAAACTTTATTCGAGAATGTTTTTTTAATACCCGCTATCCATAGGGTAGAATTATATTATAACTTTGTGCCGGCAGAAAATGTATGTAACAGGTAGAAGGAGGCATTTCCGACCCTATAAAGTATATATATTCTTGAACAGCGTCAACAGCCGAGACGATATAGCCATGTCCGTCTGTCCGTCTGTCTGTCTGTCCGTCTGTCTGTATGAACACCTAGATCTCAGAGACTATAAGAGATAGAGCTACAATTTTTTTCGACACCATTTGTTATGTTTGCACGCAGATCAAGTTTGTTTCAAATTTTTGCCACGCCCACTTCCGCCCCCGCAAATCAAAAAAATCGAATAACAAGCGTAACTTTAGAGCTAGAGCTGCGAATTTTGGTATATGCAATAATAACTATAGTAATTGTGATTCTTGAAAATTTGAGATCAGATAAAAATTGTGGAAGTTATTAAAGAAATACTTTTGCATGGGCAAAAACGCCTACTTACTAGTGGTTTAAGCTGCCTTGGCCGACAATCTGGTATATAATATTATGCCGTCTATGGTATATTTTGAATGTGGTACTATATCGGTATAACAAAAATACCATTCGGTATATTTTTAGTATTTTTGATATAGTTTGAAAAAATACCGCAATATTTTGCTTTCATTCAAAATGGGTAGCGGGTATCTCACAGTCGAGCACACTCGACAGTAACTTTCTTACTTGTTTAACTTTGCTACTAGTAAATGAAGGAAAACATAATCGAATTCATATTATTGAAATATGGGTGGTTATATTGCATACAAGTTTTTAGGATGGGAGATGATTGAAAATATCTTCGAGTAGAAGGTAAAAGTACTTTCTATAGCCATATTTGTACAGTTTTCATATGAAAGTTTTGTATTCATCTGCATGGGCTTGATTTCTGAGGCAAGCACAAAACCTCTTGGCATGTCGGTCCTGAATACAATACGCATCCTTGTGATATGAATTGAGGCGCGTGATAAACTCCTCTTGTATAACTACTAGAGAATCGTCTTTACTGACTGACAACGTGGCTCGAAAAAGACCATCATTCGGTCCGGTAGTAAACTTAAAACGGTATGTGTCGAGTCCATCGGGAGATTGTACCTCGAATCCTTTGTCATTGAAGAACTGTTTACGCTCGACTAGTAAGAGCTTTCGAAACTTCAGATGATAGCACTGTTTTTTATGATTCCTTATGATCAGATACTGATTCATCCGATAGATAACTAGTCTGACCAACTCCAGCACCCGATCAGTTTGCGTACCTTGTTTGTACGGCTCACAGGTACACCAATGGGGTGGAATAGCGGCCTCCGTGCAGCTACGATTGGGTGGAAGAACCTCAAACAGAGATACACAGAGAGGGCATCTCAGTTGATCAAATCTCATTCGAGGATGCAGCATCTGCAGCTGATGCTTAAGAGCTAGATTCAGATCATATGGCGAACTGAGGCGCCGGCCATTCAAGTGAAGAGCTCGGGCAACTTCTGGATACTGCTGACGATGCCAAGGTGGCAGATAGATGTGACACATAGGTAGGCGTTCCTCTAGGAAGCTGGAGGGCAAGTCCATTAGTGGACCAATTCGCTGACCATGATCACTTAACAATATTACTATAGACCTTTCAAACAATCCAAGCGACTCGAAGCGCTCCAGATAGCTCACGAAATCCTTATCCACACTGGCCGCCCCCGAGAAGTCGTCGTGACTGAAACTGTTCATCCAGAATAAACCAAAAAGAGGCTTCGGCATCTCCTGAACAAATCGTTGAATTATCTGAGCAATATAATCCAGAACATATCGATAGCTTTGTCTGCGACCGACGCAGAATTCGTATCCCAAATGCTGTACCTTATCCATGTTTTGCTCGATGGCCTTCATGAATGGATGCAAATAATAATCCACAGGCTCCCGCTGAAAGCCTGGAAGAAAGTAGTGAAAGGTATCAATGGTGCTCAAGTCCTCGGCATAAGCTGTTAGATAGCCAGCATTGCGATAATGATTCCATATAAAGCTGTATGTGTCCATGCAGCTTGGAGTATTTATATCACAGTATTTAGTCAATTCTGTCGGAGATCCGCCTGTCAACAGAGCTAAAACATTCGGCAGTGTATTGTCCCCCACTTTGTTATAGCCAAGCATCTCGTACCATCCCGTCTGACGTACAAACTTGGCTGTTAGTGGCATGGTTCTTTGGAAGTTCATTTGTGACATGGCGTCGATGCCGATGATTATCACATTTGGATGAGATCGACTGCGTTCTTCGTCGGCTTTGTCATTGCGATCAACCGGATGTTGTACAAATGCGAAGGCATCGCGTTGTATTACTCGGGAGGGATTGCTCAGCTTATGGCACTCTGCAATTATACCGCGAATGTGACGTGGAACCCACAAGTTCTGCTTAAAAGCGATCTGTGGTAATGTCCTGAAACGTAATTATTAGGAAACGTTTAATACCATTGCTACACAGAAATTCCTATTTCTTACCTACCAAACAAGATCATGCTCTCCACGAACAATCTCTTTATAGGTACAGCCATAGTCCGAAGTATTGGGAATCAGTTCGGTTAAAGCTTCGTTGATGAGCAGCCTATATTGTCTTCGGACAGTATCATATTGAACTGTAATAAGGTCCGACTGATTTGTGCATTCCATAAAATCTGGAGGATCAAAATATTGCATGCTATCTAGCGAAAATGGATCCAACCTCGGTATCTTGCATTGGGGAGAAAATACCTTAAACTCATCTTTGACCTTAAAGGAGTTTGTCATAGATTCCTCTCGGAGTATTTCTGACTCCGTACGTGAATGTTCATGATATCGTGTGAATTGTGTAAATTGCTTTTCATCCACAAAGCCTAAATAGTGGTTGACAAATATAAATGTAAATATAAGCCCAACAATGAGTAGAGTTTTGCCAAAATTGCCAACAATGAAACGATACATTGCTGAAGCTCCGGATTGTGTACATATGTATGAAATTTTATAAAAAGCCTTCTAAATGTGTATGAACTACTCATATGGGCATCGGACATTCTAAGGCATTCAAAGCAATAAAAAACAAGTAAGAAAGCTACAGTCGAATGTACTCGACTGTGAGATACCCGCTACCCATTTTGAATAAAAGCATTATATTTTACGGTATATTTCTCAAAATATACCAAATATAATACAAAAAAATATAAAAAAATACCAAATGGTATATGTGGTATATCGATATAGTACCGCATTCAAAATATACCATAGACGGCACAATATACCAGATTGTCAGACAAAGTAACTAAGACCCCCAGTAGCTAAGCGTTTTTGCCCATACAAAAGAATTTCTTTAATAACTTCGACAATTTTTATTATATTATATTAATATACGCTTGTTATATTAATATTAATTACGCTTGTTATTCTATTTTTTTGATTTGCGGGGGCGGAAGGGGGCGTGGCAAAAGTTTGAAACAAACTTGATCTGCGTGCAAACATAACAAATGTTGTCGAAAAAAAATTGTACCTCTATCTCTTATAGTCTCTGAGATCTAGGTGTTCATACGGACGGACGGACAGACACACAAACACACAGACACACAGACGGACAGACAGACATGGCTAGATCGTTTCGGCTGTTGACGCTGATCAAGAATATATATACTTTATAGGGTCGGAGATGCCTCCTTCTACCTGTTACATACATTTCCTGCCGGCACAAAGTTATAATACCCTTCTACCCTATGGGTAGCGGGTATAAAAATCAAAATTAATGTTGTATTTTAAACTATTTAATCTTTAGGCATAAATATAAGTTTAGATTTATGAAAAAAGAGAGCAAACTGTAGAGATAAGCGGTACTTATTTGAGTATTTGTTAAGATTAAGATTTCATTTTCGAATTGTAAATAAGTATAGGTCAAGACTTTAAATTTCTTTTTCACATGGCTCACAACCTCGAAGATCGCTGAACAATCATGGGGGACAGTTCTAGCTAAAAAATAAATTAATATATATATATATATGTATATATATTTCTAGCATTAGTGGACATGTGATTCGATTCCCTATTACGAAATATATTATTTCCAAAAAATTAAAAATTCAGAATATTCAATATAAGCCAATGCAGTTAAGACCAATTTAAATAATATAAGAGTAGTTTAAGCCAAAGTTCTTCGTTAGATTTGTAAAGCAAAGTGAACGCTACACAAGTCTTGAGAAGATTAGCTAGAAGTCTAAGGGTCAGCCTACAATCAAATGATTAAAAAATGCCCCCTAAATTAGACTACGGAAAATGTCCGATCCCATGGGAAAAACCTCTTTTCAAAGTTTGAAAGTAGAGCGAAGCGAACTGCACCAAGAAATCTTTACTAATCGTCTGTGATCTAAGCAATTGATTTTGAAAGTTCCGCCGTTTATACATATGTGCTTAAATTTTTATATGGTTCCATTGTTATTATATCTGCCTTACAATTGTAAATTTTATATTTATGGAACTTATCTTTATTAGACAATAATTCTCGTAAAATTTTCCATCTTAGTTCACACATTGCAAGCCAATGAAAAAAAATAACATTTTAGTTGAATAAGCTCGACTATAAAATACCCAGTTTTGAATGTTACACATGAATTTAAAGTTGGTATTTTTTTCAATTTGAATTACAACTAAACTAGAACAAAAAGTGAACATTTTAATTTAACTAAAGTTTTTCTAAAATAAATAAAATTTGACTTTAACCAAATACCCATCTTTTCACTATATTAATGGGAATATTATAAAGCAAAGAAATTAAGATAAGAGCCACAAAAATGTAAGATAAACGGTAGATATGGCGGTATTAATATTAGATTGATAGAGCAAACATTAAGATAAACCGTGATTTTAAGATGCAAATAAAACGCGTGTGTCACAATGAAGAGAATATATATTTTTATATACTCCAATTGACTGACTTGGCAATCAAAGAACTAGTCGTAAAATGACCATTAGAAATGACATTAGTTCAATTAACTTGAATTCTCGAATTTCTATTCATTTTATGAAATTGGGAATCAATAAACTGTCTTCATTTTCGCTTTGGCCTTATGCTGATATTAAATTACCCATTAAACCAAATGGACACAACTCAATGCGTTGCAATGAGATGAAGGAACGTCAACTTGATGAGTACACACATGGCGGATGCCACAGTCTGTTAATCAGAAGACTGTTGAGCTGTTATCAATTCATTCCTGATGTTGTTGTCGTGTTGTTTATATAATGTACATTTTATACTAATGTTTACTAATTTACTATAATAATAAATGGCAATTACTCGCCGCTAGTCTCAACGTTTATCAGTCCGCTGTACATTTTGATTGCCTGTCGTGAATCTGTAAACTCTCTCTCCCACTCTCTCGCCCTCTCTTTTCCCATAACAGAGTCCAGACAGCACTCCCATAGCAGCAGCAGCAGCGGCAGCGGCAGATACCCAGTCTGCTTGGATTTGGACGTCATCGGCATTGTCATCGTTAACAGTCGGCAAACAGACAGCTTATGGGTAGAGTTGAAAGTCATTATACTCGTTCGCGTCCAAAGAACTCAGTTTTAGTTTGGAGTGATAACTCGAGAGTGTCGGTTCGTTGATTTCTATCTTCTGTAATCGCTGACAGCCCTCACTTCCTCGTCCTTAGGCAACATGGACGCGAAATCCTTAATGAAGCGCAACTCGCCCATCAGTGCCAGCCAATTGCATTATTATCACACCGATTTCTATTACTCAATGCCGGATCTGCACAGTAAGAGATTTCAATTAGTGCTGACTTTAAAATTGAGTGCTTTCAATAATGACCCAACTTATTTAAAATCCTTGTTTGTGCTATCAAATAGTATCTCTAGTATATACAAAGTTACTATCAGAGAATACAATTTGTAAATACGTTATTTAAAAATATTTGAAAATTAAATTCTGGGGTACAAAGTGCAGTCAGAGCAACTATGGCCTTCGGTCTGATCAAGTTATTGATACTATAATGTGCGAATTCAGCTAAAACTACATAAAACCACTCAGCATAATAACTATTTATAATAAATTTAGCGAAGCCTTGAGAGAATAGTGGATATAACACCATAAAAATTTTCCACTTGAAAAAGGCTCCGTTTTCTATTAAACTATTTTTTTTAAATGACAAAAGTTCCAAATGCAAATTTCGTTTGATTTTGTATGCAATAAAAATAAATTCAATTCCAATTAATTTTCTGTATATAAATATGTATGTATGTATCTGATTTATTCTAATCAGAATATTAATATAATAAATTCAAAATAAATAGTCATTTATTTTGTTTTTTATTAAATATACAGGCGAAGGTTTAATTTAATTTCAATTGTAACTTGTTACGCTAATATTTTTCAAAAATAAAAGAAATTTCGATACTTAGAAAATAATATTTAAATTTATATTAGCGATTTATCCAAAGTCATTTAGTCGAGTTCTAAACCAATTGACAGTCAGCATTGGCAGCGCAGCCAACTTCACATCAAAACAAATGGAATTTCTCTCTGAGAGTTGTTTTGATTTTCCACCATGGCGTGCGCCAATAAGTAAGAGAGAGGCAGAGAGCAGCCAGGGAAAGAGAGAACGACACAATGGCGCAAAGTGTTTGGTTAATCTCATTGTTTTTCATAAAATTTCCATTGCAACAGAGACGAATCAAGAGTTTGGCTGTCAGTCAGCCGTCAGTCGTCAGTTGGGTGCGAGCGTTTAGAGTATAGAGTGCTGCGCGTCGCGAAAATCAACAAATTATTTCGTAATTCTAATTAATAAAGTTAATGTGAAACTCACAATAAAAGTAATGCCTAATTAGAACAATATTTAATCATGTAGTGAATAAAAACAAGGCAATAAAATGATTAACAATGAATAAATGAAACAAACAAGAATAGAAAACGTTTCACGTAGAGAGTGACTGATAAAGAGAGAGAGAGAGAGAGAGCGTGAGAAAAATTTTCAGAGAGAGAGAGAGAGATAAAGAGAGTGCGTACCGAAAAGATTGAGAGTAATAATTGATAAAGAAAAATGTGTCAAAATATCATAAGCAACTGCTTGGCAATAACAATA
Source organism: Drosophila kohkoa (assembly GCA_019972355.1). NCBI lineage: Eukaryota > Metazoa > Arthropoda > Insecta > Diptera > Drosophilidae > Drosophila > Drosophila kohkoa. Next base: position 2,277,444 of record BJEL01000003.1, on the reverse strand, counting down.
ACAACGCTCGGACTGATAAACAACTGAATGATAATGCTAAAGATAATGATAACAAAAAGACAAAGTTGGCTGCACGTGTAGATTACCAAATATTTTGTATTCCTTTTTTCGCTATTTATCTGCACAAATTGTCTACGACAACCACAACACAACACAGACAAAGACAATGTCCAAAACAACCGAAGAATAAACAAAATAAGCTGCATGCGAAAATTCACAAAGAATACAGCAATTTGCACTTGTCACGCTGTCGGCACCGACGCCGACGCAGCCGTCGACGTTGACGTAGCTCTCTAATACAAATAAGCTAAAAAGCAACACAAAAATAAACATGTAAGTTGACAACAACAGCAGCGTTTGCATTCTTCTAAGAAACCAGAACAAAATGCCGTGTAATTCAGCTATCACTGTGTACAATGCATGAGTACCGCTCCCCTTTTGACCCCTCCACTTCCTAGATTTACGGGTAAATATTATACATGCTATAGTAGATGTTAGCATGTAAATTTTATTATAAACACACGCCGACAATGAATAGGCTTTAGAAACGCAAAACTAAAAGAGAATTCAAGAGCAAGAGGAAGTAGAATAGCGTGAGGTAGATGCATTTTAATACTTAAGAGGGGACTTGTACACTATTACCCATTAATTACATTATAGTTATTAATATGGGTAAAGCTTTAGTTTGGAATTACAAAAATAGTATGGAACGCATTTATCTTTAAATTAATATTTGATTATGCAAATAGTTGTTCGCCTTGTAGAAATTCAACCCAAAGTTATTTTTAGAAACTGTTAATCGACTTCTCATGCAACTGACTAACAATTGTCTGAAGTAATTTGATCTTATAGAGTTATTCGACCCAAAAGAAACGGTGCCGTGCTGTGCCAAGTTTTACTTCATAGTAAATTGAAGAACTAGACAAATGAATATCATTCCGATCAACATAATACAACCCCAAATCTGAAATAATTTGAAATCGATGGAATTTTCTGTTCTTATAGACGTTGTTTTGCTTACTTCAAGCTGATGAATGAATTCGTTGCTGCATAACCAGTTTAGACTCTTGAACACCTTTGCATACCAAGCATGCACAGATATTTTTCCATATTCCACAGTATTCTTAAGTCAATAGTTTCAATGTCAACTTGTCATAAATTTTTAAGCTTAGGGCAAATTGACTGAAGAAATAAAATTTATTCATGTATATCCATGAGAATTTGCTTTTGTATTCGCTATGAACAACGAACTATGACCTATAGCTTCAGCCCACAGACACATTGTAATAGCTCAGTTGACAAAGAAACACTTAGCAGCTAAGTAAAAGTGGGTGGCACATTGGTATTCATTTAAAGCAGTTTCAAGATATCATTTCCAGACAAAAAGTTCTCTTAGATTTTCTTAAATTCTCTTTTCTCTTTATAACGGGTGATAAGTATTTTTGTTGTATCAAGTACTACGCTTTATCATTTCTGTCACTTGTTCAGGTCGTTTATTATTTTCGATTGTTACCAATTTATAAAACTTTCTGAATGTATTGCATATCCATCGTTTATAAGTGTAAAAGATTAAATCTTTAAGAACATTGATCGATATGCTACACAAAAGTTTCTGATGTGAATATATATTTAGTTTTTATGAGTAACTTACACTGTCTAAGTTTGTTTGGTCAGCTTTTTCTGTTATTCCAAATTTGAATTTAAATATACAATAATTAAGGTGACTTAACACGTTTCAATTTTATCAGCTGTGTACTATCAGTACCCGAATAATTCACTCGACTAAAACGTGACATTGACGCAACTAATAAATACACTGCTCTACATAATAAACCGATCTTCCAACCTGTTGAAAGCAATATGTATTTATTGCACCTCAAATTGATAACGAACGAGCATCGGCACATCGATAAGCCCCGTCTAATGTTAGCCTAGTATTTTCGTATACCTCGACAGACCGAGTACACTATAGCATTAAGGTTGAGTTAAAATGGGAATGATATCAGCCATCGCATTATAGTTTGATGCGATAATTATTTTGAACGAAAAGCAATTGGTTATCGATCAAGTGCGTTAACTAGACCTGCCTTTATGGACCTATTGTTTACTGTTGACAACTGGGAACAGACTGACAAAAATAGTTTAATAAATCGATTAGCAATACAAGCTGATATTTTGTTGTTGTTATGGCCGAAACAATATCAAATTCGCTTCTCTAACATTGATACCACTGGCACCTAAAAGTATGCAGCAAATAGTGGCGACAATCAAGACCAGAACTTCACATGAATATCTCTTATGAGAAATGTAGACACCTTAAGTAAAGTTCGAATTTATTAAATTTAACTTCTTGTCAGTTACAGATAAATCATTTATCTCCTTGAAGTAATTCTTCAAGTGTATTCCAAATAAATGGTAGTTGTATTTATGATATTTATAAAAGATTTCGACAAACAATTGATCAATGATATGGTGATTTATTCATACCAAGATCAAGTTATTGAGAGACTCTCAGCTAGAGCGTGGAGCAGTGGCCGCTAATTAAATAGATTTTGTCACTTAGCGCTTGTTTTGAGGTAGCGAATGAATCTTGTAAATAGCTTGGGTATATATTTGAACAGTATTTGTTATTATTGTTATTGTGGCTTGTTGATAGACTGCGCACTGCTCTCAGGCAATCACACGTTTGTAGGTAACTCTCGCCCCCTTTGACGAGCAACTTATAAACTCTCTTGCGATTAACAAAATGGAATGGAAAATTGCCGTCTGCCGCTGGCAGCCGTCTGTTTAATTTGATAATCGCACAATCAAGACAGTACTCGACAAGCCTGCCCAAGAGAAACACCTCGTAGCGCATTGTCTATAAAACAAAAATATATAACTATTTCGAAGGATTACGTTAAAGGAAAAACTCTAGCAAAATGCAAAAAATAACAGAATATCATTTTGAAGGTGCGATTGTTAAGTGAGCAACTAGTGAAATAAATAAAGATATTTGGGAAAATTGTATGCCTTTAAAAATGTATCAAGATAAATGACTTTATATAATTGTTGTTCTAGGAACCGACTGTTCTTATCAAACTCAAAACTTATCTTTTATCTTTCCCAATTATTTTGTTTATTTCAGAGAGCCGCAAAATGCACGGCATCAAGCGAGTGCTCGTCTTCTGCATTATGATTGTGATCTTGCCGGCGACACTGATCATAATGCCTCTCTATTTGCGTAACACGGTCTTTGCGGATGTGGTCTACCCGGTTGCGGAATCGGACATCATTGAGATCAGGGATGGTATCTCATCGATATTCTGCGAGAAGCACACGCTGAAGATGAACAGTCACTTCAATGCGTTTCAGCTGCAGAATAAGCCAGAGATTTCCACAAGTCGCAAGCACATTCGGCTGAAGAAATCAATGACTCTGCCCGATGACACGCTGGAGTACTGGGGATTCTTTTTGCTGAAGGGTGCCAGGGTGTCGCTCAAGTTCTGCTCCCTCTACAATGGATCGCGTATTCTGGTGGTCAAGGGGAAGCGCGAACTCAAGCTGTGCGGTCTGACGGATCACAACAAGAACAAGCTGGGTGCCAACTATGCTCAGGGTCACGATCAGGTGAAGGTCTTCTTTGAGGATGTACTTGAGATCACGGAGGAGAAACTGCCAGCCGAAGGATTGCTGGAGCATGAGAATCATGGTGGCGAGGATCTCACCGACGATCACGTGCCGTTCAACGTGACTGCAGACAATGCGACTGCAGACAATGCGACCGCACTCAATGGGACCGCAGTCAATGGGAACGCAGTCCATGGGACCGTAGTTAATGGGACCGCTGTCAATGGGAACGCAGTCCATGGGACCGTAGTCAATGGGACCGCACTGAATGTGACCACAACGACCGCGTCGCCCGCCAAACTTTTCAGGAAGAAGCTGAAGAAGGGCTCGCTATTCCATCAACCACACGTCAAGTCTGCGGAAACCGTCGAGTTGGGCGACAACGCTACCGAGACAGCCAGCCAGCCAGCCAATCGCCATAGGCGACACAATGTGTCCGCCCATGAGCTGCAGAAGAGACAAGTCTACGAGCAGCTTTACAAGCGGAAGGAGCGCAAGAAGCGCGAGAACGTATACGACCGGAAATACAGTCATGGTGGCAATGCTATGAACTTTACAGAAACCGATGAATCCAATTCCATATCAAGCTTTGAGACTGGTCTCTTCACCTGCTTCAATGGTGCCATTCTTCTGGCCGAGGGATTTCCCCCCAAATCGGCGTGCACGAATCGTCATTTTCTGGAAAAAGGCAAACAGGATACGGTGTTGCAAAATATCACGGAGGATGGCTATTACTACTACATTTTCTACAGTGACAACGATTTAGTGCGAAACGATATACACGCCATATTCGACATATATAAGCCAACATTTCAGTATGCCAATCTGAGTGAATCGCGCAGCTGTCTGAATAGCACCGACTGCACCTTTAGTATTGGTTTCCTCTCGGACGAGATCGTTGTGGTCGAGGTGCCCACAAGAGACGGCATCGAGCACGAGGAGGATGACATCACATATCTCATATCGACTTGCCATCCACGTAGTGCAATCTATGCTTTGTTCCCCATCACGGTGTTGGTGCTGATCTTGTCCTGCTCTTTCCTTTAGGATCACAATTGGTCACAATTTTGGACTCTAGCAATCATGTGATATTCTTCTTTTGAGATAACTGAGTGATAAACGTGAGCATGAATAACCGATGGCAGGCCCAAATAGAAACAAAAATAATTCACAAAAATTCCAAACGTCCAAGCGATTGTATCATAAGATCCTTTCTTCGATCCTGATCCTGGCATTCATTGTACCACAGTCTGAAACAAAAAACAAATCACTGAATATTCATAAGCTGCGAGTACTCGTAACTAAAGTATAATTTTGTAAGCAAACATTTACTCTAGTACTCAAGCATTTAGACTATAGTTACTAAATAAGATAAAAGATACGACATACTACAGACATACACATAATACTATGTACAAATAACTATAATATCATAAGATCAAATTAAATTTGTTTAGAAACGATTATATATACCTATATAAAAAAAGCAACAAAAAAAAAATATATATATATTTATATATATACAAACTAAATAATTTCGAAAAAAATTCCTCAAGCATTCGACATTTTTTTAAGGTCTGACTGAACATCATAATGCCCAGAAATTGTTATTGCTCATACATTATTATTCGTGTGTTTATTAAGGTTATTTTAAATTAATTCACACGACATCTATTTTCAATACGGCGTGACTTTGTATTTTAGTTCTGCGATCAATTCGAAGAGAATAATGTAAATAATGGCCAAATCGTGTGTGAGTGTATCCACTTGATACTCGTATAATAAGTGAATAAAAACACCTACAACATTGTCATCAAAATATCCAAGTACTTATGATTATGGGATAAATCAATTGAAACTAAACATATACATACATACAAATGTACATAAACATATGTAAATTTAACTTTTAAGCCACATACACAAGTGCCTTATATAATTAATAAAAAATGTAGTTAACTATAACGAGTAAATAAATACAAAGAAAACTATTAAAATATTCTTCTTTTCTTTAACCACAACTTATTAACACAATTTGTATTTTCCATTTACTGTGATCGCATGGCGCACGTGAACTAAAGCTGCTTGCTATATCACTATAGTGGTTGTGAACTTTGCTACACATTCGAGCCCAATTGGAAATTTACGATACCTAAGTATTTGTACTGTTATAACATAACAAACTGAAACATTGTCTTATCTTATTACATAAAACATAGCAATCTATTAATTTATTTGCACTTCGATAACAGTATTGTTATGTTCTCATTTTAAGAGCCTTGAAACAATGCAAACAATTACATTACAGAGTAATTTAGTTACTAACTACTATTTCCTAATTTATAAAAAAACAATTCACTTGAGAGTGACATTGAAAGGAGACGATAGGAATATTTGCTTTTCTCACCCTTAAGTTAGAAACGTCAAACAGCTGTTTAACATAACTTGCAATCGCTCTCTCGCCTGTCTCTTTCGACTCTCCGAAGACAGCTGTCAGTGACGCCTGGACGCGTCGAGGGTAGCACAAACAAAATTCGCTCTCACAGTGTCAGATCGTGCCGGTTCACTCATAATTTTTTACCGAGTGTTTTTGCCTACCGGGTCCACACAATCATAACTACCGGCACCGGCTTTACCCGAGTGCTTAAAATCACATCACAAAAATCTTGTGCCTTTTTAGACACCCGTCCACATGAGTATGTGTATTTTTTGTAAACCCGTACCCGTGGCTATGTGTATTTTTTGACACCCGTACTTATGAATATGTGTATTTTTTGATACCCGTATGTGTGAGACTTGCACTCACTAGAATGGAATACAATACTTACGATTACAAGTCTACAAATTGCCTCTCTTTAATAATTTCGCTCCCGGTTGCTTATCTAATATATTATATTAATTCATCCATATGAGCTTGTGTTGAGTTATTTAAGTTGCTTTTATCAACATGCTCTCAGCAGCCGGCCGCAAGCCGGCTTCCGTTAGTTGACAGTGCACTCTCCTCTCTGACATGAGCCACCCCTCGCATGAGCACGAAACTGGGGCAACGCATGCGTCGCTCGTTGGACGCCGCTCAAAGTTCTCGAGGGGTCAGTAGTAGACACATGTGTTCACAAATAATCACTCTCTCTGACTCTCGCTCTCGGCAGTGCCGACCTCTCTCGGACTTGACTTGCTGCCGCTTGGCATGAGCTAAAAATTTCGCTTGGTGTTCGCAGTTGCTGTTTTGTTGTCACTTCGTACGCTCACGCGTTCGTTCGCGTTGTTGTAACAGAGAGTCGGGGGAAAAATACAAATTTTGTTTAATTAATTATTATTATTGTCGTTTGTTGCTGAGGGTTGCAACGTTGTTGGCGTATCTCGAACACAACAATCGCCATAAAAAAAACACACACACAAAAACAAAATAATAAAACGTTCAATTAAATAGCATCTAAAACGTGAATCGTGAATGCGCAGCAAATCCCCACACACAAAACAAAAGAAAAGAGCAGCGCGGCCTTTGGGAGCGTCCTGCTGTGTCGTCACAACGAAAACAAAGTCGAGCAAGCAACATATAAAATGCGAATAAATGTGCAAAAAATCAATTGTAAGTAGCTTACAGTGCTGTAATAAACAAAATGTGACCCAGACTAAAACACAAGCAAAATCAAAAATAAACCATAAATCCAAAAAAGTGTATAACACTGTTTTGTCAGCGTTAATTCGCTGAGCTCGCGACCAGTTCGCTTAGTAAGTCAAAACAAAAACCCAATGAAAATTCATAAAGTTAAACTCAAACTGCAGACAAGTGCTATTAAAAAATGAACACATTCAAGAATTCAGTTTGAGAACGCAGTAAAAATAAATGACGCGATTTAAACGAATCCAACAATAAGCGGCAATTTTACATAAATGTATGCACCAGCAGAAATAACATAATAATATCATTGAAAGTACACGAAGAACCAGTTGAAAGGAGAAACCAAAAATTTCGCGTAACGCAACGGTTTTAACCTTCAATTTGTATGCTCTTCTTGTTCGCTGTGCTTTTTTTGATCTTCAAATTTATTGAAAAATATATGTATGTATATGTATATATTTTTTGTAAAAAATTTCAAAAAAACATTTGATTATTTATAAATAAGTATGCGTGGATTTTTGTCACTAGAGGCGACTAATCTGTGTAGCGTGTAGCTGCTTCGGTTTGACGACGCCCCCAATAGTTGTTCTTATTTATAACGCGCTGCTGCGACAGCTGCCCTTTAGTCTGCTTGTTTTCTCGCTCTCCCTTTCTTGCGCCTGATAGTTAGTCAGTCTCTCTTTCAGTAGTTGCCATTTCCGTTTGCTATCTGTAGCAGTTCTCGCTCTCTCCCTCTCCCTCTCTTTCCACTATAGTTCACTCCAGGGGTGAAATGCATTGCCTCGTTGTCTGGCTGCATTTCTTTAATTTATTTGTGATTCTATTCAATGTTTCTTTAAATATGATTGCGGCTGAACTGCGCGCTCACTTCACGCCTTCTCAAAAGTCTCTTCATCATTCCTCTACTCTATTCCGTTGTATTCTTGAATGATCTTATTTCCATTTTTATTTTATTTTTTTGCCCAAGTAAGATCGGATGTACAATAAGTATGTTGATACATATGTAAGTATATGTATGTAGATTGTATTACTTTAGGTCTGTGGCCCCAGATCCCTCTTGTTATGATAAGCTGCTTCATAATAATAATAAAATATTAATAATAATTTTAATAATAACCACCCGATTCTTCGGAAACGTCGGATTTTGCTATCAACAATTATTTTATTTCGTTGAAATGTATGGAGTGTTTTTATACTATGTAAAAATTGCAACTGGGTTTTTGTATAAATTAAGTGAATGTCGCAAACTAGACAAATGGGCACAATTTTATGTATAAATGTTATGAAGAAATATATATTTCAAGTATAATATTACCACTTAGATTGCGTGTTGTTAGCGAAAAGGACAAAGAACGTAATATGCATATCTTTCAAGACATTAATTTCCGCTTTTATATTTGCAAAACTGGATTTAATAAATATGTATATTCATTAATTAACAAACTTTACATGTATCATACATATGTCAATCAATATTAATTACCTTGAGAATTTTTATGGGATGGCCTCTTCAGACAAAACATTTACATCAAGTTTATCACCAGACTGTAAACATTACATTTAGTATTGCAAATTGAACGACTTAAGATATTCATTGTTGTCTGAGTAATTAAATATTTCTGGAGGCCAACTGTTAATATTTATTTTAATAATCATTATTTATTTATTTTTATTTTCAAATTAACAAAAAGTAATTTAAAACCTGAATGAATTATAAACATATTGCTGAGTTTAGATGAATCAGTAGATCTTCATAATGCTACTGCCAACTGTTCTTAATTTTCAGCAACTATCAAATTCCGGATTTAAGAATCAGGTATCCCCTTTCAATTGAATAATGAATTTTGTCTGCGAAAATCAAAGAACAATTGTTAAATCCGTTCCCCATATTGTATAATGTTGCTTTGCCTGCAGCTGATTTCATCGATTTCACGATGTTTTGACAGAACAATGGATTAACATGTCATCCTAAAAAGTTTAAACGCTTCTTGAATCAATAATTTTACAAACTTTAAGAGATAATCAATCTTAAGATGAAAAGATTCTTTGCCTTTGTAATAATAAACAATAAACATTCGTCTAATACTTTTCCGTTTCTCTCTTTGTCTACATCTCTGTGTCACCTATATATGGCTGATATATGTACATCCGACCAGAAAACTTACAACTGGTTGCTATAATTGGTTGCCATAGTTGTCATCAAGTTGTAAGAAATACCTATTGATAAACCAGTAGAGTCCCCGTTACATAGGCATGAGTAAGCCCAAGCTATCAATGTCTGTTAATGACCTTAGAAATAAATTCGTTTACTGACTGCAAAATAAAGCACATGCTTTAGAAAATTTGTAGTTAGATAACAAGGTACTTCTATACAGACCTACATATATACTATATAGGTGATAAGGTTGTTTTTGTTTCGCCAATATAGCGACTTGGAAAAATGGGTTAGATTTAATGTGAAAAAGCTTATCATTTGATGGATTCGAGTCCCATTTAGCAATTATATCGCAAAGATAATTACATTTTATCACAAAAAAAAGAATTAGGGAAAAAATAAAGGTTGCATATAAATTGTTAAAATTTTATATGAGGACATTTCCAGATAAATTTTACCACGATGATTAAATTCAAAGTTGATAAACTAATGTGGATTCACTTAAAGCGATCAATAATATTATTTAAATGATATATTGACGAATATATTTTGGTTTTTGTTGTAAAATATTTGAACAAAAAGTCAAATTGTTAGTGCTGTTATCGCCTTTTGTTTCTATTTGTAGTCTTCCTTAAACATCTTTGCACCAAGAAGAAACTATTGACTAAATTAAAAACAGACTAACTCTAAATACTTACCATAAACATATTGAAAATTTTGATGAAAATTGATGAAACTGAAATTAACGAAAGTTGGAAAATAATAAAAACCAATACTTAATCAAAATAATTATTAAAATTGATTAATAATTAATAGGTTTTTAAAGAATTGTCTTAGGAATTACTAGCCACACACTAGTTTTGCTATCACATTTTTTACAAAGTCAAACATGACTCATGCTTTCACATTCACAATTATTTTGTTCGCATTATTTTTCATTCATAACTCTTTTATATAAAGAATTATTGAGAAAGCTCGAATGTGCTCGACTGTGAGATACCCGCTACCCAAATTTAATAAAGCCAAAATATTGCGGTATCATTTTAAAAATATACCGAAAATACTTAAAAAAATACTAAAAATATACCAAATGATATGGTTGGTATATCGATATAGTACACCATTCAAAATATACCATAGACGGCACAATGTACCAGATTGTCGGCCAAAACAACTCAGACCCTAGTAAGTAGGCGATTTTGCCCATACAAAAGTATTTCTTTAATAACTTCCACAATTTTTATCTGATCGTAACCAGGAATCATAACTACTATAGCTATTATTGTATATACCAAAATTCGTAACTCTAGCTTTAAAATTACGCTTGTTATTCGATTTTTTTGATTCGCGGGGGCGGAAGTGGGCGTGGCAAAAATTTAAAACAAACTTGATCTGCGTGCAAACATAACAAATGTTGTCGAAAAAAAATTATAGCTCTATCTCTTATAGTCTCTGAGATCTAGGTGTTCATACGGACGGACGGACAGACACACAGACGGACAGACGGACATGGCTATATCGTCTCGGCTGTTGACGCTGATCAAGAATATATATACTTTATAGGGTCGGAGATGCCTCCTTCTACCTGTTACATACATTTCCTGCCGGCACAAAGTTATAATACCCTTCTACCCTATGGGTAGCGGGTATAAATAGTAAAAAATAGTAATATATACCGGAAATATATTATATTGGTATATTTAAATAGTACTACATTCAAAATATACCATGAACACTAAACGTTTCAGATTGCCAGCTAAAGCATCTAAGACCCGATTTCAGTAGCTGTTTGATATACGTACATTTTCTATATTATATTTTCGTTTAAAGACCAACGACGGTCACTTTTACGGTCATGGATATGTAGTTTAAAATTTTAAATTTTGCATTGAGAAAGGATCGAGATAGGATTGATTTTAAATCTTACAGAAATTTGTTTGATTGTTTTCAAGATTCAGAAGAAAAAGGAGGGGTTTTTTATGAACATTTTTTGTTATTATTCGATTTAGAGACCTGTAAAACAACCTTCTTAACACGAGCTTATTATTATAGAGAGTGCTTAGATAATAATGACTCAGTTTGTTCTAATTCGTTTTATAGTATATGTCTGTAAACATTAAATTGAAATCATAGACACGTCGAAATGGTGACAAATGCAACACTCGAAAGACGGATGTCAACAAAAAGTAAGCTGAAATAAAACTTTTGATAACAATTTCCATTTCAGTTCCTCTTCTGGGTGATAAGACCATAAACTCAGTATGGGTGTGTATAAGTATTATATTTTATTCGCAGAATAACATGTATAACATATACATTTGTTTTTTGTTTTTATCTCGCAATTGAAAGTGAAGGAAATAAAATATAGTAAAACCCACACACACACACACTCACACGCACATTCCACAATTTAATTAAATTCTTTTTGAGAGTCTAGCTAAGCGTGGCCGACTTTATTGGTTAACCGCCGCGACGGTCCAAATACACAAAGCAATTGAACAATTGGTTTGTTGTCAGTTACCCGTGCTTCAACGCTCCACTGTGAATGAACTGTCACGGTTTTGTGACCCCGCCGTTGCGGGGCGAATTGATGTATACATACTTACATGTATAGAATTTTCAATGATATAATCATTTTATTACTCTGTATTACATAATTAATATTTAGAATAGAGTCGGTAATTGAAAAGTCATAATGCTTGTCTCCATGAATTACGTAATTTATAGCTTTAACATTAAATAATAAATTAAAATATGACAATGATTATAAATACAATATAGAAACATGGTCTTTCAAAACGTATTGGTACTGATATTTAGAATCAAATAATATAAATCCTAGCACCTTAAAAACATTTTATTTTTTAAATAAAGCAGAAAAGTTTGAGTTCATGTCTTGCGTTTATGAAGTTCACAGACAATTCGAGCAATTGAATTAAATTGGCATAGAATTTAAAAGCAATCACTTCAATGGGAAATTGATATAATATGTGAGCAAATTAATTCATTAAAATGTCACACACATTCGGTTTTATATTGATATTCGGAATTATAAAATCTCTATTAGTGCGAAGTAAATTTATCAAAAATTGATGTCATTCTAGTCGTGAATTTAGAGCTATTATTATTATTATTATTATTATTATGTTCTATGCTTACAACATAAAGATATATTTAGTTTAACCAATGAAAAGAGGAAAATCTTATGTGTGACCGTCTATCATTGCTTTATGATTTACAATTTACAAATAAATGATTAAGAATTACCTTATTCGATAAATTAAACAAACAACTTTATATTAATAACACAATTCAAGCGTATTTATATCATATATAACAAGGTAAATAAGCAACGTCAAATAAATGGTCTATTGAAAAAACTATGAATTAGAAACACGTTGAAAATGAGTTCATTGAGACAACAAAGCATTGCAATTTTTGCCTATTATACTCGTATATAGGGAAACTGCAGATATTAAACTTAATTTTAGCTCGACACAAATTGTTCTGCTATATATACGAGTATACTACAATTTTTGACTTAGTTTGCACGTGAGGAACATTTCGCTACTTGATTTCCATGAGTTTGTATCGCTGAACTAGTTGAATTACAGTTGGCATATGAATTCGCATTGAAATGCAAAGTGATTCGGTGATAAGCAATTTATGTAATTTACTTTTAATTGCTATGCTTTGAAAAAGCAAAAAGGGTTCCGGCAAAATAATTGCGGTGACACGCATTTGGAAGCAGAGCAAACTGCAAGTGTGCAACTATTTAAGTTGGGGCCCGACTATTTCATGCCTAAAATTAATTAATTTGCAATTACAATTGCCATTTCAATTGCTTGCCCATTAACATAGAGACGCCCAACCATCAATTGCGGGCTCAGTAACAATTACGGGTGCAATCCACAGTCGCCACCCCCCCCCACAAATTGCAATTGAACTTGTCCCTCGTTTGACTTTGTGGTTATATGATTAGATTTGCTTCGTCACACCACTTCCCCAGCATCGTTTTTCTCTTCAGTAGCTGCAGCAATTGAATTTACTGTTGTTGTTGTCGTTGTTGAGGTTGTATTGCCAATCACATCATCCTCATCGTCCATGGAATCCTCATTGCTAGCATCAGTCACCATCTCTGGGGACGGAAGGAACTCACCCACTTGCAGTTTGTCGGGTAAACGACTATGACTTCTCACTACGCCGTAAGGCTTTAAATGATAGATCAGATAGTCCATCACATACATCTGAGCTGGATCGACATAATGAAAGGATACTGCATTGTCCGAACAACAGTCGAGTCCCTAAAATCGAAATCACACATTATCATCCATTTTCTAAACTGCACTCAAGTTATTCTCACATCGTCCGTTTTGTAGAACATATAGCTCCAATACCAGAAAGTCTTATCCTTTCCGGGTAGTAAGTGGTGCTCCGGAATGAAGGGGAACATCCGTCCACGTCCATTCCAATCTCTAGAATCCCCGGCAGTTACATTAAGATTCTCCATGCACTTGCCAATTTCAATGTCTTCATTGACAACGGTGCCAGGAAGACATATCTTGGGATCAGGAATACCTTCGACCACAAATCGTCGAAGTGCCTCCTTACTGAGTACATATCCGGATCCCCCCGACATATAGCCTTGCTTTACAAAGGGCTTGAACTTGAATCCAAAGTGCACGGGTGTCTCTGGATTGTAGGGATATAGCATATAGCGAAGATTTTCGATCACAGCATAGGTATCATCGTCTGCCTTGTAGAACCAATCCGCATCGTTGTAGTGATGCGCATACACATACTTGAAAGCCTCTTTGACTTTACGCCATAGATTTTCGCGACCTTCTCCAACGTCCAACTTGACTGTGGGTAATTCATCATCTTCGCCGGAGCTCATGAATAGGAGAATGTTGCAGCGTTTACCCCAAGTTTTTTTGACGTGCCGCGCCTTCTTCTTGTGGTTGTTCGGATTGGTCATAACCCAGCAGAGAATACGAACTTCCTTCTTCAGCTGATCGGCCACAGTTGTATCGTCATAAGGGTGCTCATGAAAGCTGCCAACATCGGGTAACGTTTCATCGATGTGGGGATGAGGCGTTGAGTTTTCGGAGTTTTGGATAAAGTCTCTTTTTCGACTAATATACGAATCGAAGCCGTCGATGGTTAAAGGCGTGTTAAATATTTTAATGAGGCAACAACCGACAATAACTCCGACCGCAAAAATCAAAATCGGATGTCTTCTCCAGTGGCCACCTTCACTTAGGCAGTTTGAGAGTAAGCGTTGAAATTTCATTATTCGCAATTATTTTTTGAGATAACTAAATATATTCACTCATATATATCACGCACTTTCGACACACATTTTGTTCAACGTTTTGTGCTCAACTTTAAAGATCCTTTAAAGGAATCATTTGCTCCACTTAATAAAAACTTCTAAAACTCGAACCTTCAGTAACCGCGCGCAGTTGTCGACTAAGAAAGAGACACCACATGATGATGAGTTTTAAGAATGTGACACTTCATTGCTCCATAACTTGATTAAAAATTGTCAAAATTGTTGTCTTAGACACAGATACGAACATATCTGTATCTGATAACTTTTTAATTACTCTTTTCAACTATATAATCTACTGAGTAGGTGGAGCTCGTTAAGGTTTTTTTTACAGATAAAATGCTTTTTATAGTTCTCACACACAAAATTTCATTGCCTAAAAGCTATGAATGTTAAATATAATGTGCAATTAACGGAATTGTCCACAAGACTTGCGCCACACAAATAACATTTGCTTGTCCCATTTTATCTCATTCTCTCAATTTTTTTACAATTTACTATCAATTAGAGAATTGACTGACACACTTAATTCACTAAAGTGTTTTTTTAAGTTATTCTTATTCTTGCGTTCTGTATAAAGTTTTATCTTATTCAATTCAATATCTTCACATTAGTTTCTCACAATTCTCTAGTGTACATTTTCTATATTGGTTTTTTCTGTCCTATTCTTGTCGGATGAGTTAATTAAAATATAGTTGAATACAAATTCGAATATGAGCTACATATTACATTTTATATTATTTGCAATAACAAAATGATCATTTATTAAGTATGATTTGATAAGACCAAACGAATTACTTTAAAAAATGGTTAATCAGTTGACAGTACCTGGAATAAAGGCTCTCCGTACATGACGTCATTATCGTGTTTCATGTCTCTGAAATGTTTCGCCATTGATATTTAGTGTTTGACGGCTATGTCTGATAACACTATGGAAAGCAGAAACTGATAAGCTTTGAAATGTAATAGTCGATAAGCGGCATTGTTGTTGGCAATGTCATTCTCAGTAAATGAGAATTGCCCATGGCTCAGATCAATTAGTTTAGCGATAAATAGAGTCCTAATGACAATGCAACCCATATCTAAACTCAATACGTAATGCATTGACTTGTTGTTTATCTTTTATTATTCTAGTGATGTGCATTTTACGACAGGCTGCGGTTTTGTTTTGTTCTTTTTTTGCTATTTTGGTTTCCATTAATGTTTAAAAGATAAACAGCAACTACATTAAAGTATATTCTTGACAACACGACTCTCGAAGTCGCTTTAAGAACCTCGACTTATATGCATCATACTTGCAGTTGCTGCTCGTTAGCGCATCGTGTAAGACCACAACTTCAAATGCTCATTAAGCGAAAATAAAGTATTATTGCTAAAAATAATATTAATAACAATACAGTGCCAGTGTGTTCGAATAGCAATCGATGGAGGCAACTCACAAACATCTGTCGTAGCTGTTGTGTTAATGATCCCATAGAGTTTATAAACAAATGTTCATGAATCTCGTAAAATAGTTCACGTAAAGTCAATAAAAAAATTAATAAATAAACAGATTTCTTAGCCAAATTAAATAGGTACTTCAGTATTGCAGTTCAAATAAAGATCAATCAAACGAAAAAGAATGAATGTCTGTACATAAAATGTGTACTGTGTGGGTTTATTTAGTTAATCAGCGTCTTCTTTGTGAATAGCTTACTTAAACTTTCAGTTATTAAAAGGTATTCTTCAAATTTGATAGAACAATCATCTTAACTAATACAATATAGGCTTGTGACTTGTGAACCACACAGAACCATAGAATTAAAAAGATTGCATAAGTCACAAATGAGCGCATAACTGATCCAGTAGAATAGTAGAACAAGAGGTAAACAAATCACAAAACACACACGTGCATTGTACAACAAGCTGGAGATAATGAATTGATATCAACGCCGCTGCCGGCAACGACAATAGCAATGTCGAGAGTCGACGAGCATCGAACGATGAACGATGAAAGATGAACGCATAGCAGAATGCATGGAAATGGCAACAAAAAGAAAAATGATAAAATTTAGCAAATGAAAACGTTGCAGCTGATGCTTTGTGGGACACACAACGCCTTCCAAACGGTCCAATTGTCACGTTTTCGCATAATATTAACACAGTTCAACCGAGTACCATGCTCAGATAGTTTGGCACTAGTAATTGAAACATCGACCAGAGAAGTTGAAGACACGCTGACTACCAGATTCGTAAACAGTGACTTGAGTTGACTACTTCACTTGAGTGTGTGATGCAAAAGAAGAATTTACGAGTATATTATACATTTACTTTACACAGCTTTCTGTGTATCCATTTGTTGCAGAAGATGTAAGACGTTCGTGAAACAGGACCTACACCTACGAAACGTTACCAAAGAAGCTACGGTCCCAGTTCCACAGATTTGAGGTTTGCTTAGCCCCTAGGCTTTAGAAACTGACTCCTTCACCCAGCCGGACCATAGCACTGAAGCCAAATGACTGCCAATACTCTTCTAGGTCGATCACTACTCAACGAAGGTTAGTCCAGCAATAACATTTACTTAATTCGATTTTATTAAATTCTTTAGTATCAATTGCAGGACGTTCCAATAAACGATCCTTGGTCTCACTGATCGTCGGACTTGTTGTTGGCTTCTGTCTAGCCGAGCTCTTTATCTACTCCTCCACGCCGGAACGGACCGATTCTATGCCATACTATGGCCATCGACATGGGGACGTCAACGATGCCCATCACAGTCACGACATGCTTGAGCTGGCCGGTCCAGAGCAGGACGTCGGCACCCACGAACATTCGCATGAGAACAGCAGCGTTGCGGAGAAACTGTACAGCGAGGTGCGAATTCTCTGTTGGATCATGACCAATCCCAGCAATCATCAGAAGAAAGCGCGCCATGTGAAACGCACCTGGGGCAAGCGCTGCAATAAGCTCATCTTCATGAGCTCAGCCAAGGATGCGGAATTAGATGCTGTGGCGCTGCCCATTGGCGAGGGTCGCAACAACCTGTGGGGCAAGACCAAAGAAGCTTATAAATACATCTACGAGCACCACATCAACGATGCAGACTGGTTCCTCAAGGCAGACGACGACACCTACACGATCGTTGAGAATATGCGATATATGTTATATCCCTACAATCCCGAGACGCCCGTCTACTTTGGCTGCAAGTTTAAGCCGTATGTGAAGCAGGGCTACATGTCGGGAGGAGCGGGTTACGTGCTCAGTCGGGAGGCAGTGCGACGTTTCGTTGTGGAGGCTATTCCAAATAAAAAACTCTGCAAGAGCGACAATTCTGGCGCTGAAGATGTGGAAATAGGCAAGTGCTTGGAGAATGTAAAAGTTTTGGCTGGTGACTCAAGGGACACCAATGGCCGGGGTCGATTCTTTCCCTTTGTACCTGAGCACCATTTGATACCCTCTCATACGGACAAGAAGTTTTGGTACTGGCAGTACATTTACTACAAGACGGATGAGGTGAGGTGATAAAATAATATCAGACTGCGGATGATCTAACAGTGGTACAATTTTAATTACAGGGCTTAGACTGCTGCTCGGACAACGCCATATCTTTCCATTATGTCTCGCCAAATCAAATGTATGTGCTAGACTATTTAATTTATCATCTGCGACCTTATGGCATTGTCAATACACCAGATGTCCTGCCTAATAAATTGGCGGTGGGCGAGCTGATGCCAGCGCTCAAGGAGCCAGAGGCGCCAAGCACTGACAAAACGAAGAAGGATTCACAGTGATTATAGGCCATAGACACTTGTATATAAGTAGATCTTGTGTAAATATCGCTTTCAATAGTTACATTTAGTTTATCATACTTTACTTTGCCATCTCCCCACGAATTGTCATCTTATGTGTTAGTTTAATTCACTCAGGATTTGTTTTAATTCGCTCTTGAGCTACAACGTTTTGTACAAATACCAAAACAATAAAACTTGAGTGCTGTTACTTTAGTTTGTAATGAAGTAATGAAATCTGCGCACATATCGCTTTGTTGTATTAGCATAAATACAAACATAAATATTCATTGTACATTTAAGAATCATATAAATTACTATATATTTCACTAGGATTGTAAGTAACCACACAGAAAACATTTATACGTATTTTGTCCCATTTGGTTAGCAATATAATATGAAGACATTAAAGTTTCGATCAGCTTTAAGACCTATGAATGTACATGGATTTAAGTGCATTGGCATGGCTAATGAAACGTTTATTACTCATATTTATGTAATAAAAAATTGCATTTCAAATCGAATGATGGAAATTGAGTTTCTTGAATTATTGTCTCTTCTAATTGTTCTGAATTGGCGTGAAAATGGCTAAAATGGCATAGCTGGTAATAGAATGATTGCCACTGCTTCAATTTAGTGCAACATTTATATAAAGCAGTGAACTGCCTGTAATACTGACATATAAGCAGTGGAATATATTTGATCTGATGTAATTACTGCTTTGTTTAGATATACAAATTTATTTTTATTTACTTGATGCAGTAATGATAGAATACTTTTTGTCAACATTTTTTAACTTTAGATAATTAATAATTAGATAAATTAAATAGAACTCATATTAAATATTTATCAATTGATCCCGACTTAAAAAATCCCAAAAAAAAGTTAATACGAATTTACAGTTTGCAACATATCCTAATTTTAGTAGAGGAAAATTATAGAATTTCCATTGGTTACAAATATTCCACTATGCTTATCGATAGTGACATATGTATATTGTGCTGATGGCTATTCGATCTAGAATCCAGGTGAAACTCTGTTTTCTCAACCCTACAAGGCTCAGGTAACTTGTTGTCGCACAACGCGAACATGATTTTCTTAAACCAAAGCAACGACAATTTCTATCTATTTTTATTTAATGATTCATATCCTATCCCTAAAACCTATTTTTTATCACGTGATGTTTAGTCAATTGGTGTCTGTATAAATTATACATAACACCGCTTCGCATTACTTTGACTTCTTTGTGATAAAACAATGATGAACAATTTGGATCTGAACATTTAATAATATTGCAATTTTCGGTAAGGAATAACTATAAAATTACAATAAAATGCTCCAACTTAATAGGTATTTTTACTACAAAAGTCGTTACTGAATGCGACCATAAAAAGGCAATCGAATAAACTAGTGCTAGAAAATTAAAATTTTCTGGTAAATATTTTTAACTTGGCATGAAAACTTCCATTAGCTGAAACACTAGTTTTGAGGCTAGGGTATTATTTATTATTATATCTGTATTACAGTAAGAACTTAGCTATTGACATAGGTAAAATGAACTTTTTTACTCATGTCGCATTGGAATATTTTGTGAATATATAATAACTTAAATTGCTATGGAATAAAAACTAAAAATATTATCTTTAAAGCATAACAATGAAGGAGCAAGGTAAAACTTTCACAAAATTCTAAATAAACTTAACAATTAACTTAAATTATTTATAAATATTTCAGGGAGATATTCGATGAAGCACATGATTTTCGCACTTTCAGCTAGCATGATCATCGGCTTCTATGTAGCACAGTTTATTTCGAATATGATAATTTCTGAGAGCATTCCATTACACAGTATTCAGGATCAAAAACGAAACAATAATCTTTCCCTAAGGACTTGCACAAATCCAGACAGTGCTCCCGATCATCCATTCGACAACTTGATTGTGGCAGATCAGTTAAGGAAAGAAGTACGTATTCTATGCTGGATTATGACCAATCCCAACAACCACAAGAATAAATCACGCCACATTAAGCGCACTTGGGGAAAACGCTGCAACATTCTTCTATTCATGAGCTCAGAATATGACGATGAACTGCCCACAGTTAAGCTAGACGTCGGAGAAGGCCGCGTAAATTTATGGCGTAAAGTGAAGGAGGCATTCAAGTACGTCTATAAACATCACTACAACGATGCGGATTGGTTCTACAAGGCAGATGATGACACATATGCCATTGTCGAGAATCTTCGCTATATGTTATATCCCTACCATCCAATGACGCCCGTGCACTTTGGGTTCAAGTATAAAGCTTACGTTAAACAAGGTTTTATGGCAGGGGGACCGGGATATGTACTCAGTAAGGAGGCTCTTCGTCGATTTGTAGTTGAAGGTATTCCTAATAACAAGATATGCACGAACGAAACCAATGAATTTGAAGATTATGAAATTGGGGCCTGCATGGAGAATCTCAATGTTACTGCCGGCGATTCGAGAGATTGGAATGGTCGTGGACGCATGTTTCCCTTCATTCCTGAGCATCATTTACTACCTGATAAGAATATGAGTTATTGGTATTGGAAAGCCATTTTCTACCAAAATGATGAAGTAAAACAGATTTGAATTCGAATTAAAACGGTAATTAATATAAGCATTTAATTTGGTTTCAGGGACTTGACTGCTGCTCGGACATTGCAATATCATTTCACTATATCCACCCGAAAAAGATGTATGCTTTGGAATATCTTATTTATCAACTAAGGCCCTATGGCATTGTCAGAGAATTGCATCGTTTACCGGCCAAGCTTAATGTGGGAGAATTTCTCCCACTGCCAATAGAGGAAGTCGCTGACAGCAATGAGGATTCTGTGGATGATGACGATAGAATAATAAAGACAAGTACGAGTAAATCTGCTGCAATCGAGCCTAATTCAAGTGAAGTTAATTTAAGGAAGTTAGGTGATTAATAAAACAATGGAAGCGAATATTTTAACAGCAGCTATCAGAAGAGCGATGCCAAATTAATAACTAAATGAATAAGCATTGAGCCACTGTATATTGCTACGTTCCAAATGTACATAATGTACGTATTTATTTATGCTCTCTCTATATCTATGTCTATGAATATCTCTCTTTCTCTTTATTTTCCAAAGTTGTCGTTAGTCTCTACGCAAACAATGGCAGCAGCTGCATTTGGATCGTTTTCTTTTTGAGTAAAATAGATCGTTCATCATGATTCAGACATTAGTTACTTACATGCGATGCGACAGATAAGTTGGTTTTAGAAAATATCGGAATAAATATTTCAAATAAAATTCTTACTCTCATGAAATACATATATCAAACTAATTATATGCGAGTGGCTTTAATACATATTCGATAATAAGCAATAAGTCAATCATTTTTAGCATTTCAAGGTTAAAAGTGTAGCTGTTTCTCAAGCCAACAAGGACGCAAAGAAATTGTTAGTAGCACAATGCGAATAGGACTTTTTTTTAACGAAGGTAATCTAAAAGATTTTAATCGAATCTATAAAAGTGCTCACGACCATTTTTATCTCATTATCTTTAGCATATCGTGTGGGCCTAATATTAATCATTGGATGTTTTGTTACTTGGTGCCTGGTCAAACTTTACACAACACCGCTTCGCATTGATTACTTTGATTCCTTTACGCTGAACAATCCTAATATCAATTTGGATCCGAACATTTAAATATAATGTATTGAATAATTTTTGTTAAGGAATAACTGTAAAGTAACAATAAAATGCTCCAATTTAATAGGTATTTTTACTACAAGCGTCGTTACTAAAAAGGCAATTGAACAAACCAGTACTAAAAAATTTAAATGTTCTGGTATAATTTGGCATAACAACTTCCATTAGCTGACACACCATTTTGAAGCTGATGTATTATTTATTATTATTATTATATCTTATTAACTAAATGCTACTAAGAAACAGTTTATGTACAAAATTGTGCATGAAAATTTCAATTTTCTGGTAAATTTGTAATTTACTATTACAATATGTAGGCTCTAGAACTTTCTGGCTCAATGTGATTAAAATGGTCCAGGAACTTAGTTCACTTTATTTTCACTTAAATATTACAATTATTGGTTAAATCTCCATATTTGTTGCTAGTTATTAATTAAACAGTAATATTTTTACACTTTGTAGTATTGTGAATCCAGAATTTCAGATTGAACCAAGAAATTTAGTTTCAAATTTGTAACAAGCCGCATGTGAAAATTGCCAGCACAAAAAAAAATATGGATCAAGGTATACAACAAAAACTTATTACGCTTAACATATTTCTCAAAAATTAAAAATATTTCAGCAGGATACTCTAAGACGCAATTACATATAACTCTTTTATCTGGATTTTTTATTGGATTTTGCGTTGCCCAGTTCATGTCCTACATTATCATTTCTGAGCACATACTTTCAGTTAGCTTACAGTTAAAACACGAAACTAATCCAGTTGCGTTAAATTGTCCCACAATTCAGGAGATTAGCCATGATCACCCTTATGACAATTCCACTGTGGCCGATCAGCTAAAGAAAGAAGTGCGTATTCTCTGCTGGGTTATGACAAACCCCGAAAACCACAAGGAAAAAGCCCGCCACATTAAGCGCACTTGGGGAAAACGCTGCAACATTCTTCTATTCATGAGCTCAGAATATGACGATGAACTGCCCACTGTTAAGCTAGACGTCGGAGAAGGCCGCGTAAATTTATGGCGTAAAGTGAAGGAGGCATTCAAGTACGTCTATAAACATCACTACAACGATGCAGATTGGTTCTACAAGACAGATGATGACACTTATGCCATCGTCGAGAATCTTCGCTATATGTTATATCCCTACCATCCAATGACGCCCGTGCACTTCGGATTCAAGTATAAAGCTTACGTTAAGCAAGGTTTTATGGCAGGGGGACCGGGATATGTACTCAGTAAGGAGGCTCTTCGACGATTTGTAGTTGAAGGTATTCCTAATAACAAGATATGCAAGAACGACACCAATGAATTTGAAGATTATGAAATTGGGGTCTGCATGGAGAATCTCAATGTTACTGCCGGCGATTCGAGAGATTGGAATGGCCGTGGTCGAATGTTTGTTTCAGTACCTGAAGATCATTTAGTACCAGATAGAAATACGGGTTTTTGGTATTGGAATTATTCATTCTATAAAAACGACGAGGTGAGATCAATCGAAAATTTATTTAGATTATGATTTATAATCCATTGGTTCTCTTTTAGGGACTCGATTGTTGTTCGGACAATGCGATATCATTTCACTATGTTATACCAGAGTTAATGTACACTATGGATTATCTAATCTATCATCTGAAGCCTTATGGCATAGTCAGAGAACTTCGTCGTTTACCGGCAAAGTTAAAAGTGGGAGAATTCCTTCCACCCCCAATAGAAGAAATTGCTAACAGCAATGAGGATTCTATGGATGATGACGATAGGAAGCACTAGAAAAGTTAATTTAATTTAAAAAATGTTTTTGTCTATAAATACATTTAACAAATTAGTGTTTAAAGATAGTTTTGAATAATTGTATGTAATAATAATAAATACGTTTTACTTTTTGGAAGTGTGTTATTATGTTATCCTTTTTTAAGTTCAAAGGTTATAAAATATTTTATTAGTTAATTGGATACCATTTTCAGCATTTTTATTTAAAATATATAATTTATAAATTTCTACTAAAAAACAAACTGTTTTGGTAAATCTTGAATTTAGCATTACTCTTATTACATGTTATTTCAAGTAATTAATCACTTGAGTTTAAGATCAGTAACAAATGTGCAATCATAGCAACATTTAATTATAATTTATTACATTTCACAAAAAAAAAAGTTTATAGTGATATTAATCAAAAATAGAACTAATTATTTCTACCATTTGTGGTAGTATGAGTCAACAAAACAAATTCGATTTGCAATAGATCTAATTAAAATGATGATGATAAAATAATAGCCAAATATTGGAGAGAGTGTGCATTGATTTAAAATGTTTTTTCTTGGACACAGATAAATGGATTATTGTAGTATTCTACAATTAACATGAAGCATCCAAGTTCATGACTTTTATTTCAGGGCGTCAACCGTGTAATTTGTGTATTGCATCTAAAGCTAAAGAGCCGCATCGTTCACCGGCTATGCTTAAAGTCGCAGAGATTCTTTCTCTAGCAACAGAAAAGGATTTATTGAAAATGGGAAATTGAACATGTAATAGAAAAACTTATTTGTCAACAAATATATCAACAATAATTATGTTACTTTTAATGTGAATACTGTTTACACCAGCACTTTCTTTACCCGAGTGCGTTAAAAGCCAAATTGCCGAGTGTGCCTTTTCAGCCCTTTTTCGCTACAAAATAGTCTTGTTTTTTTGGCACTCAAACAAGCCATTAATAAGTGTCTCACTGACTCTCACAATAAGTATTGTGCCTTTTTTGACACCCATACTCATGAGTATAAATGTTTCAAAAAGGCCCATGAATCGCCGGTGTACCGGTGCCGTTCTCTGTATAAGCCCATAGTATAAAGTAGTTAAGAACTTTTGGCTAGCGCAAACCTTTTTGTTATCGTCAGGGGAACTGTCCCAGTATAGTAGGTAAATTAAACAAATTGGAATACGTCGGCGGTACATTATGAGTTTATATATTTCATTAACTTGACGGAAATTTCTTCGAGTGTATAATTGTCAGACCATAGGTAAAGTTATTTATTATGTTTGTACAACTGCCATTAGAAACACAAAAACTGTTGAAAGGTACACATAGCTTATTCTATATCAATTTTTGAAGTTTAGTTATCTCACAATCGTCATTGCGTTCGATCGTAGGTGATCGACGTAAGTAAAAAAAATGGCATATTGAGAAAAAGTCATTCTCCTAACTCTTCATTAAAAATAATCACTTCAAAAGCATCATAACGTGATAGCATAATGACGGCTCAAGGTGATCATCTACAAGTTATATTAAATTTATTATTTTTCAAAGAATTCATCAAATATTCTAGGAGCATATTACAAAAAACGAGTTGTCGTCGCGTCTTTGGCTGGCCTTTTTGTAGGTTTCTGCATTGCACAGTTAATTTCCTATGCAACTCTTTCTGAGAACATACCAAAGATCAGTTTTAAGCTCAACAATGAACATTATCCCATTACTCCATGGATTCCCGCAGTTCCTGCGGTTATCCACGAACACGCCTACGACAATTCGACTGTGGCTGATGAGATGAAAAAGGAAGTACGTGTTCTCTGTTGGGTTATGACCAATCCTACCAACCACAAGAAGAAAGCCCGCCATGTAAAGAAAACATGGGGCAAGCGCTGCAACATTCTCCTATTCATGAGCTCAGAAGTAGACAATGAACTGCCCACAGTCAAGTTGAATGTAGGAGAAGGTCGTGAAAATTTATGGATTAAAGTGAAGGAGGCCTTTACATATGTCTACAAACATCACTACAACGATGCGGATTGGTTTTACAAGGCAGACGATGACACTTATGCCATCGTCGAGAATCTTCGCCTAATGTTGTATCCCTACAATCCACAAACGCCCGTGCACTTTGGATTCAAGTTCAAGCCATTCGTTAAACAAGGTTATTTTTCGGGCGGATCTGGATATGTGCTCAGCAAAGAGGCACTTCGACGATTTGTGGTCGAAGGTATACCTAATCCCAAGATGTGTCTTCCTGGTACTGTTGTCAACGAGGATGTTGAAATTGGCAAGTGCATGGCGAATCTTAATGTAACTGCGGGGGATTCTAGAGATTGGAATGGACGTGGACGCATGTTCCCCTTCGTTCCGGAGCACCATTTAATACCTGGTAAAGATAGGACATTCTGGTATTGGAAATATATTTACTATCCGACTGACGATGTGAGAATAACTTAATTTTGATTTTGAAAATTGATGATAATATGCCATTTCGATTTTAGGGATTGGATTGCTGTTCGGATAATGCAGTAGCATTTCATTACGTGTCACCGGGGATGATGTATGTCATGGATTATCTGATCTATCATCTAAAGCCTTATGGCATAGTAAGAGAGCCACATCGTTTACCGCACAAATTAAATGTGGGTGAATTTATGCCAGCGCCAACATATGATCTCCTCAACAGCGATGAGGACTCCAAAGATGACGAGGACAAATATTTAACAACCACAAAAGCAACAACTGTATTGGAGCCAGATGGAAGAGAACTTAATTCAAAAGAAGTCGAAGATGATAAAAAGAAATCATTATCAGATTCAAAGAAAATTAATTCACAAACGAAACAATCGGTTGAAAATTCTAAAAAGGAAAATAAGAATGAGATTTCCGAAAAGGATGAAAAGAGGCTAGCCAGACTTCGAAGAGAACTTAGAAAACTACAAAGAGAGTACGACGAATATTATGGCCAAGAGGAAAATTAATACAAATTAATATTTTATATTATTATATAAATTAAAAAATGATTGATTTATAATAATTCTCAATAAATAAATTTAAAATACTTATGGATATTTAAATGACTATAATTATGCAACACAATGTAGATACTGAAGTTGGTTTGAGATAAATTAAATAGAACATAACAGCGTCTTTTTGTTTTCACAGCTGAATTTTAGACAAAAGATTCAAAAATTTCGTTTATAGCTGAACCACATATGTTTTCAGAGCTTAGTTTTTTGGGAAAGTTTGTCGCGTTAGTGTCTCTTTTGAGGTCAGGTGTTTTTCTTGAATGCTAGTTAAATAATTCAAAAGAATTGTAAACGCAATATGTTTAATTCGAATTAAACTACGTCACTCAAATAACCAAATAGTTTAATATTAACCAAGAATCATTTTTACAAAATACGTGTCAGTGATAAATATCAAATATGGTTACTCAGTACTTGCGATCCCATGGTAACGTAAATTAAATTAATTTTCGAAACATTTCTGCAATTATGTTTATTCACATTTTCAGTGAGTTATTCGAGAAAACGATCATTCCTCACTCTTATGTCTGGACTCATCATAGGCTTTTGTTTGGGTCAGATAATATCTTATGTAACTATATCAGAGAGTATTAAGTCAATCAGCATTCCAGTCGATAAAAATTCTCAAACCGACATCAAGCAACTGGCTCCAAGCATTAATTCATTTCCCGAAAAAATCCATGAGCACCCATATGACAACTCCACTGTGGCCGATCAGCTCAAGAAAGAAGTGCGTCTCCTCTGCTGGGTTATGACAAACCCCACTAACCATAAAGAAAAGGCCCGCCACGTCAAACGCACTTGGGGAAAACGCTGCAACATTCTTTTATTCATGAGCTCAGCTCAAGACGATGAACTGCCCACAGTTAAGTTGGATGTGGGAGAAGGTCGCGAAAATCTATGGCGTAAAGTGAAGGAGGCATTCAAGTACGTCTATAAACATCACTACAACGATGCGGATTGGTTCTATAAGGCAGATGATGACACATATGCCATAATCGAGAATCTTCGCCTAATGTTGTACCCCTACAATCCAATGACGCCTGTTCACTTTGGGTACAAGTTCAAGCCTTTTGTAAAGCAAGGCTATATGTCGGGTGGCTCAGGATACGTTCTAAGTAAAGAGGCACTTCGACGATTTGTGGTTGAAGGTATTCCTAATCCCAAAATGTGTCTTCCTGGCACCGTTGTCAATGAAGACATTGAAATTGGCAAGTGCATGGAGAATCTTAATGTAACTGCAGGGGACTCCAGAGACTGGAATGGACGTGGACGCATGTTTCCCTTTATTCCGGAGCACCATTTAATAACTAAAGTAGATATGAGTTGGTGGTATTGGCAATACCAATTCTACAAAACCGATGAAGTAAGACAGATTTGAGTTCGAATTAACGCAGGTATAGAAATAAACATTTACTTTGATTTTAGGGACTTGACTGCTGCTCGGACAATGCAATAGCATTTCACTATGTCAGCCCAAAGATGATGTATGTCATGGATTATCTTATTTATCATCTAAAGCCGTATGGCATAGTCAGAGAACCGCATCGTTTACCGGCAAAACTCAAAGTGGGAGAGTTCCTTCCACCGCCAATACAAGAAATCGTTAACAGTAATGAGGATTCTATGGATGACGATGACAAATTAATAAAGACTACTACGATTAAATCTACTCCAACCGAGCCGGATTCAAGAGAAGTTGATTCCAAAGAAGTCGATTCACTGACGGCCAAGTTACATAAACCGGTGAATAAAAAAAAAGAATCGAAATCCGCAACAGCTATTGGAGCTAAAAAAAAAATTAATAAATACTAAATAAACAAATATTAACTTTAATAAGTTAAAGACCTTAACATTGTGCGTACCTCTTCTATAGTTATAAAGATCAGTGTAAGAATCATCCGTACGTGTTACTTATTGAATGAATCACGAAACTCTTACATGAACAATTGCTTAGATTTTGTATAACTTTTGAGTGTACCACATGCTTTATTTTCATCAATCGCTATATTTTCATCAAAGATCATCATCAATCATTATTATCGAAATCTTAAAATAAAAGCGATGTCAATCAGATTTCATATCAGATTTTCTGGAGTATTCAATAAGAAGAAAATTATAATTGTCATATGACGGTTGGCACACTTGTCTCATTTAAAGCAAATTAATTTTTAAGCACAATTTTATTTTACATTAATTGTCTATTAAATCTTTTTGTTTTAATCCCTTAAAAAAAAGTTGCTATGTCATGTGAAATCAATGTGAAATAAGATATTAAGTTAATTCAATATAGATTTATTTATAAATTTATTCGAAAACCTTATAAAATTCCTTTAAACATTATTTTATGATAGCTTAAAAGCTAACTAAACCACATACAAAACTAAAATTTGTTATCTAATAAAATGATTTGCAATAAAATGTGATTTTATTTTATTTGCTAATTTTTGACTATGTGTTAAAGGTAAATACATATATTTAGAAAATCATGTAATTTTTGAAGTCGAAACATTTTTTTGATCTATTTATATTGCAAAATAGTTTTTGGAAAGAAGTATAAGTTGTCAAATGAACACTTTTTAAGGCCAGCACCAGTTTCAATAATACTAACCACAAATATACTAGATAAATTACTAGAAAAGTACCAAAACGACTCTATTTACCAAGTCTGGCAACGCCATCGATTCACAGTGTTTTGACAGTTGGGCAAACACGTCGGTTTGATTGAAAATGCAGTTGGAGCGTTTGCGGCGTTTCTTTTGTCCAACTGCCTTGGTGTTGATTGTCGTGTGTATTGTGTTGTTTTTTATGCTTGAAATTTATCTGTTGGCTCTAGGTCCCACTGGACGTGACGTTGTGTTATACATACAGCCTCCGTACGCAGAGAGAGTTACTGAATACGATGTTGGATCTCGCAACCAGACACGGGACAACCTGACAATCGCTCATCAACTGTATTTAAAGGTTCGCGTGCATTGCCTGCTTCAGTCGACGAATAATCATGAACGTCTCAAGGCCCAGCACATTTTGCAAACGTGGGGAGCTCGATGCAATCGCATACACATTAAAGAGGGAAGTCACTTGATCGGATCCATCTATCAAAGCATCTACGCGGAGCATTACCTGGATTTCGATTGGCTGCTCCATGTTCACGTCGACAGCTATGTGATCATGGAGAATCTGCGATACACTCTGGCCAAATACAAGCCCACTGAGGAGATTTACTTGAGAGCATTTCATGCTATGTATCCCTATGCTCATGTTGGCCAAAAAGACTCCACGGATTACGTGCTGAGTCGGGGCGCTCTAGAGCAGTTGCTCGCAAGGAATTGCTTCTCAACTGCAAGTTGGCAAGATTGTCTGGCTAACATGAAACAGGGGCCAAGTGAGCTATTGTTTCCATTTACAATTCCGGGTGAAGTGCTTCCCTTCAATTTGCGCTCCGAGTTTTGGAATTGGCCATACATCCATCGGGCAGTTTACACTGACCAGGTGAGCAAAGCTCTGCTTATAATTCTGAGAAATTGCTGCTAATGTGTTATTTGGCTAGGGTTTCAGCAAACCTTTGACGTATCCAATTGCTTTTCCCTACACCACTGCGAATCAGTTGCATGTTCTTGAGTATTTGCTTTATCATCTGCGTCCCTATGGACACGTCAATGGAATGCCAGCTTTGCCAGAAGGATCGGCAGTGCAAATTCCAGCTGTAGTTGTAGACGACAGTGTGGCCAGAGAACTCTACAAAGAGGTACGCATTATCTGCATGGTGTTGACCTATCCCCACATGTACGAGAAGGTAGCAAGAACCATCAGACAAACCTGGGGACGTCGATGCAATAAACTAATCATTTTTAGCAGTCGCAATCAAACGAGACTAGATGGAGTACACACAGTGGCCCTAAATGTCAGCGAAGGCTATAGTCTATTGTGGGGCAAGACGAAGGCAGCCTTCAGACATGTTTACAGGCATCATCGCAATGAGGCGGACTGGTTCTTCAAAGCCGACGACGATACTTATGCCATTATAGATAATATGCGCTATATGCTGCATTCGCATCATAAAGAAGAGCCCATTTACTTTGGCTGCCACTTTCATCCCAATAAAGATGAGAATTATATGTCAGGAGGTGCAGGTTACGTACTCAGCAAAGAGGCACTACGTCGGCTCATTGAGCATGGCCTGCATTCAAGCGGCTGTAATCGTCAGCAGTCCGGCACTGAAGACTTTGAAATGGGTGTTTGCCTTAACTACTGTGGCATAACTCCCGCAGATTCCAGAGATTCTTATGGTCGCCATCGTTTTATGCCGCTGTCGTTAGAGCACATTATGATTCCAGGACGTCTGTATTCCGATTTCTGGTTATATCATTACCTGAACTACAAACTTAATAAGGTGGTGTTCTCGATGATCATTGATTTTTGCTGTACGTGTCTAATTATTATTATTATTGTAGGGCTTGGAGTGCTGTTCCACCTATGCCATAACTATTCATTATGTTATGCACTATCAGATGTATTTATTTGATTTTCTGCTCTACAATATGCGTCCATACGGAATTATCGGGGAACATGAACCTCTTGCAGTAACGCTTGATAATATTAAATTGTAGTTTTGTATGTACAATTTATAGTTTTTGAATTATCTTATCTGTTGCTCTGGTTGCTTTATTATTCAAGTGAGAATCATTTTACGATTGTAAATGAGTTCAAGATTTATGCCAGCACGCTCCGGTTAAAAACAATTCTTACAAAATTAGCTGTTTTCGCTTACAAATTGAATAAATCGAGTAACAACTTGAAATTACAGAATAATATTATATATTAGCTTTAAGCAATAACATGGTAAAAACGTTTAACAAATCGATACAAATATAACTAAACGTACTGAATAGTAATTGTCTTTGGCATTGTTTCCAGCAGTATACCGGCTTTAATCTCATGGCACTCCCTTTCTTAACGACAACTAATGAAGTTGACTGATATTCGCCAATTCAATTGGCCACTTTTGTGGAATTACTTGAAGCTGATGCTGAGGTGGATTGCGACTTAAGCCAAAGGGGTGCAGCTGGTAGATAACATAATCCAGCATGTAGAAATCTTCAACATTACTGTAGTGAAATGATATCGCAGAACTCGACAAAAGTCCGTGTGATTTCTGAAAGTTGGAAACATAATATTAAAAACTACAATATAATGCATCAACTGAAATCTACTCACATATGGTGGAACTGGTAGGAAACGGAGTAGACCATCCTCATCACGGGAATCTCCAGCTATGACGCCCGCATTTCGCAGACACCGCGACAATTCCACATGATCAATGCCATAGCTACGATTACTGCAAAGGTTGCCATTACCGTGCCCCAAATTGATGAAACGGTGCAACGCCGCCTTACTGAACACATAGCCAGCAGCTCCAGAGACGAAGCCCTTTAGAAAGAATGCGGAACATTATAGAAATGGGATAGACTTATGTGTATCACAAAGAGTTTCACCTGCTTAGACTGCTCCCAGTCATTGCTGCCAAAATAAATGGGCGACTCTGGAGAATGGCCTGCCAAGAAATGCTGCAAGTTCTCCATAATCACATAGCTGGAAAATATGATAATTCACATAGAAGCTCAGAAATTAGAAGCAAAACTAAATATCATGTGAAAATAATGCTAAAAATACTTTAAATAAACAAGTATCATATCAGAAGTAGTAATACTAAGTGTTAGTAACTGGCGCCATAATTTAAAAGCTCTAGCTTGAGCTAGGAAACAAATAAATTAATTTATTATAATAAAAGTGTTTAAAGTAATTGTAGTAAATTTAGATTCAAAACGTTAATATCATGACCTGGCCACCATATACATATCGTAGCGTAATTAAAAATGTTTGGAGCCGGCTAACTAAACCAAAATAAATAATATTAATACGAACTAAATTCAATTTTAATAATATGACTTTTCTTAAAAACAATTAAAAAGCTTAAGTGCTTATTAAGCTTATTTGTGAAATTTATATATTCTTTTAAATAGTTTTAAAGCATCATTTAATACTAAATGTTTTGCATATAAAATTTATTAAATTCCTTATTAAAACAATAAATTTTAAACAAACTTCAACGCAAGTAAGCGATATTCTAACCTAAGACCAGCAGTGTAAACAAATCTATTCATTTATTTATTTATTTACATGTTAATTATTATACATAATAATATAATAACTAAAAGAAAGGGAGTGCTAGCAACTAAGGCCATCGACTTGTAAACAAATCGTTTGTAGTTTTAAATAAATTTCCAACGTTTATACAGCAGACGCTTGGAATAATCAGAAATTCGTATTTAAGAATGTCAATTACATTTACGAAACTTACGTATCATCCGGCACCTTGAGAAACCAATCGTAGTCATCGTAATAATGCTGATAGACATGCTGCAGGTGGGCACGTGTCTTTGTCCACGAATTGGTGTGTCGCTCCCTCAGCTTCGCAGTGTTGTCAGCCGGATTCCCCATGAACAGCAGTTTGTGGCAACGTCTGCCCCAAGTGCGTTCTATGTGCAGAGCACGAGATTGCAGCGAACTGCTCACAATCATGCAGAGTATACGAGTTGTTGCATTCGAAATGGATGAGGACGTGGATTGAGAGAATGTGAAATCTTCAGGGGCTGCATTTTGACTATAGCTGGGATCGGTTGATTTGCGAGCACGTTGCAGGAGTATTGAGAGGCAGGCGCCACAGATCAAACCAAAGAGCAGCATCAACAACAATTCCCAATTGTTGTTTACCTTGTGTTGCGGTCGGAAGATCTTCATATTATGGCTTAGCTTGCTGGGCGTTTGTTTACTTTTTTATGCAAATTTATTGTTTGTGTCGTCAGACAGCTGACGTTGTTGTTGATGCGGTTGTTTTTGTTGAAATACCAAATTAACACATTCTTGTGGACTGACGCAGTGTTATATGTATGTATGTATGTATGCACAGATACATATGTACGCAAAGGCGAAACTTGTAAGATGCGGTTGACCTTCAAGCACTGAGATTATGCTTCCCTCACTCTTCGCACTCTCCTTCGATCACGTTTACTCACACGTACTGTGCTTCTTTTTTTTAGCTTAATTCGATTTGCAATTGCTAAATTGTAAATTCACTCACTATATGCCGGTTTTGTTTTTAATTTAGTATTTAACGTTTTTCAGCGAAGCTTCTGCCGGCAGAGCAAGCGACGTCTTCTCGGCGACGGCGCAGAATTATGTGACGTTCGTGTGGCGAGTGTGTCTGTTTTGTTTATTTTTCGTAGAGTTTACAGCTTAGCGGATTCGTTAGGAATACAAAGTGGAGGCAATAAATGTCGAACTCACGGCTGCAGGTGTATGTTTGTATACTTATATGGAGGTTGAAATAAACAGTTTTGTTGCGCGATGCGAACTTCACGCTTTGCCGATCGTTGACAGACTTGCGACTCGCTTTTTTTGTACATGCGCGCTTCGCTCAATTTTGACTTGTAACCAGTGTGACCATAATGTTAAAATCTAGGGATGAGCAACTGTTTCAGTTATTTGCACTCAGATCAGCACAAAATAATGAACTTATCGATTACAATACAAATAATAGCATAATAAAATGTACATAATACACATTTTTTTTTTTTTTTTTTTTTGTACTGTACTTATTTTTAAGTTAGATTAAATACATCCAATAATAAATTTTAGTCAACTATTTGATGTCTTGTGGAATGCTTAAATACAATGTCATAAGTTTATGAATTATTCAAATATTATTGAAAGTTCAAATCAAATATTGGTGTTTTAGCTTCACATAAAACAAAAGAATATATACACAGAAGCCAGTGTCATTATACAACAAGCGCATTGTTGTCGTTTTCTCTATTTCAGAGCAACTCAACTGGCATTTATCGCTATGCCTCCAAACTGATTAAAATGCATGATACGTTACGTCTGCCGTTGCCCAGATTTTTGTTGTCTCGTTTTCTGTTTTCTTTTATTTCTCATTTGCACATTTTGAACTTTATCACATGCATAATATTAAAATTATTTGATTAGTATTTGCTACTAAGGCATATTTAAGTTCGTGATGGTTCCTCCATATCTGGTTTTAATCAAGTAGGCCTACCTCTTGTTTAGCGAAAGCAACCGAACTCGTCAAGAGTTAAAAGTGTTGCGAGCAGTTGACTTATTATTAAATAGAGAGCCTAAAAATATGCAACCTTTTTGAAATGAAACACGCACAGTGGTAGAAGATTGTGGCTCTCGCATTTAATGCAAACAATCTATAAAACTAGAAATATCTGTAGCACTATTAGACAATACATGATCACGGTATTCGACACCACTATCACTCAAGCATAGATGCCACCAGCAGTGTCACGTTGATTGGCAGCATTGACATAACTGTCACCAGAGTCGGAGTCGGAGACAGAGCCAGATGTCAAAGTGTTTTCGCTATCTTTGACAGATGCAGAGCCAGAGGAATCAGCAGACACCAGAGTGCTACCAGGTGAACGCTCATCGAGCACCACGGTGGGTGAAACAAGGGCCACCTTCTTAAGGACATAGGGGACGCGGTTCACGATGGCGTTGAAGCCATGGACATCATCGGCTGTGTAGGTAACAGTACGTTTGTAGCCATCGGGATCGATGAGACTGTAGGAGCCACGCACCACATAACCATCACGGGTCTCGCTGTGGTCCTTAATGTCGCCGGTGCTCTCGTCATTGACGGCATAGTTGAAGCTGTAGCTGGCTGGTGGAAAGACCTCTGGCTGGCGTTCCTCGCGCAGCACGGGCAACGGGACAGGGAAGAGAGAAGATGAGGCAGCTACTGGGTTGCTCACGGGATGCAAGACATTTGAATCGGAGTTGTCCAATTGGCTCGGATAGTCATAACCTTTCGGAGTTGCCTGTGAGTTCTGGTCATTGGTTTCGGGTGCTTGATAGTTGGTGCGATATTCCTCACTGGAGCTGGAACTGGAATCGTGCTGTTCCAGAGAATTCACATCGTTGGACGCAGCATCTACTTTCTGGTTATTGTTGCTGGTGCTCCGAGTGTAATCGTACTCGGCTCCTACGGCTACCACAAGGGCCAAGGCGAGCAGCGTAAACTGCAAAGGATTCGGTTAAGTTATTATTATCAAATTTAGTCCACAGGCTCAAATACAATGTCTCACCTTAAAGGCCATTTTAATATTGATTTGATGGGTGTTTTTTCTCCGTTTGTTTGCGGTTCACAAATCGTCAGCTAACTGCACTTTTAATTGACGTTACTCGATGTTTATATACCTCAGTCGCCACATTGATATTACTTAATATTGACCGTTATACAATGTCATGCCCATCAATTGCTCTCATTGCTTTTTTTTTACAAAATTGACCAAATGAAGCGATTATACTTTCGTTTTTCATTTTGCGCCCAGTTTTCTGCTGCGTAAGCATTCACATCAAACGATCCAATTGAATCTCAGGGGCCGTGAATAGAGTAACAAATGAAGACAGAACAGCGACAGCAGATACAACATCTCATCCAATTAGACTGATCAGATTAGTCGAGTTTGCGACTGATATTGATACTCGTCATTCAATATCGCAACTCAGTGTCTGGTTTTGCCACCTATATTCGTGGCCCATAGATTGTGTGATCATTTATCACTATACAAATGGAATAATTGCCTAGAATATACAGCTAATATTTAATTGTGCTCTGAGTGCTTTGTGAATATCTGGATAGCAGTTCCTTCTTTTGAAATTACTTTTGGGCATTTATAGCCGGTACAAGGGTATTATAACGTTGTACATGCAGGGAATTTATATAACAGAAGGAGGTATTTCCGACCCTGTATAATACATATATTCTTGATCAGCCTCAATCAGCCTCCAATCTCAGAGACTATAAAAGATAGAGCTGTAATTTGTTATGCTTGCACGCAGATCAAATAATATTTTAAATTTCCGTAAAAAATTCGAATAACAAGCGTAATTTTGAAGATAGAGTCGCGATTTTTGGTACAAAATAGAGCGGATACCTACAGTATTTATGATTCCTTACATTAATCGCGATCAGATAAAATTTCCAGAAGTTAGTTAGGAAATACTTTTTAGCTTACTTAAAAGTGGGTAGAGGGTATGTCATAGTCGACCGTACTTAGCTGTAGCTTTAAATAAATTCTACTTAATCCATTTCATGTCATATTTAATTTCATTAATAATGATTACAACTGCTTAGCATACATCGCATTACAGGATAGAGATTCTGAGTAAATAAATAAATGTCACAAAAATATTGATAATATTTTGTATTTTGTGTGTTAGGTTTAAAGTTCATAATTAATTTTTAAAAGTAAATTTTGTTAAATGCTAAGTAAATTAATAAAGCTTGAGCGCTAAATGAATTGCCAAATTAAAAGTCGTTGTGAATAAAATTATGTTTAAATACATAAGTTTAATTGGAAATTACTATCTAAATAAGTAAATACATATTACTAAAAGCAATTAAAATTGGTCGCCTTTTCTATATACTTTTATGTGTGGTGTTTAACTGTTATTGACAGCATTAAATCGCTATGAATTGATTAAAAATCGCATGAAAACAGTTGTAACATAAAGTTGTACATCAATTTTACGCAGTTCTACTAATTATTAGACAAGTGTTGTGGCACACATATTATATTTGCAGTGGCAAGCAGTATTTAAAAGGAAGCAAGCAGTGCTGAAGCGACTGCTTGACGAGTCCCTCATGCAAATGAGATAATTCACAGCGAACACGCCTCGCGGGCTTAGTGAGAAAAGTCCCCAAAAGCAAAAGATCAAACCGGTCGTTGGCTATTGTCAGAGTTGTAGCTTGAAGTCGCACATCAAAACAAAACGCGGCTGCAATAACAAATTAGACGTTGGACAGAACACAACGCAGCAGCCGCAACGTCGTCATGACAACGGCCAAAGGCAAAACAATGACCAAATTCGCTTGGCAATTGCGAAGTCAGCTGCATTTGCTAACGGGATTCATAGCTGGATTCGTGTGTGCCTTTGTGCTGCTCCTCTACATCTACGATGTGCGCAATGGAATCAACTGTTCAACCACCACCGCCAGCAGCAGCAGCATCAGCCGTTTTATCGGTACCTCAGCTGCTTCAATGAGTCTCGCGCAGTTTGAAACTGAGTTGCAGTGGAAAGTGGCGCCAGCTCGGGTGCTGTGCATGGTGTTGA
Source organism: Drosophila kohkoa (assembly GCA_019972355.1). Taxonomy (NCBI): domain Eukaryota; kingdom Metazoa; phylum Arthropoda; class Insecta; order Diptera; family Drosophilidae; genus Drosophila; species Drosophila kohkoa. Next base: position 2,239,270 of record BJEL01000003.1, on the reverse strand, counting down.
CCTGTCCGGAGTACGTGGATCGCTATGCTCAGCATGTGTATGCCACTTGGGGCAGGCGCTGCACCAAGTTGGTGTTTGTCAGCAGCGAGGATTATGAACCCCTCGGGGTGGTCCAGGTCGTCGAAGCCGAGGGAGGCTCATATGACGATCTGTGGAATAAAACGCGCGAGGGCTTCCGTTATGTCTGGCAGGAGTATGGAGAGGAGTACGATTGGTTTCTCAAAGCCGACGACGATACGTGAGTGCAAGTGAATACAAACGGAATGGATTTCTAATTTCTTTATATTTATTTTTGCTTGCAGCTACGTCATCATGGAGAATCTGCATCACATGCTCAGCGCCTACGATGCGAATATGCCGCTCTATTTTGGCTATCAAATGCGACGCTACAATGTGGTAAGTGTTACTGTCTCATCTAGTTCTTGCCTCATCAGGTAATTAACCAATCATCGCGCTTGCTCGTTATCAAAATATGTCCAAAATTTGCATTGCAAATGCGTTTGCACAGTAAACATTTGTTAGCTGACTGCGACTCCCAGTGGCTGTCAACTTAAGTGAATTATATCATTTTAGATAAGGCATTTCTCGCAAAACATATTTTATTTATCAAATTAACACTATATTTCACTTCTTTCTCATGTGGGGTATACTAACTTGTCTTGTTTTTAGTCTGAAATAGAGCAGAGAGTATTATAATACTTATTATTATGTTAATAACACCGGCTGCTTCCTCGAATCTATAATAAAATATTAAGCTATATTCACTGATTTCGCTAAAATTTTGTATAATCCCCTGGTATTATGGCGGAAAGAAATTAGCATTTGTTTCGTCGGGTATCGGGATAGTGAAATGACGTTTAACCGAGCGAAATGCATGTTTTAGTGTTGAAATTTGTCCAGAATAACCGGTTCATTTTTTGATCACTCGGCGATGAAAAAATACTCTTTGAATATTCTTGTTTAATTGGTTTGCTAATTAAATTGAAGATATTTATAAATATCATCATTAAAAACTAAGATATTGCCGGCATCATTATTGAAACCATAAAACTTGCAGCCAATTGCCAAAGAGCAACTAAAGATGCCGTTCGTCATTCTGTCAGTCTGTCATCCATCTGTCCATCCGTCGGTCCCACAATGATGACTCACAACGTCTGCAACTTTTAACTAATGGTCAGTTGTCGTGAGGTCGTCGAGGTTGCTTGTCATTGCACAGGCAAACTAGCACGCACCGTGTTTGCAGGGAGACCGCTCCTCATCCTCTTGGAGTTGTATTTGTTGTCATATTTTTACCTTTTGACATTACTGTTCAAACAAACAACCAAGTATTGGGCAATTGGCATTTTGTGGACATTAATAATATGGCAAGTGCTGAGGAACATGTGAAATGATGAATGTTTTCATCTTTTAATAAAAACGTATTTAATTCTTTTGTAATCTATGAATCAAAGTATAAAGCAAGTATTCAAGTTCACACCGCAGCAGGTGGCAAGGTTGTTTTTTTTTCTATATTTAAATTGCACTAAAAATAATAGTTTTTTATGTTTGCTAGCCACTTTTATATATTGTTGATCACACATATATTTTGTTGATGCTGTTTGAAATTTCTTTGATTTATTATGGTGATTATATTACTGACTAGCAATAAATGGTTTTACCTTTGCTTTGGCTGCGGGCTGCGCATTGCTTTTGTCTGCTAGACAAGCCAATTAGCATAAAGTGAATTATCTGCTGGGAAAACTCGATTATGGATGCATTTATGTATTTCAGTAGCCAACTCGCGAAAGTCTCTTTTGATTAAGCCGCAAAGAAATGTGTAGTTTTGAATAGAATATGTTATAATTGTGGCTTGCATGTTTGGTCATTGATTTCAATAAAACTGACAAATGTCAATCCAATTGATATTAAAGCCTCCCTGGCTTACATTTCAATTAAACTTGTATTTTGACACATCATATCTCATTGTGAGGCCCACGACGAAGAGGCCTTGAAGGCGGCTTAAAACCCAACTCATTGGATGAGTTGTAATCGACGCGCTTGATGGGTAATTATGCTAAATGCCCAAACCGTAACTAATAACTTCGACTAGCATTAACAGATTCGATATTTTCGCGCCTTTGATGTGCCTATTTGTATAAATCTTGTGAAATTGTTGCTTGGAATGCGGCTACTTTAATAAAATGTCATCGATGGGTGAGGCAAACATATTTTTCAATATTTACAAGCTATTAATTAAAGCTGGCTTTTGTTGCTGCAAACCCTTGACAGCCAAGCAGCCCAGATTCATTATTCCTTATTAACTTAATTTGTCTTGTTCAAGTCTCTTTTGTGCATAAACATTGTCCAGTTATTTATCGACTACTGTCTTTTCTGCTTGACTATAAATATAAATTTCTTTTCCATTCTGTTATTTTAAACATTCAGCCAAAGGCAGTAAAAATCGACTTAATTATGTCGTGAATTTTACAATCGACGTCAATTGATTTCTTTATATATGAAGCATTCATATTGTTCTTATTTAATTAGTTATTTTATTAAAGTATATTCGTATAAAGTTAAACAAATTTTAAATTAATTTTTCGGTCTTTTTAGAGCTACATGTCTGGTGGTGCTTCATATGTGCTCAGTCGCGAAGCATTGCGCCGATTTATGAAACAGGCTTACGGATTTGATCAAATCTGCCCAGAGGCTAGGAAGATGGGCATTGAAGACTTCTACATGGGAATTTGTTTGCAAAATGTGGGCGTTCATTTGATTGACTCGACACGAGCCATGGCCGATGATGACAAGCCAAAATTCTTTCCCTTGGATGTGGAGAGCTTTCTTTATAATAGCAATGAGAGCATACCAACATGGTTACAAGAGATGAGTGTCTCAGAAATAGATACGGTATGTTTACAGAGTGCTTTGTACTAATTTTTATTAATACTAACTTTTTCACAGGGCCTCAATTGCTGTTCAAACTATTCAATTGCCTTTCATTACACTAAACCGGAACGTATGTATCTCTATGAATTTTTGCTATACCATTTGCGAGTATTTGGCCAAAAATGGAGTGCTGAGCAGTTGCCCAGGCGATGGACATTTTCCGAAATGATGGAAATGTTTCCACTTGAAAATAATTCGGAAATATTAGATTTAAGACAAATGTCAGAGAAGCCGGATAATTTTTAGATAGTATTTTAGATGTGATTTTGAGCAACGATAATTTAATTTGTACAATACTTGGTTGTGATTTAAATATAGATTCATTTTTAATTTACTTAACTTTTTCGTTTTCTGCTTTATTGCTGTGCAGCTCAAACTGTGCGTTGAAAACTGTTCATAAACAAATGACTTAAGCAACAAACGTGCCAATAAATATTGAAGCATACTTTTAGGCTGTACTTGATTATTACTTGATGAGCTGACAACTCTACAAAGTAATGAATTTTTATTATTAATTTTCTTATTAATTGGGATACATATGCAAACTAAAACCTTTTTTAATCCATTTTTTTCAATTTAATAAGAACTTACCCTTCCTACAGTGCTTTGTTTTATATTCTATTTTATTTAGAACTGTTTTTTTAACTTTGAGCAGCCAAAGCATAGACAGATCGATCAATTGATCACATGCTCATGCACGCGTTCCCATGATTTGTAATTATAAGTAAGCAACTAAATATGAATGCTTTTAAAATTCTATAATTGGGGTTTTAAATGTGTCAAATATTGTATTGTTTTTAAAAAAACTATTACAATGTCCTTGTAACTATGACGAGCATTTAATTAATTGTGCTGCCTTAACAATAACGTTGAGCTTCAATGAATCATTCACTATTGATTGTCGACTGAAGTGAATCCTTCAACACGAAGCATTCTTGCATGAAGGGCCCAAGCCGGCAATAATTTATTATTTTCATTACCAAAGTCAATGTCTTGTGCTTCTTTTCTCTCTCTCCCTCTTTCTTATGGACACCTTGTGGCACAATTAGCAATCCAAGTCGAGCTAATTAAAGCGAAAATCACGTACGCATGCACAGTGTGCCGCAGTCTCCCTCTTAATTGAGATGTTTGAGTATGCTTTATATGGTAAAATTACATTAGATATAAATATATCTCATATATATCTAATGATTTTTGTCGGTATTCGTGTATAATTCAATTGGCTGCGCTGTGCAGCGTGCAGCGTGCTAGTTAAATGATTTAATAAGTGAAAGGGAATCGCTAGAGTATAGCTAGGCATGAGCTCAGTCTCTTAATGGATCTCTTAATAGGTGTCATTGAACATAAAAGCTTTGAGGAAGCGATTACTGCACGGGCACGGGCACACCTGGGAATTGGGAGTTCAAAACACTTGGCAACACTTTATGCTACAAGAACTTTTAATCTTTATTCTTTCTGTGTTTACTCTTTGGTCTTTTATGATTTGCTGGCTTCAAGTTAGAACTCCATTCAATCAAATTGACTTAATTTATGAGGCACACTGAAAACTGTTTGCTAACAAGCTTGGCAAACAGCTACCGATTGTTAGCTAGCTACTGCCTGCGAGTAACTTAACTTAGTCAGTTAGTTAACAAACGATTGTCTCTCTAATCATGCCATTCCAACGACTGTCGTACGGTGCGTATGTGCAATGTGCGTTTGCTTTGCGTTCAATGGCGGCGCGTGTTCCATTTTGTGCCGACGCACGCTACACACAAGTGGGTTAAATTGTTGTTGCTCTCGCTCTTGTTATTGTCACCTGTCTGATTAATATTTTATATATTTGTGTGTTGGTTTTTTTCTGTTTCTGTTGCTGTTGCTGTTTTTCTGTTTCTTTACATAAAATTGTGCGTTGTCTGTTGCTGTTGCTGTCGTTGTCGCTGTCGCTGTCGAGTCATGGCATCTAGTTAGTTTAGGAGCAGCGGCTGCTCGCACTTGTGACCTTCGTCGTTGTCAAATGCGAGCTGTAAACTGGCCCGCTCTCGATTTGCAAGCCATTAAATATTATAGGTACACACACATACACTTACCACATTTTTGTAAGTCGAGCTAACAACCAAAAAAAAAAAAAAAAATTAAAAAAAAAACAACAAATAAAATGAAATCCAATTTCAAATTGAATCAAAATCAAAATCGAAACTATAAAAAATCAATTACTCAGCAATGCGTAGCCATGTCGGCATCCCCCTCCCCCTCTCCCCCTATTTTCCTCTCTTTCTCTCTTCCAGTATCTATATCTCTGTTTCTGCATTGCGCCAATTACTTCATTCGATTTTAACATTTTTGATTTTTTGCTTTAATGTCACTTGCTCTGGCCACGCACTTAATTTTTGTTTGTGAAAGTTGTTAATACTTTGGCCGAGTTAAATTAATTAATAAATAATAGCGTAACAACTTGCAGCAGCAGCTAATTTATATCTTTATATCGATTGCCTGATAAATCATGTTAAACACATTTTTTATACCCTTCACTTTTCGGTGCCAGCACTTAACATCGCGAAGTCAATTGCCGTGAATTTATTCTTGACTTCTCTATGCGTGGCTTGTGGAGCTGCTTGAATTATTTGCGTCACCTGAACTGTGGTATGCCATACTCTGTCGAAGAAAGAGGCTTGGTTTCTCGGACTTAATTTTGCGAGAGTTAATAGAAGTTATTTTTGGAGAACTTCGCTTGGAAAGTTCATGACGAGTGAAGATCATTAAGAGTGTAGAAATTATAAAAATAAATGAATGATTGGTAAGATATAAATATCTGAATGCTGAGAATGAGCAATTAATTCCTAATCGATGATTATGGTAAATTTGTCAAATTTACTTCGATTAATAAACATTATCAATATTAGCAAAGCATCTTTAAGATCAGCTATATTTATTTCAACTGTCTATCAGTTGACCACAGTGCATGCCTCACTATTCAATCATTATTTCTACCGACATTTACAGATAATACAAAGACGATATTTTATGTCAATTTTTCTATGAGTATGTCAACAGCTTTTTTTCTCGATCTGGTCGAATGCTCCCCTCCACCTGCCCGTACTCACCCCCTCTGCCTACTGCATATGCATGCTTTGCAGCTGTGCACATTAAAATCAATTAAAATTCTTATTTATCTTTTTTTTCTATTCTCGATGCGCCTAACAAGTGCAGCGTGCAGCGAGCGCATCTATAAATATTTATTAATGTTCGAACGTTCAAAAAATCAGCGATTAAATAGAAAAAATTGCAAAGAATAATACAAAAATGATATACACAAATTGCACACGCATTGAGATTGAAAGACATTCTTGGCTCTCAAGTGCACTTCAACTAAAAGAAGCGTTTTATCAATTGCTTGGGAATTGTTTCGAGTTGCAAAAAATATTTCATGTTCAACTGCCATTAACAATATAAAACATGCTCATATGCGAATATCTTAGTTTAATTTAGCACTCGTCATGTAATGCACTTAGATAAGTAATTAAATTAATTAATTTTTATATGCTGTCGTCAGCTCTTGACATTTTTATCTATGCGTGCACAGTGGCAACTTTATTTCTTCTGACGAGTTCAAAATAAATTCATTTTAAGGCCTTCCAATAAGGCGCTAAGTCAAGTTGACTCATTACACTTCGATTACTATCTGTAAAGCCCCGTCATTAAATTATGCATATAACATTAATGCCACAGATAAAAGAGGCTTATTCTTAAAACTGATATAATGCAGTAATTCTTAAATCTTTTCAAATTTATTTATTTAAAATTTCTAATAGAAAAAATAACTCTAAAGTATTTAGTTTACGGATTATTTGACTTCTCAATATTTACAATCGGAAATAATTACTTACACATCTGATCCGCCAAAAAAATTGTATCAAATCTTTTCATCATTTAATCAGCTTAAAAAAAAATGTAATTGCAGTGTCAACACAGCAATTTGATAGATTAATATGTATTTATTATTTTTTTTTCTATATGCAAATATTTGAGGCCTGAGGCCCATGTTTCATCAACATGATCGTAAATCTTCCACAACAAGTCGTTAACAGAATTAAGAACTCATAAAAACCCAAAAGTATTAGCAAATTTACATAGTGTACAGCTGATGGGGAGCTTCAATCACTAGCTTTGACTACTCAATTATGTAGCTGAAGAGCGCGATGAAGCGAACCTCTTCAGAGTTTGGCTCTCTTTGCAGATTGGCAGATGAGTTCCATAGAAGATGCTTGCTCTTCAGCCTGCTCTTCACAGAGATCTGCACGGAGCTGATCTCTTTTGATCAGATGACCAGTTGGAAATGCCCACACAAAATGAGCGTGTGTGTTGCTTGTTGTTTGAAAGCCTGTTGGGTTCCTGTGGGAAACGTTGACATGACAATGATTAATACGACACGTTGTCATGTCGAAAATGACGGAACTCATTTAGAGGCGGACATGGAGACGGATCAGGGGACAACCACATCGCTCAAATCCGCTATACAAACGAAATGGAGCATAAACCGTACAATGGTCTTTGGAGCACGCGGCGAGGAGAGACAGGCAACCAGTAATAGAGAGCGCAAGCACTGACGACCGGTTTCTTGGGAGAGCAAAGAGGGGGCGATGGTGGATTTTGTGTGATGTGCTCCCTAGCCCAGCTGAGGTGCCAGCCACACAGCTGAGTTTCAGTATTCAACGAACTCTTGGCCGCTGCGGACGTTTGTGCTCCCCTTGCTGCCTTAGCAAACTGGTGAGAATGAGAGAACGATTGAGACGGAACGGGATCGCTCTCTGATCGTAGTGAGAGTGAATGTGAAACGTGTCGCGCATGCGCTGTAGTTGTTGCTATTACTGTTGCGACTTGTGCTTCTCCGTTTCGTTCGGTTTCGTCTTCACCGTTATTATAATTTGTGTGCTGTGCGTTTTTTATCTATGCAAAGTGACAACCGAAGTTATGTGGATGGCAAATTGTTGAAATTGTTTGTCGAAAATTGCAAGCCCAAAGAAAACTAAGAGACTAAGTAAAAACACCAGCAACAACAAACAAGTGAAACACTCCACCCGCTGCAGTGTGTGCGTGTGTGTGTGTGTATGCGAGTTGTATTTTTTTTTTAAATAGTCTTCCAGTTGTTGTTGCTTCTTTGTTGTGTTGTTGCTTTTTTTGGGTCGTCGTTCGTTGGTTCGCCATCTCTGTTGCGCACACGCAAATTCGTCGTCTTCGGGGCGTCATTTCGCCTCTTCTTTGTTCGCGTAGAGCGTCGTCTTCTTGTCTTTTGCTTATGTTCGTTTTTCGTTCGTGAATATAATTTATTTTCGTGTTTATTTTTGTGGCTGCTGCTGTGGCTTCTTCTCTTTGCTCATTCCTCCTCCTTCTCCATCATCATCCTACTCTTCGCACCAGCGATGCAACAACTCCAACAACTTGGTAAAACCTAAAAAAAAAAAAAACAAAAATACAAGAAAAAAAATTGTTTCGCTTGCGCAATTTTTGCAATAGAAAAAACAAAACAAAATCAAAGTCAAATCTCCGAATTCGGAAATAAAATAATCGGAAGTGAAAAAGTAACGGTTAAAAGTGTGAAAATTAAACTAAAAATTCGCCAGTTGCTACTAATAATTGTGTTCAACAATTTATAAAGAAAAAGAAAAAAATAAAAAACGAATGAAATGAAAGTTGCTATGGGCAAAAGTTGAAAAGCTTATAAACCAAGTCTGTGCATGTGTCTCGTGAGATTTGCATACAAATTATGGTTAAATTTAGACCCCACCGCATTCCCATGGCCCCTTTACAAAGTAATAGTAATTAAAGTCATATTCCGGAAATTGAAATTGTTGCCATGCAAAGCAAGAATGTTGTTTAAAAGATACTTAGCAAAATGGGAAGAAAAGAAACTTTTCTAAATTCAGAAATTATTCTGTTTCGTTATTAGCCTTGGTTTACATTTGAAGAAATTCATTAATACTTAAAACTAATCCTATATGAATCTCAACATTTGTTATGGTTTGCTTAATCTCTGTGTTTTTAAATTAGCAACACTCAGTAATTGCCAGTGGGTTTTGAGTAATCTTCGGTTTAATAAAAGGGCCGCCCAATTCAACCTTTGTCCATTACTCTTTAACCGCGTAATTTTTCTTTACATTCCATTATAATTATCGCTTTCAACTCTTCCACGCTTTCATGAGTTTCTGCAGCTCTTCGCTTGAGTTTCTACACCCCCCTCTACAATCACCTCTGGGTATTCATTACAGTTTCTGGAGGAATATTGGACTTACTTACGGTTCATAAGTAGTTTGAGCTCATTTTGGGTGTCTCTTTGGCTTTATGACTTCGTTAGCTTTGCGAGGATTGTGTTGTTGTAAATGCTATTGTTAATTGTTTACAGTTGTGCAATGGATTTTGTTATTTTGCTTCTCTATATTTTTTTATTACTCTGCTGTGTTATGTTGTTGGTTTTTTCGGCTTCTTTCTCGACGTCTCGACTATTGTCGATTATGACTAATGGACGTTTGTCGGTTGTCGGTTTTGTTTGTAAGCTCGCAGAAGGTCAATTGTTTTGTGGGTAATTCCGTTTATTTTATATATACATATATATATATGTATATCTGATATTTTTTGTTCAACTTTTTGTGGGTTGACTTGCCGTTTATTTTGCTGTACACATTGCATTTAATAAACGCGTTTTTTTCTGCTTTACTTACTTTGTGCAATATAATTAATTTCAAACATTAACGAACCATTTCGTCATTTACTTAAGCCTTTTGTGCAGTTGTTTTTTATAGTTGTTGTCTTTTCATTGTAAAATAAAAAGCACTTATGGTAAATATTGTTTTTTACTTATTGCTTTTCATTCATTTTTAAATAGTATTGAAAGCCTGAGAAATGTATTTTTAAATGTGCAAATTTTAAATGCAATGAAGCGTGCTATTCTACTGTAGAATTCGATTATTGATCTACTTATTCCATTGCATTATGACAATAATACTTGTATTGGTTAGATATTAGTTTAAATTTTTTTAGCCGATTATTACATGTGTGTTTTGCCACAGAAATCTATTGAATAAATATTATTTTATAAAATTTGGTAAAGGAATTTAACTGCCAAACTCAACAAAAAATCAACAACAAAATAAACCTATATCACACACATAAAAAAAACGATGAAGCTTGACAAAAACTATATCGTGAAATAAATGCATAATTAAATGAATAATGAATAAATGTTTATGTCAAAACGCGTCACGAGTGTTTAGCTTAAAGCAGCAACGAATCTTAAATCGTTTCTAATATGAATCAGAAATATTAATATAATCTGTGTCATTTGCAGTGCTATATAGAATTCCCCGGAAAAGATGAGCAAACATTGAAAATTGCACACGTGTATTTCGCAGCAGTCAGCCAATGTGGCGTGTGATAATAGAAATCTATTCGAAAATAATGCAAAATTAAGGCGCCCCAAGCAATCGAGCTAGCGAGCGAGCGACCCCCTTCAGTGCTTTACATAGTTTGTTTAATTAATTTTACAATACAATCCGCCAGTCAACGAATTTGTTTATAACAATAGCAATACTTGGCAATCAATATGAGTGTTCCAAGCGTGCCCCAACAGCGGGCATCATCAACAACTACCACTCGAACAACATCTAAAAAAGCCCAGCATAGCTGGAGACTGAGACTATATCTAGGGCCTAGGGCACTAGCCCCTCACAGCGCCCACCTATTGTTGTTGATTAGTCTGGGCCTCAGCCTCAGCCTCGGATTTGTGCATTGTTATGGTGAGTACTTTTTTTGCATTGCATATATGGCTATACAAATTCAATTAGGCTAAGTCTTAAAGAAAAATGCATACTAACCAAGGCTGACTTGATGAGAGCTAAGTCAAACCAGCTGACACAGCATAGAAGTGGGATTAAAAGCAATTATAAAAAGTATGACAGCAAATGCAAATTTATGATTAAAAAGAGATATGAGCTTGTCAAGTTTAATATAAGATTTTTCACTTCACTTACTTTGATGTTGATATTGAGTTAAATAATTTGGAGATTGATTTCGATTTCTATGCCCACTTTCTTTCAAGGTAGATCGATTAACTTGATAGACACCTTTGAGGTGTCAATCAAGTGAAAAGAAAACAAAGAGCAAGTGCTAATAGGATACATAATGAAATTGGCAAAGAAAGGAAAACAAAACGATGAGGTGAAGGCAAAACATATTTGCATACAAGTCTAGCGATTGAAGTGTGATCCAATGTTTAACTTCCCCATACCAAAACGTGCCACATGTGGTGCTGCGGGTCGGAGGGGGAGTCGCTAATACAATGGGTAATATTTCACATTGTTTGCAATAATTTCATTACGTTAAACAACAGCAACAGCAACAACAGCGAGAAAACAAAAAAAGGCAAATGATCCGCTGTGCATAAATCAAATGATTGGCAAAAAATTGCAAGCAAATAAAACGATCCGTGAAATTATATAGAAGAGGGCGGAGTGGAGGGCAGAGGTTAACTGCTAACCGAAGTAACCAACCCAAACACACACACACACACACACACACATAGACACACAGTCAGTCAGTCAGTCAGTAAGTCAGCCAGCTGGGTTGGTTGATCGTGCGTTGACATTTGACTCGGCGGCGTTCGAAGCTGCTGGGGCTGGGCCACGCCTACTTACCGTTTATTCAACATAGTACGTGACCAGCTTCAACAGTCAGACATCTTAGAATCAATTGCCCCCCTCACCCGATTCACCCGAGTGCTCAGGAAATACTCGTATTAATATGAATAATAAATAACCAACGCCGTCGTCGTTTATCGGTCAGTTTGAGGCACGAGATCTTGGCATGTCTGCCGATATGCTGTCAGTCATAGAAACAGCGAGGCATTGTCTAGACTCTAGACTCTCTAGACCACAAGCTGTATGTTAGATCTCCTCACGAGGATGACGTCAAATAGTCGTTAGCAAGTTATAATGTGCCATTATGATGCGTTTATATGTTGTAATTACAATAACTTTTCCTATAGCAGTTGCTTGAGGTGATTTGAAATGGCTAATTATACGGGAAGTATAATTTAATGAAATTAAGAATACTAGATTAAGATAAAAATCCTTTATAGTGAGTAAAATATGAAGATTTTATTATGAAGTAAACTAGCCAATAGTCTTTAAAATACATAGCGAATTTGACATTTTTCAATAGATATAAACTTTCAAATATTTCCAAATTAACTTAATAACTTTTTAAGCTGATTGATTACACTTTCCATAAAAAGCAAAACATTACAAATACTTAAAATGATGGCAAAAAATCCCCAACTTGGATAATCTTAGGCCGATGCTTATTATTTATTGTACTTATATGGGGATTTTACCACAACCACCATAATTATTTCAATTACTTTGTGATTCTTCTTCCATTTCGATTTTTAAATTGCCAAATGTCCAAAATAAAAACCACCACAATTATGAAGCATATTTCAAGCATGTTGTGCTTCCCAAGATCTATCAATTTGCTATGTAACCATTTTCGCCTTTGTAGATTTGATTTAATTATTTACATCTATGTTAAAAAAGCCAATATTGGGGATTTTAATTAAACAAATGGCATTTTGATTAATGGAGTTAGAATGCCAAAGATACAAAGAGCAAAAACGCAAACAAAATTCATTAACATCGTGTAAGTAAAATACTTAAAATTAAACAAATGCCCGGCTTGTTGTATTCAGTATCATTTTGGACTTTTTGGAGTGACTGCATTCTTAGACAGCATTTCAAGATGCTGACAACTTTTTCTTGTTGTCTAATTAAAGTCGCAAAGATGAAAAAGAATTTTGGGCTTCATTAAATTTGTTAAATTTGGCTTGGCGTCGTCTACCTGCACCTGGGTGTATGGATAGTGTTAATTGATTTTTTATGAAATTAAGTCATGTGCGCATTTTTGCCAACTCTTGAATTGGCAACCAATTAACAGCTAACAAATAGACTTCATTGTACTCGTATTATATTAGTTTTATGTGTCAATGAATTGAAAACTTATTTGAGGCGCCTCTGACAAATTGATTGGGTCAACTTCTTAAAACTAAATGTTGTCTTGGTTGTGCTCATAAATGACTGCTATAGATTTTTCAAGTCGCAATTCACATGATTAACACCAAGCTAACAAATATAATACAAGACAGCCACGAAAATTAATGTTCAATACTTATTTCATTATAAACTTTAATCTTGTTTAAATTGTTGTTGGTGTAGAAACTACAAACAACGCAAAATAATTATAAAATATTGTAATTTGTCAATGAAATATTCCATTCGAAACTGAGTATTACCAAATGAATCCGCCAATTTTAATTTTACGCGCTTTTAATTACAGCGTGACGCAATAAGTTACGCTAAAATCCGTCGATTTTCCTCACATTAACTCAATACGTATGAATACAGATTTTAGTGTACACGTATGTATATGTGCGGCGATATGCCCAGGTTTTGCAATAGACCATCTAATCACCAAAAGTCACGCATTAGGCTAACAGATGAAAGTGAAACATGCAACAGCGTGGACAAATCAAAAGACTTAGAAAACGAACGTGAAATCGTTGACAATTGATGACGAACGAAACAAACCGACAATTGTCTCTCACCTTATGTACTTTATATACTTTATACTGAAAGTATATCATATTTTTTGTTGTGCTTTTTGAGGGGGCAATCCGTGATGTCGTGCATGTTTTCCCCCAAAAACACACATCGGTATCTGTGGTGGAGTCCGTCCGATCATTCCGTGCTGTGAGGCAGGTGTTTGACGCTGGCATTCCAAAGCCACCAACGCAATCGGTGGTGTACGATATGTATCGTATATATTATTTATATGTACGAACGTACGTGTGTCATCTGAAGTCAGCTGAGGCTTCCGTTGACTCTTCGCTCTTTCTCACACTCACTCGCTGTGTAACTACTCTTCATCTCGTTGTTGTTGTTTCTGTTGTTGCTGTTGTTGTTGTTGCTTTTTTGCTAGATACCTTTTTGGTTAACCGGATCTGATTCTGAAGATTGTTGCTTCAGTGTTTTGTTGTTTAAATATAGTCTCAGGTCTCACTTGCTGTTGCCATCCATCATTCCACACACACTCGCAGTCACACACACACACACACACACACACACACACACCAACACACGTGCGAGCGTTGCTCTCGAAAATGGCACAAAATATAGTCATGCTGTGTGTTGTTGTCGTTGATGTTGCTTTTGCCTGTCAACGTCATGATTTTAATAGTTATTTCGTCTGAAAAAAACGTTTAGCGATTCTTTTGTTTCATCATCGAGCTAAAACGTTTGGCATTTCGAGTGCGCTACATAAAAGTGACAAACAATCTCAAAGTTGAATTCAATTCGTAGTCTTATTCAATAAAAAATTCACAGTATTATTTCGAGTATTATTTATGGCGCCCAAATAGGTATTCCTTTTCGCCTTCGGATGCAAACACATTTGTCACTACTTCTGTTATAAATTCATTTAATCCCGAGCATCCAGTTTGTTTTTGGTTGCGGCCATTGCCTTTCATTGTTGAACTGGTTTAAAGTAAACCATTTCTCTTGTGGGAGTCTAGTTAGTCAGATAAACATAAAACCGGTAGGAATATTCAAATAAAACTTGAGCAACCTAAAGATGTTCTTATATCAGCTGTTGAATATAGATTTCAATATACTTGCTACCCATTAAATATATCTTTAAACAAATATGTATAGAAGTTAGAGGAAAGAATCCCCGATCACATAAAATCGACACGTTCCTTATAAGTTTCAACAAATTTAACAGCACAACAATAGCAACAACATGCAAAATGATGATAAACAAAATCTAAAAACTTGTTTGAAAACAAAACTTTTCGATTCTAAATTGTATCATTAATGAAATCTATGTAGTATCTATAGGGTATGGCATAGTTTGGATTCCAGTTTAACCTATGATTCAGAAGCTTAACTTAAAAAACAACACCAGGCTAAGTTCATTAATATGGTACTAATAAATAATTTTGTTAAGAATTAAATTAGATTCTAAGAAAAACAAAATTTTTTGCATTTGCTTGTCTTAAAGTATGGATCGTTAAGTACTGATGAATAATCAGTTGCTTTAGTTTAAGTTGTATACTATTCTAGTTTATTAGAATTTTTATCGTGCAATACAATAATAAATAAAATTTATATTAATTTAATGAATATAGAAAAAACACTTGAGCAAGTGCTAGTGCTCGACATTAAATTAAGCTGAAATGGTCAATTTGTCATAACAAAACGGCAGCCGTGCTAGCAAACACAATTAAAAGTCAAACAAATATGTAAATTGAGGCCTAAATATTAGCAATAGTCTGTTTGGGTGGGGTTTATACTTAAAGCCCTGACCGCCAGTCAATCAATTTTGCAGTCAATTAAAGTGACTAAACGCATTCACTCAGTAGCTAAACAATCTACAAACTTGCAGTTCTCACTTAGTATGTAAAAAAACTGGCTTAGTGAGCTACTAGTTCAAATAATTGTAACTCAGTTTTTGTTTCATTCTCGGAGCAACATTTATGGCATTCTCAGATTTTAACTAGAACAATTTAATGCGTAATTTGCACGCACAAAATGTCACAAAATAAATCTTAATAAATTACCGACAGTTAATGGCTTGCCTAACTGACCATAAACAACTTTTTCGATTATTTCGCAATTAAACAAGTAATATACATATTCGCATAAATTGCACACGCTTGTACTCAACATTAACTGGAATTGAACATTAACTTTGTGTTTTATATCTTATATATATTTTTTCGCAATTCTTACTGACTAATTTTAAAATGTGCTTTTTAAATAAAATCTTTGTGTAGAGTTTGGGGGAGTTAAATAAAATTCTCTATTCTATCTTTTATAGAGTTTTATAACTATGTTCATATAGGAAATGTTGATCAGCTTCAGCTGAGACGATATAGCCATGTCTGTTTGTCTGTGTCAACACCTAGATTAAGAGCTGCAGAAATGCAAATCGAGAAAATCGAACAAAAGGCATAATTTAACGCTGGATTGGAACATATAATAGTTCTCGTTGACAATCTTATGTATTTTTGTTACTCTGTATTATATTTTGAAAATAAAAGTATATCGATATACTTAATATAGCCTTCGGTATATTTTAAAAATATGTTCGGTATATTAATTTGTCAGTTTTTTTTTTTAAAGAATAGTACCGCAATGTATTTATTGATTATTTTATTGGTAACTTTGTTAATTGTTAAGTTAAATGCCTTCATTCAATTATGGACGTTTCAAATTTATTCAAACTAATACAGAAAATCGCAAACAAATTAGAGTATTTTTTCGCTTATACTTGTATTTTTTTTAGTCTTTTAGTCTTTTTCTACATTTTATAAATCGCTCCCAATTTTGTGTTTAATATGTAAATCATTCATTTCCGCCGTAAAATGTATTGGCTTCATCGCTTGACAACTAAGAGAAGAGAATGTATACAATCTAGACCACCGATTTTGCTCTATTCTTATATACCCAATTTGGCAATAAACATACGGAACAATCACAATCAATGATCAGTTAATAAATGATTTACTACGTGAATAACTTGTTTGAATTGAATTCAACTTTTAGGAAACTCCATAATGCTTGAGAGAATTAGATCAAATTATAGAATGAAACTGAAGACATTTAAAGTTACGTTTTTGATGTGACATCTTGCTTTAATATGTGCCAATGCAGAAGTATTAATATTGTTACGTTTATTTGTAATTTTTAGTCAGATTTAAAAAAAAGAATTGTAAAATTAGTTTTACTTATGCTTTTGGTATGACTTTAGATGGCCAATATTTATAATTACTGCATAAATATCATCTTTATACTTTATGAAATGTGAAGTTATGTATTCAATTATAAATTACTTTCATCACTTTTATTTTCTAAAATTTAGTCAACTTATGTCTGTACACTTACATTACAAATACTTTCATTACTTTTAACATATATTTGTTAAATTATTTACTGCAAAATTCATTCATTGGCAAGTTTTTCTAATCGCGCGAATTTAATTCGATTTCTTTTCAGAGAAAATGTATAGTCAGACTGAAAAGCAGCGTTACGATGGCTGGTATAATAATCTGGCCCATCCCGACTGGGGCTCTGTAGGTAAGTACGAACTGCATGTGGTCTTAATTAGATATAGTTATACTGTTTATTGCATTATAATTATATGTAAATACGGCAACTTTCTGAATGTTTGTTGAAC
Source organism: Drosophila kohkoa (assembly GCA_019972355.1). NCBI lineage: Eukaryota > Metazoa > Arthropoda > Insecta > Diptera > Drosophilidae > Drosophila > Drosophila kohkoa. Next base: position 2,222,080 of record BJEL01000003.1, on the reverse strand, counting down.
TGTGCAAGCTAATTTAATTAAGTTCGCTGAGAATGCAAACTAAATGTTGAAATTAGCATAACACCAACACGATAATAATACGCGATCAATTGCATAGTAACAGTGATTAAATAAGATTTGAAAATAATTTTCAGATAGCCATCTGGTGCGCAAGGCGCCGCCCTCATACTCGGATGGAGTATATGCCATGGCAGGGGCCAATCGACCCTCGACGAGGCGACTGAGTCGGTTGTTCATGCGTGGACGCGATGGATTGGGTTCGAAATTCAATCGAACCGCTTTGCTGGCCTTCTTCGGGCAAGTGGTGGCCAATGAGATTGTGATGGCATCGGAATCGGGCTGCCCCATTGAAATGCATCGCATTGAGATTGAGAAGTGTGATGAGATGTACGATCGCGAGTGTCGCGGCGATAAATATATACCGTTTCATAGGGCTGCCTATGATCGGAGCACGGGTCAAAGTCCGAATGCGCCAAGGGAACAGGTGAGTCTGAAAGTGGGCAACCCAATAGAAAATAAAAAGCAAACCAATTGGGAGCGTCAGAAACTGGTGTACAAATGTCGCTATAAAAACTACTCCGCAGATAAATCAAATGACTGCTTGGATTGATGGCAGTTTCATTTACAGCACCTCCGAGGCGTGGCTCAATGCCATGCGCTCCTTCCACAACGGCACCCTGCTCACCCAGAAGGATGGCAAGCTGCCGGTGCGCAACACCATGCGGGTGCCGCTCTTCAACAATCCGGTGCCGAACGTCATGAAGATGCTCAGTCCCGAGCGGTTATTCCGTAAGCCAAATCATACTACGACTATTCTAGAATCCGTACTCAACAATCCTTATTGCAGTGCTGGGAGATCCGCGTACCAATCAAAATCCTGCCCTCCTCTCCTTTGCCATACTCTTTCTGCGCTGGCACAACACTCTGGCGCAACGCATCAAGCGCTTGAATCCCACCTGGTGTGACGAGGACATCTTCCAGCGTGCCCGCCACACTGTGATTGCCAGTCTACAGAACGTCATTGTCTACGAGTACCTGCCGGCATTTCTGGGTTCACCCATGCCACCCTATGAGGGCTATAAACAAGACATACATCCGGGCATTGGTCACATATTCCAAGCAGCCGCTTTTCGCTTTGGCCACACCATGATTCCACCCGGAATCTATCGACGCGATGGCGAATGCAATTTCAAGCAGACACCAATGGGATATCCCGCGATTCGCCTGTGCTCCACGTGGTGGGACTCCAGCGTGAGTATGTGACTTGATTTGAACTGTTCTGGAACTTATCGTTACCTTTTTGCAGGGTTTCTTCACCGACACCAGCGTGGAGGAGGTTCTGATGGGTCTATCTTCGCAGATTTCAGAACGAGAGGATCCTGTTCTATGCTCCGATGTGCGTGACAAACTTTTTGGACCCATGGAGTTTACGCGCCGCGATTTGGGTGCACTGAACATCATGCGGGGACGAGACAACGGTCTGCCGGATTATAATACGGCCCGAGAAGCTTATGGTCTGCAGAGACACGCCACTTGGACGGACATCAACCCGCAGTTATTTGAAGCACAGCCAGAGCTATTAGAGTAAGTTTAAGCAGTTAACAATTGTTATTGGGTATTTATTATAATTGAGTAATTTGTTATGCCAGAGGCATAATCGGTTAGAAACACAATAACACGGAAACTGAATTGGTTTTAAGTAATTTATTTGTGACTGACTGTGAGTTAACGACTAATTTAGTGGATAAATGTAGCAAATTATGAATATTAGCAAACGACACTAGACATATTCTTTGCCTTGATAGAGAAAATACATTTTTGATTTGCTTATCCTTTTACCTTTAAGGACTAGGCAAAATAATAGTGATTAGAAACTAAAAGTAATAGAAATAAGTGAGAAGATGTGTTCGAATTAGGTGTAATTTTGTATAAAGTATAATAACTGGACTGTTATAGGGATAATAAAATAGCCGAAAGGTTGAAGAAAATAATTGTCATTAGCCGCAACGCAATCATTTAAATTATAAATCATCAATTTCAATCAATAATCATTAACACGTTCCTTTTTCTGTTCTGCAGCATGTTGAAAGAAGCCTACAACAATCAATTGGACGATGTGGACGTTTACGTCGGCGGCATGCTGGAATCCTATGGTCGTCCTGGAGAGCTTTTCACAAATGTTATCAAGGAGCAGTTCACTCGGTTGCGAGACGCCGATCGCTTTTGGTTCGAGAACGAGCGTAATGGCATCTTTACGCCTGAGGAAATTGCGGAGTTACGCAAGATTACACTGTGGGACATTATTGTAAATAGTACAGACATTGACGAGGATGAGATTCAACGCGATGTCTTCATGTGGCATGCAGGAGATCCTTGCCCGCAACCAATGCAGCTGAATGCTACAGAGCTTGAACCCTGCAACTATTTGGAGGGATACGATTACTTCTCCGGCTCGGAGCTCATGTTCATCTATGTATGCGTCTTTCTGGGATTCGTACCCATTCTGTGTGCTGGCGCCGGCTATTGTGTGGTTAAGTTACAGAATAGCAAGCGTCGAAGGCTGAAGATACGCCAGGAGGCATTGCGAGCACCTCAGCAAAAGGGTTCCGTAGACAAGATGTTAGCACGTGAGTGGTTGCATGCCAATCACAAGCGTCTGGTCACTGTCAAGTTCGGTCCTGAGGCTGCTATTTATACGGTAGATCGCAAGGGTGAAAAGCTGCGCACTTTTAGTCTCCAGCACGTGGACATGGTCAGTGTGGAGGAGTCGGCCACCAATCACATCAAGAAGAAGCCCTACATATTGTTGCGTGTGCCCAGCGATCATGATCTGGTGCTGGAGCTGGAGTCCTACGGAGCGCGGCGTAAGTTCGTCAAGAAGTTGGAGGACTTTCTGCTGCTGCACAAAAAGGAACTCACGCTCATGGAGGTTAATCGTGACATTATGTTGGCCAGAGCAGAGACACGAGAGCGCCGCCAGAAGCGTCTGGAGTACTTCTTCCGGGAGGCCTACGCCTTAACGTTCGGACTACGTCCTGGAGAGCGAAGACGTCGCTCGGACGCCTCCAGCGATGGCGAAGTGATGACCGTGATGAGGACCAGCCTGTCGAAGGCAGAGTTTGCCGCCGCACTGGGCATGAAACCAAACGATATGTTTGTGCGCAAGATGTTCAACATTGTGGACAAGGATCAGGATGGTCGCATTAGTTTCCAGGAGTTCCTCGAGACGGTGGTGCTCTTCTCTCGCGGCAAAACCGACGACAAGCTTCGCATTATCTTCGACATGTGCGATAATGATCGAAACGGCGTCATCGACAAGGGTGAACTAAGTGAGATGATGCGCTCACTGGTGGAGATTGCACGCACCACAAGTCTGGGCGATGATCAAGTCACTGAACTGATTGATGGCATGTTCCAGGACGTTGGTCTTGAGCATAAGAATCACTTAACCTATCAGGACTTTAAGCTGATGATGAAGGAATACAAGGGAGACTTTGTAGCCATTGGCCTCGATTGCAAGGGTGCCAAGCAAAATTTCCTGGACACTTCCACGAATGTCGCCCGCATGACCTCGTTCAACATTGAACCCATGCAGGACAAGCCACGACATTGGCTGCTCGCCAAGTGGGATGCATACATAACATTCCTGGAGGAGAACCGTCAAAATATCTTTTATCTATTCCTGTTCTATGTGGTCACAATTGTGCTCTTCGTGGAGCGCTTTATTCACTATTCATTCATGGCAGAGCACACGGATCTGCGGCACATCATGGGCGTGGGCATTGCAATCACGCGAGGATCAGCTGCCTCGCTATCCTTCTGCTACTCCCTGCTGTTGCTGACTATGTCCCGGTGAGTAGGCTTAGACCCATTCGTAGTTAATAGTATATTATTCAGTTCGATCTTTGCAGCAATCTCATCACGAAGCTTAAGGAATTCCCCATACAGCAATACATTCCCCTGGATTCGCACATCCAGTTTCACAAGATTGCCGCCTGCACAGCGTTATTCTTCTCGGTTCTTCACACAGTCGGACACATTGTGAACTTCTACCATGTGTCAACGCAATCGCATGAGAATCTCCGTTGCCTCACGAGGGAAGTGCACTTTGCCTCCGACTATAAGCCGGACATCACGTTCTGGCTCTTCCAGACGGTGACTGGCACCACGGGAGTGTTGCTCTTCATCATCATGTGCATCATTTTCGTGTTTGCCCATCCCACCATACGCAAGCGTGCGTACAATTTCTTCTGGAACATGCACACGCTCTACATTGGCCTCTATCTGCTGAGTCTGATCCATGGACTGGCGCGCCTGACGGGACCGCCTCGCTTCTGGATGTTCTTCCTGGGACCTGGTATTGTCTACACGCTCGATAAGATTGTCTCGCTGCGCACCAAGTATATGGCATTGGATGTCATCGAGACAGACTTGTTACCCTCGGATGTGATCAAAATCAAGTTCTACAGGCCGCCCAATCTAAAGTATTTGTCCGGTCAATGGGTGCGTCTCTCCTGCACCGCCTTCCGACCCCATGAGATGCATAGCTTCACTCTGACCTCAGCACCACATGAAAACTTCCTCAGCTGTCACATTAAGGCGCAGGGTCCCTGGACCTGGAAGTTGCGGAATTATTTTGATCCGTGCAACTACAATCCTGAGGATCAGCCAAAGATACGCATCGAAGGTCCGTTTGGCGGGGGCAATCAGGATTGGTATAAGTTTGAGGTGGCCGTCATGGTAGGCGGTGGCATCGGTGTCACGCCCTACGCCTCCATACTGAACGATCTGGTGTTTGGCACCAGTACCAATCGTTACTCGGGTGTGGCCTGCAAGAAGGTATACTTCCTGTGGATCTGTCCATCTCACAAGCACTTTGAGTGGTTCATTGATGTGCTACGCGATGTGGAAAAGAAGGATGTGACGAATGTCCTTGAGATCCACATCTTTATAACACAGTTCTTCCACAAGTTCGATCTAAGAACAACGATGCTGGTGAGTATCACACATAATCAATAAATTAATTTTATTATTATTGATTTAATTTTCTGTTTAATTTGCAGTACATTTGCGAGAATCATTTCCAGCGCCTCTCCAAGACCTCGATATTCACGGGTCTGAAGGCAGTGAATCATTTTGGACGTCCCGACATGTCCAGCTTCCTTAAGTTTGTGCAAAAGAAGCACTCCTATGTAAGCTACTCTATAATTTGTACAATATAATATGATTAATCCAATAACTATTTCTCTTGCAGGTTTCTAAAATAGGTGTCTTCTCGTGCGGTCCGAGGCCGCTGACAAAGAGCGTCATGTCCGCCTGTGATGAAGTGAATAAAACACGCAAGTTGCCTTACTTTATACATCACTTTGAGAACTTTGGTTAAGCTTTTTGCTCTACTGAATAACTCTACAATTCTCTGCCAGCAACAACAACAACAATCACAAGAATCTACGATAATACAAAAGATAAATCTACGAAATATTTATGTATTAAGTTTCATTCATTCTCAGCATTTAAGCGAATTTCGAAACACACTCTCTTCCTGTATTTCTCGTACTTCTCTATTTAACCACAACTATCTCTCACCTACACATACACACACACTCACAAAAACACACACATCTCTACTGTACTTAAATGTATGTGTAAATTTGTCATGCGCCTGCGTTCATAATTTAGTCAAGTTCTATTTAGTGCATTATGAAAATTTTCATTGATATTTAGCGACAAACAACAAAGCGGCCTCTACTCAATTTATGCTCATATGCTCGTATGTGTATATGTTTATATATGTATGTATGTTTGTGTATATGTGTATTTATTAAAAATATGATTTGTTATCAGTTTTTGTAAACCGTTTGCATTATTTATTAAAATTTACAATATAATTGAAACAACGCACCAGAAATTCCTTTTGTTTTCATTGACTAGCTGGTAAGTACTTCATACAAGCAGTGAAAATTCAATTGCAAGCAGTCACTTAGCAGTTGACCAAGCAGTGGAACGGCGACGGTTCCCTGGGTTCAACATTACCAAGCAGTTCACTTGGGAAGCAGTGCACCACAACGGAGCTGTCTCAATATTTTGGACTGCACTATGTTCAAGTAAAGCGCTTGCGCTTAAAACAGCTGAGTTCCGAATTTCCTGTGGCACAAATCCTGGCAACAGCAAAATATTTATCAACTTTCAGTTAACAGTAACTAAGAGTACAGCCTGCCGATGGATTTGGAGGTGTTTCGCCTGGCGGCAGATTCATATCACCATTTGCTTAACGCGGAATTGCATATTAACGAATGGGTGCAGGAACAGTAAGCAGTTTTTTTCTGTCCAATTAGAATCCTTGCCTATGAATAAATGATATTTGCTTTCAGCTTGAGCTTGGCAGAGCCGCTGTTCCGATTCATCAGTGTTTATCTAGAGCCTGGAACGCTGTTCAATGTGCTGATTCCTTTAATGGGAATCCTCAGTCAAGGTTTGCTCACGCAGTTGCTTTTCATGATTACCGTGGTCAGCACAGTGAGTTCCCTAGAGAAATGGTTAGTTGCATGGCAATTATAATCGATGCTTTGTAATTGAAACAACTGATTTACACAGGATATATCCCGAACTGCGCCCGCTTTGGTGGCTACGCGAACTCTACGCAAATGGGAATAGAAATGCCATCAGATCGGGCATCGCTCTTCAAAGTCACGATCTGAGCTGCGAGACAAGTGGTGGTCTACCGTGCGCTCATTCCATGTCCTTGATGGCATTCCTCGTCATACTCAGCTCTCACCTTTCGCTCTCGAGTGGCTGTCGAAATCGCAAAGTCCTTCTGTATAGCCTCGTTGGCTGCTGCATGATGAGCGTGTGGCTGAGTCGCCTTTATTTGGCCACCGAGTTCCTGCATCAGTGTTTGCTGGGCAGTTACATTGCCATCAGCACCTTGAGCAACATCGATAGGCACTTGGATTACTTAAGAAGCCGTCGACGAATCCATCTTGTTGCCATAGTTCTTTTACTTGGCAGCCTGGCAACGGCGGTGTATTTTATAAAGCTGCGTCTCGGCTTCGATCCTCATTGGTCTGTGCGGCAGGTAAGGAATTTATTGGCTACCTAATTTATACCAATTTTAAATTATTTTAACTCATTTAAATATTTCGAATTTTTAAAAATTATCTAAAATGAATTACATTTAAAGTTATTTCCCAATTTGTATATTATTATAATTAAATTCAATGATTCAATCAACCTTCACTTGTAGGCGTTCAAGTGGTGTCCAGAACCCACTTATATGCGGCATGAAGGAAGTCCCATATTTCTCCTGACACGAGATCTGGGCAATTTGATGGGCGTGGCTTTATCAGTGCCTCTGGAATTGTATGTTAATTACAGCTTATATATGAATGTGTACACTAAGTTCTGTTTTTCCGCAGAAAACCAAGAAAATCATCTTTATCTCGACGCTTTGGGGGCATTCTCATTGTGGAGATTTTTAACCATATTTTTCGTCTTTATACACCCAAACAACATGGACGCTTTGCCTTTTTGGCATTTGAATTTAGTCGTAATGCACTTCACTCCCTGACATTAATCAAAATCTTGCCAAAGTTGATTAAGGAAAAAGTTGCGTAGGTCTATACGCAATAGCTCAAATTTCCATTAATATAAGGTCTAATCTAAGTTGGAAGATAGTATAAGTTTTGAAAAATAAAGTCATTAAAACTATGCAAACAGTTTCTTATTGACAACATAAAAATTTAAGACACAATTATGGATACTTTGTCATCAAGTTATTTTGATTTTTATAACGCGTATCTCACAGTCAACCACACTAGACTATAGTTTTCATACCTGTCAACTATTTTAATAAAAGAATACATTATATTTATTAATTAACATATATCCAAAAAAAAATTAAATGTTTTATTCTTTCATTAAAACACAAACACTTCTTATTTGAATCAATATCTTACAAAATTAATTTATTTCAAACTCAAAATTTATTTAGAAATTATATTTTATTTTAGCATTTTGTTATTTTTCTTTTCAATAATTTATGACACTACTTAGAGGCGAGGGAACATTACATAAAACAAAACTAAGCTAGAGTGCACGTATAATTAAATGTTTAATTAACTAATTAATGTGTGGATAACGCAATTATTGGCTAGCTACTTATGTGAATTAGAGTATCCATGGTTCGAGTGCGAATGCGAGTGTGATTGCGAGTGCTTAAGTACATTCACTTTAGCTTTAACTAAATAAGCTAATGGCAACGAGACTACGACTAATGGCAGCGTAATTAAGATAAGTAAGTAATTTAAATACCGTTAGCTTAAATAAGTGCAGTGACATGAAGATGATTAATGCAATTAAATAAACGGAAATAATGTGAGATGCTCATGGAAATGGTAATGGAAATGCGCACTAAAGATCTAATTTGTCCGATTTATGGTTATTGAGAGAGGGATAACGCGATGTGGTTTTCCGGGTCCCCACACAACTTAGGTAGATGTATTTCGATTTGTATAACTAATTGCATTTTTCTGCGTGTGTTCTATAGCCTTGGCCCTTGGCCATAAGATTCCCAACTATCTGCAGCCGCACGATTCGACGATCATGTTGGGCAGAGTTTTGGTTGTCGCCACCTGGTTCGAATCAAGCACGACCAACTGAAGCGAGGAATACTGTTTGGCGGTACAGCAGGGAATCAGATCCAACGGCTTGCGTGTACCATTTGATGAAAGGATTTTCTGCAATTGCCAACAAAAAAAAACGAAATCTCAATTTAGTCTCAAAACAACCGAAAGTGTTTCAAGCTTTAAACTTACCAGCAAAGAGCTGTGATGTGACGAAGCCTGGGCGACACTCGCCACAGAGCTGCAGGAGCCACGACAGAAGTAGGCTTCGTAGCCACTGGGATGCAGGATCCAGTTGTCCCAGCCAATGTCTGCAAACGAAATGTTGAGCTTCTCACGACAACATTCGGTCACACCGCTGGAGCAATTGATATTGCGCTTCTGGCGCGATTTACTCGGACGATTCTGCGTGTCGATCATGATGAAGGGTCTGTAGTTCTTGTTCACCGAGATGATCTGCTCCATGCTGCTAATATCGCAAGATTCGCAAGTGATCTGTATAAGATGGCTGAGCTCGTGGCTGCCGTACCACCTCTTGATGGGCCAGTCGATATTGATTTGCATCCATTCATCTGCAAAAGCGAAAGAATGCAAGCAAAATTAATTTATGGGGATCACATATTATAAATAAATATTTAATAAAGTACAATTTTCTACAAAATGTTATCCTAATTCATCTGTTTATAAGGGTATTATAGCTTTGTGCCTGCAGAATATCTATGAATGGTAAGAAACGGATACTAAAATCGGGTTTTAGTTACTTTGGCTGGCAATTGCTTTTGCTTTGGCTAGTAATCTATGATAAATTTTGTATGTGGTACTATATCAATATTCCAAATATAATATTTAGTATTGTTTTTGTTTTTGATAGTATATTAATTTCTGAAAGTCTTGAATCTGAACTCTATCTTTTTTAATTCGCTTTGTACTAGTAGTATGACTTAATCATTAATTTCGCATTGGAATTTCGCAAATTAATTAAATTCATATTTGCCTGTAATTTGAGATTTGCGGTTTTAGCTAATTCATTGTTTTTGTTTTCCACCGACTAAGCATTAATTTGAGTATTTAGCTGAGCTAGCCTCACCTAAGCTTATCTACGTGTGACCTGCGTAACTCGGCCGTTGCACGATTTAGCATCGTTTTCTGGGCAAATTGTCTTGTGAGCAAAGTTCAATTTGGCGCATCAGCGACAAAAATATTTTGAAGTGGATCGCAAGTTATTCACCCACAATTCTCGCAACGCTATCAGGTAAATAACCAATGATCCCACAACAAGCTAAATAAAGAAAAAGCAAAGCTCCGCTCCACTCACTGACAACAAGTCTCTGTGGGCATCAAGAAACAATTTGCCATTATCATCGCAGCTATGCAGCCATATAATATACTCGGTGATCATGATAGGAATTACTTATAAACTCTGAGGGAGGGAGGCCTTTGCTGTGCAAAGGTTCGCTGAAATTATACATTTGATCAAATATGCTTACCCTGATCATCCACCGATTGTATGGCTATCGCCTTGGCCAGCGGCAGATACTCGGAGTCCAGCTGCTGCTCCACTTCGGAGACGACCAGCGTGTGCTTTTTCTGTGGCCCATTCGATTGGCTCTCGTTGCTGGCCTTGGTGTAGTTTTGTTTGTTCTTGTAGAGCCACAAGACAGCGTTGCTCACATCGAAGCCATCAGCGTCCACGTCATCGATCTTGAAGCTGAAGCACATGGATGGATGCACGCCCAGGCGACTGCACTCGATCTCTTCTACAAATGATAATGAGATGCAGTTATAGCTAAATCGTTCTGTTTTCCGCTAACTTTGTGAACTCACCTCGCTGCAAGAGTATAAACTTCTGATTGGTGCGCGCATAGTAATCATCATAATCTTTATTCTTGTTCGCCTCATCCGACTGAGTGAGCGTTACGCCCTCGAAGATGGGGCGTGGCAGCTCTGAGGCCGAGACATTGGGGCTCTCCTTGAGGCGCAGCTTCTCGAGTATCTGCTGCTTGACGAACTCGATGCGCAGGCGCCGCAGTTCTTCCTCTGTGATGTGTTCCACTTGGCGATTGCTCTCACATTTCGGGCAGCCGCCGCTTGCTTTCTTCGTTGTGTTTACAGCGCTTTCAAGTGAAACTTCAATTGGGGCTGGATCAGGAGTTGCCACTGGCTGCTCTACAATGAGCTCTGGTGGAGCAGGCTCAACCAGACTTGAAGTCAGCTCATTTTTGACATAATCCTCTTGCTCATCTTCAGCGTTGAACAGCAGTGCTTCCTCCAGCGCTGGAGCATCAGCAAACATTTGTTTAGAGTCCAAGTAATCGCTTTGCTCATCGGGTTCGTCGTAGTTGTAGCCGTGACTGAGCAGCTGCCACAGCTTGGGACTGTTCTTGAGCTCCTCATCCGACACTCGATGATAGCTGCGCTCCTGCTGCAATCGGTGCTCCCGCTGGTGACGCAGATGACGCCTCAGGCGTTGATAGTAGTGGAATAGCTTCCGCTGCTGATTGGCCGTCGGTTCCTCCTCCTCGCTGGTGGGATCTGGCGCAACATGCTTTGGCTGTCGATCCCGCTGCTGGCGAGTGTGATGCTGCTGCAGCTGCTGCGACGTGTGTTGCACATGCTGATGCGGCTGGTGTCTGGGATGAGGATGAGTGCGCACCAGGGGCAGGCTGAGCGACTCCTGGGAGCTGGCATGTGACCGGGCATAGATGTTGTTGTTCTCGAGTGCCAGGCACAGGAGCAGAGCCAAGGTCATGAAGTACTTGGCCATTTCCGGTTGAGTTGGGTTGATTGGGTTCACTTGTGTAAACTGGACACCTGGTGTTTTAGTTACTTAATTAACTACACTTTATTTATCCGCGATTAAATTATTATCTGTTTGGCAGCAATAGAAACTCAATGTTCGTAGTCCTTTTGCTTACAAAACTCATAGAATTGCAGCTGTGTTCACTAATTGTTGCCGTTTTGCTTTCTTTTTCCGCTTGTTGCACTTTTAATTTATTTTAATGGATTTTACCAAATGATTCTAGACGTTTACTAATTATTTGAGCAGTTGATGCATATTGTTCACTATTTAAATTTATTACGAACAATTTGTTGTAGCAATTATCTGGAAAAAGAAAGGGAAATACAATTGTTATAAAATTTCAAATTCAATTAAATAGCATTTAAAATTAAGTACAAGTGATTCATGCTAGTGGCTAGTGATTCCTTTCAACGTATTTCATGTTCATGAAAGTTCAACTTATCACCCATCAAAACGTTTTTTTCCCTCATTTGGACACGCGGCAAACTGCAGGGCAATATAATTCATATTTCTTGAGATTATTTATTGTTGCATGTCAAATTGAAATGCAAATCGTTGCAATTAAAATATTTAATTGGCATTATCAGTGCAAAACTGCGCAACAAAAAAAAAAATTAAATGAAATAATCATATTCGAATGTTAAGTAGCGCCTGCCAATCAGAGCGAGGGCGATTAATCGAACTCAAAGACACACGAGTAAGTGTATCAAGTATACGCCGCGTAGGGCATGCAAGTAGTGCTCCATATATTTATATACTATATAAGCAGATCAAATAGGGACCACACGTACCGTTGCGCACATTAATTATAATTTGATGATTTGGCACGATCCAGAGCCGAAGCGGCAGCCGAAGCTTTAATCCAAAGCCGGGGTCAAGCTGCGAACCCGGACACGAATCACAAAATACGAAACGAATTATGCACACGACGAAGTTTTGCGCAGCTTTTGATTAAATTTTATGGTTGATTTTCTTTTTAATTTTTTGTTGCTAATTTTCTTTTAGTTCCGTTGGGGACATGCGACAGCGCAAACGAGTTGTGAATGAATGAGCCAGCTGCCTGATTAGTAGAACAATTTATGTGTGGCGAAGTTGCGATTCCAATTGATTGATCGCTGTCGTGAGTGAGAGCGTGCACAACGCGAGAGAGCGAATGAGTTGTGTCGAGAGCGTAACGAACGCATACGAACTTGGTTGGCCAGCATACGAACGAGCTTCAGCGAACACGAACATACACGAAGGTTGCTGCTATAGCTGTTCGTTCGTTTTCCCACAACGACCCCCTCTCGAGCCAGCAGACACAGAAGCCCCTCCATCATCAACATGGTCAGCAATGGGTGCTGAAGACAAGACAATTCATATGCAAATTCTCTGGCTCATTGCATCAGCTAAAGAAGACGGCGGCGACGGCGACGGCAACGGCGCCGACTTCGCTGCTGCCAACAGCGCATAAAATGAGATTGCATAAATTCTCAGTTAATTTAAGTTTTAGTTATTTTTGGATAATGCACCTGTGAACGTTACGCCACGCCCCCGCATAACACCCAATGCCAGATAGGCGCCAGCAGCGTAATTCGGCTGCACAATGAAACTGAAATTGAATCACTCACGCATTCCCCCAAACACTTGCTTGCCTGGCTTGTCGTGTTCATGAGAGTCAATCAATTAATTGCCAACACGTTGCTGATAAGCAAATCTCTCGAGTCGCCCTACTACATATGTATGTAGTATACAATGAGCAGCGGCACATACTCACATTGCCATTTGAATATTCGAATGGATGATATTCATTGAAAATGTAGCGGCTATTATGTGATTTAAGATTATGTAGAATTATATTTACTTCAAGAACTTAATCACTTTGCACCGAGCCGCTAATCGAGCTGATTATGCTGCGATTACTATAAGAAACGGAAATTAAAAAAAATAAAAAATAAAAAAAAAAACAGCCAAAGAAATTAAACAGCCGCATGCCTAATGATCCAGTTCGAAATAATTGACCTTGTTACGCTGCGTTTAAAATGTATTGAGAATTTTCATTCGCATTTTCAGTTCATTGTCAAATGCTTTAAGCTTTACTTTGCCAAGATACAAATTACATCAGCCAAGTTAAAAACGTGATTAAAGTGCTACGTGAGCCAAAGCCAAACAATCTACTCACTAAGTTTTCATTTTTGTCGCCGGAAGAGATGAAAACTGAAGTACTATATAAGAGTCGAAAAATTCGGAAGAGAAATATTCATTTTATTATCGCGAGACGGTATTTGCCTTTTATCGGCCTATTCCGGTTTTCTCTTTCATCCGTAAAGTATGCTGTGGCTTATATTAGACAACTCTTCCTGGTAGTGATCATGTGTGATCTACATATGTATGTACAAATGTTATGTACAATGCTTTGCGTGCCCTTTCGATGATGCCCTTTCAGAAAACATAAAACCGATTAGCTTAACATTATCAGTCCATATTTTGCATCTACGTAAATTGACAAGATCCAAAGTGTTTTTCCATAGTTACTAATGACGTCGATTACCTCACTGATGTCTTTAGAATGCCAACACGTGACACGCGGCACATTTTTGACGTAACCCTCTGTTTTTTGCAACGATCATCACAAATTATCAGCAACAAAATCACAGATCAGTAACATACAACACTATTAAAATGCCAATTAGGGGCGCGCGACTTAATAAAATAAAAACTGCATGTGACGATCCTAAAAAAGGGGGACAAAACATGCAGAAGAAATAAAGACACTGCACTCTACACACTGTGAGAAAATGGAGCAGAAATAAGAGCAGCAGCGTAGCCAACGTTGGCGTCAACGTCGTCAGCGAATCAAACAAGTTGGCGACGTCACTGTACACGCAACCGAAGCGTGATGCAGCGCCAACACAGAAGCAGAAGCAGCAGACAGAAAGAGAGAAATAAGGAAGAAGACGCAGACGAAGACGAAGTTCGTTGTCAACTGGAGACATAGTGTTGTGTTGAGAGTTGTGCACACACACACACACACACATATGTATGCGCGCACTCGGGGTGCAAAGTACAAATGCAAATGCAGACGGGCAATGGGCAACGCTGACATCTGGGGGTTTTCCATGCGTTCCTCTGCTTACATACATACATACTTATGCATTCAGCGGCGTATCGTTATTTCTTGTCCCAAGATTAATACAGTTGCAGTTGAATGCACTGCAGAAATGCTCCTTTTCACTTTTCAATTTCAATTGTTTGATTGTTGTGTTTTATTTTTGGTTTTTCGACAGAGTAATCTCACACTGTTTCTCTCTCTGTCTCCATCATACTCTCTCGTTTTTGCTCAGGCAAAAGAGCGTAGCAATGTGCTGTGATCAGCGTATTGGAGCATGCTTCGTCTGAACTTTGGAATCGCACACACGAAGATTGCTCCGATTTGCTAGGTTATAGGCAGCAAAAACCACTTAATACACTTTTTTTTTGCCACACGCTAAAAATTAACTACACATCTCTGCGGGTTAATCCCATCAAAATGCTTGGCTGTCAGGGATTTCACAACATTTTCGGAAAACATTTCTTATTGAAATCTTCATACGCCATTTGGTTTATATAAGTTGACTTTTTTCACACGCTTTTAGCCAAATATGCGAAATATAATTTGAGGTTATGTTGCCAATATGGTGGTCATTTCAATATGGCGCCCCCCTTTAAACCTGCGCAATCATTGATCTATCATCGATAAAACCTCAAATGAATTTCTAATACAATTTAACATTCCACTATCTACATACAAATTGTATATAAGTTGTGGTATGGCTAGTTTCCAAAAGATTAAATGATTTCAATTAATCAAAAGAAATTTCACCACAAATAAATGTTTCATAAATAATCTAATGTATTTAAGCCATTTCTTATTGCGAATTAATTTCTTATACACGTGAGTTGAAACCCAAAAAAGTAAATTTTAAATTTATAAATAAATCCAATATATTTAAGCTAAACCACACGCAGAGGATTATCAGACTGTTATATTTAGCTAATGGTATTATGTGTTGTCAACTGTCAACGGAGAAATTTTGGCATCTATTTATTATTTTTTTTATTTAGTACGAATATATTTATAAGAGGATATCTATTATTATCTAAAAAGTTATTTGAGTTATCTAAGTAGATGAAGGCCGTCAACAGTGACCTTCGGCCTTTATCTACTTCCGTTATTAATTTATATTCATATATTATATAACTCACCTTTTTATAAAATCCTTTAAAAATAAATTAAATATTTTTCAATTATTGTAAACTGATTTGTGTAATAGTCCGAGCAATTTGTTAATTATTATTCATTTGTGCAAATCATTTTACACTATAAAATCATTGTTACTAATTAAGTATTTCACCATTTGAACTTGTCAAATATTGATATGACGATGACCAGCGTTTTTCTTTTTTCTATGAGTGTTTTTAAAACATAATTATAATTCAAAGGCTTCGCCCCTTGGAATATTATTATTTATGCACAGTGCTTTAAATATCATTTAACACTTTTCTTTGTCCAAAATAACATTCGCTTTGATCACAATAATATAGAGCAACTTTTTTTTGGTTCGATCCGAGCAGTCAGAACGTCTGCGTGTGAATAATTCGATGCTGGGCATTCAGCTACCGCAAAGGCTGCCTTGAGTTGGTTTGGGTTGTTCTGGTCTGGCTTTGTGTTTGGGACTGAAATGTCCCAGTCACCGATCTTCATTTACTCCCGAGAGTGGGTGCGCAACAGAGAGATAGCAAGAGGGAGAGAGAGCAAGAGCAAGTGTGAGATTGTGTGTGAGAGAGTGTGGGTATTGTTTTGGTATTGTTTGATAACAGCGATATAAATATTTAGCATGTTCCACCGTCCATTAAATGATGCGCAATTTTGTGTACCTGATTATGCCAAGGCGAGCGAGAGGCGGACGGAGAGAGGTCGATGGTGAGTTTATTTCTCATCTGATAAGCGTGCATATTTATTATTGCTGCTTGACTTTCCCCCAGCGACGATTCCATTTGCATGGCGATTCGCAGCCCGGATTTAAAATCCGGTTGGAACTCGTGCGTTGGCACACGCTCATACCAAATACTCCTGCGTTCGAGCATGTTGCGTTGCGTTGCAATCAAGCTCATACAAAACGTGAGCTGTCATCGCAACGCAACACAACACACAACACTGACGTCGTCGTGCTGTTTGGACCTGATATACTATATCTGTGTGGTGTGTGCCCCTCGATCAGGTCCAAAGTTCGAGTTGCGCCGCTTCGTCGTCGACGTAGATGTCGTTGTTGTCGTTGTCGTCGTCGTTGTCGCTGCCAGTGTTGTTGCCTTTGTGCCCACTTTGTTGTTGTCGAGTGTTGATTCTTGACCATTATTAAATGATGTCAGGTTATAAAGCTTTCACTTTCGACTAATTGGTATTTTTAATCATTTATTTACTTTTAGTCTGGGCAGGATACGCTCTCAAACGTTGTTGATATTAATCTTTACGATGAGGCGCATGCGTCTTATTATTATGTTTTTTTTTTGCGTATCGCAAATTATGATTGATTAGTTTTTATTATTGATTGAATTTTCACGTTCACTATGCATGTTATTGGATTCGATAAAGAATTAAATAAGTGTTCGATTATAATCTACGCAAAATTATTAAAATTAATTTACAAAATTCTCGAAGTTATATAATATAATATCAAGGCAACGGAAAAAACATGACACTCAAGACTGATACAATCTATAGCAGCTACCCAAGTCTACCTTGAAACAGGCTGAAGCGATAGCCGCAAATATTCCCAATATCAGCTAATTTATTTATGGAATTTTTTATAAAATTTCAAAGCCATCTTAATCCAAGATCACATATGGGACATCATCAAGTTTAACCTATTCCAAAGGCGCGCATGTTCAGGAACACGTCACTAAAGCTTATCTCGGCCGCGCCTCTTAAATTTCTATATTATTTTTAGTAGTTTCCAGATTCTACATGATTCTAAACCCGATTTAATAATACATTAAAAAACGTTGTCGAAATTGTCTGCCATCGAGTATTATAGATACCCTACAAACTATGCAGAACTCGCATGGTAGATTTAAAGAGCAATTAATCTTTGATCATATAGCTAAAAATAACTAAAATATTGTAAAAAAAAAAAAAAAAATTTCTAATACAAATAACGAGGAAATAAAGGGAAAGAAAGGAAAAGGGGAAGAACGAAAAAACGAAAGAGAAAACAAAAAAAAAGAAAGATGAGTGGGTAGCAATTGCAAATACCTTCGGCTATAGATGATTCCTTGTTGGCAACCGGAAAGTGGCCAGACATGCTCAAAGTGTACATTGATAACCATTGATAACACCCACGACTTTGGAAATAATTAGCAATAAGAAAACAACAAAATTCAAAATGGCGAAAACAAACCTTAATTAAAATGAACAATCTAGAGCATTTAGCAAATAAAATCTAAGTGATTTAGAAATATTTGTTGATAAAAGAATAACTAAACATTACGACAGCAAATAATGTTACACAATATTTTAGAATAATATATTAAATATATAATATACATGAAAATATATTGTACAAAATTAAAAAAATTATGATTAAGGAAATTCTTTAAGTTTTAATAAATAATTTCTAGTTTGAATTTTTTTTCCATTTTTTAATAATAATATAATATTAAATACGTTTACTCGGTGCTTAGTTTAGTTTATGACTTATTACTCATCTGATATATCCAATTTCCAAACGGAATGATAAGATAAGAAAATTTCTTGTTCCGCTTAAAATTCTCAGGACGGTTTAAAACCTAGAATACTTTCGATCGAAGAGAGTAAATGTTATTCAATTCAAATTAAAATTTATAATATTTGTATATTGTTGTATAAGCATTAAGAAATGTCCCATACCCTGCTTGTGTACAGCGTATTCATTAGTAATTATCACACACATATAATATAAGCTCTATCAAACGGATCATGGCCAAGATTTATAATGATACACGCGTCGAAATCTGAATCATTTCCACCACGGGCGAATCCGGTAATCATAAGTATTTAGCATGTGCCTATGGAATAGCCCCCACATGCGGACAACGGGCAGATTTGCATGTGAACTTGGCGTGAATCCTGAAGCTACGAAAGATAAATGAATGCTAAAAATAATTTGGCTAAGACAATGGGAGAATAGTTTATGCCGCAGATATCTCTGCGAAAGAGCTTAAAGAAATGTTACTCGAATCTCTAAAAATAATTGTACGTAATGCTCGCAATAAATGTTAAATGTGCTCGTAAGTGTGACGCAGCCAACGATATTGAGAATCGTCTATAGCCAATCGGACTTTTGGACTTTGTAGTCAAAGCGATGTCGACGTCGTTGTCGCTGTCGATGCCGATGTCGTTGTCGTCGTCGATGCTGATGCCGATGCCGATGCATTGCCAGACGGCTGACAGACAACCGAAGGGGCGGCCCGACAACTACATTGAGTTAATTTGAGTTCTAATTGAAGTGCGTTTGTACATAGAGCATTTTTTTTTCTTTTTTTTTTTGCCTACGTGATGCCAAAGTCCATTTACGAGTCATGCGCCAGACGTGTGAACCACTTACAGAAGCAGAAACATAAGGAGAAGGAGAAGGAGAAAGAGAAGGAGAACAGACAACCCGAAATACTTGAACACACAAGTATCACAAATGCGTATGCGCTCAATTTGATTCAATTTCAATTACAATTTCATTTGCTCATCAATGCACTCACAGATCAATTAACGGAACTGGAACTGAACTGAACTTGGAGCACGCATGCAGCTCGTGCTCTCCCCCAGCTCTGTTTCCCAATTCGCATCCACGCCTCCAAATGTGCCAATGACGCACAGATCTATCATCTGGCTGTGCGGGCATCTTATGACGTCCCCTGCAGTCTGACATCATAAAGCGATTTATTATATGTTATGTTGTGGTTATTTAACATTTGGTCACTTTTGTTTACCTATGCAAAAGGCGTGGCGAAAATAAACCGAAACTGTCACCCAATCAACATCTATTTATAGACACACTATATCTCTCGTCTTCTATCGCTCTCGTCTTCTCCCCCGATCTATCTCTCTCACCCCTCCGTTTATGCGGTCAGCATGTGATAATTGTCTGTGTAGATTTCGATTCTCAGAGTTTACTATGCTAATTTTTGTTAACACACATGCCAGCTTATCACTAGGCCTATCACTGTGTTTTTGTTTTTCTTCGTTTGGTTGGCAAGACTTGTCAAATGACGAAACTCGTGAGTTGCAATTGCAGGAAATCATTGTGCCAACGTGAGAACTGGTCCAAAACATGTTGGTAAACAAACCGAATGTGTCATACGAAATGTGTTGATCAATATTTGATCAACTAGTATATAATAGTAGAATAAGAAGTATAGTAGTATGATTTCTTCATAAAAATGTGCAAACAATTATAGCACATGTGTTAGTTCGCTAGTTTATCGAGCTGTCAGGATTGTGGTTAACTTTCTTTTAGTAACTTTTATTACTACTAAAATCAGTCGTCTTATACTTAGTAGCGCTTCTTTTAGTAAGTTACTTTTATTACTATTAAAATCAGTTGACTAATTCTTGGAAGCACCTTTCTGTAAATATCGAAACGAGTTAGTTTAATCTTCTTTCATCTAGTTTCCGTTAGTATTTTATATTGTGCACACGCACTTGGAAATGTTATTAACATAGTTCAAAAACATATACATATAAAGTATACACACATTCTTAAGTTACTACTTGGCAATCATTACTATGTAGTAAATGAAAAAGATTGCGACTCATCCAAACTTTTGGCAAAATACTCATAGGTTTTCGAGAATAGAGATAAGCAGAACAACCACAACGCTAGAGTGTTGCCCTTTGAAGTGTGTCCAGTAATTGCCCAATAGATTATTATATTTTTATTGTGTTTTGTATTGCAAAAAAAAACTTTACAAACATGAATTGAAAATCAACGATTCCTCCATACCTCGTACCACACGAGTGGAGTGCTATGAGCAATGAACAATATGAAAATACCCAAATTCTAGTTTAACGTCAACTGTGCATACCCTTTAGCAGATGTTGTGGGTGCGTGGTATAATGATTCACACATTTGTGCTTGACACAAAGACTAATTACTGTTGAATTATCAGTTTCTAGAAGTTGAAGTCCAAGATACGCACAACAAATTAGCACAATGATTAGAAAAATTGGCACAGTCCTCAACTGAACTAAACTCAAGACTGTGATTATCATGAAATCGTATAAATAAGAAAATTAATATGTATGCGAGTATGTACAAAAACACATAAAAAACCCAAAAAGCATTCAAAAAAACAAGGCAAGAAAGAAATTAAAAACAAATTGCATGCACGTGTAGCCATCAAAATACAATTGAAATATAGAATATTACCGAAACTGAGCTGGCGATTGGCCAAATCTAATCATGCGATACATCCAATCACTGTACCAGTTCCAGCTAGACGAATCGAATATAAACAAAGATTACTTTTCCTCCTTTCCCTCTCCTCTCTCCCCGCCGAACATTTCACTTTCAATATTGTGTATTGTCTGAGGGCCTCGTTGGGGTTGGGGTTGGGGTTTTTCGATGCCGATGCCGATGATTTCACCTGGCAGCTGGTGTTCGGCAAGCGGCCCGTGCCATTATCGCTTATCAGCGACGGCAAAAGCGTCGCAAGTTCATGTTCATAATGGCTTCGCTTGAGATAATGGCTGTGCGTGCTTTAGCTGCGTGTTTTCTGTGCTGTTCCTCTTTTTCAACTCAATCACCAAAAAAAAAAAAGATAGTTGTCATTGGTTTGTTGTTGCTGTTACCTTTGATTACTGGGAAGGGGATTTTCGGGGTGAGAATGTTGAAGATTTTATTATAGATAAGTTCGGCCAAGTTTCTCAGATAAACTTCAAGCTTTATGGTGGGCCATAAAAATCATGGCATACGATTGTGTAACCTGCATGTCAATCTGCCTGATAATGGCGTGATTTGGGCAATTAAATACCGTGATTCGGAACGTTCAAACTATAAAGGAGTGAAGTCATTAATTGAGCATGAAACGTTGATTTAATTTAAGCTAATATTTATTTTATTGTATTATATTTTTATACCCGCTACCCATAGGGTAGAAGGGTATTATAACTGTGTGCCTGTGGGAAATGTATGTAACAGGAAGAAGAAGGCATCTCCGAGTATATGTTAAATTATTAATCAGCGTCAACATCCGAGACGAGCCATGTCCGTCTGTATGTGCGTCTGCCCGTATGAACATCTCCGAGACTATAAGAGATTAAGATATAATTTTTATCGACAGCGTAATTTTGAAGCTAGAGCCATGATTTTTGGTAAATACATTAAAAACTGCAGAATTTATGATTCTCTGTCGAGTGTATTCGACTGTGAGAGACCCGCTACCCATTTTGAATAAAAGCAATATATTTTGCGGTATACTATATTTCTCAAAATATACCAAATATACTACAAAAATAACAAAAAATATACAAAATGGTATATGTGGTATATCGATATAGTACCGCATTCAAAATATACCATGGACGGCACAATATATCAGATTGTCAGCCAAAGTAACTAAGACCCCTATAAGTAGGCGTTTTTGCCCATACAAAATAATTTCTTTAATAACTTCAACAATTTTTATCTGATCGCAACCAAATTTTCAGGAATCATAACTATTATAGTTGTTATTGTATATACCAAAATCTAGCTTTAAAATTACGCTTGTTATTCGATTTTTTTTTTGATTTGCGGAAGGGGGCGTGGCAAAAATTTGAAACAAACTTGATCTGCGTGCAAACATAACAAATGCTGTCGAAAATTATAGCTCTATCTCTTATAGTCTCTGAGATCTAGGTGTTCATACGGGCAGACGGACAGACGGACATAACTAGATCGTCTAGGCTGTTGACGCTGATCAAGAATATATATTTGATATATATATATATTTTTTAAATGTAATACAATATACTAAATGTAGCCTTTAGTATATATTAGTATTTCTGCGGCATATTAATTCGACTGCACCTTTCTTACTTGTTTTTAATTTATTTTACTTTTTGTATGGTAATTAAAACTCGTTTTGACTATTTGTAATACTTTTCATTTTATTCTCATTCATTATTTCATTCTTCTGCAATTTCATGCCATTGATTTTGTTTTATTTTCATTTCATAGATATTATGTATTCATAATATTTATTTTTCGTACGCGCCACCTGTTTTTGTGTTTTATATTAATCTTAATTTTGTTTAAATATATTATTTAAGTATTACCGATTTACTTGTGTTTATAATTAGAATAATGAGCAATTTTATATTAATTATAATTAATTATTTAAATATGCGTTTTAATCTTAATAGTTAATTTTCTCAAATTCTTCTGCTTCATCTGTGTGCTTTGTTTTTATCATTTTTTTTACTAAAGTTTCTTTCATAGTTGATAAACTATTAGGTGAAATTCATTGTAGATTTTCATTACAAAATAACACAAGCTTTGTATATTTATGTATTCATATGTTTGCCTGTATTGTGGAAATGAAAGTGTATGTGTGTTGTGTGTGGGTGAGAGTGATGTAATATTTCTGTATATCTGTGTGTGTGTGTGTGTGTGTGTAAGAATGTCATTTTTGGTGGTCATTAATATTACAGTTTTGCCGTTTGTGTGAAAATTGAATAGAAATTAAAAGTTTGTTTTGCTTTACAAATTTCATGAAATAATTTGATTATTTCTTCTCGCTTTGTCTTTTGAAATATACATTTTTGTATATGTATATTATATATATATCTAATGGTTTTGTGTTAAACATTAATATTTCCTTGTGACAAATTTAATGAAACAACAATTCTCTCACATATTAAAAGTTGTTTTCAATGCATTGACAACAATAACAGAATTAATGTTTTCACTTTTTCTTATTTACTTTTAATAAATTAATATTCAACTGTTTTTTTCAAGTTTTTTTCTGTTTTGCTTTTTGCATTATGGAGTCCTAATTATTTATTTTGTTAATGTATGTATGCGTAGTTGCCATTCCAATGTATTGGTCTTTCATGCACTGTATTATATCTTGACAATTCTGCAAAATAGTTATAACAAATCAATTTTATATGCCGTGAAATTCAAAAAGAAAAAACAAAATCAAATAAATGAACAAACAAAAATTTAATGAGTTTAAATATTTTTGTTTGCATTTAGTGTAAGTATCTGAAGAGAGATTGAAGGATCAGTTTGTTATATGTATGTATGAATGTACGATATAAGTAGATTTTATATAAATGTTTTTTTTTTTTTTGTTTTATATAGAAAGTTTCTTGTATATAGGGTTTATAGAGAGCAAAAGTTTGTTTTATAATTATAGTTTCTCATGTCATTCGTCTTAAGATTTTTTTGTTTTTCATTTCTTTTCGTTTTCGTTTTTTTCTTTTTTGTTTTGTTTTTTAGCAAAAAGCACGATTTCCAAAAAGCAAAAATCGCATTGTCAAAAATTTGATTTAATTCGTAAGTTAATAATGGTAGTTTTTATCATATACGACTTCTTCCTCAGAATTTTCACTTCATTTCTCTTTAGTTTTCTTTCCATTTAGACCAATAATGTGTGTAATTTTGTTGCGTAATTTCTGAATTAATTTATATTAGTCAATATATCCATATGCCTTTAGAAAATTATGGACTACACATACAAACATTTCAAATTTATTATTATTCTTTTATTTTCATGTTCTGTTCTCATTTTTAAAAAAATAAACAAACATCGAAAATGTTGCCGAACAACGTTTTCATGCCATTTCAAATTTCAGAATTCAATTGTTTTTGTTTTATTTGTATTTCGATATGGAAATTTGTAAAGTACAAATACATAAATGTAGGTACTATATAAGTATTTATTATAAATTTTATGCAGTGGTTGTATTTTTTTGTTTGTTTAATTTGTGAAGGAAGTAAATGCAGTTTTACAGTGAATTACAGTTGTCTCGTTTTTTTGTTTCTCGGTATTTTAGCAGAATGGAGGATAGTTTTCTGAATTGTAATTATAATGATGTAACTGGCCATTAGCGAATCGGGAATAATCATGAATATGTGTGTAATATGCGCGATTTGGCCTACCAGGTATACTCGTACATTAACTATGTAAGAAGTTATACAAAGGTCTAATACGCGTCCGTCGCACTCCCCGCTACAAACATCAGTCCATGTTGCCACTCATACACATTCACATCCACATCCACATTCACATCCATACAAACATGCTCACACAAGCAGACAAGCAAGTCACATGCACACACGGTCGAGTATTGAATCGACTAGCTGTAGACATTACACATACGCACTGTTGTACAACCCCAGCACAAACATCGTTTAACAAACAGCTTCTTATCGTTACGACCTTACAATTGCTATTAGTACGTTAATCGTATATTTAATTAATATTATAATTATTACAATTATATATATATCTTTATATACTATATTGTTTTATTCCTCTAATATTTTGTCTAATGCATGCGTTGTTGTTGTTCTTGTTCTTTGCTGTGGTTGTTTCTGTCTCTGATATTTTTTGCTGCTTTAACTTCGTTCGTATTGGTTGTGTCTGAACATTTGCCAATAAGACCCGACCACACCATGCCTAACTAGATATTATTTTCTATGCAATTAAATCTATACTTTTAAGAATTTTTTAAATGTAATTTTTTTATTCTTCTCTCTTTTTGTTTTTCACTTCTCTCAATTTACCTTTCGCGTCTGCTATTTTATTGTCAGCTTTTAGCTGCCATCAAAATGAGCTGAAAACATTTAAATTCTGAATGCATGGTTAATGATTTTCAAGTTAAATATTAAATATATTTTGTTAGTTAATTAGTAGTTATTAAGTTATAAATTTTTCTTTTTCTTTTTGCTTGTTTTTTGTTTTTTCTTTAAGTATTTGTAATGGAAGACATTTTTTATACAAGTTTAAGACACAGAAAATATTTTTTCTTTTTATATTGTAGAGGTGTGTATATGTTTGTGTATGTGTGAGTGTGTTTAAATGTGTATGGTGTGTGTGTATGTGTGTTAAGTTTAAATAGTTTTCGTAATAGTTTTTGTTTTCAGTAACTTTAACACAAAGTTTTTTGCCAAATTAACAACGATATGTGAAGTTCTATAATTTGATTTTTAAAAATTAAATGCTACGCACATCTCGAATCTCGAATAAGCATTAATTTATTTGTCTCTAAAGCAAATTGAAAGTAAATTGTTTTAAATATTTTCTATAAAACGCTTGAAAGTGTTCATATGGCTCTCGCAGATTTTCCTGTTGATATATTTATTATAATTTTTTATATTTTTATGTTTGTCAAAATGATGTTGTATAAAATGTATATAAAATAAATGTTATTCCTTCTGCAAAACTAATTTGTTTATACATACAATTCATCATATATATATTTATGTAATTTATTTATATACTTTTTGTTATTGTATTTGTTTTGCTTATTGCTGTTCAAAATTGGCTGCCATGCATATGTTTTCGATATGAACTGGTTTTGTTTTTCTCATCTGTTTGTTTTTGTTGTATGTGCTTTTCGTTTATACATTGCTGTTGGTATTTTCAAGTCTTCTGTTTGTTCAGTGAATTTGTTATATAACTTTTGTTTTTGTTTTTTTCGTGTTTTTTTTTTTTGTTTATTTGTTTTGGTTTCCTTGTAAAATATAATACTCGACATTTTGTGCGTACGCAGTTAGTGCAAATTATGAATTTTGTTGTTTACAAATCAGTTGTTGAATTAAGTATTTCGGTAGGAATTTTGTTCTGTTTAAATACTTTCACATGCTATTTACATAAACTTACTATTTGCATTATCGCTTTGTCTATATTTCAATATATGATTCGAACAAATTGTGAAAAACTAGTTTGCCTTCATTTTGGAAATATTCAATAATTAAATTGCATGCCTTAAGTGTAAAGTTTGGAGAAAACAAATAAATACGCGTAGTTAAATTAAGTTCGTATAGTATTTTTCTCTCTCTAAATATTTGATTTAAATTGTGATTTTCTGGTTTGCTGCAAAACACTCACAATATTAACTAATATTTAGCTAATAAGTACTTTGTCTAATTGTCAATGGAAATATATTCTTTTGCAAATTATTGTCTACAAACATATAGATATATTAACTTGTAACTGGTTAGTATTTTATTTCAATTCAAACAAGAATCTCTTTGATTTTCATTCATTTTCATTTGGCTAAGCATTGCACGTGCATGGAGTTCCTTCTTCCTTTCTCTCGATGAAAATTAAATACCCTTCCACTGAACTTATTCTGCCCGCTATTTTGCTGCCCTTTTACCACCTTATCCAGATTCACATCCAGTTTAGCATTTAGTGCTCGTATCACGCGTTGGCCAACACAAAGGTCACGGTGACCATGAGAAGATGCGCCGCTACAACCGAGGCTGACATGCGCAACAAGGTGCTGCCCCGGCCACACTGCTGTATCTCGATCTCTTCGGGATGATAGTTGATGCACTTCTTGGGCCGACGTCGCGACTCCTGCTCCTGGCTCTGACGACGCGTGCTGCAGGCGCCTGCGGAAATATTTCATTATTAAACAAGTCAAAAAGCTACAGTCGAGTGGGCTCGACTGTGAGATACCCGATACGCATTTTGAAGAAAGGCGATATTATGCTTATAATATATCAAATATAACAAAATGCTACAAAAATATACCAAAGGATTTGGAATATTTTTATAATACTGCATTCAAAATATACATAGAAAAAACAATATACCAGATTGTCATATATCCCTACAAAAGTATTTTATAAATAACTTCTACAATTTTTTTCTGATCACAATGAAATTTTTAGAAAACATAAAAACAATAGTTATTATTGCTTGTACCGAAAATCGAGCTTCTTACGCTTGTTGTTCGATTGTTTTTTGCGATTTGGAATTTGGATTTTCAGGGGCGGGATTGGGCGTGGCAACCATTAGAATGGAGCTTGATTTGCGTACAAATATAACATGTGCTGTTAAAAAATTATATTTCTATTTCTCAAAATCTCTGCGATCTACATAGGTGTCCATACGGACGGACAGACAGACAGACAGACGGAAAGGCGAACATGACTAAATCGCTTCGGCTGTAGATGCTAATGAAGAATACTTTAAAAGAGTCGAAAATGCCTACTTCTGCCTTCTGCCATACATTTCCTCGAGACATAAAGTTATAATACCCTTCTAGCCTATGGGTATGGGGTTCAAACATCATCCCAACAAGACGCAGCACTTACCCACAACACCTGATTCCTCCATGGGCTCGATGTCCAGCTGCTTGGAACCGCATGGACACAGCGTGTCCACTACCAGCAGTATCAAATTGCTATGCGGAATCTTCTGCACGCTAAATGGTCGCTCGCAACCCGAAACGTGGCAATTGGTTAGCTTTCCCTGTGGAAAACAATTTCAATGAAATTAATCCGAGTTCAACTGCAAATGGATCATTATTTTCACCCACCTTCAGAGGATTGTTCTGACCACCTTGGTTGAGGCGCTCTGGCTGCAACATGTAGAGATCGGTTCGCAGATCGCAGCGTCGCGCGTTCTGTGGATCAGGCGTAAATCTAGGTCCACTGTGCGGCTTGTGCTGTTTCGGTGGTGGTGTTGTGTACTCCTGCAATAAAAATGATATATGTATATATTAAAGTGTGTATAAGACATGAAAGCACTTTGGTGCACTCACGACATCGGCTGTGGTAAAGAAC
Source organism: Drosophila kohkoa (assembly GCA_019972355.1). NCBI lineage: Eukaryota > Metazoa > Arthropoda > Insecta > Diptera > Drosophilidae > Drosophila > Drosophila kohkoa. The sequence continues at coordinate 2,193,878 of BJEL01000003.1, read as the reverse complement.
TCATCCATTTCCTGATCCACTTGCATATTGTATTCATTTTCGAAAGTCTCCTCATACTCATCTGAATAATTGTTCTCAATGAAAACCACGTCACCATTGTTATCATAAGTCTCATAATCGTCCTGAGGCCAGGCACGCAACGAGGCAGGCATAAACGAGAGCCAGGTGGCGCTGAGTGCCACCAAATGTTGAAAGAACCAGTTGCCGAAGCGATGAGGCTTCAAAATACCTCCAGCTGCAGTGTAGGGATTATCGGAGTCGGAACAAACGCCCTGATAGTCGTTTACTGTGACACGCTTGTAGATGCGATCCTGTACTAAAGAGTCCATTATCGTGCCGTCGATTTGACCAAAGAATTTGCCAGTATGCTCCATTTCCTCCGATATGATCACAAAGCCACTGTTGTCCAGCACATAACAGTCGAGATTGTCTGAGGCGCAAGTTCTCTTACAGCCCGTCATTCCAGTGCACTACAAAACAGAAAAAGTTATTTGTAGATAATCGAAATATATGCAGGAAATTAAACTAAAGATTGCTCACAGTAGATGTGATGTTGATGAAGTGCTTGGCCAGAGAATCGTGTTGAAACTGCAGACCAACAACACCAGCAGGTGCCTTATGGCCACGATGCTCAACGAAAATCGCGTGAGATGCGGTCACCAAGGTGGCATTCGATTTGATTGCATAGCCAGAGCCAAAAGGTACGCTGTACACAAAGCTGTCCGGTTCCACAGTATGCTGATCCACGGCACGTTTGTACCAAGCTGTGTCCATGGCACGGACATTATCCTCACTGAAGTGACTGCAGGAAACAGAGATATTAAATTTATTGGACGACGCTAATGATATAATTGCCTGTTTTCACGGCACAAAAAACTCGAAAAATGTCACATTTTCCCTATGTAAATTCCCATTACAAAAAAAAAAGAAACCCAAAAAAATGTGATCTACTAATATTTTTTTGGAATATTTTTCGTATAGTTTATTACTGATTTTTATTTTTTATAATTAATTCTTCTGTGAGTCTAAGTCAACAATGCTTAAACACCATTTGAGATTTTTTGAATATGGAAGAAATCGAATCTCATTGATATATTTGTGAAACAATTTCTCAGCTGCCAATAGTTGATATTAAGTATATGAACAACTTAAATAAACATTTTAAATTTATACAACTGGGAAAACTAGTTTTAGAATTGAAAAAAAATTTCAACTATTATCACCATATGTATATCGATTCTAATTTAAACAAGTATTCTAAAGGCCAGTAACTAGTTTTAAACAAAGCCCTTCAATATCCGCTCAAATGATTTTCATTATATGATTCGCATTCTACTTACGGTTCAGGCGTGTCCTCAGGTCTTTTGATGTGATCAATCCAGCGCAGTAATCCCGAACGAGTGGCAACAAATGAAGTGGCAACCACAAATTTCTGATAGCCTTGCCTGTGGAAAAAGATGATGAAAAACTGTTAGTAAACCTGGAATTGACTGCAAGACAATTTGCAAGGACATCAGCAATGATTATTCCAGACATTTTATTTGTTGGGACTTGGATCCAAGCATCTTTGTACGAGATTGTGCGCTAGTTGATTTGTTGAAGCAATTGCGTTTGTTCAAAAACTACTTGACCAGGTTAAAAAACACTTCATTTACCTCTTTAAAATTGCCATCAATGTGGCGATTGGACTAAATTTATAAATGTGCATTTAAATCATGTTTTAATATTGCATTATAAATAAAATTCATAAATTATTTATGCGGTGTGGAAAGAACAATTTTATGATTATAATTATAGAAAAGTTGTTGGGTGCAATAATTCGTTATTTTGCATTATAGAAAATAGAGTGAGGGAAATATAGGCGAGAGAAAATTTTTTGGTGCTTTAGTGTTTGAAAATAAATACTTGAATTAAATTTTGCATAAAAAATTAATAGCAAGCGAATTTCTTTAATTAAAATATGTCTGGGAAACAAAAAAAAAACAACAAACTAAAAACACATCATTTAAATAACGTTTCAGATAGTGGAAAACTAACATACTATTTAAGATATAAACGGACAGACAGGCAGATTTATGATTGTAATCTATCATTTTGCAGTAAACATAAGTTGTAGAGTGCATAAAATCAGTTTTAACTCTCGAATACCGAAGAGTGATAGAATTATTGCCATCTGATAACTATATATCAAATAGCTTGAAAGCCTTTGGCTTTTTAGATAATACAAATTATATGATGAATGTATCAAATTACTTTTGGGTATTAAAGAGTTACAAATTTATAATATCTGGGTCTTAGAGACACTAGAATGTATCTTTAAACGGACATTTATGGTTTATATTCTGGGTGTCCTTTGTTAAAATAATAAGGTTTCAATGATTATAGTTACGCTGTTTGATTGCATAAATTATTTAACTTATTTATCGATCCGTAAAAAAAAGAAATATATATATCTCTTTTTTAGTTTAATAAAAATTAAATAAGAAATTAAAATATCATAAAAAATATAAAATAGTATTGCAAAAATATGATTTCTTTAGAGGTTATTGAAAACTTCTTCGAAAAAAGAAACGAAATCAAAGTAACAGCAAACACTTACTGCTTGTCCTCCTTCCCGTTTGATGTGCCAGTTGTGTTGCGGTCTAGGCCATCGGTGACCATTGCATCGCGCACCAAGCTCTGAATGAGGGTTCGATCGCAATAGTAGGGCTCTGCCTTGCGAGAACCCTGAACATTCAGATGCTGCGCTCCGAAGTGGGCAGCACTCGATGAGGTGCCATGCAAATTGTGATGTGGTTGCGGTGACTTGGGTCGAACCTATTTAAAAGAACAGAGGAATGGGATTAGCTTGAAAGTTCGACTTCAGTTAAAGCTTAATATAAATAGATTGCTTACCGACATCCACTTCCAGCCAGGACGTCCGGCGCGTGCCAGAAAGTGCAAAACCTGCTCTTCTGGCGAGCCAAAGCTGGGCTCTTGATCGCGCGATGTGTATTCGCCGGAACTCTCACGTTCTTTCTCCAAATCGCTGACACTATTGTACTCACAGTAGACCCAATCGGGATGTACGCGCCAGTTGTCCCCCTTGAAGTATTCGGTAACTGAAATGAATAAAAGAAGTGAGTCAATATCTTGAAGAAACGACTGATATCAAGGGTAATAATAGTGAGATATTCCTTATCACTATTTATGTATTGTACTATATATATAGTATAATACACTTGTATATAATACACTTAAGCTTTAGGATGATCGATCTATCATCAAAATATATTACAAGATATAAATCAAATTTAAGATCATTTTAAAATATTCTCATATTATTCTTCATGTTTAACAATTACTTTCTGACGATAACAAGTTAACAAGAAAGGTTTCCTCCATCCAAGACTACACTATTATTTTTCCGTCTTACTTTTCTTTTGCTTGGTTTATAATTCAAATTTACATTATCTATTTAATCTTTATATATAGTCTATCTTTGAATCAGACAAATTATGGGAGATGAACATTGCTATGCCGATTGATAATGAATAGAGTTAAAGTTAATTCATACTGTCTGTTACTCCCATTTTATCAGTATACCCCTATTTAGGATACTTCAACTCACCATTGTTACGCGAATGACGTATCTCCTGTTGGGAGACTAACTCGTGGCTGCCGTACTTCTCTGGCAGCACAATAGCGAGCGTGAAGGGCGTGTCCTCGATGGGGCCGTAGAAGTAGCGATGGGTGCGTGTCGAGACACGCTTCGACTCATCATAATGATTCAGCACAGTGAACTCTGTCTCGCCCTCCTTGGGACGAATCATGTCACCGCGCATCTGCAAGGAATATAAATATATTAGCTGACACACCATTCTAGACAATTGACAATGGATTCACTCACCTCATTAAGAAGATTCTTGTTCATTTCGACTACTTCGTGCTCGTTGCCCACCTCCGTTTCCGGCAGTTCCAACTCCGTAATGTCGACAGAGGCGTATTTGGGTCGCAGCTGATCGATGTACTGATTGCCATCGCTCAAGGGCCGCAGATCCGGGTGGTAAAGCACACGCCCATTGTTATCGACGATAAACGAATATCCATTCGGTCCCAGCTTGTGCTGAGGTATCATCTTGCGTATCTCCTCGATGGGCACATCGGTGCCCACGACTCCCAACAGATTTGCCACGCGCACCGAATGATTTCGTCTATCGAAGACCGGAGTTGAAACTGTCGTAACCAAACGTCGCTGATACTCCGAATCGCGTCCCAAGCCACCTGACTTGCCCGCCACAAACACCGGACTCCAGTGCACCGGATGATCTGCCTGATACATGATCATGGGTCGCGCCATGACCAGCGCATAGTCGATGACCTTACGGCGAGCCTCCTCGAAGTCATTGATTTGCACAAAGAAGCCCTTATTGGAGCAGGCCATTTCATGGAGATTGCTCCGACTGCCCGAATCGCTGCCAATCAGATACGTAAAGATTCTGACGGGCATGTGGGGCCAATTGTACTGCTTGATGATCTCCTTGTGCGACTCCGAAGTACTCTCCGTGATTAGCATGATGGCCTGATTACACTGGCTGCCAGCTCCCGATTGATTGTACTGTGAGGTGGCGATAGATTAGCAAATGTTGCACTTGAGCGACGTTTGAATATTACCTTATGCAAGAGACTGAAAGCGTACTCAAGACCCGCAGTAAAGTTGGCGGTGTCCTGTAACTTAATTGCCTTGACGGCCGACTTTATCTCCTGAACATTATCGGGCGTAGCACGCACCATGCGATCCTTGAAGCAGGGCACCGGTGTCTTCACCACCTCCGAGAAGGTAATCAGATTCACATAGTCATCCTCGCCCAAAGTATCGAGTATGTTGAATGCTGTAGCCATGGCCAGATCAAAGGACTTCTCCGAAATGCTCGAAGAAGAATCCAGCAGAATCATCTAGGGAAAACAAACGTTAAACCTATGCTCAGATAATAAATGTAAAAAGCACTTACAATATCCTTCGGTGATGACGCCGCCTGCACGAACCAATTGTGAGTGCGAAAATCGTGGATTAGCTTGCTGCCCTTGGAGCCCTCGGGTGGCCAGGCAGTGCCGGGGAAGCGACGTAGGAAACCGGATGAGGAGCCAAAGTATTGCCAGGACAATGCCGGATCTCGCTCCAAGTTGTTCTGGAAGAGTGGATCCAAGTGGGCGCTCCACTGCAATGCCGACTTCACGTCCGTCTCATCCAAATCGACGCCGTGCGGCACCAGAATCGAGCTTAGACTGAGATTCACCGGCAGACGCTCGAAGCGCCGCATGAATCGTATATCCATGTGACGAGCTCCGTCCGCCAATTTGCCATCGGCATTATACTCATTGATGCGTCTCGCATCGTAATGCTGCTGTCCTCCCAATGCCCCCGACTCCGAGCTGCTCTGGCCTTCCAGCTCCGAGAGAGCCGCCTGCTCCGCCGAGTCCATCAATCGCTGCAAGGCACAAGGAACGAGATGAAGATATTAGTTATACATCTACACATACACACACACATATATATCAGAGGAGCAAGTGTGCACTTCCGGGGCATGCTCATCAATCTGTTTAATTTGGAGGCTAAAGTTTTTCCAGATTTTCTTTATGCAATTTATTCCCTTGATGGCGCCTTAAATTGCACAAAGCACTCTCAGTTCGATGAGCAGAGTTTACTCTTCTCTCGCTCTCTCTCTCTCATACACTTCCGCTCTCTCTCTCTCTCTCTCGGCAACTTTATATTTTTATTCGTGTAAGAATGTGTGTGTTAGTTTGTGTATTGAAAGCAATTCAAGCTACGTGGGATATTAGTGGAAATAAATCTCAAGTGCACACTGGATATAGACAGTTTTAATGTGCTTAAAAGTGTACTCTACTATCTGGACACTCCTCTTCATCGGACACTTTTCCCATATTATTCTCTTAGGTGTTGTTCTTAATTCAAATTAGACCAAGTGTATGCAGTTTATTTAAAATTTGTTTAATTACGACTAACAATATATAATATTATAAAACCATAAAAAATACGGAGCAAACAAATTTTGACGCCTTCTTTTAGCCGGACCTAGTGCACTGATTTCGTTTTAGATAAAATCTAATGTCATATTTAATGTCATATTAAACCAAACAAAACTAAAAACAATCCATTATTGAGCAAATCATATTAATCTTTTGTTTCTTATTCATATTAAGTAAATCTACCTACTGTTATTAATGCTGTAGTTATATTATTTTATGTATTTCTTTCTTTATTAAACCTAATTCATCTTTAGTTTTTCGAGTTTTAACTCAAGTAATTCATAAAACAGATACTACAAAAATATATTTGACTTTCTTTGATCAAACCATTTGGTTTGGTTGTCAATTAATTTATTGTTCTATACAGTAAGTAATATTAAATTTTAAACACTTGCGAATCAGTGTGCGTTCAGAGTAGTCGTAGTTGCTCTTGCAACTTGCTGCACGAATTATTTTCTCAAGTTTAACCTGAGTTTGTGTGTATTTTCATAAGAAACAAACAAGAACTTTAGAAACCTGGATGTTGGATGCTGGGTGAGGGTCAAGAAGATGGGGACTAACAAACACCTGCAGTTGTTGCACCCACATATATATATATATCTGTGTATGTGTATGTGTGGGTGGGAAGGTGCAAGCGGAGAGACGAGCAAGAGAAAAACAGAAAAACAACGGAGACTGCCTTTTGCTTGCCTGGCTGCACCTGAAGACGCTGCAGATGCTAAGGAGCCCTAAGCAGCTCAGGTGCGAGAGTGACTGAAGCGAACTCTGGTCGCAGTTTTCGTGGAGTATGTGGGTACATTTCGAATAGTTCAACTACTTTCTGCACAATAGAGAAAAATGCAAGGCCTAAGCTCTTTTCAAGGAAGAAAGAGAGGGAGGAAGGAGGCGTCAAAAGGTGGACCAGGATTTCAATGTAAATTGGCTGCCGTTGGGCAAACACTGCGCCACGGGAATGTGTCAGCGGCTTAGACAAATGGTGGCCAGGCGAGGGTAAACTCAAACTCGGTCAGACTAGACTAGACCAGAAAACAGAGAACAGAGAAGAGAGTAGAGCAGACAGTTGGAGTTGCTACACGACCAGGCCCAGCCACGGGCACTTCAACATCATCGGGAAAAGTAAGTAAGAAAAGAAAAGAAAAATCAAGCAAAACTTGCACTGAAAACTTTGTCTTAACTCAAGCGCAAAGTTATTTGCACATTATTCGAGTAGCCAAATTAGTTAAGGAGTCTTCAACTTTGGCTAAGGTGTTGACAGCCAGACAGTTAAGGCATTAAATAATAAACACTAACACAGTTACTAACCAGAAAATCCAAAATATTGATTGAATCGCTTAACATAGTTCGAAGAAAGAAGACAAACTATATGTTCTTATAAATTATATATAAAAATAATAATGTGGATATAAATTATCAATTATGTTCTCTATTTGCATTCACACAATTCAATCAATTAACACATTTGTGGGCACTCCCAAGGAATGGGCAAGAGTAAATAATCGTTGTATATTAATATATTTTATTATGTAATAATGAAATTCATATATTAATTGTACTCTAGCTGCCATGGGGTAGAAGGATATTCTACCTTTGTGCGTGTAACAGGCAGATCCCCATAAAATATATATTCATATATTTAAGAAATACTTTTTTATCGTAAAATCACCTAATCAAATCGGCTCTTAGTTGCTTTGGCTGACAATCTGGAATATTTTATACTCTGTGGTATATTTGTAATGTAGTACAATATCGTTATACCATACATAGCACTCAGTATATTTTATTAAGTTATTAATTTGTAATATTTTCAGGATACAGTTTTATGGAAAATGGGCAGAGGGCCACTTTCTTACGTGTATTCTTATGCAATAATCTAATCTCTTAAGAATACATAGATACTTAGTGCCCTTTAGGCCAGCCAAAAAAAATATTCAGTCCTATGTTCTGTTGTACAACTTGTTATTGACTCACAACCCCTTAAGTGTGTTAGGTACAATTGATTTTGATATTAACACATGTTCTTCATATTTACATAACTTTTTCGAACTCTGTTGGTAGACTACTTAACTGGACACAGACTAAATCAGCAAAACAGCGTACTTATAATTGGTTTAGCATGTCTAGGAACAAAATCACATACAAGAGAATATGAGAGAAGTGAACAGAATAGCGTCAAATGGAATCAAACAAAACATGGCCGTGTATCATAACATATTTCATATTTTTTTCTTCTTTTTTTTTACAATATTATGCACTTATGCACAACAGTTGGATATTTTATAAAGGTCGTGGCTGCTGCCAAGAAAGGGTTCAGTTTTCCCCATTCTTTCTTGTCATTTTTTTTTTTTTTTTGTTTGGTTTGGACTAGATGGTTTAGACTTAGGGTTTTGGGTGGGGGAAAAACGCGCTGCTTTGCTGAGCAATGCCCTCGCACACAATTCTCATTTGACACCAGCTGGTTGTCTGTCCCGGCGTCAGCAGCTGTCGACATCTTAACATTCAAAAGCCAACAATGACAACGACGACTACGACGGCGACAAAAACAACGGCAAGCAGCAAGCAGTAGCAACAACGATGTAGATGGCAATGGCAAGTACGAAAGACTGCTCGAATGTCAGACAGTTGCCGGAATTAGCAAAATGCAGCTACTTGCACAAGTAATGTGGACCTGTTCTGAATTCCGCTTTCGAATCAATTCCACTGGCAAATATGTAAAATATCTGTAGTCAAAAACTATGCTGAAGTTATAAAAATTGTATATTTTGTCAAAAAAAAGCGTCTCTTTAGTGACACTGATGCTTTAAAACTGTATTTAAGAAGTGATTTATAGCCGCACTTCAATGAGCAAAATATTAATATAGAATCAAGATTGTCATCGTAATTTCAGTCCACTTAAGTACCCCGTCTCAGACTAATGCATCACACGCAATGCGTTAAGCGACAGACGAGCACAAAAAATGAAAGCGCAGTGTAAATGGCAAGAAAGCGATAAAGTAAGAAGCAAAGTGCGTGGCAAGTGCAAGGGCGTTGGCTGGCTGCTCTGAGCTCTGAGCAACAGCCTGAAAGTATGCAGCACAAAAAAGCAGCACGACGAAGAACGCCAACGAACGGACTGCGATTCGCATTGACCATTTGCCAAGTCAACTGGCAGCTGCTGTCGTATGAGTGATTTTTTAAGCTTTTCGTTTATACTATACATATACGAATATACGAAGGCGAGAGAGATACTCTTGTAGCGGATACCATAACTTTTATGAAGTGTTTGCCCACAAAATGAGGGACAACAAAATATGTTACAATTTATCGCTTATGTATGATAAATGTTTAGTACAAATAAATATTGATTGAATATTTTATATTCAAAATAGATTTACAGAAATAACTCTACAACTACTGCATTGTAATATTTATATTCCCATACGACATTATTCGTTTCACATACGACATTATAATTTAACTAATAATTTAACAAAGTAGTAGACTTAACTTTATTGAAGCGAAGAAAAGAGCATTTTTTCATCACATTAACGTTCATTTTGGGTTTGGGTTTGAAGCAACGATATTTCTGTCTGCTTCATCTTAAGATTACAAGCACATATCTAAAGTATGGTCTTTTATTTTTTTCATTTATTTGCAATATATATTTGCCGACTGAGTGCACGTGCCAAATGCTGAGGCAATAACTTGTAGTTGAAATTTATATTAGGTTTTCGTAAGGGATTAGTTAAATATTTGCGTCTTTAACATTTCAACGACGACTCGCCAGACTGTGATATACAAATATATGACATAGAAGTAGAATAATAACCTGACGTAGACCACAGAAAGCGTCTTCCTGTGGATTATACCAACTTATTAGACGTGACTCGAGCTGCGACTGCTGCGAAGGTGAGACTGTCGAGCAAGCGAGGTGAATAAGCATCTGGCAAATAGACTGACATCAAGTGAATGCGGCTCAGCCCCCAACCTAGCTTCGTTTTCTACTTTTTCCATCACCTTCGCCCCCCGTCCTCGTCCTGGTCGTCGTACCCGTCGCTGACGTGATGTCTGCTCTGTCGGTGGAGTATTTTGCAGCTACAAGCGTAACGACTGACGCGGACTCTGACTGTAAGGATCCGTGGCTGCAGTGGCGACACATTCACAGTTGATGTGGTTTACTTTAAGGATTATTAACGCATTTCGAGAACATGTAAGAGTCCGTTGGCTAGCGTGGCGATTGCTCCTGGACTACATGAACGCTTTCACGACTATCCCTCTACCAGCAGCATAGCATACATACATAGATGGCTATCTAGTTTTTTCTTCTTGTTTATTTTTTGTGTACTTTGTGTTTGCTTAAAGTCTGGACAACTTGTACGGGACGTTTTCAAAGATTATGCAATGAAAATAATAAGTTTTTCATGCTTTCCTTTCTATCTTTCGATCTGGGTAACAATTGTTGCCCAAGCGCACTACCTGAAAAAAAATGTTTTATAACTTGCTTTGTGTTCGTTCCATGTACTGCGATATTAAATTATATAAACGTAGCTTTCAAAGATATTTAAGCTATGTACTAACTTCATTCGTTTTCTAAAACAATTAGCAGATTAAAATGTAGATTTTAAATAAAACTGAAATAGTATTACATAAGAAATATGTATATAGCAAAAGCAAAATAATATTAAAAAATGATATACTATCATTTGAAATATTTATTTTCAAGTTAACATTACTCAAATATTAAAAAATAATATTGGTTATACGAATGTGTAGCGAATGTTTTGAGAATTCTTTACATCAATTATATTCATCCTAATAATGTTTCATTATAATTAATATTTTAAATGAATCGGTATCGGTTGGCGCTAAAGAGTCGATAGCCACTAAGCTATCGGTGCCATCAATCATCAGAAGTAGAGCAATATTATTTAAGTACAATCACCATGTACTATTACATATATAATATTATCAAATATATAAATAGTCAAGGGATATCTATAAAACCAACATTACATAAAATAAACTGAAGTGAAAAATAATGGAAGTTAAGATATATGCATGTTCGTATGGCAAGCGTAATTTTAAAGCTTAAGTTGCGATATTTGGTACATTAAGGAATAACTACAGCATTCATGATTCCTTAACATATTATTTCGATGCTGCAGTTTGGTCTTAGCTGCTTTGGCTCTACTTTATGGTATAAATTGAATGTAGTAGTATATCGATATATCCAATATAGTCTTTGATATATTTTAATATTTTATTGGTCTATTAATTTGATATATTTAAAGAATAATACCGCTCCTCAGAGTTATTCACACTCCATCTACTATAAAATAAACCAACAAGACAATTTAATTTAAGTTCACAGTTTCGTATTAGTTAGACTAAATGTCATATGTATAAAACAATTCGCTTAATATTTCTAATTGCATATTGTTTCTGAACGATGATTATATTAGTTTACTCAATGTTCATTCGAGTATTCCCAGCAGCAAGTACTCGAAGCCACAAATACGATATTCCACTATGAGCATTCACTTAATAAACATCCCCAAGCAATTACCATTCGATATGCCAACAGTCGCTGGCTGATTGCTGGTCTTGTGCTCTGGTGGGCACTTAAATGCCCATACGCAGCCACGCCCCGCAATACACACAACACACACATGCGATAGATATGCACGAGTGTGTAAGTAAGTGTGTATAAAATAAACAGCAAGCGCATCAAAATTGCAGCGGGGCAAATGTCAACATTGGACAATGTGATAGGAAGGCAGAGACAGAGACTGAAGCAGATGCAGGAGATGGGATAAGAGAGGACAGGAGAGGACAGGAAAGGAAAGGAGAGAGGCGAGATTGGGTGATTCCTTTGGAGACTCCGACTGGTCTTGGGTGCATGGCAATGCTTTTAGTGTGAAGACATTTGCTAGGCGTTGTTGCTGTTGCCTTTTTACATGTTTCTATTTAAGAAATGCAGGCCCCAGACTCGAAGGGCTTTTCAATACACGCTCGATATACACACACATACATATACATATATGCCCAACCCACTCACAATGTCAACGTCAAAGTGCAAGTGGCATTATAGCAAAGGAGTCAACAACAACAACAACAACAGCTACAGCAGCGACAATAAGAGCAACAACAAGGATGATGACGAGCCAACCAAGCAGCCAGCAAAGCAGAGACGCAGAATGACAGCCAACAAGAGGCCAAGAGAATGAGTGAGAAATGGCCCAGAAATGGGTGTTTAGTTTTCTGGGCAAAATCAGACAGAGAGAGATAGAAAGAGAGCAAGAGGTTGCAAAAAAATAGCAAAACTGTAAAGCTTTTTGCCATTAAATGCAATTTTAAAGTCAATTTAAACTTCAAACTTAACGCAAATAAAGCCTGTCAGCGACAGACAGTTCTCCCTTTTCCACTCTTCCATTCTTTCACTTTTCCATTCACTCCACCGCTTCCCCCACATTACTTGATGGCTGGGAGGACACAAACTATTAGCGCATGCTGGGGCGTAGCTAAACTATAACGGCATATTGACAGCACGCCGAGAAATTGAATTAGCAGCATTCGCCACGTTGGCCACCACATCAAAAATTACGCATACGTTGCGTGTGACAGGATGGCAGCGGCAAATGCAACACAGCAACACCTGCAACTGACGCCTACATACAGGTGTGTGGGTTTATGTATGTGTATGTGAGAGTGTGTGTGTGTGTGTGCATGCGTTGCTGCAGTTACCTTTATGTTTACAGGCAATTAGCATTTTAATGCCGCCAACAGACAAAGGCAGCTGCAGGTGCCGAAGCGAATGATGATAATAATGATGGCACTCGTGATGATGATGATGATGATTATGATGAGGTTGCATGCCACAGGGACAGACAATCAGAGAGCAAGACAGCCAGACAGCCAGCCATCCAGCCATCCTAGAGGCTGGAGACTGACTGAGTGAGAGTCGGTGAGAGTGTGGTTTGCGTGTGGACTTTTGCCACTCACGGATCGCTTCGTTTTTCATTATTTTTCATGTTCGACATGACTGCAAATTGTTTGTGTGGCTCGACCTAGCAAAGAGTAACAACATGGAGTAAAGAGAGAGGGAGAAAGAGAGAGAGCAAAAATAAAAGCAAATAGTTAGGGACAAGCCAAAGTGCTCATGCGACTCACACTTAAAGTAGTGAGCATGTTTTTCCAGGTGTCTTTAAACTAATGTATTGTCAAATAATTGACTTTAAAAATATCCATTTTTATTAGCTTTATCTATTAAATAAGTTTTTTAATTGTATATGGAATACTGTTCACCAAATTCCATTTCCACTCGACCAAATATTTCACTCAGCTGCAGCTTGACATTCTGTTTGTCTCGTCCTTTTACAATGATTTTTATATTATTTTATTTTCTCTCATTTCATTGTCATTATTTGCCAACGTCAGCCCTATACGTTGACGTCGTCGCTGTATAGTCATTCCACTGGTCAATTGTGCGGGTGTTGTCGGGTGTTTAAATAATATCACGTATACGCAACACTTGGCAGTACTCTGTTTATGGGTCAGTTGTGAATTGCGGCTGTGTGCGGTGTGTGAGAGTGTGTTGACAAATAGATTTATAACGCGTAATATTGAGCATCACTAATTATTTGATTGGTTCTGCCGATTACCGATACCAGACCATTTACACAGATTTAATGCATTTGATTGCGATAAACACAATTGGTTTCATCTAACAGTGCTGTAAACAATAGATTTGGCTAGTAACAAAGCTAGTAATAACGGCCAATCAACATCATTGTTTCTGAACTTCTAACAATGCATGACACCAAAATAATTAGCGTTAACAGCATAAACAAATCAATAGTCATATCAAATGACCCGAATATGGCTGCTCTTATAATTTCTACCCTATTGAAAATACTTCTTCTTAAACTAAAGGTCACATATTTTCCCAACTAAAAAACACGATTTGAAAGAAGAAACACTAATTTTGATGGATTTTCTCAGTTAACCAATCCATTATTAATGGAAAAATAATAATAATAATGTTTTCAAATATTTTCCTATTGGAGCAATTGCTTATATCATCAACAACAGCACAAAGTGAATAACGATTCGTTGAATTCCAACATTTTTATACTTCTGTGCAGTCCGTACAATTTTAAATTCGAAATTCCCAAATACTTAATTTTTAGCTTAAGACGAATGTTCATAGGCCAATAAAAAAAACAGTTTACAACAATCAGAAACCATCTGAATTTCGTTTCCATTTTAAAATTACCAACAATTTGATTAGGTATTATCAAAAGTAATTGGTAATTATTTTCCAATTTCATTACCATAGCATTAATTGAAATCACCGCCTAAAAGTAGACATTAAATTCTATACCATTCAATACAACTACTGATAACCAAGAATATCAATTATATCGATCTGGCAACGCTGAATTAGTTACCTATTGTATAAAACCCATTAGTACAAGCTATGAACAAACAACTAATCTAAAAGAGAATGAGGCAAGAAAACTTAAAAATCATATTAATAAAAACTAATTATGTTGTTGTAGGAAACAACTGGCATTTCTAATAAAAAATCAATTTATTTCATTTGGTAATAATTATTTAATTTTAAAGCGCACACTCAACAATAACTAATACTTACTTTATGGTCCGATTTCAATTTCATCAAAAATATTAATCATTTTTAATACATTAATTTCATCATTCAAAAGTAAATTCATCATGCGAGTTACGTAAACTGTTTGTTTGTCTCTTTATGTATACTCAAAATTCATTTGTATAATTCTATGAGGTGTGCACTTGAACTAGTAGATAACTAATTGTGTTCTATAAATTTAACAAATTATTTATGCACGAATATATCCTCTGTGTAATTCTACATCTGTAAAACATTGATATTTATTAAAGTTCATATCACTCGATTAACATATAATATTTAGTTGCTACAAGCCGACCAATAATTAATATAAACTGTCCAATAAATAAAATAACACATAATTCACACATTTAATTCAGCTCATGATAACTGCAAAACACAGCTCATTTATTCACAATTTGTTAATTCACTATACATTGCATTTTATCCATGATTCCGATGCTGCTGCTCCACACAATTGAAGAGTGAATTCAGTTTATTTATATCAATGACCAGATCTCCTCTGTTGGCATAGAAGCCTTCATTGCAGGGAGCTCCCATTGTGAGCACCACAAAATATACGATCATCACAATAACGCACAAAATCTTATTCAACATTTTGTAAGCTCGGTTTGTGATTGTGATTGCTTGAAGACCAAGAGAGAACTGATTATAAATCTGAATAGTTGATAGCATTATATGGACATTTACATCGATTGACTCAAATCGGGGCGATTCCCAGAATCCAGAAATGTAAAATAAAAAAAACGGAATTCCCACTACTAGCATGTCAACAGTTTTCAATTTTACAAACAAATATTGAAAAGGGTATATTAAGTTTTTCAAAATTGATATGGGCTTTTGCATAAGATTAAAGAGACTCTGAAATGTTTCCATATGTTTTAATTTAATTTTAATTTTATTTTATTTTAATTAAAAATACACAAATAGCAGAAAAACCAAATCAACGATATTGAAATATATCATAGACAAATTCATTGCCCATAAATGATCTCATTACTTCAGCAACAAATCCATTCTAATTGTTGCTACTCCATAATTAAAACTATAATGCCTAATCATATCAATAATACTTTAAATTTTATGTGAAGCTTTCGTGAATTAAATTTAAATTTTAGTCTAATAACAACTGATTTTGGGATCAATATTTGTGTTGATTAAATAAATAAATTCTGCGGTCAATATTTTAGGTAAGTCAAGAGAAAATAAAGAGTCTATTACAGCCAACGTTGTAAGTTTTTTGCTTGTTTTTGCTGATTATTGATACTTAAGCAATTACAATAATTTTAATCAAGTCTCTCATGCATAGACATAATCTCTAGTATGCATGTGCAATAAACTGCGAATATTCTGGTTGTATACTCTCTAGCATATAGTATATATTTTGATATTTCTCAGCGGTTGAAAAATGCGTCACTAAAACAACTATTTCCAGTGCTCACACTGGAATAACTGGCTCGTCTAAGTTTAGTTTTAAGCTTATAGGTTAATTACACATATATTGTAAATTGTATGGTGTACAAAATATTAGTCACAATCTGACTATTTTAATCTTATTTCAATTTGTTTTGTAATTGAGACATAAAGTTGTCTAAGTAAAAGGTATAACACAAATTTGTAAATAACATAGGCGTGACCAAATAAATAATATAATTTTATTTTAGTTTTTTTCTTTATTTAAATGTTAATAATTTGAAATGTATGTATTTTTTATTATAAAATAATTTAATTTGATTTAGTTGAACTGAATTGTATAACATCAATTATTAAATAAAAATAAACTTAAAATACACAAACTTAGCAGAGAAAATGTTATGTTCATATATTGTTTCTGTTTTTTTTAAGTATATTATTCTCAACTTTATGTCGCGCTTTTCATTCACAAAAGTTTGAAATGAAAAGAAGAATAGAAAACTGGTTTTCATTTTGCGTAATCTGCTATTCAACACATTGAGGACAATTATTATTTTTTTCAAAATATAACTGTGGTGAAATTCCATTTTATGTCAACTTAAGATACTTGTTACTCAATTCACACACTACCTTAAAGCAAATGTAATATATTTTATAAACCCAGCAAATTTGGTTTAATGAACCAAAGAGAACTCACATCACATATATGAAAAAAAACTACGTTGTACGCGTCGATGTAGAACCAATTCTAGTGTATATATCTAGATATCACAAATCAATTCTTAGCTAAATAAAATTGTGATGTTTTTAATGTTTTTAATTAAACATTATTCAATTATAAATACTAAGAGATTTAACCATATATACAGGGAGAACAAGAATAACAAATAATAATAATAAAGTCATGGATGCGACAGCCCGCGTTTCTTAGTTTGTAACCAGACATCAAACAAAGAAAGATCCTAACAAAAAAGGTCACTTAATCCACAAAAGATGACAAGAAAAGTAAAAAAAAAAAAAAGAAGAGAAAAATAATATAGAAATAAATAAATAACGACTTCCTTGAAAGCCAAACACACAAAACCAAGTAAGTGGGAGTGTGTATTGTCTTCGTGCGTCACTCTTGCCTCCTCTATCTCGCACTAAACTCTGTGATGTAGAGTCACATTGCGTATACGCAGCGTTGCCAAGTTGAAACTTAAGCCAACGTATGCAAAAACGATAAAAGGCAAACTATGTATGGAATAGAAGGCGCAATCTGCGCTGCTTCTGCAGCTTTCCTATTCGTCTCTCTTTTCCCGCACTTCTGGCTACCGACTTTTTGATACGTCATATCACGCAGTCCCTTTGTGGGCGTTATCGTAGGCGTGGTCACGTGTATGACACTTTTGCAGCTCTTTGAACTTCCACAGTTTCTACCGATACAATCGCAAACGTGTGTCTCTCTCTCTCACTCTCTCGCTCTACAAGTCTTTACTCGCGTTTTTCATAAATGTTTCAAACATTCAATGGTCAATCTAGTATTTGGCTGTGCAAACAACAACAACAGCAAATGTCGCTGCTCACATTCTAACTTCAGTGTCAGTTTAAACATTTCTCTATACCCTTCACTTACATTTATGCTGAATCAGTTATCTATGTTAGTGTATAAAACCCATCAGCGCAAGCTTAGATCAAACAACTAAACTAAAAGAAAATGAGGCAAGAAAACTTGAAATTTCTAAACGGTCAATTATATGGATTTAAAGCATTTGTATTACTTTAAAAAGTTTTTTATTGCCATATTGTCTATTATTGTCTCTATTTAACTAAAAAAAAATGAAAAAACATAAACCAAAATATATTTTTTAATTTGAGTAAATATTAATCTTTTAGGCCTTGATTAGCACTTTATTTAAAGCCACGAATGATTTTGAAATTATTTTTGTGTTTTACGATAATTGCAAAAATCAACGTATTCGTAAAAAAAAAAAACGAAAAAAATTACGAAATTAGATATTTTTTGTAAAAAAGGAAAAGTTCCTAAGTTCAAACTTAGTTCTAGAGCTATAAGAATAACCTTTACTTATTTTAAAGACTGTGTCAGTTTTATTTATGTAAGTTATACATATCATAAACAAAGGTGTCCCTTAGTTTAAAATATCCATAATTTTGTTGAATGGAAGTCTTTTTGTCTATACATATTCGGTGTGGTTAGATGCCGCAGCGTGTAACGAAAATGTAAGTTCATTATATATTTTTAAAACTACATTTTTTTTTTTTTTTTGGAAACGGATATTGACAATCAAATAGTTTCTTTTTCTGTAAATAGTGTCACTCAACAATTTTCGCCACAGAATTGCCTATATGAATTCTAAAAATTCAAAGAAACGTCAATTATTTAGTTCTATGTTATTATTACTTTTTGAAATACTTTTAAGAAAACAGTTTATTGCAGCATAAATTCCCAAAAAGTTTATCATAACAAGATGGTTTCAATAAATGTAAATTAAAGGTTTGAGATAATCTCCTCTGAAGTCCAACGAACATTGACTTTGTTCAAATTACTTCGGAAATAAGTTTGTAAATCAAGAAAATATTGAAAAGATTGATTAAGTCGTGTGTAGAGCATCTTGTAGTCGCGCTTTTGAAGGAATATCATTTGTTTGTTTGTGCCTGTTGTTTGCAGTTTTGCTGTTTTTGATGTTACCGCTTTCTTTGGTAATATAGTTGTTGTTGTTGTTGTTGTTGCTGCTGGTGCTGTTGTTGTTCATGTGGGTTGATTTTTAATTAATGGTGCTTCGTATGCGTTTTGCGTCAGGGCCAAACTCCCAGACTGCAGGACAAACAGGACAACCAAGCAAGCAGCCGCAGCTGGGTCCTATCTCTCTCTCACTCTCACTCTCTCTCTCTCTCTCTCTCTCTCTCTCTCTCTTTTCACACACACAGATGTGCGTATGCCTGCGTCTTTATGTATGTATATGTGTTGGTGAATGCGTATGTATGCGGATTGGCCATAAGGAGCGGAAGTAGCGGCAGATTTCGTTCGCCAAATAAACCCACAAAAAAACCCAAAAAAAAACCGAAAAAAAAAAAACAAAAAAAATTAAATCGATATTTTGCGGAAATCATAAAAAATTATTTATGTATACCCACGCACATGAACGGGAACATGGACATGGGTTGGCCCATGACATGAATACAACGTGGACATGCGGCTTCGCATACGCATTCACACACACACACTCACACTCACATACACATCAATACCAACACACTGACAGACTTTAGCATACATATAAATGGTGGCCTTATGCCTTGATTATAACATTTAATTGTTTTGTGCCGCATTATTAATGATTACTGGACGTGTTTGTTGTTGCCTCGAGTTGTAAATATTCTTATATTTCTGCGAAATTCTCTTGTAACTGAATTCTCTCTCTCATAATTAAATGAATGCGAGCATTTTAGGACGCATATCAAAAACAATTTCGCGACAGCAATTCATCTGATAATTTCTTGGCAGTTGACTGTCAGAGTCCCACAAAAAAAGAAATGAAATGAAGTGGGAATCTGACTCTGAGAAGTCACTGAAATTTGAATGAAATGAAAGACAGCTAGAGCTAGTAAAATGAAATGAAACATAACCATGTAGATACTTTACCAATCAATCAAGAGAACCAAAAAAAAAATATAAACGCAATAGTAGAATTGAGAAAGAGAGAAGATATCTACAGTTTTTTAATAACAAAGTGCCTTTGGCATTTAGCAAAGGGTACACTGGTTCCAGTCCATAGAAAACTGCAATGAATACCCCAAAAAGAGATTGTTTTCATTTCTTAATTTACTTGACCACCGATGTCAAGCACGGGCTTGTTGATTTTTGAAACAACATTAATCGGAAACCGCGAACAATAAACAAGACATTAGACAAATAATATTATAAGCAATTAATAATTAATACAAAAAATATGTAATGTTGTAACCTTTGATTGTTTAATATATTTATAATTAATTGGATGTGTAAAAGTACAGTTTGGTTTCGTTACGACGGATGACTGCTGCTACGATCTGCATCACAAAACTGTTGCTTAACTTCTCATGACTGATGATCTATTTCTTACGATTGATGATACCGACAGCTTAATGCCTATCGACTTGCTTATGCCAACTGATATCGATAGGGTCTATCGAATAGCCTTCACCTCTGTTACACACATACATATATAAATAGAAATAACTAATTACTAGATAGATAATGTAATATTAACGTTTTAAGTTGATGAATAGATTTATTAAACCAAATTACGTTATAGAGATTACACAGAATACAGAAGGAATTATGAAAAGCATAG
Source organism: Drosophila kohkoa (assembly GCA_019972355.1). NCBI lineage: Eukaryota > Metazoa > Arthropoda > Insecta > Diptera > Drosophilidae > Drosophila > Drosophila kohkoa. Next base: position 2,173,457 of record BJEL01000003.1, on the reverse strand, counting down.
CTCTTTACATAGAATGAAAAGAGCAAAAATATTTCTAGTGGTCTTAATTGAAACAGCAAAACTAATTTGGCTTAATATTCCCGAAGAATAAACTTTCTTATTAATTAGTCTCAGCATAAAAACTTTCAATAAAGTTAAAATTTTTGAAAATGCCAAATATAATATTTGCAGTAAGGATATTAATGCAATAATCACATAGACCTATTTATAAATAAGCTACTTGACCTTAAAAACGTTTTCGCTTGACTTGTGACACGGTGGCGAAGCGAGGCCTGCAGCAAATTATCCGGACAGTAAACGAAGTCTATTGATACGCAGGACGCGCAGTCTGGCAAGCCACAATGAGCAGGGCAAAGACCACAACACCGCAGAGGTTCATCCCGCTCTGGAGACTCTGTCGACTGACAAAATGGTAACCACGAGCAACTGCCAACTGCCAACTGCCAAGTGGTAAGTGGCAAGTGGCAAGTGGCAACTGGGCGTCGATTGGTGATGGCGATGGGCACGCAGCAGTAGCCGCAGCAGCTGCGGGCACCATCAAAACTTGTCCTTGTGGCTGGCGCACTTTAATTTCAATTTGTCGACCCCTCCACACACACACACATACACACAAAGCAACTTGAGCTGTTGTTGTTGTTGGTGTTGCGGCTGTTGCTGTCGCTGCTGCTGTTGCTGCTGTTCTTATTGTTGCTGTGTATTTGGCCCACGGCAATTTATTGTTTTCCACTTTACGCCAATGTCCCACTGAGCGTCGCCTTCCCGTTATTGTTTTGTGTGTATGTGTGTGTTTGTTGTGCGTATACGTATGCGTGTGAGTGTGCGTTGGTGTGTATGTTTTTAGTGTAGTCCTTAAATTTGAGAGCTTTTGCCATTTGTCGCGTGCGCTTTGAGCTATTGAGCCACTTGTCAATTGTGGGCAATTGTGGGAGTTAAGCGAACACAGCGAGGGGATAAGGAGGAGACGAGTTTCACACTTACCATGACTGCGTTACGCTTGAAATCCATAAAGTTCTTCACCTCCGCCGCTAATTCACGCAGCAAGATGATGCCATCCTTGCGCTTCACTTCGATGTCATTGTCCTTAAAGCGCTGCAAAGAAACAAAAATACAACGATAAAGAAAAGTGTACACAAAAAGCACAAGAAAAAAAACATTTGTCTGTAATTTCTCGTTCTTACTGCAAACAATAAACTATGAAATTTATGTAGACGCCGGCCACGCCTACATTGCCTCCTACCACCTCATCGCAATTCCATTTCGCCGTTGCTTAAGGAGAAGCAAGGGGTTAAGGGGTTATAAAACTTTTCAATTTGCCATTCACTGTCGTTTATATTGTCGCACATAAAACTCTTATATACTTCTTCGGTTCGACTCTGCGACTTGAGGCGACTCTTAAGTTGTTGTAAAATTGATTTTAATGTATCTTATTAATTTAATAAGATTTTCATTGGCTGCGCGTGCAGCTTGTAAGCCAATTATATCAGTTACTTAAAACTTCAATTGGGAAAACTCTTCCCCGGGAATGTAATGACCGCATTCCATCAGCAATTAAAATTGATTTAAAATAACCAACGAAGAAACTCTCGGAGATAAGCTTGAGCTTTTCAGCTAGCAGCTAATTTATTCAAATTCCATTTACAAATAATAATTTACATTTTTAAGAATACATAATTAATTCAATTAATAGATTTTTATTGTAGAGATATTTTATAGTATTTTAGTCTACATAATTTACTTAATACAAAAGGCATTAATAAAATACTCTTTTTGGATTGTTCATTTTATAGTGATGAGAAAGTATTGACGTATTGAAAATTATATTTATATATTTTTGCTAAAACTGCAATAAAATCAAATTTGAAAGCTACAGTTTAGGGTGATTGACTGTACGATACCCGCTACCCATTTTTAATGAGAGCGAAACAGTGTGGTACTATGCTTAAAATATACCAAATTAATATACCGCGACAATACTAAAATTCTCAGAAGGCTATATTTGGTATAATTATATAGTACTACATTCATACTAAACCATATAGTATTAAAATATACCAAATTATCAGCCAAAGCAACGAAATAGGCGTCTAGGAGATCTAGGTATTGATGACGCCTATCAAAAAAGAATTTGAATACTTTATAGGATCGGAGATATGTCCTTCTGCCTGTTACAGGCTCCTGCTTTGTGCCTACAAAGCATAAACATTTTGATTTTCTAAAATTGATTTTCCAAATTTCGTTTATTTGTATTAACGCTTTTGAACACAATTAATCATAAAGACCCTCGATTATAAATGTAATCATCCACTTGATTAATTGCCAACCAATCAAAAGTTCAATGACACATTCTATAAAATGGCTTTGTTCGCTTTCTCTCTTCTAGAAGAAAAGTCGAAAGTCGCTCAGCTATTTTGGTAATATGCGGCTAATGGGCGACTCTCTGCCAAATGCAGCGGAGATAATCTAGGTGTTTTAAATCCTCATGTTGAATTTATAATGCTCTGCAACGATTGCTACATGCGTTTGTGCCACTTTCTTTTTATCTGCAATCTCCACTCACATATATACATGCATATAACATACACATATACACGAGAGTATATAAGCACTGAAAATGTTCTCCAGTGAACTAATGAATGCCTCAAAGACTTTTCCCATGCAGTTTTAGTTTTGTGGCAACATTTTGGCTCTAACCGCAAATGTTTGCACTGTCTCTTTTATACATACATACATGCATACATGTGTGTGTTTTAGCGTGTGTTTGTGTGTGTGAGTGCTTTATACACAGCTCTTGCAACGTTTCTCTGAAGACGCTCGCTGTGTCTCAGCTTCTGAGGCTGCTACTGCTGTTGATACTGGCACTGAATCAGTTAAGAAAAGTTTTCTAATTAATTCGCTTGGGATGCATACACACACACACACATAAATACACAGAGACACCCACTAGAGGGACTAGAAATATGCTCGACGCGACGTTGATGATTACAAATGCGACGCCCAGTTACGAAAATATAATTTAACTGACAGTTTTGTTGGAAATGTGACAATTGTCATGCGAAAAGTAGGCGGTCGGCCACGCCCCGCTAACAGCTAATTGATTTGCGAGGCGAGACTTTTGCAGAAAAGTCATAAAATGCATTTGCAGCAGCCCAGCGATGCGGCTACGTAATTTACAGCTGCCCCCGAAAATATGCTACACTTTTCTTCCACTCCATTGCAATGGAGTGCAATGCATTGCTGATATCAAATGGAATGACAATGGAAGAAGAAGAAGAAGAAGATAAAACAACTAAAAAATACGCAAGAAAAAATGGAAAAATGGAAAATGGAAGAAGTGAAAAGAAAAGTAGAACTCATCAAATCTCGTATGAAAATGGCATTTTACTCAACGCCTTCGAACATTAAAACAAATGACGACACGTTCAATGGAAAGATGATTATGTTTCGCAATGAGAGGCGTCTGTCCCGTCCACCTCCCTTTACGCTGTTGTCTACGCTCCGCTCTGCTCGCTTCCCTCCTCTCTCGACTCCATAAACACCGTCAAATCAAAAGCAAAGCAAAATGTGTCAGCCATTAACATGGCCACTAAATGCGTGTCTCGTAGCAGTCAGATTGTATTTGTGAGTATGTGTGTGTGCGTTCGTATATGTGCGTGGGGATGTGCATGTGTGTGTGTGTGAACCAGAAAGATGATGCCAAACTTGCTGCTACTCACATACATGAAAAGACAGAGGGATCTAAGATAGGGAAAGAGTGGGAACTGTCTGCTGTGCAACGGCTTGTGAAATTTAATTAGACACATTAGGCAGCAAAGTGATTTTTAAGAGGCAAGCATGTATATAAATACATATACCAATCAAGTCATTAAAATAAAAAGTCAAAAGTCTCAATATCTTTCTAAAAATAATTACTTGTCCATGTGATTGATCACCTTCATGGAAGCAAGCGTGTTCAATGGAAATCAGGTGGCCATTAAATCTACGTGTTACTCTCTATATTGATCTATCAATGTTTGAGTTCATTAATCTCTGATGAGCATCATATGTAAATAAATCCATTAATATTTTGGCTATACACAATGTTTCATTATTAAATATGGCTCATATAAACACTTTGAATTTCTGATGAGTTGAGAAATTGTATATGCAAATATTGCTGTGCTTATAAACTAATATTTCCTTCGCAGCTAAGAAGGCATTATACATGTTTATATCGTTTGATTATAATACACAAAACGAAGCTCAGGGCGCTCGGCAATTTATTTGAACATTGCATCGAGTATAGTTGATAGAAGAATAAATTACTTCATTGTTTAGACAATCGACCATGTGATTTCTGAATCGATAAATGTATTTGCAAAATACACTAACCAAAACTCGCACTGTTTAATAATCGTATATTTTTTAAATACAGTGAAAACTTTCTTTATCGGACTCGATTCGTACAAATAAAAAGTTCAAGAATTTTTTCTTTAAAGTTGTTATTTGAATTTATTTAAATATTCTAATATGGTTCTGTATTTCACATTAAATGAATAAGTGAATAAGAAAATTTATTATTTATAAAAACTATGTGAACCACAAGAGTTGCTAATCTAAAGAAGTTCTCAGACAAGAGTTTCCAGTGTAGTATGCTTAAATGATAACTAACAGATTTCAGCAAATAAGCAGACTGTTCATTTCGGTTCTCGCTTATAAACAAATGTGTACTTATTTGTTAAAAATGTATACTTCAAAATATTTCTACTTTGCAAACAGTGCAGAATCAACAAATTTATTCAAGTTTGCAAAATCTCGAAATTTGGAAAAATATTACGTACATATATGGAAATAATATTGAAATAGGCATTTGTATAAATTGAAAGGAATCCGTATAAATAATATTGTACTGGCAATGGATATATAAGAAATAGCTTTCTTCAGCTTTTTCAACAGTTGTAGAAAAATGTTTCTCAAGTACGCGTGTATTTTAGAGTGCTTCGGATTATTATCTATATGCTTGGCATATAAATTAATTCCCATTGTAACAGAGGGTGAGTTCACATTACGTTTAATTATTCTAACTTTGTAACAGGTAGAAAGAGCCATCTCCGTTGCCGTTAAAGTATATATTCTTGATCAGCGTCCGAATATCTATCTGAATGTCAGTCTGTCCGTCTTTCCGTATACAAATCTCATAAAGTAATTTCTAGTCCTTATGATTTCTGCAAATTTACGTGTGATCAGTTAAAAGGCGTCATGTTATTAACCAAATTTTTCTAAATGTCAAAAGCTTTGTGCCACAGTTAGTATTTTGTATACTAGGGTATATATTGAACAGTATATCGATAGACCAAATATTGATATTGGTATATTTCGGTATTTTTTAGAATATTTAGTTAAGATTAGCAATATAAAATATACATTGAATAGTATATCAATATATATACATATATATTGGTATTTTTTCGGAGAAATACCGCAATACCATATTGAAAATGGGTAGCGGGTATCTCACAGTCGATTACACTCGACTGTAGCTTTCTTGCCTGTTTATTTACCTATTAGATGATGTCTTAATAGATATACCTGCCAATACGAATGTGACAACGGGTCCATTTGTCCGAATCACCCATGGCTATTATTTTTTTGAGATGAATGTAAAGAAGAACTGGTTCGAAGCCTATCAGTCTTGTCATCTTATGGACGCCGAACTATTATCGATCGAAACCCAAGAAGAATGGCGTGACCTCAATGCGTATGTCCAAGAATTCAATATCGGTGAGTTTTACTGGACATCGGGAACAGATCAGGGAAAAACTGGACAGCATGTTTGGTTTGCGAATAACAAACCCATCGACAAAGCAATGTGGGGACCAAACCAACCGGATAATGCCAATAAAATGGAGCACTGTGTCGAATACAATTGGGCCAAAAGTAAAACCGGTTCATGGATAAACGATCGACCATGTGACTTTCAAAATCGATATATCTGCGAGGCTCGACAACCCAAAACTGCATCCTTTGTTGTTTGGTAATGAAATCCTTTTTTGTTTTGTGAAATTATTATATATTTTTAAAGTTTTCAATTCTATAATTCTTTAATAAAATAATCGCAATTTAACATTTTTGACTTATCTAGAGACTAGTTATTTTCTTGCAAGCTCGCTTAAGGTTTTATATGTGTAGTTTAAATACATAAAAGCTATAAATCAAGCACTAAGCTGATAATGTTTTCATTATGTGCTGCGATTGAAAATGATTTATAGCATATCAAAACCATTAGCAACATTAAAAAATCAAAACGATAATAGTTAAAATGGGGAAGGCAAAGGAGATGTGTGGAAAATTAAAAGCATGTCAAACAACAAACCGCAGCAGAAATCAGCAGCAGCAGCAACAAGGAAAAAAAAAACAGGAATTGGTAGGAAAATATAGCAAAAGTTGGGAGCAAGATGGTCGCGTCAGTGGTTGCCACGCCCACATCCCCGGCACACCGCCCACAACTTGAATGCGATAGCAACATTTTATAAAGCAATTTCCCCGGGAGCAACATCGAAATGCAATGCACGCCTGAAGGACATACGCGTGCTTGTGTACTATACATGTTATGGATGTGAGTGTGTGAGTGTCCTGGTGCCAACATGGAGGCAAAAACTATATACAATATGTATACAATTTAAGGCGATGGAACGGGACACAGCGGGTGCAGCAGCAACAGCAGCAGCAGCAACAGAAGCTGCAACAGCAGCAGCCATAGAAAGTTTTTCATTTTGCGGTTGACTCTGGAATTTGAAAATGTTGCGCAAGGAGTTGCCCGAAGGCACCGCTAACCAATCCCCCAATGCTCTGCTCTGCTCTGCTTGGCAATGGTTGCATGTTGGATGCGTGTGCAGTTGGCAGCATCAAACTTTAAGTGGAGCAAGGACAACGGGAAAGGTGCAGCTGCCACCCGCAACGTCAAGCATTCCTGAGCTGCTGCTGCTGCTGTTTCTACCTCTGCGTCTGGTGGTGCTGCTTAAATTCCAGCACAAGTTAAGCAGCTTACGCATGCAACTGGCTGCCTTCCTCCCCGCCTCACCGCCTCACCTGACTGATTATGCGCTCAAGCCATTGCGCTGGTTGCATGCCACACCAAAAGCCAGAGTCGCAAGTCAAGGACTCACTTTTCAAGAGTCAAACTTCTCGCCGGGCTATGCGCTAATTAGATTTTAATGAAGATGTCGTCTACTCCCAGCTCCAGCTGCAGCTCCAATAGCTCCCACAGCTAAAGCTTCAACTCCATCTCCAGCTCCAACTCTGACTTCATCTCCCACTCCAACGACTTTCTTGTCTGGCAACAATGTCGAGCATCAACGCGCATGTTTCCGTGTGCATTGAAGTGCAGATTCCTTTACACGTTCTTTGACTCCTTCTTTGACTCCCTTTTTTGTTGTACCCCAAACTCTTCTCACTTATTCTTCCTTAAAGTTCATAGTTATTTTTCGTCGCTGATTTTCACGCTTTACGCATTTTTCCCGATTCAGTGTTGTTTTCGTTAGTTTTAGGGGGAAAAAAAAAGTTTTAATTGGCAGGTTTTTGTTTTACAATTTTAATTGGCTTCGTCTCAAAGTTCTAATTGCACCCCTTAAAGTTTATTTGTCTCACTTTCATTGACTTCCTTTTGCATACGAAAAATAGCTGACGAATTTCTTGTTAAGTTTCACAAACTTGGTCAATAAATTTGTAATTTTTCACTAAAACTTTGTGCATTTTATTTTCTGCTTGGCATTAGTCGTAGATGATTTAATAGTTGGAAGAATATCATTTCCAAGAAAACATTTAAAACGGCAACATTTCAGATTTGTTTATTATTTTAGCCTCAATGTTGAATTCATTCGACGTCAAAACAAATTGCAATAATAAACAATTTATCCGTCGATCTGTTTTATATTTAACTAACACTTCGAGTCCGAAATGAATATTCAACATTTTTTTTTTGCATATGTTATTCAATGAAATTCAACGTAATAATGGATTGTGTCACGCATCACGCCAAATGTATTATTTTTAAAACAATTACAGGCATTTAAACAAAGTCACGCATACTGAATGTATTTTTAGGTCAAATGCTTGGCGTGTTCTCAGAGCTTCTGAATCACTAAATACGAAAGCATGAAGAGATGAAAATAATTATTCGACTTTTCGGTCATTCTCTGAATAAATTGCATTACGAATTCAACAAGTAGAGCTCAAAATCTGATTGAAAACTAGTGGCAAGAAAACCACTGTCGTTATTTTGTTGACATCCACAAGCAAGTCTCATGTGCCCCCAGCGAATTGAATTGCGAACGTTGACAGATTCGTTGTGGGAAATCTAATATCCTTCAGTGTGAATGCAAGTCCCATCACACATTGATTAAATTAAATATTTAATTTGCCTTATATTTTCATTAAGAGTACCATCCCCAACCAGCTTTGTTCAGACTTCAGAGTTCAGACCCAGCCCCATTTTGGGTAGAGCACTTAGCAATGCCCTTTTCCAGTTGCTTGTCAGCTCACCCCCCTCCCCTCCTCGCTTCCGCAAACTGCTTCCATTTACATTTGTTTGCCTCGTATGCCTCGCTGTAGTATGTCATGCTCGCAATTTTCGCCACCAAACGACAACAACAGACTTAAATATTTGCATAGACAAGCACCGAGTATACTTTATACCCACACTCACGCACATAGTATATATGTGTATGTATATATGTGTGTGTGTGGGTGCACAAACCAACTGAGCTTGAGCTTGAACTGAAGCTGCGAACTGAAGCCAAACGCCTGATCCTCTGCCTCAACTTAAATGCATTCGCATTCTCGAACCCGCTCCGAACCACAAAGGGCACAAATCCATAGAGTGGAGTCACCCGTGTGTTGTGTGTTGTGCGTTGTCTGTGTTGTGGGGTCTTCTCCTTGACACGCCCCTCAAGTCCCGCCACGTCCTTGTAGTCGTAGACGTGGTAGTCATGCCTTGATTTACGATTGGTCTCTTTCCAGCCCGCAACACTGTTCGGCCTTACACACACTTAGTTAGCCAAACACACACACACACACAAGCAACTCCAGACCGAAGCCGCAGCCATTCTTAGCCACCCAAAACGCTTTTGGCCTTTAACGAGAGCTTTGCATTTGTCACCAAAGCCTACACATGAAACCAGCGGCTACAACCAGCGCAGAACGGATGAGGCAAGGGGAAAGGAGAAGGGAAAGCGGTCTGGCAACAGGGAGCAGCTAGTCTAGGAGGAGTTGGTATCTCCAGCTGCTGTTCGCATTGCCCAAACAAATGGCCAACAATCTGCATTTTGGGTTACACCCCAAAAATTATAATTGCATAGAAATGCAAACACACACACACACACTCACACACCATGTAATCCTGCATTCACAGAGTCCGTGAAAAATTAAATTTGTATACTCAATAGTCATAGCGTTAGGGGTATTATAACTTAGTGGTAACAGAAAATGAAAATGGACAGAAAAAAACACAGAAAGAAACAGATCCACACACATCAAATACTTTAATTCTTTATCGGCCTCATTAAAATTATTTTTATACCCGCTACCCATAGGGTAGAAGGGTATTATAACTTTGTGCCGGCAGGAAATGTATGTAACAGGTAGAACGAGGCATCTCCGACCCTATAAAGTATATATATCAGCGTCAACAGCCGAGACGATCTAGCCATGTCCGTCTGTCCGTCTGTCCGTGTGAACACCTAGATCTCAGAGACTATAAGAGTTAGAGCTATAATTTTGTTTCGACAGCATTTGTTATGTTTGCACGCAGATCAAGTTTGTTTCAATTTTTTGCCACGCCCACTTCCACCCCCGCAAATCAAAAAAATCGAATAGCAAGCGTGATTTTAAAGGTAGAGTTGGCGAATTTTGGTATATACAATAATTACTATAGTAGTTATGATTCCTGAAAATTTGGTTGCGATCAGATAAAAATTGTCGAAGTTATTAAAGAAATACGTTTGTATGGGCAAAAACGACAACTTACTAGGGCTCTTAGTTGCTTTGGCCGACAATCTGGTATATTGTGCCGTCTATGGTATATTTTGAATGCGGTACTATACCGATATACTAAATATACCATTTGGTATATTTTTAGCATTTTTGCAGTATATTTGGTATATTTTGAGAATAATACCGCAAAATATATTGTTTTTATTTATAATGGGTAGCGAGTATCTTACAGTCGAGTACACTCGACTGTAGCTTTCTTACTTGTTACTTTCATCTCTAGTAATTTTCAATAAATATATTTGTATAGAATACTTTGAAATTTAATTTTTATTTCAATATTAGTTTTCAGTTTTTAATAAACACTTTTTAATAAAACAAATAATTATCGGATCATCTCTCAGTCTATCACACCCTGCAGTAGCCTTCTAAAGCGGTAATTTATATTTTGACTCGAGTTTTTTGTGACGAATAACAAGCTGGAACCCAAAACAAACTTTTATATTAAATTTGGTATTTTAAATTATATTTTCATGGTCAAATCAATTTGTTACAAATAAACCAAACTATGTTAATAGTTTTTTCAAACCCAAAGAATGTGATTTTTCTAATTAAATATTCAAGATAAATTATAGCCAAGTTCATTTACCTAATACTGACCTTCTGTTGGTCCGTAAATTCGTAAGAACTCCTGTGGTATATCCAACTAACATATAAGAGAATATGATCTTGCAGGTCTTAAACATGCTTGAGATTCTTTATTATTGTAATAAGGAAATACATATAGTAAAAAACATTAACTGATGTAACTTATTTTATATATGTATATATAGTATAGTAAGCTGCATCAAGTTTGCCAGTAAATACAACATTTCTCATTGCTTACTATGCATATCTTCTATATGAATACTATGTACAACTATGTATAACTACTTTCTCTCTCTCTCTCTCTGTCTTCTCGAGAACAAGCTCATTTTCTGATTCAAGTTATTCAAAGATGTTGCTATCTTTAATCCGTAAAGCATTTCAATGTTACACAATTACAACGCAATCCGCGCTTGTGCCAGTTGCTTCGCTGATTAAGTCTTTCAGCCAACACTTAACTAACTGAATACCCTCATGCACACACACACACAGACGCAATTACAACACACTTATACAGTGTATGTGTGTATACACAGAGGGCAATTGCAATCAACTCATCGTACAGTTAGTTTACTTTTACCTTCAAACCGAATGCCAAGTACACAAGTGGAGAATAATTTGCAAGCTACTTTCGTGTTGGTTAAAAAAAAAAAAAAAAAAAAAAAAAAAACACCAAAAAGAAAATAAAAGGAGGAAATAAGTGAGCAAAATGCGAGGCAAAAAAAATGAACGAAAAAGGAAAATTAGGAGAAGAAAAACGACAACACGCGCCGTTGTTCCATTTTACCAGTTTTGCAGTTAAAAAGTTTTGTATTACGTGCAAAATAAGCGCACGCTTAAATTTATTTGCATGCGAATGCAGAAAGAGAGAGAGAAAAAATTTCAGGTTGAAGAAGGCCGCCCCGAAAAGGAAGAGAAATAAAGGCAAGAAAAATAATATACAACAAATGCAAAACGGCATTGCTACAAATTTTTTTTTTGCAATTTCGACTTGTACTTTGACCCATATTTCATTGCACTCAGCGTCGAGATAGAGTCGCGATGGCAAAACGAGAGACCAAAAAATACGACTACGAAGGAGACGAAGACGTGCCGATAATGATCACACAAGAGTAACAGTAACAGTAACTTCATCATCGTTATCATCATCATTAGCAACACATCATCATTTGCCATCGATGTCTTGTCTCGCTCTTGTCTTCACCACGCCTTGCCTCGTTTCGTTTCATTTCGTTTCGTTTCATCCCATTGCGAAGCGTTGTGGCCCATTTCGCCTCGTACTCGTTCGCCCCCTGCCTTTCACCCCGCCTGTCACTTGGCTACTACACAAATGTGCTACACTTAGTGTGCTGTCATGCCAGCCTCCTTCTTGCAGTGAGTGTGCAAAGGGCCTTCGTCAGAGGAGCTCACAGAGAAGAGTATGTTGGCTTGCATAGGCCGCCAAGTGAATGGAATACTCAAGGCTCAATAATTAATATTTTTGTTAAATGAAAGTGTATGGTTGGATATTACGTTAAACTTTTTTTGTTCTTTGCATTTCGAAATAAATCACTATTTATCGTAATCGTACCGGCAATGTTTGTGGCGTGAAGTTTTCGTTTAAAATAAAGTGAATACCCGCTGAGGGCAACTTCAGTCTCGGCTTTTTAGCTTGTCTTTGCACACAACATTTAGGTATATATCTGTGTCTGTCTGAACAACATATTTCATGGCTTTCGTATATATTTTTTAGCTAGTCAGCGTAAATGTTTCAAAAAAACAAAAAAAAAAAAAAAGAAGGAAAATAAATGAATATGCGCCACGCACAGGCATCCAAAATACACACACACACTCGCTCACTCACACCCACATACATATGTATATACACAGAGAGACACACAGAAATGAGTTCGCTATCTTACTCACTCACAGCGTTTCTTAGCAGGCATTTTGTCTATGCTTTTTGTTGTTGTCCTTTACGCCTCTCGCATAGCTGAACGTGTGCACAGCATTTGTTTAACATTTTATTATGCTACTTTAAAATGGAAAAGAAACACCAACAAGAACAACAACAATATTGCTTAACGAAAGGAAATGAGCACAAGGATAGGAGAGTAAAGGTAGCTTCCCCATCCCCCGAAATATGGCAGCCTTCTTTTAATTCCTTTCCTCTTCGCTTCGTTTCGTTTCGTTTCTTTTCTTTTCATTCTTTGCTTTTTTGTGAACTGCTTTGGCGGCACTCGTAAACTTTTATTACAAAATTTTGAAGGGCAACTGACAGAAAAAGCTACAGAGGACCCATGATAGGAGAAAAGGAAAGAAAAACGTTTGTCCATAATTGAATTAATATTGTCGCAAGTATGTCGTAATGTGCCATGTCAATACTTTTCATTTTCTTCCTCTAACAGATTGAAAAAAAGTACACCAAACACGGGTATTCAGTGTCAGGCAAGTTGTCTGCCTGTCAAATGGCTTAAGCTCCCTCTCGCTTCGACGGATAATATAATTGCTCTTCTACTAGAACTTTTTTATGCCAGAAAACAAAAATATTCCAGAAATTATAAGTTTTTGAAGTATTTTCATTACAGTAAGTATTTTCTCCGCATAAAGCTAAAAAACAGAACTAAATAATTTATAACAATGCAATATTTTGCTTAATTTACATATTCTTATAAAATAATATTTAATAATATTTATACTGGTATGCTTTCATATTTTATCGAAATTAGAAATAATTATATGCAAAGTATAGACACCTTGTACAAGCAATATCTAACATATTTGTACACAACAAAAGAATTAATATGAAAAAACTCAATTGTTGAAATTCGCAATCCGCTCCACTGTTTTTTTTTATTATTTAGTTTTCATATTTCTACATTTCAAATTCAAGTTCGGTACCATTTGTCCAATATGCGCTAAAATTTTGCAACATTTCTAACGTTTTTGTTTAGGAATTTACAAAAAAGAAAAGACCCTTACTATAACGAACCCATGTCAGCAATCCTCAATCCTTCTTTTTCATTTTTTTTTTTTTTTTGTTACTTGGCATGCCAATAATTTTAAAACACACAATTTATTTGCTTTGCCAGAGGAACGCGTTAATGTTGAACAAGGCGAACACACGGACACATTTAAACGTACACACACACCCACACATTGTTATGACATTATGTTTATGAGACCCACGCACACGCATACGAAAGCAAATAACATTTCACACACAAGCACACACGCACACAAACGCATGCCGAGACAGACAAACAGAGCATGCAAAAAAAAAAAAAGTTCCACGCAAGAGTACAACGTCGCGTATACTTGATATTTAATTCAATCTGGGCGTAGATTTTCATTTTTTGCCGCCTGCACAACGTGACGTACGCTTTAAATTAACACAAACAAACATTGTCAGCAGCAATGGCAACGGCAAACGGCAATGGGCAAAATATGTAAGTGTGGGTGAAGCAGCACCTACCAACAACCAAACAACCAAACAACCAACAACCGACAACCAACAACAAACAGCAAAAATAACAACAGCAACAAGAACCAGCAACAACAAGAGCAACAAAAACGAGTCACTTGACAATTACAGACTCAATGACAGTCACAGCCAGCAAATTTATTTGCATTTTAGCTGCTGTTGCTGCCTCTGTTGCTGCCCTTTCAGTATCTCTTCTTCTCCTTCAATCGCTCTCTCTCTCTCTCTCTCTCTCTCTCTCTCCCTCTTACTCTGTATGTTTCACTTTTTTTTGTTGATTTTCATACTCTTTTTAACGGGTATTGTAAGCCTTTTAATACGAAATGCATTTTGCTTCCACTTTAAACTTTATTCAAAGTCGTACAAAAAATACAAATGCATTTAACATATCAACAAAGATAAAGCGATATGCACGCATTAATAGTATTACTGTCAATGTTATACTAAATACATATAAATATAATTGATATTTCAGAAATAAAATTTCAAAGTAAAATAATATTTAAAAGAATTGGCTTTTCTCTAAGATTAGATATCTTAGAAAGAGTTAATTCACTAGCTCTCTCATTTATAAGCCTCAAAAAGTAATTCTATAAATGATAATTTATAAACAGAAATATTTATTTATTTCTTTGTTTATCTAATTATGTAAGAAATTGGTAGTTGGTTGATAAATTGATTAACTAGTTAACCCAACTAAAGCGTATTGGCAATTCTTCATAGTAAAATGGTCTTGCTGGCTGGCAATCTTGTTGTGTATGCAAAATAAATGTGGTGTGCGTTCGTGTGAGTGTGTGCGTGTATGCGTGTGGATGTATGCGTATGTGTGGGCGTTTGTGGCACAGATGAACATACAAACAGACTCGTAATAAAGGCAGCCCACTAACTCATGCACGTCTGATTAAACGCAAAAAATACGCGAATGAGTGAAGAGCAGTCGATGCTACACCGCAGATCCGACAGTCAACCAAAGCCAAACAGCCATGCTTATTAGCACAGATACACACGCACACACACACACACTTAGACTCGAGCCTTGCTTCAATTAGCCTTATTTGTGTTTAAATTGCATTAGAGCAGCGCCCGAGCAACAAAAGCCAAAAAAAAACACAGAGACAGCAACAGCGACAGCGAGGGAGAGAAGGGAACTAAGAAAAGAAGGCAAATTACATTACACAAAAAAATTGACGCATTTGAGGGTAAAGCCAGCACTAAGCCAGTATCGTCTGCGTGTTTATCGATAATTTCTTATCGCAGCCAAGCTTAAATGTATTTGCTTAACTAAGTCCCGAAACCGCATAACAAAACCGTAGAGCAATCACAGCCATTTACAAATGTCACTAAGGCTTTTAACCAATTTATGTTAATGTTGACTTATTCCCAAAGTACGAACGTGCTTCTCCGAACATATGTACATATGTAATATGTTCTCAATGTTCTTATGATATTTGTTTAGGCCTTTACCATACGGCAGCTAGCCACTGATATATTATTAACTATTTACTCACACTTTTGATTTCATTCATTTTGGTAAATTGCCGTCCAAATTCCCATAAATCAACGCCAAATTTCAGGGCCCAGTTGCGCACTCTGCAAAAAGACAGAACAAAATTAAGTTATTTAAGTTACATCGAGTATTAAAGGTGTATTTAATAACAGACAATTAAAATAGTCAATTTTAGTATGGAATATGGAATATTTAACTCTAAACTTGGTTCACAGCACAAATATAAAATTCTTGAAAACAAGTAGGACAGCTAGAGGCGAGTGAGCTCGACTGTGAGATACCCGCTACTTATTTTGAACAAAATCCAAAACAGTGCGATATAATCCTTAAAGTATACCAAAAGAATATACTTCAAAATACTAAAAATATAGTAAATGGTACATTTGGCATATGGATATAGTTCTATATTCAAAATATATTCAAAATATAAAATAGAGGTCATAATATCAGCCAAATCAATTAAGATCCGTAGTAAGTAGACGTTTTTGCGCTTTTTAAGAAATCTCTTATTAATAATTTAAGCACACTTTTTCCTCCAAAGACCAAAGCAGCCAGAGCTAGTAAATCTCGAATAGATTATACATTAATGTATAATCTAATCTTTATAATAAATAATAATTTAGACTTAAATAAATATCATAATATATAATATTCTGATATAAATTGAATATTTGTAGATATGAACTTCTTTTTGTCTTTGCATCTACAAAACTTCTGAAACTTCTAAGTAAAATCGGCTTACTCTAACGCGCTTACGTTCTTTTTATATTTATTTTTCTCTTCCTTTTCAATTTTCATATTATAACTGCAATGCAATATTAAACCATAGATAAAGACTCTGCACTTTTCAGTTTACGCTCTGAAGTTCAGACAATTCCAGGACAAGCTCTCATTCTCCGAATGGAATTTGCAGCTTTTTGCATTTCAGTGCCATTTAAAAAGTGTCTTTTTCTCTCTTTTGAGCAACTCTTTTGATGGCTAGCATCACATTTTGCATTCACATTTCGTAATTCGCCTTTCACGTATTATTTTGGCGCTCATTTCCGCATTGAATTGCTCATTAAGTGGCCTCCCATTTGGTCGCCCGCACTCGCCATTTCTGACCATTATGGCCATTATCCAATTTCAATCACTTGTTCGCCACTTTATATCGCTCCATTGTTTACGCTTCATTTCCCCGCACTGGGGCCAATAGGAGCAATCACCCATCAGCCATCAGCAATCAGTAGGTTCCCCCATCGCCTCGACTTTGCAGCCACCCTGCAATTTAAACAACTTTTGTCGTTGCTGTGGCGCTGCCATAATACAATTTTCATATAATTTAAATCATTTTGGGCATCGTTGTTGGCCATAAAACTTTGTCTGCGTCTGTTGCTTGATGTAGTCGTATTCCTGCCCCATTCCATGCTGCACTCGCTCCTGACACTGCGCCACGGCGCCATCTCTTTTCTTCTTCTGGCGCACACCGTCAAGTGCATATAAACATGCGCTTATTTTGTATCTAGATGGCTGCCAGAACGACGGCGACGGCGATGGCGATGACGACGATGAGTCTGAAAAAGCTCGTTCCAACAGGGCTGAACGTAATCAACATTGCGTATACGCAACGTTGGCTTGCTGTTGCCATTCTTGCTGCTGTTTCTTTTGCTCTTCCACTCCTCTCTCTCTTCTTCTCTTTCTCAGTCTCTCTCTTTTTGCTATTGATATTGCAGATAATGCCATAAAATTGTGCAAATATTTTTGGGTAGCACTGTTTTGCATGCCTTGGCTCTTGGCCTGCTTTCTTTTTTTTTGTTTTTGTTCTTTTTTCTTTTCATTTTATGAAATAATATTTCATTTTGGTTTTATCAACGCCTTGTCTTGTCTCTGAGGTTTTTTGGGTCTGCTCTGCGTTTATACTTATTCAATTTGCTGTTTGCTGTTGCTGTTGCTGTTGTTCCTGTTCCTGTTTCTTGTCTTTATCTTGTGGCTACCGTCTGTTTTATGAGCTCTTCGCAGTGTGTTGTGCAGCTTTTGTTTTGCTTTGACTTTCGCGTTTAGATTATAAATGTTTGGCAAATGTTTTCACAGTTCCCATCGTTGTTCTTGTTGTTGTCGTTGTTGTTGTTGTTGGTGTCCTGTTTTCCTATTATCCTGCCCTCTTATTGTAACTCTCAGTCTCATTCTCTGTGCAGCTCTCTTGCCCTGATTGCCCTCCTTCTCGCTCTGTTCATATCCTGACTTAAGTTGTAATGAGTTTGGCTGGCTTTTCAATTTGCTCAAGTGAACTCAAGTTTCCTCCTCTGCTTCCCATGTTTACTTTGCTGCTTTGACAACTTGCAAGCAAATACAGAAATATCAATATACAAGACATACACAAATATGTTAAGAACTCTGCTATTTATAATATATCCAAAATTACATATTACTGTGAATATTATGTTACATAATCACGTTTAAATACTGCTTTGTCAATGTTAAAGCCTGTTTCTGTTTTCACAAGAAATGTAAACTTGTGATGTCCTCGCTTCACCTTCGTTTAAATATTTGACTGTCAATTTTTCATCAAAACAAAGCTTATTTTTATGACATTTTCTTGAGCATTTCTTGCGCTCGAATCAAGTATACGCAATGGTGAAACGTGTGAGTGTAATCTAAGCAAACTTTTGCTCAAAGTTTTAGCAGCTTTTGTGGCATACTTTGAATATTAGATTATAGAATTTGAGCTTATGACCACCTCAACAATGCCACAACGAGTGGCATTCACAACATCCGTACTGTGTTGTTGCTGCTATAAAAAGAAAAACAAGAAGACCTCGGCAAAAACTAAAAAAAAAAACAACAAAAAAGCGGAGAAATGTAAGAACCAAAATGCAACTCACGTAGGTTGGCCAGAGAAAAGCCAAAGAGCCAAAAGACACAGACACAGAGCGCACACAATGCACACACATAAAATCAAAACCAAAGAAACCACAAAAACATCGACATGCAGACCGCAAGCACCAATGAAAGACCATCAACGTCATCTTGGGGCTCTTGCCTGCATGTAAGACAAAGCTTGGGTCTGAGACCAAGAGAGAATCAAGTGAGCAAAGAGAAGAAGTGTGTGTATGTGCGTGTGTGTGTGTGTGTGGTTGGTTGGTTGGTAACGGAATAAAGAGATTTTCGTGGCCTGGAAATAAAAAGGCGCATTTTGTTTTGCCATTTTGGCAGTTTGTGCACGACAAAACTTGACAATGACTAAAAAACTACGTGATATGCTGAGGACAACAGACAACTGCGTGGGGCGTAACCAGAGGAGGGGTTACAGCATAACAGGCTTCTTCCTTTTCTTTTCTTTTTTTCTTTGACTATATGACAGCAACATCTCGAGATTCTTCTTCATTGCTCTTCACCTGCAAGAATTCAGCTCAGGTGTATTTTGCATTGTCTTGCGCGTTGTGCGCCTTTTGAGCACGAACCACGTGTATGTCATCCTCAAGTACCATCGACGAGTACACGTATAAGCCATCGAAGTAGTTTTATTTTCCAGCTTTCTAGATTTCACTTTTTTTTTGTCGCCGCCGAGCGAACTTTTTTATAGTATAGTGAGGCCGATACAGTGAGACACTCGTTTTGTGGTCCAGGTAATAGGTCAATGGGTTGGCAGCTTGAAATCGAAATGAGATTTTCTTCAACATCTTCGAGATGTGCGCTGAAATCTGAAGAGCTCACTAAAGCACGTAGCAAAGTTTTCCTATTCGTTCGTTCGATAATATCTCACATGATTTATCTATGTTCTCAAATCCCACTTCAAATACATACATTAGGCGAAAAGTCATAAAGTTTGAAAGAGTCGAAAGTCGTAAGGATAGAAATTTGAAACTCTCAAAACTTTTAAAGCACAACTGCGAATCTTAACTTTATTTGAAGCATGTTTCCCCATAAAACTCGAGCGAGTAATTTATGTTTCTATTTGACAGCAAAGGAGATTTAAATCTACATCTATGAATGTCCTATGTTCTTTCTAAGCTTTAAGTTGATTGAATTCATTAATGTCTGATCGAGTTTCTTTTAATCTTTTGAAAATGTCTTTGACTGAAGCGAAGTGAAGCGAAAAGGTACTGTAGTATTGCTTGATTTATTATCCATTAAGCTTTATACATTACACATTAAACAAAATTATCCTTATGCAGTTCTCAACACTTCAATTAAATAATGTTTATGTACTATCGAAGATCAGGAAATATCGGTAAGAGAAGGAAGATATTAGAGAAGCGATAATCGATAAATAATCCATTAATCTTTATACATTACACAACACTTAAACTATCCTTATCCTTACGCACTTTTCAACACTTCAGTTAAATAATGTTCATGTACTATCGAAGAGCAGAAAAAATCGATAAGAGAATGAACAAATTAGAGAAGCGATAATCGATCCCACTGGTGTGTAATCGACGCTAGAAATAACATAGTGAAATAGAATCGCAAGCTATTAAAGTTTGTAAAAAAAAAGAACAAATGAGAAAATGTGTGATTAACATTTCTACCCATTTTCTTGCTTCATGTTTTCAATGGTGAAACTTGATCTGAAAAGCAAAACCACACCTGCCAACTGACATTACGTACATCTTTTATTTCGTGACAGGTCTGTGGACTTTCTCAACTCTGTTCGCTGTCAGATTTATTAACTGTCACATTCCAGTTGTTGTTGTTGTTGTTATTGCTGACGCGCTTCTTCTTAGTTGTTGCTGTTGCATGTATCTGCAAGTGGCGCGAATGCTACTTAAAATAAATTTGCATTTGAAGCTTTGACTCGCTACGTGAAGTGAGCACTGCAGAATGTTGTCTCTGTATATCCATGGGTGTGTCTGTGTCTGTTTCTGTCTGTATGTGTGTGTGTGTGTGTGCATGGGCGTGGCAGATCTAATTACAGCCCAGCCAGCTTAAGTGAATAAATAAAAATACAACAATGGCAACCAGAACAGAACAGAAAAACACAGCGAAGCAAACAAACAAACAGAGCGCTAACTACTTATGACAAATGACAGTGAAAGTGCATTAAGCGGTAAATGCTTGAGGAGGGAATAGGAAGAAGAGAAGGAGGAGCCAGAGGCAGAGAAATAAGCGAACAGCGAGAAACGCACAGGGGATAGAAAACGTTGCATTGCGTCTGGGGAATTATTTGGTTTTTATTTCACCCGCCTTCTCTGCACGCGTCGCACTCTTGCTGCAATTAAGTGGATTTTGAATTTGCATAGAACACGACAAGTTAATTTATAAATATATATAGTCTGAAGCGGCGCATAAAGTGCAGGCCAGAAAAGTGACATTCAGCTTGGGGGGAGAGAATAAGACAATTATACTTTATGCTGAGTAGATATGTTGAGGAATATTTTCGTGGAGTTGCATAAACGGTAAACAAAGAATATAGCATACTTATTCTGACATTGGAAATACCTTGTAACACTAAAGATTAACAACATTCATTACGAAAATCGAATAGCAAGCGAGATATTAAAGCTAGACTATTTAGTTCGCACATTCAAAGCATTAATCATTCTTGAAAATTTGGGTTGCAATCAGATAAAAATTATTGAATTTATTTAAAAAACAATTTTATATAGCAAAGAAAGGCTGCTGATGGGGACTTAGTTGGTACTTAGTTAGTCTGGTATATTTTTTTGTACTACATGGA
Organism: Drosophila kohkoa; assembly: GCA_019972355.1. Lineage (NCBI taxonomy): Eukaryota > Metazoa > Arthropoda > Insecta > Diptera > Drosophilidae > Drosophila > Drosophila kohkoa. The sequence goes on along the minus strand of BJEL01000003.1, from coordinate 2,152,223 downwards.
ATATTTAGAATATACTAGTATATCTAAATACCAATTATAGCCAATGGTATAGTTCAGTATTATTTAGGTATATAAAATGAATATATTTTTAGAATAATTCAGCACTGTTTTTGCTTTTATTGAAAATAAATAGCCGCTCTCACATTTGACCACATTAGACTCAAGCCTTCTTACTTAGTTTAAATCCGCTTTGTACTAATTTAAATATACTAATCTTTTAATAGAAAAAAGCTTACTATGTGTTTGAACATTTAATTCAAATTTGTAAGACATAACATAAGTTCACTAATACCATGTTAACCCATTTTTAACGCTCAATACACAAAACAGATTATTTAATATAGATTTAAATTAATGTATCCGCTAAAAATAAAGACTAATCATAATCAGAAATAACATTAGACCACAAAACCAAAAATAAAACGTAAACAACTGAACAAGAACGAACTCAAAATCTAAAGTTAACTACTGGACAATAACTATATTATTACATTACATTACTGAATAAATACTTTTCAATAGATGTGTTCCCAAGAAAAAGTAGGACCCTTCAGGTCATTATATTGACAAAGTCTGTAATTAATTTTAATTTTAATTTTTCAATGAAGAGTGAAGCAAGATTAAGTTGGCACAATGGAAACCAAAAAACGGGATTATTATATAAAAAAAATAAAAACATTAAAGAGAAGGTAAGACACAGCGAAAACTTGTAAAGAACCTGCTCGCATTAGCAAAGAGCTTTAGGCGCTTACAAGCACATTTGTTACATGAAGAAAGCAGACCTTAATTCGAGTCCAATTGCTGCTTTGGTTGCTCAGTTTCAATTTACAAGCAAACAGGCTGACCTGCTCTTTAATCTCTGGCCATGGCACGTGACTAGCTCGTAGAGAACAAGTCCAAAAAATGTTGACCAGCTGCTAACAAAGTCGAGAAATTTTAAGCTAACGGGCATTGCATTAAAATGGCAATGCTGCAACTGAAAATGAGTCAAATGAATGGGCACAATGGCAACAACAACAACAACAGCAACTGTGACAACAAAAAGCTGGCGCTGTTAGCTGAAATGCGGCCAAAGAGCTAAGAAATATCCCGTTGAATGAATGAAGCAAACGGAACGAATTCTATGTAGTACTACCGAGCATAAACACGATTTGGGTCAGTTACATCAAAAGCAATGGGCCCACCATTCGACCAGGACCAGCATCAGAGTCAGAGTCAGAGCCAGAGCCAGGCCCAAAACCAGAGACCAGGCACAACTTCATCATCATTACATGCCTCAAACATAATCGTCAATGCTGTTGGCCCCTTAAGGCACCCAGATTGTTGTTGTAGCTGGCAGCAAACTTGAAATAAATTTAATTGAATTTCTCCAGTGACACACAAAAGCAACATCCAAATAAAATAAAGAAGGACAAGCATAAACTTCATGTTTCAAATTAACGAAATTAATTTTTACGCATGTGGGCATACATATATTTTAGTAATAACATTACCCAAAATACAAATTTCATTTTTCGCAATATTGTTAATCATAATTACAAAGAATTTGTCATTTAATTTAATAGATATTCAACATCTTTCATATTCGTTCACTGTAAAGATTACAGAGCTGAAGTTTACAGAATTTAGCTACCATAAACAGAGTTCTGTTATTAGCAGTGAAATGTTGAACCCTAAAAGTATGCTACACAAAATATCTTACGACGCAAATCTACTGCGATCAAACATAGTAATAATAAGGCAAGAACCAAATGCTTTACAAAATCATGAGAATATTATTATTGTAGTATTGTGTTAAGAGTACTATGAGGAAAACAAATGTTTGTCAAAGTGCCAAAATGCGGGGGAAGATAACAACAATAAAAGCATTAACAGAAACAACAAAAACGACAAACTGAATGCTAAATCTAATTTCAATAAATAAAAGTGACATTAGACAAAAAATCACTTAGTTGCCAGGCTGCCTAGCTTCCTTCCTGCCTTCTGAATTTCCTGCTGTCTGTCTGCCTGTCTGTCTGCCTGCCTGCCTCTCTATATGGACTGGGCTTGGACTGCAAATGGCAGTTGGTTCTGGGTTAATTAGCCAAGTGAACGTTGCGGTTACGTGACTGCCATTCGCTTAGTCTCACATACGACCACATATGCCCAAACACACACGCACATACACATACACCCATACCCATATTCTTTCACACCAGCGCACTAATTGCAAAATCCTATTATGTATCCATTAGATACTCACACAAGCACAAACTTACTCAACGACAACAACGACGACGACGACGACACATGTAGAGAGAGCTCTTTAGACCACATTTTTGCAAATATTGAAATTGAAATTCTTTCATCCCATGTCATCTGTAATGTCTGCCACAACGTATACTTAATATGCGAATCTTTACATTTTATCGCTCATTATTTTTATGCACATTTTTAATGATGCTACGAGTGACTTTTGCAGAGTTTTTTGCCCTACCAATAAATTGGCATATTGTCCGTGGTAAACAAAGTAATAGTCATAAATATAATGGGTTATAAATGAGATGGATGACAAAAGTTTCGGCATTATGTGTAGAAATTCCAAAAATATCTATGCAGAAAAGTTCAATTTGATGGTAGTCATTAGACATTGGCATCTACAAACAGAAGTCGTAAACCAAACTCATAAATACGAAAGTCATGAATGAAATAAAGAAACAAAGACTCGACACTCTTTTACATATTTAATGCATTAATTTTAAAGGCAACGATAGATGACGCATAAGCTTAAATAAAGATTCTAGACTCTCTTTTCTTTTCTAAAGAGACTAATTGATGTAATATATATTTCATTCAATTTGAATTTAGAAATATGAATAAGAAAGCAGAAAATGTGTTGAAATTTGCATAAATAGTGCAACACATGTATTACTTGTATATTTATGGCCATTAGCATTGTAGTTAACATTTGCAGAGAATAATTTATACACTGACTGAATCGAAATGTATAAACAAATTTACAATTAATTTCCTATTGGGGGAAACACAACACAAGCGATTTGTATCGATTCGGCACACAGTTTCAATTATGCATAATTGGAAATGGGTATAAAAATAATTTCGACAGCAGATGGAGATAATGTATGTAGTTGTTGCTATACACTACAATAAATGTACGTATGTGTATAAGTGTATATATAATTGCGTGTAACTGCGAGCACTTACTCATTGTGTGGTATATCCTCATCCTGATCTCCGACAGCTGGGAATATGTGCATTTTGAATATTAACACGCCCAGCAAAAGGGCCACAAAGCAACTCAAATGTTTGCCCTCCATTCTGCGGCTGTGTTCGGTGTAGTTCGTTGCGATTTGATTTGGTTTCGATTAAATCTGCGGCTCCGCAACCGACACTCAATAAACTATTTTCGATTTACTCGCACATTTGCAATTTGATTATTTTATTGTTTTTTTTTTTTACCCAGTTCGTGTGTGTGTTTGTATGAAAGCCACAAAATCGTTTACCAAACGAATTTCGAATTCGTTTTACTTCGTTTTTATGTATTGACACTTTACTGTTTGAAAAACGCGCGATTAATTTTTATCAATTAAATTAATTTCAATTTTGGTTTTCACAATTTTTTTTATAAGTATTCAATTACGAGTACTATGAAATAGTTTGATTTGATATCAGTAATTAATGATTATTAAATTTCATTCATTTGTTTGCGAGTGGTGAGTTTCAGATTTTTTTACAAATTTCCAACTATTTTCAATGTAATTCTGTCGATTATTTAACATTTTTGCAATTAATATTCGCTTTGTTTGACAACACTTGGTGATCCGTGAAATATTTCTCTGGAATTTGCTAGTTTAAATCTGTAATGAAATAAGATTTTAAATTGCTATTATTATTTGATTTTGTAGCTACACTGCACTTTTTAGTTAGAATCAAACAATAAGAAACTTTGAGCTTAGTTTTAAGCAAGCTTAAAATTTGTATAGATACACAAAGATACAAAAAAAATCCATATTGAAAAGTAGATTGCAAATCTTGATTCAAGGTTTTTTCGTTCTAGAAAAAAAATCTTAAATCAAGAATCCAAAAAAGTCAAGATTTGTATGCTAAATTTCCATTTTAAGATCTTCCTTCAAGAAAATTTTATTATAGATTGAAAAGAAGATTGTCAATCTTGATTTAAATGCATATCAATCTTATCTTTTTACAAACTAATAATCTACGCATATTCGACTCTAAAATGAATCTATGCAATAATTTACATTGTTCTTCAGTTGCACGAAATAGTTGCATTTATTTATATTCATTTATTAAAATTATTGTTGCTCAATTTAATATAACTGCTTAGGTGCAGTATACATAAATTAAAGTTCCCAAATCTTTAGGTTGGCTTTGAGTTTCAGGAAAAAGATTGCTTGATTGAATAAAAACAAGTAGATAACTCTTCAATAATGTATATATGTATATCAATATTCAATTAATTGTATAATATTTTTGAAGAATATCACAAAGAAATAATCAAACGCTATATAAAATATTTGCATTTCTTGTACTCATAATCGATATTAAGTTGTTTATTTAAAAAAAGCCGCAATATAATATATAATACATAAAATATACAAATTAATAAATTATATATATTATAAATCCAAAGGTCAGATTATATATTTAATAAGTAAGAATGCTGTAGGACTAGAAAGCCTCTCTCTATTTTTAGTCAATATCTATTTTATTATTCATGACGTACTCGTAATTTTTCTATAAACAATTAATGAAACTAATCTGAAAATTGTGTTGGATCTTAAATATATGTTTGTTTTAAGTATACAATAATTTCAGTGAAGAAAATCATTGGAATATTCACAAATGTAGTCGAATAATGGCAAACAATTAAAGCCTTTAGCCTAATTTCGTGTGCAGTTGTTCGCCTTGAATTCGAAACCACTTCAGAGAATAATAAACAATTGAGATATGCATGAGTTTTGGCGCAGCTTTATTGTTTACAAAATAATAAACTTGATATAAAAATAAAACTAATTTGAAACTTTGAACTTTGCAACAGAGCCAGAGAGAATGTAATTTCCATTCCATGGCACAAAATGGTTGCGAGGAGTTGTAAAAATATGTTTGCAACGGGCATTTATTGGGCTCCATTTGGAGGTTGAGTTTGACCTAGAAATGCGTTTTCAAACACACACGCATAAACACATCTCGCCCCAACAAACATACGTACAATCGCACGCTCACAGACACAGTCATATCGTTTATGCTCTGGTTTCGAAGTCGAATCCTTTTCGTGGGAGATTGGCACATGCGCAGTGGAAAAGGCGGCCCATTCATTTGGCCCACGTCGTCCTCTGATGGCTATGCACAAGCAATTTTTTGTATGAGCATGCCACCCCCAAAAAGGCGCACATTGCTGTACATCGTGCGAGTCGATCTCTGTCTGTGTGTGTGTGTGTATGTGTGTGTATGTGTGTGTCCCCAAGGATATCGCGTAATAATTTTCATTAAACATGGCGCAAGCCTTTTGCGGGCAGCACATAACTTCACACTCGCCCCCAAGCCCCTCAGCGACCACATCCGCATGAAATAAAGACAATTTATTGTGACCGATACGCACACACTCACACTCACACAGAGTAACACAAGAGAGCATATATATGTGTATATATATACATATATACTTATGTATAGCACGATTTCACAGCGCTTTTTGTGTTGCCTTTTTTACTGCACGCTGCACATCAAAAACTTTGACAGAAATGGAACGGCAGCCACGCACAGGATGCAGCCCAAGCGTTGTCAAGCTTCAGCGATGCCTAAAAGCATGCAACACATATTCAAAATGCTAACTAACACATGCCAACTTACATATGTATGTACTTCTCGCACACAGACTGACAAACTTGTTTAATATATATTCTAATAGATATTCTAAATCATAATGATTCAAAGTAACCGCAATCCTAAAGAATTCTTAACGCAGTTGTTGAAATTTCAATATCAAAAGTGAACTTTCATTTAAAAGTATTAAAAAATGGAAATATTATTATGCAAGTCTCCTAAAGCAAGAACTAACACTAAATTATTTTGAAGTAGCTATGTAGTTAAACTTTATTGGTTAAGAAATACAATGGAAATAGAAAATGTTTTATATATTTATCCCATAATATAATAAAATATAGTAAAATATATACTAATCATATACTAAAATATATTTTATTCGTATTTTAAAATATATACTGTTCATATACTAAAAACTACATTTTCATATTCTTCTCAAAATTCTCAAAATTATTAACGAAGATCTGTTACCGTATTAGCTAATTATATCTAAAAGATAGTATTTAGAAACTATAAGTTAATAAATTATAACTTTGTGCTTGCAGCAAATGTATGAGACATCTCCGACTACTATATCAATATACCAAATATAACCTTCAGTATATTTTAGTATTTTTTGCACTTGTTTTTTTATTGTTCAAAAATGCACCTAAGAGTTTAACTATAATATTTGAAATTGTTATTGAAATAAATAATAATATCAACTGTTATCAGATTCAAAACAATATTAAACTTGACAATTTAAATAGTAGCGATTATGGTGCTTATATTGAAAACTTCCACTGATTTAGATAGTGTCAACAAATATACGAATGAAAATTTATTACAGAATCGTTGTCTGTCTTTTCAGCACGCTTTATTAGAAAAAGCCAAATGCCTGGTGCAAGGAGAAAACTGTGCATGTATGGAAGTAGCAAAAATAATAATAGTTATAAAAATCATAAAAGCATGTGCTACATGGCGTATACGCAACGGACACAGGGCACAGCTATCGCTCTACTGTTGAAAAGTGAAAGTTTATAGTTGGTGCACGTTCATAAAGTTTTGCGTGTTATACAAAAGATTTATTATATCGCATATATCGCTGGCTGTTGGTTTTTGTTTTCTTTTTTTTCCCATTTTTGTTTTTTTTTTTTTTTGTTGCTCGCTCTCTCGCTTTTTTCTGCTTTCAGTCTTCTTTTGCTGCTCTCTTTTTATGCTGTGTTTGCCTTTTAGCTTTCTTTTTTTTTATGTTTTCCATGGCGTTTTTGCTTTGTTGTTTTCGCTGGTCGACAACAGCAGCAACAACAACCACAACAACATAAAATGGCTGGGCAAATATGGCCTTGGGAGTTTTCGGTAACGGAATTAATGTGATTGTGAAAATTTCAATAGGCGACGGCGAAAAGTTTCCATTGCATCTGTGTTCTGCTTTGGTTTGCCTCTCTGTGTGTGTATGTGTGTGTGTGTGTGTTCGTCCGGGTAATATAAAATTTTTTGATAACTTATAAATCTGTACATCCCACACATACATACTTGTTCTTTGTGGTATGTCTGTGTGTGTATCCTGACAGCTTTTTATGACTTGTCTGCCAATTGGGCTAATGTAATTTGAAGAGACTGTAAATAGCAGCTTACAGCAATAATACTTTTAATAATTGCTATAACTGTTGGTTCGTTTATTTATGCACAATTTCATCACAAAACTGTTGATCCGCAAAAAATCATTGTTGCTACTTCGGCTCTCAATTTTAACTTAACACTTTATTTGTGAGAATTTTCAAAGTGTAACTTTCTACTGATCTTTGTGATTATGTTAAATATGTATTTAAAAGGATGAAATGAACTCGCAGTCCATCAAAAATAAATCCAAACTGAAATTGAAATGAAGTAAACACAAAAAATTTAAAACTTTTATTTTCTTTCAAAATCATTAAGATGCGCATATTCAAATTGAACACATTTTAAGATATAATGCAATAAACTTTTAACTTAACAAAATAAATTTAGAATGAGTTATGAAAATGTGAGGTTCCAATCATATTTTTCTTTCCAATTCATTAAGATTTGCTCATTTCAAATATTATTACAAAATTTATTTTGAAAGTCTTCAACCAAATAAATTTGAAATTAAATGATATAAAAGGTATATACAAATACAATTGGAACTTCACTTTATTTATTGAGATAACTTACTTAAACAAAATGTTTAATATAATTCACGAGTTCTTTTCAAACTTTTAAATAAAAGAGTAGTCCCAAAGTGGAATATAAAACAGTGAAATAAACTATCAGCACAATAAAATAAATTGAAAATTAAAAGAAAATGAATCTTAAGCATAAAAAATAAACAGCTAAAAGATTATTATTGTTATCGTAGGATAATTCAAATAAAACTGCTCACTTTATTTCAATACAATTATATTTATTGATCTTTTTTAGTCTTCATTATATGCTTTACGAATTCGATACGATTAGATTAGACTCACATCTAAAATTGTATTTTACGAACTTTGGCAATTTAATCAATGTTTTAATGTCATTATTTAGTAAGAATTTATCTTTTAAGTCGTGCCAGAAGCACTCACAAATCCTTGACATGCACTTGCCAACATTCTGCAGTACTTGAAACCCATTTGTTTGGCCCAACGAATGAACAAGCGAACGAAGGAACGTTTTCCAAAATCCCCAACTCTCACTAAAAGGACCCACAGCCAATTTGTTTGCAGCAGCTTTGGGCAAAAGCTGAGCTAAAGGATGCACTTCAAACAGAACAACTCCAGTGACAGGCGGCAATTAATTGAGCTGATGGATGCTGCTCGCAGCAACAGAGATAAAAAATATTGAAGGACGCAATAAAACCAAAACCAAGGATAATAAAGATTCTGTTTGCCAGTAACTTTACATGCACACACTCGCCCTCACACACACACACACACACACACGCACACACACAAACGATGCACACCAAGAGCTCTGTCATTATGTAGGTGAACGGCTTAGAGTAGCTAACGCTACTGCGGGTTAGTTTTGTTGTTGGGAGGGCAGCCGGGAGGGGAGTGTTGTAGTGCCTGCAGAGGTTACGAGGCAGTGGTCAAGCCTTGAGATTTTACGCAGCTGCGTAAGCTGCGTGGCAGTGTAGTACACAATAATACCGTTATTATGTACCGCACTAGACATATACATATAGAACGCATACATATATATGTATACAATGCGGGTGTGCGAGTGTATGTGTGTGGGAGCGTGCGTAGTAGTAAATAGTAAAATACCATAGCATACTTTTTTGGGCGCGCAACACAAAAACAAAATGCGCACGCACTCAACGACACGACAATTTTGATTTATGGCACCGCTTGAAACTTTTGCTAATTTATGTAATTTTTTTTTAAAGAAAAAACCTAATGATTTTCAACGGGTTCTTGTTTTTTTTCTTTTCCTCTTTGGACGTGTGTGTGAGAGCGTAATTTTATTGTGCAATCAACGAGTGCAGCTTCGAATGTAGCTTGGGAAGGGAGAGTGCGAGAGCGTCAAGCATAGCCGCTCTCGCGCTCTTTAAAGTTTCTCTTTTGCTTTCGCTCTCTCGGGATACCGTCAGTGTTTCGCATTCAGTCACACTTACACTTGCTTACTCAGCGCGCCAAATTCGCAATTTCGAAGCTTGAGTGCGAAAAAGCGTTGCTCGTTGACCAAAAACAAAAATTTGCTTGGCACAGGAACGCCTAGCAGGAATGGAACGGCGAAATTGGCGGAGTACTCCGTTCTATGTGCAGCGAAGCGCAGCGCTGTCGCAGTCGCAGTCAACGTTGCCGTTGCCGTTAGCGTCAACAGATTTGCCGACAAAAAACACTCACGCTACGACGTTTTTACTACGAGAACGTTGAGCAGCATTTACAGGACGAGCGGTGGACGTGTACTTTCGAAATGCGCGCGACGAGAGACAATTTATATGACTGCGCGGCGTTGGCGTCGGCGTCAGAGTTGGGGCCTGCTCTTCGGCTTTTTGGCGCTCACAAATATTGTACTATCACACACACATATACATATATATGTAATGTACGGCTACATATATATTTATATACATATATATATATATATAATTTTTTCTACATTTGCTTTTAAGAAATTGTGGTGTACACAGATTTTCACATGGCTTTTCTAAATTGCAGCCGCGTATTTCATGCTTTATTCGTTTCTACCTCTTGTTTTACAACACTGTATTAATTTTGTCGACTGATGTAAATTTTTATTTGGGACGCATTCGACGCTCCCCTTCTTAGCACTATCAAAAAACACGAATTTAACTATTAATGCTCATTTGTATCAATGTGTGCTTTGTCAATATCTCAAATTATTTTTTGCACTGCTAGCATCTATTTATTTTTTTTTTTTTTTTAATTTGTAGGCGTCGCGTTTTAGTTTTGTTGTTTTGTATTGGCTTTTAGATTTAATTCTTTTGGCTATTTGGCGTTTCGCGCAAAAACGCATCCACACTCGCCAGGTTCACGCACCGAACTGAAACTGAGAGCATTGCGCTCTTTTTGAGGCCATTGCTTTGGGGAGCATGTTGCTCGCCACTTCGAAAACAACATTGGGGAGAGGTGATGGAGAGGGCAACATTACACATGCCAAGGAAACGCGCGCCAAGTTGCTCATTTAAATGCTTGGAAATGTATATATTTGCCTCTCTGACAGTCAAGTTTCAAAGAATATTCTTAAAACTAGGCACATTTTCAAATTGCATTAAAAAATGTTCAAATTCCATTTAAAAATATTTGATTGCTTTCTGTTAAGTTTACCAAATTAATTATAATAAGTATTTCCACAAATTCACTGAATTTCTTCACACAACAGTTGTCCTTGGTAATCGAATAATTGGGGTTGAACGTGTTTGTTGTTTGTTATTGGTCATAAAACACAGGGTGACCAGTGACAAGTGGAATTTAAAAATGTGTATTAAAGGCCAAAAAATATACTAAATCTAACACTTCCCTTGGTTATAGCTTGGTTACACTTTATTCGGTATTAAAACATAAGCGAACTTTTTAAAAAGATCTTTGCTTACTTTTAGTTCTGATATTAATTTTAATTTTATATAATTTGAATACAATAGTAATGTAACATGTTGCTGAAAATGGTACCCAATTGATGCTGACGATGCGATTATTGACTTTTTTTAGAAACGTTAACATAAAAATTAGAGCTATGTAAAATCAATCGTAGTTCTCACCAATTAAAAACTACTACTACTAAAATATGAATCTAAAACCTGTCATTATTAATTTAAAATTATTTCCCATCATTTTATTTATATTTTACTTACCCAAACCCGTTCAAATTACGCACTGTGATTAAAGCAGAAATGTTCGACAAGAAAGCTTTTCGTGTCACGAAAGTTATTGTGAATTTCAAGAAAGCTCCCAAAGTTTTGTAACAGCTTCAAATTTAAATGAGCTAATAACGTATCGTGTTCATCAATCAGGTTTCCATTAAGTTGATTTGCTAATTACCTTTAAATCATGAAAATTTGGGATTTTTAAGCATGAATGATTCAAAATAAACACTGTATTAGTTTTGGTTTTGTATATACAAAAATATCAATATATATTTATTTTATTTTTTTTTGTTTGTTTTTTTGTTGACATTAAATCATGGATAAGCGTACTTGTGAAATTATTTAAAATCAATTCATAACTTTAAAATGATTATTGCTTTAAAAACTACAAATAAAACTTAAATACGTAGTGCTTTTTAGTTTTTGTGTGCATTTTTTTTTGTTTTCATTCCATTCTTAGACATATGAACACTTAATGTTTAATTTAGCTTAGGCTAAGTGAATAATTTTACTATATTGTGTTTTTTTTCTGTTTTGTTTTGTTTTGTGGTTTTGTTGTGTTAAATATACATATAGAAATTGTACACTTATATAATAATATATTATATGCGTTTCAGTTTGTTTATATGTTGTGTTTGTGTGTGCTCATATATATATATATATATATATATATTTATATATACAAATTTATTTGCTTAGCAAATTATGGCAAATTAGTCTACAATAAAATGTTGCAAATACATGTGCGTTACATTAATTAATTGTTTGTATTGTATTTGTTAATTTCATATTCATTTTTCTCAGATATTCAATTGCCATTACTCATATACATATATCTCTTAATTACTTCTCCATGTCAGCGTTGACTTATCGTCTGTATTGTGGGTTTTTGTGTTCTGTTTGTTGATTGGTTAGTTTGTTAATTTGTTGTATAAATAAATATATGGATGAATTTGCCGCATTAAGCATTAGTCGTTTTAGTTTCTGCGCATTTGCCCTCAACTTATCAAGTAATTTTAGTTTATTAGTCAAGTGAATTGTGCTTGGCTTCAGCTCATGCATAGATTAGTTTGTTAATATTTGTCTCACGCTATGAATGATAATGTCTAAACCGATTGTACTGACGACTGACAGCGAAGTCTGTGTGTGTTTGTATATATTCAATTTGCCAACAATTTGTGTGATTTCTGCTTGAGTCTGGAGTCTATAATAAATACAATGTCCAACTTTAAGTTGGTCTGTAGCAAAAAAAATTAATCTAAATGGTATTTGTTGAATTCAATTTTGTGCAATAACTATTTCTATATATATATATATAGTGGACATTAAAATTATATTTTGTTTGTTGGTTTGTTTTTATAAATACACATATTTAAATAGGTATTGTTTTATGTTTCCTTTTTTGTTTGTGTTTGTGTTTGTGTTTGTGTGTTGTTAATGTTGTTGTTGTTGTTTGTTATACAACTAAAGTGTGCGGCGAGTTTTGAGCAAATTTCAAACTAAAAAAAAAACAAAACAAATATAGCGCGCGAATATGTAAATTTCAATTAAATAGTGTTTAAGCAGTGGAATTAGGAAACTAATAACTTTTTACTTAGCATAAATAATTTATAATATTTGTATATATATATATTTATATTATTATTATTATTAATAGAAACACTTAGCGTTTAAAACTGTTAGGGCGGGCGTGTGTGTATGAGAGAGCAAGCATGCAAGAGAGACAGAGAGAGAGAGTCAGTGACAAGGCGGCGATAGAGCAATTGCTCATCTCCATCTAAACTAGACTGCTACATCCTTCCCTGCTCTACTGTTGCTGCTTGTGACTGAACACTCGACTACTGCTTGAGCTGCTTTTGCTCGCAGCTGTGACTGCGGCTGCTGCTGTTGCCGTCGCTGTGGCGGTGGCGGTAGCGGTGACTGTGGCTGCCACAACCTCATCCTCATCACCCAGATACTCATCCGGCTTGTGACTAGAGGCTGGCGGCGTTAGGAGACTCTCTGGAGCGCGCAGTGCCGTCGCCGGCGAGGCCTGAGTGCGTGCGCGCATCGCATGCAATGCGTTTTGTGCCATCAGAAGTTCATCCTAAAGAGAGCAAAAGTAAAAGGATCATTTAGCATACAATTGGAACACTGATAACAACTAAATCGAGACTGTGCCTACTCGCTGATGATACTTACATACATATCCATTGTGGTGGTGTGCGTCTGAATGATGTGGGAATCATCGGTGACAATGTTGGGGCAGATGTGCGCAAGTCCAAACTTATTTGTGACCTGCTCGTTCTGTTCATTCATGTGCAGATAGGGCGCCTTCTTGGAGATGACGTGGAAGAAGGGCTCCATCCAGCGTGCACATGGATGCACTGTCTCCCAATCAAGTCCCGAGCAACGCAGAGCGGTCTCACTAAAAAAAAGAAAGAGTAAACAGTCAGTTCATCTGTCTATGGCAACTAATGAGATCTGCTCAACTTACCGATCGAATGTATGACTAATGGCAGCTGCGGCCAATACCGAGTACGGATAATTGGCCATGCCAACATCCAGTGTGCACAGATCGAGCAGCTGCGTTGTTTGCACAAACTCAAAGCCCGAGAACTGTGGATAGATGAAGGCATCATCAGCTTCTCCCGTCGCTGTCGCATTCGCAGCCGCAGCCTGCTGGCCAATTTGCGTCAATGAAGCAGGCGTACGATTGTTCACATTCAGTTGCATATAGACGCCCAACCAGCCAGTCACAGTCAAGGGGCAAATGTCCCAGCCAAGAGCCTGCAGCAGGATCTTCTCGTGCTGCAGGATATCCCGCTCGGTGCAGGCACCATCGGTGACATAGGCAAATTCGCAGATTTTGGGCGGATAGATTTCCTCCACTTTGGCAGCGACAAAGAGGCACGTGATGCCGATCAGCTGCAGATGCGTCTTCTGCACCTGACGCTCGCCATTCAGATAGCGATCGAGGTAATCAACGGCCAGATAAAAAGTCTCGCGATGTAGCTTATACACCTCGCACACCTCAATCAACCAGTCGAGCAATATAGCGCGCATGCGTGGCTGCAGACCGGGATGATGCTCCAGCATGCTGCTGCTGCGCAAATGCGAATCCTGCTCATCGCGCAAGCACATATTCTTCCACACATCGGCCGCATTGGCCCACGACAAGGCTGGCAGCGGGCATTGACGCAACGTGTACTCCATGGCTGGCGACATGCACTTGTAGTTGTTGTGGGGCGTGGCACTGTCCATTTGATTCAACTTCAGCACTGTGCGATTAGCAGCATAGCTGGGATCATGCAGTTGCTGTGTGGCGGTGGCCGGAGTGCGTTCACCATTCTGGCTGCAGCCCGTGGTCGTGGTGGTGGTTGAGGAGGCTGGCGAGGAGCTTGACGAATTGATTTGCTCATCCTCATCGTCGACATCCTCGTCGTCCTCATCGAACGAGTAATCCTCGCTACTATCGTCCAACACCTCTTCGTCGTCGATTTCATTCGTCTTTGACTGTTCCGCCGCATAGCGCACCACAACCGGCTGTTGCTTGTTGCCGCGATCGGGACTTGGCGGACTGTCTGGGCTGTCGGGCAGCGGACTGTGTGGCGCCTCCGACAGCTCTTCAGCTGGTGAGCTGCGAATGCTAAGCACATCCTGTGCCACTGCTGCCGCCAGCGCCGCTGTCGCTGTCAACGGTGACGTATACACCGAGGACTGATTGCTCTGATCGCTGCCGTAAGCCGAGGCTGGCACAAAGCGAAACTGTTGACGCTGTTGACGCTTGGCAGATGGTGGCTCAAAACCAAGTTCAGGATCCTGCAAGAACAGACATTTTAATGTTAATTTGTTAGTGATTTTCGATTATATTACAAAAAACATTTTTATGCACGCCGATCGATCTGAATGCAAAAGAAGAACAAGAAGGCAACTAGCTTTTGTCACAAGTCAAGTTAACTCAATATCGATACGTTATCGTTAATACCGATACATTAAATTGACCGGAATTCTTGCAAAAACTTTATAATCGATTATCATTTGTTGAATGTTTAATCGATTATCATCTTTTCTAAATCTAAAATACTCTTCTAGTATTCTAGAAGATTCTAGATTTCAACATAAAATTAAGTTTTGAAAATTAGTTGAATTATTACCATTTCGATGAATTTTCGCTTCTGTTCCAGCTTCATAATAACATGAACAACAATTTGTAGAAACTGGCCGAAACAAAGGAGCAAGAGAAACGCGTTTCAAAAGCAGCAAACAATAACAGGCAAAAACGTGTTTCGAATTAATTGGCAGACACTTCAAGGATGTCCCAATATAACAACAATTTATGAGGGCACGCCTGTCAAAAATGTTTTAATCCTGTCGAGAGTCGTATTATAGATGCACCCGCACAATGAGGAAACCACACACGTTATGTTTGTTGTCAGCTGGATGCTGGTTTCTAGCTCCAAATTCCTGTTACAGTTTCCAGTTAACAATAACAGTTATAACAATAGCACTTTTATCTTGCCGTTGAGCGTGGGATCGAGAGAGCGAGTTAAATTTTGAGATAGAGTTTGAGATTGATGTTGAGGTTTCGAGAGTGTGTGTGTGTATTGCACTTTTGCTTTGTGATTTATTTAGTATAATTTAGCAGCAGTCTTTGGTTTTATCGTGATTAGTTCTTTCTTTGGTATGATAAAAGTCTTTTGTTTGCACTTAAAACATTTTAATCGCTGCTGTGCTTGATGTTTTATTTATTTTTTGGCGAAATCCGGTTCTTAAATTAGGTTTTTGCACTCGGTTTTTATATAGTCGTCAGTCTTTCTTGTGCAACTGTGCTACGATTATTTTGTACTCTTTAATTTCGCTATTATTATTGTATTATTCGTTGGCTCAGCAACAACGATTCATTTTCTTATTTTTGGTTTCTTTGCATTTCAAAATATTTGGTTTAATTTGATCTCCGCTCTGAGCTGTCGTGTACCAAACGCGTTGACTTGCGCTGTGCAACTGAGCTCATCGCCGCTCGTTCCAGATCGTCGATCCCCTGATCGTTAACTTCGTCGTCGTCGTTGTCGACGTCGTCGGTTTTGTTGTTGTCGCTGTCGTTATCCTGCTCAGCGATGCAGTGGAAAATAGGGGTTGCTTTTGCTCGCATAGCAATGCAACGGTGAAACAGGATCGACCTCTCTTTCTATCTCACTCTCTCTCTCTCATTATCTTCTTCTCGCTTGCACTCGGATTCGATTTCTTAAGACGCCCGTTTGTTGTTTTTGCATTGCAGTTTGCGTCTGCCAGTTTATCAGCCAACAAATCCCTCTGACGGCTGCTGTCGCTGCCGCTGCCGTTGATCCTTTTTACAATTATTTTTGTCAACTACTCCAGGTAGACGACAACGTTAAGAAAATCACTACCTACTACCCTAAACTCCCTACCATTATCGCCTTTTTGGCTCGAGCTGTCAAGCTGCAGCCTAAGATCTTGGCTTCAAATATTCTTCTTCTTCATTTTTCTTCAATAAATTATCTTTTGGCAAAGGTCTTGAATGCGGTCCAGTCCACTAATGCAGCATGTGGGGTGTTGCTAAAGGCAAAATGTAGAGCGGGGCTAATGGAAAGAGACCGTCACAGAGAAGATGCAGGAAAGGAAGGACAATGGCAAGAAAACACAAATACCCCATTGTTGCATTGGCAAAAAAAAGTCAAAGAAATTGCGGAATGAATTCGCAATAAATAATATAAGGCAGAGCAGGTCATAGATTTTCACATAATATGATATCATCTGCAACTCGGAAAAAATTTTTAATATAGCAAAAGAAAACACAAAGATTCCCATAAAATTCGCAGAAATTTGAAAAAAAAAAATCGTGGATATAAGATCAACCTTATAGAAGAGCCTCATAAATTCAACAATAATATAAATATTTTTACATTGAGTCCACAAAATAATAAAAATCATTTCAGCAAAAATTCTTCCTTTTTTACATTTCTAAAATACTTTTTAAACGACTAACAATTACTTTGCTTATCAACATGAAATGGAACCTCGGTTGAAGCTCAGTGAAGCGTTACAAGACTTTGGGTTGAATGCAACCCCCCAAAGAAAGGAGCTGTCAATCTCGCACATCATAAAAGCTTAACAATCCCTGCCGGGCGAAGGCTCATTAAAGATTTTCACATAATTTGTAGGAAAATAAGCTGCATGAAAATGAGGGAAATAACGTAAATTTTTATGATATTTATGTGACAGATTTAATTGCTTGAGTAGGTTTTTGCCAAAACTCCACCCTAACTAAGAAGCGAGAGTAAGAGCAGAAATGAAGGAAGAAATATAATGTGTTTACCTGGTAAATAGGCAGAGAAGAAGAAGCGCATGACAAATTTAATTTCTTATTCTTGGCATAAAATGTTACCCTTACCCTAAAGGCAAATGGAAATAGAAATGGAAATGGACACATGTCATGGAATGTAATGTAATTAAAATCAAAGCGTGCAATGGCATAAGTTACACAACCATATCTTTGACTGGTCAACATCTGTCGTTATGTCTGCTCTGTGTCTGGTCAAGCGTAGCGTAAGATTTACGAATTTCTTGGCAAATAAATGTGCAAGCTAAAGCCGAGCATGTGAACCCGAGTGATTGCATTGATCCCCGTGGATCTTGTGTGTTGAGCTCTGCGGATTTACTGAGCGGTAAAGCAAAGTGGGTTGAGTAAGTGAGAGGGTTGCTGCTCAAGTTTAACAAGGGTTAAACTGGGTTGCCCTCTTTTAGCATTTGTCTCAAGATTTGAATTTCTCTCGCTAGCAAAAATATAATTATGCACTCAACTGAACTGCAGCAGGCAGCTGCTCGCGATCTCAATCCCTGCTTAGATAACTTTTACTTGGAACCCACGAGGACACCCAAAACATCACTCGAAGTATCGCCAGGAGTTCGTTTTAGAAAAAAAAGCATCAGCATTAACAACAACAGCGGCAGATGATGCAATCGACAATTGTCCCCGACAACGTCAACGTCAACCTCATGGTTGTCCTCATCGTCATCCTCATTCTTAGCACTCTGTTGTCCATTGTATTGTGCACTCCAACCAATATACCCTAAAGTCCTAGTGCGCTTATGTGTCGTAATCTTTCGTCTGCTGTCGCCGCTTCGATCGCCCTGTAAATACCGAAACACCTTTCCTTTTTTTCTTCTTCTCCTCCTCGCTCCTCGCTTCTTGCGTCCCTGTCCTCGTTGTCGGACCCCGAGACGCAGGCGTCGCTTAGCGTACGCCTCGAACCTCGAACCTTGGCGTGGGTCCAGGTGTAACTTTTGTTGTTACTCTGTGTGTGTGTGTGTGTGTGTAATATCGCATTGTGCTCGTAGTTCGAGTTTCTTGCATTCGCCCCCGACCAACTTCTTTCATAACATTTAATTTCGTATCGCAGTTTGATAATTGTTAATATGTTGCAATAGGCAGCTGCAACATGCAGTGGCATAAGCTAATTTCCTCAAGAATTTCTAAGCAACTCTGAAAAGAACTCATAACTTTTCTAATGATAAATGACAAGCGCGTTGACCATCTTCAGAATAAGTCAAACAGCAATATTTTCTCTTTGCTGCTAATAAATGATATGCAAACATGACGTATTTCCCAAAGGACACACTGGCCGCAGGACAATAACAAACACTCATATTTCCCGACCAGCTAAGAACTGACCCTTGGTCATCAGCACCGACAAGGGGTTAATGCTTTCCTTTTTAACATTTTCCGCGGTTGTCCAAGACATGACATTGCACATATTTTGTGTCATCATCAACTTCATTATGGAAATTCCTCCAGTGGCAATTTCCACTGTCCGAGCGGGAAAAGAGTCGCCTCGTGTCGGATTGTTGAGTGTAATTAATCATGCAATTGGTTAGATTCCATGACAAAATGGATTAAGTAAAAGGTTCTGCGGCTTCAATTGTTGCGGTATTTACGCAAAATTGCAGCGGCATTAAAGGGACAGCTAAGCAAATGAGTTTTGAGTGTGAAACCGAATCTGACAATGGGCAATTGGGGAAGGATTTGCAATCCTTAATGATAACATAATATGATATTAATGAAAGATAAAATGAAACTAAAATTTTGTTAAGAACTGCCAGTCTTAGCTTATAATTATCCAATATTGAATAATTACATATTTTCCTTTAAAGATATTGTTTATTTGTTTGGTTTATAACCAAATAATATATAAAGCTTGTCTATTAATTTTTAACTTTTCGTCTTTTCTTCTTCTGGATTTATTATGCTTTAAAAATGTAGTTCCCACACAGCAGATAGACCACTCCATGTTGTCATATTATAATATTATTACCCCAAACTGACAATTCTTTCGCACGATACACAACTGTCATTAAGCTTGTGTTTACCTATCAAACTAAATGAAATCCTCTTAGAAAATGGAAAACACGTCAAATTACATCAATTTTTCCTTGTCTATTCCAAAATGGGATGCATGACGATGATGCCTGGGAATCGGCTACTAAAACAAAATGGAACTTGAAACCGAAACCAAAATCAAGTTTTCTCAATGTGTCTGGTGACTTGACAGAAATCAAGCACAAGGCTCTGCACTTGATTGCAGCCGAGATGAGCCAAGGACCGAGTCGAGAATCCCAACCCGCAGCGGTATTCAATAAATATCCCTTTTTCGATGGAAAAAAGCAGAGAAAGAGAAGAAAAAGGGGCTGGTATAGGTCGACTGGTAGGTTGTGCTGATTTCATGCTTACAAGATCCAAACAAAAAAACACGCAAAGAAGCAAGCAGTCTACACATATCACGCACAAAAGGGTTACATTACACTGACAAATTGGTAAAATAATACCATAATTTTTATCCTTTTGCGTACGCTAAACAAATATTGTATAATATTTCAAGCTCAAAACAAAAAATAATGTAAGAATGCAAACGAATCCCCAGAATAATTAAGGACGAAAACCATAACGTCCCATAAACAGATGACACACTACAGAGCATTCGTCCCTTTTCTTACTGTCGCGATAAGAAAATGATTTGCATAAAAGTTTAACGGAAATCTAATGAACAGAAGGAACTACATTTGCATATAAGGATCCGATCGGATCGTCAAGGAAAGGTGTCCCGTTTTTTAAGACCGGTAATGCAACTCAGTCAGCCAGTGAGTACATCGACCATTTTTCATTTGCTACTGCACAAATGTCGTCTCGATGAATATTTAATTAGATAGAGGAAGGAAACAGCATTGGAACGTCGCGTCGTCGCGATCCTTTCGCCAAAGGATAAGGAGTGCAACCCCGTAGTGCGCCTGCGGTGCGTTCTTGTTGTGGTTAAGGCGTCTTCTCGTACCATCAAGTATCATCATCATCGTCCCATTTCTTGATCTAGTTCCTACACGCGTTTAAGGGCGCTTCTTCTTCACGCACGACAAACCCGTCTAAGCTAACCTAACCTATAACTACAATTTCAAAAACTTCTTTGCCGCCTTAACGGACATTTTCGCCAAGGCCTTGACTTTAGGTCCTGCGCATAAAACCCACCCCTGGAGCCGTCTCTCAAGGTGTGCGAGCATGCGCAACGTACTCAAACTTTGCCGTCGCCGTTGCCGTCGTCGTCTGTCCTTTTGTCGTATTGTCCTACTGTGCATATGCTCAACATATTGCAAGAGCATTGGAATTCTTAGCCATCGGCTCTTGGGGGGCGCTGAGGCAAAACAGTTGAGCGAAATGTGGAAGGAAAATAAAAAAAAAAAAACCAAACACACAACAGAGAGCAAAATGACATTTGTTTTGCAGCATTAAACTGGGGTAGAGTCGTTTGCAAAAACAACCCATAGTTGATATAGCATACATATAAAAGTGTTTCTGCAAGTTCATTGCTCGCTGCCTTCCCAGTTTTTTAAGGTTCCCTCGAAAAGAAGTTGAAGCAAAAAATACAAAAAAAAAAAAAAAAAAACAAATTAAGAGAAAAAGTACACACAAGCATTTGCTTGGAAATCCTTTGCACCAACACAGCTGCCTGTCTATCACATATAGCACAGAAGCCAGAGAGGCCGCAGAGATCAGACTGTGGATGTTGTCTGTTCTGGTCTTTCAGGCTTCCCATTGTGTTGCAGACCCTCTGATTGCAGCTACTTGAAAACGCAGCAAGCAACGCACCAAAAGTCCACGTCCTGACTTTCGAAAATAGCGAACCGCTAAATGAGCCTTTTCATAAGTAGCATTTATTTTTGGGCTGATCTTGCTGCATTGTGTATGTCTTCTCGCATATGGGTTCTTTGGATGCATCTCAACGATAAATGCCCAGTAGCCAGAGATACGTGACTAACGGCTTATTTGGTCACAGCTCAAGCAACGAAAGATCAAAGAACTAAATGTAACCAGCATATTTACTCGTTAACAAGCCAAATTGTTGTTCTTGACTCGTTTGCATAGGATTATTTCAGATAGACATCAATCATAAATCCAAGAATAAAACTATTAAAGACCCCTTAGAAGTAGGTTGTAAGTTATTTAAATGAATATTATGAGCCAATTAAATAAATATGCTTAGAATTCCTAATGAATGAACATCACTAATATTTATTGATCACGTGGATCATTGTGATCATGAGCAGTATCAGTGATCGTTGCTGATCACTTTATAATATTTCGGCAAAAGTTAATAATTCTAAGAACTCAAATTTTTGAGAAACTTCACAAGCAGTTCACATATAATTTAAACAAATATTGTCAACCAATTAAATAAATATGGATGAAGATCACTTTATATTAATTGGTGATCACTTGGAACGCAGATAAGTTTCTAATGTTTAATGCTTTTTAAATAAAGAATACAGTACGAGCACAATCAACGATCCTATGAATTCATTTCATTTCTGCATTAAATATCAGTATTGATCATTTGATCACTTTTTAATAAATGACACTATCGCTTTTTACGTAAGGAATAGAATACTGTAAATATTCAGCTAAATTAAACACGTTAGACAAAGCACAAATTGTAATTATATAATAGCACCTAAATGAACAAATTTAAGATCATGAATGAATGAAATTTAAATATTGTACGTAAGAATAAATATTAAAATGGAACATTAACGTTATCAACAATGAAGACTACTTTTGAATAATCCAATGATCACTCGTGCAAAACGTACGCAATGAAGATAAGCATGGAAATTTTGATGAGTAATTGTGCAAATACAATTGTGATCAGCTGTTTGAGTTAGATGAATATTTTCCACAACCACAATCGCATTGAAGTCATAATTTCAAAGCTTATAAATAGACATATTCGAAGTGGAGCTGATAGGAAATGAAGCTTATACAACTATCAAACTAAAGTGAACGTTTTTATTTGCGAAATAAAAATGTAATGAAAGTGTTTTGATCACTTTAAAAGGAAAACATTCAATCACTGGCGCTCGATTTCCTGTTTTAACGAGAAATAGACAAACATTTATGCACAAATAGATGACCTAATGCTAAAATCAAAGTCTAGCAAACAAGAAGAAAGCTGACGATTGCACTGCACTATTCATTCATGCCAAGATCGTTTGGGTCATTGACAAGGCGGATAGACTCTTGGCATTTCCTTGATAAGATTGCGCAGCTCACACTGATATCAGTCAGAGGCGCCACATTCACAGAGAGTGAGAGAGTGAACTATATTGAGGCTAATAGTGTAACTGAGCTGAACCTCTTCACGTTTCTTCATTAATTGCATTCATAAACCTTATCGAAATGGGGGAATATGAAGAGGCGGGGAGCAAACTCACCTTTGATGAAGAACGACGCTTGCGCTTGTTGCTGCCAGTTGCAAATGTGGCAGAAGTTGCATTTTTTTGACTATCACATGAACACATATCCGACGTGGTGGATACACTGCTCCAAGGCCAATGATGAGTTGAGGTTGATGTTGAGGATGTGGCTGCTGCTGCTGCTGCTGCTGATGCTCCAGTGCTGCTGCTGCTACTGCTGCAATCGATGTTGTCGATGCTGTTGATGCTGGCGGGGGTGACTATCTGCTCTTGGGATGCATTGGCGGTGGTGCTGCGGCTGCTGCTGGTTGTGTTGGCACTGCAAGGAGAAAGCAAAGCAGCAACATTTTAGTACAGTTATAGAAATTTGCAGAGAAATTCAATGCCACTCAATCACGAGAAAAAGAAATGTGCCTATAGGGGCGTACCTAAAAATACAAGACACATAAATTCATTGAATTTTGACAGGCACCCATCGACTACATTAACATCTAACATCCGGGAAATTGTAATCGAGAGCAGCACGTCTCACTCTTCTTTTCTCTCGCTGAGACCCTTCTTCAAGTTGGGAAAATTAAGCAATTTTGGCAAATTTGCATGCACATTATGCATTATGCATAATAGAAGGAAGTGTTTGCCTCCTTTTTTTCTCGGCAGATGTTTATCTCTGTTTCAAGCAGTAACGAATTTTCTTGCGGCAAGAAGAAAAAAAAAACAAAAAAAAAGGAGGAAGCTGCTGCACTTCAAGCAATTCGTTTCGCGAATTTTTGCAATTGGAGAAGTTTGGCAAGATGAGGATTAACCCTTGACGCAACTCGTAACTGGCAACAAAAGGTGCTATGGGGTTCATTAAAGAAACGTCTATGTTCCCGACAAAATATATAAAAAGGGGCTGCTGCACATAAATTCAAATGCTACGACCAACAAATCTTGTTGATGCTCCTTCGAAGTTGTTGTTGCTGCTGCTGCTGCTTTATCGATCCCGTTTAATGGTTTAATGAACAAGAAAAAGTAATCACGTAGTAAATTACAAGGAAATGGAATCGCTTAGAAATGAGTTATGATCGAGTCCTCGCCGATTGAACAAAAAAGAGGTCCACGAATCCTCTCGCAGACTAATGGCGCGTACGTGCTAGCGACCGCACACAAGTTTCTTCTTTCTTTTCTCTTTTTGTCAACCTTAGGTCAGCAGAAGAAGGGTGTAGTTATAGGTTGTTGCTTGGTTAAAGGTTCAACCTCGCTGTCAACCCGAACCAAAAAATTTGTCAATTTTGCTCCCGGTGAAAGTTCATTCAATCAATTTCCTTCGTCGTTGTTATTTATATTTTTTTATTTTGCGTCTTGTGAAAGGCTCTGCTGATGCAGCGTGGAAATTTTTGTGTTGATCTGCAGAGATCTGGGTGTGAATATCGTAGGTAGAGAAAGCGGCAGCTGTAACATCTTAAGGGACGGCATTTCTTTTGGGGTAACTGTGAGATTGTCGCAAACAAATCATTGAAGGCCAATGCAATGATACGTGAAAGGTAGGAAAATTGTAAAATACGACTATGTATTGCATATTGATTAGCACTCGGAAAAATTGAAATTAATGGGAAATCTATCATATATCCGACGTTGTGGAGTTTAGGTCAAATGTAACATTCCTAAATTTGTTATTCATATCAAGTCAGCTAGGATCCTTTTGCCTTCGTGATTTTCATTATATTTAGAGTATCCCACATCTTAAAGATTTTCTTAGATTTGATAGTTACTTGGCGCATATTTTTAATATGATACCATATTGATAATATGCAATTCTTGTAATTTATATTTTAATAACGAACTGCTAAATATAGTGTAATAATTCTAGTATTTATTCAAGTTTCGTGTAGAAATTTAAATTAAATAACTGTATTTACTATATTAAGATAATTATTAAGTTGCTTTATACATTATTCAAGCATTTTTCTCAATTCGCTTCAACTCTAACCTAACTCTCGCTGCGCTCAAAAGTATGCAACACAATCTGCATATAACCTCAAAACCAAAATGTGCAACTTGATCAGTTGATGATTGAGAGAATTCCGTTATACTCGTAGCTTTAGCGCAGAGTTGACATATTTCGCCTCGCTACATATACCAATAATTATGTCGCACACATGTTGACCACGAATTATGTCCATAAAATGGACTATCACTTAAGTGATCGCGGATGAAGTTGGACTGAGTGAGTGAGTTGACATAGTGCGAGGGTCGCAACTGACGATGCCAAATGACTGGGCAATTATGCAATTATATTGAAGCGCGCACTGTGGCCCAAGGGGGTCAATTAATTGTCCTGGCCAGGACATGACAAAAACTAAAAAGCCACAAAGTATATGGAGAGTATAACTACTTTTCATGTGCGTTATGAAAACATTATTAACATGCAACATGACAAAAAAGCGACACAATGATGTGACAGTCTCTCAACATTCCCTCGACAGCGACTAAACACTTTTCTAATGACTTTTTCGCGCGCAATTATTTACTAATCACACGCAGGACATACGCAGGACGACCCTCGCCTATATATGATGCATCGGAATGCGTTGTGCAAAGGAATGCGAGGCGGTTGCGCGTTGCACATTGAACGTTGCGCCACTTGGTTATCAAAGGCAACTTATTTTAACACCTACAACAGCTGTTCGATTGTGCGTTGTCCTGTTTAAATTGGGAATTTTGGGAAAAGCGAGTGAAAATGCATTTTAGATTATCGCACTTGGCTTCAAAGCAAAAGACATTCGACTACTGACTGCGGGTAGTCGCCACTTGCGGGTAGTCAGCCATAACCAGTTGGTCCGTCACTTTATAATTACGGGAATGTTATTATTAGATAAACATCATAGCGACTGACTTCTGCCTTCTCTTCTACCAGGATAGTTGTGGTCCTCACTTTGGCGGTAAGGAAGTGAATGTCGTGAATTGTGTCGCCACAGGAAGTCAGTTAGAAAACAAATTGGAAAAGACAGCAACTCACAGTTGGCTTTTCAATTTTATGTGGGGTGTTAATTGGTTGGTTTGCCTAAAATTCAAGGAAAAGGAAGTCAAGACGTCTAATGCGAGTAGGAAATTAGACATCAAAGAGAGACAGAGAGAATTTAAATAATTACCTAACTAATGGAAGATCATTTTAACAACATATTAAACTAAATAATTTATGATTTCTTAATACTTTTTATTAATTACGATAAACGCCATTGGGCTGTGGAAAATTAAATACAATATTTTAATATTTTACAGGTTTTTAAAACTTAATAAAAAATTTTATAAAGATCATGAAAATACTTGAATTTAAAATAAAAATATTCAAATGGAAAGGAATACTCACCTCTTGGCATATAAATCCATAATTGTACGGCCTTGATAAGCCGTTGAAGTTTTTAAATAATAAATTTATAATTTTTGGAATATGTTGAGCTGCTTGGTAAGCAGTGAATGTTGTGCAGATTATGTAAAGGAACTGAAATAAAATAAATGGAAATAAAAACAAATTAAAAAAAAGTATAAAAATGTCGTAATTCTTATCTGAGCACGGACTCGTCATATGTTTCGCTTTTTCACGATTTACAGAAGTTAGCGATAGAACTGGAAGGTTCTTCAAGGACCCACATAAAACCAAAGGAATAACAACATGTGGAAACTTAGGGAACTCAGCATGTGGTCGTGGTCCAAGAGCAAGAAATGGACAACGGATCAGCGAAAACCCAAAACAAATTTGTTTACGTGCACATTTTGGAAAAAAATAGAACCAAAGTAAATATTGAACAGCATTTTATGATGATGTAAAATGAACGTGTCCAAAGCCAAGCCAAAGTCGGAGATGCATATTCAAATTACATTCGGGTATAACATAGATAGGCAGGGGTCAAGTATTGGATTAGACAGGTAGCCCACTGCAAAATAATTTATAGAATTTCCACGAGTCTCGATTAAGTGGCTCTTCCTGTCTTGGCCGGCCATCCTGCTGACGATGGCGCTGATGGTGTCAGGTGTTCCTTGGGAGTGGAGGCGACATTCAACGGCGCATGCGCAACGTCAACCGTCAGCGGTCGGTCGCTTCTCTGTTGTCTAGTGGAGGTTTTTACAACAGGCGACGCATAATTATATCGAGCTCTAATATGGGAGATCAATGCACCTGTTGTTGTTGATGGTTGATGGCTTTTCATGTGGCTATTCGCCTTCTGTCTGCGGGCAGGTGAATGCCACAGCAGCTGTTGATACTTCGAACTCAAAGTCGAACTCGCAACTCGTATCCGAACCCCTCTCTCTCTCTCACTTGGCCACGTTATGCAGGCTGCTGCCCAAAAGGATTCCTTGTGTCTCTGCGTGTTTTGTATTTTTTACTTTATAGACAACATTTCGTCTTACAATTCGATGTAGTTGCAACTTCAATTGACTTCCCCTGCGCTAATTGCTCCGCGCATTCGTATCCTGTCGCGTTTCCTTGTTTCCCTCTGTTGCTTCTCTTTTTGTTAATGTTGTTGTTGTTGTTGTTCCTGTGTTGTTGGCTTTTCCTTCTCTCTTTTCCGGCCTCTGCTGCTGCTTTGTGACATATGGGCTGGCGTTATTTTTGCCACGATTTATGTGCCGCTTTTGTCTGGCATTCACTTTGACACCTCACCAGCCTGGGATATGGATGTATGTTTGCTATAACTACCCCATTTTTACTGCTTTTTAGTTAACGACTTTCGTTTCTCTCAATTTCTCCACCTTTTGCCGCCCATTCTTACACAATTTCCAGCCAGTTTTTCAACCATCATTTTCACACTAATTGCGGATATGCCTACTAATTAATTGCCTTCTTTTACTTTTCTTCGTTTTATGGTTACATTTTTCTTCCTTTTACTTTATTTTTTGCTTTCTCATTTTTCCCATTCCTGCTCCAAATTGTTCCTGTTTCATTTGAAGTATACATTCATTTGATATTTTAAGAATTTGCTCGATCGTTTATAATAAAGAATTCCTTCTTAAAAAAAGATTTGCAATATATTGTGTTAAATTCAAATGCCATAATATGATAATACCACCATATTATAAAGTTAGTCACTTATGTTGAAATCCCTGTTGATTAGACTCATTTGATCAGCTATAATCCTAATGATAATTGATTGTGATTTTAAGGATGTATTAATAATAAAGGACTCGCAATGTGACGTCTTGTTTAGTTCTCAGAACTGACCAGATTAATAGCTGCAACTAACAATAATAAATGACTTACTAATTGCAATAGCTCTCTGGCCACACACGGCATCATCTATTTGAGGGGGAAGAAACTCGGACTAGACTAAGTCAAGGAGCCTTAATGAAGATTAAGTTGTGTGTGGACAGAGAGGAAGAGAGAGAACAGAATGCAATCTGTTCTCTAGTCGCTATCAAGTTAGCGAGAATTATGCGGCGACAGGTAAATACACACAAATATGAATACATATTGTACATGGATGCGCAGGATGAGAAGGTGGAGAAGGAGAAGCAGAAGCAGAAGCAGAATGAGAGAGTGGAACATGAAAGGCGCTTTCAATCTTCCCAGAGCCTAATTAGACGACGCATGAGTAAATTGTTTACCTGGGGCCAAGGTCAAAAACAATGAGATGCGAACGGATTTAACTGGAATTGTTTTCGGCAGAGGAGGAAGCAAATTTTCTTGTACTACAATTCATATTTATTTTGTGCGTGTTGTGTGTGTGTGTGTGTGTTTATGTGCAACACACAATTTCCCACAAGGAAATTGATAAAGATACTCGCAGCAAACGCGCAACTTGAGGCAAAAAAAAACGCAGAATGTCGAAAAATGCGCAAAATGTGAAAAGAGAGCAAGACAGAGAAAGAGAAACCCAGAGAGAGAGAGAGAGAGAGCGAGACATGGAGAATCGCAGAGAGCGAGAGAGAAGAGCAAAACAGGTCCCTGGTCTTTGGTCTCTGGCCCTCTTGATCCCTTGCCGAATTCCGAGACTCGTCTACAACTTCTGCTTGCTTTGCTGTCTACGTCGCTGTCTCAAGTCGCTGCAATTTTTGTGCGTCCTTTTTCGGTGTGTATGCCTCGAGTGTGCGTACCTGGTGTGTGTGTGTGTGTGTGTGTGTGTGTGTGTGTGTGCGAGTGTGCGAGTGTTGAATGTATTTTGAGTTGTTTGTCGTGTTGCTGCCGCCTGCTTTTGTTGTTGTGGTTGTCGTTGTTGCATGCATTTTGGGCTGCGCTTGCACAACGAGTAAGATACATTCCTGAGATACTCAAGATAAATGCATATCCATATACATGCATTCATATGGTTTATATATATATATATATACATGTAGCGTGGATTGAGTCTGGATTGTCAATGCCAATGGCTCCTCCTCATCCTCTTCGCCATCCCTCACCACCCTGTTGTTGTCCCTGAAGCACGACTGCAATTAGTTGCAGCTCTAAGTGCCTTGGCGCTAAAATCAGCGCAAAATTAAAAGCTTTTTAGTACACGAATTTTGAAAACAATGAGCTTTAACTTAAGGTGACTGAAAGTTTTAACCAAGATCATAGCAAAGTGTGCAATCAAATGCACTAAGGAAAACTCTATAGTAAAAAGATTTGTAACTTTAAACGTCCTTTACGCTTATTATTAACATCAGAGCTTTAAGCTAAATTTAAGCGAGAAGTTATTGAGTTTCTTTTAATACTTAATAAATTGAAATAGATTTTCTATGCTCTACATCATTAATATTATATCAATTGTATACTAACTAAACATTTGAAAGCTTTGCATGTTTCAGATATAACCTTTTTATTTATGTACAACTCAGGCATATGTTGAGCAACATATGGCATATGGAAAACAGTTTCGTAAGCACAATGCCTAATATATGCATAGTACTCACTATCGTTGAAGCAATTAACCCAAAACTATTTCTCTCAGCGCATTCCTAACTAAATGTATCTGTATCTAGGGCTCTGCTGTCTGTCGCTGTAAACGAGCATGTAAAAGTATCTGTGGCAACTAAGTGCACACAGTGCGCCGCAGTGCGTGTGAAAGTATCAACGAGGAGACCAAAATCACGAAAATACAAAAACAAAAAAAAAAGAAGAGAAGAGAAGAGAAAAAGTTCGTTCTTCAATGGGCAGCCGTTCCAGGAATTGCCGGCCTTGAAGTAGCCGTTAGGCCATCCAGACTCAACGATGCGCTCAATTGATTATTTAGTTTATATTTAGCAGCGTCGTTTTAAAGGATGTGACTGCTTCAAGTGGCCGTCGCATACATATATCCATATCTATCTCTCTCTCTCTGTCTCTCTCTCTCTCTCTCTCTCTGTCCTCTCTCGATCCTTTTGCGCCTTTGTGTGTTTGCACGAGAATAACTGGAAACTGTTTATCATTGTTGTTTCTGCTTTCGGCTGCCCTTTCGCAGCCTGCGTTTCAATGTGTTCCCCCCACTTGGTCCAGGTCCATATCCACATCGTCCACATCCACAGCTAGGGCTTCTCTCAGCTTCGCCGTCCTCACACTTTTGCAGCGACAAAACCGTCGCCAGACAATGAAAAATGCTTTTCGATACATGAGATCGTAGTCACGTCGTTGTGGCCGTCCCTATTCAATCCCATACTATACTATATAATATTTGTGAGGCAAACCAAATAGTTTCCAGTCCTCTATTATGCATATAATTGAGAATTTTTACTTGGAATTCTCTGTAGGCCAAAATAGGCAGGTGAAAAAAAATCTTGAAAAAATATAACAAATGAGTTTAATATGTGGAAATATTTCCTTTTGATTTTCTGCCGCATCACTTGACCAAGAGAGCATTAATAAGTGTTGAGCAAATATCAAAACGGTGTTGCAAAGTACCTGCAGTTGAAAATGTGAGAGAAGGAGGGCAGGATATATTTCAAGGAGTTTGCAAAGGAAACCATTAGCAAGCAATTGAAATGATACAAGGTTTATGCCATGAACTGATAAAGGAATGGATTGCATCAATTACTTTAAACTGAAGAAGTATGTAAATTTAGTTACTTTTATGAAAATACGATCATGATTATAACTAATTTAGAAATAATTTGTAAATATTATTTGAAATAAATGAAATTTGAATGGCAGAATTTTTTGAGAAAATATACATGATCCTGATTTTAAATTCTTTTTAGTTAACATTTTGATTAGGGAATTAATTAATTGTAATTATGATATTATATGAGGTTACAATAAGAAAATTTCTTATTATGAAAATATGTTAAGCATTAAGATTTTAAATTCAAAAAATAATACTCATGATCATGAAAACATGAACGCGTAAGCGCATAAACAAAGCAATTAGACTGCATCATTGAGGGATTTTATGGCTTCATGTTTTTCGGCGTGCTAAAAGTTTTCTAGGCTTAAAAGCCTTCACAAAAGTGAAAACCCAGTTGTAGTCCCCTGATATGCTGATCTATCTGTAAGATAGTGAAGAAAACACATGTATCTGTGTCTAACAACCTGATGACACAACCTTCGGATCGCATTGCGCCTGTCCTCCCCTACCCTTCACAAAAAGCAACATTTGTAGCCAGTTTAGCACAGGCCCCCAACACATACAACAGAATATTGCTTATAGTGAATAACAACAAAACAGAAAAAAAACAAGTATTTTGCAAAATGAAACAACAACAAAAAACATAAAGAAAACGTCAATTTATAAAAGCAAGACGCAAAAAGCTACAAAGCAGAAAAACAGCCACAACAAAAAATGCAAAAGAGCGCAAAATACACATACAACAATAACAACAACAACAATAACAAAGCAAAAATGAGCGAGCGAACAAGAAAAAAAAAGAAAGTCGCAAAAATGAACAAATTGTAGCAGGTAAATTGAAACAAGCAAAAGAAGGCAATAGCAAAAACCAACTGCTAAAACACACACATACATACGCAGTCACACATACACATAAATATCAATGAACCCCAAGCAGAGGCAAAGTTAAACTCGATGCTCGGTGTGACACCGCAGCTTAGACCCCACAGCTATTCTACGCATGAGTGTGTGTATGTGTGTAACGCCTTCTCTAGCCGGCAGCTAGCTGGGCAAGCAATAGCAAAGTCACCACGTACTACCAAAAGATTTTTGCGCCACTTTTGACATAATTCAGTTGCTTGCTTTATGTCTGTCTCTACATGCGGCGCGCGCGTTTGTCTCTTACTCAGTTTTATTTATTTTCTTACTTGTTTGCGCTCTACGCTTTGCTCGCTTGCTTCGCTTTCGTCAAGTTTTCAAAAGGTTCAACTCGATGTTGTTTTAGTTTTTTTTTTTTTTTGCTTTGAACTTTTCACGTCGGCGCAGCGCATATCTCAAAAGCACAGCGTAGCAGCGCAGTCGGCATCAACAGCGACTGCGACGAATGTATGTACGTAGCATGTACTAAAAAGTTTTTGTTTGTTTTTGTTGTCGAGAATGGTGAAAGAAAAAGTGGACGCTCAAAATTGCGCTAACGTCGACAGAGTACGTTGACGACGACGTCAACAGCGACGCCTCATTCTTCTCGTTATTCTGATTGGAATAAAACGGAAGAGTGCTTTTCGTTGTGTGCGTGTGACGTGACTGAGAGAGAGAGCGACAACTGAACTGGGCAGTCGGGGAGCGCGCTCACAGATGTTCCGTGTGAGTGTGTGCCTCTGTACATGTGTGTGTGTCATTGGTCGTGGGGAAAAAATGGAGAGAACACATAAGTAAAGTGGCGCGAATTGGGCGTTTGGTTGGCGCATTTTTGTTTTACCGCCCAAAATCTATTCGGATGGCGGGAAAAAGTGCAATCGGGCGGGAGACGACATGAACACACACCATCATGCGAGTCCGATTAGAAAGTGCCGGTTCATGTGGGTAGGCGAATTGCCAATAAGACTAATCGAATAACAGCGAAGCTGCAAATCTGCAAAACGATATTAGTGTGTAATTTGCATAGAATAGGCAACTGGGTCAACTAAACCTTCACCACAATAGCAATGCCTACATTTTACATTACCAACAATCACCGTTCACTGATCTTGCAGATAACTCCTTTGCGATCCTTTAAAATGCGCGAACATTCCTATTGGAACCATATTAACGACAAACAATCCTTCCAATTTGCAGCTGCACTTCCACCCTGTTGTATTTCAACCGTTACTGACATTCCAATCGGAACGTAACGGACATTCCATATTGACAAACAGAACTAGGGATGGATGGAAGGCGTCAACGTGCAAAAATTCTAATAAGAACAATTTGGCAAACGTTCCTGTTTTATTTTATTGGGGCCTTGTTGTATTTGTAGCAAAAAATGCAAAGACACGACGACACACTCGCACACTCACGCATATGTATGAAAGAGACTCGCACAAACACACACACACTAACATCGAAGCAGTCTCTATTCTATTCCACCTTTGTCACACGCGTAATTTTTTACACATAATATTTTTTTTCTTTTTGAGCAACATTTGGGGCGTAGTTTTTACCTTTTGAAATGTAGTGTTTAATTAAGCACAATTCGAGGCTAATTTAGACACACATTGATTAGCTTGCAAAGTTGTACATTGGAAATTGGAAATTTTATTTGCACTTGAAAAAATTGTTATAACGTCGTCACACGCCGGCCACGAACTTCACCAAGCAGCAGCTGAGCAGTGAGCAGTGATCACAAGTAAAGAATGGTTGGTAAGGCAGCAAATCGGCGAGCAAGAGAGCGCCGACGACGTCGACTGCGGCAGCGCCAGAGGCAGCGACCGAAACCGAGCGACAGCTACAGCTAACAAGCAAAGTGTATATTGTGTGTGCAAGTGAAACTCGCTGAAAGCAGCGCCAAAAAAATGCAACAACCACACGGGCAACTTGTCGATGTTGTTGGTAGACCAACTGACATTTAACAAGAGCGCAAAACTGATCGGAGAGCAGCAGCACACACACATAGCTAGAGAGACCGAGGGAGAGAGATCGAGAGAGACAAACTGAGAGAGAGCGCATCTCGCGCGCGAAAAAAAAGCCACGCAGAGAAGACGCATGCAAAGGCTGTTGAATGCGTGGGGCAGAAACCTAAAAAAGAAGTATTAAAATTGGAGGAGCTGACCGCAGACCCCTCTTCTCAATGGACGCAGGAGCTGAAGGCGGTTTTATTGAATGAAGCTGACAACGCTCCTGTTTAAAGCGCCAAGCAGGCAGGCAGGCAGTTGACCTACGAGTGTGTGTGAGTCGATGAACAGCTGTTTTGTGGCGCTCGTTTAACGGGCGTTGCGCGCGCTACAGCTGTTGACGCTGCCACCTGGACAAAGAAAGATGATCCAATTGGGCCATTAGCAGATAACAAATTCAACACTTTTTAGCGTGCAAGCAGCACTGATTGCCAAGAAATTTCGAAAAATGCAGAAAAATTGAAATATTTTTTTTTAACCCAAAAAAAATGTAAATAAACACACTGTATAACTCTAAATTGCAATAAATTTCATGAATAATTCGATTGTCCATCGAAATCTATGCACTAGAATTGCTAAGCAACAGAAAATCCACGAATTTAGGTCAATTCAATGCATGTTTACGTTGACAGACTTCATACACATCGAAATTGACAACCTGCTGGCAACGCCGCTCACACACAAACAAAACAGCCGCGACTTTGTTGTTTTGCGCGCTCGAAATGTGTCGTTTTGGCACCAACTTTGATGGCTCCGCTCGCCGATTTTCTAAATGAAACCATATTGTTGTGCATATGCAATGGAGAGGTTAAAACATGCAGAATCTAATTTGATAAAGTGTGCAAAAATCATTGCAACTTTGTGGGAGTTATGAATGATCAAAGTTGTGAATTTCCCGCGCGCGGGAAGAAAACGTCGACGTAAACCACGACGCGCGCTCTCTGTCGCTCTCATTCTCTTCAAAGTGACAGCTGAGTGGAGAGTGCGCAATTTGTGTGCGCGAGAGAGTAAGCAGCATTGGCGGCGACGGCGTCGGCAGCGACGACTTCGGATCGACGAGAATATATTTTTTCGTAGAACACAAGGCAAGGGCAAAAAAAATCCAAAAAAAAAAAAATTAACCAAAACCAAAAGCAACGGCATCGCATGTGATGGAATTGCAAAAACAAAAAATGAACGTAGCCAAAACTGGAGCCGCTAATACGGAGCTTTGAACTTGGCTAGCGGAGAATTGCGCACTCACCTGTTCCGGATGAAGACTTTTGATACCCAAGCCGTTGTCGTCGTTGCTAAAGTTGTTCTTATTGCATTGGGGGTTGCTTAGATGAGTTGTTAGGGAACTTCATATATTGTTTTTGTTGATTGCTGCCAACGAGCCACGCGCACAGTGGAACTGCAAAGTGTCTGTCTTTTAATTCCAATGCGCTCCACGCGGATGAAAAAATAAATTGCACACGCACACACACACAAACAGACAGCAACTCTTCGCGTTAAGTATTTGTCGCCTGGTTTTGGTTATTTTTTTTCGTTTTTACCTTTGCCACACCGACAAGTCAAGGCCAAGTGCGGTCAAATTGTTGTGTGTGTGTGTTGGCTGCAATTAGATCCACAAATTTAGGGACACCATCAAATCCAACCTTTTTGCAGTTTCAGAAAAAATGAAGTGTGCTGCGCTGTCGTCGTGACAGCGAGAGAGAACGAGAGAGAGAGAGCGTTTGTTTTTACTCTCTTTATCGGTTATCGTTTTATAAGGAAGAGCAATGCGCTAGTGATGATCGATATCTCAACGATGGTTTGCTTGAAATCACATTGTCGAAATGCCATTCACAGCGAAAAATGTAAACATTGTCATCGCAGAATGACAAAACAAGCGCGTTGATTGAAACTGAACACATTTAAAGCTATTGTGATTAGGAATATATATACAAAACAAAACACAAAATATTACAAAACACATAAGCACAATTCATTGAGCTTATAAAAAAAAAAATACATATGCATGTTTTCGATTTCTTATGCTATTGGCAAATACTCTGGTAACACTCCTAAATCAATAGTAAACACTTAACATAGAAATGAGAAAATATTTCCAATCAGGAATTTTCGATAAAGGCGCGCGAATTTGAATTTGAATAAAGAGGACGACACGAAATTACTGCGCTGCGACTTAATGCTGTGAAACTCGAATATCACAATAAAAGAAACTAAATGGTTAAACACATGAAAGTGGCACAGCTGCAAAAAATGCTTATGTTGCTTTTGAAGAAAACAAAAAGAAAATAGTATTTATGGCAAACGCAGCACAAAAATTTTGTAGCACAGCCATGACAAAATATAGACAACTTCATTCACTTACGACCGACTGTTGTTTGAGTGTGCTCCAAGTTTATTGCGAATTCGTTTTTGCTAACATTAATATTTGAAACTAAAGAAAAGATAAGTTCCAATGCTTATATGGGCGATTGCTTGAAGCCACGCGCCGCATAATCCGCAGGCGCCGAACGATCCGAGACACGCGGATAGCCTTCGTCTCCAGGCAGACACGCCTTGCGCGACGAAATTACACGCCAGCCGCCCTTACGAGTCCAATCCTGCAGACAAATGCCAGGTTAAATGGCTGTATTTACAAGATCAAGAAGGACTCACATTTTGATTGTATTTAAAATAATAGGCACCAGCATAAATGCCTGTCAGCGCGATCAGTGCCTTTCCTGTCCAGTAGCGCACTGTGAAGGCACGTTGGAATCCCTTAAA
Organism: Drosophila kohkoa; assembly: GCA_019972355.1. Classification (NCBI taxonomy): domain Eukaryota; kingdom Metazoa; phylum Arthropoda; class Insecta; order Diptera; family Drosophilidae; genus Drosophila; species Drosophila kohkoa. The sequence continues at coordinate 2,115,672 of BJEL01000003.1, read as the reverse complement.
AATCACAATAAACAAAAATCAAATTAATCTATTGCATCGATTACATAATGAGACTCTTAAGAGGGCGAAACTCACAAGTGCCGGTGACAGAACTTTGGTAATGGTGTCCAATGGTGCACGGTACAAGCGCTTGATGGGATTGTTGAGTTCCAGCTCCAGGGCTGGCACCTTACGTGGTCCATGGTGCAGCTCCTGATCCTTCAGCCACTGTTTGCGCCAAGCGCGTTCATCGGGTGTCATACCAATTAAACGCTCACGTTCGCGCACCATGCGGCCCGCAATGGCCATGGGCTTAACGCCACCCGTATCTGAGGCACCGCCGGCAACCATTTTTCTGTTTCCTTACTTCTGTATATTAAATTATTGAAAAATATTTGTGCAAAGTAAAAATGTTATGAAAAGTACGCACCGATGAAAAAACGAAAACAGCTGATTTCCAATTCACCATTCACAACGAACCTCTGCACAAATGCAAGTATTTTTCAGTGACCAGTGAGAATTTAGCTGGGTTGGTGTTCCCAGTATTTACTTTGACTGTCTATTCAAAAGATTCTTTAAGTAGATTAACTTTTTGTATTTATTATTCAATAAATAAAAATAGTAGTTGAAAGCCCTGAGTAGCTGGGTATTTTTCGATAGCATTTGGCATTTCGCGCAACGCCATCGTTACAGTGTGGGCCAGCAGAACATTTAGGTATTTTAGATCTAGTATATTTCATGGGACTTGAAACGCATATTTTTTAAATTTATCTTGTGGTCACATCCCGACACATGTGTTAAGAAAGCTCTTTTTAAGAAACAATTGATCTAAAAGAGTAACTAATAATACAATAATAAATGATATGAAATTATTTATGTGTAACTAAAAGTATGATGTTTGCCATTAGATATTGATGTGCTCATAAATTGTAAAAACAATGATGCAGTAATAGTGCCATTGATGTGTTCTTCAACCGCTATTATTAACTAGAGATAACGCGTGTATTTATATTTATTTAGACATTCCATGTTCGCAGTAAGTGTTTTGAAAACAGCAGAATACACTTTAGTAAATACGTGTTTAATGGTTTTCTCTTATGTACAGAGCAAATATGGAATCCAAATACATGATTAACAGCAATGGCAGCTCGGGAATGGCCTCCGTGTTCCCGATGAAGCGCAAAATAGAACCGATGAAGGAGCAGAACTCTATCAAGAAACCTAACTATTTTCCGCCCAAGCAACAGCAACAACAACATCAGTACGGTAAGAACGTGATGAAGAAGAACACCATTGAGCAGGATCGCAAGGCGCTGCCTGTTTACAATTGCCGCCAACGCATCCTCAAGGAGGTGGAGGCCAACGATACTCTACTGATCATGGGCGAGACGGGTTCAGGCAAGACGACACAGATACCGCAGTTTCTGCTGCAGGCCGGCTATGCCACCAATGGTATCATTGGGATCACGCAGCCACGTCGCGTCGCTGCCATCACAATTGCCAAGCGAGTGGCGCAGGAGCTGTCGTGCAACGTAGGCGACACTGTGGGCTACACGGTGCGCTTCGAAGACACGACGACGGAACGCACACGCATTCGCTATCTGACCGATGGCATATTGCTCCGCGAAGCCATCGGCGATCGATTATTGCGCAGGTATTCTGCTATTATGCTGGACGAGGCGCACGAGCGAACTGTGAATGCGGATGTGCTGTTTGGCATAGTGAAGGAGGCGCAACAGGAGCGACGCAAACACAAAATGGCCAAGCTGAAACTGATCATTACGTCAGCCACCATGGACATTGATCATTTCGGGCAGTACTTTAAGGTTAAGGGCATGTATCTAGAGGGACGCACGCATCCGGTGCGTGTGATGCACGCCAAGGAGTCACAGGATGATTACATACATGCTGCGCTGGTCACGCTATTTGATATACATCGCCATGAGCCCATAAATCATGATGTGCTCATCTTTCTCACCGGCCAGGAGGAGATTGAGGCGCTGGCTCAGCAGATTCGACAGCTGGCGCGGATCAATAACTCAGGTCCGTCGGATGTACGTGTTTTTACGCTGTACGCACAGCTGGCGCAGGGCAAGCAGCTGGAATGCTTTCTCCCGGTGCCCGCGAACACGCGCAAAATTGTGCTGGCCACGAATATTGCCGAAACATCGATCACCATACCGGGCATTCGCTGTGTCATCGACTGTGGCTACGTCAAGGAGAAATCGTTCAATCCTTCCACAGGTCTGGACACCCTGAAGACTGTGCGTATCTCACAGGCACAGGCCTGGCAGCGCAGTGGACGGGCTGGACGCGATGCCCCAGGAAAATGCTATCGCACCTACACCAAGAGCAACATGGAAAAGTTTAGGGCTGCCGCTCAGCCAGAAATACTGCGTGCCAACTTAACGTCGACGGTGTTGCAGCTGCTGGCGCTGGGCATCGATTGTGCCAGCTTTGATTTCATCGATCCGCCACATCCCGAGGGCGTGCAAAGTGCCTACAAGGCCTTGGAGCAGTTGGGCGCCGTTAAAGCCGCTGCAACGCCACCCGCAATAACGAGCACGGGTCGCTTGATGGCCCAGTTTCCCCTGGATCCGAGATTTGCTAAATTGTTGCTGGCGGCTCCCAGTTTTGGCTGCATGGAGGAGATGCTCAGCTTGGTGGCCGCTTTGTCTAGCGACAATGTGTTCATTGGACATACGGATAAAAGTGAATTGGCTGCGTTGGCACATGCCAAGTTTCAGTCCAAGCACGGCGATCATTTGACACTGCTCAATGTGTTTGCGACATTTCAGAAAACGGATAAACCCAAAGTCTGGTGCCATGACAACTTCCTGAACATTAGGAATCTAAACTATGCCCGCAATGTACGCAATCAGCTCGTCGAGATATGCAACAGAATTGGCCTGGCTTCTAATAGTTGTGGCGACAATTTAGATGCAGTCAAGAAGTGTCTGCTGACGGGTTTGTTCGATAACATGGCCACACTGCAAAAAGAGGGACACTACCTGACTCTCAGTGGACGGGTGAAGGCCAAAATCCATCCTTCCAGTGTGCTGCACGGCAAGTACAAGCCCCAGTGCATCCTGTTCAGTGAGATGGTGCAAACGGAGCACAATTTCCTGCGACAGGTGACTGAGATCAGCGTGGAATGGATCGAAGAAGTGCTGCCAAACATGAAGTTTAATATTAAATAATCGCATTTGAGTTTGGTCGTAGAATCGCTTCTTTCTATGGAGTGATATATTGATCCGATTGTCGCGGGAGAATAGATTGTCCGCAATTTGAATAGAAGTTTGGAAAGGACACGCTCAGTTAGTTGTGGCTAATTCCTTGAAAACTTGCAGGGAATTATAGTTAAGACTCATTTCCTTCTTTACTAATCTTAAGAACAATAATGTTAACGTCTTTTAATAACCATTGCTTTAATTATAAGCACTAACCATTTTTTTTTAATGTAGCAGAGTTCAATTTTCTAGTTAAAACATAATAAAATTATATTGGAACATGAGAAAAAAACTGATGTATCATTCAGATGATTGACGATGTCAGACAACATACTTGAGAGAACCGAAACTGGATTCGAAACTTCTTTGATTATGAAGATTAAATGCGCTTACTGTGTGAAGGCCAAGAAAGATTCTTTGATATATATAGTATAATAATATATATAAATAAGAATAGATTTTGAAGATAAGCGTCAATTCCATACGTACAATCGATAAAGTTAAATAAAAATAAATAAAATAAAAAGGTTTTGAATATAGAATGTAGAAACAAAAACTGGTTCGGATAAAATCCAACTTTTTTGGATCTATAACATCAATTTAAATGTATGCAAATTAAACCGACGCTAAAGTCGCGTTCCAACCATTTAAATAATAACAAATCGAGTCAAGTGTATTTGACAACATATTAAAATATTCATATATTATATGGTATATTGTATATATATATGTATATATTCACATAACGATTGCACAAAGAATAAGTAGTTAAACGAGACAAAACATAATTGGGGCAACTGAGTTATAGACAAGTTGCGCTTAAGTACTGAAAACTATGGAATTTTCGTGCTTTTATCTTAAACGTAGTATAATCGTATTATATTGAAATTGAACCAAAATTATGTATACACAAATGAAACTATCCACATTCATCAGTCTATATGTACATATATATATGTATGGGTCTAGAGATGTCCTTGCAGGGAATCACGCAGATACACGGGACTGCTGAACGATTTGCCCTCGACAAGATGGGCGAGATTCTCGCCAGCATAGCTGACAGACGGTGCAATCTCACAGATGTCACCGTGCACAATGCCACCGGCATTTTCAATATATTTGCGATGCAACCGATGCAGATCGGCACGCGCTGTGCTGGGGCAATCCTTCCCAGCGGCATCGGCATTCTTAAGCGCACTGAACTCCTCCTCACGTGGCACCTCCATGGCCACAAACTTCTCGGCAAACTCAAACACATCGAAGACGAACTTTTCGATCTTGATGCCATTGGGTTTATCGGGCGTCAAGCGTTTGCCGGCATTGTCCACAAACGGTATCTTCTTCTTGGCCACATGCAGCTTCAGTTCACGCTCATAGGTGCTGCCAATCCTTTGCAGAAAATCGGCGGTAAAGAAGTGATTGCATATGTTGCCCGCACTGAAAGTTAAGCGTCCATCCGAGTTGCGCATCTCGGCGGTCTTGGCAGAGATCTCACTGTACTCCACAACCTGGTACTTGCCATCCACAATGGCCACCACGCCCACAGCTTCATTAGGCGCTGACTTCTCCACCACTTTGGCCGCGCAGTCGGCCTGCTCCTGAGCACAGTAGCCAATGAAGACGGGATCAGCCACCTTGATCAGAATATTGTCCACGCTGTGTGCGTGCAAGTAGCGAATTCCTCGCTGCTGCATGTCATCAAGAATTCCCGAGACCTGCATGGCCCGGTAGATGCCACCATTGCCATCGGGAGAGCGGGACACGCGATGCTTCTCGTCAAGTATGATGCGTCCATCGTAGTCGAAGCATGGCAACGATCCCTGCTCAAAGAGCAGCACGTTCTCCTCCTGCAGGCCAAAGTAATTGTTTGCCTCAAAGTACGCAAGAGTCGGTTGCTTGGTGTGCTCTGATGTCATTATGTACCACACAATGTGTCCCCGCTTGCCGGTCAACTCCTCGGCCAACTGGCCCAGTTTCAATATGCGCTCGGCCTGAATGCGGAAGAGCGTTTTGTGCGATTCGAGGCCAACATCGTACATGCCCTTGGGCTGGTCGAAGCCAAGTCGTGTGCCTGCAATGAATTGCATACATTTTTTAGATATTTATAGATTAAAGATATAATAATCGGTGTCAATCGACTGTATGAATTTATAGATTTAGTTAAGATTGCAGTCCTTAACAATTGAATTAAAAAAAACCAATAGATATTGGAATAGATATGAATTTTTTTTGCAAACAAAGAATATTAAATATTTGTTGCTACCTTTGTACGTCGTTATCTTTTAAAAATTGTATTTATAATTAATTGTATATGTACAGTGATCTAAAGCTTAAAATGTCGAAAATCTAACTTCTATGCATTGAAAATACTATATACAAAGCGATAGATCCATAAAGACCCGTTGTTTTCCTAGGAAACTGATCTTCGCACAGCTACAAAGTTGCTGGTTGAAATAAGCTGTGGTACTTTTTTTTGGCATTTTTTTGTTTTTCAATAATTTTGTATAGTAAGCAAAAAGTTAGAGGATAAATGAATAAATATCTTGTATGTTAAAACATTAAACTAAAATCCTGCGTTTAAATAAAGTTAATACCTCTTTTAGTTTGGCCAGTATACTGACTCAAAGTTGTCGGTTGGTGGTGGTTGAAATAAGCTGTGATCCACTGTATGTACATACATATGTCAAGCTCTGTACAAGATTTGTGAAGAACACAATTCATGTGCTGAGAGTTGTTCTTAGTTATTTGATCGATAGGTATTTATCGAAATTCCAACGCATACTTCGTACAGTACAAAGGACAAATACAGCAGTACTAACTACAATATCTGTCTGATCTCATACAGAAAGGCGACTGTTTAAAGTGACTATCTTTCTTTGCTGGGCTCCCAGCCGGTTGACCTTAAAAACTCGTTTCTTTTATTTCCACCATGGTTTCGCTTTCAATAACCGTTGTTTTGTTTTTGTTGCAACTCTTGTAGCTATTTAGCATTTAAACCTGTCATAAGGTCAGCTATACACTACCGGTTATTCATTTAATTATTACTTCGCTTTTGTTGTTAATTTTGTTTTGTTTTTTTTTTAATTTGTCAGCTTGGAGAACGCGAGATTGTTATCGATAGACAGCATATTCGGTGACAGTTGGCAACGCAATGCCGCCTACAATTTTCACCGTTACTTAGAGTTACGTTACGTGTTAAAAATACGTAATAAACAGCAAAATGCCAAGAGGTGGGGTTGTTTGTTCACATCTTTGTTGTTGATTTTTCTTTAAAGGCAATTACGTGATTTAGCTTTGCAGCAGGCTAAAACATTATAAACGGGAAATGTCAAATGGCGCGCAACAAAAACCAGAGCTTGAATTCAGCAAAACAAAAAAAAGAAAGGCAACTGGGAATGGAATAAAGTCGAGAGTATTGGCTGGCCATAAGAATGGCTTAAATTGTTATTGCTTTGTACTGTTGCTGTTTGCTGTGTGGCGTGTCTTGCACACTGAATTACAAATTACAGGCAGCAACAACAACGTCACAGTGAGACCAACAACTACAACTACAGAAATGACCGCTGCATGAGTGGGCAGCAGCTGATTGAGCTCATTTGTAAATGTGTATGTGTGTGAGCTTTGCATGTGTGTGTCTGTAAATTTGATGGAGCATTTTTATATCAAGCTAATTAGCTTTTTCAACACAAACACACAGATATAAGTACACACATACAGAGAGACTTACAAGTCTGCATTGTTGCTGTCTTTGCAAATATTTTTTTAATTCACATTTTCTTTATTGCATCTCAAGGCGATTGCGAACAGAAATAGTTAAAAATATCTGCAATAACAAAGAAACAAAAAACAATCTATCTGCTCTCTGTGTAGTGTGTCTATTTATCTAATATCTGTTATGTAGTGAAGGCAAACAACAGATGTTTATCACGCAACCAATTCATTATTTGTTTGATATTCGATGTCAAAACACAAAAATATCTAAGGCATCTGATAGATTTTTAATTATGTTTAATAAACTCTCTCAATTATCATTGAGATTTAATGATGAAAAAGCCATAGTTTTTGATAGGAATTTCGATGTGTTTCGAAAAAAGTACATATATCAGTTTTCTAACTGTCGATAAAGCTTATTATATTCAGTGATAGTTTGCCCGATTTCCCCTGAATTTCCTGTATATGTGTGTGCTATAGATAAGACAATGAATCATACACTTATATATGTGTATATTTGTATATTAAAAGGGAGATGTCTCTATTTTTGGCAACCAGGTATATAACACGTATGAAATCCAACTAAATCCCACGGCCCCTGAGCAATTGATGCACTCATCAAATAACAATAGTGTTTTTGCAATGAAGAGAAAGAGAAAAAGGGAAAAACTCACCTTGTCCACCTGCCATAAGCAGCACAGCGACACGCCCATCGCTAATCTGTTGAAGTCCTTCCTCGCGATACGAGTTCAATTTGTCCTCGCTAGTGCGGGCTATCGATAGTATTTGGTCATCGGGTATCGGCTGCAGGCGGTCGTCCAGTTTGATGCCATTCTCGTTCATCGAAATGGTGGCGCGATCAAAATACATTTTAATCTCGTTCAAATTGAGCTCGTTTATATCCCGCTCCAGAGCGGAGCGTTCATCCGGTGTGAGCTCTGGCCAGAATTTCAGTAAATGCTCCTGGCCCACCTGAGCGAGTCGTGTGTGCAACGTTTGGTAATCTGTCATTGTTGTTGCTGTTGTTGGCGATGATTTAATTGCTGTTGCAATAGTGCAAAAAAGAAAGCAGCAAAGAGAGGGGAGAGATAAATAGTGGAGTTAGTGGCAATTAGCTGGCAAATGTTTATTTTGTTGATGAAGTAGTGTGTAGTGCCTCTCTTGTCTTTTTTTTTGCCTATTTATTTTCGTTGTATTTGTCTAGCGCGATAAAATGTTGATAATGACAAAACAGAGACACGAACCGTTCGTTGTACGTGGTAACCAATCCGCAACTGAGCGCCAATCGATCGCCCTCTGTGTTTTTCTTGCTCACAAAGTGGAGCTGTCCGTCGAGTCGAGGCGACGCCGACGCCAACGCTAACGTCGACGCTGACGTCGCTTAGTAGCGGCTGTTGAATGGCGTGCGCGCATGTGTGTAAACAAGCAGGTATATTTACATACATATGTATTGTATAGTGACTGCTTGTGTGACTGTGTTGTGCGCGCTTGTATTTGTGCGAGCTTTGACGTGCTTGCAGGCGCATATTAATACCACGGTAATATGGAGCAGACACACACACACTTAAGCTTCTATCTGGCGTTAGAATTAGATAAAAACAATTAAAGCAATGGAGAAATACTTTATGACTGCTCTTGGCTTTTAAAAAAGGTGTGATATTCAAATTTAAATTACTTAGTATATAATGTATAGCAGTAGCAATTAGTCGACATGCAGACTAAAACTGAATCATTGAGTTATAAAAATAGCGGAAAATTATTGTAATTCGAAGCATCCATATGCAAATGCTAGACTCAATTTTAATTACATTTTTAGTCAATTTATCATATTGAGCAATTGCAATGGGAGCTGTTGAAATCATTTTTAACAGAGGTATTGCAAAACTCAACGGCCCTGAACATTACAGCAAGTGAAAGTAAAAAACCGTTGCGCTTGGAACTAAACAAAGAACCAGGAATGCTAAAGGGCGATGCCTAGACTAGCCCAGTTCCAGTTCCAGTTTAAGTTCCTGCTGCAAACAAGTTTCATTAAGTGTGAAACTAGTTTATGGACAATAATTATGAGTTCAAATCGAATGGCATTTACGTAAATGCGCCAAAGAATTGTCAAAAATTAACAAAAAAAAAATGCGAGGCCGGTTTAGCATGATTTCATTTTTGTTTTTGCCACGAAGCGTCGCTAACGTTGACTTCGACTGCATTACACGTAGGCAATAAACCGCAGAACCCACACATATGTAAGTATGTACATATGAACACACGCCGACGCACACAACCACAGACACACCTACAACGCCAAAAAAAGCGGAACAATCGCACACATGCATACCAATGTGGATGTGTGCTTTTAAAGATAACAAGAGTTTGTTTATATGTGGTCAGAGACCCGCCCGCTAAGAACTTTTTTTCCATCACAAATTCGTCTTATCGTTCCGGGTATTCCACTTATGTTTTTGCGTCCATCTTATCGGAAGTTTTAACTCACCATTTCGCAGCAGGCGCCCACCATTCGTATTGTGTTGTTGTCCACTATTATTGTTGTTGCGACCCATTTCTGATTGTAACCTACAAAGGCACCCGTTATCCATCTTCCCGCAGTTTGTGCGCCTCAAACTCAGTATTTACACAGTGCAACCACTTGTTTTTGATTTCTGGATAATTAAGGCAACATCTTCTAGGCGTTGGTTGCACTACAGATTTTTGTCAATGTCTTACGTGTATAATACTTTAATAAAACAAGTGGCAAGCACACAAATAAACTAAAAATCAATGCGATCCCGTTGGCCAACTGCAAGGTGGCCACAAGTGGAATTGCAATATATGCTAAAATATGCCGTATTCAAAGTATCCGCTGGTTACCCGCAATTTTTGAAAGCTCAAATATTATTTATTCTTACAATATTTGTAACATCATGAATACTATCAAAATTACAAAATCAACATTAAAAATGAAATAATTTTAAGAAAAATCCAAGTCTAAACATGAAGTAACGACATTTCTTGAATACAAATGGTGGCAAAAGTAACCGCAAAAGCTCGAAACATACAATTTATATTTTTCAGTATTTTGCCATCTATAAGGAATATACTACATTTGTGAAGATGAAGTATCGATACTAGTGTTGAGCGACAGTTTACAAGTATTTTTAAGTACTATATGTGTAATAGTTTTATTTATTTATACTTTTTTTGTATTGAACACTAAACACTGCCTAAAATTAAGCACTTGTATAAAAATATATTACACCTAAAAATTCTTATTTGGCAAATTTTTAGTTATAAAGAAACCAGTCCGAACCAATCTATTTGAAACTCAAATTTTGCGGGCAAAGAAAAATGTTTTTTTTTTTTTTGGGCTTTTAAATATATTTACATTAATTATTATAAACTAAATAAAGCATTTTTGTTTTTAATACATGTAAAGACTACAACAAAAAGTATGCATGTATATATAGTATGTATCAACTACAATAGGCGCTATTTTTTATGTTGATGGAAGGTTTTTCTTGTTTTCGCATTCGCTTTCGACTGCAGCATGTGGGCATGTATCAAGGGCGTAGTCTAGCCGCAAGCAAATTAGAAGACTACACGTATGTATGCATGTGTTGTTATGGTTTAAGCATAAACATGGAAATACAGTTAGTTAAGAGCGCACTTGTTGCAGTTATACACGAAATAATCATAAGCAGATCATTTAAATATCGAAAGAAATTCATTTACGTTCAAATTAAAAAAAGTTAAACACACACATTCTAGGCTTCTGACTCGTCATTCAAATCGATGAGCGTCGCAGCAGTCGCCGCATTTCCCTCTGTCCCCTGCTCACGATTCGTCTGTTCTTTGGGCGGCGGCGCCGGCATCGGTATTGCAATTTGGCTCATCGTACTGATCATTCGCGGCTCAGATCGTGCCGTTGTAATAGGCTGTGTCGCACTGCTACTGCTGCTCGGCTTAACAAAATCTGGCTGCGGTGCCTGCGCCGCTCCATGACTGTGTCCAGCTCCTTGACCATGACTATGGCCACCTGCATGACTGTGGCCAGAGCCATGACTGTGACCAGCCGCATGACTGTGTCCCGTTCCATGACTGTGATGCTTGTGCTGCTGCTGATGATGGTGATGTTGATGTTGTTGCTGCTGCTGAGGAAACGATTTAGGTAGCTGCGCATGCCGCGTGGAATCCGTGGCCTTAAGTCGCTCACTCAGTGCCTTGAGAGCAATTTGTCTGTCCAACATAATCAATGATTAGGCAGTGTCAAAACACAACAATTGGCGACTTACCGTCTACGCTCAATATCATGTGGATCCACGCCTGGCATTTGCACAGAGACCGAAGTTAAGCTGGCCGTTGAAATGCTGCGCAATGGCGTTGGCGTCTTAACGACGCCCGCACGCAAACAGCACCTATAAATTGGGTTCACCAGAATGCTGATGAATGGCTGCGTGACATTCGGAAAGAAGCTGACGAACGTAAAGCTCTCCGAGCTGTCACCTCGTCCATTGGGATGATGCTGATAAAAACGCAAATAGATCCAAGACACAATTGCGCCAGAGGCAAACATGGCAGGATAAGTGCCGTCGAGCATGCCAATGGCCCAGCCAATGATGGCAAAGATGAGCACCGTAAGTGGCACATTTCTGCAATAACAAATAACTGATAAAGCAAGTTATCTTTATAGTTACACCTCACTTACCGATTGGTTAAACGCCCGTAGCGTGTCTTGAAGATCAAATGATCGGGCATTATCTGGCGCACAGCAACACAAATGCCAGCCACATAGCCAGCGAGACCATGAATATGTACATCGAACAAAATGGTTGGGTTCTTCGTCACCATATAGTAGAATAAATAGTAAATCGATGTCACCAGCGAGACACCAAAATTGCTCAGCGCAAAGAACTTGAACATCTCATACTGACCCCAAAGGGGCTCCAGCATTTTGCCGCACAGTCCCACAGTGATAACATCGACAACCACTTCCCACCAGTGCAGTTCGATGAAGCAGAACGTGAACGCTGTCCATATCCAGAACTTGCCATTGGGCAGAATGTAGCCAGGCGTTACGCTCAGCAGCAGGACCGCGGTCTCCGAGTAGGAGAGCAGATAGCCAAAAGTAGTCACCAGACAGATCAACGTTATCACCGGCGATGTGTTGTGCAGCAACGCTGTGAGCTGCTGCTTTAAATACGGCACGTTGCGCGAAAGTGGAGCTGACATGGCAAACTCAACTCCCAATTCGTCTCCTGATGATTTTGGTGTATGTTTGGTTTGCTTTTCCTTTCTGCACTCTTCACTCGCATGCAGTAAATCGCCGTGTGAGAATGCGCTTGAGCATGTGTGCGTGTGTTTTGTTGCGTTTTTTATTGTTTAAACAGCGTCTATAGTTGCTTATTTTTATTTATGATTATTTTTCCATTTTACAGCTAAACAAAGTGTGACCAAATTTTGCGAACGAAGAAATGCCTTGTGTTGTCAGCAGCGATGCGAGGGAAATTAGGTCGATTGCCTCGATAGCTAAAATGGTATTATAGGTATTCCTGAAGCATAATAAATCGTTACTTTTACAAACAAAAAATTCCAATATTAATAAAATTCTAAGACAAAACAATTTTTAATTTTAAATTTAGTACACTTATTTACAAATCTGAGCTGAGTAAAAGGCTTTTTCTCCATTGCTGTCCAGTTTAACATAATTTTATTTAAAAAATTACCCCAACTGCCATTAATTTAAAAGGTATTGTATTGCCAATGCGCCAACTAGAGAAGCAAAAACTTCCATAAGTTGCAAACTTAATGTTTTTTTTGTCTCTGAGTATAAAATACATTTGTTGTAATTAAAAAATGTTATCTAATTTACGTTTATTATTATGACAATTTGTATGTTGCGTGATTTTAATGTTCGTTTTCATGTACTCATATATTCATTGTTTTTCTTTTTTTTAATAATTTCACGTGTAATCATCAATGAATCTAAATTATATTATTACACTCAGTTAAAACAAAAAAAGTAATTGCATTGAAATTCAATCAATCCAAAGAAATATTGAACTTAAGCAATAAAGTCTCACATTTGAATACAAACTAATAGAAAAACGATTCTTGTCGCATTTAAACACACAATTAATATTTATGCCCAGCCTGCAAAGTAAACAGCCTTAAAAATGATGCGATATTGTGTGGAAGTTTTCGAACCGTGTAATTTGCATAGATGGGAGGGGGCGAAGGGCGGAGCGAGCAGGCATGTGAGAAGTATGATGAAGTATTGTGTTTTTGTTGTTAATGTAGTTGTTGTAAACTTTTACAATTGTACAACTGCTTAGAACAGCAGCGTGCCCATGCCACCCATTTCGGATTGCTCCTTAACGAAGATTTCGAAGTACTGATAGATGATCGTCACAGCCAGCAGGATACCCGTGCCGGAGCCAATGGCGCCCAGGAAATCGGCCATTACGGACAGAGCGCCAATACACAGACCACCGAAGGCAGCGGCCGTTGGGATATAACGATTCAGTTCATGAATCATCGAGTTCTCACGATGGCCACGCATCACCATGTGCTGTTCCTTCAGTTGCTTGGCAACCTGTATTTAGAAACAAATGAAAAATAGATTAAGTAATGAATAATCCCTTGAGAAAGTCGAGATTAGACTTACATCCTTGGCTGAGCTGCCAGAGACATCGATCCAGGTCTTGGAGAAGAACGCACAGGAGCCCAACATGAAGACAATGTAGAGCAGCGCATGAATGGGATCGGTGAGAATGTGACCAACGCTCTCAGGTGGCGACAGATAGTAGCACAGACCACCAATGGGATAGGACCGAGCTGGGCCGCCACCACCAACATCAGCCCACACACCGAGCAAGTTAATGAAGAAGTTGCCCTGGAACTTGACGGCCAACATCTGGGAGATGACGTACAAGTTGGAAACAAGCGCAGACTGCAGAATGATGGGAATGTTGGAAGTGTAGAAGAGCTTGATGGGATAGCTGCTGTACTGGCCGCGATAACGGGCGCTCTTGATGGGCAAATCCACACGGAAACCTTGGAAGTAGATGACCACAGCAAACACCAAGATGGTGGCCAACAGGTTCATCAGATTGGGCAGATTCTGGCGATAGAAAGCCTCACGCAGGGCGCGCACTTTGTCGTTGCGGGTGGCCATCAGATGGAACAGCGCAATCACAGCGCCTTCAAATTCGGTACCGCGTCCGGTTGTCACAGTGGTGGGCGAAAAGGCCTTCCACACGATGGTCTCACAAATGTTGGTAGCAATGAAGAGGGAAATACCAGAGCCGAGACCATAACCCTTCTGGAGCAGTTCGTCGAGCAGCAGGACAATAAGACCGGCGGCAAACAACTGAATGATGATCAGCAGGCAGACGCCAGCGCCAATTTCCGATGGATCACCATACATGCCAGTCATCACATAGACAATAGCCTGGCCAATGGTGATGACCATGCCGAAGAGCTTCTGGGCACCGTTGAAGAGCGCACGATCCTTGGGCGTATCACCGACCTCAATGATCTTGGCGCCAGCCAACAGCTGCATAATCAGACCAGATGTCACAATGGGGGAGATACCCAACTCCATCAGAGTACCACGGTTAGAGGCGAGAATCACACGAATCCAGTAGAAGGGATCCGCGGAGTCGGAGCTCATGATGCCGAACAAGGGGATTTGGCAGCACACCAAGAAAATGAATAAAGTGATTGCTGTCCATAGCACTTTTTCTCTGAATTGAATCTGCAAAAAGTTAAAAGGTAAAAACAAATCTTATTTTAATAAATCTTTTTAATTTTTAAATTAATTATTCATAAAAATATAAATTATATATAATTGATACAAGAAAAAAAAACATTTAATTTATTTAATTGAAATTAATTAAATATCAAATTTTAATAATACTAATTGTTGTTTATGGAAAAAAAAAATTAAAAATATATAAATAAAATAAATAAACAAGCCAACTTCGTAAAAACATTTTTTCTAAAAGCGGGTTCGAATTTGAAAATAAAAAAATTAACCATTAATTGCACAAAGTATTAAACAACGTAAAGTTCAATTTAAAAAAAAACAATGCAGCTATTATTTACTTAAATAAAAAAAACCTAACTTCAGAAATTTATTTCAAATATTAAAATAAAAACAATTTATTAAAATCATGGTCATGAAACTGTAAACTACCGCAATTTTTTGACCTATATGCTTTTTTGGCGTCTACGTGTGGACGTGTGTAATAACAACACAAAAAAATCAAGTTTTGCTTATCGTGCTCATCATATGGTCGTGTCAACAACAAACCCGAAGTTGACGTCGCCAAGCGTCGGGTACTCGCTTCGTGCGAGCCGAAGTTTGACATTTCCACGTAGTATGCGGTATTGCATTTGTGTTTGTCAAAATGTGTGTACGAAATAGTAGTATGGCAACAAGTAGTCAGGGAATAGTACTAGTATTTGATAAGAATAGTAGCAAACGAACCAAACTTTTCAATTTCATGAATGAAAATGTAATTGAAATGTATTAAATACTCTACCTAAAGAAACTGTACATATCGTTTTATTAAAATACGCAATTGTATTTAAGTAATAAAATATCAGTACATATTTACTTTTTTAATTTTAAGAATGTCAATATCACATTTTAGAGTAAATTAATTATTTTTTTTGTTGTGTGTTAAAACAACAATAATTTGCTGCTTCTTCTGTGTTTATGTGGTCTACTACGAAATCACGAAATTGTTTGCGTGGCGCATCCGACTGACAAGTGAAAGCAAAATCGCGTGTGCTGGCAACACTGGCACATGGCCGAACAAATTAAACAAATTGTAAACGCTAAACTTTAACACACAGAAACTATTAATCACTAATTTTGTTTTTCTTTAATAATTATATATGCCTAAATACATTGTAATGTTAATTACTCATACATACCTTGCGCTCGGGCTTTGCAATTTCTGGCAGTATACTGCAGAAGGGCTTAATAACTTCAAGGAATTTAACTGCAAATAATGAATGAAAACCAAAGAAGAGATCGTTGTTAGCTTTGGCAATGCAATTTCGTTCGTTTTAAAGCCTGCACTTAACACAATTGGCGGCAGTGTATTAAATTTTTTTTTGTATACGTAAGCAAGTATTTTTTCGAGGGTGTTGCCGACGCCGCCACTACTTTATATTGGGTAAAGAGCGTTTGCGGCATTTTCACAAAAGAAACTCGCACTTTCGTTTGGGGGTTGTACTTACTTCCCATTGTGTTTCACTTAATATAACGATCGGCAGGGAAGTAAACTTATTATTTGATTGCTGCACTTTCTACTCAAAATTTAGAAAGTTTTACTCCTCGTTGGGAACACACTTTGCGGACAAAACGACCGCTTCAACTGACGAAAACCGAATGAACGATGCGGGGCAAAACGATAATATACGAAGTCTGCACGACGTGTCACTTGCACATTCTTTCACACTTTCCAACACTGACTGTGAGCGTAATAACAATAATATCTTGTCAGTTTTTTCGAAAATATATATAAAGCTTTTTTTATTTCAATAAAATAAGCTGAACTTCATCTTTTGCGTTTTTTACGATTACAATATTATTATGTATATTGGAATTTCTCAAGAATATTAAATCAAAATATTACCAAAAATTTGACAGTTCTCAATGTCATGTTAACGCAGATATGAGACCTAATGTTAAATTATATCGATTATCGGGTTATAATAACACTCGGGCGGGGGGGCTTTTTAAGCCAACTAATTGATTTAAACAAATCGTCGAATTATCTTAGCGCCAATAATAACATATCAAAGAATATTCTATAAGGATTTAAAAAAAATCTTCCATATACATAAGTGATCGAATTTCTAAAAATCGTGGAAATATCTTGATGTTTAAAATAACCCGCCTTTTTCTAAATTTTGCAAATTATCATATAAAGTGTGACCGGGTTTCTAAATCTTGGCGTTATCATTTAGATCAATACAGGTGTCACAGCTGTTATCATCTCTTTTTAAGTAAAATGGGCTTAGGCACAATTAAAATTTAGTATACATATATAAAAAGAAATAATTCATAATATCATAATAATATTTGTTTGCAATGAAAAATCGCCATTCAAAAAATTGCACACCAATCAATATGGCTATCGATGTTTCTCCACTTTTAAACGACATGGCATCACTGTGTGCCGTAGAACTCTACAAAAAGCAGAGCAACCTAGCCTGTGAAAACAAATGCAAAGCAACAATACAAACACAGGCGAAATCAAATTAAAAGACACAGACGTAATAATATATGCGTGAAAAACTAGCTGGCAACAATAATAGTTGCTTGTGTTGATCCAAATGTCAAGAAAATCTAGTAAAAAGAGACGCATCAAATAAAATCTAAGTGTTAAGTGCTATTTTGACTATGACTTCGGTTATATATGTGAATTCGAGCTCGGATTCGGAGGAGGAGGTAAAAGCGCCAGTGACAGCGCCAACGATTAGTTGGTGTAGAAAAGTACAGTTGTATTTTTAATAGGTTTTGTGCATTGGTGTGCGCGTATTAGTGTTGGCGTGCGTGCTTATACATATATGTACGTGTATGCGATTGTGTCTGAACGCCTGTGTGTGTGTGTGTGTATATTACAAATTGTGTGTACGAGTCTTTTTCGCGCTGCTTTTATTGTTGTTCACATACACATACACGAATGCAAGACCAACAACACACATCGCGACACAAATACACTTGCACACATTCATATAGCTGCCAATGTTGCCACTTCGATTGCAGGAATTACTGCTGCACTTGATGGAACAATTGAAAATGTTAAATATTCTAACTGAAACCAGTTGTCTATGTGTGTGAAGATGTACTTGTGTGGATAATGAGTGTAATTTGCGACGCAATTAGAAACATTTTTATCGATTTAGCACTTGTTTACATGCTGTACAATATTTGCCATGCATAGCAAGCAAAAGGTGTAACTCTACACTGCATTTGGCGGCGCGCTCGTAAACTCTACACCCATTGCCACTCACACCGCTACATCTGTGTTTTTGTTTGTTTTGTTTTTAAATGAAATTTAAAATGCAAGCCCACCAAGCAACAACCAACAGGTCGTTTTGTAAAGTGTTATCACTCATATATTTCTAGGGCCCACCTGATGCGAAGCGTGCGCGTCGTGATCCCGCTAAATTGACCACATCGAAAGCTTTGCCCTCCAAACTATTGCAAATACCAAAAGCGCCGACTACAACACCAACAACACAATTGACTCCCGCGATCAAAGCTTCAGCG
Source organism: Drosophila kohkoa (assembly GCA_019972355.1). Classification (NCBI taxonomy): domain Eukaryota; kingdom Metazoa; phylum Arthropoda; class Insecta; order Diptera; family Drosophilidae; genus Drosophila; species Drosophila kohkoa. Next base: position 2,097,471 of record BJEL01000003.1, on the reverse strand, counting down.
GCATCTGTGATTGGAGCGACAGTAGCCGGTGCCAGGGCTACAATTGGATCATACAAGTACATAAGTTTCAAGCTACAGTGGTTATTGTCTTAGCGGACAGACTCTTTTAATTAACATTTCGTAGAGATTTTAAATAACTGGCGGCTCTTGAGTGGCCGCTCACTGACATTTTAAAAGACAGCTGATTGGATTTAGTAAAAATTGATGACATTAAAAATCATGGAACTAGAGCGAAAATATTAATTTGTATAGTTATTTAATTTAATTCATTTTATCTAGAAATGTTCTTATTAATTGGTAATTTAATGATTTTAATGTAGTTCAGTTATTTGTAATCATTTCAAAATTGTTAAGACAACTTTTAATGGAGGTCGCTTTTGCAATTGTGTTATCACTTTGGATTAACGTCTTTTCCTTTTGCAGGTCCATGCTCTTACCCAGTGGCATAACGGTAACGAAGCACAACAACAGCAATGGCAGCATCAGTATCGTTAGCCCGAAACCGTCCTTGGAGAACAATAACAATAATAACACTAGTAACAACAACACTAGTGTGAAGGGAAAGCCATTAAAATTATCACTGGTCCCGCAAAATACTAGCGTCTGGCCCAAGGCACCGACAACGCTGGCCACGATAACCAGTGTGCCTAGCCCATCAACAGTCAAGCAGCTAACGCCGTTGGCGAAGGGATATAACAAGGTACAGCAACAGAGACTACCCCACCAGCAGCAGCAGCAACAACAACAGCAGCAGCAGCAGCAAAAAACGGCGATGGTGCAGCCGAAAGTCACAAGTCCAATGCCACAAAGGATGACGATGTTGGCGCAACAAAAAACAGGAAAACAAATGGCAATCCAGCAGCAGCAGCAGCAGCAAACGAAACAGTTGCAAATGCAGCAGCAGCAACAGCAGCAAACGAAGCAGCAATTGTTGTTGCAGCAGCAGCAACAGCAGCAGGCGAAGCAGACATTGCTGTTGCAACAGCAACAGAAGCAGCAACTGCAACTGCAGCAACAACAGCAGAAACAGCAAGTTCCATTGGAACAGCAAAAACAACAACCGCAGAGGCAGCAGCTACAATTGGAAGCACAAAAGCAGCAACTGCAACAACAGAAGCATCAACTTGTATTGGAGCAGCAAAAGCAGCAGCAACAGAAACAACAGCAGCAGCAACAGCAGCCAAAGCAACAAGCGCAGTTGCAGCAACAGCAGAAAAAGCAGCAACAACAGCCACAAATGCCACAACTGCAACAAACGCAGAGGCCACTTACAGCTTTGACACAGCATAAAGCTTTAATGCAGCAACAGAAACCGCCATCAACGCTGTTGCAGCAAAAGACGCAGGCACAATTAAGAGCACAACAGCAGAAGAACTTATTTAATAAGCAGCAGATGCAATCACAACAGCGATTGCCTACTTTGCAGAAACAATCGCTGACCATCACACCAACAACAGCAACTGCAACTTCAGCCACTGCTCAAGCACAGCAGCAACCGCAACAGAAGTCACCTCAATTGCAAGTTGCTACAACAACAGCACCTCAAAAGCAGCCACTGCCGGCACACACTGCCACAGCATTGGCGTTACAAAAGCAAAAGCAACAGCAGCAGCAACAACAGACGGCTTTGGCGTTGCAGCCGGCAGTGGTGCATAATGCTGCTACTGCTGGCAATACAACACAAATGCCACCATTGCTGGCAAAGCTGACGCCAATGCCAGCACTGAGCAAACAGCCGCTGAACAAGACAAGCGCAACAAACACCAACAACAATCTTAACATCAGCATCAGCATTAATAGTAGTGCAGCACGCACTTTACCCTATAAGACGAAACCAACAATAGCGAGCAATGCGCCGCTGCGAAGCGTGCAGCAAGTCACCACCAACAGTAGCAGCAGCAGCAGCAACACCAACAGCAGCACGCCCATTCAGTCAATAACAGCTGGTGCAACTCCGCCATTGCGTCTGCTTGCCACACCGCCGCATTGTGCTGCAGCACTTAATGAACCACTGTTACTCAATCTGCCACCCACAACAAGTATAACGCCTCAACTGACACCGACAACAACACCGCCACCGTCGTCGACAACGGCAACAACAGCAACCGTGAAAATGTCATTTCCCGGTGCCAGCATTTCGCCAGTGACCAAAACTCCAGCGAAACGTGTGCAGCCCATCACTGTACTTAAGAAATCGGATGAGGAGTGGCGCAAGCACATTGCGCAGCAACAGCAGCAGCAACAACAGCAGCAGCAACAGCAGCTGAATAAACCAAAGGAACTGGAGTCACCAACAATTGTGCTAGTGGAATCACCGCCAACAACGCCGCCCAACGACAAAGTGGACAATGAGCCGACAAAGCGAAAGACGCCACCGACTGTTGCAGCGCCAGCAAGTGCAACGTCAACAACAACGACAACGGCAGCAACAACGACTGCAACTCGTGCACCATTGGTCAGTGAATATGCGTCATTGTTGCAGCTTTGTCGTGAGACAGACAAGTCAAAGGACATGGAGCGCTTGATAGAGATTAAGCTGATGAAGCATTATTATAGCGTCCATGAGAATTTTGTGCGCTCGCGTGGCTTTCGCAAGCAACTACAGCAGGCCATGGAACGCATACGCAATGAGCCTGACATGATCTATGTGCATCTAAAGTGCGTAGTCGACGAGTTGAAAGTGCGACGTAAGGCCAAAGCGGTGCTGCCATTGCAAGAGGATCTAGCTGAAGAGAAGCCTCAGCCGCCACAGTTGCCAGCAGCAACAGTAACAGCAACAACAACAACTGAAGTGAAAGCAGCTGACGCAAATGCACCACCGATCACGCCCAGCACTGGCAACAAACGGACCGATGAGCGTATCAGGAAACTCAATCGCACATTGTACACAATTACGAAGCGTATTAGCGCCTTGGAGGAGGCAGACGTCGATTGGAATGACGATGATGACTCCAGCTATCTGCAGGTTGAGCGCTACAAGAAGCGCGCCTGCCAGATCTATGAGAAAATCTGTGATTTAACCGGTGAAAGTAAAAGCGCCCATCGACAGATGAAGCAACCGATACTATTTAAGGATTCACCCTATCCGCAATTCAATCGGACTCTATCGGCATTCGTGAATCGTATGCACGAATTTCCCGATTATTATGATGTGTTGCAACTGCTCGAGCACTGCAATAAGGACAAGGATCTGGGCCTCGCTTCATTCGAAATGAAGCGCATAGGTAAACAACAAATTAAACTCATTCATAGCATATGCGATTGAATCACAATTTCTTTGCAGCTCATGATGCCTTTGTTAAAGTGGGTCGATTGCTGCAAGCGCGTCGCAAGACTGATCTCTACGAGACCGTAACACATTTTACGGCAAACGCAAAGGATCCGGCAGCAAGCGATGCCACGCTGTTGGCCAAGCTAAACGAGAACAACAAGAAGCAAACCAAAATCAGTGATATTCTGGAAAAGTAAGTACAAATTTCAACTAGCAGAATGATGCAAAAACCTAATATTTTGTGTATGGTAGATTTGCACGCGAGCAGGATCTCAGTGCAGAAGAACAGAGAGAGGCACGTCAGAAGGAGAAGCAATTACAGGCTGAAAAAGCGGCGGCTAACGAGCAAGGCAACGTTACCGCTGTCGATGATGACAAACCCTGCACCAGCGCACAGGCGGCTCAAGCGGCGGCCGAGGCAACTCAAACTACTCCAGCAACAGCACAGATCGTGGGCAAGAACGAGAAGGAGAACGAACTGACCAATGGAGTCAAGAAGCCGCAAGGCAACTGTGAGATTGGAAGTGATAGTGACGACGATGAGGAGGAAGACGACGACGATGACGAGGAATCGGATGAGGATGTCGATACATTTGTGGACAATTTCAAGGCAAACGGCGATGTATCTGACGCAGAGTCCGAAACGGAACTAAATGCAGCACCAAAGACACTTGACGCCGCGGCTGCTCATGTGATAGATAATAGTGAAACGAGAGTCAAGACTGCTGCGCCCATCGATAACCTAGCAATTGATGAAAATGTTGATAATGAAGAAGCTGCCCAAGCGCAAGCGTCAACGCCAATTGCTAATGGCAAGCTTAAAGACGCACCAACCGCCCACATGCTAAAGATTATGTCCGTCTCTAGTCTAAATGCCAGTGTCTCTCCAAATAGCAACAACAACAATAACCCCCAGCAGGCAACCCATCAGCCGCAGCAGCAGAAACAACAGCAGCAACACAAACAGCAAAAGATGTTGATAGACACTGAAATTGTCATTTCAGACGAGGAGTCATAGGTATTCCTTATGGTTGAATTCGAACTGCAGCGTATTAGTTTATGATTTAGCTAGAATTTATTTATTTATCATCATATTGCGCACAATTTGTTATACTTTATATACGTTAGTAGATTTCATTTTCCATTTATTACATATGTACGTATATGTATTATTACGTAATTCAATATTTTTATGTAACGCGGCACGTTGTCGATGCTGTGACCTATAAGTTTTGGTTTTTGTGCGCAAAAACCCTTAGATAGTGTACATACGGAATACAACTACTATTACGAATAAGTGTGTTTTACAAAAACACTAATGTCATAAGAAATAAATGAAATTAAATCATAAATGTCACATAAAAAGTATACAAATTTACACAAAGTTTTTTGACAAGAGTGTAACAAAAATCTTTAATGTAACTGTCTTAAAAAAATAATTATTGAAAGGCCATTAACGTATTTTTTGTTAACGTTAAACATTATAATTATTTCCAAATTATTTATTTTCATATTTAAAATATTTAGCATTTTTTACATACTTTTCAAATTATTGTGAGGGAAATTTCGGGGTTCAAAAGTAATGGGTTTTTTACCATTTAGATTTAAACACAATGTAATGTTAAAGTTTGTTTAAATATGATTTATTTATGCATTTTTCTGTTATAAATTTTGCATTTCATTGTTTACAAAGGTGCAGGATACAAAATAATGGAATTATAATAAGTGGGTACCATATATTAACATTTCGGTTACAAAATAGGTTTTTTGTGTGAATTATTTACTTTTCATACCAGATAGAATTTATAATTTTATAGTAAGTTGCAGGGATTCTAAATAATAAATGTTTAGGTTAAATCGGTCAGCATGGGCACGATTCCTCGGGACTACTCTCTTTTTCTGGTGAAGTGTTTTGTAAGGCTTCTAATATATACTTGGTAATAGGCGAATCGTCATTAGCTGTTTCTTCAATGATATCGAAGTGATCGTATTTATCAAAGACCTTGAAAGTAACTTCAAAACCTGCTTCTTTTAAGTAGTTGGCAAAAACACGACTCTGTTCAGTGAATGTTACACTTTCATTTTCAGCTGATATCACATGAGATCGTAAACTATTCCACGATGAACCGTCAGCATACCAGGGCCAAAGCATAGGAGAAACCTCTATAACACTCTCGGCATCCAGGCCGAAAATATTATTGGGATTGACCGCATCCAACTCCCAAAGCTCCCGCAGATCATAAACGCCGCATATAAAGAAGACCACTTGTACTTTGCGACGTCGCTCCTCAGTGATCAGATCAGGCATATGTAACAATTGGGCCAGAAGATGGGCACCAGCCGAGTGGCCTGCGAAGCTAATCGCCGTTGTTTGCGTACGCTCAGCATAGTCAAAGATCCAGAGCAGAAAACTGGTAAACTGCTCCAGCAACTGGGGCAAAGTCACTTGAGGACAGTTGTTGTAGTCCATAACTGCGACTCGATAACCACGATCTACCAGTGGCCCCACCATGGAGCCAGAATGGGACTTGTCTAACATTTGCCAATAGCCGCCATGCACATACACAATAAGAGACGAAGGTTCAGAGGTTGCTTCATCTTTATAGTAAACATCGACCAATTGACGATCATCTGAGCCACCATATCGCAAATTATGAACTTTGATGCCAGGTTTTGTAGCTAGATCAGCCGTCTCTGTTTTGAAATAATAAAAAACATATAAAACCTGAATTCAGATTATCTGTCTCTTGCACTTACGCTTTGATATTACATTAACGAAATTCTGTTGAACTGCTAAATTTGGTTCTGGTTGATCTTGGAATCTAATTGTATTATAGCTAGGCAAATATTCCCGCACTAAATCAACGTTTTTCTCTTGAGAATTGTACATAATAACGCCAGGCTGTATTAATTGCTTGCAAAATTTCAACAATATGCTACGATGTTGAAGCGACCTTGTTCCCAATCGCAGAAATCAGTGAATGTTAATCAGAGTAGCAGCAAGATGGACAACAAAATATGTATATTATTTTAAACTTACAGCTTGGTTACACTCTCAAAATATTTTAAATAGGCGCCATTTATTTTAAAACTTTACGTTTATTAATTTATTAAAAAACAAATGAATAGTTGCATGATTTCTTCAATTTATATATAAACAGACTATATAAATTAAAGAAATACTTATAAATCCGTTATTCATCGGCAGTATTACAGATTCAATAATTATCACAATTTATTAATATACTCAAAAATACTTGCGGTGTTTTGAATAACTGACTACTAACTGTTTATTCGATATCAATAATATGTATCGACACAAACTTCTAAAGTTGCCACATGGTTTTAATTTGAACATCTGATTCAAAAAAAAAAACTAAGGGGCAACTTTACGACTGAAAAGCCAACTCAGCTTAAAGTTTACATTTCACTTTACCACAGAAAATCAATTTAATTTGCAAAAAAATAAATATGAGTCGAGCGCAACATAACGACGACGATGTCAACTCATCGCTCTTCGATGCCCGCAATGAATATTACATTGGCAACTTCATGGGATCGATTAACTTTGTGCTTCCGGAGCAAGGAACCGCAGGTGCTGAATTACTTTCCTATATGTATTTGTCATATTTGGCCATCGATTCGGGTCGCATAATTGCCTCCGACATCAAGGAGAACAACACGACACCCTTATTGGCACTGCGTCTAGTGCACGAAGCATTTGAGCAGCCGTCGCGCACCGAGGAGCTGCTGGAGAAGCTCACTGACAAGGTGGCCAGCGAGGAAGATGAGACAAACATTTGGCACATTGCCACCGCCATCGTTTACTGCTACGATGGACAGTTTGAGAATGCTCTCAAGATTCTGCATGGCTCCACCAATCTCGAATCAATGGCACTGTCCGTTCAATGCTTGTTACGTCTGCAGCGCGTCGATCTTGCCAAGCAGCTGGTGGCCAAGATGCAGGAGATTAGCGACGATGCAACGCTTACGCAGTTGGCGCAAGCTTGGGTTGCCTTGGCGCAAGGTACGGAGCAAATGCAGGATGCATTCCACATCTATCAGGAGTTCTGTGAAAAGTTTAAACCAACTCCAGCGCTTTTGAATGGACAGGCCGTTGTGCATCTGGGCTTGGAACGCTATGAGGAGGCGGAAGCTGTGCTGCGAGAATCGCTGACCAAGAAACACAACGATTACGACACACTGATCAATATGTTGGTGCTAGCACACTTGACGGGCAAGTCGTCGGAGACGATCACACGTTACTGGGAGCAGTTGAGGCAATTCCACCCAAAGAGCGACTTCATAACCGATTTAGACAAGAAATCGGCCGAGTTTGATCGCCTCTGCTTAGAGTATGAGCCGAGTAGCGAGCAATTGCTTGCCGTCTAAAAGAATATTCTATTTCCAAAATATTACTACATTCATGTATAAAACTTTATATTCATTAAATTACAAAATACAGAATTATTAGAGATATATTATAGATGAGGTAGTCTTCCATATTTCAATAGCTGTGGATTGAGAATGGGAAACGTTAAACGAATTGAATTAAGTAATCATTTTGAATGCTTACTTTTGTTTGAAACCATATTTCTTGCGCTCGTAAAACAAGTCTGTCTTCGAGCTACCCAGATTGACAATTTTAGGACAACCATCGCGCTGCAAGTTAGGTATTTAATTAACAATTCAGAGGGATTAATGTTTAATGTAGGTCGCACTTACATCCTTCTCTTGTATTGTGCAGGATTTGCAGTAGTAGGCATCAGAAACGCCGGGACCACCGCAAATAACGCAGCGTCCCTGATATGAGCCATAATTGCACTCATCACAAATGCGCACCAAGGTACAAGGACGCACATAAGAGTCACAAATCACACATTTTCCATCGTCCTTTTCACACAACCGGCCAATGGCTGCACGTGAAAAGATAACGTAAACAATAACAGTTTTAAATGGTGTAATTTATGGGTTTTAGAGTAACGTACCAACGCCTGGCTGTTTGCGGCAGAAAATCAAGTCGGGATGATGCTTGGCCATATTATAACTGTATTCCTTTTATTCAATTGAGCAGAAAACAACAATAATCCCCAATTTTCATACGTTTTGCACAAATTGTTAAGTTCAATGTGGCCGTAATTTCATACAACAAAAATCCTAGCCCCGATAAAAGAATGTTTATGCCGAAATGTTTTTGTTTTTCCAATCCAAAAATTGTTCTTTTAATTCAAATAAAATTCAATAAATAATTTAATGACCTAAATTAGATTTAATATCAAATTGTTTTTATTATGAATAATTTAATATGGAACAAGTGCAAAACTAAGAACTCTATGGTCACATTAACCAAACATCTGTTTTCTTCATTTTCTGTATACAACTTTATCGAAAAGTGCATGAAGCAAAATGCAATTCATATAAACTAACTGAAAATAAGAAAATAATATAAACTAGTGAAGTGCACGAGCCGCAAAATGTCGCAAGTGACGTCGTCAACGACACAAAGTGCATCCGCTGCCCAGGCGGGCAGACGGTTGCCCAACAACGATGCTGCTGTTTGCGTGGGCGTCGCTGGCGGTGGCTACGGCGAAACAGAGTGGGAGGCGCGTGAGGTGAGTAATGTAACAAAATAACTGCAAAGTAAAATAGAAGATATTTAACTAAATTTAATATGCTACAGTCCCAGCGACAACGGGAGTTGCATGAGGCACGGGCCAGAGCCGCACAGATGGAGAAGACCATGAAGTGGTGGTAAGTTTATATTAAGAGGAAGGAGACAAGATTGATTGCATCCTTTGCACCGGCTTTTGATTAACTGTGAACCCTCTTGCAGGTCGGATTGTACTGCCAACTGGCGCGAGAAGTGGAGTAAGGTAAGGTTGCCATGGCAAGCGTTTAATCAATACGTGTGATAACATAGTACGTTATTTATTAACAGGTTCGCAACGAGCGTAACAAGGCTCGCGAGGAATCTAAGCAATTAAACATTAAACTGGACGTCGCCATGAAGGAGGCACATTCGCTAAAACGTGAGAAAAATGATCTGGAACTGCAGATAACGCAACTTAAAAAGGAAATGGAAAATGTGCACTCCCTGATGATGAAACATGCCGGACAATTTCATCGCGCCGATACCAATGAAGATGCCGAAGCCAATGGACGCGATGCCAATTGTTCACCAGACATTTCGTCAGATGGCTTGAAGAATGTCAACAGTGAAGATGGTTTGGTCACTAAGCTACCCAATGATGTCAAAGATTTAGACATTGAAGAGTTTGCCCTAAAGGGCGCCATGCCCAAACATTTAAGCGAACTGGATGAAGCGGCAGCTGCCGAGGAAAAGCGTTTGATACAACAATTATCCAAGGATGATTTCGATGAGGATTATCTGCTGCAGAAGATATCTATGCTCCAGTTGCGCTTGGATGAGGCTCAAAAGACTCTGCAGGCAGAGCGAGAGTGGGTCCTTAATATAAAATTTAATTATAGTTATTATAAATTAATCATATTGCAGTGAAAAACACGAACTACACAAGAGCATAGAGAAACTGGCGCTGGAACTGCAGGATGTGCGTGGACGGCAGGAAGAGCTACGTTCGGCCAAACAGGAGGCAGTTCGTGAACTACTTACACTTCAGGTGAGCAACGAACTCTCGTTTTGCATGTAACATTTAATGGATGTGTATTGTAATGACTAACAGGAGCAACATCGTGCCGAGATGCGTATTGTCAACAACTCGCTGCAAGAAGAAATTGCTGCGCGTGAAAATCTGGAGCGTCGGTATGAAACATTCGTCGAATTCAGGTGCTCAACAGCTTATTAATCCCCATACATTTACAGTCTTAGTGAACTACGCACAGAACTGGAGCATTTACAGGCGGAGAACGCTTCGGAATGGGGCAAGCGAGAACGTTTGGAATCTGAAAAGTTGGCGCTGGAGCGCGACAATAAAAAGTTGCGCGCTGAACTTCGTGACTATCAGGAACGCTCTGATCGAAAGTGTCGCCCCATGCAAGCCAACGATGTGGAGTTGCGTGCGCTGCAGCAGGAGTTGTCTGAGAGAAATAAGGAAATCAGCGAGGTCAAAATGTCGCATGCCAAACTCAAGAAACTGCTGGCCGAAACAAACACTGAACTGGGTCATGCAGTGCGACGGGCGGAGCAATATGAGGCGGAGGTGAGTCCAAATTCTCTAGAACTTATTAAGAATAAGAATCTTGGTTTGACTCTTAAGAAAAGTTGACAGCATATATGAGTGGGATGTCAAGATCTTAAGAATACATCAGTTCAGTTCAGTTCATAGAACAAACATCAGGTAATTAAGGCTTACAATATGATTGCAGTGCATCAACAACTGCTTGACATTGTACTAAACTGGTTCTTCAATAACTTTCAAGCTTATACGCTTGAATTTAAACAATTATTTTCACAATGGCTAAACTTCTAGAATCCTGTTTTAAAAATCAAATATTAAGAGTTTTATTTTCATTAATGGTAAATAAATGATTATAGTCTTTGCTTGAAAACTAATTAACATTTAATAGGATTTTGTTTTGCTAGCTACATTTTAAAACTAGAAACAAATGCAATGTTTCGTTGAACCCATTTCGTAAATCCAATTTGTTTGCTTATTAATTGGCGAATGCTGCCAAACCAGTGATAGCACGTCCCAAGATCAAAGCATGAATATCATGAGTTCCCTCGTAGGTATTAACTGATTCAAGATTCATCACATGCCTGATCACATGATACTCATCACTGATGCCATTGCCGCCCAGCATGTCCCTCATATGCCGGGCAATCTCCAGTGATTTACCCGCATTATTCCGCTTCAACAACGAAATCATTTCGGGTGTGTGAAGTTTGCGATCCTTAAGGCGACCTACATGCAAACACGACTGCAGTCCAAGAGCAATCTCCGTGGTGGCATCTGCCAGTTTCTTTTGTATCAGCTGATTTGCGGCCAATGGTCGTCCGAATTGCTTGCGATCCAGGGTATATTGACGGCCGATCTCCACACAGGCCTCAGCTGCACCCAAGGCTCCCCACGCGATGCCGTAACGAGCATTGTTCAGGCAGTTGAAGGGTCCACTGAAGCCCAGGGCATTTGGCAGCAACTGCTCCTCAGGTACATGCACATCGTCCATCAGGATCATGCCAGTTGGTGAGGCTCGCAAAGAGAATTTTCCCTCAATCTTGGGTGTATCCAAACCCTTTGCAGAGAGCTTGCGATCCACAATGAATCCACGCAGTTTGCCATCTTCACACTTGGCCCAAACAATAATGACATCGGCAATGGGTGCACTGGTGATCCAAGTTTTGGATCCGTTGAGTATGTATGTCTTGGTCTTGCTGTCGTATTTGGCGCGGGTTTCCATGCCACCGGGATCGCTGCCATGGTTGGGTTCAGTCAGTCCGAAGGCACCTGTAGGTAAAATGATAAAATGTTTTTAAATTAATTAGATGTTGTTAATTAATAAAATTTGATTAGGATTAATATCGAATAAGCCTTGGAAGAGTATTGAAGTTTCGTTTCTAACGATCGATTTTTTGTTGTGTCATATTCTTTCTTGTTATTTTCCGCTCACAAAACATACACAAAGCGCTCACTTGCCGAAGAGAGCGAGTGAGACAAGCAAGCTTTTTGCAAAGCTCTGGCAAAAAAGTTGTTTGCTGTCATCTGATGCTAATAATTTCTCGGCACAAGTTTTGCGAGTTGTTTACTGCAGTTTGTTGTTATGGGCACCCGCCCCCCATAGCTTTTTAATCTCAATCTTATCAAATTTGTTAACTTGCTGATAGTAACAAAATCTTTTAAATTATGCTAAAAATAAAGTGTTTTTAGCTGATCGTTATGGCCTGTCAATGATTAATGTGAATGGAGATGCAAATGTGTAGATTCTAGTGTTTTTTTTACCTATCAATTTGCCCTGGGCCATGCTGGGCAAATATTTTTCCTTTTGCTCGTCGGATCCATAGTCGTATATGGCGCCCATGGCAAGTGAGCTTTGTACACTGACTGCAGATCGGTATGCAGAATCCACACGTTCCACTTCGCGGGTCAGAAGACCATATGCAACACTGGAGACGCCAGCACAACCGTAGCCTTGAAGTGTGCAGCCCAAGACACCGAGGCTGCCAATTTCCTCCATAATCTTCTTATCGAACTGCTCATTGCGATTGGCCAAAGTGACGCGCGGCAACAATTCCGATTGGCAATAGCCGCGGAAGGTATCGCGAATGGCAATTTCGTCTTCGGTCAGCTGACTCTCCAAGTTGAGCGGATCCTGCCAATTGAATTTGGGTGCACTGCTCGCTTTAGTGCTCGCCAAGCGGCTAACACAAGGACGCAACTTTGTGATAATATTTTGTGCAATCATTTTCCTTTCTGTTTAACTTTATTATGAAATTTTCCAGTCGGCCGCACGCTTCTCTCACACACGCACACGACAGTCGCGTCTGAATTATGTCGAGAGACTGAAGAAAGCTTCAAGCAAAATAAAAGCTTTTCTTGCTAGCGTTTGATTACCGTGCTCTCTCATTCTCTTTTTTCTCTCTTGCGACTTTGTTGTTTTGTCGAACTGCTTCTGTGAGTTTTGTGTTAATCGCAAGCTACTATATTGTCGCCTTATCTCAAAGCATTGATTTAGAGATTCTGATAACAACGGAAACCGAAAGTTACTTCTGATTACAAGTGAAGATTGCCGCTGGTATCACATTATGGCAATTATGTACTTAAATAAGCCAACCCATAATTAATTGTACATTACAGATAGCTGCCCCAATCAAGCTTATTTTGGTCAAAATGCTATAGTTTTTAAGTAACAAAGAGATCTAAGGTTTAGGTTTTGAATACTTTAACACTTATTGATTTTATTTGTTCAGAGTTTTTTTTATTACTTTGGACTGGGTTGATGAAATGAATGTCAAATTGTCGAAGACACTTAAAAAATGTTGAATTGACTTGATTTATAATGAATAAAATAATAATAAATGCATCAAAATATCATAGATTTTCTGTGAAAAAACCTAACTGTTTTCTAAAAGACAATTACCAAAAAATTGCCCTACAACCAAAACTAATCACTTTAACTTACATTTCAAATTTGTAATTTCAAAAGGTAAAACGACTTCGACAACGCGTTGAGGAGCTTAAACGTGAATTGGCTGGTGCCGAGGATGAGCTGGACTCAGCAGTTAACCAAGTGCGACGCTTACAGCGCAGCAATGATGAGTTAGTGGGTCAAACTGAGGGGCTTCAGGTGCAAATACAACATCTGCAGAACAGGTGAGCGTCAAACAATAAATTTTACTTTAACTAACTGCTAACTAACATGCTAATAATGGTGCTGGCTTTGCTAATCCCAATAACTTAACCTAAAATTAAATACTAAAACACAATGAAAAGACGTGCACCAAGTCCACAACTTCGTGGTTTGGGTGGAGTGCAGTTGCGTAACAAGATTGCCGTCGAGTTGCCCAATGATTGTCTGCCCAACATCAATGATCTGCGTCAGATCTTTGACGATACTCAGGCGGGTTTGCGTAGCTCCCACAATGGCAGCGATTCGGTGTCAGCTCATCATGCTGCAGCGGTCAAGCGTTCCAGTCACACGGAGCGCACGCTGTTGCAGCAACAGCAGAGCAATGCGGCAGCAGCTGCCGCGGCAACAGCAGCAGCGGCTGCGGCGGCGGCAGCTTACTTTGATGCCAAGACATCGCATTTCGAGGAGAACATCTTTGAGGCAAAGTCGCGTAATTTGGAATTTGAGCGAGCCAAGCAGAAGTTTGATAATCCCCATGGGCAGCATCACCATCAGCACCATCAAAGGCAACAGCGTTCGTCGGCCGGACGCTACAATAGCGCTGGTAGCAACAGCAGCAGCGGAAATCGAGCTAATCTCGCCTTGCCGCTCAAGTGCATGACAAACAGTGGCGGCAACCCAACGGCATCTAATAAGGATGATATCAATAGGCAGCTGTATGAGGCACACGATAAGGAGCAGACAGCTGCTGGCTACGCTCGCAATAGTATTAATTTAGATGGTCTAAAGGTATCCGACGACGAGGTGAGCTCTAACCTTGCATTACTAACTTTGGTTCTTGAAACTTTCATTTTGCTTAAATTATTTTGTATACTCTTTTATCGCCTTTAAGTAATCTTATGATTTGTTGCTTACAGACTCCGTAGCTATGGCTCGACAAGTTTGCTGCTGGACGATGAAACGGAAGGGAATAGCGATTGATCGAACAACAAATTTCAAGATGCTTCGATTGCAGTTTATGGTATTAAATGTATTAGTATTAACCTTTCCAATCATAGCCCTTTGGCTATTGTTCTCAAGCAATTTGAAGCAGAAGTTCTTTGTTCCTTAACTCTTTCGTATATACAACATATTTATATGAAGATTAATAGCATACATTTACTTCGAAATACGTCATATTCTAAGTAGATCCCTGAAGTACAACGACCAAGATTACATAAGAAATGGCATTAAGTTTCTTTCATAGATTTTGATATATTTATTTCTGGCTGATTTTTACAATTGTCTGTCTAAATATATGGATATATAGATTGGTTTCCTATGGGAGCATTAATTAATAGGATCAAAGCGCTAGAACTTGTATTAATCAGACTTCGCAAACATTTCACTGCATGTTAGTTACCCATTTCTATACTTCGAGTACGCCGAATTATTAAATTTAGATTAACCTCGGCTAGCATGCATAAACTTAGCACAAATAGAAATTCATTCTTCTATACGTAAAATAATGGGCGTAATATACAGGTTACAATTTTTAATAAAAATTACATTTACAAAGATAGTGCCAGATATTAAAACAACCTTAATGAGATTGACTTTATAGCTGACTTCAATATACTCTTTGAAAAGTTGCGAATTTTGTGTGGAAATGTTTAAACTTGAGTTGATAATTTCTTTGATTTCCCTGGGGGAAGTGAATCAAAATACGTACGCTTGTGCCTCTATCGATGTTGTCAAGTTTTCGGCATCTCCTTTCTAGTCTAGAAGTTCTAGAGTTCTTGCCAAGGTTCGCAACTGCTGTTAAGGGAATATTGTAAATTCGAACTGTTAAGAATATTTAATATAAAAAACATTATGTATTAATTTATAGCAATATTAGTATTCTATTAATACTTTAATTCTAATTAATATGGATAAACGATTAACAATACTTATATATATACTTAATATACATATTACATATGCCTATCACTTTTGGTATGTTACAAATAAATTAAACGCTAATAATAATCAATTGTTTGATGCTGACTTGAATAGAAACGGAGTAAGCGGAGCAATTACATTTTTATAAATTTGCAACAAAATTATCAGTATTAAATGAAAACAGATTTCTTTAAATATGGTGAATCGGGGCACGAAATTTACTGGCGTTTGCATTGCCATTTATTTGATATATGCACTATTTGTATTCGTTATATTACCAATGCTAATGCCCAATCCAGTTGCTATGTCCCGAACGATACTCGCTCAGCAGTCACGACACTTGGGCGACTTGAGCAAATATAGTTTGGAGGCAGGTGGTAAGCCGGTACGATCCATGCTGGTTACATTTAGAGGATCTGGAGCATTAAAATTACTGGACTACCTTACTCGTCAGCCGGGCAATTATCACCACTTTTCGCCGCTTATTGCATATAGAAATCGGATTACACAAAAGAGTAGAATCGAACGGGCTCTCAATGAATTGGTATCCCTTTACAATTGCGACTATAATAACTCATTACCTATGTTGGCCGCTGGAATGAAAACACCCTCGTTCAAGAATTTTTACGGAATGCAGTGGAAAACATGTGTGGCTTATACTTCGGAAGTGTGTTGGGATCCCGAAATTATGGCAAAAATTTGTAGGATTTTCCCATTTATCAATATGTCTGTGTATAACTTGGGACTAAAGTACTTGTCGGTTTTGCTGCGGAGAAAAGAGTACGTAGTAAATAGTTATATAGTCTTAGAATAGTTTTTTGATATGCATCTCGTAGTCTCAACCTTCGCATTCTACTCCTGATCCGTGATCCACGTGGAACAATGGCTTCGCGTAGTAATCGAGCTTGGTGCTCTGGTAATCCTGAGTGTTCTCAGCCAAATGATCTGTGTGCAAGTATGGTTGATGATTATTCGATTGCTGAGCAGTTACTTCAGGATTATCCAGATCGATTTAGGTTTGTGCTCCCAGGCTTAAAAAGTAATATTTTACTCGTTGGTAAATATAATTTATTTGAATTTTTAGTATCATCCGCTATGAAGAATTGGCGATGGATCCTTCAAGCGGCTTAAAAAAGATCTTTGATTTCTATGGATTACCCATGAAGACTAATGAAGACAAGTTAAAGTTAAGTAGTGTTGGATTGGAGAAAACAAATTCGTTACTTTTCGAACGACCCATGGAATGGATGGATACACTTTTGCCACAGGATGTGGAAAAAATACAAAATGTCTGCGAAGAAGCTATGAATCTATGGGGATATTATCCAATAACTCAAATTGCGAATAGTAGTAGCAGCTCTTTTGTATCCTTAAAAACGATGCCTTTGTTTGTGAAGGGAAATCCAAAATAAGATACATATACCACTATTTGATTTTGTGGCTATGTGATAATAATAGCCTCAATTAAATTATTAACGTATGTGTGTGTTAATGATCTCAAAGTTAACGTTACGCCTAATTTTTAAAGGAGTACACAGTTGCAAAAGCGCCATCTATTGGAATCAGCTGAAAACTGTCCATTGAGTGCTTCAGCAGTATTTTGGTATTTTTTAGTTGGTAATGGTGAGTATTTTAACGCAAACTGTTGAGCGGCCATACTCGAACCCTCAGCTGTTCATTCTGTTTTCGCTGTCGCTCTCGGGAAGCTCGCAAGGCATCGCTATCGCTTCGACATTTCCAATTGAATCGGGCCCAATCAGAAAATAATCGAAACAAATTGCAGAGTTCGCATTTAATTGCAATGTCTGGCACGTTATAAAATGTGAAATTGTGTGCTGTTTAAGCGGGCTAACTGAGTGTGTGTGGTGTGGTGTGCTGTGCTTTGTGTGTGTGCGTGAATGTGTGTTGTAAGTTGTGTTGTGCTATGTTGTGTGAGGATGTGTGAACGAGTGTGTTTGTTTATGTGAATATGTAAACAACCCAAAAAGGCTAAGGCCAGGCCACCAACAAAAAAAAAAAAAAGTTTCCATTATTTCTAAGCGAAAAGTGTGTGTTAGCCAATTAGTTAAGTAATTCAATAACAAAACAACAGCAACAAACACAAAATTACTCACGCCCCCCATAATAAAGTAGCAATACTAAATAATAACAAATGAGCACAACGGATTTGGATCTGGAGTCCTGCGCGCTGTTGACCGGCGAAACTGTCGAAGCTGCTGCCGCCGCCGCCAACGACTCTGTCACTGTCAGGACACGCACTAAGCAACGCGTCAGTTTAAATTCAAAACGTCGACGCAGCCGTATGTCCCGACGCGCGAATCTCATTGGCATTTGTGGCGTTAGCAGTTTGTGCATACTGCTGCTGATTGCCACCACGCAGCATCGACCGCTCACCTCGCCCTTTAGCAGCGGCAACAGCAATGGCAACGGCAACGGCAACGGCAACGGCAATGTTGCCTCCAGTCTGCTGTCGAATAATCTCGGCGGCCGCAATGGCGGCGGCGGCTATTATGAGCGACAGCAGCAGCAGCAGCCATCACAAACTGCCGCCACCATTTACAATATGACAGCGACCATAGTGGATGTCCTGGCGGCGCAGCGTGCGCGCATTCTCACCGAAATGGAGAACTTTGAGTATCCACGCGGCGGTGCCGAGAAACTCAATGACATGACCCTCGAAACTGGCGGCACGCCAGTTCGCAGCATTGTCGTTACCAGCTGGCGCTCAGGCTCCACATTTCTGGGAGACATCCTGAATGCCATACCGGGCAATTACTATCACTATGAGCCGCTGCTGGACTTTGGCATCAAGCAAGTGCGCGATCCCGATGATCAGCAGCTGGCCGTGCAAAATCTCAAGAATCTGCTCAATTGTGATTATGGCGATATGACTGATTATCTCGAATATGGCAAGACGCACACCTATCTCTTTGAGCACAATCAACGCCTTTGGGATGTTTGTCGCGAGTATCCGCGCTTCTGTTGGCGTCCCGCCTTCCTAACACCATTCTGTCGACTGTTCCCCATACAGAGCATGAAGACGGTGCGACTGCGTCTCGCTCAGGCCGAGCAGTTACTTCAGGATCAAAGGTAAGGCACCCTTAATGGGGATATATGCATTTTGTGCCTAAGTATTGTGATTTGATGTAAAAAAAATAAATATTAAATAAAATACAGAGGCTTTAACAAAAAGTATGACCTAACAGACAACTTCACTATTGTCTTTCTAAACAATTTTTCAAAGAGGCTTTATTGCACTACGAATATCGTAAGTTATGTCGAATAAAGAGTCTCCCAGTCAGTTAATTAGGACAATGCCTTTTATATAATTAGAAAATATCTAAGGTACTCATATGATGAAAATTAAATAAAAAATAGAGTGTTCTGTATAAGTGTTTGAATTGTCATACTTCAACTGATATTGAATGAGTACTCCACAACGAGTTGCGATAGAGAGGGCGAAAGATTAACAGAGCGCATACAATGAAAGTGAAAGGCAAGGCGCCTGCGCAAATTGTGTCGTCTCTCTTTCGACACGCGTTTTTATCGATACTTCGATTTATTGCGGTTTCTCTGGCTTCATCGACATTCAACTGGTTTGTGATTCAGTTCCCATTGTCGCTTTATCTTTATAACTAGCAAGAGTTATACTAGTGGATTTGCTTTGCTGATAATGCGTTAACTACAAATACAAAATCATTTACATACATATGTAATTATAATAATTTTCTATAAAACACGATCTTTGACACGCCAAAGATTAAATGCCCTTGCACAAAATACGAAATACTAAGTTCAAATATAATAAATAATAATAATGTGTGTTACATTTGTATTTCTCTTATTTAAATATGATTTCCTTTTTAAGTTTCTTTTATTCTGCGACTCTCTGTTCCGTTTTGCTTTATTCGTTGAGTTCTTCAACACTACACACATAAATTACTGTAAGTTGTGATAAGTCGCTTTGACTGGCACTTAGATAAGACTCTAATCAAGTGTTTAGTCTTTGAGTTATTAAGCGCTATACAACTATTTGTTATCAGCAATATTATGCTTGTTTACTCACACTTCAGTTGTTAAATAAAGTAGTTCAGTAATTTACTGGGATTGAAAAATGATTTATTTATGCTTCACGTAATACGTTGAAAATTCCATTTAATGCCTTAATCATTTAATTTCCTGCCTTTGAAAGCATTAACAGAGCTTTAGAAATATGATTTTTTTTTATCACTCTACAAAATTGCTGCATATTTTAATTATAACAATGTTTTTGCTCGTTTGTTGTTATCTTTTCATTATTGTTTATAGAAACAGAAGCAAAATTGATTGTGATTGATAATTACGATAACGTCATATTCAATTCGTATCGAATTTTCCCTAATTGCTAATTACTGTTGTTTGTGTTAAGATTCAATCTATAAATTGATAACACAATACTCGAGGTTATGGAATTTCCGTAATCTTATCTCAACTTCCTCAACGCTCTTGCGGTGAATAATTATAAACATTAAAAACTGATTACTTTTATTTATAAGAAAATATTTACTATACAAAATAGTAAGAGAAAATACTCTTGCTTAAGTCAGTCAAGTAAAAGTAATTGGCAAATCCTTTGGGTACACAATCGTAAAGCAAATTCGAAGCGATTCGATTTGACCGCAAACAAAGTTTCGTTTACATAATTTTCCATTTAAAATGTAATGCAAACAATCAAGCAAAACAAAGTAAAAAAATCAATAAAATTAGTTGTGTATGGGCATTCTGGACAAACAACACCAACAGAGCAGGCAGCGAAATGTAAACAGAAACCAAAACCAAAGCCAAACGAACGAAAATATATTTGATTGATGTGCTTTCAATTTTCGATTCCTGGGCCATTGTGGTCTCAGTTACCGCATTGAATCCCAATCCAAAACTAATGACATTGGGGACATTGTATTGTTGCTGATGTTACGCAAAAGATTCACACAACCATTTGGTACTCATCCCTGAAAAAATAGTGCGCTGACATTTTGGAGTTGGGTTTAGTTTCGGATATAGATACGAATACAGATTCGAATCCGGATTCGGATTCGGATGCGGCTACAGCAAACAAATGAAAATTGATTGAATTAAGTTAAAACGTTTGCATTTGCTTGCTCTTTGCTATCAATGCTCGTAAATGTCAGATATATTTACCAGATATGAGATATATTTATATTTGCTCAGACAATGGGCGTGGCATGCAAGGTCTGCCTTCACACCAAAACGTTTCACACTGCATCAGCAAAAAGCAATTAACATACAAATTCATGAGCTCGAAATGTGAACGAGTCTCTCTCTTTCTCTCTCTCTCTTTCTCATTGCCGGAAGCTCTTGGCAATTCTCCTAAATAAATTAGCTGGGTAGTCGAGCCTTTTGTTTTGCCAACGCATTTCTCTTTGCCACTTGCCTTTTCGCTGTATTCTCAGGTTGCCAGCGATACTCTTTGAAAGGGCATATGATATGTTACTTAACTTGTGTGAGCAGTTTACAACTCGAGAAATCAAATGTATTTGATTACTTCTTCCGCGAATTTACTTTAAAATGTTTTTATTTAAATCTAATTGAAATATTTAAAAGTTCTAGTTTCTAAGCAAACAGTTTGCATTCACCGAATCAACTTGAAATTTGCTTAGATCGCATTTCATTCTACTTTAAGTTGTTTCCCCTACTTTTGGTTGTTAGGGCATTAGTGTTATTGCTTTTACTTTTGTGTTTGAGTTTTTCCATTTTTTCTGCGGTATCTTGTTGCAGTAATATTTTTCACACTCTATTAACGCAGTGTAGTTGAGCAGCTTTCAGCACCCGGTTTTCAGTGTCCAGTGAAATGCATCAAAATTCCGGAAACGTTGTCCAAGCACTTAGATTTATGTTGCTCTGTTGCTCGTGGCTTGTTGCCCAGCATTTCCCTTCCCCGCGCCCCTCGTTGTATTCACTTTGAGCTCACACCCAATTTGGGTCAGTGTGTGGGGCGGTTTGGTGTCGGGTGACTCACTAAGCGGCCACTAACTTGGCTAACTTGGTTTCTAATTGCCGGTTGGGCAACTGGGTGCGGAGCCCAGCACGAAAAGTGTAACTTCTAATCATTAATTGCGTATACGCCGCATTGCGCAGACCTCTTAAATAATGTGCCTAAATGGGATTTTATTCATTTTGCTCGTGTGTGATATTATTTCTTTATTGCGTCGATAAAGCAAATTTTCAAATTGTTTGAGGAGTACATTAATTTGATTGCTTAGGTTGGCTGGTTGGTTGAACACTTGGCATTGTAGGGTATTCCCATTCGGCTATATTGGATTTTGTTTTACAGAGGTCTTTTAGTTTAGAGCGACGTAGATATAATGTTGTGAAAATTGAAAGCGCCCACAGCTCCCAGCATAAAAGCTTACAACGAGCCACTCAGTTTTTTGGGGGCAGCAGCTGCTGCTGCAGTAGCTGTAGATGTTGCTGAAAGCCAAAACCGCAAACCGCAGAGAGTTTTTGGCTTTAGTCTCTTTTAGTTGGCTTATAATGAGCAAAGTGGCCATTAACTGAAAACTTTAGTAAACTGCGTTTTAAAGCGGGCCACTCGACAGTCCAACAGTCAGAGAAGTCAAAGATACCGAAAGACAGGTAGACCGTCAAACAGACAGACAGACAGATAGATAGATAGATAACAATGTGCGAGAGGGAAAAAGATGAGAGAGAAGAGACCCACTTTTGACCAGCCAAAAATTACAAACAAAGTGAAAAACTAAAAACGAAGAAATAAACCCGTTCTAAAAAGCTTATTGCACAATAGACCTCATTCTTGTTGGACATGGATGGCATTTAAGTTTTTGTTTGTGAACTCTTGACTCTCAATGCGTGACAGTTTTGACAGAGACAATGAGAGAGCCAAAAGGGAGAGATCGCGCTAGACCCGAGTTCACTGAACGTTCGACTGACTTTGGCTTTTAGGTTTAATGCGCGTTTGTTATTTTTTGTTTTTTTTTGTTTTTGTTTTATTCATGCCCCGTCACTAGAAAAAATGGGGGAAAACAAAACTAAGCGCGGGTGTCTGGCATACAAAAATAAAACAAGAAACGGAAAACAGAAATCAAAAACAACATCAGCAGCAGCTACAACAACGACAACAAATACGTATACGCTGCGCATTTTGCATTCAAAAACGAGTTTCACACAGGCCAAAAGCAAAAAGTTTTGGTACGTGTTTTTCTATGGCGTAAATGGGTGAAAAGCGCTAATAAAAATTGTCGGCCCGCTGGCTGCATTCGGCGGTGCCTCAAGACCGGGCCAAAACCGCAGCCTCAGTCGCCTCAGTTGCCGCCGTCATCATCGTTATTGTTGTTGTTGTTGTTGTCGTTGTACTCAGCTGGGCTATGACAAACTCGAGCCGGCAGTGAAAGTGATTGATATTTTTGTTGTACTTTGTTGTTTTAGTCTTTTTTTTTGTTTTTATTTTACCCGTACCTGAAAGTTTCGCTTTTTTTCGCTCGGGCGTGTGGCAAACATAAATATAATTTCTACTTTAGCTAGCTTATGCTTGTCGGCTTAATCTGCAGTTGGTATTTATTTAGCCTTTTAATTGGGTAGTATAGTCTTTGCTGTAGCCTTGCCAACACCCGATCGTTGATAGATGAGGCATTGACTCGCAAACCGGTCTAAGAATTCGTCTGTCTGTGCACGAGTGTATATACACCGTACATAATATTTATTGTGTTGTGTTTGGCTGATCAACTGCATGGAATATTTTATTAGTTTATGTATAAACAATACATAGTAGAGGGAGATGCATAGATCTTTTGTATTAAGATGCGAACATCTGCTGCCATTTTGCACTTTGCTGCAAAATGTTGTTCAATTTTTGTCAAACTTGATTTTATATCATCTACAGTTTTGGCTATTACTGATGACGTTCATAAAGTTATTATTTGATTATCAATATCCGCGTCCAAATAAAATTCGATTTAGACTTAAATAGACATATATACATATAGTAATTAACTTTTATTTTCATTAAACGCACCGAATGTGCAAAGAAAGGGAGAGTAAAGATCAAGTGTGACCATACAACAAAGTAAAGGATGTTTAAAACTTATACCAGCTCGTTTGTTATGCTAATTTTGATTTATATAATATGGACACATTTACAAAAAGTATTGAACAATAAGGTAATTACTAGTCTAACAAGTAAGAAAGTTACAGTCGAGTGTGCTCGACTGTGAGATACCCGCTACCCATTTTTAATAAAGGCAAAATATTGCGGTATCATTTTCAAAATATACCGAAAATACTAAAAAATACAAAAAATATGCCAAATGGTATGTTTGGTATATCGATATAGTACACCATTCAAAATATACCATAAACGGCACAATGTGCCAGATTATGGCCAAAGCAACTACAACCATACTTTTGTATGGGCAAAAACGCCTACTTACTAGGGGTCTGAGTTGCTTTGGCCGACAATCTAGCACATTGTACAATGGTGTACTATATCGATATACCAAACATACCATTTGGTATATTCTTAGTATTTTTTAGTATATTTGCAGTATATTCGGTATATTTTGAGAATAATACCGCAAAATATATTGCTTTTAATCAAATTGGGTAGCGGGTATCTCACAGTCGAGTACACTCGACTGTAGCTTTCTTACTTGTTTTGATTTGCGGGGGCGGAAGTGGGCGTGGCAAAAATTTGAAACAAACTTGATCTGAGTGCAAACATAACAAATGCTGTCGAAAAAAAATTATAGCTCTATCTCTTATAGTCTCTGAGATCCAGTGTTTCATACGGACGGACGGACAGACGGACAGACGGAAATGGCTATATCGTCTCGGCTGTTGACGCTGATCAAGAATATATATACTTTATAGGGTCGGAGATGCCTCCTTCTACCTGTTACATACATTTCCTACCGGCACAAAGTTATAATATACTTCTACCCTATGGGTAGCGGGTATAAAAATACGTACCAAAATGAGTTTCAGATTCATTACTAAGCCAAATCTGTACATTCAATTCGGGCTATCAATTGGTTAATATGAAAGCTGAACTCTAATAAATTATATGTAATGCACTTGGATATAAATAGCTTGATTGTCTATATCAAAGAGATTAAATGTGATAGCTATAATTCTTCTATTTTTAGAATATTTCTCTGTAGTGTGCCGCATTCATAGCTGAAGCATGATTTAATATTGTGCGGTAAAGTTATTCTTTTGTTACTTAGTTGTGACATAAGACAGCCTCATTAACTAATGTGCCAAATGTTGGCATTACCAGTCATAATCACCATTTGTGATTTGCGCTAACAACACTATATGATGTTTATTTTTAAACGCTGACAGTCGACTAATAGATACTTTGGTTCTGAATGCAAAAAGTATCTTTTTTGGGGCTGGTTCTTCAATGGTTCTTCGAAGTCTCTGTAGTTCGTAAGCCAAGCAACAACTCGTTGCTGACAGCCTTGAAAAAAACTTTTTTCCTTTCTTAAGTTTTGTGCTGCTGTCGTTTTTCTTTGTTGTTGTTGTTTCCTTTTTTGTTTTTTGGCTTTATATTTCTACGTATATTCTGTACAATTACCAAGCACAATTTATCGTTGACGGTTCGCGTTGTAAATTTTTAAGTAGCATCGCCTAATGCGATTTCTCCAACTGCAACTGGAAACCAACAACTGGCAACTTTATGACATTCGTTTTGCTCGTTGTTGTTGTTCTTGTTGCTGTTGTTGCTGTTGTTTTTACTGTGACTAGGCAGTGGCTTCATGGTTCATCAATTTGTTATGCGTTTCGGTGCTGTGACTTTGGGCAAACTTGCTTGTTCTTCAAGATGCTGTCAATCTTTTTTTGTTGTGTTTTTGCTAGACTTATTTTCCCCTTTGTTTTTAAGTCGTTATCTTTTTTTCTTATTCGTTCTCCTTATTCCTTTTTTTCTTTGTTTTGGGGTGGCATAGTTAGATGCATTAGTTAGATCGATAGATTGATTGATAGCCCCCCATTTGGGTGCTAGTAAATCATTGCAATTTTCACACGCTGCAACATTGACTCGGAAAAGATGATTAGTTATGATTAGTTAGCTGTACTCTGCCGCGCTTCAGCGATTTTCATGTTATTAAAATTAACCCTAAAGGCAAACTTTACTGCTTACTGTGCTGCTGACCAGGCCAGAAAGTTGGTCAAATTGCAGCACACTAAATATGCGAACTATGTTAAAAAAAGCCAATTTAATACGGAGACTTTTGCAAACATTTTCTGTAGACAAATTTAACTTGTTTCAATTATTTAGTATGCCAAAAATCCAAAATAAATTACATTATATTGCCACAAGGTAAAACATTGAGCTTATTGTTTATTAAACATTATTTGCATGGCATTTACCAAAACCACAATTACAACATTGCGAAATTCCCATTATTAATTCTAGCTACTATTTTAACACATATTTTAGCTTAGATGTCTACTTTGTCGGTATTTGCAACGCGTGTGCACAGTGTTAACAACATTTTATAAATAATTTTGCAAGTCGCAAACAACAAAACCCAAATCCGCTTTTTTCTATTTTTGCCATTGTCTATTTTGGGAAAATGCAACCACACGGAGCCAACTACTAGCAACAGCTGCAAGCCAACTTTGCTCATGGCTCGAATCACCTGCCTTTGGTTTTTGCTCGGCAGCAAAAAAGAAAATAACAAAATCCGTGTGGAAAATTATTCCGCTAACCCAGAGTTACCTTTCTCTCTCTCTCTATTTCTGTCTCTGCCTTTCGGTTTGCGAGTAAAAGTATTATATTTTACTTTTAATGACCAAGCAAAAGTATTTTTTATTTATTTTATTTTTCACCTTTTAGTCGTATGTAGTTGCTTTAACTCATTCGCCCGGTTTTTCTTTTAATTGCATTCGACTCTGCGATTGCCAGCCCATAGAATCGTCGTAGAAAGTCATTTCGTTTCTTTTCTGTGGAAATTTGCAACAACTACAACGACAACGACAACAACAACAACGATTGCAACAATTGTCAATGTCATTGTGCGCTTAACGCACAAAACCCATCCGTGATTTAACAGCTTGGCGAATTTCTCAGCTTTTGTTAACGAACCGGAACTCTTTAATACTAGTTGTCAGGTTCGCATGTTTTATTCCTTCCAAGTTGCATTTATTTCTCTCTCTCTCTCGTTTTTATTTTTATTTGTGGGAAAGTTGATCAAGTTTTCGTTCAGGTTTTTGACTGACGCATTTACATCTTTATAGGCCATAAAATGTGATACTTAGCACAGATTTGGGCTACTGTCATGTAATTTTATCTGCTGCTGCTTACAACTTTTTACTATTTGATTAGTTGGCGCAGTGTTTGCAGTGATAAGCGGCAGGTTAAGGCTGTTGTTGATGATGAGATTTTGGGCTTATTTACAAGTAGTTAGATCTCCGTATAAATGAGATGATAACAATGTTAACTTTGTGATAATGCTGATAGCATAAAGTTAGTAAGAATCCCACATAACAACTTTATTCTTATTCAGAGATTTTTTCTTCAGAATTAAATGCGATAAATAATTTAGATTTATAACCAGTAAGAAAGCTAAAGTCGAGTGTGCCCCACAGTGAGACACCCGCTATCTATTTTGGATAAAAGTTAAACAGTGCGGTATTCTTCTTAAAATAGACGCTGATCAAGAATACATATACTTTATGGGGTCAGAGATATCTCCTTCTAAATTATAACATAACATTGTAACACTACCTTTATGACCAATCTGAATTGTTTTTTGGAATTCCACAACTCAAAAGTATATCACATTTTTGTAACCTCATTGTTAGGGAGCAGAAGCAGATTAGTTTGGTAGTGATAACCTGTTAAAGAAGTTTGATTTACTATTTCCAGCCACTCACTGAACATTTATCAAAACTACAAACTGTTCTTAAACCTCTTGAGCACTTGAACATATTTTTGGCAAGGGGCTTGCATGTGGAATCCGTGCATTGTTCAATTATTTAATTTGGGTTATGCCATGGGCAAGTATTGGCCATAAATCTTTGAAGTGCGACTGCCTTCCATTCACTCCCTCCTGCGTCCGTCGCATCTGCTAACCATTCGATCTGGTTGGGAGCGACCAATTTGCCTGCAGGCAAACAAGAATTTTTGTTATGCAATCAAAGCACTTCACTTGCCTCGGCACAGAAACCGTCACCGTCACCATCACCATCACCATGACTTTGGCTCCAGCTCCGGATTTGACTCAGGCTCTGGGTCGAAAGGCTTACTTACGTAAATGACAAGCCAACGAGCCGCCCACAAAATGTGGCGTATAAGATGGCGTACAAGATGGCGAACAAGATGGCGTTCCGCCTATTCGACGTCTGTTCGATTTTGCTGCAAGGATCATTTAGGAAAAAAGAAAAAGTAGAACAAAAAATTGCACATACATAAATAAATGGCCGTAGACTTGACTAAAAATGCTTCAACATGCATGAAACGTGAAACGCGCGGAAGCATAGAGAAATCAAGGGAACGGAAGGGGCCAAAAGCTGCAGCGGACTTCCGACATGGCTGGCAATATTCAGCCGCCCCTCTCCGGTCTACAACATCAACTAACTCAGCCAGAAGAAACTTTAGTTACAGCGAAAAACTTCTCGTTCTGGGCCAAAAATAAAACTGAAGAGAGGAAATTCGCTCGCGTTGCAAAAGCTGCTAGGAAAACAAAGAAAAAAAAAACTAACGAAAATCGCTTAGCGAAAATGTAGCGGAAATATGAATGGGAAAACAGAAACAAGTCAAGAGAGAATTAAAAATGCATATAGTTTACAAGTTTACATATAAACTTGAACAAAATATTACGTATACGCGTTGTAGTAAAATTGTTTTCGCATAGTTTCAAAGAATTCTAATTAAATTATAAATATATTTTTCTCATTTAAAGAATCGTTAGTTTCGGTAGTTTGGAAATTAAATTCTTAACAATTGAAAAGTTTTAATTTTATAAAAAAAAAGGAGAAAAAGAAAAGAAAGGTGTTTTAGTTTCAGATTGTTTCAATATATTTATTAAGTTTGAATCAGATATCAAAAATATTTCGAGAGGTCCTAGAGCAATTTGCACTTGTTATTTTCATTGCCGTTCACTTTATCAAAGGCACTTAATTTAAGCTGCGATTAACTGTGACTGTGGCAACTAACCTAGAAAATCTAAAAATGGCTAGAGCTCGCCTTAAGACAACCAAATTTTGCCTTCGCGGTTTGCTTCCTTTGCGGCTGCAACTAAAATAACCAAGGTAACAAATTCTCCCGCACACCCGCACACCCAATCACCCAAGCAACGAGTATTGGCTATCATTAGCACAAGGTTGATTGTAGCCTGCATCCCTGACTCTGTCCCTGCCTGCCACTCTGTTGAGGGTATGCATCGGTATCAGAGTGTCTGTGCTCTTGTAGCGCGTTGTTCTCAGCCGCTGTTTAACCACTGTAATCTGTTCGAGTGGTTTGCACTATTTTTACCGCTGCTGCTGCCAGATGCCAGAGAGGGAGATATTAGCCTAATTTATGCGCGAAAGTTTTTTTTGGAGAGGGCTTGCTACACTTGAATGCCTAAGCAATTTGCGTCATGACTGTGAATGATTGAGTGCTGTGTTGTGCAGTGTTGGGCCGCTATCCTCTTTCTCTCTCACTAAGCTCGACTTTAAGCTGGGCTCGAGTCTCTAACTGCAGCGCATTATAAATTGTTTCAAGTCATGACACGCATTTTGGGCCTACGTCGTCATACTGCACTAGCCCGACTTTCTCTTTTGAGCGGGGAACTTCTACTCTTTTGTTTGGAGCCTGCCCTGGCTCATTAATTCCATTCACACGTTGCCAGCCAGCCATTCAGTCAGTCAGTCAGTCAGTCAGTCAGTCAGTCAGTCAGAGAGCAAGTCAGTCGACTTCTAAGTGCTTTGTCTCTTGCTGTTAATCACAATTTAGCCTCTAACTGGGTTATGGTGATAGCAGCACAACCTGGAACTCCTCTGTCAACTCCACTCGTCGAGTTATGTCTGAGAAATCTTGAGAGTTGGCTTTTGTTTTAATTTTTCCACAATGTTCAATTGCTCTGTGCATTGTGTGGTCTTCGAGTTGGAGTGTTTTTTTTTGTTTTTGTTATAGTTCGCTTGCTGTTTGCGGTTGCTATTATTAACTTTAAACATTGTCATGTCGCGCTCGTTTTTCTGCACTAATTTTCTTTATACATCTGTGTGTGTGTGTTTTTTTTGCACTCATTGTGTATCCGTTTACACACAATGAGACAGAACAAGAGTGCAAAAAAACATTAGAAAACTTCCGTTGTAACGGCTCCAGTTATTTTATGCCCATTGCTCTATGCTTTCCTACTATGTGGAAATTGCTGTTGCTGATGCTGCTGCTGATGTTGCTGCTGTTGATGCTTGCTATTTTGCATGAGCAAAAAGGGGAGTCACATGTGACTATAGCTGCCTGATGGGCAAGTTGATGGTCGTTACGAGACAACCACCTGCTTCGCTCTCTGGCCGTTGCTGTTGCTTTTGCCTTTGCCTCTGGTCGCTGACACAGAAAACTGTGTCGACATATTCTTTAACAAAGCACTGGTTAAATTAATAAAGACAAAAGCAAAAAACAAAAACACATCTGCAAAACGACCTGCAACATTCAGAACTTCCTTTGTTCAGCTTGCATTTGGGAATACAACGGAAAAAGATACTCAAAATAAGCCAAAACTGAAAACTGAAGACTGCAAACTGAGAAACATCGTCAGCTCATTCTAATTTTAGAACTGCTGAGTAATAGTCAGGTAATAAAGTGCTAGCGTGAACGGAAAATAAGCATTACACATTGTTTATAGTATACTATAATATAATACGTACTATCTGTTAGATGTACAGATTATCTGAACAGACATTTAATAAATATAAATAGTTGTGGCAATATTGTGACATAGAGAAATTATTGAACTTTTTTTTTATATATATATATATATTTTTTGACTTCTATATTGCGAAAAAAGATATAAGTAATCAATAAATAAATAATGTACAAGAGTAAGAAGTTTTATTTGGAAAAGTTAAAAAAATTGTTAGGGTCACAATGTTGTTTCTGTATATAATTTGTAGTAATTAAATTGAAGCAATTCACTTATTTATGAATCCTTTTCGTCATGCTTAAGTCGACCTCTTGTTTTTTAGGGCTTCTTCGAGCGAAGCAAAAAAATAATAGAGCTTAGCCAGAACCTGTCAGCTAATCTCGGTTACCAAATCTTTCGACCTTACTCAACTTTCAATCTGTTACAATCACAGCAACAACTTTTGGCGACAAATTGATTTTTCTGTTTTGCGGACAAAACAGATTGCCAACATTTGACCTTGGTTACCTGGGCAGACCAAAAGAAAGAAATCAAGAGTATAACCGACACGAATTATAGCGAGAAAGAATTTCTTTGCTTTTGGAACAACAGCAGCCGCACTGTCAGCATAGCCGGTTAGCAATATTTCGTTATGGAATAATAAAAATACCTTCAGGCCCCGCTTTCGCTATGTCCGTGGCATGTCCTTTCGCCTTAGCTCGCGTTTTCCGTCTCTGTCCTTCTTCCTTTGACATTGGCTTTGGGCCAAAAATTTGTCGTTGCTCGTTATGTGGAAAATGCCAGTGCGTTTTGGTGCTTGGACTCACTCGTATGTGGCTCACACATACGTATTACATACATTCCCCTACAGAGAGTTGAATATTTCTTTTCTATCTTTCCGCTACTTTAACAACTTTGCCTAAATTCCGAGCGTGCATATTTCATTTGACGTTTGCGTTTCATTTTTTCCCATTTGCCGACACGCAAAGCGCCCCACAAAGCTGACGAAGTTAGTTCCCCATTTTTCCCTTTCCCCAAAACAACTTCCATATGTGTGTAATTGTATGATTGCTGAAGGCAGTACCTGGAAGTACCTTCACCTGTCAATCGCACGTGCTGGCACACAGATGCCCGGAATTTTACGTGGTTTGCTAATTGCATTTACTCGCAGAATGTGCTCCTAAGTAATATTAGTCTATATTAAGTGGAAGTATGGAGATAGCGACGACAAGAAGAAAAAGTGTACAGTGACAAGCCTTTACACGCTACCCATTATAAATATTATATGATCAATTGACAGAATATTAAAGTGTGTAGCTGTAACTTGACAGTGCTGTTATACTTGTGGTTTATAAACTCTTCTCACTATTATCAAATATATTTCTTTTTTTTGTTTATTCTGTTTGTCAGATATTGCTAAAAGCCTTAACAAAAATTGTTAAATTGTATAATGAGGCAAACAAAAATAACACCTTTAAAATAAATGTAATGGAGAAGAGTGATTTTATAATTTATTTTATCTGATGATATTTGAATTTTAAAACATTCATTAATTTACGTTCCTATTTCACAACGTTCTATCATCGATCATAGACAAGCGGTATTATCGATTCTCGAATTTCTTCCTTTTATAATCGATATTTATAATAACTTATTTTAGTATTGAGTAGTACGTAATGAAGACTGAATTGGAGAGTTGCGTAGTGTGCAACAATAACTTAGATTATATGTCCTGTAGTGTGTAAGGAATTATGGACAATAATTGAAGCAATTCTTAAGTATATTGAGTGAATCTTATATTAACTCAGAAATATTATTTAAAAAATGTATATTTTCTAATGAAGCTTTAACTTAGTTGAAATACCATTTTAATTATATTTTTCGATGCATTTTACTGAAAAGAAAAACAAAGAAAACACTAAGTTAGAATAAAGCTTTATTCACAGGCTGCGACTGTGGTTAAAAAGTAGTTCATCCCAAAAAAGCCCAGAGTAGCCATATTCCTTTGGCTGTGGTCGTGGTTGTTGTCCTTTTTGCCAGAGTACTTCTTGTTTATTTTTATTGCGTTATTCATTAAATATTTATGAGTCTTGTGTATTAGCGTCTGCCTCGAGTTTCGTTACATATTTTTCGTTGTTTTCTTTTGTAGTTTTCCTTTTTTGTTTTTGTTTTTTCCTTTTTTGTTTTGTTTATTAACACCTAACACAAATTGTTTGCTGGCCAATGTTTCGTGTTGTTGTTTTTACTGCCCCCGCCGGTTGAAGACCCCTCAGGCTACCCAAACACCATATTTTTTGTTTATTTATTTTATGACGCGATGTGGCAAATATTTGCGAATCGCAGTCCGTGTTGTTGTTCTACGGTGTTGTCTACGGTGGGTATGTGGGTCAGCTACTTGGGGCTCTCGCTAATCTCTTGCTGACAGCCTTCTCTCTGCCAGTGGAAGCAGATTCTGGCTGACTCTAGGACTGAGTACCGAATATTTTTCATATTGTCTCATTATGTAAGCTTGCCACATGGCATTGCATAATGATTGTAACTGCCATGGACTCTGTGGTCCATTCTGGCTTGGTAGCTTCCAGCACCATCATCATCTCGCAACTCCAACGGGCTTTTGTTGCTCAAATTAAGTTTTAAGCGCGTTGCACTGTCAGCCATCGCTCGTTAGTACGTGTCTGCGCGGCACAATCAGTGTGGCACGCCCCTTTAGCCCCTTTAGCTTGTCATCTTGACTCTGCCACGGCAATACTTGCATTGCCCTTTCCCCAAGCACAGTCACGTCCTTTTGCTGCTGCCACACCAAAATCTTTGCCACTGCAGTTAGTGGACGCTTGTCTATCGTTTTCTTATTTCTCTTTTTATTTCCCTCTTCTGCAGTTTTATGACAATAGTCTGAGATACTCCTAAAAGTTTAAATGGTTATTACAAATCTGGCGATAAGCTGACATTTTTAAAGTTTTTTAAATGCACTTAAACAAGTATTTAAGTTGAGCATGGAAAAGTGAATGACTTCAACCCTTCACTTATTTTTATATTTAGAGATTTTAAAGTTTTGTATATTTAAGTACTAAGTATGGAAAAGAATATTTAATATTAGAGCTCTATCAAAATGTTAAATGATTCTAAAACATAAAAAATCTGTCAAGAACTGAATACATATCATATTTCAAACAATTTAACAAAGCAAGAAGGTACATAAATAATGAATAACTTTGATAGGTGAATGCAACTGAACTGCAGCTAAAAGAAGTATCTTTTATTTCTACAGATTTCAAATTTGTTGTTTTCCTTTACTGAGCCACAACTGACATACAATTTGTTTAAATATTTTAGACTGTCGAGACAGTCAAAGCAGATACGATACACTGAATGTGACACTGTCGCATTGGCAAAACTTTTTGGCACAACAAACTGCAGTTTCGAATAAAATAGGTAAGAAGGAAGGAGATATGTTCGTAAATAACATAAGTATGTAGTAAATACTATATATATACAATGGAATTATACGAGTGTAGCCATAATGTGTCGTGGGGTGTATTCTTCGTACAACCTGTAAGTGTAGAAGTTTTCACTTTTTCCATTTCATTGCTTTTAGAGCTCTTTCACACACTTGCTCCACTTTGGCGTAAGAGCATAGAAAATTTGACTGCTTGACTGACTGAGTAACTGAGCAACTGAGCAATTGAGCAAATGATGTGTACCACATTGAGTTCACATTCGATTTAATCAACTTTTTGTTGCCATTTTCGAAGAGTGCATTTCGAAGTGTCTGTTATTATGTGCACGTGTTCAACTGGCATGAACAAATGAAGATTCTCATATTTATTTTGTTGTTGTTTAAGTTTTTGTTCTTTTCAGATTCTTACCATAGACAATGTCCGTTTTATTAACATTTTTCATTCACTGAGCAATGGAAGTAACTGTGCAACAGGCTAATTAAATCAAGAATTGCAATCTGCGAACATCATCAAGTCGCAGCTTGAATACCCTAAGCTTGCCCATAAATAATTTGATTTGTATCTCTATCGTATGTGTGACATGAGCTTGAGATATGACATCGCTAAGAGAGCGGTAGAAGCATCTATGCGTTCTTTTTTTCCAGATAGAAGCGGGCAGTTAGAACTACAAGATACTTACATTAGCCGAGGGAAACTCGTTGACGTTGACAGGCCCGACCCAGCGCAGCCCGTTTGAACGTCATTATTGACTCATTATAATTATCAAGCTGGAGCCAAGAGTATTGCTGCCGCTTCACTGCTCGCTGACACTGTTAGATACATTCACAAAGTTAAGCAAACACACACACTTATCTAAGCAATTCATTCCGTGCTAAATTGTTTCTTTTTGCTTCCAATGGGTTTGCTTTTTTTTTTTTCATTTGTTGTGTTGTTTGTTGTTGCAAGGCGAGGCGAGGCGTCGTTGCTGCCACAATTGAAAACTGTAAACTGTTGCCACAATAATCGCAATAATTAAAAGCGCAACAGCACAGCCACAAATCATGGAAAAAGCAGCAGCAGTCGAGAAAAGCTCGAGCGGTAATTGAGGAAAATGTAGAACAATAAGTTGCTCGACAGCTGCCAGCCAGCTAACGTCTCTCTGGTCTTTGGTCTCTGGTCTCTGGTCATGGTGAAAGGGTTTTGCAGCTGCCGCAACTGATAAATAGTCGTAATTAAAATAAATTAGTGGCTTGGATATAAGCTTCATAGTGTCGAGAGCCCCTTGAGAGCTTGTTAAAATCTAACCCAATGATATGAAGCCGCAATTTCCTTCCAACTATCTGTGATAATAGTAGTAATAAAAAGTTATAAAATTCTTATTAAAGTGTTACCTTTGCGATAGCATTGCTGTAAATCGATATAGATAACGTAAGCGTCAATACTAAAATTTCCATGAAAATATTTGCACTAACTTTTCTTAAGGTCTCAAATGAAATTCACTTTTTTTATACCCGCTATCCATGGAGTAGATTTGTGATCAGCGTCAAGAGCTACTACATATCAGAGACTGTAATGTATAGATCTCTATTTTCGTCACTTGTTATCAAGCATCAAGCTTGTTTTTGATTGTTGTTATTCCCACTTTCGACCTCGAAAATCGAAAAAATCAAATAGCAAGCGAAGTTTAAGCAGATTTGGTTGGCAATCTGGCATTTGTTGTGCTCTATGGTATATTTTGAATGTAATAGTGTTTTGATATATAGTAAATGTAGTCAGTATATTAATTAGGTATATTTTAAGATTTTTTTGTTTTTATTCAAAATGGGAATCTCACAGTCGAGCATACTCGACTTCAGCTCGCTCTTTTGTTTCGTATTGATTTGAGTTAGTTTGCCTGTCAGTATTTCGATATTTTTCCCAAATATTCGGTAGTTTTGCAAACTTGCATTCGTTAGCCAACTTTTGGTTGAAGCCATTTTTAATCAGATTCGTTTAAACAAATAACTGTCAACGGTGTTGTGGGGTAAACAAATATTTTTGTAGCTTATCTGCAATGCACTCATTCGCTTTTTGCCGAAGCTCTTTGCCACTTAACCTTGAGGTTGGGCAAATGCCGTCGACCAACGTGACTTTTGCTTAACAACCTGCCTCGAAACAGGCTCAGACGCCTGATGCTGGTTGCGACTGTGTCAACTCATCCGGGTGAAACTTATCTGGCGGGGCGTGGCATGGTGTGGGAGCATCCGAAAGGCTGGGCCAGAGGTGGCGTTGGAGGTGGATGTGTAGGCAATGTGGTCGCATAAAAAGTTACGTGCCTCACTTCACTTTTTTGTATAGCAGCCTTTGTGTGTAATTTGTTTGCATATGTAACGCTTGTTGTGGCTTGCCTCTTCAGCGAGGGGCGTCTCACAAACGAGGCGTGGCAAACTGAGTACGTGCATCTCGTGTGTCGCCAAGCGGTTGTTCCGGTTTCCTTGATGTATAATTAAGGCCCCAAAGTCAAGGATTCGCATGCATACGTACGAGTTGTTTAAGTAGGTGCGAATATCTGGATATACACACAAGTATTCACAAACACACACACATGTAGTATGTATCTTCAAAAAGTGAATGTAAACGCTGTGTATGGGAGACATTTATATAATGCTTCATGCGAGATATTCACATCAGATAATCGCCTGATAAGAAATGCAATTAAAGCATTTAGCCTGCTCTTGAGAGTGCTCAGCTCAGCTTGTTTTCTTTTCACATGTATGTACGTCATCTGAGACACAAGCTACGTCATTTAATTATCAAAATAAACAAATTGATTTATTTCATTTAAGATTTTTAAAACTCGATAGCACCTAAAATGATATTAACGAAACAGCGAAAAATATTATATTCAAGTCGCTCATATTGTTCGCTCAACAACTTTAATGCTTGTTTAGTAAAATATACTTTAATTAATGTGAGTTAAATTTACAATAAATAGACAAACAATTAAACTATCCAATTATTTACATTCGAAGAATATATTTGATTCAGTCTTCTGTGAATTTTGGATAATATTTTGCAAACTTATGTGTACGTGACAAAATCATCCGAAAATCGAGGTACATCTTTACAGTTGCTTTCGATTCAATCAAATTATATTGTTTGTTACCAATATACACGTTTAGAAAGTCATTCAATTTAGATTCTTTACTGCTGAAGCTGAAAACGCTTTTAGTGCGCTTTTCTTATGTGTATCGTTCACTTTTTTATTGTGTCAATATCGCGACTCGTCAAGCGCAACGCAAACTGGCGCATCGGCCCCTCAGCGTCAGCTAAGTATCTGTCAGATACAATCTAAGTGGTGGGGGAACAGTTTACAGCAACAACAACAACAATGCACAACAACAACATTGCAATTGCCATTAAGTGAGAGATGGCAATGCAACTACTATTGATATTTCGGCGTCTATATGGTGGGCATTGCCCCTCTTCCCCTCTCCCTCTCCCCCTTTACCCTATTCCTCAGGCCTCCCCTTAGAATGTATGAATGCATATCTTTTCACGTACACTACGTTTTGTGCATTACACTTTTCCATTGTATAATTTTTATTACCTTCGCGCTTCGCGTTGTGGGGGGCGGGTCAAAGGCGGGAGGAGGAGGAGGAGCTGCAGCGTACGTAGCGTATCTGCAAGTTGTTTAAATTAGTTCTATTCTTATGCAATTTTCTACGTGGCACCTTTGTGTGGCGTTCTGAATGCCGCGTTGCCGCGTTGCACGTTTGTCGTCTCGTTCTTGCTCTGGCTGCACATTCTTCTGCCGCCGGCAATGTTGCATTGTTAGCTACGCTTCAGCTTTAGCTCTGCTTCGCCTTGTTCCGGACAATGGCATTCGCCAATACATGTACGTACATGTTTTAGTATTTCTATCTGTATCTGTATCTGTGTATCTGCATCTGCAGCTTGTGTAATAGTTGCGTGTACTCGTATTGTCTGTCTATTTGTCGGGGTGTGCACGAGTGCGAGTCTTTATGTAATTTGCGCACAATTTCACAGTCTGTAATAAAAACGCGAAATTTGTTTTAGTTTTTTCCACCTCAACCCAGAATTTTCAATTCTCAATTCTCAATTGTTAATATAGTATGAATGAATTTTATTGCTTTATATGAGAGTTCTTTTGTTACAGTTTGGCTTGACTTTTGATTCGACTTCAAGTGTACTTTGTATGCAATGAACTACTCCCGGTCAACTCGACTCAAATGAAGCCAATTTGGTGGCTGACTCCACTTTCCAATTATCCATTACCTTTCACTCGCCATTTGTCACAGTCAGGCGATTCTCCGCCTTCATTGGACTCCCCCTTGTGCTGCCCTGCAATTTATTACCTGCAACGTACACACGAGGGTTACCCTTTCGCCAGCTTGCAACTTCCATAAACAACCAGCCGCTAGTCGCCTCACTTTACCAGTTAATGCCGCCCGCAGTCCCAGGCACGAGATTCAACCGAGATGCAGATGCGGATGCTGATGCCGATGCAGTTGCAGATGCCGCAGTTGTAGCCGCAAATGTGGGCAGTGAAAACGTGCGCATTGAATTCGAACATTTCTACAAGAACTTGCAATTTAAATTTATGATTGTTTTAATTCATTTTTGTGGGCGTTATTTAAGGCAGAAGGCATTCGTAATTGCAATCCGTAGATCCGTGTTCCGTCTGTACTATATGTGTGGTCAATTCTCTGGATTTTACGACAACTTAAATTGACCTTTACTTATTACACAATAATTTTATTAAAATCCCATTTTTTATTTTTTCTTTTTATTTACAGGTATGTGATTGCAACTCTAGGATGGTAAAAAACTCTTCAATTACACTGAAATATGAATCTGAGACTTCAACTCATTTACCTTTGGATGAAGCTCTAGTTTGATTTTGTGTTATAGTTTGTATTATATTATAGTTATCTGAGAGGGGTCGCTAGTCACGATAATTCAATTACAGCTTTAAGATGGGTACAATTTATCACTAAGGTCTCAGTTAGTGAACCTGATGGGAATATTATTGATGACGATTTAGGAACTAAAGTCAATAACGAACATTATAATAAATAGTGGCTTGAATATATTTGATATACGAAATATATGCAAACAACTTCTACATAAAAATGGAATTAATAAACAAAAATCTTAAATATTCATGTAAATGTAGCAATGAAACTCTGAATGAGTAATTATTTGACACAATACATTTATACTTTGATTTCAACTAGAACACATTGTAAAAACGAAAAAAACATTCTGTATTTTGTAATCATATTTATGTATAGATTGAAAGTTTAAGTGAATGTCACTCTTAAGATTTCAATTACAGTATATTTTTATATACCAATATTGGAAGTATTTTAATATTTTTTTCATTTTTCCATTTTCGTAAAATTGCAACCATTTGCACAAAAAATTCATAAAACTTCGCTGCGTGTTTTAGTTTGTCATAATAACATTAAAAATAATAACGATGCTTTGCATTGTTTTACTTTACTTTCAATAGCAAATAACTTTCTTAATCATTTATCAAATTTCAATGATTCATTTGAAGTAAAATCATTCAATGAATGTTCAGTTATTACGCAGAGATTTGTCTTTTATGAGTTCAATTATTTGCAGTGCGGCAATCAATAAAAAACTTGTCTCACACCCAATATTTATATTTATTTAATAAATTACAGTTTAGGGGAACGCCATTTTTATGGTTACAATTAAATTATTATCTTTGAATAAGATTTTTCCAAAGAATAACAAGCAAACAGAGGTAATAAACTAATAAAGGTACAATTTTTATCTTATGTTTGAAACGAAGTAGAAAGCATGAAGTAAATCTTAAGTCCAGAGTGCTCGACTGTCAAGTACACATCACACTAATTTCGTAAACCAAATTTCATTGTCTAAATCGGGGTTAAACTCTTAGTCAGCATATTTCGTAATTTAAGCCATGTGTTTGACGTCGTCGTGGTAGTAATTTTGTGTTTAATCTCCTAGTTGTTGTGCACAGTTCATGTTAAATTCAAGACACAATAGAGAAAGCGAAGAACATTTTCTGGCTTATTCCATTCCATAAATAAATCTGAACCGCTGGGAATAGGTGTGTTGCGGATGCAGAGTCAAAACGCAATCGGCTAAAACTACACCCCTAGAGCAAGCAAATAAAACCTGTGGGTAAAGTGAAATGAAGTGTCAAAATGCTGGGTGCGGCAAGAAGCCTTAACGTGCAGCTCCTTCAACCACACCCCTCACCCCGCTCCCCGTATCCCGTATCCCGCATCGCGAAGCAATTGTAAGTAGAGCAATTTCGTTAAGAGCACACAAAGTGGTATAAAGCAAGACAACGAGAGGGAGCAAAAGGGAGGGAGAGAGAAGGGAATTATGGAGTGAGTGAGAAAGGCGACACATAAATTGCATTTACATGACAATAAAATGGTTGGTGGCTGCATTACGAAACCAAACGGAGCAGTCAACTTTCCAGGTCCAACATCCTCCATCCTACATCGAGCGTTTCTCCACAACTCCCCCCCGATAAAAGGCGAAAGGTGTGGCAATACATATTATTGGATTTTGAATGTCGGCGGCATTGTTATTGCTCAGGGCGACATTGGAGCCAAGCAGCAATCCCTGTCCCAGTCCCAGTTCAAGTTTCAGTTCCACTACCGGTCTCTGTTTCTGTCTCTGTCCAGGCAGTCGATGCACGTAGCTGGAGGTCTCCTTTGGGGGGCTATAACTGGTTTTTATGATACCCTTGTACTGAATTTAATTACATCTCTGCTCTAAGAACTTGTAGAACGTCTTAGTTAAATCCATGTGGGGATAACACATTTATTATTAATTTAATAGGTGTTATTGGTCAAGAGCACGAATGTTTATTCTTCATATATCAAACAGTTGTGGCAGATCATCTAGAAAACATTGCTGGCAAAATGAAATAAATTTGGTTGATTTGCGAAATTTATAAAGCACTCAATAATAGCAGAAATACGCTTTTCATGCCCCATTAATTCAATCTGAAAAAAGCTATTACTATACAGAAAAGTGTATAGAGCAAGCAGCTTGAATAGTAGAAGGCTTTGCTCAGTTCCTTTCTTTGTTTGCTTGCTACACTTAATTGCATTTTGGTTGTGCAAGCAATGTGAAAGGTTTTTGCAGCCTGAATTTATGTGGGTGACTCACAGCTGTGTGGCTGAAAGTGTTATGGGATGCCCATCCAAATGTCACTTAGCTGGAAGGCAGCTTCAGAAAGAGCTGAATAAGACTGGAGGCACTGCACTTGGCTGGCATCTCTTTGGCACTCGAGCATCTCTTTCACTTTACGCTTTCTTAACATTTTAGCCGCAATTGAAGCCAGCCTAAAAGT
This sequence comes from Drosophila kohkoa, assembly GCA_019972355.1. Classification (NCBI taxonomy): domain Eukaryota; kingdom Metazoa; phylum Arthropoda; class Insecta; order Diptera; family Drosophilidae; genus Drosophila; species Drosophila kohkoa. The sequence continues at coordinate 2,056,356 of BJEL01000003.1, read as the reverse complement.
CAGACCCAAAGGCAGTCAGCGAGGCATAATGACAGCGATAAGTCATTAAGTAGCTCAGTCAGCACTAGAAATTGCTGAAAAGTCAACAAATGTGAGCGTGCCAGAGGGAATGAGCTCTGCAGATGCTACTGCTGCTGCTTCTGCTTCTGCTTCGACTTTTGCTGTTGCAGCTGCTCCTCGTTGCGGCATATTGCACTTGCCACACTCTGCAAACTCTTCCATCAACTAAAGGAACAACTAAGTGCTATCAGAGTGCAATATTTCGAGGGTTGCTTAAAACGATGATTGCAAATCTAATAACAAAATAAGTGTTACGGAAAATTGTTGTTTTTAGTTTAATAAAACACTAGACCTAAAATTACGCATAAGTAGATCAGATGAATTCATAATAGTAAAGTTTAACTGAGATTAACTTATTATGCAAGTGAAATATATTTGTCCATCATATGAATTTTATTTTATTACTTTTTATTCATTTGACTTCAATGATTTGGTAACAACTCTATAAAAATGTTTTGAAAAAGTTTCAAAAGCTTAAATAATTTACTTATTTTAATTTACTTTACTTATTTACTCACTCAGTTTTCGCTAGCAGTAAATGTTTCGCACAACCCTCGCTTTAATTAAAATTTAAAGCACCTCACATAAATTCTAATCAAACTCTCAGTGTCCGTCTATTGATTTACTTACTTGAGAAGTTTTCTGGGTCAAAATGCTTCAAAGTACAAAATTCAATTACACGCAAGTCAATCAAAATGGACATGAGTAAGAGAAAAGGGCCAAGAGGTCGAGTTAAGAAAACTGAAAGATATTGTTACGATACATAAAAGAACAGTAAACAGTCTTCAAATAGCGGCAAAAGTTATGTTAATTGGCATTTTAAAGCTAATTCTTTGTTTGGCTATGTATCTACAAATAATTGACTTTTAAAGTCAATAAGTTGTTAAAGAATACAATAATGTAGAATATAGAATGACGTTTGAATTTGATATGCTGGGTTATATCATGAGTTGCCATCATCATGACATCAAATACATCTTTCAACATAAATGTGAACTGCTCTTTGATACCTTTGAGCTAATTTATATACTTCTAGCGCCCACAATAAGTCTTTGGCCCATAATAATTTCACATGTCAGCTAGATTGCCTGAATTGTCGGAGTAGGAGACGGTGCTCCTTTCTCTTGGCATCAGGAATGAGTCGACCACAAGGCAAACACATATGGAGCCCAGGTTCAACGTCATGGGTAGCTTAGGTAGCGTATCAAAAGCGTGGCCCTAAAGGCTTCATGTCAAATGCACGAGCACAATAAATTTCATAAGTTGCCAAGGCAGAAGCAGAGGCAGAGGCAGCAACAACAAAAAGAAAAGTGGAAAAATATACTCGACTCACTCGTATAGGAGCCGAGCCAGTGAAACCTCTGCAGACAATAAGAGCCGCTTTTCAAAGGTCGAGACAGACGTCCGTTGTGTTCTGGTTATGTTCCGGGTCCACGTCCGCCAGCCACGCGCTATGGTACAATACTCGTATATGTGATGTTACGTTGGCAGGTTTGTTTGTCTGGACTCTCTAGCCAGACGTGCGGGCATTGCCATGTCATATGTATATTTTCACGTCATTAGAGCGTCGCTTAGTTTGTTATTAATGAAGTTTCCAAGAGGCATTTGCACTTTGGTTGCTTGGCTGCTTGGCTGCAGCCTCCTCAAGGGGACTTCATGTGTCAAGGCGCCAAAAAAAAAGAGAAAATACAAAGCAAAGACAATAGAAATAGTAAAGCAAAAAAAAAAAAAAAGTTGCAGTGCTCTGCAATTTGGTTGCAATAACCTCCCCTTACCGCCCACTTTATAAGTGTGTGCAAGTGTGCGCTTTGTCTATTGTCATTCTCTGACTTTCCGACTTTCTGCCTTTCTCTTTTGCCACTCAACTTGGGTCGTCGCCACCGTTGTTACCGGCGTCGCCGTCGTCGTCATCGTCATCGTTGTTGGCGTCGCATCCCCAGTTGACTTTGATTGACATTTGCCGTTGTTTGCATTTACCGGCAATTTTTCACCTTGATTTCATTTCGCATTTTGGGTGGCCCTCGTCGGTTGGCTTTCTGTTTACAATTGAAATTGATCAAGCGCAATACTTTCCAGAGCTTTGACCCAGTTACACGCCAAACTACACATTTGTAAGTAGTATCTCTATGTAGTCCGGGCATACTCGTAGTTTAGTTTCGCTAAGCGCTTTTTCGCTCTAAACTATTATTACAGTCACGCAATTTGCCACTTTTGTCTGCATATTGAATCATATTGTTAGTCCGCGTGGAGCGGCGCGTTTAGTTTTATTGTCAAGTTCAAGGTGTAACCATAATGAAAGGGCTGGATTTGTGTTAGACAAATAATTTATATGCACATTTAGAGCTCGCGTGACTTTTGATAGAATTCGTAAAAAGCATTTGCAATCTATATAGAAGCGAGTATTTTGAATCCATTGTGATGGCATACATTTTGTTCTATGAAACTCTGCTAATTAAATGTGGGCAGCATACATAAATGCGAAGCTCAACGAATGTCGCGTATCTGTCGACTACTACGGCTTTTGAGCAGAGAAGTCGACAAAAAATCCTTGACCCCAAATAACGACAATGTGAGCTCCTTATACGAGCAGAGCATGGCAATAATGCATTTTAAATGATTTACATGTATTTTGCATTTAATCGCAAAGGCGAATATTCACCACACACATGGGCTTCACTTTTCGACCTTTAGTCCTGTCTCTCATGTCATGGGAGAGATAGTTAGTAATTACTACACTCTTTGGACAGAGAGCCACAAAACAGGCCAACTGCATTCCAGTTATCATGCTCTGTACTTTTTGACTCTACCATGACGTTCATGTTTGAAAATGAAATTTTCTTTTAACTGACAACAGCTGTGGCATGCAGCATATCCCCTCGTTGGGCGCCATGACTTCATTTTTGGGTTGAACTCTATGTATCATTGGCTGCCTGCTCGCTTTGTTTTTTTCGTTTGTCGTTTCAACTCTGATGCACATTTAAAAACGAAATTTGCGTTTTTAACATTGGCGTGTACCGAGGCACTGCTCTCGCTAGGATTTAATTTCAGCACCCCTCGTTGGGCGCCATGACTTCATTTGGCTGTTTTCGTTTCTGCTTTTAGCATTTTGCATGTTTGTGGTTTCTTTATTGTTTGCGTTGCTCCTTGTTGCTTGAGCAGAACCGCACTGTGCATATTTTTAGTGGGCGTTACAACAACTGTCGTGGCCTGCTCTCTGATATATGGGCCAAGAGCTGATGAGGACTACGACAACCGACAAAGGCTAGGCACAGCTCACATTTATGTACGTGCTTGCAATTGGCGTTCATTAGGCAATTGTTAAATCAATAAATTGTTTGCGTTTTTCTTTTTTATTTTGGGGATTTTTGCTAGATTCGCTTCATATTGGAATTCTTTTTGTCGACTTTGGGATTTGGCACACAATAATATCCAGTTTTTTTTTATTTCATTATGCCGCAACCTAGTTTTGTTCTTTCTACTTTCTACTTTTTCTAGGCAAATGCGAATTGTTTCAAGATTATTTAAGAATGAAAGCGCAACACAAAGAGTATTCCATAGTCGATATTAATGCAATTAATTACTTGCTGTTTATTTCCACGCTGAATTTATGTTTACATTGCATATGCTTGTTCGCATTTCTTAATACATATTATTTTTGGCACACACAAGCCAAACCAATTTTGATGATATTTATGAAAAACGCATATACACACTATTATACTTAAATCTATAATAATATAATGTATATTTGTAATGCGATAATTGCCATCTGTTTTTAATTGTTGTTTATTTGCTGCCTAATAAGCATAAAATCGAAAAATGCTCACTTACTTTTTAATGTGCTACTTTTAGCACTTGTGGGCTATTAGTCAAAATAGCTCTTAATATGATTTTCATGGCAAAGCCATAAATCATGGGTATTGATCACATACTAAACTCACACTATTTAAATGAATTCTATTTTTTTATTTTCTTTTCTTCAAGAGGGTTTTAGTAAATTTGACCAACTTACTATTGAAATGCAAATATACGCACAGTTTAATTCTACGTTTTTAGAAATTTATTGTTAGCGTAAAAATCAGAATGATAAACAAATATTCATTTGGTTAAAACGATTATTCGCGTACAATGTCGAATCGTTAATGATTATTTTTCAATCGGTTCGATGAGGAATAGTAACCTCCGTGAATCGTGAATAGCAACACACTTCTATATATGGTAAATTCTCCCCTCTGTTCGATAGATTCTCGGTCTCATCATTCAGCAAACTCAATGGTGACCCCTTGGCCGTCGTTACGGCACCGCATGACTTTGGTTGAAAAGCTCAAATGGCCCGAATGCTGTGTGCACAAGTAAATACGTGTCTGAATCATTCAAAGCCAACACAAATTTTTCGTTCGCGCTTTTTTCTCTCTTTTTGTATAATTTGATTTTTATTTTTATTTTTATTTTGTTGCGGCAGTTTGCGGCATTTTGACATAGTTTGCTGAGATCAAAAGGCTACAGAAATTTGCTCGAAAAATGGCGCATTCTATTTAAAAGATATTCTAGAAACATAAACTAAAAGCAATCAATAGCAAAATATTCTGAATGCGTTGATGATATATTCAGAGTGAAGAATAAGCTCATAAAAAGCATTTACTGTTAACCGGCCAGCGGATAATACCCAAAAGCTACAACGCATTTTGTTCACTTTTCTCTATTTTTGTTTTATTTTTGGGTCAGGTCTAATAAATGCTAATGCCGAACGATTTATCAATCTAATGAGGCATTCTATGCCGTGTGTATGTGTATATGACTAGTATAATGCGAGTGTATTCCACCACAAAACTAGATATTTACATAACTTTTGTGTGCCGGCTCACAAAATGGGAAATAAAAGCAAAAGTGGTTAAGTTTTCTTTTGTGCAGCTCACGTGTTGCTCGAGGCCTTGAACCTCTGAAATGAACCTTACTCCCCGCCCTCCCGCTCTCACTCGCTAATTTAATCGATAGACAAACAACGACCATTAGCATAGCTCAGCACAGGTTAACACAGCTGAAATGAAGCTAAACGCAGCTCAGATTTCTATTCTGTTCCATAACTCATCCGAGCGAGTGACACACATAAAATACGCGTGACCCAATGGAACATTTTTGGCTGCTTGGCAGATTCGTATCGTATCGTATGTGACATGACGATGTCATTTTGGGCTGCTGTTCAAATTCATGTTGTATTTTGTAATAATTTGCTGGCTGCTTACACATTCTGCCTTAAGCATTAATGGGGTATATTTAGCTCGCAAAAATCTAAATATAGCCATGTGTATATATCGATTTTATTTGAATGAAATTACTTGTCGATGTTATTAGTTTCATTTGAATATTGCTGCGACAAAAAAGTAAGTTGCGCATCGAACTAATAGTAGGAAAATGATGATTATTTGCATTCATTGCAACACTAATTACAGCACATCTTCTAGTCGATGACTTCTCATTATTTGGGCAATCCAATTTGTTAACATAAAGGCAGGCGGGTTGACTTGCTGTCAGGATATTGGCTGTCCTATTTTTTACATGGGTAATTAGCATTAAACTGGATTAGCAGTGAAATTTCATGCGTGCAGCTGTTTCCATGTTTTTGAATCTGCCCTACATTTTTTTTCGTAGAGGCTTTCATGGGTTTGGCTTCAGCTTGACATAAGCTGATAATGTTGATTAATTGCCCGTGGAACATCTAGTGAAGTGGGAGCTATGGAAAGCGTGTAGTTACTCAGCAGGAAGATGACTGGATTAAACTCTCTCCAAGTTTTTTACTTCCAACTTCAATATACACTATTTTCACAGAGTGTATAAACGTTACATTGTTCTAGCTACTTTAACAGTTGCTTTGCAAGCCTTTTAATAATGTTTCCCATTTTATTTTGTGTATATGTATATTTGTTGGTAATTGTGGCGCGTGCTGAATTTTTAATTTCATCTTCTGCTTCTGCCTTGGGCCTTTTAAACTCTGTCCACAATTTTTTCATTTTTCTCCTCTTCTCTTGGTTCGTTCTTTTTTTTGTTTACCACATTTTAACAAATTATATTTCTCCCCAGTTGCCGCTGAAAATTTTCATTGCTTTTCATTGCCCATTTTTTGTGAACATACATATAAGATTATACATATATATACACTTTCCTCTATTTTTTTCGTATTTTTTTCGTACTTGTCCGCACGCGACAATTATGCATATTTATATAAATAAACGAACACACTTGCGCACATAACGAGCCTTTGGCCAACGGAGCGTATGCGTAACATTTTTTATGCTGCAACGCTAGTGGGCTGATTTTTACTTGATATTGCCAGAATCGCGTAAAAAAACTCCTGAAACTTTATTTAAAATATTTACACTCGACAGCTTAAATTGCAGAACCAATATTTGATATTTTCCACCAAATTCCCTGAAGTGTTGACAGTATTAATACTTTGTTGACTCAAACAGTTTACCATTAGTTTATATTGTTATTTTCGGCGACTATTTCAGGGCCGTATTGATAAGTCTATAAATACAATTTATTTAAAAATAATATTTTTTTCAATGAGTCATGCTCTTCGTTTACTTTTACCAATCGCAACTTCAATTGTATTCAGTTTCAATGTCAAATTTCGCTCGAACTTCATTTAAACTTTAACTTGAGTGTCAATTTAATTTAAGTATTATTATTTTATTTATATAACATACTTTTTGATTCATATAAAGCTATATGTGTAGCTTCAAGTGTCTTTTCGTAGTTTACATAATTCCAGCATGAAAATAAAAACAAAATATGTCAAATAAATAACTGTCAAAAAGTGAAATTTAACCGAAACTTTTGTTTCTTTTATTTTTTATACCTTATTGTACTTAAAGTTATGTAATGCTGAAGTGTGGAAGTCATGAAGAGCACTTTGGCTTCGGCATAAATTAGAAATGAACTCAAAAAACAATAAAAAGAAATTGGTGTAACACAAAATATATTTTATTGAGTAGCTGTCAAAAATATACCTGTCGGCACTTTGTGTTTCATTTTAACAATGACTGTCAGTAAATTGCTTAACAATAATATTTGTCGACTATCACACCTATTTAAGTTATTTATTTTTCAGTCAATATTATTATCCAATAAGAGACTTTTTTTATGAGGAAGTCATGAATTTAATTTAATTTGTTATGTTTCCCTATCTTATATTCTATTGAACAAATCGAAATTTTGCTGATGTTAGAAAGCCAACAAAGATCATGTGTAGCGTGTTATACTTTTATTGGTTTTAGTTTGATGCCTATAGCTTAGCCTCAAACGTTGCTTGTATCAATATGCAAATGACTTTTTGCCTCTCTTCTTTGTATTTCAATTTACTATGCGAATTTTTCGCAATTTGCTTTGCGGCTTTTGTGTAACTTTTTTACTTCTTTGTTTTTGCTCTTCGCGTATTTTTGCAGCTGCTGCCGTCAGCTTCAAGCTTCAGTCTACAGCTTGCCAGTTTTCCTCAGTTGTCGGTGCGCTGTCGGTCGCCTACTGTTATGCTACTCTTACTCAAAGTCTCTTGCTGTTACTGTTATTGTTAACTGTTACTGTTATTATTTTTGCACGCCTAGCTGCTCTTCCGAGCTGACATTTAGCTTGTCTATTTATCCAAGTACCCAAGCGTTGCAAGACGTTTTTATTTACACTTTAAATTTTAAATACTATGTTTATAACGCTTACAAATTTGCTCAGTTTACAAGCATTTTGTTTGTCTTGTATGATGGATTTTAAAGGCACTCGTTTAAATTGAATTTATATTCTATTTATTGACGGAAGCTTTATATAATGTTAAAATATTGGTTACTTAAATCTAAGGTATTCTAAAATCAAATAAATTGACGTAGCCTTTGCTTTTCCTATTTAACTTAATTTATTAATTCATTTTGTGTGACTGACTATTTGCTTCGTAAATTTCGAAAATCTGCGTAGGAAACGAGTGAGTATCTGTCGTGAATGTTTGTTTATTGGTTGACAGTTTGTCACTGCCACAAACTCATTAGCATTGTGGCTACTGAGCGGCAGAGATGTGCACAGCATTGCTGAATGTTCAGCTTAGTCTTCTGTGGTTATTGCTGATTTTATGATGCTGATGATGATTATGATTGCATTGCACATGGGTATTGACAATTGTGTAACCATGTGAGTTAACGATGCTCACGATGCGACACAGTGTGGGCAAAATGGTTACAAATGAAAATTTTGGACTGGTTTCGCAGTAGTTAAAAAGTCGAAAATTGAAGAGTTTTAAACTGCGAGTAGTCATTTCTATTATTTATTTTGGCTAGAACTTGTTGTATAATTCGGGATGTGATGAATAATTTAAATATAAAATACTTTAAGATAAACGAGATAATTTGAAATATTTCAAAATTCTCTTCCTGCACGTAGTCAGGGTCATATAAAAGTTGTCTAGACACGTTAAACAGTTTATGCATGCATGTGATGATAACAAAGCATTAATAAAACAAATATCATTTTTTTAATTTTAATTTTTATTGATTACCTCATTGGCAACTTTTTAAGAACGGTGTTTATAATTAGCACAGTGATTAAAAATGCAATTATCAAATTGCCCTGAAGCATAATTAGCTACTACTAATAAAAAATGCCAATTATGATACACTTATAATAATAGACTGCAAGTGAAGTTTTAATTTGTTTTAATTGAATGCCATTCGACGGTGAGCTCATCCATTGTTATGGCACAGCGAACTTCACGCTGAGTGCACAACTATTACGCTAGAGATAATACACGTTGCTGCCAATATTAATCACGTCCCTAACTCCTCATCTCTCTCTCTCTCGTTACAGTCTATCCAATATGCGGATTGTGTTGTTGGTGCGGGATCCACGTGGCACAATGCAATCACGACGTCATCGTGTCTGGTGCGCGGGCAATGAGGATTGTGAGGATCCGTCCTTAGTTTGTCAGGATCTTGTTGATGACTACAAAACAGCTGAGACGTTGCTCAAGTCATATCCAGGTCGATTCAGGTAAGTTGTAGATAAGATTTCATAAAGTGAGAATGTAAATTAAATTTTTTAACTTTTCTAGAACTCTGCGATATGAGGATTTGTCACTGAATCCGTATGACGTGACACAGGATATTTTGCAGTTTTATGGCTTGCCCTTTGACCCCGCTGTTGAAGAGTTTCTGGACACTCACACTAAGGAAAATATAGGTGGTGTTAGTTCCACGTATCGTGATTCCAGATCGGCACCATTTCACTGGAAGCAAGATCTGAAGGCTGAAGAAGTATACTATTCTATAAATATTTTCATGGGCAACTTATATAATCAAACTCTTCTTCTTACCTTAGATTAAACAAATCCAGGATGTGTGCGTGGAGGCCATGGATCTGTGGGGATATCGTCGCATAAACGACTTCAGTAATTTCACTAACATGCAGCAGAACTTCGATCCAATTGTGCTGCCATCGCCGTTTACGTGAATTCGATGTGGCGACAACTGATAACGATAACTAATTCTTCTACTTGGTACATTTTGTTGTGATATCGTCGTGTTGAGCGAGCAAAAAGATTATGGAGAGAGAGAGTGAGAGAGGGAGAAAGCATGGAAAAGCATTAACTAACAGAGAAAAGTCGGGTTACAGTTGGCACACTTTTTTGCTAAACACGCAAAACACACTTACTGAGCAATAGTTAATGATATACCACATACGATACGATATACTATACTATATACATATACAATATATGATTACGATAAATGCATAATTTTAGTAATTGGCGAATTTTGTGTAGCGCGTAAAAATCGAATATCACATTTATATTATATTTAGGCATAGCATTTAAGCAACAATAACTGATAAATGAGAACTTAGTCTTTATATAAAGCACGGGCTGGCATTGCAAATTGAATTCCTTACTTGGCTTCTCAATGTAAATTATTTAGATAACAACTTTTTGTAATGTTCTGCTTATGGAATACAAACCACAAATCAAATGCAATTAAAAGCAAAAGAAGAGCATAAAGAAATCCAGTGATTTAGTAATTAAACTTAACAAAAACGTATCAACAGAAATTGAAACACATTTAGATAAATTTATTAAACGTAAAAATATACAATAAATAAAATATTTCCAAAAGCGAAAAGAAGAAAAGCAATTGTGCAATAAAAACCATATGAAACTAAAAGCATTCTGAAAATGTAGACGCGAATTTGGCATACGAAATGAATTGTATTATTAAACGTGGAAGAGCAATGTGCACTCAACTCCTATGTATAAGTTAGTGTACATTATTTTAATAAAATATTTAATATATACCTTTAAAACAAGTATGAAATTTACGGTTATTTAGTTGTAATTTAATTATAATTAAAGTGTACTATATATTTTTTGTCCTAATTTTAAATTTACATAAGTTCAATTCATTTCGAATGAATGAATACAGCCCAGCAATGTGCGTTAAACTACAAAAGTTAAGTAAATTAATAACAAATTATGAAAATGTTTTATTTAATGAACAAATCCCGCAATATTTGCATAATAAATACAACAAAATAAATGAATTAGTATTCGAATTAGTATTCGAATAAACATATTAAATATATCTTACAGATGATATTATACTTTCTACAATGAATTGATCAACTGCTCATAAGATTTTTTCAATCTTCAGCTCAAAACCTTACATTCTTTGATGGATTATGCATATATGTGCTATTGTCTAACACTTGTTAAGAAAGCTTGAACAACTTTATTACGTGCGTTTGGTATTTAGGATGGTTCATGTGGCATTTCTTATGTTATACCATCGAATATAACCGCTTATAAATTTTTGAGCGTAGAAATTAAAACTATGTGAGAATCTTGTTGTAAGTATAATTATTAATTGATAAATGAGACGATTGCATTGTTAATTATTCATTCTTTAAAAATTAACCCACATAAGAGAAGAGATAAACATTCTGAATTTAAAGTTTTTGGGGTATAACAAATGATTTACAAACAGTCAAGGAAAAACCAGGACATAGAGAATAGGCTCGCTATGAATGTGTAAATGAAAGGTAACATTAATTACAGCTTACTATTACTAGTCCTACTTTTGCAGTTTGGATTTAAATTGATTTTCAGAACTATTAAGTTTCGGAACAATTAACTTAATGTACCTTTATTTACTGTTGTGTTTTTCTGATTATTCTCATCTAAATCCACTGTGTCATATTTGGAAATAAGCAATTGGGGCCAACATTTAATAAAAATCTTATTTATGCAAGGCAGCAGTCAGACTAAATGCCTTTAAAAGGCAAAAAAGAATTTCAAAACTTAAAACTCTTCAACATCGGTGCACGATGATTCTATATATTCCATAATTAAAAACAGCATAATTTACAAGTCCAAATAAAATTTTATAAAATTGTATTACATTTTTTGATTTCTAACCGAAAATGCAGTGATGTACAATTTATTTATATATTCTGAGAGACTTTTTGCCAGCGTTACAACCAATAATTTTTTCATTGGCATCATATGAATTCGGAATTCTATATAAAGTTGAATCAGATAATGCGATAAGCATTTTTATTTCACATTCTCATGTACATTTCGACTAAAATGCCACTGAACGGAAGTTTGAAATTAACAGGAAAGCTTTTCTTTTCGATATATCGATAAGTTTTTAAAAGCTTTTTCATGCTGTATAATTTGCACTTGAGGTGCTGTCATACATTTAATATTTGACTGTATGCATTTTGGCGGCATTTTATTCGAGATTCAAAAGATATTTTGAAATGCTAGTTGTTTTGGCTGACAATGTGGTATATTTTGTACTGTATGGTAAATTTCGAATGTAGCACTATTTTAATAACCTTTGGCGTATTAATTATTTTTTGCGGGTTATTATTTTGGAATAATTAAGAATGTTTTGCTTTTATTCAAAATTTGTAGCGGGTATCTCACAGTCGAGTCGATTGTAGTTTTCTTACTTGTTTACCGCTACCCAAAGGGTAGGAGGATATTATAATTTTTTGCCTGCAGGAAGTATATGCGACAAGCATAAGGTTTTTTTTGCTACTAAATTATCAAGTATCATAAAGACTTATTATTATTATTATTATTACATCTATTTCCTGTTGGCACAAAGTTATATGGGTAATTCTCTGGTAAATGTCGCGTGAGTGACAAAAAAAAAACATAAACTAAAACAATTTTAAAAATAAGTGAAGGTTATTCTTAAAGCTTTGGGTTAGAACTATTTTTAGAGCTAAGATTGATTTTAGGAACTTGTTCTGCTTTACAATAAAATATGCAAGTTCGTTCATATTTTGGTTTTGCGTGCGAATTTGTTAATTTTTGCAATTATCAGAACAGAAAACAAAACAGAAAAAAAAATCCCAAAACCATTCTTAGCTCTAATTAAAGTACTAATCTAGAGCTATAAAAATAACCTTTTCTTATTTTTAAAATTGTTTTAAATTATGTTTTTTTTTGACACTGTCACACGCGACATCCCTCAGAGAATTACCCATATTACCTTTCTATCCTATAAGTAGCTGATATACAAGTACAATTGTTGTTGATTGAAGATACAAAATTATTCCATTAAACGAATTGAAGCATTTCTTGCAAGTACTATATGTACAAATATGCATTTCCCATTCATTTTAATTCGATTTTTGTGGACAAACTTTATTAGCAAGATCAAAAGACTTTTAGCACTTATGTAAAGTCACGATAGCACCATATAAAACGTTCTCATTCGGTAGTATATAAAGTGCTGCATTTTATAAGACAACTCAGATTAGAGAAAATGCTTTCAATGCAAGTATCCTTCTTAATATTTTTAGGCGTATTAGCCACAAACTTGTCGTTCAAAATAAATACTAACATCACGGATGGTAAGTTAACAAAAAAGAACGAACGTCAACTAACTGTAAAATTGTAAATTTTTTTGCTCGCAGGAATTACTAATGATTCAAAAATTGACACGGCACCCTTTGTGAAGATTGGAAATGGATTGTATTATATAGAAAGCAATTTAAAGGCGAATTGGTTCGAAGCTAACGAACGGTGTCATAAACATGACGCTGAGCTAGTAACCTTCGAAACAATGGAAGAATGGGTGTTGATTAACAAGTACTTGGTGGATAACGTCATTGAAGGCATTTACTGGACTTCGGGCAATGACTTAGCAAAGGAAGGGAGGCATGTATGGTTAGCTAATGGCGAAGATGTAGGATCATGGCTATGGGGAAGAGATCAACCTGATAACGTGTTAGATAACGAACATTGTCATGAACTAGGGTTTCGAAGGACGGAAAATGACCGAAGAGCCCTCAATGATGCACAATGCGCTGACAACGTCCTATACATTTGTGAAAAAGACAGTTGAAGACATTTTCAATGGTAATTTATTAATTTTGATATAAAAAATAAAATAATATCTCAGAAGCAAAAATTAATGCTTATAGAAATTAATAAGAATAAATCTATTACTTGTTTTGTTTAAAAACAAATATATTAAAATATGTAACACATTAAACATTCAAAAGAAGAGAATTGTAATAAAAACGTATATATACCGCATTCATGGAAAGAGTAGTATAACATTTATTTTTATTGTTAAATGAAATATCGGAATAATAACAATTCTACTGAATGGTTTGTATTTGAATGGTTTCAATATCGAAATGAGCCGATATTATATCGATAAGCTTCCGATATGCTAATTTTCCAGTGTTGATTAAAATTTGTACATTTACAGCGTTGACTCTAATCTTGAGTTTGAATATTGGCGCCTTTTTAGCTAAAATTATAAATATCTACATATATCTTAATGTATCGCAAATTGTATTTCTTTGAAATCATAAAAAATTAAATGAATAGATTGATAAGTGTTGAATAATGAATTTTGTATTCATAAACTTATTTCAAGTTTACAATTTTAGCATACAATTAAAATATGACTTATGATATTGCACATCAGTGCGACATATTTATAAACAGTTGAAATAAAATCAATTAGCCAATCACACATAGTCATTTTATAAGAGGAGAAAATACCCCGGCTATGAGCGGTATCAAAAACAATTGTCACTGTTTAATCCATTTGGAAATATGGCTGAGTATATTCATTGGATCGAGTATTGGACAAAGCAATATACATCATTCAAACCGAGTTATTATTTTACAACGCTTAACTATATTAAAACTTCCAGCGAAGAAATTGCTTACTTATTGATATATGTACATATATGGAAAATTTACACACATTAAACAAAAGGTTGTATTATTGATTCAAAACGTAGCGACTTAATGAATAATTATTTTTAGAGACTTAACACCCAATGTCACAAATTTCTTTTGTTCAAAGTTTTTACGAAAAACTAAAAATAGTTTTTTATTTAAAATTATAGATAGTAATTAAAGATAGTTAGAGTATATATAGTATTTTGAAAAAGCCGAAGGCCTCTGCATCCAGAGCTTGGAAATAAGATAGTGTTAATTTTAAGTATACTCGTATTGAATTATTTTTAATAAACGAATAATTGTTTGAAAATCTCCGCCATTTTACATGACAAAATTCCGCGAACTTTGATGGGTAAACATTGCTGCCGTATAACAGTGCGATAGGGAGAGAAATATTATAAAATTATATTTGAAAACATTTTCCATTGACGTGAATAAACTTCTTCTTAATTGACGCTTTGTAGTTTATGCAATTAAATGTCGGTTAATACCATGTCTGACATGATAAACACAGTACGAATGCGTGATATTTATTATAGCTTTTGAAATTATTTACATTAAGATATTATCTTACATTTTAAGTGACGAAAGAAAATGTTTAATATGAAATGTAAATGCAGCTGCAAAATGAAATTGGATCTGCCGCGTGGGTCACATGTAAATCGCTAGAATGACATATGAACTTTGTGGCGTATCACCCACATTATGCTCACTCATTATACTCGTAAGCAGAAAAAAGCAAAAAGAAAACGAAGGCTAAAACTGTCCCTTACTTTGGGTATATAGCAAACGTCTAATGTCCAGCAAATAATTTTTCTGATTTCATTATCTTTCAACCCTCCTGTGGTTCTGTGGTGGCTGGCACATCGGAAGGTGCCCAAAAATTAAGCGCCGCCTACCAAATATGTGCGTAGGTGAAGAAGCAGCAGCAACAACAACTGTTAAAATCAAACGCCAGCGAATGGCAGGCAACTAGCACAGCTTTAAATCAACACGACCTCGTCTGGCTGACGTCACTGCAGTCGGTGCAACAACAACTACGAGGGGTCTGCGTGGGCGATGTGAGCTTTCGCTAGCAGAGACACAAACCCTTACCGACAGCCAGTTGACTGCCGGTCAACGAGAAGCTTTCATTGAAAGCGCAACAGGAGCCAACCAGTTGAAGTTGAAACTCCAAAACCGCCTTGCCTTCGGCTGCCGTTCGCTATAAAACAAGTCGTCGTCGTTGTCACCATTGCATTCGTTTCGTGCGCGTCGAAAGCAAACCAACCAACCAAGCAGCAAGCAGCCAGCAATCAGCAACCATCAGCAGTCAAATCGCTCGCCTTTTAACGGTTTAAAAAACGCTTTTCAAATCGAATTCTTGTGTGGTCTCTTCAAACGCACATTTTAGACAAAAATTTCGAATTTGCTTAAGCATAAAAAGAGTAATTAAAATTTTTTGCATTTTCACTCAAGTATTTAACATTTTCTGTCGATAACGATTTTGCTGTTTGTGCATCGTTTAATTGGAAAAGTTTTTGAAGCACTTTTTACGCGAGTTTTTCCGTGTTCTTAGTCTCATTTAAAGTAGAACAAATACGTAAGAGAATTTTGCGGTGCAATCAAATCTAACAAATACAGTTTCAGTTTCAGTTTCTGTTCCAGTTTCAGTGCTGATAATAAAAATATTTTTTATCAATCGACGAATCGTTCTGTAAACGGTAAACGTGCGTAAATAAACTTTGCATTCAATTTAATCGTCACATTAACTGACAACCACAGCAGCAATTAATACAAACAGGTGAGTTATAACGATTGACATTTGGATTGGTTTTTATACACAAAAAAAGAAAGGTTTTATAGTTAGCCTTACTATAGTTATTTTCTGTATTATGAGAAAAATTTATTCAACTATGATTTAGAGAGTTTTTGAAATTCCTGTAATGTACTTCATATTATAACTATCTCAAATAAATAACAATATAAATTCTTGTTAAATACACGACATTATATAAATACATTTAAATAATGGTTGCTTTGAAATAGATCTGATACACGTAAAAATATATATTCACTAAAATCATTTGAAAATTTCAATGAATTTAAATAAATTTAACTGATTTTTTAGTATATTAAATACAAACAAAGAACGTATCCTATTCTAACATTCGAAATGTTTAAGAAGACATTTCTTTTTGGGATCGTAAACGCCTCAAGTAATGCGTGTTTCAAATTGAATTAATAATACAGTAATAGCAAATGCAAAGTAATCACAAAACAAGTGATAAAGTTCTACAATACCTTTTGCCAATTTTATTTTTTTGAAATGTCAGCCGAGAGCCCACATCAAATGTACATCAACGAATTTAAGGCTGTAGGCTCATAAAACATCAATAATTGTCAATCAATTTATTTTGGCTTGCGTGTCCTCGTAGGACAATCCTTCGATTCGGGGGACTTGCGCTCATGTTTACTCTTCAAATATTTAGCTACTCTTGAGCTACTTTAAAAACAGCAATTCCTTATGCATGACAGTCCTTTTAACGGATTTGAAAGCAGCAAAGGAAATAAGTAAATGCTCACATACTTAACATGCTTAACGTTCTTTTTCTGCTGCGAAACTTTAAGCATTAAAGCCAATTAGTTGTTCGACAATAACTTTTTCGTGGAAAAACTAAGAAAGTTTTCACTACGTCTGATTTAATAATATTGGCTCGCTTACCTTGAATTTTGTTGAGTGTATGAAATAATAGAAAATATTTATAATGCGATTGCGCCCACGTAATATTAAGAACGCTGAATTTATTGAGATCGATTAATAAAAATAACAACAGAAGAATTTCTCAGTAATTTCATATAATCCTTAAAAAACAAGCCGATTAAGGAGCTTTTCAACAGAGAGAATGTGTTCAAAAAGTAAGCTCAAATAAATACTTTTAATCTCTTAATCTTTGCTAACTATGCAAAACTATTAACAATAAGAAGTGTTGTTAAAATTGTAAAAAATAGTATTATGGTAAATTCATTCTTCTCATGTATTTAAAACAAGGAGACAAGGACTTAGAATCTATATATAAGAAAAAGGATTGCACCGCACTGATCCTTCCAGGTCGATCAATTCATTTCCATAATTATTTTTTAAAATTAAGATTTTTATGGTTTTCTTTATTAATATTGATTAAAATTGGGTGCATTTATAAGAATTCAAAGGTAACCCTAATTTTTAATATCAACAAATAGTAAAATAAAATTAAGTCAGTATATAAAATTATATTAATTTATTATATTAATTTTTATTTTGATATAAAAAAAAGATTTTTTTATTATAAAAATTAAGATTACTTAGGGTTTTATAAAATTACTCAAATTTAAACTATATCGCCGAAGAAAATGAAGAACGAATGATTAAATTATCATCATGTGATTTTTTTGAAAACAACTTATAATGATTACGGTCTCTGATTTAAATAACTACAATTTATGTCAAGGAGGCACTCAAATCAAGATTGGTGTCACTTGATAATAACAAATTATTACAGTGTGGGCGTCTCTTCATCTGTCAGATTTTCCTGTTTCTTTTCTTCTTGGTAGTTGGTCTCTAATATAAAGCGGAAACAGCTGCCAGATAAAATAACAAGGCAGGGGCCAAGTAATTTACAGAATATGTTTCTCGACACGCCTGCAGACACACGCAAACACACGCTCACTAGCTGATTACTACTTATCAATGGCAGCAGGTTGTCATTCTGTTTGTGTGGGCGTGCAGAAATGAAAAATTTGCATATGATATCCATAAGATAGGCTCAAGTTACGCAAAATAATAGTCACAAAAATATATGCAAATATTGCGGAGGTAAACAAAAGTAGACAATTTTTATTATTGCCTACTTTTCAGCTGCAATATTAAATTCTCATATGTAGAAGTTTCTGCTTTAAATCATTGTTTGTCGGAATATTTATTGTCATTTAAGATAAGGCCGTGACAATTGCGAAAGTCGAGCCTTTTTTAATTGCCCGCTTTAATCAAGTTATATCAACAAAAGCAACTGGCAGCAAGTATACATAACATATGCACATATTGGCAGCATGCGAAACCAACTTGTAAACAATTCAATTAAATGCATATTTAACGGACGTGTCGAACATAATTCAATTCTCCAACTGAGCACGCAATGCATTTTACACCGCTCTTTTCCTTGCACAAATAATGTCAGATTGTGGTCAAGCAGAGTCGATTTAAAACATGCCAAGATGAGAATATGTTGGGGATGTTTGAAAATAAATGTTCAATTTATAAGCGCTTGATTCTAATTTATCAAAAGTTAGAAATGTAATTAAAGAGAATAATTTATTGCACAGTTTATTGGAAAATTGAATAAGAAGAGGAAATTACAAGTTCAGACAAATTTTGCATCTTCTACATTAATAGATTAACTTCCCGAAAAATAATACCATGTAGGGAACGTAATACACAATTTTGGAAGTAATAAAGAAGTACTTATTGGTCCAAGAATTATAGTTTAGATTATAGAATATTACTAACAATTGGGTAGAATACACTGACCAAAGTCGGAAATGAGCTCTCTTAGTTCTACAATCATTCCTTCACAAGCAGTATCCAACCACAAGTCCTTTCAATGTCGTCGTATTGGCAGACGAAAACTTGTGGTTGAAGGGCATTCATCATTTCGTATGCAAAATGGATTGTGAGTGTTTTCCAATGTTTTTGTGGCAACTTTTCAGTTGGCAACTTTTTTAGCTGTTAGCAGTCTGTAAATAATTAAAAATGCTGCACTCGTTGCCTTCGCTTGATCGGCCTTAAAATACCCGACTATTTATAGCTGGGTCAAAAGTGCATTTGACGTCAATGCCACAAAATGAGGAAGAAACATCAAATTTTTGTATTCTATTGCATTCTACCTACCATTCTTTACGATAGACTTAAAGTTTATTTGTCTGGCTAATTATTGTTCAGTTATCCTGTCATTTATCACACGCTACGCTTGTTGCTCCCACATCCGGCCAAATATTTCCGGGCTTAGAATTTGACACAAATAATTTACGCACTGTGACCAGCAAACAATGAAGTAACATAAATTACATGAAATATAACACGGTTTAGGGTAAGCTTACAATTCAATTATTTTAACATAAACTTGACCGAAAGTTTTGTCGAATTTGCATGTGGTTAAATTATTTTTGTGTTGAATTCGATATCTATTTAAACCAATCTTTGTTTCCAATGTAAATTTATAAATAGTAAAAAAATCACACCAGGTACACTTAATTACAATAGTATTATTATTAATCAAGTGCAATCCTTTTAATTATAAATATTTAATGACTTTGAATTAATTTGCCTATCGAGAAATTTAAAATAGTTAAATGCTTCTCTGAGCCACAACATGCGTATACGTAATGTACGTTATATTGATTTGGCTTGGTAATCAAAGTAAGAAGTGGACCAAATACAATCAATATGAAGAGCGATTTACAAACGGCCAGACAATATGTGTAAGCAAAATATCGTGGCGTCAAGAAGCCGACGGCAAATGTTTTTCCTTGGCTTCCGGCGAATGTCAATGCCACAAATTTGGGACACTCGCTCACCCCCGTCCATCAAACAAACACACACATATAAGCACCCGAAGTGGCACAACAAAAGGCAGTAGACACAATAATAAAAGCGTAGACACAATTGGAGGCGGCTCACAAGCCATGCCCCAACGCCGAATGTTATGGCAACATTTGAACCCTGAAATGGAGGCCAATTGGCAACACCACCTGGCGGTCAGATAATTTATCTTGCCAAAAAAAAAGCCTAATTAGCCTGCCTCTTGCAATTTTCCAGAAAATTAAACTGACAGAAAAAGGACAACCGAAAGCATGAGCATCTTAAAAAGGAAGACAAGTAAATGCGGAAAAAGAAAACAATACAATAAGGATATTCACGGAGGATAGTTTTCGTGTATGCTTGTATGTAGTTTTAATTAAAAGCTGTCCAGTCTTGCAGTGACAAGTCTAATTGGCAATACAAATAAAAATGCAGCACAACAATGTCGAATCTATAGAAGAAAAGATAAGGGGAACCTAACTCACAGCAAATCCCATTGACAATGCAAAAGCTGTAGACAACATAATATCATTTTTGAAATAAACTCAAACATTAAAATATGCACAGTCGACAGATAGGACAAACAATCAACAGGTGACAGTTTGCCTTGAATTGCTACCTGTCTGCGATGTGGGTTGAAATACGACCATACAAGTATATACACACATACTATAGAAATATATGTATGTATGCATACTACTTGCATAAGCAGGTAAGCAAGTAAATATGCCAAGGTGTGGCGGCTTGTTTGCCCTGGTGACAGGCTGAAAAGGAGCCCAGAATCCAGTGCCCAGAAGCCAGAAGGAGTCGTCCTCAACGTTGTCGTCGTTCGTCTCTGAAACGGCTGCCACTGACGTCTCAACATAAATTGTATGCGTAAGGAGCACGTGTTGATTCCTACGACGACAGGCAATGGGACTTAGAGAGGCACACACATGAGCTGTTGGTCCATTAATTAAAGTGAATTATTAAAATTGATAGAATGTGCATACAATATGTTATGCGTAGAGCTTTTGCTATGCAAATGTTTTTGCAAAATTTAATTAAACCTATTAGATTGGATTATGTGATGTTGTATTTGATAAATGGGCACAAAGTCTTTGTTTTGCCAGGACACACTATTCATGTAATCATAATGGAATTAGTGAGACATCCGAAAGACAGGCTCTTCTGTGTTTACACCTAAACCTCTCTAGCTTACTGTAGTTTACATAAATTTTGAGTAACAATTTGCCTAATCATTAAAGTGTTGTCAGCTATTCCGAGAGTTGAGCAACATATTTATACCCGCTACCCATAGGGTAGAAGGGTATTATAACTTTGTGCCAGCAGGAAATGTATGTAACAAGAAGAAGGAAGCATCTTCGACCCTAAATTCTTGTTCAGAGTTAACAGCCCACACAATATCAGATATAGATCTCAGACTATAGGAGATAGAGATAAAATGTTTTTTTTTTGACAGCATTTGTGGTGTTTGCACACATATTAAGTTTATTTTAATTTTTTGCTACCACTAATTCCACCCTCCGAATTGACAAAAATCGAAAAACCAGCCAGAAAAAAAGTCAGAGTCGATGGGGAAAAAATTTTAAAGTTATTTAAGAAATACTTCGGTATGACATTGTGTATGACAATACTTCTGTGCTGCAATCGGGTCTTAGTTGCTTTGGCTGACACTCCGGTATATTTTGACATCTATGGCATATTTTGAGTGTAGTACTTCATCGATATAACAAAAATATATATTTCTTCGTTATATTATTAAGTATATTGCAAGAATAATACTACACTGTGTTGGTTATACTAAAAATGGGTAAAGGGTATCTCACAGTCGAGCACACTCAATTGTAGCTTTCTTACTAATTTTTGTCACAGCTTAAATGCACTAACGATTTAATTACACAAGGCAAATTATGAAAATTCTTTCGTGAAAATGCACATAAAAAACTGAAGCACATTAATCTGGGAAAAGTACTCATTCATTCGCACTTCAGACATTGCTCAGATTTCAGTCTAAAGCTGATGTGCTTCATCAGTGTCCAGCATGAATGAAAGAGCTGAAGAAATGAACTCAACTCAACTTAACTATTTATTAACTGCACAATACAACGCAAATTGGCTTAGTCCGCCTTAGCCACGCCCCTGCGAGCTGTCCCTTTTGGCAAACAATTGCTGGAAATTAACCACTTTGGCCATGCTGGGATACCGACTATATAATTTCCTTCTCCACGCTTTCTTCCACTCGATTTCTTTGTTGGATTTTCTTTTTTTTTTTTTTTTTCTTGCTAAACAAAAATGCGGTCAACAGACATTCCAAAAGCGTGTGCTGTCGAAAGTTGTCATTATGGCAATGAAAAAGTTGCCGTCAAGTGGATTTGATTTTGTGATTGGCAATTGACGGCAGCATATTCAGCCACTTCAATCCCTGCCCCAGAATGCTCACATAAATCCTTCGCAGCTGCTCACGTCGTCGTGTATAATATCCAACTAATTGCTTAACTATTTAATTACAGCTACGTGATCCAGACACATGTCCAGAGTGCTCATCAAATCAGTTTGTTAAGCCAACTACAAGTGACACTCAAGTCTGTCTGCCCTGTTCAGACTGTCCACTTCAGTCTGTATGCCTGATGAATAGTTCTCACTTCCCAATCTCATTCACATTCCCATTCCCTTTCTCATTTCATGATATGCGTGACGATTTGGTTTTATCGCGCCCATTTCAAACAACATCACAATACGCGATGAGCTCCACAAACCCAAGAGCATAATGACCTTTTGTAAAACGCAGACGTTAACGTCGCGTATACGCAATGTCCCAACCGAGGTTTGCCATTGCGTATACGTAGCGTGTACATTGCTGTAATTGATGTGGCCGCCCATTGCGTTGATGTTTATGAGCTAACCAAATGCAAATTTATTACCATGGATTTGCTGTTTAGTTTGGTAACTTTTCGAGTCTCCTGCAAATAAATTTTAAAGGATTGTCACACCCACGAAAGAATTATTTTATAAATTTGTTAAACGCTTGAATAGCTTTGAAAATATATTGCTCATAAAATGAGTAATTCTCTTAGATGAGAACCAAATAATATATAATATATAAAGAAATGCGAATTAATATTCACATTTATTAATCAAAATCATTTCGCTGACCTTTGAGTCGTCATGCTATTTAATAATTAAATGCTGGGAATTAATTAGATTTGATTGCAGCCAAGTTCAAATGCCAAATGCGATGGTAATTTCAAAACCAATTTCAATAATTGAAATGAACAAAGGCACAAAGCCAGCAAATTAATTTGACAATTCTTTTGCTTAACTCAACTAATGAGCTAAATCAATTTATGGGATCTTGGCTAATTTTAGTTTACGATTTATTTAGAGTATTTCGCTTGCTCATAACTTTGCGTACACAAAGTGTTGATGAGACGGCCAATTAATTAGCTAATTAAATTTCCTTTTTTTGGCGACTTAAAAACTTTGTTTGACACCCTTTCCTCGGTCTGGCATTTACCTGCTGCCAATTACATTTGCCGAGCACCATTGTCCTGTCTGGCTTGTCGCAGCTCAGCGCAGCGCAAGCCAAAGCACAACGAGCCGCGCAGCCCTTGGGAGTCAAACAACATTCGACTTCCTAGCACTTGCGCCGACTAATTAAGCCAGAGAACGCTTCAAAAATTCAAATGTTTCGCACGTCTCATAAATTCACAGGCCATTCGCAACTTTAAGACGTCACTTTTGTAGTGTAGTGTTGAGTGGGCATTAAATAATTATGTGCTTAGCTGGCTCATTAGTAGAACGTAGAGAAAGGAAATGAAAAAATGGCAGCTGAAACAATGGCTGAAGGCACAAAAACACGCGCCACGTTGCAGCTTAGTACTCTTTGAATGGGTAAATAAAATACTATAAATTGCTATGAAGACTTCAAATAAAGTAAATTTTAATATTATCGACTCTATTCAACATTATTACAAACAAAAGTGCTTGATTATTGGCTATCTCTCAGCTCTCTTTCATGCAACTTAAATAAACTGTATACAAATTGCAGTCAAAGCAACTGCAGAGCAGCTGCAATTATGCATGCTTGCAACACTTTCTACAGGTAAAACTTAATTATGTGACTGTGCTTGGCACCTGCACTTGGTCAGTCTACAGTTCAGTAGAGAACTGCTGAGGTGATTCGAGATTCAAACAAGTGTAAGCCGATACTCAAAACATCCACAGAGTTATGCACTGAGGTTTACCACACGCAAAATCACAAGTTGCAGCCAGGCCACAATTGAGTAGCGCTTCAGTGGCTACTTTGGATGAGCCTCAGGGATTTCCAGTTGGCACCCAACAGTTGGCTTTGGATGCAGCCAGGCGCACTCGTAAATCAATCAGGCGTATTGGTATTTTTTAATATAAAACATTGAACACACACGGATCACATACGCAACACGGAGGCAGCAACAGTGGCAGTAGCTCAACTGAACCTGCCAGCTCCAACAGTTGACTTCTAGCCTCATGCCTCATGTCCAGTCCAGTCCAGTTCAGTCCAGTCAAGCGGGTTTTTGAGGTCACGGTAAAAATGGCTCCGTTATCCATATGCAATAACACACACCTCACACACCCACACCTTTGGTCGTTATCCTGCTTGGAGCCTGCCTGAACAGGTGAGGTATAGTCACAACTTGGAATGTAATTGATGGAGTTTTGTAGCTGGGTCACCGATGACCAAACATCATCATCATTCATCATACTAGGGCGAGAGTGTCGAGGTCGAGTATCAAGCAAAAAAAAAAAACAATAAAAAATCAGGCATAAATCTTGCATTGGCTTTAACTCAACTTTCAAAATAAAAACTCATATTTATCGCATACTGAAAATAAATACCAATCGAATTGTCAGTATTGTTACAAATTATTATTGAAATTGGTTTATTTAAAAAATGCTTTCATCGAAAAATACCTTGAACGTTGTTATTATTCATTTTTATTATTTTTGTTCGTGCTCCCTTCAAGCAGTTGACATTTTATTTTTATTGCAATGCAAATTAAAATCGTGTAAATTCCATTATTGAACGTTATTGTCAAAACAAATAGCAATGCATATGGTGATTTGATTGCCTGCAACATGTATAGATATACATATGTATGTACATGTCTATGTATGTATTTATATATGTATAACATTCTCCATGTCAGACTATTGGCAAAAGAAGAAATGTGAAAGGACAATCGAGTGTGTGCTTAACCCAAGGATTTTTAGTTGCAGACAAGTGTTGACATTGTTACTGATAGTTGGATAAAATACCCAACGATTTCTTCATTTAAGCTAAATGCGTATTCATAACACTAAGAGTGCGGTATTATGAAGATGTTGTTAGTTTAACTTATTATTTTTAATACATTTTACTTTCAAATTAACAAATTGTTCGTTATAAACAAGTGAGAAAGGAACAGTCGATAGTTCTCGACTGTAAGATACCGGCTAGTCATTTTTAACAAGAACATAACAGTGCGGTATTAATCTTAAAATATACCAAATAAATATACTTAAAAATATAACCTTCGGTATATGGCGGAATTTACTAAAATATACCAAAGGTCAGATTTGGTATATCAATATACTATTGCATTAAAAATATACCACGAAGTACAAAATATACCAGATTGTCAATATACCCTTATAATACCCTTCCAACGGTTAGCTGGTATAAAAATAGAATAACTAAGAAAATTCTAGTAGTAATTATGTATACAAAATAATAACAGTAGTTACAATGATTTTTCGTGACATTTACCACATTAGAAACTGTTATGAGGTCATCTGTGGTGCGATTCACGTGACGATCTCCGAGCTTGAATCACGACCAGGCCACAATACACGACAATTAATTGATAAGCTGCGGGCTTAGATAGGAAAAAGCATGGACAATAAATTTTGTAACAATCGATTAAACACCACCAAAAAATACTATATATAGATATACATCTCTATCTAATCCAAAATGAATTATCTGAGTGCAATGACTGGATAGTAAATGGAGAGATAAAGTCCTCTTATTGCGTGTTTCATCATGAGTCTCACACAAACACTGCTTATTCGAAATCCTTATAATAGCTGCTACCCATTATATGCGTATATAGGATTGTTTTATGTGCATATATATTTTTAGATTAGATATTAATAAGCAGCATGTAGCGCAGATAGCATTGGTAGTAATTGTAGTAGTAATCGTAGTAGTATTTCTTATCACAACAGTGACGTTGATTTTAGATTAATTATTTCAAAACATTAGCTCACACACAGCGCAGAGCTAAAAGACTAACTCAATTAGCGAACTTACGAAACTTATCATGAGCATGCGAGTGTGTGTTTAGGTGTGCGTGGGGAAACTTAAAATTCATTTAGTGCTCAATCGGCTGCAAAAAGTGTTGCAGCCATCTAGGCGCAAAGATGCCGCAGGACATCTTGAAGGGCGAAATGCTAAACGAATTGTGCTGTCTCGTCTAACATAAAATTAATTAGATGCTTTTAATGCTCTACCATTATTTCTTAAAGGGGTAAATGGTAATTTTGTATGTTTCTTAAGGCGTTTTTCTACTTGAGTTTTAAATTAAGCAAAAGTAAATATTTGCCTCGGTTTCCTTTTGTGGTCGATTGAGGGGCTCATTAGGTTTTGAATTAAACGACGCCCTGGAGAGATGCAATGAAGCGTTAAAGTTCCGCCCTTGCGGCAATTAAAAACGTTGGCAATTATTTCAAGTAAATGTTTAAACCTACACATATAGCAAAGCATCGAATATTTTTCTTCTGCAGTTCATTTTAATTTTTCTCTTAGAAACTAGCATTCAATTAAATTTATGAAGAAAAGCACAAAAGCTGCGCATTGGCCACTTACAATAACATTGATTAGAATTTTCAATTTTAATTCAATCAAAGCATGAAAATGTGCTCAATGATTTTAGGCCATCTAATTACACATAATTCCTCTGTTTATTTTCTTTTATGCCAAGTCGCCTTCGATAAGTACGCTATACATTTTGCATTTGGCACAGTTTTTATTTAAATATATTTTTCAGCTGACAGCCAGCCAGCAAACAAGCATACATACTCGTATACACAGAAAAAAAAGAATAAAAGGCAAAGCAAAAACATAAATCAAGCGTGGATGGCGTTCCTCTCGCTCTCCTGGACAGCTTTGTTTAGACAGACGCGCGTCTCAAAATGTTACATAAATCAAAGAGCGACCCTCGAAAGAATTTATGCAGCATTTGGTGAGCACTTAACGAGGATTTAGACGGTAGCCACAGAGAAAGAGAGAGAGAGCGCAAGAGCTGTTGAGATGGAACGCCCACAGTAATAATATTATGGCCTGGCATATTAATTGTGCCGTCATCTAAATTGCATTAATTTCTATAGGATTTGTAATTATGCGCACCACGCGGCGTATGAGCAATCCTCAGCGTTAAGATGCCAATAGCCGTCGTTACGCTTATCAGTGAGGGGTTAACAGCAAACATACACATATATAATGTTGTTTCCCCACATGATTGAAAGCAAACAAACGAGGCAGATAAAGACAGGACTGCGATAGCTGGCTTGCGAATTCCTAAAAGCAAAGGGAACATTTATTTACACAGTGAATATACGAAGTTTAACCAATCTCTTTTCATGCTAACCACTTTGAATACCCGCGTTGTGTTTTTTGATCCTCAGCTGTTGACGGAGCAGGTGTATTCAATCAGGTCATGGCAGTTAGCTTTAAAGTTTCGTCAGAGTGTTCAGCTTAAACATACACAGCAAGTTGAAGCGTTCAGTTTGCGAACCGGGCAAAAAATTCATTTCCATATTAGACATTTCAACTGCGCTTTTAGTGGACGCAAAAACCAAACAGAAAAGTGTAACTGCAATAACACAGAATTTTAGGATGCTAGCACTTAGTGCCATTTTCAAATTATGTCAACACATATAGTCAAAACATATATGGAAATTGAAGAAATTCTTTGAAATGCATTCTTTATTTTTGATTACCTGGTACACATGGGATAGAAGGGTAATATAACGTCGTGTTTTCAGGAAATGTATGTAACAAGGAGAAGTAGGCATCTCCGACCCTATAGAGTATATATATTCTTGATCAGACTTTCGCCACACCAACGTAATTGGTACATACAATAATAACTATAGTTTTTATGATTCCTGAAAATTTGGATGCGATGGGATAAAAATTGCAGAATGTTTGTAAGAAATACTTTTGTGTGGGCAAAAACGCCTACCTACTAGGGGTCTTAGTTAGTCAGGCTGACATTCTGGTATATTTTGTAACCAAATATAGCCTTTGACATATTTTTAGTATCTTTGTGGTATATTATTTTGGCCTAATTCAAACAATTTTGTGTTCATTAAAAATAAGTAGGACACTCAACTGTAGCTTTTTTACTTGTTTTTAAGTTTAAAAACTTCTAAGATGATACTCACTACAATAATCTATAAGTAACTATTGTATTAAATAATAATAGGAAAATGACATTTTTAATACATAAATATATTACCGCACCTATATATGTTTATATAGAAAACAACTTTTGAATCCTTTTGATAAAAATATATTTTTGAAACTCAACTAATTAGTACACATAATCATCCGTCTCGAAAATTTCTTACCTCTACGCTGCAGCAATTCAACGATGTGAAGTACTCTGGTATGAATAAGTTTAAGAACTATTCAAACACAGTCATTGCAAGTCACATAAAAGGTCGCAAAGTGGCCATCAAAAAATTGACAACACATAAATAAAGCGAACAAAAAACACGAGAGCAATCCCACAGCGATGTGGGCAGGGGTAAAGGAAACATGAGTGTAAAGTGCTATTAAAATAATGTTGAGCGAAAACATATTTTGTGCATTTTAGCTATTACATTTACAACGCCATTGAGAGCCAATGAGCAACAGTGCGTATGCGCAATTATTTTATTTATTTATTTTTTGAATAGCCATGTTACGAGTACAGTGTAAACCTTTTATTTATTTACATTTACAGCGTATTAAATGTCATTTTAAATTTATGTTATTTTAGCTGCAATCTATTCTGAAATAAATACGCACGATACAATGTGGGCGAAATGCGAGAGAAAAATAATGCTGTTAACAGCATTATATGTGGATGCAATTGAGAGTAATGTTTGCATTCTTCGATATTCGACATATGATATCCCATGGGAAACTCTGTGGCTAATAAACTGAAATGTCAGCATTTTAAATTGTTGAATGTCAATGATATGCCAATGTGGATTTTAATAATGTGCTCTTTAACCTGCCACGATAATTACTCTAAGAAATACACTTTGACCTATGGGAATTCCCCGAACTGGGGCACACTTCTTAAGTGAATATCTTTCCACAATTGCCCCGAGTTTAAGTGCCGTTTAGTGACCTGTGAGTAATCGACTCAATAATAAAAAATGCATATTCTTGAAGAACCTTTCTGGAAAGAAGGAAGGCGGCGACCGTCAATCAATAGCATAAATTACCCTAAAAACGTTTAACTTAATGTCGCAGACATGAAATATTAATTGCCTAGTAATATTATAAACCCTCCGGGCTTTTCAACAAAGTACAAAACAAATGCCAAATCATTTACAAAGTCAAGTTTATTGATTTACAACAAACAAACAAAAAAAGAAAGCAATTTTCGTCAACTTTTCATTTAACGTACTTTCCTTTTTTCATTTGAATTCTTATGACATTTTAGGCGTTTTCTAATTAAGTGTGCTTTGCACTTTGCGTGTGCGCCTGCTGCATGAATGAGTTCATTCCATCCTTCATTGTCCGTCTGTTCGTCTGTCCATCTGTCCGTCTGGTTGTCTGCCTGCCTGCGGTTTCGTAATGTATTTACATGCCATACGCGCGTATTGCAGTCGAATGTGGACTGTTGCTTCGCTTAGCCACATCCGTGGCAAAATTGAAAGGCAAATCGAAGTTGTTGGCTAGCGAAACTGCCTTAAGGATATGCAACTAGCAAATATTGTCTATGAGATGCGGTGCGTCTGTGTTGTGTGTGGTATTCTATTGGCCACATGCCGGAGTCCGCACAGTTGTGTGCTTAATGATTTAATACATGGCATGCCACTTACTTAGTTGCATGTTTGTTTATTTGACCAAGAGACCAACAAACCCACAAGCAACGATTATGCATTGAAATACTGTAAACAACTGAGCGAGGAGCTAAGCCAAGCAACAGCTTTAAAAGTGAATTATAAATTCTGCAAATTTGCTATTATTTAGAAAATCAAAAAGTGAGTCGATAGTTATTATTTTCTATTTTTCGTGTCGCCATTTGCATATTCTTAGATGCAGTGCCTGCCAATGCATACATTAAAGGATGCAGCATCCTCTCTACAACTAATGGAGCGCACTTTTTGGGCACTTCAATGGCAAGCTGAGAGCAAACATAAATCTGCAATATTGGGTTGCATGGCTCTGGGCGCCTTCTGCTTTTGTCAATCGAGCGCCAGCTGTTGCAGCTCCTCGAATATCAACTTGAAAGTGAAAAATGTGTAGAAAAAAAGGAAGGGAAAAAAGAATGCTATAGAACTGGTCCACAGAGTGAAACAGAAATGGCTTTTTCCTTTCATATGCGTATGCAGTTCTTTATGCCACTTGCTAATTGGAGGCTATTTATGCACGGAGCTTAGCAGTAGCAAATTATTATGAAATTGCATTCAAGAAAAATCACATTCCAAGAATTCTTTATGCAAAGCTATTTATGTATATTTATAAACCATAATAGTTGCAATAAGTTTAAGAGGATTACGCAATGCAAGCATTTAGAAAAATATATAGTTACTATTAGAAATGGAAAATGAGCTTTTCTTTTTATACTTTACATTCAAAGTTAGATTTCCAACTAATACCAGCTTAGATGCAAAAGCCATTAATTGCACAGATTTGACAAGGAATGCAGCAAGCTGTAATTATCATTCGAAGCTGATCAATTTGTGCTGTCACATCGATTTGAATTGAATTGATTAGCCACAATAACCGCAAAGACAACCAATTGGTTATGTTCCTGAAATTCAAGCCTCTCCTCAACGCATAACACATTTCATGTTTTGCTAACTTTTAAATGGCAACTAACATCGAGTCTCGAAATTTGTGTCAAGTGTATGTGTGGCAAATAGTAAACCATGGCAACCGTGCAACATTACGCGCAACTTTTATTCATCTCCCAAAAGCGTTCTGTTTTTTTGGGTCGTTCCGTGTGACAGTTTTCTCACTAACAACAATGCTTCTTTGTGCTGTTTTTCTCTATTGTTGCTGTTCTTGTTGCTCTTTTTTGTCTGCTTCTCGAGTGGGCCACCAAATGAGCATATTAGCACTTTAGACAGACCTAAGAGTGGGCCAACGAGCCGAGAGAAGCTTGAAGACTTTCATATAATAAAGTCATTTACGTACTCTGAAGTGAAACAGATACTTGTGGAAAAACACATTTTACAAATATTATAAGTAATAATTAAATATAATTTGCTCCAAAAAGTGGCTTCTGAAAATTAAATGAAAAGAAAAATGTGACCCGTTAAATAATCGTAAATATTAAAAAATAAAATCGAATAATTCAAAGAGTTAATTTATTTTTCGGTTGATTTTTCCAATATTTCAAACTAATTTAGCAAAATACTTTACAGATCAAATACGTTTTTGAGCTTAACTACAATCTTTTACAATCTTCATTGCATCATCTTTGATTAAACGACTCCCTCGAAAATACATAATTGCTGTAGAGCATTTGACAGTTCATGAAACATGGTGAATCCCACGTAAAATGCTACACGCAAGCAATATCTATGTCGAGCTGTTAGCCTGGCTAACTGAGCACTACATGGGCTACGGTGTCAAGACAAGACAATTGCCATTGTTAATGTCGCACACGAAGAGTGTGGGTGGAGGGGGCCGGAAACATTTTATTATTATGACGAGTCCTAAGCATGTCAACAAACATGCAACTGCGTTCCACACGTGGCTCGGATCATAATGGAAATTTATTCGTATCATCGTCGGTCGTAGCTGCCAGCCTGTTGGAGGCAGAGTGTTGTAGTGCCTTGGCATGTGGCATGCGGACGTAAAGGAGGCGTGGCAGGAATGTGTCAGCAGTTTACATGTAATTTTAGATGCACCTGCAGCAGCATCTGTGCGACCCTATCATCAGTTGTAGTCAACCGTGGCGTATGCGTAATTTGTAATTGGAAAGAAAAGTGGCAAGCAAGAGTAACTCGATGACCTTGCTGGCAAAACACGGGCGGCATCTCGACTATTTTGACCACAAACCTCCCAATTTTGTCAGGGAACTTAATCATGGGAGACATTAATTTATAGTCTGCCAAATACTGAGTAAGTGAAGCAAGACACAGCACAGAGCACAGAGAGAGAGAGAGAGAGATAAGAAACCCGGCCTGAGTTGGGCACTGACAGCTTGTCAAAGCTGGAAGCCCTAAAACTTGTTGCATACTTTTGGGAGACGATGAAAATCGAATAAAATTTGTAATCCAAAACTGTGGATAGGGGTAGGGGAACAGCTTGAGATATACGAGCGTGCGAAATATTAAAGCATATTTTTAGCTTTAACCTTACACATTTAACGATATGCCCCACCCGAAAGGGGCGACGAGTCAAGTGGGAAGAGGTTGCGAGGCTAAAAACATGTGTCAAATTTAACAGCTTTAAGGCACGTTTAAGTGGGCATGCATTGACATTGATTGGCTCCGGTCTGGTAATTTTCGAGAGCACAGCAGGATACGGAACAGGACATCCATCCAGAGTCGAACATTTGGGACTACTTTTCACACTGCAAAAACATTTCGGCTGGCAGCATTTTGACTAATTGACCTGTAGCTGCTGAAACTGAAACTGAATAGGGGAATGATGGCCCAACAGTTAGTTTATGGCTGCTGTTGGCCCCCAAAGCGATTTCATGTGACCCAAGGCAAATACCTATTAATAAAACTCGGAGAAATGCTCACGCTTAATTAAGCTATCGATTTATAGCGGCAAAAAACAAGAAATATAAGCAGAGCAACACTTCGTATGCCAAACCAATTTTAAAACACAACTGACAGTTTTTGGTAGCGGGTTGAACAAGTCCCAATAAAACATAAAATTAAACTATTTATGCATGCAAAAACCATAGTATTTTTTAGAGTACTTTTTTGCGCTTGTGCGAAAGTATCTAATATGTATAATGAGACTCTAAATTGAATGCCGATATTGCCTAAACTCGAAGAATTTCCAACTGTCAATCTCGTGATTAGATTGCTTTTTAATAACAATTTTCCCGTTTTCCCCATGTCCGGGATGTCTTGAGCTGTTTCCTGATATTGTGACATCTTTTAATTTTGAAAGAAAATACAAAAGTACAATTACGCTTAAGTGAAGCTGAAGCTTGCTCGATTGTCAGACATCCAGTTTAAAAAAAAATATAAGTATCACAAGTTCTAAAATTACAGTAAGCTCAATTTAAGGTTTTAATCCAGTATCCATTACATGAGAGAATATTAGCTTAATAAAGAACACA
Organism: Drosophila kohkoa; assembly: GCA_019972355.1. Classification (NCBI taxonomy): domain Eukaryota; kingdom Metazoa; phylum Arthropoda; class Insecta; order Diptera; family Drosophilidae; genus Drosophila; species Drosophila kohkoa. The sequence continues at coordinate 2,022,896 of BJEL01000003.1, read as the reverse complement.
TCAGTCTTAATGAAGGTAGAAAAATATCCCGAGATTTCATTAATAGAATTATAATTAACCTAGTCTAATTACTGAGGTTGAAGTATGCTTTACTTAAGCACCAATTGATATCAATTCAAGGAGAGCACAAGTGTACAAAGGCGGCACTTAATGAGCCATATTTGAGTGTATCAGAGAGCCTATATCACACACAATGTTTGGGCGGCTATCCTGAGGGGAAAGCCATATCCAAACACCTGTAGATTTTGTTTTATTTATAGGAATGTTTTTGTGAGCCACCCACAAGCGGCTGGAACGAAAGTTATTGACACCTGGCCAGGGGCGTACGAATTCATTAATTTAATTTTACAGCATTTTGATCGATGAGTCGAGGCAGTCGCAGGCAAAGTCAGGTTCAGAGAAAGTGACTGAAGTCGGAACTCAAAGACGTATGCACTATGTGTAATTAATAACCTTGTCATAAGCGTTTGAGCCAAAAGCTTCTCAAGACAGCTTACGTAGTAAGGAGTACAAGTCATTTCATTAGCAAAATTGCAGTAAGGTCCACAAGCAACGTGAGTTCAATGGGAATTTCAAATTGAATTGTACCTCGCTTTGACAACGAGTAACCTATAAATTGTATAAGCATTCGCACTTGCACTCGCATTCGCAATTCACATTCGTAGTCGCAGTTTTAAAAGGGGGCGTGTGTGTGTGGCACGTTGACAGGAATTATGTAAAAAGGGTTTTTGTTGTGCTCACGGGTAGGAAATGTCAATAACATTTGCATAACGCGCATATGGTTCATAGTTTTGTCAGTCTGTGGCAAATTTTGTCACAGACAAACGTATCTAAACTTAGCCACAACGAAAGGTAATAGAAGGCCATTGGCACACCTATGGCAACTACCACATATATTTGAATACGGTTCACTTATCTGACTATTACCTGGCACTTACGATTACTCTATTATTTCTGTGCTGCGTTGCTGCGATGCGAACTGATTGCGAAACCTTTGTGCTACGAAAACAAACCAAACAACGTTTCGTACTTGTAACATTTTATTTTCTTTTACTTTCTCTTGTCTGTCCCCTCATGCATCTTCGCTTTCACAAAAATGCTAATAGCAACAAATGTCCATTGTTGATTTTAGTTTGACGATGGTGTGTGCCATGTGTTTATAATTGAATCGCATGGATTGACTTTCAAAGAACATTGGCAAGAGGACTGCGACCAGTGTCTAGACAAATGAACCGAATACAAAGTAAACGAAGGCACGCATACAGACACAAAGACTCTCAGTTTAAATATTTGAAAAGTTTTGCTAGCTGGGTTATCAATAAATCTAGGACATGAACTTCTATTATTTGAATTGCATTCAATTTCGCTAACGCTTATCTAAAAATAATCTGGTCTGCGCAGCTTAAGTTTAGCACAAATAAATACAGAGTAAATCCTTAAATGACAACAACTTGAAGTCGGCATAGTTCTCAGTTGAAACTCAATTAGAAAGCAAACAGCAGGAAGCTCAGAGACTATCGCATAGTTAAACACACAACGGCAACGAAACACAGTTTGGTCGACAAATGGCTCAACAGTTTCAGTTTACAGTTTGCCGCTCTGCTCGACTGCAGCTTAGTGCAACTGAGAAGTTGCCAGTGCTAAGTAGTTAGTGTGAAATTTGCTTAAATGAGCAGACGCTGTTTGGTCAAAGCAAACTACGACGATGACGACGACAACGACAACGACAATGACAACACTTGAAACTCACATGGAGTCTACGCTCCAGTCGGAGTCGAAGCCCAAGCCATTCACCTCTTAAGTCCGACTGGCTGCCACATTACAGTTTGCAACTAACGCTAAGCATTGCCAAACGGGAAAACTAACAACCAAACATTCAAACCGAACCATTTGGTCGCATTCTCTTTAGTTCATTCTCCCTGTACTCCGATCCGCATTGAGAGGAGGACTGGAAAAGGGGTTCTGATGTCCCGCTGCGCTTCGAGTGGCTCAAAATCCCCAGCAATTTGTCGCAACAACTCGTATTACATTACAAAACGATGTGCAAATAGAAACGGCAAGCAAACTAAAGGGATTTACCCATAATGGGCGCCTCAAAGTATGCTACTTCTTTGCTCTTTCCGAAAGGCTTTTCGTATTAACTAAGGCGTGACGCACGAACTAAATTGTGAGTGTGTCAGTTAGAGAGTGAAAATGTAAGCTTTCGTATTTGTCTGACTTAGATATTGAATGTATGTTATCCTCTAAAATACACGGTCGTAATGTTTAGTAATTTTTTATTTTCCTTTAAGATTTAAATTGTTTCAAGAAAATAATAAATTCGAAAATAAGTAACTAGAAGAATTTATAATAAAACTTTTCTAATTTCTTATTCATATTTGATTCCCAAGCTTAATATTAAATTGAATAGACTCGAGTAACATGTGTTTATGTATTTATTTTATGACCTAGCCAACAAAACAAAAAAAAGATGCCTATAAATGTAAAGAATTTGCTATGCAATATGAACAAATTTTCAACTCGTGTATGAATTTTATGGGAGCACAGCATGCGACCAATTAAGGTCCCCTAAAGTGTGCATAAACTTAAAGTCAAATAGAATTTTCATAATTTTCATAGAGTTGCGACGCTGTCAGTGACAGAGAAAAGGAAGCGAAGTGTGCTGCATAAATTGATTAGCCTAAATGGGGCACAATAAAATGGCCTAAGCTGGCCATTAGGCTCATTACAAGGACAGCAACAAGCCACTATAGCAAATCATGGACCACCAGATATGAGAAACCCAGCGACTCTTACGGGACTCCCCGAGCAGCCAAATGTGAACGAAGAATGCGAGGGCGATGCGAGCAAAAAACAAAAAAGTGAAACCTCGTGTTGGTGGTCTACATAAAAAATACATTTGTGTCTGCAAAATGTTGCAAATGTGTGTGTTGCGTGTTGCATACTTTTTCGGCATCACACGTTACACGTATCACGCTCCCTCTCTCTCTCTCTCTCTCTCTTTCGTTCCCCTCTGGTTATCAGAATTGAGTTTTGTGCGTGCATGTGTAAATGTATGGTACCCCATTTAGACATCCTGTGGGAGCTGTCCCATTTACAACATCACAGCATCAAGTTTCCATCTGAATACCATGGGTATACCCTGCAGACAGACACAAATGAAGGCTATGCTCATGTCAAACATTAATACATTATTCGAAATCCTTTAATAAAAAGCAGTGAAAAAAATATGTAAAAAAAAGAATTTGAATAATCAAATTACGATAATGTCTTTGCCAAATAGTAGGGCATCCTTAAGTCAAGTACATCGCTTTCATGTCTCGAGAGTCAATTTTATTCTCTTTAATACTGAGAGCTGCTTTGGCTGCTAGATTTTCATTAATAATGCAAAATGTCATGAATGGCAATTAAAGTTTTTGCAGCTGCCTGAAAACCGAAACGGAAGTGGCGGCTGGCTGAATGGGAAAAGCGCCGGCGCAGCTGCTGCTGAAATCCTCTTCAATTGTCCTGCGAATTGTAAATGATTTGTGATTTAATAGAGGGAAGCAATCCACTCCGGATATTAATAATATGAAAGAATGTGCGCTAATTAAGTGCCCAGTCTGATTGAAACGAAAGAGTCAAGCCTGTAATTCAAGTGGAAAAATACAAATTTCATTTCACTGCTGTACGAATACTATTAAAGTCGCTGCTGAGACAAAAGTCAATTATGAATTCACGCCTGAAAGCATGCAACAATTTTTGTATACTGAGTTTAAAAGTTCGGACTGCTTTGGCCTTTCCTTCGTCCCTAGGAAGGAGAAAGAACTCATTGTGTTGGGGCATGCAAATGTAGGCGACACTTAATTTAGTTTGTAAATACTTGTGCATATTTTTAGGCGTGACTGACAACGAGTTGACAGCAAGGCAACAAAAGCAACAAACAACAGCAGCAACAATAATAATAATAACAGCGAACGACAAACAACAAAAATAAGTTTAAAGTGTTTTCAACTTTGACAGCGTGTTGAAAATAAAAGACAACAAATCTGTGTAGTCTTTAGGTTGGATAAGCAAGTGTTAACGTTGAGTGGATTAAAGCGAGACATCCACAACGAAAATTCGAGCTTATAATCTACACTCAAGGGTATTGAAAATGTATCTCAGACTCAATTGCAATTCACTTGAGAGCTCATATCGCTCATCAATGTCCATTAATATTATAAAATCAATTGTCGATTACTCAGTTATTTTTAATCACATTATTTATAATAATTCACTGACAATTTGCTTGGCTACATTTTGGGAGCCCAAAATATGTTTAATTAATTAACGCAAATGGAGCCGCAGTGACAAAAACTGTCGCCAGTTTTACGCTTCAACGTGCAAATGATGTTAATGGGCTTTCAATTATGTTGATGGCCGCGTCGGGCTGGTTCACTGGGCCCACAGTTCACAGCGCGAGTCGACCACAAAATGCCCGACAGATGAGCTTAACACTGCCGCTTAAGAGTAGGCAATGGAATTCTGTACAGCATTCACCTCGCCACAATAAGAACCGCGAAACAAGAATTACAACAACCTAAAGAAAATAAACAACGTAAATCGGGACATTTCTGCTTTTTTAATTTGCCAGCGTCAACAGTTTTGCTGTTCACTTTTGGGACACACTGGCCGCAGGAGCATGTCAGCGAGTCTGACAGACACTCAGGCAGGGCGTACAGACAGACAGACAGACAGACGGACAGACAGTCAGCGACCGAGAAATAAAAACAACTTTTCAAAAACTGTCACTGGGAGTTTTGTCTATTTGATTTCGCGTGTAATTATAGCATTCAACTGCTCTTGTCCTCGTCCTCATCCGCGTCCTCATCCGCGTCCTCATCCGCGTCCTCATCCGCGTCCTCGTTGTGCTGCTCGTTTTCGTTCTCGTTCTCGTTCCTATGCTTTGCAAGTTCAATTTCAAGTTTTCCGCCAGCGACAAAAAAAACGGAAGGTCAAAGTCGAGGGACTAACGTGAATAGTATAGAGGAAGCACTGGAATTAAGCTGAGCCACCGTGTAATTTGGAGTTGAGACCCAGAGGCAACATGACTCGTTGGACTTTGACAAGCTGCTCTCAGATGTGAAGCTATTGAAACTGCACTTGAAAGAGCAACTTACAGATGTTTTCATTTTGAAATTTTTGGTCGTTTATATTGACTATCAATGTACAACAAGAAAGTGATTGATTAGAAGTTTTCTTCTTTTTGTATTTTGGTTAATTCTAATAATTAACTTTCGCATTTAAATGTAAACTTGACGTTGATTAACTGGGCTTAAAACTGAAATACTCAGAAAGTAGAAGAGCTGTCTTTGCGCATTAAGAGCGAAAGCAGCTTACACAACAATGTTGGAAAGTCTGCTTCTCGACATTCAGTGGTAATTAAAGCATAAATTTCAATTTCACGCTTGCCACAACACAACACAGCACAACGGCAACTACTTGTCCTTTCCCTTTTCCTTGTCTCTGTTGAGCAACATTTAACATTATTTAATTTTGGTCGAAGCACGTGTCCAAACATGTTTAGCATTAATGTTGAACGGAGAAGAGAGTGTGGTTGGTAAGTAGCATGCCGCATTATCAACGTTTTTCAATAAATTTGCATTGTCGATTTATGGCCAAATTTTATGGCCGTCCAAAGAGAAGACAAACAACGTGTTGATGGTCTGATAAGTAGGCATAAGGTGCAAACAAATTACAACATTTCATCGCCTTCGTTTAAGCGCCTTCTGTTAAATGCACTTAAAGTTTTGCTTGAATCGAATCGAATCGAATCGACACTTGAAGTCGAGCCAATCAACAGTCTACTCCATTTTCAATTTACAACACTTCAACGTCGCAGATTGGCGAGACCTTCACGTCTAGCATGTTTATCTAAATCATTGTCTAAGCACAACTATTTCTCGTATTTGTCTTTGTGCGATGTGGCAATGCCAAAGCCCTCTTACAGACGTGTCCAGTGTCTGTTTATAAATGAAAGCATCATTGCCATCATTATTATTATTATTATTATCGTCCATGTCGCCAATGTCGTCGCCGGCAATCCCAGAGTCTCCATGTCCTTCAGCGTGCCACAGGGTTTAATGGTTAAATGCCACAACTACGAAGACAACGTTGAGGTTGAGCTCAGTACATCAACTGGTGACTCTTGATGCTCTTATTGGTTCATTGGCAGACTTTTGGGGGGCAAATACTTAAGCTTTCAACTAATTGCCGTAGTTCGTTGAGTGCAATGAAAATCATTTACTTTATTAAAGTGGTTTGCAAAAAAAGGAACAATCTTCCGGGAACTATTTTCTTAAATTTGTGTCTTTTACTCTGATGCAATTGCTAACATAAACTTTTCAGCCATGTAACTTCCTGTCAAAAAAAACTTTTTAGGCAGCAAAATGTTATCAACTACAGATATGCAATGCCAGCGCCACACATCACACACAACTTTACACAATTTTTGCTTTGATAATGAAAAACTCTTAAGAGATAGATGGCTGAAGAAAAACTTTGGGGTAAGCTAAAGACTATGTTTTAAAGCCGTAATATTTTCCGCTTGGAAAGGTTATTACAACAGGGGAAAGGGCCCTAAAAAAGACATCAATTGGTGTGTAATTTTAGACATTTCTTGACATCGCTCTTCCACCTATTGCATGCATGGTGAGCCATAAAATATTTTCTTAGATTTTTCATAAGCACAATATACTTGCACACATACATATGTATGTATATGTATACACATGTATGGATGTATGGGTGTATTTGTTATACTTTCTGACGTCCTTTGCTCGCCTGTCTGCGGATATTTTGAAGTGGATATTGATGAATTTATATTGGATTTGTGTTTTGCTGTCGCAAATTGCTGTTGTTCTTTTACAGGGCTCCTTATTCGAGGCTTAAGTGCTTATTTGTCATTGTTTGTAATTTGAGTTTTGCCTCACAAAATTCTGTCGAAATTGATGACCCATGTGGTCTGTCAGCTTGGACTTGCCAAGAGCAAAGCAAGGGCCAACCATTCATTTATTTATTTAACTGCCACAACCTGGAAGCCTAAACTCCATAAATAAAATGCATTGAAATGACACGTGTCTGTGGAAAATCTAACAATCACAACCCCTAAAAAGCAAGTTAACCTCTTCAAGAGCAGGAATTGAGAGTCAGTTGGAACTCGTCAGCCAAAAGCTAAAGCTGCTTATGTAAATGATTTTAAGTGGTCCTGCGTCCAAGTAAAAGGCTAAGATGTGGTAGGGGTCGGGCCATCCCAATGCCTTGTAATACACTTAATAATGTGTAAGGGTATTTGAAATAAAAAGTATATTAACTTTCCCAAAGGTTACAAACGTGAAACTCACAAATCCTTTTCAATTGCAATCCTTTCTCTTATTTGAGGCTAATCTATCACATTAGTTTCGTGGCATTTCAAAAAGAAATAGTTGCCGTAGATCCAAACAAAAACAAAAAAGTTTTTCAGCGGAAAGTCAAGGAAAGAACAATCAAAAGTTGCGAATTAAAGCAATTGACTTGAGCTTTCAGCTTAGGACTAAATAAATTGCACTCAATTCATGAGGTAAACTCAATTGATGCTTAGAGACACTTTAATAGCCGCACTCAATAAAGTTTTGTCTGTGAGATTCTTCTGTACAGATAAATCAACATACTAAGAAAAAAGAGCCTTTCGCTCTTATTCCCAAAATGACTTCAAATTCACGAGTAAATATCTTTAAAATTAACAAATAATTGAGTAAAGGGTATGCTAAAATTTGAAGAGTGTTTCACTTCATTATTCCAATTTGAATAACATATTCGATTTGCTCACCCGCATTTTTTCATATTATTGTTGCTGTTGCTCCTTTTTTCCTTTTGGGGTCCAAAGTTTGAAAAGAAGCAAACAAATTGTAGATAATCCATGGGTAGCTTCATATGCAAGCCCGACGGGACAATTGTTTGCTTCCCTTGTCACCAGAGGTTCATTCTTATTCGATTGGCATTGTATATTTTTTGAGCTTGGCCAATCAATCAATGCAGGAGCTTTGCATTTTTGACAGCTAAATTGAAGTCATCTTTATAAAATTAAAGTCTACAGCCCTAGGTCAAGACGAAAGCATCTTCAGGTGACAAGTAAACAGTTTGTGAAACAAACAGCCGTCGGCTGGAATACCATTAAGACAAGAAAAATAAAAATAAACTGAAAGGACTTTGTCACACCCCTAGGCTTGTAATAACATAGACAACACCACAACAATTGGGGCAGAGGCCATTTTCGTGTAAAACGACAACAAAAACAACACAAACAACAATGCCAACAAACAAAAGCGGCAGTAACCGAAAATTACATTCATTTCCGACTTCCGGCATCACGTAGCCGCAGCGTAGTCATCATACCACTGAAACTGGGCACCAAATACTCGACTTCCGGCATTTACAAATACATAGTCCAGTCCTAAAGAGTGTTTGGTTCAGCGAGAGGGAAAAATTAGAGCGCGTTGGCTTGTTAATAATTTGCTTGTGTTCGTTTTAAATTCGCTTTTTTTTTTTTTTTGGTACTGAAAGGGTAGTTTGACTTTTATTAATGGGTTCCACGGTGGAATGCAATAAAAGAATTCGGTTTTTTTTTCAGCTTTATGCATAACGCAAACTTCGTAGACAATTTTAACTTTTCTTTATAAAGTACTATTTATTTCTGATAGAATCAACAAAAAAAGTTGTCAGCACGTTAGCTTTAAATTTTTAGTGAGAAATTATAATTATTTTAGCAAAGATCTAAAACAATGTTTCAAATATCTAATATATATTTTTATTTAACTGAGCACTTAATGTACACATTAATTTTCGGGAAATAAGAACCTTTTGCAGATTTTGTTTGATTTGTATTTCCCAAATTTGTAAATCATATCAAATAGATTTCGCTCATTTAAAGAGGCTTTCTCATCATCAACCATCGAACGTAGCTTTAGCTAAGGCTTTGCTTTTTTGACCACGTCACTTTCAGATTGATCGGAATTAAACCGTTTTCCCATCTCGCCATCGTCAACTCATCATTAGCTCCCCTCGACTTCATCTCCATCTCCATTCCAGACAAAACTTAATCGAAAGGCGACGCAATACGAAATGTTTTTCTTGTTGTTGCTGCTAAAGATAACTCACAAAATGTTGGCTAGAAATGATTTGTTGGCATTGCTCGGAAACGTTCTGAGTTTTGTTCAATTGCTTGCCCTGGCTAGCAAGTATGTAAATTGGATTTGTGGGTGCATGTGTGAGTGTGTGTGTCCTTATCTATGTATCTGCGAGTGTGTGGGTGACGAAATGTGCTCGCCGCCAGCGCGACATTTGCGACGTTTGTCAAAATTGAAAGTGATTTATCATCGTAGTCGTCATCGTCAACGTCCTCCTCGTCGTTGTCGTCGTCGTCCTGCTTTGCCTTCTCGTTGGCTAACGCAAAAATGACGAATGAGTTGTGCAATATTGGGGAGATAATGTTCGTATTTATGCCTCTATGTGGGCCAATCATTGTGGCAGCGGCCTCAAGTAGGCTTTAAAAACTGTCAAACAGCCAATTGTGCGTCAAATTGAACATGACGAGATCGAGACGAAAACTGAAACATAATAAACAAGCTATTAACACATTGTTCAACGCAATGTTGTCCCAAATCACGCACCAACGGCCAGTCGAAAAAAAACCCCAATATTACACTCCACAACAAAGCGCTTTAAAATCAACTCCTTGCACTTCGATTCCGATGTTTCACAATTTTGAAACATGAACTAAAATTAAATTAAAAACTTGGCTTTATCATATGTAGAGCAAATAAATGAAATTCTTGTTTTATGTTTATGTTGCGAATTAAGTTAATTTTTTTATTTTTCCTTTTTTTATTTTGCAACTTTGTTGACTAGTGTCATATTGTAGCATTTACTGTTCAAGCGTATAAACACATTGACCACGTTTAAATAGCCTTTCGGCCTAGCTAAACTAATACATTTAACACCCACATACACACACACACACACTTGTCTCACACATACACACAGAGACACATTTTTCCCACAACAGGTTGTTTCGTGCTCAACATTGATGAGGCTGCCTTTTTCCCTCTTTTTTTGCTCTCTTTTGTGTCACACATTTTATTTGCCTTTTATTTAACAGTTTTTATTTCGTTGTGCCAAAAAGGTCATTTGTGGTCAGTTGGCCAAAAGCAAAAGAACCAACCGAGCCGAATTTCTGCTCCTGCTCCTGATGCTTCTGCTGTTTATGCTGTTGTTGTTCTTGTTGTTGTTGTTGGTGGTGGTGTCTGCTTTATAGCACCCTAGCCATTGGCATTAAAGCGTTTTGACAAACACATTAGATGCCCAGTTTGGGAAGCCTTTTGCCGACCCTGACGGACCCTTTCGCCCCAGCCTTATTACATTCTCTTCTGCAGGTTAGCAGGGGAAGGGCGTAATCTTTTGTGTTTTATCAACGTATTTGATTAAACTCTGTTGTTGTTGTTGCTGTTGCTGTTGCTGTTGGCCAACACAGCCTCCCATGTTGAGGCTGTCTTTTGGGCTTTCTGCGTTAATCATACGCACTATTGTCCCAGGCGTTGCTACACGCCGCATGTGAATAGTTTTTTTTTTATCTACGCATTTGCTTCGAGATTATTTTGGCTGTAAATTTGCCAAATTAACAAAACATCTGGGTTGACATTTTTAAAAAAGTCACTTTTCGCATTCGATGCTCATTTGCCTTTTAAAAGTCATTTTATTGTAAATATTTTTTTACGAGCGGAAATAAGTTCAGCACTGCAAAAAACGTACAACAAATACTATAAGCCAGTCTTTGATGTTTATTTAATACTCGTTGTGGTTTAACTATGTATCTTTGGGGTCACAAACAGAACAAACTTGTCGAATTTCAAAAGCTATTACTATAAGATACAGCACGTGTACTACTTTTTATTCTGCACAGTCACAAAAGTAAAACTACATAGTATTTGTGAGGTCAAAATAATATACATATGTATATGACATTCTATATCTATGCTGAACAGTTCTTCACTGTGCATTGGCGTTGAGAACATTCTTTTGCCATTTTTCCAGCTAAAGCCGAACAATTAAACAGAGCTTGGTAACAGCTGGTATTCCTGGATTCGCCATTAAATCCTTTTAGGATTCCCCGCCTATGTTCATTCATATGTGACAGAAAAAATATTTGCATTTCTCGCGCCACGTGTGGGCGGCAATGCACAGTACAGCACACACAGCACAAAGTTCAGAAAAAAACAAACAGCACAAATGTGAAGTCCCGTTGATTAAATTTTTTGCCCTCCGCCGATGCTGCTGCTGTTTCCCCAACATAGAAATTGATGCAATTGGGCTGCTCGGAATTTATCGATAGTGACTCCTGCATAGCTGTTGGCTTGGTATCTGTCTGTGTTTGTAGGTGGGTGCTAACGACTGTAACTTGACCAAAGTTTGAGACGACAAATTAAGGTAAAATTGGATAAGTTCCTGTGGATAAACAATTTGTCAAGCTATTATCTCATTTGGGGCCAAACGATTAACTTGTTTTGCGGCACTTTTGTCAGCCAACTGGAGAATACCCAAAGTTAAGATTACAACGGTTAGTTTGTGTGCTGCTTATGTTTTCACTCTGTTCTGGATAACGCAAATTTACCTGAGCAAAAGGTTCAACAATGTTTTCAGCCATAAACATGTATTTCAATTCAATTAGTATATTTGAAACATATGAGTTAAGGACATTTGAGCCCCTGGCGAATTCAAGTAAAATGCTTATGTTTACGGGAAAGAAGAAAAAGTATAAATTTAAACCTTAACCAATTCGCGTTTCCAAACTTCTTTGAATGTCCCAGAAACTGTTAGCTATTGCAATTGAAAGCGCATTCGCTGCTGTCGACTGTACTTCAACATTGAACACTCTCATTAAATGCATATGCACATGTGTGACTAGTTTCCAATAGCATTTTCAATAGGTCAACTCAACGAAAGGTTAGGAGAATGGCGCACCTGTTCCAATTTGTTCTTCTTTTAATTTCACTACCATTGGCGCCCATTAGTTTGTGAATGTTTTATGCATATGACTAAAAGCGAAGGCCTGCCGAATGATGTCATGGACTTATGGTCACAGTGAACCATAGAGGCAATGCTCTAACATCGAAAATTATTTAAAACAATTTACAAAGCCAGCATTTTTGAAGCCGTTACTTTTTAAAAAATATCAATATCAGAGATATTCTCTTTAATTTAACCGTATTCAAGAATATATTAGACTATTTCATATTCGAAGAAATTTGTTTAAAGATTAATATACAATTGACTACTTCATATTCAAAGAAATTTGTTTAAAGATTAATATACAATTGAGGAAGAACGTGCTCCACTTACTGTTAGAGGGTGCAATTCTATTGTAATGTATTTTAGGGGCTTAAGTAAGATCAACAAGTAGTTTATTTCTGTCAAAACTAAATGCAACCTTTTAGCATTTTTTTGTATGCAGTAATGTTTGCAACAAATTTGAATTCAACAAATTGTTTGTGGGAGGTTTTTTTTTAAGAACTAAGACCCATCCGCAGCTCTAGTATAGTATATTTCATACCCAATGGTAAATTTAATGTAATAGTATATTGTTATATAAACCTTTTAAATTTAAAGTATTTTTCTGTAAATAAATTTGGTATTTTTTAACGATAATGCCGCTTTCGGGTTAATTACAATTTTTATACTTAACATCCCGATATTATTAAGACAAATGTTCTTTAAATTAGAATTAATTGCAGCTAGAAATACATTTTAGACATTTTTATGCGTTGTCCAGAAATAACGTAAAAAGAGACCTTTTTTATTTCTAAGTATGTTATTAACAAGAGCATGTTTAATTTCAATAAATTAAAAACAGTTCGCACCACGAGGTCAATTGTATCATATTTATAGCTAATTTGATGTATATACTTACTTTACGCCAGAATAATAATAATTTCAAAGTATAATTTATATAGCAAAAATATAAATTAATTTCTAAATTCGTGCTTTGCATGTACAACTGCTAATTTTAGCTATAAAATTTCTATGGGTAGTAATGACAGTTTAAAATGTTGAATATAGTACAATTGTAGATTAGTCAAGTTCTTGCACCCTGGTCTAAGTAAGTTTTGAAATTTACCATAGTACAATACATAGCAAATGAAGAGTTACTAAAAGTCCAGCCCAACGAAGTAATGGATCCTATCATTAACGTCTAAGCAAATCAATAATAATAACGCAAAGAAGTGCAGTGCACGCGTCTTTGGAAGCAGACGAGACGCAGACAATCCAAGGGGTTGGCTACAAGAAACCACAATTTCCTCTACACACACACACACACACACTTATTGAAATACGTACTTATTTAAATTGATATGCAAAAGTTGCGGTGCAAATAAAACTTGTGTAACTTTCGCCCCAGCTACGTTTTTCGCAATTCATTTCAGATGTCATAAATTTATTCTACATCGGCAAGAAAATATACGAAATAAAAGCCAACTGAATTATTTATAAGGTGACGAATGCAGTCAAACGTGTGGATGGTTCAAGGGGAAGAGAAGATCTTCAGAGGATAGTCAAGTCAAGTGGCTGACACATTGCCTACTTTGTTGAACAACTTACCTTAAGGTGCCGCCTAAAAGAATGCTGCAAAAATGTCAAGAGTTGCCATATGTATTGTTGTGTGTGTGTGTGTGTGTGTGTGTGTGTGTGTGTGTGTACTTGCTGCAAGTGTGAGTAACTTGGTCTGGGAGTTGAAACAATAAGGACAAATGAGTTTGGGATGCAAAAATAAAGATAGCAAGACAAAAGCCAGACACTTTGTTCGCATAAGAAACAGCCCCCATTTAAAAAATTGGCTCCTGGGATGGAGTTAAAGGATGTTGTCTGTGCTCTGCCGGCATGAGACCAGGCAGGAAGTTGGATGTTAAATCCAGTCAGGAGCCAAGTAGCACGCTCTTAAATGCATAAGTATCGACAGCATTGAAGCCTCAGCTGTTAGCCTGTGAGGCGTTAAGTGCATGCGAAATATTTTGTTAGGTTGCCAGCGATGCAACGTGTCGTATACGTGATAAGATGCGTATACGTGCTGGCGCAGCGAGCGGAAATTGAATTGTAGCAGTCAAAGACGTTGGCAAATCAGTTAAGCTTGAGTGTGCCGATATCAAAGAGTTACATAGGAGAGAGCTAATTACTCTACCCACAAGCATTTCAGTTACTAAACTGCACTTTAAGCAATTAATAAGGAAATTAGAAGTTACATTTTTAATGTTTTTTTTTACCATTTCAGTTACAACAAACTCCAAAATGATCCACTTCAAGTCACAGATGAGCTACGGCTGCGCTTTGGCCACCTTCAGCTTAAGTCTTTTACTGCTGCAGCATTCTAGCGCCGAACTAGCCACAGTTCAAGGTATGGTTAATAAAATCAACAATTCTCAACAACTATTTAACTTTACATTTATTATAAAGGCGCTCCCATCAACAATCTCTACGATAATCTGCTGCAGCGTGAGTATGCTGGGCCAATTGTCTTTCCGAATCATCAAGTGGAGCGCAAGGCGCAGCGTTCGCCATCACTGCGACTGCGCTTTGGACGCAGCGATCCGGAAATGCTAAATAACATTGTGGAGAAGCGTTGGTTCGGCGATGTCAACCAGAAGCCCATTAGGTCGCCATCATTGCGACTGCGTTTTGGTCGACGCAGCGATCCCAATTTACCTCAAATGCGTCGCACAATCTACGATGATCTCCTGGAGCGTCAATTGAATCTGAACAGCCAACAACTGAACCAGCAACCAGCTGCGGCTGATGAAGTGGAACTTACCGATGACTATGACACCGCCTTTGAGCGTGTTGTGCGCAAGCCACAGCGTCTGCGTTGGGGTCGTAGTGTGGGCAACAATGTTCTGGACAAGGATCAGGTAGATGAATAAAAGCTTCCTCCACTCCATTAGCTAGTCTAATTTACATGATTTAATTTCGCAGCGAGAACGTGCTCAACTGGAACGTGAATGGCAAAAATGGCAGAACATGACTCGTTGGTTGTTGGCTCTGCAGCAACAATATGATTCCGCATCTGCTGCTGAACGCGCTGTTGGCTCAGTTGAGGACACCGACGAAGATCAGGACGACAACAGCTCAGAGTTCCAGCGTGAAGCTCGCAAGCCAATGCGCTTGCGTTGGGGACGCAGCACTGGCAAAGCTCCCTCAGAGCAGAAGGTGAGCATAGATTTCACTTCATCGGGGACAAAGAATTCAGCATTAATTTCGCTTTCACTTGCAGTTGCCGCTGGCTGCTGAGACTGCGTCTGTCGCCCCAAAGACAGAGAATTAAATTGAGCAGCGTCATGAAACTTAAAAATGGAAATGGTTATGGAACAAGAGGACTACAGGACAAATGATAATGGCAACAACAACAAGAACATCAAAACAACAGGAATAACTGAGCGGAAAACAAACAAACCAAATGAGAACTCAACTGAGGGACAGTTTTTGACAAGCATTTACGGAAGGTGCAGGGAGCTGAACAAATGAACACGGGCTAAGAAGAATACATACATATATTAGTACATATACTATATATATATATACATAACCGTTTATGTGTACATTCTAATTTTCTAACTACAATTGATTTGTATAGAACATTTAACCGATGAACTTTAAACAATTGCAAATAATATGCATTACAAATTTATAAAAATAATCATATAAACAATTTATAGAGCATTTTTAAATTATCTTCATTTTTTTAAGTATAACTCTATTTTCAAAATTCCAAATTACTTTTACTTAATATTTATTTATGAGTATTTTTAATGTTATGTTTCTATTGGATCAGCCTTTGTAAGTCCCCAGGCCAAAATTCCTAACAAGCTCAATTAAATTGCCTCTCTTACAAAGTCAATCTTAATATCAAAAATTTATATATGTATATAACAGCAACTGCAAAAACAGTTTTAAAATGTAGCGCAAATTTGTTATAAAAGAAAAACATAAAAGAAATACAAAAAAAAAAAAAAATTATTACAAAAATAATTTTTAAGAATATTCTATTGAAGTTATGATATAAATGGAAATGTTTGAAAAACATTTAAAGGCCCCCGAAAGGTGTATTACTGCAACAATTGTTATATTCTGTGTGCTAAATGAATTATATACATTACATATATATATATATAAATATCAACTACTATATAGGTATATTAAATACCATACATATACTATAAATAAAGTATAATTGTCTACTAAATGTATTAAACTTTTATTGATGTATTTTTAAAACGAAATAAAATAAATGCAAAAATACTATTTCTAACAACAAATCACCTAACTGACCGTTGAATACAACAACAACAAAAACAACAACATCAAGATCAAGAACTTTTTAAAACTCTATAAAAGAAAAGAAACAGTCTTTTGTATATTTGATTTACACCATCATTGAAAGTATAAAATTCTTTTCAATTAGCTTTGGTTTTTACGATGAAACATCTAATTAAATATCTATCGTAAACTAAATTGTTAGAGGTACTAGGAATGAAGAGGTAGGACAGCAATTTTATGAAAATTGTTGAAACAGTTTATCCACACAGCTGGCGACAAAAGTGCGAGTATTATATGAATGTATATCTACATTATATACTTACCTATAGAACAAAATATTAAATATCATGAATGTAAATAAATTACAGAACGCAGAATGCTGAATACACGCGAAATATTTTACCCGATATACTACATATACTATATGCTACTAAATAAACATTAATAAAGAAAGAAACTCTAAATGGAGTGAACAAAAAAACCATTTACGGACTTTTCTTTCGTGCTGGAAATATTTAAATTGGGAGCTAATTTGTCTAATACATAGATTGGAAAAACTCCAACACATCTTGCTTTATGAATTGTCTTTTATATAATTGGGATTATCCACAGAAACTCAATTTTTGGGGTTTAGATATTTTTTAAGGAATATATTGCTTAACTCATTCACAAAAGGTTCTTAAAAGATTATAAGATTTCATGCAGTAATGGTTTAATATCAATATTTATTATATTATCAATATTTAATAAATGGCATAACTTAATTATGCCAACGATATATGTGGTTAATAAAAGCATCTTGCAGTTACACAAATGTAAATGTTCCATTTTCATATGTTCCAAATTGAAAGTTTTAGTGCCGTGTTGACTGCATATTGGACAACCTTTTAATCCTAAAGAAATGCAAACAATTATCATCTCCAAAATCCTCGGTACATGTAACACAATTAAGCAACAAATGTGAGATCATAACCATGAAAATAACACCAAAGCCAACATACCAGAAAGATACTTCAGAGGTAATAGCTGAGGTAGAACGAGGCTAACAACATGCACGAATGGTTATGGCCAAAGACAAACAAAACAGGAGCTTCTGTTTTGCTGTCTGTCGTACTCATAACTTGGCTAAACTTGGTTGGAATTGTTGTCTCCTAATTCCCCGTTCTACAGCCCTACTTTGCACAATGTTTGTGATGATAATTAACTTTTCACCTGCAAATGTGGGTGCTGTAAATGTGCGTTAATTTTTGGTGTTTTAATTCCTTCGAACATGACACACATTTGGTTTATCCGTACTAATTGCATTTAGGCATTGACAACACGGGAATGCACTCAATTAGGAGTTAATGAAAGCAACAAGATTTTTCATATCCAAATTTCGTCATTATTGCAACTATGCCTTTGGTAATAATTCAAATTTTGCATTTATTTAGAATTTAAATTACTACTTAGCAATTATTTAGTCAAGTGAAATTATCATTAGAAATTCTTTGAATATTTAAGTTTCGCAAATATCATATTTAATGCCATCAAAACACATTGCACACAGGTGTCAGCAGCAGGTGAAACAGACTGGGGATCACTGGGATTTAGAATGTTTAACTTTAAACTTTCTGCTGCTGCTTCTGTTAATATCAAAAGTTTGATGATGCTATTTAAATGTCATGCTACGCTTTTGTTGTTGTGTATTCTGCTGTGTACTTAGCAAATATTTATGCAAATAATATGCAATTACACTTACATACACACAGACATACTATACATTCATATGTCCATGGAAAAACGAGAGTGGGAAAGAACGACAACGGCATTTGAAACAAATGTCGCGGCGCCTAAAAGCGCTCTGCAAACACCGAACTTTTCAACACATATGCAGCACAAATGTGTCAGACAAGGCACACACAACCACACACACACACAAGCATTGCACGCTGAGGAGCAGGATGAGAACAGGAATACGTATGCAAACACAGCAAGTAAGAAGCAACAACAACATGAGGCAAAAACAGCAACAGCAACAATCAGCTGGCAAAATGTATGAAGGCGCGACTAAAAACGCAGAGTATGCAAATGAAAGCAACAGCAAGAAATAAGACAAAGCATAACACTAAAAATCGTGTATAAGACTAGAAGATATCCTACAAATTACATGTTCTGCATATCATTAAACTTCAACATATCCCAAAAGAATGATTTACAGAAGAAAAATAAATTTAAAAAAAAAGTTCATTATTACTATTTTTTAAAAGTGTTTATCAAATTTACAAGCCATTTATGTTTGTAGGGTAACATTTTTAAGTAAGACGAAACAAAACAATGCCACCCACTATCAGTATAGCTTCCGTTCCGTCATCTTCCTCTTTGGCTGTGTCAACAAAATGCACACAACAAACAAAACTAATGTGCAAGTTTTTTTTTAGAGGAAACTGCGAGGCAACAAAGTGAGCGGATAAAATGTAAAGCTGCAATAAAAATTGTCAGTTACAGAATTGGTCAAAAAACAGGATGAACAATTCGCGAACATTTATGTATATAACATTTAGGAAACCCACCATCTTAAACTAACATTTGGCTAATTACCAAGTAGAAATCAAATAACTACTAAATTTATAAATGAAAATTTAGCTTTCAATAAATAAGAAAAGTTTTGACGTATGTTTGTTATTTATTACATCTGCTAAAATACTAAATTAAATTAAATTTAGAGACAATTAACGAATATCAACGCCATGATACAAACGAAAATATTGCGTAATTAAATCTTGGTTTTGGGATTACTGCAAACACCACAAAACACACGATACATGAAAATATAAGAGATTTTGTGGATGGGAGTGAATTAGTGGTAACTAGTTTATGGGAATACTGGTTGATGTGATTAATGATATTCTTCTTTTGTGTGTTTTCACTACCCAATTAGCATTATGATGTTAAACTATTTTGTGTTAATCGGTAACTTGTCTTATTGTAAAATTCTCAAAGTCGTCCTGTGGTATGAGTCGCAATCTCATATCATTAGCCAAGTGGAGAACAGCATAAAGCGCAACCGAGGGCGACAATGAATCAGCCATTTTAGGTGTCAGCATACTAGGTAATTCATCGTAAACCTCCTTAAATGAGGCCATACCCTTTGCATAGTGCTCTTGACTCGATTTTAAATGAGTTGGTATCGACTCATCCGGAACGTCATTTAACAATTGTTTTTGTATTAAAGAATTGCAGCTCCGCTTGAGATTCTTCATGTCTATGACCTTTGCACGTTTGGCAAAAGGCACAATTACTTTGGTCACCTGCAAAAACCATGTAAACAATTAGTTACCAATGTTAATAATAAATATTATAAGGCATCTTACTTGTGTAGGTGCACCCTCAAAATCTGTGGCTATTTCAAGCACCGTGTCATTACAGTTGTTGCGCAAAGTGGTATTCCCTTGGCTAATATTGCCTCCTATGGCCTGATCACCATCCAAGAACGTGCCCGTATCAGCGCCTTCGGGCATGCCGCTTACATTCATTGCCGAGGGTGAATTGGGCGTGTCTGCGCTAAAATGATCGTTGTCAAAAAGTTCAACATCCTCGGCAACATCGTCAATTGCCGAATTTGCATCATGATCCAAATCCTCATCCTGTACACCAAATCGACGAGTCACTTTTATGCTGGGCGCATATTCATATTTTTCAAAATAATCGGCGTTAAATTCAAACTTAGTGGGCAGCACGAGTTTACGGGCATCCCATTTCTTTTGGCAGTTGGCCTTACGCAGCTTGGTATTGGGCTCTAGAGGCTGAAAAAGATGCTCTGTATATTCGCCAAACTTCAATTGTTGGCTGCGTCGCTTGGCCGCTTGCTGAGCTGCACGTCTAGCACGCGCCGCTGTTGCTGTGATTGTGCTGCTGCCACCGTCAGCGCCACCAGCAGACGATCTCTCCTGCGCATTAATCTGACCAAAAGTGCTGCGAGCTCGAGTACGCTTGAACTTCCAATGTGATGGGCCAGCCCAGAATTGCGAGATTTTGTCCATGGGTCGGTAGGAGTACTCAAGCTTGGAGCTGCCATCAATGGGACGCAGATCATCAATTACAACCGGCTGTTTGCGAAGAACTCTACAGCTTTGCAGAGTGTGACGCTCTTCGGCTGTGAGTTCCTCCAGCTCATTGTAGTCCACCTCCAAGACAGGTGCGGTCTGTCCATCCAGATCTGGCATGGGCTCGCATTCTGCGTTTATATCAAAGGCCATTGATAGCTCTTTGGGATTCTCATAAAAGTCATCGGCATTATCCACTCCATCATCATTGTCGGGCATCTGTCTTTGCTCATTAACATTGCTCGGATTTGGTTCATCGGTTATAATGTACCCGGTATGCAAGGGACGCAGATTCAACTTTTGATCGTAGCGCAACAGCTTCTCAACAAACTCTGCACTAACCAACGATTGCGGATCCACATTATTTAAGTCGGTGTCTACCGTTGCATAATCCGTTACCTCATCTGGCAGCTCTTCAGAGTTCCAAAAGCGATAAGTTGTGCATAATTTAAGTTCGGAATCCATCGTAGGCAATATGTTGTGCATTAAACGATTGGAGGCATTTATAGATCCGACTGTTGAATTAAGTTTACCAAACACAGGATCCTGCAACGGGGCTGTGTCTAAACGCATATTGAGCGTGTCCTTGTTCTTGGTTACTGTGGATACCGCTTTACGTGTCCGCTTCTTAGGCTTTGGTGCAGAGGCCTGCGTCTGTCCATTATCATCGAGCGCTGCGCCTTCGGCATTCTCAGTAATGCTGTCATCGCGATCTGCAGCTGCATTTAACTGCTGTTCCGTCAGAGTTCGGGCACTGAGGCCAGCCGACATGCGCATAGCATCCAGATAGATGGAGTCGACACGCAGTCCATAAACGCGTGACGAAGCCTCTAAAGATGAACCTGCCATCTAAAATGAATTTGACGATTAAGTTATAGAATGTTATAGAGTATAGAATGTGCGACTTACCTTAAAGTTGCTCAATGTTTTGTGATGACGATCCAGCAGATTGGAGAGCGTATCTATAACCGATAATGACCAGGCATTGTCGCGGCTTAGCTTATTGCCGTTATAAATTTCCAAACACTTTTTGAGCGTCTCATTATCTTCAATGGACTCCAAAGCGCTGCTGTCTCGGGGTCGATTCTGTTGCTGCAACAGAGTGCGGCGGCGTGCCTCGCGACGCTCGGCATCGTCATCGTTGACTGTTGTCATATCCCTCATCATGCTCTCACGATGGCTGCCCACCGCGGAACGTCGCAGTGACGTCTCAGAGCGCGGTAACGTCATGATCTGCAAACACAAACAAACTTGAAACTATTTTGGGTAGCTGTTGATGCACAGTTCAGGGACGCTTACCGTTTTCTGTGCAACTCTGACAAGCAGCTGCGGACCAGCGAACAAAAAGGGCCTGTGAAGTGTTAAGTTGAAATTTATAAAACCCTAATTATTTTTAGCTTCTTATTCAGTTTTCCTTTATGCCTTTCGTTTTTTTTTTTATTACGCTTGTATTGGTAATAGTTTACAGTTGCTTTCAAACGACGCCGCAATCTAGGGCTACAGTGTTTCTATCGATATTTTTTAGTGTTGGTAAATAGTAAACGAAATCGCTGTGGTATATTTTCTACTTTTCTGCAAATGAATTTAAAAAAAAAATTTTTATATTAAACTGTTGTTAAATATTTTAAGAAACCAATGTTCAGTCTACCTCTACAACTGTTCAACTATTGTAAAGAAATCGAATAAAGACATCATTACAATTGATATGACAGTAACTTCAAAACACGTAACGGCATGTTTCTCATTTTAGTTCTTATTATATAAAAACTTTAGACTTTAGTGTCTGTTTTAACAACAACTTAGTAAAATGTTCAAAAACATATCAAGTTGCGCTAGTCATTCATGGTAGTATATATTTTTAAGTGGCTGAATACCATACATTACATAAAAATCGATGTATAAAGGAAACATCGATACATCAATATAAGAAGCTATTGGCGTTCTTCCATCTCTAATACGTGCAGACGTTCTTCAGCGCGCGCAGCTTGCTAAGCATTCATTTCGTTTTGTTTGTGTATTAAAACCGCTCTGCAAGCGCATTAATAGTTTAATGTAAACACATTCTGAATGCAGTTCGCTAAGAAAACGCAACGCGCTTGTCCACAAATAAACTTTTATTACCAACATTCTCGTTTGTGTCTGTATATGTGTATGATTGATTGTATGTGTACAAAAGATAACTGCACACTAACATTTGCGCAGCGAATTTAACCGGAAAAGAAACAGTTACACAGAAGTTTCGAAGGCAAAAAGGAGAGGGAAGAAGAAACATGGCTCGCGACACACAAGGCACCCAGGCCACCCAGAGCCAAGCGTCTAACATTTGGACGCAGGTTGAGAGCCAACCCATGGAGAAGATAGTATGGGGCCGACTCTATGGCAAAAATATAAAAATAAAGTCCTTGGGTACGAGCATCAAACCATACAAAGTTATATATACGCATTCGTCCCTTTGTGTTGGTAACTGTTATGCAAAATTATATGTTTATTCAATGTACTTAGTTCTTTCTATTCAATATAGTTTTGTGTTTAAATTGCATGTTATCATTTGACCTTGCACCATCTTAAGCAATTATTTTTTTTTATTACTTCTTATTAGACTTGAACAACGACGAATTTTCCGCTGGACGTGGCGAAGCAAATGATTTGATATTAACACTAAATGATTTATCCGAAAAGATTCTATCACGCATATCCAAAATACATTTTATCATTAAACGCGCCAACTGTGATCTGACAAATCCGGTTTATATACAGGTAGCTAGAAATATTATTTCGGGTTTCCCAATGACCTACAGTATTGTGCTTTCAAATTCGCATCCCTTAGGATCTATCACGCAACGGCACATTCGTAAATGGCGAAAAGATCGGTATGAACAAAACACGCATTTTACAAAATGACGACATCATAGCGCTCTCTCATCCCACCTACAAAGGTAAGCGAAGTGAAATTTAGAACAATGTATTCAAATTTCGCATTATATAAACACCTGCTCTGCTTGCAGCATTTGTCTTCAAGGATCTTAGTCCCAATGAAGCGATTGGCTTGCCCAGTGAAATTACCGAAACCTATTGTATAAATCGCAAACTGGGCTCGGGTGCCTACGGATTAGTGAGACTTGTATATGAACGTCGTACCTGTGAGCAGTTTGCAATGAAAATTGTGAAGAAAAACATGCTGGAAGTGAGTGCACATCCAAACAATAACCAAAACGATCCAGTTCGTGTCCTCAACGAGGCCAAGATCATGAAAAATCTCTCGCATCCGTGTGTGGTGCGCATGCATGACATTGTCGATAAACCGGACTCGGTTTACATGGTTCTGGAGTTTATGCGCGGTGGCGATTTGCTAAATCGCATCATCAGCAAGAAACTGCTAAACGAAGACACCTCTAAACTCTATTTCTATCAAATGTGTCATGCTGTCAAGTATTTGCATGATAGAGGTAAATGTTTTGAGACGAACTATAAGAAATAGTTGTATAAATTGTACTATTTTATTACTTTAAGGCATCACACACCGCGATCTGAAGCCGGACAATGTGCTGCTGGAGTCCAGCGATGAAGATACTTTACTCAAAGTATCTGACTTTGGACTCAGCAAATTCGTGCACAAGGATTCAGTGATGCGAACCCTTTGTGGCACGCCCCTCTATGTAGCACCCGAGGTGCTTATTACCGGCGGGCGTGCGTCGTACACCCAAAAAGTGGACATTTGGAGTTTGGGTGTTGTCCTTTACACTTGGTAATTATATTCACAACTATGTATGTCCATGATAATAGATATATTAATTTCCATTGTAGCCTGAGTGGCACTTTGCCATTCTCTGATGAGTACGGATCTCCAGCCGGAGAGCAGATAAAAAAGGGTAACTTTCGCTTTCGTCATCCTGCTTGGCAGGGTGTGTCGCAACGTGCCAAGTTGCTAATCAAACAAATGCTCATTGTGGATCCTGAGAAACGACCCTCAATAGATGCTGTGCTCAAGTGTAACTGGATGCGGGATACAACAATGTTACAAAAGGCAAAGGATCTTATGAAATTAGACCACATGGAGGTTGGAGAGGAGGAAAACAATTTCCTGGAACCGCCAACTAAGCGGCGACGCCATTGATTGGTTGGATCAACCAACGTATTAAACATAAGTTGAAGTGAAAAGGTTTTAATTTTCTGGCAAAATTAATCGGAAACATTTTCCATTCCACTGCCCACCAAGCAGCGCCAGCAGTAGCAGCAAATGAAGTGATTAACCGTTCTTGACTCTCAACTTTAAAGTACTTTTCTCTGCGGTTGTTTATTATTTTTTATATGTTGTTTAGTGTAAGTTTTGTAAGCATTTGAATTTTGTTAAACATTGTGTGCGAAAAACTGGAGAACAAAAAGTGAAGCACGAATTTTGAATTAGATATTATGATATTGCATTTATTGACGCGATTATAATTTTGAATGTAATTATAAAATAAAATAGCAACACAAACTCAAAAGTTTTTTTTTCTTTTGTTATGAACCAGTTCTGACTAATATTAATAGTAGTATTTATTTTAATTCTATAGTATTGCTTTTGATATACCTTGAAGGCAACTTAACTTGAATCTAAAATAGTGTACATTCTGACTAAAAAAAAATCATAGTGAGAGATCCAGATCCAGAAAATATATTCAAGAATTCTCAAAATGCAAGGCCAAAATAAAGAACTTCCTTTTGGTTTCTATCTGATTTCTAGTTTTTTAGTTTTGCGAATACCTAGAAAATAAATATTACTAATACAATCAAATACGGTCGTCGTACTATCTGTTACTCGTTGTTCTATGCTCCTGGAAGTTTTGTTTTGAAGCAAATGCACTTTACAACCTTCTTTTCAACGTCTTAGCTGCAGAAATTTCATTCCGTCACAGGTAAGGTACAAAAACAAAAAATTTCTCTTTTAACTGAATCATATTTTGACAACCGTTACCAAGTTAAAAATAACATTTTTTCAGTTTAAATAAAAATTGCACAGTCATATTTGCTTTTTACCCACAATTGTATACATATATTAGCGTATCTTAAAAAAATGTAAACGTACAAATCGTATTCTTCCTGTTGAGGGATCGTTATCACTAAACTATAAAGCTACGCTGTCATACACAGATTCGTGGTTTCGCAATAAAAACAAGAAAAAGAGTTTAGTTAATAGGCACATAAATCTGTACAAAAATAATTGGTCTTGAAAAATTCAATTCTTTGTATAAACTAAAGGAACTATGTAGTGTTATATTTTGTGTGTGGCCAATTTACGGCCGTGTCCAATGGTTAGCAGAGTATTTTCATTGCTCCAAACTGCATCCGTTAGCCGACTATGAGTATTCTCATTAGTGTAAATAATCTCATGACCCTTATTCACTTTGGCTATCTTGACAGAGGCTGGAAGATTGCTCATGACCGCCAAGTGATCACTGTAAACACATTCAGTTAGCATTTATCATTAAAGAACATATCATTAGCTTACCCATTAACAACCAGATGTGACACATGACCAGCCTCAAAATAACTATCCGTCTGCTGCAGTTTTCCCGGCACACGAATATCTAACGTATGTACATTGCCATCGTAATCGCCCAGATAAATGAAGTTATCACCTTGAAGTTCACTGGGCGCTGCCCAAGCCGCACAGGTAAAGCTGAGCAGATGCGACTTATCATCATAAAGGCAGGTCGAAGAAGGCGATGAAGCGCGCACATCCCAGAGACGAGTGCATCCTCCACGGTCGCAGCTTACAATTTGATCTGAGCTCGTTGCAGATGTTGCCAAGCCTGTTAATTTATTAGTGTGGGCTGAACGTGCCCCATATGTGCTGCATAGGTCAGCTCCAGATAGATCCCATACCTAAACATCAAAATATAACTTAAATTACTTGCCACAAATTCTCTACAAGTTGACTTACATTAAGTATGTTTTCCAAACAGCTAGACACGGCTTTCTGTGGCTCCGATTTGAAGACGCAGAGCTGATTGATGGGTGCTTTGTGCGCCGTCTCTTCGCCGATGAGGAACAGACAATAGGGCGACTGAGCATTGCGCACTTTGGAATAAGTTGACCACGCTTGCAATCGTGCATCGCCCAACGCCACAAGCAATACATTATTATCTGCATAGCGTAAGATGTTGACGGTTTGCTCGCATTGCAACTTGTAGTCAGCATTGTCGACAGTCATGCGGTCAGTCTTCTTGTAACCAAAGAACATGCCCCACCATTGGCCCCCATCGCGGTGGTTGGTGGCTAAGGCAAAATGCTGCTGTTTATTCATCGAAATGCTGTCGAAGCAATCATGGAGGCGTGGGGACAGATTCTCGAGGCGCGCCCTCATGTCGGTCGCATTAAGATTGGGATAGTCTACATTGTCGGCCAATTCTTTTGCCGGCGGTGGCTGATGAGACGCGGGCGTGCAATAAGTTACCGATGATTTTTGTGGAAACATTTCAAATTGTTCGCAATAATTGTTGTCAACACAACAGAAAGAATTGCTGTTTTACCGTGTGGCTACCGGCTAGAGACGGACTATAATCGATTGCACCACCGATATATCGATGTGTTTAAGCATTTCCTAAACATCGATTAATTTTGGCATTTAAAAAAAAAATAAATACAAATATTGATAATGTATGAAACAAGAATATATAATTTATTATAATTTCAAATGAATTAATACCTTTTTAGCTTTGCTTACAATAAACTCCATAGATCGGAAAATCGGAAAAATTATTTTATATTTCCTTGGCGCGTATTCTATTGGAAAATTCCAATAAACATGAAATTTACAATTTAAAATTTAAGTTACTGTCAAAAACACGAGTCGAACGTTTTTCCAGCTTCTATGTACATTTCAATTTCTTCCAATTTAACGGTTTGAGTTTTTTTCAATTTAACAGTTTGAGATTCTGTGCATATAACAGAATTTTTGTCAGGGCTGTAGAATAAGAAATCAGCTGTTTTATGTATAAATTTTCAAATTATATGATCCGCTATAACTTTCAAATACGAACAATTGTAATTAATTTTACTTTTGAAATATATAAACAAATTTAAGTAGTTTATAAATTCTATTAAATTTTTAGCTCAATGCACAATGAGCTTGTAATTCCTTAACATTTACCAACACTTTTGTGCGTAACTAATTGTACTCATAATAAAAATACTCATATCATTGAGCCATTTTGAGTTTATGCATAACATAGCGTTAACAGTAAACAAAACGTTCGCCAACGTAACAGACGTGTTCGCTCCGCGTATTTTTCTTGTTTTAGTTTCTTTTGCGTCGAATTACTTGAAACTACGCATGTTGGTCAGCTTATAAGTGCAAGCGAAATACAAAGAAATATCCATTTTAGTGAATCCTTGGTGCTGTTTAAATGATCTCAACTTACATAAGGCCAAACATTACACGAACATTCAAGTTGCATGCAGCGCAACACAACACAAAAGAAACGGGAAATGGGCATCATGCAAAAACAGCAAACCTAATTTTATTAACAAAGACACGCAAATAAGTGCATATGAAATTGCAAGCGATTATGCAAACAATTGCTAAAGAGTAGCAAAAACAAAAACACTCTACTCAACGACGAGCCTTCAGAATCTAGAATATAGCACAAATCAAATCAAAACGATTAGAGAATAGTGGCTGAAGCGCGCCAACGTCAGCATCTCTAGGTTTCAATTAATTAATAGGATTAACATTACTTTTATTGTAAACCAGTGAGAAAAGCTCCTCAACATGGACACTGGCAATGTGATGGACATTTATGCCATATATTTATTTCGACCCGGAAGTTCGCCCGTTGATTGGTGCGAGGGCAATTATTTAATATCGTCGAATATTGCTGAGTTCGTCAACACGGTGCGTATGTGTAATAAGTGTGCTGCTGCTCTTGGCATTTTTCTTTTGTTGCAATTATAATGAATATTCATATTACACATGTGTATGTATGTTTGTGTGCAAGTAACAGCTGCTTTTGCAGTTTTCTTTTATACACGCACACACTCAAATGCATGCATGTAAAGGCCTTGACCTTTTGGCATAGTAGAGCACTTGCTACTTTACGCCAGAATGTAAACAAAGAAGATGCTGTTAGCAATCATTTGTCAACACTGGAAGTGGCAGCAGTGAAATTGCATTTTGAAGTTGCTTTATCACATTCTAATTACGACATTTCTTGTGTTTTTATTTATTTTATCAAATGTGAATACAAAGTTCACTTCAAGTATTCTTTCTTTGTTGTATTTCCTTTATATAAATCACTAAACATGTTGTGTTGTTCTATTCCTATCAGTCCTGAGTTATCAGTTCTGACTGAAATTTAATACGAAAGTAATCAACAACTTTAGATATTATTAATTTAAAACAAAAATGTTGAATGGTAAATGAGTGTTGTTTCAATATCAATTTAAATGAAAGAATAAAGATTCTTTCTGATATATAAACTATATCACTAAACTATCAGACCACGAATCACGTCATGTTGACTCTATTGTCACCCAATGTTATCTCTATATAGTCACTCATATATCATTTGATTGATCGCTGCACTGATTTCCCACACTCTATCATCTATGCACACTTTACTTAATCATTACTCTTTCATAAACCAGATAATGAATATGATTTATGGTTTGAAATTATGCTCCAAGCTTATAGTAGGTTTATCTCATTTAGCTAATATTTACAATACTAACTGAAGTTTAACAACTCTCCACATTTTTACTTTTAAATGAACTCAATTGGCTTTGTTATGAAGCCAAGAAATGCTGTCAAATTAAATTTCAATTGATTTTTACTGCTCTGAGTAATAATTTTTGTTTTGCGTTTTGTTTAATTGAGTTGCTCTTGTGTGCATCGAGTTAATGAGCTACCTTGCGTTGAAGTCAACGTGCCGCTCTTTGTATATAAGATATAAATAATATATGAGATATAACAATGCAAACATTGACTCGCTTTGCCTAGCCCCATTTTGTGGCCGCTTACAACTGTCGCTGCATTTATTTTCACATATACTTGTATATAACTTTAACAAAACATGATTTATTCTTCGTTGATAGCATACAATTCAACATTTAATTACGCCTAATTTAATAAATTATACCAGACCTGTTTCGTGTCATTCTTTGTTCTCGTGTATCAGGTGAAAATTTGTTTAAATTACATGAGAGTACATTTTGAATGTAGCTTAACAAAATGCAAGTCGAAAAAACATGTTTTAGTATATAATTTTGGTATTGGTGATAAATATTTTTTCTGAAATCATGACATGATATAAATGTGAGTTAGTTTTGTAAAGAAAAGAAAGAAGGGTCTTATAAAATGTTCATATTTTTATTTGATTACTTAACAAAATATTTCTGTTGAGCAGAATTAATTAAAAACTTTTGTTGTTTCCCAAACAAAAACTACCAACAAAACTTTTACAATTTGAATGTCGTAAGTTGTCTACTTGAATATATATGCTTATTAAAGTTTCGTGTATTGATTAAAGATCAACATATATGTGAATATTAAATCATAATCGTTAACTTTTCTATTTCAATTACAGTTCAGCAACTTTCTGTTCATATTATTGCCCCCAGTTTTAATAATGCTGTTTAAGGAATATGGTCGCTTTGTCACACCCGGAATACACTTGCTTTGGGTGCTACTAATCGTGGTTGGACTGAGCTCGATGTATTTCCATGCCACTCTCAGTTTGTTGGGTCAATTGCTGGATGAGCTGGCTATATTGTGGGTCTTTATAGCTGCATTCTCATTATTCTATCCTAAGCGCTACTATCCGAAGTTTGTGAAGAACGATAGGTACGTTTCATACTCGTATAAGTGTACGGAAATGTTGATTATATCTAAAACACATACATAACTATGTCGTATTTGTTTTGTCGTACAGGAGAACCTTCAGTTGGCTTATGTTACTGTCGGCCATTATCGCAACAGGTTTGAGCTGGTGGAAGCCAATCGTTAATGCCTTTGTGCTCATGCTTATGAGTGTGCCGACAATGATAATGCTCTACACTGAGCTGCAACGGTATGTTCATCCATCCATCCATCCATCCATTTATAGAAAGGGGTTACCAAAAAACTTTCAACTGATAAGCCGCATTTGGGACTGTGTTGACCGATTTGTCAAACAAAGGCACCATGCTTCATAAATCATATACACATATATGTATATATTATTGTACATATCCTTATCATCCGAAGTCCTTATCAACTACATGCTTGTTTGACAAAGCAGACGGCTTCTTATTGGTTTATCAGCGGGGGACAGGTGCACTTAGTGCCTTGCCTAACTTATGCATGTTTTCAATACATCACGAAATTCGCTTTGTTATCGCACGTTTTATTTATCATAATTAATTGAAGTCAAAGTTCAGTGAAAAATAAAAAAAATAATAGTTTCGCTACTGTTCTATCGCTATTGACTAGGTTATAAATAAAAGATATGCTTTAACTATGCATGATGAAATAAAAGTTTAAACTGTTAAGTAACAGCACCTCAAGCACTGGGTGCGAAACTTTCAAAAGCACTCTCACTCAACCCGTTTTGTTGACGTTCGTAAGTGCACCTTATACCCAAAAGATAAGCTATAGGAAAACTCGTAGAGCACCACTTCAGAGTGAGCTATTGGAAATCAATTATAATTGAAAATATTTGATTGGTAGGTTCGGAAGTCTTCGAAATCAAACGATAATGACAGCTATAAAGATTGCGTGCATTTCACAAAGTTTTCCAGTAGCCTCATTGATTTATAAGGTGATATAGTAATAAAATTCCATACCCCCCCATTCAAGATGTGGATAAAAGTTAAAGAATTAGTTACGCTCAGTTCTCTACAAATTGTGCATGCAATTTGTATTTATTCAAACTGCGACCATCAAAGTAAGGGTATATTATTAATAATAGTGAATCGTCAAATGAGATAGAAAAGCGATTATTATTATAGGTATACGTGTATATATGTATTCCGAAAATTTCATTTTGATCGCATTAAAACTTCTGAATTCAATTTACTATTTTTTTCATGTGTAGTAGCGAGTTAAGAACTAGCGCCATCTAGCGTTCATTGCTTGAATGGTGCTTAGATAAGAATATCTTCATTCTTATGCTTTGAACTGTATACAGGGTAGTTAGTTACTATATACATTTTTGTTAATTGAGTGAATGCATTTGATCGCATTAGAACATTAGTCACTTTACTATTCTATTTTGTGAGTATCAGTGAGTTAAGAACTAGCGCCATCTAGCATTCACTGCTCAAATATTGTGTAGTTAAGAATATCGGCATTCTTTTACAGGGTGCTTTTTCATTATTACTCAAATGTTTTTTCATTTAGCTGTTCATCTCATCAGTCATTAGCGTCAATCATTTATTGACATTCATGTATGTGAACTCTATTGATTTACCACTGCTTATTAATCCTCAGAGTACGAGATCAGCGCGTTTACCGACTGGGCTTGAGGGCGACAACAGTTTGGGGCGTGGCAGTCTTCTGTTGGATTAACGATCGCATGTTTTGCGAAGCCTGGTCTGCTATAAACTTCCCATATCTGCACGGATTCTGGCACATATTAATATTCATAGCTGCTTATACGGTTCTGGTGTTGTTCGCCTATTTCTATGTGGAATCCGAATTGCCACAACGTCAGCCTCTGCTCAAATATTGGCCAAAGAATGAGTTTGAGTTTGGCATACCATTCATATCCATTAGAAATCCAGGTAAGACTCTGCGCAACACCATCTAAGTTGAATGCAACAATTGCAACTGCGAATGCAACAATTGCCATGACAAACCAAAAACAAAAAGTAAAACTAAACACAAAAACTAAAAACAATAACCAATAACCAATATACCAAAGTCGATAATGAGACGTAATTGCTTTATCTAGTTAGTAATAATGTATTTTAAATTTAGTACGCATAATTTTTTTGAAATAGTTGTCAATTTATATTAGAACAATTGTAGCAAATTTGTTGGATCGAGGTTGAAACTGAGAAACTGAGGTTAAGTCTGTTAAAGCGATAAGCTTCAAATTTGTTTGTTGCACAATGTAAGCCAATTATACATACATAACATACTATATTTAACCGTATTGCTTAGCCTAGAACATAAATACTTATATGTACATATATATAGATACCATTTAGAGTACATCAAGTACTGCCCTTAGTGGTGCTGTAAACAAACATATCCCAAATGCCATATAAACTAACTGCTTGTAAACTCCCCAATGGGCTCAGTCAAGAATCTTGGAAGGGAACCCTCTTTTCCTCTAACTGCATCAACGACAACCGGTTTTCCCAATCTGTACTAACAGACTGTGATATGTTACTGACTCATGACACACACCACTCGAGACTTCCAAAAACAAAAACAACAGCAACAACAACAACGAGAAAAACGTTCCTAAATTGAATACCGAGTTTTTAATTAAACTTCATGGGTACCTGATTGCCTGACTGCCTTATGAGTATGATTAAACTTTTGTTCTGTTTTTGTTTTTTTTTTTGTCTGTAATGTTTTTTTGTTTTGTAATCTTAGCAAATCACAAATAATTCTTCCAATAACAACTGTTGCACTGATTCTTGACTGAACTTATGGAAACGAACCAAAACTAATCACCTACATAAGACTACTACTAATCAATCCACGTAGTTTTTTGGCTCAATACTAAATCGAGAAATACCTATTGTTATAATTGCCTATAATTGATGATCCCACAGATTCGAAAGATTGGCACGTCTACTGCAGCTTGTTCATGCAGGATTTCAACAACGGGAAAAGTCTCTGCACGGAAGGCTCTAAAATTATTTAGACAATTCTCCTATACAAATGCCCTATACAATAAACCATCATTATAACAATGACAATGACAATGTATAGAGTGTTTAGCATAGACAAAGTGATATAAATTAGTGTTACGACTAATGCCTAAGCAATTTAAATTATATACATACAAACATACATACATATATCTAAATATACTTATGACATTACACATATACATATACAATCCTCAACAATTAAATAGCTTACCTGGTACTAAATGGAAAACAAAACAAATTTCAATAGCAATGCAAGGTTTATAGCTGCCATTTAGAAAATACTTAAGGGCAATTGAACAAAACACAAAATAAATATTACTTTACAAATATTCAAGTAAAACGAAATGTACTGAGTTAAAAAGGCAAATCAATTGTTTAAATATGCAAAATGTTTTCGTAATAAAGCCTGGTAGAAAACAAAGGGAGTGTTTTTTTTATTATTGATTGTTATAGATTTATATTTATTTCGTATAATTCTCATAAATTCAATTGAATGTATAAAAGTCTAGGCATATACTTTGTAAATCGTATAACTCGTTAGATAATAACTAAATGTGTTCTCTATGTGCATCATGTAGAATGTTTGTGTTCTGTGTGTAAGTATTTTAGTTGTAGCGCATAATTCAGTTGTGCTTCGCTGAGCATTGGTCCAAAATTCGATTGTAATCTCCCATTTAATCTGAATCCGATGATATATTGGTACAAGAGTCGCGTGCAATGCGTTTGTTAATTGGATTGTAAAGGCCATTCATTTGATAAGGTCCACGGTAAGTAATAATATTCTTTGGTGTCTCGAATATTTTCACCTCGTACAGCAGCTCTGGCTTCTTCAGGTGTGTGCGTATATTATCCCAAATATAAACGGCCAGATTCTCCGTAGTGCTTGGCTGCAAAAAGAGGATTGTGTGTTAACTAATTGTTAGGAAATGGCAGAAAATATATTTACTATTTTGGCAAAGTATTCGACATCCTTATCCAGGTTCTTGTGATCGAGACGCTTCATGATAACCGTTTCGATGGCATCCTTTAGCTCTGTTATATTTAGCACCATCCCAGTCCGTTGATCGATGGGTCCGCGAACTGTTAGCTCAACTGCGAATAGTTAAAAAAATTAAATTAATTGAATTTCGAATACTTTTTAGTGCCTAGGTATTTTATTGGCATTCACTATGAAATCAGTTCAATAAGCAATCGGACTTGAACTAATCGAAGTAGAATTCTATCAAAGTATTTCTGAATATCAAATGCAACCATAGGTTGAAAAAAAGTGTTGCAGATAAATGAAAATTCTGTGGTCCTTGGACCAATCGAAATCTTTAAAATACGACTGTAAAAGTAAGAAGGGTTAAAGGAAATGAGCGTAAATAAAAAATCATTAGCTTTTAAAGCTTCATTTATAAGTAGAATCATTATGATTTTAGTCAACTCTTTTGATTAAACCTTTGATTACTATTGACATGTATTGATCTTCGAATCGAAGAGCTTATATTTCAAATATTATATTATTACTCTATGTGGCTGTAAGTGTTATGTCTTTCATTATCAGCAACACATTTTACAGCCTTGGCTCTCGAAATAAATTGAAATGAGCGTTGAACTTGAACATGGGTTGTTGGGTTGATAAGCGAGCTTGTCGGCCAAGGTTTTATTTGCTTGGTCTCAACGTCGTCGCCTCTCGTCTCAAATTTCCAATGGTTGCGGTTATGCTCGCGTAAATAGTTTGTAATACGATATGGATGCTAAAACGTAGCTAATCACGCATTTAAACGAAACATATTTTGTGAAATACATAAATGCACCTGCTTTACCTGTATAATTGTGTCCATGTCCGTTAAAATTGTTGCATTTGCCAAAGACTTCCAAGTTTTCTGCATCGCTCAATTGGGGACTGCAAAAACAATAACAAGTCTTTTAATGCAATCAACACTTGTGTGGTGAAACACCACTGTCCAAACAATTAAAAACAAAAGCATTTAAGCAAATACAACTGTAGTGTCAACAGTCAATGCGCAAATTGAATTTATTGATTTTATTTTATTACCTGTGCAGGCGATGGCAAGCACTGAACGTTTCGCGGCGCGTCAGAAATGCGACAGGTTGTTGAGACATGCTGAGAGCAATGAGTTTAGCTTGCGACTGCAGACGAATTCGACACAATTGCTATTGCACGTGCGCGAGCACTGTTTTGCTTCAAATGCAAAACCTGCTCTTAGAACGCTCTTATTTATGTGTGTATGGCTGGTTAATAGGGGGCAGTAGAGCTAAAACAAGGAAGTTATTTGCGGCTTTACTAAGTGAATGGGCGAACAGTGAGCAATGCACTTACTCTTGTTCGATCGTTGGAAAATTGTATACGATATATTGTTCAGTTGTTGTTCTGTAATCTCATAAATGTGTAGTTTATTTTGTCTACGTTGCCTGCAAACAGAACTGCAATATAAAAAACAACAACAAAGTTGGAAGTATCGATAATGTAAAAGCATCGATAGCACACCAGTGTTGCATTTCAAGACTCAGACTCACAAATTGAAATAAAAATAATAATGAAAATAATATTAAGTTTTTGGACGTTTTATTTTTAGTTTATTCTCAAGAAAATAAAGAATGTCCCCAAAGAAATATTGATTTTGTCATATACAAAACGATGCTCGGGGTTGCCAGATAGGTAAATTTAAAACACACATATGTCGTGGCGTAGCCAACACAGGAAATGCTATCGAAACGTGTTCATCACTAGCATGAAAAAATTGACAACAAACGACGCGACGCGCGCTATTTTCGAAACTAACAACCTTTTAATTTGTTTAAACAAACACGCGTATTCGATTTAACTTATCGCAAAATGAGTAACAAAAGCACGCCGGTGCGCCAACGTATTCATCAATTTCAAGCGCATGCACGTGGCAGCATGGAAGCACATGGAAGTGGAAGTGGACTGCGTCGCAAAGTCCTTTGTCGCACACCCAACAACAAACGCAGTGCTGAGCATCAGCACCACTCCGATCAGCTGCTAAACACAGCCTTTAGCAGTGGAATTGCCACACCGATTCCCCATCCGAAACCAAAGCCAACAGCATTAAATGCATGCTACACGCCATCGTCGCTCTATCGCAATCCAGGCAAAACAACGCCACTGCGCCAGACTCCAGGTTGCAAGTCGGCTAGCAAGACAAAAGAAAAGGATGTCATGCTGCTGGACTCGTTTCACAGCATTGCCGAAGAGAGCAACATGATTGTCGCAGTGCGCGTGCGTCCCCTGAACACTTTGGAATGCACTCGTGGGAATGTCAGCAATGTGGTCCATGTCCATGGCCACAATGAACTATCTGTGCAGTCGGGCAGCAGTGCCGATGCCTCAGCAGGAGTCTCGCACTACTTCAGCTACGATCAGGTGTACTATTCATGCGACCCAGAGCGCAAGAACTATGCAGATCAGCTGGCTGTCTTTGCGGGCACAGCACAGCCTTTGATTGACACTGCCTTTGATGGCTATAATGCTTGTTTATTTGCCTATGGGCAGACGGGTTCAGGGAAATCCTACAGCATGATGGGCATTGAGGCACTGGATGATGCGGCCTTAGATGGTAATGCGCCGCATGCCGAGGCCGGTATTATTCCGCGATTTTGCCACGAACTTTTTCGACGCATCGATGCTGTCAAGGATCAGCTGCAGGTTGTTAATATAACTTGTTTTTACCATTGTATGTACCGTGCCTAACGAAAATTTCTTTTATGTTCTCAGGTGGAGGTCGAGGTCAGCTACTTTGAGATCTACAACGAGAAAATACACGATCTGCTGAGCGTGCAGCATGCGCTGACGTCTGCTACTCCTGACACTCCGCAGCACACACGACAGGCGCTCAAGGTGCGTGAGCATCCCATCTTTGGTCCCTACGTTGTAGATCTTAGTGCCCATTCCGTGGACTCCTATTCGGCTTTGCGAAATTGGCTGGCTGTGGGAAATTCCCAGCGAGCCACAGCCTCTACTGCCATGAACGACAAGAGTTCGAGATCGCATTCCATTTTCAATATTGTGCTCAATCTGACGGATCTGAGCAGCGACGATGGCATGTCGTCCTCGGACACGGATTCGGGCACAGTGACGTTGCGGCAAACGCGTCGCAGCAAGATCAGTTTGGTCGATCTGGCGGGCAGTGAACGCATTAGTGTCTCGGGCTCGAATGGAGAACGGATTCGCGAAGGCGTCAGCATCAATAAGAGTCTGCTGACGTTGGGCAAAGTGATCGCTGCTCTCGCGGACACACGCAAAGCAGGAGGCTCTGCCACGCCCAGCACATTTGTGCCCTATCGGGAGAGTGTGCTCACCTGGCTATTACGGGTAAGTTAAGTCATTGCAACACTCTGATATTGCACCCCAATGCTTTTCTACAATCTTATCGAACTTTTGTCATCGTTCTGGTTTACTTATGCTTTATCGTTGGCTGGATTGACCAATCGCATTAATCAGTTTGTTACGATTATTTACACAATTCCGATGCGTTTTATGGCAACACGTATTGTGGCTTCTGCTTATCTCGCTCGACAACTTTTATTAATTATGTTTCATTCGAAAGTTGTCAGTGCGCTTGCTCCCAAGTTGAGCAATCTCGTTTATTCCCTGTTTCCTGACTTAACTCAATGACATATATGTATATTCATTTATATATATATATTCATTTTTATTTTATATATACATATATATATTTATTGAATTGTTTGTTAGGTCTAACTCGAACGTGACAAATGGTTAACGTTCAAATATAATGTGATGAGCAATCCCTTAAATGCAATATTGTTTATTTGAAAATAGTCAGTGCTCTTTAGACCTACATAGATGTCTCTCAAGTTGATCTTGTTAATTACTGCGTACTTAGTCTTTCTTTTATGACAGTTATAAGCTTTATTAAATTGTTTATTAAGTCTGCTTCACACGTGTTGTATACTTCTCTTAATGGGAATGTATATTTAGACCTGATTATCTACAAAGTTGAGCAATCTTGGTTATTCCCAGTTTATTCAGTCTTTTCCCAGTGGAATACTTTTATCTAATATTTTATATTTTCTAAATTCAGCAATCTCGTTCACGAACACGTTGTATAAACTCTGTTGCACTATACGTGTTAAATGCTTTTCTTACTATCAATGAAATATAAGATAATCGCTTGAATGCTATTACTTATCGGTTTTTACGATGTTAGAAATATTATTTATTTAAAAGTGGTCTTTGGACTTGGGTTTCTCTCAAGTTGAGCAATTTTGTTTATTCCCAATGGAATATATCTAAAATTGTATATATCACAAGATAAGCAAATATCGTTTATTTACTGTTTATTCAGTTCTTATGGAATTCATTTTAACTCATTTGAATTACACGTGTTAATTGCTACGCCTAATGTCATTATAATATGAAAGCTAATCCCTTGAATGCTATTGCTTATCATTATTTATGATGTTATAATTATTGTTTATTTCAAAGTGGTCTTTAGACTGAGGTGTGAAAGTATCTCCCAAGCTGATAAATCTTATTTATTCCCCTATTAATATACATATATACATTTTCTGTATATATGCAATGTTTATTCCGTTCTCATTTAACTAAAATTGCTTTAACTCGTTTGCATCACAAGTTTTAACTGTTTTGCTTAATATCATTGTAATTTTGAAAGATAATCCCTTGAAAGCCGTTGCTTATCGATACTAAAGTATTGATAATTTTTGGACTTTGCTATATATCTCAGGTTGAATGTCATCTATTTACTTTTAATACTGTCGTCACCCAGTGATATGATTATCGAACAATTTTATAATGCAAAGTTAAGAACGTCATTTATTCTCCCATTGAAATGATTTGTCTAAAACTTTATTAAATGATGTATAAAGTCTGAATAATTTGGCTCATATAAATAAATGATGAATAATCCTTTATGTGGTAATGATAATCTTTCTTTATATTTGTTAATGTGAACACATTCCTGAAGAATTTCCCACTTTTTCCTTTAGCTTATCGTCGAGATAAGTTCTTGAGATCCACAGATAATATACAACCTTTATAACCCGGTCCGCTGTGCTTATCTTTTGGTTAATTTATACTCATGGCCTGCTATTAAAAATTGTTTTTATTTACGAATAAAAAATAAGATTGTTTAAAGCTTATAAATATCATTAAAATAATCTCAATATTTTTAAAGTTTCGCTCAAGTTTGCGCTATAGTTATCTCTCTCGAATGTCCTCATTTATCACATTTACTTTTTGCTTTTCTTTTTATCTTTTATCGATGCGCATTTTGTTTAATATTTACGATTTATATATGAAAGGTAACGACACGTTTTCTGAACAATAGATAAAAAGTTCAAGCCATTAAAACAAAGAATCATTTGAGAAGGCAACGTACTTGAATGTAATACGCTTTAACTTTTTATTACCTCACCCTTTTTAGATGGATGTTGTAAAGGAACATCATGTGATTAGATTTAACCGTAAAGTTCTAAATTTGTCACACTCGAGGGGCTTATAAAAAAGTACTCCTAAAAACACGAGTTAAGATAAGGTTTTTTTTTGGCTTGTTTAATTTTGTTGTTCAGTTTAAAATAAACAACTACTTCTGACACATTTTGAGTGTTCACATAACTGACCGTCCCTCAACTTAAAGTTGTCTATTTGTTGATTATTAATTGACCTTGCTATAAATACGATTTACACTTTACATCATCGTACGAGCAGGAGCGGATTTCACTAGGCGCCAGCTTTTGATCTCGTTAAGACAACTAATTTGGCGTTGACCTTTACTAGTTTGAAGAACAAAAATTGAAAAATATGGAATTTATTTTATAATTTTTGTGCTAGTTTGATTGGGGTCTTTATCTAAATTGAGATTTCATTATGTATGCGCTTTCGAGGCAAATTTAATTCTTTATCGAGTTTGACTATTTTTCATTATACATTTCATTCTCAGAATTTCTATTTGTGGAATTTATTGATGCCGTAATTGTAATTGTGAATGAATATAAAATTATTTATATCGGTAATAAAGCACAATAAAATAGGGGTGCAGCTTTATAGAATCAATTGCGTTCTTTACGTTTTGTGTCTCTTTTCAAGGTTCACATTAGTCCGCTCCTGCTTTTATTAGAGTATCTTCCGATTTTCACATAGCGGGTCTAATTGAGAGTGTTTCCCACAGAGGAATAATACGCAATTTACAGAGTGCTTCTCCAATGAGTAAACACAACTGTCGAAACATAGTATGAATCCTCTTGAATCACAATTCCAAAGTCCAGAGAGAATTAAATAGTTGTTTAGACGCTAACCTGAAGTTTGAATACTACAATATACTACTACAACTATTTGCTGAAACCAGAGCCAAGTATGTAATGGCTGAAAGCACTTAGTGCAGTGTATTATTGAGGCTAAATGTTTCGCAATCAACTTGAAATTCAATATCAATAATATACGGCGCCATATCGTGTGTATTAATTGGGGATAACAGAACCTTTTGATAACCCGCAAAGAGTGTGCAACGTCGTGGCCTTGTCAACCTTTCAGATATGGCACAATCTCAAATGATTTAAATTATTTCTTTTTATTTGGTTTGGTTTCTTCGTTTCCAAGTATTTTGTTGCGTTGATTTTTCCACTGCACTTCTTAGATAACTTCAGCAACCAGTTAAAATTAGTACTCTTCACAATCTGTGTAAATACATGAATTATATATGTATGTACATATGTGAGCACATATATAAAGAGCTTTAAACCGAATGTCATAAACGCGGAACATTTTTAAATACACACCCTCTGTTAGCTTTGACAGTATGTGTACATACAAGTATTTGTTTTTGCTCTATTTTTTATTTGCTTTGCATATACATAGTACTAAAATAATATAATGCTTGATAAGTTATCAGCACCTCGTCGCCGCAATTGTGAAAGCAGCAAGCTCTGCTGTCGCTGTTGTTGTTGTTGCTTCTTCTTGCTACATTTGCAGGCCGTTGGCTCACAATTGCAACGAGTTTTGCCCAGTCTGCCATCCTTATGACCTGCAATAAACAATTCAAATATTTGTAATTGAATGCGGGGGAATTTAGTTATTCAATT
The DNA here is from genome assembly GCA_019972355.1 of Drosophila kohkoa. Classification (NCBI taxonomy): domain Eukaryota; kingdom Metazoa; phylum Arthropoda; class Insecta; order Diptera; family Drosophilidae; genus Drosophila; species Drosophila kohkoa. The sequence goes on along the minus strand of BJEL01000003.1, from coordinate 1,981,515 downwards.
CAAGATTAAATAAAGCGATCACCCAATAAGTAGAATATATTCATTATACTAACTAGAATCTAGTTGCCATGTTGATAGTTCGCACTTATAATAATCTCAACTGAATTTTAATTAACTTAATAGAAAGCAAACAAAGCTTGAGGCTTTTATTTTTACCTGAGATAATATTAATGTGGGAAATAGTTAGAAAGAGTTAACACAATAGAAGAAAAGTCGCAATTCAAAATGTAGAATTCTAGAACAACAATTCTTCAATTGCAAACAGGTTAACGTCATCTATCTATCTGTTCTATTATTAAACACAATCTGGAATCAGTTGTACATTGAATCTGTGTCAAAACTGTCACTAATGCGGAAACAGTTAAACTCTTATCGAACAACTTAACGCATTATAGTGAAAACTTACAGCTTTGCGACTTTTTTAGCACTCCCATCTCAAATTGTTGTCCGCTTTGTTTGCTCCTTGAGGTTTTAGTCTCTTGACTTCTTAGTTTGCTCAGTAATCGTTGTAACATTTTCTATTGTTGATTTAGTAAGATTCTTATTTTTTTCTTTTTGTAAGTTTTTTTTATTTTGTAAATCAAGTTTAACCTTTACATTGCTAACTTCAGTTCAAAACTGCAGAACAAATTTGATGGCTACATATCTTTATAAACTTTCAATTGTGGTTCAAGTGAAAATATCATTTTAAACACTTTTTAGGTTTCGTGTGCAAAAGTTTGTTAACCGCACTGCATTTTATGATATTTTCCCAAGCGTCGCTTACCACAATTTTGTGTTTAATGAGGCATTTTATCGCTCAATTTGTTGTTGCTTTTTTTTGTACAAGTTACATTTTTCCAGAAAAAGTAACCGATAAGGTGGAAAGTCTGTACGCCATTAAAACATTTATTATTTTATGTTAATTCTCTAACTAGTTTGACAAATTGAACACGCGTGCCTGCTGTCTGATGTCTACGTCAGCTTATTTACTTGTATTTTAAAATTAGCAACAGTCGGTACGGTCTGTGGCGTTAGGGTTTCGGATTTGCACACTTAGCGAGCACGTTTCCTGGCATGATACTATAATTATATGGTGCCTATGTATAATTATCATATTTATTGGTCCATACAGCAGTTGGAAGCAAAAAGATTCTCAAAGGGAAGGAATTAAAGTTTTATTAAATTAATTTTACTCATATTCAAGAGGTAACACCGCTGTAGAATTTTCAAATTTGTTTGCTTAACAAATAGTTTCACTATCCTACAGTACTGGAAAAGAAAAATTGGGCGGAATAAATTTATTTTTCACATGTAATGTAATTGCATATCAAAACTTAGAACGCGTTTTACTCGAAAAACTGTTTTTGAAATTGTCACGCACCACAACTCGAACAATTTTCAACACTTTAAATTAAAATTTCGATCATATCTTTAGACAGCGAATACACAGAGAATGTCGTACGGATTTTTTTTATAAATCGATCTGGCGATTCTAACTTTTGTGTTCAATAATCCATATGACATTATCTAGCTATACTGATCTACATTAAGAGGTTTTTAAACCACCGCAGATTCAAATTTTCCAGCGAAAAACGTGGGGCCACATCACTACCATTTTGTTTTTTTATGAACCAAATTTGTTATACTGTAAAATATGCATATGTATTTCTCTTGATAACACAACAAAATTTCATTTATTTGCCCCCATTCCTTGTCGTGTAAAAAATCGCGAAGAGCAAACACAAGGGTTACATAACCACTTACCTTAATGTTCAATTGCCTCCTGAAGAGTGTTGAAGAGACAGTTGAAAATATTTCTGCAGATAGCATATATTAAGTATACGCATCGTCACTTGTCACTTGTCATACTTGAAAAGTAGTCTGGAAAACAGGCATTTGGTTTTTTGTTCATAGGAATAATCAATGATTATTATTGGGAATGAATGTGATGAACACATCACAATATCTGTCGAAGACAAATGCAACTTTTCTGAGATGACGCGAAAGTAATTTGTAGTTATGTCACCTTCCTCTAAGCACCTACTTAGTATAATTGTAGTGTTGGTTTTTTGTGGTTCCACCCAGGCGGTTCTAACAACAATTGTAATATAAGCTTGCCATATTTTGCAATCCCCTTGCCTCAGGGCCCGTTTCGTTCCCATGCGCAAACTAGTTAACATTGAATTTTAAATGAATCAAATTCATTGTACTCACACTCAACAACGAGTATATAGTAAATTGCATATTTTATATGGCTTCCATGTGCTGTTGTAGCCCAGTGAAATGGCTTTTGTTATTGTTATTGATGTTGCTGTTGTGGTTGTTGTTGTTGTTGTTGTTGTGTTTACACTTTGATTAGCAGTCAGTCACGGGTCGCCATTTCAGTGGCTCAGAAGTGGTTGAGCATTCAGGGATAGATTAATTTCAATCATCGGTATGCTTGTACTTGAAGTGCGGTTAAAAGTAGCCAGAACTTGAAATGATTTAGCGACTGGGCAATATTTAATAATTTTAATCAAATTCAATTATGTCAAATGTCGCAAACCGAATCTACTTTAATTCAATCTATGTGGGACAAGCGAAAACTTTGACCGCATCAATTGTCGACGTCACGAAATGACGCCGTTTTTCATGATCCAAGTTCCAGGTCAGATCACTTAGTCTGAAACCAGAACACAAACTGAGAGGTCATTTACTAGGCCAGCAGTGGGATTTAAAATGAAAATGATCTTAAATATGCTATTATTAAGCCACATTTTGCATATAAGAAATTATTAACCTTTCAACTTATTAATTAGATTTTCATTAGCGAAAGTGTGCGAGACAAAAACATTTCCGTAGTTTCGGAAAGTTTGTTGGAAAACGAAGAGTATTCCACAACAAACCTGAAATTTTTGCGTTGAATGAATCGAACGGGGCTTTGATCCATAACGATGGCCTTTCCATTATCTACACATACAGAAAAGTACGGAAAACATTTCTAAATCATTTGTGATGATTTGTTAATAGAGCTTTCCACAGCTTTTCCAGACTATTCAAGCATACTGAGTACTCTCATTGTCTCAATTTAGCAAATTATTCAACATTTGCTGGCACCAGGCTCCATTTGCATTAATAGTGATATCATTTATCTTAATTTTGTATACTCCAGCACCGAGCTTTTTAATTTGCTACCAAAAAAGTGACGCACCGAAAGATTTACTTGATATGATTCATATCCTGAATTCCACTCACTTTTGTTCCAAAATAAAAACAGTTAAAGAGTTATAAGAAATACCAATAACATTTTTATTGAATATTTTGTATAGAATTGTTTTCTTCGCATAACTTAAATATAAATACAATAAATGTTATATAATAATTTATAAATTGAAAATTTTCTCGATTCCCGCAAGCAAATTGTTCAAAAAACACATTTTTCGATTCTTAACTTGTTAACAATATATATATATATTTTTTTTTATGTTTTCCATCTAAGTTGCACAGTATGGGCTATAGTTTTGCGAGCTTTTTGCTTTAGATTTCTCAATGAACCTCTTAATTGCAATTATGAATTTGTTGTACATTAATATTAGTTAATAAAATCAATTCAATAACTGGCAATAACAGGTTTATTAAATCTTTCAACATTTATAACTTGCTGTAACTATCAATTAAATATATCATTTTTTAAGCTGTAATATATTGACAATACATATTTTTTTTCTAATCTTCAGCTTTTTCTTTTTGTACTAGCCAAGCAGTTTTTAGCCCAAACTGTGCAAACTTCATTTGGGGGAGTGGTTTTTTTCTTTTCTGTTTCATAAATATTAGGGTGTCTAATATAGACAAGGATATAAAGCTGGGTCAAAACTATATATGCATATAGCTAAACACACAAATATATAGGATGGAAATACTAAAATGTTATTTTTTTAGGCGCCAATGGAGCATTTTTGTTTTTCGCTTTTAAATGTATAATTTTCCTGTAAATAATGTTCCAATTTACCCAATTCATATAAAGAATAGAAACTGAAAATCAATTGTTTCGTATAAAAAAACATTTGCTTCAATAATAAATGTTCTACTGCAATTTACTCAGTCTCGTACGCAAAATAGAAAAATATTTCTGGTATTCTGGCAATTTTGCTTCCCTCGTTCATGTTTTTTGTTTCGTTTTTGTTTTGTTTTTGTTTGCATTTGCTGTCTTATTTTTCTTGTATATTTATAATTTAGCTATGCTGTTTGCCTAAGGTCATTTTAGTAGCCAAGCGGGGCGGCTGGTTTGGATTGTAAGTCAATTAACAAATTGCGCTACGTTTTTTTATACGTGTATAAAAAACGGTAACGTGTTGTACGAAAAGAAATTGTAAACAACGGTATTGTAAATTGGTATCAAGTTTACAGCAACAAAAAAGGTCTTGTTGCTTTTGTTTTTCTTTGTTTAGTTGTAAATGGTAGTGTGACGTCATAGGCGGAAATGCACGCAACCATTTTATGTGTAGGTACAGTTGCATTGGATTATTGTAGTTACTGTTGTTATCTCGCTCTCGCTCCTACTAGTTAATTATGTATGCCCAGCAGGCGCGCAGCATCTTTGCAATGTTTTTTTCTCCTTCTAGTTCTCATTCCTTATTTTTTGCTTTGTTTAATTTTTGTTTGTCTTTGTCTTTGACTAAATTTATATGGCATTGTGAATTGCTGTTGTTGTTGTTGCTGTGGTTATTTTGGCATTGATTTTGCCACCTGTCTGTCTCTCCTGTCCTAAATTGTCTGCTTAGGGAAGCGCTTGTGTGAGTGTTATGGTTGTGTGTTTACACTTTGCAGCTTTGTTGCGTGGGCACAACGGTCGATAGTGATGGCATCTGATGCTGCACCTCGTGCTCGTGCTCGTGCTCATGCATCTCCTCTTCATCCTCGCAGATACTCTCGTGATGCTTGCGTGACTCACGTTTGCGCATGTAATTGATTAGCGGCCGTTTCTTGTGCTCTTTGCAGAAGGGACAGTCCTTGCGCAGTTGCTTCTCCGATTTCAGTTGCTTACATTTTTCTGCAATTAAACAAAGAGAAAACGAAAATAACGTTACTAAATCTGTTTACACATGGCCGCCTCAGCAAGGTTGTTTTCGACCTACTCGCACATGCACACACACACGTACGCGCAGTCGCACATACATGCGGCCGCCAAAAGATTCTCCCTCTCTCTGCTCTAGCCCGCCTGGTCTACGTGCCCGCCATGTCGTGCTCACGCGCTTTGCCCCTTTTTTTCTAGATACAGCAGGCGATGCTGACGTGACGTCACGTTATGAACGTCACGTAGTCGCAAGTTTTGTGCGCTAGATTGACCCTGTGACATGTGTTGACACAGGGTGTCCTCTAAGTACGCTGTAGATTAAGCTTGCGATTTATTAGGTACATATGTATGCTTGTTGTAGGGGACCAATTGATCGTCTAAATTGTTTTCATTGATTAAAGCACTGCGCCGGTATATAAATAGACTATACTTCAGTAATTGTACTCGGCAAATGTTTGATAAGCGGCCTTGACTATCAGTCTATCGCAAATTATTAGCCATAATCTGCCGACATATATAAGTCACTATTGCGTTGCATCTATGCATAATTAGTCATATGATGGTTAACGATGATTTTGATGTGCTGCCTAAAAAAAGGTTTACACAAGCGTTTATACTATGGATTTCTTTATTGCGTCGCAACTTTTACTGTTTTCTTTATTTGGCTCGGTGGCTTCAAACACCTGCTCAGCATATGGGTATGGTACAGTCGGTCTATCAGGTAGATAAGTACGAACATATACATATGTATGTATATATTTTTGCGCATGTAAGCGGATATGATTTATATACATATGTAGTCAGGCTTAGCCTATGATTAATTGAAAAACCTCAACAACGATATTCATGGTTTAAGAATTGTGGTTTATTTGCGCTTTCGACGAGAATTCTAATAGTGTTGATTTTAATTTGTAACACGATTCACAAATCTTGCGCTTTAATATTTCACGTGCATATGTCGGTTTTTATTTACTGAACAAAGTAAATAAAGTTTCACAGTATGTACACACGAGCTCAAAATAAATGCATGTGACATGTGATAAGAGAAATGATAAACTTGTGCTTGCAACACCCTGTAGGTGGCCGTGTTTTCTTCGTTTTAACAGTGCACGCACTGATAGAGACTAACACATTCACATTCTTACATACACATGTATGTATCTGCGAATGTGCGCAAATTAAGGCGTGTTTCACAAATACATATGGACAGCCATTTCAAAAAGCAGTCCGGCTATTTTTAAATTCTTGCAAAAACAACAAATACTGTGGGCATTCATAATACGAAGCAAATGAGTCTATATGTGTATGCATGTATACAATATATTTTGCGTATTTTTGCAATTGATGCGTTTTACAATGATACTTTTTCTGAAAGTTTATGTGTTCATTGTATTTATAAATATTCAAAACACTCGTACGCATGCACTTACTTTGTGCAAGTGCTTTCAGCCCACTCCCAGAAACACACACACACATGTGTTATTCAATTTGGTGACTGACAAAAAGCTGACTGACCCGAAGATTTGTTGCATTTGCCAGTCAAATTTAACTGACGCAGACTGTGCAGTGAGCTGACGCAAGCGACACGCGGTTGGTTGTTTGTGTGGGTTTTGTGTTAATGTGTTATCATTATTAATGTTTGCTAATTACCTTGCACTCGACTGTATGAATCCTTGGCCGGATACGGACTGGCGGTATTTGAGTGCTCCAGTGTGCCATACGGGAACTGCTCGTAATCACGGTAGTAGCCGCTGCGCACAGAGCCACCATATGATAGCGTAGAGTCGCCAACAAATACACCCCAAACATCCATAGTTGTAGTTGTTTATTTTAAATGTGTCTCGCTGTGTAAGTGGGTTGCACACAGTATTTATGTGGGTTTGATTTTTGTTGTTTTTATTATGTTTTGTTGCTTTTTGCGCGCGTACGTTATGCGAGGTCGTTTCACTTTGCCTTTGCTTTTTGTTGTGGGCAGTCTATATGTATGTTCTTTGTAACGTGCAATGAACTCTTGTTATTCACGTAAGCGCTTTACGTTCTTTGTCAAATAACGCGAATTGTTTTTTTCTTGTTTCTTTTTTACACTCTTAATACCAAGTCAAGGTATAGAACCAGTTTATATATGCATTGAATTTAAATGCATTCAGCTAGGAATAATACACGGAGCTCTCCGTTTTGCTCTTTACGTCGTCAGTTCAAAACTGAAACTGAAAGCCGAACGCCATATTACTGCATTTTTGTAGCCCGCACTTCGTTTGGTAGCTTCGGGTTGTTTTTCGCCGACTTCGTGTCTCGTTTCGCGATGCCTAGTATTGTTTTTGCTTTCTCGCTGTTTTGTTTGCTTACGTTATACTTCTACTTTTGTTTATTATGTGCGGCTACTATTCGATTGTATAAAAGGGGTATATACATACATATATGTGTGCGGACCTTTGCGATATTAACTACGCACTAATCCAATAATAATACTAATAAATTGTTTTTCTGTAAATGTGATTTTATTTAGAAATGTAATTATTTATTTTATATGACTAATTAATATTGTTATCATTCTTACATGGTTTAAATTCTTTTACGCCGTATCTACAAATCGAGTCATCTGTAAGTTGTTCATTGTTGCTTTGTACGTCTCGTGCACTACAAAGCTTGCTGCTACTGTCCTCCCTTATTGCTATTTCATTCCCACTTATTGAGACACATCTGCACAGTGGTACGCAACATAATTTTTGCAATATTATTACTCATTTAATACAAGAAGTAATACATGCATGAATTGAGTGATAAAAAATAGCTAATTTTCCATATGAATCATGGTGCTTACGAATTAATATATGTTAATTTGTTTGCGGCATGGAAAATACTGACGTCGGAAGGTTTTCTTATTAACGCCAGGTTGCTAAAACAAATGGCTGATACACAAATTGTCACCTTAAGCAAACTGAATGTCTTATAACGAGATTCAAACCGAAAATTTTGGACATACTTTTTCGTATAGCTCAGGGCAAGTATTGCCATACGTTTGCTAATCGACGTCTAGACTGTATGCATGGTAAGATCTATAAATCTCACGAAATCCCGTTGTCAAGCAAGAAAGTCTTACCATGCTGTCAATAAATAAATATAATTTTAAATGAAGTGTATATATATTATAAATCTTGATGTTTTGATGGATACAAGGAAGACAACTAATTGAAATATTCGGCATTAAAGAGGTATTCGAACTTTCTTTCCTATGGAGTTAGGCTTATTTTTCTTTTCATTAAAAATTGAAATTATAAACTTTTGACTAAGTTAAAGGTGAAATATTGATATAATTTGCTTATGTCTTGTGTTAATTAATCTACCTACGTCATATTGACGTATTTTAATTAAGTTGTTTGCATTTTTTGATTGTACATACCGCCTTTTAGCAACTTTTTGTGGTTAAAGTATTTTGCGTACACGACATCTCTGTGTGATATCGTGACAAGCTTCTAGAAGTGGGAGGGCATACTCTGGACATGCTGCAAGCTATATATAGAAAGCAGATGCCTCAATAACAGGTTTGGGGACAAAAATATAGCAGAAAATGACCAAATTATATTTTACTGACTAATTAAGCACACAACCATGACACATTAATGTGGTTTGCAGTGACAACAATGTTGCTGGCACCAACCCGGACACGTGAACGTACGAAGAAACATGTTTAGACCGGCCCCTTAGAGGTCAGGCCCCCTTGAGGTCATTCGAAGGGCAATGTACCATATAAGCGGATGTGTGTTTCAGTTACCCTTCGATTAAAACTGGATTTTTTATCAGTTATAGCACTAGGCCCTAGCTCTTACGCAGTGTTCACAAAGAAAATTTAGAATACGTACGTATTATTTTGGGACATTTTTTGAAGACTATGGATCACTGTAAAATGTGTACATACATTCAAACATTTTGAACACTCTCTTTTGCTCGCTCATTCACACACTCCCACGTCGCAGCTGCTACGCAGTTTATGCAAACTGAGACTCTCGTGACTAGCAAGCTATATCGCTTGCTCTCTCTTTCTTTTGTCAATCTATTACTGACCCCACTTGGAGAGTCAATCAAACAAGTGTCCATTACATATACATACATACTTACTTACACATGTGTATATGCGAAAACGTTCTTCACATGCTTACTTGCTCAGATGCACATGGAACGTACGTACTTATTTATTTTGTTGGCACAACTAAACAGCTAGCTATCTCGCTTTTGATTACCATAACGAGTAACGGTTTTCGTTGTTGCTGTCTTTGCCTTTGTCTGTTTAAACTTTAAAAGTTTATCAGAAGAGAAGGGTTCCCTGCCAACACTGATAAGTTTCTATCTTTAGAGGTCATAATTCTTTTGCTAAGACCCTCCACATGTGGAAATAAGAACGTGTGTATGTAAATACAGACATACACCCTATGTACATATATCTATAAAAACTCATTTACTCATATGTTGAGGTACATACATAAGTGCTTTCAAGTGTATGTATATTTGTACAGATCTTGGTTTGAGCACACACACAGCTAATCAATCATTTTCATTATCCGTTACCATTTTCCGAATTGCACTTTGTGCTTATCAGTGATAAGGGGCAATTATTACACAGAAACATAAGCCTCTGTGGAATCGTTAAGAATCTTATCTCGAAGACAAAGCTTAAATTAAATTTACAACTCAGATTGAACATAATTCTAAATGTCCTAGAATACTTATTTTTTGTTTGCCATATAATTTATTGCTTTACTATTCCCATTATATGTATGTATTTTTGTAATCAACATTTTTTTGTTACATACATATGTACATATATGTAAATTATTGCTCAATAAATAAAAATTAAATGAAAACTATCAGACAATTCACTTGTTACGCTAAGGTATAAGGTGTCCCAAATTTTTTTCGATACTCATTTACATAAAAATACAAATTTTCTCTGGCGCTTTAATTAAGCGCGAAGTCTATAAGAAAGCTAACGAAAAATCAAAATTAAAAACTTGTTTAAAAAAAAAAATTTTAAATAAAAACCTATTATTTCCAGTCGCTTGCATTTTGTGTCATTCAAAAATTTTGTCAAGCAAATGAGAAAAACTTCTCACATAAATATTAACCAAAAACAAAGAAGTAATGATTAACATTTCAATTTCTGTTTCGCTACAGGAAAATCTTGGCGGCAATTCGAAGACCGTGATGCTGGCCACGATATCGCCAGCCAGTCTCCATGCCGACGAGACTCTGGCCACGCTGCGGTATGCGTGCAAGGCTCGTTCCATTGTGAATCGGGTGAAAGTGAATGAGTCACCGCATGACAAGATCATTAGGGATTTGCGGGCCGAGGTCGATCGTCTAAAATCACTGCGCAACGAATACGAGCGACAGCGACGTTTGTCCGCCAACAACAATCCACCAGCACCGCGCAAGATCATCATTGAGACATCGGTGGATGATACAGAAGTGGAGGCACTGCGTCAACAGCTTGCCGAGCGTGAACGGGAGCTGAATCGTGCACAAAAATCATGGATGGAAAAGTTGAAGGAGGCGGAGGATCTGCGCAAATCGGAACTGCGACTGCTGAAGCGAAAGGGTCTCGCGCTGGAACTGACTGCCGAACAGAAGCAGGCGTGTCTGGTCAATTTAGCCGCAGATCCCATGCTAAGTGGAACACTCTTCTATCTGCTGCCACCGGGCATAGTGCATATTGGACGAGGCCGTTTGCCTGGTGCGGCAACTAACCCGCTGCCCGACATTGTGCTGGACGGTCCGCTGGTGGCGTTGCAGCATTGCAGCATTGAGCACGAACGTTCGGGCAAGCTATTCGTGAGTCCAGGCAGCGAGGATTTTGAGACGTATGTGAATGGTGAATTGCTGGGCGAACGACGTCAGTTGTTCCATGGCGATCGCTTGGTTATTGGTGGGTCGCATTACTTCCGCATCTCGAATCCGTTCTGCAGTCAGCGTGGCAAGGCGGAGCAGCTACTGGTGGACTTTCAGTTGGCTCATCAAGAGGTACTGCAAAAACAGGAGCAACAACTGCGCTGCGAACTGGAGGCGGAGAAGCGTGCAGCGCTCACCCGCATCGAACAGGAGCGTGTGCAACATGCACGAGACTTCGAGGAGCGGCTGCAGTGCCTCGAGCTGGAGCAGTTTAAGTACAAGTGCAACAGTGAAATGTTAGAGACAGAACGTCAGGCGTTGGCTCAACAATTGCAAACGCCCAGTCGCGTAGCCAGTGTCTCGACACCGGCTCAAAAGTCTACGCTGCTGGAGGATATACAGAGGATCATGCTGAATCCCAGCGAGGAGAGTCTGCATAAGACGCAGCTGATGGTCAAGGAAGCCACCCAGCGCTGTCGTCAGGTGGGCATGAAGCACATCGAGTTTCGCCAAACCCAAACGCCCGATGAATTCGGGTTACTTCGCACCGTCATCCTGATTGTGGACAAGCAGCAATCCCTGAAGGCCGAGTGGCCCATAGCTCGTCTAACCGTTTGGCTGGACTTGCAGCGAGAGGCATCAGGCGTTAGCAGTGCCAGCAATATATTCCAAAGTGTCGAAGTGGACTGGCAGCCCATGGATGCTGAATTAAATGAAACGCTCAATGACACGCACAACTCCAGTCGGATTGCTCTCAATCTCAGCGCCATGAAGGATGTGCTGCTCAAGCAGCCGCTGAAGAGACTGCTCAGCAACACACCCCACCAGACTTCGACCCCAGCCAAGACACCAGCGAGTACATCACCCAGCAGCAAAATAGCCCAATGCACCAAACGTCTGCTCACTTATGAGTTGGATGAGCAGCCGGAGAGCAATAGTTGTCACTTTCCACAACTGGCGCAACAGGAGCTGCAGATTATCCAGAGAGCTGCCCACCGATTGCGACGCCACTGCGAACAGTCAATACGTGAGCGTGAGAATCGTCCAGATGCTGGTGAACTGGCTCTTAATCTACAGGATGCCCTCGCTCGATTGGAGGTTGTACTTCATGGCATGCACAGTAGCTTGACGCAGTCAACGGAGGCAGTTGCTGCAACATCGCCAACCAAAGCACAGAAGGCTGTGCGTTTCCTGATTGATTGACCAATACGTTCCAGATCTTAACCGTTCTACGCTTATTCATGTAACCTTAATACGTTTATGTATATCCTTTAATGCAATTGCTTGTATTTGTTTTTATTCAAATATATATCTATATTTAAAAAAAAAAAAATGTATGATTTCGATTAGCAGCTAGTGCTAGTAGTGTAGCATATAAAATATCGGGATTTAACAAATTAAGGGGATCTCCCTAAGAAGACCGCAAATTCTCCTATCTTACGGTTTACCTTTTGCACTTTTGATATCTTTGAGCTTTGGGAATGTAGTAACACTTTACCTCTACGCCAATGTACCTCCAATCCGCTAACTCGAATGCTATTAAACACATTGTAGAGGAAGATGAACATGATTTTATAGTGCAATAAGGCTGGCTGTAAGAGGGTTACAAATAACAGATTGGAAGGTTCTATACGAGAAATACGATGCTAAGATTCGCAGCTTAGCTTATAAAATTTATTCCGTTTTTTGCCAGGAAAGAGCTTTTCATGATAGTGCAAGAAAAATAATATCGTTCCGATAGTTACTTGTTATTCTAATCAAAAACGTAACGCGAATTTGCCACAAATCTAACTGGGTGGTAGTGTAAAGCCTATATTAGAATGATCATATATATTTTTAAACTTATTCGATTCATGCTCTAAACTAAAAAGATTAGTTAAGCAATATCACCACAATTCGTTGTAATTGATTTATAATATGTAATTATTTTATAATATGATCAACTGGGGATTAAAAACCGCACGATTATTATGCATACACAAATACTGGTAAATCAATGAATAATGCAATTGCATTCGTTATCAGTATATAGTATGTAAATAAGCACTAATGGTTTCAGACTGTTTTGCCCTTCGATCGACATCGCTGACTTAAACATTTTGCACTTAAATTTATCACATTGCCATGTATTTCGTATGTAGTAAATGTAAGATAGTAAAGCTAACAAAACGCAAACATAAAACATAACATTCTAGACAGAAAACAAAACATAAACAATAAAGCAAATTAACAGTTTCTTTTTGTAAATGGCAAAAGAGTAGATTGGAAAAAACTTTTCACTGTATCATTAAAACTTATTATATTATATTACTAAATATAAGTATAGCAAAATTTGTACATGGCTGGAAGTTGTTGAGTGCATTACTCCAGCGGCTGCTTCGGTTCCATGTCATTCTGATCCGTCTCCAGCTTGGTATTTAGCTGCACAACCCAATCACAGAATTGTCCATCTTTGAGATTCACAAAGTCCGCAAGGAAGACATTCGCATGCGGAGGTTGACCATTCGCAAAAGGCCCAGGCACTTGTTCCAATATCCAGGACTTGACTTTTTTATCCACTCGTTTCGCTGTTCGCTTCAGCGTAAAGAATACACGCAATGCTATATAGCGGCCCGAGGGAGTTATTAGACACTGCGAGACATATCCTTGTTGTGGCTGTCGCGACAATAGCGAGTCCTGTAGAAACGATAGCAGCTTTTTTACGCTGGCCGTGTTCGGCCATGGCGTAGGCCACGCATAGCTTGGCCAAAATTCCACGGGTAGACCAACGGGACAACGCCTATATATAAGTACCACTTGACGCTGGAGCTGCACACATCGTGTCAGGGAGCAGTCGAGCAGAGAGCCATCTGTGGTGGTGTATAACAGTTGGTCAAAAAACTGTATCAACTCGGCAATTAGCCTCTGGTGTAGCGACACATCCATGGCATAGAAATGCTGTAAGTCCAGTACAACTATCTCATCTGGATGTGTTTCCAGAAATTGGCGTAATTCTCGCAAAGGTTCAAATACCTCCATCGCATAAAGACCGTGACAATAGTAGAATTGGCCATCGTTATAAGCTATGCGCAAATCAAAGTATCTGACGCCCAGATGCAGTTGCTCCAAGATGCTCGAGGATTGATTTTTCGACCAGCGTCGCACGAAGCATGGAAAGAAACGATGCCATCGTCGAATTGCTTTTTCCGCATCTGGCGCTAGCTGTGAGTTGCTATTAATGCCATAGGTCATTGAGTTGTGGGAACCTACAGCAAATTAGAATTAATTAATTGAGTATTGTACTATTCTGATGATGATCTCATATACCTGGAATGGCCAAGTTTATAATAGATAAATCCCTCAAATCGGGGGGCAGATCTCGCATCCAGTGCTCCTTGGTCATGTTGTCTGCTCTGGATCTCACTGTGTTCCTGCCGCAATGGTTTAACTTCAAATGACTTTACTTTTGAGCAAACTGTAAATAGTGCTATTTGCATTGGGACAAACACTGCGGGTATAGATGGAGATACATCGATGAGTATGTTTATCGATTATGTATCGATGTTTTGAATTTTTTATACCACGATTTTTAATAACAAACATCAATGTTTTTAGCAATCAAAAATATATTTTCAGAAATTGATTATTAATTAAATAAAAAGTGAAGTAATTCACTCATTTATTATTTCAAATAGTTTTCTTTAATGCTGTTGTGTTTTAAGCACCTGTTGCTGCGAAGTGCGACCAATTTGTAAAATATACTTTTAAAACCGATGTAACATACCAAAACACGGAAGATCCGCAAACTGTCATCTGCTAACACTTCCATAGAAATTTTGATATATTTAAAAAATTTAAATAATAACTAAAATCTTTAAGATTAAGTTAAAGAATAATTGTATATGGCAAAGAACGACAGAAGTTTTATTATTTGTATTTTTATTTTTAAGGCTTATATTGCAGTTAATAAAACTAATTGATATTTTCTTTATTTTCCCCATCCATATCCTCCAAAAGGAGATTTTGATGTGTGCGTTTGGCAAGCAGTTGCTCAGATTGATTGTAAACTCGTACATTGCGCAGGCAGTTAATAAACATGCAATTACCAAGCCAGTTCTCTTCGTTGTAGCTGAAAAGAAAAACAGTTTTTAAAAATGTTATTAGTTTAATTAGTATAACTACCGTTGTAACTCGTTGAAATGCTTTAGAGCAACGGTCTTCTCTGTGCTATTGGGCAAAGCAATTCCATCCGCCAATATGCCCAGTTTGCATGTATCGAAAATGCAATTGTTGTCCCGTAATATTAACTTAGAAGTTTGGTCTAGCAATTCCAAACCTGTTTTACACTTTCTAATCGTCATCTTGCTCAGATCAGCGCTAGTCTCCGAACGCAATGAAATTCCAACAGCAAAGTTCTCGACCACACAATTTTCTAACTTAAGTTTAGCTTGTGGCATGCATACAATGGCCTCTTGGGTGCTGGAGCTTCCATCGCCCAATATGCGACAACTGCGAATAGTCAACGTTCCAAACCGAAGCAAAATTCCACGACGAACATGTCGGCAGTCCAGCACCAAGTTTGATAATGTGTAGTCCCCGTTGATGACCATTAAGGTGCTGTCCTCATCACTTGAGCAAACCACCGGCAACTTGGCCAACTCTGGATTCGAAGCAATGATCGCCTCTGCAGCAATAAGTCCTTTGATGCTGCCATTGTCATTAAGGTGCTCCAGAAACTTGATTGTGTGTTCACCAGGCGACAGTAGAATATCATCGTTTGTCTGCGAGATACTAAGCACGTCCTGGATAGATATAGAAACATTAAACCACAAGTCAAATGATTATGTTGTCCATAATTACTTGCAAGCTATTGCCCAGCTGGACTTGCTGTTGTGCTGGCACCTGCTTTTTCGCCATCGTCAGCAACTCAATCTGAGTTTGCAGATCTTTCGGCGTCGTTACCAAGTGACACATTGGTTTGCGCTCAACTTGCTCCATCAAAGGACCAATGCTGTTGCGATTGCGCTGCAACAGGTGACGCTTTAAGACATTACTCTGCATCTCGCTGTAGGCACGACGCATCTCCGGGTTCTCCAGGATTTCAAACTCGCTGCGTATAATGGCCAACCTCAAATGGAGGCACATCAGATCCGTTACTGGTAACAGGGATTTGTTTAAATTATTCGCTTTAGGGCTGCCGCCAGTCTTGGGCTGTTTGCGCGGGGGATCTGCTCCATTGTCGTTCAGCTCGACAGCCTCATCGTCACTCTCCTCGTCCTCCGCATCACTCAGATCCAGTTCTAAGTACTCTAATCGCTGCTGAATGTAACGTGCTTCCATCAATAGAGTGCGCATATGGAGTGCCAGTGGACGCGAAAGTCGATTCTTGCTGAGATCACAGGCCAGCTGAATGCGGGCCTCCAAATGCATTTGCACCCAATCTCGATCGTCATCATTATCCTTATCCCAAGGCATCCACACGTGCGCATAAAAGAAACGCAAACGATCAATGCATTCGGCTGTAGTTTCCACATTCAAGGCAGCATTTTCCTGCTGTATAGTTGGCCACAGATCAATTAGCGACACCTCGTTGCTCTCCGGCAAGTGTACGTCTTGGTCCTGCACCGCAGTCACAACAAACACCGCTTTGAGCTCGTCAGATATCACCTGATCCACATAACCAAATACTATGGTTGGATAGCGTAGTTTTAAGTCCTCGCAGATGACGCGAGGTATTTTCCACATCGCCTGCCAACCTGCCAAGTGTATGTGCGTGTATATGTGGGTTTGTGTTTGTGTGGCTTTGTTTTCTGCGCATGTGTGTGAGTTTCGCTTACCTGTAGGCTCGATATACAGCTCGATGTAGGACATCCACTCTAAGCGCACTTGGGATGCGGGAATGGCGGCATTTTCCCATAATAAAACAGCTTCTGCTTCCTTAAGGCGTTCAAGAAATGACTTTTCGTATGTATAAACATCCATTCTCGGGTGTGTTTTTGTTAATTAAAAAGAAGCGTTTAAATTTGAATATGCGTGTGTTGAAGGCAGCTCAGAGTGACCGCAAACTCGATTTAAAAATGTTTTATTTTTAGTCGAATAATAGATTAATTATAAATATGTCACTTTGGGAACTTTAATCTAGGTTCACCGTTAGTAATAAGTGAATGTTACTCTAAAAAAATGTTTAAATAATATGTTAAAAAAAAATGTTGCATTAATATGTGATGTTATTGTGAATCCTTTCATACTAAATACTGACGATAGATGAGAGACCGTATGCTGCTAAGTATTCTTTTGGTATAAAAATGCGAAAATATACCAAAGAAATTTTTGGTATTTTTTAAACTTCAATATTTATATTATAAAAAATAATTAATTTAGGAATAAGTAAATAATACTGTGTTAATGTGTTTTAAAAATTTAATCAAACATCAGTAGATATAAAATTATTTATTATTTTTTGACCATAATTGGGAAGCAAATTTGAGCTCAAACCAAACATTTTTAAGCTTAAAAATTTCTTTCAAATTTCTCCCACGCTTTAAGGTCAGTCTGTGTTTTGAAAAATATAATTTACTAGCACTACCCGTAATATTCAGCTGTTTAAAATGCAACTGTGCTAAAATCGCTATCCAACACTACGGAAGCAAAACAACATTCATGTATTTTTCTTAAAGAAGGAAGATTGAAGATTTTGAAATTAATTGTTGACTTTATAAATAAAATAAAAGGAGACTGTTAATTTAACTACGGAATCAATAAAATTTTATTGCGATTTTTACCATTCGGCTTGTGTGCTAAGGATCGAGCAAATAATTCGTTCTGCCCAAGACCTAAGCCAAACAAATAGAATGGCTGCAAATAGCGCTCCAGATGAACATTTTGAAGCCGCTGATGTGAGTTCAATGAATTTAATTGGCAGTGCATTTCTTTAATTGACATATGTGTTTTTAGTTTGACGAGGAAGCGGAAGATGAGCAAATGGTGTCCACCAACTCGGGGCGCAAGCGCCTCTTCAGTAAGGAGCTGCGTTGCATGATGTTTGGCTTCGGCGACGATAAAAATCCCTATACGGAAACAGTCGATCTGCTGGAAGATCTGGTCATTGAATACATTGCAGAGACTACACATCGCGCCATGGAAATTGGACGAACGGGACGCGTGCAAGTGGAGGATATTATATTCCTGGTACGTAAGGATCAGCGTAAATATGCTCGGGTCAAGGACTTGCTGACTATGAATGAAGAATTGAAGAAGGCTCGAAAGGCTTTCGATGAAATCAAATATGTGGGTAAGTATCACACTGCATTAATTCATTCTACGGGCTTTTGATAACATATTTTTGTAAATTTCCAGGCAACGAAGGAAAGTCTAAATGACGAAAAAGAAAAAAGCGTGCTGCTCCATTAGAGATTAAGCAATAACCATTAGAATAAGTACATATTTAATTATAAACAACATAGTCTTTCAATCAAAGTAATCTTCTATGTCAATATCGGGATTAAGGATATCATCGCCATATGGTTCCAGATCGGTGCCATTGAGTATCAAATTCTCACAGGTCTCGGCAAGATCAGTATCTCCTATTAAGATGGCACCACGCAGTCGTCCTTGCTGAAGCACAAACTTAATGTACTCTTTGTTGCGTGTGCAACGGACAAGCAGTTCATAATCTCGACCCAATCCCTGACCATTGAAGCGTCCTAGCAACACAACGGGAAAGCCAAACAGCTGCGTCACATGCCCAAAGAGCTCAAAGCAAAAGTCTTGATAGACGGTTTCACCCTCGAACTGCGCAGCCATGCTGCGACCAGCCATCGCGCCCATTTGGCGTGCCTGTGTCCACAGACGCATCTGAAACCAATGCTGCGCCGGATCCCAAGCAGATGTGCAGACATCGCCAGCCGCATAAACATCACAAAGATTGCTCCGCATCATTTCGTCCACATTTATGCCACCATCTTCAGCTAGCTGCAGCGGTACATCTGTGGTGAAATCAAGACGAGGCTGCACTCCCGTTGCAGAGACAATAAAGTCACAGTTGAGTTGTTCCTGGCTGTCATCTTCGTGCTTCAATGTGACCTGCATAGTCCCGTCAATGGGCAACTGCTCGATGTGTTTGATATGGGATTTATAATAGACTTTCGGTAGCCTTCGACTGCTGGCTGCGTCACCGCCAGCCAAGTCAAAGTTGCGATGCCAATCTGGACCCAAAGCGGCGCCCCGTTTGCTCTGCTGCTGCAGTTGCTCCTCCTCGCTGTAGCGCATGCGTTTGATGGCCGTTGGGACAGCTGCCGCTCCTAGTTCTTCTCCAGTCTCTGATTTGGCTAATTGAAAGAACTCGGCGGCGCCGGGATCTACAAATGTGGCAGATATGTGAGCATCCTTGATGACCCAATGCACATTGACATCATGCAACTCATGCGCCAATTCGCTGGCAATGCCACCGTTGCCCAGGATCAACACATCTTTAGCGCTAGCTAGGCGCCGTTGCAACTCGAGTACCGAGTCCGTATCGCGTATGCCAATAATTCGCTCCTCACACTTCGCAGCGTTAAACAACTTTGGTGCTCCGCCAGTGCATAAGCAAATGTAGCGGTACTTAATGATTACTCCAGTCTTGGTGCGTGCCCAGTGTTCGCTGCTGTTTATGTGCACCAGTTGATCCACAATTGTTGTAATGCCAGCGCTTAGGTCGGTCACATTTGTCTCTCGCACATCGAATTTATGTAAATAGCGGGCAACGGGCACAAGATTCGTGACACTCTTTACAATGCTGGATTCGGTGAGCAGCAAAATCGACGCATTGGATGCACAAATCGCCAAGGCTTCAGCGCAGGAGACGCCAGCAATGCCGCCGCCGACAACAAGAAATGTGCACTCGCGAGACATCGAAAAAAATGACTAATCGGCCGAGAGTGAAAAACAAAAACAGCTGAGTTAACAGCTGATAAGTTTAAAACATAACCTCAAAAGTAATTGATATCAAAATGCTCTATTTGTAATTGATTTTTCTTTACTTTTTCTGCTCTTCCTTTTTGCCATAATATTCAGCATAATCGTATTCCCGGAAAGGCACATCATAGGTTATCAGACCGCAATCACGCGCTTGCTCCACGGCAACCGTCAAGCGCAAATGACTTTTTTGACAAAGACCGGTCTTGGAGTAGCTCAGCACTTGGCCACTGTATGGGGAGATGAACTGCTGAAGCAGCTCTGTATTGCGGTAGTCCAGCACTAAGTACTCATCGCGGCATATGGGGCACGGATTGCCCGTGGAGATTTTTCCCTGACGTATGCATTGTTTGCGCGTCTTCCGCGGCGCATACATTCCTTTGTGATTGCGGCTAAAATGAAAAATATCTCGTTTAAATCAATAGGACTCTGTATCTAGAATTTCTTACCGATACTGTGTCCACACATGCTCTTCGCCATAGGTTGTTTTGTAGGCGTCGCTCTTCAAGTACCGTATAGAAGTTTCCACTGGTATTACCTTTGTCCGATCCTTTCCATCAGGAGCAGTATCTGCTTCCGCCTCTTTTTCCTCCTCGTTGACGGAAGACTCTTCAGTTTCAGCTTTACATCTCAGTGCGCTTGCAGTGTGTATGGCGACACGTCCATTGCGTGTAATTTGCACCAAGTTGTTATAGATGCCGCGGGCTAAGGGCAACATTTTTATTCAATAATTAAAAATTATTTTGTTAACTGAATCTCTTGCAGACGACGACGTAACAGCCAGCTGGTCGTGTTTTCCTTACATTTGGTCACACTGAGACATGTCTGACATAATGCTGGCTGCTATATGTATATTATCTATGTGTACTTCTATCGATAACTACGATGCAAGCCAAGTAATATATTTTGTTATTTTTTGAAGCGAATTTTTTGTCAAAATGTAATCTGTATTATTGTATAAATATTTTGAGGTAAAGAAAAAGAATCCTTGCACACAACATCAAGACTACGGCTCCACCGTCGTGGAATTCAAGCGTGAGTATTCAAATGGCGGCTGGCAAGCAAAATATAACGGTAAAAGCTGACCACCTACACTCATGCACGCAAATACAAACACAAGTGAAGGCAGGGTCATGAATGAAAAGCTGCCTTATGCTGGCATTTTTTTAGTTGCTGTCGGAATTTACTAGTGCAAAGTAGCCTCTGCAGTTGCAGACGGAGTCGTTGTCGTCGCCTTTGTCGGTTTTCCGGATTGTGTGTGTGCTCACGCCTGTGACAACATAGAATCACGTGCATAAAAACAGCATTTATTTACTTTTTAGTTGTAGTACGAGGAGTAGGTGTCGCTGACGTATGTAGCTTCTCTCTGCTGCTGTTGTAATTCATGGCGTGCGTCCTTGTGTTTGTATATGTGTGAGTGAGTGTGCGTGCGTGTATGCGTGTTTGTTACTGTTCTATATGCATATAAAAAACGTAGTAGTTTGATTCTTATTTTAATCAATACACATATTACTAGACGGTTCATTTAAATTTAATTGTTTCGAGCCATAAAAGAAACCCACCCACATGTTTGCTCCTCCTTGCAGCCGTTGCCGCTAGTAATAACAACAACAACAACAAAAACAGCAACAACGCTGTTTTTTTTGCCCTCTACTGCCACCTGCTGCCAACAACAAAAACAAACGCACAAAAGGTGAGTCAAACAAATGTTCGTAGTAAAATATATGAGTGAAAGCTTTTTGTTCGTCTTTTTGGGCTTGTTTTTATTAATAGTACTTAATGGCAGTGCAAAAGTATGCAAAAGCAAAGCCATGAAAAACTTCTTATCAATTGCAAAAAAACAACAACAATAAAACTATAAATACGCTAAACCGCCGACTTTGAAAAGAGGCGCGCAATTTACACAGAGAGAGCGAGAGAGGCAAAGGCAACGTGAGATTTTCCTACAAAACTTTCGAGTGACTTTTCGCGCATTTCGTGTAATAAATTGTGTTTCCTTCTTCGTTGCCACAACACAAAAATCGTCGTTACGTTGTGCTAAATTAGTACCTGTTGGCTGTGCGGCCCCTTTTTTTATGCCCTAAACTTACACATACACACATTCTGCTAACGAAAACAAACAGGCCAAAAGTGTATCAACTAGGCAGATACCCTGGGCTATAATCGCAAAACCAATTCTAATGAGAGCGAGCGAGAGCAATAGCTGTTAGCGGTGGACAGTTTATTGACGACTGGGGCTTCAAAAGGAATTTCTGTTCGATAATTTGAAATGATTTTAACTTATTGATAGCTTATCACAACATTGTTAAATGATTAGCCTATATTTAGATATTTACGCCTTTACTATATTTAATCGCTCTGTAAACATGACTTGTGTCTCTCATACTAATCTCTTTGATAAGCGTCCAAAAGCTATTTATCGAACTTTATGGGAATTTTTAGTTGAACATACCGCAATTGTTAGGGTTGGCAGGATATATTCGAATTCTAGAAGGCAGCAGAGCTGTCGCTATTGTCGCCGTCGCTAACATTTTCATGTCGACGGTTCCATATTCATTTTCCTTTTCCCTGTTTTTTTTTTTTTTTTTTTTTTTTGGGTTCGCCTTTCAGACGTCTTAGTTTGCTTCGCACCAACCACATCGCATTTATTTTTGAAATTTGAATCATAATTTGTTTTTGTTGCTTTCTTATTTTTGGCCGTCAAACGGAACGGAAATGTTTGCCATTTGTGGGGCGTTACTAGCCATCAGATTATGGGTTTTGTTTTCATGACCTTTGTGGGAGGCGGGGCGAAGTTCACCTCTAGGGTTTTGATAATCATTAGTAAAAACGTAAAGCCCACGCGAGCCTGTCAATTCATGCTTCTGGTTATTCTGGTCAGCGTGGGCGATTTATCAATAGCCAACGTTGTGCTCTGCCTGCCAGTTTTAATTAATGCGTTTTCACTTTCCCACTCCCACAAAAATACACCAAATATGACAGTTCCATAAGTGTCGAGCTCAAGTTCGACGTTTCCTGTCCCAACAAGCGCAATCATTAGCGCAATTTATATATTATTTATTTATAAGCATTAGCAAGGAAATTGTTTTGTCAATACGCAACATAATAATATCTTATATTAATTCGGGGTATTTGGAGCACTCGTTATTGTAGTTACATTTCAGATTAAGTGTATGGCATTAGGTGACCTCTAATGCATAAATAATACTTGGTTAGCTAGTGTGAATAATTTGAATGCTACCACGCACAGTTTAGCTGCTCACAATAAAAGAGGATAGTAAGGACTACAAGGGGGCGTCTTGATGACAGCATTGGAAGCCAAAGGAAAGTAGCAGGTGCTTCATTTACACGTCGATCCATAAAAATTCTACTACGAATATTTGTATTAACAATCGCGCCAAAGGAACGATTCAATTGTTGTGGCTTAGTTCAATAGAAGCGACAACTTCATATCAAGAACAATAAGCTTTTTATACCCGCTACCCATAGGGTAGAAGGGTATTATAACTTTGTGCCGGCAGGAAATGTATGTAACAGGTAGAAGGAGGCATCTCCGACCCTATAAAGTATATATATTCTTGATCAGCGTCAACAGCCGAGACGATATAGCCATGTCCGTCTGTCCGTCTGTGTGTCTGTCCGTCCGTCCGTATGAAACACTGGATCTCAGAGACTATAAGAGATAGAGCTATAATTTTTTTTTCGACAGCATTTGTTATGTTTGCACGCAGATCAAGTTTATTTCAAATTTTTGCCACGCCCACTTCCGCCCCCGCGAATCAAAAAAATCGAATAACAAGCGTAATTTTAAAGCTAGAGTTACGAATTTTGGTATATACAATAATTACTATAGTAGTTATGATTCCTGAAAATTTGGTTGCGATCAGCTAAAAATTGTGGAAGTTATTAAAGAAATACTTTTGTATGGGCAAAAACGCCTACTTACTAGGGCTCTTAGTTGCTTTGGCCGACAATCTGGTACATTGTGCCGTCTATGGTATATTTTAAATGGTGTGCTGTATCGATATACCAAACATACCATTTGGTATATTTTTAGTATTTTTTTTAGTATTTTCGGTATATTTTGAAAATAATACCGCAATATTTTGCACTTATTAAAAATGGGTAGCGGGTATCTCACAGTCCAGCACACTCGACTGTAAATTTCTTACTTGTTCTTTTTAATTAGATTGTAAGTTATTAACTATTAACAGCATTTAAGTGGTTTCATTCAATTAGACAACTTTAATTTTATGACCATACTTAATTGACTTTTTTAGTTAAGTGGAAAATGTAAGAACAGCAACGACACTTTACACTTCTAGCTGCACTAATAAATTATTTGATAAATACAAATGTGAATGCGATAGATTTTACAACGATTTTGTAGGACTTACGTTTTAATTTGAAGTTAATGGTAATTTATTTTAAATACTCATTTTATTTTGTAATCAATTATTAATACACTAATAATAATTAAGAACATACACAGTATTTAGTTCTAAATATTGCTTAGATTCACACTAAATTAAATCTTTTCATGCCTTTCTGATGTAGAGCACTCATACAAGTAGAATTTCTGGTTCTTGTAAACCATTTGGAATTACTTCGTAAGCACCAATCAAAATGATTTACCACACACATACATGCGCATTGTCCCAAAATAGGGCATACAGAGAAACGAACACCTGTAGCAGTCAACACGTCATTAATATCCAATTTGTGTCATATATAGTTTGCTCTCTCTAACTTACATTCCTCCGATATAAATTTGAGCCGAGCTTAATTGAAATCAATATGATGGCAATTACTCTAACCGATTCCACCGAAATGAATCTTCGGCAGTAAGTAAACACAGTATAGTTTACATTTCTATTTTATATTACCCAATTACAAATAATAGTATCCCATTTACATACATATATTACGGGACTTTCGTGTTGAAGCTAATTTGTCATGAAAATAACGAAAGAAAAACGTATTTTTTTGAAAGTTGCACCTAAATATAAATACCCTGCAGTCAGATCTTAAGTAATGAAATAAAATTACTATTATATTTTACATGTTATTTAATTATGCCGAATGTATTGCTAATTTATTTATAGTTAAGTTGAACTTAAATACTTCCTTTAATGTTATGTGTTTAGTAATAACAGTTTCCTTAACCAAATTTATATTACCCTACTATCAATTTTCTTTATGAAGTAGTAGGGGCAATAAAAATTCCACTGACATTCGATGTAACAAAAAAAAAATGAAAATAAACTGGAAAAAATGTACAAATACAACCCGTTGAATTAACCTACCTCAAAGATAGCGTTCACAACAATTTAAATAGCAATTTGCCTAATTAAGGCACCTTTAAACCGCACCCCCAACAACTGACAACTCACTCGCTCGAGTCGTAGTCGCTCGCAGTCCACATTTCCCATTGGGAATTGTGGAAGCCCCAAAATATTGCGTGACACAGTCACAGGCAGGCAGGACATCAGGATAAATGTGATGTCGGGGGTCACCAATGCAGGCCACGTAATGACATCAACATGTGCAGAGGTCAATGGTTGGGAGCTGTTGAGCTGATGGTCACCTGTTTCAGTCTGTTTCTTACTTTGTTTGTTGGTTTGATAGTGAACAACTTTCGAGTCGAGTGTCGAGAAGTGCAGCTCCTGTAAATTTAACAGCTCTTAAATATTTCACGCCCACTTGGTGGCTGCTTTAGTTCCCATCTATCTGTTGAATTATGCAAATCCAGAGCAGCTGACACTTTCCCAGGTCCTCGACGCGGATTGACATTGAAAACAACGTTGGCAGTCAGGGCCAGTCCACAAGACGTTCAAGTTCAGCTCAAAACTGTCCTCTACTACCATTTTGTGTTTTATAATACCCCATACATTCTTAACAGACAATGACGGGCAAAAGCGATAAGGAAATACTAGCCAACTCCATGTATGAGGATGATCCCAATGGCAATTCAGCACCAGCAACGATAAATCAGGTGTCGGGCCAACCGGCGGCACAAGAAGCGGCAACTGGGGGCGCAACCACTATTCCGGCAGCGACTTCACCACGTTGGGGACCCCAAAATAAAGGTGCCCAGGAACTGGCCTCACTATATAGTCCAGGTGCGCTAAAGCAATATTTACTTCACAAATTAAATCTCCGAATACGTATTATATTTGTGTGTGGATACAACAATATGAACAATCGTCGAACAATTTGCACTTTGCATATCAGAGAATGTTTATTTGTGTCATTTTAGAACATATTTCCGTCCATTCATAATGTAAGGGAAGTACCGATAATACGAACCATTATTAATTAGTATTTGGTATTAACGGAAAGTAGTATTAATGAATTTATCTAGTAGCGAACATGTAGATAATGGAGTGAAATACTCTTCTTTTTTAAGAGTAAATTGATATTGACAATAATTTTAATTCAATTGTTGTGTACTAACTAATACTAATACCTTCTTCAATGAAAATAACTGATTGCAACCACATATTTTATCACGTTATCTCATAAAGCTAAATTTTATTTAACAGGTAAACGCGCACAGGAAATAATTTGTGTTTTCACCTGCATCGGTTTGATGATCATCAATTTGGCACTGATTGTCAAACACTTTCGCTGGGAGCGCATTAGTATGGCTTTCATCTCTGCATTGTGTGGTGTTATTACAGCAGACTTTGCCTCTGGCTTGGTGCATTGGGCAGCGGATACTTGGGGCTCTGTGGATCTACCATTGATCGGAAAAGTAAGCATTGCATATTTGTTGATATTCATTGATTGCTAACTCTCGTTGTTTTAGAACTTTTTGCGCCCATTTCGCGAACACCACTTGGATCCCACGTCGATAACACGGCACGATTTTATAGAGACCAATGGTGATAACTTTATGGTGGGTATACCGATTCTTGGCTACTTGGCACATTACTTCTACTTCAAGTCGCCTTGCGAAATACAACAGAATTTTGGCTGGATTTCTTATGTATTTCTATGTTCCATATTTGTGGTTATGACGAACCAGGTGAGCATAATTGAAATTTTTAGAGAAGCATTTGATTACATTTCTGTTGCCTTGCCTTAGATACACAAGTGGTCGCACACTTATTGGGGATTGCCCCGATGGGTGCAGTTGTTGCAGAGCTGTCACATAATTCTACCACGAAAACATCATCGTATCCATCATGTAGCGCCACATGAGACGTACTTTTGCATTACTACTGGCTGGCTAAATTGGCCTCTGGAGAAGCTTAGGTAAGTCCTAAAATAATATAAATCGATAGAAACTAATAATTTTCAACCTATAGATTCTGGTCAACCTTCGAGTTTATTATTGAGCGTGTCACAGGCCTGAAACCACGCGACGATGACATGAAATGGGCCAAGAAACTCACATAGCTATTTTGTTCAGCGACTGTAAATAGAACATGGACCAAGCAAGGTTAACAGAGCTTGCTAATTAACAAAAACCAAAGGCAACAACGAAAGTCACTCGTATCAATCAATTATAATTATATTATTTGCATAACAAAAGTCTTGAACATATTGTATGTAAGGTTAAATTATTTTAAAAGCATCAAATTACATAGTTCTTAGTTGAAGTTTGTTAAAATTACTCTTAATATGTGTCATTTTATTTTATTTTAAGTAAATTTGTTTGACTATTGTTTATCTATTTCTTGTCCTTAATCAACATTCATTGATCTCGCTATTAATATTAGAATACCTACACGAGTGAGCCTTATATATATAATATATGTACAATTTGCACTGGCACGAGCTTGTTACAAATGTTGAAAACTTTTTTAAAACTTTACAATGCCATAATTACTATATACTTGATAAAGAAGCTTAAGTAGCAACAATTTTGATACCAAGTCCTATAAACAAAAACGACGTTTTCAAAACATTTCAAAAGCTTTAAAGGCTATAAAGATAAATTTATTTATACATATATATTCATACTTACCTATATATAAATATATATTTATAAATATGTTAGGCGCTGAATGCAATCATGAAAGTGACTTACAATTTTGCCTTATTACATACAAACCATTTATACGTGTATAATTGTAATAATATCAAAGACAAACAGAAATATAACAGAGAATTTTTAAGGAGCAATGCAACGATTTTAGTACGCACATTTTTTAACAATTTAGTGGCATAGTTTATATGTACCTAGTGTTAAATGAAATCAGTAAATCTTTAATCTCTTTGCTATGGCTAAGCTGCTGAATTTATACTTTATGTAAACAATAAACTCTTTTTTTATACATGCGTACATATAAAACATTGAGTGCTAGAACATATTTTGCATAAAAGAAATAATTTCTAAGAGAGCAATATTAATTGTGATTAAAAATACGAAGAAAGCTGATTTTATTGTGTATCTTACTTTTCTTTCAAATATTTTATAAACAATTCCGGAGTATGAAATGTGATGTGTTTTACTTATACATATATTCTTGCCGTCGAGGTGTTAGCTTTTTCTCATTTTCCAATAGGTAATAGCAATTTTTATTTCATTCCTTATAATTTTTTTAAATTTATGCAGCGTACCCATATTTTTTTTAAAAATTTGAGCTAATTCCGATTAATAATAGTTGACATTCTATGAACAAATTAAGAGTAAGTAATTAGGAGTCATTATTTATCTTGTGTAATTCAAGTTATGTTTGATGTGTCAAAATTCCGTAAAGTTGTAAAACGAGAAATGGAATCCCAACCATATTACTTTCAGATGTATTAGTTGCCATAATTCCCTAAAGTTCAAAATACGACCACCTTATAGTGATATCAATTTATCAAAAGATGATTTTCTTGATTTTTGTATATTTAGGCTTTAGAAATAAAAGTTAAATGGGACCGATGTCAATTGAACGAAATTAAATTAAGAAAAATTGGCTTGGAGTGTATAAGAGATTTAATATTCCCACTCCGCGAAAGGGGATTTTATATTGCAAAATTTTATTGATAAAGGTTTATGTTTTGCAATTTCCACATAATTGTACTAACTTTTGTTTTGTTTTTTTTTTTTTTTTTTAAATCTAGCTATTTTTTCTCAGCAGAATACGTCAGCACTAGTGCGCATTAAGTTCTTTCGAAAATAATAATCTGTGGATGTAATAATGTTGTATTTTGTACATCTACAATTTGATATAAATTAATAAGAAGTACAATTCATAATTGAGAAAGTATAATAATAATATAATACTCTGATTACAAAGTGAGTTCTTTCAAAAGTATATCAATATTAAAAGAAAACATATTATTATGTTTTAAATAAAAATATATATTTTTTACTATTAGATACCTTAGATATAAAATAATTTTTTTTTAATTGCTTTCTTTTTATGTCTTCTGTTTAATCTCATTTAATTTGGCCTCACGAGCAGTTTCTCGATCTCTACGCTTCTTTTGGACTTTCTCTCGGGCCCTTGTCCACTTCTCAATGTTCTGCTGTGTATAGGCCTCTCTCATTAGTTCCTTTTCCCTGTACTTGGCTTGCTGTCGACGCAGTGCAGCCTCGTTATGTAAAAAAATCGGTCGACATCTGTAGCGCATCCAACCTTTGAGTGTGGATCTATGATTCTTTTCGTGTTTTGGGACTTCTTCATGAGACAATGATGAAGAGTCACCTTTCGAATATTTATTACTGGGTGTTTCTTCTTTTTCCTCATCCACGGGTCGATCCTTGTCCCGACGTCCCAGCTTCCAATAATAACATATGAGTATAATGGCAACAATAATACCAATATATATACAAATAAGCAATATTTTTTGCCACAACTTAAAATTAAACGACTTAGATGGGAATGCTATTGATTGGTTTGAATGTACTGCGGCCACTTCCAGCTCCAACAAGTGTTTCAGCTTGTTGCAATCATAGACGGTCATCTCTGGCACATCTTTGTAGTATGCTGGTGTGTCATCATGCCACCAAGCGGCCCAAGTGTTTGTGGCTTCTTTGGCAAATAGATCCCTGCAATGTTTGCATACTTTGTTCATCCAGAGTTGACATTCTGTGCTGTTAATGTTCGTCTTGCAAATAGGATTCATGTCGAAAGCAAGCGGAAATGGCCGGGCACATTGTAAAAATATAATCTTGACATACTTTTCATAGAAGCCGTTTAATATTTACTCTTAAATTGGATTTTTAAATAATATTACCTTTTTAATATATGCAGTTATATAATTTATAATAGTACTTTAAAAGTTATATGTATATGCCTAAAGACAGTTTATGTATTTAAAATAAAAAATAACATATATAAACGTTTTTTGGTACTATGCGGTGCACTGAGTAGAAAGTCGATAAAGTGGCTATCGATAATTTTGTACCAATTCACAAAACTGTATTGCACTGTGCACTGCTTGATCGCAATGCAAGCAGTGCTCGTTTAACTCACAGTTTTTCGATGGAATAAAACTGTTTTGTTATTTTCAAATTCAAATAAAATATTTGTTTTTTTTTTCATTTTAAATATAATATTATCCTAACAATTAAATATATGATTATTATCGTTTAAGCGACGCTGCAACCGTGAATAGCAATAACAAGAGGCCGGTAAATTAATCACCAAGGGCAACGAATGGTCACAACAAATGTGTTTGTAATTTACTTTTGTCTTAATATTGAAATTTGTAAGAAAATGAGTGCTAAAGATTCAGAGCTGAGATCTGCTGCTAACTCTGAAATGGCGGTGGCAACAGCTCCACCTCCGCCACCAACAGCAGCCGGAAGACCGCCAACTTCGCAACTCTTTTCGGTAAGTGGAAAATCAGACCCAAAAGCTCCATAGAAAAAAGAAGCTGTTCTATTCGTAGCGTGGTAACTTGGTCAGTAGTCGAACTGGCGGGGACAAGACAGCACTGGCCAGACCCTCAACAGCAGTGCGAGCCGTGGGCTATGCAGCTAGCACCAGCGGCTCAGCAGGTCAGCGATTTGATCAGTTCTTTCTGGAGAAGGTCAAGCAGCAGACGCTTTCATCGGCCAATGCCGCTGTCGATGCAGCCAAGGAGGTGAAGTGAGTGGAATGTTAATTTACAGTTAATATTGGTTATGTGCAATATTTTTAATTTCTGAAGACTATTATATATACATATTATGTATATGTAATTAAAACTCTCTTGGTCGGACACTCAAACCAAAGCGGATTTCAAGGCGACAAATTTCAGTTAGATTTATGTATATCATAGAAAAGATAAGTCTTAGGGTAAAATGAGTTAAAAGTTTTTTCACGAGGGAGGACAAAACTATGTGTATGTGGGTATAATTATTCTACCCTTGAAGCATATACTTGTTAATAACTTAGTTTTTAATAATCAAAACAATTATGTATGTAATTGCGTTTTAGTTCAGTGGAGTCTTCATAGAAATAAAGAAATGTAAATAAGCAGTACCCTATATTTTCCAAAGCCCCCAGATCAAGTACAAGAATATGGAGAGTAAAATTGTAAAGTTGCTGGAGTCATCAATTGTCCTGGCAGCGTGCAGTTCCTTGAATCGAGCTAATGGAACGGTGAATGCAGAAATAAAGTCCTCATTGGCCGAGGCTCTGAACAAGGCAAAGGATGCCTCCTCATTGGATCGAATACTTCATCACGAGCAGGATAAACAGGGCGAGAATGTATTTCACAATTTCGACTTGACCTATGCGGTAAGTAAATGTGGAAGGTTGCGTAGAATCCAATTGTGTTTAACTGCGTTCCATTGCAGGTGTTCTTCAATCTTGCAGAGCAATACGAGCACAATGATATGCATATTGAGGCACTGAATACTTACAACATTATGACCAAGAACAAGATGTTTCCGCATGTGAATCAACTCAAGTTAAATATGGGCAACATCTATTTGAAGATGGGCATGCACAAGAAGGCCATCAAAATGTATCGCATGGCACTCGATTCGGTGCCCAACACACTGAAGCAGCTGCGTCTGAAGATCACCGAGAATATTGGAGTACTGTTCGTTCGCATGGGACAGTTTGCTGATGCTGCCTCCAGTTTTGAGTTTATTATGTCGGAGCGTGCGGATATTCGAAGTGGCATCCACCTGTTGCTCTGCTACTACTCCATGGGGGATGTGGACAAAATCAAGAGCACATTTCGCAGCCTCTGCGATGTGCAGCCCGTAGAAACCGAACGTGACTTGGAGAACGAGAATAACATTATCCGACTTCAGCAACAGGCAGAGCAGGCGGGTCAGGCGGGTGGTGTGGTGGCTGAGGAGACGCATGCTGCTGAGGTGGCAATCATTGATGGGGATGGCAACAGTTCCTTTGTGCAGGTCAATGAGCCCAACAACAGCTCGGCCAATGCCAAGAAGAATCGCTATGTTTTGCAAGCCCTCAAGACCGACGAACTCGCAGTTTATACGAAGCAGCGTCGCAACTCGGAGAAGCGTTCGATTACCATGATTGTGGATTTGATTTCACCTTTAATCGAAGAGAACTACAATGATGGTGAGCTTATGCGAATTCTTTGTAACTGTTTGACACTTTTTCTCAGGTTACAACTGGTGCATTGAGGTCATAAGGACCTCGAATCTGTCGTGGCTCGCAAACGAGCTGGAGCTGAACAAAGCTTTGGTTTATCTGCGTCAGAACGATGTTAACCAGGCCATCGAAACCCTACAGATGTATGATCGCAAGAGTGAGAGCTCCATGACAGCCAGTGCGTTGACCAACCTCAGTTTCATCTATATTAATGTGAGTTACCATTGACATAAATTAAACAAACTTATCAAAAACTATAGCTTATGCAAAATAAGTAAAATAACTACAAAAGAAGCACAGCAAAGCATCTCAGAATTGCAATCAAGCATTTTTAAAGCAAAATTTTTGGAAATTTTGAAACTAAAAGTTGTCCAGTTTTGTTGTTGTTCAACAGAAATATTTCCTTCAGACAATAAATTGGTTGTTAAGCATTTTGGAAATGTCAGTCAATTAGCAGCTAACGATTCATTTAAAATGAAGATAATAAATAATTTAGCTCTGCGGTTCTAATGTATATCCAATTAAATTTGTATAAGAAATTTAAAGATGATTAGAATGCTTTAAGAACTTATCTTTTAAGGTCAACGAAAAAAGTGAAACCCCGTTGATTATAACAAACTTACTCTACTATGCTTTGAAAAAATAAGTTGTTTGGATACATTTTAAGTTAATTTTATGTAACTTTAGTAATTAAAAACTTTCGTTTGTTTTTTTGACAAATTTTCAATGGTTACGTCTATAAAAGTAATTTTAAAAATCTGTTAAATTCGTTCTAATATTTTTTGAATGATTAGTTTAGTCTTAAGACCTATAAAGTTATTTATGTCAAAAATCATGAAGGATTAGACCGAGTAATGGCATCAAAACGAATGTCCTTTTTAGAAAACTTTATCTAGTTTAAATTTTACAACTCACAAAATATTAATTGCTAGAATTGCATCTATGATCACCATCTGACATTATTATCGGCTTGTTGTGTTTTTTTTTAGCTGGGCAACCTGGAGATGGCAACACATTGCCTGAATCAGTTGCAAGAGATTGGAGCACTACAAACGAACGCATTGGCTCTGGTTAACGCCAGCATAGTCGACATGCAGAATCAGAATTATAGCTCGGCCAGGGAGCGTTTGCAGCGTGCCTTGGCAGTGGATCCAACTC
Organism: Drosophila kohkoa; assembly: GCA_019972355.1. Classification (NCBI taxonomy): domain Eukaryota; kingdom Metazoa; phylum Arthropoda; class Insecta; order Diptera; family Drosophilidae; genus Drosophila; species Drosophila kohkoa. The sequence goes on along the minus strand of BJEL01000003.1, from coordinate 1,947,996 downwards.
ATTTCGAAGCCAACTACAACTTGGGCTTGCTAGCGCTGCAGGAGCAGGACTTTGCGTTGGCCGAGGAGCAGTTTGAGCTGCTGAAGGCGCAATTAATGGAGCCCCATTCGGTGCAGCATAGCCATGTCTACTATCAGCTGGCCAAACTTCAAGAGCGGCGCTTGAGTAGCGCTTCCGCTGGGGGCTTTAAGAACAACGCTTCGCCAGCTGCACTCCAAGCTTATCTGCAAGTACTGGGCATATCAGCCGCTGATATTGATTCGCGGTTGTTTGAGAAGGTCGGCTCCATGTACGAACAGATACAGGATCACCAGGAGGCGAATCAGTATTACAACGAGGCGTATCGCATCAACATGAGTGACATTAATATTGCCAGCTCCATTGGTTCCTACTACATTAAGTTGCAGGCCACGGAGAAGGCGCTGTATTACTATGAGCGCGCTGTACTCGCCGATCCGAATGATCCCAATCTGATGCTGCGCATTGCCAGCTGCTTTCGGAACTCGTATCTGCCGCCAAAGCAGTATCTGGGCATGTTCGAGAAGATCTATGCGCGGTTTCCGGACAACTTGACGTGTGTGCGTGCCCTCATGCAGGTGACCAAGTCTTTGGGCATGAGCGAGCTGCATGAACGCTATGGCCAGGACTACGCTCGTCTGCATAAGCAGCAGCAGGAGCGACAGAACGAACAACGGTATCAGCAGCAACGATTATCTTCGGCCACCTCGGGCAGGGGAAGCAGTCGCCTTCGAAGTAAGTCGCCTCTTAGAAATATTTCTTGATCTCAATGCTGATATCCTGTTCTGAATACTCAGCTCTGAGGCCATCTAATGAGGAGCGTCTGGCAGAGAGCAATGATATCTCTACAAATCTCACGGCGAACAGTTCCACGGGCTACAATGGCGATCAGTTCCTACAGAGCGCTAACTCTTATTCGGGTAAGCCAGAAACTTCTTACAATTTGTGTTACTCAACTAACCATATCGCTTTATAGTAAAACAGCATGTGGATCCTCTGGGTCCTCCAGCTGAACGTCCTCGCACGGGAATGTACCGAGCTCAACAGAGCAATGACTCCGACGACGATGCGGAAATGAACGCCGAAAGTCTGTTGCCTATTTAATATTTTTAATTACTCCTTTACTACAGCAACTATATAGTAAATAAATAAATTACAATGCTACTTAAATGTACAATTATTTTCAAATACATTTAATGTTGTTTGAAATTCATCTTAATACTCAAGCAGTTGCACTGCTTAGCTTTGCTACAGCTTTGATGCTGTAAAGCAGATTTCGTTGCACTGCTTACACGCAAAAGTCGTATCTGAATTTTGGTTTATGATTTATTACGGATCAAAGGCAAATAATACATAATTTGTTGTTTATTTATAACCGGTTTACAATTTAAAATTATCAATATATATTTTTTTGTTTAAAATTTTACTGTACTGTCATTTACTTTACTACCAATACCTGCCTCAGTGTCGGTTTCTATAAGAATTTTCGCTCGTTCGTTTTCACCTATGCCACGCTCATTAGATTTACGCGATTGAGTACTATGTATGCATGGGTGTTCTATTGTTTAAAAACGCATATATGAATTAATTGATTTGTTTTCGTGAATTGTGTGTATGGTAAAAAGATTCCATTTAATAGATAAATTGGGGAATTTAAAGTAAATATAAGTGTAGGTCAGCCACATACATATACACAGACAGATTAATGTTTTTGATATTTTCGTCATTTCTCTTATTTTTTCTTCTCCCTTTCTCCTCCTCTCTTTCTATGAAGCGCGTTATAAATTTAGACGAAAGCAAAACAAAACGAAAGAGGTTTAAGAACCGTTACAAAATAGGCAATACACAAAAAAATGTCGAAAAGTTTTTAGTTTTTACAGTGCCTGCCAATTACAAAATCAATCTTACAACTCTCTCTGATTCAAACGCACTATCTACCCCACTGCCTTTTTGCCTTGCACACTCGTACTCATATTTATATATATGTATATCTTCTCAATCTCTATCCGCATCACTTCTCTTCTCAATGCTTTCATAATTCATTTAGAAGCTCATGTAGCCGCGCGAGGTGGAACGACGACGCGCGCACAGATACGAAATTAGAACGACGACTATCAATGCAGCTAGGGCAATGCCCACAGCAATGGGCACAACGTCGGAGGTCTCGGAGCTATCGCAATCGTGAACCGTCGAGAAACCGGTAGTGTTGGATGTGCGGAATGCCTCAACTTGCACATGGCTGACACTGATGTAGCCAATGGCGCCACTTCCGTCAATTGTCTCCGACATGTTGAACTGCTGGGCGCGAGTGCAGTGATAGGACATCTTCTCGGGCGTCTTGAAGTCCGTGTTCTGGCTCACATGAATCAACTGAATAGTTTGATTCTCTGCAAAGTGCGATTGTATAATTACCACAAATAATCTATAAGAAAATAAGTATCAGCTAATTACCCTTTGCATCAGGGAAATCGTCAGAAGGCACCGTCATGTCAACCTTGAGCAAAGTGAGGGCAACAGTTTGATTCTTCTTCTCCAATTGCAATACCAAAATTTGTGGAGAGGCATCGGGACCCCAATGGAGTTGCATGGACTGAGTGGTCTGGCTGTCGCAATAGCAGTGATCCATTGAGGCACGGCTGGGGATGTTGTACAATCCTTGGGTCTTGTTGCCGCCTGAAGAAGAATTCAAGTTGATTACAGGTTTATTCAATAAAATTCATTCAATGCATGCACTCACTCTTCGTCTCGTAGGTAAAGTTCAATTGAGCGGCCATGGTGAGCATAATGCATGAGCAGTTCCATGTGCCCACCGCTGGAGGGGCTGGCTGTGGTTTGGGGGTGGTGGTCGTCACTGGTGCTGCGGTCGTTGTGTTCGGAGCCGAAGTACTAGTAGATGGCGGTGCAACAGTTGTGGTTGTTGTTGTTGTTGTAGTAGTAGGTAAAGGTTCAACAGTTGTGGACGTTTTAGTCGTTTTTGGCGTGATAGTTGTCTCGGGCGCAATTGTTTCTTTTGCGTTATCATTCGCCACGGGGAGATCAGCATTCTTCAGGCTAAAAGACTGCGATTGCGAAAAGACTGCAACAAAAGAGAGTATACAATTAAATATTTGAACTTTTTATCTATGTCAATAACTACTTGACTTTGTGTTTAAGTAAATGAGCTTAAACCAAACCATCTGGTTATTTATCTGGTTGTTACACTCAGTCTTTATATACACTAATATATGTTTAAGTATGTATACATTTCACACAAAAATCAAAACGCAAAAAAAAAACCTAAGCTTACACGAGTTTCTATTGTCTGTGCCATATGTACGAATTTAATATAATTATCGTGTTCCAATGAAATATATTTTTCCGCTTTGTATCTATCGCTCTTTCCCTCTCCATTCCCTTCTCTGGCTATCGAGAATCCGAGTCGCCGTTGTCGATCGGTCCGCGGTTGAGTCATTACGTACTGTAAATATTTGCACATTCGACAACTGATAACCAAATAACCAGAAAGCGCTGAACAATGAACATGGGTGAAAGAGCGTGGGGAGAGGGCAATAATTGACGCATATTAAAAAGGAAAATCGGTCATTAAGATAACGAAGAAAAGGCTTCAAAGTAGACTTGAGATGCAGATGCAAAAGTGAAGAAGCTGCATAAATCACATGATTCATTAAAGCGACAAACAACCAAATGAAAGATTCATTCACTCTTTGCACTCGAGCTCGGACTATTTCCGAGCGATAAGAAACAATTGCAATCTGAAATACGCCCCACAGTCAAAAAATACTCTTCTTTCAATGGAATGCAGTCTGTTTGTTTTGTTGTGCTTTGAGTTTGTTGATCAGAATAGATTTTTTTTTTTACCTATGTAGTAAAAGTTTTGCAACGCAACCATTTTTGATTATGACTCAACGCGACTTAATTATATGCTAAGCTTTTGTTGTTGCCAGAGCTTGTGTATTATTCTCGTTTCTGGACTCTGCACCTATCATCGGACACTGTCTCTCTCTCTCTCTTTTTCCCAGAAACACATACAGACAATAGTTTGCGGTTTAACTAAAACACGCCTCTCTCCACCCTCCGTTCTAGTTCAATGCTACTGCAACACGGCCCAGAGAGATGACCTTTAAATGCAAGTTTAACAGCAAATAACAAATAACCAGACAGACTTACAGACTGCGAACAGGGAAAGAAACTGACAACTACTACAACAACAATTTCCAGGCGTCACAAAGAATTTTCTGGGAAAATGCAGAAAGCTAATAAGATTTATTTGGCTTTTGCATGCAAGAGTAGTGTGTGAAGCAAGCGTCTAATTAAAGTTAGTGCTCAGTAAGTGCTGCCAATCTACAAGATTTGCAGTGCAAGTGCTGCCAATCTTGATCAATATAACAGGAGTTACAATTTGAATGTTTAGTCATGTACGCTAATTAAAGAGAATTGTGTAATGACGCATTGATTTCTGAACTGACTTCAGTAGGTCAATTTTTTAGTGTTTCGCTCGTAGAGCAATAACAATTATTCATACGTTTGACAGATTTATATATGAACATAATGGGATATAAATACATAGTGAAGTGTAACGAATCTTATCAGCAGTATTGTGATTTTCCACAGCAAAACAAGTACAAATGAACTCTTAATATATAACGATTACATATTAAGAAATGCACCACAAATTGGCGTCTTTGTTTGTCGAAAGATCGCAAATATTTACAAATCAATTATTTTGCCTTAAACAATCTATGTGCAGCTTTGGGAATTAATTGTAAACTGATCTGATCTGAAAATGTCATATGTTATTGTTTAGTTGCATGCGACATGAGGGCTACATTTAGACTTAGAAACAAACTAACCACTAAACATTAATACTTCTTTGTTTTGGGGGATTTTTAATTAAATCAGCGGGGAATTATTAAATAAGCTCTTGGGTAACAGATAGGAGAAAGAAAAATAAGTGTAAGAGGAAATTACTCTCGAAATGCAAATAAATTGGAATAAAGCGTTGTTGTTAAGCAAATAAATTTATTGTAGTTAATGCCGAAGCACAAACGAGCGAAAATAACGCAAAGAATAAAGTGAAGAGAGCAAGAAGGCATGTGAGAAATTGAATATGCCTGCATGTAATAGTAAGAGTAGAAAATATTCATATGTATTTGTAATGCAGCTGAAAGGGGACAGAGGCGTAGAGCGGGGCGTATGCGGGATGCTGCCGGCAGAACAAACAAGCAACAAGAGACCCAGAGGCGAATACGAAGAAAATCAAATTACTTTATCTGTCATTGCTCTATGCAGGTAGAACAATAAAAACATTTGTTGGCTAGTAATATCTAAGTACATAATCAACATACATATATAAGTGCGTATCAGAACGCATCCATATGTATGCATGCACGAAGAGTGAGGGAGGCAGAGTTGCAGCCGCAGTGGGCTGACTGCAATTTGACTTGTCTTTGCTGCTGGAACGGTACTAAGCCACCATCTTGTTATTAGATTTTACGTTTGCGCCGTGTCCTACAGAACTTAAGCTACCGCAAAGTGTCACAATAAAACCACATAAATGTCAATGCACCGCAGAAAATGGTGAAATATCTCTATACCCGCACATATGCATAAGTGCAAAATATATTAATTATTTTATATGTGATTTAGTTGTTTTTTTAACAGCCCTTGCAGATAAAAACCACAAAAACAATCCATTGAACGGGTTACGTGTGTGCGAGCGAGAGACCAATATGGGAAGAATAAAAAAAAAATAAATTGCGATGAGCAAGCAAAAGTAAATTGAACAAAGGCTGTCCGCAACTTTTGCAATCGTCATACGAGTTGTGGACGAGGGGGAAACACACTGCAGTCGAGTAGTTAAAGTTTACTCACCAGAGCTGCTCAATAGGAGCAATGCAGTGCAGAATAGGATTTTATGTCTAAACATCTTGAATTTGACAATTGTCTAGCTTTCGGTTCGTGCACAGCGTATTCGTATTATATTAATTAATGATAGTTTAACAAAATTTTAACTCTTTTTAGCTGCTGTACGTCGGATATATCAGACGTATTTTTTTTTTTGCTGCTGTGAGCAGTCCACTTTTTTTATTGCGCACAACGAAAAATGAAATGACATTAAATAAAACTAGTGTTGGGTTGTTCGTCAGCTGTGAGAAACAGTGTGACCATGTGTTGAAATTCACAATATACTTTTCACTCCAAAATATACTTATTTCACAATTTATTATCTTGGTCACATTCCGTTGGTGATGGGTTAAATTCTGTAAAATCGATTAAAATTGGCGCGAGGTTCAAACGTGGTTTTCTATTTATATCTGCTACGCATGAGGTATAAGGGTATTTTAACTTTGTGCCTACAGGAAATGTGTGCAACACACAAGAGGTGGTATCGCAAACCCTATAAAGTATGTATATTCATGATCAAGCTAACCAGCCGAGACGATGTAGCCGAGATTAAGATATATCAAGTTTGTTTCAAATTTTAAATCGACAAAAATCTAACAACATGCGTAATATTGAAGCCAGATTTTTGTATACACAATATTAACTATAGTTTGTGATCAGATACAAATTTTCATAGTTATTTAAGAAATACTTTTGTATGGGCAATAACGCTTTGGCAGACAATTTGGTATATAATTATTTTAAAATTTTCGGTTTTTATTTCTTCCAACTTTATATGAAACTTGTAAAGCCAGACCCATTAAAAATCAAGTGCCGATACCATTCGAAATATATATTGATTATATACAATTTTTTACGCTGAAAGATAAAATGCATATGTATATTAAGAAATAACAACTTCAGGTTTATTGAATAATAGATTTCTCTTGTTTTTTTATTCACTCAGCCATATTAAATTAATTTGTATTTTATACATAGATATATTCATATAAAAATAATTCTTCATCATTGATCAGCTAAGTATTAAATATACTCATATAATAGATTTTACGCTACTAAACAACACCCTAACCTAAAACAAAGTATTGCATATATGAAAAATATATGCATACACATATCTATAATATGCAATTGTATATAATATATGTATATGTCTGTATATTAAAATATAGATAACCAACAAACTGACTGTACGTACTACGTACATATATATAGTACTTATAGCATAATGTTTTGAGCAAATCATCTGACTTTACATACATATCTTTTCACTTCGTTTCTGTTCACTTACTTCACTTCAATTCAATTCAAATCATTTCACTTCGCATAATCAAATACAAAAATAGATTGCAATTGTGTGTTTACATATTAAGCAACAATTTCCAAAATACCTACTTAAGATCTAGTAAAAAGGTATCAAAAAGTTCAAGGCAATAACAATTAAGTAAGCTTTGTATTTAGGCACTTAGCAGTTAGCAAGAGGGGGCTCTGATTATCATTGGAGGGAAAACCAGGTTTTGGGAGACAGTAAGCGAGTTAATGAAGGGAAGAGGGGACTGGAGGTGGAGTAGTTTTACGGTAGCTAAGCTTATTGCACCAGTTAATAGCCCGTTTCGGGCTCCTGTTTGAGTGTCATGCGACATGGCTCTGCAAATTATGAGAAAAAAGCAGGGATTAGTTTAAAAGGCCATCGATCGATAAGGTCAGAATTATTTACCCATTTTATAGCTGGGGGTCAGCAGCTCTGTGGCACGTATCTTGAGCGGCGTGCGGCGCAACATTTCATCAGCGCTGCTTCCCTCACTGCGATTGTATTCGTTGAGCGTGATATCCGCAGGATTGCGCATGCCCAGACTACCGGTGCCATCCACCGGTGAAGTGGGCATTCTTTGGTAGGGATGCACACGCTGGGGACTGTGCATGAGTTGGCTCTTGTGCTGCTGGATATTGCCATATTGTTGCCGTGCTACCACTGCGTCCATGTAGACGCTCTCCTGTGACTTAGGACTGCAGGCAGCACTGCTTAGTGGTGGCGTCACTGCAGCTGTCGGGGGCAGACCTGGGGTGATCGTGGTGGAGGTGGACGTGTTGCTACTGGCATAGGCACGGAATGTGTCCTCCGCATTGTTCGCCTCGATGAGCGCCTGAATGTGCTGCACATCCAGATCAAGGCCATGTGAACCGCTGGTTGCCGTTGCCAAGGTTTCGAGCGTGGAGCTCACCTGGCCACCATCTAAGTTGCCGGTATGCGTGGGACTCTGATAATCATTTGGCTGATTGGGGGGCGACAGTGGACAGTTGTCCGCCAGTTCACCTGATTTAAACAGACGCATATTACTATAAATCGTAAGAGTATGCGAGGCAATCTTATGCTTACCACCCAGCAACATCTCCTGCAGCAGGGAATCGATGTGTGCGACACCAAAGATTTTGGCGAATTGGATTTGTTCGATCATTTGCCAGGTGATCGATTGAAGCACCGGCAAAATTAGGAGGATCTCGCCAAAGCGACCACGTGACTCGTACTGTCGATCCGAAATGTAATCCTCTAGATTATTGAGTATCTGATGGCGCAGCGATTTGATACGATGTGGCTCGTTGAGACCCTTAGCATCTACAGTAAGTGATTAAAAGAGACAGAAACCAATTAGTATAGATTGACTCACAGAAATCTCTTTTAATACTTACTGGGATCAAAGAAGACCAGCGCCTTAATGCAGGCGAATTCTGTGTCATCGATGCCCACATCCTTCATCACAACTACCAGTTCATCAATGATGCGTGCACCAATTCGCGAAATGTCTAAATTGGGTGAGACATGTGGATCTGTTGAGGATTAAAACATAAATATACTTTAAATCACTAAAAATTAAAGTGGTTATTTACCTGGACAGTGCCTGGTGATGACACAGTTGTTGCTAAGTAGCAGTACATCTTTTAGATGCATCGAGCGACGTGACAGACCCAACAGTAGATGCTCTCCGGCATGGGCACGAAGAAGAGCTACCTGATCATCCAGTTGCAGTTCATTGAAGGCCGGAATCTGTTTGGCCCATTCGACGAGGGTGAGAAGCTGTTGTTTCATTGACTCGCAGACGTCATTGATGCTGGCAAACTGTTTGTTGGAGAGATCCTCATTGATGTTCGGTTCCATCGCAGCGCCAGCTTTCGACTGTCGCGACTCGTTCTCCGCCTTAACAAGAGAGACGACTGAGAGTCCATTGCCTGGATCGGGATCATCGTTGGAGGTACGACGGCAGCTGATGCGATCACGTTCATTCTGCACTGCCTCCTTCTTCATGCCCGCCTTGAAACATTTGCGCAGACGACAGTACCGACATTGATTGCGCTTATCCTTGTCCACAACACAGTTTCGCGAGAATCTACAAGAGAGATGAGTCTATTTTAAAAAGGGGGCTAAAAGAAGCGCTGCTAAAACACTCACCTGCAGGTATACTGATGATTTTTGCGGACACTGCGTCTGAAGAAACCTTTGCATCCATCACAGCTTGAGGCTCCATAGTGTTTACCTGTTGCGCGATCTCCGCAAATGGCGCAAACAGTTGGTGATTGTTGTTGCTGCTGCTGTTGTTGTTGTTGTTGTTGCTGCTGTTGCTGTTGGTTATTGCTGCCATTTCCGCTATTATTGTTTGGTGAGTACATATTGTTATTATTATTGTTATTGTTGTTGTTGCTGCTGCTGCTTGGATTGCTGTTGCCATTGCAGAGCGTAAAATTCTCGCTGCTCTGGTTGCTGCTGTTGCTGAGTCCCAAGCCGACGCCATTTGGACTCAGCGCGTGACCAATGGGAGATCCTGCAGGATGCCCCACGGGTAACGCTTCCGCATGCATAATATGACTTTCAGCCGATTCTGCATAAATAAAAGAACATTGATTAATATTTAATATTTGAATGTAGGTATATGATATAAAATATGGCTGTTTAATTAATAAACAAAGTGGTATTTATTACAATGTTTTATTCTAATATCCAGACGAGAATTAATTATTTTCTGTACGCATTTCTTATGAGCAGTTAAAGCTTTTCAGTTTTCAGTTTGAAAGCACTGTTTTACAGTTTGAGCAGCTCGTTAATTGTGTTCACAGTTGACTTGAGTCTCACTTTCTTCTCCACAACAGCCCCAAAATGAAAAATCTCAGCTGTTTGGCAAGCTTTTTTGCAGCTGCAATGCTTGCGAAATCACAATTATAATGAAATTAATTTTAGGCAACTAATTTTAATAAGCAAAAAAAAAAGAAAAAACTAAAAACATGAAAACGCGCAGTAAACAACAAAAATCAACACACACACACACACCATCACTTGAAGCTGAATTGCTGGCGCTGCTGTCCCGACGTCTACGTCGTCGTTGACGTCGCCTGACCGTTGCCTCCCCATCATTAACACGCCCACCACCTCCGTCGGCGCCTTTGCTGCTGCTGCTGCTGCCACGCAACAGAATGCTGCCAACATCGCGACTAGTAGGAATTTTAACTCTACCGGACTTGCGCACCATTTTAGTGCAACTGATTAATGAAAACACGAAGCGACGGCAACACAAAAATTTTTCACTGAGCGAACGAGCTGGCAGCCCGTGCACACGCCAAGCCTATGCTTTTGCTGCTGCTGTTCGTTGCTGTCAGCGTCGCTGTCCCATATCCATATCGTATGTTGTCTCTGCTTTGAGTCTACTGCGTCTCTGCTCATGTGTGTCATAGTGTGCGTTAATCGACGCTTAAATCAATTCACTGTGTTTGCATATATACACATCTTTTTGTTGGTGTATGTTGCTTGTGCTCTCTCTGTGCCTCTCAGAGAGGCCAAAACCAGACTTGGAGCAGAATTAAGTGCATACTCGCATATTCGTACACGTAATTTTAAACAAGCAACTCAGCGAGAGAGAGAGAGTCACACGCACATGCGCAAGCACGCACACCGTGGCAGAAATTCATTTGGAGACGAACGCAGGCAGAGAAACAAATGAGAAGGCAGACACACGTAAACAAATAAATAAATAAAAAGCCGGCTTTAAATTGAGCAGCCAAGTGTGAGTATGTGTATGTGTATGTAGGTATGTGAAGGCAAGAGATAGACCCAGAGAAATAGAACCAGAAATACACAAAGAAAAGCTGCTATAATAAACACGGCAACAACAATAATAAAAAATAGCCGAGTATTATTTTAATATATGCAAGACACTTAAGACAGTGGAAAAATATTAGTAAAAGTCTTGAAAATTATGAATATTGAAAAAATTATTGAAAGAATATAAATTATTGTAATTGCTAAATACTGAAATTATGGAGTTCATAAATCAATAGAAAATATTTGCAAATATTTTAATCGAGCAAGAGATTAGTAAACTTGAGTCGCATAATAAATTACAAAAATAACACTTGTCGTAAAACTAATCTGAAATAAGACGTCAAATGGAACTAATTGTTAAATACAGAAACTTGTTTATTTTATGTCCAATTTACGTTGAAAAATAATTTTTATCAGTGATTCACTTAATAATATAGCCCCAGCCTTTATTTGCGTATTTAATTAGCACTAATATATCTATTATACATTTGGTAATTACCGAGCAGACACTTTAACACATTAGTTAAACAAATTCACGCGCAAAGACACCTTTAATTAACACCCCGATCACACCCAACAAGGGCCACCCACAATTTATGGGCAGCACTAATATTAAGGATCAAAAATGCTGAACGTGGACCACGAATATTTTCGTTGTTGTGTGTGCGACTTTAGGGCGTCAAAACAATTTTTGGGGATTTTGTGCTTTTATTTAACCGAAAAAAGAAGAAAAAATGAGTGAACGTTTATCGTGTTGCCATAATTTACTTTAGTTTGCCATAAAGCCAGTTGGGCAATAAAACTCTCCCGCCGAGTATCTTTGTCTCAGTGTGCGAGTGAAGTTGCCTAGTTTCCAACTCGTCGCTGTTGTCAATTCTCGCTAGAGAATCACTGTATGGGACCATACATACATGCATATATATTATTTCTGCAGCGTCATCGTGAGAGTTCGGTTTTTTTTTGTTATGCCGCGTCACCGTTAGTTTTGCAAACAGAGAGTGAGAGAGAACTTGTTGTTTTTCTTGTTATTGCTGTCGATTCGTAATCTGAGATTAAAAATGTTCATTACCCGACGCATTAAATTTCCAATTTCAATTTCTATTTTGTTTGTGTTGATTTTGTTTAACACTTTTCCGCGAATGTAGTATTTTTGCCAATCTACACGGCCAAACTGTTAGCTCAAGTGCTCCTGATTAGTCCAACACGAGGTGTTCACACAAAATTTTATAGCATAGTACAAAATATTATTATTTTTATAATATTTAGTACACATGGAGCGGATGTATCCATTGCTGTGCAAAGTTAAGGTCCGCTCACGTTATTTACTTTATTCAATTTGTGGGCAGGTCGAGCCCCCGAAACATGTTGAGTTGAGAATTAAATATAGACTACGCACGCTCACGCACACAAATACGAATACGTATTTGAACTAGATACATAAACTAAATATGTATAAGGCGCGTGTGCGTCGTTTTTGCTAGTCGCATACCTCTATAGGCCTGACGATCTATTTATTTTTAATATATTCCAGCGGGCATTTTGAATAATGGACATTTTTATAGCAAGTATTTGCAGGCAGAAATAATCAGGAACATTTTAAGCAGTGCTGAGCTTTCAGTGAGTGCACTGCTTACCAAGATCGTTGTCAAATGTAAGCAGTGCATTTCTTATTGTGTGTAAGGGGCGAGTGAAGGGTATCATCGAGTCGAGCAGCACTGAACGCCCGCAATTAATCTTGATTTTCTCTTTCACTTCTGTGTCTATTTATATAATTATTTGTATGAATATGTAAATATTGTGTGTGAGTATGGAGTGATGACATATTTTTTTATGTTCTTTTAAGGTGTTTGCTAATGCATAAATTACAATTTGCCAAAAATCAACAACATTAATTTTTATAAAAATATACAAATTTAAACAAATATTTGCATCTGTTTATAGTGCAATCAAGTTATCGCAAAAAACTTGCACTCTCTGATTAGGATTAAGGTTTTAATTTGGCATTGCTGACTTTGGCAATAAGTTAGCACATGTTAAAATATCTACATACATATATGTTTGTTTTGGTCACATCAGATGAATACGAAAGAATTGTGTATATGTTTGTTTGGTTGTCTGAAAGCAAACCTTGTACGAACTACGCAAATTTGAGTTTATTTTTAGACGATTTGTTTTTGCTTTTCCTAAATATATTTTTGAATACAATATTCGAGAGGCAGACAACACAGAAGAGATATATTTTAAGTGACGTCTCTACAAACTACAAAAAAGCCGCACAACAGCATAAATTCAATATACAACTAAATAAATAAAGCACTCGCATTGACAAAATTTTCCACATTCATAACTTTCAATCGAAGGTTTAATCATTCATGTTTATCGTGTAATTACAAAGATACTTTTGTATAGATACGAAACGACAATGATGAAAATTAGTCATGGGCCAACATTTAACAATGAAAACTGATAATACGAAGCGTATTTAAATCATATCAGTTTTCAAATGATAGTAAATAGGAACATGCTCCGATGTAGGTGGAATCAGCAAATCAAATTAATGAAAGACACTTTTATGGAGACATAGGATTAAATATATATGGAAATACATGGGACTAATTAGGTATTTCTTTTGAAATTCTTGATTTTAATTCGAAATATTCTTGTGAAATACATTAGGAACTATAAATACGAGTATAAGTTTATTCCTTATCAGTACATTTGTCGTCACCGTCTCTTGGATCGAGCGATTATCATTTTTATTACGATAAATCTGAATTTTATAATTAAAAGTTGTCCACGGCTACTCTTTGGTATTCCATAAAAAGACAAGAACACTTTGACATTTACATAGCAGACATTATATGGATAGATACAACCAAATGATTGCTTAAGGTAGGACAACTCATTGAAGCAAATACAAGTATCGGTATTTAATGACTTCAATTAAAGTCTGGGTAATTAAGAAGCAAGTTTGACTGGATTCAGACGTTCTTGAGAGATAAAATATTAACATTTACACATATAGATTTAAATATTATATAATAAAAGTTACCGCATATCGGAATATAACTGACGATTAGGGAAATATTTAAAGTGGGACTGTATGACGATAATTATATGCTCAGAGAAATTACAAAATAATATAGAAGTGGAATGTGATTATATATTTAGATACCCTATGTCTATGTATGTATGTCCACTGATGTGTATAATATTATAGTATACAAATCAATTTCAACATAGGCTTCAATTATTGCTTAGTTTTCAGTTTATTGTGTTTCAGGCATAACAATGACAACAACTGGGGAATACAACTGACATCAACTATGTAATTTTATAGACACAATCTGGTCGGGCTTAACCCCTGTTACCCCCGCATATAACCCCAGCCAACTAATATAAAATAAGCTCTTATCGCTGCAGCCTGAAGCAATATTTTAATAACGTGCCTAATGGCATTGCTGATAACTGAGAGAGTAATCAACAAAGAGAGCGAGAGAGAGAGAGAGAGAGAGAGAGAGAGAGAGAGAGAGAGCGAGCGAGTGCGACGCAAATACTTAATTTAAAATCGAATCGCCTCAAAATATTGGGGCACAGAAATTGCACATGAATAATGGGCACGAACCGTTCTACTCTACGTATATTGGGTGTTTCGGTGGAAATTGTCAATCGCAATCGTCTCGCCGACGATTATAAAAAAAGTGAGTCAACGAGCGGCGCGATATCAAAACAAATAAAAAAAAATAGAAGCATTTTGTTGCTTTTGTTCAATTCATTTCGAATTGCGTGCCAAAGATCAAATTCATTGGGAATGCGTAACAAAGCAAAAGCAAAGGCAAAAGCAACAAAACAAGAAAAACGTTTCCAATTGCAAGGTGACGCCTAGACAAATCAATGCCCCTGCAACCTATTATCAGTTTGATTCGAGCTCCAGCTCGAAGCTCGTCATCCTTATCCTCATCATAGACTTACATATGTATAACGCCCCCACGACGCCGATGCATGATAATGATTGAATAGAGGAACAACAACAAAACATATAGAAACTGTCAAGGCCGATACTTTTGACATAATTCCGCATTTCAAAATGCGGATATCATATAATTTCAATCACAATAATTGTTGATTATTGTCTAAGGAAAAAGCGGCGACAAAATAAGTTAATTTCCATTAGCCGAAACACTTAAAGAGTTACTAAGTCTGGGCAGGGTTATGTGTGTAGTATTATTGGCCCATTAATTGCTAATTTGGTAATAATTTTTTAACTAGGCATTACATACTCAGTATCTTGTTGGGTCAACAAGCTAATTGGCGAATGAAAAACTATCGACAACGACGTGTTAATACTTAAGATGTCGCTTGCATAACTAATGAAGCGCTTTCTAATAATCATAAAAAAAGACTTAAAAATATTAACAATTTTTAAGAAATTTAATTGAACGATACAAAACATTCTGAAATACATTAAAAGTCGAAATTAGATAAGACCGACAATTACAATGACAATATGATGTGTAAATAACATGGAAAAATCGACAAATAATTGTAGAAAGACTTAAAGAATACTCAATAGAATTCTTAGTAATTTATGTGAATATTCTTAGACTTGAAAAGATTCACTTTTAATAGAAAAGTGATTTTAACTAAAGAAAAAAACACATTCCTATTTATTCCATAAAATAAATTTATATAAATTCACTTGTAAGTTGAATACTAAATAATACTATTTTCATTAAATTAAATTGAAAGGTAATGTTGAATCTACAATTTTCTTAAATAAACACACTACTATTTAATCCACAAAATAAATATACTTATTCTACATACTTAAAGCAGAATATATGTCTGCTGTTCTGTCTCTTTATTCTGTCTGTCTCTTTATTCAAAAAAAACGCAGTCATATTTCCCAGAATCGTTTATTTTAATTAAGCTGACAATCAACTACTTGATGTTTTGGTTTACTTTGAGAAGGCTTTCCTCAAACAATGTGGAATTTAGTCATCGTAATATCTAACAATGATATTTGATCTGCAAGGCAAAGAAAACCCTCGACAGCAAGATCGTCTTAGCTCATCTCACCAACTATGATCAGCCTACCTCATTCTCAACTTTAAGATGATGTATTCGAAAGTTGAACTTTCTTGCTGAAACAAACTTTATACCTTTAATAACGAACCATGTCATAAAACCCAATTGCAAAAGCAAAGACAAAGCTGAGCTCATCTTCCCTCGCCTGACCTCTGGCTCTAAAATGCATATTTACTCAGACGGTTCTGTGTGAATTCCTACGTTATGTGGTTGTTGTTGTTGTATTAGAACCCACGCCAGGGGGAAGCCATAGCGTCATTTTACACTACTTTGTCAGTTATATTTTGTACACGACATCATCTATTTGAATATTAGCTTAGATAGAGTAGAATGCAATGAAATCAGCTCGTGGGCTGGTTTATTTGTGTTAAACATTAGAAATTGTCAATTGGCGAATGCAAATATCGGACGATCAAAGATAAAGAAAGATCTCATCATGTAGTTGTGAAATGGTTTAACCACTTCTCCCACTTGTGTGTGCCAAGCAAATTGACAAATGCCTGTCGTAGGATGAAAGTGTGAGGAATTTCCCCCATGTGATCATCCAAAAAAATGTATAAAATGGGTTCGTTTAGCAGGTGAATCTGAAAAATAAACAGCTGATGCAGATTCCAAAAATACAATATATATTATGTATTTTGTTATCTCTTGTGATATTAGAATTGCAATCTCGTTTTTTGTTTCGCTTTTAATTTGAATTTATTTTAAAGCAGACTTGATCCAATTAACTGCCGTCAGTCAAATGCGATATTCAACTTTTTATTGGCATTATCATTACGTTTATGACTAATAATTGCGCGCATTTTGTCTATAATTAAAATGCTAAAAGCGTCTCAATTAAATTGTTATTAACAAAAAGTCAAAGCGACTAACACAATGCGCTGGACCAATCATATCTGTAAGCCAGACTTGTATAACCAGCAAAGCAATTTGTAGTTGTATCTCTGAATTTATGTATATCAATCTAAGCTCTGTGTGTGTGTGTGTGTGTGAGTATGTGTGTGTTTCAGCTTGTGTCTGGCTATCAAATGACCTGAGGCTGAGAAGGCGCCTCTAAGTAAAACAAGCTACAAATCTCCAAGTCAGGTGTAATTTCCATTAACTATGTTTGTTAAAGTCTTAGTGTCTTGCCTTTTAATTGGGCGCTAACGTGTTTCAGATACATTTGTATCTCCAAATAGCCGCCGTGCAATTAAATTAGTCTTCGCCTTGAACTGCGTCGCCAATGACGGCGACATTTAGAACTTGACTTGTCTAAGCATTC
Organism: Drosophila kohkoa; assembly: GCA_019972355.1. NCBI lineage: Eukaryota > Metazoa > Arthropoda > Insecta > Diptera > Drosophilidae > Drosophila > Drosophila kohkoa. Next base: position 1,930,636 of record BJEL01000003.1, on the reverse strand, counting down.
AGATCTACGTAACTACAATATAATAACTAATAAGCTTACACATTAAATCTAGCCACTTGCCACATGAATATCTCTAGCTCTTTCTCTAATTCTCGGAATAGATTTCTGTCTCATTTACATCATCGGTTTATGGCCAACGCCTTGTGATCATCATTGGCATTAACATACTTTTAAGATCCGTTGATCGCTTTCATCAATTCTTTTTTGGCCAGTCACGCTGATTGACTAGAAAAAAACTCGGGGGCAACAAGTCTTGATCATATATTTTAATTTTGGACCTACCGCAAAATATATTTGTAGTCAAAACAAGATTGAAAGCAAAGCTTAGTATCTTTTTGGAAACTTTTTACAGATTAGATATAAGGAATCTTTTTTGTGGATTTAGTTTAAATTTCAATCAACTTTTCAAACATTTCGAATTCTTTATCTACTTATGTGTAGCCCTCGATTATCCCTCTAAAATATGCCTGTCATTGTTCCGTGGTATTATTAGTCAGTTGGCTATTATAAAGCTTATCATTGCTCCCGAATTTTCGACCTTTGGAACTACCAATTTCCCAGAGATATGAATTTAGCCTAAGAGGACTTCCTAAGTGCTCGATCTATAAACTCTTTAGCAATAGGTTGTTTTTTATTTTGACAACTGTTATCAAAAAGTATTACGCTACTTTAAAAGTATCACAACATATGTCTCAAGTTCAAGTGTCCCTCGCAAAATGTGAAAATGCGCCATTTTAATAAAGTTGTGTCCCAAAGTGTGCATTTGTGTGTGTGTAGACAAGTCTAGTATTTCCGGTTGGATCACTGCAAATCAGCCAACTGATGATTATTTTATTAGGTAGCTGAATAATTACAAGAAATTAAGTACATATAAATAGCACGTGTAGTTCAATTACTTGAAGTTGTTGTTGTATTCAATTGCAATCGACTACGAGTCACTAATCCAAGTTTATAATGTGCTCTGCATTCGACACACACAGTGAGAGTGAGAGAGAGAGAGGGAGAGGGAGAGATAGGTTCTACTTGCAATTAGTAATTAATTAAAGCATTCGTGTGTGAAATACCATCGAAAACAAAATAATTAAGTCATAAATGATAAATTCAACACGAAGATACTCTAAATACAGGAATTACATTAACTATGAAAGAAACGTATTAAATTGGTTTTGCTTTTCAAACTCGGAAGAGATCGTTTTCAACTCCAGACTCGAGTACTGTTTGTGAGGTATCTAATGACTTGGCACAATTTTAATGGATCTGTCGATTTAATGCTTGATCTACATCTACTAAATATTCATTACTTCAATAATTGCGATAAGTGGTGTTGATTCTATGGCAAACAGTTTCCTTGATATTTTTGGATTTACTTTAATTTACGATGCTGTCAGATAAGAAGAAGCGTGAGCCACAGTTTCACTTTCATAATCTAATAATACGCCTAAAGGCCAGAGAATAATCGCAAAAGGTGCGCTGAAATAGACCCACAACGACGCAAAATAATTTCTTCATGTTTTTTACGATTGGTGGGGACGAAATCTAATCACAATAGCACAGCTTGCTTGTACATATGTAAATGCAAAGCCTAATCTTTGATAAGCACCGCAATAAAGCTGCTTTAATCATATGGGGGTACAAAAAAAAAATCTGATAAAATCGCATGGAGCTCTTGGCAAAGCAGCACTCATAAAATGTGGCAACATTTCAAGTGCGTTATCAACTGCAAGATATGAACTTTACGAGTGAAATGGTATTATCAAAGATCCTATGTAAATGTTTATTCACACGAATGTTACAGGGTAATAATTTGAGGAAAGAAACTTCAATTTAAAATTTATTGACTTCATTTATAGCGTATCTAGCATTCGCCTTCTTTCAATATATTATCATTGATCGCGTGATTTTCTATTATTTTTTTAGGCATGTATACATAAGTAATTTTTATTTTTTTTTTGTTTTTGGCAAAAAACATGCGCCATCAAATTGTATGTATCTTATCAGAGCCAAAATGAATGTAGACGAAGAACGCGGAATAATTGATAGAAGCATAATTCCTTTGATTGCAAACAACGAGAGTTGAATGCTCTTTTTTCAAAAAAACAATATATAGTGGATATATAGAATGTTATTAGAATAAATGTTGAATACTTTTAGCTTCACATCCAATTACCACGATCCTAGTGTCCAATTAAAATCATACCCAAAAGTATGCTATAATATTTTTCAGAAATTTATAGATTACTTTTCCTTGCAATATATAATAAAATGCGATTAATGTTGCGTCGGGTCTAGCAGTAATTATAAAAATAATCTAAAGAATTCCAGAAATTGCTTGATTATAAAAATACAAACTAAAATAAATTCAAAAAGATAGCCACCTATAGTATTTCTCTCAGTGCAAACATCGATAAGTAAATACAAGGTTTTAATGGCGTCTACTTGACCAATTCAAGTAGATATAATTCCAAGATAAATTCCAATGAAATAATAAACTCGATAAGGCCTATCGCAGCAAACCCATAAATGATACACATACTAAGAATTCATAGATTTTACGAATGATCAACTCACCCATCATTTGTAGAACAAGATTCTCTTCGAAAAGTAGATCATCATCGTAGCCCGAATTTGTTAAATTTTCGGTTTTCATAGTTAATAAACTGGGTAACATTGAGGCGTACATTTAGTAAGTATGGAGACTTCCTCTTTGAAAACTTATGAAAACAATCACTGAGTATCAGTTGGATAAGTTCCTTGGTTGGAGACTGAGGAGATTGACGATTCAAGACGACGCGACAATGGGCAAATATTTGAAAATCCTTCACACTTGTTGGTGCAAATTTTGTTTTCTCACAAATTGCTGTTGGCGCATAGTTTTTTTTTGTTTTTTTTTTGGTATATTATTGTTGTTTATTTTGTTGGTTTTGTTTTATACACACACATGCACATTGCCTACACCACAGTTAAGTAAAGTAAAGTTCAATATTTGCACAAATTAAAATCGAAAATAGCAAAGGCAACGGAGACACTCTCAAGCTTCAAGCTCAAGCCGGCGGCAAATGTTAATGTTTTTCAGCGATTACGATTCTGCTTTAGAAGTAGAATATTTTTACATGCGGTTCGGGAATGCCGAATAGGGGAGGGGGTTAATGAGTTGCACCACATAAATAAATAATGCAAATTGAGTTTGTTTTTTTGTTTTTTGAGTGTTTGTGCTTCTCTTTTGCGTTTATCACAGTCCGACGACGAGTATATGCTAATCTCTTAATAATTTCTAATCTTTACAAATATATGCCAATTGCTATTTTTATTAATTGGCGAATTTATTAATGATATTGTCAGAGGTTTCCTCGTTTGTTGATCTCAACCGGCACAAATTAGTGTTGTTGTGTTCTTTAATATATTATATTTGTTTCTATTTTGTTCTGTTTTTGCTGTCTGCTATTTGTTATTTGGGGTACCGGAGGAGTCTCTCGGTGCTGTGTATTATAACCGCCCAGTGCAAAACACTGACTAAACCTCAAATAATGTTCTCAGCACGTACTAACTGTCTTAATATTATTTGTTGTAGATATAGAAGCAGCAGCGACGACATCGACGCAGTCAACGCCAACGTCGTCGTCGTCGTCGTTGCTATTGTTGTTGCCGGTGTCGGTGTCGGCGTCGACGTCGATGTCGATGTCGGTGTCGATCGTCGTTCGGCTGTGCGAGCCCCACAGCAAACATATAAAGTTTATTAAATATTATTACTATACTTGTTGTTTCTATTGTCGCTTGTTGCGCACTTGCCTTAGCAAAATTGTTAACAATTTACGCCGATTACGGCTCGGATCCCATCGGCCCACTTCTCTCTTACTCGCTCTCTCTCTCTCTCTCTTTGCTTCTCTCGTTTGTTCGTGCCTCCTTCTCGATTCTCAAACGAAGCATGCGCAGAAGTTCTCTCCGTGTGTGTGTGTGTGTTTGTGTGTTTTGCTCGACGTTATCAACGACGCTTAATCGTTATATATACGTGTACAATATTAGGTATATGTACGATTCTAATTGTTTAATGGCTGTCACACAAACACACCTATAAAGTGTCGCCCATAAACAACATAAACAGCATATAACTTGTTGATTTCTTTTAACACTTTTTCTTCTTTCTTGGAGTAGCTTAGATTTACCGTGAGATTATCAGGACTGTACTCGAGTTCTCTTCCTATCTCTGACGAAGCACTATTGGGGGTTGATTTTGGCGTGGGACAGATCTTGAGTATTATCATAATATAAGAACGGGAAATGACACCGATAAATTTATACAAAATGTCATAATCAATCATTTCTCTATTATTAATATTTTCAAGTGATTTGAAATTTCTATGAATAAGAAATGTCATCAATTGTCTTCGTCACAGATACAAAGCTAATTAAAGGAATGATTTATAATTCAATCTAACTATTTAAAACATATATGTTATCGTATTTAGAATTTTTCCTAATGTTTAATCCAATTATTTTAGATTTGTACTATTATATACTTTAAAACAAAATGTGAAATTTAAAAACAATTTTTTTTATCATTTTATGTATTTATTATTGTTATTATTATTATTTTCTTTTGGCAACTTAATCATTTTTAAAATATGTTTTTCAAAAATACATTGACAGTTAAACAAAATATATTCTATGTTCTTGGCAAGCATTTTCTTTTTGTCAATATTATTTATCACCTAGTCGAGCCGCTTTAAATAATTATGAATAATCAAAAGATCTATAGCTTGGCTCATTTAAAAATAAATACACAATACCTTAGGCATATATTTAAATATACATATGTATATTCTATTGAAACAAGATCAAGTCAACACAAGCGCTAAAAAACCTTTGCTAAGCGTTAATCTTTAATGACATTATATTCTCACGTAATTTACATTTTTTCGCTCTGTGTAAACCAAAATGTCATATTTAATACCTCAAATGGGGCATTAAGCTAAAAACAAATATTTGAAAATAATAAAGAGAAATATGGAGACGAGTGTCGGAGAGCAAGAAGAAGAGAGCATACGAGTGAGAGTAAGATTAAACAAATCTTAACAGAATTTAATACACTCACTACGGGTAAGACAATCTTGTCACAAACTGTGCAAATAGTTTAAGAACAAAAATAAAATTTACTATGGTTCAGTTTAAGCAATATGCCAAATATTTATGCTGTGTAAAATGTAATTATTTGTTGATCAATTTAATAGTATCTCCATATATACTGAAATAAAGAAACTTGGAAAACTCTCCTCACTAACACTAATCCTATCTAACTTGCCGACAATACAATCTCACTTTGTAACCTTTTAAAATCTTAAAATCCAATCACTTATACATATTTTAATAAAGATCAGTTCTTAAGCACACATCATGATGAAGAGTATAGCATATTCGATCAGCAGTTTTATTTGATGGCCCTTCTTTTTATATACGAACAGTCATAGGCCTCGTATTTGTTGATCAGCTCACTTTCAGCTTGGCAAACAATCATATCGTGCCGCAGCAACAGCAACAACGAGTCGAGTGCTTCTTATCAGTATCTGTATCCCGGAGCTCAGTAGCAACTACACACACAAGTATTTCGATTGTATCTGTGTGTGTGTGTGTGTATTATTATGGGTCGCTCTGCCTCTTGATAGTAGTATAAGTGAGCCAAGCTGAGCTGTCAAAGGCGCTCGCTTATCAGTCACGGGCCATAAATATATAGTATACACAAAAAACAACAAGAAAGAAAGGAAAAAAGTCTGTCTGGCTGAGAAGCAGATACAGATACTCGGACACTGGGATGGGCACAAATGTGTCCGTGTCTGTGTCTCTGATTGATGATAGCAGCTAGAGTGTGGAGACACTGCGAATTTTATAGAAATATTCGCGCATTTATGTTTTTCACTCTGAGCTCAGCTCAACGAGTGAGTGTGTGTGTGGCTTGATTGATACTTCTGATTCAATTGAATGTAATTCGCCGGTGGCGAATCGAGTATACTCGATTGTCATTCAACACCGCATTCATGCCGCAAATGCCACATTTACTCATGCTCATGCACAATCATCGGCTGGCTGGCCCAGAGCCTGAGCCATCGCCGAGACATCGCAAAGTCAGCGCCAACGTCGACGACGCCGTCGACAACGTCGAAGTCGTCGTTGTACTTTAACCGCCCGCTATACGCCGGAATTTCTGTGACGAAACCAACCAACAAACCGACGACGGACCAAACACAACCGGCGTTGGCGTTGCTTTTCTTGCTGTTGTTGCTGCTGCTGCCATTTGCGGTTGTACTTTGATTTTATTTTGAATGCCCGGCATGCTTCGAGTTGACTCAGCTACGTCATCGTTCCGCCGGCCCCCCTTTGGCTTTCTCTACTGGGTGCCATGTGCCATGTGCCATGTGCGGTGTTGGCGTTTGGGGATCGCAGTGGCTTCTCATGTGACGTCGCATTGCTTAACCAAATTGTCAATTAAGCTTTTCGCTTATCAGACAACAGTCTAAAGGTCAACTCAGAATTTGAAGCAATTCTCGGAAAATATTCATTCGCGCATTATCGAAAGTTTTTGTTTTACTTTTTTCCCATATACATATTCTTGATTTCATTTATCGGATATTTTTTGTATGTCTACTAGTATTTTTAATTTCATTGATAATTTTACAAACACAGACGATTTTGTTAACCCAATTTTTGGGTTTATCTAAATAAAAATAAAATGACGATACTTTGTCGAATATTCATTCAGGATTTCACAATTCGTTTATATCTTACTCATTAATTCGTCTTGCATATTTCCTGTATACCATTTATTAAACCCTTATCGAATTGCAACCGGAACAGACTGATCAAATTTTAGTTTTTCCTTTAAAAGTCTGTTTACAAATATTGGCAGACAAATAAAGGAAATGCTGATAAAATATAATACTATAAATCAATATTATCATAATTTCGTTAGTATGTGTTTGCGAGTTTGAAACTGTATTAAAATGTATTTAAACCATTTAATTGAAATGACAAATACAAAACATTATAAATTTCATTATATACACGCTACCCATAGGGTATTATAACTTTATTTCTGCAGGAAATGTATGTAATAGGCAGAAGGAGGCAACTCCGACCCAATCAAGTATATATATTCTTGATTAGCGTCAACAACCGAGACGATATTGCCATGACTGTCTGTCCGTCTGTCTGTATAAACACCGATATCTCAGAAACTATAAGAGATAGAGAAATAATTTTTCGATAGCACTTGTTATAAAGTTTTCAGCCTAAAGTTTGTTTCCTTTTTTTGACACGCCCACTTCCGCCCCCAGTACATACAATAATAACAGCATTTGAAGTTCCTGCGATCAGATGTACTATAGAAGGTTTTTGTTTCTTTTGTTTGGAGAAACCCGCCTACTTACTAGAGGCTTAGTTGCTTCTGGTATATTTTGCACTCTATGGTATATTTAGAATGGCACTACCTCAATATACCAAAAGCATTGCATTTGATATATTTAAATATTTTTGCGGTATATTTATTTGGTATATTTAAGGAATAATGCCACATTGTTTTGTAGCTTTCTCACTTGTTTTGAAAATCTGCATGCTATCAGATAAAAATTGTAGAAGTTATTTAAAAAATATATTTTATGCTGCTTTGGCTGATAATATGGTATATTTTGTACTCTACGGTATATTTTGAATTTATAACTATATCAATATATGAATTATAGCCTTCGGCCTTTGAGTATTATTGCGGTATAATAATTTAGTATTTTTTTAAAAGAATAATACTTTTTGCTCTTATTCGAAATGGGTAGCGGGTCTCGTATGTTAATGCTAAGAACTAAAACTATAGTACCAAAGCTCTTTTTATAGGACACAGTGAAATCACAGCCAGTGAATTGAAATTTAAGCAAGGATTATCTCAGCACTGCTTACAGCAAGTGCTTAAAAATGTAATCGTACCACTTTTGTGGTGAAAATAATTCCCACAAGTGCTTGACTGTCAGATAGCCAGATTGATGAGTCCTCCACATTCTGGGCAATGCAATCGAGCCGGCGACTGTGACTGAGACTGGGACTGGGGCATGTGCAACTGTCATATGGGACAGAGATTGCATTAATTGCAATTACAAAATGCGAATGCATGCGAGCATTATGGAAATATATAATTTCATATCTGTATCTGTACGATTGTAGTAGCCAAGTGAATGTGCACAGAACATGACGCATATGTTTTGGTTTGAAACCAAGCAAACACAAGCTTGACAAATGAATCATATGCTAGTTGTGAGCTGAAGAGTGGAGAAAGAAGAGTGGAGAGTGGAGAGAGGAGAGAGGAGAGTGTAGAGAAGTGTGCACTGTTGCCACTGTACAGTTGTCACACTGTATCCGTGAGATACTTCTACTTGTACTCCAGGCAGTTTCCTGCATGGGTGTGGTATATGATGAAAATAACGCAATGGAAATGAAAATAAAACAAGCAGAACAAGGTGAAGAAATAACGAATAACGAAAAAAACAAGCGGTGGGGAAGAAAAAGATGCGAATAAAATGCATGTCATGTGTGTTTGCTGCCTGTCGCATTTTCCCGGCCTCCACATGTGCGAAGCGAACGAAGCCCACTGACGGCCCGTCAATTTCCAGTGAAATATGAAAATTAGCTGATCCCAAAGACACTCCACACTTCCCTTAGCATTTTCAGTGCTTCGTTAAGTGAATTTTGAGCGAAAATTATTATTTTATTTGCATACATATTTATATTAACCATACAAACCAATGGAGCTGCGTTTATTTTTGCACATGTGAATCGAGTATGAATGTGTAAGTGAATACGAGTGCGAGTGCGAGTATCCATAGGATACCCATGTGATTTGCATGTGTTCTTCGTCATCAGCGTCATGAACAACATTATCATTGCTTATTGTTGCAATTGCAGTTGTTGTTGTTATTATTATTGTTTTTGTTGTTATTGCCATTGTGCATGACTGTTGAGTGTCATGACAATAATGATCATAACGATGATGATGACAATGAATAATGATTATGAGATTCATAATGTTTGACTGCAATTTACTATTTACACTTCATTAAGCGGCGACAACTTTAAGTGAAATGTGTCCACATTGTTGAGTGGTTTGTGTGTGCATCTGTATATATAGTATCTGTATCTTACAGATACACACACACACACACACACACACACACACATTTAAGCACATCTATTCGACCCAAAGATTCTGCAGTCGCTGTGAATTGAAAAAAGGTGGCCGCACATTGACTAATTGGAAAATAAGCTTAAGTATGGAGGATCGTTGAGAAGTGGAAAAGGCTTTGACTAATCAGTGGAAACTATCAACTACTTGCCACTTAACACTTGACTTAAAACACTCAACTTTACCTACATATACATACATATGCATTCGTCTATACGGAAACAACTTTTCGGAGTTAGATAATTGATTAGCAGAGGTGTCAAGAGCTTTTAGAGAACTGTTTTAAATACCCCACAACATTCATTTTCATTTCATAGAAAAAATCATAAAATTCAGAGTAATGCACTTTTTAGTAGTACACACAGAAATATTAAATGGCAGCACTTTTAAATGTTTCATGTTATCTTAAATCTGTAATACCCGACCAACTTTTGTTTTTAGAAGGCTATTATAACTTTGTGGCATTTCCGACTCAATAGTGTATATATTCTTGATCAGCACCAACAGGCTAGACAATATAGTAATGACTGTCTATCTGTCTATCCAAATTAACACAAAGATCTCAGAGACTATTAGAGATATTCCAAAAAAAAAATTCCGCTTCAGCTCTTAAATTTTAAATATCGATATATGTTACAAAATATAGTTTTTGATATACTTCAGTATTTTGAATATTTTTGATTTGAACTTGGAAAATCAATAACACATTTAATATTATCTTATATTTTATTAATTTTTAAGAATTTGTGCTCCTATCCAATTTTCTTCACCTACTAACCTTTATGAAATCGTATGACTATTATTATTAAACATTTGAAGATCGTCATTGGCCCCACAGATAGTAAAATGAATGACTCCTCGCTAGTTATCTGCATTTTCTGTATATAAAGAGTAGCATTGAAGGAACGCATATTTCAAAAGATTTGTGAAACTCAACGCAATGCGTTTCAATTATCTTTATGGAAATTGATGAATGTTCAAAGCGGATATCATAAAAACAAATTGGAGTAAGATATGAGATATTATAATTCAAGTTGATATACTATATACTTAAAAGGTTGAACGGAAGCACTGTCTAAAAATTTAATTATAAGAGAGAGAGAGAGAGAGAGAGAGAGAGAGAGAGAAAATATTGCCAACAGCTTAAAAAAGCTAAGAGTCAATAATATAAATACTATTATTAATTCAGGGCAGGCAAAAGGAGGGAATAAATAGAAACGAAGTCAATGCTCAAATGAATTGAGTTCGCGTCTGGGCGATAACCTCCATATCATATCAGTTCGGAGAATAGTCAACTATATAGTATTGTATAGTATAGTATGTGTACATGTTGAGAGAAGTATGTGGAGTATATGCAGATGTGTAAGTACATGTGTATGCATTAAGTTAGGTAAATATATTAAACTGTAAGAATGTAGTACTTGGCTTGGGCTTGCGTCTTTTACTTTGCATATTGCTCCTCGTTTCATTTTAATTTTGGTGTCGAGCTTGAAAATTAAATTAAGTGTCCGAGTGCGTTTCAACTGCAAATGGCTTTCGTCATGTCTGCTCTAAGGTGACACTTCAGAACCAATACCAGACGAATGACTTGGAGCTCTGGCTTGTTGCTCGTGCTCGGGCTTTGGCTTTGGCTCTGTTCTGTCAACATCTGGCTAGCTATAAATATTCAACAATTAAATGCTGACTCCGGTTGGGGCTTTGGCTTGGGGCTTGGGGCATAAGCTCGAGCTGGGGCCACTTTAGCTTTGGCAACGACTACGACTACGACTACGACTACGGCTGCCACTTCGACTGGGGATTCGCTAAGTATTTTTTTGTTGTACATACATTTGTTGTTTTATTTTGTCAAGTCACTTGTATTTGCTATTGCGCATATTTAACCCTTTCGGGTTAAGTTAAACATTACGCTTACGTTTTATTTCGCTTCATTTTGCGCGCTTTTTTTTTTTTTGTGTAATTTTCCTTTTTTTTTTTTATTATGTTCAGACATCAACATTTTCGTGCTGATTGTTTCGGTGTCTTGTAAAAGTTCTGTTAAGCATTTTATTCATGTATTTTGTTTTCTTTCGATTGTTCGATCAATAAAAGCAGTTGCTTATATCACGACTAATCAATTTTTTTTTTAATCTGCTTGCCCAACAACTACATGCAGCTCACACTAATCAGTAAACAAATTATAAACATTTACAATGATTGCTCGTCGCTCGGCTTATCAAGCCCCTCCTTCTGTTTCCACTCCTGACCGTTCGTAAGCCTGTTTATCAAGGCTGCTCGCTTCTATTTATATTCGTTATTGCCCCCCTACATACTCGTAATCACACTCACACTCACACTCACATATTCATACTCATATTCACACTCGTAAAATGTTGTGCTGCACATAAGCATTCATTTTTTGGCCAGCCACGTGGCACGTGCAAAGCAACGATTTGGGAAAATGGAAATGGTTGCCCTGAACTTAGCCAAAGCATTGAGTTTATGATGGAACCATTTGGGAGTGATTCAAACTCACTTTACGAGTACCATATACGAATACCATCGTAAACTCAATCTGTTCAACAGGGCTAACACAGCTGATTACCTCGATTTGTGGACAATAATATATTAAGGTAGTATTAGCATCACAACATGTCGATAATTGATTGCATCAACAACTTCTTCAGCGAATTGATTCAATCAATAAAGTTGGAAATAAATTTAGACTTTTAGCATAAGAATACACAAATTAAGTGCATGACAATCGAAAAAGAATTTATGATGGCATATTTCATAGAAATACACAGGTGTTTGTATTTTCCCAAAAACTAATAGTAAGTATCTGACAATCTCACAAGTTTGGCTGTTTTCGTTGTTTTAAATACTATTATTATAAAATATGTATGTAATCTCAGAAATGTTAAAAGTAATATTAACCTGATGACGCTAGTCAAGAATGCCTACAAACACAATCCGAAAAACTTTTGTTGCGTACTTATAAAGTTAAATATAGCGAGTAGAACAATATCTTGACACCTATTTGGCCTATCAACTTAATCACAATGTTGTATGTTTTTTTTTCTAATGGCACTACAGACACATTTTATAACGTACTCACCTTGCTCATTTAACTCCTGTTCCATTTGCTCAACTTTATTAATCTCCATTAGCTGCTGTTCATCGGCTATTGTCAGATCTTGTGGGTGCTTCATAATAATAAACGAGTGCACGTTCTTATCATCAACTCGATCCGTTTACAATCACATAAGAGTCATGCTTAGCAACTGTAAATGAACGATAATGTTAAGTGGTCAATTGAGACGGCAGTTGGGGTAATTTAAACACGAAAGCTGTAATATAGCTGCTATTAATACATACTAATCTATCGGCATATGAAATACAAAATACATATTACATTTTTAATGGCTTTTCGATCGAGTGTGCCACACACGATAAGCTTTCATATACTCGTATCATCCATAAAGTTCATATTAAGCACGACAAATACAAAGTATGACATTTCACTTTAGTTTCTGTTACAGGGAAAATACCCCCTCAAAACGAGAGAGAGTGAGAGAGAGCGCGATGCCATTTTATGATCCTACACACCTGCATTGCGCCCAATATATTTATGAAGCAATCATAAACCAAAACAACTCTATGACACATTCCAAAGGCAAAGCCAAAAAAAAGTGAAGCACACACAAAAAAAAAACCGAATAAAATATTGAAATAATAATCTTTGAAGCTTTATTGACTGTCCCGACCAGATAAACGACCAATATGCGACTATGAGGCCCCACTGAAAAGCTTTCTTTATGTTTCTATCTGCAGTAACGCGACAACAACAAACAATAAAATAAAAAAATTCGCACCATTGCACTATGGGCAAAAAGTCGCAAAGTGCGGCATTTTTACATTTTTTTTTGTGTTCGGTATCATTAAATTGACTTTATTTTTTGAATTAGAATACTTCAAGAATACTGAAACATATTTTTAAAAAATTTTAGACTTCGTTGGTAATTTGTTATTCGCCCATATTTAAAGACTATGGTCTGGACCCTCTGAAAAAAAAAAATTGGCGGGAAAATTTGTGATTTTTTTTGTCAATTTTATATTCAAATACTAAATCAAACAAAAAAGCTTGAATATGGAATTTAATCGTCAAGGTATGTAATATTAATTATTGGCACTAAATTTTTAGTACATGTAATATATTGTACAATCGTGCCATGTGTTGTTGGTATGTTTTTAGGTCCCTGGTAACAAATGCATTTGTGTTTCTGTGGAGTGTAACTAGTGCGTCTAGGCCGGTCGAGGCAATATTAAAGCTGAATGTTATTAACTAAACTGTTAACAATCAAATAGTGGTTAACATTTTTGCCCGTTTTTGCCCGATTTACGGCAAAACTTAATGTTGCAGTTGTATTTACGTCTTGTTATTCAACGTTACTTGATTTTTGGAGCAACAACAACCGCCAACAAACCGCTGTGAAGCAGTTTGTTTTTGCAAAATATCGATGAAAATGAATTAAGTGATGTTCAGCAAATCTTAATAAAAGATATGCTTATTCAGTTTTTCGGATTGAATAACACTAATTTACGAAAATGGAACAGAAAAGCCTGCGCAATCGCTTGCATCTTCGTTCATAATTAAATTTCTTAAGATGATGTTCCACGCGAAAAGCCTGATCGTAAACGCTTAACGTATACTGAGGCAGGACCAAGGTTAAAGTGAAAATTAGCATTTTAACTAGTCTATGAAACACAAAATTCAATGCTATTGTTGCCTGCCGTTTTGAAAAGTGTTTATATAATTTTAATTGCTACATAATGTGAGTTTGAGGTATGCCCATTAAAAGTTAAAGCAGGTACTTGATGTACTTATACATTAATACTTATAAGTGGTATCCAATATCTCAAATTTTGCATAAAGTACTGGTACATCGGCACCAAATTATGGAAACCTCCGTACTTCTTCTAGGAGCTCTCCGTGAAAATGCGTCAGAAGAGCGCAAAAAATTGTACAAACTCGATATGTTTCCTCATGCAAGGAAAAACAGCCGCCTGAATACTATATCAGATGTGTTTAATAGAGCTTTGGATTCCTCTGATCCACTGCTTTCAACTATAAATCTAAACGAACGCCAAAGATTAAACTATAAGCCTACCAAGAGATGTTATAGCTCTTTTGGAATCTCCTGATATTGAGCCTCCAATAACATAGGCATGTGCAGACAATAATGATAATCAGGTAGAAGAAGGCGACGATAGTGAACTCGATATTTTCGGGCAAAGTTCCCTGGAGTTGGAGGAAGAGCTTTGAGAAGAATAAATTATTAACTGGGCACCAAGGTATGGAGTCACAAAACATAATATTAGACTCTAATTAATTTTTGATTTAAATTTGCATGGATCCAAATCAAATTTAAAATGCGAATTTGCCATATATATATTAATTTAATAAATTTTGTTTAATTGTATTAAATATATTACATTAAAATATTTTAAAACAATTTTTAGAAAAAAAAAATCGAAAATTATAACCTCATGGTTAGGTGGGCGGGAAGGAAGGCGTGGTCCAATTGAAAAAAGAAAAAATCCAAAATTCTATCTTTATTTTTTAGGTATATGTTCAAAGTTTCATGTTTCTATCTTCAAAAATGGTAAAAATGCCGCAATTCGGGGATTTTTGCCCATAGTGCATTGTGATAAGGCGGGAAACAAAATTCGTGATTGTTATCAGACGTTTATTATTTCTTAGCTATAATAGTTCGATAAAGCTTATTGAACTACTACGTGGAGCTACGAGTAAATATCTAAACGAGGGGGGCTCATCGCTATTTTATGCTTTCTAATCATGAGTAAAACGTGAGTCTCATGCGTCAATTCTCGTTCGCAAATACGCTAGAAGCCATTGACTTTCAGATACCTGGCATTCATATCTGGACTCAGTGATAAAATAAATTTAAATTTTATTCACAATTTTAAATTCAAAGGCCTGGCAGTATTTAAAGGAACACGTAAGAAAGATACTGTCGAGTGTGCTCGACTGTGAGATATACGCTACCCATTTTAAATAAACGCAAAATATTGCTATGCATTGTGCATGTATACGCATTTATAGTGGCGGAGATGCCTCCTTCTACCTGTTACATACATTTCCTGCCGGCACAAAGTTATAATACCCTTCTACCCTATGGGTAGCGGGTATATAAACTTCGATGTAGGTACAAATAATGTACATTTTTGATGCATATCAACAATATATTCTTATTGTAGTAATGTTCATATAAATGTGGGATATGGATGAACTAAATAGAAAAATTTTTAAAAATAAAAAGCCATAAAAAATTTGTTTTCCAATATTGGAGAAGGCTAGCAAAAAGAGGCTGCTCCTTTACTTCTTAAAGTATTTATTGTATATAATTGGTAGAAGTCAGAAGTTATTCAAGGAATTGAATGTCATTTTGAATGTTATGGTATACCGTAATACTAAATATGTATAACTTTTGATGTAATAATTTGGTTAATTTTTGGTTTGAAAATAAACATTCTCGTTAATAGCTGTCTCAATAATAATTGAACATTTGGTTTTTTTTGACTTTTTGAAATAATAGTATCAACCATGAACTAGTTAAAAAATTAACAAGAATTTTTTTTGGAATATTTTAAGAGCGACAGCATAGAGTTCTATATATCTCCCTATAGAATGTTGAAGAGAATTAAATATGTTAATAATTGAATAAATGTTTGCTGACAATACTAGGAACTTGTAGATTCCATTTTATTATCTACTTTAAAATTTGTAATGTTATGACTAATTTCAAAAGGCGATTGCAGACACTAGAACTTCGATATTTTGGCCGTATTTAGGGCCTCAGTCATAAGGCGTCCAAAGTCAGCGTGTACCATGGTAAATAGTTTGACCGCGCGTTCCTGAAGGAATTGACTCGCCTCGGACAAATGCTCCGATATGTTCCGAATGAGACGCTTGCGACCACAATTATCAAGAGTGTAGGTCCAGAAATCGGTGGCCTGACTGTAATTATCCTCTGTATCACCACTCATATAACGATAGACGTCCCCGGAAATGGGGCAGCAAGTCTGCAGGGCCAGAGCTCGAGGACTCTCCTTGGGACCACAGAATGAGTTCGGGAAGTAGTTGGGAGCACCTTCCTGATTGTCGCTGACAGTCATGGCACCGTCCCGTTGGAAGTTTCGCACATGCACGCGATACGGACAATTGACGGGTATCTGATTGTAGTTGGTGCCCAGACGATAGCGTTGTGTGTCACCATATGCGAAAAGACGACCCTGCAGCATCTTGTCGGGAGAGGGTTCGATGCCGGGCACAAAATTAGCCGGACTAAAGGCAAGCTGTTCGACTTCAGTAAAATAATTGGTAGGATTGCGATCCAATACTAGTTTGCCGACGGGCAACAGGGGATAGTCCTTTTGGCACCATACCTTGGTCACATCGAATGGATTGAACTTGCACTTCTTGGCCTCTTCATTGAGCATAACCTGTATAAACATGCTCCAACTCGGGTAGTTGGCCTTCTTGATGGCATTGTAGAGATCACGTATGGCATAGTCGGGATCATGGGAGCAGAGTTCAGTGCAACGCCGTGCATCCAAATTTTTAATACCCTGATCGGTTTTAAAATGAAACTTTACATAGAATGTCTCGCCGCTGGGATTCACCATCCGATAGGTATGTGCGCCATACCCGTTCATGTGGCGATAACCATCCGGAGTGCCACGATCACTGAAATACATGAGGAGTGCGTGCAATGTCTCCGGCCGCAAAGTCATAAAATCCCAGAACATGTCTGCGTCTCGCAAATGTGTCTGCGGATTGCGTTTCTGGGCATGCACCAAGCTGGGGAATAACGATGGATCGCGTATATAAAACACTGGCATATTGCAGCCCACCATATCCCAGATGCCCTCCTCCGAGTAGAATTTGACAGCGAATCCCCGCTGTTCACGCACCGTATCCGCCGATCCGTTCTCCCCGCAAGCTACCGAGAATCGCATTGCAATCGCAGTGCGTTTCTTGACGCGATCAAAGATGGATGCATCACAAAATTTGGTTATATCATGAGTGCACTCAAAGTAGCCAAACGCTCCAGCGCCCTTCGCATATGCCACACGCTCTGGTATCCGTTCGGCATCGAAGTGCGCCATTTCGTCCAGAAATACAAAATCCTGAAGCAATGCTGGGCCACGTGGTCCCACAGTTTGAATGGCATCCTTGACTCCAATTGGTATGCCTGTCGCGGTGGTTGCCACCTTTTGCGCTTCAGCATCTTTGTTCTTGTAATCAATAAGCTGGTTAGAGGCTGGGTCGCGAGAGCACATATTGAATTTCGTTTAAGCGAATCGGAATCGGATAATTGCAAAAGTAAGTTGGTGAATTTTTCTAATTTTAACTTTGGAAATTTTCAATAACTGTTCAAATTATATTTCACCATAACCGAACGTCTTTACGATTTGTAATTACTGCTAAGAATCTGAAGTTAAATTCAAAGTAATTGACATTTTCAAATTGACGAATTGAAATTCATAGCTATCCTTTTTATATATCGTTTATACTGATAGAAAGTAATATAGTATATTTAAAATTATTTTTTAGATAATAATCTATAAGTACATATCTTGAATTTTATTTCCATTTTTGTAATTGAACTTCATTACTTTTTTTAATTATGAAGTTATGATTATTTAAGTATACCATAGATTATGCAAAGGTTGTAAGACGCAACTTTTACTAATAATTTTTGTTTTGTGAATTATTCAATTACGTTAATAACAAAATATAATATCTTCGGTATATTTCTTGTTTAATTGCCATAACTGAACATTTTACGATTTGTAATTATTGCTGAGAATTATTGTTATGATCACAAAATCATACCTATCCGACAGTGTTAATAGATTTATACAAGAAGGCTATAGGAATTAAAAACTGAAAAATTATTTTTTGTTAATTTTTCTAGTGCCGTAATACGAAAATAATAATAAACTAAATAATCATTGCTTGGCAGTTAAAATCAATAGATATCTCTGAATTTTAATGAAGATGTCTTGAAAACAAATGACTACTGCAATTAAGAGAATCTCATCATCGCTCCCCATCTGCTTCGCAATGCAGTAAAAGCTATTTTAACGAGATCAATCACAACTTGACGACAATTTATGGCTTGGAGCTTTTGTCACAGTCACCTATTAATGCTTGCCCTTTCTTCCTAGCCTTCACCCTGCGCTTGTTGTTGGTAGACAGGTTCCCGTAAAAGCTTCTTGATATGCAAAATGCCCTGTTGACACGCGACACACGTGTCCATGGTTGAATGGCAGTAAATATACTAAGTATGACTAAAAGCTTGCACAACAAAAATGTTTAGCTAATAGGCAAAAAGGCTGAGTGAGAAGTTTGTATACACATACAGACACATACACATGTTTATTACATGTGTGTGCAATTGTAAAGTGCAAGTGCAGTATTAACATGGAAACTTACTATAAAAGCTCTCTGGCCAGCTGAACGTTGTTGATTGTTGTTTTTGTTGTAGTTGCTGCAGTTACTTTTGTTTTTGCTTTTGCTTTTTATCAGGCACACATTTGCTGCTGTTATGGCTGTTGACTCTAGTTGACCGCATGAATGAAAGCGAAGCAGACCAGACGAATGAATATATAAAGCGAACGTCACACACTTGTTGATTTCCTTATACTACTATTTTGTGTTTTTTCATGGTTCGTATTGTTAATTGAAAGCTGAAGTTTGGCACTCAAATTGTATTTTACACGCTTCAACACCACCTCCTCCTTCCAACACTTATTATTACTATTTCTTTGTTTTGCTTTGGCTTTTTCGAATTTTTATTTTACTATTGCACTTCGTTAAGCGGCTTACGGGCACTGTATGTCTGTATTTTGTTGAGTTTTGTTGTGCTTTTTTTATTGTAGCTGCGCGCGCCAATTAAAATCGAAACGGCAACACTTGCACATTAAAGTGATTTTTCCATTTGGGGCTGCATATACTCATTTATATCAATCAAACGGAATATTACTTTTGTTTTGCTTTGGCTTTTGTTTTTGTCGTTCTCAGTTGGCGACGTCGTCACTTGAACTCAACTACGGCTTCTGTCTGTAACGGTCGCGAGTCGTGAGGCGTTCCGATGACAGCAACAAGTTCCCCACACACATAGAGAGCGGCAATGCAGTTATCACTCGCACTCTCTGCTCTCTGTTTCTTTGGCACGCTCAGCTGGTATGCTTACACACACACACACGCATATGCACACATGTGCGCATTAATATACACATATACAGCAGCAACGCCGCTGTCGTTGTTACGTATTTGTTTTTGCAAAAATCAAACAAAAAATTTAATACTTTTTTCTTTTTCTGGCTCAAACATGTCAAAATTGCATAAAGCGCGCGTGCTTTCTTAGCATTGATTTTGTTTAGCTGTATTTAACATACTTTGCATTATTTTTGAGCGGGGGCCTGCCGCTCGAAGTGGGTTGATTGAACCCACTGGCAAAATACACATTCACAGACACACACACACACACTAGCTTGGCTGGCTAGACGAGGCGAAAACACAGTACGTACCAGAGACGATTGCGAGCAATGGGCGACTGAAATCGAAGTGGGCAAAAACTGAACGCCAACGCTAGTCGACCAGAGGAAGGAGAATGAGGGAATGCTAAGAACGCAGCAGCTACTAGGCACGCGAAACCAGATTTAAAGGGAATTTAAAACAGCATTAAAAACTGTTATAGAAGAAGCTACGCGAAAATAGCAACAAAGCACACGCACGCACCAAGAACAAACACAATATTTGCGTAGAGAGTGAGAATGAATGTGGCGCCGTTCGTTCTCCGTTCACCATTCTCCTCTCTCTACTCTTGCTTGACGTTTGTGTGCATGTGCGGGTATGTCACTTGTCACGTCGCATACATACATATACTGCGCCTCATTGTGGGCGGCTGCAGCGTGATCACTTGATTTTAAAAATATACTTTTTTACTTCGAAGAAATATACTAATTCCAATTTATTAATAACAAGTTCAACAATAATGAATGGTCACACTGAACGGTTGATCAGAATGACAGCGCTGCCATCTGTTCCAAAAGAAACACCATTGCTATAAATTTGTAATTAATTTTACAGAACGTTTGTATAGTCTAATTTTAGTAGCTAAAAATATAATGGGCAAGCGAGTGGAGCGGATTGCATAATCATGCCAAATAATTAAAAATTGACTTGCCAATCTGGCAGCACTTGACAGTGTTGTAAAGTGTTTCATCGCTTGACGTATTTCCTCACTTCGAATTTGTTTCCAAATTAAAAATGATCAGCCTTTATGTTAGAAAAACTTGTTTATTGAGATATTTTTGCCTGCTAACTGGGTACAGTGGGCCACTAAAATTCTATGTAATTTAAGTATGTATGTTTATGGTGTAATGCTCACTAAAAATATAAAATATTTCTGTTGTATGTATTATGCGCTAGGTTACACTTTCGTCGTACGAAACTATTTACAAAATTTGTTCATTCCGCAAGAAATGAACATTTACAATATGTGGTACGTTAAATAAATAATAAATTAGCATAAAGCATAATGCTTTGTTGTTTATGAAATGCGCTTTCTGGGCGACGACATATTTGTTTTACACTTCTTTTGTTTGTTTTTTTAGTTTAGCTTAAATTATTATGGTAGATTACGTATACGCAATATTAGTTAGCATAGTGGGGGGACGCATAGGCATTATAGTTAAAGTTATAGCAAAATGAATTTGGTTAGACTTAAATAAAATTAAGACACACACGTTGTTAAGTAATTTGCATATAGCTATAGTTTAAGAGTTAAAAAAACAACATAAATTGCACTAAATATATAAATGTAGCTTAAATTGTCACGTGCTGGAAACTGAAACAGGTACGAATTTAGCAACGCTCGCGATTATTATACATCTGCACCTTGGCCACAGTGCATTCCAGAGCTGCCTGGATGTCATTGAAGACCGGAACACCTTGGCGCTTGGCCAGATCGATGAGATACGAGCGTCCACGATTGTAGTCTTTGATGGCGGCCAGCGTCAGCTGCAAGGCATAGATGTAGGATAATTAATAGATGTTGAGTAATTGAGCAGATATGTTCACTTACCTTCTCGCCACCAAGCACACAATCCTCGGGCAGCATTTGAACGGCCAACACCACATTGTACATGAGTCCAATGCAATGGGCCGCCAGTGTCATGGGTGCCAGCGAACGCGTCTCGTTGGTGATGACAAACAGCAGCACCCGACTGGAGTCCAGCAGCGTGGGATTGTAGAGATTCTGGCGCACAGCCATGGGAGGCAGTGACCAGCTAAGCGATTCCTCGGCCACGGTTAGCTCCTCCTGCTCCTCGAGCTGCAGCTGATTGCCACGGCACTTTCGACGCGTGCGCATAAACGAACGTTGCTGCTGCTGCTCCTGCGGACGCTGCTCCTGCGCAGTCGTCGGCTCTTGTAAGGTCGCCGACGTCTGTGTGATGCTCTCGTGCAGCGCAGGCGCATGAAAACTCACACCCTTGGCCAACAAATAGGGCATGGCGAGCTGCTGTCGCCATTTGGTGCGCAACACGCAGCTGCCACCCAGATAAACATCGCGCAGATCGAGGCCAGAGCAGCAGAGTAAATCGCCAGCGCTGGCAATGGAACTGCTGCTGGAGAAGACAGAGTCATTCGAGTCACTCTCCTCCTCCTCGGTGGGCGTGGCAGTCACATTGCTGCTGGCAGCCGTAAAAGGTTTGGTTTCGATCGTTTTGGTGGTGATTATTTCAGTTGTCTCAATCGACTCGACGTTCAGCATTATTTGGGTCTGACCCCTTTTACCTAGCGTCGTCATGCTGCCGCTTGGCTGCGGCGATGAGGTGCCACTATCGCGACTGCGACTCAGCTGCTCCACCAGATTCTGTCGCTCCAGATCGTGGCCAATGCCGCTGCTGCTGTTCGATGGCACGCTGGCATTGCTCGAGGTGCGTGAAATGTTTTTGCTGGCCGAGTAATAGATGTCCACATCTGGAGCTGTGGATTGCATGTAAAAGTTGAGTTTGATTTCTTGACAAAGCTGAATAACTAAGAACTCTTACCATTGGTAAAGTAAACTTGCGGAGGCGGCACATTTGTGCCCTTGATGGGCGAAATGCAACCGCTCTCATGTATCTCCTGCTGCAGCACTGAGAGATACGCCGAGATGACGCAGAATAGATCGAAATCGATGAGCTCATGGTTTGGCATGGCTGACGTGGGGCTGCAGTTCTTCTCCTCCTCCTTCTCGTTGTCCTTGTCCTGCTTGGTCTCCTCGCCAGCCTTTGTACTTTGCGTTTGTAGCAGTTTCAATGATTCGCGTTGATTGATTATTATCTTATTCAGATTATCTAAATTAACTAAACTCTGAGCATAGCCTAAAAATAAGAGAGCACGTTTGCACTGTTCCACAGTGAGTAGTTCGCTTTGGGGATTGACGCGGTCAAATGCGCCGCGTACGGTACTAAAAAGATAAAGAGGGAAAATAGGAATTCGATTAATAATTGTCCCTAGGTTGAGCATTTCTTCATTACTACAGAAATCTTTACAATGATACCTAGTTTTCATAATACTTTCAGAAATTGCTTGGATTAGACTGGAGAGTTCTTTCATTAGGATAGCTTGTCTATTGAATGTTCTAGTTCACTTTTTTGTTATTGTTAAATTTATTTTCACATAACAATATAGTTAATCTATATATCTAATTTTGATAATATAATTTAATAATAGGAAAACACTTTTCTTGAATTTAAGTGGAATTGGTTGTATCATAGGTTTCTTGCAATATCGAATGTTTTTATCATTAGAATACGTAGATTTCTAACTTAAGAGCCTTTTGCAATGGCTCCATTTCTCACCATATGATTTATATTTTTTGTACATCTGTTTAAAATTATGGAAATGTAATTTTCATTTAATACGAAATCGTGTATATTTGTATTTCTGGCAATATGGTTTAAATATATTCTACGCACGCTTTCAATTCTATCTATGATATATGATTTTATTCATATTGAATATTTTTTTTCCAATTCAAACGAATCTTCTTTTAGATGAAGTCATTCAATTTACTTTGTTTTTTCAACAGCGAACATATAAATTCATTCACTTATGTCACTGAATTTCTTTGTGAAAACTCTTAAATACTCACTCTAATATAGAAGATATTTTGGACGGTGGATCCCTAATGCCGGATAGAATTTCCTTGGTGCGCTGCAGCCCGGACGGGATGTTATCCAACACTGGCAGACCGCGACGGGAGACCAGCTCCTTAAGTATCAATTGATTGCGATGTAAATCGAGGTATTCTCTATAATAGGAAATAGTGATTAGAGAACTTTGTCATGCAACAAAAAGAAAAGTGAAGAACTTACTGCTGTGAAATAGGCTCGTTGAGGATCCTTTGATTTGGTTTATACGGATGCAAAACCAACACTAGCTGCTTGCAGTTTTGACCCGCTATGTGTGCCGCCTCGATGGCACCAGCAGATGCGCGTGTTTCCGAATCCATAACAAAAAATAATACACGTGCCTTTTCCTTGGCGCGATGCTCGAGTTCAATGAGATCGGGCGTCCAATCGGATACTTGCTGCACGTTTGAAACCCAGTTTTATAAATATCTTCAAGACTAAGAAAAGGATTTTTCAGGACTTACAGGATTGTAGAACGAAATGCCCAGCTCCTTGAGTGTGGGTATGGCAACATCCGCACGCCAGGTGGTTGGATTGCAGGAGCCGCCGAGGAATACCTCGACGGGTTCATTAGTGGCATTCTTTTTCTTCTTGGTGTCGTCGACACTGCTGAAGGACTTTGTACTGCGTAGCTCTGTGCCATAACTGTCCGACTTTTTGTTATAGTGTGCCCCTGTGGCAGGTGTTGCGGACGTTGTTGCTGTGCCATTGCCGGCTTGCAAATGCTTTTGCGATTTATTGGAGCTGTGTTCACCTGCAGCTGTCGGCGTTGCAGTCGCCGCCTGGCTGGCTTCGTCCTGTTGCTGCAGCAGAGAGCTTGAGAGTTGTTGGTACTTGACATCACAGTAGTTTGATGCATTCGAAAAGGTCGAAGCGCTGTAAGACATTGACTCATATTATTAGTCTATCCAGAAGGATTCTTTTCTAATACATTAATGCTAAAGTGATTTACACAAAAGAGTCATTAAGAGGAGTAACATTAAGTTTCTTGTCAGATTCATTTTAATCGAGCATAATATGCCACTTCGAGCAATAAGACTTTACACCTTAGTCTCGCTTAACAGCACAAAGTTCAGAATGTAAGTTAGAGCGAAAAATATGCCGCTATGTGAGCTTTAATTAAGGGAAGTCCCTTAAGCTAAATAAAAAATTGTTTTCAAGTTTGCTTTGCTCTCTGGTTTGAATGCGAATTTTGATATTAAATATACAAGGGCGATAATGCCAATAAGTGCAGTTTAAAACAAATTGCAAAATGACACTTAAGTGCAAAAAAAGATTCCTATATTAATACTACACTTAACAGCCACAACTACGAAAAAATCAGTCTTTAAAAGAGTGTTAAGTGAAATAGAATAATTCTTTGAAAAGTGCTTTGAATTTTGTATCTCAATACAAATTGGTTCTTAAGTGAAAATGCAACTAAATACAATTTGGTTCTTAAGTGAAAATGCAACTAAATACAAAGTGGTTCTTAAGTGCAAATACAACTAAATAGAAAAATGGTACTTGAGTGAAAATACAACTAAATACCAAGTGGTCCTTATGTGAAATGAATGTCGTAAACTGAATTGGCCTTTAAGTGATGTTTATGTGTATTCATTAGCATTCAAATCTCACCGAAAACGCTTCAAATCAGCAGCGAGCACACAAAATTGTCCAAACGTCAAGCCATTCGCCTGCCCTCGACCTTTGCGGGCCACTTTCTTAGCTGTCTGCAGCATTTCGCAAACTATTTAAAATGAAGGGAAGAATATGTAAGTATGATTTTCTCAAATATAAAAACCTGCAATACTTACTCTGCTTTTGGCTGGGATGAAAGCTTAGCTCGTGAAAGAGCTCCTGAGTCCGCTCTTCAGGCACTACATTGCAACGGGCTTTGGCTCTCCACGCATTGAGGACTTCTCTGTAAGAGCAACAAAAATAAACGATAATGAGTATACAGATTAATAATTACTTAAAAATATATACAACTAAGGAGTAGAACAACAAAAATTGTTTGTTAGTCACGCAAGTAAATGATGTAATAAGTTAATGTAGAAGTCCCTTTGTTTGTAGAGGCATTCTTATTATTTTATAATTACTTAATTTATTGCACTTTAATTTATGGTCTCAAAGTCTGATATTTATTGGCACGCAAATGACCAAATGATTGATTACACTGATTGGCGTGTTTATCTTTAGATTAGTCAATGCAGGAACCGAATGCGAAGGCGAATGCGATTGAACTACCTGTCTTTACAAAATATGCCTTATAAGTAGAGAGAATATCAATGAACTGAGCGAAGGACGACACACAAACGGACTGAATGAAAATGGAAGTAAAAATAGTATCTCGGATTTGTAAACAAAATAAAATGACGATACAAATATGGTGTGGAACAAATGTTTCAAGTGGCTGCCAATTGGTATCGAAATGCGAAATTGGAATCGGAATTGGATGCGAGGCACGTTCCACGTTCCATGTTTCGAGAACACCAAAAAGCGAGTCACAATCGCGTCATATTCAACGTATTCGATGCACTTAAGTGGCAAAACGAGAACTTTTCGCCATAAAGAGCAACAAGACAGCACAACACGACGATTGGTGAAAATCATCGAGAATGAAAAGTGAAGTGATGTGAGGTTTACGTTATTTTTGCTGCTGCTTTGGCTGCTGTGGCAGCCACATCCATTGGAGCAGATTCTTTGTCTGCTTCGGCTTCCGCGTTTCCTGCCAGCAGCAACAATAACAGCGAAACGAACAGCAATTGCATCATTTGTGTGCTGCACAATCTAAGGAATAAATACACAAAGGCCAATTGAAATATTGCGCATACGTCGCGTGTGCCAGCGATATAAGGGAAATTATCATAAATGCAACAGCAGCTGTAGCTGTAGCTGAATCTGAATCGACAAATATAATAATCCGCGACGCAGTTACTTGATTTCCATTTCATTTTGAAATATTTTCGCCACAAACAAACACGGACTGATAGAAACAAATACACAAAGAGATCGAGAGAGAGAGACAGATACAGAGAGGATATAGTATCTTTGTGTTGAACAATAAAATTTGTTTTCGTGAAATGGAAAACGCAAAAATGAAATCATACACAGTTTATTTAATGTGTAAGACAATTTTGTAAACAACAACATCAACAACAATATCGTTGTGTGTGACAAAACTTAATGGAAATTTCGAATTTTGTAAAAACGTTTTCGAAAATTGTTTTATTAATTTCGCTCTGAGCAACGAATTGCGACTGAATTGAGTTTGTAATTTATATTTTGGGTTAGCATATTAAAATGGCATAATCGGGCTTATCAGTTGCCATTGACAAGTTGACGTCAAGTTTGTTTTTTTCAATGTCGCGACTGGCAAATTTAATTACTCACACATATCAACAAATTAATAGCAAATTAAACAATACGTATATAGAATTGATGGGCGCCACTCATTTAAATTTGAAGGCGAAAATAAACGATGTATATTCTGTTGTAAATCAAATATTACGCAAAGTCAACTTCAGTCAAATGATGTATAAACAATTACTTTCTTGACTTCGAATATATAACTTATAAACATTGCCATAAAATTAGCAACAATTTAATAGCCAATTCGCAGCTTATGAAAACAACACTCACACACACACACGTAAAACAAAAAACAATAGCGATTAGAAACGCGCCAAAAATAAAATAATTTGACAGCTCGACTAGCTTATACCTAAACTGTGACAAAATGAAATCATTGTTATTAACAAAAAGTTAACAATCGAAACTCTTTTAGAAGTTGATTTTGTTGTTGATACTCAAGTGACATTCTTTTTTTCTTGTTTTCTTTTATTTATAGCCACTAGAGTCGATAATTTTTGATTTAATAGCGTTATAAGAAATACTTAAATTTTTGATTATGATCGTGGATAATGTTTTAAAATAAATCAGGTTAACCGCGAGCGATAGATGGCGCCACCGCGAATTTCTTTTTCTTATCTCAGTTTAAATACTTTGTTTATATTATGCGAAAATGTGAAGATAAAGTTAACACTAAATAAATTTGGAAATATTTTAATCATGTTGATACGGGTTGTAGCAATTCCCTGAAATTTCTTGAATGTTAGTAGGAAAAACAATGACTCATAGATTTAATCCCGCTGGATTCAAAAGTTTTGGACCTAATATAACGCCCAATTAACAAATATGTTGCGGTTCAGTTTATTATTTGGTATGTGAATTATATTGTTGTTAATAATCACTGGGACAGCAGCACAGCCATCAAGAACAAACGGGGTGACAACATTTTTATGGCTCAACAAACTTGTGTCTGCTCGTTTTTTGCTGCCCACACAGAGAAGCAAACAAAAAATGATAGCATAAACTATGCTAAAACAAATAAATAGTAGACGACGAAAAAAGGTATAGAAACTGAAATGACACATGTTGAGCAAGAAACAGTTGACGAGAATTGCAAATGCAAATGAGGCACAAGAGGATTATGTCATTGCCAAGAATCGCGGTATCTGAAACAGCCAAAGACCAAAAGGCAGCCAACGCAGGCCTGACAAGTGCAGGCGGATCTATCTGGTGGCTGGTTGGCTGGTCAAACTAGTCTACTAGTTGGACAAAGACAAAGACAGCGATAGAGAGAGAGCGAGATGGGGCATATAGAGAGGGAGAGATGCCAATTACATGACTGCATCACAGCAGTGGCAACAGCAACAGCAACCCAGACATTCACCTCACCTCACATAAATACTCACAGAAGATGGCACGCCCACTCATTTTGAAAGAAGGGGGGCGTAGGGGGTACGCTTAAGTGTTGGCAACACTAAATTTGGCATATTAATGAGATGGGCTCTATTTTTGGAGCGTTTCTGTCTGCCTCGATCTCGCGATCGCGATCGCGATCTCAATATCCATTCCGATCTCGTTTTTCTCTCAGTGTGTGGGTGAGTGCAGGTTGATTGCGCCATCGGCGTATTTAGTATTTTTATGGCAAACAGACGCGCAACAGTTTATGTTTTGTTTACAACAAAAAACAACACAACATACAGTCGAGAAAAACTCTTTTAATTAACTGAATTACTCGCAATGTTGCCATGTTGAAATATTTCCGGGACATGTTCGCCAAGCTAAACGAGGAAGTGCAGTTCCACAAACACTAACCAGTCCAGTCCCAATTAAGCGATATTCTTCTTCCGAATACCCTGGGCAAATCAAATATGTCTAAGCAGTATATAAACAACTTAAGAGGACTCTTCTTCGGAGCAACTCATTTTGCTGTATAAAAGATAATGACACACCCCGTTTTTATTTTAGTCAATCTAGAATTGCCTGACAGGTAAATATGTACATGAGCAATATCTGAGAATAGCAGATTAAATATGTACTTTTTGTTCAGTTAACAATATTTATACCAATGTGATAAGTTTTTTCTAGATCTTTAGAAAACTTGGGGTATCTAAAAAATGCTTACATTTTTCTAAAACACAGTTGCAAAATTAAATATTTAGCAACATATTTAAAACTGCTTTCGTTAAAAAGGGATAACTAAATTATTCATATTTAAATAAGCTTTGTGAATACTTATTGCAAGAAATAATATATATTAATGTTTAATTCCTTTATTCAAAATCCAAAGCTTATTCCAGCAAATTTTAATTTTAAGTATAATTCACTTTCTAAAATTAGCTTTAAGACACATTAAGATTTATTAAGCTATACTTTAATTCTATAGATATTAAGCTCATCATCATAATTTTAACGTTTTTTATATGAAAAGTGAAATTCATTCGGTATTTTCTTTGAAATTAACTTAATTGAATTTTATTGTAATCATATGATCGTAATATCTGATTTTTGAAGTAACACAAAAATATTTTCATTTAATGTAGTTATTTTCGACAAAAGCTTAGCTTAAATATATTTAATAAATCTTATTAGGAACCTCTTTTTTCACGGGGTATTTTGTGAGAGGTCAACTCGACTCTAGGGTATATCGTTTAATTGCTGTTTCGAGCAATCTGTAGATCCTATCTGATCTGATACTATGCCGGCCACTTACTACTGTGATTCATGGCTTTGTGATGAAATTTCGTACCGGGTTCTAAGAACTTGACATGATGAGCCAATTTGCCCGGCCCCCATTGCGGTAAACAAGTTTTTTGTGTTCTTCCTTAGTTTTTGTTATTCTCTCGATGTTGTTGCTGTTTTTTTTTTTTTGTTTTTATGGGGTTTTGGCTAAGGCCACGCATACATAAGCAACATAACAGAGGGACAACAACAACACACAGCATAAGCAATAAACTGAATACTTAAGACGTGTGCGAGTGGCAGAGAGAGAGAGAGAGAGAGAGAGAGGGAGAGAAAGTGAGATAAATATCTGTAATATGTTTTGTAAACAAAATTGGTGACAGGCTACCGGAAATAAGTCGAATCGGGAGCGCGACAAAAAAATAGAAATACAGAAGAGAATTGTCTGCAGATAAGCCAAATTAATGTGCCACAAGGTTTTGCTCTCACACACACACACACAGACACGGGAAAGCGTGTGTGTATTGGGGAGTTGGTAAATACGTAAACACGAACTACGTGCTTCAGATAGCGTTGTTAACAATGCGCCCTTAGCGACCATACACAACATGGGAATGAATCAAGTCAGGCAATCTATAAAACCGACGATCGCTCGGTAGGCCTGATATCGCAGCGATAAGAAATCGAAAGAAGCGCAATCTCGACATCTTTTGTAAAACCCAAAGACGTCAGCTGAAGCAATTAACTACCTTACAATATATATTCTATAGTTGTATATTTAATACCTCTGATGATCTACGCTTTGGGGAGTGCCAAGATGATGTAGTTAGTTAGAAAGAACATTATCACCAACGATTAATTACATTTTTAACTTGCTTATAGCTAACTTGTGTCAGTCATCAAGCTCAAGAAACCATTAAGCATCTATTCGTGATTCTAATCAAATTCAACGGATGATCAAAATACTATTTACAATACGTATTTTTCCACTTAAGTGCTTATTGCAATCAATTATTAATCTCATTCTTCCATTCACATAGCCATTATTCATTTTATAATAAGAAGACGATGTTCACGCAGGTTCTGTATACAGTCTTTGTGTCTGAATAAATTATTAACAATTAAGTTAATGTGACATTTATAATCCTACCTATTCAGAACGCTTTATTTTTATCTTTATTTGTGGATAACGCAGTTCAAATAAATATCCATTCATGACAATGTGCAAAAGGGTCATACGCGTTTATCTGGGATGATTAAGCAGCCGCCACGAATGAATGAATAAGTGAATGAATGAATAAAAGCTTATCTAAACTAATGCAACAGAGAAAAACAAAAGAGAACCTAACTGATTATCCGTTTCAATGGTTAAGCAATAAATAATGGGCATCATTTGAATGATCACAGTACGTAGTTCGTTGCTCTGACACTTATCCGCAAGTTATCCAAGCGCATAAGTCATTTGTAATAATAGTATTTTTAATGCTTTTCGCGTATAGTTCACATGATTGCATCCGCGACTGATCAATTTACACGTTTTGCATAAAAACGTTATTCAAAAGCAATTATTTTGTTGGCCTGGGGCCAAATCAAATGACGTTTCAACCGCTGACAGTCATGCATAACCCATTAAATACGTATAAAAAATACCAGAGAATATTAAAAAGAACAAAAACTGCAAGTGCATAAATGATTTCATTGACCCACGCGCGAGTGCCTTACAAATGACTAATAAACAATTTCCGAATGCAATTAAGCAAGAGACAAATGTACAATGAACTTTAAATGACGCCGCCGATGAGGGAGAAATGATGTAGCTGATGTTGCATGTCAGAGAGCGACAGATATACATACATAGTAGTGGCACAAGCAGAGTAAACAATAGGCGCCTAAACAAATCACTGAGCATACATTAGCATTTAACAGTTTGTAAATTAAATCACACAACACTCACACACACACACGCGCAGTGAGCAAAAAAATATTTGCATACAAATCTGCAAAACAACATGCCGCTACACATGTCAAATAGCGCTGAGCTTTGGTCTGTCTGTCTATGTGAATGAAGATTAATCAGCAGACAGCTATGTCAAGCAGCTATTGTCCGCGATTACTCGACTACCCGATGCCCTGTTGCTAAGGCAACCCAAATGACAATCATTTATTATAAGCCCATTATATGCTAATAAAGAGCACTTCTAAAAGAATCTTGACCGATATACATATAGTATGGTAAGATACTTTAATTGCACATTGTGATCTAAGCTCATCTACATTCACTTTCTGTTATCATCCCATTGAGACAGCCTCTTAATTCATTCGCTTGGCTGCAGGGTACAAAGAACAGCCGCCGCCTCGTATAAACAAAAAAATTAACAAGAGGTGTGTTAGATTTGTTTGTACAACACTCGTGGCGCCCTGGCTACAGAGATACTACAGAGCTACAGGTAGTCAGTCAGCTTGGCCAGTTCGCAGTTCCCAGCCAGGTTGGTTGGTTGCAGCTGCTCGACGACGACGACGCCGACGCTGCCGTCGATGCCGACGACGACTCGTTTCAATAAAGTATCAACACACGCACACACATACACTCGCAAAGGAATAATCGATGATGAGGTCATAACTAATAATAAAAATGACGCCGCTCTGCGCTCAACGCTCAGAGAGCAACAACGAGCAAAGCACATGGCAAAAGCTATAAGAGCAAAGAGCATTGAGCGCACAACAAAAAACTTGAGGAAATAACTCAAAGAACTTTGTTAAGCTCTCTCTCACACGCGCTCTCTCTTTAGTTCTTGGATCCGTGCTCCCAATCGGCTGTGGTGCACTCACGCTCTCTGAACAGCTGTTTTTGTGGTGGGCCCGTTTTCAGGCCAAACAAAGATTTTTAGCCCCTTTGCTTAGGACCGCCTCATTTATTTATATATATTTATTTAATAATTGTCGCTACCTTCTTATCGTTATCAAATTGAGCAGGCATCAATACTTGAATGAAATTGACTTGACGTCATTTTCAATGCTCTTTGAACTTTGATGTTTTTATCGCATATCTCACAATCTTATGCTCCACACTCACACTCTCAGCGAGTGACAGACCTGGCGGCCTATTTACCTGACACAACCGTTTGACGATAAATCAATCATTTAATACCTTAATGGGAAGTTACGAAAATCCGTTGACGCTTACGTTAACTTGGACAAGAACGAATGGAATTTTATCTATGATATATGTGACCTGTGTCAGTTTGACAATTTCGAAAATTCAGCAAGTTTTAGGTTAAAGGTTAAAAAATGTAAATCGAATAATAGTTAAATAGAACAAATTGAAATGGAAAACATAATGTGAAGAGAATATTATTTAGCTAAATTCTTCTTCAATATGTTGTGTAATTAATATGATAAATATGTTTTATTATCTCTACTCTAATAAATCAAAGTTCAAGTACTGCAAATTCTATCATGATTAATATCTAATCATGTGAGAAAGAAATCTGGGAATGCCCTCAGCTCATAAATATCTAGCAGTAAATGATTACCCACAATCGCTTAATCAAATACGCTTGTAGCTTTCAAGTTAACAATACTCCAGCTACTCTCGCTGAAGTGAGTTTGGAAGAAGAAACCCTACCCCAAGCACATTGGCCATATCTGCTTAATTGGTTGTTTATTTATAACGTCGTTTTAATGCCAATCTCTTTCTCTCTCCCCACTTCATCGTGGTCTTCTTCGGTGTTTCGTCTAGCGGCGTTAGATACTATTTATAGACATCAAAACACGGTCCTCACTTCCCAACTTGGGGGGTACTTGGATGGTTGGTTGAAGCTTTCACAAAACATGGAACTGACACGATAGATACCATAGCTTTGTAGTTTCAACATCGCGTCATCGTGCTGAGCGATGACTATCGCCTCATCATCATTATCATTGTCATTATGATGGTCATCATTGTCTGTTGTCTGTGGCAAGTTTAGACCATCGTTGTGGTTAGAATGTCGTTGTCCTATAACCTTTTTGGCTATTTGTTGGCATTTGTGGTGCAAAAGTTTAAAAGTGACATCAACATTTATTTTTAAGTTACATGCATAATTCTCTTTCACTCTTTTAACAAATTTGCCACGTTTCTGTTTCTGTTTCTGTTTTTGTTGCTCGTCTGTATTTTGGGTTTCTTTTTCTTATTCGCTGCCCATTTTTGTATTTATTTGTGTGCCAAAATTGTAGCGTTGCTATGATATCACTTGGAAGTAATTTATATTGTGGTTGCTTTGTTTTTTGCGCTTGTTTTTTTTTTGTTTTCAAAGCAAACATATGGGGAACGCATATTTGTGAATATTGTTTAAAGTTCCATCAAGGTAAGAGTGCTACTTATTTGTTTTATGATTCGATTCCCATTCAATTGCTCCCTCTCCTCCCTCCACTTTGCTTGGCAATCACAGCTATTACAATTCGACCTATAGACAGGGCTATATAATCTAATCTAAACAATGTTCAAAGTGTTGAGCTCTTTTTTTTTGCTTTTTTATTTTTTGTGTCAGCTGGTCACTTGTTGCTTGTCGTCCCGCCATTTTTGGATTCCACACGCTCGACCTTCATGTTGCCTATAGAAATGCTTTGTTTGATTTGTTTCTATTTTCATTTCTAATAATCAAACCACTGAGATTGGTCAGTGTGTTCCAGGAAGGTATTGTTTGTATGGGAAGCGAATGGAAATGAGGCGCCAACGATTCATGGAAAGTTGCTGAACCCAACACAAATGGTTCCATCTGAACCGAATACATTTATGCTGCCCAAACACAAACATGTTGGGCACGAATTTCTATGTAAAAATGTTCGGAATATGTAAATAAATGCAATGGATTCTTAGCCAAAGAATTGGGTTCCCCAAAGAATTATTTGGAAGTCACAAATCTGATCAATTCTACGAATTATCTGTTTATAAACAGAACAATTGAGATTCTAATCTTCATGAATGAATTTCAGACAATCATATGCAAATTAATAATTATAAAATGTTGCTTTTAATCCACCAAAAGCAGCATTTCGGCATTTAATACGAAATCAAAACAATTTATTTTATATTGTTATAAAATTTCAATAGTAAACTGTAGTATTTCTAGCACTCAATATTGTTACACAAATTTGAGGAATTTAATTGCAAAATAATTACAATTAAATTGAAATATATCAAAGTTGTCGGACAAGTGGCACGTGCGAAAAAGTTTCCTTAAGAAATCAATTCAATAATGATCGATTGATATTTAACTGATTTTTCTTTTGTTAACTAAACAGGTACAAAAGGTGGGAATGATTGATAAAGGAGTGCGTGGGCAATTACCTGAGGCGATAAATAAACAATGAGAATACTCCTCAAGAATGCAAGATTGCTCAGGTAGTTGGTAGTATTTGGTGATATCACGAATTGCACTAATTATTTAAGCTCTGGATTCATGAAATACGATTCGGGTTATCAATTTCCGTCGGGGACAGGATACGCGACAAAAACCGAACTGAACCGCAAGTTATTTGTAGAGAGAGAGGGAGAGACAAGAACCGCACTTTAGAGGCGCACACGGCCAACTGAACAACTATTGAATGTGATTGCAATGCTTTTCCCCCGAGTATCGGGAAGTCTCAGTCTCAGCACCACAACAGCAACAACAACAACAGCATGTAAAATTTGCTCAATGAAAATGCCGATTAAAGTAAGTTGAAGTGAACTTTTTTTTGTTTTTATTTTTATGGCTCACGAATTTTGATGTCATGGCACATGGATTATAGTTTGATATTAATAGGCATTACATGGCTTGGGTGTTTGAATAGGATGAGGTAGGGAGAGGGAACGGGAGGCGTCACCGCTTCGTTTATTTAATATTGTGTTAAATTACTAATTAAGCGAGCCACTCAAGCGCACAGAGAGTTCTCAGTATCGGTATCGGTGTCGCTCTCGTTCGCTTCTGTGTTGTGCTTGCTCTCTTCTCTCTTCTCTCCTCTCTCCGCTCGCCAATGTTACGGACTGCTGGCATTGATGATGTCATGAATTATCGTTTTCTGATTGAAAGTATCGATAGCAAGCGACGCGTCCGACAGACTTTCCGACTGTTCCAGCGTCGGTTCAGAACAAAGCAACCCCCGTCAAACCCACAGTGTGTGTCTGTCACACGCTCAGAAAAAAAAATGAAGTTGTCATCGCCACTTTTGGACGCTGTCGTCGTTACTTATTACTCCCCCTTCCCCTTCCCCTGTCTCTGTCCCTGCCCCATTAGAGCATGCAACATGGCGGAGGGGCTGTCAATTTCGATTTTAAAGCACGCCATAGGCTCGACAGACTTTGTCTGCGTCTAGTTATGAGGTCAACATTTCAAAAATAAATAGGTTACATATGCCACAGACCCCAAAATGAGCATGTTTCGCTTAGCGCTAAGTGAATAGCGATTATACAAACGCATGCGTGTGTGTGAGGGCATCGATGTTGGCCATATTCGTTGAAAGTTGGCTCTAATCTCGAGCAACAACAAAACCATCTAATTTGCGCAAGGTTAGTAAGTCAGTTTG
The DNA here is from genome assembly GCA_019972355.1 of Drosophila kohkoa. Lineage (NCBI taxonomy): Eukaryota > Metazoa > Arthropoda > Insecta > Diptera > Drosophilidae > Drosophila > Drosophila kohkoa. The sequence goes on along the minus strand of BJEL01000003.1, from coordinate 1,894,611 downwards.
TTGTGCAATTTACAAGTGTTTATACCCTGTAGTCAGTGGGGTAGATTCTTTTCGATACATAATGTAAGTGATGTAATTATAGCAAAGCAAAGAAACATACACCCATATCCCGCTTAGTGGCCACACTTTAGATCTACATTTTTAGATCTAAAGTGTGGCCACGTTATGGGAAAATATGCTAAGTAAAATATGCTAAGTAATCAGTGGTAAAATGGCTCCAAATTGCTTACTTGAAAGATTGTATATTTTAATAACAACACCAAGTATACTCATATCTCGCTTAGTGGCCACATATTTTTATGGGAAAATATGCTAAGTACGTTACGTCAGTGGTAAAATGGCTCCAAATTCGAAGGCTGCACTTATAAAACCTTTGAAGGATTGTATATTTTTAAAACAAAACAAAGTATACTAATATCTCGCTTAGTGGTCACATATTATTATGGGAAAATATGCTAAGTACGTTAGATTGTCAGTAGTAAAATGGCACCAAATTCGAAGGTTGCAGTTATTAAACCTTTGTAAGATTTTATAATTTTATAACAAAACAAAATATACTCATATCTCGCTTAGTGGCCACTAATTAAACCCTATTCGACGCTAAGCAAGGCAACAGAGTTTTGCTAGCCTTTTTATTTATAGCCTTGCTTGTGCATGAAGAATATGCCACTAAGCGAATTTTTGACATAAATGCATAGTGGCCGGTAAGTGCAAATAAGATAATGCGAAGCGGCTATCGGTGCTATCATAAGCACAAAGACTTTTTGCTTTACTAAAGCTTAATAATAACCATGATATAGGGTATATTGTAGTCGATCATTTGAATTGCTTGCTTGCCTAATTGACTTGCTTTCCAGCCCGATACAGTAATGCCGATTGGCAATGCAAATCAGTGAAATGCATGCGATGTGAGTCAGTTGGCATGGCTGCCATATGTTGTTGCATGCGGATCGATCATTTGTACTCTCTGAGGTCATTCGCAATCACTGCGGCGATTCAATTAAACGACCATTTGTCGGAGAGTGGAAGTTAACGCGGCAGGTGCGATTCGAGTGGGTGTGACCACATCAAAAGTCTAGCTTGCGAAAGCTCTCAATGCAGCTCTACTGACTAATAAGGGCAAAGTCAAAAGCACCGTAGCTGTGGCGGCAATGTCTTTGATTATTACATGGATAAGTCGCAGGCAGCATGATCATACCCAATGAGATCATATCGATGAAGAAAGAAGAGTACAGTCATGAAGATATTATCATTTTCATCATAATTTGATGGATTGATGGCTATGAATAATACCGGCGTAAAGGTCACAAATGACGAGCAGATCAAGAGTCATGCATTCCAGAATAATGTGGCCAACAATTAGAAAGAAATTTCCACGCAAATTGTTCGACAAAATATTTTAATAGAATGAGTAGAAATATTCTTGAAATGCAGTATCGCAAATGTGTCAATCATAAAGTGCAGAACAATGGCATCGGTTTAACTAAAACTGACAGCAGCCAAATACGCCTACACTCTAGAAACAAGAATTCGATACAGATATATAACGTATACGTAATTTTCTTGGCGCTCACATGATTTAATGCGATCTTTTGTGTACGCATAATTTGTGTGTTTGTGTGTGTGTAGGTTTTTTTTTTAATATGCATTAATATTATTTTGTTGAACACAACTTTTTACGATTGTGTTTGCTAATTTGCTTGTGCACATCATGAAGTAGCCTTAGCCTCAGTCTTTGTTTTTGTTTCTGTTGCTGTTTCAGCGCCAGCCTCGGCCCTCAATTTTCACACTTTCTTTCGACTTTGGGGAATCTATTTATAGAAGTGTAGAAGCAGCGCGTAAATAAAGCGAAATGCTCATAATTATAATGCAAAAAATTAGTTAAACAATATATTTTTTGCTTTTGTGTTTTCCGAATATGTGTTTATGTATACAGCAAAATGATGATGATGATTATGATGATGATGATGGCACTGAGCAACTCTTACGGTCAGGCCATGAGAATCCAAGTGCATTGAAGACAAAAGCATAAACAAAGACGGCCATGGGCGTTATGGAATGTTGTGTGTTGTGTGCCAAAAATAGAGATAATAATGGTTGAATAAGACAGCTTTATGATATAGAGTGATACGATCCGATCAAGTATACACAACACACCACACACCACACACCTCACACACACACATTAAAAAGTATCAAGTATACACACACCTAGTCATTATATGATTGCCAATTGCCAATATCAACTTGTTCATAAACGTTATAAAAACTTTTACCATAGCTCGCGTTTTGCTAATTTCTATTTGTGTGAGCGTGACGACAGCATTCAAGAACAACTTATAACTACTGCGTCGATACGAGGGGGCTCATCTATTGGCTATAACATTGTGTACTCTACTGTGCTATCAAATTATTATTTGTCGAGCACTTTTGGTTTAAGGCGCCATTACATGTTAACCGGAAGCTTGGCCTTTGCATTACGTATACGCAATAAGTTGTGATATTGTTGTATCGATGAAGGGCGACGATCGCTTGCTTTGGCCTCTATAATTAGTTGTGACGGGCTTTGGCTATTTTTAACACAAATTGCAGCTGCTAACACTTTTGTGCAGCTCGTTATTTATAAACGCTTAGCACAAATTCGCTGCCCATTGAGGGTATCAGCCATAAACAACAACAACAACTATAATCGTTATTTGATATTTATTTATGTTGGTCTGCTGATGTCTGCAGTTCTTTGCAGCTCAATTGTTTGCTACACGTTTCTCAATCAAATGAATAATAAGTACTAGAAGTGCACACTTTGTTTATTAATGCATTTTTCCACCACATCAATTATTATTTATTAGCCAACGTGCCGCAGTTCCGCAATGAAAGCTTCTTTCTTCTTTTGTTTTGTGTGTGTGAGAATGAAGTGGCAAGTAATTTGCTTAATCGATTCCACAACCATTAACCATATTTAACAATAACACACAAGTTGCACACGACTTAACTCTTGTCTCTTCTTTTCTCCCTCTCGAGCACATCTTTTGATCAAATTGTGAACATTATGCCAACCTAATTTTAATACGCATACATTCGATATTTGAGCTGATATTCGCATGCTAATCAATTTGTTGATGCATCTGAAAAACAAGTTCGGGACAGATTTAAGTTATATATTTGTTACGTCTTAATCAATATGCTCAACAAGTGGTTAACTTATCCGATTCGAACTGTTTATGCTCAGCATACACTACAAAAACAAATACTAAGAATTGTTGTCTAAAAAGTGCGTCAAACCCAGGGAGATCCTGGGACTTCAAGGACTGCAACAACTTGACTAACTGAGCTATGAATGAAAGCAGTTTAATCTATATAAAGTATTTATCGGAATTTCGATAGATCACAGAAATTTGTAAGTCTCGGGGTTTTTATTTTATTTTGTGAATTTGGCATATTTCAGACTTAGTTTCAAGAATTTGTTCTCAAAGTGGTTTCAATTGAAGTACTTAATTTTTAAGTCGAATGTTCTTGAGTTTAGAACTTGATCTTTTTTTTCAGTGTACATGATCTAAGAATGGATCATACGAATAGTATGATTTAATTTATAAACAATCTTATAATAGTCAATTTGCTGTTCATATGTGTTCTTATGTTTTATGACTTTGCGAGGTGATATATAGTAATGAAGTGTCGTTAAACGAGCAAGTTTTGGTGTGAATTCATGTGTTAATCAATTTGTTGATGCTTGGACATCGTATGGGATTAATTATCTGATTTTATCCGCAGACTAAATGCAGTCACGCCTTAAACAAAATAAGAAAATGAAAAAAAAAAATACTATTATTTTTACTCTAACAAAGATAAATGCTGGACAATTAGCATAATGGCCCCAGTGTTGAGACTACTTAGAAAAAATTGCTATTTTATGAAATTAATTATTATCGCTATTTGCAGTGGTCGTTACTTCCAGCTGGCTCATATACTTATGACTACTATGCCATAATCGAGTTAAAAATAAAGCATAATATCACGACGCAAATTGTACTTATTCGAGTCGGCGATAAATGCAGCTCATATGTATGTTAGTACGATGCGGAGTAATAATACAATTATTATACATTTTGAATAGCAACAACCAACAACAAACCACAAAAAATAATAATAAAATAGTTGATAAAACAATTGGCGAAAGAATGCGGCAAATATTGTTAAATTGAAGTGCCTCTGATAAACTCATAAAAAAGTATATTTATATGAACGAGCGAATATCACGAGACAATCGAGAATCAAGATTCAAGAGTCGAGAGTCGCGAGTCGAGAGCCGGTCAATGCGTGATTTATTGATGCATGAATGAAATGAACAAAACTGAATTGAAGTACCGCCGCAGAGACAATGACCGAGGACTGATGACCGTTGTGACTGCACAAATTGAATTAAGGCGACATAAAAAATACACACAGAGACAGAGACAGAAACAGAAACAAAAAGACAATAACGCAACTCTTTTAATTTAGCATTGTGGACCATAACTTTTAATAGCCGTAGCCACTGTGATTTATGAGTTTAAATTAGCTGAGTTGACGACGAGAGAATGAGACAAACGACAATGAAAACAACAACAACAAACAATTTCCCAAACATTTGGCACATTCAACTTCAGCTTTGGGTGCGCCCTTTGACTAAGCTGCATTCGGACAAATATCGTTGAAATAAACGTATCTCTTTTAGCAAATGAATAACACGTGTTCAGCTGCAAGAAGGTCAAACGAATCACGAATCAAGTCCAAGACTCAAATTCAATTGGCCAACACAAAGACCAATAAAACAAAAGCTGTGAAATCGTTAAAAAAAATAATTTCAATTATTATTTTCCCTTTCGAACTTGGCGATTTAATACCCTTTCCTATTTGAACTCATTTCTGCTGATGCTCTCGACATTTAGGTAATAGTTTATACAACAAACTTCAAATTTAAAGTGAATAGCTACAATCAATAATGTTTGAGAGGTTTTGAAAGTGAGATCAGCAGCTAATTTAGCTGCCAACAAGAATTGTGTCGGGTATAAAAAAGTCGTGTATTGACATCTCGAAGTGGTTGATCAATTGCTCGAGCCGCGGGCAACAATAAATATGTTATGAAAATGACAATTTGTCGGCTGACTTATGACTTTATTATATGCAAATTGAGACAAAACAAAAAAATTAATAAATAAACACACAGACATGCATCGTGGCGTGTGTTTACAGCGCTTGACATTTTAATACATTGATATTTTTGTTAATTTCAATTCAATTTATTTTGGCAAATAAAATAAAAATAAACAAAATATGTCCTATACCAATATACATATTTATAAGTAGTATATGCAACGCACGCGCTGCCCGCGCAAAAAAGAAAAAAAAGCAAAAAAAAAAAAGTCAGCGAGATCAAGTTCATTGAATTTTCACATTGGCCGAGGCGGAGACAAAATGTCTTTGCACTGTGTGAAAAAATAAAAGCAGCATTCGCCTTGCCGTTTAATTGAATATTTTTAGTGTGCTCTGTGCGAGAGAGAGAGAGGGAGAGAGGGAGAATCACACACACACACAGACTTATTTATATTGTAGGTATAGAATATATATAAATTTTAAAATAACGATGACAAAATCGCCCGCTGTATTTTTGTGCAACGCCAAAGAACGAAGCACACACAAAGCACAGCAAAACAAATAAGACCGATCCGCTAACCATAATCAACAATTTATTGTGCAGGGGCAATGAGAATCGAGAGTCAAGAATGAGACTGAGAATCAGGGGGCATTCGCCCAGGAAGGAGGCAAGCAATTAGATTAGAGGCGTGGCCAACATTTGAAGCGTTGCCGCCCTCAACTGAATGTGATTAATCAGCTTTATGTCAAGCATATTAAGCAAACAAATTCCCCAAAGTGCCACCACAGACAGACAGACAGACAGACAGACTATGGCAATTATTTTCAGAATAATCCGATGTAAATATTTATATGAGATTAATAACGTGTTGTTCCCAGCGATAGAGATAAATGCCTGCAAATTGCGAGCCAGATTAGAAAGGATGTCGACATAAATTATTGTGCATTAAGGAAATTAAATGAGTTCTCATTACGATTGTCAACAGCTTAAAGTATTTACGAATTCTCAAGATTGATTTCAATAAAATATAGCATATTCTTTCTTTTATTCTATTATTTATGAATCCTTTTTTGGCTTTCATTTGTTTGACCTTTGCAACCCATTTAGATTTATTGTGGCAATTTTCCCTCAACAAAGAAAAGATTATCCATTATGAGTCGCAAGGTTTTTCGGGTTTGTGTAGTTCATTCATAGAATGTGACGCAATACAAATGAAATTTGAAAGCAAATAAATTAAGCTAACGGTTTATAAATATTTATATTCGATTTGCGATTATTCCGATCGTTATTGTGACCTTGGCCAATTGAAGAGTGTTTGACTTGTGGAAATGAATGAAAACTGTATGCAAGTTAAATGTTTATCTCATACTAAAAATTCTCATGGCTTCAATAGATAAAAGCGGCATTTATTTGGATTCAAGTGCAATCGCTGTGGGTGTGTCTGATGAGTATTCTGTCCATATGAAGTACATAAAATTGTTGGATAAACAGACTAGAGGTGTTCCAATCCTTGGCAGATATAAATAATAAAAAAAAGTTGCGGCTGTCTAAAGGGAAATTTCCTAAGCAGTCATTTTAATCGTTGTACGATGTAAAGATAAATTTTTTTTGACGAAGATTAGTTACAAAGACTGCATACGATTAAGGTTAATGTTCTCTCTGAGAAAAAGACTCTTGATTAGTTGTATTTTTTATTGCATATTGCTAAGGTTAGACAATTCGCATTTCACCAAAAAAAAAAGAGAAAAACAAATAAAAATCAAATCATAAACATACCCAAAAAACATTTGCGTTATTTGCGCTGGCGTCTGGCAGATATTGTGGACATTGAGAGTGCGGGGGCGGGCGTACAACATGCTCGCACTGTTGCTCAACAGACCCGGCAGTCCAACCTCCGCCAGTATGGCCGAAGTGGAGTTGCTTCTCAGCGTGGTGTAGCCGCGATACTGCGAGCTCGAGTTGCCGGCCGAGTTAGCGTTTGAGCCATTGCCAATGGCAACAGTTGCTGACGCTGAGGAGGCTGAAGCTGCCTTCGATCGAAGCTCCACAGCTGTTGTGGTCTCCTCTAGTGTTTCCACAATCGCATCATCGGCATCGGCATCAGCATCCAGTTGCATGGCTTGTTGGTTGCTGCAATTGTTTTTACTTGAAGAAGTTGTTGTTGCTGCTTTTGCTGTGGTTGCTGGCGTCGCTTTTGTTGAGCTGCGCAGTTTGAAGAAACCGTTGCTGCTGTTATTGTTATTATTATTATTATTATTGTTGCGATTGCTGTTGATGATGTTTAGTATCTTGGCGCGTTGATTGTGCATTTTGTTGTTGTTGTTATTCATATTGTTATTATTGCTGTTGTTGTTGCTGCTATTGCCAATCGTTTGAGTTGCTATCGAGCTATTGTTGCTGCTGCCGTTGTTGTTGCTGTTGTTGTAACGCTGTTGCAGACGCATTTTGGCCAATTTACTTTTGCTGCTGCTGCTGCTGCTGCTCATCGAACAATGTTTGAATATCTGTTGAATTTTGTGTTTGTCGCTTCGTCATGTGCAAATTTGGCTTACATTTCTCAACACAGCACAGCTAACACTATAAATTAGCATAACTTGTCGCGTTTTTGTTTTTGGTTTTCCGTTTTCGCGCTATTGTTTTATATTTATTTTTTTTTGTTGGTTGGTTCGTTTTTGCTTTAACTCGCCGGCGACAACATTTCACAGACGCAGCAGCTTTCACTTTCAACTAAAGAATTTATGTGCCCAAAAGAAAATAAACAGTTGATTTTTGTTGTTTTTTTTTTTTTGTGTGGTTGAAAATAACATATAAGAAAGCAATGCAATGCATTAAAAAAGTTGTTAATATTTCAAAAACGTTTTCGAAATTAGATTTTGTCACTTTTTATCACGCATAAAACAGATTTTCGAATATAGAGATGTATATATTTTTCTGGCTGTTTTTCATTTATTGCCAACTGAGGGAGAGGGGGGCAGGCAAGAGGGCACACGCTAGCGCAATTTATTCATAGGTATGCGCGTATATTTTTATAAAATTAGAAATGATTTTTTTGTATAGTACATGTATATGTGCATATGTATGTGTGTTTATGTGTGCAATACACGATACGAACGGAAGTGAGCGAATACAAAATACAAAATACAATAACAATACACAAAAGCTCCCGTCACACACGGCGAATGCACAACGTTGTGAACGCGTCGAGCCAACGAAGGCGAATGATTTGCCAAGCACAACAAAGCGCGCAGAAGTACTCGGCTCAACGAATACGAAAAGAGAGCACGCACGTGTGCCTCTCTCTCTCTCTCTCTCTCTCTATGACTTTCGCTCTCCCACGCTCGCTCGCTCTTTTCGTGTGTGACTCTCTCTTCGAACGCTTGTTCGCTCGCTCTCTCGAACAGCAAACGCAACGTGTTTTATTTTATTTGATTTTATTTCTTTCAAAACAAACATTCAATCAAACGCTGTCCATCTCTTTGCCGTTGAAATACCTCTCAACGTATTTATGTATGTATGTAGTTGTAGGGTGCGTGGGCGGGCAGCTTTCGATAGTCAAAAAATGAACGACTGAACGATCGATCCAGCGATGGAACGAATGGTTTTTATAGCAACAATCAAAATACTTATGTATACTACTCGTAATTTGTACAATTTGGACGCAACACACAATGGCCACATATCGTTAATGTTATGGTCATCGGAAATCAAATTAGAAGTTTAAAAACGCATTCTATGGACATCATTAACATTAACCATATGAGGCTCATGATCAGAATTATTGCGCTTGTGAATTTAACTATCAATAAACTGTGAGCAAATCATTTTTCAAAGTGCCATTAAACCAGTTGAGCATCTATCCTGTTTTACTGAGGAATTGAACACAATATGTTACTTAAACTACATTTTTATTTTGAAAATTCTGTCGCTAATTCATTATTTTTCAATGTTAACCTATTTATTGTTTTCTTAGTTAATCTAAAATTGTTTTATTTCAAAATTGAAGATTCGCTACTCCTATCTACAGTCCTTATTCAACTTTAATAGCTATATTTACATGTATTCTTTACTCTTCATCACACTCTAAATATAATTTTTGTTTATCTTTATTTTAAATTGTATTAAAAAAATTGGGGCTTCCAAGTTAATCATCTTTTGCGGCGGAAATCCTAAAGTTTTTACCATGGTGCGCGACTTTCTCTTTTATGTGTGCTTCAAACAAAATAATATGGCTTTTGTTTTTTCAACCGAAATGCAAATTGCAGACAATGAAAGTTATTGAAATGATGATTTTTTTGTGCTTGGGGGTGCTTTGGACTTTACTATGACTAACTCATGGAAGTGCTCCTAATTACACATTATTTTGATTAGTCACTGGCATTTTAGATTGGACACAATTCGTAGTTGGGCCCAAATGTGACTAACAATCGGGACAGGCAGATAAGTTACGCCGATAAGGTCGAAAAAACTGGTTGGTCGGAGAGTGTTGAATAGTAACAGAAATTAGTAACAGCTGGCCGAGCTGCTCCTTAAATAGGACCAAACAGGTAAATGAGTTCTGACTTATTTCCAAGGTATTTCCGTGCTAAAAAACAAACAGCGACAACTAGACAAATATGATTTCATGTGATTGTCAGCAGCTGTTTGTGGGCGTGTGTGAAAGACTGACAGACGGACGGACAGACAGACCTCTATCCACAACGTTCATACTCATATATGACAGTCTATATGCCAAATTTAAATACACACCATAATTTATTGACGCCGTTTGAAATGAGATTATAAGCGCGTGTAGGTGAATGAATACATGCAGTATACGAACTTATTTCGAAAAAAAAGACAAATAAACGGAAAGAAAAAAAAACTAAAACTGGCACAGAAAAGAGGGCGTTGCTTTAAATATTATTATTATATTATGTATGTCAGGGTTTGCTCTTGGCACTTGTGCCATGCGAAAGTTCAAAAAGATTTGCGCACAAAAATCTGTAGACCCGAATATAAACTTATAATACAAATACATGAATACTTCTGTTATTTTTTTTTTGTTTTGGCCAAAAATATTTCAGAGATGTTGTTGATGCTGTCATGTACGCGCCTTAAATGAGCATTTTGCGATGATGCCATTTTGTTGTGGGTTGTTTGTATTATATTTTTTTTTCCTTTTCTTTCTTTACTTCAATTTGGTTGTTGTTAATTGTTGATTTATCTATTGAAATTATTGAATCCAGCTAATTGAATAAGGTCAATACGTTTAACAATGGCTTACACTCTGTAAACTCACATAATGCCAAATGATAAACTGTCAATTTCGATAATATAATAATATAGAATATTGCAATTATTCTATTTTTTGAGTGTATTCGAATGTACTCAGTAATATACGACAACATAAAGGTAACTCGATCAAAGTTTATAATTTATCTGTGTCAGCTAATTTGCAACAAATTAGGCGTTCGATTAGCGCCAATCATTGTCTATTTTGCCAAGTAGCTATTTAATTGAGTGCAATTTGTTTCAAAATGATCGACAGGTAGATACGCTGTTTGTCGATTGAAAATCAGATTCCATATTGATAAACTGTTATTTACTCTGGAAATGATTTCCAAAATACGTTCCAATTTAAGTGTTTCATATCAAATCAACTATAAACGTTTAGTAAAATTTTAGATTCAAAGTTTAGTAACATTTTGTTTATCAATAATTCAAAGTTTAGTAACATTTTGTTCAAACTAAAATTGAATATGTATTCTGCATGAATACACTTGTCTAATATGTTGAACAACATAAATTCTCCTATACTGTATAATAGTTCAAATAGACAATTTAAATATAGAAAAGTAAGTATTCTTTTGTTTGAAGCCAAAGTCAAATATTGAGAAAAAATCAGACTTTTGTTGTGTTTAGATATTGAATAAATTTAAGTTAGGATCGATTGTGTAAAATATATATAAGATTATAATTACCGGATTGGTAATATAAAATACAAACGTTTCTGCAATTCGATTACATCTATTTTTCACGTCCTACATAATATATAGTATCTCATTCCCAAAGCATTTGAATGCTCTCAAACTTAACGCATTTGCAAATTGGTCACGCTAAACTAAGCGACGGGCACATTGACCACTTGTCGCTCTCCTTCTTTCCCTCTCTCTGTCTCTCTCTGGTCGATAGCTTTGTGGGCGCCTCGCTTAAGTGTGGCAGTGTGTGAGCTTAGGTAGAGAGGGAGGGGTGGTTGATGGGTTGATTGGCAGCTGATTGCCAGTTGATTGACAAATTGTGCGATTGTGTGTGCATATGGGAAGGTTTGTCGCCTTAATGTGGCATTGCTCACATTCTGCTACCCATTTAGTTTTGTATGTCACTTCGGTTGTTGTAGTTTTTGTTTTGCTTTTAGCTTTTTATTTAGTTTATTTTTTGTTTGTGCTCTGTTTAGCTGTGATAAGCGCTGGCCGATTACTTTATGCGCATATTTCACGACAATTCAATCAAGTGGCCGTCATATATAAAAAGCATATGTACTGTGTATAGATACAAACCCACAACCACACACTCATACTCACACACACAATTACATTTACTCGTGTACTCGTGTGTTTATGTATATAGCGATAAGTTTCTAAAAGGTTGGATAACAAGCCGCAGATAAAACAATTGAAGCACACACACACTCACACACACACACACACATACACATATCAGGCAGCTGAAAAAGTGCGGGCACCCGCCAGAAACTGTATGCCATAAATATTATTTGCATACGCTGCGTATGTGTGATATTTATTTAAAACTAAAAGAACAAGAAACTGCGAGACATAAAATGAAATACAAATTTATCGCGCGCAAACAAAAACGACCTTCAGGCTTTTATGACCATTGTCGATTTCTGGCTGCGACCATTTTTATTTCCGTTTTCAGTTAATTACTTCCTTGCAGCCTTTCTTCTTTTACTTGTCTTTGCCAGCGACACGATTTCCACTCAATTGTTATTGTTATTAATGCGGTTGATTTCTGCGACGTTTCCTTCTGATTGTTTGCATTGTCGTTGCCCTCGTTGGAAAGAGCAAGAGATTCTGAAGAGTGCGTCTATCTCTTTCTCTGACCGTTTTCGAGAAGAGTCAACAAAGCCGATGAGATTAATACTCTATTCAGTTTTGGATAGTTTGCAATATAAGCAGAACTTACAACTTATATATATATACTTATACTTTCTGAACAGTCACTGAATCGTTCTGGATAATTTAAGTATGCATTAAGTTTCCGAATCGGGGATTACGTGACTTTTGACTTTTATAGCTTCTTTAACTCAAATTGGCCATAAAGACGGTGCTCCCTCTCTCTCGCTCTCTGTTAGTGTGTACTTAAATATGATAATCTCTATAAAGCTCTTTCAATTTTTATACCCGCTACCCATAGGGTAGAAGGGTATTATAACTTTGTGCCGACAGGAAATGTATGTAACAGGTAGAAACAGGCATCTCCGACCCTATAAAGTATATATATTCTTGATCAGCGTCAACAGCCGACACGATCTAGCCATGTCCGTCTGTCCGTATGAACACCTAGATCTCAGAGACTATAAGAGATAGAGCTATAATTTTTTTTCGACAGCATTTGTTATGTTTGCACGCAGATCAAGTTTGTTTCAAATTTTTGCCACGCCCACTTACGCCCCAGCAAATAAAAAAAAAACGAATAACAAGCGTAATTTTAAAGCTAAAGTTGCGAATTTTGGTATATATAATAATTACTATAGTAGTTATGATTGGTTGAAATCAGATAAAAATTGTGGAAGTTATTAAAGAAATACTTTTGCGTGGGCAAGAACGCCTACTTACTAGGGGTCTTAGTTGCTTTGGCTGACAATCTGGTATATTGTGCCGTCTTTGGTATATTTTGAATGCGGTACTATATCGATATACCACATATACCATTTGGTATATTTTCAGTATTTTGCAGTACATTTGGTATATTTTGAGAATAGAACCGTAAAATGTATTGCTTTTATTCAAAATGGGTAGCGGGTATCTCACAGTCGAGCACACTCGACTGTAGCTTTCTTACTTGTTCTGTTTGTTTCTGCAAGACATAAACTCCTGAATAAAAGTATAAATATATTTGTAGAATTCCGTCTGGGAGATACTGACTGCAGTTGTTTTTTCGTCGTAATTGTTTTGAAAGAAATATATTTGTGTACATTTCATATAAGGCAAGCAAAATATTTATTTAATTTGTATAAGCCGCACACATTATTTACCAACTCTTGCAGTTGTTTTGCAATTTGTTGTCGTTGTTATTGTTGTCAATGTCAGCATTGCTAGCAATCTTTGCTAATATTTATTAATGAATTTGTTTTCCCCTAAGATTTGTCACTGTTACATCGTTATTTCCGCATTTATTAAATAAAGTGCAGAAATGGATTATTCTCACAATATACAAAAACAACTCTACCTTATTTCGAATGCGGATGAGTCAAAATGGGGATGATCAATTGATCATTGGGGGCATAGTGCAGTTCTGGCTCGGGTCGAGCATCCAGATCGATGCACATATGGCTAAAAATTTAACAATAATTGCTATTAGCTGATGTCATACCAGAAACATTATGAATCCCATTGTGCAGCTTTAAACTTTTAATTCATATATACAAGATTATCATCATACACGCAAAAATAAAATAGAATAATATAGTGGGATAGCACAACCGCACGTAAAAATCGAAAATGACTTTACTATTACAAAATTTCATTCAAAATTCTATTAAAATTTATGTAATTTCAGCTTAGATTCTTAGAAATTATATGATTATTTTTTAATAATGAATAGCTCTAAAATTTGTTAATGACGTATGATACCGGAACCCTTATTGGGCTTGGGGTTTCCAAACATTAATATTATTCTTAAAATTTCATTCATAAAATAAGTAGTTATAATATTAGGAAACTTAAAAATCATATTGAATAATAAATTGATATGATTTTATTCCTTAAATTGGAAAACAATGCTATTACAAAAAAAATTGTGTTGCTGATTTTTAATAAAAAGTTTATAGATTGCAAAATAAACCATGACAAAAGCTAAATTGAATGTCCGAATTAGTGATATTGTCTAAGATTATTCCAGGAAATTCCAGGGTACTTTCCAATTACAAAATAATACAAATTATCGAATTTTATGATGAAGTTATAACAAGGACCTCGATTAAGATTACCAGAGAGCAAAAAATCTTAATTTGCCTTAATAGCAAACTGATTTTCTAGCCACAAGTTCAATAGCTCATTCTGGGCAAGCGTTTAACACATTTTTCTTCTTTGTTATTGTTTTAAACATTAGTTGCCTTGAATGTTGACAGCGTCTGCTTTATCTATTGTTCAAAAGAGACTCAGCACGCGGCCAAAAACGAAACCACATACTTATTTCACATGGCGAGCAATCAAGGTCCACACACTCTACATATGTACATATATTCCACAATTCGCTGACCTAAACTAACGGGCCACGAGCGAATAAGTTCGCAATGTGCGGACATAAATAATAAACAATTTGTTGATATTTTCCTTAAAGCTTTCAGCGTACGTTAGAAACCAACGCCAAAGAAAGAATACAAAAAACTAACGGAGCAAAGAGCGTTGCTTAGGTCATTGACCAAAAAAAGAATTAATGTTATAGTAAAAAAAGAGAGCGACCACCAAAAGCGCTAGCGTTGGGGCTCTCTCTCTCTCAGCTCTCTCACAATCGAGCACGTTTTCCAAGAAAAAAGCCAGCGACGCCACTTTTCTTGAGTGTGTGTGTGTGTGTGGAGCTCTCCCACAGACACGCACACATACAATATGAACATACAGTCTATGAGGGCAGCTCGTCTAGTTGTAGCTTTTTGGTTGCCTCTTAGCTTTTTTGGCAAAGGCAAACCAATAACAGCAGCAGCAGCAGTAGCACCAAAAATAACAAAAACAATACCAGCACCACCAACAACAACCACACAAAGGAAAGTTGTTTTTGGCGTTGTGTAGCTCCGTTGTATAGCACAAAAGCGTTGCGCGCTTACGTCATTCATAAAAATAAAAACGCAACGCGAAGAGCAAACGAGTGGAACCGCTGACTCGCCATCTCTGTCTATTTTGTTGTTGCTGCCGTGTGTTTGTGTTGTTGTTCGTTCTCTTGCTCTTGCTGCTTACTGCTGTGTGCGTTGCTCTCGTTTGCTAAGCCATTAACATTTACCTGAAGAATATTTTAACCATTTTGTTTGGCATTGTTTATACTGCTGTCGTTGACACTTTCCACGCTTATATGAACATTTAATCAATTTGAACTACATTGCTACGAGTGTTGTGTTTTGTTGCTTTTGTTTCTCAAGCCGCGGCCGCAGGTTTTTGTTTTGCACACACAACTTTAAGCGTGACCGCAGGTTTCCTTTCAGAACACACTATTTTAACTAGAAAAACATACTGAAAGTTACATACTCCACAATTACTAGTATGGTTACACTTTAATGAAAATATAATTGAATGATGAAGATTTATTATCTTTTATACCATAAAAAAATGTTTTTGAAAATCTGTTGACGGTAGTAACGTTTACTTTCATACGCGAGCATAAGCTTGAAGTATTTTAATACCGGATAGTACACAATATACCAGCAAACAAGTTATGGCTTTTTGTATCAATGAGGTTTTGTCAGGCGTGAAGACACGTCTCCATGTGAGTGGCTAATATTGATTAGCCGCCATATTTTAAACAAGAATTTAAAAAGGAATTTGTAATTAAATTATAATAGTCTTTCATTTTAATAATAAAAATAATAATTGCAAAAAAAAAACAAGAATCGTAAGTTAAAATTTAAGAATTAGTCAGCATCAAATTAATTCTTAATTTGCATTTTTATGCAGTAGGCCGACGATATACAAAAGAAAAAGTCAAACGATCCCAACTGAAACTATAAAATTTAGATAAATTTTGGTTAATGTCAGCTATGAAGAAAAGCAATGAAATTATAAATGACATGTCTGGATATTGCGGTGGATCTCGCCGTAAACGTTTGCAACAAGGAATTTGTCGCCGACCGGAGAACTTTGAACTTAGGCGTAATTGGAGAAATGTTAACCGACAGTTTGAACGCGGCATGGAACGAGCTCTAGGAGGTATGGAACCTCGTGATAAGGTTTTGGCCACCGAATGGATTAGCAAGCTCATGGGAAAACCGCCAAATTTACCACAATGCAATGAACGCAATTCATTTATTAGGAAGCCTTTTAGTATATTAAATAGTTTGTCAAAACTTACAGCTATTATGGTAAATTGAGAAACTTCAGTAAAATAGAAGACTATTAATTCTCCTTCTGCATGCAGCCAATGATATCACTCAAAAAGAAAAGTGTTATTGAACTCATAAAAAACTCGGTAGATAATGGTGAATTTATATATAAGCTACCAGTTCCACGTGATGGAGCATTTTTTATTTTACATCTTAGTCCAAATTTATAAATGGAATTGATTTTATATCTTCTTACACAATCTAATCATTTGAATTTGAATTTGAATTTGGACGACTGATATTCGTTGAGCAATAAATCATTTTTATTCTTATTTTTTTTCAGTGTAGCCACCTTGACAAAAAAAGATTTATTGCATTGTCGTAGCAGGAAGCAATTTAGTGGTAGTAAAACAGTAAAAACAGATGGCGCTGTTAACTGTTGGCGCTAACTTCAAATGCTAAATTCTTGATAATCTATTTTAATCTTTTTGCGGATTATGCAACAAAAATATAAAATGCTCAACAGCGGAATAAATTCCAATAATTGTTTGCCAAGGAAGTAAATTAAAAATAATTATATGTCTAGATTTGTATATTATATCTGTTTGGTATTATGAATTACCGTGGCCATTGTCTTGTGAAATATCTTAAGTACAGAACACTTGCACATGTATCTCGATAGCAGGCGTTCTTTTCTGTGGCTGCGCTTCCTATTGTTTGCTTTTAATTGCAATTACCTGTCAGATTAATGGACAACTCTACCAACAAGGCTCGTCTCTTAATTGTAGCAACAACAAGCAGCCAACTTATTATGCAGTTGGTGCCACCGTTCATCGCTGCAACAGCGCTCAGCACATTTGCATTGTTTTATTGCCACTTAAAACGCCCCTCGCACCAACACACTTACAAGCGAACTTCTCATTTTCACACATGATGTGAAGCATTTCTTAATGAAGATTCAACAATGGCAACAAAACTCAACACAACTCAACTCAACTCAACTCCATCGTTGCCATTACCTTTGCCTTTGCCTTTGCTGTAGTACTTATCCTTTTTGACCACACCAGTTGCACCACCTGCAAATGAGCATGTGAAGTGCTACGCAAAACATGTAGAAAGGTTTCAACGCTTAAGTGCAATACATACCTGTTTCATGAGAGGGGCCCTTCTTGAATCAAGCAACTAACTTTAGCATTTCGATTTTTCTTGTCAGTTTAATCATGAGCATACTTTTAGACGTTAAGAAATTGTCGATGGTATTTAAACAAAAGAATAATTGTATGTCGGAAAACTACAGTCGATTGTGCTCAAATCAAAAATTAAACCAAACCATTCCGGTATTATTCCTAAAAATTGAAAGAAACTTGATCTGCGTGTAAATATAACAAGTGCTGTCGAAATTATATCTATATCTCTTATAATCCCTAAGATATACAGTCTCTAAAATCTAGGTGTTTGGATAGACGGACGGACAGACGGACGAACATGGCTATATCGTCTTGCCTACTGTCGTTGAATATACTATATACTTTATAGGTTCAGAGATGCCTCCTTCTGCCTGTTATAAAGTTATAAAATCCTTCTATGGGTAGCGGGTGTAAAAACTTCTAGAGCTTATACAAAGAAGGAATGAGCTAACATGCGAGTCCAGTTAAAACCATTTTATCGAAAATATACTTATTGTCGTATTCATAATATTAATAGACACTGTCTATACATCGTATTATTTTTTGATTTTATATAATATTATTATACCCGCTAGTCATTGGGTAGAAGGGTGTTGTATCTTTGTGCCTTCACAAAATGAAAGAAGCACTGATCAACGTCAGCAGCCGAGAGGACGCCCACTTCCGCCCCGCATATTGACAAAAATCAAAAAACAAGCGTAATTTTAAAGCTAGAGCGAATTTTGGTATATATTATACGATAAAAACTAAGTATTTGTGATTCCTTGGTTGCGATCAGATAAAAATTGTGGAAGTTATTAAAGAAATACATACTTTTGTATGGGCAAAAACTCCTACTTACTAGGGGTCTTAGTTACTTTGGCTGAGAATCTGAAATGTGATTTTTACACAAACTTTGCACAAACTTTGAAAATTTGTATGCCGGGCGATATTATCGGTGACAATCGATGACGCTATCGATACTTTTGATGTCGACTATTAATCCTCTAATTCATATGAATATTATTTCAGTTCGAAATTGATCTTCTTGAAAGATTATTATCGTAAAATTGCAGTAAATGTGATATGTTTGTTAGGAGTTGGGCTATAGGCAATATGAGATTTTTAAAGTGCAATTTTTAATGAAAGAAGATAAATAATCTTTATTGGTTAATAGTAAAGAACAAATTGGTAAATCTTTATATTCTTGCTTTTATCAATTGGCTGGATTCTTTAAGTTTTGGTTTTTGATCTCAATCAACAGCATCTTGATATCCTCCAGTCGTTGTTCATTGATATCTTTTATTTCTTTTTCTTTAATAATTTTAAGAGCTCGGCCAACAGTCTGATTTCCAATTGTTATATTAGCGAAAGGGTAGCGTTTATTGGATACACAAGGCTGGAAGGAAGTTACTTCATTGGCATCCACTTCTTTATTGAAATAGAGGTTCAAATCCTCCGTCTTATCCATTTTAGATTCGGAACCGCTTGCACCATCTTCATGATCGGTAAATAGTTGACTTAAGAGGATATTATCTCCTTCATTCGCAAGTTCAATACATTCAATACTCTGACTTCTATGCCTCTGACTGTACACCTCCACCCGATTGTCTTGGTTTGGAAATATGGATACATAGCCATAGGTAGATTCTGCATGGATTCTCATCAGTTTCTTAAAGAAGCGAAGCACACGTTTCCATCGAAGCGAATTCCCGTCTAAGAGTCCTTCATAACTGTACAACACATTTGCTCGACAAATGGCAGCATTGAGTTCCACTTGAGCCCGAATAGTCTTTGAAGCATAAGAGAAATAATAAATAGTGAAATTAGTATAATTCAACAAACAAGTAGTATACGGTTGACTATGAGATACCCATTACCCACTTTTAATAAATAAATAAAAGCTATAATATAATAAATTAAATAATTGAAGAGATATATTTTTTAAAATATACCATGGAGTATTTTCAGTGACATGGATCGACGGGCATGACTATAATTTTTTGGTTGTTAACACTGATACATTATGGAGTCGGTAATGACTCCTTTAGCCTATTACATAGATTCCCTGCTGTTATAATAATCTGCTACCCTATGAGGAGCGGGTATAGAAACACAAGTTTTTGTGCAAACACTCAGACATGTCTGGATACCGTGCATTGAAGTCTTTGAATTTCTGAGACAAACACTTTCAAACCAAAGTACGGGTAGACAAGAGGACATGTCTCCGATTACGTGAATAATAAATTTACATATGGCACTCTGAATTTCACTCACCTGCGTATCGCCGACAGCCAGGCCGCCCAGTAAATTGGTCAGGATCATGACCATAAACATGAATATGATCATCACAAAAATACAGAAATATCCATTAGCGTCGATATTACCATTTTCACCATTGAACATCACAAGTGTCTTGATAAACGATAAATCGAGTTTTTCAAAGGAGAGACTGAAATGATTATCTGTTGCGTTCGCTGAACCGGTTAAGTTCGCTGAATCCGTAGAATTCGCTGAATCCGTAGAATTCGCTGAATTTGTAGAGCTCGGTTTGGAAAACAGCACATAGAAGCACAAGCTGAAGCTGAACAACAGCATGGAGTACTGTAATAAGCTCTTTGCGAAAGTACTGGCCACCTGGCGCAGCATGAGCATGGGCGTCGATATGACAGGCACAGGTAGGGCACTAATAAGATCAATCAGTTTGGTGGACATCAGCATGATGGCGAAGACGGTAACAATCCTTTGGAAGTCATCTCCACACTCGATGTTTGTGAGGATGAGCATAAAAATAAGAATAAAGTCGAATAAACTCCGCCAATACCAATGCTTGAGTAGAAGAATTGAAATGACTTCCACAATAAGAAGATAGCCAATCAGCACTTGGAACACTACGTTAACAAACATTTCAGGAAGCCCGTTGTTATGAAGATCAGAGAAACGCAAGCAAATATGGGTCCACAACATCAAAGTTAAGATGATATTGATGATAAAGTGGGTGGAGAAAATGGCGATGAGCCGACGCCACTTCAGCTGCAGACAGCAGGTGATCAACGGATGCTCCAGCAGTGGACACAGCTCCTTCGACCGGGCCATGCAGGCAATGGGAGCAATATCAAGTTCATTGGTCTCGTTGGTCATATTCAGACAGTTCATTATGATCTCGTAACCCTCGTGGCTGGTCTTCTCGCCTCGTCCAATGATGCAGTAATCGAAATGCTCTTCCAGAAGCTTGGCATCAATATCCTCGATCAGCAAGCGATTCTTGTCATTGCGCACTCCCAATCTGGCGCCCTCCTTCAAGAGCACTCTTATGGCAATCTCATTGCGACAGAGCACCGCATAATGCAGAGGCGTTTTGTGCTCATCATCGAAGTCATTGATATTCAGCCGCCGATCCTTAAGCAATTGCAGCAAACATTCCTGGTATTCGTTGCTCTGCAGGTAATTGTCCAGCGGTTTCAATTGTACCTGCATAATCGTAGTTTTTAGAAGCGAACCCTTGGGCACCGTCTTGAGAAATTCGCTCTTAAGCAATTGGAGAGCAGTCGACCAGCTACCAGCTTTGACAGCCAATTCCACAACATACTCATTTTCCTGAGGCGAATTCTTTTCCAGGGTGGCAAGCACTGCTTTGAGTGCCTTCTTAGTATGCTTTGTGATGTGCTCCATAAGCAAAGCTCGCAACATTTTCTTGTTATCCCAGTTTACAGTGGTCTTTTGGTATCGCACCAGATTGTCAAGCATTGCCGAAATAGGCAGACTCAGTAACGGACGCACTAGGAGATAGTAGAGCTGGTTGTTGTTACCGTCGAGAAAATGCCTCCACAGAAAATAGAGTCCTTCGAGATAATTAAAAGGACTGAGTTGGGGTGCATTTAGAAACTCTAGGATTAAACTCCTTCGTGTCCATTTTGAGATATTTTCGTTGAGTAGCACTTGTTGCATGAGAGATTTGTTATCAGAATCGACAATATTGGGCGAAGCACCTTTGTTCAATAGCAATCGAATGGCGTTAGCGAGACTGGAAGCATTCTCTTGTCTTAGACTTTTGATTAATCTACTTAATGCTGTTTCCCCCTCGTACATGTGATCAACATCTACTTGGACGTTGGGTCGATTTACCAGCTCGGAAAGATTGTGCGTACTCCATGAATCGATTGCATAGTGGATGGCAGCTTTTTTAAGCTTCGGATTAACCTATTTAGGGTTTCACTTATATATTTATATATATTAATCACTATCTTATTCACTTACGTAATTGGGATCGCAGCCAGCATCGAGAGAGGCTTCTATAAATCTAGCACGTCCTTGTGTTGATAAAGCCTTCTCAAAGATGGTCATTTGATTGTCCTCATCCCTTTTTGAGCTGAGGTTGGGCTGAGCACCATGTCTGATGGCACGTTGAAATCCAACGAAATCTCCAGCTTCAAATGCATCCTTTAGCTCTTGCTGAGCATCGACTTCACCATACGCCATTCCTAGTTCTTTCTCAACTAAAAATTGAATCCGCAATGAGCTAAAATATATGCAAGTTAGCAATGGGGGTAAATTCTGAATCATACTATAAATTTTGCTTTAGGGTTATATCGAAGTGTATACCCTAAAATTTAGTTGATCAATATATAACAATACAGCTGAATGCTGAATAAATTTTGAATTAAAAGCTGAATGCATTAAATTAAAAATTGTTATTAAAAAAAATAATCTATTACAAGAGTTGTTGAAATTTTCCTATTTATGGGTGGGGTGGTGTAAAAAATGCATATTTCATAATAGTAAGATCTGTATAAAATAAATACAGCTAAGCTTCCCTTATCCGACACCTCTATTAAGGGAACACTAGACGAAAATTATCCACTAAAACAAATCAAGCCAATACTAAAAGCGAACTATTGAAAAGCTTAAGGGCCATCAGCCGTCAATCGATAAATAATAATGTTAATTATTAAATGTTATTAATGTTCGGCCAAGCGAAATTTCACTGTATCCCGCATCTAGAATTTATTTTTTTTACTTCATGGGGATTTATATTATCGAATGATTTATATTATTACTTGATGGTGGAGCTTTCGAAAAAATAACAGCTTAGGCATACTATTGAAATGAATCACGAATGACGTATCCGTTTGGTGCTGGTGGAAGGTTTATTCAGTGTGGCGTACGCGCTGGCTTCTCCGGGCTCCGTAAGCATGGGGTTAAAGAAAAGGGCCAACTGATAAGACGCACCACTATATAACAATAGGTTAGGTAGGATCGGCTGCCCCTGTACGGGGCAAAGCATAGACCAGTGGAGGTCCGTAGTTGTACCGGTAGCTTATCTATATATAACAATAATAGATTAAGAATATATATAACAATAATAGATTAAGAATTCGCGTACATATAGAGGAGTGAAGGGGGGAATTTACATTAAAAAATGGTGAACGAGAAGACGATAGCCACTCTCTGGTTCAACACTGGTATTATTGTGTGCAGACGCCCAACCTACCGTGATCCTGCAAATGTTGGCAGGATCCCTAAACGAAAGTGGATCGGCGAACCTACTCCTGCTTGGTGATGCATGGTTCCAAATACAAATAGACAATTAAGCGAACATAATAAAATTATTAACGTATTAACATAAAAGACTTCAATCCTAACAACATTATAAACGAAAAATAAATAAATAAATAATTTAACGGACAAGGTAAGTATATATGAGGCGGAAATTGATCAAAGAATAAAAATAATAAACCTATAAATATAAAATATGATCGAGCATAAATAAAATATAAATAATTATTTTTGAATTTAGAAATAGAAATAAATTAAAAGTTATGAAACAATGCTAGTTTAAAATGAACTATTTTGGTTCATTTAAAATGGAATGCTAGAAAAGCACATGGAACATAGCCAAACATTAAATAATAATTAAACGAGGATCAGCTGATGGCTGTCACTCAACAAAAGTCTTTATATTGCCAGTCTCGCAAGGTCATTGACCGATAGGACGGCAGTCAGCTGAAGCTAGCT
This sequence comes from Drosophila kohkoa, assembly GCA_019972355.1. Lineage (NCBI taxonomy): Eukaryota > Metazoa > Arthropoda > Insecta > Diptera > Drosophilidae > Drosophila > Drosophila kohkoa. The sequence continues at coordinate 1,871,048 of BJEL01000003.1, read as the reverse complement.
GAAGAGCTATGGTCAAATGGTTAAGCAAAGGTTAAGCTCTACCTCTAGCTCATATGTTATCAATTAGTAAGAGTGAAACAGAGTTACATACATTCACGACTCCCACGCAGAAAGATCTTTCCTTGTGTTTGTGAGCGAGTTTTTGTACATGCATAAAACAGATTGCTATGACCGGCTAGTGTCGATGCAGGTATGGGTGTACCTGCTGGCAAATCACCGTTGCAGTTTGGACACGAGCATGCTGATGCTATAGGCAGCTCCCCATTAATTGTCGTCGGCGACTTCAATGCATGGGCAATGGAATAGGGCAGTCCCTGCACTAACTTCAAATCTTCTTGAACGAGGGCACGCAGCAGACTTTTAGTAGAGCTGGCGTAGGGTCCATAGTCGACCTGACTTATGTGTGCAGCGCGCTGTCGCCATCGGCACGTTGGCGCTTGAGCGACGCCTACACAGCTAGCGACCACCGTGCCATTCTGTGTGAAGTTGGCGGGCGGCGCCCCTGCAATGCAGGTGCTCCATCAAGATGGGTTAATTTCAACGCGGACAAAATGGATGTGCTGCTCTTCAGCGCCGAGCAGATGGCTATGACAGCATTGCATTGCGTAAGCGGAAGCATGCACAGATACGATGCCCCTCAGAAGATCATCCACCCACCACCATCTGCCAGTGTATTGGTGGAATAAGGAAATCGCCACCGCCAGGCGGGAATGCAACCGCGTGAGAAGATGCTACCAGCGATCGCGAGGCAGATCGTCCTTCACATTGTGGCAGCGCGAATACAAGGAGAGGCGAAAAGCTCTGAAGCATTCCATCAAGGCGAGCAAACGCAAATGCTTCATCGAGCTTTGTGAGATTGTGGAGAGCGACCCATGGGGTAAGGCGTATCAACTGGTCACGAAAAAGATCTCGATGCACAAAGCGTCTATGCCACCGGATGATGTGATGCACAGCATTGTCCGAAAGATTTTTCCGACTACAGTTGGCGAAACGGTGCGAAATCTCGATGACGCCACATCCAATAATAGCGCAGCAATTGAGTTGGTTACCAGTACTGAGATAAGTACTATCGCTGGAAGCATGAAGCTGGGAGAGGCGCCGGGGCCGGATGTCATACCTCTGAGAGCACTACGGCTCGCCTGTGCTCTGAGGCCGGAAATCTTCGTTGACATGTTCAACAAGTGTCTACAGGAGGCTGTTTTTCCAAATATTTGGAAATCGCAGAGACTGGTTCTGCTCCCCAAAGCAGGCAAGAACCCGGGCGAACCTGCTGCATATCGGCCAATCTGCCTCATTGACAATGCGGGAAAAATGTTGGAGAAAATTATATGCACCCGGCTGGAGCGTGCTATTGCCGCAGGAGGTGACCTATCACCAAACCAATTTGGCTTTCGCAAGGCCAGATCGACAGTCGACGCAGCGACTAGAGTTGTGGAGATCGCCTCACACGGCATAGAGGGCAGCAGGTGGAAGGGAGGAGCCAAGGAGTATTGCTTGATGGTCACGCTGGATATCAAGAATGCCTTTAACTCTGCTCGTTGGGACTGCGTTCTCAAGGCTCTGGCAGCGTTTCAAGTGCCGAGATATCTACTGGAAATCGTGCGTATCTACCTATCCTGCAGGCGGCTATTGTACGACACAAGTGCTGGTACAGAGGAGCTCGCCGTGACGGCAGGTGTCCCACAAGGTTCGGTCTTGGGCCCTCTTCTGTGGAATGCCATGTATGATGGCATCCTGAGACTAACCCTCCCACCGGGCACGCACATGGTTGGTTTCGCAGACGATATCGCTGTCCTTGTCGTGAGGAAGGAGCTGATGCAGGCCGAGAGTATGTGCAACCAAGCAATCGCGACCATCTAGCAGTGGCTTGTTTCAGTTGGGCTGGCACTTGCGCCGCACAAAACTGAAGCCGTGCTGATCAGCAGCCGAAAAAGTGTCGAAGTTGCGAAAATTTCTTTTGGATGCACCTCTATTACGTCCAAGAGAGCGATTAAGTATCTGGGAGTATGGATCGATACAAGGCTCAGCTTTCGAGAGCACCTGGAAGCGACGAGCAATAAAGCAGCAGGCATGAACCGGCTTCTCTCAAGGCTCATGGCGAATACTGGAGGCCCAAAACAATTGCGACGATCTCTGATTGCGGGTGCCATGCGATCCATCGCACTGTTCGCGGCACCAGTATGGGTACGAGCACTGGACACCAGGAGTTACTGCCAAGGGCTGGAGGCAACGTTCAGAAAGAGTGCCATCCGCATTATTAGTGGATAACGCACAATTTCTGAGGACGCAGCTTTTGTCATCGCTGGAGTACCTCCGTTTGTGGAAATGGCTAGAGAGCGAGCTGCTACTTATCGGCAAATGCGATCCCGGTACCACAGCAACGCCGAAAAACGTTCTGTTCGTAATACAGGACGACAAGAATGCTTAGAGAGGTGGCAGCGACGATAGGATAGGCCGCTGGATGCATCGGCTTATCCCGAACATCGGCGAATGGTCTGGTGGATGCTTCAGAAGTTACCTGCACCGCTTTGGTCATGAAGCTTCTGGCGACTGTTCGGAGTGTGGAACACTGGAAGATCCGGAGCATACTATGTTCGTCTGCAAGTTGTATGGGTCACTTCGTAACGACTTGGTCAGGGCACTTGGTGTACTGATCGCGGTGGGAAATTTGGTCCCGTTAATGCTGCAATCAGTGGACAACTGGGTTGTGATATGCGAGTTCGTGTCAACAGTGATGCAGACCCAAAGAAGCATGGAGAGAGCCAGGAGAGAGTCGATGGAATAGGTGGCGCTATGTCTCTTGTGAAGCATTGATTTACGGCCGTCCCACAGGAGATCGCATTGCCCTATATCCAATATAATTTATTACATCTATCTCTCGCAATATTAATATTAGTAATAGTAGAGCAAAGTTGAATAAAAAAAAAGGGTGTACCTGCTTTGCGGGCAATATAGACATATGAAATTTTATAATTATATTCAAATTGAAAGCTACAATTTGCCTATATACGTTGCCTGAAATGCATTCTTAATTGACTGACATTGCTAATTTGAACAATAATCATGCGGTACTTGTACTATGCGGGCCTCGCCTGTCAGAAGAAGTACGGAACAATCTGTGGATGGAGATCGGCGAAGCTGTCGGACGCATGTGTTTCTCTTTGTCAGAAACCAATGTTGTCTCCAGCCTGCTTGGAAGCAATTCTGCTTCGCTCTGTAAATGTCATGCAGATCATCTGTTTGTGGTGGAGAACCAGATGATGCGGCCGGCAAAGCTGTGACGTCGAGCTTTTTGTTGTTGGCCGTTAAATACCTGTTTTAGTGTGGGGAATATTTGTCTTTAATCAATTTTTAATTTCTCTGCATTTTTGTTGTTGTTAACACCGAACTATTTATTCGAGAAATTAACTACGTTTTAAACTTGGTTTTTATATTCATTTTTTTTTGTTGAATTTTAAACTCAATTTCAATTAGTATTTACAATTAAGTTTGCAACTTGGTGCCGAATGTGTTAACGAAAAAATACACAAACCTAAACTTAGAAAAACAAAGAACTAAAAATACTTATAACAGATAATTACCCTAATGTGGAAAGCGGCACTTGGTATAATTATTGTTGGGACTGCTGTAGTAGAAAAAGATCTATAGTGGACGGGGAAAGGTACACTTTTGCGAAAAAAAAACAAAATTAACAAATCAATATAACAATTATACATTGTATACTCAGAAATACTTTACATGCAGCTGACTACACCAACCTTTTCACTGATATTTATTTTTACTTAACTCGCTAATTTTGTCACATGTAATTTTTCACTTTTACACTCAGGTTTTACACATAACTTGCAAACTATTGCAAAAACCAAAAACCAAAACCTCTTTTCGGAAATCTTTTGACATTTTATCCTAGTCAAAAAGGCAATCGCTTTTTGGGCTTGACTTAAAGCGCTCAGTTGTTCTATCATGCACTATGGGACATTTTCCATTTTAGCTGGCATTTAATATTACGAGTAAAAATGTTAAAAATTTTTTTATTATAAATTTTTTACACCAATATGTACTTACCTTTTAGAATTCGCATCGCCCCTTAAAATTTTTCACCGCCTCTTCCGCCCTAAAAATTTTGTAGAAATTTAATATTTTAAGCAATTTTAGAGCAAAAGACCCCATTCTTGGTAGCCATAATATAAATCCTAGCCCGGATGTGCACTGCAAATTTTGTGCCGATCAAAAACATCAAAAACATGGAAGTTAATCACAAAACATTGCTTCATACGGCCCTCCTCTCTATCTCTAACAGAGCATAAATCGGTGTTGGAAAACGTGAGGTTCGTGCAGAAAAAGACAACTTATTGATGGGTTAAGAATTGACAACACTACAACATGTGAAGTGCTACGCAAAACATGTGGAAAGGTTTCAACGCTTAAGTGCAATGCATACCTGTTTCATGCGAGGGGCCCTTCATGAATCAAGCAACTAACTTAGCATTTCGATTTTTCTTTCGATTGTGCTCAATTCAAAAATGAAAGCAAAACAGTGCGGTATTATTCCTAAAATATGCCAAATGAACATTCCGCAAAAATACTAAAACAAACCAAAGGCTATGTTCTGGCAAATTGATATAGTACTAGTCAAAGCAACTAAGATACTCTAAAAGTGTTTGATCGCAACCAAATTTTCAAGAATCATAAAGTCTTCTGTTGTTATTGTATGTACCAAAAATGTAAGTCGAAATTATATTTCTATCTCTTATAATCCCTAAGATATAAAGTCTCTAAAATTTAGGTTTTCGGATAGACGGACGAACAGATGTACATGGCTATATCGTTGAGATGCCTCCTTCTGCCTGTTATTCGCGACTCTAGCTTTAAAATTACGCTTGTTATTCAATTTTTGTTTATTTGCGGGGGCCGAAGTAAGCGTGTCAAAAATTTTAAACAAACTTGATCTGCGTGCAAACATAACAAATGCTGTCGAGAAAAAAATATAGATCTATCTCTTATAGAGATGTCTCTTCCAAAAGACACTAAAGTGCAGACCGGTTCTACCGGCCCTGCCAACAACAAGGTGGAGTCCATGGCAAGCAAGCGCCAACGGTCCACTGAGAGTCCCAAGCAAGGGCAGTGAGCAAGAGGCTGCGAGCACCTGGCTCCACCAACACGGACTCAAACAAGACGAGACAGAGAGCAACGGTTGCTGAAACTGCCAGGCGGCATCTCGCCGTTGCTCTCATAGACCCTAACGGGAAAATGTCTGCAGAGCGGTGGCGGTTGACCCATAGTAAGCTGGTCGACTCACTGTTTGTCAGGATGGAGAATGTTCCAGACAGTCCAATGCCTACATTCGAAGGCACTGGCTGGATGAATGGTGCCAAGATCCTGAAATGCAAGGACGACCTGCAAGCGACCGTACCCAAACTGGACGCACTGTGGGAGGGGGCCAAGCTGGACGTGGTGGACAGGAATAATATTCTGTCCATGCCGAAGGCGAAAGTCCTTTTCCCCATAGTTGTGCAGGGCGAGCGGGCGCTTCAGCTGCTTAAAAAGCAGAACCCGGCCATACTGATTGGTCCGTGCTGAAGGTTGATGAACCTTTACCTAGTGGTGGGTAGCACGTGATCATTCAGATCAATAAGGAGGCCGAGGATCTACTATATAAACGCAATGGGAAGATGGCGTGGGGAGCGTGTACCTTCGCCTCAAAAAACGTCATCCCAACGACAAGGTAACACACACGCTGAGGTCAGGGGAGGTTGAGGCAGATTTCGGTCTTGAGAGCGTGACCGACGCCACCCAGCACCTTAACTTGACTGATGAGACGGAGGAGGTGGGGGAGGAACTGTCCATGCAGACGGGCCCCCCGCGAGTTTGCTAACTTCTAATGAGTGTGCTGCAACTCAACCTCCATAAGTCCAAAACGGCTTCGGCGGAGCTACTCCTTGCCCTGGAGGAAGTGTCCGCCTACGCGGCTTTGGTCCAAGAACCGTGGATAGCGTCGGGCAACACGGTTGCTGGGTTGAAGTCGCGTAAGTACGATCCGTACGTCCCGACATTGGTAAGTAGATCGAGAGCTGCCATCCTTGTAAAAAAGGGGCTAAAAGCTCATCTACTACCTAATTACAGCAATGACGATCTTACCGTGGTGGTGCTGGAGAGCCGTGAGGGATGTTTGCTGCTGGCATCTTGCTACATGGCACACGACATGCCGGCCCCACCTGACGAGCTGCGGAGGCTGGTCGACATGGTCTGCTCCTCCAAAAAACATCTTATAATCGGAACGGAAGCCAACGCCCACCATAGCGTCTGGGGAAGTCCCGACATTAACGACAGGGGTGAGTCAGTTCTTGATTTTATCCTTAACTATAAGCTTAGACTAGTCAACAGAGGTGAGGTATCTACCTATGTAGGTCCCACCTCTTGTAATGTGCTGTAACGATTGCGACTGAGTGTACCAATATAGAAGAGTGGAGGGTCCTGGATAGACCCTCCTTCTCGGATCATAAGTACATTCAGTTTACCATTCCTTTTAATAGAGTACCTGCGGCTCAGCCATTCAGAAAACCCCGTAATACCAACTGGGCGAAATTCTCTAGCCTTGTTTCCAAGTCTCTTGGTCCGCCGGGTAACATCAACTCGGTACAGGACCTAGAAACAAATGTCAATGTCCTCTCAGCAGGACTACTTTCCGCGTTTCGCCAATCCTGTAGGCTCTCAAGACCGACGAGAAAATCGAAGCCACCCTGGTGGAACCCAGATCTCTCTTCGCTTCGTGGGGAGCTTACTAGCATGATTCAACTTGCTCAGAAGGCGGACAACGAATATGTCTGGGACGAGTACAGGTCTCTCCTAAAGTCTTACAAGAGGATGATCCGATCATCCAAAAGGTCTTCATGGAGAACCTTTTGCTCAGACCTGGACAACATCAAAGACACCTCCAGACTGAGAAAGCTGCTGTCCAAGCAGGCTTCCAGTCCTAGTCTGCTCAAGTCGGGCGATGGAGTGTGGACGGAGAGTAGTGCTGAAACTCTTGAAGCACTGCTCTCAACTCGTTTCCCGGGATGTATTGAAATGGAGAACAGTGACTGGCAGCTCCTTCCTAGTCTCCCAGTTATGAGACCCCCTGCCGGTCTAATTACAGTTAATACAAAAATTTGGGCTATCGACTCCTTTGCGAAGGTCAGGTCGCCAGGTCTCGATGGACTTTCGCCAGCAATGCTGCAAGCTAGCAAGCTCACGATTGTTCCGTGGCTATCGGGTATCTATTCGGCGTGCCTCGCATGGGGACATATCCCCACTCTTTGGAGGACCTCGAAAGTCATTTTCCTGCCCAAGGCGAGCAAATGCAGTCATGTGGTTCCTAATGACTTCCGGCCTATCAGCCTAACCTCTTTCCTGCTAAAAACATTGGAAAAGCTACTTGATTTGCACATCAGAAGCAACTCAATGGAACTTACTTTACGGGAAGTTAAAGCATGTGCCGAATCAGCCGGGCTCAGCATTAACGCGGACAAAACGGACCTTATCCTCTTCACGAAGAGGTATAAGGTACCTGCGTGGTCCCCCCTAAAATAGGCTGCACCATACTAAAGCCGAGCCTAGCAGTAAAATACCTAGGTGTGGTCCTGGACAGCAAACTGTCATGGAAGCTTAACGTGTTAGAAAGGGTGAAGAAAGCCACCGGAGCCTTGTACATGGCGAAAAAGATGCTTAGTTGCACTTGGGGCCTATCTTCTAATCTAATGCGGTGGATATACATCTCAGTTGTTCGCTCTATCCTCACCTATGGTGTTATAGTGTGGTGGCAGGCCACGGAAAAAAGGACGTACCTATCCATCATGGAAAGGACACAGCGTCAAGCGCTACTGTGTATCACAGGCGCTATCAGGTCGACGCCAACTAAAGCCCTCGAGGTAATAGCTGGCGTCGAACCGTTGAACCTATACGCGCAATCCATAGCCGCAAAATCGTCCCTAAGGATTGCCGCAACAGGCAATCTGGGTCTGTTAGGCTATGGTCACAGCGCCATTGGTAGGGAGACTAGTATAGACTTGGACTATACTATCCCCCTTACCAGTACCGACCATATTAAAACAATATTTTTGGAACCGGACTGCTGGCGGGAAGGGTTATGCATTCCCGAAGCCCTCAACCTCTTCACCGACGGGTCGAAGATGGATGATGGTGTCGGAGCGGCCGTCCCCAAACATTCCTATAAACTCCCAGACCACTGCAGCATCTTTCAGGCGGAAGTTTTTGCCATTGGCAAGGCTGCCGAAATGGCTCGGGGTTTACAGCGTAATCATAACTCAATTAACATCTTTGTTGACAGTCAGGCTGCAATAAGATCAATATACTCTGATGTGGTTAAGTCCAAAGTTGTCCTGGACAGCAGAAGAGCAATAGAGTCGCTGATAGCATGTGCGGTCGTGCGTATCTATTGGATCCCAAGCCACCAGGGCATCGATGGCAACGAGATCGCAGACTCTCTCGCCAAAGAGGGAGTGGGGCTCGATGTCGGTAACATGTGCAATGTTCCGATATCCCTGCGAACTCTAGGCAGAGAAATTGAGGTGCGCTCTAGACTTCAGTGGGACGCTATCTGGCGCAATGCCAACTCGTGCAAAACTGCAAGGCTGATGTGTGCCTCTACCAACAAAAACTTAACCAATTTCGTCATGCAGCTTTCAAGGAAAGGCATTTTAACTGGTCACTGTCAGTCGGCTGTCCATGCTGTAAAGCTGGGTATCACGAACAGTGATCAGTGTAGGAAATGCAACGAGCCCGGGGTTAAAGAAACACTCGAGCATCTTCTCTGTAGATGCCCAGCGTTATCCCGACTCCGGTTGAAATACCTTAATTTGCCGTGCCACAACGATCTTCGGGACGTTTCACGGCTACCTCCTAGGATGCTGCTGGCTTTTGCCAAAAATGCATCCATACTGCGCGATTTCTGAGACGTAGATAAGCTACCGGTACAGCTACGGACCTCCACTGGTCTATGCTTTGCCCCGTACAGGGGCAGCCGGTCCAACCTAAACCTAAACCTATCTCTTATAGTCTCTGAGATCCGAAAATTTCTTGACGAAATTTAAGCCAATAAAGTTGCATATTTTAATGAAAGAAGATAGATAATCTTAATTGGATAATAGTAATGAACAAATTAGTAAATCTTTATATTCTTGCTTTTATAAATTGTTGTTAAATAATGATGTACTCAATTGGCTGGATTCTTAATGTCCAACTGGTTTTTGATCTCCTTCAATAGCATCCTCATATCCTCACGTCGTTGTTCTATGAACTCTTCGCGTTGTTCGTCGACTTTTTTTCTTTCTCTTTCTTTAATAATATTAAGAGCTCGGGCAACAGTATGAATTTCAATTTTAATATTTTTGTAAAAGAATGTAACTGCATTCTCATCGACTTCTGCATTCAAACGGAGGTTCAAAGCCTCCTCATCCATTACAGATTCCGAACCAAGTGCACCAGCGGCAAATACTACACCACTGTCATTAACTTTATTCGCAAGACCTACAATACTCGGATTTTTATGCCTTTGACTGCCCACCTCTGCCCGATTCTTTTGGTTTGGAAATATGGATACATAGGTATAGGTAGACTCTGCAGGGATTCTCATCAGTTTCTTAAAGATGCGAAACACACGATTCCATCGAAGCGAATTCCCGTCTAAGAGTCCTTCATAACTGTACAACACATTTGTTCGACAAATGGCAGCATTGAGTTCCGCTTGAGCCAGAATAGTCTTTGAAGCATAAAAAAAATAGTAAATTAAGTTCAATTAAAAAAAATGGGTAGTCGATAGTGCCTCCTTTTGCCTTTCATAAATGTATCAGCTATAAAGTTATAATACTCTTCTACCCTACGGGAAGAGTACTTGTCTGGATACAGTGCTTTCAAGTCTGTCAATTTCTGAGATAAACACGGCTAAACTATCAAACAAGCGGGACACGACGGAATGTCTAACAACTTTTCTTAGGTTCACGGAATTTAAAAAATAAAAGCTATAATATAATAAATTAATATACTGAAGAGATATATTTTTTAAAATATACCATGGAGTTTTTTCAGTGACATGGATCGACGGGCATAGATATAATTTCTTGGTTGTTGACGCTGATAGATTCCCTGCTGCAATGAAATTTTAATAATCTGCTACCCTATGAGGAGCGGGTATAGAAACACAAGTTTTTGTGCAAACACCCGGACATGTGTGGATACCGTGCATTGAAGTCTTTGAATTTCTGAGACAAACACTTCTAAAACTAAGATGTACATGTCTCCGATTACGTAAATACTATATGTATTTGCTTATGGCCCACTGAATTTCACTCACCTGTGTATCGCCGACAGCCAGGCCGCCCAGTAAGTTGGTCAGGACCATGACCATAAACATGAATATGATCACCACAAAAATACAGAAATATCCATTAGCGTCGATATTATCATATTGACCATTGAACATAACAAGTGTCTTAATAAACGATAAAAAGAGATCTGCATAAGAGAGTCTGAAATCTTTAACTGTTGAGTTCGCTGAACCGGTTATGTTCGCTGAATTCGTAGAATTCGCTAAATCTGTAGAATTCGCTGAATTCGTAGAGCTCGATTTGGAGAACAGCACATAGAAGCACAAGCTGAAGCTGAACAACAGCATGGAGTACTGCAACAAGCTCTTTGCGAAAGTACTGGCTACCTGGCGCAGCATGAGCATGTGCACCGATATGAAAGGCACAGGTAGGGCACCAATAAGATTCATCAGTTTGGTGGACATCAGCATGATGGCGAAGACGGTAATAATCCTTTGGATGTCATCTCCACACTCGATGTTTGTGAGGATGAGCATAAGAATCAGATTAAAATCGATTAAACTGCGCCAATGCTTGACTATCAGAAAAGAAATGACTTCCACAATAAGAAGATAGCCAATCAGCACTTGGAACACTACGTTAACAAACATTTCAGGAAACCCGTTGTTATGAAGATCAGAGAAACGCAAGCAAATATGGGTGCACAACATCAAAGTTAAGATGATATTGATGATAAAGTGGGTGAAGAAAATGCCGATGAGCCGACGCCACTTCAGCTTTAGAAAGCAGGTGATCAACGGATGCGTAAGCAGTGGACACAGCTCCTTCGACCGGGCCATGCAGGCAATGGGAGCAATATCGAGTTCGTTGTACTTATTCGTCATATTCAGAAAGTTCATATTGAGTTCGTAATCCTCGTGGTTGGTCTTCTCGCCTCGCCCAGTGATGCAGTAATCGAAATGCTCCTCCAGAAGCTTGGCATCGATATCCTCGATCAACAAGCGATTCTTGTCATTGCGCACTCCTAATCTGGCGCCCACCCTCAAGAGCACTCTTATGGCAACCTCATTGCCATAGAGCACCGCATAATGCAGAGGCGTTTTGTGCTCATCATCGAAGTCATTGATATTCAGCCGCTGAACCATAAGCAATTGCAGCAAACACTCCTGGTATTCGTTGCTCTGCACGTAATTGATCAGCGGTTTCAATTGCACCTGCTTAATCATAATTTTTAGAAGCGTGGGGCTCTTGGGCACCAGCTTGATAAATTTGCTCTTAAGCAATTTGTGAGCAGTCGACCAGCTACCAGCTTCGACAGCCAACTCTACAAGATACTCATTTTCCTGAGGCGAATTGTTTTCCAGGGTGGCAAGCACTGTTTCGAGTGCATTCTCAGTATGCTTTGTGATGTGCTCCTTAAGCAAAGCTTGCAACATTTTCGAGATCAAATTCGCTCGTTTCGATTGTGAGATATTTTCGTTGAGTAGCACATGTTGCATGAGAGTTTTGCCATCAGAATCAAGAATATTGGGTGAAGCACCTTTTTCTAATAGCAATCGAATGGCGTAAAAGCAATCAGGAGGATTCTTTACTTCCAGACTTTTGATTAATCTACTTAATGCTGTTTCCCCCTCGTACTTTCGATCAACATCTACTTTGGAGTTGGGTCGATTCACCAGCTCGTGAAGATTGGACGCATTATATTGGCTTGCTGAACCGATTCCTGGACCGATTGTATAGTGGATCGCTGCTTTATTAAGCTTCGGATTAACCTATTTAGGGTTTCACTTATATATATTTATATATATTAATCACTATCTTATTCACTTACGTAATTGGGATCGCAGCCAGCATCGAGACACGCTTCTATAAATTGATGACATCCTTTTGTTGATAAAGCCTTCTCAAATATGGTCATTTGATTGTCCTCATCCTCTTTGGAGCTGAGGTTGGGCTGAGCACCACGTGTGATGGCACGTTTAAATCCATCCAAATCTCTAGCTTCAAATGCATCCTCTAGCTCTTGCTGAGCATCGACTTCGCCTTTCGCCATTCCTAGTTCTTTCTCAACTAAAAATTGAATCCGCAATGAGCTAAAATATATACAAGTTAGCATAGGGGTAAATTCTGAATCATACTATAAATTTTACATTAGGGTCATATGGGTTTGTGTATATTTTTGAAATCATAAGGGAAAACAGCCGTCAGTCGATAAAGAATAATGTTAATTATTAAATGTTATTAATGTTCGGCCAATAGAAATTTCACTGTATCCCGCATCTAGAATTTATTTTTATTTTATTGGTGTACTGATTACTCATTTACATTGAATTAATGTTCCTAAATAACTTAATATAGTTATTTTAGTTTTAATTCATGGTGATTAATATTATCAAATGATTTATATAAGTTTTGCTCAGTCAGCATAGGGTGAAAGAAAATGGCCTCCATAAGAGGAGTGTAGGGGGAAAGGTACATTAAACAATGGTAAACGAAAGTGGATCGGATAACCTACTCCTGCTTGGTGATGCATGGTTCCAAATACAAATAGACAATAAAGCGAACATAATAAATTTATTAATGTATTGTATAACATAAATGACTTGAATCCTAACAACATTATAAACGAAATAACTCACAAGACAAATAAATAAATAAATAATTTAACGAACATGGTAAGTATATACACTAGTCGGCATAATTATTTTGACGAAAAAAAATGATTCAAATTTTTAAGTAACTTTGCAATGGTTTAATATAACTTAATGAATTTTTTTGCTGCTTTACTTAGTGCTAATACAAACTTAAAAATAATGAATTCAACATTTTATCATATGAACTTGAAAAAATATAAGCTTATGTAATTTTCAAGCGGTGGCATAAGTATTTTGACAAGTGTATTTTAATATGAATAACAAAGTTTAAACTTAAACAAAACTAAACGGGAAAAAGGTATTTAGTAAAATATATAATTTCCTTTAGTTTCAATAACTTTTTCCAGGCGTTCCGGTACTGAATCGATTAAATTTCGGATGATCTCTGGAGATATCTCTTCCCAAAGGGAAGTGACCTCAGAAATTGTCTCCTCTCTGGTTTTATTTAACGATACTGTTCTTTTACGTTTCATAAGAGACCAGATGTTTTCAATTATATTTAAATCTGGACTTTGAGGTGGCCAGTCCAAAGGGGTAACACCAACATCTTTCAAAAATGTTGTAATCATCTTAGCTTTGTGGCATGGGGCGTTATCCTGTTGCAGAATGAAGGATTGACCAATAAGCCTGTCTCCAGAAGTAAATGCATTATCATTTAAAATCCGTAAATATTGGCCTTGGTTCATCGAACCAGTGACAGGAACGAAGTCACCCAGTCCATTAAACGCTACACATCCCCAGAACATCACAGAGCCTCCACCATGGCTTACTTTTTGGCAAACGGGCCGCCTTTTCTGCCTTTGTGCCCTTGGTAATCTTACAAAAATTTTATTTTTTGATGAATTATACTCAAAGGAGCTTTCATCTGTCCATAGAACGCTCCTCCAGAACTCCTTTGGCTTATTGACATATTCCTTTGCAAATGATAGTCTTTTGAGCTTGTTTGCTTTTGTTATATATGGGACTTCTTTGACTTTATAAGTCTTAAAATCATATTCTTTTAATCGTCTACGAACTGTGCGCTCACTAATTGGTGTCTTAGCTGACAAATTAAATTGATCTGCTGCGGATTGGGGCTTTAGTAAAACATTTTTTTTAAATTCCCGTAATAGAACTCGGTCATCGCTGAGATCTGTTTTGCGCTTAGCACCTGATCTTCTTAAATTACGCATGTCATTATGCTTTTTAAACTTTTTGATTTGGTAGTGCACAGTTTGACGCGACACATTAAACTCATTGGCAATGTCTTTGACTGATATTCCAGCGTTAAACTTTGCTACCATTGAAGATCTGGTAACCAAACTTAGCTCAGCTGTTTTACCCATGTTATTTAATAATTGTTAATAACTTTCTATTTTAATAACAAGGTTTAATATTGCTCAAAGTTAAACACAGAAGTTCTTTAATTCTCGCGTGCTTAAAAGTGTAAAAATATTTCCATAAAGATGCTATCAAAATACTTGTGCCACGCAAAAAGCCGTTGTCTGCATGCATTCTTATCAGTAGAAAGAGAATGCAAAAGGTAAACGAAATAAAATTTGGCATGCACATAGCTAAAAATAAATTCTTTGTTTTGCGCCTCAATTTCGCACCGTTATTTGACGAATTCAAGCAAAGCTAAGTTCAATAGTCAAAAAGAGTTTCGTCAAAATAATTGTGCCGACTAGTGTATGAGGCGGAAATTGATCAAATAAAGCAAAGAAAAAAAAAAAAAAAAATTAACCTATAAATATAAAATATCATCGAGCATAAATATAATATAAATAATTGTTTTGATTTTATAAATAGAAATAAATTAAGAGTTATGAAAAAATGATAGTTCAAAATGAATTTTTTTGGTTCATTTAGAATGGAACGCTAGAAAAGCACACAGAACATAGGCAAACATTAAATACAAATTAAACGAGGATCAGCTGATGGCTGTCACACAACCGCTGGGACTGCAGTCAGCTGAAGCAGCGCTATGGTCAAATGGTTAAGCAAAGGTTAAGCCGGCTAGTGTCCTTCAAAACACCCATACATACATACAAACATATATGCATGTATAGGTGTAACTGCTTTGCGGGCAATACAGACATATGCATATTTTATAATTAAATACAAATTTAAAGCTACAATTTGCCTATATATGTACGTTACCTGACATTGCTATTTTGTACAATAATAACTTAATGTAGTACTTGCACTATGCGGGCTCAGGAAAAGTTTTTGACATTAAGTTCTTTTTACACTTACAACACTTATTAACACTCACTTAAGAATGCACATTCGAATTAAACAACATAAACTAACAATAATAAAAAAAAAAAAAAAACATAAGCTACTATTCAGCTATTTGCCTTCCTCCAGTGTGGCGCTGATAGTCATCCTAGATGTCACAAGAAGTACGGAGCAATCAGTGGATGGAGATTGGCGAGGCTGTCGGACGCATGTGTTTCTTTGTCAGAAACCAATGTTGTCTCCAGCTTCCTTGAAAGCAATTCTCCTTCGCTCGGTGAACGTCATGCAGCTATCTATGGCTACTAAGATAATTGCCGTCGTTTATGCAGATCATCTGTTTGTGATGGACAACCAGCTGATGTGGCCAGCAAAGCTGGCATTCCGCATTTTTTTGGTTCTTAACACCGAACTTTTTATACGAGGCTTTAACTACGTTTTAAACTTGGCTTTTTTATATTCATTTTTTTTTGTTGAATTTTAAACTCAATTTTTTATTTGGACGTTAACGTACTAACTGCAGTACCATCAAGTGGCCCAGCGATACCAAGCACGGGCTTGTTGACGCACGGACAAAACAAAATAAATTTGTGAACAGCATGCAATAATCGAAAACTGCGAATAAATATTAAAAGACGCTGGACAGCTAATTAAGTTAACTTGAAATATGTTAGGATATTAGTATAAGAAGATGAAAACAATTAAATACTCGATAAATATGGTAATAATAAGATTTTGAGCAGAGGAATTGATTTACTAGAGCAAACTACGTTATTAAGATTATTAAGGGATTATGGCAAGCAAAGTTAGACTACGAGAGATGAGAAGAGGAAGAAAATTCCTAGTGATCCTGACCGGAACTGCAAAACTAATTTGACTTAACAGCTCCAAGGAGTCTATTTCACCATTAATTATTCTCTGTATAAAAACAGCACTTCGCATAGTTATAAGATCAGAAAGAGAAAGAAGGTTTAGTAATAAAAGTCTACTGCGATAAGGTGGTAATCTAATATTAGGATTCCAATTTAAGCTACGAAGAGCAAATAACAAGAATTGTTTCTGCACCGACTCAATTCTATCTTGATAAACCCTATACTGGGAATTCCAGACAAGAGATCCGTACTCAATGATAGGACGAACCAGTGAGACCTATAAAGTTTTGGTAATAAAGGGATCGTTGAACTCCTTCGACCAGCGTTTTATAAATCCCAGAACATCCATGGCCCTATTTACAGCAGACAACAAGAGAAATGTTATATAAAATATAGTTATTTACATGGGAAGAACCCCTACAAAAGGTCATAAACTTACATTTATGGCTATTGAGATGTAACATATTTACTCTGCACCAAGACTCAAGACGATTAAGGTCACATTGCAACAGTGACATTGCAAGACTATCTTTAAATGTCAGGTAAAGCTTGACGTCATCAGCGTACATAAGTATACGGGAATGCTTAATAACAGAAGGAAGATCATTTATAAACAAAGAGAACCCAAATGACTGCCCTGGGGCACACCAGAAGTGACTTGGTCACATTTAGATACAAAGTCATTATAATAAACATTCTGAATTCTGTTGGAAAGATATGAAGAGATCCACTCAATTAAGCTAAGAGGAAACCCTAAAAGATTAAGTTTATATAATAAGACGTGTTGACTTACTGAGTCAAAAGCCTTACTAAAATCGGTGTAAATGACATCTGTTTGCATTTTTTTATCGAATCCTTTAATTACAATAGAAGAGAACTCCAATATGTTAGTAAAAGTGGATCTAGACTTCACAGACCCATGTTGGTAAGGTGAAATTATAGATTTACACAGATGTTGCAGTTGAGAAGTTACGGTTTTTTCAAATGCTTTCGGAATCGCAGACAATTAATATATACCGCGATAATTTTGAACTTTAGATTTGTTCCCTTTTTTTAGGATAGGTATAATGTATGACTTTTTCCAGATTTTTTGAAAAGAGCATGAGTTTACTGACAATTCAAACAATTTAAAAAGCGGTTTAAAGATACTAGCACAATATCTTAGCACACAACTAGGTACTCCATCCGGACCTGCCGAAAAAACAGGTTTTATAGCCAATAGTTCCTTTAAAATCGAGCTTTCAGTAATTAAAGGACAAAAAATACAATTTGATGAATTTAACTGATAAGGATAAGAAGAGAAATTTTGAAAACTTGGAACAGAATATGTCGTTTGGAAAAAGTCCGCAAATAAATCGGCAATACCTGGATTATTAGATACTGTCATATTCTCCAAAGACACAAATGATGGCGATGACGCGGATCTACACTTCGAGTTAACGAAGTCGTAAAATTGTTTTGGATCACGCTGAAATCTTATTCTGCACCTACTCAAATAATTATTATAACACTCATTGTTATGAGTGCGAAAAACAGCTTGAGCAACAGAATAGCGGGGAAAATCAAGAGAGGAGCCAGTTTCCTTGAATTTTGTGTAAAGTCTCGACTTACGACTTTTTAAATTCGATAATTTCTTAGTATACCATAAGGGTTTATCGGACAAATGTGGAATTCTTGATAGAACACAAGCATCAAGTAGCGAGTTCAAAGTAGAATAAAACAAGTAAGAAAGCTACAGTCGAGCGTACTCGACTGTGAGATACCCGCTACCCAATTTGATTAAAGCCAATATATTTTGCGGTATTATTCTCAAAATATACCAAATATACTAAAAATATACCAAATTGTATATTTGGTATATCGACATAGTACCGTA
The DNA here is from genome assembly GCA_019972355.1 of Drosophila kohkoa. Lineage (NCBI taxonomy): Eukaryota > Metazoa > Arthropoda > Insecta > Diptera > Drosophilidae > Drosophila > Drosophila kohkoa. Next base: position 1,853,104 of record BJEL01000003.1, on the reverse strand, counting down.
TTCAAAATATACCATGGACGGCTCAATATACCAGATTGTCAGACAAAGCAACTCAGACCCCTAGTAAGAAAGCGTTTTTGCCCATACAAAAGTATTTCTTCAATAACTTCGACAATTTTTATCTGATCGCAACCAAATTTTCAGGAATCATAACTACTACAGTTATTAATTTATGTATCAAAATGCACAACATTAGCTTTAAAATTACGCTTGTTATTCGATTTTTTTGATTTGCGGGGGCGGAAGTGGGCGTGGCAAAAATTTGAAACAAACTTGAGCTGCGTGCAAACATAATAAATGCTGTCGAAAAAAAATTACAGCTCTATTTCTTATAGTCTCTGAGATCTAGGTGTTCATACGGACAGACGGACAGACACACAGACGGACAGACGGACAGACACACAGACGGACAGACGGACATGGCTAGATCGTCTCGGCTGTTGACGCTGATCAAGAATATATATACTTTATAGGGTCGGAGATGCCTCCTTCTACCTGTTACATACATTTCCTGCCGGCACAAAGTTATAATACCCTTCTACCCTATGGGTAGCGGGTATAAAAATTCAACCGCTACATCCAAGTTCGCAGACAAAGAAAGTTGCGACCAGTCAGTTTAAGATATAAGCAGGGCAAGTTTCTCAAAATCGGTTTTCCGAAAACAATGAGAACGCTCACCACAACGTACACTAGACTCTGACGCAATATCTGGGAGCTCCAACGAAATTTCTAAAGTGGAATGGTAAGGGTCTTCGGCCGAAGATATGGGAGATGTTCTCGATAGAGAACACGAATCTGGGTCTAAAACAAAAATAAGGTCTAGAGACCTGTTTAAGCAATTTGGAATACCATTAATCTGAGACAATGATACCCCAAAGAGACTATCAATAAAAACATGGGATACAGAGGGGCAAAGTCCATTTAGATTCTTGGCGGAATGCCATGACACCCCAGCAATATTAAAATCCCCAAGGACTATAAAGTGATCACGATCAGAAAGCTTGTTAGAAATATTATTAATTATAGAAAAATGAGCTAAATACAAAGCATCATCTGAAGCATGAGGATATACGAGTAAGAAATAAAAATGTTAAAACTACCAAAGGATAATTTTACAGCCACTAGCTCAATATCAGAAGTGTGATCAATCAATTCTGAAGCAAATTGAGCTTCTAATTTAAATTATTATTTGCAATTAAGTTTGCAACTTGGTGCCAAATCTGTTAACGAAAAAATACAATAAACTTAGAACAACAAAGAACTAAATATACTTAAAACAGATAATTACCCTAAAGTGGAAATCGGCACTTGGTAATAATTGTTGGGACCCTGTAGTGGAAAAACATCTATATTGGGGGCAAGGTGCACTTTTGAGAACAAAAAAAAAAAACAAAATTAGCAAATCAATATAACAATTATACATTGAGTCTATCATTACCCACAAATACTTTACATGCAGCGGACTATACCAACCACTTCAGTGATATTTATTTTTCTTAACTCATTAATTTTGTCACATGTAATTTTTAACTTTTACACCCAGGTTTTACACATAACCTGCCAACTATTGCAAAAACCAAAAAAAAACATCTTTTCGGAAATCTTTAGGCAATCGCTATTTCATTTTGGGCTTGACTTAAAGCCATCAGATGTTCTACCATGGTCCAACAATAGATGGCGCTATTTAGAGCTTTCAGAGCCACGGAATAACGAAGCCTCCACTTATCCAAACAAAACATGACAAAACATTTAGAACAATTTTCCGAGACAACAAACAAACTTTTAAAACTAAACAAACTAAATAGTATAAATTAAACATGAGAATAAATGGGTAACTAAATAATATTATAGATAGATATATAAACACGTAGAAGAAAAAAATTACATACTCTTAGGGTGCTAATATTTTTCTGCGACTAGCGGCCTATTACACTTCCCCCTTGCAAATCCACACTTATTCGTTGTAACGACAAAGTGGGATACCCGCTTGGAGGTAGCTTGATTGTAATGATGCAAGGATAAGGAATAATCGTAATAAATAAAATAAACTTGCCCTGTAAATCCTCCAACTCATAATACGCGGAACCTAACTTGCTAATTTAGCACTGAAACCTTTCACAAAATTGCTTTGCTGGATGTTCCGTCTATACACTTCCTGCCCTATTGTAGTTGTCCTCTCGACTACTTTTTTGTTGGGTATCTGCTGCTGTAATGTGCCGCTCCTTGCAGCCGCACGAATTAGTTCAATTGAGCCGTCTCTACCAAATTGAGTAGTTCTGTCTTCCAGTTGATCCGAATTCCGTAAAAGCTCATAAGTTTTCCCATTGGTAACCATATGCTGCGCAAAGGTCACTCTATACGGACTTGATCCCACTGTCGCATGTGTCGCAGATCGAAGCGCACAAGTAATAAAGCTTTGCGACTCATCCAAATCTGTCTGATCAGGCTTAATATACGCCTTAATAGCAGCAATCGGTCAGTGCCGATTGACACGCTCTGAAGCATTCGTTTGTGGTGCGTAAATAGCCGTATAACGATGTTGCGTCTCGAGCTTTCGGAGCAATTCATTGAATTTCTCCGACTTGAATTGAACTCCATTATCGGATTCAACAACTTCTAGGACTCCGAAACAATGAAATATGTTCTCTTCCAAGCACCGCACTACAGCCTCCGCTATGAATTTTTTTACAGTGTGCAAAAATGGATACTTAGACAGATGGTCTACCACAACAAAAATGCCAATATGGCCAGAAGGACTATGCGGATAAGCCCCTTGAAAGTCCACATATAGTTTTTGAAAAATCCTACCAGTTTCTTCATTATGGCTTAAAGACAATTGATGACAAAAGCTTTTATATCACTCAGCATATTAGGCCAATAGTAATATCGGTTTTAGTGATTCCATTATGTGCGGCGAGTGAAGAAGTATGACATTCCTTTAACACCTCAGCGATGAGATCTTTTGGAATTCAAACTTTCCAAAACACGTCATCAGCGACTTCTTCTGCCACCGCCACCCACTGAATATTATTTTACTTCAAATTAATCTCCAAAAATTATAATCGTAAAATTGCCGTAAATTTGTTGAGTTTGTTAGTTAGGCTATAGGCACAATTTATTAGTGCTAAAATTTTCCTTCATGAAATTTAAGACAATATGAGATTTTTAAAGTTGCAATTTTTAATGAAAGAAGATAGATAATATTTATTGGTTAATAGTAAATGAACACATTAATAAATCTTTATATTCTTGCTTTTATAAATTTTTGTTATATGGTAATGTACTCATTTGGCTGGATTCATTGAGTCCAACCGGTTTTTGATCTCCATCAACAGCATCCTGTTATCCTCCTGTCGTTGTTCATTGATATCTTTTATTTCTTTTTCTTTAATTATTTTAAGGGCTCGGGCAACAGTCTGATTTTCAATTGTTATATTATCGTAAGAGTAGCATTTAGTCGCTACACAAGGCTGGGGGAAAGTTCCTTCATTGACATCCACTTCTGTATAGAAATTGAGGTGGAAATCCTCCGTCCGATCCATTTTAGATTCCGAACCGATTGCACCATCTTTATGATCGGTAAATTCTTTACCTAAGAGGACATTATCTCCTTCATCCGCAAAACTTTCAATACTTTGATTTCTATGCCTTTGACTGTACACCTTCACCCGATTCTCTTGGTTTGGATATATGGATACATAGCCATAGGTAGATTCTGCATGGATTTTCATCAGTTTCTTAAAGATGCGAAGCCCACGTTCCAATCGAGGCGAATTCCCGTCTAAGAGTCCTTCATAGCTGTACAACACATTTGCTCGACAAATGGCAGCATTGAGTTCCACTTGAGCCCGAATAGTCTTTAAAGCACAAGAGAAATAATAAATAGTGAAATAAGCATAATTAAACAAACAAGTAGTATAAAAAGCAATATTATAATAAATTAACATATTGAAGAGATATATTTTTTAAAATATACTATGGAGTTTTTTCAGTAACATGGATCGACGGGCATGGATAGATTTTTTTGTTGGTGACGCTGATAGATTCCCTGCTGCAATAAAATCTGAATAATTTGCTACTCTATGAGGAGCGGTTATAGAAACACAAGTTTCTGCGCAAACACCCAGACATGTGTGGATACCGTGCATTGAAGGCTTTGAATTTCTAAGACAAACACTTCTAAGCTAACGTACGGGCAGACAAGATGACATGTCTCCGATTACGTAAATAATATATTTAATTATGGCACACTGAATTTCACTCACCTGCGTATCGCCGACAGCCAGGCCGCCCAGTAAATTGGTCAGGACCATGACCATAAACATGAATATGATCACCACAAAAATACTGAAATATCCATTAGCGTCGATATTATCGTATTGACCATTAAACATAACAAGTGTCTTGATAAACGATAATTTGAGACCCGCATAAGAGAGTCTGAAATCATTAACTGTTGAGTTCGCTGAATTCGTAGAATTCGCGGAATCCGTAAAGCTCTGTTTGGAGAACAGCACATAGAAGCAGAAGCTGAAGCTGATCAACAGCATAGAGTACTGCAACAAGCTCTTTGCGAAAGTACTGGCCACCTGGCGCAGCATGAGCATGTGCGTCGATATGAAAGGCACAGGTAGGGCACTAATAAGATCAATCAGTTTGGTGGACATCAGCATGATGGCGAAGACGGTAACAATCCTTTGGAAGTCATCTCCACACTCGATGTTTGTGAGGATGAGCATAAAAATCAGAATAAAATCGAATAAACTCCGCCAATACCAATGCTTGAGTAGCCAAATAGAAATGACTTTCACAATAAGAAGATAGCCAATCAGCACTAGGAACAGACTCTTAACAATCCATATAGGAATCTCGTTGTTATGAAGATCGGAGAAACGCAACCAAATATGGATCCCCAATATCAAACTTAAGATGATATATATGGTAAAGTTGGTGAAGAAAATGGTAGAGAGTCGACTCCACTTCAGCTGCAGACAGCAGGTGATTAACGGATGCTCCAGCAGTGGACACAGCTCCTTCGACCGGGCCATGCACGCAATGGGAGCAATATCGAGTTCGTTGTACTTGTTGGTCATATTCAGACAATTCATGATGATCTCGTAACCCTCGTGGCTGGTCTTCTCGCCTCGTCCAATGATGCAGTAATCGAAATGCTCCTCCAGAAGTTGGGCATCGATATCCTCAATCAACAAGCGATTCTTGTCATTGCGCACTCCCAATCTGGCGCCCTCCTTCAAGAGCACTCTTATGGCAATCTCATTGCGACAGAGCACCGCATAATGCAGAGGCGTTTTGTGCTCATCATCGAAGTCATTGATATTCAGCCGCTGAACATCAATCAATTGCAGCAAACATTTCTGGTATTCGTTGCGCCGCAGGTCATTGATCAGCAGATGTAATTTCATCTGCATAATCATAGTTTTTAGAAGCGAGCCCTTGGGCATCAGGTTGAGATATTCGCTCTTAAGCAATTGTAGAACAGTTGACCAGTTGTTAACTTTGACAGCCAACTCCACAAGATATTCATTTTCCTGAGGCGAATTGTTTTCCAGGGTGGCAAGCACTGCTTCGAGTGCATTCTCAGTATGGTTTGAAAGGTGCTCCATGAGTAAACGACGCAACATTTTCTTATTATCCCAGTTTGCAATTTTTTTTTGGTATTGCGCCAGAGTGTCGAGCATTGGCGAAGTAGGTTGACCGAGTAGAGCAGGCAATAGGAAAAAGTAGTGCTCGTTACTTTCACCGTTGAGATAACCGCACTCCAAAAGAAAATCGATTCCTTTGAAATAATCCGACCGACTGAGTTTGGGTGCCCGTATAAACAATGAGATCAAATGCGTTCGTATATCTTGTAAGATTTTTTCGTTGAGTAGCACTTGTTGCATGAGAGTTTTGCCATCAGAATCGGCAATATTAGGTGAAGCACCTTTGCTTAATAGCAATCCAATGGCGAAATAGGAATCAGGAGGATTCTTTACTTCCGGACTTTTAATTAATCTACTTAACGCTGTTTCCCCCTCGTACTCTCGATCAACATTTACTTCAACGTTGGGTCGATCCACCAGCTCGGAAAGATTGTTTATACTCCATGAATCGATGGCATAGTGGATGGCAGCTTTGTTAAGCTCCGAATTAACCTATTTAGGGTTTCTCTTATATATTTATATATATTAATAACTTTTTTAATTACTTACGTAATTGGGATCGCAACCAGCATCGAGACACGCTTCTATAAATTTATCACAATCTCTTGTTGACAGGGCCTTCTCAAAGATGGTCATTTGATTGTCCTCATCCTTTTTGGAGCTGAGGTTGGGCTGAGCACCACGTGTGATGGCACATTTAAATCCAATCAAATCTCTCGCTTCAAATGCATCCTCTAGCTCTTGCTGAGCATCGACTTCACCATACGCCATTCCTAGTTCTTTCTCAACTAAAAATTGAATCCGCAATGAGCTAAAATATATGCAAGTTAGCAATGGGGGTAAATTCTGAATCATACTATAAATTTTGCTTTAGGGTCATATCGAAGTGTATACCCTAAAATCTTGTTGATCAATATATAACAATACAGCTGAATGCTGAATAAATTTTGAATTAAAAGCTGAATGCATTAAATTAAAAATTGTTGTTAAAAAAAATAATCTATTACAAGAGTTGTTGAAATTTTCCTATTTATGGGTGGGGTGGTGTGAAAAGTGCATATTTCATAATAGTAAGATCTGTATAAAATAAATACAGCTAAGCTTCCCTTATCCGACACCTCTATTAAGGGAACACTAGACGAAAATTATCCACTAAAACAAATCAAGCCAATACTAAAAGCGAACTATTGAAAATCTTAAGGGCAAACAGCCGTCAATCGATAAATAATAATGTTAATTATTAAATGTTATTAATGTTTGGCCAAGAGAAATTTCACTGTATCCCGCATCTAGAATTTATTTTTTTTACTTCATGGGGATTTATATTATCGAATGATTTATATTATTACTTGATGGTGAAGCTTAAAAAAAAATAAAAGCTTAGGTATACTATTGAAATGAATCACGAATGACGTATCCGTTTGGTGCTGGTGGAAGGTTTATTCAGTGTGGCGTACGCGCTGGCTTCTCCGGGCTTTGCTCCGTAAGCATGGGGTTAAAGAAAAGGGCCAACTGATAAGACGCACCACTATATAACAATAATAGATTAAGAATTCGCGTACGTATGGGTAGACAGAGTAAGAGGAGTGTATGGGGAAGGTACATTAAACAATGGTGAACTAAAAGCCGATAGGAAGGAGAGGAAGGTAGGTTAAAAAAAAGAAGACGGAGCCACTCTCTGGTTCAACACTGGTATTATTGTGTGCAGACGCCCACCCTACCGTGATCCTGCAAATGTTGGCAGGATCCCTAAACGAAAGTGGATCATCGAACCTACTCATGCTTGGTGATGCATGGTTCCAAATACAAATAGACAATTAAGCGAACATAATAAAATTATTAACGTATTACCATAAAAGACTTCAATCCTAACAACATTATAAACGAAAAATAAATAAATAAATAATTTAACGGACATGGTAAGTATATATCAGGCGAAAATTAATCAAATAAGGCAAAGAAAAAAAATAAATAAATAAAGAATAAAAATAAATAAAAAATATGATAGAGCAAAAGTATAATATAAATAATTATTATTGAATTTATAAATAGAAATAAATTAAGAGTTATGAGAAAATGCTAATTTAAAATTAACTATTTTGGTTCATTTCGAATGGAATGCTATAAAAGCACACAGAACATAGGCAAACATTAAATACAAATTAAACGAGGATCAGCTGATACCGTGTGAAGTTGGCGGGCGGCGCCCCAGCAATGCAGGTGCTCCATCAAGATGGGTTAATTTCAACGCGGATAAAATGGATGTGCTGCTCTTCAGCGCCGAGCAGATGGCTATGACAGCATTGCATGCGTAAGCGGAAGCATGCAAAGATATGATGCCCCTCAGAAGATCATCCACCCACCACCATCTGCCAGTGTACTGGTGGAATGAGGAAATCGCCACCGCCAGGCGGGAATGCAACCGCGTGAGAAGATGCTACCAGCGATCGCGAGGCAGATCGTCCTTCACATTGTGGCAGCGCGAATACAAGAAGAGGCGAAATGCTCTGAAGCATTCCATCAAGGCGAGCAAACGCAAATGCTTCATCGAGCTTTGTGAGATTGTGGAGAGCGACCCATGGGGTAAGGCGTATCAACTGGTCACGAAAAAGATCTCGATGCACAAAGCGTCTATGCCACCGGATGATGTGATGCACAGCATTGTCCGAAAGATTTTTCCGACTACAGTTGGCGAGACGGTGTGAAATCTCGATGACGCCGCATCCAATAATAGCGCAGCAATTGAGTTGGTTACCAGTACTGAGATAAGTACAATCGCTGGAAGCATGAAGCTGGGAAAGGCGCCGGGGCCGGATGGCATACCTCTGAGAGCACTACGGCTCGCCTGTGCTCTGAGGCCGGAAATCTTCGTTGACATGTTCAACAAGTGTCTACAGGAGGCTGTTTTTCCAAATATTTGGAAATCGCAGAGACTGGTTCTGCTCCCCAAACCAGGCAAGAACCCGGGCGAACCTGCTGCATATCGGCCAATCTGCCTCATTGACAATGCGGGAAAAATGTTGGAGAAAATTATATGTACCCGGCTGGAGCGTGCTATTGCCGCAGGAGGTGACCTATCACCAAACCAATTTGGCTTTCGCAAGGCCAGATCGACAGTCGACGCAGCGACTAGAGTTGTGGAGATCGCCTCACACGGCATAGAGGGCAGCAGGTGGAAGGGAGGAGCCAAGGAGTATTGCTTGATGGTCACGCTGGATATCAAGAATGCCTTTAACTCTGCTCGTTGGGACTGCGTTCTCAAGGCTCTGGCAGCGTTTCAAGTGCCGAGATATCTACTGGAAATCGTGCGTATCTACCTATCCTGCAGGCGGCTATTGTACGACACAAGTGCTGGTACAGAGGAGCTCGCCGTGACGGCAGGTGTCCCACAAGGTTCGGTCTTGGGCCCTCTTCTGTGGAATGCCATGTATGATGGCATCCTGAGACTAACCCTCCCACCGGGCACGCACATGGTTGGTTTCGCAGACGTTATCGCTGTCCTTGTCGTGAGGAAGGAGCTGATGCAGGCCGAGAGTATGTGCAACCGACCATCCAGCAGTGGCTTGTTTCAGTTGGGCTGGCACTTGTGCCGCACAAAACTGAAGCCGTGCTGATCAGCAGCCGAAAAAGTGTCGAAGTTGCGAAAATTTCTGTTGGATGCACCTCTATTACGTCCAAAAGAGCGATTAAGTATCTGGGAGTATGGATCGATACAAGGCTCAGCTTTCGAGAGCACCTGGAAGCGACGAGCAATAAAGCAGCAGGCATGAACCGGCTTCTCTCAAGGCTCATGACGAATACTGGAGGCCCAAAACAATTGCGACGATCTCTGATTGCGGGTGCCATGCGATCCATCGCACTGTTCGCGGCACCAGTATGGGTACGAGCACTGGACACCAGGAGTTACTGCCAAGGGCTGGAGGCAACGTTCAGAAAGAGTGCCATCCGCATTATTAGTGGATGTCGCACAATTTCTGAGGACGCAGCTTTTGTCATCGCTGGAGTACCTCCGTTTGTGAAAATGGCTAGAGAGCGAGCTGCTACTTATCCGCAGCTGCGATCCCGGTACCACAGCAACGCCGAAAAACGTTCTGTTCGTAATACAGGACGACAAGAATGCTTAGAGAGGTGGCAGCGACGATAGGATAGGTCTCCAAAAGGCCGCTGGACGCATCGGCTTATCCCGAACATCGGCGAATGGTCTGGTAGGAAGCACGGCCAAGTAAATTTCCACTTGACGCAGGTGCTAAGCGGCCATGGATGCTTCAAAAGTTACCTGCTCCGCTTTGGTCATGAAGAGTCTGGCGACTGTTCGGAGTGTGAAACACTGGAAGATGCGGAGCATACTATGTTTGTCTGCAAGTTGTATGGGTCACTTCGTAACGACTTGGACAGGGCACTTGGTGTACCGATCGCGGTGGGAAATTTGGTCCCGTTAATGCTGCAATCAGTGGACAACTGGGTTGTGATATGCGAGTTCGTGTCAACAGTGATGCAGACCCAAAGAAGCATGGAGAGAGCCAGGAGAGAGTCGATGGAATAGGTGGGCAATGTCTCTTGTGAAGCATTGATTTACGGCCGTCCCACAGGAGATCGCACTACCCTATATCCAATATAATTTATTACATCTATCTCGTTAGCAATATTAGTATTAGTAATAGTAGAGCAAAGTTGAATAAAAAAAAAGGGTGTTCCTGCTTTGCGGGCAACACAGACATATGAAATTTTATAGTTATATTCAAATTGAAAGCTACAATTTGCCTATATACGTTGCCTGAAATGCATTCTTAATTGACTGACATTGCTAATTTGAACAATAATCATGCGGTACTTGTACTATGCGGGCCTCGCCTGTCAGAAGAAGTACGGAACAATCTGTGGATGGAGATCGGCGAAGCTGTCGGACGCATGTGTTTCTCTTTGTCAGAAACCGTTAGTGTGGGGAATATTTATCTTTAATAGATTTTAAATTTCTCTGCATTTTTTTTGTTGTTAACTCCGAACTATTTATTCGAGAAATTAACTACGTTTTAAACTTGGTTTTTATATTCATTTTTTTTTGTTGAATTTTAAACTCAATTTCAATTAGTATTTACAATTAAGTTTGCAACTTGGTGCCGAATCTGTTAACGAAAAAATACACAAAACTAAACTTAGAACAACAAAGAACTAAAAATACTTATAACAGATAATTACCCTAATGTGGAAAGCGGCACTTGGTATAATTATTGTTGGGACTGCTGTAGTAGAAAAACATTTATAGTGGACGGGGAAAGGTGCACTTTTGCGAAAAAAAAACAAAATTAACAAATCAATATAACAATTATACATTGTATACTCATACTTTACATGTAGCTGACTACACCAACCTTTTCACTTATATTTATTTTTACTTAACTCGCTAATTTTGTCACATGTAATTTTTCACTTTTACACTCAGGTTTTACACATAACTTGCAAACTATTGCAAAAACCAAAAACAAAAACCTCTTTTCGGAAATCTTTTGACATTTTATCCTAGTCAAAAAGGCAATCGCTTTTTGGGCTTGACTTAAAGCGTTCAGCTGTTCAGATGTTATATCATGCACTATGGGGCATTTTCCATTTTAGCTGGCATTTAATATTGCGAGTAAACCATAAGAGATTTTTTACTGCAGTTTTCGGTATTATGTTACTATATTCCCAAGGAATGTATCATAGAAAAGTAGGCGTGGTAACACCTCAACCGCCCACTAAAATCGGAAAAAATTTAATATTACGGACACCTGTGAAGTTAGTATTATAAATTTTGTACACCAATATGTACTTACCTTTTAGAAGTCGCATCGCCCCTTAAAATTTTTCACCGCCTCTTCTGCCCTCAAAATTTTGAAGAAATTTAATATTTTAAGCAATTTTAGAGCAAAAGACTCCATTCTTGGTAGACATAATATAAATCCTAGCCCGGATGTGCACTGCAAATTTTGTGCCGATCAAAAACATCAAAAACATGGAAGTTAATCACAAAACATTGCTTCATACGGCCCTCCTCTCTATCTCTAACAGAGCATAAATCGGTGTTGGAAAGCGTGAGGTTCGTGCAGAAAAAGACAACTTATTGATGGGTTAAGAATTGACAACACTACAACATGTGAAGTGCTACGCAAAACATGTGGAAAGGTTTCAACGCTTAAGTGCATTGCATACCTGTTTCATGGGAGGGGCCCTTCATGAATCAAGCAACTAACTTAGCATTTCGATTTTTCTTTCGATTGTGCTCAAATCAAAAATGAAAGCAAAACAGTGCGGTATTATTCCTAAAATATGCCAAATGAACATTCCGCAAAAATACTAAAACAAACCAAAGGCTATGTTGTGGCAAATTGATATAGTACTAGTCAAAGCAACTAAGATACTCTAAAAGTGTTTGATCGCAACCAAATTTTCAAGAATCATAAAGTCTTCTGTTGTTATTGTATGTACCAAAAATGTAAGTCGAAATTATATTTTTATCTCTTATAATCCCTAAGATATAAAGTCTCTAAAATTTAGGTTTTCGGATAGACGGACGAACAGATGTACATGGCTATATCGTTGAGATGCCTCCTTCTGCCTGTTATTCGCGACTCTAGCTTTAAAATTACGCTTGTTATTCAATTTTTGTTTATTTGCGGGGGCCGAAGTAAGCGTGTCAAAAATTTTAAGCAAACTTGATCTGTGTGCAAACATAACAAATGCTGCCGAAAAAAATATAGATCTATCTCTTATAGTCTCTGAGATGCCTTTCTTTCTTGATGAAATTTAAGCCAATAAAGTTGCAAATTTTAATGAGAGAAGATAGATAATCTTTATTGGTTAATAGTAATGAACAAATTAGTAAATCTTTATATTCTTGCTTTAATAAGTTGTTGTTAAATAATGATGTATTCAATTGGCTGGATTCTTAATGTCCAACTGGTTTTTGATCTCCTTCAATAGCATCCTCATATCCTCAAGTCGTTGTTCCATGAAACCTTCGCGTTGTTCGTCGACTTTTTTTCTTTCTTTTTCTTTAATAATATTAAGAGCTCGGGCAACAGTATGAATTTCAATTTTTATATCATCGTTAAAGAATGCTAGTTCATCGACTTCTGAAAGCAAACGAAGGTTCAAAACCTCCTCATCCGCAGATTCCCAACCGAGTGCACCATCGACAAGTGCTACACCAAAGGTGTCATTAACATTATTCGCAAGACTTCCAATACTCTGATTTCTATGCCTTGGAAGGTACACCTTCACCCGATTGTCTTGGTTTGGAAATATGGTTACATAGCCATAAGTAGATTCTGCATGGATTCTCATCAGTTTCTTAAAGATGCGAAGCCCACGTTGTAATCGAGGCGAATTCCCGTCTAAGAGTCCTTCATAGCTGCACAATAGATTTGTTCGACAAATGGCGGCATTGAGTTCCACTTGAGCCCGAATAGTCTTTGAAGCATAAGATAAATAGTAAATTAAGCACAATTAAAATATGTTAGAAGGCAAGAGTCTAGTATATTGATGTAGTACTATATATTTATAGTACTACTTCCAAAATAATCCAGATTGTTGACCAAAGCAACTAAGTCACGTAGGCGTTTTTGCACTTTCAAAAGTATTTCTTAAATACCTTTTTCAATTTTTATCCGATCGCAGCCAAAAGAAATTATAAAAACTATAGCTATTCTTGTCTGCACCAAAATTTGGGACTCTAGTTTTAAAGTTAAGATTGTTTTTCGATTTTTATCGATATGAGTGGACGAAAGTGGGTGTGGTAAGATTTTGAAACAAATTTGATCGGCGTGAAAGCATAACAAGAGCTGTCGAAAAAAGTTATAAATCTATCTCTTAGATCTCTCTCTCTCTCTCTCTCTCTCTCTCTCTCTCCATGAGATGTAGGTGTTCATACGGACTGGCAGACTGACAGACGGATATAGCTATAACGGCTCGGCTGATCAAGAATATATATACTTTATGGGGTCGGAGATGCCTTCAACCTTTAGGGTAACGGGTGTAAAAAACCAGTAATATACAGTCGACTATGAGATACCCGCTCCCCATTTTCAATAAAAACTTAAAATTCTCTAAATTAATAAATCGAATAAATATGTGCTATGAAATGATTGCTAAATTTGGTATATTGATATGCTACAACATTTAAAATATACCATAGAGTACACAAATACCACATCATCAAAACAATTAACATCCTTTTTTTTAGAGTCACATTGATAGATGTTTATGACTATAATTTCTCGGTTAACACTGATATTTTGAGGAGTCGATAGTGCCTCCTTTTGCCTGTTATAAATGTATCAGCTATAAAGTTATTATACTCTTCTACCCTACGGGAAGAGTACTTGTCTGAATACAGTGCTTTCAAGTCATTAAATATCTGAGATAAACACGGCTAAACTATCGAACAATTGGGACACGACGGCAAGTCTAACAACTTTTCTTAGGTTCACGGAATTTCACTAACCTAGGAATATACTATATACGGTCGTATAAATAAAAGCTATAATATAATAAATTAATATATTGAAGAGATATATTTTTTAAAATATAACATGGAGTTTTTTCGGTGACATGGATCGAAGGGCATGGATATCATTTTTAGGTTGTTGACGCTGATAGATTCCCTGCTGCAATAAAATCTGAATAATCTGCTACCCTATGAGGAGCGGGTATAGAAACACAAGTTTTTGTGCAAACACTCAGACATGGCTGGATACCGTGCATTGAAGTCTTTGAATTTCTGAGACAAACACTTCTAAAACTAAGATGTACATGTCTCCGATTACGTAAATAATATATGTATTTGCTTATGGCCCACTGAATTTCACTCACCTGCGTATCGCCGACAGCCAGGCCGCTTAGTAAATTGGTCAGGACCATGACCGTAAACATGAATATGATCATCACAAAACTACTGAAATATCCATTAGTTTCGATATTATCATTTTCACCATTGAAGATAACAAGTGTCTTCATAAGCGATAAATCAAATTTCGCAAAGGAGAGACTGAAATCATTATCTGTTGAGTTCTCTGAACCGGTTAAGTTCGCTGAATTCGTAGAATTCGCTAAATCCGTAGAATTCGCTGAATCCGTAGAGCTCGCTTTGGAAAACAGCACATAAAAGCACAAGCTGAAGCTGATCAACAGCATAGAGTACTGCAACAAGCTCTTTGCGAAAGTACTGGCCACCTGGCGTAGCATGAGCATGTGCGTCGATATGGCAGGCACAGGTAGGGCACCAATAAGATTCATCAGTTTGGTGGACATCAGCATGATGGCGAAGACGGTAATAATCCTTTGGATGTCATCTCCCCACTCGATGTTTGTGAGGATGAGCATACAAATCAGAATAAAGTCGAATAAACTCCGCGAATTACAACGCTTGAGTAGCCAAATAGAAATGACTTTCACAATAAGAAGACAGCAAATCAACACTTGGAACAGACTCTTAACAATCAATATAGGAATCTCGTTGTTATGAAGATCAGAGAAACGCAACCAAATATGGATCCCCAATATCAAACTTAAGATGATATATATGGTAAAGTTGGTGAAGAAAATGGTAGAGAGTCGACTCCACTTCAGCTGCAGACAGCAGGTGATCAACGGATGCTCCAGCAGTCGGCACAGCTCCTTCGACCGGGCCATGCAGGCAATGGGAGCAATATCGAGTTTGTCGTTCTCGTTGGTCATATTCAGACAGTTCATTATGATCTCGTAACGCTCGTGGCTGGTCTTCTCGCCTCGTCCAGTGATGCAGTAATCGAAATGCTCCTCCAGAAGCTTGGCATCGATATCCTCGATCAACAAATGATTCTTGTCATTGCGCACTCCCAATCTGGCGCCCTCCCTCAAGAGCACTCTTATGGCAACCTCATTGCGACAGAGCACCGCATAATGCAGAGGCGTTTTGTGCTCATCATCGAAGTCATTGATATACTCCCACCAATCCTTAACGCATCGCAGCAAACATTCATGGTATTCGTTGCTCTGCAGGTAATTGTCCAGCGGTTTCGATTGCACCTGCATAATCATATTTTTTAGAAGCGTGGGGCCCTTGGGCTTCAGCTTGAGAAATTCGCTCTCAAGCAATTTAAGAACAGTTGACCAGCTACCATCTTCGATAGCCAACCCTACAAGATACTCATTTTCCTGAGGCGAATTCTTTTCCAGGGTGGCAAGCACTGCTTCGAGTGCATTCTCAGTATAGTTTGTGATGTGTTCCATAAGCAAAACCCGTAACATTTTCTTATTATCCCAGTTTACAATGGTCGTTTGGTATTGCGCCAGAGTGTCGAGCATTTCAGAAACAGGCAGACTGAGTAGCATACGCACTAGGAAAAAGTAGTGCTCGTTATCGTCACCGTTGAGATAACCGCTTTCCAAAAGAAAATCAATTCCTTTGAAATAATCTGAACGACTGAGTTGGGTTGCCTTTACAAACGCCGAGATCAAATTCGTTCGTGTCGATTGTGAGATATTTTCGTTGAGTAGCACTTGTTGCATCAGAGTTTTGCCATCAGAATCGGCAATATTAGGTGAAGCACCTCTGCTTAATAGCAATTGAATGGCGTAATTGCATTCAGGAGGATTCTTTACTTCCAGACTTTTGATTAATCTACTTAACGCTGTTTCCCCTTCGTACTTTCGATCAACATCTACTTTGTAGATGGGTCGATTCACCAGCTCGTAAAGATTGGACGCATTATAATGGCTTGCTGAACCGATTCCTGAATCGATTGCATAGTGGATGGCAGCTTTATTAAGCTTCGGATTAACCTATTTAGGGTTTCACTTATATATTTATATATATATACATATATATATATCACTATCTTATTCACTTACGTAATTGGGATCGCAGCCAGCATCGAAACACGCTTTTATAAATGTAGAACGTCCCTTTGTTGATAAAGCCTTCTCAAATATGGTCATTTGATTGTCGTCATCCCTTTTGGAGCTGAGGTTGGGCTGAGCACCACGTGTGATGGCACGTTTAAATCCATCCAAATCTTTCGCTTCAAATGCATCCTCTAGCTCTTGCTGAGCATCGACTTCGCCCTTCGCCATTTCTAGTTCTTTCTCAACTAAAAATTAAATCCGTAATGAGCTAAAATATATGCAAGTTAGCATGGGGGTAAATTCTGAATCATACTATAAATTTTACCTTAGGGTCATACCGGTTTGTGTATACCCTGAAATTTAGTTGATGAATATTCTTACGAATACAGCTGAATGCATTTTGAATTGAATGCTGAATGCATTAAATTAAAAATTGTTTTTATAACATAGCGTTAATTGGTTAAAAAAAAACGGAGTTCGGTTTTAAATTGGTCTTATGAAGTAATCTATTACAAGAGTTGTTGAAATTTTCCCATTTATCAATATTTTTTGCCTGGTGTGAATCCAAAATTCATATTTCATAATAGTGAGTTCTGTATAAAAAAAATACAGCAAAACTTCCCATATCCGACACCTCTATTAAGGGGACACTAGTCGAAAATGATCAACGAAAACGAATCAAGCCAATACCAAAGGGGAAAAGCTTAAGGGAAAACAGCCGTCAATCGATAAATAATAATAATGTTAATTATTAAATGGTAATAATATTCGGCCAATAGAAATTTCACTGTATCCCGCATTTAGAATTTATTTTTATTTCATTACTGTACTGATTACTCATTTACACTGAATTAATTGTTATCAATAAATTAATATTGTACTTTTAGTTATACTTCATGGTGATTAATATTATCCAATGATTATTATTATTACTGCGTGGTGAAACTTCGATAAACAAAAACATTTATGTATATTATTCTAACGAATAACGAATGACGTATCCGTTTGGTGCTGGTGGAAGGGCATGGGGTTAAAGAAAAGGGCCAACTGATAAGACGCACCACTGTATATTAATAATACATAAACAATTCGATTACACTCCTGCATAGTGACGCATGGTTCCAAGTACAAATAGACAATAAAGCGAACATAATAAATTTATTAATGTATAACATAAATGACTTGAATCCTAACGAAATAACTCACAAGAAAAATAAATAAATAAATCATTTAACGGATATGGTAAGTAACACATCACTCAATAAGTTCCCGGCCTGAGAGGGAAAAACACATTTTTTTCTTAAAATTTACTTATATTCATCAATTTAGTTTCCATCTAAGGCTATACAGTCAGTCCAGCGCTTCTCCAACCTTTCGATGACATTTTTGTAGAAGGATGAACTTTTACCCTCAAAATAGCCCTCAGTATCGGCAATCACATCCTCATTTGATCGATATCTCTCGCCTTGGAGGTGCTTTTTGAGATCTGCAAAAAGCCAGTAGTCGCTGGGGGCCAAATCTGGAGAGTGGGATGGGTGTGGCACTAGCTCGAACCTTAATTCGCTTAATTTCAGCATTGTTGCCATAGACTTGTCACACGGTGCATTATCCTGATGAAACCGCGGTTTCTTCTTTGCCATATGTGGGCGTTTTTTCTAAATCGCTTGGCCCAGTCGATCTGGCAGTTTTATATAATATTCGTTGTTGATTGTTTTACCTTTCTCCAGGTAGTCTATAATCAAAATCCCGTATGCATCCCAAAATATGGACGCCATAACCTTACCCGCCGATATTTGTGTTTTGGGACGCTTCGGACGGCTTTCACCGGCTACCACCCACTCAGAAGATTGACGACTGGATTCTGGAGTATAGTAGTGTATCCATGTTTCGTCCATGGTTACGTAACGGCGAAAAAAATCGGTTCTTTTGCGCTTCAACATGCTTAAACACGCCTCGAAAGTATCGATACTTTGTTGCTATTGGTCCGGTGCTAGCAATCGCGGCAGCCACTTTGAGTAGAGTTTTTTCGTATCCAAATGTTTATTTAAAATCGTAAACAAACAGCCTTCTGATATCTTTGAGGTATCAGCTATCTCCTTTAATTTTAATTTGCGATCGGCCAATACCATTTTTCATATTTTTGCGAACTTTTCTGGCGTAACTGCTGTTTTTGGGCGTCCGCTACGCTCAGCGTCTTCGGTGACCACACGACCACGTTTAAATTCATTATACCAATCCTTAATGGTTGATTTTCCTAGAGAAGAATCCGGGTAATGCTTATCAAACCAAATTTTGGCTTCTACAGTATTCTTTCCCATCAAAATACAGTGTTTAATGAGGACACGAAATTCCCTTTTTTCCATATTTTAGAAAAACTCAAAGGTTGTTTCACATTAAAAATTGTAACTTAAAAGCACGTGGTCGCAGAGTTGTAAAATTTTTACACAGAGCTTATAATAAGTGACACTATCCATAAAAAATATCGATGTTTGCTTACTACTACCCCTTATATGTCAGGCCGGGGACTTATTGAGCGATGTGTTATATATGAGGCGGAAATTGATCAAATAAGGCAAAGAAAAAAAAGTAATAAAGAATAAAAATAATTAACCTATAAATATAAAATATGATCGAGCATAAATATAACATAAATAATTATTTTTGAATTTATAAATAGAAATAAATTAAAAGTTATGAAAAAATGATAGTTTAAAATGAACTATTTTGGTTCATTTAGAATGGAATGCTAGAAAAGCACACAGAACATAGGCAAACATTAAATAAAAATTAAACGAGGATCAGCTGTTGGCTGTCACTCAACGAAAGTCTTTATATTGCCAGTCTCGTAAGGTCATTGATAGCTGGGACTGCAGTCAGCTGAAGCAGCGCTATGGTCAGATGGACCACAAGCAAAGGTTAAGCTCTAGCTCTAGCTCATGTGTTATCAATTAGTAAGAGTGAAACTTACATACATTCGCGACTTCCACGCAGAAAGATCTTTCCTTGTGTTTGTGAGCGAGCTTTGCGCATGCATAAAAGCTGATTGCTATGACCGTCTAGTGTCGCTTAAAACAACCATATGTTACATACATAAATTAACAAAACGTGAAGTTTGCTTTAAAAAAAAAGCGATTTGCTTTTATTCAGCTTCAAAATGGAACTAACTTAAAACAATTCAAGACTTAAAATGACAACTCGCTGCCGCTACTGCTGCTGCTGCTGGCGATCCCGCGTTGCTGCTGGTTACGCAAGTGTCCCACGATCGATATTATGCTGACCCAGGGTATGTGGCGGATGTTCTGCAGACTTTGCAGAACTTGCAGAATTGGCTGAGTGTATTTCGGGTGTCGATGCACTTAGCCACATTCTGATGTGTCAACATTGTTGTTAACTCCTCCCCCTTAAGCGCGGACGTCCTCGGACGCGTCCTTTTTCGCGTTCCATTGCTTGGAGTTTCGGCTTTCTGTGCTTCTGTGGCCTTCTGTAATGCTGGGGCGGATTTCAGCTTCAATACCCATATTGCCATTATGGTGAATGTTATCACTAAAAGTCCGAAACTGATGGAGTTTGACTTGAAGCTCTTAGTTCTTAGCGTATCCAGTTTCCGAGTGTTATTGATGTTGATTTCTTTCAGCATTTGTAGCGAAATAACCTCTTCTGTTAACGTTTTTTCGGCCATTAATTGGAAAAGTGGAGGGGTTGCTTCTGAGTATTTTGATTCTATTGCCTCGTATTTGTCTTCGTTAATGTAGATTGTAGAGTTTTGGAACTTTATTATATAAGTTCCTTCTAGCTCCATTTCTTCTTTGTCGATTTTAATGTTGCCTTTAAAACTATTGAAAAGGATGGTGCCGGTTACTATCTCCTGATGATTTGAGATGTGTTGATTGTTGATAGCCTTGCAGTGCGGTTTTCTGTTCTGAAGTTGCGGTGCTATGCAGAAGTCGTTACTAAGATAAATAACATTATTTTTATTACAAATTGTCTTATCGCTAAATGTTTCTCATTCTTGTATTATAGCGTGTATAGTTTTGTTACAAATTTTTATGTTTTCGTATTTTATGTCATTTATTTTATTATTTTGCTTAACTGCTTTAATTATCATAGAATTACATGGTTGTGTTTCTACTAGGAGTATGATTACCATATAGAGCAGACTATTGCCGTTTGTTGTTATTTTTATTTTAGCAAAATCAAGTAGTTCTTCTATATTGATAAACATTCCTTCTTCGTTACTTAATATTTCTTCGATTTTGTTTACTTCAATTTCTGATAATATAATTGAGTTCACAGTATTGGTTTTAGCCCAGCTTATTGCATTTACTAGATTGTTTAAGTCATTTTTTAAAAGTTTAGGTTTGTATTTTAAAATTGATACAAAATTTTCTTTAATATCATTAGCATCTATAGTGTGTTTTCATATTGCGTTTGTTACGCGACTCATTTCGTTTATTCCTGCAGTTAATTTTTTATTGATTATTACCTGTCTATTGTTGTTTTCTAATTGTTCATTTAATTTTGCGATTAGAATTTCATGATCACTTCTGTTCGGTGTACCGGCCAGTTATTTCCATGCTGTTCCTAAAGCATCGATAGATCTAATCTTTCGTTTGCTCGGTCTTAACCTACGTAACTCATTTTTAATTATACTTAATTTGTATTCTAAGTATGAATATAATTGGTGTGAATAGCTAACGTTCAGTCATTATCTATAGTTTTTAGGTCATTTCTTCTTATTCTTTTATGTCGAAAACATGGATTATTTTAAATGTGCCTTCCTGGATTGCGGCGATTCCTGTTTTTATCGGGAATAGCTGTGAGTGTGAGTAGTCTTATACGGATGTCAATCCGTAACATAATGGCAAAAAAAACCTGTGGACAAAATTACGTTTTTATATTATTTTTATTGACAATTCTTCCTGATTGAGTTTTTACTGTTGTATTGTTGTCTTTCGCTATTTTTTCTTTTTGATATCTGGGGGTTATTTTGGACCCTAGTCTTTTGTCAATTTTAATGAAAATTGTTTCGCCTTTTTCATATTTTCTTATAGAGTTTCGTTTCTGATTGTGATAAGAGATATCTTCTTCCTGTTTTTGGCAGATGTTATTACTAATCTGATTTCTTAAACGTTCGAGTTCTATAGGGTTTGAATTGAATTGATTGCCAAAAAATATTTCTATGGGTTTCTTTTTCGTAGTTAAGTGGATTGAGTGATTATATTCTTTTACCGTTTTGAAGATCAAGTCCTCAAAAGTGGCTGTAGTCTCGTCTCGTTTAAGACACCTTAAGATTTCGGTAATTGTTGAATGAAATCTTTCTATTTGACCGTTTCTTGTGGAATCATACGGTGGTGTCGTGAATACTTCTACTTTAAGTTATTCCTTTAATAAGAACTTGATTGATGCTGCGTTTAGAGCCTTTTCGTTGTCCTAACTTTGGCATGCCAAATGCCATCATTACCTCCCGAAGGAACGTTTTTAGATCTTAAGCAGCTCTTGATGTTACTATTTTAATCTGAGTATATTTTTCAGTAAGTACTAAAGTTTTCTGTGTAGTGTATAAATCTATGTGAATAACTTCTCCAGGGTATGTAGGTATTGGAGTTGGAACTTACTTAGAAAGTTTGCAAGGTTCGCTTTGCTTGGCAATAGCCATTACTTTATTAGTTAAACTAGGGAAAAAAAAATTTGCTGAGGATTTGGATTTTGTTTTCAATTGGGTTTCTATGAGCTCGAACATGCTCTTTGACGATGATCTCATTCTGGTCAGATTCTAAAGGAATATCTTCTACTTGGGTTTATCTGACATTATAACTACTGAAATGAAAAGGGTAAATATTTTGAATTTTTCTCATTATTCTTTCGGAAGTAAGCAAACCGTTTACAATCTTTGGGTCAAGCCTTTCCTTTAGGATTTTTATCAGGTCTTCTTCAGAGTACTCGCTTTTCTTTACCGTATGTCGATGATACTGTGGAAATGGTAATTCGAATTCCTTATCCTTATTCCTTATCTAAAGTCAGTAATAATAATTGGTTTTTAAATACGTTAATTGGAATATTTGCGCAAGATATAAGATTGTGCGATGAACTCTCGTCGCTAAGAATTGTAGCTGTGGTGCTATTTATCTGAGCACAAGGAGGATTTCTAGATAGGGCATCTGCCACTACGTTAGAAGTTCCTGGTTTGTATTCGAGTTCATGATTGTACTCTTCAAGGTAGCTTTTCCACCTTTTGAGTTTACCATTATGATTCTTGTTGCTTAATGCAAGAGTTAATGGTTGATGATCAGTGAATATTATAACTTTAGAAGTACCGTAAAGGTACATGCGTAGACTTTGAAGAGCCCACACTATGGCCAACATTTCTTTTTCATTTGTGGCATAGTTCTCATCAGAGTTAGTGTACGCGAAATAAAGGTGATCGGTCTGCCGTTCTGCTCCAGTACTGCGCCTATTGCGTAATTTGAAGCATCTGTTGTGAGCTGAAATTCTTTCGTGAAATCTGGGTATGCAAGTATTACATCTTGCGAAACTAAAGAATTCTTAATTTTTTCGAATGCGTTCTTACAATTCTCGTTGAAGACTATGTTTATTTTATGAGAAATTTTTTTTGAAGAACGACCATTATCTCCTCTGAGTAGGGTTGTGATAGCCCTAGAAAGGATTTCAAATCCTTTAAGGTCTTTGGTACCGGAAAATTATTAATAGCCTTGACTTTTTGTATTTTTGTTTTTACACGGTTATTGGAAATAACATAGTGAAGCCGAGGAAATCAACTTCATTTCTGAAGAATTCACACTTATCGATTTGTACTTTCATATTAGCTTTGCCTAGAGTGGAGAATACTTTACTTTGGGTGTGTTCATCTTCTGATTTGCTAAAAATTATTATACCGTCGATATAGACATAACATCTCGTTCCGATATGTTCTCGTAAGATGTCATCGAGAGCTCTTTGGAAAATAGATAGGGAGTTCCTTAAGCCAAACGGCAGTCTGGTGAATTCGAACTTTCCATCGTTTACTGAAAACGCTGTCTTCTCTATATCCTTTGCATTAAGCGGGAACTGGTGAAAACCGCTTTACAGATCAAGCACTGTAAAATATTTATTTCTACCCAATTGGGCGATGATTTCGCCAATCTCTGAAATTGGGTATCGATCTGATATTGTTATAGCATTAAGTTTTCTATAATCTATATCAAGTCTATATTTCTTTTCACCAGATGAATCTGCTTTTATTTGGTACTATCCATACTGGGGCATTATAAGGTGACCGTGAAGGTCTTATTATGCCATCATCGAGCATCTGATTGATTAGTTTCTCGACTTCTGGTCTTAGAGAGGCTGGGTATGGATAATGTCGGCTATGAGCTGGTAGATCCGTATTTGTTCTGATTTGTCCTAATACCGCGGTGGTGTTCGTTAATTTTTCGTCGGGTTCTGAAAATAATTCAGTATTTGATTGAGTATGTCTTTTTGACATACTGTCACGTGTTCTGTTCGGATTTTAATGTGATTTTGTTACTGTCTGGGTTGCCAATTGCTTTATCTCTACTTTATAATTACCTTTTATGACAAGAATATTATTCTTTACGTCGATCACCGCATCGAGTTTTAGCGTATCATTACCTAAGATACCATGAAATGTTTTAAGAGTGGGTAATAAGAAGAATTTAATTGGGTGATCAGGACAATTGAATAAACTGAGGTGAGTGTGGGGGGTAATCTTAGTTTGCCCTCCAACAGAATTTGCAAAAAATGGCTTTTCGTTAGGTTTCGGATTCTGTATTAAATTTGTCTGAATGTAATTTTAGTTGGAACCGGTGTCAATTAAAAATTTGAAAATTTTGCCGTTCCTCGTAACACAATTGAAGTAAGGCAACGAAGAACTATTCAGTCTAAAAAATGGATATCGGAAGTATCGACTGTCTCTAAAGCATGGCCCTTATTGGTCTGATCGTCCTTTTCATATGGATTAATTGATCCATTCTGTTCCCAAGCTTCGTAGTAATCTTGTTCGGATGCTTCTTCGGATATGCAGACGGATATTCATTACCCGCGAATTGTTCGGCTTCTCCTGTAGGTACATGAAATTGCCTTTGATACTTAAGAGGCTGGTTTACTTGTGAAAGCGGCGGTGATCTTTTCCCCGCAAACGGACGATTCATATAATTTATACGATTCGACCTAATGAAATAACGCTTGTTATTCAATTTTTGTTGATTTGCGGGGGCGGAACTGGGCGTGGCAAAAATTTGAAACAAACTTGATCTGCGAGCAAACATAACAAATGCTGTCGAAAAAAAAAGATCTATCTCTCTCTTATAGTCTCTGAGATCTTGATGAAGTTTAAGCCAATAAAGTTGCAAATTTTAATGAAAGAAGTGTGGTAGTTAATAAAACAACACGAATTGTAACTTAGCGTCCGATTTATTCCGCTATTCGATCAAGACTGACCGCATAGCTTAGTTATGTATAACATAGAATGTGAAAAGAGAGAAATGATAAAGAGAGCCAATATCGAGAGAGATAGTTCGGATAGCCGAGAGAGCATCGAGTTAATGTATATGTGTGTATGTATGTGTAAGAACACGTCCTACTACAGAAGATAGATAATATTTATTGGTTAATAGTAAATGAATAAATTAATAAATTCTTATATGCTTGCTTTTATAAATTGTTGTTAATGTACTCATTTGGCTGGATTGTTAGAGTCCAACTGGTTTTTGATCTCCTTCAATAGCATCCTCATATCCTCAAGTCGTTGTTCTATGAACTCTTCGCGTTGTTCGTCAACATCTTTTTTTTCTTTTTCTTTTATAATTTTAAGAGCTCGGACAACAGTCTGATTGTTAATTGTTATATTATCGTAAGAGTGGCGTTTATTCGATACACAAGGCTGGGAGAAAATTACTTCATTGGCATCCACTTCTTTATTGAAATGGAGGTGCAAATCCTCCGTCTCAACCATTTCAGATTCGGAACCGCTTGGACCATCTTCATGATCGGTAAATACTTTACCTAAGAGGACATTATCTCCTTCATTCGCAAGATTTTCAATACTTTGATTTCTGTGCCTTTCACTGTACACCTCTGCCCTATTCTCTTGGTTTGGAAATATGGATACATAGCCATAAGTAGATTCTGCATGGATTCTCATCAGTTTCTTAAAGATGCGAAGCCCACGTTGTAATCGAGGCGAATTCCCGTCTAAGAGTCCTTCATAGCTGTACAACAGATTTGTTCGACAAATGGCGGCATTGAGTTCCACTTGAGCCCGAATAGTCTTTGAAGCATAAGAGAAATAGTAAATTAAGCACAATTAAAACAAGTAAGTAGGTTAGAGTCGAGTGTGCGGGACTTTTATTTTTTAAAATATGCCAAATTAATATACCGCAAAATACTAAAATATTACCAAAGATTATATATATAAGATTATATTATATATATAAAAACTATAGCTATTCTTGTCTGTATCAAAATTTGGGACTCTAGTTATAAAATTAAGATTGTTTTTCGATTTTTATCGATATGAGTGGACGGAAGTAGGCCTGGTAAAACTTTGAAACAAATTTGATCGGAGTGCAAGCATAAAAAGAGCTGTCGAAAAAAGTTATGTATCTATCTCTTAGATCTCTCTATCTCTCTCTCCCTGAGATCTAGGTATTCATACGGACGGTCAGACTGACAGACGGCTATAAGATCTCGACTGATCAAGAATATATATAATTAATGAGATGCCTTCTACCCTTAGGGTAGCGGGTGTAAAAAAACATTAAAATACAGTCGACTATGAGATACCCGCACCCCATTTTCAATAAAACTTAAAATCCTCCTTATTAATAAATCGAATAAATACTACGAAATGAATGCTAAATTTTGTCTTTCAATTTCTAAACTATCGGACTAGCGGGACTCAACGGCATGTCTACCATCTTTTCTTAGTATCACGGAATTTCACTCACCTGCGTATCGCCGACAGCCAGGCCGCTTAGTAAATTAGTCAGGACCATGACCATAAACATGAATATGATCACCACAAAACTACTGAAATATTCATTAAAGCCGCTTTCATCATATTCACCATTGAACATAACAAGTGTCTTGATAAACGATAAATCGAGATCCGAATAAGAGAGACTAAACTCTTTAATCGTTGAGTTCGCTGAATCTGTAGAATTCGCTGAATCCATAGAATTCGGTTTGGAAAACAGCACATAGAAGCACAAGCTGAAGCTGTACAACAGCATGGAGTACTGCAACAAGCTCTTTGCGAAAGTACTGGCTACCTGGCGCAGCATGAGCATGTGCGTCGATATGGCAGGCACAGGTAGGGCACCAATAAGATTCATCAGCTTGATGCCCATCAACATGATGGCGAAGACGGCAATAATCCTTTGGATGTGGATTTGATCTTCCCACTCGATGTTTGTGAGGATTAGCATAGAAATCAAAGGGAAATCTATGAAACTGGGTCGATGCTTGACCATCTTATAAGAGAAGACTTCAGCAATAAAAACATAACCAATCAGCATTTTGAACAAGATCATAACTATCTGTATAGGAAGCTCGTTGTTATGACGTTCAGGGAAACGCAAGCGAATATGGACCCACAAGATCAAACTTAAGATGATATAGATGATAAAGTGGGTGAAGAAGATGGTGGTGAGTCGACTCCACTTCAGCTGCAGAAAGCAGGTGATCAACGGATGCTCCAACAGTGGACACAGCTCCTTCGACCGGGCCATGCAGGCAATGGGAGCAATATCGAGTTCGTTGTACTTATTGGTCATATTCAGACAGTTCATTATAATTTCGTAACCCTCGTGGCTGGTCTTCTCGCCTCGCCCAGTGATGCAGTAATCGAAATGCTCCTCCAGAAGCTTGGCATCGATATCCTCGATCAACAAGCGATTCTTGTCATTGCGCACTCCCAATCTGGCGCCCTCCCTCAAGAGCACTCTTATGGCAACCTCATTGCGACAGAGCACCGCATAATGCAGAGGCGTTTTGTGTTCATCATCGAAGTCATTAATATACTGCCGCCGATCCTTAAGCAATTGCAGCAAACATTCCTGGTATTCGCTGCTCTGCAGATAATTGATCAGCGGCTTCAATTGCACCTGCTTAATCATTGTTTTTAAAAGCGTGCTCTTGGGTACCAGCTTGAGAAATTTGCTCTTAAGCAATTGTAGAACAGTCGACCAGCTACCATCTTCGATAGCCAACTCCACAAGATACTCATTTTCCTGAGGCGAATTCTTTTCCAGGGTGGCAAGCACTGCTTCGAATGCATTTTCAGTATGCTTTTTGATGTGCTCCAAAAGCAAAACTCGCAACATTTTCTTGTTATCCCAGTTTACAATGTTCTTTTGATATTGCGACAAAGTGTCGAGCATTGGCAGAATGGGCTGACTGAGCAGCGGACGCACTAGGAGATAGTAGAGCTGGTCACTGTTACCGTCGAGAGAATGCATCAATAGAAAATCGAGACCTTCGAGATAATTGAACCGACTGAGTTCGGGCGCCTTTAGGAACTCTAAGATCAAACTTGTTCGTATTCGTTGCGAGATTTTTTCGCTGAGTAGCACTTGTTGCATGAGAGTTTTGCCATCTGAATCAACAATATTGGGCGAAGCACCTTTGTTCAATAGCAATCGAATGGCGATAGTGAGACGGTGAGCATTCTTTGCTCTTAGACTTTTGATTAACCTACTCAACGCTGTTTGCCCCTCGTACTCTCGATCAACATCTACTTTGACGTTGGGTCGATTCGCCATGCGGGAAAGATTGTGCGCACTCATTGAATCGATTGCATAGTGGATGGCAGCTTTATTAAGCTTCAGATTAACCTATTTAGGGTTTCACTTATATATTTATAAATATAATATTAATCACTTTTTTAATTACTTACGTAATTGGGATCGCAGCCGGCATCGAGAGACGCTTCTATAAATCTAGCTAATCCTTTTGTTGATAAGGCTTTCTCAAAGATGGTCATTTGATTATCCTCATCACTTTTTGAGCTAAGGTTAGGCTGAGCTCCATGGCTGATAGCACGTTTAAATCCATCCAAATCTCTAGCTTCAAATGCATCCTTTAGCTCTTGCTGAGCATCGACTTCGCCCTTCGCCATTCCTAGTTCTTTCTCAACTAAAAATTGAATCCGTAATTAGCTAAAACATATGCAAGTTAGCATGGGGGTAAATTCTGAATCATACTATAAATTTTGCTTTACGGTCATATCGGTTTGTGTATACCCTGAAATTTAGTTGATGAATATGTGACAATACAGCTGAGTGCATTTTAAATTGAATGCTGAATGCATTAAATTAAAAATTGTTTTTATCATAGCTTTAATTGGTAAAAAAAACGGAGTTCGGTTTTAAATTGGTCTTATAAAGTAATCTATTTTGATTAAATTTTCCCACTTATCAAATATGAAATTATTTTTTGCCTGGTGTGAATCCAAAATGCATATTTCATAATAGTGAGTTCTGTATAAAAAAATACAGCAAAACTTCCCATATCCGACATCTCTATTAAGGGGACACTAGTCGAAACTGATCCACTAAAACGAATCAAACCAAGACCATACGGAAACTATTGAAAAGCTTAATTGAAAACAGCCGGTAATTATTAAATGTTATTAATGTTCGGCCAAGAGAAATTTCACTGTATCCCACATATAGAATTTATTTTTATTTTATTACTGTACTGTTTACTCATTTACAATGAATTAATGTTTATGTATTAATTAATATTGTATTTTTAGTTTTACTTCATGATGATTAATATTATCCAAAGATTATTATTATTACTGCGTGGTGAAACTTCGATAAACAAAAACATTTATGTACACTGTGTTCCTTTTGATGACTGACTTGTCACAAAGCCTAAATGGCAACACCTTCAAGTTTTATTCTTTTATTAATATTTTAGTGTATTTCGTGGGTCAAAGCTTTCAAAACATGTGCAAAAAAGAATTAAAAGTTAATTTATTCTTTAACACATTTTGCAAATTTTCCTCCAGCTCATAGAAGGTTTATCTCCGATGACTTCTTATTTTTAGTGTATTTTGTGGGTGAAACATGTGCAAAAAAGAATTAAGAGTTAATTTATTCCTTAACACATTATAAAAATCTTCCTCCAGCTATAGAAGAAGGTTTATCTCCGATGACTTCTTGGAGTCCGACTCATGAAACTTTTATAAATTCCCCTTCTACACCTTTTTTTTTTTTTCATTGCCTACTTTCGGGCATCAAAAATATCTATTAGTGCAAGCGAATCAACTTTATCCATAAATGCTACGCAAAAACCTTTGTAGCAAACTGGTTAGTTTTCTATAGATAGCTAGCCAGCTTGTCTCACAGTCTCGAGAAATGTTTTTATATTAATATTTAGTGTGGGAATTGTGTACTTTTCACATTTTTAATTAAGAAACTATTAAAAGAAATTACAAAAATGTTTTGAATGAAAGACAAACTTCGTTTTGAGTGACTCTAGAGGGCAAGGAGTATTCAGAAGCTATAGATTAGAAGGAAGCTGAAGAGAATCGGCCCTTATTAATTGTAATGACCCTCTTCCGGGTCGGAAAATCGTGTGACAAAAAAATGAAAAATAACAAGTGCTGTTGGAAAATAATTACATTTTATCTTTTCTAGTCTCTGGAATCAAGGTGTTCATACTGACAGACGGACCAATACACATGGCTATCTTAGCTCTATATTTTATAAGGAAGCATTAAGCAGAGTAATAGCAGGCTATATTCAAATCTAAAATTACAAATTAAAACATGTTTCACAATTTTAATAAATTTCAACTTAAGTATGAAATCATTTATTCTGAAAAATATATAGTATACTTTTGGAAGTAAATTGTGAATTTATTCGATTTTGTTTGGTGCTCATTAATTGATTACACAATAGACTTAGTAGAAAAGTGAGTATTTCAGGATAATAAACCTTTTAGAATGAAGTGCACAAGAAGAAACATGTAAGAAAAACATATAATGAATTTGTATTCAAGGTAGGAATTCGGTAAAAGTGACTCGGCATCTCGAATTAATGTTGCTGGTGCATCTCGATCGACCCCGATAAATTTGTATGCACGTCGGCAATGTGAAAAACAAGGAATTTAATTAAAAAAAAAATAAAATTCGGCTCTAGTTTTAAAATTACGCTTGTTATTCCTGCCGGCGCAAATTTGTAATACCCTTCTACCCTATGCGTAGCGGGTATAATGACTTAATCTGAAATGAGTAAGACTACCGGGTCGGAACAGGGGGTACAAAAAAAAAAAAAAAAAAAAAAATCTTCACGAAAAAAAAACAAGTGCTATCTGAAAAAATTATATCTTATCTTTTATAGTCTGAGATCTAAGTGTTTCTACGGCTATTAATGCTGATAAAGACTATACATATATACGTAAATCTTTTTTGATCAAATTTAAGCCAATAAAAAATTATAATGAAAGAAGATAGATAATCTTTATTAGTCAATAATAATGAACAAATTAGTAAATCTTTATATTCTTGCTTTTATAAATTGTTGTTAATTAGTGATGTATTCAATTGGATGGATTCTTTAAGTCCAACTGGGTTTTCATCTCCATCAACAGCTTCCTGATATCCTCCTGTCGTTGTTGTATGAACTCTTCGCGTTGTTCATCGAAATCTTTTTTTTCTTTTTTTTTAATAATTGTAAGAGCTCGGACAACAGTCTGTTTATCAATTGTTATTTTATTTGATACATAAGACTGGGATAATGTTTCTTCATAGTCATCCACTTCTGCATTGAAATCCTCTATCTCATCCATTTTAGATTCGGAACCGCTTGCACCATCTTCATGATCGGTAAATACTTTAACTAAGGCGACGTTTTCTCCTTCAACCACAAGACTTTCATTATCTGGATTTCTATACCTTTCATTGAACACCTCTGCCCTATCTTCTTGGTTTGGAAATATGGAGACATAGCCATATTTAGATTCTGCAGGGATTCTCATCAGTTTCTTAAAGATTCGAAGCCCACGTTCCAATCGAGGTGAATACCCGTCTAAGAGTCCTTCATAGCTGTACAACAGATTTGTTCGACAAATGGCAGCATTGAGTTCCACTTGAGCCCGAATAGTCTTTGAAGCATAAGAGAAATAGTAAATTAAGCTCAATTAAAATAAGTTAAAAGGCAAGAGTTTAGTATATTGATGTAGTACTATTTATATAGTACTACTTCCAAAATAATCCAGATTGTTGACCAAAGCAACTAAGTCACGTAGGCGTTTTTGCACTTTCAAAAGTATTTCTTAAATACCTTTTTCAATTTTTATCCGATCGCAACCAAATGAAATTATAAAAACTATAGCTATTCTTGTCTGCACCAAAATTTGGGACTCTAGCTTTAAAGTTACGCTTGTTATTCGATTTTTATCGATATGAGTGGACGGAAGTGGGCGTGGTAAAATTTTGAAAAAAATTTGATTGGCGTGCAAGCATAACAAGAGCTGTCGAAAAAAGTTATTTATCTATCTCTTAGATCTCTCTCTCCCTGAGATCTATGTATTCATACGGACGGTCAGACTGACAGACGGTTATGGCTATAACATCTCGGCTGATCAAGAATATATATAATTTATGGGGTCGGAGATGCCTTCTACCTTTAGGGTAGCGGGTGCAAAAAACCAGTAATATACAGTCGACTATGAGATACCCACTCCCCATTTTTAATAAAAACTTAAAATCCTCTAAATTAATAAATCGAATAAATACTACGAAATGAATGCTAAAGTTGGTATATTATTTTACTACTACATTTAAAATATACCACAAAAAAAACCACATCATCAAAACAATTAACATCACATGGATAGATAGTCATGGCTATAATTTCTTGGTTGTTTACGCTGATATTTTGCGGAGTCGATAGTGCCTCCTTTTGCCTTTTATAAATGTATTAGCTATCAAGTTATAATAGTCTTCTACCATACGGGTAGGGTACTTGTCTGGATACAGTGCTTTTAAGTCTTTCAATTTCTAAACAATCGGACTAGCGGGACTCGACGGCATGTCTACCATCTTTTCTTAGTATCACGGAATTTCACTCACCTGCGTATCGCCGACAGCCAGGCCGCCCAGTAAATTGGTCAGGACCATGACCATAAACATGAATATGATCACCACAAAACTACTGAAATATCCATTAGCGTCGATATTATCATATTCACCATTGAACATAACAATTGTTTTCATAAACGATAAATCGAGTTTCGCAAAGGAGAGACTGAAATCATTATCTGTTGAGTTTGCTGAACCGGTTAAGTTCGCTGAATCCGTAGAATTCGCTGAATCCGTAGAGCTCGCTTTGGAAAACAGCACATAGAAGCACAAGCTGAAGCTGATCAACAGCATGGAGTACTGCAACAAGCTCGTTGCGAAAGTACTGGCCACCTGGCGCAGCATGAGCATGTGGGTCGATATGGCACGCACAGGTAGGGCACCAATAAGATTCATCAGCTTGATGCCCATCAACATGATGGCGAAGACAGCAATAATCCTTTGGATGTCATCTCCACACTCGATGTTTGTGAGGATGAGCATAAAAATCAGAATAAAATCGACTATACTGCGCCACCAATGCTTGATTATCACTAAGGAAATGACTTCCACTATAAGAAGATAGCCAATCAGCACTTGGAACAGACTCTTAACAATCCATATAGAAATCTCGTTATTATTACGTTTAGGGAAACGCAACCAAATATGGATCCCCAATATCAAACTTAAGATGATATTGATGATAAAGTGGGTGAAGAAGATGGTGGCGAGTCGACTCCACTTCAGCTTAAGAAAGCAGGTGATCAACGGATGCTCCAACAGCGGACACAGCTCCTTCGACCGGGCCATGCAGGCAATGGGAGCAATATCGAGTTCGTTGTACTTATTGGTCATATTCAGACAGTTCATTATAATTTCGTAACCCTCGTGGCTGGTCTTCTCGCCTCGCCCAGTGATGCAGTAATCGAAATGCTCTTCCAGAAGCTTGGCATCGATATCCTCGATCACAATGCGATTCTTGTCATTGCGCACTCCCAATCTGGCGCCCTCCTTCAAGAGCACTCTTATGGCAATCTCATTGCGACAGAGCACCGCATAATGCAGAAGCGTTTTGTGCTGATCATCGAAGTCATTGATATGCTGCCGCCAATCCTTAGCGCATCGCAGCAAACATTCATGGTATTCGTTGCTCTGCAGGTAATTGTTCAGCGGTTTCAATTGCACCTGCATAATCATAGTTTTTAGAAGCATGCCCTTGGGCACCAGCTTGAGATATACGATCTTAAGCAATTGTAGAACAGTTGACCAGCTACCATCTTCGATAGCCAACCCTACAAGATACTCATTTTCCTGAGGCGAATTCTTTTCCAGGGTGGCAAGCACTGCTTCGAGTGCCTTCTTAGTATGCTTTGTGATGTGCTCCATGAGCAAAGCTCGCAACATTTTCTTGTTATCCCAGTTTACAATGGTCTTTTGGTATTGCGCCAGAGTGTCGAGCATTGGCGAAGTAGGTTGACGAAGTAGAGCAGGCAATAGGAAAATGTAGAGCTCGTCACTGTCACCTTTGAGATAACCGCTTTCCAAAAGAAAATCAATTCCTTTGAAATAATCCGAACGACTTAGTTGGGGTGCCTGTACAAACGCTGAGATCAAATTCGTTCGTGTCGATTGTGAGATATTTTCGTTGAATAACACTTGTTGCATGAGAGACCTGTCATCAAAATTGGTTGAAGCGCCTTTCCTCAATAGTAATCGAATGACGATAAGGAGACCAGGAGAATCCTCTCCTTGCAGACTTTTGATTAATCTACTTAACGCTGTTTCCCCCTCGTACATGTGATCAATATCTACTTTGGAGTTGGGTTGATCCACCAGCCCGTAAAGATTGGACGCATTATAATGGCTTGCTGAACCGATTCCTGAATCGATTACATAGTGGATGGCAGCTTTATTAAGTTCCGAATTAACCTATTTAGGGTTTCACTTATATATTTATATATGTATTAATCACTATCTTATTCACTTACGTAATTGGGATCACAGCCAGCATCGAGACACGCTTTTATAAATGTAGAACGTCCTTTTGTTGATAAAGCCTTCTCAAATATGGTCATTTGATTGTCCTCATCCCTTTTTGAGCTGAGGTTGGGCTGAGCACCACGTGTGATTGCACGTTTAAATCCATCCAAATCTTTCGCTTCAAATGCATCCTCTAGCTCTTGCTGAGCATCGACTTCGCCTTTCGCCATTCCTAGTTCTTTCTCAACTAAAAATTAAATCCGTAGTGAGCTAAAATATATGCAAGTTAGCATGGGGGTAAACTCTGAATCATTCTATAAATATTGCTTTAGAGTCATATCGGTTTGATATGATTAGCGTTATTGTTAAAAAAAAACGGAGTTCGGTTTTAAATTTGTTCTATTAATCTATCTATTACAAGAGTTGATGAAAGTTTCCCATCTATCAAACTTGAAAATATTTGTTTCCTGGTGTGAATCCAAAATTTATATTTCATAATAGTAAGTTCTGTAAAAAATAAAAAATAAAATAAAGCAAAGCTTCGCATATTCCACACCTTTATTAAGGGGACACTAGTCGAAAATTATCCACTAAAAAGACTCAAACCAATACCAAAGGGGAACTATTGAAAACCTTAAGGGATAAATAATAATGTTAATTATTAAATGTTATTAATGTTCGGCCAAGAGAAATTTCACTGTATCCCGCATCTAGAATTAATTTTAATTGTATTGCTGTACTGATTACTCATTTACACTGAATTATTGTTGATAAATAAATTAATATTGTACTTTTAGTTTTACTTCATGATGATTAATATTATCGAATGATTTATATTATAACTTGAAGGTGAAGCTTCGATAAACAAACATTTATGTATACTATGTGCCTTCTGACTTGCCATATAGCCTAAATGGCAACACCTTGAAGTTTCATTCTTTTATTAATATTTTTAGTGTATTTTGTGGGTGAAACATGTGCAAAAAAGAATTAAGAGTTAATTTATTCCTTAACACATTATAAAAATCTTCCTCCAGCTATAGAAGAAGGTTTATCTCCGATGACTTCTTGGAGTCCGACTCATGAAACTTTTATAAATTCCCCTTCTACAACTTTTAAACAAAATCATTGCCTACTTTCGGGCATCAAAAATATCTATTAGTTCAAGCGACTCATCTTTATCCATAAATGCTACGCAAAAACGTTTGTAGCAAACTGGTTAATTTTCTATTTATAGCTAGCCAACTTGTCTCACAGTTTCGAGATATGTTTTTATATTAATATTTAGTGTAGGAATTGTGTACTTTCACATTTTTAATTAAGAAACTATTAAAAGAAACTACAAAAATGTTTTGTTTTTAAAAAAACAAACATCGTTAAGAGTGACTCTAGAGGGCAAGGAGTATTCAGAAGCTATAGATTAGAAGGAAGCTGAAGAGAATCGACCCATATTAATTGTAATGACCCTCTTCCGGATGGGAAAATCGTGTGACAAAAATCACAAACAAAATTAATATCCATGAAAAATAACAAGTGCTGTTGGAAAATAATTACATTTTATCTTTTATAGTCTCTGGAATCTATCATAGGTGTTCATACTGACAGACGGGCCAACACACATGGCTATCTTATCTCTATATTTTATGAGGAAGCATTAAGCAGAATAATATCAGGCTATATTCAAATCTAAAATTACAAATTAAAACATGTTACTCAATTTTAAAAAATTCCAACTTAAGTATGAAATCATTTATTCTGGAAAATATATAGTATACTTTTGGAAGTAAATTGTGAATTTATTCGATTTTGTTTGGTGCACATTAATTGATAACACAGTAGACTGCGACTGTGAGTATTTCAGGATAATAAACCTTTTAGGATGAAGTGCACAAGAAGCCTTTATAATAACTATTTGCCCAGAAACATGTAAGAAAAACATTTTATGAATTTGTATTCAAGGTAAGAATTCGGTAAAAGTGAATCGGCATCTCGAATTAATGTTGCTAGTGCTTCGCTTCTCGATCGACACCGATAAATTTGTATGCACATCGGCAATGTGAGAAACAAATTAGATTTGATTTTCATTAAGTGAAAAGTAACTTAAAAAGCCTGAGATACATTTGAATCTTTAGCATGTGAATGTCGAAACGCAGCGATATGTACATAAGTGGCCTGCCACCCTCTCTGCCAACCCCTTAGCACACAACCGATACGCCGACCCCCGGACACCACTTTGAGAGTGCGCTATCTGCACTCAAACTGGCTCAAGTCGATGTCAAGTGGTAGGCACCCGTGACAAGCGGCAGCGTGGCACTTCTTTATGCATATTAAGATGCGGATGATGGAATGCTGGGATGCCCGGATGCTAACTTAATTTGACTAACTAGGGAGCGAGAGAGCGAGAACCCTTCCAGCTCCAGCATCATGTACTCGCTGCGTGTTAATGGCCTTAATAAAAAATGCAACATTTTGATTTAATTTAATTGAAATTCACGCCACTCGAGCAACTCCATTAGGCAGAAACGTGTCCAACATCAGCGTCAGCATTTGCAGCAACGCAACACAAATCAAATTACCAGGGCAGCTCAGCTTCAGTTCTGTTCTGTTGAGGGCAGGACCGGGCAGGGCCTGGGGGCAGAACGGGAAAGCGGGAAAGTGGCGTGGGTGGCTCAATAAATATTGTCAAAACACTTGTCAAATGGCTAAACAAAGGGCAGGGCCGTGCAAACAAGCCAGTGGATACAATTTGAAGAGGCCCAAAGCCTTCAGCTGTGGGCGTGCCTATTGACACTACACGAAATTAAGCAACTCCAACGCGGCTGAATTGGACTGGGTACAAGAACGAGAACGTGAACGTGAACGGCAATTGGAAACCGTCTGCAAATCAATTTGATTCGATTTAAATTTAAAAGCATCTGTGAGGCGTCGTCCCAGTGAGTGCTTCTTCCCCCACCCTTCCCCTATGCTCATCCCCCCGCCGTTGATCTTGAGCGTGATTTTCATGTTAAGGTCACGTGCCAACGACGCGTGCCATTGACATAAGTTTTCAGTTTCGAGCTGTAGCCCATATACCTCCACTCTTCATCCAAAGGGGGGTGTCGTCTGCATGACCACATGAAAAAAGGGGTCGTTGTACGTTCACTTAGTATGGCTTTTCCTCTCCTTCATTCCTTTTTTTTCTAGAGTTTCAGATTTTGGTTGTGACATGTGAGCAGGCCTGCGTGTTAAATGTTTGATTTAGCTATCAGTTTAATTCTATTAGTCGAGCAGCTTTCTCTCAACTCTCACAGTCCCATTTCCCATTGCGTCTAGTGCTCGACTGAGCTCTGTTTGCACTCGGGTCGTTGATATGTTGATGCCATCGATAAGAACAACAGCTCGAGCACATCGACAAAGTCTGGACGGTGCATACTGAGAGGCCAGTGTAATCTTTGTGACCAGGGCGACGGATTATTAACGAGATTTATTTAAAGGTAAACCCAATGCCGTACATAAGAGAAGTAAATGCAAGAAAAATATATTTTCAACTTTAACATCGTAATAATTCAGTTCAGTGTGACTAATTAAATAAAATTAAATAAGTTTATGTAATAGGTAATAACTCTAATTTACAATAAATTGGCTCTGGACTAAAAAAAAGGTAATAATTTCTTAAATAATTTAATTAAACCAACTACAGTCGAGCAGAGTCTATTTTACTAATTTTATTTTATCTTGAAATTATATTAAAGCAAAAATAACACATGGAACTATACTTTGAACCAATTAAGAAAGCTTCCCATATTCAATAAGATCAAAACAGTGCGGTATTAAACTTAAAAAATACCACATTCATATATAGTACCCAAAAAATACTAAAATATATCGAAGGATCTGTTTGATATTTCGATATATTATTACATTTAAAATATACCATAGGGTACATAATAAGATTATATAAATTCATTTAATTACTGAATCAAAATATATGTATTTGTCGATTCTTTTTATTTCATAACAGTCTGGATTTTTATTTACAAACATCATATATATATATATATATTCATCATATATTATTATTAATTAATTATTTTTAATCTCTTATCGTACAATTGTAAGCATCTGGTGTCTAACATTGGAAAATAAATTCTCAAAACCATCGTTATGACGTGTTTAACAAATTCGTTTCCCCAACTATAGAATTATTCCCGTCAATTGGCTTTATCGACAACGAGTCGAAGTTTAGCGATTTGTCCAACCTTAAATGAGATGCAAACTTTACATCGCAATAAAACTCAAATACATCCTGCCAAATGTCGAAGCAGACCTTCTAGAGAACTCACCTGGGGTTCGACGACGACAACAACGACAACGACGATTACAACATCTCAACTTTGGCTGAACTCGAAGCCGCCATTGAGGTGTCAGTACAACAAAAGATGCGCTCTGACACGCATCTGACGTTTATTGCCCCAAGCAAACAACTTTTTGGAGGCCAACTGAGCTGAAGAAAGCAAAGCGGACACATGTGGCAAGTATGTGTATGTACATGGCAAATGTGGTAAGCGAGACACATGTTTTGGCCGTGGGGCGCCTCAAGACTCTCAGATTTGTGGGACACGAAAATATAGAAGTTATTTTTTTGGGCGCTCGCGATTTTGTATTTTGTGCAAATACTTTGCAGTGTATTATTTCTGTTTTCAAGTCAATATTGCAAATGTAAACACAGGAGATGGAGGATGGTGGATGGAGGAGGGGGAGTTGTGCCTGGGTGGGTGTGTGGGCTGTGTTTTAAGTGGCACAGCTGACGCTTGGGTTTAAAATTTCTCATGATTTGGCGTCAACTTGTCCAAACACTTTGCGTTGCTTTCTGCGGCGCAAATATTTGAAGTGTTTCAGATTTCCCACACAGTACAAATATCAAAAAAAAAAAAAAAAAAAAAAAAAAAAAATACAAAAAAAAAACATAAAATCAACAAATATATAAAATAAAAATCACTTTTAAAGTGCTGTGTGAAACAGTCGCAGTTCGTTTTGAAACCGAGACCAAGTCCGAGTGTTGCCAACTCGCTCAGTGATTTTGTGTGGCGCGTTTTGTGTTTCAAGTTGCATCAGAGGGGGTGTTGTTGGCAAGGCCAGAGGGGGAGCGAGGAGGGGAGGGGAGGGGGCAGTGAGGCGTCGCGCGCTCAAGTACATGCTTCAAAATACAAAAATTTTCAGCGCATTTCGCGTTATTAACACGTAGCGTAGCGCTGAGTTGCGTTGCGTTGCGTTGTATGTAGGTGCAGCCACACCGAGGGTTGCACTAAGAGAACTTGCAACTGCCTCATGGTTTTGTGGTTTTCTTTCGGGTGGTTCTTGATGCTGCTGGGATGTTGGGATGCTGGGATGCTTGATGCTTGGTCCAGAGCCAACGCTGACACTGTGTGTAATAAGGAGTTTTCATGGCCTCTTGAACGTTTACGCTTACCAAGCGAGGACATTTTAATTGAGAGTGTTGCCAGAAGGACGACGACGACGACGACGACGACGGCGTCGACAAGGAGGACGACAACTTGCGGTACTTGGGCAGCTGCGTTCGTATTAAGTGCGGCTCGCTCTTCATTCCCTACCACGCCATCTGACTCCCGCTCTCCCACATTCTTTTTCGCTAGCTGCTCTCATCTTAGTAACGGCTTGTTGACTTGATTCTGCCAGAGTTGCCACCTCCACAGCACTGCCAACTTGTTCAGCGCAGGTGTTGATGGATGAAATGCTTGAAAGTGCCAAGGCAAAGTTAGTGCCGCTTCTTTGGCAACATCTTGAGTGAGAGTTCAGTTCGCAATCTGAAGAACTCTGGATATAAGATCTGTAATCAAACATTTTAAGGTTTACCCAAAGAGCCGTGAAGATACAAAAAATATCAATTAACCATATACTGAAATGAGGAAAATAAATAATATAATACAGAATACAATAATGAATCAAATAAAGGTTTCTGTAAATATTTTCTCCTCTACAAATGATTTATTATATAATGCATCCAAGATTGCTCTTTTTTCGCCAAGTGGTTCTGTTTTGCATTCTTCTATATATAACCCTTCACATATTCTAATAAAGTGATAATAATG
Organism: Drosophila kohkoa; assembly: GCA_019972355.1. NCBI lineage: Eukaryota > Metazoa > Arthropoda > Insecta > Diptera > Drosophilidae > Drosophila > Drosophila kohkoa. The sequence goes on along the minus strand of BJEL01000003.1, from coordinate 1,812,422 downwards.
ATTTTATGATTATGTTATAGCAATTTAAATGTTTTCAGATATTCACTTAGTACATTTTTATATACGATAGTAAGATTTATTTATTGTTATTATAGGAATTTCTTATCATGATAGATATAAATACTTATTCTTTAATCCAATAGTACCACATAATTTAGATTTAAGGTTGTACATATAATATAAATTATTTTCATTATTCTTGTTCTTAGTTTTATGTATTTATTTTTAAATGAAATCAATATAATATTTATTATTGTATTCATTCATTTAATTAGTAGATAGTGCATGGTTTCATATATACATATATATATGATATATATATATTTGTATGTATTTTTAATTTTAATGAAGTGAACTATTATTATATGAACACCGCTTTATCAAATTAAGCTTTTCCTTGAGTACAACTGCTAATTTAATACCATGGGTAATTTGACCTCTGTTGACTTTAAGTTAAGTGCAAATGATAACGAACAAATTTAAATGTAATGTCTTCATCAGCACAAACAGCAACAGAATAGAAGATCTCATCCCTCGAATGTGGCATGGATTCTCACCCACACACTTACACAGACACACATGCAGAAGGCAGTCAACGAAAGTGTTAATATATTAGGCTAAATAGTGTGATAAAAACAGGGTAAAACAACAACAGCAACAACACCATCAACAGCAGCAACAGCATCAGCAGCGGCAACAACAAGTCAATTTAATTTATAAGCAATTGCCGCTTGCTCCAGGAATTTTCCCTTTCAGCCGGCAGTGGGAAAGCATCATTAATTTGCCCTTTAAGCGAGGAGGATGAGCGGGGGAAGTTGTGTCGACAATTGCCAAAAATATTTACAGCGAAAACAGACGCAGCCAAAAACAACAACAACAACAATAACAATCAACGTCCTCATCAGTCGACGTCGCAGTCGCCGTCGCAGTCGCAGTTGAAGTCGCTGATGACGACCAAAAGTTGCTCCCAGCGGAGCAAAAGAAGTCGAAATGAAATCAGCAGAAAATTCAATGAGCAAAGCAGGGCGAAGGCCGCAGCAGCAGAGGGGAAAGGAAAGGAAGGAAACCAAAGGATGGATAGGAGGGGAAGCTCAGACGACGACGCTGCTGGCAGCTGCCAGAGCTGGCGGTGGTTGATGACTGCAATTGATGGCTCGCCCGACTGCCAGACTGCCCTTCAGCACCCCTCCCCCTCGCTCTCTCCACACTCATTGCCCGCCCACATCGTTTGGCAAAGCGAAGGGGTTGTGATTTGTGTTGCTGCTGTTGTTGTTGTTATCCTCCACATTGCGTGTGTGCCGAATGTTATCAGCTGCTTAAGCGAAAGGGCGACGCTTGTGATGCTGCGGGAGTGCCAAGGGGGGAGACTTTGCTGTGCTGTGCTGTGCTGTGACGTGCAAATGCCAGAAAAATATTATGTGACATGATAAATATTGCACACTGGGGGATTTTCGCGTCCTGCGTCCTGCCTTCCGCCTGCTTCCTTCTTCGCAGTGTTGTCAACATCATTGCCGAAATAATATGACAGATTCATTTATGGCTACGTGGCCTGACAACGACGACGATGATGATGATGATCACAATACTGTTGTTGATGATGATGTTGTTGTTGCTGTGAATTCGCATAGGCGTTGCTTGAAGACTTGCGGTCGCACCGGGTGCTCTTATTCGTTGTTGTCGTTGTTGTTGTTGTGGTTTATGGTTTTGACATTTCCAACATTTATGCGTCAATGCTGATGATATAGTAATCATATTTCAGACACACAGCGAGTTGAGTGTATGCCGCAAATTGATATCTGATCTAAAAGGATATTTAATTTGGGTCAATGGGCTTCATGCTATATAAAAACTGTAAGTATAAAAATAATGATCTTGAAATAATCGCAGTGTAGTAGTTTATCTTTAAAAATATTAGACTCAGATAGTATATTGGTTTAAAAAAGAGATTAAATAACTCAAATATAAAATAATAAAGGAAGTTAAAAGTTCTTGATTGTCATTGTTAAATTGTTTTGGTTAACACATATTTACATAATACACTAATAAAGTATTCATTTTTTAAATTTGTAATAAATCTATCTAACTCAATCATTATTATACAATTTTTGTTCTAAAAAAATATAATTTGGTTGTCCATGTTCTTTTGATCTTTTAAAACTTTGATTAAAACTTATAAATTATGAGGGATATCTCCATTCTCCATATTTCATTAGGGATTCAAATTTTTGATATACTCGTATGCATCTTTTGTGAAATAAAAATAATTTTCGTTGCAGAATTGCTTGGAACAAAAATAAAAATGTCCCTTCTATATCTTTTTGGTTAGTTGAAATTAAAAGTGTATTTCAATTAAATATTGTTGTTTATTGTTATTTATTATAAGACTTGAGTTATTCGATTGGAAAATTCATTTGAGAAGGATGTAGACTTAAATGATTAGTTTGGGAAACTCACTCGAAGTTTGGTAATTTAATTCAATTGCATAGTCAAATAATAAGACAAATGAGAAATATGTAATATGCAACAAGTTAGCTTTTCTTTAGAGGCACATTGAAGTGCTGAGGAATATTTAACAACAGACACAGGGAATGCCGGGTTACATCAGCTTCAATGCAATAAACAATTAGCAATCAGTCGACATAACGAGCCAAGGTCAAATTTCGTTGGCCAAAAACAAAACTTGCTAATTTCTATAGACAGTAACCAAAATGGGGGCAATGTTTTGGGTACATTTCCGTTTGATGGTGTTGCAGCAGGAGTTGTGGGAGGGAAGGCGGTGGGGAATGGATGTTGTAGCATCCACAAGTCATTGGCAATCAAATAATTAGAGTCTGGCAATGCTGCCAAAAGAAGAGAGTGCTCTACACATACTATAGACAATGTGACTGTATTTGTAATGTCAAAGTGTGTGTGTGAGTCTAACAAATAACGCGCAGAATCGCTCTTTTGTCGCTATATATATATATATACTCTATATTCTATATAGTATACACAAATGGCAGACAACAAAAGTTCAACGTAATACGCGCTCTCTCTCTCTCTCTCTCTCTCTCTACACAGAAAAAGAAGAAGACAAAAAAAAAACAAAAATAAAAATAAAAAAGCAATAACAAAAACAACAGCAATAACGCATACAAAATGAATGGCAAAAAGTTTCTGCAACACTTTGGGGGCAAGTACTAGTCAATGACATTGAAGAGTTGCCTCCACGCCATGTGTGTGTGTGTGTGTGTGTGCGTGTGTATTGGTGTGTGGGGCAACTGTGCATTAGAACTAGTTACATAGAAGAGTTTCTCGTTTGCCACACAACATTTAAATAATTGACAATTTAAGTTTAAGCTGCCTTTTTGTGGCAATTTTCAAGGATTTTCTGGCAAATTCAATGATGAACTTGAAGTTCGAGTTGCTTTTGTCTAAAAGATATTTTAAAGGGCACTTATGGCATTTCAACAGGAAATAAATTAACATACTGAGTAATGGGATTTAAATTGTCAAGCTAATTATAACGAAATCTCACACACTGACATTGTTTTTTATGTCATTTAATGATTTGCTAAGGTTGTCAAAATTCTATTTTTGAGTTTCAATACAATATTTTATTATTTTAAAGATTGAGCATATGGTGGACAAAGTAATTCGTTAATTATAAAACATAAAAATATTCAATTTAAATTCAATAACAAAAATTAACTACTTTCAGAACTTTGAACAAAGTGAAAATGATTATAAAAGAATATTTTGATTTAAATTAAATTCTTTAATGAATTTTGCAATATACTTCAATATTTGATTCAACTTTTCTTAAAAAAAATATATAAACTTGAATAAAATAGAATAGAATAGAATAAATCAGAATAGAATAGAAAACTTATTTTAAGGCACTTGTCATTTAACTTTGTATCATATTTTAATATTTCGTGTTTTACTAATATACTTTAAATACAAAACAAGTAGGAAAGCTACAGTCGAGTGTACTCGACTGTGAGATACCCGCTACCCATTTTGAATAAAAGAAATATATTTTGCGGTATTTTCTCAAAATATACCGAAAATACTGCAAAGTACTAAAAATATACCAAATGGTATATTTGGTATATCGACATAGTGCCGTATTCAAAATATACCATAGACGGCACAATATGCCAGACTGTCAGCCAAAGCAACTAAGACCCCTAGTAAGTAGGCGTTTTTGCCCATACAAAAGTATTTCTTTAATAACATCGACAATTATTATCTGATCGCAACTAAATTTTCAGAAATCATAACTACTATAGTTATTATTATATATACCTAAATTAGACTTTTTTGATTTGCGGGGGCGGAAGTGGGCGTGGTAAAAATTTGAAACAAACTTGATCTGCGTGCAAACATAACAAACGCTGTCGAAAAAAAATTATAGCTCTATCTCTCGTAGTCTCTGAGATCCAGTGTTTCATACGGACAGACGGACAGACACACAGACACACAGACGGACAGACGGACATGGCTATATCGTCTCGGCTGTTGACGCTGATCAAGAATATATATACTTTATAGGGTCGGAGATGCCTCCTTCTACTTGTTACATACATTTCCTGCCGGCACAAAGTTATAATACCCTTCTACCCTATGGGTAGCGGGTATAAAAAGACATATATAATAAAAAAGACACTTAGGCTTTAACATTAAGATTTTCAACAAGGAAACCTATCTCTTGAAAAAAGTTAGAAAACTTATTAACTAAAAATTGAAAAAAGTATTAAATTGAGAAGCGTGAAGCCAATGACACGAAGTGGCATGTAACGCCCTTGTAAAAGTCTCCCCTTCGAAAAGAAAAAAAAAAGAAGCTGCCTCACCCAGACACACGCACTGCACCAAGAGTTGTGGCATGAAGCAGGAGAAAGCTGGCTGAGCACGTGTCCTTTTTTTACGATGTTGCTCGCATGTCCAGCAGGATGCGTGAATAATTTTTGTGCAGGACCTTTGGTCACGCTGTGAATCAATCTTGTGGCACGAGTGGACATCACAGGAAGTCAACAGATCTTAGAGTCCGAATCCACAAAAATATATTAGTCGCCTTCGTGAATGTGGATGTCGTTGTCGTGGTTGTCGTCGCAGTTGGTTGAATGCAATTTTCCATAACTTTTGTTGAGATTTTTCCGCTTTTTATGATGCAGAAATAATTTTAATGGTTATTTAAGCAAAAATCCACTGCGGAAATCATCTAACATCTGTGTGTGTGTGTGTGTGTGTGTGTGCAACTAAACAGTTTTTCTTTTCTTTGCATTCTTTTTTTAGTTCGCTTTTTTGCGCTTCTTTCCCATTTTGGCAGGTTACACAAACAAAATGGAGCGCACGCCAAAGCATTTTGCTGGGGGTTGCTGGGGGTTGTTTGGCTGGGGCCAAAAGCAGAGGCAAACTATTAGCGTTTAGTGCGCATGTTTAAGAAAAAACCTCACCGACAGCAAAAGCAACAACAACAGCGACAGCAGCTCCCAGCGAAAGGCAAACAAACAACAACATCAGCCAACGCAATAACAACAACACCAACAAGAAGAAGAAGTAGAAGAAGAAGATGTAGATGTAGAAGAAGAGCAAACAGCAACACTTAAAAGTGGTTGCAACCCTGCGTAACGTTTGCGTTTCTTTTTTTTTTGCGTTTGCTTTTGTTTTTGTTTTTGCTCCTCACGCGGCGTGTCTTTTTTTGCGCCATTTGTATTGGCATTTGCAGCGCGTGCTCCAATAAGAACAAAAGCGATTCCCATCTCTCTGTTATTTTTCTCCCCCTCTCACCATTTTGTTTTTTTTTTTTGTGTATGTTGGCGCTGCCATTTCCGCAGTCCAAAGGTTATTGAAATGACATTGCGTTTGGGTTTGTCGGGTTCAAAAGTTTAAAGAGCCCTCTGGCTTATATTTTCTCCTCCTTTTTTTTTTGTTGGTTTGGCTGGCGTTGGTCAACAATTTGAGGCGGCAAATTTTTATTTTCCTGTTAGCGATTAAATAACGCAAATTTTTGTGTTTTGATTAATTGCGGTGCAGATACAATGCAGCGTCATATAGCTTAATTTATGAAGGTCCAAGCGAAATATAAAGTTTTTTTTTTAAGTTGAAAAGTTAAGAGAACATTATAAAGATTATAATATGCTATGCAAAATAAAATATTTTTATTTCAGTTTCCAAGTTTGGTGAGTTCTTTATTTAATTATAATTTCTAGAGAAAATGCTTATTATTTATTTGAAAAAAGGTGTGTTAAGTAGATGTGAATGCAAATTACTAAATTAAAAGCACTGGTAAATTTGAATTTTCGAATAATAAAACATCATTACATATTTAAATTGGATTAAAGTATAGTTCTTAAAGCACAATTAATTTACTAATCATTCTTCATAGTTTATTGATTCGATATTAATTACGCTTAGTAATTGCTGAATAATTAAAGTATTCTAAATTAATTTGCTTAATATACAACTGTTTAGTTTTTGCATATTATAAGTAGAGCATCGTGCTTAAAACATAATTTATTCCCCATCAATGATGTGAGACTCGATACTACATGCAATCCAATTTATTCTCGAGTGTTAGTTCTGACATAAATAAACATCAAAACTATCCATGACAAAAGTCGGCCAACTGCTGTTGCCTGTGCATTTTCTCATGGCAAATTATAATTATTGAGGATTAACAATCATTAAATTTATTACGCTGCGGTGGCAACAACAACAACAACAATAATAATAATGACAACAGAGCCGTTGAATCAACCCTCGGCTAGAATTGAGCGCAGGCCTAACGAACATCATTTGTATTGCGAGTAGAAAAGGGAAGGGTCGGGGGAGGGGCTGTGGGGTGGAGCTGAGGGTTCGCTCGGTCGATCTCTGTCGGTCACCGCGGCAATCTGTCATCTGGGCCTTTAATTGCGGTTAATGCCATGCAGCAATGCGACATTCAAAATCAAATTAATCAAAAGGCAAATATCTGCAATCGTGCGTCAAAGATCGAAGCCAACTATTGGCAGTGTATTCGCAGAGAGGGAAGGGCGAAGAGAGAAGAGATTCTGGCTGCGGACTCAATGCGGGCATATCACCAAAAAAAAAAAAAAACCAATAATAGTGGTAAATATTTACGAATTTTCCCAAAAATCAAAATCTTGTCGTTTATTTGTTGTCTAATTATGCGTAATTATCGGTGCGACGCATTTGAACTTGACCTTCTTCGATGGGCCCCTCGACGATGTCATTTGAATATGCGGGCCCCATTTCTCATGTGCCTCTATTCATTAGACACAATTTTATATCCTTTTTTGTTGTGGCCGGACACGGCAAATGGCAATGGCAATGGAAATGGAAATGGAATCTGAATAGTCCCAAGTATATTTTTATAGGATTTCATTTTTATTGCTCGACATAAATTTATTTATTTTATGATATTTTTGCTTGTGGGTATTTCGAATATTTGACAGTTATTGTGCCATGCGGAAACGCCCACTTTTTTTTTTTTGGACTTTGTTTATGAGTTGTAATTTTGGAGGGTTTTTTTTTTTTGGTCGTTGTATAAGGAATGTGTATAGAAAACATTGCTGCCAATACTTGATTTTTTATTGATTGCTTCTGGTGGTTTTTAATATCGATGCATATTATGTTTTGGTTCTTAATTTTATCTCTTACAAAGTAGAAAAATCAAATTGATATGTACTCTCTATCATACAAATTCTGCATTTATATTTAATAAATTATTTTTAATTAAAAACTAATTTAATAAATAATTTAATATATTATTATTATAATACTAACACTTTTATTTTAATCTGTATTCTCTAGTTAAATTTTTGGACAGTTAAATTTTAAACTTGTAAAATCGGATTTCTGAAAACTTATATGAAAATAAACTTTAGGAAGGTATATTTTTAAATTTGAAAAATAAGATGTGAATATAAAAACTAATATTTGTAAAGCAATATTATTATTGTTACAATACGCTTACATATTAATTAACTCTCTATTTAAAAAACATGTGTGTCTTGATTGATTTCTTTCAAATTATTGCTTAACTTTCTATTCTTTGTCGCAGTGCCAACAAACTTTTGCTATTTATTTTAGCTTTTATCTATTTCTAGAAACTTGGCCAAAAAAACATTCATTTACAACAAATTACAATACCAAAGAACTGGTCATAAAAGTGAACGGTAAAAGGAAATCCAACCACAGGCAGCAGTTAAATGATGCTACTTAGACGATAAGAACGACCTCCAACAGCGGAGGCAACAACAAAAAAAAAAAAAAAAGAAGAGAAAATACGCCCCGAGAAGACAAGCTGGCGTCCTCCCCTTGGACAGCGGCGATGAGTGTTATTTGTTTGTGTTATTTGCTGTGTCCAAAACAATTTCCTTCCTTAATCACATGGTAACAGGGACTAACGAAAATTGCATTTATCTGACCAAGAGAAAAACAAATCGGCCGCCAAGCGCAAAACAAACCCATGAACAACGTTTCTAATTGTAAAAGATAAAAAAAAAGCAGCAGCCGAGAAAGAAAAAAAAAAACAACTTGGGCTTGGTCGACAAGTCTAGTTAATGTGTTTTTTTTTGTGGGTAAAAAAACGCAGTGAAGATAAATGACGGGCAACTTTTATGTGCCAGAGAAATGTGAATGAGGATGAGCATTGAGGTGATTCTGCTCTTAGGTGTGGGAGAGTGCCTGTGTGTGTGTGTGTGTGTGTGTAGACATTTGCCAGCAACTGTAGCATACTTTCAAGTGTCTTTCAGAACGTGGTATGTATGCCAACAGCTTGTCGAGTGCTTTTTCGTTTTTTCCCTTCGCTTTTTCTGTGTGCAAAGTATTTGGACTATCGATGTCGCCATAAGTTGTGCAGCCCTTCAGACACCGACCCTCCCTCTTCCCTCCCCCTTTTTGGGCAGGCCTCCTGTGTCCATGTCTGACCAAGTGCAAAATGTCAAGTTTTTCCTCTCTTGCTCTATGTGTGTGTGTGTTTTCTCGTTTTCTCTGGCTCGTTTGCGCAAAACAACTCTTTGATGTATGTAAATTTTGTAGCTTATCTGTATCAACGTCATGTTCTGTGTGCCTCTTTAATCGAAAATGCAACCCTCATGCACGTTAATCCGCCAGTAAATACGAGTGTGCTACCCGAAAACCAAATCCGCTTTACCTTCTCTTTTCTACCCAAGTTGTCGCAAGCAACATCACAGCACAGCTCAGCACAGCAGCTGAAACAGTTGTAAATCGTTAGATTTAAAGTTGATTATTCCTGTATTTTATGGCCAAGTCGTCGTCTGTCTGGGCCTCGTCTTATCTCAGATCTGGTAACAGGTTGAACAACTCGTGTTGTTTTAAGCCGCTACACAAACAATTATTTGCAAGGACTCCCCGGAGAGGAAGCGAAATAACGAGGACGTTTTTTTTTTTCATTATTATTTTGCTTTGTTTCTATTTACATTTCAAGTTTACTTGCTTGATTAGCCGGAGAAGTATCGCAATACAGGAAAGGAATGTTATGCCTTATTTTAAAATACATTTTTGTGAATTGATTCGTCTTGAAATTACATAATTATGTTAAGTGTAGACAGAAACAAGCTTTACTGAAAGCTTACTATTCCAGTAAATTTCAGTAAATATTAATGTTATGAAATTTGCTTACTGTCCAAATGACAGATTGTTAATAAAATAGAAAAAAAAATTAAACAAATGCAACATGAAAAACTTTCTATTCCTTCTTTCACTACCTTGCTAAAGTATGTTATGTGATAATTGTGTGATAATTGAAACAGATTTTCGTACTACATTTTCATCCAATTTACATATTTTTGTTATTTGTCTATTTTATTTACATTATCTTTCATTTGTTGATTAGGTAGATGGGTGGCAAAGGGTAAAATCGAATATTTAATATTTAGCGAGTAAGAAAAAACGAGAATTTAACGAGGACACAAAAATATACCGAAGGCCAAATTTGGTATATTTATGAAGTTCTACAAATACACCATAGAGGTCAAAAAATACCATTTCCATTACCATTTCAGTAGGGGTAATTTGCCATCCAACAATTTTTCTTTAATAACTTATACAATTTGTAACCGACCACAACAAAATTCTCAGAAATCATAAATTCTATAGATATTATTAAAAATTATATCTCTATCTCTTTTAGTCTCTGAGATCTAAATGTATAAAAATGAGTTTTATGATATAAAAAATATCAATTATTATCACGTGCATCTGACTGAATAAGTTGCATGCGACACATAATTGGACTTACAGCCATAAAGCTCCACGTAAGTTATATACTGAACTGAAATTCTACGACCCGTCAGTCTGCAGCTATATCTGTTTCGGCATATGTCAACAAATGTCGGCTTGTAAATGTTGCCAAGCTTACAACAAACAGCATCTTTTCTTGTGTTTCCCCCACTTTAAACACTCTATATTATACATTGAGATAACACCAATTTCCATACATATGTTATGTATATGCGGCATATACAGAACTTGCAGCGAACCTACGCGATCCGCACCACATACGTATTCCATGTTGAAATACATTATATCTTAAAATAATATAATATATGAATACATTCAACAATAAATAAAAAAAAAATATAAAATGTTTAAAATATTTTTAAAGTTAAAACTAAATGCAAATAATCGGATATTAAAATATAAGTCTCAATAAATGAGAGACTTGCAAATCAACTAACGAATAGAAAGAATACTTTTTAAGCTAGGTTCTCGATTATTCTATATTGAAGACAACAAGCTTAGAAGTTCAATTACTACATGAAAAAAAATCTAATTCTCATTTTTCTCCTATTGTGGTTTTTCCCCATTTGTTTTTATTAACGCTGGATAAATTGTGTCTCACAATATGTAGCTACAAAATATTTGTATAACTCTTTATTTCAATAAAAGATACTGAAGTTTCTCTTTTAAAATACGTTTCAGATAATAGCAAAAAAACACATTAAACATGAGAAATTGAAACATTTTAGATTTTGGTAAGCTGCCAGAACATAACATCAATTGACAAGAAAACCTGCAATGAGCTGAAAACAAGTTAACTGCCAATTACTTGGGCTTAGAATGAATTGCTGTGCAAACCAATCTTAATATCCATAAAATTTTGTGTTGCCAATTGAGCGATGCAGACCTAACACCCTTAAAAAAAAAAAAAAAAAACAACCACAGATGCCACCTTAATTGGGTTGAGTTGACAGAAATCAGTTGTAAAACCAACTAATTGGGCATATGGATTTGTGGTTCTGTGCGGTGTGGCAACAACAGGTTGCCCAGAGCAACCTGAAGCGAACTTCAGATTAACGCATCGTTGCACTGTCAAGTTGACAATCAATATAGAAATGCACCCGAGTCTATGTTTATTTCGACATACAAATATATACCGAGGAGAGGTTGAATAATAGGTGGCATAATTTGATGATTTACATTTGGGGTTGGTAAAAATAATTATGGCAGAATAGAGAGAGAGAGAGAGAGAGAAGAACGTTTACGTTTTATCGTCGGGCAGGCATCAAGCAATATGCAAACTACATGCAAGTGGGTGGATTTTGGGTTCACCATCGACCCTGGGTGACATTTTTGTGGTTAAGCAATTTACCCTTCAACGGCTCTCGCATAGCAACCGACGCATAATTTATAATTGTCAAAGGAATTGCCTGGGACTGTGCAGACCGCTGATTTATGGAATTTCATAAATTTTCACAGATTTTAATCGTTTGTAATTATGTCGAAAGCACAGAAAGAGAGAGAGAGAGAGATATATTTGTATACCAGAGAGCTGGAGAGTTAAAAAAATAATATTGCTTTCGCAATTTTAAGCGGTTTTTCAATTAAAATTAAGACAAAACACAGATCAGGTAATGTCCAAGCGGGGTTTCCCGCCTCTCAACGCTTATTTGATTGGATTTTCCTCATCATTTTTTTCTCGTTTTGTTTGGGTCGCCCGCAATTCAATTTCCGAATGAAACAGCGCGACATAAGCGAGTTTTTCTTTTATTTTATTTCATTATGTCTTCCATATATTTGCGGGTATACAACATGCTCAGGCTTTTTGCTTTTTTTTTTCATCTCTTGCTCTCAATTTTTATTGAGCTGTGCTCTGCCCGTGGTATTTATATTATAAAGCTAAAGCCCTCTTGCTCCGACTTGGCCAAAAGAAGCACGAGTAAAGAGAATGAGAGGGAAGAAACCGCAGATTGATTTTATTATTACGTTTTATTTCCTTGGAGACAAACTGCCCGCCCATAGGACGCACTTTTTGTGCAACTTCAAAGAACTTTTTGGCCACTGAAGTGTCCTTGTGCGCTATGCATCTGTGTGTGTGTGTGTCGTAGTGTGTGTGTGTGTGTGTGTGTGTGTGCTTGGTCCTTCATTCGGTCGTCGGCTTATGCGACAAATTTTTCATTTAGGTTACGTTGCGTTCTATCGTACGGCTTCGGCTCTCTCTCTATTTTCTTCCTTCTTTTTTTTTCGGCCTCAATTCGATGGCCCAAAACATGAGCCACAATGTTGACGGCACTTTTGCGGCTGCAGCAGGATGGGAACAATGTTGGAACTTGGAAATTGTGTCGAGAGGCTTGAGGACAGTCTTACATAAAAAAACGTGCAGTCGCCATCAAACTAACGAAAGACATGCAAAAACCAATACTTTATGTGTATCACAAACTTCAAGTTGAGTATCGGCCACAGCAAGTGTGTATTCAATAGTTTGATAGTTGATGAGCCAAATGAAGTCAAGTTATATATTTTTTGGTATTCGTTTTCTTTTGCATACGGTTAAGTGTATACCACAATTTTAAAGGAAAGAGATAAGACATATACATATTATTTATTTCGAAATATAATATATACAAATTAAAACAATTTGTTAAAGTTTTAATCATTTATTTGATATAGTTTTTTTTTACAATTTAGTTCTAAAAAACAAAATTAAAACCTCTAAGACTGTCTTTGCCAATACTAGAAAAAAGTATACAGTTCGAATCAGAATGAAATTAATTTAATGCTTTAAATATTTGTTTAGAGTATTGGGTCTAAATTCAATCAGAGCTACTCTTAGTCTTACTTCTGATTTCTGCATATTAGTGTTTATAACTGGTCTCCAAAGTATTGAACTTTAAAAATGTAAATATATAATGTTATCTTTTTGTGTACCATTGTTACTATGAATTAGTTATCGTATAAGAGGAACACTTTTAAGCTGTACATTATAAAAGGTTTTATAAACCAAGGGCTAATAACCAATAAAATTAACTAAAAAGAAAATTTAAAAAAAAAATAAATAGTGTGGCCGAACTTTAGGAATCTTTATGATCTAACATACAAGTATGTATACGCAAAAGAACCGTCTTATTCAGAAAAACAAGCAAGAAAGCTACAGTCGAGTGTACTCGACTGTGAGATACCCGCTACCCATTTTAAATAAAAGCAATATATTTTGCGGTATTATTCTCAAAATATACCAAATATACTGCAAAAATATTAAAATTGTACCAAATGGTATATTTAGTATATCGGTATAGTACCGCATTCAACATATACCATAGACGGCACAATATACCAGATTGTCGGCCAAAGCAACTAAGAGCCCTAGTAAGTTGTCTTTTTTCCCATACAAAAGTATTTCTTTAATAACTTCGAAAAATTTTATCTGATCGCAACCAAATTTTCAGAAATCATAACTACTATAGCAGTTATTGTATATACTTTAACTTTAGCTTTAAAATCACGCTTGTTATTCGATGTTTTTGATTTGCGGGGGCGGAAGTGGGCGTGGTAAAAATTTGAAACAAACTTGATCTGCATGCAAATATAGCAAATGCTGTCGAAAATTATAGCTCTATCTCTTATAGTCTCTGAGATACAGTGTTTCATACGGACAGACGGACAGACACACAGACGGACAAACGGACATGGCTAGATCGTCTTGACTGTTGACGCTGATCAAGAATATATATACTTTATAGGGTCGGAGATGCCTCGTTCTACCTGTTACATACATTTCCTGCCGGCACAAAGTTATAATACCCTTCTACCCTATGGGTATAATAACAATTTATTAAAGATAAACACTGATTTCCTATCAGTTGTTTATATTATGTACAATATTTCGTAAACTATATATAGAATTTGATTATTTTTTTCAGTTATTGAATCGAGTAGAATTTGTCATTATTTTCAGTTGTTAACTTGAAATTTGAATTTTAATATTTATCATGGCTGATGCATACATCTCACTCTACATCACCGTGAGGAGTTTCATCAGGCACACGCTGTTCATCTTCCTCTATTTGCTGTCCTTCGCCGTGCCTCAATGGATGCTGTTGTCGATATGCACGACTGCAGACCACATACTCTACACTCTGATCTGTTTCTCTGGCTCGTTTGTGCTGTTGACTCTCATCCATTTGGTGGAATCTGTCAAGTACAATTGGCCCTGGAACTGGTTGGCCATTGGCAGTTGCTACGAGCTGATGACCCTCGGCGTAGGTGCTTTTGTGATGAACAGCAAACCGAATACCATCATGATGGCTGTGGCGATGGCATTGTTAATCTTTGGACTCGTCTTGGTGCTGTGTTTCTTCATCATTAGCGGCTACAACTATCCCAATCCCTACAAGCTGGCATTCTTGGCTGCTCTGGGTCTCATACTCGTCATTTGTGCCATGATTCTGGGCACTTATCGTGGTCGGCATTGGATGGATGTGGCCTTGTTACTCTTCATGCTGAGCGTGTTGCTGCTCATGATATCCTATGTGCTAATCTCATTTAAGAATCTGGATGTGCTGATCAAGCCAGATACTTTGCTGCTGGGATTTGTGCTCTACATCAACTATGTGCTCGTCTTGGTGGCCAGCTTCATTTGTATCCATCGCTGCGACTTCAATTTTGATGCCACCAATGTCGTCCAAAAGGCCTCACCTTATGGCTGACTGGTTGATGCGTGTTGGCATGCAAGGTTGCGTCTCAATAACTCATCGAAGGTGGCCCACAGATTGACTTTCAATATAGCCATATTCACACTCATAACATATATGGTGAGCAATGATTCATTCGCCTCTCGTACCGTTCACTTCAACTTCACCTCTTCCATCTTCCTCTCCTGCAGCTGCCTCACATGCTGCATGCTGCAGCCTCAATCACGTCGCATTCTCAGCGGGTTCTGTATCCGTTGCCGCTGAATCATTGCGTACGTGACGCTTCGCTTCGATCTCAATATGAATTCTTTTAAATATTATTGACTATCCGTATTTGTCAGCGGAGAGATTAAAGTGCTATCGCTTATAATTTATTATAATTTGTTTTTGTCTAAAATTGAAATTTATAAACTTAAATGATAGAAAGTAGTTGATTTATATTTTGTTGTATTCAAAAACGTGGTTATGGATTAACACATTAAAATATAAAAATAAACTATATAATTCATAAAAAAATAAATAAATAAAAAAAATAATATTTTTTTTTAGTTTAAAATTTGCACTGAAAACTTTATTAATTTGTGCCTTTGAGAATTATATTTTCTTTTCACAGAAATAAAAAACTCTGTTTGATAGACCTTATAAAACTATGATTGATAGACCCTATAAGAAAGTTTATATATCTTATAAAAAAAAAATAGTCCTGCATATTTAGAGTAATTCTAAACAACTTGGATAATAAAAACAAACAAAAATAGTGCAACAAACGAATATGAATTAACTAATAATGAATAAAGTAATCAATATTATTCTTAATAATCAATAATTTTTAGGAAACAATATGATATTATGCTCTTTTCATTTCTTTGACTGTACGTAAATATAATATTAAACAAGTAAGAACGCTACAGTTGAGTGTTCTCGAGAGATACCCATATTCTACAAATATACCATAAATATAACGAAAAAATACTGAAACATTCCGAATGCTGGAAAATATACCAGATTGTCTGCCAAAGTATCTAGGACCCGATTGCAGTAAGTGTTTTTGCCATAGAAAAATGTATTTCTTAAATAATTTCTACAAAATTTATCTGATTGTAACCAAATTTTCAGGAAACGTAAATACTGTAGTTATTGTTGTATGTTATTAAAAGAATTATTATCAATAAAGTGAAATTTGTTTTTTTTTTTTTTATATTTGTTAAGTATTAAGGACTAAATTCATTTTAGAGTAGGGAGGAAACATTTGGTATTATGTGTTAGAAAGATTAAAAGTTACACTGCATCTTCAATTGTCCTTTTTTATTACACAATGATATCATGATTTCGGTATTTTTGTGACTGTACTACAATTAAATGTAGCTCTGCAATTGGAGAAGGAAATGTTAGACTATAGTTCTATTGGCTATAACGAGAATAGCGACAATTGAAATATGGCAAGATGGTCACTTTGGTCAGCCATAAATTAAACTAGAAAAATATTCGGGCGTTAAATAAATGTCAATGACAATGTGCAGGATGTGAAGGGCACAAATGCAGAGAAGGGAAGGGAATTGGGAGATGTTGTGTGGGAGTGAGCGGCAATTGAAATGGACAATGTTGTTGCTTTCGTTGTTGTCGTCGCTATTGCTGCTGTTGCTCACAACGGATGCAATTCCTACAAAATGATAATTTATGATAATGATGCTTCCGGTTCATGCAGCACACAGAACACACAAAACTGGACGCCGTGCAGCATAAAAATCAGGCAAATACGAAAAATTTGCGAGTTGCGTATGAAATTTCGGCAAAGAGGAAGGGAGTGAGCAAAATGCGTGGGTGGAGGGAAAGGGGAGTAGACTCGAGGTTCGGCTGGCCTCGCATATTTATTGATAATTTCCGTAATTTCAACGACAAAGCAAAAACGGAAGTTATGCCATTTGCTGCACGCCTGCGAAAAGGACAACGGCAAAATGGCAACAGCGACAACGACAACGACGAAGTCGGCGGACAATAGTTACTGAGGGTGGAGCAAGAGAGGGGGAGGGAGAGGCAAGGCCCCCCTTGTAGGCCGTTTTGAATGGCGGCCCATATCAAAGTGCCTATCGATTGCGTCGATTTGCCTTGTTATTGTCTATAAACGTCGCGTCGTCTGTGCAATTGTTTTGACTGCGTCTAGTATTTATGGGTTACGCTCGAGCAGCGCCAACAACAACAGCAACAGCAACAACAACAACAACAACAACACTAACAATAGCAACTACAACAATAACAATAGGCAACTGGCCTATTGTTGTGATTATCATAAACATTAACAACAAAAGGATGGCACTGCCAGTGTCAGTTTGCTCTCGAGTCGTGAGTCTCCTCTATTTGCGCATTCTAATGACCTTGAAAATTAGTTCCTGCCTTTCCTATATAGTCTGTCTATGTCTGTATGTGTGTGTGTGTGTGTGTGTGCATTAGCATATAAATCTTTTGGCACGCCCTCCTCAACTATTTGGAGTTCTATGGAAAAATAATTGCGTTTCACATTATTGCTTATTTATCTTTTATTGCAAATTAATTGCTTGCCTGCATATCAAGTTGAACAGTAATAAAAGCGTTAAATAAATGCATTTATTTAAATGTTTTCCATATGCTTTCACACGCCCATATGCTGCGGATCTCGTAGTGTTTCCGTTTTCGGTAATGCAGGAACCTGCGTTGAGGCCAAATAGTGTGGTCTATAAATGTCCAGATTAATTGCCATTTGCAGCGGGGGATGCAGATCGAGGGGCAGATTAAACACACTTGACATTATAAATAAACTATCATGTTTTGACAATTGCATGCTATTAAAATAATTTTAATATTTATATATCGAAATAAATAAATAACAAATTATAATTACTTGCGAAAATATATTTTTTTTTTTTTTAGCAATTTGAACTATTTTCGAAGCAAGAGTTTTAATTGAGAAAGTTAAGATGATTGTTTCGAAATATGTTACTTAGTTATGATAATATGAGTGTTACATGAACGATATTTATTTCATTGAAAATATGTTAGATGTAACCATAAACTTAAGTCTCAAAGACTTTTCATGTTTCACATTACGTATACGTAACAATAAGAAATTTTTGTTTTATATATAAATAAATATATATATATATATTGTATTGTTTTACCAATAAATTTTAATTTTAAGTTGTTGCTTTAACTTTTATTTAATTTGTTTTTGTATAATTAATAGGTTACTTAAAATTTGCAAATGTTTTCTTGTATATATTTAACATACGGTATCACATATCTAAGATAATCGATGTATCACCGTTAACATATAATATATAATAAAATTGAATATTAAGAAATGAATATTAGGAAATTTCGTATAACTCCTTTTTTTTCCGTTAAGAATATCGTAAGTGCCTGGTTAAATATCAAATTGATAAATATGAATTTTATTTCTTGTATGTTTACTAATATGAAATGTTAAAGGGATTAATTATAAATAAACTTGCAGATGAAAATCTGTCGATTTTATTGAATTAATGTTTCAATTAATAGTTTCTATAAGTATCATTATTCCTTGAAGTTGCATATTGTATATATTTATCTAGTATAATATTGATATTAAGAGAATTGCTGAAAGCAAGAACTATGCCTTATATTTGTAGTCTGTAATTTTAATAAGTAATTATTACTGTTAGTATAAGAAATAGCAGAGAGTGATAAAAGTATCGTCATTATAAATTATGATATTTAATTGAAGTAGATATCGTTATTTAAAGTATTGGAAAGTACTTGAATATTCTTTGGCTTTTATAAAAAGAAAAGATGGAAAGTTGCAGCGTCGATTGGTTTTGAATGAGTCATAAAAATGGCAAAGCTAGTGAGCTGTATGACAGTTGAGTTAGTCATTTGTAAGAATTTAAAGTGCACTTTCAGTTGCATGTGTATCTGGAAATACTTTCGGAGCTTATCTGCGTTTGCTGGAGCACAGAAGTCGCGGTGCCAGGAACCGGCTGCCGCAAAATAGTGCAGCAAATGGAGCCAAAGTTATGGGAGTCGGGCGGCAAGAGGCAAGAGTTCGAGTTCGAGTTCCGACGCGCTGCGGCGGGGCTTCAACTTATTTGCGCGCCAAACTTTCGCCAGGATAATGCGAATCCAAAAAAAGGAGTGTGTTTGCCATAAAGTTGTGTGCCAGCCAAACAACAATAAAATAATATCATACATTTTTTTTTTTTTTTTGCTCCACACTTCTCCATTTGGCCAAGCTGCGTTTGTGGAGCACACGCTTTGCAAGCTGAGAAGCCCCGAAATCTCAGCATCCATAAACTTTGAAGAAATATCGAAAGTTTGCGACGCTTGCAAAGCTCCAAGCTGCGAACTGTGCGCACCGCGTTGCGAGTTGCAAGATGAGAACTGGCGTTGCAAGCTGCGAGTTGCGAGCAGCGTGCTGCAAATGTTGAGATGAGCGCGAGCGCGAGCGAGAGAGAGACACACACAAAGGCTACAAAACTTATAACGAGAAAACTTTGGCACTTGGTAAATGCGCGATAAAGAAACAAACAGAGTGGAGCATACTATAGAGCCAAGAAGAGTGGAGTGGAGCATTGCGAAATAAAAGAGAAGAGCAGGCAAACTACAAGTGGAAGATGTGCCCACGTTGATAGCAGCACACGAAATGGGGGAACAAAAAGAAAGTTAAATGCGCCAATGGAAAATAAGTACAGAGCACTCTTCGACAACACGAAATCGCCATACACTTTGCTTGAAATATTGATAAACATATATTAAACAATTCTATATGAAACATACATGTATCCACAATGAATTGAAAACATTATGGGTTAAATAACTTAAAAGTACATTTTTGAAATTAATTAAATTCAATTTTTTTTTTTTGCTTGTTAAACAATTTTTTGCAAATGTGCATATCTTTATTCATTGAACTCTTTAAGTAAGTTTATTTTATAATTCATACGATAGTAAAATGATTCATTTTCTTTGGTGTATAGCTTTAGTTTTCACTAAAAAATTGAATGTGACTCAGATAATTTATTTTTAAGGAAAAAGTTGAAATTTGAGTATAAATAACTTTCCACGAAATTGTGTTCAAAAATATACATTTTACAAAATAGTTTTTTTTAATTGTTTAATGAATTTTAAAATAACTATTCTTTAATGTAAAAGACTAGTTTCGAAGTTTTGTTGTTTTCTAGTTATAAATAAAGCGAATGTGACTTCGCCTTGAAAAATGAGTAAGTTGCCGAAATTGAGTCATTACTTTTTTAAACATTACTTTTTATTTAGTGTTTTGATTGTATTTATTTTAAACATTTTATAAATATTTTTACGTGACATCGCGAATACTTCATATATATATATACTATATGAATTTATATTTTTTCACAGTTTCACGGGCGCTTAATAGGAGGAATAAAGATAAATTTAAAATGTCATATTTAACTAGAAACGCTGCTCTACGTTGTTTCTAATATCAACAATTTTGTTACATTTAGTTACTGTTTATTTTACTTTTATACATTTTTATAGATGAAAAATATAATTCTACTTACAAACAAATAAAAAATAAAATAAAATAATTTGGGTAGTGGTGGACTTTTTTCTGGATGTGCCCAGATGTAATGCACATAGTAATTATTATTAATTGTAATATCATATATATAATATGATATAAGAATTTGTATCAAAAGTGTCAAATAATTAAGTCTAACTATTACAATAAAAAAATCTAACCTAATCGATAGACTTATTATTGAAGAAGTGCATTTTCCTATCACGTTTCCTATTGTAGAGTATGCGAAACAGTCTGAATAAGTTGTTCAACCTTACGCATAGGGCAGTATGAGCTGTAGCTGTAGCTGGAGAATTTGCCAGGCTGGCAAAAAACTTGTGCTACCACAAAGTTTTTCCTCACAATATACCAGAGGCGACACTGTGAGAAGGCGAGAGGCGAATAAGGGGAGTGTAACGTCGACTCAAGAAAACTCATTCGCGCGTTTTAACTAACTAGAAGAACGGGAAAGAAGTCTTCAAAAGAAAGAGAGAGAGAGAGAGAGAGAGAGAGATGGAAAAAAAGGAAAGAATATGCGGCAGAAATTATTATTTACGCACGGATGGTGTCATCTAATTATAAATTCATTTTGCCTGGCTCGCAGCACCAAGCAAAAGCAAAACAACAACACCAACAACGACAACAAAATAGGAGGCAAGAAGAAGATGAAGAAGAAGAGAGCAGAGGCGACTTTCTTGACGCTAGTCTGAAGGCGAAGGCAACTTTCTTTTGGCTTTTACGCTAAAAATTAACAAAATGCGCGCTGGCCAAGCAAAATGGCGCCAGCTCGGACAATACACCTGCAGCAGGCAGTAGGGGGAAGAAGGGGGAAGGGGAAGAGTAGGGGCGTTGCAGCGGCTGCTTTTAATGCAATATTTTTCAGCGTTTTCTGTGCTGACGATAAAAAGTTTTATGCACGCATTTTCAGCATTTTGCATTTCACTTTTCGTGTTTTTCACATTTTGCATTTTGCGTTTTGCATTTTGCATTTTAGCTGGTTTGAGCCAGGCCAAAGAAATTTCATGCTCTTTGAAAACTTGTTAAACTATGATAACCACAATGCTGGCCACCTCAGAGCACAGCAAAATAGAGGGACTTGGCACAAATAATAATAAGCAAGCTGAATTCCACGGCTCGTACTCGTTAACTCGTCTCTGTGTAAAAGTTAAGAAATGCATAAAATTTGTTAACAAGCTTGGAAAAAGTAAAATAAATAGTCAAAATAATAATAAGTAGAAGCAGAAGCAGCACAAGCAGCTGCTTCTTTGGTCACCCAAGCCATTTTCTTAGCGGAAATAACTAACAAGCGCCAAATTTGTGTGCAATTTTTCTATTAACAATCGCAACGTAGAGGATGAAAATGCATTGTGTTGTTAACAGAATGCCTAACGGGTTCAGTTGTATGTACCAACAAAGCATTCTAATGAGAGCAAACAACATTGCGGCAATATCATTGTGGCTAACATTATTAAATAATTACAGCATTTACACAATTTTAAATTGCACTTAATAAGCCCAAATAATTATGTGAAATAATTAATAACTTTTGCTGTCTAATGCGTCTTCTATTATTGAACTTTGTATTACCAAATAAGACGAAACGTGTTTCACTTTTAATATTTATATTTTTCATATTTTATCAATAAGAAAAGATGAAGTCCCAGGGTGACCAGCTCATTTGCATAAAACTTATACCATTTCATAGTATTTTAAATTGTTTGAATAGGAATATCTACAACATCTACTTTATATTCTTTTATGTGCACACCTTTCTCAATAAATTTATAAATTTTGTTTTGAAAATTATGTTATAATGAATATACAAATAGTTTGGTTACCTTTGTTGTCACTTAGATTTCAGGCACAACTGAATGTTTCTGTGTCTTCAGTATTCTAATAAAATGGGTCTAATATTATTTAAGAATCTACAAATTCATTCAAATTCAATAACTGGCAACTTAGAATTTGACTTTTACTTTATTCTGCCCTATATAAAATGCTTTTAATTTTTCTTCCAATTCAATTTTGATACAACATTAAATGTTTCGGATAATGCCTCCAAGCGAGGCATTAGCAAATTTACGTAAATGCTTTAAAAATGATTTAAAATTGCATTTCATTTGCTTATACGCAGCTCTCACAGCATTTTTGCGGTTTCATTTTTTAGCCAACTTTTTATTTTGTTGCTTTGACCGCTAATTACATTTTAATGTAAATTAATGAATGTGCGCACTTAAGTTGGCCGCATTGGCTTCAGCTTCAGCTTCGGCTTTGGCCTGTCAACTCAACTGGCCGCCAAGTAGAGCCACGGCGTCCCAATTCTCCGCAAACAGAGACGACTGAGTCAGTCGGTTCCATGGATTGACAGAGACGCAGCACTTGGCTCATTAGCCACCGGGGCACATTGAAAGGCGGTCCAGTGAGATTTTTGATAAATGATTGATATTAACGATGTGGCTTGACTTCGCCTCGTTTCGTTTCGTTTCATTTCGTGCTAATGCCAAATTGACTGTAGCCTCAAATCGTGATTGCTAAATAAAAAAGTTTCAAAAGAATATTTTGAAAATATACATAAGTTGTATTTCTTGCCGTATGATCGTCTTAAATTAACATTAAATCCTCTACTTGGGTTGGGAGTACTTTCATTTCACTCACATTGGCAAAAGGTTGAGAATATGTTTCCAGGTTTTTAAGCACAGCTCCATCAACATCATCGTTGCTTCCACAACGGCCATTAAATTCAGTGCCACAATCAGCTAATTTTGCACACATTTTGATAAGCTTTGTTGTTGCCTTTGTTTTTGTTTTGATATTAAAAATATTTTATGCCTCCGCCAGGGATGCATTTTCTGTTTTCTGCTTTCTGTTTTTTGCTTCTTGTGTTGCTTTGCTTTCATGCGCATGCGACGCCTGTGCTATCCCTTTTTTTATTTTACACCTATGCGAGATTGACAGGTGTGGATTGGGTGGCACATTAGCCCACACACACACAGACACATATGTGATAATTATACGCGGCATGCACATCATCATCATCAACACTGTTTTTTATGATTATACTCGTAATACGCTACTCATGTTGCCTTCCTTCTTACCCTTCCCTCACATTTCTCCTTGACGCTGTCAGCCCCGCGCCAATTAGCTAAATTGTGTGCTATTTTCAATTTTTAAAATTTCAGCGTGTGTTTTTTGCCTCTGGCTCTAGTATCTCCTCTATCTGCGTCTCTCTCTTTCTCACTCTCTCTGTATGTGTCTCTGGTTGCCTTCCTGGTTGGCTTAAGTGGCTGCCACAGCAGCAGCCGACAACAAAAACAATGGCTAACTGCGATTTGTTGCTGCTGCCGCCGCCGCAGTTACTCGCCCCAAAAATTAGTCAACTTTCAAGATGGCGAGTAGTGTGTATGTGTGTGTGTCGGTGTATCGGTGTGTGCCAGGGTGTGTCCATTAGCAAAATGGAGCAGGCTATTTTTGATTTAATGAGCCATAGACTAATGGATTTTTTTTTATAGGATAGAGACGGTGGAGGTGTCTGAGTTTCTACACGCGCCACTCAAATTGGTTTAGATTTTAGCGGTATGCAAATAATTGTTTATAGTTTAGGACTGCGAGGGCAGCTTCATAAGTAATGAATATGTCTTAAGAAAGAGCATGTCTTAAAGTTAGCTATGAACAAGTGGAATTTAAGAGTATGTTAAATATAATTCATAATTATCAATTCGAATTCATTTTACACTTATCTTTCCTCGCTTTACGTGATTTTGTTGAATGCTAACTATATAAACTTAACCCATTTTTTTTTAAATGACAATTTGCTTTACTGTAAACTTGATTCAAAGTTTTTATTCCTATCAAATTTTAAATTAATGAAATATATTTTTTTAGCTCATTCTCAACTTTAAGCAAAATAAAAAAATTTTTCCGTATGATGATTTATTTTTTGAGAACCAGTTGAGGCCGTTAATCGATGTAAATTAAAGTACAAAAAATGTTATATTGAGATATAAATGTATTAATATTTTTTCTATACTCCCTCTATAAAAACACTGCACAAATTTTCAGAAGCTGATCCATTATTGTCACTATTTTAAGACCTCCCCACGTATGGAAATTTGCGTATAGGCTTAAGTTTTTGCTAATGGACTGATTGTTGTGTCGATTCTCCAAACAAGGAAGCAGTTGAGCTCTTTACCATAAGTATGATAAATATGGTGTCACATTTTGTTGATGACTCTTTTAAGAGTACAGAGAAGGCTTCGCTATTGTCAGGTTGATGACAGTTGAAGTTTTTAGGGTGAACAAGATTTCATATGGCGGTAAATGGAACAATAAGTAAACTAAATTTGTTTAATCTACAATAAAATGAGAAAGCATGCCAATGATATAAAAATGCTTCATATTAAATACTTTTTGAAAGTCGTACTTTAGTACAATAGCAACTGCAGCGTCTAGTCTCTGTCTAGTTGAGAGAAAGCCAACTTTCCACAACAGCAACAACAACAACAACAACAAGAACAGCAGCAAATGTGCTTGAAAATAATGTAATAAGTGAAGCGAAATCAAGAACTGCACCCAAAGCTAAACTGACTAACCGAATTCCACACGCCGGAGTTTCGTCTCAACGATCCGGGGTGTAAACTGGAAAAAATAAACAAACAAATGCCTCATTACATGCGAAATTAAATTTAAATGTTTGCTTAATGTGATTCCACATTTTGCCCCCGGGGTCTCCGGGCGATCAGGGGTAAAAAAAAGGTATGTGTTGCCCAAATGGAGAAGATGGAGAAGTACGGGAAGAGAGGGAGCAGAAAACTCAATGTGAAAGAGCCAACCAAACAAACACAAGCATAAGCACATAAAATATAATTTCATTTTTGAAGCCCTGGGCTAACCAGGGAGCATTCCAGGACGAGGACGAGGACGAGGTCGAGTTGGGTGGGGCGTCAACGCATGCTTAGAAATATTTCTGGTATTTTATTTTATTTTCTTTTCTGATTTTTTTTTTATTTTATTTTTTTATTTCCTTCCCTGTGTGGGATAGATGTTGCGACTGAGTGGAGAAATTAGAATTTTGTGAGTGTGTGTGTGTGGGTGTGTTTGTGTGTGTCTGCGGTCGCCGGTGGACGCCGACGGAAGCCGCCAGCGTTGCACGGCGTCGGCGGTCGCATTTCCTATCCACAAAACACCAGCCCGAATCGCCCGCCTCCCCATCATTGCAGAGGCAAAAATTTAATATATTTTTCTTGGGCGTCACGGGAAAAATCATAATAATTTCAATATTTTTGTTGCCGCTTGTCAGCCCTGACAGAGTTGACAGCGCGGGGCGTTTATTTGACAGCCGCCTGAGGGGGGATTAGAGGCAGTGTCACCGCAATCAAACATTGAACGTTGAATGCTCAGCGCTCAGCTCAGCTCGGCTCGGCTCGGCTCGTCGCTCAATTAAAATATAATTTTTGTCAAATAATACCGAAAATGAAATAGTGGACTGGGTAGACCTGCATTTCACATGGTCATAAATTAAAAACTTAATAACGAGCGTGGCGCATAAAACCAGGACATGCCCAATACGTACATAGCTATACGTGTTCTGTCCTGTCCTGTCCTGTCCTGTTCCGCTCTGTTCTCTGTTCAGTTCAGTTCTGTGCTCTCCAGGCATCACATATTCCCACCGCTTTGGCCTCCTATATTTTACACTCTCCCTCTCTTTCTTCTTCACTCTCTTTCGGTCTCTTTCGCTGGGTATGGTTCATCCTGCGCTCATCCTGCGGCAGCAATAAATCGCTAACAGCAAATAAATCAACGCGCATAAATTCCAATGTTCAGCGACGAGCCTGACCCGACTTTATTTACGACATTGCGACAAAGACACTTACGGCAAAATGTTACGCCGGACAGCCGAACAGTCAAACTGCAAAAAAAAGATGTATATATGAAACGAGTAGGGAAAAATTGTACTGAGCTTCTCTCATATGAAGGTTTCCAATTTGTTGAATACCAGGCTCATATTATTAGGAAATTGAAAGCTAATTTAAATTGGTTTATCGCCCATTGAAAATAATAATTGATTAAGGTTTTAGCAATCAATTTATAGCAATTTTTTAAACAGTTCTACTATTAATTCTTTAAAAGCATTGTCAAGGCTATAAATGAAGCTACACCATGAACTGATGATAAGGGGCACTATTAAAACAAACATATCGTGAAAAGATTGAGCTTTGAGTTGATAAATCCAATCCAATATCTTTATATCTTATCTTTGCATTCTATATACATATTCGTTAAGCTAATCTATATAGATAGAAAAGGCAAAATTGATCAGTATTTTTTAAATTTCTTTTAGCACGTGTACGTGTAAATATTGTAGATTATGTTTAACATTGTGTGTATTTTAAAATGGTTATCTTTGATCTTAAACAGAATTTTTATCAAGAGCGGGGGAAAGCTCTAGATATAGTTTCTGGGATTAACATAAATGATCATTGGCACAGAAATAGAGACAGACAAGAGTTGAAGAATCGAAACACTTTCTGATCGAAGATACCTTCTACTACCTCCTTTTACCTTCTCTCAATAATATAATAAGGATATGGCTAATTAGCCAAGATTTATAAAAATTCTAAATGCATTTTAAATGTGCATTTAATGCTTTAGTTCAAGTGCATAGAGAGAAGAAAACTCCCATTCAGAAAACACAGCTAGCACAGCCAATGAACATGGAAAAGGTTGACCTCAGTGTCGTGGCAATGTGTCCGCATTGAAACTCGTATTGCGAGCCATGGAGAAATGTTAGATACGTTGTTCGTGGTTTACCAGAAGCATTTGCCAAGGGTTAAACGGGTTAACCCCATGGAAAAAATGACAGGAAAAACAAAAAAAGACAAAAATAATAAAGGCAAAGCTGGCAATGGGTGAAAGGTGACGTAGCCAGGCGACGAGTATATTTGGCACATTAAAACAAAAGGATGCCGTGTGCTAGGCAAATAGACAAAGGATGTTCACACACATGAAGAGAACACACACACACACACACACACACATACCCATATGCAAGGCGCCAAATCAAGCGCTGATTTATGAGCAGTCAAAGGATTGTGCCGAGTGCAAAAGATGAAAAAGAATAACTCGGAAAACTAACAAGGCGCACATATTAACACCCTTGTAAATGTGTAAAACCGCCGTGAAACGTATGGAGAGAACAGAGGTTGGAACGTAGAAGGTAGAGAGTCAACAAATCAAATACGATGCAGTCTGTGGCACAGTCACAGTAGTCAAAGTAGATCCATCCCGAACCCGTTTCCTATCCGGCAACCATTAGTTGAGCCACTCGGCGCCGCAAATTCCCAAATACGGTGATAATTTATTTATTTGGGATTATTTATTGCACATACATCATAATTTTGTGCCTCTGACGGCAACGCCCTGGCCTAGGATGAGGCTCAAGGCTCAAGGCACTGGAAAATATTTTATTGCGACTTCTTTTACGTAGGTACGAGCCGAAGATGTATTCCTCCCATCCTCCGTTCTTATTTTATTTTCATTTTTTTCTTTGCCATATCCCAGCGATAAGCAGCCGAAGAAGAAATATAACTTTTAACAATGAAGGATGCGCCATAAATTAAAAATTCCAAACTTAAAAACGTAACAATAAATACACGACGATATAACGGCAAACAGGACATGCAGTTGATTTATTTCTACGTCGGAAAATCTGAGCTCAACCCAGCAAACCGAAGCATTCGGTTGCAATGCCAATCCCAATCTCGATATACTCAGACCCCAGTCTATCTCATCTCCCCAGTGATGCCAAGGTGCTGCTCAAAGAGACGGAAGTATTTATTTCATAATCGTTATAAGATAATGAACAAAATCTATGAGAATTGAAATGTAAGTTTGGGCAAGCACGCACTCAATATCATTCACACGAATTTATACAAAGATGATACAAGAATAAAGCATACTTGTAGATTTATGAAATTAATATAAAAGGGAAATTATTTGAGGTAGTAATAAGAAAATCAAAGTGAAGGCCTGAGCAGCAACTACTCTTTTTTCTATTAAATGTAGTATTATGTATTATTATTAATAAACAAAGTAATAAGAATAATTGAAATAAAAAACTTTAAAATTGGATTATATTAAAAAACTTGTTAAAAAGATTTAAATACATTAGTAGTAATAATAATTAATAAAATACTCCCTAAAAAAAACGTTGAAATTTAATAATTTAAGAAAATTTTTGTTAAAAGAAGAAACTATTAATATTTGTAATAAACATAGAAATGTCTACTCTGTACTCCTTTTTTTATTTGTAAATTCTTTTCTTTAAATTCATTTTCGAATTATTATAATGAAGAGCTCTTATCACTTATTTAATTTAAATAAAATATTAATTTAGACATTAAACAGAATTCCACATAATAATAAATAATTCTCGACTTTATTACATATTTGAAATGCTAGAAAACATCGAAGTGAATGATTATGGAAAGAGTGCAGAGCAGAAAAAATGCCAAGGCATGAAACCGAAAACACATAAAATACGTGGCGCATATTAAATTCTTATAAAATCAGGACGCAGGATACGCGGCAATGTGCGATTCGAGGACATGACGAGGTAGGGGCGACTAGGGGCGCTATTGTTGTAGATACTTTTATGATGCCTACATACATACCTCATCCTCATCCTCATTCCATTGCCATTGTCTCCCTCCCTCTCTCCCCCAATGTGCTGTTGCTGCAGAGGAACCTCATGCTGCTGCTGTCGTTGATGCCACGCAGAGTGATATTAAAAACTTGTTGCTAATAAAAGATACGGATATGGATATAGACAAGACTGCCAAAGCATCGCTTGATCATAATAACGACGACGATGATGATGATGATGATAATATGATGACATCAATGACATTTGCTGCGGTTCAATAAATTCGCAAGCGGCTGGAAAGAATAGTCACAATATGTGTGTGTAGCGAGAGAGAAGTCCCGAGTCTCGACATATCATCCATGTTTATAGCGCCTAAGTAGGCTGGGCCTCACTGCGCATTTAATTGTTATATGGATGGCATGGCAATTGTCAACACGAAACGCTTCTCATTCAGGTCTATTCAACAGTCATTGACGACACCGCTGGGACACCGCTTGGGCTCAGCTTTGACTGGGTTTTGGTTAGGGTTTGGTTTTGGCTTTGATATTACTCTCTCATTCTCACTCTCTCTCTCTCTCTCTCTTTTCTATGAGCTGGCTTCTCGGATCGGGGTGTTGTTTAGCTGCCGGATAATCCGTTGCATGTTGCCGTTGCGCCGTTTTTGATTAAAATGGCATGACACTCACACACACACACACACACACATGTCTGTATACAATTTGATGTTCGAACGGGAAGTGGGACATTTTGATTTGAATTGTCTATAAGCCGCTCGGTTTTCCCACTCACTGCAGTATTTCAAGTGCCAAAAAGCGCACTTTGCCCACAGCATTGTTTTTTTGCCCCGTATTTTGCTTTTTTTTTTTGCGTATTGTTGAGTGCGCGTTTTAGTGAAAGGATTTATGCCCGATGCTGCTGCTGCTGCTGCTATTTGTTTAGCCGCTTAGTTTACCATTTAGCATTTGGCCATTGTTCTGGGCCAAATAAATTGTGGCTTGATTTGTGCCTAGTCCACAACCCGTTTGAACTTTTTGTGTAAGCCAGTTTATTTTTTTAGAGGCAACGCTTTTCTGACACCAAAGCTCCTTGTGAGTTCGCTGCAGGATTCCCGCTAGAGTATTGCATTTTTAACTACAAAACTTTTTTACTTTAAAATTTACTTAGGAATTTTTAAAGAGCCAAATTTGTGTTACTGATTTAATTATACTCCAGTAATATGCAATTCCAAGTAGTTAAATTGTTAATCATTTAATCTAATCATCTATTAATTAATATATTAAAACACCTTTGTCCTGACTGGTGGTTGGCTATCAAACCACAGACTAAATAGCAACTCATAGGAAGTTAACTACTTTACAAAGAATAAAAAAAAAAATGTATACGTACATACTAAGAAACGTTTTTGATAAATCAATTTGCATATGGATTTACTTAACTGCTCGAATTAAGCTCGAACGCTTTTGAAGAGTTTTTATCAGCATGTAAATAGAACCAGATGTTTGAGAAACGTCGACATTTTTAATGCTTCCTGAATTGAAAGCTTGAGTCATTTATTGAAATAATCATAATATAGTAAATACGTATCAGAATATTTATATTTTTTCGTTGTTTTTTGTGCTGTACATTTTATATAAAGTATAAAAGCCTAACTTGATGACAGTAATCGTGTATACAACACTATTATTTTACAAATTTATCTCAAATATTTCTGCTTTACATCCTAAAAAAGAACCATAGTTTAAATGATTGGGCATAGGTAATGTTCGAAATTACATTTATCATAATATATAATATATTTTATGTATAGACCAATTACTATCAACTCATAATTATCTATATTCCACATATTTTAGTGGAGAAGCATTTTTCATTGTATTGTTTTGTATTTTTCGGAATAGATATCTCAAAGTTTTTTTCATATGTTGTATATTTTTATGTTCTAATTTCTATTTTGGTCTAATCATCATTTGAACAAATTTAAGGCTTTTGGAGTGCCATGTTATCCATTGGCCAATTTCATCATTATATACACCATTTAAATTACTGCGAATAAATAAATAATAAAAAAGGGAATATAATTTAAGCAAATTAGTTGTAATATTAATCTGTATATTAAATATTTACCACATATAACACTTATCGAACCACCAACCAGATCTAAATTCTTGTCCGCAATGTCTTTTAGCACCATCATTATCCCGATCTGAAGTCGAAAATTTCGAGCCCAAATGATTTCTCAAGGCATCGAAAGCATTACCAGAGTAACTGCCAATGGATTTCATTTTATAAAACTCGTCCTCATCTCCAATGTAAAAATTATCATATCGAGCGTATGCCTCTCCGTTGTTAAGGTAAATGTACAACTCATGCCTTTGCGATCTAGTTATTAGATGCAGTTTTTCGAGTCCAATGAAAAATTCTCCACGCAGATCACCAAATCCTTGTTGATAATCTGTCCAATTTCGATTAAAATCTACAGATCCATCCATTCGTCTTTGAATCACAGTCCATCCAGAGCCAGCTAAGCGCGAGTCACATGGCACAGAAAATGCATCGATTCCAGGCACTTTTATCTCATAAATATCAGTTAATTTACCAATACAATCTGAGGCTTGAGAATTCTCAAGTATAATTTTACATTCAATACGAGTTTCATTTTTATATTTATCAGACACGAGAATCTGTTCATCCTTATTTTTGATGGTCTCTTTGAATATTGCCACCTTAATTTTGAAATCTTGTATCTGTTTTTCATATTCTTTTAACCTAATGGATAGTTGCTGAATTTGTTGGTCCTTCACTTGTATATGGACAGTATGTTCTAAGACAGGTTGTATGATGTTAAAACAATACCCGTAGCACTTTTCTTCATTGTCTGTGATAATTGCACAGGTCTAAGAGAATAGAAATTCATTTGACATTTGCACAATTAAATATAAACGCACTTAATATGTGAACTCACAGTGTTTTTCACTTCGTTGCTTTCCGTAGTGAGATCATATTCGTGATTTGAATGTATGATCCCCGAATTAAATATAATAAGCAAAACTGTTGCAACTATTTTCATTTTGAATTATAATATTTCAAACTTGAAGCGCTCAGCTCCAATTTAAAACTGAATTCAGCTAATCTTGGGTTTTCCGTACGAGGTTTCATTTGTTTTCTTAAATAACGCTCGAGAATCTTCGCATTCATTCGTATCAGTAATTTATTTCTATATATGTACATACATTTGTATCTATAGACGACGGAAGTTGTATATCAATATATTTGGACCTGTTCACTTTTAAACAAAGAAAGTCTATTAGGTTACTCAGTGCCGAATATTAGTTCTGAATCCGTCGATTTAGGTATCATAAAAAACAATAATAAACAACAATAAAACATAAAAAAACTCGAACTTTTAAGAGAACATATAATTGAATGAATATGCTAAATTCTTTTTATTATATTTATACCGTTATTATTATTATTATATGTTCACAGATGCTAACAGGTCGCATACAGTCGTGACAATTGGTTTCTTACTTGTTAATATATATAAACAGTCACTTTTCTATTGTAATAAGCAAGTGCGAGATTAATTTATTAATAAATAAAGGGGAAACCCATTTTCAGATTTAATTTTTTACGATTTTAAACACAAATGATTTCTGAGCTCTGAAACTTGTGATGCTTTAAATAAAATTGCTTGTTTGTTAGCGTAAACGTCTCATTAGAAAATCCGAATCAATAAATTTGTCTAGAATTTGAATGTTCGTGCTTGGAATTATATTTTGAATAAAGTAAAATTGAATTTAATTTAATTATAATTTAAATTCTTATTAGATTTTACCTAAAACAATTTAACAATTCCAATATACTTTAAAAATATATAATGGATATTTTCATTGTTATTATGAAAATTATTTAAGTTATTTTAATATATATTATATGTATATATTTTTTCTGATATTTTTGGTATTATTAAAATTTAAAAAGAATTGTATGACGAAATTTCAATAAATCATTGAAATAAATCAATCAGCTGCTTGACTCTGTAGTTGATATTTTGAAAGCTTTAGTTTGCTTAATAATATAAACCTTTTCATATGTAGAAGTAAA
This sequence comes from Drosophila kohkoa, assembly GCA_019972355.1. Lineage (NCBI taxonomy): Eukaryota > Metazoa > Arthropoda > Insecta > Diptera > Drosophilidae > Drosophila > Drosophila kohkoa. Next base: position 1,779,211 of record BJEL01000003.1, on the reverse strand, counting down.
CGAATTGCAATACTTTTGATTGTTTAAGTTCCGCTTTTATTCCCGCTAGAGTATTGCATTTTGAACTACAAAACTTTTTTACTTTAATTTTTACTTAGGAATTTTTAAAGAGTTAAAATTTGTGTTACTGATTTAATTAATCTCCAGTAATTTGCAATTCCAAGTAATTAACAATTCAATCATTTAATCTAATCATCTTCTTAATTAATATATTAAAACTACAGACTAAATAGCAACTCATAGGAAGTTAACTACTTTACAAAGAATCAAAAGAAAATGTATACGTACATACTGAGAAGCGGTTTTAGATAAATCAATCTGCATTTGCATTTACTTAACAGCTCGAACGCTTTTGATGAGTTTTTATCAGCAAGCGAATAGAACCAGATGTTTGAGAATCGTCGACATTCTTAATGCTTCCTGAATTGAAAGCTTGAGTCATTTATTGAAATAATCATAATATAGTAAATACGTATCAGAATATTTATATTTTTTCGTTGTTTTTTGTGCTGTACAATTTATATAAAGTATGAAAGCCTAACTTGATGACATTAATCGTAAATACAACACTATTATTTTAGAAATTTAAATCAAAATATACCATATTATATAAAGTATGCTGACCTGGGGATTGGACAAATATGTATGTCAGTGTTTAACTTTCGGCACTTGATACATTGCTCATTGGTGACTTCTTAAATGGTATAAGATGTTTGTTGGCAGAATTGATGGGTGATCTCCTCTTTGGTGGTACGCATAATTTTTCTTTGAATTAAAGTAACCTGGTTGACATTTACGTCAAAATGGGATCTGGCGGCAGGCAGCTGGCAGTTTCTCAATGCTCTCACTCATTTATGCCCAAAAGATGGCAAATAAATGACATTGGCAAAGAGACACTTTTGCATTGCTCGTTCTAAGATGGCAATAAAATTTCAAGTGGCATGTTATGAAAGCAGAGGGAGCGGAGCAGAAGATGCAGATGTGCTCTCTCTTAAATATGAATGTTTGCAGCGAAGTGACTGTTTTCGTTTGATTTAAACATTTCTTTTTAGGTGATATTTCCTTTTGCAGTCTACAAATTCCAATAGACATATGTAGATATGTATTTAAGTCACATTGTTCGAATTTGTGCATACTATTAAAATTCATATTCATATTGGAGATTGTTACTGCTGTTAAAAATCAATCTTTACACAACAAAAATATGTATGGAATAAAATCAAACTGACTATAACTTTTTTTGTGATAACCAATCCAAATTAAATTAAATATGTGTATATAAAAAAAGCCGACAAATTTAGATAGATTATATAATATAATATATATTGGTTAGGTAAGTTCTTTGAACAGTCATTGTTTTCCCACTTGGTACATTATATCAGAAGCTGCACATTATAACCCTTTTTGTTAGTTCGTACAATGGAACATTTTATGGTAATATATTAAAAAATCTGGTACAAAAAAGCGTGACAATTCTTAAAATTGTATTATATTTAAGAATTCGGCTCAACCGGCTGGGAGCTTGTACTTTCATCTTCATTTGGCTTCACCACAATAAGATGACCAAAAGTCTTGTGCAACCAAGCACGCTGATCAACGACTTCCTTATTAAAATGAATAATTTGACCTGCAGTCCAATCAGAAAAATATAAAGCTTAAGTGTTAAAAGTGACCTCTCGATGCTGACACTTACCAAGTATTGAATTGTTATTTCTTTGCGTTGAATTGATCGACAAGCTGAGCACTTGAAAGGCCCAACGGAATGCCTGTTTAATAGCCATAATACGATTGGTGGCACGACCGATATTGTTTGCTACATTCAATGGATCGGGTAGAAATATTTGCGAGATGGATGTCAAGGGAGCTCTACGATAACTGCCGCCATTTTCTAAGGAAATTTGAATATTTGTGTAGCTAAAACGGCTTCCATACAGTTCGAAGAATTCCAAGAGCAATACGCCAAGATTTGCTTTACTAGCCACTACTTTGCGCGGATGCAATTGCAGAAAGCTGACGCACATAATGGTTAATGAATATGACGAGATGCCACCGCTGAAGACTTCGTTTAGGCCACGTTGCTGCAGAAATTGCTTTACCACCATCACAAGCTTAGAAAGCACAGGATAATCTCGTTTAAACAATTTGATTAGCTCGGCGGAATGTACGCCACTTTGCATATTGAACGATATGTCTACTTTTATCTTGGTTTCGCAATCGACGAACTTAATTATCGGCACTTGAGCCATGTCTAATACATGCATTGTTCTGCTCTCGGCAAATCTGCGGGCAATCAGCTCAGACTCCAAGGTGCGCAGAGGTAGCTTCTCCCACAGACCTGCAAAATAATAAATAATTAGTGCCAAATAATATGTCTCTTCTGTTGCTCACCTATGATAACAATATCGATGTCCGAGTTGGGCAAAAGTAGCCCGGTGCGAAAAGAACCAAAGATCTCAACTACAGCCATCGGCCACAAATTGTGAACCATGGCCTCAATTCGTTTTACAAGTTCATTGCGAACCACGTGCTCACAAGGCGTAGGCAATATATATTGATAGTAATGATCAATCTCTTCATGCAGTCCAATTACACCGTCACTGTAGTTGTAGTTTTCCTTCCGCCACGGAAAAAGTTTGGTCATGGACATTATTATTTTTTATAATAATAAACCCTTAAGACTTCAGCGAATTTCACATACAAAATGTTTCCAATTAGAGATGAACGATTATCTTAAATTTATCACGCACGACTATTTATCGATCAATTTAAGAAATAATCGCATAGTCGTGAGTACGCAACATCGTCAATTAATTCATGAAAAACGATTGGTCAGTAAATAAGCAAATATTTATTTATTTATTTCTATTATATTTCTTATATTCGAATTCTAAAATATAGAATAAAGTAAAGAAACCAGCGATACCAAACACAAACTTGTTGATGGGCGGACAAACAAAATCAATTTTTGAATCAACATCGGAAACCGCGAACAAATATTAAGATGTTGGACTACTAATGAAATAAACTAATAATATGAAGATGATAGAAAAAAGAAAAATATATGAATATATATGCAAATAAGTAATTAAGTTCTAGATAGATATTTTAATATTAACGTTTTAAGTTGAGGAACAGATTCACTTAAGCAAATTACATCATAGAGTTGATTGTAATTCCCACACAGAATACAGAAGAAATGAATATATTTTATTATTTCAAATGATTGAATTAAAATGAATTGGAATTTACAAAAAACTAATATGCTATGGTAAGCGTAACAATGAACATATTTAATTCTTCCAATAATTTTTAATATGAATTTGACAAAATAATTATTCAATTGAAAAATGTATTATACCCACTACTCATGTGGTACGAGGGTATTATAATTTTGTGCCGACAGGAAGAGTATTCAACAGGCAAAAGAAGCTTTGGCATTAGCGTTGGCTTTATTTAAACTTTTGATCAGTCGAGACGATATATCCGTTTATCAGCCTTTCTGTCTGATTGCAGCTATAATTTTTTATGACAGCGTCTTTTATAACATATTAGCTTATTTCAGAAATTTATTTCCGTTTATTAATTCGTTGTATTATGTTTTTATTAAAAGTGGGTAGCGGGGATCGTACTATCGAGTAAAGTCGACTGCAGCTTTCTTACTTATTGTCAATGCTAATTTGGGGTCAACCGTGGATTGACAATTTAAGTTACATTCGTTAACTAATTGCTGGCAGTTCAATGCCATTAAAATGCCAATCAAGTATTAAAACTCCACATGAATAAACATTTGGAACGTAATTATGATAATTGCCGTAAATTGCATATGCCGAAAAAAAAAATAGAAAACACAAAACAACGGCTGCAGGAAGCCATAGGAACTAAACTGAATATGACAAAAGGGGAAAGGAAGGAACGAAAAAATACCAGCTATTGTCTCAGCCACGCTACAGGGTGGCTCAAGAGATTGTTGGATTTTTGCATGTGAGTGCCGAGCATCGAGTACCGCCCATAGCCGCAATGAAACGCTTCCGCCCACTCTTATGCACACTCCCACGCCCACGCCCACATTCGGATCCACGCCCACTGTATTAGGAAGCCGGTGAAAACACATGGGAATAAACGGCTGAGACTTGGATTTCAACACCAAACTTATTACAGATTCTGACGTTGAAATTACTTAATCAAAGTTGGATTATCTGCAGTGCAACCCAGAGCGAAAGTAAACAGGAGGAAGAGATTTGAAATTTTTCGATGGAGCAGGGGAATGGTCTGGACATTGTATGGCTTTCATTTGAATTAAAACCGCCGGCGCCCGAAAGTCGGCAGCAAGTTTGACAGACTTCCAGCACCAAGAGCAAGTCCAAGCCCAAGAGCAACAGCAACAGCAACAGCATGGGCCATTTGGCATACATACTATGTACTATAATAAGTATAAGTATAAACCAACACACACACAACCATTACAGGCTCAGCTGAACTAAATTAAATTCCATGTCTAATGCTCGCACAAGGATTAGGCCAAACAACGCCTTCGTCGCCTCATTGCCTCATTGCATCACCTCGTTGCCTCGCTGTCTCCCCCAGCCACAGATGGGTTATATTAAATAATTTTCCGACGGCTTCACAAGCTCACTCTCTCTCTCTCTCTCTCACTCATAGACACACACACAGACACTTAGAGAAGGACTCGCAGGACACATATGGCATGAATTCATTCATTGTTTTGCATCGAGTGGAGTGCCTGGCTGGCTGTCCCAGCAGTATCAGCAGCACTCGTAGCCGCAGATTAAAGTCTCCCGTGGTGAACTTAATATAAAAGCGCAGGACGAGCCCAGCCAGGACAACGACAACGACAACGATGCCAAGAGAGACTATTTAGCTAGGTAGAATGTTCGGCTCAAATCTTTTTTCGAGTGCGAGACATTAGCAGCATTAGAACAACAACAACAACAACAACAACTACAGCTTGACTGGCACACAGATAACGCATATGCTTACTTGTGTTGGACTAACAGGACTTACTTATATATAGTACAGGACTATAGTATTGCATGGCGCAGAAACCGAAAGCCCTTGTAACCCTGCCTACATCTCCTCTGCCCGCGCTACCCCTTCTAATTCCATTGGCCAACAAAAAAACTTTGGCCAGAGCAAAGAGCTCGCCAAGCGCCAAATAATCAAAGGACTTAAGTCGGCTCAGCCGTTCAAAAGCGCCGCAGCTTTAAGGGTGGAGAGTATCCAATAACAAAAAAAAGAGTCCTGCATAAACGCGGGGGCATCTTGGGAGTATTGTGTATATTCCTTCTATTTTTGTAGTTACTACGTCACACGACAGTTAAGAACGTGATTAAAGTTATATAATCGGCAGAACTAAGGCGATTATAAAATGTCACTTGGAATTTTATATAACCAATTATTAATATATTAATAAGCAATTCACTAATATATTAAAAAACAAGTAAGAAAGCTACAGTCGAGTGTACTCGAATGTGAGATACCCACTACCCATTTTGAATAAAAGCAATATATTTTGCGGAATAATTCTCAAAATATACCAAATATACTAAATATACTGTACAATACTAAAAATAAACCAAATGGTATATCGATACAGTACCGCGTTCAAAATATACCACACACGGCACAATATACCAGATTGTCCGCCAAAGCAACTAAGACCTATACAAAAGTATTTCTTTAATAACTTCCACAAGCTTCTAGCTTTAAAATTACGCTTTTTGTTGTTGCAAAAATTTGATACAAACTTGATCTGCGTGCAAACAAATACTGTCGAAAAATTTAGCTCTATCTCTTAAAGTCTCTGAGATCTAGGTGTTCATATGGACAGACAGACAGACGGACAGACGGACTTGGCTAGATCGTCTCTGTTGACGCTGATCAAGAGTATATACACTTGATAGGGTCGGAGGTGCCGATGATGCCTGTTACATTTTCTGCTGGCACAAAGTTATAATACTCTTCTACCCTATGGGTAGCGGGTTTACAAAATGTGGAGAAATTTGAAATTGATTAAACATGAATTTTCCCCACACTACAACAAGTATTTAACGGCCACCAAAAAAAAGCTCGACGTCACAGCTTTGCTGGCCACATCAGCTGGTTCTCCACCACAAACAGATGATCTGCATAAACGACGGCAATTGTTTTGGTAGCCAGATATACATAGCTGCACGACATTCACCGAGCTAAGGAGCAGGCTTCCAAGCAGGCTGGAGACAACATTGGTTTTTGACAAAGAAACACATGCACACACACCCATACCTGATCGACACTATCCTGTTTTACTTTTACTAATTAATAATATATGAGCTAGAGCTAGAGCTTAACCTTTGCTTGTGGCCCATTTGACCATAGCGCTGCTTCAGCTGACAGCATCAATGACCTTGCGAGACTGGCAATATAAAGACTTTCGTTGAGTGACAGCCATCAGCTGATCCTCGATTAATTTGCATTTAATGTAGCTTTCCATTCCAAATGAACCAAAATAGTTCATTTTGAACTAGCATTCTTTCATAACTCATAACTTCTTTCTATTTATAAATTCAAAAATATTTATTTATATTATATTTTTGCTCGATCATATTTTATATTTATAGGTTAATTATTTTTATTCTTTATTTATTTTTTTGTGATCAATTTCCGCTTCACATATACTTACCATGTTAGTCCGTTAAATTATTTATTTATTTATGTTTCTTTTAAGTTATTTCGTTTATAATGTTGTTATGATTCAAGTCTTTTATGTTATGCGTTAATAAATTTATTATGTTCGCTTAATTGTCTATTTACATTTGGAACCATGCATCACCAAGCAGGAGTTGGTTAACCGATCCACTTTCATTTAGGGATCCTTCCAACATTTTTATTGGCATTTGAATGCAGGATCACGGTAGGGTGGGCGTCTGCACACAATAATACCAGTGTTGCACCAGAGAGTGGCTTCGTCTTCTTTGTTAACCTACCTTCCTCTCCTTCCCATCCTCTTCTCGTTCACTGTTGATTAATGTACCTTTCCTCTACACTCCTCTTATTCTGTCTACCCATATGTACGCGAATTCTTAATATATTATTGTTATATAGTGGTGCGTCTTATCAGTTGGCCCTTTCCTTTAACCCCATCCTTACGGAGCAAAGCCCGGAGAAGCCAGGGCGTACGCCACACAGAATAAACCTTCCACCAGCACCAAACGGATACTTCATTCGTTTCAATAGTATACCTAAGTTGTTATTTTTTTTAAGCTTCAGAATCAAGCAATAATATAAATCATTCGATAATATTAATCACCAAGAAGTAAAACTAAAAGTACAATATTAATTTATTTATAAACATTAATTCAATGTAAATGATTAATCAGTACAGTAATAAAATAAAAATCCATTCTATATGCGGGGTACAGTGAAATTTCTCTTGGCCGAACATTAATAACATTTAATAATTAACATTATTATTTATCGATTGACGGCTGTTTTCCCTTAACCGCTTTGAAAAGTTCATCTTTGTTATTGGCTTTATTCGTTTTAGTGGATAATTTTCGACTAGTGTCCCTTAATAGAGGTGTCGGATATGGGAAGCTTTGCTGTATTTATTTTATACAGAACTTACTATTATGAAATATGCATTTTAGCAAAATTTATAGTATGATGCCGAATTTACCCCCATGCTAACTCGCATCGATTTGAGCTTACTACGGATTCAGTTTTTAGTTGAGAAAAAACTAGGAATGGCGAAGGTCGAAGTCGATGCTCAGCAAGCGCTAGAGGATGCATTTGATGCTAGAGATTTGGTTGGATTTCAACGCGCCATCACTCATGGTGCTCAGCCCAATCGCAGATCAAAAAGGGATAAGGATAATCAAATGAGCATTTTTGAGAAGGCTTTATCAACAGCAGGATGTGCTAGATTTATAAAAGTGTGTCTCGATGCTGACTGTGATCCCAATTACGTAAGTAAATAAGATAGTGATTAATATATAAAAATATATAAGTGAAACCCTAAATAGGTTAATCCCGAGCTTAATAAAGCTGCCATCCACTATGCAATCGATTCATGGAGTTTGTGCAATCTTTCGGTGTTGTTGGATCAACCCATCTGCAAAGTATATGTTGATCAAATATACGAGGGAGAAACAGCATTACATAGATTAATCAAAAGTCTGGAAGTAAAGAATCCTCCTCGTCGCACTCTCGCGATTCGAAGGCTATTGAGCAAAGGTGCTTCACCCAATATTGTCGATTCAGATGGCAAAAGTCTCATGCAACAAGTGCTAAGCAACAAAAATATTTCAAAAGTGACACGATCGACTGTGATCTCAGAGTTTCTAAAGGCACCTCAACTAAGTCTTTTCAATTATCTCAAAGGACTCGAATTTCTATTGATGCATTTTCTCAACAGTGAACATGACCTGCTCTACTATCTCCTAGTGCGACCGATAGTCAGTCAGCCTGTTTTGCTAATACCCGACAATCTGGAGTATTTCCAAAAGACCATTGTAAACTGGGATAATAAGAAAATGTTACGAGCTTTGCTTACGGAGCACATCACAAAGCATACTGAAAATGCACTCGAAGCAGTGTTTGCCATCCTGGAAAAGAATTCGCCTAAGGAAAATGAGTATGTTGTGGAATTGGCTATCGAAGCTAGTAGCTGGTCGACTGCTCTCCAATTGCTTAAGAGCAAATTTCTCAAGACGGTGCCCAAGAGCACGTTTCTAAAAACTATGATTATGCAGGTGCAATTGAAACCGCTGATCAATGACCAGCAGAGCAACGAATACCAGGAATGTTTGCTGCATTTGCTAAAGGATCGGCGGCAGTATATCAATGACTTCGATGATCAGCACAAAACGCCTCTGCATTATGCGGTGCTCTGTCGCAATGAGATTGCCATAAGAGTGCTCTTGAAGGAGGGCGCCAGATTGGGAGTGCGCAATGACAAGAATCGCTTGTTGATCGAGGATATCGATGCCAAGCTTCTGGAGGAGCATTTCGATTACTGCATCACTGGGCGAGGCGAGAAGACCAGCCACGAGCGTTACGAGATCATCATGAACTGTCCGAATATGACCAACGAGAACAACGAACTCGATATTGCTCCTATTGCCTGCATGGCCCGGTCGAAGGAGCTGTGTCCACTGCTTACGCATCCGTTGATCACCTGCTTCCTGCAGCTGATGTGGAGTCGACTTACTACCTTCTTTATCACCACCCACTTTATCATCAATATCATCTTAACTTTGATCTTGTGGATCCATATTTGCTTGCGTTTCCCTGATCGTCATAACAACGGACTTCCTGAAAAGTTTGTTAACGTAGTTTTCCAAGTGCTGATTGGCTATCTTCTTATTGTGGAAGTCATTTTTTTTCGGATAGTCAAGCATTGGCGCAGTTTAATCGATTTTATTCTGATTTTTATGCTCATCCTCACAAACATCGAGTGTGGAGATGACATCCAAAGGATTATTACCGTCTTCGCCATCATGCTGATGTCCACCAAAATGATTGATCTTATTAGTGCCCTACCCATGTGTTCCATATCGACGCACATGCTCATGCTACGCCAGGTGGCTAGTACTTTCGCAAAGAGCTTGTTGCAGTACTCCATGCTGTTGTTAAGCTTCAGCTTGTGCTTTTATGTGCTGTTTTCCAAATCGAGCTCTACGGATTCAGCGAATTCTACGAATTCAGCGAACTTAACCGGTTCAGCGAACGCAACAGATAATCATTTCAGTCTCTCCTTTGAAAAACTCGATTTATCGTTTATCAAGACACTTGTGATGTTTAATGGTCAATATGATAATATCGACGCTAATGGATATTTCAGTATTTTTGTGGTGATCATATTCATGTTTATGGTTATGGTTCTGACGAATTTATTGGGCGGCCTGGCCTTCGGCGATACGCAGGTGAGTGAAGTTCAGTGTGCCATAATTAAATATATTATTTACGTAATCGGATACATGTCATATTGTCTGCCCGTACGATAGTTTAGAAGTGTTTGTCTCAAAAATTCAAAGACTTCAATGCACGGTATCCAAACATGTCTGGGTGTTTGCACAAAAACTTGTGTTTCCATACCCGCTACTCATAGGGTAGCAGATTATTATAACAGCAGGGAATCTAAGTATCAGTCAACAACCAAGAAATTATAGCCATGGCGTCGATCCATGACAAAACTCCAGGGTATATTTTAAAAAATATATCTCTTCAATATATTAATTTGTTATATTATAGTTTTTATTTATTTATTGAAAAAATGGTAATGGGTATCTCATAGTCGACCGTATACAACTTGTTTGTTGAATTATGCTTATTTCACTATTTATTATTTCTCTTATGCTTCAAAGACTATTCGGGCTCAAGTGGAACTCAATGCCGCCATTTGCCGGGCAAATGTGTTGTACAGCTATGAAGGACTCTTAGACGGGAATTCGCCTCGATTGGAACGTGGGCTTCGCATCTTTAAGAAACTGATGAAAATCCATGCAGAATCTACCTATGGCTGTGTATCCATATTTCCAAACCAAAAGAATCGGGCAGAGGTGTACAGTGAAAGGCATGGAAAGCAGAGTATTGAAAGTCTTGCAGATGAAGAAGATAATGTCCTCTTAGTTAAAGTATTTACCGATCATGGAGATGGTGCAAGCGGATCCGAATCTGAAATGGATGCGACGGAGGATTTGAACCACCATTTCAAAAGAGAAATGGATGCCTATAAAGTAATTTTCCCCCAGCCCTGTGAATCGAATAAATGCTACTCTTACGATAATATAACAATTGAAAATCAGACTGTTGCCCGAGCCCTTAAAATTATTAAAGAAAAAGAAATAAAAGATATTAATGAACATCGATACGAGGATATCAGGATGCTGTTAATGGAGATCAAAAACCAAAACTTAAAGAATCCAGCTAATTGAGTACATCATTAATTAACAACAATTTACAAAAGCAAGAATATAAAGATTTACTAATTTGTTCATTACTATTAACCAATAAAGAGATAAAAAATTGCACATTAAAAATTTCATATTGGCTTTCAACAAGGAAGATTTTAGGTCTCATAAATTGTATCCGTTGCCTAACTCGTAACAAGCACAACGCATTTACTGCAATTTTACGATAATAATTTTTGAAGAAAAACAATTTGAACTGAAATAATATTTATATGAATTAGAGGTGGAGATTTATAGATACTAGTCGACATCGATATTCGACTAGAGTAAATTTTGAGCAATCGATACTGTCGATAGTGTCATCGATAGTCGCCGATAATATCGCCGGCATACAAATTTTGACATAATGTCAGTTGTCTTGTACTCGTTGCCTCAGTCAAGGCATTTGGCAAGCTTTTAGTCCCTTGATCTTTTTTACTACTTCGACTATCTGGTACAGAATCCTTTTCATAGTCTGTGCTTTTGGTATCGCAGTCCAGCTTGACTGTACTTGACACACTAGGTAATGCGGCGACTTTTATTATACATAAATTCGACGCATTATACTTAATATACATATGTATGTATGATATAATAATTATGTTTAAAACATTAAACTTACCTGTGTTCTTACCATGTAAGAAAGCTGCAATCGAGTGTGCTCGACTGTGAGATACCCGCTACACTTTTCGAATAAAAGCAAAAAATTGCGGTATTATTCGCAAAATATACCAAAATAATATACTATAAAAAAGCTAAAAAAAAAATATGCCAAACGACATATTTGTTATATCGATGTAGTACCACATTCAAAGTATACCACAGACGGCATAATATACCAGAATATCAGCCAAAGCAACTCAGACCCCTAGTAAGTAGGCGTTTTTGCCCATACAAAAGTATTTCTTTAATAACTTCCACAAATTTTAACTGATCGCAACCAATTTTCAGGAATAACAATTACTATAACTTTTATTGTATGTACCAAAATTCGTAGCTCTAGCTTTAAAAAAACGCTTGTTATTCGATTTGATTTGCGGGGGCGGAAGTGGGCGTGCAAAAATTTGAAACTTAATCTGCGTGCAAACATAACAAATGCTGTAGAAAATATTATAGCTCTATATTTTATAGTCTCTGAGATCCAGTGTTTCATACGGACAGACGGACTGACACAGACCGAGTTTTTATTAATAAGACAAAAAATCTTATAGTTTTAATACCAAAATTCTTATTATAAAGTAATATTTTCAGACTAATTTTCTTAGTTTCGGTTTTTAATGTAGTCTTATTTCAAGAACAATATTTTTCGGACAAATGTTCTTGATTTAAAAACTTGGTTTTTTCACTGTTGATACTTATTTATTTGAACTGTGAGCTGAAAGGATTTCTCCAATATTTTATGTGCATAAAGTTAATATTTTGGTTTATTGATAAGTTTAATGGTTTCTGCTCTTGAAGTAATAAGTTGCAATTAGAACTGTCCATTGTACCGCATTCAAGTGTGATTTAAATGGAATACCCAGCAGAGTAGAGTTTTGTGTATCAATGCCAAGAACATTTAAAATGCACTTGATGATCAAACTCGACATGAGAACAAACATTGGAGCATAGTGCCAGAGTCTGGAATAGAATCGTCGAAAAATGAATGCAAATGGAGATCCATTCTCAGCCAAGTCTAGCTGAATGTTATTAATGTGCAATCCATCGCCATCGCCGTTATGGGCTCCATTTGGTCGCACTTCGTGGGTAATTTCTTGTTGTAATCCACCAGTCTCTTCTTGATGTGCTTGCTCCTCGTCCAACGCATCCCGCAGACCTGCGGGTTGTTGCAGAAAGGCAAAAACTATATGATCATCAGGTAAATCCATATATTTTCTGAATTTTTCACTTTTAAAATTTATGTTTCGTTTTGAGTTGTTTCGAAATGAAGTCTGATTTGTGAAAATTAATAGTTGTTTAATAATGCCATTCCTCTTTGTTTTAAGAAATTAAATATTATCTCTGTTATATGAATAACTTTGTATGCGGATACACATTCATGGTTTTTGGTTTTCAATTTAATGAGATTCATCAACAAAGCCGCATTTTTAATGAAGCAAAAAAACGGCAATTACTCACATTTATCAACACTATTTGCATGATGATATGAGAGTGCCTTATGGGAGGCTGTTGGGTAGAGAGTGCAGCCAGAATGCCGAGCACAAAATCGCTTAAATGCAAAACTCATTAAAATAATTGCAAAATGCAAAAGTATAACAAACTCGTAGAAGGCTGAAGCGAGGGAGTATGACAGAGATGGGGTAGATGGAAACACAGAACGCACACTCATTAAACCAACCATAAATAATTAACAAAACAATTTATTTTCAAGGATATATGCAGTGAGTGGTCTCCCTCATCCTCCCTTCCACTGGCTGTCCCCTTGTCTATAATTGCGCCGCATTATCCCTGAGACTGAGAGAATGCATTCCGTTCGCTCTATGCAAACTTCAAAGCTCATTTATGTGAGCGTCTGACGATGATGGCAAAGATGAAAAGCCAAAAAATAAAAAATCTGTGCACAATCTGCTTGGCAAACAAGCAAAACACGCCGCCGTCTCAAAAGTCAACAAACTGCAACCAGTTACCAGTAACCAGCAACCAGCAACCAAGTGTGCTGGCCACTGATGCGCGATATCTGAAAACACTTAGCCTCCGTTCTGTATAGCACATATGACGCATACGCAACGTGGTACGGCCTGCCCGGTCATGCTAGACTGCTGTGGTTAGTTTGCGAGTCATTAAAAGTAAATAACCTCAAAGCAAGCGGCGCACTCTACGGGCACTTGAACCACGTCAACATTTTCAGCCTGATGGCTCTGGTCAGAAAAGAAATGCTCTTGCTTTGCCCTGCTCGCTGCCCTGTCGATCTGTCATCCATGGCCATTTCCACGTCCACGTCCACGTTAACGTCCATGTCCATGTCCAGCACTTCAGTGGCTCACACGTGTCGCCCGTATCGTTGTTGCTGCTGTGTTTTGTGCGCCATTTGTCCGCAAACACTTGTAATTAATTGCGCATGGCCGGTAAAAGTCATCGTTGCATTGGTTGCTCAGCCGGCCCACTAAATGCTTTCTCATTTCCCCTTCCCCCTCTTACAAAGACCCTTGCTCCTTGTCTCCTGTTTGGTTGCTAAAGGTTATGTGGGTGCTAAAGTGCTTTTTACCGCCAGCAGGTGTGGTCCAGAGCATGCGTAGGCCTAGAAGGTAGCTGAAGAAAATTAAGCGCTTGGCAATTGAAAGTGCGAGTTGAAAACCTTTTTAATCGCTGACAATAGCATCAAAGAAATTGGGCATTAGTCTGGTTGGTTACGATTTCAAACACATGTGAAGTATGCCATTAAATATAATTGAATATGGTATGTACTTTTTAGACAATTGTACTAAAAAGCTAGATAATAATGCAATATACATATAAACAAGTACGTTAGCTACAGTGTGGTCGAAAATAATGTATATAAAAAAATACTAAAATATACCGAAGGCTATTGTTAGACAGACAGACAAGCAGACAGCCAGTTGGACATGGCTTTATTGTCTCGGCACCTTATGGGGTCGCATATGACTCCTTCAATTAAGTTAAAACTTTTATTTAAACAATAAATATTATCTTACATTTTATAAAATCTTTATTTCATTAAACTTGTATTTCAAAACACAAAGTTGTTATAAAAAAATATGTTAAAATTAGACGTATTCGTCTTTAATCTAATTGTTTATGCATTGTTTGTCTGCACTGTGACATTAATTTCGAGTGTAAGAAAGTCATTCACTGCTTGAATTGTGCAGCATTTGTTATTCTCTAAACGAATTTAGCATAATTAATTGCCGTGACGAAATGTGTGCAAATGGAGCGTCTGCATTGCCTCGAGGCAGCTGCTCCTTCGCTCCATCCAAGAAGGAGCCACTTCATCAAACGCCAGAGCAATGCAGCAACATTTTTGCCTTGTATTTACATAATGCTGCTCCACGCATTAGCTTCATGTGCCGAGGCAGCAACTCAAATTAAGATGCAGACTGGGACTGAGACTGAGATGAGTTCTGCGTTAGCAACGTTCTCGTTGCTTGGGTGTTCTCATTAGCACGACTCAAGAGCATTTCACCCTGGGGCAACTATTTAGCTCACACAACAACAGAAATGGAAGAATGGTTGGTGAAAAAAATGCATTTGAGTGCTCCAAAACACACACTTTATATATACGACATAAATACGACAATTGTTGAATTTGTATTTTCCTGCTTCTTCAAACTTATTGCATTGTTTTATGAAATTTCAATGTAATAGGTCAGTTAGCAAAAGTATTTAGAAAGTAGTTAACGTTTAACATTTCGCAATATTTATTACTACTTTGCTTTTGTTCTGTATTTGATATGAACTAATACAAGATGGAAGACTGTCATTAGGGCCAATTAACAAGAGTTAAACTACCGCAATCTTTTTATATATATACCGAATAGATCGTATTCTACCTTTGTTATGTTGAAAAATTACTAATATAACTTAGGTAATGTAAGTATTCTACGCGTCTACTACAGGTGGCAAGCAATCGATGGCATTATCGATACTATCGATGGTTGAGCACTATCGAGCCACAATCGATAGCAACAGTCACTTCCGATAGTGGACCAACCACTATTGATGGCGTCAAGTAAAGACAAGCTGAACTGCATTGTACCAGCACAGACTTTGAAAAGGATTCTGTACCAGATAGGCGAAGTACTACAAAAAAGAATAAAATTTCACATGACTGGAAGTAGTTAAAAAGCTCAGGCAACACAACTATCTTGACTTCTGACAAGAATGAAAGATATGGCAATACGTCTAAGTCAGTATGTCGGGCGATATTATCGACGACAATCGATGGGACTATCTATCACTTTATCACCATATCGATGGCTATCGCCCACTGGCCCACTATCGATAGTTCACCACCTCTAGTGTCTACACATTGTCTAATTTTGTTAATTTCATATAATATTATTATACCCCCTAACCATTGGGTAGAAGGGTGTTGGAACTTTGTGCCTGCAGAAAATGATCAACGTCAACCACCGAGATGATATAGCCATGTCCGTGTGTCCATCTGTCTGTCCTTATGAATATCTGGATTTTAGAGACTATAAGAGATTGAGATATATTTTACACGCCCACCTCACCGCAAATCGAAAAAATCGAATAACAAGCGAGTTTTGGTAGTTTTTTGTCTGATAATCTGGTATATTTTGTATTCTGTAGTATATTTTAAATGTAGTACTATATCAATATATCAGATATTGCCTATAGCCTTGTTTGGTACTTTTACGGTATATTTTAAGACTAGTAACGCACTGTTACTGTTTTTTCAAAATGGGGATCGGGTATCTCACAGTCTAGTTCAATAAATTGAACATTTCTTACTTGCTTTTGGAATTAAATCATTATAATATAATACATAATAATTACAAAATATGATTTAGTTTCTGGGGTGCATTATTTTAGTTTTTAGCTTGCACCTCTGGGCGCTGCGACAAAATGCACTTTACGTCTTTGCGCATCAATCGACACCGCCATGGCCACAAGTGAGCAAAAAGAGATGGAAGGGTTGGTGAGGAGGATTCCACGTGGCTGGGGCTAAGGATGAGACTGGTGGTAGTTGCCTTGCACCGCCTGTGGGTTGTTTCTCCTACGAATGAGTAATTAAAACATTTTTCACTTTGCGTTTTCTTTCTGCGCGACACTTTTCTGTGTTTTGTCTAACGTGTTTTGCTTTTTTTAATACAAGTTTCTCACAAAGTGCACCCTCTACTCATTTTTTATGTCTGTGCCTTTTTCAATTAAAAACTAAGACGCTTGATGAGTTGTCGGTTTGTTTGCTATATAAAAAGGCCAGTCATATGAGGTCAGAGCTGGGCTACACATAATGTAATTAGTTTGCAATTTTTGTAAGATCTGCATTTGAGTTTTACTGGGGACATTTACATAATTAAAAATAGGTTGTCAATTTCAATCATTTTATCTTAATTCGCAAATACATTACAGATATTATTATCTTATATTTTTTTTTATTATAGGAAAACAATTTCTTAGTTTCATTTTTATGATATATCTTTCTTTCATTTCCAAATTTTGTAAACTTATTTATTAAGTAAAACTTAAAATTTAGTAAAGATCTATTATTCTATTTGTGGTTTATGGTTTTATGGTAGTGTATTCAAAGATTCTTTGAAGCTCATCCATTTAGTTGAGGCCTCTGTGGCGCCCCAGCAACATCTCAAAGTGTCAGCTTCAAGTACACGTTGCAGCAACTGAGTTGTCGTTGTTGTTGCTGTTATTATACTCATTTGAAGCACTAAGTTGTCAGTGTGTTTGCTGTCACCTGTTTTAACACTTGAAGCGCGGAGGCAGCCGTCAAACAAGCTAATTAGTATGCAAAACACATTAAGTGGCAGCCAGCAAATGTTGCCGCAGTACTCGGTACTCAGTACTCAGTTGGGGTAACCCAATGGCATAGCGAATCGCATACACCTCGGGGGCCTCGTTGTGCCATTGTTTTCACAACCTACAAAACATTTCAAATGGAAAAATTTGCGGTATAAAAGATGCCCGCCCGGGCGGAAAATATTGACAACCTTCACCTTCATTGATGTCCATAATTAGTGCACAAAACACAAATCGCGCAAAAAGAAAAAACAACTGCGAGTGGAGAGGGACGAAAAAAAAAGAAAAACCTAGGCAGCGGCAAGCATGACTTGCCGCATGGGAGCAGTTTATTAATCATACGCCATGTTGACGCAGTCTCGTTTTGCCAGCAATCTGACTCCACTCAGCATCCTTTGTGCCATGGTGTTGGTGTCTTGCTGTTGCTTTTGTTGGTGTTGGCATCGCTGGTTGGAGCTGGCTGTGTACTAATTAAGCCTTCGATTAATTTACGCCTTTTGGCCTCAAACGTCAGCGTGAAAACAAAGAAAATTAAAAGCTCGCCCGAACTTCAAAAGCCGGAAACGGGTCGAGCACTGACGGTCGTCGTCGACGACTGCCATGCCCAAAGGCGGCTGTGAAAATGCGTTAATGATGCCATCAACAACATCGCCATCAACACCCAGAGTGGTGACACTGTCTGGCTTAGTGGCTCCGTCTGTCTCCCGCTTCATTCTCACTCTGCTTGTAGACGACTGGCTGCCGGTGTAGCTCCAACTTTGGCAGCAACATCAAAGCGTTAAAGCTTGGGAATTGTTGACACACCGGATGAACGTACCGCTCTGCAGTTTTAAATCTTCCTCTCCCGCTCTCTCTCTCTCTCTCTCTCTCTCTTTTTCTCTTTTTTTTTCTGCTCTCCTGTCTCAACTGACTGCCTATCTGTATATGCATAATTTCTGTGCAACATTTTTTTAATACCCTGACTGCTGTGCTTGCTGATAAGCCTGGGGATTTTATTATTTTCTTTTGCTTTTTTATTATTCCCATATTCCCCTGAGCTCGCTCTTCTGTTTGCATTTCGTTCTATGTTTTCCGCCGCCAGCTCTGAAATTTCAACATTGATAAACAATGACAATTGAATGCTAATTTTGGGCTCCAATTGATGGGAAGCCTATTTTAAATCTGAAAATATGCACAAATAAATACAAATATTTCATTTATGTTTAATTGGTAATATATATTTCTTAGATAATCTAATTAATTATCATCGTGAAATACGAAATTTGTACATATTATTTTTCTTCAAATCAATTAACTTTTTTTTCTTTTTATACCCACTACCCCTAAGAAAGAAGGGTATTATAACATTGTTCGGTATATTTTTAGAATATTACTGCACTGTTTTACCTTTCTTCAAAATGGGTAGTGGGTATCCCATAGTCGAGCACACTCCACTGAAACTTTGTGTTAATTTTATTTCATATTTATATTTTCATGTCTATTATATAAGTAATATAAAATAAATATAATAGTTATGCATTTGCTTGCAATATTGAAAATATAATAAATTAATAATATATTCTAAGCTAATTTAATGACGGAGTTAATTAATCAATTAAGTTTTAGTGAAGCCTCAAAAGTCACTTTTATATGAATAAGATGTTTGTAATTAAGTTATTATTCACAACAATTTCAATATCAATATTTTGCTAGCACTTGTGTAGTCCAACTCTCAGCTACCGCAATTGATTATCAACTAAGCCAACTAACCAATTTTGGCCAACAATAGAACAGCAAGTAAGTAGCAAGTATGCAGCTACTGCTACTCATAGCATGGTCTGGATAGTCTGGTCTGCAAATCCTAAATCAAACTAACCACGACGCATTATGTGAGCCTTTGCAGAAATCCAAATGAAACCCACAAACACAAACTAAGCTTGCTGAATGTGAGTTCATGTGTGCGAGTGTGTGTGTGTGTGTGTGCTTTCAGTTTGCGGAAATGAATTGGTATTTAATTAATAGTTTTACCCTGATTAATCTGCCCTGCACGCCCTTGATGCCGCCCTTGATGCCCGTCGCATTCATGAGCCGCACCACAAAAGTCTACGTAATGCTCCCATCCAAAGTCGAACGATGACGAGTTCCTCCTCTCTTTCACTTTGCCGCATGTTGACCTAATGAAGTTGCCGTATAATTGTTGCTCAGACGTTGCTCATTGAGGGGGAAAGGGTGCCGGGTGTTGTACGGAAATCAAATTGAAATTAACGTGTCCAGAGCGTGTGGGGGAGTTGAGCCGAGACGAGGCGAGACGAGTTTGAATTTCAGTTACTTCACTTCAGTTGGTAGCAATCGGATGCTGCCATTGCTGTTGCTGTTGCTGTTGCTGCGGCCTGTTGTTGTTAATTTGATTGGATTCTGATGATGGGGCGTAGCAATTGCAACGCCCACGCACACGTTCCAGCAATGGCAGCAGGTCGCTTCGGTCTATTACTTTAGTGTGCCTCTCGAACTTTGATTTTTGCCCGCTTTTGGCTCCCAAGGTTTGGGTCGCCATCTGCCCAGCAATAGCAACAGCAACAGCAACGGCAACAGCAACTTTCGTTGTAGTCGAAGTCGCAGCAGCAGTCCATCAACCCTTGTGCTGTGCCTGTTTTGATTGTGTAATGCAATCACGTCGTTGTTTTGCCCGATTTTTTCCATCTCTCTCTACTTTTTTTTTGTTTGGTCTTGCTGTTGTTGTTGGTCTCTCCCTAACATCGGCTAAGGTAAGTTAAGTAGAAGGGTCTCTGAATTTTAATTTTTCGACAGCATTTTGCGCTGAGCACGAACAATGTGCGTAATCATACGTGATGATGTGTCGTAGTCGTAGTCGTAGTAGTCGCTGTCGCAGTCGCAATCGCAGTGGAAGTCGTAGTTGTCGTCGAAGTTGTCCTCTCATCAGCGTCCCCACTCCTCAGTGGGTTGGGAGGTGAGAGAGAGAGGGAAAGAGCGAGAACGAGAGAGGCGTCGACCCATTGTTGTTGCCTGAATTGGAAGACATTGATGTGCTGTCATCGTTGTTGATGCTGTCGCAGTCATCGCAGCACTTCATAAAATTAATAAGTTGATAGACTTGCGCCGTTTCTTGCTTGATTGAACTGGGATTTTGGCCTAACAATCAGGGGCTAGTGCCGAGCCTAAGGAGTGGGCATGTCTGAGGTCATATTATGAGTGCACTCCATACACCTCAAATCGGTGGTTGATTATTGTATTATTCTTCAAATATATAATTTTAGTTCTCATTAGTAGTAATTAACATATTGTTTGTAAATTACATTGAAATTATTTCAACATTTTTTTCTTTATTAAATAGTTATCATAAACGTATTTCAATATCAATATTGATTTGTTGGCAAACATCATCTAGTGACATATGTTATGTATAGTAAAAGTTAAAAAAGAAGATTTGAAATTAGGAAAGCAAAAATCGTAATTTGTATATTTCAGTTTAAATTGGGAACTCATAATTATTATATATTTTTAAATATTAGAAAACAGTGAAAACTTTATTGCATAATTTCGTCAGATTAAATATTTATTTTGATAAGGTACTATTTGTAATTATAACATTTTAAAATACAAAATAAAATAAGTAAGAAAGCTACAGTCGAGTGTTCTCGACTGTGAGATACTCGCTACGCATTTTGAATAAGAATATATATACCAAAAATAGTATAGTATAGTATACCACTGTCTATATTTGGTATATTGATACAAAGCTACATACATTCAAAATATACCATCGATTACTAAACATAGCAAAGCACATACATACATACATCATAAACAGCTTTGTTAATAAGGAAACTAGCTGGTTATTTGGTTATGTAAAATTACCTCAAATTATTGTTTTCCGTATCACCAATATGTCGCTACCGTTGTCATAGTAGTTATGGTTTCTATATATTATATATTTCATACATATTTAACATTTAACACCTTCGTGATTGATCAATCGAGATTTTGTTGTTCTTTAAATTTTACAAGTAGAAATCAAGTTCCATTGTTATTTAATAATTCACAGAATTATTTTGATGACCTCATTTGACGTCACTAAGAAAGTGTCCTTCCAAGAGTGTGCTTTGTTTAATAGAGGTGTCCATTAATCATTAATAAATTACCAATGCTATTGACATTTTCTAAATATTACTATGCTAGTATTGCATGTTAGAAAAATGTTGGTAAACAGATAATGATTAACCGAAATTATTAATTGTGCTACGACAATGAAAATAATAGTATTATTTTTGATAAATATAGAGTATTGAATAGAATTTTTTCAGTCTCAATTATTTGACAATATAAATTAATTGGTATTTTTCACATTCATGGGTTCAGTTTTAATATTTTGGACATATTAAATGAAAAAACAGAAGCACAAGCTTGGCTTCACTGGACGCCCTTTTGGTAGTCGTTGTGGTTGCTGCTGCTCAATCGCTCAAGCGCCGCTGGGGTCTCAAAGGCGGCGCTGAGCTTCCTGCTGGAGGACACAGGCGCTCGCCAGGATGCTGCTGTCTGCCAGAAGCTGCCATCACGTTGACATGCCACGCATTTAAACGTCACCGGAAATGCCTTTTGTTCTTATGCGTTGCGAACGCAGCCTGCCAGTCTGCTAGACTGACGGACTGAGTGACTGAGAGACGGACTAACTGACAGAGTGAGCAACGAGCTGCGATCAACCCTCAGCGTGTCCAATACGCGGTTGGTGCAAAATGTAAAGTACTCGAACGAAATATGCCGAATTCGTCACGAGTTTTCAATATTAAAATTTCGATATCAATCAACATTTTCACATGCACTTTCTCCCCCGCTGTTGCTGTCGCTGTCGATGTCGGTGTCGGTGTCTGTCCACGCTGAATGATTGTGCAACACCTTACACATGACATTGGCATAATTTATGATGCTTCAACTCCCCCAATAACCTTTGTGTGTAAGTGCAAAAATCTTACACGAAGCCCTGGCAATGACATCGACAGAAAAAATAGCAGAAGAGAAATAAATAAATAAACGGAGTCATTCGTCATTCTTATTGTTGAACATGCGTTGCCTGTTCTCTCTTGTCTCTTGTCTTCGTGTCTACTACACACACACACACACACACACTAGTCCTTCGTCCTTCGTCCTGTCAGCTCGTTTCATCGGAATTGTTTGGCTACCTTACCAAACAGTCTCCTGCAACCAGCAGTCAGTGTCTATTGCTAAAAGTCAAACTCTGTTTGTTATTATTACGAGTATTTGTGCATTGTTTGCTACTTTTTATTGTTTCCTCTGCTCCTTTCGACTCCCTTTTCTATAACATTTTATTGAAAATTTCTAATGAATTGGCACCGTAATCGTTCATTCATAAAGATTCCTACGGCTTTGGCTGTCACACACTTGAGTTTGAGTTTTGCCCTGTTTCAGTTTACCTTTTTTTCTGGTAAATGTTCATATTTTATTTTTTCTGGGGTTTTCTTAATGGGTTCGCACAGTTGACTTCATACTCGGCCCTTGGTCATGAAATGTGACAGTATTTTCACTTTTATTTATTTATTTTTTAAATCTATATTCCATGCTCACTCAACTTAAAGTAAACAAACACTTTTAAAAGCCGCAAAATGTTCGAGAAGAGTGTGTGGAAAAGTTAAATGTCATTGTATGAGTTTCAGTTTGAGTGCTGTGTCCTAATATTTATTTGCTTTTCCCTGTCATAAGCTCTGTAACTTTGGTCGCAGCCCCACAGGAAAAATGGAAAGCCAACACTCGCAGCATTTTCCTCGCCATATGCCGTCGATCCACATGTAAACCAAAAACTTTGCTAAATGCTGACAGAAAGTTGCTCCTACAACAACGATAAAAAATTGCCTAAAAACACACACAAAAAGAGAACACAACAAATATGCAATGAAAAAGTTCGCATTTGCACCCGCAAACAAAACGCAGAGAAAAACATAAATAACAACTGAAATAAGCGACTTGGTGTTTGGCAAGTGGAAAACATTTGCATGCCTATTAGGAGAGAGAGGTGGAGTGGAGGAAACTCCGAAGTCGGATTGGAGTTTCCTCTATGCTATTATTGGCTTGCCCCATTAGACGCGAAAATTGTTGGGAAAACAAGCGCAAACACCTGCAAATTGTTTGGTAAAATTATCTCGAAATCGATGAATAAGCGTTGAAGCTCCCATTGATTAGTTGTCTATAATTTTTCCGTTCAATGAATCGCAAAGAATCGAAGCGTCTTGAGAGAGTCGCAAAGGAGCTGAAATAATCAAAGTGACGAAGCGAAATAATGGCATTTGAATCTCAAATGGTAAAGTTTGCTTTACTTTCCGTTGAATTTTTTAGGTAATGATATGAAATATGTACTATATACAAATATTTTATTCCAATTTCAATTATAGATTTAAATTTAACAGAACAATAATATAAACTAAGTTACAAAACTTAGATATAAAAAAACAATTTAAAATTAAATGCTGGTTCATTTTAGAAATTTATATATAACAATTAAATTTTAGAATTTGTTTAAAATTTAATACTATAGCCAGTTATCGGTATTACAAAATTCACATTATAAAATAAGTTTTTCAAATTATACAGTGGCTTACTTTATAAATATGATTCTCAATACACGATTTTATACGTTTTGTATTGTATTGTATTACTATATTGTAGTGCAATTTAAATCAAAATTAAAACATATTTTAAGGATTTTATTTTGTGATAATCTTCATTCATTTAAACATTTTTTTTATATCTTAGACTGATGTGAAATTATGCCCATTTTATTTGAAGCCAATGATATTTTCAATTTTAAGTGTAGCAGGTTAAGATAGTTTATTTAATACTAGCTCATCTTAAAAATTAAATGAATTGTTCAATGCATATTTAGTTAACCAAAATAAGTTTTTTAAGTATAACTTGGGAATATTATTGTTGCCTTTAAGGATGGTGATTGTTTTTTGCAGCTGATTTTGTGAAGATTCTTTGCAGTCTATGTTATAACCTGAATTCACATAGTCTGCTCCTTGATGTTGAGAAGAGTAGTCGGACCACTTGAGGGCGACTGACTGTCTACCCCGAGTAACTGAGCCGGGTTACGCTCTGCCGCGCTGCAGGATGAAACGTGGAGCGTGGAGCAGTGTCGAGTGCTCGACAGGAGCCTGACTGTTGAGTGGATGAGTTAGAGATGGGCTTGGCTTGGCTCGATTTGCGCTTGGCTGCATTGCCTGATACTTTGTTTAAGTTTTTGCGCGCGTATCAAACCAACCCCAACAGCCAACAGGAGCAACGCCCATGCACTCCACATCACTCCACTCCACGACATCCCCCGACGTCTTCTTGTCCTCCCGTCTGTGCAGACAGACAGCGGATTGCTTCCAATTCGTCGCGCAGTCGGCGGTGCAAAGTATTTGCCAACGGCATCATGAGTGCTAGGGATTAGTGCCCACTCACAGCCAGGGTTTGGGTTGGGCTCTGGGTTCTGGCTTTGGCGTTGAGCTCACGGCTCTTGGCTCTCGGCTCTCGGCCCTCGGCTTTCCACTTTGAGCTCGCAAACGGAAGGAATTTTTGCACAACCTTGGGCTGTTTCGCCTTACCGCCTGCTGCAGCTGATCCCTTGCCACGGTTTAAAGTACCGCTAAAATGGAGACGAAAAAATTAGTTAATACCGGAAGTCATCGCACTGTTTTATGCATCCGCCTCAAGTCTGAGCCTGCGCACTCGACTGGAAATTTTATGAAACTGTTGCTGTTGCTGTGCCCAGGCATAGAGAGATAGAGAAAGTATGTGCGGTTGGTTGGCCAACTCATAATTTATAATTTATTGGCTCGCCTCGATTTATGTGCGTTTTATGGCCGCTAATTAGCTGTGGGCCAACCAAACAGATAGAGAAAAGTGTGAAGCTCGTTCCAATATTAGTTGTTCTGTCGTTGACAGTGAAAAACGAGAATCTTACACAAAAAGCAAACGGCACATATTAAAGTTACTTTACTTTGATTTTGATTTACATGTCTACTTAAAGTATCAGTTTATAACAAGTTTTTTAGTGATACAAATAAACAAAATACATGTTACATTATCTAGATATTTCAAACTTAAAATTAAGTCTTATCAAATGAAAATTAAAAGTTAAAGTATGCCAAAATTTTCTAATGTTGCAAGCCCAAAACATATGTTAATTTGAATAAGGCAAATATCTAGTCATGTTAAATTAATAAAATTTGAAAGTTTACTTAAAATTAGTTACAAATTCTACAAATTAATCTAATTAAATATGAAGCACAAATTTAGCTACTTAATTGGTTTACCCTATATCCGAAGGGTAGAAGGGTATTATAACTTTTGACGGCAGGAAACGTGAAAGAAGACATGTCCGACCCTTTAAAGAATATATGGAATATTGTTGATCAGCCTCGACAACTAAGACGAGATAGAGGTATAATTTTTTTCGACAGCATTTCTTATTTTTGCATGAAAATCAAGTTTTTTTTTTTGATTTTTGCTACGCCCAGACTCGCGATTTTTTAAACATACAGTAATGATTATAGTTTACATGATTTCTGATTTGATTACGATCAGATGAAAATTGTAGGAATTATAAAAGAAATAAATTTGGGGTCTCAGTTGCTTATGTCAACAATCGGAAATTGCCTTACTTTATATATATATATATCATATACAGCCTTTGGTATATTTAAGTATTTTAGTACATATATTAATTTTTGAATATTTTAAGTATTATAACACACTGTTTATTTCATAGTCAAACACACTCTACTGTAGCTTGTAAAATTTTGCTATTATTCCTATAAAATGTTCAAAATATAAGTTGAAGTTATAAGTATAAGTAATTTGAGTTAATCGGAAATTCAATTAAATTAAATCAGCAGCTAAGAAAATTATTTTGTAAGAAATGTATAGCAGAAATGAATAAAAGTTTAGACGCTCAACATTTAAATACAGCAACAAATACAAGAAGGAGCCCATCAAGACAACATCTTAAAATTAATGCTCTTGGTTTGGAGGCATGGTCAAGATGATTTTTGGAGAAAATTGAGTGGGGAATGGGTCGCAGACGCTTGCCAGCACTTTTCAATTTTCATTAAAATAACAGAGCCGACGCACAGGGTGGCCATTATTTTGAAAGCTGCCCTCTCCCCCTTGCCGTCTTGCCACGCTCTGTGTGTGACCATGCTCCTAAAGAGAATCCACCTCCCTATCAGTGGCAAACCTTCGAGTTGAACATTTTTTGGGGGCGCCCTCGTCTGAGTCGACGTGATTGCAATGCGCTGGTAAATGTCTGTGCTAGCCACACTCCTCCCTTCCCTCCCGTTCCCATTCCCGTACCCAGTCCCATTTCCCATTCCTCCGCAGCCGCCATCCCATGGAAGCACTTTGGTTCGTTGGTTCGTTTCGTGCGACGGTTCGTTCCATTCGTTAGTTCAACGCACACTCGGGAGTATGATGAAATTAAATTGGGGAAACTTTGCCAGTCGCTGCTTCTGCGATGATGACGACGACCATGATGGTGATGATGATGATGATGATGATGATGGTGATGATGGCTGCCATCAACAACGTCATCCACAAACATCAGCAGCCAACGGTCGGTTGTACGGTTGGTCGACTGCTTGTTGGGTCCTTCTGCTGGCTTAAATCCAATCCCCGTCCCGCTGAGCCAGCTCCAAACCCGCCCCGCTCCGCCTTTACCGTTCCAGCTCTTGCCCGGTTTGGGATTTCAATTTTTTATATTTCCATCACTTTTTTTTTGCCGTTCTGTTCCTTTTTCGTATAACATTTTCGCTGCAAACGAAAGCGAATGTAAATTTTTCAACGTTGCCTTTTGGTTTAAAAATTTAAACTTGTCGTTTGTTTGTGCTGGGGAACTTGGTGGAAGTGGAGTGTGGATTGCAGATTCGTTGGCATCGCTTTGGGTTGGTTGTTTTAAGCTTTTACCTGGGTGCCACTCCTTCCACTCTCTCTCTCTTCGCTTCCCCTCCTCTATCCACAGGAGCCAGTGTTGTTCTTGTTCGAAAATTTAATCAGTTGCCAAAGTTTTGCAATTTTAATTAAATTCTCCAAATTGGTTTTGACTGCTCTGCGCTAAAGTTTTTCTTTGCCAGCCTCTGATTGTGTGTGAAAGTATATGTATATACTGCGTGTGTATAGGTTTGTGGGTGTGGGTGTATTTTCCATGTCATTGTTGTCGAAGTCGATGTGCCCCAGCGTCGCCATGTTCTTCGCATTTTCCATCTTACTGTGTCTCTTTTCCAGCACTCGGCAGCTGCTGGCTCGCTTCTGGTTTCGAGGTTATCCAAATTGGCAACTTTGTAGGTAGACGCGCAAAGTTTTTAATTGTTTAAGAAATGCAGCGCAACTTGCCAAGAGCTACACTGAAAGAATATACCTATAAAAAAAATTTATAAAATATATGCCATAAATTGCAAGTTATATTATACAAACAGTGAAATGAAAATTTAATTTATAATTCTATTCTTTACAATGAAACTAATAATAATTTTACAATCAATAGTGCTATGCTTAACTTTTTAATATATTTTCAAAAATTTTATGTTTTTATTTGTATAGTTTTACATAAAATACTAAGCATAATCCATTCAATTGAGTGTCAATACAATTTAATTGTTTATCTTCCAAACAGCAATATATATTGTATGAAAATTAATACAACTGAAACATTTTAGTATTTTAAAATTTATTTAAAAAAAATTGTAGAATTTTTTGCAGTGTGTGTTAATGCAGCATAATAAAATGAGGAGCAAAATAAATGATATAAAAACTTTTGCTCATTTGGCGTCGCCATTTTCCCCGATAAATTCACATAAACTATGGTTTGTTGGCCCTTGAATATACCTCGCTTTGGGTATCTACCAACTAAGCCGTAATCTGATAATCACAAAATATTTCTAGAATGTCTACAATAAATAAGTGAGATGAAAATATTCTACATAAAGACTACTTACTATCAATCGACAAATGAGAAAGGCTAAGTATTATAAAAAAGGAATACAACAAGTAATGACATTTTAATACAATATTTAAATAAATGAATTACGTTTAAAATAAGCATTAAATCTAATACATATTTGTCTCTGATTTACGAAGTATAAACATAAAGAAATCCAAATATTTATGGCAGTTTCATAATACCCCTTTTAAATGATTTCATTGGCTCGCTATTTGGAAAAGGTTTTAAATGCTTCCCATCTACTCCTACAACAGAGTATTCTTCGACTGACCCAAGCGGCGTCATCGCTGGCGACGAAGAAAACATTAACACAAAAACGCCATTTAGCGCACAGGAAGCCGCTTTAAAAGCGGACCAAAAGCGAGAACGGCAGACAGCGAGGGGGAGAAGGGAGTCCTGGCGTCATGGCCATGGCGACATTGCGAGCCAGATTTGTAGGTGGTGGGGAATGCAGAAGGACGGGTCGGGTTGAGTTGGGTTCTTCTGGATAGTGCCGACGCAATTGCATTTAATTGCAAAATCGGGGAAACTGTCTGACAAATTACGCGAGTAGCAAAAACTTTTTGGCAAATGGCCATGGCCAAATGGGCGCAGGACGATTGAGTAAAGGACCAACGAGATAATCAGCCAACTGTTTTGAAATCTTTTTCTCCTTTTAACCGTGTGGCGCTTGAGTTAACAAATCAGATGCAAATCTTATAGTGATCGCTTCACTGTTGCACTGCACTCGAAATCTGTTCGATTCTTTAACTAACCGAGTAACTGGACCCACAACACCCTGAAGGGTGAGTTGTCGAACAGGAAGCGCGAAGATTAGATGATTGCATCAATATGCTAGCTGTCAGTAGCTAGTAGTAGAGTTGAAGTCGTTGCCACCCCCAAAAAGAGCCAGGACAACGATGCGCTATCTCATCGCTCATGCGAATCCGAAATTAAATTATCTGTCGACTGCCGACTGGCAGAGCTAGCGGAGGCGGAGGCGGAGGTTTGGCCAACCCTTGTTTCAAAGTCGACATCCTCCTCCTCGACATCCAGCTTTTATTCCAATCAGATTGTTTCCGTGGTTGTCTGTGTGGCCCTCAAAATAGGCTTTTTACTTTGTCGCACTGCCAACTGGCTTGTGGATTGAATTCGAATTAATTCCTTTGACCCGCCTCGCCCCGCTAACCCCGCTCAACCGAAGCCAACCTCATCATCCTCATCATCATCTCCCACACGTTTTCGTTCCTGATCCTTGCCCAACTCCAATTCCAACTTCGTCTCCATCTCTAGCTTCAGCTTTAGTCTATGGCGCGTGTGCGTGCGCCTGATTAACATATGTCAACAGTATTATATAAAGTGGTATTTTGGTTCTGGGTATTCTGGGCATTTGGGATTGGGATTTCGATTCCGATTGCGATTGCGTTTGGACCTGACGATGCTGAACAGGCCTGTCACATTTCCTCAACAACAAATTCAATTACGTACGCATTTGCTTATTTTTGTAAGAAATTAACTTGTAGTTTTTTTTTACGTCTTCATCCCTTCCTTTAATTGTGAGTGTATTCCGAAAGGGGCAAGTATATTATAGAGAATTTGAAGCAGGTGGATTTATGGTGAGAATTTGACTAGGAATTCTAATTTAATGAACTTGCCAAGATTTAAGATTTTGCAAATAATTATTATGTTTTTTAAAGTACATTAAAACACTTTTTAGGAATTAAACAAATGAAAATAAATGGTAACGTATATAAAAATAATAATTTGACTATTTTGCTACTTTAAATTTTATAAGTATTCACAAAACCCTCAACAATTTTATAGAATAATGCATACTGAAATTCGATTTATTTTCATAAAATTTAGCAAGTTCCTTTTTGATTAGGCTAGTGTATAAATACATTTTAATACATAAATATTTTGATATATTATTACTAAAATAACAAATAAAGAAAAATATGGCGTTTATTATTAAAATCTATTAGTGATGGTTATGTTACAAATATTTATAAAAAGTCTTCGTAAGAATTACGAAATGCATAAAACAAATTATCAAATAATTACATCTTTATAATTATTTGATAAATATGCATTATTTATTGACCAATACATAAAGTCATAAGCTCAAATGTGATTACTAATTTTAACCAAGATTACAGTGTTTAAATAAGATTTTGATTAATAATTAGTTATATTTCGAAAGTGTTTTACAAAAATGTGAAAAGATAATGCAAATTATATTTATTAATTCACAAACATATAAAGCAATGAATAAAAATGTGATTACAAATTTTACCCAAACAAATGGCAGACTTCATATTAAAGCGCTCTTTATCGACTGGGCATCGATGTGTGTGCAGTCCATAAAAGAGAAATTTCACTTGAAATTGCGCCCCCTTTTTCGAGTGTTGTGTGTTGGTCAACCACCAATAAGCTCCACAGCAACAGCAACAGCCACCGCCGAATGCAAATGAACAGCCATTGCCCATTACAGCCCACACTCAGATACTCAGACTGGGAGAGAACTTGAATGAGATTCAGATTCATCAAAAAAGAGAGAGAAAAAAAATGGCAGAGCAATAACTCGTCTAGACCAACCCAATGTGAAACTGGCCAACGGCGATGCCAGGCATCGACTGCAATAAATCAGCGACTCCAATAATTGAGTGGCGCGAGGACTGGCCAAAGGGTTGTCGGTGGCGTGGGGGCGGGAGTTGGGTGAGTAGGGGGGGTGGGAAGGCTAATAAGTGTAGCAATAAAGTAGGAGAGAGCGACGTCTGCCCGGTGGTACTCAGGGACAACCGCAGTGGAACTCAACTCAGTCTGGTCAGACACTCGAGGTTGGCTGAGTTCAATGAGTTGCTTTTCAGTTCTCAGTTTTATTTTTGTTGTTGTTTCTCTTTTTTATGTTGTGGGTTGTGTGTGTGTGTGCTCCCTTTTAATTAGGCGCGTAATTTATGAAATATTTCCACGTGATGTTCAAGTGGCTGCCAAAAGGCTGCAGCAGCTGAAATCCTCCAAAATAGAATAGAATTTTGCCAGCTCTTCGACTCGAGTGGTCGTAGTGGCAATCGGCATTTTTGGTATTTTCGCCATATACCGCACAACGATATTTCACCCACTTTTTTTATTATTGTTTTTTTTTTTTTTTAAACAGCGGTCGTCTCTTGGAAAACAATGGCGAGCGGTGCGCCGCTCAGCCTCAAGTGCCATAGAGACCTGTTCCTCTGCTTCCTAGCGTCTGCGTTTCCCTCTCCGTTTCCCCCCTTTGGCAGTGTCTATTTCTCTTGCTTCTCTCGATGCCCCGTGTGCACTCGAGTGGCAGGCGAAGGGTTCATCATCATCGTCATCATCGTCGAGGTATTTTCTTGTCGAGGAGTTTTGTCTTTGCCACTGCTGCGCCTCTCTGCCTAATACTTCTATCCTGCACTTGCCAGCCAGTCATCCAACCAGCCGCACTTGAAATATTTGTGGTTGTTGTTTGATTGAAGCAGTTCAAGCCGTTTGCAACGGAAGTGTGTTTGATTAAACGCAGAAGGACAACAGAATTACTGCAAAGGACGAACCTTGCTTGGGCCCTTTACATTCTGCTTTAAAGCGCAGGGCAGGTAAGTCCGTGGAGCGTTTACCTTCTACCCGGCATATTCATAAAGGGGCAGCAAGTGTACCGAAAACAACAGAGAAGGGCAGCCGAAGAGAAGCGAGCGAAATTCCCTCATCCAATCTCGAATACATCATTCCAAAAGGCAAATGGGCAAACAAGCACAGTCTCCCTAAAACGATTTTCATCATACGAGTATTCCATTCATTTTCAAATTCGACTATACTAAGTATAAAAAGAATAAATAAATTTTGTTTATAAATAAAAATTATATATTCAATTTGATAATTTATATTCTATAGTATTAAGGTACAGATTTCATAGAATAGTATTTTGTTATTTTCAGATTTTAGTTTCATAAAAATATAGCTCAAAATATTTTTATTTAATTTATCACTACTACTAAATTTCATAATTTATAAATTTCTTTGAATATGTGAATTTTAGGAATTCCATATTTTATTCAGAATGCTTAAGACTACATTTTTACATTTTCATAAGTTGTTTCAGTTATAGTTCAATTAATGTGTGTATTTATATTGATTTACATTCTGCATTAGTTCAAGTATTATTGAAAAATTTAACTTTATATTTTTTACCTTTTGTGGTTAACATTTCTTCAGGAAGTTAGTAATTGTTATAATTGTTATTGTTATAATTAGATGAACAAAATTACTTTAAAAAATTTTATCCTTTCTATTTTTTAATTTATTATTCTTGTTTTAAACAAATTTTAATTTCTTTTGGTTTATAATTGCATAATTGCAATTATTTAATGCTGAGTGTGATGCCAATGTGCGACGGTCTTGGAGTAACATCATTAATATTGGTCGCCTTTAATAGCATATCGATTTGTTGTTTATGGCCAGCTGGTTACTGCTATGTTTCTTATATTTGTTGTCGTTGTGGTTGCTTTTGTTGTATTTTGGCAAGCTGGTCAAAAGCTGATGAAAAGGCGGAGCCATTTGCCAGGTCCCTTCAATCTAGATGCTCGTCCACCTCGCTCGACTGTTGCTAAAGCTCTTTCGCTCTCAGACTATCTCCGCTTGTCCTTTTCTCTGTCTGTCTCTCTCACTCTGGCTCTCTCTTTCTGCTTCTCTTTTGGTCTGTGGGTGTAGTGTGACATTGTTGCCACTTAATCCGTTTATCTAACTTCGTACACCGTTGGACTCGATGCCAAAAACTTGCAGCGCGCGTGGTTTAAAAGCCCCGATTTTTTACAGCTCTCCACATAACGGACGACGACCGACGACGACTCCGGCACTCGAAATTTGAAATGCTTTCGACCGTACAAGCTGCCCAAGCTGCAGATCCAAGCACTGTGCCCTCATTTTTCCCATACCTGCTGCTGTTGCTGCTGCCTTTAGTTATCGTCATCGTCATCGTCAGAGCCTCATCGTCATCCCACTCACCGACATCCATTAGCAATCGCAGTCATACAGACTTCCGCATCATACTTTGAACTTCCGCATATTTTATGAGTATGTGTGTGTGTGTGTCTGCTGTGTGTGTGTGTGTGCGTAAGCGGGTGGATGTCGCAGTCTGTACACAAAATGGCGGACGCACACAACATTCGTCCCCAAGTCCACGTTGGCCATGCGCGCTATTCGATACACTCCACATACCCCCAATGCTCGCCCCCCCAAACATCAGCATCATCAACCTCACAGAATTCCCTTCGATTCCATCCGAAACTTTGACGTCGTCTGTTTTGCCTGTCGCCTGGGAGTTTTCCTTCTTGAAGTTGTTGTCGCCTCAGTTCGATTTGGTGTAATTCCTATTTGGTGTTGTTACTGTTTCTGCTTGCTTCGCTTGCCACTTGGTCATGTAACAGCTTTGAACTTTTTTTTTCTTATTTGTTGGTCCAGTGTTTCTCCAATGGGCGCGTTTATGGCTTTCCACAAATTGTTTTTTTTCTCTCCTCTTTATTTTCCTGTGTACATTGGCTGGTTGTCGTTGTTCCTGCTTTTTCCTGTTATTGTGTTCTTTTTCTTTCATTTCTTTTTTTTGTGAATTGAAAAATTATAAGTACCAGCAGGGGCAGATCAATGG
Organism: Drosophila kohkoa; assembly: GCA_019972355.1. Classification (NCBI taxonomy): domain Eukaryota; kingdom Metazoa; phylum Arthropoda; class Insecta; order Diptera; family Drosophilidae; genus Drosophila; species Drosophila kohkoa. The sequence continues at coordinate 1,745,187 of BJEL01000003.1, read as the reverse complement.
GACTGAGCTCTCAGTATTGTTATTTGCACTCGTAATACGATTATGTTTGATTGAGTTTCTCTATGTACTTGTCCTGGACATGTCCATTTCTAAATTTCCATAAGCAATTTTACAGTTATTACTTTCGATTTAGTAATTGAAGTTATTGTTACAAAATTAAATGTGTAAAATTATTACATTTTAGAATTAAATTAAAACCGTCGCATACACCATGACAATATTTATTTGGTTTATATTTTAAGTAGTTGATGGATCATCTGAGTGATTTGTATCATATTGAAAAATCCTCAAATTGAAAGGATTTTTTTTTTAAGACTTTAATTTGAACTTTAGTGATGACCACTTAATATTAAATGTATCTATTAGAAGCATCTAGCAACTAACATCTTAATCTGAATACTTTTATTACTTTAAGTACATTTTTATATTTATAAATTGTATATTCGAAATCAATTTTAAGTAAATTGTTTTATTAATGTTCATTTACAATGAATTTCAATTACAACCAATGAAAACGTAATACTCAAGATTTAAAATAAGCATGAACTTCGCTTTTAATCATAAATGCAGCAAATCAATTGTATTTCCACAATTTAGATCTTTACGCATTTACAAGGGCGGACCGATAATTAAATAAAAAATAATTAAAATACTACAATGGGACCTATTAAACTTCTGAACATATGTATATGCATATGAATTGCAGTCACCATCAAAATTATAGAATGATTTTGAAACCAATAACTTCCCCTCACAATAGCCGGGCAAACCGAATGCTAATTTCTAGAAAGTAGCAAAACCTCAAGCTAATTACTAGTTGACTAACTTATGCTATTATTTTAACCTTAAGAAGTTCAAAATATTCACTGACCAACTCCCTTATCGACCTAAAAGCTCTCACTTCAGAACTCCAGAAAGAAAGTTAAACGACAATTTGAAAGAACATTGCAAACAAATGTGCGGCACTTGGCCTTCGCCTAAAAGACCTCCGACAAAATATGACAAATTCGGCTAAACAAAACAGGAAGCAGCTCCAAACAGACTCAGTCGAACAAAACTGCAAAATGCGTGCAAATAAAAGGTACATAGAATATATATGTAAGTACGAATAGAAGTAAATATATTTTATCTAGAGGCCCCCATCGAGTTTCCTGAACAGCATGGCACGACACGGCACGAGAGCTCAAATGCAAATCCTGTGAATCCTGCAAAAGGAGCAAACTTTTTAAAGTTATCCTCCTTGGTTCTGGGCTGGGGGGCCCAGAGTCAAGGCAACTTTTGCTACCTTTGCCATAAATCATGGCCGCCAAGACTTTGCTTGTAGGCTTGTTGTATTCTTGGTTTTCTCGTTCTGGCTTTCGTATTTGGTTTTTATTTTCATATTGTGTTCGTTCGTTTTGCTTTTTTCGGTTTCTCGTACTTGGTCTTTGTTTTGCGAAGACAGCATTTCCTGAATTTACCTTCTTCCTATTTGTCTCTGTGTGTGTTGGGTGTGTGCATCTCGCTCTCTCGAGAAGCGTCGCAAAAACATAAATCCAAACGCCAAGACAAATTTCGCAGATCCGCCGTTGGCTCGATTTTTTTCTTCTTTTGCATTTTGCGGGGGAAACTTTCGTTTGCAAGTTTTCTGCCTTTGCTGTTTTTCGTCTTATGATTTATGCCCGACACGCCATTGGGTGAGTAAGAGGGTGCTCCTGCTTCGTCTTCGAGCATGTCCTGTCGAGCATCTCTGGGTGGTTTCGCTCCTGTGGCCGCCTTGCAAAACTTTTCGTTGCGCGCAAAAATTATGCGGCCCGGCAACTGCGAGTATTAAGTAGCTGCTGTTGCTGCTGTCTTTTGCTATCTGCTAAATCTGCATCTGTATCTGCGAGTCTCGCTCTCGCTGTAATGCCACCCGTTGTTCTAAGCCATTTGCGTGGATTGCCAGCAATTTGCTGTCGAGATTTCCAAGATGTGTCCACGTTTTCTCAGGGTTGCCAAATGGAGGGAGAGAGAGACAGAGAGAGACAGTGTGGGGGGAGTAGAAGCAGAGCAACAAGCCCACACTCTCTTCACATCGTGTGTCTGTTTCAAAATTATGTTTGTGCAAAAGATTTTGCGCGTGTGTGTGTGTGTGTGTGTGTGTGTGTGTGTGTGTGTGTGTCTGTGCGTGTGTTGCTTGGGTGGGTGGATATATTTAATGGTCCTGTCAGCCAGCCAGCCAGCCAGCTTCTGCCTAATTTTTAGTACGCGTGTAAGATTCACGTCTTTGGCCAGCGGATGCGCAAATGTTCCTTGGGTTTTTGCCTCTCCAGATTTCATCCGCCCTGCATGGGGTCGGCAAATTGCGTTTAAATTAATTGCAAATGGCGCATGATTAAGAGGAAGTAATACAAGGCTAATTGTTTATGATTTAATGATTTTCTACCAAGCTTCCTCTGCTTTATAACATTAGCCATAAAGCGCAGTGGCATTGAAAATAATTTATATTGAAATTTATACCATTCCAAACCAACACAGAACTTCATTTCATATTCAATTTAGTTAAGTTTTAGTTTTTATAGTAAGGAGTGTATTTTTACACTCGCTTTCCATAGGGTAGAAGCTTGTACCTACAGCAAATCTATGTAACAGGCAGAAGGAGTCATCTTCGATATACTATATCTTGATCAGCGTGATATAGTCTATCTGTCCGTCCGTGCGCATGAACACCTAAGTATCAGAAACTATAAGAAATAGAACTATAATTTGTTGTAGATATATCGATATACCAAGTATAGGATTATATTTTATTTCAGTATTTTTCAGAACATTAATTTGTTGTGTTTTAGGAATAATAGCGTACTGTTTTTTTTATTGAAAATGGGTAGGGGGTATCTCACACTGGATTTTATTGAAATTATAATTATTATTGAAATTTAGTTTTCCTTATAAAGAGTACAGGTCATGCCCAAGTGTATTTAAAAAATAATTGTAATGAACCCATAATATATTTTTGAAAAGTAAAAGAATTTCCAAAAGATCCATTAATAAACCAATTTTTACTAATATCAAATGTAAGAATGTTTACACATTCATATATCACATTGAAGGAAACTTTATATAATCTGAAAATTTATGAAAACCCTAAAATTGTTCTGCAAATAAAATATAAAAAATTGCAGAGATTCATAAAGAAAAACATCTAAATACAGACGGCCGTTAAGTCCTTGTGCAATGGAAATATACAAGGATATCCTTTGGAAGGAAAAGTAACTGCGATTTATACAGTTGAGATCTGCAAACCCTTTTTTGATGGATGAAATGGATCTGACCGGCCAGTGGTGTAATGTTGAGAAGAATCTCTTGGGCAACTCTCAGCTCGGGGTATTGACAAATGTAACCCTACTTAAAATAATTACTTCGCCTTAATTACGCTGTCAGTTGGTGTCTACTTAAAGAAATATTATCCCGGCACCGCACGGCATGGCATAGACATACAAATATTGTGCTTATGACGTCGCGTCGTCATGTTATAAGTGCATTTATGAAAGGGTGAAAGCAGCTTCGACTGTTCCACTGTTTGACCGATGGAGGGGGATTTCAAGAGCTATTCCCTACAAGAGTGCTGTGCATATGTCAATTAAGCCATAATTCTGTTGCCATCGTGCTGAGCTCGACAACGACGACGACTGTCAATCAAGTCTTTCACCAAATTCTCAGCCTCGCTGCCTTACTGACTTTACATTTAAAGAACAAGTCGAGCTAGACATGTCAAGCTGGCTTTAAGACAGCTAACGACAAACAACAATATCAAGTTGTCAATTGTCTCGAGGGAAGCAGGCAACAACCCCCGGGGCATGCATAGCAGAGAGAACTGCAAGGGGAGCCTAACAATTATCAGCTATAATTATGCAATATTTTCTTCGTATTTGTTTTTTTTTACCCCCAGTTGCTGCTCAACGACGAACGGCGGCGACAATGCGCATGAAAATTTTCATTTGCCAATTGCCTAATTTTCCCTATTTTCCCACACGCTAATGCTGGCGTCTGATTGATTGGAAAACTCTTTTGCATCTCAGCATCGTTTTAATTAGGCGCCGCATCACATCGCATCAGCATCGCATCTCCCGGCGAGACGAGACGAGACGAAACGAGACGAGCTTGTTGCCATTAATTGGCTGGGTTGGCTGCTTTAAATCCTTGCCCCATTCGAACGCCACTCGACTGGAGTCGACGGTTGCGCTTTTTGTCCCAACGAGAATTTTCCTCCACACTGCCTCCTCTCTCTCCCTCTACTTTTGCCGCCAATTTGCATGTTGCCCCCTCAATTGCTGTTGCCTCGCAGCACTAGAGCACAGAAAGCTGCTGTAGGAGCTGCAGCTTCTCTACTCAATGGCGTGTTAAGTCAGTCAATAGGCGCCGCCGCCAATCAGTGCTTCAAGTTGCCGCCACGACAGAGTCGCTTCCCTCCCCTCCCCCTTTGCTGTTTTTCTCCTCCATTCTTCGACTCTCCTCAGCTGGCAATGTTCTTAATAGAAAAGCGCTTTTTCAATTATGTTAGCCAACTCCTTTTTGGAGCAGCTCCTACTGCTGCTTCTACTGCTGACGCTGATGCTGATGCTGCTGGCTGGTTGCCATGTTGTGTACCTTTTAATTTACTATTTTTGCTTCCTTTTCTGGTATACCCTGCATTGCAGAGAGAGTGAAAGTCGGGTAGGATCGGTCTCTAAATAAAAGGATTATAAAATCATAAGTTTGTAGTTCTACTCTCAATGATTTGCAATTTACTTTTACAACGTTTTCTAGAAAACCATATTTAATAAATTGTTAGAGTATCTTTACGTCGATCAACTTTGCCACCTGCTGACTTGTTTCTTTTTCTTTTCTTTTTTATTCTAGGTCCCCGACCAGTTGTAGTTCGCCCATCAGCGGCAGCAGGACGTTGGCTGCCGAGCATCCTGCTGTTAGTATCCAATTAAAATCGAAAATTAAATGTCAGGAAGGAGCCTGGCAGCAGGCCCCGTAGACTCCAAGCAGCCCCGGTGGGTCTCTCTGGCAGCCAACAAGTGAAAAGGGCAAACTGAATACCTAACCAATGGCGTGGATCCGCATACCAAAAACTGCCACTGGAAATTGGTCTGCTGTTTGTGGGTTGACGCTAAGACGCTTACTTATTGGATTCTTTTTTTTTCTGACCGGCCTGCGGCTGAAAAAAAAACCTAATTGCCTTGACCGTAAGCAAACAGTTTTCTGCGAGAGAAAATCGGACTCAAAAATGCATGAGGAACCATGTACTCGTCGTACAACAAATAGACAAACATAATCAAAACTGCGGCTATGTGTGGCAAGAAGGCTGAGGCTGAGGCTGAGGCTGAGCACTTGAAAGTCACGCCCAATTTGAGCGTGCGCCCAGTGCAAATATGTTTACCCACTGTGCGGTTGCCACCGCCTCCTGCAGTCGCCCGCCCCTTTCAAGCGATATAGCTGTGAAAAAATCCGTATACATTTTACTCTGAATAATTGATGCGAGCCCAATGTAATCATCAGTACACGAGTGTGTAAGGATGTGAGTCAGGTTGTCGTTGTGCAAACTTCGCCATTATTGTCCCTGAGGCTCTTAATAAATGTATGTTTGTATATTTTTGTGTGAGTGTGTGTGTGTGTGTGCTGTGCTTGATATGCACCCATACTCATGTGGACATTATGAACGCGAATTGCGACAAAAACTCGTGTCATGAGCCAGCACCTAGAGATGACAGCGTGAGCCATGAATTTATAGGCGGAATATATATTTTAATATATTCATTAGATGCTCTTAAATTATAAGTCCATTGCTCTCAATATACTTCATATAATGAAAAATATATATTTAAAATCAATTCTATTATTCCAAATGTCTTATAAATAATATCCTAAAAAAGGAATTAAAAATAATATAAAAAATGCCCTATTAAGTTCTTCATTTTATTTACTTGCACTTTCAAATAAACGCTTAAATAAGTTGTGTATGTCCAACAACGGACATCCTATTTCAGAGAATTTTAGTTCGGAAGCATTTTACATATAAGGTTTCTAAATGCAATTTTAAATCTTTAATATTATAGAATAATTTGGTAAAAAGTATATTAGCGAGCTTGTTTAAAGATAACTTTTTATTTAATTTTACTTTCTGTTTGATGTATTTATATAATGTTATGTTATCTTAAATATACTTTACTCATTTGCAGGCCAAAACATTAGTTAGAATTGATTTATTGTTCCATAAGATACATATGTATATTCGACAAGCTGTTAATTCACTTTAACTAAACATTATTCATTACTGTCTTTAAAGACAATCACAATATATTTAATGAAAATAGTTCTAAGTTTTCCTAAATTTAATTTTATTCATCTCTAGCAGCTATCGTTATTTAGTTGTCATCATCAGGTATTGGAATATTTTTCCTCTGCATTTTAAATGACCTTGTATTATTATGTTTTCCGGCTCATGGGACGGTTAAATCAACAAACTTAGAGTTTATTATAAGCATGTGGATAGCAAGTACTTATAATGCCGACAACAACAACAACGACAATCAGAATTCAGGTTTAGCAGACACATATTAAATGCATGATAATTTAACATATTTATATACATGCATAAATTTTGAAATTTGCTTTAAACATATTTTTGGGGGAAAGTTTCCCCCCACAATATTAATATTTTGCTAGACGGATGTCTCAAATGTTCCGCCTATTTCGCAAATTTAGTCATGGGCTAAAGCTAAGGCTGAAAACTAATGTAACTAATGCCTGACGATGATCAAAATTATACACAAAATTATTCAAGCATTAATATGAAATGCCAAAGTTGAGATGGATGGATAGATGGATGAATGGCTGGAAGGTTGCTTGCTTTGCTTGGTAGGATGGATGGATGGATGGATGGTTGGATGGTTGTCAGCCCAGCTCATGTGAAATTTTAATGCCTGGGAATGCTTTAATATGACGCTGCTGCTGCTGATGCTGATGCTTCTACTTATGCGGCTGTTTTTTAATAAAACACGAAGAGGCACGTGAAGGCAGAGAGTGAAGCGTGGACCACAAAAAAAGGAGCAGTGAAAATCGCATGACACAAAATGATAAACAAGAATGGAAAAAATTATACGTATATATAAGGAGTATAAGGAGATTTATTACGCAGCGGAGGCACTGCCTGATGATGGACCATAAACAAAAACGAAAAAATGCAAAACGACATGGAAAAAAGCAACGTGGCACAGGCAAAAGCATAGTACATAAGTGTGAGTGTATATACGTATATATATATATATGCTGAGACCCGGACGAAAACAACAAAAACAAGAGCAAGAGCAAGAAGGAACTACAACTGCGTGCCACAAAAGCCATCAATCATTTTAAGCGAAAGGGGCAAGCAGAGAGTCGGATCGGATCTCTGTCCAAGTTGAAGGGGGACGGGGTTTTGATGGTTGCCCATCAGCGTATTAGAATAATCATTATCGCCATCAGCATCATCATCATCATCTCGATTGGGGCTGCAACTGAAAGCCTCATGATTATTAAATATGCCAAATCCCGAACCCAAACAAGACTCGTATAAAAAGAAACTCCTCCTAACACCAACCTCAACGCCAACGCCAACGCCAATGCCAATTCCAGCGACCGCCTCTTGGCGAGCTAATCGATTTATTATGCTAACCAGGCGATGCAGCAAAGTGTATGCGTGTGGTAAAGTGTGTGTTTGGGATGTGCCTGGGAATCTCTGGGAGCCACGACACATCAAGCAAATGAAGCGTGCTAGCTGCGGGGCCTCAACCGAGTCCTGAATCGTCGAAAGTGCGGCACAAGGATGGGGATGCGGATGCGGTTCGCTTGAGCGGCAGCTGCTGTAAAAATAAATAAATAAAATTTTTATATAGAAATAATTTAATTAGCCTTCTAAATGCGAAGCGCGAATATATAAAATTGTGGGCGGAATTTCAGTAGAGTTGAGAATAGGAATAAATGTGAACAGAAAATTACTGGAGGAAGCAATTTGGCGAAAGATGAAGGTTAAAAAGAGGAATAATTAAAAGGAAATAAAAATAATTAAATATTAAAATAAACTCTTATGGAAAATCTCATTTTAGAAAAGTGAGTAAACTTAATAATAATAATAATAATAATTATAATAATAATAATAATCAGAATCATAATAATGTATCCTATTATTTAATTTTTAACTCTAAATAATAAAAAATATATTTACAAATAATAGTCTTTTAAAAATTATCGTTATCTCTTATAATACTTAAAAAAAAAACAAACCAACTAATTAAATACTTTTGTTCAGTCGTCGACAGAATGTGAACTTCAGGGCTGTTTTTATCCTCAGCCATATTTACCGATGAAAGCCGCGGCTGTTGAAGAGGATTATGATTTTAAATTAGCCCAGGCATATGATTAATGTTAATTTCTAGATAATTAAATGCAGACAGTACGCATAATCAGAATATGTATATTTTTTTGCTGCTTTAATTTGGAAAGGACCAAGTAGTCAGCACTCATGCTAAGCCCGAGCCAACCTCCACTTTAAACAGTAGTTGAGCTTTCGTGCAACTCAAACCAGCCAACAACTAATGGCGATGACGATGGGTGACGGGTGATGGGGTGATGGGTGATGATGATGGCGTTGCCTTCAGGCGACACACAGCGCGGCACAACGTGGCCGGACACGTGCCGTCAACTGGGGAAGAGCGTGTGCAGCATCATCAACAACACCGAGATGAGGCGGAGCTGGCGGGCATTGGCAGCCGCAAGTGTGAGTGCTTGTGGTCAGTCAACAGAGCTCAGAGCTACTGCAGCAGCCGCCCCCGAGATGGCATCCATAGTAACATTAACATTAACATTATCGCCTAACGCCGCCTGCGCAATAACTTTTGACATTAATGACGACCAAGCGAGCGAGCAAGCTAGCATCGTAAGTAAGTGGGCGGGGGTGGAGACGAGACGGGCATAAGGTCGAGGCATGTCCATCATTGGCCATGTTTATTATAAATTGCCATTTGTATCTTTACTTTTGGGTGGGAGCTTGAGCATTTGACACTTGCCTGTCAACGCAACAAATTTGTATCTGTATCTTTATATGTCATTCAGCTGATGGTTTTTATCTGCACTTTTCGCTAGAATGCTCGTCATTCCGCAACTTTTCACTTCAACTGCGTTCACTTACTTCATCAGCATCCTCCAGTGACACAAGATACAAGATACAAGATACTAAGGACAAGATACACACGCGACTATCTGCAGTTTTCAATCATATCAGTCGCATCACGCTATTTGACTGCCTTGTAGAATTTGAATTGAACATGAGAACACTCAGTTGGCATTCGCAATTCCCTCCTTTGACTTTGCCCATTTGTCGTCAACGCCCACATTGCACAATGTTTGCCAGTTATTATTATTAATAATAATAATCCTGTGCGTCTTACGCTTCACTGGCCCTAAGTTCCTGTTTATGTTAATGCACATTCGCATCGCAATTCGCAGTTTATGCATGCATGCGATTCGATGGAGTTAATATATAGATTTCACTCTACGAATATTTGCCATGCATTGCTGAACATGTTTAGATTGATTTGTGTGCATCTCGCAGATACTTAAAGTTAACACTTTAATTCGAAATTAGTAAGTTTCATAAATTAATAGTAGATCCCATTGAAGTTGAACATTTTTAGTTATAGACACTGAAGTAATTAGTAAATAAATAAAGCAAGTTTTTGTTTTTAAAGAGTAATATCACACTGTTATGCTCAAAATGGGTAATGGATATCTCACAGTCGAGCACACTCTTCTGTAGCTTTTTTACATGTCTCTATTTGATTTGAAAAATAATGTAAAGTTTTGCTCAAACAGAAATACTTAAAATAGTTGACATGGTTTTTACTTTGTAAAATAATGTAATCCTTACTTATTTTCTATATAACATATGTTTATGTTCTAATAAAGTAGATTTAAGTATGTCAATAAAGTAGATCTAAGACTATCTTATTAGAAGGAGAGTTAAGATCTATAAGTAAGATAGTCATAAAGTCATGCAGGCAAAGCGAGAAGCTTGAAACTAGTGAACACGTAGCTATTGACTGACTATACAACTATGAGTTGTTACGCCTCATATCAACTTCAATTTCTAAGCATTGTCCAAGCGTCGCATGTGAAACGTGTGGAAAAGGAGAAAAACTTGAAATTAAATTTGCTGCTGACACCAATTTTCAAAAACAGCTTTTCCTGCAGTTTGACATGTTCCTAATTGATTTTTTTCAGCAATACTATTTTTTTTTTTTTTTTTTTTTTTGGCAATTTAATATTGCAAAGGCGTTTCGTTTGGTTGATGGTTTGCCGGATTGCCTTCAGCTGGGTGAGTGTCCTCGTCAAGGGAGAGGGTAAAGCAAGTGAAAGACGCAGGACGAAATCCTTTTCAGCGCATGTTTCTTGGCCATTCAAACACACATCGGTTGCCTCCACACGTCTCGTCCAGCAGCTCGTCTTGCTGCCGTCTCTCGTTTTTTATGCGCCACATGTGCCAAAGCTTTCATAAAGCAAGCACATGCCACACACACACGCACACACACAAACACATAGAGCGTAGGGAGGACAACGAAGGGCTGCATTGGTTATGGGAATTTTGATTGACATCGGTTCAGGCCAGGCAAGTCATACACCTCAACCCGAGTTGGGGAAGCTGCGCGTTAACTACAGAACTGTTCCCAAGTTACCCAGTCTGCACCGCCCGTGGCGTCTCTTATGCAATATTGACATGCCACCGAGCAAACAGAGCACACACAAACACGCACACATACATAGACACACAGAGCACACTCCCAAGCTGGATGCAGAGCATGAGAGTATTGGGCACCCAATTCATGCTACGGTACGTCATCATATTGGCAGCTGGTATGCTGTTCTGTGCTGTGCTGTGGCTTGTGGCAGTGGTGGCAAGAACTGTAGGTGCCACCTTTTGTACCTACATACATTTGAGGAGACGACGTTGCCTCCATTTTCGGGGCATAAATGAAAAAGTTTTTCGGTTAGCACTCAGCGCGCTACCCAATTTTCTTTTTGCTTGGCCAAAATACGTGTATGTTTTTCTTTAGTCAGCACCAGCATTTCTCCCCCTTCTCCACATTCTCTATATATGCCCCAGAACACAAACAGACACACAAACACACACACACACACACACACATATACAGCAAAACCCCGTAGCAACTTGTTCCTGTGTTTGCTTTTGAAGCAGCGCAAATTAGTTTTTTCACTTTGGTCGCGTTTTTGTCGGGCCGCCTTTGTGCGCCCGTTGCTTTTAACGTTAAATGACGAAATAGCTTTACGGTTCATTGATGCACATAGCACACCCAGACGCTCACTCTCCCCTCCCAAGCACCACCCCTCTGCCATCCCGCCTCTTTTGGGCAGCTGACTGGCAAGTCACACGCCCAATTAGTGGCGCAAGTTTAGTCGTTTAGACTACGCAGACGTTTGCTAAGCTTCATTGAATTTTCACTATAAGCTCGTATTTGCATTGGCCATCTAACCTCACCCCTTAACCCCTCTATCTCCGATTCCAAACCCCCGTTTGACCCCTTTGTGCCCCTCCTAGATCCCCGAAAAACACACACACACCTATTCCAAACTTGTATCTCACTCACTTTTTCGGCTACAGTTTTGCATAATAGTCAAACGTTATTCGGCCCCAGACTAAGTTTAGTTGGAATTTTCAAGCGTTGACTTATTCAATCAACGTGCTGCCAGAAAGAACTCCTTTCAATTGGGATCCTCACATATTATTTCTATGCACACTTGCCAGCTTCTCATCACCTCTAGAAAGCCGTTTACAAGTGTATTATCACTCTTTCTCTCTTCGTACTTCCAGGGCCAATAAAAGCGATAAATAAACCCCCTCAAAATGTTCTCTTCTCGTGTTTGTATCCACACCACTGACCCGAGTCTAAGTCTATTTTATTTTCAAGTGCACTCAACCGCTTTCAACACTCAAGCTATGCATTAAAAACGCAAACAATTTGCGAATACTTCGCATTTTAAAAATGTTTCCTGGTTTTTAAATTTATTCTTTATATTAAAAGATTTTATTATTAAATATTATTTTTCTTTTTCTTACCTTGGGTATAAAAACTAAGCATATTCTAAAACACTAATTTTGTATAATGGTCCCTCAGTTTTTTAAAACTATTGACGACATTAGTTTTGTCTGTCGCAAGTACAGCGTGAAAGCGGAATTATCAGGATGCGTAACTAAGGAATCTTTAAAATAATTCTTTTCGAACGCCAATTTTTGTCCTACATTCTGTCGATGACTTCAGATACGGGCTGTGCTACTATTAACAACAATTATATTATCTGATTGGCCACGACGTAGTCGATAGTCTTAATCACAATCATGAATACGAAGCCACAGAATTCGACATAATATTTGCTTATGTGATTGAGCGAGTTACCTATGACGCGTCCAGCATAGAATTGGTCCTTACTACCATTCACAGCTTGGATAGATGACATTTACATGGATATTCAATTTGATATTCTATTTTTCTTGGATCCTTTGTCCTATAACACCTGACGACTGTTATCTTCGGAATTATAGGATTTTTCTCGGGTTTTGTCGGAACTTTCCGTGTCTGTATCCGCAAGTGGAACGTGGAAGCCTATGATCGGGATGCGAACTTATGGTGATTCTTGCATAGAATTGGTCCTTACTACCGGTCACGGCTTGGATGGATGACATTCACATGAATATTCAATATTGATATTCTATTTCCGCTTATGCCTAATTTCTATAATAAATAATTATAAATCAATCAAAATAATAATACAAGAAAGCTGAGATACTCAATACCCATTTTGAATAAAAGCAATAATTGCGGTATTCATTTTATAAGATACCAAATTAATAATATACCAACGGATATTTTAGGTATACTGATACACTACTACATTCAAAATATACCAGATTGTCAGCCATAGTAATTAAGACCACACTGCAGTAGGCCAGTTTTCGGTATCGGAGATGGCTCCTTCTGCCTCTACGTTTCCTGCCGGCACCCTATAGGTAGCGGGTATAATAATTGCAATAGTATAAACAATGACAATAAAATGTGTAAATGTGTAAAAGGTACAGATACATTAAGTAAAATATGTTAAATCAATGGTTCCACCATATTTTCTATTATCATTTCAATTATTTCAATCACACAGAATATAGTTTTTTTTTATAGGAATAAATTTTCATCCGTTTCATATTAGAAAGTCGGCAGCTTCAATCTAGGCAATTGAGAAACGGGTTAGAAATGGTCGGACCTTGACACGGGGAATCGGTTAGCTTTCTTACTAAACAACTGTTTTTAAATAACTAAAGTTCGTTAATACCTTTATATTATATGTATCCGAGCATCTTAAGCACAAAAGTATTTACAAAACTAAAGCTAAGATCAAAAATTACTGAGTCATTTTGAAACCATTCGTTGTACCTGTATTCCTGCAAGGAAGGATAATAAATAATCCGACCGCCACGTTCTCTAACCTTTGCATTAATCATACAAATACATATGCGAATGTTGTGAGCTCGAGCCAAGGAACGGGGGATGTCCATAAACTAAACCACTTAGGAATCCATTAGATGGTTAAACGAAAAATGCGTGAACTGTAACGAAATTACGTGTATAATTTTACACTTGCACGCAAATTCATATTTTACGATTTAAAGAGATACTCGCACTTACTTGCCACATGCCACATGCTACATGGCGCATGCCCCACATAATGGCGCACTGGGAAAATGCGTGTCTGACTTCGTTTTGGGTTACAAATGAACCCAATGTACTATCCGAACTATATTCGAATGTATGTTGGACTCGGCTAATGCATGTTTCGACATGTTTATGGTTGATTAAAAGCGCCAGATAACACGCAAGCATTGACCGAGAAATCAATACTCGTTCAACTTCTTTCATATTGATTACAACGCATAAAACTGTGCAACAAGCACTTGGGCAATGATGAATTTTATGAACGCTCTGCTTACGAATAGATTGGAAGTAGAGTACTTTATTTAAAATACCTTGAATTGTACTTAAAAAAAATAAACAGAAAAATATACTATAGTGTAATATTATATATAAAACTCCTATTTATTTTAATATATTCAAAGTTTAGCAAAAATTAGTCATTTTAAATTTACCAATAGAAGATCGTGGATCGAAATTTTATTTTAATATTAATCGTTGAGAATTTATATATATATAAATTTATAAATCTATAAATGTTATTAATTAAATTCCTTAGTTTATCTTAAATTTAATATTTTATTATGGTCAAGAACTGTTATCTTAATTCAACATTTAATAAAAGAACAAATACCCATCAGACTATTCAAAAATAAATTAAAAATCAAGCATTGCCCCTAACCTAATTCCGTTCATGTTCCGTTTATGTTAACTTGTTTTTTTTTTTTAAATAGGTATACATGAAATTAAATAACTAAATTAAACATGCATTTTATTCTTACAAGTTAGGTTAAGTTTAGAAATTTCAAAATTTCGGAGAACGTAAATTACAACTATTAATTTATTTTAGTAAATACCATTTTAGACGCAGCACATATTATTATCTTTATACATAGAAGTAGGTTTTTGTTTTCGAATACGCATATCAGCATTTCCAAATGAATATGGCGTGAATATACCCACCCTGAATCAACATAAATTTGTGGTTGGACATAAATATTAATATGCCATATGAGTTGAGTGTATTTATAACTGTGGCGGTCAAAATGCCAAAGACTTTTGAGTTTATTTTCGTGTTGTTGTTTTGGCTTGTGACTTGTGCTTGGGAGAGCAAAACAAATAGAGGAAGTCAAACATTGGATAGGATACATTTTGTTTGTGCTGCAGATGAAGCTTCTGTTGCTGTTGCTGTTGCTGCTGCTGCTGTTGCAACTCCTGCTGCTGATTGCTTGGCCCGGGCACCCTTAGACCCTTAGTCATTGGCCAGTTGTAGTAGTTGTTGTTGTTGTTGTTGTTATTTGTGCATACTTCTTCCTGTTTGCACTGTAGGTTAGGCGAAGTAAACTAAAGCTAAAGTGCACTGGACACGCCGGCATCCTGTTGAAATCATTTCAAATTGCAAACATGCCAAAGTCGAGCACAATAACAAAAAAAGCAGAGGAAAAAAGAAGAAACTCAACTGAACTGAACTCCACACACACACACGTGTGAGGATGTGTGTGCCAATGCATAGCTATGTGACATTTGCATGCGCCTGAAAGTATGCAACGGCCTGAAGCTGAGGCTCAAACTCGGCCTCTGTTCAATCTTTAAGGGCGATGGTCACGAAATTAAAAATCCACTGCATAATGGCTTGGGCTCTGCTCTTACACACATCGACAGGAAGGAGTTTCAGTCCAGTCATGTCCAGAGGCAAGTACTCGTTACGTTTTCGTTCTCATTCTCATTCTCGATTCGAATTCTTGTTTTTCGGTTATGCTTCGCTTTTAATTTGCACATGGCAAGTTAACTAAACATGTGAGTTTATTTTATGTTGTCTCGTTTTTTGGTTTCTTGCCTGGTTGCACAGTGTCCCACTCTCTCTTTCTCTCTCTCTATGTGGAGTCAGCCAGGTATCCAGGATGTGGAAGTGTGTGTGTGTCGCATCGAGTCTGTGGTTTAGTTTGCAGCCGACAGAACAAAGGCCGTTTGAGTTCATGGGGCAGCGACAACAATAACAGCAACAACAGCAACAACAACAACATCAAACTGGCAAGTTGTGTTTTTGTGCTTTCGTTTGATGTTTTCTTTAAATTAATTTCAAAGTCAGCAGAGTCAGCAACTGTGTAGTGGCAGTGTTAAGCGCCGACTGTTACCTTTCAAGTAATTGACAAATTATTTTTGTTTTAATTAAATTTCCTAAGAAAAAAGCTGGGCATTTCCCAGTAATATTAGACACAATTGTTTAAAGATTTTCAAAGTTTAAAAAAGAGCTTTAAAATTGCATTTATAAATTGCAGAAATGCAATCTTTAGAGAGCATTATGATTTAAAATAAACTACCAAATATTTAGAAGTTACTTAAGAAATTCTTTACTTAAGAATACTTTACAGCTTTGGCTGACAATTTGGTATATTTGGAATGTCTTTCTATGTTATAAAAATACATCGAATATATCCTTCAGTAAATTTGAGTAATGTTGCTCAATATTTTGGTATATTTTAGGAATAATACCGCAAGGTTTTTTTTCTTTTATTCAAAAAAAGAATCGCGTATCTTACCGTCGAGCACGCTCGCCTTTCAAATCAAATCTAAATCACAAGATTTAGTTTAATTTATAAATACTTAAAAAGAAAAAAAACATAATGCAATCAATGCATAGCTTGCAAGTTAATTTTTTTTAAAACTTTCATGGCTCTGCTTTATTGATAGTTTTATCAAAGAACGCAGAAATTTCCACTCATAGTTCCTAGCCTTTGTCAACGCTTTCCATTTTATATATCGTCCTCGACCTCGTGTCGCTTAATATACATTTATAGGCCTCTTTATTAGTTGGCCAACAGCTGTCGCTGTCCGGCTGCTCGCCTTGACCCCATTCATTGGCCAAAATCGATAAATCAGCGCCACTGCAGTGCTGACAGTTTTCTATAAATAATATTGATAATAGTAATAAATATCGGGCAACTTTGAATGAATTGCAACACGTGTTTGGGTTCTGGTTCTCTCTTTCTATCGTTCCATCTTGGTTCATTGAATAAACTCGAATCACAATCCACACACTCGATCGAGACAATGGCAAAATGCACGCAATGATCGCGAATGATGTGGAGACAATGCGATCGATTCCATTGTTGCCAAGGGCTATCAAAAAAGAAAAAAGGTGACAGCGACAACGACGACGAAGATGCTGAATGGGAAGTTTCTTTTCTTTTCTCTGAAGAGGTTTTTTCGGTTTCCATACCGAAATTTATGTCATTTATATGGCGCACGCGCTTGTAAAAATGTTAACCAGGGTTGCCAGGTTGCCAGGCTGCCAGGCTGCCAGGCTTTGGCCATTTGTCCATTTTGCGTCTGCGTAGCGACATTTCGTGTGGCAGCTGCGCAGTTTGTCGCATGGATCCCAAGTGCCGCATGCCACAAACAACGAACGAACAAAATTAAAGGGTGGGTTATTGATTTTCATGAGTTGTGTGGACAACTAATAAAGTGTGTGCGGGAGGTTCCTCTGAAAATCGACAGCTGGAAAATTTGGAGCCGCTCGGTTTTTACCATTCATATTTGCACAAATTATTCAATTATGCTAATCGTTAGAGTTCAAATTATGATGAAAATATTGCAAAAGTTATTAGCAAATTGTGTTTTTTTTTTTAAGGAACCTCTTTGGACTTTGCCGCTAATGCTGACAGCCAGAAAGTTGACCCATTTCTGGGTCTAATACGGCCTAAGCCTGCAGGAAATGCATACCCAAAAAAAAATGAGTACTGTAATCAGAATTTTTTCTGAAATTCAGTTTTTCGTCGAGAACAAAACACGACACCGCTGCGGCAAATCAGGATCACAACCAGGCAAGGCTCAACAAACAACCCTCGATGTGAGTTAGGGTACCGAGTACCGAGTATCGAGGCCAGAGAGGAGAGAACAGAGAACAGAGCCTAGAGACCAGGTGTCCCCGTGCCGGTGCGCAATCAGCTTTGTAGGCGATTTGTGAGGATTAAACTGCGCACCAGATATTGAGGTAATGACTGACGGAGGGATTGACTAGGAGTAGGAGCAGGACAGCTGCCTACCTGCTTAGCTATATGTTGGATGTATGTAGGAGGAGGAGGATCAATTTGCTGACTAAATACGCATGGAAAGGTGTAGCCGTAAAATCTGTCAGATACACACTCATACACGGGCAGAGGGGGATAAATCTTTCATTTTTTGCGTTTCAGTGCACACTTTGAGCACTGCCGCAAATTGGAAAATTGAAATTGCTGAAAAGTAAGAGGCATCAAAATTTCATGCTTCCTGGTAATTGGCAAACAACCAGCTCGATTCGCAGCAGTTGGCAACAGTGCTCTGATTTTCTCAGTTCTACGAGAAACAAGTTACAACGTGTTTTGCCAGGTGGTGGCTCCTTCTCAAGGCCAAAGATTCTACTCCATAGGGGGTTGTTATTTAGTTTGATTTCGCAATCCAGCTACTGCGCAGTAGCGACGGGTTTCCAACTCAACTCGAGTATCTTGTGGATACTCATTTATAAAATTACGCATGTGTGCAGAGTTTAATTAAGCCGGAAAAGTTGTCAAAACCGCTGCTGCTGTTGCTGCTTTGAAGACGCCTTAGTGTCTGGTGAACACCTTTCAAAATCGATTAAGTCTCGACTTCATCTCTTCTCGTCTCGTCTCGTCTCGTCCGACTCTTGAAGGCATTTCCCAACACATCATCGATCAGCGTCAGTGCGTCAGCTTGTCTACCCTCTACGCTCTTCCCTCATTCCCTCCTCAGGTCACAGTTCTCAGATCTCAGTTCTCAGGTGTGCACACATGCCCATAGGCATGCAATTGCAGTTCGTACTTGTCAAACGATTGCGCCACAGGGAAATCATTGTCAATCATTGCGCAAGGCATTTGTGTATTTCACAATGCTGTGAGGTGCATTTTTCACGCAATTCTTTGAACTTCTTTCAGTGATTTTTACGACTTTTGCCGTTGACTTTTGCTATAGTCTGTGAGAAAGAATTGGTATTGTAAGCAAATCGAGAACAATCTGGCAAATAATTGAGTTAAATTAACCAAAAGGAAAGAGTTTGCGCTCTTTATATATGATTTTAAATAGCAAACTTGTTTTTTTTAAAAAAAGTTAATTATTTAGTTTGGATTTACAAATGTTTTAAATATCAAATATCTATACAATCACAGCTATTAAACTTTAAACCGATTTTAAAAGAAATTTGAATTTGATTTAAAAATATACATAGGCTTATTATAAACAATATTTTAAGAAAAACTCATTTTTTATTTGATATTTGAAAAGTTTTGTTTTGTATTTTCAATAAATATTACAAATTAAATCATTTCAATGCTAATAATATAAAAAAAATTGAAACATTTAGGAGAAAATAAAAAAATAATAAATAAAAAATATTGTTTGAAAACAAGCAATAATGATGAATGGTTTCATTATGGAAAAGGATTATTTTGAGCGCTTTTGACAATCACATGCGATTATATATCAATTTATTTCATTGATTTATCAATTTATTTGAAATATTTTGGTAACTTTGTCAATTCAATAAATAATAAAAATAACAATCATTTAATAACTGTTTACTTGTGGCTTTACTACATAAAAAAACGAAACCGTTACCTACTTCGCTATACTATTTGGTTCAAAATATACCGTATATTTCAAATATGTCAGAGTGTCAACCAAAGCAACTAAGAAACGACAGCAGCAACTGTTCTTTTTTTTTATTTATTTCTTAAATAACTTTTATAATTGAGGTATCATCGTCTCAAGCTTGCTATTCGATTTATAAATAATTATAGATTTTGAAATTCATACGGACATGAACTAGAATATTTATACTTTATCTTACTTCTTCTGTGTGTTACATAAATCTTGTTTGTTAACTTTTTGAATAATTATTACGTAATTCAAAATAAGTAACACTTTTATCCTTAATTCAAATAGTTGACTTTTATACTGTTGTTTTAAATTAATTTTCCCATGTTGAAACAAGCAATGCACATATTAACGAGAAAATCATCATGGCATTGTATTGCTCATTATTAGTTAAAATTTCGACTCCCACACGCAGTTGGAAATTGCAATTTACGACAATGCACAATATTCCCACCAGCAAAAATCGAGTTGCCAAAAAGGTCTACCCTATCACTATAGGTATCTGTATCTGTATAGGTATTTCTGTCCCTATCTGTATCGTTTTAACTATTGGGTACCTATGCCAATATGATTGCAGACCCATAGCCCTATGGCTCACCTCGAGCCCATTGACAATGGCAGCGACAAGCCAAGCCGCAGGATATATTCAGCTTGAGCAAATACAATAAATACCTGTTGGTTGCGTTTTTCATTTGCGAGTGAGAGAGATAGAGAGAGAGAGAGAGAGAGTACTTATATCATGGCATTTCTATCCGCTATTGTTGATGATATTACTGCTCTCGTTGTGGTTGTTGTTGTTGTTGTTGCTGGGCTCATTGTCATAAGGGGAAAGGGAGAGGGAGAGGGAATGGGAAGCTACAAGTGCCTCTCTGCTCTGAATCTCTGAACCCGATGAACAGTTAGAAAATCCAACAATGCGCCTAGTCGCCGCTTTTGGGTGTTTGTTTGTGTGTGTGTGTGTGTGCTGTACTCGAGAAAACGAAATGAGATGAAATAAAAAAATGGTAAAGGTAGTAGCAACAATGGCATTGTGTAAAGTTGGCTCTGTGAAGCATTGTCTATCGATTTTTGCACTTCGCTCGAATCGCACAACCAGAAATGCAATTCATTTCCCAACACACACACACACACACAGACACAAAAGAAAATGGAATGAAAAACTGTAGCCAAATTGCAGCAAATTTCGATGGAAGTACTGTTGGTGGGTGGGCGTGTTCAGGTGGGCGTTATTTATGGCACCTAATGATTGCCATTGCAATCGATAAGTGAATAAGTGAAATTGCAGCAACTGCTTTTCCCATTTAAATATGTGCGACTCTCTCTTCGCTGGAATTGCATTTGCTGCTGCTCGATTTCGACTCTCATGTCCCGTAATTTATCACTTGGCACATAAATCTTCCGATCTTTTTTTTCGAGCCTGGGCAAAAGGTGTTGACCCCTTTGCTTGGGGTTGTCTTTTGGCGTCATTGTGTCTGGCCTGGAAGATTTCCGAAACTTCTCAATAACTTTAGGCAAGGATGCCATGACCTCAACTGCTGGGGTGATGTTGATGAGGAAAAAAAGAAATAAAGCCAAGAAAAAAAAAACCTGACGGCAGCTGTTTGTCTCACAAAGGGATTCGCCTTTTAATTTTTATTGAATTTATTTTATGACATTGCCGCGAACACAGCAATTTTGGACGTTCTCTCACTCTTTCTCTCTGTCTCTTGCCATCTCTCTTTTATCATATCAAGACAGTAAATTAAGCGTGGAATCATAAAAACTGGCAAGGTGTGAAATTTTATGTCAGCATTGATTTATGCACGAACAGCAAAAAATTCCGAATACTGAATTTCCAGATTTCAGATTCCAGTTGCTTGTTGGGATTAGCGTTGATTTAGTGCTCAGCTCGGGGTAAGCATTGCATATATGATGGTAATTAAATTTACTCTTTATGAGCACTGACTTAATGCCACTTAAATGAAGGCACTAAGTCAGCAAATCACACTCGCATTTATTTTTATTTTTAACCTTTTTCGCGTTTACGTAATGCGATGTTTGTTGCTCGAAAGTGAAAGGCTTCTCACATATAAATTTGACCAAAAGAATATATATAGATAATTGGATAGATAATCTGAGAACTAAAAAGTATGTTAGAAGAATTGTTAAATAATTAAACAAAATAAATTATCAAAATTAATTAAAAAAATTATGAAATATTTTAAATTGTTAATAATTAAAAAATGAAAATATTAACGAGTCATAAAATTCAAGTCGAGTGAGCTCGACCGTGAGATACTTGCTACCTATCTTGAATAAAAGCAAAAAAGTGTGGTATTATTCGTAAAATAGTAATTAGTAAATATACTGTAAGAATACCGAAACATACCAACGACTATAAATGGTATGTTAAAATAGTACTGCATTCGAAATATAATATAGAGCACAAATAAAACAAATTATTTAATTACGTAGACAATCATCATATCATGAATACTGTAGTTGTTAAAAGAAAATTTACCTTCCAACGTCTTAAAAATATATTTGCACTCAAACATTTTTGTTCAAGAATTACCAGTGCTTATTATTGTTTCAGTATATGATTATTATATTTTCTATTGTTTATTTTTTATAAAGTTGATATCTTAAAAAGACCAATTCAATAAGAAGAGCTTATAATTATCATATTGTGTATTAAAATGAATGCGACAATTGTAAAAATGTATAAGAAGATAAGAAGAAGATAAGATAGAATAACAATAGATTCTTGGTGAATTTCACTTTCGCTAAAAAGTCTGCAAAGTTTGCTAATTATCCAAGTGCTTAAAAAATATATTAATGTGTGTCCTCCCCTTGATGCATATAAAATATTAATTTCGATTGTAACAATGACAAAATGTCACTCCCCCAAAAAGTGAAGGCGTCTCAAGCACTGAAGTTGATGCAAGTTTGCTGGTACTCGCGGCTGGTCAAAGCCAAGTGCAAGTGGGGCAAGCACTTGATGTGGGGATTCGTCTAATTGCGGCAACTTAAACTCCAAATAAGCACTTAATTTAGCAGGCAAGTGGCGTTGTTGTGAGCAGAGTTTTTCCACTTGCAGCAGCCACATGACATGAGCAGCAAGCGGGAAAAATTCAAATATAAATCTAAATAGCAGAGAAAGACGTGGAGATAGAGAGAGAGAGAGAGAGAACTAGAGCTGGAAAGAGAGCAGATGACATTCAAGGCAGCAGCGACTCATTGCCAAGTCGCCAAGAGCCAAGAGCAGTGTGGCAGCAACTCGACGACGACGACGACGACGACGACAACTCCACAACGAGACAGACAAACAATAAGCGACAGTAGCACTGATTACTTGAGCACTGCACAACAGTTGCTTCTCCTTCTCCTTCGCTCCCCACCCATGTCCATGACTGCTGCTGACATTCGAGCCACGTTTGGTTACATTTCAGACAGGTTGAAGGGGATGTGGGAGGAAAGCTGGCGCTGACAGCGCATAAGGTGCATGTGCCTTGAGTGAGTGCAACGTTAGATGCCACGCAAGAACTTAAGTAAAATAACTCATGTGCAAAAATGCAAACTGCGAGTCAGACTGTGAATGTGAATTGCGAATACGAATACGAATGCGAATGCGAGTGATGCCCTTGTCAGAAGCTGTTGCAACGTTCGTTGCACTTCGTTGGAGCACAGTTTGAAAGTCACAGCCTAAATGCACACACACATACATACATCACAATATATATTTACACATTTACTTAGGGGTAAAGTGCTTAGCTTACTTATGATGGCTGTTTGGCCCACTCGATGGCAACAACTTCTTTCGTCTCAGATCAGAATTCTGTGCCACATTCTTTGCGGGAGGGGCACAACAAGCTACCTAAGTCAAAGTGCACTCTGGCGACCTGGAGCCAAGTGTAAAGAGCGAAGAGCGAGGCCAACTCGTCGGCTGTTATATTTCTGTTTATTTGTTTGTTTGTTTGCCTTTAGATTGCTTTTAAATGACTTGAACTTGCTGGATTGAAAAGGCGTTTTTGCATTTGCTTTTTGATTGATTTTGTTGCATGCATTTTCCATTTTCTTCTCCCTTTTTTTTCTTCCTTTTCTTTCACTCATCATTGTTTTTTTTTGCTTTGGTTTAATTGCTTGGAAAGTGCGCAAAGTAGATTGATTTCAGGGGTCCTTATGCCAGGCAGCCAGCCAGCTTTTGTGCAAATTATCTGGCTAGGGTCTAAGAAGACCTGGCAAGTGCTAAAATATTAACAAAACAGCCAAAGAATTGAGTCGATTCAGCACCAATTTAATCTGAGAATTGCGAATGAATGGTGAATAGCAAAGTGAATTAAGTAATTATCTACTACATTATTATCGATTAAATTCAAACTAAGATAGAACTAACATATTTTTTATAATAAGAAGCATTAATTTATGGTGAAGAAATTAACTTATGTTACTAGATGTTATTGTCAAGGAAGTAAGTTAAGTGCTTGGTAAGCTAATTTCTTCATGTGGCTGTATTTTTATACTCCTTATAAAATACCTTTCACGATGAATAACAAGCGAAATCAAAGCTTGAGTTTTGAAGTGCGATCAGATAAAAAATTCTAAAAAATATTTATGAAATACTTTTGTATGGTAAAAACGCCTATATCTTAGATACTAAGAGTGTGGTATATTTTGTTGTCTATAGTGTATTTTCAATGTAGTAGAATATTGAAATACCAAATATAGCCGCCAGTATTTTTGAGTATTTTTCGGTATATTTTCAGTATTTTTGTCGAATATGGCGCTACCTATTTACAATAAAACAATATTCTCACAGCCGACCGAGCTCGACTTTCATACTTCTTTGTTTAGATGCTGTTAATAAGCAAGTGTAATGAATTTTATTTATACTAAATGCGAAGCAACGCGCTCAGCTCTATAGTTTTATATTAAAACAAAGTGTAGTGCAGATCAAGCACTATAATCATGTGTAAATACTTAATTCTTACCACTAACATTTTTTTTCTCGATTCATTACTTTTCCTGTGATGAATTTTCAATAAGGCTGTAGCTCGAACAATCAGATTAGGTAGTCATATAAGCCTAATTGTTACCACTTTAAGCTGAATGTAATCAGCTCTCCATGTGTGTGGAAATAAATGACTTTAGTCAAGCAGAAAATTAGCGCATTTTGCTATAGCAATTAGATGACGATGAGCAAGCAGCTGGCCTGATATATAGTATATGTATATATACACCTAAGTATAGAATGGTATGGCAAAAGCCCCAACTCCTCTGAATAAGCAATGAGAGAAGCCGCAAAACCCACAAGTTGGCAGGCAAAAACGAAACAAAACAATTGCAAAGCTCAGCGAAAATTTGGCAGTGCGAACTTTTGGCTTTGGATTACGATTATTGGTGGTGTCAATTGCCAGTGGCCATTTTTTGGTAATTTACGCCCTCAGCTCGAAGCTCGAATCTCGAAGTAATTTCAAGTTTCAATACTCAATGCAAATGCTGATGATGCATTTCCTTTGAAAGCAGCTGAAATGCTGCAACAGCAAATTGAAAATGGCTCCTACAAGATGATAGCTCCCCTCCCCTCTGTCACTATATATCTCTCTCTCTCTCTCTCTATCTACTACGAAATTCGCACTCACACATAAGACATAGAGATATACATATGTATAAAGCTTTTATTTGAACTATTTGTCTTGGAGCTTAATTGAATGAAATGGCCAATGGAGGCAGCAAGTGCGACAATTTCAGCTGCTCTTGCTTTTTATTTTAGAGACATTTTATTTCATTGCGCTGAACGTGGACAACGACAACGACAACGACAACGACGATGACGCCGACGACAACGACAACGACAAATTGGCAGCCATATTAATAACATCTACGTGCTGATGCCTGGCACTTGAGGGGGCGAGGGTCGCCAGAGCGATTGCACTACGCCCTGCACATTGTTCAGAGACGAACCCAACCATCCAGCAACCCAGCAACCCAACAACCCAACAACCATCCAGATTCAGCCGGCCGGCCGGCACGTTCATTGTTCGCATTTTTCTGTTACTTGTAACAGCATTTCAATGGCTCAGAGTCAAGAAGAAGACCAAGCAAGCGACATCGTCGGATTGCTTATTACTTTGCCAGAGCAGAGGAAGAGGGAATGTAGACACATCCGAGGAGGAGGAGGAGACGCACGACGCAAATGGGGGAGTCACCAATGAGCAGCCACATGCCACGCGGTCAGCAAGTTCTTTGTTCCCTCAAATGTGCGTGTGAGTATCTGTGAAGTAGTCTTTAGGTATCTCAAATCAAGCCATGTACTGTGGTACATTTCCAACTAGTCTCGTATAGCATAATAATATAGAAAAATAAAAAATATAAATAACTATTTTAAACATTACAAAAATAAATTGCAAATGTGAAAATATAATATAATATTAAGATTACATCTTTGTTTGATGCATACAAAATAAAATTGATCAATTTGGAATTGTTTATAAAATAAATAATTAACCAATAGAATACGTACAAAATTAATGAATTTATCTATTAATCAAAAAAAGTAAAATAACAAATTTGCTTAATCTTCATGTTATATAATGATAAGATATTTTATAAAATAATTATCTGATAAGAAAAATTTGTTAAATTATTTCCTGTTTTAGTTGAAAAAATTGTTTAAGATAATGTCTGTTAAAAAATAATAACTATACAATATTTTAATTTCATAAAATTTTGAATTTGTTATTATACCAATTTAAATTTATTGAAAGATATAAAAAATTAAATATCGTAAGCTCAAATTAAACAAATTTACCATTAAGTAAATAAAATAAAATTTCTGAAAATTAAATAAAATAATATTCATTGCGTTACAAAAGCTAGTTAATGTCAAAAGCATTGAAATTATTACTTATGTCGTAATAGTTTAAGAAATTAAAATGTAAATCAAATATTCGATAAGTAGCTAAAACTTCTGTTGTTCACCTATTGTTATTCCCTTAATTTGCTCCACTGTTTGGTAGAATACACAAAAATATCTTTATGTGAATATCTGACAGCTCTTCGAAACACAAAATAAGTCTGCGAGACGAATTATTTATTCTTCAGAGATACAGCATAATATATCTCTTAATCAGAATCCCAATCTTGTATCCAGCCCGCGAATCCATTCCATTAAAAGACTGCCTAATTATTAAATAATTTACAAGAGAATTTGCAAAAGATTCAAATTCATAAAGATTTGGTGTGAGATTTAGCGCTTAAATTATTTTGGCTTATGCCAAATGAAGTCATAATCAAAAGAACTGTTAATATACACATAAATGCGGAGTCCTAATGAATTCACAGCTAATTTATTTTCACCAATTTATTTGGCAAGTCGAAAAACAATTTTTGAGACATCTTCTAATGTATGTAAAATTTATGGCCATTTGTTGTTGTTTTTTCTCTCCCTCGATAAATTTGTTTTATTTTTGACTTTTGCATTTTGATTAGCCAAGGCGAAGGCCTGTTATAAGTTATGCGAAATGAGGTGGTTGTGTACATAAGTTTGGAGTCCAAATAAAATATATAATACTATATGAGCCGAAAGTCTTAACTGTAAGCGCTGTAAATTACGTTGTGATATCGATAGTATTTAACAAATAAACGGAATACGGGATACGGAATATATACGTGGAGCTACGAGTATTTTTTTATCCACCATTTGCATTTGCATATGAAATGGTCTAATCTGCAGAGCATGCCACATTTGACGGGTCAATATGCCTCGAGAGGTCCAAAGCCAAACATACAAACACACATGCATAGTATCTATGTGCCTATTGTATCTAAATATCTATTGGCCACGCTTGAGTCTTGAGCTCGCTTGAGTTGAGCAGCAGGTTGAACCTTTTTGTTGTCCATATTTGTTGTTTTTTATTCTTTTTTTTTTTTTTGCTATTCATAAGATGATGTTGATAAAGTGAATGGAAGTGTGATCAGTTCGACCGATAGACTTCCAGATATATTAATGAAATTGTGTTGCCGCCAACCGAGGTTCACAATTCACGGTTCGCGGTCCACGAGCCATGTTCCATTTACTAATTATTTATAGGCATTTTATCAGAATGAGCTTGTCAACTTAGCAGCTTATTTAAATTACTGGATTTGTAGTCTGATTTTTATATCTGGAGCTTAGTAAAAATAATACAAGAGCATTAGGAATAATCATCTAAATCATTTCTCTAATGGGGAAAAATTTGAGTGAAGCACTTGAAGAGACACAGAAGCGAAATTCAGTTAAATAAAAGATACTTTAAGATAATATAAGTTAAAAATTGTGCTTGTTTTATTTCAGAACAATTCCAGCACTTTCTTCAATGAAATTTATTTTCATAAATTTACATTCTAATCTTAAACAATTTTATATTATTTAATTTTTATACTAACACATCAAAATTGTAGATGGTATTGATTACATTTTATTTTTACTGAAAAGCCAAAATTCAGAATGATGTTTTCATTCGGAAGTTTGGAACTCAACACTTATTCAAAACTTAAAGCATATTTGGTCTAACTACATTATTTTATTAATACTTACTGGACATACACTGAAAAACAGTATTAAAAATTCTATATTTTTGGACATAGTTCTTCTAAAATGTTCTCAAAAACTTGAACATTTTGAAGTAGGGAAACAAATCTTAATTTTAAAAAAATTTTATATAAGGCCAAGATTTTATTAATAAGAAAAAAAATTGTATATTTGTAAGATTATAAATCTTATTATCAGAGACAACATATCGAAAATGTTATAACCTAAAACAAGTATCTTAGGTCATATTTTGAGAGGTTAACATTTTTCATTGGAATCTATGTTAATTTTTCAAGTGGTCTTAATTAAAGAACACAATTTTTAAGATGAATGTTCTTGATTTAAGAAACTGGTATTTTTGTTCATTATACTCTATACTATTGCCTATTGATAACAAATATATTTACGATTGATAAAAATTAAGAATTAAATTACATATAATTAAAATAGGAATTATAAATAAATATTATTTACTTAAAACATATTTAAAACTAGATTGTGTAAGAAAAATGTAAATTCTGTTCAAGTTCCTGTTTATATTATTTACTCGCACTTAAAATTCTCTATGAAATCTTATCGTCCATTTGATTTCTTTGCGAAATTAGCTCCACTTTGCCCAAGACAAAATCATAACCAGTTTTGAGAAGAGAAAGAAAACAATAATTCAGATTGGCCCAGCGCCAGCTCACACCGTTGAGCCAGCCATTAAAAACTCATCACCATCAGCGGCCAACTGGAATGAGCACACACAAACAACAACAATAACAAGAAGATGATGAACAACAACAACAACAACTACAACAACTACGACCAGCGACATTTGCGGATGGTGATGAGGTCTGCCCTCCAGAGCTGCGGGGTTGCGTCTTTGGCGCACCGATGAGGGAGTGTCCAAAGCATACGTCGCCATCGTTGGATTTTGAAGACTTTAAGCTTGAATGCACACAATCAGGTTCAGCTAAAATCTTGTATAATTTAATAAATATATATGTACATATATGTTATCTTAAGCATAGTTTTGAGCAGCGCCATTTTGTATGTAATTTGATTAAAGTTTTGAAGTGGACGCCCACAAAATGTACAAAATATTTAAAACCGAACTTCCGCCAAATGAATTCGCATTGTCATTTAAATGCAAAGCGGGGATGGATCAACATCGAGGAGGGGACTGAGGAGACTCACCCCTCCTCAGGTAGAGCTGTTGGGCAGGTTTTCTCACGGCGGACTTCGTAATTACAGTTTACTCTCAAGACTGTGTAAGAACTACGCAGCAGCAGCAGTGGAATGATCGGTATCGGTATCGTTTTGTACGCATCTTGCGATCCTTCTTCGTCTCCGTCTCCGTCTGCGGCTTCGTTTTACTTGTGGATCTAATTGCAAATACCCAACAACAGCAACTGCGACCTTTTTTTTGCCCAACGACTGCAATTAAAATGGAACCACCAACCATCCAAGCAAGCAAGCAACCATCGACAGAGTCTCAATCTCAGTTGCAGTCCCAATCTCAGACTCTGGGCCAGAGGCAGAGGCAGACTCTTAGCCCAAGAACAGCATGCCGGAAAAATCGACTCAAATTACAGAGGCACAACCTCTCTTTCTCTCTCTTTCTGTCTCTCTGTCTCTCGTTACCCCCACAGTTTGCCAGGCATCGTCGAGGGTTCTGTTCTAGTCTGGCAAAATACTTGGAAAAATTTGCGTGCGGAGCAAAGAGGAGAGGCGGCATAATTGCCAGCTGTCCACTGTATTCAGCACAAAAAAGAAAGAAGAAATATTTCTGGTAAATTAGATGAAATAACATCAGATCTGAAGATATTTGGTTTTGCATGCGATCGATCTGAAAGTCGCTACCTCATTGCGTAGGGTAGTTAGCAAATAAGTTGTCTTAATTGTCAGGGATTTCAAATTCCCATGCAGTATACAATTTCATGCGGTCATGCGTTTCTATTCTTTTCGTTGCTGGTCAAGTTCAGTTTAATGTTACCGTAAATGATGTTTAGACGTTGTAATTGCACCACTCTATTTTGTAGATGATTTGTTGTATTCGCTAGCAGATCGATAACAGCAATGTCGGTGGTCTTTATAATGGATGCAGTTGGGTAACATCAATCTTAGATAAGACAAGTATTTCGTATTGTGTTGCCTTCACTTTTGATATATTTTAGAGATAATTAAGTAAAGTATTGTACTTTAATACACATTTTGAATATTCTTAATGTTTACACACATTAAATATACCATATTATTTTATTACTAAATTATAAATTTTAATAAAACGTATTAGACCCAGATGGATATTTGTTTTGAAATATTTAATAGCACAAAATATTATATAAGCTCAATTAATATTTGAAAGAAGTATGAATTTTAAAATAAAAACAAGTTGAGAAGCTAGAGTCGAGTGTGATCGACTGTGCGATATTCCCTACCCGAAAGGCATATTTGGAATATTGATATAGTACTGCATTAAAAATATGTCATAGAAAAAATACCAAAAACTATTCCAGATTGTTCGCCAAAGCAACAAAGACCCCAAACATAACAAGTGCTGTCAAAAACGAATGATAGCTCTATCTCTTATAGTCTCTGATATCAAGGTGTTCATATGGACGGACAAACAGACAGACGGACATGACTATATTACTATATATCGGCTATTGAAACTGATCAAGAATATATAGACTTTATGGAATTGGAGATGTCTCGTTCTGTTTGTTATATAGATTTCCTGCAGGCACTAAGTTATAATACTACTACCATCTACTCTATTGAAATTTCATTAATAAAATATTTTAATAATTGAAATAGGTATATAAAGCAATTGTTTTCAAATTAAACTAATATTTAAAACGTAAATACCTTATTTATTTAATATAAGACTAAATTGGTTTATAACGTAAATTTACTAGCACTGGCTGCTTTAGCATTTGACTAATGTAAATATACACATATTCAAAGCCACTTATACATTTGTTTATATTTAAAATAATCGCTTAAATTCGGGTTTTCTGCAACAAAGTAAATTGACACATTTTCAGGAAACTATAAAATCAAGTACTTCCCTTTTACTAGTCTCCGTGAATTATGTTAGATGAAACTTTTGCTTACAATATTATTTATGAGTTTGTTTGACTACAGATCCGAGAAATCCAACTGACCTTAAATCATTTAATCAGCAAAGGACGGCTGCCCTGAGGCCAAACTATGCCAGAAACATGCCGGACATTCACATAAAATATTTGTGAATTTTTGAAAAACTTGATGCCAACTGTTTGCAGATTTTAATCTTTCACAAACTCAAACCAAGCACGCACACAGACAGACAGACAGGGAGAGACAGGGAGAGACAGGGAGAGGGATATCAAGTCTAAATCTATGTTCATGTCCAGTTCAGTGTCCAGCGGAAAGTGAGGAGCAGGGGTATAAAAAAGTTGCAGTGACACTTGTTAGACGGGCTGACAGCTGGACACTCGACGGGCTTGGATGGAAGCTGTGAGCTGTGAGCTGTAAGCTATGAGCTGCTTCTGAGTCTCTGACCACGACCCAATGCAGATGTTGTCGTCATCATTCCAGTTGTCCTTCAGCTGCAGCTGCCGACTACCAACTACCAACTGCCGACAACGGACTCCGACTGAGGCGGCCAACTTGGGCCGGACAATGCGACGAAGGCGACGACAACTTTTTGCGAAACGAAATGACTTTGACAGACGCCATAACTTGGACTCTTGCGAAACGCCTTAACCCAGGGGCACACACAAACACACACAAATACACTCACACTCAGTTTCTCTGTTATTCAGTCTTTGAGTAATGAGGACAAAGTTTTGCATTCGTAATATCTCAGCTACGAAAGAGACTCCGACTTGGACTTGGACGGCTTTCGATGGTGGTCAGGCGTGGTGCAATTTGCAAACTTCATTTATTCACGCCTGGAGCACTTCTGAGTGCAAGTATCTCTCCCTCTCTCTTTCTCAATTTGTTGTTTGACATCCAGTTTCCTTAAGTTTGACGCTTTCGACAAGGCGACAACGCTGGAACAAGAAGCTGCTCAACTCCAATTTTAACAACTACTGGAAATTTGAAGCTGAAAAGTCGTTCATTTGTCAGTTGCTCGGTTAAACGGCCTTTGTGTTGCCTAAGTATCTAATGAAAAATATAACTGTGGGGCATGCCACATTATCAGCAAACAGCCACAATAAAAATAGCAAATAATCCCATAATCTGCAGTTTTAAGAGTGAAGAGAGAAAGTTTCAAACTGAGCCACAAATTTGAAGTTTACAATTTAATCTATAATTAAAAACAAGTAAATAAGCTAGAGTCGAGGGATTCGGACTGATTTCCTTTTTGATTAAAAGCAAAACAGTGTGGTATTAATTTTAAAATATACTAAATTCATATACCACAAATATACCAATACCAAAGTCTATTCTAAGCATATGTTATTGATAAATGTAAAATACGATCTGTAGAAGTAGGGTTTTTTGCCCATACAAACGTATTTTTTAAATAGCTTCAAATTCAAGATCTAATTTATTTTTTAAAGCACTTTAGTTCTTTATTAAAATGTAATAAATACTTAATCGATATTGAATTCATATTTAAAGTTTCTTAAATTACTAAAACATTTTTCTACACTTAAAAAATCTAAACTTTATAATAATTTAGACTTGTAAATATTAACTAAATTGCTATATGATCAATTAAAGAGACAACTTTGCATTTTTAATCCTTTGTATAAAATTACTGAAATATTGTATTCAAAAGTGTTTTAATTTGAAGAATAGTTTTACAACTAGTTGAAAGTATATTTTAAAGTTAAGGAATAGAAAAATTAAGTACATCGAATATATTTATAGCTAACCAAATAATACTTTATTTATTACTACTATGATACCGAGACAAGTAGTTATAGATTTTCTGTACCCAATTGCAAGAGTCGAACCTTGCGCGAAGCAAGGACAATAATCGTAGCATTTTAAGCAAGTTAATGCGTCGAAACCCTTTTCCTGCTCTCTTCTACCCAGAACCATGTTACACCCCATGCTCTTTGACCAAAAACAAGCAAATCCCTCCAGAAATTCTTAGTATACACGAGATTGAGTAAAGTACTTTGATCTTGCCAAGAATACTTACCAGAAATTTGATACACCGACGGTACGCAATCAGCCAAAGAATCATCAGTTGTGGAGTTTTGTGTATTTATTGAAATTTTATTCGAATCATCATCCAGCTGAGCCGAAAAGCCATAACTTGATATGCGACAGAAAGAAAGATACCTCTCGCAATCAGCACAGATATTTTTGTATATATCATACTGTTCAGTTGTAATTGTATCTGCAATTATCAAACTAAAAAGATAAGATTAAACCACTTTCTTTGCATTTACTCACTGCTCAGCGCCACAAATAGTATGCAAATAAAACTCAATTTGATCATATTATATTGAAAATTAATATAATATTCAAATAACAAAAATGGTTGCTAAGTTTTTTGTTTTGTCATTTTCACTCCTATGAGATTTACACATAAATCTTTTTAGTCATTTGTCAGTTTGAGTTGAGATTGTTAAGTGGCAATTGCTCATTTAATAAAACTAATCAACGCTGTTCAAGAAACAAGACAGTTTGTTGATTCGCTCCGTGGAAAAAAAAGAGAAAATAAACGTTGACAATCTCCATTTTTGCTTCTAGAGCGGATATAACTAATTGAATGGCTCGGGACGATGACTGGCTGTGAGTGAGTGGCATGCACTACAGAGTGAGTACATCCACGAGTACTGTGTGTGTATTCATGTGATGATTATGGGAGAACGGCGAGATCAACTTATATGCGATTGCGCACAAATTGCAGCCATTTAATTCAATTTAAATAAATTTAAAATGCGACCAACTTATTGAGGCACTCGACTCGTCTTAAACATCTGATTTGAATTTGATTGGACTTAATCATGTGCCAGTAGATGCGAGTAAAAGTGCAGTTGAGACCTCTGAAGATAATCTTTCCAGCTCTACGAATATTTCATGATTCATCAAAATACAAAATAAAGATAAGTTTATATATGAGTCTTGACAACAAATTGGTAAAAAAAACGATTTATAATATACTTGTATTTTTAAGTTCTAATGAAAAACAAATAAATAAACACCATTTAAATGTAAATAGTATATTTTTAAATAATAAATATAATATATTAGTTTCTTATATTTAACTATTAGGTCCAAACTTTATTTCATTTAATTTCTAACTTCTGTTTAACAGTATTTATCAAGAAATCTTTAACAGAGTTTAATGGTATTTGGTTATTCAAAACATAATTGATTTCTTTTTAAGTGAATTGAGAATTTAAAGGTTCCCAATAAGTTAGAGCTTCAGTCGAGTGTAATATAATATTGAAAAATATAGAAAAATATACCGAAAGATATATTTGATAATTTAGTAAAATTCTACTATGTTAAATTCAATATCTTCTATAGAGTGCAATATAATATGCTTACCAAAATAATTAAGATTTGACAGATGCAACCGGCTTTTGTCATATAAACTAATTTCTTGACTAACTTCTACGTTTTCGATTTGATCCCAACCAAATATTCTATAATTATAAAGATTGTAGCTCTTTCCCTCATACTAATATAGATAAATTTCTTGCCTTTACGTTCGTTACATAGATTTCCGGTTAGAAATACTTTTTAATGCCGCTCTACTTAAAAATGCTTTCAAGTTTAAATATTGTGTTATACTGAAGAAATAATTTTGAAAACTGGAGTAACTGGAAACATTAATTTTATAAATATTTTTGACGAATGTGACAAGTGTCTTGAGTGTCATATTCATAATTCATTTTAATTTATTTATTTTAAGATTTTTTGTACCTGTTTATTGCCAGTTGTCACTCCACTTTCCATTGTTGGTTCATACCTTTTGAATCTTTCATTGTTGCTATTGTTTGATGTACGTGTTGCTGCCGCTGTTGTTGTTGTTGTTGTTGTTATTGATACGCTCAATATGCAGTCAGTTATTGTTTGCTTGATACTGATTATGTTGTTGCTCTATCTCGCTTGCACTTTCGGTGTTCCATTTGCCTGACGACTTACTCACTTTTATTGCAAAAAAGTTCAATGACACAAAAATAATGCACACAGCAATACAATGGCAATAACAACAAGAACAGTAATAGTAACAACAGCAACAACAACAACAACAACAACAATATCGTCTTTTGCTCTTTGCCTTTTCCTTCATTGTTCATCGCTTTACTCAAATACTCACACACACACACACATAGAGAAGTCGCTGCGTCTGCATTGACGTTGACTCCTTTTGTGCGGTCTGCCAGCTAAGCGAGCGAGCGAGCGAGATAGCGAGAGTGTATAGTATGCCATTATTTTGCATGCATCGTCTTTCGCTTTTCAACTCTTTGGCCATTGGCAAATGTGGGTCGCTCTCGCTCTTTCTCTCACTTTGCCTTGACTACTGACCGCAGAAAATCGATGACTGACTGCCTCTGCCTAGCTGCCTGTGCTGCCTGGGCTGGCTGGCTGGCTGAAGCCCTTTTGAGTGCTCTCGTTGTTCGTTTTATTGTTTGCCAAGTTCAGCGCCCAAAAAACTAATGCCATTTATTGTCAACGGCAACTTTCACTCTCGTTCTCAATGCGAGCGAGCGAGCGAGAAAGAGAGAGAGGGAAACAGCGTCAACAATCAAGTCAAAGTACTGAATACTCGTTCCCTCATCATCAACACGTTGTGCAATTTCTATGGCCAGAACTTCGCGCTTATCATCATCATGCAATCAGACACACATACACTATCACACACCCACACCCACACCCACACATACACATACACACGCACAGAGCACTATGGCAGGCAACATTCATCCATCCATTCATTCATTCATTCATTCGTTTGTTGTTGTCTCCCTATTGCATTTTCAAAAGCTAGACAGAAAGAACAACCTGTTGCTCGTCTCTCAACTGAAACTGAACTGAATCTCAGCTGCTGCTGAACTTCGCCATTTCGCCAGTTCGCCAGGCAATGCAATTTTCAACAACGTCATCATCAACAGCAACAGCAACAACAGCAACAACAACAACACGAAAACATTGCCAAGCCATGCTCGGCGTATAATACATTCAACAAACAATTGAAATTTCGTATACAATTGCGAATTGAATGAGGAAATGAATGTGTAAAATGAATAACGTCTGAATAGCATGTGTCTATCTCCCTCTCGCTTGCTCTCTGCATGCGTATGTATGTATGTGTGTGTGTATTTGGGTTTGCGCCTGAAAGTGTCGAGACAGGTCGTATACTTGTTTTCTTTTTTCGTTCATTCGTTGGGTTTTTGTTTTGCCAGTGTTGGTAAACGGATAAACTCATAAAACATTTGATGGCAAAAGTTACCGCAAAAGCGTTTAGATATATGCTCAAGGTTAACGAGCGAAGGGCGAGTCGAGTTTTTGAGGGGAAGGACGAGAATCCTTCAGACAACATGTGAATGAGTTTCGCTCTGTTCATGTTAGCCAACATTTTGACTGCAAAGTATGCAACGAAACTTTGGCTAAATATCGTGAAAAGCTGAAAATAACTTAACAATAAAACCAAGCAAGATAAATTAACTGGAAAATGCCGTAAAAGTTATTCAGTTCTCAATAAAGGATTATACAATTTAAGCTCAAACTTAATATTGAAGGGATATATTGAAATTGAAAGGAAGCTGTAACTTCAATCTTTTATTCATAAAATTATAAATACTAAAATTTAATTATTGAACATATTATTATATTAATCAATTCAATTAAGAAAAATCAAATTAAATAAATACTTAAAATTCATAGGATTATTTATTTTATGAAATTTTACATCATTTTGAATGAAATTAAGCTTAAATTAATTTAATAAAAACATATTAAGAAATTTATCATAGTATTAATTTATCATAGTAAAAAAACAAATATTTAATTAAAAATTCATGAATCATTCTATTTTTTTATTTATTAATAATTTTTCTATTTACATCTAATATTAGGTATGTCGTTTTACAACAATACTATTACAAATAAGATATATTTTAATATGAATTGTTATTTTCATAGTAGTTCAATTGCTTTATACCGATTTGAATGTGCTCTATTTTTTTGTGTTTGTGTTTTTCCTTTTGCATTTGAAGCTCAAGCGATAACAATTTGACAGGTGCACATGTTGGTGAAAAGGAGATAGCTGTAGCCTAGCGTTGGAGCGAGCAGCGCAGCAACGCAGCAGACAGAGTTAGAGAGGCAGAGAGAGGGAGATGTCTCTATCATCATGCTATGTGCGAACTGAGTGAATTGTGCGAATATTTTTGTGTTGAACTTGTTTGCTTGCCAAATGCCTTTTGTGGCTGTGTTGTTGTTGCTGTTGTTGGTGCTTTTGTTGTTGTAGTTCTTGTTGTTGTCGTTGGCTCCTCTTGCTGCTTTTGCCATTGTCCGCCGCCTGTTGTTGCTGCTGTAGTTGTTTTTGTTGCGTTTTTATTTCTTTTATTATGTGCGAATGTTTGTATGAAATGGCGCCATTGTTGTTGTTGTCGCTGGGCGTGTCTGTGTGTGTGTGTGTGTGTGTGTGCATGTTTGTATTTGTATTTTTATTTCATTTTTTTGTGCGAACAATTAAAACTCTTTGCAATGACCTTGACTTTGTTTTTTTTTTCTTTTTTTTTTAAGTGTATGTGTGAGCTTCCTTTTCCATTCACACGCGCCCAGCACGCTCAGACGTCAAACATAAAACACAAACAGCAGCAGCAGCAACAACAACAGCAACAACAACAATGCCGTCTGAGTGTCTACTCAGTCTGAATCTGAGTCTGAGCCTGAACTGAGTCTGGAACTGAGTCTGTTTCGTTTTTGGTTTCGGTTTTGGTTTTAGGTTTGTTGTTTTGGGCTTATTATGCTCTTGTTTTCTCTCGAATTCCCCCTTAAAGAATTGAATGGCTGCACAAATATACAATAATAATACAACAGCAACAACAACAATGGCAACAAGAAGTGCTCTGATAATGAATAAGAATCGTTGTTTTTTTTTCACTTCTTTTTTTGGTATTGTATAAAAAGCCTTTTCAGCTGCAAAGCAAAATTTGCTCTCTTGGCTGGATTTGCGGTTAAGATTTGCGTTTTGTTGTAGGTCAGTAACTGAGGCAGGTTTTTTTTTGTTTTATTTTTATATTTTATTGTTTATTGTTTACTCGATGCTTTGTTCACCGTCAAATCGTTTGCAATTGGCCATAAATTCACTCAACTCTTTTCTCTCCTGTCCTCAGCACATATCGCATTTTATTTCCACATTCTTTGTTTCCAACTCCAAAATACATAAACATTGATTTCTGGGTTAGTAATTCGTGCCTTGTTTTGCCTGACGAAACAGTGAACAGGGAATGGCAAATCAGCCCCCTAATGACTTGCAAAAAATAATATGGTATTTTTTGAATATAAGATGATTCCGTTGGTTACAAGTGGACTACCGATTATTTGATTGAGATTTGTTTTTCTTATCTAATTAATTTGATTATAGAGTGGAAATATTACAATTTAATTATTTTGTTTATTCAATTTTATTATAATGCATTTTTATAGATACTTTATATACATATATACATTTAATTTCTTTTATTCCTTTTCCAGGATATTTTAGATTGTATTTAATTTGGCAAAAAAAAAAAAAAAATGATTACAATTTAAAAGAAAATCTTCTCTAACGATAAATAATTTTTATAAATTGTATTCAAAGTCTACTAAAGAAGTATGTAATATAAAACTATACAGAACTAATAATTTTTTTGTATGATTTATTTCAATAATAAATATATATAAATATGTACATAATTTAATATTTAATCAAAATCAATAGCAACAAATATATTATATTCGCATAATCAATGCTTCAATTAAGAAAATTTTAAGAAAATACTTGTATAAATACAAATACGAATTTGCACAATGATTAACATAACGTGAGTCAAATAATTTGTAAAGCATTCCAAGCGATACAGACGCATTAGCTTTACCTCTTTTTCGTAACTGAATCAGAATCGAGGCCAGACTTGGAGTCAGAGAGAGTGAGAGAGAGAGGGGAAGAAAGAGGGGGAATTATTGCATTGCGCTAATGAAAACCGAGTTGAAATGAGTACCGAAAAAATGAGTCATGTGAAAGCTCGTTACTCTTTTAGTTTTGAAGTGGAGTGGGTGGGTAAGTGGAGCAAGCCGAAAGCCGCAAGACAATGCGGTTGACTATTCACATGTGCAATGCTATAATTACAACAACGTGCGAGTATCTCGCGTGTATCTAAAGGATGCCAAACCGCATCAAAGTCACACAAACACACACATACGCACACACCACACACACATACACACACGCTTGCAAGTGTTGCTACTGCAGTGCACTTGGCAGCACTTGTTTAATACATTTCTCATTTTTCAGCTGCTGCCTTACACTATTATTTACAGATTTTTCTTCTATTTTTTTTTTTTGCAGCAGCAGCTGTGGCTGCTACCTTGGCAAACCCATTAGGTTAATAAGAAGAAGAAGCAGCAGCAGCAGAAAAAACGCAGAAAATAAATGGAAATAGCAAAAAAAAAAAAGAGAACCAAAATGCAAAATTATTCAAACTATGCGCGTGATACCCGTTTACCCGTTGCCCGTTACCCGGTTCTTGTTGGCTGCCTCGACGGTTCACAGTTCGCGTTGAATTTTCAGCCTGGCTCCATGGAATGGTCGGCCATATTTAAAGCGTATGCGATAAGCGCAAAAATTCCGCCAGACTTTGACTTGAAACTGCTGTTGTGAAAACTGGCAACATCGCATGCCATAAAAGCGACTGGCCAGCGACGACATTTTTATGGCAACTCTGGCAACGCAGCCAACAACGACACGGATCGATATGTGGTGCAAGCGAATGCCACAGATATCGTCGTCTCGTTCACGCGCATCGTTGATTGGCGCTGTGCGCTGCGCAAAATCCAAGCTGGCTATGCTACCAACACACTCACTCACACACACTCGCACGCAAGCAGCAGCCGCGGCAGGCAGAGCGAAGCGAAGCGTTTATTTGATTTATTAGCGTGAGCATACAGACCACTAGTGTTGTCTTTCTCTAACGCTCACGCCTGCCTAGAGGCTCAAGAACTGGTTGTGTAAATGCCGTCACACACACTCACACACACAGCCATGCACATGAACACAAGCAGAAGCATACCCGGTTTGACTAGCCACCCTGTCTGTGTGTGTGTGCGTGTCCGCATTGCTCGCAGCTCAGCTTCAGTCTCAGCTGCTGGCCAGTCAGTCTCTCATTCGTCTCTCGCATTCGCTGTCGTCAGCACACGCGCGCACGCAACGAACGCAAAGCAACGCAAAACGAATTCGAGTTTGTTTCGAGTTTCAGTGTTTTGCGCCCTCATCTCGGCATCGCTTCGTCACACGTCTCGTTTCGTCTCGTCTCTCACTACGGGAATATACATATAGAGCTACACACATATATATATTTTTGGTCGGTTTATTTTGCGCTTCGTTTGACGGCGCTCGTTATCGCTGAACAGGTTTCGCTGCTGCTGTCCACACAACGCAGTCGAAACAGAAACAGAAAGGTGCTCAATTCCGCGTAGTGTGGAGGTATTTTATCATCGTCTTACGCAGCGCGCTGATTTTTTTGCTTCCAAATAAAATACAGCAAAAACAAAAATCAGCCACAAAATAAATAGCAACAAATTCGCGACGCGTTTCAACTAAAAACAAATGCCAAGTGTTTTAACCCAAAAAAACAAAATAAAATAAAATGAATAAACGCTTAAGCAAATAGCAAATAGCAAAAAGCAAAGCAAAGAAAAATAAATATACGTAAGAATTGAATGTGTCAACTGCCAACAGAATTGGCCAAGTTCTCAAATTCTAAAACAATTAACAAATAAAAGTAAATAAGTGCAACATGGTTTCCAAAAGAAATGTTCAAAAACAAGCATAGCGAATAAAACATAAAAAAAAACATAAAAACATAAAAACATAGCGATAAAACTACGAAATTCAAATAAATATCTTCGAAATATTGGAAGTGCTGAAAGTATTGGAAATATTGGAATTATTGGAAGTACTGGAATTATTGGAGTATAGACGCAGCAGCCACAGGTGCTCGAACATATCCGAAGATAGTCAAAGTATCTGTGAGATACACTCGATCAAAGCTACAACAAAGCTACTTGCAACATGCTGACCGTGGAGGCAGACATGAAGGGAGGCGGCATACTGCACGCCACAATGCCGCCGCTGCACGCGAGTGCCGCATTGCACGGCCACGCCCACGCGGCAGCATCCTCCTACTCGGCGCTGGCGCCTCTGATGAATTTCGGGCAATCGCCACTGACGCACTCGCAGCTGAGCCAGCACAATCATCACCATCATCATCATCACATGAGCGCTCACATTGCCGCCAGCCAGAGTCCCAATCCGCTCAGCTCGCTGCAGTCGAGCATAGCCAACACTCTGAACGGAGGCCAGCAGCAGCAACAACAGCAACAGCAGCAGCAGAGTTCGCCGCTGCACAGTTCGAGCGAACTGAGTCCCACACAGAGCAGCATTGGCAGCCATCACATGACATCGCCAGTGAGCCACCATCAGCAACAGCAGCAGCAGCAACATCCTCAGCAGCAGCAACATCCCAGTTTGATGGGCGCTGGCAGCGCCTTGAGCAGCATGACCAACAGCAACAGCAGCAACGGCAACAGCAACAACAACAATAACAACAACAATTCGACGGCAAACAAGAATCAACAGCATGCGGATCGCGTGAAGCGACCGATGAATGCATTCATGGTCTGGTCACGGGGCCAGCGACGCAAGATGGCCTCGGACAATCCAAAGATGCACAACTCGGAGATCTCGAAGCGCCTGGGTGCCCAGTGGAAAGATCTCTCCGAGGCCGAGAAGCGTCCGTTCATCGACGAGGCGAAGCGATTGCGCGCCGTCCACATGAAGGAGCATCCCGACTACAAGTATCGGCCGCGTCGCAAGACCAAAACGTTGACCAAGACCAAGGAGAAGTATCCCATGGGCGGTCTGCTGCCCGGCCAGCAGCCAGTGGGCGGTGAGCCCGGCACGCCCACACGCGTCTCCCAGAGCATGGGCCAGAGTCAGGCGTTGAACGGCGGCGGCTCCGGTGGCGCCTCGGCGGCAGCAGCAGCCGCAGCAGCAGCAGCGGCAGCGGCCCAACAGGTGCGCCCCAACATCCATCAGATGAGCGTGCCCAATGGCTATATGCCCAACGGCTATATGCATCCCGATCCCGCCGGCTACCAGACGCACTACATGAACTACGCCCCACGCTACGGCGAGATGGGACACATGTATAACGGTTATGGCATGTACGACACTGTTGCCGGGGGACAGACGTCGCCGTACGGCAGCAGCCTGCAACAGCCGGGCTCTCCGTCGCCGTACGGCAGTGCGGCTGGGTTGCAGCAACAGCAGCCGGGCGGAGGATTGACGGGCAACGGGTCGCCGGCGCCGTATGGCGCACAAGTCTCCTGCCAGAGTCACAGTCCCAGCGATTCGAGCATCAAGTCGGAGCCGGTG
Source organism: Drosophila kohkoa (assembly GCA_019972355.1). Lineage (NCBI taxonomy): Eukaryota > Metazoa > Arthropoda > Insecta > Diptera > Drosophilidae > Drosophila > Drosophila kohkoa. Next base: position 1,702,658 of record BJEL01000003.1, on the reverse strand, counting down.
TCGCCCAGTCCGAGTGCGATAGCGTTGAACAACAACAACAATGTGCACAACAACAATCACATCATGAAGCGGGAATACATCTCGGCGACGGCAGCGGCGACAGCGGCGGCGGGCAGCGACCTCAATCATCTGATGAACATGTATCATCTGCACGACGCCGGCGCAGCGCCGGAGCAGCAGCGACATCTGATGCACTATCAAACGGCATCGCCCGAGTTGCAGCAGCAGCAGCAGCAGCAACAGCAGCCGCTGCAGCACGTGATGCACCAGCAACATCAACAGCAACAGCAGCAGCACCAACAGCACCAGCAACATCAGCAGCAACAGCAGCAGCAGCAACATCAGCTGCATCAGCAATCGCTGCGAGCAATGGCGCCCCTAGCACACATGTGAGAAATGGCCAGCGCCTATGGAGCCGCCGCCGCCGTGTCCGTGAATGTGTCGCCGCCGCCGCCGGCGCCCGTTGGATATATGCCAACAGCAGCCATTGCAGCAGCGGCAGCAGCAGCAGCAGCGGCAACAGCCACACAGCAGCAGCAGCAGCAGCAACAGTTGCTGAACGGCAGACCAAGTCCGACGGCATCGGGATCGGGTTCGTCGGGCGGTCGCTCCTCGGCGCATTCCAGCGGTCACACGACCACAGCGCATTCACCCGCCTTGGCGGCGGCTGCTGTTGCCGCTGCCGCCTACCAGCTGTCCAGCACAGCAGCACAGGCCACAGCAGCCGCAACCGCATCCTCCTCAGTCCCCGCCTCCGCCTCAGCATCCGCCTCTGCCTCGTTTGTGGCCTCAGCCAGCATGCTGGACATGCAACAACTGGAGGAGCAACAGCAACAGCAGCAGCATCATCATCACCAGCAGCAGCAACAGCATCACCAGCAGCAGCAGCACTATCTGCAACAGCAGCAGCAGCAACATCATCACCTACAGCAGCAGCAGCAGCACCTGCAACACCAGCAACATCAACAGCAGCAGCAGCAGCAGCAACATCATCAGTTGTATCATTATTCGCAGCAGTTGCATGCACACGAGGCCAGCGCTGGTTTGTTGGATATATCCACATTGTAAATTATTGAAAATACACACACACACACACACACCTTCACAGACTTAGCTGATATTTGCAAACTAAAGTATATGGATAAACAATTTTAGCTTTAGTTTTAAAACGTAAACGAAAATGCATTAATTTTTAGCACTTGTAATTATAACAAACGAATAAAATACAAAAAATAATTCCAATAATTTAATTACAAACAAAAACCATGGCATTTACAAATTAAGCATACGCACTGTTGTACAATACAATACAAAACATCTATCTCTCTCTCTCTCTCCCTACTTCATACATTCCAAATTTCTTTTGCTTTCTCCCAACAACAAAAACAAAACCTAAACGACAATTGTGTGATACAAATAAATTGTTGCAAGCAAAACTTGAATACTAAATTCTTTCATATTCTTTTCGAATTTACTTTCCATGTACAAAATTTAAGAACTCTTTTCCAAATGCATTCCACACATTCAGCCACATATAAGTAAACAAAATGTAACAAAAACAAGAAAAAAAAAACACATTCTATTTTATAGATTCTCTTATGCATTAAGTAATTCTAATTATTATCTATTATATAAACAATTTAATTATTAATTATCCTTATGAATACTGCAAAAAGAAAACAAAAAACACAAATGAAACGCAAAGAAAAATCGAAGCATTAATTGTAATAAAAAACAAACAAAACAACAATTATTATTATTATTATTATTATAATTATGAAAAGACAAGCATCTACCACATAATACAAACAAAAGGACAACAAACAAAATGTTAGTAAACCTAAACAAAATTTAGTAAAAAAAAACAAAACAAAATGTGAAAATGAAAAAGTGAAGCAAGGCGTTAGAAAGAGAGCCAAATTCGCCTGCAAAAACAATAAAAAAAAAACAAAATGAAAATCCACAAAAAAACACACAAATAAAAGAAAAATCTTTACAAAAAATATTAAATGAATTGTATTTTTATTTTCCGTACATTTCGGCAACATTCTCATCTTCTTTTATTTAGCCGTCGGCAAATTCTCACTCGAAATATTCTTACAAATTCTCGTTGATTATTTCCTGGCATGACATATTTATTTTTTTATTATTTCTTTTTACGATGTTGAAGCAAGGTTTTTGGAAACATCTAATAAAATTTGCACACATTAAAAATGAAATGCTCAAATGCTGTTTGATATTTGAGATTAACGACGCTGTTTTATGTATCTCTCTCACTTAGTTCCGTCTAAAACACACCTAGAATTCAATACATTATTTCAGGAGCGAAACGCAACGAAACTTGTTGATACTTGTTGAGATATTTTTGTATCTTACGGATAGCATTGCGCAGAGCCATAAACTCTGCGACATGTTTTCTGGGATTCGGTATTTAAATAAACATTTAAGATCATTAACAAATTGAATGATTTGACAAAACTAGGAATGGCTATAAAAAGTCAACCACATTAACTGACGGACTATGGAAATAAGTATCTTGGCATAAAACTCAATTTAGTATAGACTTGGAAATACATGTAAAGGTTTAACAGTCTTCTTTTTGGAATTACAAAAGTATTTACAAATAACAAATAATTTGGATCAATTGAAGATTTGTTTATTGAATTCTAGAATTCACTTTGACGTCATAGAGAATTTATTTCAGTATAAAAGAGGTTAAACTAACTTAAATCATATTTCAATAAACATACACAATAAAGCCCAGATACTTGTTTAATTTTGAAAATTCCACAGTTTAACTACAGAGTCGCCAGCTGATTCCTATTTTTAAACCCTATCTGTGACACTTAAGTAATTATTTACTTTGTTTTTTTTTTTTTTTTTGTCGTATTCTATATTTATTGTCATGAATAAAGCCAATTTTCGTGACGGGAAGTGGGAGTTTTGTAGCCGGCGCCGTTGATTTAATATTAATAATAGGAAATGAAGTTGCTAAATTAGATCACTACATTGAACAGACTTCTAAACCACATCGATTTATGATGTTCACAAGTCGAAGTCGCATCATTGGACTTTCAAATTTGAATTTATCGCCTAGCAGTCATATACCTTTCCAAATACATTATAATTTCTGAACTAATCAAGGCATCCAGTTGACAGTCACTTTTTTTCTTTGGCTGCCAAAAACGACCTTAGGCATATTAACAAACCATAACATCGATTCGATATTGCTAATTTATGCTGGCATCAGGGAAACACCTCACAGTAAAAAAGCGATACACGCTGCCATTTCTTGGATTATCACAAACGTGTGAACGACTGCAGAATACTCTACACAACTAAAATACATCATTGGTATCTTAGCGTGTATCAAGCAAATCAACTTTGCATCATAAAAAACTCATAAAAATTATGTTATGTGGCGTTAATGAGAATTGCAAATTCAACTCACCTCGGCAACCAGAAAACACATAAAAAAAAACGATTGATAAATAATACAATGACTGAGCGTTGTCGCAAAAAAAAAAGAAGAGAAATATATGAACATATTTAATAACAAAACAATTTATTTAAATTGCGCAAATATTATACAGAGCCTACTGTAGTTTATTTTTTTCAGTTCACCATTTTGTCGCTATTGCTGATTATTATAATTTTCATAAATGCCATTTCAGACTGTGGCAGATGGAGAGAGGGTGTTAAATTAAAATAAAAGCTTTACGGAATTTCAATTAAAATACTTTTAATTTTCTGCCTCTCTTTTTACAATCAATTAACGTGCAGCTTTTAATTACAAAATTTTGTACACTCGCGTTGTATTTTTTTTAGACCTATTTTCAAGTTGATTGAAAATCACTTCGTTGTTGTTTCGAATTCCATTTTTTTCGTATTTTGTTTCGCTGTTTAATAGTTTGAAAAAATTTGTCATTAAAAACTAAACTGAATTAACATTTTTCGCAATCTGTGTTGTGTTTTGTTGAGCTGAATGTTGAAATCAGATTGCTTGAGATACAAATGCATAATTTTTCGAAAACAAAATTTATTAATTTTTTATGGGTGTCGCTTGGATACGCTGCAATGCACAGCAGATACAGATACGTTCGCAACAGATCAGTTCGAGTTTGTTTGACATGCAAATCGCTTGTCGCAGCGTTTTGTTTATTTTCTCGTCAGCCAGTTGGAGCAATGTTTGATTTAGATTTATTATTTTTTATTTTCTGTTTTTTTTTTTTTTTTTTTTTTTGTTGTTGGGGTTTTTTTCTAATTAGCTTAAATTTTTGTGCTGCTTCTCGAGTTTATTTGCGTGCCATTTGTGGCGGTGTCATTTGTTGCAATCAGTGAGAAAATTAAGCATCACTTTTGCCATGTGATTAGCCATTAAATTAAATTAAGATCTAATGCCAATCTCTGCCCATTTAACAGCAACAACAACAACAACACTTTTAGCCTGGCTATTTAGACAGCTGCTTCACTCCGACCAACAACAAATAAAAGCTGTTGATGCAGCTGAGTCATCATCACAATTAGAAATCGCATCAATGACAGCAGATGATCGTGAGAGTTTTGCCAATTCGTATGCGTTAATTTATGTACGTATATGCTTGAAATTTATTCTCAATTCATAAAAAAAAAAACACAAAATTCGAATTTTAATTAATGACGTATAGATTATAGAAGTAATTCTCTTTTTAGTTGTTTATCTAAACTTGATTTTGTATGCTATTATGTAATTAAGATAAACATGCACATTAGTTTTCATATTTTGTCACATATAATTATGCCATCATTTATTGATAAAAAAATACAAATAAAATTTTAATTCTCTTTCTCGGGAATATATTGATGAATTCAGTCTTTTTTTTTACGACTACAGTATTTTATCTGGACTTGTTTCGATTATATAATTGTTGCTATTATATAATTTTGATATATGCTTTTGCACATCAGTTTGCATATTTTGCCATACAAATTAATTTCATTAACAATACTAATTACTGATCAGCTCACATTACTGTTCTTCAAAATATGATAAAAGATAATTGATCGAGTATAACTTGTGGAATGAAGACTCTTTTATTTAGCTACATTGATTTGAATGTTAATCTATAATTTTGATATAATCAGATTATTATCAATAATGAAATCAAAACACGAATTATTAATCAAGAACATTTGAGTAAATATTCTTTTCAATTAAATTTTTTATGAATGAAATCCCTGAAACAAAATTTTGGATTTCAGCAGATAGATAGTATTGCCCTTTTTCTATGTGCTTCTCTTTAATCTGATAAAAACGATTCTCATGATTTGGGAAAAGAATGAGATTTTTATACCCATTGGCTAGAAAATAAATTTAAAAGGCAGAAGAAAGTCATCTCCATCCCCATAAAGAATATATAAATTCTTGATTAGCGTCAAAAGACGAGACGTTATAGCAATGTCTATATGTCTGTCCGTCTGTCCGAAACTTTAAAAGGTGGAGCTATATGGAGCTATATATCTCTATAGCGGTCTTATGATTTTTGATTTGAAAATTATACTGTGGTATCTGATAAAAAGTGTCCTAGTTATTTAAGAAATAATTTTATATGGCAAACAAGGCTGGAAAGGTCGGGTGTTTGTTGCTTTGGTTAACAATCTGGTATATATTATACTCTTTGGTATATTGTTATACCAAATGGAGCAATTTATTAATTTCATATTCTTTTGCTTTTAAAGAAAATTGCTAGCCATTATTTCACAATCGAGCACACTCGATTGTAGATTTCTTACTTGTCTTTTAATGGTTATTTTATTTGACTAAATATAAAAATAGTAAAATATGAATTATAACTATTCGAGAACAAAACTTTTTGTATTTAATAATTGTGAGTTCAATATAATTTAATTTACCACTAATAATTGGTCAACTTAATGTCTGAGTTAAATCGGATTCTTTAATAAAAGCTATACACATATTGCCCGCCCTCTCTATATCCTTCCCTCTTATCTGCTGGCTTTATCTGCGTCTAATTCGTGTATGTTTATGTTTATGTGATTCGGTAGAATTCGTGTACTTCTGAGTGCACCCTTCAATTATCTAAACAAAAGCCCAGCGGCGCCTTCAAAGCACAACAACAACTCTAAAAGCGGTGCACAGTTGCCAGATATATATAGAACGAGAAAGAGAGAGAGAGAGAGAGTGAGTAAAAGAAATAGAGAGAGAGAGAGTGGGGTGCATTCATTCAGCGAGTGAGCTGAACAACTAATTAAACTTTAACAATAGAAAAGTTAGCAAACAAATGTCATTATGCACAAAGTTGGAACTGTCTGGGGCTGGATTTTAGTTTTTTTTTATATTTTTTTTGTGGATTCAGAGTTGAGATTCAGATTCCGATTCCGATTCGGGGGTCCACTGTCAATGACCAAAAAGATGGCGCCCTTTAAGTTGGCTGACACATTTCAAAACTAGGTTAACTGAAAGCAAATGCTGCGAAATACAAAATACTCAACTTGATTCGTAAGCCTAAAACTGTGGCCAATGCTCTAGGGCTGTGCTCCGATTGCGAGTGTCACTGAAACTGAAACGTACATAAACAAATCGGATTAGTTGACAAAAATACATCTATGTATGTATATAAAAATTAAAAAAAAAAATGAAAAATCCAATTAGTTGTGCACCGTCGTGCAATGGGCAACACTTTTAAACTGTTGTCAGCTCAAAAATACATAAATATCTGTATCTTTTTTTTTTCGGTTGGTGTTGTGCGTGCCCAGCATTTTGATGGATGTGTGGCATGCGTAAGAATTTATAGGTCGCTTGATCGATGGACCGCACATTGATTTACGGGAATATTGGGCCCTAGAAACTACACATGCAAATTGTCAGACAGCCTGGCGACCCAAGGAAGCAGAACGAGAACGAGAAACATGCTGCGAGCTGCTGACAGCAGAAATCCTCAGCGACTAAGCCGACAAACTGCGCACCTGCCAAAGCCTCGACTTGGAAAACCCAAAAAGAGAAGAGAATAGCAGACAGGTAGAGACTGGATGGTAATGAACCTCTAAAATCCACGCCTCGTTGCAAATCCCTCAATGCATCTGCAGCATACAAATGCAAAAGGGAATGCGAATGCGTTTGCGACTGGATAAAGGGCTAGAATAACACTGAGCGTGTAATGCAAAAACAATAAATGGCTAAGCAAAGAACGCATATTATCATAATCACCAATAAAATTTAGCCGAGGCTTAGCCCAACTCAACAGGTTGTGCCAATGTTTCCAAGAGAAGAAGCTCTGCTTAAACGCATCTTCTTGGTATTACAATCGAACAGCACTCACACTCTGCACTCACTCTCACTCTCACACTCACACCCGCACCCGCATATTGCATATGTGTGTAATTCAATCGGGAATCGGAGCCAGCATAAAATGCGCAATCTGCATCTGTAAGATACTCTCTCGGGTGCATTAACATTTTCCTGCCATGCTAATCACTCTCAAATTATATATCTACTTTTTTTTTTTTTGCTCCTTTTTTTTGTCGCAATGTTTCTGGTTGCAATTAGTCGATTAGTCACGCCCTGATTTGTCATTGATACCCAAAATGCAACTATTCACTGTAATGCTGGTGCTTGAGATAGCAACAGCGTTAGTTTCAAGGAGAAAACTGTTGATAAGCTGCCAAAGAATGCTGCCAACAATCTGAAAAGGTTGTTAAAATCTACTAAACATTTACAACTAATACAAAACTATTTGTTTTAAAGTTGACTGAAGTGGTAAAACTTTAAATATAAATTTTGATTTGTGTTTCGAGCACTTTGTCCAACATTATTTGTGCAGCTTGGAAAGGATCTTAAATTAACTAATGTACAAGTATTTCATTTATGTGAATAACATTATGCCCAAAAATATGTTTTCAGCTTAATTTGCAGCAATTTATCTTTAAATAAGCAGTTTGAAGTCTTTTTTTGTGAAATGTTTATATCACTGATAAAACAATATATTTTAAATGAAAAGAAATAGATAAGAAATGCAAAATTTGATATAATAACATAAGCTGCAAGTAATATGAAAATTGTACAACAAATAATAATTGTATTCAACTATTTTGAACGACGAATAAAATAACTGAGTGAATATAAATTTAATAATACTGATTGCGAAACTCAAGTTGAATTATTTTTTTCAAAAAAGATGATGAAGAAACACAAAAACATTTATTGTATTTTTTTTGTTATAAATATCTATAATTCTTTTAGTAATTAGGTTTTTGTAAACCATTTAAAAATAAGTTTAAATTTATTTAAGGCAATTTATAAATACATGAATTGTACTAAGTTGGGAGTTAGCCTTAGTCTCACTCTCCCACTACGCCCACGGACACGCCCACTCGCAGACACGTCCAACAACACGGCACAGCACTTGTGTCACTTAATTAAGTCGGCATTTTATTGTCGTCGTCATCGCCACCATCAGACACAGCAACAGCAGCAGCATCGTCTCTTAAGTTAATTACTCAACGCAGGCAGCTTTATAACCCAGCAGAGCTGCATCAACGACCTCTGTGCTCACACCTGGCAACTCTGGCTGGCAGGTGAGCAGGCGACCAACGCTCCTCGGCACCTCCCACTTTACAACTCTTGGCACTACTTTCAGCTGGGAGGCTGCCAAGTGAGCATAACAATTCCTCCGACTCGGCAGCAACTTCTTTCCTCCTCTCTCCCAGAGAATTGGCAACTCAAGGGAGAAGGGAGGAGGAGGGAGGAGAGGAGCACTTGGGCGCATTTGTTGATTCGCGCACTTGAACAAGATGGCAGCGCAAACCAAAGTTGACACTGGCAGGCGCAGCTCTTATCTTAATGAGTTTTATGCATCTAATTAAATAAATTGCACCTCTCGTCATCGTCAGTCGTCAGTCGGTAAGTCGGTAAGTCGTCATTCAGGCGCTATGACAACTGAGCCGCAACTCATGTACACACAAAAATAGTAGATCTCGCTCGCTCGCTATCAATTTTGAAGAGCTGAGGGGCAGCAAGTGTAGTGCACTTTGCAGTCCATTGCCAAAACCATGGCCCCACCCAATGGGGGGCCACATTCCAGACCACACCCAGGGCGAAATTCAATTTTAATTACAATTTTTGCTGCTGTTTTTCTGTTTTTTTTTTATTTTTTTTTTTGCGCTGACTTTTCCCAAAATCGATTTTGTTAAACAATTTTTTTATACACAATTTGTTTATGTGATGGCATGTATATACATATACGCTTATGTGCTGCAATATGTTATGTATGTGGATATTTTAATCAACCGCTCCCAGACACACACACACACACGCACACATACTACCAAGTTTGCGCTGGTTTTGTATCGACAACGACGAATTGTTTTTTACACCCGATACTCGATATTTTACCTCGTACCTGTGCTCGCATTTATTTATTTACTTCACATTGATGCTCTGCCCTCATCTAGTAGACGCATTCGCCATCACAATCATCGCATTTTCAATTTTTCGCTTACAAATTGGAAAAGTTCAAACGCACAGAACAGAACAGAACAGAACAGAGAGCCAAAAGCAGCATCGAAATGGCATCCAAAACTCAACCACATGAATATCTCCGTTCACTCGCTCCAGTCTCCAGCACAAAATTCATTCCATTCCAATCCCGAGTTGCCAGCCGAGACCCAGACAGGAACAGGCCAGACATATGCATGAGCTCAAAAGCTACAGATAAATGCAACAACAACTGCACCAAAACTCAAACTGAAACTGACCAATGCACTATGGGCAAAAAGTCCCGAATTGCGGCATTTTTACCATTTTTGAAGATAGAAACATGAAACTTTGTACATATACCTAAAAAATAAAGATAGAATTTCGGATTTTTTCGTTTTTTCAATTGGACCACGCCTTCCTTTCCGCCCACCCTACCATGAGGTTATAATTTTCGATTTTTTTTCTAAAAATTTGTTTTCAAATATTTTAATGTAATATATTTAATAAAATTAAACAAAATTTATTAAATTAATATATTTTTAGCAAATTCACATTTTAAATTTGATTTGAATCCATGCAAATTTAAATCAAAAATTAATTAGAGTCTAATATTATGTTTTGTGAGTCCATACCTTGGTGCCCAGTTAATAATTTATTCTTCACAAAGCTCTTCCTCCAACTCCAGGGAACTTTTCCCGAAAATATCGAGTTCACTATATCTGCCTTCTTCTACCTGATTATCATTATTGTCTGCACATGCCTATGTTATTGGAGGCTCAATATCAGGAGATTCCAAAAGAGCTATAACATCTCTTGGTAGACTTATAGTTTAATCTTTGGCGTTCGTTTAGATTTATAGTTGAAAGCAGTGGATCAGAGGAATCCAAAGCTCTATTAAACACATCTGATATAGTATTCAGGCGGCTGTTTTTCCTTGCATGAGAAAACATATCGAGTTTGTACAATTTTTTGCGCTCTTCTGACGCATTTTCACGGAGAGCTACTAGAAAAAGTACAGAGGTTTCCATAATTTGGTGCCAATGTACCAGTACTTTATGCAAAATTTGAGATATTGGATACCACTTATAAGTATTAATGTATAAGTACATCAAGTACCTACTCTAAGTTTTGATGGGCATACCTCAAACTCACATTATGTAACAATTAAAATTATATAAACACTTTTCAAAACGGCAGGCAACAATAGCAATGAATTTTGTGTTTCATAGACTAGTTCAAATGCTAATTTTCACTTTAACCTTGGTCCTGCCTCAGTATACGTTAAGCTTTTACGATCAGGCTTTTCGCGTGGAACATCATCTTAAGAAATTTAATTATGAACGAAGATGCAAGCCATTGCGCAGGCTTTTCTGTTCCATTTTCGTAAATTAGTGTTATTCAATCCGAAAAACTGAATAAGCTTATCTTTTATTAAGATTTGCTGAACATCACTCAATTCATTTTCATCGATATTATGCAAAACAAACTGCTTCACAGCAGTTTGTTGGCGGTTGTTGTTGCTCCAAAAATCAAGCAACGTTGAATAACAAGACGTAAATACAACTGCAACATTAAGTTTTGCCGTAAATCGGGCAAAAACGGGCAAAAATGTTAACCACTATTTGATTGTTAACAGTTTAGTTAATAACATTCAGCTTTAATATTGCCTCGACCGGCCTAGACGCACTAGTTACACTCCACAGAAACACAAATGCATTTGTTACCAGGGACCTAAAAACATACCAACAACACATTGCACGATTGGACAATATATCACATGTATTAAAAATTTAGTGCCAATAATTAATATTACATACCTTGACGATTAAATTCCATATTCAAGCTTTTTTGTTTGATTTAGTAATTGAATATAAAATTGACAGAAAAAATCACAAATTTTCCCGCCAATTTTTTTTTTCAGAGGGTCCAGACCATAGTCTTTAAATATGGGCGAATAACAAATTACCAACGAAGTCTAAAATTTTTTAAAAATATGTTTCAGTATTCTTGAAGTATTCTAATTCAAAAAATAAAGTCAATTTAATGATACCGAACACAAAAAAAAATGTAAAAATGCCGCACTTTGCGACTTTTTGCCCATAGTGCAATGCACAGTGGGGCAATCTACTTAATTGGGAGGGGAAGTCCTTCATGTAATAATATGTACTATTTTGGTTAATCTTAGCTAATATTATTTTACACGAAATACTTACAAATTTAAAAAATAAATTAATTTTAATTAAATTTTTCAATTGCATTTTTTTTTAATAACAAAAATTCAAGGAATTGTTTTCTTATGTGCATTCATATTTTGTCTTTAATTTGTAACAATTTGTCTTACTATATGTATATATATATGTATTATATAAAAATGTAGATAATTAGTCACACTCAACTTTAATTTAAGAAATAATTGTGACAAAAATGGCTACTGTAATCGGTTGTATGATAGTCCGGTATATTTTGTACTCTATATATATTACATGTAATACTATATCGATATACCAAATATATCCTTCGAGATATTTCAGTATTTTTTTAGTATACTAATTAAGTATAATATATTTTTAGAATATGATTATATTGAAAATGTTACTTTGGCTGATATATTTTGTACTCTATGGTCTATGAAAGTAATATTATATCGGTACCAAATATAGGTTTTGGTATATTTTGGTGTTCTTGCAGTATTTCAATTTGGTATATTTTAAAATATGGTACTAGAAAAAAATTTTATTCCGAAGAATATCTGTTGTTGTTGTTTATATTTTTTGTTTGAGCTTTATTTAATTATTTTATTTGCATTAATTTTTTACAAAATACGAATTATTCACAACCACAGTGCATTTGTCAAGTTGTTGTTATTGTAGAGCACATTTACATATACGCATTCCGCACACAGCAACAACAACAACGACAACAACAACACTCATGCTGGCATTCACATACTTATTTTGAACATTTCGCCATGTCCGGCAAAAGCGACGTCAATGACAAGCCCCGGCTGGCTGAGTGACTGTCTGGACAATGGGACAGACGGACGGACAGATGGACAGATGAACTGACGCCTGACTTGCCGACTGACTAACTGACTAACTGACTGGCTGGCTGACTGACCAATGCCATGAAAGTCGCCGCCTGTGCTGCCTAGATAGTGTTGTGCCCTGCAGCTTTTTTTTTTGTCTTTTTTGCATGCATGCATGTGTGTGTGTGTGTGAATCTATGTGAGTGTGTGTGAAAGTGTGTATCTGAGCTGATTGATTGATTATTTGTTCCGCATCACTCACCTGGAAAATTCAACTGAAGTGGCAACTTTAATTAATTTGCTTATATACGAGAACGAGGCAAAGCTGTTGTTGTTGTTGTTGTTGTCGGTGCCGCCAAGTTGACGTTGTTCATATGGTTTGCACAACATGCGAGTCTCCACATAAGCTCCATATATATACTATATGTACGGGCATGCACAGTATATAATCAGAGCACAAAAGTTTAATATATATACTTGCAAATTAATTGGTTTAACGTACATACAGCCAGACGGATGGCGGATGGCCGATAGGTGAGGCCAGAATGTGTCTGGCCATCATTTGGGTTGCGCCAAGTTTAATTATCGTCTCGTATAGTGAGAGCATTATTCAAATTAATTCTGATCGAGTATACATACATATTGTTGGAATGAGTAGCAGAAAACAGAGCTTGACCCAATTTTCCAAATAAAGCAAAAAGTGTATTAAAGTTATTACTTTTGGCTTAAAATAAAATACAATCTTCAATTTGAAAGCAATTTATTCGAACATATATGACAAGATAAACTATTTTGGAAATTTAGTAGATTATTATAATTTATATTAAATTCAAATTTATTAAAAACATCTGTGAATTGCACTAAATACTTTTTTGATGGCATATTTTATATTTTGTTTGGTACTGAAGTATAACTACTTTTTCTGTATTTATTTGTATGAATAAGTTTACAACCTTTTAACCATAAAAAGTAACAAAGTAACAATTTATTCTTGAACTTTGCTAAAGCTTTCCAAATGTATAAGAAGGTCATTGACAATGGAAGCCACAAAGAGTCAGAAGGCAACTCAATCAGACCCTTTCAATATCATTTAATATTTTGACTAAACTTTACTGAGCACAACACATAAATTCAATGCTCGGACGCGAAGACAAAACAACAGATGCCCTGACAATAAATTAATTGGGATTGGGTGTCCAAAATAAAACAGAGATCATTTGTAAGAATTATGAACCGTCTCAAATAACAATAACTGTTTTCACACTCTTGAGCCTATGATGTTCCCACAACAGTTCCCTTGTAAAAACTTAAAAAATAAAAAACAAAAATACAACATAATTCCCCGAAATAGACGCGACACAAAAATATAACAAATTATGTGTAATAATTTAGCGTGCGCCAAAATACCGTTGAGTTGAATATTTTATATTCGGATGCTATCTATAACAATGGGTCCAGATTTGTTTATTGACAATACCCGATTAGGTTTTTACCGTTTCTTTACCTAGCTATTAGTTGAGATTTGATGACATATTAATCGTTGAATTTATAATTGATCTATTTTAATATTTACAAAAAAAAACTTTCTTTGCCAGAATTTCACCGAAACGGACCCAAAAAAAGCTGCAACGCATTTACCGAAATAATCTCAGATTAATAGTTGCAGATACAACCGATTGCCATTAATTAAATTGCCGATTAAGTCTGACAATAAGAATGATATCTAATCAACTGATTACCGACAGTTGCAACTGTTATTCGATTTATATCTCCTCAATCTAAATGCTACTATTTGACCTTGCCTATTAGACTTCTGAAGAAGCCAATGACGCAGTCTCGACTCGCTGTCAACCGACTGCTGACTGACATATTGTCCATCGAGCTTCATTTCTCTTAACTCATGGATATTTATAGACAATTGGTTAATTTGTTTTCTGCTTTTTTTTTCGCTCTTTGGCAGTAGCAAAGTTAACTTGTATAATTTCGCAGAGATTTCATTTGAACTGCATTCCGGTTCTTTATTTTTAGTCCAGAAAGTGGTTATTGCAATAATTATATGTTTTAGCATTAAGTGTCCACTTTTTAGCATAAAATATGCACAGCAATTAAGTATCAAAATATTCGAGTCTTCAAAAAAGTTTAATAAATATTCATTGAAGAAATGGCGCAACTTGAATATGACTTCATAAAAGTAATTTTTAAGAATAACTGTTTTTGATTTCTATTTAATGTTTTATAATCGTGATATCTGGCATATTTTTATAATATGGTTTTACTGCAAATGGGTAGCGAACATCTCACAGTTCAGCACACTCGACTATAGCTGAGTTACTTGTTTAATGTTGGACTGCGAAGGACCAATTCGGTTTTTAATTATTTGATGCTTACACGTTCATTTGGTTGAACAAGTTTCTTGTGACTTTGTAATGTGCCGACAAAGCATTAGGAATAAGTACTCATTGCAGTTTATTCTTTCAATAAATTCAAATGATATTCAAATGGATCTTGAATTCCCTTGGATATTCTCAGAGCTTTTGAAGGAACTCATATTGTCTTAGAAGCAGCCGATAATTAAATCCATGGATTACTGCACAAGTGACATTGTCCGATTGACTGCAAGGTTATTGATAACCATTTCCACAACCATGGTCTTCCTTATATCCAATCTGATGCCGTCAATTGGGTTGTAATTCGTCGATATCTTGGCGTTTTTCTCATCTTTCTTTAAAAAGGAATTGAATTTATGTATATATGAAATGAAATTAACCTAAGCCAAACATAGAATTGCAAACTGGTAATAGAAGAGAAACGTCCTATGACTTAAACTAAAAAAAAATTCATTATTTTCCTTCTTGTAATTATAACAATTAAAGCATATTCTTAATTGTTAGTTTCATTGGACTTTAAGAGATATATTTAAATTAAAATTAATATAGAATTTTATTTGTGCCTTGCCATTTTATTTCATTAAGGAGCTAATTTGTCTTCCATTTTCCAGTGGTCATTTTGTCATTATATTTTATATGTTATCAAATGTATAATAAATGAGATGCAAATTTAAAACTCTTGTATAATCGTAGTTTTATTATACTATAGTATATTAACTCTTAATGTTTATTTTGAATAAAGGTACAATACTCTATTTAAATTTAAAGTTAAATTCTTTTACTCAATTCAAAATGTTTAGCAACCAATAATAATTAATATTTAATTAATGCTTTTTTAGAGTTTTTTTAATTTTTGTGTATCATTAGGAAAAACTTCCTTTTCACTACATCTTAGAAATATATTCAAGTTAAGGCGAAACTTATATTGGGCAAATGATGCCATTTCCCCTCTCGACCATCCAGGCTCGTAACTCTGAGAGATACATTTATATATATTTTTGCGTTTCGAAAAACGCATTAGCAACTTCACACCCATTTGACGATGCCCAGAGGCAAAGCCAGACACATTTGCTGGCCGCAAGAGAAACCCAAACTCGATGCGCGTGCAGCTAATACGAGTTGGATATTCTGTAACCCTAAGGTGCCGAAGGTGCTGAAGGTGTCGAGGTGAGGCTGCTTATTTAAATGCTACACCAATTTATTGTCAACGAGCACATTTCATTCATTGTCCTGGGTGTCGCATCGCATAATCCTTGAATGGGCTACGTGCCCTCAAGGCGGTTCCTTAATACATCGCATCGCATCGCATCGTATCGCATCGCTTTGCCTAACGACTTCCGTTCGAGCTTTGCGCACGCGCAGATCGCTTCGATGTGTTTTTTTTTTGGTTTTTTTTTTTTTTTTGGAACTGGACTTGAGGCAGGGCCTCAGACTGGATGGAGCGCCCACAGTTTTTAATGATAATCTCTTGAGTTATGTGTTTTTAAATATAATTTCGTTGTTGGCGTGCAGACGACGGCCCCATAACTCACATAGCGCCAAGTCACGAACTGTCCAGTTGATAAAAAAAAGCGAAAATAAAGTAGAAGTTGCCTGTAAACTGTCCAAGTTGAGTGCTTACGTTTACAGCATGTAACATATATAGTATATATAAGGCACTCCCACGGCATCTCATTAATTGGCTCATAAAATAATGGACCAGCTACTTGAATCTGGCTGAAATCTTTGCGTGTCTGCTGGGCATCCATAAGCAGAGCGTTTAACTTTTCACAAGCATGCAGAAGCGGCAAATTTGGCACCCAATTTATCAAATTCCGACGACCCCGCGGGTCTTGGACTTCACTTGTGCTCCCTTCCATTCCGTTCCCATGCTCAAGCCATGCGGCAAATCCTGGCGAGCAACAGGCGTGGGAATCCAGTCAGTTGTGGCTGTAGTGTAGGTGAAAGAAAGCTGAAGCGGCAATCTAGCGATACTAATTCGCATTACCCTGTTCCACTTTCAGTCCCAGTCTGTCCATTGCAGGAGCAGCTGCTTTCACCACAGAACACGCTGTAATCCTGCGGCGTAACTTGAGCTCAAGTCGCGACCAGATGCCGGAAAAGGGGTCGTGTTCCGGGTGCGAAAGCCACAGGCAAAGCCCAGAACCCAGAACCCAGGACTAAGAACTCAGAACCCAAAAACCACCCTCTGCGTCACATGCTGAGCGTGTGCTTGGGCTGTGCAATCAAATCAAATGAAATCAAATAAAATTAAAATCCACTTTGAGCCTATTAAAGTGTGCCAGTTGCACAGCCAGCTCTCCTCCTAGTCATCCTCAAACTGTCACTCGCCGTCGTTAGTTTTAATTGACATGCAAGTCAACGTCCAGCCGACGGCGACATGTCAATCAAAAGTGCAGGCAGCCGAGTCCTGTCCTGTCCTCACACCCACCCCCCGCCATCGCCTCATTGCCCATAGTCTATAGTGTATAGTCGCCCCTCCTATTTTTCCCTGTTCTACACCTCATTATGTCGTTCTCTGGTTCTGCGGTTTGTTGACACAGACATCAGACGGCTCAACAGCTGCGTCTCGTTTGCATTTATTTGGCTGTTTTTTAAGTGTTCGGTTTCATTAAGCTGTTGGTCTATTAATTGCTTCAATTGGCTCTATAGCCAATCCGACAAGTGAGCTAGTTTGGCTTAAGAGAAGCTACTTAAGTATTTCTCGATGCTATTTGCTGTTTGAAATACACAATTTGGATATAATCTGACACAGAAAGCAACAGCTTTATCTACACAGAATCATAAAATGTTTGTCAATTTTATCGAATTCACACTTCTGATTGTGGCATTTTATATAATTAAAGTTAATCTAAAAACCAATCCTACTTATTTTAATCAAAATTATTATTATTATTTATGAAAAATGTTTTTCCATTTCGAAATCAATTTCGTTTATTCTTTTAAGAACGATTTGTCCTGTAAATAAGTAATAAAAATAGGAAGAAACGGCATTTATTTGGCATTTTCTTACCACTTTTGAAAAAAAAGGAAAAGAGTTCAAAATTATTATTAAAACAAATCAAATTAATATACTGAAAACAAATTTATAAAAGATACATATGGTATTTAAATATTACCTTATTATATTATTACATTCTAAGTATATCATAAAGTAAAGAAAGCTGCAGTATAGTGTGCTCGACTTTAAGATACCCGCTAGTCATTTTTAATAAATGCAAAAAAGTACTTCATTATTGATTAAATATACCAAATAATATACCGCACACATTCTAAAATAACCGAAAGCCATATTTGGTATATCGCTGAAGTACATTCGAAATACACCACAGAGGTAAAAATATTGATTCTCAACCAAACCAGTTATAAAAATTCTCAACCAAACCAGTAAAAAATACTAAAATGTGACCATTTGTTTTTATATACCCATAATGTTATATATTTAAAATAAAATGGTAACTATATTTTAATTAAATACTTATCATATTGCAACTTTTAATTTACTTCCTCATAGATATTTTAGTATATTAAATTTAGTTCATCTTTGCACTTTTTTCCTTTAATATTGGTTATATAATATATTAAGTCATTTTTATAGATTTATAATCAGTTAAGAAACTACAAGTACATTACATTTTAATTTTTTTTGTCATTTATTTAAATTTTTAACAAATTCGTTTTTTTTATTTTATTTATATCCAATTAAGAAGCCATTAAAAGTTTTTAAACTTTTCTCATAATTAATGCTTTTATTTGCAATAAGATTTATTACTCATTGTTATTTGACTTTTATTTTATATTTATATTCGTAATCAATTTTGAATTGGTTACTTCGAGTGTTTTAGAATTATATTTTTGGCTTTAATAGCCTTGCTAAACAATCAAACACTTATTGTGGAGTGTAAACACGAATCGAGTCACGTTTATTGACCGTCTGCCATATGCTGAATACCGAGAACAGAGAACTGAATGCTGAATGGCAAACGGCAGAGAGGCGGCTAATAGGCCAATAATTGCATTATATCTGAGCTGTCTGGGGCAGACAACCTTCATTCAGTGAGTGAGAGAGAGAGTGAGAGCTGAGACAACTGGCTGAGTTTGCGCAACAAATTGTTGTCAATGTGGCAAAGAAAACAGTTGTTGCCACAATCAGTTGCCGCCTCAGTTGGCTGGGCAAATTGACAATTGAATGTGGCGCCGATCTGCATGGAGACAGGGACAGAAAGAGAGAGAGAGAGTGTGTGCGAGAAAGAGAGAGAAAAGGAAGGTGTCACCTGCAGTGGTCACAGCTTTAAACGGGTCTTGAGCTGGACAAAAGGAGCGCTCCCTAGAATTTGTGGCAACTATTCAAGACGTTGCAACTGCAGCAATTGCAATGCATCGTTGAGTTCAGTGTTGACTTGAATACTCACAAACACACACACACACACACACGCAGATATAGAGTGGCCAAGTTACATATAGAATTGTGGGTTTGTTTGTTCGTTTTGTTAAACAATTTGTTTGCTCTGTCACACGCACATTGTGCTAGCCCAGAGAGCTGCTAATTGCACTTGTTGATTGCCTGATAACAGGTTGCCATCCCTCCGTCCGTCCGTCTGTCTGTCTGTCCTTCTGTTTGTCAGTCCAACCTTGCATAAGTGCCAATGCATAAGACAAACTTTTGTCCAAAACACTCAATGGCTGTGGTGGGCGTGGCAGCCACGCAACTAACTGGGCGTACAATCGCCCCAAACTGCAACTACCAACAACAATGGCGCACATGTTCGACTTTGACTACCAAGTTTCGTCTTTGCACGACAATTCTGCCAAGTTGTTGCCTTGTGCCTGTTGCCACTGCAACTGCAATTGCAACTGCAACAAGAGCCATAACAAATGCCACTGCTACTGTCAGGGCAAACAAACTTAAGTAGGTAATTTGCAACTAATTTTCAAGTGGGCAATTCAAGTTGAACGCGTCGGCCACATTGTGAGTTTGTGTTGACAGCCATTGCGCATTGCTCATACGCAGCGTAGTACATTGCACATTTTACGAGTACGTTCTGCTATAGCCGGTCGCGTTGTGTCTGCCAGGTGTCACATTGTAATTAGAGAGGCATTCCAACTGTTTTCATGCTGAGTGAGACATTGACAGCATTGATAAAGTCACTGCATTTCAATTAAATTTAGTGTTGAGATTCATTTGCAAAGTAAATAATGATTAGAAAATGCCTGCAATAGATCTCTTAATTAAGAGTTATTTATTACAGCTTGGAGAGCAATAAAGTGTATTTGATAGTTTATCTAATAGGGTAACCCCATGTGGTATATTTGGAATGTAGTACTATATAAATAAAGCAAATATGGCCTTTGGTATATTTGCTGTATTTTTTGCGGTTATCAATTTGATATATTTTGAAATTAATACCGCACTTTATACTATTTTCTCAATGTGTAACGAGTATTTCACAGTCAATCACACTCGATTGTAACATTCTTACTTGTCTTATGTTGTATTCTGTTTTAATCTTGTTACGAGGTATATAATTGAGTAAATAGATAAAGGCAATATTTGTGAGGAGACATTCAATAAGGTAAATAGATAAGATTAACGTATTATATAAATGATATTATATATTGCTGCAAAAAGACAAATTTATCTTTATATTACTAAAATACCGACTTTGAATTTATTTGCAAATTATTTACTAAACAAATTGGGTACATTTCAATAGAAGCTTCAACATTTATGGAGATTTATGGTATTATGTTTATTAAGGGTTTGTTTAAAGACAAAAGTTATCTGCTAGTAATGTTTTAATTAAGTAAAGTTGATAACAAATTAGCTAAAAATATTTTAAAATTATAATGGTAGTTGTTGTAATTAATATTCAAACCTCACTTCAACAAAGAATATAATGAAGTAAATATTAAATTATTGGCATGGATATAATTAATAATATTAAAATTTCTAATCAAATAACAAATTATAAAATATTTCCCATAAATTCTTGTCATTCCCGCCTTACACTTACATCAGCCATCAGCCTCCCAAAATAATATTGACAAAAAAGCATATTTTATTTTAGCACCGCCCTCGCAATACTGCCAATAAAATTTCGAAAAACGTATTAAATTAAATAATAAAAATTTCACGCAGCTTCCCCAGGCAGACGCAGCAGCAGACGAAATTCAGTGCGTGATTTCCGCAAGCCAATGTTCAACATGTACGCGCCATTAAATAATTTCCGCTCTCACAGACAGAGACACCCAACAAATGCCATGGGCTGAGACATGGCCAGAAAACAAGAGCCAGAGTTGGAGTTGGAGTTGGAGTCGGAGTCTATGAGAGATTCAGAGCGAATCTAAAAAGTTCCAGTGCCAAAGTTGGTGGCGTCATGCATCGCTGATTGCGTTTCACAAATGAACTAGAAATATGGCCACCACCACCACAAAAAAAAAAAAAATAACGAACAAAAAATACAAATCGAAGCGCATCTATGAAACTGAAACTGGAAATTGAGAAACTCGCCGATTTCACTGAAAAATCTTAAACATATACTCAGTGTCTGGAAGTCGAGTTGAGCGTAGTAGGGAAAGCGAAGGGCCGAGGGGAAGACTTATTATGCATAGTTTGGCTATTAAAAGCGCGGCAGCCGCAGCTTCATTTCGGTTGAAGCTATCTCAAAAAAATTAGGGTACATAGCGGTACTTATTATGGGTGTTAACGGTTTTGCAGCGCCAGCGTTTGAACTGACAGAGTTTGCAAGCCAAAAAAAACTACGAAAAATAAAAAAAACAAGAAACTCGACTGTCGACAAATTGTTGTTGGACTCGCTCATCGGGCAGAGAATAAATTTAAACAGAAACCAAATGTCATTCGCTTGGCTTTTCAAATAAACATATTTAAAATTATGCATAACACTTAAAAATCAACGCGTTTATTTATTTCAGTTGCTTTTTTTTTTCTCTTAAGGCAGCAGCAGCATCGATCGATGGATCAGTTTGACAACAAATCGTCGCCAAACTGGTTTTTTTTTGGCTGTCGAAAAAAAAAACATTTCGAAAATGTTGCCGTTGTCGAACAAAAATTTAAAGCTCATAAATAGTTTTGGGTTATCTACGAGTCGAAGTTAGTTAGTCTTTGATAATCGGCGCGCTGTTGCAATGTCCCCCACCCCACCCCGAGATATATAATTTGGGAAATCATTAAAGTGTTGTTGTGGAAAGTGAAGCTGTGGTACAGTTAGTTTGTCGTAGGTCTCTCTAATCTCTGTGTGTGTGTGAAAGTGAACTGACCTGGGCTAATGGAAACTTTGTGGATTGCAATCAGTTCGTATCTACTACGTATAAGCCAACCAGCATTCGGTTGCAACTTCTTGGACGCATCTTGCCACATCTTGCGTTCTGCGGAACACACAATCTTATCTAGATGCAACCAGCGATAAACGTTTGGCCAAATCAAACGTGCCGCATGGAAAATATACTCGTAGTAAAAGGGAAATTCCTGCAGTCGGTGCACAGTAGTCAGGGCCAATGATTATCCATGCAGAAGGCGCATTGTCTCATAATTCAAATACCGCAAAAACAGAAAGAGGAGTTGAAAAAAAGTGAGACAAACCGTAACCGAAAATGAAAAAAAAAATAAAACCGAGAAAAACAAACGACGATAAAAATCAAAATCGTAAAATGGTACGTAAAAATGCGAGTGCAGAGAAGCCAAAACTATCAATGTGGGAGTGTTGTGCGTGTGTGTGTGTTTGTGTGTGTTGTTCTGAGAACTGGCTGGGACTAGAACCAACCCCTGCCCCGAGTAGTGCTTCTGCTTCTACTCCTACGCGTTGCCTGCAACATCCTGCGGCAAAGGTGGCAAAAACTCGTTGCTACCTGCGAAGCAGCAGCAAAAAATATGTCCTTAGTCTAAGGGCCAAGCGTGTGTGTGCGAGTGTATGTGTGTGTAAAGATTTATTATGCTATACATTTCATGAATGTGTCGAGGGGCCGCCCTGGCTGGCTGGCTGGCTGTGTGTGTGCGTGTGTGTTAGGGTTTCCCTAGAAAACTGCCACAGCAACAACAACAACAACGACAAGAACAACAACAACGATGGAAGCACAAAAGGTGCACATCATAATGGCTGACAAAAAGTCGGCCTTAGCCTTTAATAGTGCTGAGTTTAACAGCCAACACAAACATGGCCCACGGTCCATGGGTCCACAGTCAACTCGCAAATGCCTCCAGTCTGTACACTCAGTACTCCACATTCACACTCGCACTCGCACTCACAATCGCATTCACATTACTATTCGCAACATTCACATCGGCACAAAATGGCGACATTCTGCACTCCACTTGAATCGAGCGGGTCGGATGAGAGAAGACTTCCTTGGCATTCGCATTGGTTCAACAAAAAGTGAAACTAGTATTTGGTTAAGCGTTTTAAAGGCTGTCTGACTGCCTGTCTGTCTGTCTCTTTATCCTTTGCTACTCTACTGCGTGTGTGTGTGTGCCACACTTTTTTACACGTCATAGTATTTCTCTACAATGGTTTGTAGTATCTCTGTCTGCTGGGAACTGGAACTAGAACTGAAGTTGTGAACTGAGCTCCATGCAAATGCCAATTAACATAACAAAAACGCAGCAACTGTCATTGAAAGAGAAGCATACAGAGGGGAGAAATGCTATCAACACAGGGCTTCGGGCTTTAAATGCAGACTCAGGTGTCGACTCATATGTTGTGGGCGGCTGAACGCGAGATAATTATACTATATGCCCTTCGGCTGTGACTGAAAATGCCCTCGAATTTTTAGTACAGGAAATGTATGACAAAAAAGTATGCGTAATATATAAAATCTATTATAAGTAACATTATTAAAGTTATATTATATTTCTGAATTCATAAGTTCTTTAAGATTGATTTGTAAATGTAGAAATGTTTAATATAAGTTTTTATTATATTTCGTTTATTTTTGTTTCAATGAAGTAAGTTTTGAGGGGGATATTCTTTGAACAAAATAACTTATAATTGTCTTCAATATTATTAATTTAGGTTTTATGTAAAATAGATTTGCAATTTTAGATTTATTTGGGTATTTTGTATTTCATAAAATGTCAAATTTATAATCATTTTCAAATTTACTGAGTAGCATGCAGTTCACCTCATCATATAACTGCGCTTTTATTTCGTAGCTCACTCGCTGTTTTTTATAGCTTGCAGGCATTGGGTAGACAGTGGCATTCGTTACATTAGACGAGCAGAGCGAGCATCGCCATCGTCATCTCTATCCATCTCGTCGTCGTCTCTAGCATCTGCAGCGCCTTTGCCATTGATGTAGATTATGTTGGACAGCAGCCAGTCAGACGTCAGTCCGTGCTCAACCCCAAGCCAAGAATATACATATCTGGTTGTTGTGTGGGCGCATAAATTTTTTAACTCACTGTGTTGTTGATATGAAATATGAATTCGTGATAATGTGCGATGTGCACAGCAATAGAGTGTGAGAAAAACTCAGTCCGCTGTCAGGCGATTGATACTCTAGTGGAGATTGCACTGCGCAGGATGTTGAATGAGTCACATTCGGGCAGTTGTTCAAATGAATGCTGCGGGAACAAAGTCATTAGTGAATCAAAAAAAGTCAATGCTAAGAGAATAGTAAACATTGCGTTTGAAATTGTTAAATTATAGCCATTTATTATGACATTTAACAACATATAATTGGAAAGCATTTATATGTTAAACAAGTAAGAAAGCTACAAATGAGTGTGCTCAACTATGAGATACCCTTTGCCCATTTTGAAAAAAGGGCAGTTTTATTCTTAATACATATCAAATAAATATTCGACAAAAATACTAAACTATACCAAAGGCTATATTTGACATATTGATATAGTACTACATTCAAAATATACCATAGAGTGCAATATATATCATATAAATTATGAGCCAAGGCAACTAACATCTGTAACCCATGCAAAAGTATTTCTTAAATAGCCTTTACAATTTTTATCTGATCACAACCAAATCTTCAGAAATCATTAAAACTATTTATTATATCATAATGTTTATGATTTCAAAAATATTTTGAATATTTATGAATACTTTTACGAATTCTTTAAACTAAGTAAAGCCTCTTCCTGTTATTGTAGTTGAAAGTGAATTAAATCTCTTTATGCTTTGTTGGTGTATTGAATATTGAATACAGTGTAATCAGATCATCAATTAAGAATGGAAAATGAAATCATAGTAGAATTTCCTGGGCTAGACCTCTTGCAAGTAGTATGGCATTCGATTAGTTAAGGGCATAAAAGGAAAAGCGAATGAAAAGCCTATTGCGAGTAGGTCGAGAGCGGTTTGCTTATCTGAGCATTAAGCCAGTTCCAACCTGTCCGAGTTTTAAACAGGCGTATCAAATCGAAATGGAACTCCAGCTATATGTTAGCAGTATATGGCATCCACTTACCAACGCGGTCACTTTGAGTGACAGCCAACGCAAACAGCGAGAGCCAATTAATATTCATAAGAATTTTGTTACGCCGCCGCTATAAAAAATAGTAGAGAGAGAGAAAAAAAAAGAAAAACAGAATAATAATAATAAAAATAAAAACCTACATAGTCACCGCGTCACAGTCTATCGACGGCAGTCTGAAAGCACTTTACCTCATCGCACAGCACAGAGTAGAGGTGGATGTGAGGTGGAGAAAAGTGGAATAAAATGTATAACAAACGTAACGAATTGAATGTTGTAGGCCTCTGTTCGAACAGGGTATGAGCATGAAGTACTCACATACTATATTCTCTCTGGGCTGCTGACGATGATGGAACTCGACTCGACAACTCACACAACTCGTCGAAAAGTGAAAATCACAAAAGAGTGTAAATTCGTCATGATGACGTCACGGCCAACAAATTGATTATACAAACAGCCAGCGTATCCTTTATTTTTGCATTTCTTCCCCCCTCAATCACGGTACAACGACAACAACGCCTCTTATATATAGTCTGTACCTCGGGATAGCAACCCCAAAAACAAAAACCAAAAAAAAAAAAAAAAAAAAAACATCTGCATCGCTAAAACTGAGTATCATCCTATACTATATGAACTGAATCGGGGTCTGACTATGTTGCGAACCTATAAATTACTCGTGTTATGAATAAACATTTTGACAGATTTTTGGTTTTAAATGAAATTTTTATAGTTTGTGGATTTCTTGTAACGATTTAGATATTTAAATTTCTCTTGGGATTTTTATAGCGTTTGTTTTAAGGCGAGACTTGATGATTTAGGAGTCGGAGATGAAACCTATAAACACTCTTAGCATTAGGCATGCCCAATATACTTATGTAAATGCGTATATATAATCCGAGACTTCAAATAAAAAAAGAGAAGTAAGCTGCCTTAACAAAACATAGGGAAAACATATGCTTATCAAAAGTTGAGCTAAGCAAATTTAAAGGAATAGAAAATGCATTTGAGAATATATGTTGTAAAATTGATGTCATCTGTAAAATAAATAAAATAATACCTTAACATAATATCTTTGAAATTATGTAATGAGTTGTTTTTCCATTATTTACATTTGCAAGTTTAATCCCGCTGGTTAACTTATGTAATAGCTGATTACCTCAATAAACCTTGGAAAACTTTCCACGTCAATGCATCAAATATGTTTCACATGTCCTCGAGGCAAATTTTACATTTCAATGCTTCGGCATACAGGGAATACTTTGTACAATAGAGGAACACTCCGAATTGAAAACGAAAATATTTTTTCTAATTCACTTGTCAATAATTTGGCACTAAGCCTATAATTATGCGTAACAATGCACGTGATCGATAAAAAGAAGAACTGAAACGAAAGGAGCGAAAAATTAGAAATACAAATACAAAATATAGAATTTATACATTCGCACTTAATTGCTGGCAATTTTTCGATGCGTAGCAAAAGCTGCAACCGCTCGACCAACAACAGTGCAACAGTGCGAACGGACGGACTGACAGATTCCGGAAACGAACACGGGACGGGAGACGGGACCAAATGCCTGCCTGACGGCGACAAGCAGCGCGAACAGTGAAGCCAAGTAGAAAGATCGCAGTACGCAGTTCGGAATACGCAGCTCGCAGTTTTGCAGTTTGCAGTTCACAGCTTTGATTGGGAAAAAAAATTTAACCCCCAACCCTTAAGCAAATGGTCCCCAGACCCTAGTTTGTTCAGGTTGTTGTTGTAGTGCCTGTTGTACTTGCTGTCGAGGGTTGTTTGTGGTCGCCTGGATGAGTGTGTTGTGCGTGGTTTGGTTTCGTTTGGTTTGGTTATTGGTGGCTGTGAGCACTCGAGCGTTCCTCGGCATAATTTCAAGTGGACCACAGCACTCGAGGTCGGTCTGGCACTCCGGTCTGCGCTCAACGGTCCCGGTCTCTTCGTCTGCCAATGCGACCAGCAACTTGGCATACATATTCAAGTAAGTATCAAGTAAAGCAGCAACAACAGCGACAACAACAATCAAAGTAAAGTGAAGAGAAATACCAACCTCAATAGCTCAATCGAAGCTTCTTCATCTTCGGCTCCATCTGAGTCTGATTCAGTATGCCAGAGCAATAGATTTAATTTTAATTGGCTGCTGGCGAGGCCATGGCAACTCTGCATTTGCTCAGTGTTCTCAGTCTGCTGTGCAATAGGTGCGTAACCCTTAAGCCTGCCCACTTCAAAGCCTTGGCAACGAGCGTACGCTGATATGTTTGCTTAATTTGTATCAAGTTTCCCGAAAATTGTTGGCACACAATCCGATTGACAGGTACGCCTAATTAGCTGACGAACCGCAAAGATATTATCCTTTGATGAGTGATGCCAATTAAAGCGATTTATATTCATATTATACGCCTCCCCCCCTTTGAATGCCGAAATGTCATATGAATTTTTGTTTATTTACTTGGCTTGACTAGGCTCGACTGGGCCATAGTCACGGTACTTGACCTTTTCACCCCGTTCATGGTTCCGAGGAACAACACTTGACACCTGCGTTTTGGGCCAAAGGCCAGTCAAATATTTTCTCGTTTTATGGCACTGTCGACTCTTGTATTTGCATTTCTCTAAGGCTTCTGCAGTGACCTTACACAAATAGAATTAATACAACACACCGACCATTGAGAGTGCGAGTGGGAAAATAGAGAGAGACAGAGAGAGAGACAGTTAGAGTAAGAGAGGCGGGGTGTGAAATGTTTTTATTGGGTTTTCGGTGTAGCGCATGCTTGTTAGTTCTCAAGTGTCCACTTTGGGATTGAGAGTGCCCAAGTGTGACCACTGCCAATGGCATTGCCACATTGCCATATTGACACATTGCCACATTCCCACATCAGCAATAATGTCTAGGTAATTGCTAGACCAAAGTGGAGATAGGCGTTTCGTATTAGAGATGTTTCAAATTACTTCACTTTTTATACCCGCTACCCATAGGGTAGAAGGGTATTATAACTTTGTGCCGGCAGGAAATGTATGTAACAGGTAGAAGGAGACATCTCCGACCCTATAAAGTATATATATTCTTGATCAGCGTCAACAGCCATGTCCGTCTGTCCGTCTGTCCGTCCGTCCGTATGAACACCTACATCTCAGAGACTATAAGAGATAGAGCTATAATTTTTTTTCGACAGCATTTGTTATGTTTGCACGCAGATTAAGTTTGTTTCAAATTTTTGCCACGCCCACTTCCGCCCCCGCAAATCAAAATAACCGAATAACAAGTGTAATTTTAAAGCTAGAGCTACGAATTTTGGTATATACAATAATTACTGTAGTTGCTATGATTTTTGATTGGTTGCGATCAAATAAAAATTGTGGAAGTTATTGAAGAAATACTTTTGTATGGGCAAAAACGCCTACTTACTAGGAGTCTTAGTTGCTTTGGCCGACAATCTGGTATATTGTGCCGTCTATGGTATATTTTGAATGGTGTACTATATCGACATACCAAGTATACCATTTGGTATTTTAGTATTTTTTATTAGTATTTTTGGTATATTTTGAAAATGATACCGCAATATTTTGCCTTTATTAAAAATGGGTAGCGGGTATCTCACAGTCGAGCACACTCGACTGTAACTTTCTTACTTGTTTTAATTAGTAAAAAAGCAAAACAGTGCGAAATTATTCTTAAAATATACCAAATATTTGGTATATTGATATAGTACTACTTCTGCCTGTTAAATACATTTCCTGGAAGCACAAAGTATTAATACCCTTCTACTCTAAAGGTAGCGGGTATAAAAATAGAATTAATTTATTCAATTTCACAAATCTTGTTATTTAAAATGAAAATACTTTGCTCTCTTTAATTATTGCGCAATTTCCTAAGTTAAACGAGCTTGCTATTTACAAAATATATTACAATTAAAGCAATTTTAAATTATCTTAAACAACATTATTAAATATTGATATAGTTTCCCTTCTATCTCAGCTTTCTACTTGTTTTCTTTAAGACTTATGCATTTGCGTTCAGAGCATCTAATACTTATAACTACCTTTTAAAAAATGTTAATGCAAACACACACACAGCTGCTAATGATGCTGCTGCCAGTTTGTCTGGTCGGTCGAGAAAAAGGTGCTACCAACAATGCCACCTACACACATATCGATGTATCTGTGTGTGTGTGTGTGTGTTTAACTACCTGCAGCAGAAATATTTATCGATCTTGGGTACGTTTTGGGCCAAGTTATGAAAAATTTACTTTCGTTACACGGCGCACATTAAGCGAGGACGTCATAAAGTCTGAGACGACCAGCCAACCAGGCTGACACTGAGACAGAGTCGGGGAGGGAGTCGGGGACCCTGACGCAGCATGAGGCCAACTCCCAAGAGGGGGATGCTGGTAAAGGGAGAGATGCATACGTTATCTTTTTCTTTTTTTTTTTTTTTTTTTTTTTTAATTTGTATGGGCTGGCCAGGTAAGTATTTCGACGGTGTGCAGTGAATGAGCCAGAGACCGAAACCTGTGTGCCATCGTAAACTCCTGATGAACCTCATAAATAATATGTCGATTTCGATTTTTATGCTTGTTGTTTCACACTTCACACACACACAGACTCCAGCATCAACTGCAACCTCATCCTTAACTTTTTGACATGGGTTTTATGGATCGGAGTACGAGTTAACACACACACACACACACACACACACACACACACACACATGCAGATCATACACAACTCTTACGTAGTCAATGAAAATATTGAAATGAATTTTTTGGCTTCTACTCGTTACAATCGAGCAACGCCTACAGCTAACTCTAAGGAGAGTTTTCCAAAAATTAAAAAAAAAAAATGTCAACCAACCGGGAGATAAATAAAATTTGTTGCCCCGTGGAGTTGAGCAGCTGCGCTTGGGCTTTGGTTTTAGCTCCCGCTGCTGTGGCAAAGCATCGAGTTTAACATATTTATTTCGATGGCAGAGTCACAGCAAAAGATCAAAAGGGAACTAGATTGAGGATCTTAATCTGCGATCCCAATAAAAAGTAATCCTAATATTTAATGTGATATTCCAATTGTATCCACAATTTTGATTCATCCCTTAATAGATTCAACTTTCTAGTTGCATTTCATTAACTAGATGCCATATAGTATTTATAAGAAGAATAATAAAATTAAAAGGCAACTACTATAAAATCGGTACCGTTATAAGCCTCACACAGAGACTACAAAAACTAGATGAAATCGAGTTCAAGGCAATATCGAAGTCATCGCACCTAATAAAACTTGACCATAAAACGAGGCGATATAAAAAATAAAAGCTCAAATCGTCTATGCATTTGCCATAAAAAGAAATATCTTATAAAATTTTGGAACCCGAATACCAAATAAATAAACCAAAAACATACATAGTAGTCATCGCTAAGAGGCTGAGATGGAAAGGGGGAGAGGGCGACTAAGACCACCAACACGGATACGAATGGTATGTTTGGTCATTCTAAGTAGCATACTATATAGTCGACAATG
Source organism: Drosophila kohkoa (assembly GCA_019972355.1). NCBI lineage: Eukaryota > Metazoa > Arthropoda > Insecta > Diptera > Drosophilidae > Drosophila > Drosophila kohkoa. Next base: position 1,671,810 of record BJEL01000003.1, on the reverse strand, counting down.
GGTCGTTATGCGACGAGAGAGAGAGAACTACACACATTTAGAAGCAAATTACAAAATTACGCTAAACGCGGCCTCTTTGCAAAGGTAGCGGCCTTAACGATCAATAATGTCACATAAGTCAACGATTAAAGTGCCATAGTCGAGCCAAAGATGGGTTTTATGAGTCCCTCCCAATTCCAATAAAATGAGCCCAGTCTCTTTCGCTGGGTCGTAAAAACAAAATGTTTGTATTGCCAGTGAAGAGATGTCGCCAGGGATTGACCAACAACTGACGATCTCATGTGATCCCAGTAGACATCGTTTGACCGATCGCCCCTCAACTCTGGGGACAGGTGCGAAATCTTTGAAAAGTTCGAAACCAGCTCTACATTCGTTTGCCTTCTGATATGATTTTTACGACTGTAGTGTTTTCGTTTTTTTTTTTCTCTTTTTTTTACGATCGCACAACGAACAAATCGTTTAGCGCTGGAAGCCCAACCCAGACAAAAATCAAGAGTATTAACAGATGAAGCGACTGCAAGATACTGTTTCGATCCATTGGAACAGGCAGCTTTACCTGAGAGATCATTATGTCGATACACTTTGCATATACCCTAGTAACCTTTGCTTACAGGGTATAACATATTATGCAAATCCATAACGATATAATTGTATATTTTGGCAGATATTCATTTATGCTCGTAAAATCAACAAGTCAAAGCCAATGTGCAAGCCGGTTCAACTTAAAAATATTCTTATGCAAAGTAACGTATTTTTTTCTCCCATTTTTACGACTAACAAATATTAAAATATTATCAAATTAAATTCCAATTAGATGAATCGCATATTATGCTTAAATATGTAAGTTCAACTCGTTAAATTTGCTTATCGCAATGCTCCAAACAATACCCCGAATATGTTTTCGAATCAATTCCAGAACACAATACATTTATTTGTTAAGATCGAGCGACCACACACGGAATGCTTCCACACAAGTAGCTAAGCGACACAAGAGGAGAATCTCATTCTTTTATAGCTCTCATATTATGATCTATTAGTGACCATTAACTGATAAGACTCCGCTTCAATTTATAGACTTTTCATTACTGTTATACCGTCTTTACGTTGGGAATGCGAGTATAAAGATTACAAAAAGGGGGAAGTCGGAATTACAATTTACCACTATAAACTCAATCATATGTTTTGTATTTATAAGTCAACCTTTCAAACTAAATATTTAACAAGATAAACTAAGAGGTAAAAAAATCAAGCTACAAAACCAAAGTTTTATAAAATAATAACATATTTTTATTCAATTTTTTAGGAACAAAATTTCATGTATGTTATATCCTTGCACTTAATTTTTATTTCAAACTTATTATACAAATGTAATACTTTGCTCAGAGTTTATCACTTGCTTTTCAATAAAAGAATAGGTTCTTTTCAATGGGTTTAGCTCCTTAGAGTAAATTAAAAAAGTGAAAATTAAAATAAAGTGAAAACTCTAATACATAAATAAATTACAAAAAAAAACAAATGAAAATTTATATAAATATAAATTAAAAGAAATACTGCATAAGTAAATAAAATATTAAACAATATAATATTTACTTAGAATAAAATAAATAAATAAATAAACGAAACATACACTTGTTATTATTCTTCATTGCAGTGTTTAAAATTTTTTTTTTTAATTTTTTTTGGTCTTTTGGACAGTTGACGCCTGAATGTCTGGTCTCTTACTTTTCGCTGTTAAAATGTTGGTTTCGAATCCATGTTGCTTTCACGGTTGTCCAACTCCCACCTGCCAGTCAAGACGCAGCGTGTCATGTCAAGCCGTCGAAGGTCGTGCACAGTTTGATTGCGAAAATACATACATACATACATTCTTTTTTTTTTGAGAGTTTACGAAATTTTAGTAGACAGCTAGACGCCCAGCTTAATATTGCCGAAATCCTCAACCTGGCAAGCTGCACTTTAGATGCGCTGCATGGGGTTGCAGTTGCAGCTCGCTGTTGCAGTTGAAGCGCTGTGTTGCAGGTGTGTGTTGCTGGAATTTCAGACATTTGCGTGGAGGAGTTTTGAGCCGCGTCATGTTGTCTGGCAGGAACACAACGGGTCTTGTGCTTCCCATTTTGTGAAAGTCATGATGGCCATGACTCTCTAATGATGCCTGCAACAAAATGTCATTAGTTTTGCACTCGGCCCATTTGAAGTTGAGCCGCTATTTTGAAGGGTTGCGCTGTTGCAATTGTTGCTCTGCGGCATATGAATCCAAGGTTGATAGAATTTGGAAATCAATGCGGAGGAGGTTCGTTGAGTGGATGAGAAGGAAATAATAGCAGTTGAAATCTAGAACAAAGCAGCTGCTAAGTTGATTGATGGACACAGGAACAATTCACTAAAATGCTTTAATAGTCTAAAATAAAATGAAATGCATTTCTTAAAATAGAAAAAAGAATTAGTTAAATTTTTTTAAAATGTTATTTACATTTTATTAAAGTTTATAACTTTGCGTTCGACAATCAAATTACTTGAGACTCTTTAATGAATCGAATTTAATTCAGAAAGCAAAATACGATCCCGATACGTTTATTTTATACAGTTTTCTGATTGATTAATAAATATCACATAAAATTCATCACATGTTCAAAAATACTTAAAATAAATAAAATATAATTTTGTTCAGTAGTTGTTTTTACACTGAGATTTCTGACTCTGAATTTACTTGAAAGTGAATCAAGTGAATTCTCAAAAATGCGTAGAGTAAATTCTAAGTAGGAAACGCTGTTCTAAACATGTATTAACTTACATTAAAATATACATTTTATTACATCGTTTTCGTTCTGTTTTAAAGATGTTCTTCATAAATCAACTGCCAATTCTATATATAAATATTTGTTGATCAGCTCGGCAGGCGAGATCGTTTGATAATCGTTTCGTTTCTTTGCTTTTATCAAATGGTGGCCAAAAGGGCCAGTTCATTCACAGCTGCTGTCAACTAACAACTTTATAAGTCAAATTTATGGGCCATGTTCTTATGGAAACAACAAAACAGTCAGTATCGAGAGAGAAAAAAATACAAATCGAAACGGTAGAACGAAGAACGAATTTCTCGCCTAATGATGGCCTGATAACCTGTCCGGGGATTAAGATTTTATACAATCTTATATCTCGAATGTTTGCCTCCGACTGGGCTATTTCATTGTTCAAAACTCTCGAACTCTGGGGATACATTTTTGGGAGTCATAATTTGCTTCTAATTGACTTACTATTTAATTTTCATATAAATAAAAGAAATACTTATAATGATATGACCGTCAACATTTTGAGAACCATAAAAACGTTGAATTATGCTTTATCTAGATCAATGAAGATTATTATGGAAATACCGAAATGAGCGACTTGAAATCAAGTTTCTCTCGTTCACAAATTTTTACGCACCCTGTAAGATATGGAAATAGCTTTCAACAGTCGTTAAAAATTGTATCTAGTCTCAGCTGGTTCGATATTTAAATGACCGCGCGATATCAGATACTATAAGTATACTTATGTGTGTCTATTTTATTCCATGCCTGTCTCCATATTAGACGCTTGTCGCAAATCATTAGCGTAAAGTGTTAATTTTTTGCATAAATTGAAATGGTTAATAACTCCAAGTCCCATTTCATTTGCTAAGCAGATCTCAAAGCTTTTTTTATGGTTGTTTTGTTTATCACTATGCCACTTTTAGATTGTATGTTTGCACACTCTAATAACACTTTAAGGTGTTTTTTTTCGCTTAATTTATTTTTATTGAAAATTGCATAACATGGTATCAAATTTATATTATTTTTTTTTTCATTTTTAGTTAGTTGTATGGTTTAAGCTTTTTAGAGACTCTGCTAGTCGACTACTTTCAGAAATACTCGATGTGAATCATTTAGAGATTGCATCATTTTTTTTATTGCTAAATGCTTTTATTTGCTTAGCTCGTGTTAAGTATTCTTAATGTAATCTGGACAGACGAGTCGCTAGACTTACAAGCATAGTTCAGACTAGAGCCCATCAATTGGAACACGTTCAAATAATATATATTTTAGAGTGGATCGCTTATGAATATTTTAGATTAATTATAGCAAATTTTGAAATTTTAAATTTATTTAATTAATTTCTGATTTGTTCATCAATGTACCACAAAGTCTTTTGATATCAAATTTTTTTTTAAATAACATATATTTTAGAGTGGATCTCTTATGAATAATATTTCAGATTAATTATGTATATCGATTTTTAAAATTTAAAGTTTATTCAATTTATTTTTTCTTCTGATTTGCCAAGTGTACCACAAATTCCTTTGATATCATATTTTGCTGCAATTTTACAACTTTTACTTCATATTTTTTTTTGCTTTTGCCATTCCTGCAGATTGGCAATACATTAACACTTTTTTATGCTCGGCATGCGGGTGGTTTGCAATTTTTTCGCATCATTTGCTGCCTCGGTCTGGCCTGCGTTTGGTTCTGCCTCTTGCTCTGAGTCTGGGTCTGGGTCTGTTGCTCGATGTTGTCGCGTCGCCGGTGGCGACACCCGCTGCTGAGATGCTACATTAGAGCTGGCAGTCCAAGTGTCGTCCAACCCAAGCACAGAACCGGCAAATGTAGCATAAGCTCGCGCATCATTGATTTCAATTTGAAGCTCCAGTCGTCGGCGTCGTCGTCGTTGTCGTCTTGGGAGGACTGTGGGAGTGAGTGTGAGTGAGTGTGAGATACGAGTGGTGCTGGGCCAACTATCAGCATTAAATGTTATGTGGCAACAACGTCCGCTGCATGCCGCGTTGTGTCCGTGCCGTGTTCGTGTCCGTGTCCGTGCGTTATCTGTTTCCGCAACATGATGTTGGCCATGATGATGACGACGACGATGACGATGATGATACAAGGGAAGAACAGGCAGCTGCTTCTGTTGTTGCTGCTGATAATGATTATTGAAGTTGCGGCTCTGATTTTTGCACTTACACACACACACACACACACTCGTAGTACGTATTTATGATATATGTACATGTTCATGTGTGATTTGGTCCAGCTGAAAAATTTCATCGCATAAAAATATCTTGGCTGTTGCTTCCACTCCGACAACTGATGCTACGTCCTCCGCTGCTGTTGCTGCTGCTGCTCCTGCTGTTGTCGACACTGTGAGCAAGATGGACTTCCGGTTTCCTGTTTCCGTCTGTCGAAGTTCTTTACTTTTTTCAATGCTTCGACACACACACACACACACACCCATACTCCCACTCACACACTCACAATACATATGTATAAAAATGTTTATATCGCACTTGTTGTTGTTGGCGTTGATGTTGTATTAGTGGGCGTGGCATGTGTGCATAGCTTGTGGTGTGGCATCGGTTTGCCATCGCCCATCGCCCATCGCCATCAATGTTTGATATGTCAGCAGCCGATGGCCAGGGGCCATTTGACTTCATCTTATAGTGGCGAACAGGGAGGGGTGAGGGGCAAGGGTTGTTTCGGGGTGTGAGCATCGCATGTGTCGCACATTTAGCGCACAGTTTTATAATAAATCGATAAACAGCAAGCGGGTAAAAGGGGCAAGAGAAATCTCAGCAAGGATTTCCCTTTTCCTCACACGGTATTCTGGTTCCTCTTGATTTCTCACTTCTTTTTTGTAAGCTCGAATCTTTAAAGATGCGCTTGATACAATATTTTAAAGGCTCAGCTGTGATTTCAAAATGCCAAAGTTGTAAAATATGTGAGTTAGATTCAATTCAATATTACTGAATATTGCTGTGAAGCAGGTAAAACGTAAAAAGTTATAAAATCATCATTTTTTTAGTATTAAGAATTTTGGTCTAAAAGGAGCTTTAAGAACATGCAAATCCAAAAGTCCGAAATCATATCTTGATTTAATGAATATTAGATACCACAAGACCAACATCTTATAAATAAGAACAAAAAAGTGGTATATTTTATTACTACCATTTACTTTTATTCAGCTGTATGTTAATCACCTTAGCTTAAAGAATTTGTTCTTAAAGTGGTATTATTTTAAGAACACAAATTTTAAGACGAATGTTCTTGATTTTAGAAATGGATCTTTCTTCAGTGTAATGATATTAAATATATGCGTAAAGTAAAAAAAAAAAATAAATTTACATTTGTTTTATTTCCTGTTCAATTAAAAGATAATATTGACATATTTCTGTATGCACAATAAATTCATTTATTTGTTTTCTTATTATTTAATTAATACTTTAAAACTTCCTTTTATAGTTCTTCAAATCTCTTTTTAAGGATTTGTATTCCATTATGAAATATTATTTGACTTCTCTAACAGTTCTTAAATTCCATTTTTGTACAATTCATGTAATAAAAATCTGCTGTGCTCAATTTCTTTTTACTTCAGCTGTTATATCAACAGACCACTATAAAGAGCGCCTGTCAAAGCAAATATGAGACCACAAATGTCAATAATATGTCAAAGGTTCGCCACCCCCGCTAATTGGTTAATGTAAACAACTGGCGAACTGTGTAAGAAGACGAAAATATCTCAACGACAACAATAATTATTGTAGCCGGGGAATGTTTCAAGTTTCAAGTGTTGACGCGACATGCTGACAACAATAACAACAACAAGAAGCATGAAAAAATAAACAGACTACACCGTGACAGAAACACACACTAGCACACACACACACACACACACACACACAGACAGAACAAATACTTCAATTAATAAACAGACACGCGTCCATCGATAAATACTCGTAGTCGTAAAGCAAGCGTTGCCCTCTCCCAACACTCGTATATGGTAGTACAACCCTCAGGGATCGCTCAAAGGCCTTTGGACCTTTGATAACCAAACACCGGCTAGTGGCGACACCAGCTAGGAGCAAAAACAATATCCAAACGGGTGTTGCAATTGCTGGTCATGCTCTTGTGGCGTACATTAAACTATTATGTACTCCAAAGTACTTACTTAAAAAGGACTTGAAAGGTTTACGATATCATGGACAGATAAAATCTGTATATTGAATATTTGTTGTACATTTACTAATATTAATTAATTATTATATATGGTCTTACTCCCTCTTAATAATAATAAAGTAATATACTAATAAATACATTTTTTTATTTTATAAAATAATGAATTTGTAAAAGTTACTTACTTATGTTCGTTTTACTTGTGTAAAAGACAAAAACGATTGATTCCAAACACTTTTAACAAACTATTTATATTTGATTTGAATGATTTGGTTTTTTAAATAAATAAGAGTTAAACATCTTGAAAGCGCTAGAAGTTTTCCTTCAGAAAATGTATTCTTAAGGAGTTAGTAAACTTTAATCTAAACTTTTCTTAATAATAATCACTTGGTCACTTATAGCAAATGCCCTTGATACAAGATGTATTTAATAACTTTAAGGTTTTCGTGTTCTCGATTCACATTTTACAGTTATTCCAACTTATATATTAATTCATTTTATTCTCAAATCTGGTATATATTTCATACCATGGCTCGCATAGTGTAGTATATTGATATACCAAATATTGAATTTCGTATTTTTATGTTTTTTTCCTTTCTTTTTTGATATTGGGTAGCATATAAGTCGAGCTTTCCTACTTAATTTGCTCTATGCAGCTACAAACAAAATCAGAAAATTTATTAGTATATGTACACATATGATGATTTAAACACTTACAATAACTAGAAATTTAAAGAAAATTTCTAAAAATCTTATATGTCAACAACAATGCTTTGATTAAGGCTTGATGCTATCGAACTTTTACCTACATTTGCAACCAAAGAGCATAAATGGCATGAAGCATATTTATAAAAATATTGATTGATGGCAAATGGGTTTGCGGGCTTCCTTTGGAATAACTATGAGATACTTTGGCTATCAGGCAGTTTGCTTGTTATCGATACAAATTGCGTGGCAAGGCAGGAAATTTTATTTGGCTAAGCCAAAGACCAAGCGCAAACTACCCATCAAAGAGATGGGAAAAAATGAATATACCACTTAACCTATTCCCATGCTGCCACATAATGATGATGCGCAGGTGTCGTGTGCAACATTTTCAACTGCTTTCGATGGCAATTTGAAAACTGTTTGGCAGCCTGGCAACGCGGCGGAAGCGTTGTATTAGTTAGAGAATACTGCGAAGTGTGTGTGTGTTGTGTGAGTGTGTGTGTATGACGAGGGTGTTGTGGATGCCTGCAAGGAGATTGCCCATAAAAATTCCATAAAGATAGCGATTTATGTGTGTATGTGTGGAGGCAGCGAAAGGGTTGCCAGCTCGATTGTCGATTGGGTATCCAGACTTGTGCCAGTAAGAGCATTTCATCCCAGTCTTCGTCCTGCTCCAGCTCCTGCTCCTGGTGGAAGTCGAAGTAGATGCGTAAATTGCCTGGCAGTATGGCATTGGCATTGATGCGGCTGCCTCCCTGTAATGGCATTTCTTCATCATCAGGCAACATCATCAGCATTTGTTGCTGACACTTCTGCTACTTAGGGGATTGTGCGTTTATTTCTTCTTTTTTTCTCGCGCTCTCTCTTTCCCTCTCTGTCGCGTTTTATGCTTTTTTATCAGCTCAGAAGTCTATTGTGTGGCATGGAAATGATTTGCAGGTGGTTATTAATCAAATTAATGTGCTTATTGATAACGCTGATGCCCCATAATGTGGCATTGTTGCTGTTGACGCCTTGCCTCTGTCCTGGTTGCAGAAACCCGCGTTGCCTTTAAGTGGATCAGCATAAGACAAGTGTGAATGCCAACAGACTAACAAGCGGACTTGCAGACAGGTTACACGCACACTTTACAAGCTTTTAAAAACATATTATCTAATCCTTATCACAGTCAAAGGGGGACCGGACAATCCGACAAACACGCGACAGCACTTAATAGAAATCAAACACCTAAGATAGACGAAACAAAAAATTTCCATAGAAAGAAAGCGCCACACAGTGTGGCAAAATGTTACAAAAAAATACCCAAAATAATATAAAGTAATTTTGGAAATATTTTAAGAGATTCGATAACTATCTGAAATAGTATTCAAGTAACATTTTTTTAACAAATCTAAAACTCGAAATTAACCAAGTGAAAACATTTTCATACCACTGTCACTAGGAGAGACCAACACTTGTACTAAATTAAGACATGGAAATGTCTTTGGTCATTGTGGAAAACCACTTAAATCACATCAGCGACAGCGGCAGATAAAATGCAAGAAACAAATCAAGCGCTGACCCCTTTTCGATTGGCCCTTAAACTGACCCCAAACAAATTGAAATAGTCACTGGAAAAATAAAACAGGGAAAAAGTCTGTCGTCTGTTCCGTCTGTCAGCAAATGACGGCAACTGATTTATTTGGAGACAGAGACACTAATTATGCGATACGAGCCACAAACGACACTGACAAACAAACAACAAAAACAACAATAAGAACAACAACAAATGCGTTGACAGCTAAGCCGCATCTTTAATTTCTTTTGCTGTCGTTGCTCTTGCTGTTGCTGTTGCTTTGAGCCATGGTCCAGTGAGCAACAGCTCGAGCAGAGCACGCGATATTCGTTCCAGCCGTGGACAGCTGACCAACAAGTGCAACCAAATGCCATTTGAACAGCTTTAACTGAGATGACAGGCAGCCAGAGGCAGGTTGACAACTGAGTCAAGCGATTAACTTGTTGGTGGAGTAGGAGGACAGCAGACTCAAGTTAATGGGGGGAAATAAACGAATGATATAGGAGAGCGTCTGTTTAAGTACCTACGACTTTATGGCCGCGACTTTAGAGTATAGAGAATCGAAAGTTTAACAACTTAATCAACTGGAGAGTGGGCCACCCAACTGAATAACCTGTTTAGTTTACAATCCACAATACTTTGTAGTAATCATAAGTTACTGACTGCAAAAAGTAATACAATGCGAAATATCTGAGCTTGCTTCCGTTCTGCGATGCATTGCAGCACGTAACGCTGACCAAAACTCAGTTTCGAACTCAGTTCAATAACTCAAAATGCAAACAACTTAATTAGCAACAACATCAGAGTGCCTGAGGGTGAGGGTAATTAATTTCAAGCGCATGCCAATCCTGTTGCTGTCCACCCGCTGATTATTATGTGGTAGATGTGTTCGCCAGCAACTTGTGTTGAGTCGAGTTGAGTTGAGTTGGTAGCTGATTTTTGGGCTCGCCTACCCAACAACGACGACGACGACGAGTCTTGCAGTTGGATCCCCAGCTACGGCAGTGCGTGCATTTTTTGCCTAATTAATGGCGGCAATTTGTAAACGTCGCGAAATGCGCGAAAATGTATTTGCCAAAATGAAGCAAGCCACGAACCCTGCAGTCAGTATTCGTAATAAGAAACTGCAGTCCCAGTCACTTTTAAAGGCGTTGATTGATCAGCAACAGCAACAGCAACTGCCACAACGACGACGACGACGACGACGACGTCGGCGACGGAGAATCGACATCGCCTGCGACGCATGCTGATGAACGATCCGTCGATTTACTGATCCACCCAAGCAAGTGGCATCGATTGCCACGTCGCACAGCACACACAAAAAATAAAATAAAAAGCAGAAAGCAACTGTTTAATGAGAATGTGTCAAAAGCCGAAAATATACCTTAGCTATCGCTGAATTTCATTTAAACTTGTTTTATATTTAATATTGTGTTTCGTAGAATTCATAAATTAAATATAAATAGCTGATATTAACTGTTGACGATAGACTTAACTAAAAATGAATTTTTATCTTAAAATAATATATATTCAATCTTAGTTCAAGCTTGTCATAATATGCCCCTGTTTATGAGCAGTATTTTCTAGGGTATGTAAAGCGAAAGCTTCGCTTGAAACTGTGATGATATTTTGCATTATTCGCCTGGCATACATAAACAGCACGCGAGCGCCATAATCATAATCCATAATGTCATAAGTGTCGATCGCCGATCGGCGATCGTCGATGGGGGATATCGCCTAATAATGTTGTCGCCGATCAACGATCAACGTTCAGTGATCAACGATCAGTTCAACGGCTTGTGACTGTGACACATCAAGTGTTGCTTGATTTACGAGCATTTGCCAACAATAAGAATGCGCCCATGAATAATGCCACAGATCTTACTGATCGAGAGAGAAGTTTGCATTGGGCAGAGAGGGAATTTATAGGGAGTATTGGTTATCGAGGAATATTGCGCTTGATGTCGACCGACGCTGGCGACACGTCTTGAATTTATGGCCTACCATAATTGTCATAATTTCTGTATGGCCAACAAGTAGCTGACCGACGATCTCCTCCAGCTGTGCTACCGTTTAATTTGATAAGGGCCAAGCACGTTGTGCGCCACATGTGGCCAACTACAGCAGCAGCAGCATCAGCAGAAGCAGCTGGTGTTGCAGCGATCTTCATTTCTGCATTTTGGCTGCGAGAATCAGTGCTTTTGCAACAAGATCGCAATTAATTCACGCGGATAAATCTTCAAGTGCTAACTACATGACAACAACAAAGTAGTTACACTTTTTTCTTCGCTTTTCCTTCCAGCTTTGCTTTGGTTTTGTTACCCACACAAAATCACGATGCTTCTCTGATTGCATTCTGCGGCTATGGCCTGCCACCGATCTTGGCTTGGATCTTGCCGTGTGCCTCTTCTACCTTCGTTTAATTTCAATTTGTTGCCGCGCTAAATTTATGACGGTTATTAGCAAAAGACGTGCGGCCAACACATTCCTCATGGGTCTCTTTGGGCAAGGTTCTGCTGAGTTTCCTGTCGGAAACCCCATGGCCAACGACTATAGCCACCTCTATCGCCTTCTCTCCACCTCCACCTCCACCTCCATATCTGCTACTCAACCGCAACTGCGGCTACCGTACGCCATTTTCTTGCACGCCTGCGCAACTTGCTTCATGCGGTGGCAATGTTTACTTGCCTCAGACAAATTTCATTGTAACTTGAGTAACTTGGTAGTAGTTGCCGCTGCCTCGTATCCCACTATAAGTATCCAGACTGAGTCGGAGTCGCAGACTGCTACCGACTCCCCTCCCCTTTGTGTCTGGTGTGGCATGTACTCGCCTGTGTAGGCTCCAGCTTCAGCCTGTTTGTCTATGTAATTGTGTTTATAGTTATAGTCATGTTTCCTGCCCTGTTTAAGCCGTCTTTCGACTTCTGTTACAATTCGCCATTTCAGCTCTTTTTAGACAGAATTTAGTTTATAAAATCTCAAGATCTCTTGTCAGTTGAATTACGGGTGGCGCTTGTGTTCGCCTATCAAGATTTTACTGATTTATTGTGCGTCCAAAAGCATTCGGCTTAAAAATATATTAGCTTATGCAAATTTTGGTGACTTGACACATATATTTTACAGCATATAGTATTATATATAGAATTTTGAATGATTGATGCAATAGAATAAAACATAATAATTAGGTAAAATTCAAATGATTTTATGATCTTTATATATATTTTATGATAACTACGAAAAATGTTGTTTGCAATCATATTTAAGCCAGTAATTAAGTCAAGACAAAGAATTTAAATTTAAATTTAAGAATTTATCTGATAATCGATCGGTGTGTAAGATGTTGTCAAAGTTGTAGGTGAAATATGGACGTGTGTGTGTTTAGGATGCAAATCTATCGAAATAGCAGAATGCGATACTAATAAGAGGACGTGACCAAGGAGAAGAACTTCATAAAGATCTCTTGATTGAGCTTCAAACCAAGTAGAGCTGCTGATAAAACTAAAGTTCATTTTAGGAATTCCGAAATTACGTTTAAATTTTATGCGTTATGAATGACGAATATGAATTATGTTTTATGTAAAGTATGAGATTGGTATTTAAGATAGGAGTATGTTTGTTAAACTCCTAATTTTGCTTTTACTCGAACTTTAAAGCTCTTATTAATAGAAAGAATGAATTGATATACTATAACCTAAAATGTTATTTGTAAACAGCTCTTATTCTGTAGACCTAGTTTTAAAAGCTCCATGAAGGCAAAGAATTTTATATTACATATATAAAGATAAATGAAGTATCATGTAATTAGTATCTTAATTGACAAAAAGTGTTTATAATAAATACAAAGTTTTCCAATCAATTCAATCAATGCATTTAAAGTATAACATGGTTTATCAAATATACGTAAATCTTTCTAACAGAATGATATAAAGAATGTGATAACAATATAAATATATTATTCTCATATAAATTATAAAAATGTTCGCACTTATTCCTACGAAGTAAATTATCAAAATTAATTGCACTGAATGAAAGAGTATATCTGCATTTCCATCTAATTATAATTCCCAATGACAACTGTTCGAATGGTGCCTAATAAATTATTTAATTAGTGCCAATTAGCATATTCGATGTACTCTGACATTCATATCGAATGAGTTGTTTTCTGTGCTCAGCATAATTCCCGATTCCGATAACCGCCTTCTACGTGGCCGCACACCAACTCAACGGATAAGATCAGCAGCACGGCACAATCCAGACTTGGGGCATAAGACAATCCATAAATATAAAATACTGACGACGACTACGACGAGATTCATAGATGGCGTCGTCGGCGTACTCCAAAAGTCGGTGTGTGACAAATTTTTGGTCATTTTCATGCTCATTTCCATTCCCCACAAGGGGCGGCAAAAGAACCTTGAGCTTTGTGTGTGGTGCTCACATAGTTTATATATAGAGAATATGTATATACATATGTCTGCTGTGTGGCGATCGAGTGGCAGACAAATGCGCTGTTTACCTGCAGCAACACGCACACGCTGATCACGCACAGGGCAAGTCCAAGTCCAAGTGCAAAAAGAGGAGGCAAGTGAGACAAGTATCCATATATTCCATAGACCCATTAAGTTGTTAATCATATGCGCAGTCGAGCTCCACAAAAAAAAGGCAGAAACAGAAATGTTGCAGCAGCAACAGCAGCATCCTTTAAGGTATCCTTTTCCCAACGTCTGCAACGTGGCACAATTAATATGCGTCCAGCGATCGTAATCAATTCTGGCTACATGCTCTCGCTCCCGTGCTCTCGCTTCCTCACTCCTCACTCCTTATCCGACCGAGGGGACGGCTGGTAACCCGAACACGTGCGGGTCATTAGTCGCAGTCACGCATTTTGAGCTCACCTCCAACTGCAGCAACGTCAACGTTCAACGTTCAACTACAACACCATCTCTTCCAGCTCACATCTCTCCTCCCCATCCCATGTCCGCTTGCTTTAGTAGGAAATGATTTTGTACGCTTCGTTCACCTGGCCTCCACCTCCATCTCTCGTGTCCGTTCCCGTGTCCGTGTCCGTCTCCTCCTCTCTCTCCCCGCCATCTGAATCTATGCCTAGGCATTGGGCTCACCTTTTTGGCGCTTATGAGCTGCGAAATTTTTATGAGTAGCTGGAACTCAGCTGGCCAACTGTTTCGCTGTTTATTTTGTTGGTTTGCTTTAATAGGTTCTAATGAACCATGGGTAGCCAGGCAACCACGCATCGGTCAGCGCCGACTTTTGGTTATGAATTGCTCTCAATGGGTGCTGACTCACACTCGATTGTTGCAGTCGAATATTCAAACAACATTTGCATCCAAACTAACTAAGAATGTAAGCCCAATACAAATATCTCAATTATATATTAAGAACTGCATTTTAATAAAAATTGAAAATTGATTAGCAAGTAAGATTGGCTTCATAAATTTGTATACACCTAAACTATATAGCCATGTCCAAAAGTACTTTTGTCCGTCTGTCTGTATGAATCACTGGATCACAGAGACTATAAGAGATTGAACTATCATTCAGCAAATCGACAATAATCGAATTACAAGTATAACTTTGAAGGTTTTTAGAAAACACAATACTAACAATAGAAGAAGTTATTTAAAAAATACCTTTGTAATGGCAAAAAAACGAATACTTATTTTTGGGCTTTGGGTTTTTTTGTTTTGCTCTCTGTGGTGTATTTTGAATGTATGTAGTACTATTTATATAGTATTTTTTGGTATCTTATAAAATTAATACTTGCTTACTTACTTGCTCCAAATATTTTAATTATGTAAGTTAAACTCGATTTTAAATTAAAATACATTTAAATTTATATAATTTAAACAAGTTTTTATTCAGACAAAAAAGGTGCTTAACAAATTTTATTTCTTAACAAATAATCATTTTAAGACTTTTCATTACACAGTTCCTTAAATTGGCAAATAACATAACTTTGACCAAATCAAAAATAATATCAAATAAATATTTAAATAACAATTTTGTTGGCCACGTGTATGGAACGCATTAAAAGCTAAACAATTTCTCGCCACCCTCGAAACAAACTTGTTCTCTTTCTTAATTCATACACTCATGCTTGCATATTCACACTCACATTCACAATTTGCGCTTCAGCAGAGACGTGTGTCCTGTGAAAGGATGTTGACTTCGCTGGTTTTCTTGAGCCATTTTAGTGATGGCAATATGCCAAAAACAACAAAAGCGTTAGAAGGAACTTTTTGTAGGACAGAATATGCCACTGAAAGTTACCCCTTAACTAGGGTTTATTTTAAGTATTTATTTAGCATTAAGTAAGCTGAGAACAAACCACTCATACAATGAATATTTAGTAAATTAAATACAATAATGAAAGATGGCATAATTCAATCGGAAAATCACCCTAATGCATTTTAATTTATAATTACTATAATACCAAATTATTAAATTGTTTGTTCATATTAAATTACCAAAATAATTACTTAAATTATATTGTAATTACAATTTATACTTCACAAAAAAGAGCAATAGATCTTTTCTGTTAAAAAAATAACCTACTCAAAAAACTAAATAATTATTATACGTGAAATAAAATAAGTAAAGTAAAGTAATGAAATAATTATAAGTAAAATATAATGTATTATAGTACTAGGCTATACCACACTTCTTGTTTATTTTAGGGTATAAGAAATGACGGCAACAACAGTTTGAGCTGCAGTCTTATGCTTTTAACCTTTGCTCCTCGGTCTAGAAGCGATTTGTAGTTTGATTTTTTGGCATTAATGATAATTTGGGGCACTAATGCACACATTAGAGCGACGTCGCTTGCCGCACTCACCAAATATTGTTGTTTTGGGTCTTATGGCACGTGCGCCATCGACGCGACAGCAAAATAACGAAAATAACGACAACAACAACCACAGCAGGAACGAATTTGGCAATAGCAACAACAACAAGAACAACGGCTTTATGATAAATAAACAAACGTCGAGAAAAAGTAATAATAATAATTTTTGACAACAATTTATGCGGCCATTAACAGCGGCATACAACGTGTTTATTTGAACATTTCGCATATATAAAAAATCAATGAAATATATGTTACGGGCAACAACAAAATACAACGAAATAAATAAATATTAATAACTTGAAAATCAATCAAAAATTCAAAGCATGTCAAGCGAGTCGCCGTCTAAGTCGCAGACTGAGACTGAGACGGAGACTGAAACTCAGTCTCAAAGTTTAAGCCGAGTGCAAAAATCGCCATAACTGCTAATAAATTCAAACACCCACAGCTGACACCGCTAACTGACTTTCTGGCTGACTGACCAAATTGACAAAGTGTTTTAGACGATCGTCTGGGCCTTTGCATTTGTTGTCGGTGGCACGCGTAGGCGGCTTAGGGTCTGACTGGGCCAACGAAAGTGGCCAACAAGAAGTTGCCTCATAGCGACATAATCGATCACGTCTTCTGTTGACCCAAGTTCATTTTTCTCTTTCATTATAAAACGATTTACAAAATAAATAAATACATATCCAAGCTGTGGGTAATAAATAAATGACACTATCTCAAAATATTACTTAACGTTTATACGTTTTAGTATGCATATTTCTATGTGAAGAATTTAATTATTTACAATAAACGGAGATTATGCACTTTTAAAATTCTCATAGCTCGAAAAGATTCAGCTACAGCTTAACATTTTTTTCTCAATTTTTTTTTTTTAGCAAATTATAAAAAAAAATTTAAATATAAATAAATAAATTACACATATAATACAAAACACATATAATTAAAAAATTTTAAAGATCTGTATAAAAAATAAATAATAGAAACAGAAACTTAAATTATTATAGTCGCTTTATGCCTCCATGAAATGACGGTACGAGGCAATAATGTATATGCTAGTATATTTTGTGCTATATGGTATATTTTAAATTTAGTAATATATCTATATACCGAATACAGTCTTTTATATATTTTATTATTTTTGTGGTATATTAATTTGGTAGATCTTAAGAATATTACCGCACTGTTTTAAGAAATAATTCTAAAAAATGAATTTAAAGCATATTTTACATACCGAACAGATTTATATGTGTTGAATTTTTACAAATTTTGAAAAATAAATAAAATAAAAAATAAATATATTATAAATATTACATAATGAAAATTCTCCTTGATTATTTGTTAGTCCAAATAATTTCTATTTGAAAAATTGTTGAGTTTTCTATTATTATAAAAAAATAATTATTTTACATTCTTTAAAATAATGTTTTCGAAGTTAGCTTTAGCATACAAAGCATAAGCAAATGTTAATATAAACAAAATAAATTATATAATAATTTATAATAAAGTTCCAATTATACTTATATATAAATTATTTTAAAAATAGATATTCCTCATATTGACTTTTTGCTAAAAACTGTTCGCTTCAACAAATTTGCAATAATAGGTACAACTGGTTTCGAGTGTCGTAGGGTCAATGCACAAATTCTCAGCAATTTTACAAGTCTTGCCAAACAGACTTTGTGCTTAAGCACACAGCAAGTTGTATTGATTCAAACACCTGCTTGGCCAAATTGAGCGCTTGCCTGACATGCCTTTTTAAGCTAGCGACACGCCCATTTAATTCAAATTCATTTGGTATGCAATACAAATTATTTGAGGTGATTCAACAGAAATTGTTTATTTCTTGCATACAATGTTCTAAGTTCGATTGCAGTTGGTTAATGCCCTCGATATTTTTACACTCGCAACATTTTGAGGTTTGATTAAATAAAATGTAATTGGAATGCGTCATTTTATTTCAGTTGCATGTTTTTCTAATTACACTACACACTTCTACTATGTATGCATATCTCTAACATTTGTTTAATTATTTTCCCCCGTTTCCGCAGTGAGAGAGAAAAAAAAAAACACCCAACACGGCGTTACTAATTACATTCGCGCCAATGTTAATTTGTTACAATTTCCGGAAATTCGCTAATTTATTTTTTTTTTTACATTTTTATTAGTGGCATAAATTGTATGTTGCTTTAGTTATTGTTATTGTTGTTGATATCGGGGTTGAGTAGAATTTCCTTTTGAATTGTTGGTTACGCGTTTGTGGCAATAAATTTGCATATTTGCTATTCTCATTTTGAAGGGCTCATGAATACACATATACTGAAATAGTTTAGCTTAAATAGTTGACATTTTAAGTTAACTTTTATTCTTAAACCAAAAACAGTTTCTATTAGAATGTTTTTAGTTTTGTTCAATATTTTCGGGTTTTAAATTAATAAAACAAAATTTAAATATTTTCAATCTCTGATGTTTTATTTCTGTAATTAATATTACTAAGCATATAAGAATTAGGTAAGCCTTAATTTAATGATATAACCTATTAAGTTTTATTTTTATAAATATCGAGAATAATTAATACCAACAATCTTCTCTTAAACATGAAACTTTTAAAGGTTTCATTTTATTCAAACCTAATGAAAATTCTTACAAAATTTACAAAAATTATATTAACTTTTAAAATCTTATATTGTCAAATATTATTTATTATTTTATTACGATTACAATATTTGTACTATAAATTGGCAATGAACTAATTGTTCAATATTTAATGAAAGTTTTTTAAAAAGTAATTCATAGATTAAAATGCAGTTAAGTTTAAATACTTGGTAAACTTAAACATAGCGCACTTCGAACCTTAACAGATAAAACAATCAACACCTGTCTGACAAAGAAATAATATACTACGATGATTGCTTTCATTCGATTTGATTCACAATACCCGGTTACGATAATGCAGCAGGTTATTTTGGAGTTCGTAAGTGAATATTTACACAGCTTGCTTTGGGTTCCTATGTGACGCATAAAGAGGGAGTTGGTGAGTAAGAGGAAGCTTGCGTTGGCAACGCGCATTGCGTGTTCACTCAAAACAGCTGCAGAGAGCCACGTGCATAGCTCATTAACAGCTGCCCCCCCAAAAAAGAAACACAAAATGCAGCCAGATGAGCTGCTCTTGGCGTCACAAGCGAGATAAGGTGCCACACCAATGCTCAGTTGATTGGAGCATAGCTTCCGCCAAAACTTGCAACTTGCAGAAGGCAAAGGGGGGAACGGCATAATTACTTGGCTGTTGGAGCTGCAAGCTCCATTTGCACTTCCCGTCCAAGGGTGCAGCAAATTGACAACCCCTGACCACCCGACGATGCAGCCATTATTAATTGCAGCTTTGATTTATCTAAGAAACAGTCGCTTCCCTTGGGTCCCTAGTTGCTTTGCTCCCCTCTCTCCCCTCTGTGGGCTGGACAACCCTTGGGGTTGGCATTTTCCATAACGTTAAACTCGCAAATGTTTAATTGTGGAAATGAGAAATATGCGGAAGCGTTGACGATTCCGCTCCAGCAACGCTGCAGCGTCGGCTGCACTTGTCGCATCACTTGATGCCAGGCCCGTGCCCCATGCCCCATGCTGCATGCCGCATGCCACATGCCGCACTGCCCATACCCGTTAGCATATCCGTGCCCCCTGTGCTTCTTGCAACATGTCACAGGCATTGTGGCTGTGTCTAGCCATAAGCATCTGTAGCTGTCTGTTACAGTTCCACTCGTTTCCCCTGCCCCTTGCTCCCCCTCTCTCCCACTCTCTAAATGACACAAAAATATGGGCTTAACCGGAAACGGATGTATTATCTGCGCTAACTGCGCTGCCGTTGCCGTTGCCGCTGTCGTTGGCTCAGCGCCGTTCTACGGCACAGTCTCGGGCAGAGTCCGAAGCTCGAGTTCGGGTCGTGGAACTAATAGAATATTATAAATTGTACAGACAACAACCTGCTAGAACCTGACCCAAGCTCTCTATGTCTCTCTTGGCTGTCGGCTCTGCTCATCAGTATCTATAACACACACACACACACTCATACACAGCTCGTTCGTTACGCTTGCATGAGCTTTTTGGACTGTGCTTTTTGCGGTTCGAACCGTTTCATGTTGTTTAGACCCTCGCATGGCATGCAAAATTGACCTGACCCTGCTTGCCCCTTCAACCAACGAACCTGTGCGTTGCATGTGTGTCATGTGTGGGCTGTTGAATCTACTACTAAGTAGTAACTCACTTCCACGCGATGCTGCCTGCTCCAGTGCATTCGATGGCATGTCGTGCTTCGTGCTTTCACTTTTGCCAAGCAACGAGTATTTGTCAATTTCAGAGTGCTTGCCGTGCAATGACCTCTGCTTCAGATTTATCAAGGATCGCTCATCGAAATATTAAAACTGTATATAAGCTAACAATTTGATTGAAAAGTTCAGACTCTAACTCAAAAGCTGAATGACTTAATGTTCTTAGGGTAGCAATAGAAGTAAAGAGTTCTGGCAGCTGTCTGTAAAACATTTGCATGTCTTTAAAGGGATCGGGGATAAGAGCAGAGAACTGATTGAGTCATTCAATAGACAATGCTGCCTGTGAAAGTGATCGCGATTCCGCAGATGCTTAGATGCTGAAAGACGGTGGTGCAAGTATCTCAAAGATACTTTTTAGGCATTCAAGCGATCAACCAAAATAACAACAAACATTGTCAGATACCAAGATGGAGAAGGGAGAAATATCCCTATTATCGCTGCATCCTTTGTAGATGTTTTGTTAGCTTTGATCGCTGCTACTTAGCATTTTCCTTTTCATCTTTTGTTGTTGTTGATTTCTGCATGCCTCACTGCATTTCTGTGTATGCGTTCAGAGTGCGCCAGCTTATTATCGTGCCGTGGCAAAAGAGGTAGATCGAATACAATACACAATACGCTTCAGCCAAAACATTTGGCCAAGAGATACTCTGATAAAAAAAAGTACTTTATAGGGCTTTTGGTATTCTGCATCATTGGGTAATCTCATTGTAATAGTTTGCGTGTAAGGAAAGTGTGTTATATTAAATTATAACAAACAAATATGCTGTTAGTAGATTATTTAATAGTTACTTTGTTTAACGATTTGTACACCCGCTACCAACAGGTAAGAAGAGAATTATTAAGTATTAAGTATTATTTAGTATTTTTATAGTATTTTTTTTTTAATTAATTTTGAATATTTTAGGAATATAACCGAAATGCATTGATTTTATTGAAAATGAGTAGTGAGTATCCCACAGTCGAGCACACTCGACTGTAGTTTTCTTACTTGTTTTCGAAATGGTAGCTACCATCAGCTTTTGACACTTGAGAATTGTTTGAACATTTGATTCAAATGTGGAACTTATTATAATCAGTATTTTGGATCATTTCACATTGAATGTTAAGTATAGAATTTAACAATTCTGTACAAGTAGCTTTTTTTTGGACTTTCTATATAAATTAGTCTTTAAATTTAAAAACTGTTATCCAAAATACAGAAATATCAATTCAATGTGGGAATCCTAAAATTAATTGTAATTTTTCAGTTATATAGGAAAATAATGATTAAATATGCTGGTATTGTAAATGCTGCTTAATTTTTCGAAATATTTAGAAAGTAAATGGAAAGTGTAATCAAATTCTTATTATAAATACTGAGATTTATATGTCATTATCTTTAACTAAAATAGTTACTGAAACCAATATTTGAGTACCGTTGCTAAAAATTTAAGTTGAACTACAAGAACAAGAAAATGGAACCTCGACCAGAACAATTATTTCATTATCAGCAACAGCCACAGAATCAGCAACAGCAGCAACAGCGACAGCGGCCGCAAAATGTTGTTTTTATGACACGGAGACCCGAACAGAGGCCGGAATCGGATCAGGTCGTCGTTTATGTGATCGATGAAGTAACATTGCAGATGTTTATACGAAAAGTATATCTTATTGCAATAATCTTCATATTAGGCACCTCCGTCACTTGGCTTTCGATCGCTGGCTCGGGATTTGAGTTCTATCCAACGATTCCTGTACCGTTTTTCGTCTGGCTGTTGCCAATATTGCCTTTGATACTAATTTTGGATTGTGTCCCCAAAATACGCTATACTTTTCCCTGGAATTGGGCGATAACCATACTTATTGTCATACTTATCACATTCGCTGGCGCCTGTTTTATGGATCAACTAGAATTTCTCATGGTTCTTTTGGGTGTAGCTGTCTCCATTGTGATTGTTGCCGCTTTCTATGTCTGTGGTGCTCTGTGTCCACAGTCATTTGTGCCAGGAATACTCTGCACAGCGGTTCTGAGTTGTCTTTTTCTCATAACTCTGTTCACAATTGGCATAGTGCTAATATTTGTGAAGAGTCCCGTACTTTACCTCGTGTTTGGCATTCTATTATTGTGTATGGCAGTCGTGATAATGCCTTTCCACGCTCAATATATCCATGGTCGTCTACAGGTTGTGCCTCTGTTCGATGTGCTGCACTGCTCTATGACCATCTACTTTCATTTCATAGTGACATTTTCAGCCCTTTGTATTTTCGAATTTTACATGAAGCATAAGGACGACTAATACTATTGTCTACCAAAAAAAAAAAAAAAAAAATGGCATTACCGTTTTTTCTTACATTTTAAGAAATTTTATTACATGAATAAAGGAAATTCTAAAGTCGTCATAATTAAATCATTAGGATTTTCGCCATCAAGATATTGCAAAACTTGCAACTTTTAAATAAAGAACATAATATGAATTTGAATGCCTTTATATATATATATATATATATATATATAAATCTGGTGAATTTATACGATCAAGAATAAAAAGTAAATTATCAATACATGCAAACAGTTCATAATTACCAAAAGGATCATATTACAAAATTTAATACGAACTTCATCCGTGTAGTGGTATCAAAATGTAACCAAGAATTTTTATTCTTAAATCAATATTAAAAGTCTACACAAATTCTAGATAGTCCAATCTTAAATTAAATTTTTTTTCTATGAATGTTATTTACTTATTGGTTTGTTTATTTTTTTAGAATCAAATTCAGAGAACTTATTAACTCCAAATATTTTGTATCTTAAAAACTCCATTTCAAATATTCAAACAGAATGTCACGAAAAGTTCTGTATTCAATTTTAAATTATATATCAAATGTTAAATATGATGTTTAAGATTTTTTGGTACTTCATAAATAAAATTTATTTTTTATCTTGTTACAATTTAAATATGCCAATGAACCGCACTTTTTCTCGCCTTTGCGAAATTTATATATTTTTTATACCCGCTACACATAAGATAAGATTAATATATAAGATTATTACAACTTTTTTTCCACACAAAAAATTTGCCTTCCCACATATATTTCGATCAACAGTCTGTCTGTCTATAATTAGTGCGGCATTATTCTTAAAATATACCGAAAATATACCATGACATACTAAAAATATACGAGTAGGTATATTTGAATATATAATATGCCTCTATTTTTTATAGTCTCTGAAAAAAAGTGTTCATACGGACGGAAGGACAGACGGAAATGACTATATCGTCTCGGCTGTTGATTCGGCTGACCAAGAATATATATACATACATATATACCTCATTCTGCCTGATACATACATTTCCTGCCGGCACAAAGTTATGATACTCTTCTACCTATGGGTAGTGGCTGTAAAAATTATTTTATATGCCAATGGCAAGCTGCAATTGTCGGGTCGTAATTTCATTGTAAGCCAATCTCGCATATATTTTATTCATGGTATATTTTGAATGTAATAATATAACTATATAACAATTATAGCTTTTGGTATATTATACCACTTTCATTTTTCCTTTCCTTGCTATTATCCACTGCAGCTTTCTTGCTTGTCTATATCTACATGAATGATTATAAAATCTTTTGAGTTTGAAATCGTAAAATTTACATTGAAATCAAAATCATTAAATCGTTCAATCGTTCGTATCAAGTTGTAAAATTTAATATTGTAAATTCTACTTTGAAATTTTTATCTTTTCGCAAAATGCATCCGTGGCTTGAACAGTTACTTCATTACCAACAGAAACCTGAAAAATCATTGTATGTGACCCGAAGACCAGAACAGAAATTAGAACCAGAGCAAGAACAGCGTTTAGTTGTAATCGACGATGCAACATTGAAATCGTTCATTCAAAAAGTATATTTAATTGCGATCGGATTTATATTGATCACAGCAGTGACCTGTCTGGTGTTCTCGGCCGCTAATATCGTTTTACAGTTTTGGATTCTGAATCGTGGATTCTTTTGCTTAATTGTGGCTGCATGTTGCACATTATCTTTATATAATTTGGAAACTCAATCCGAGCTACTAATAGCTAAGATAACCATCTCATTGATCGCAGTCATTTTTTACACACTTGCCCTAGTAATCTTACTAGATTATCCCAATATTTTCGTCATGTTGGTGGTGATTTCAGTGTCCATTGTGATAACCGTGATTATCTATATCTGTGGCGCTCTGTGGCCACAGGAACTAATACCTAAAGTCAATACTCAAGTAATTTTCATTGGTATTTTTATAATTGTTTTGATCAAAGCTGCCTTGTTGATATTGGCTTTAAAATCACTTGGGATTTACATTCTTATTTTCATATTCGTCCTATCCTTGGCTGTATGGATGGGAATGAGCAAAGCGAGATCTATCCATGGATGCAATCAGTTTATTCCGCTAATGGAGGTCTTTACATCGGCAATATGTGTATATTTAACTTTTTGGGTGACTGCCTATGCCATGTCTATGGTTCATACTTATTTAAAAGAAAAACGCATTCTTAATTAAATGTTCGAGTATAACTAATTATATTTCATTTGACTTTCAATTTATAATTACATTTTAGGGGATTTTCTTGACCTAGGTTTTTATTTTGATCAGTATTTACTTATTTCAACATGTTTTAAGTAACATTCAGAGGAGTCTTGAACTTATCTGTCAAATTATTTCATTTGCTGGTATACTTCAATATGAGTCAATCGGAACCCGAAATCTATGGCATCCCGCCTGATGTGACAATTCGCCATGAACTGCGCATCTATTTCTTGAGCGTGTTGTTTGCCATCATTGCGCTCTTTCAATGGTTTCTCATTCAATACTTATTGGACTGGAGCAAGTACCGATTATCACCTGTGCGATATGGCTATTGGCTCATTGCCACCTTCTTTGGCATCTCGGTACTGTCGTGTACGGCATTTGGTCGCAAGTATCCCTGCAACGTATTCCTCGTTGCGATCATTGTGGAGAGCTCAACGCTGTACATTGCCATGGAGCAGCAGAATACACAAGGAATACTGGTCAATGTATATGCGGGTCTTATTGTGATCTGTCTGGTGGTTACCTCAATCATTTATGGTGCGTACGTTCCGATGCGATTAATGCCGGGCGATTTGATGCTTAGTGTCCTGGTTGCGTTGGGCAACATCATGTTGGCCATCTTTTTTCTCAACGCCTACGTCTTTGGCTCGAGCTTAATATATTCAATAGTACGCAATTTTTTTGCCTTCGTTGCCGTTACGATGATCATGTATACGGCAACTATTATACACGATCGACAGTTCTATGTGCCGAAGGACGAGTATATTTTTCTCAGTGTTTTGCTCTTTTTTGGCCATATGATCCTGCATGAACGTGTACTTACATTGTCCGTCAAAGAGACCAAAACAGTGGACTGTGATGCTTTTATTTAGTCTCCGCTTTACATATATATTTGTGAATGTGTTTAATATTTAAATATTATGTATTCCAATGAGAAAAAACATCGCTAGCCTTCGTTTTGGAAGAATTCAATGTGTAAATATTTAGTTGTAATAATATTCAATATTTTATGAACAATAAAAATAAAACAAATACATATATTTTATATAGGAGAGAAGGGTATTATAACTTTGGGCCTCCAGGAAATGTATTTAACAGGCAGAGTGATGCATCTCTGACCCTATAAAGTATATATATTCTTGATCAGCGTCAACACCTTGCTCTCATATTGACTACTGACTATTGAGATATAGTTTTCGACAGCACTTCTTATCGTTGCACGCGGATCAAAACTATTTCAAAATTTTAAACACGTTCTCTTCCGCCCCTTCCATAAAAATCGTATAAGAAAAATATTTTGAAGTTAGAGTCTCGAATTTTGGTACTGACTATTATAACTACAGTATTTATGATTTTGTATGGAAAAATTGATTGATAATGTGATATATTTTATATATATATATACTATATATATTTGGTATGCGGTACTATATAAATATACTAATTATTGTATTTGGTATATTTTTAGTATTTTGTTATATATCAGATATAGCCTTTGATATATTTTTAGTAGTTTGTGGTATATAAAATATAGTCTTTGGTATATTTTTAGTATTTTGTGGTATATTTTCGGTATATTTTAAGAATAACGCCTCGCCGTTTTGTTTTTATTCAAAATGGGTAGCGGGTATCTCACAGTCGAGCCCACTCGACTGTAGCTTTCGTACTTGTTATCTTCCAGCTGCTCTTCATATACATATGTACATATGTACGATTTTGCAAAATTCAATATTTGCCAAAAAATTGTCGAATATAGTAAAATCGTTGCTTTAAAACCCAACAACGAGCCTTTAATTGCACATCTGTTACAGGTGCGAACAGATGGAAGTACTTTTAGCTTTTTAAGCTGTGTAAATAGTCGAAAATATTTCCTGAATATTTATTTTTAGGCGTAAATATTTAAGCATTGTATTTCATTTCAGTAATTTACACAATCACAGGTATATTTGCATAGGAAAATGAAATCAATATCGAATATCGATAAGAGAATATAACAAATATATTAAACAAAATTTTTAAATATTATATCAACCAAATTCGTTATCGACTGTTATTAATTTCACCCTTTTTCAAGGATTTTATTTGATCGTCCCCTGCATATTTGATGAGATGCTCGGGCATCGATTTAAACTGGCTTAAGGAAAAGTAACTAGAGTACTTATGAAATTAGCATAAAGAATATTTCGCCTCAATTGGGCGCTTCTTTAAGCTGGCGTAACTGAATCCTCTGCTGCTGCTGCTGCTTGCTTCGGCTTCTCTGATACTATTTAAATGAGAACAGGAACAGGATTAATAGGCTGGCGATGGGCGCTCGCCGTTGTCCACGGCAAACAAAGCGACAGCTGCGCAAAACAAAGGAGATGCCAAGGCGTCCGCGAGGTGCTGAACAATGAGGCTGTTGGCATTAGAAGCGCCTGCGCGATTCCGATCCCGACTCTGATCCGCATACCTATCCACTTAAGGTCCAAGCGAAGCGAATAATGAAAATACATTTAGAACAATGCCGAAAACTCGTTATGAGTCACACAAATCTCAGACTACGCTCACGAATCAAACCGTTGTCCAAGAGTATCTCTCTGCATACCATACCATACCATAAGTGCATAGTTATTTAGGGAGTTTCTTCAATCAAAGCTGAGCAACCCCCCACCCCAACCCCTTTGCCAAGCGTCGTCGCGGTCAGTCGCGAAAACAATCAACGGTCTTAATGTTGATTATGACGAGGATGAGAACGCCTATGACGACCAAAGATTGAGAGAGCCAGAGGAAGACGAACAGGGAAGGGTAGAGGGAGAGGGAAAGAACTTATCGTCGCATCTGGAGTGCAGCCTTTGGAGTTTGCCTTTGGAAAAATCTTGCACGAAAATCGTGGGAAATTTCCCAAAAGCGCATATCGAATGCAATTAAACGGCCGCGATTCGCGGTGGTTGCTAACACGACACGCCACGCACTTGGCACCACCACCACCACCTCGATATCAATAGTGAAATTACCATAGGGGTGGAAAACTTGGCCATCATCATCGCGCATAAAGCGAAAGCTGCGCTATTTTCTAGCGTTTTTCACCCCAAAAAGAAAACTTAAATTTCCGCTTGTTGCGCGGTCAGCAAAACGAACAAATTTGTGATTTACCTTTCCGGTGACAAAATGCGGAAGTGTTGCAACTACCGAGGACTGCTTTGCGTGGTATCTGGTTCTCGTTCTCGAACTCAAACTCAAACTCGTAGGTAGGCGGTAAACGTGGGAAACTTTAGCTGCCAACAGGCGGCAGCAAGCAAAAGCGGTGGCATTCGCTTAATGAAATGCAACAAAAATGTGCCTTTCATTTCGATCTCTGTCGCGATAAAAGTACTTGGACTCTACTTATCGCCGAGGGTGGTGGAATGCCATAACAGTTGTGGCTGCTGTCCCCAAACTTTTATATGAATGTTAGGTCTGATATAATTTGGGTACCCATTAAGGTATTTAAATTTACCGGCTTTAATGTAATTAATTCACAATCATTCAACAAATAAACAGCTGCCATATTTGTGTACACTTTAGTACAATGTAATGAGCTATCATTAATATGTACTAAAAAAAAGTTGTTTACCCTACTGACTGACTAAGCTAATAAGCTTAGCTGCAAGGAGAAACTGCGGAGTTTACTTAATTTGGTCAGATTTTTTAAGTTTCTCGTTAATTAGGTAGATCTTATATAACATGTCAAAAGAATTTAACTTTACACTTTCAATTCAGTTTAAAATCAGCTTCATTTTAATTTAGAGTCTTAAAATTCCATTTAGGAAAAATACACATTTAATGTGTAGTTGATGTTTCTGTAAGATTAATTTTAAAAGTGAATAAAAATTTAAATAAACTATGATTAAAGAAAAATTTTGATTGTATGAATTTTAATATTAATGCCATATTTATTCGATTTAATATAATTATTTGATTTGAAAATAATTTATAAGTTCATAACTCCATTATCTAAAAATTCCACTTTCAAGGCATCTCAGTGACTGACTCAATAAATCTGAACGTCTGCACATAAATTAGTCAGAGTCAGTTCGAAGCTTCAGTCCCAAGATGCAGCTGTGAAAGCCATACAACTCGGGCCATTCTTAACAATGTTGACAAACTGAGAGGTTAAGCTTATGGTGCTGCCTTTGCCAATAGCAATTACAAACGGCATCATCAGCATATCGTCGACAAGGTTCTCTGGTTAATGCGAAATAATTACAACTTGTTCGCACATCATTCACGAGCACTCAAAAAATGAAAATAAAATAAAAAAAGTATCTGTCAGCGTGTTGTCTGTCCTCGAGACAACGAGTGTCGCTTTCGGTTGTTTGCCAAATGATGAATGTGGCCGCCGTTGACGACAATGATGATGATGATGATGATGATGATGTTGTGGATGTGGATGATGACGAAAACTTGAAAAACGAATAATAAAAGAAGGCGACACTTGCTTCATTTATTTGTATTTTGCAGCAGTGGGCGCGTCGGTAAAATTTCAAAGTCGGCATCATTAACACCAATGCGCCATTTTGGGTTCCCCTCCAACTCGATGGAGTCAATGGTGTCGATGAGTCGTTGAGTTGATGAGTCGCTGAGTCGATGGGCCGTGATGGTGATTGATGTAACTGTGAGGCAGCCATTGGCAGTGCTGCAAGTCGAGTGAGTTTACCAAATTGGAAGAGCAAACACAACACAACCCAACACGACTCAACTCAACTCAACTCAACTCAACTGGTACCAGCTGCTACCCTCAAAATGCCCAAGGGCTGTAGCTGCCGTCTCTACAGAGTGCTGCAATTTGCTTGTTGTTTTAGTATCGTTCGTCTATGCTAATTTGTTATTTTAAACATGTTTGTTTGCTTTTCCAATGAAAATATTGACAAAAACGTAGCCAAAGGTTTTCGGGCAGACAGAAATTGCCCAAAAGCAAAAGTACACAGCGCCTTGACACCTGAGGCATAATACTCATAGGCAAGGGGACATCAGACAAACAAGCAAGCCAATTAACGCAAAAGATACAATGTGAATCCCTAATGAATATCGTATATATTTTACAAGCATTTTGCCAAATCGTCGAATAAAAAAGGCATGCTTTATTACAGTTGAAATACAAAAATGTTAAACATATAATTTTTTTACTATTTCAATCACAAAATTTCCAGAATATACACATTTCAAGTTTAATAAAAAACCCCTTACAAACTATGCCATTTGTAAGTCAAAATGAATAATAGATCCATGATTGTCCTCTGAAGTGCCTTTGGCTAACCTCATTACTCAATTCCTTTGTAGTTTCAAGTAATTTCTTGAACTTTGTAGCCCTTTTTTGTCAGCCCACGGGAGGTCCAGTTAACAGCAAAAGTACTATCCCAATGTACCTACAGGAGATAACAAGTTTTTACTGCAATGGGCTATAACTCAACACACTAATTATGAATTATGCAAGAAACAAAAAGGGTTGAGAAAAGAACGCAAACCAATTGCACATTGACTTCAGCACGTCTCGACTGGCCTCATAATCGAGTTAGTAAGTTTTGGGCAAAAGGCAAAAACCGGACTACAACTGGACAGGATTGAGATTGGGATTGGGTTTGGGTTTGGTTTCGAGATTGGGCAGAAAACTAAACTAACTGGTTGCTAGCTCAGATATTAAATTACCACAAATTTGTCGGCGCAACATTAATGCAATAATTAAAATCAAGTTGCCCAAGATCTAGGCCAGAAACCGAAATGCAAACGGACACAAAACGAAACCCCAGTGCAGAGCAGAGCAGAGAAGTAACCCAAAACTCACCAATCTAGATAGACCCTAAACATACTTCGAACGTCGGCTTCCGTTCGTTGAAAGTCATGTAACTTATTTCTTGTTACGCTTGAGAAATTTTTACACAGTTGACATTGAAACTGAAGTTGCAATTGTAACTCAAAACTAACCCAAATAGGTTTCGGAAGCTGCGGTCGTCGGCACCCCGAAACAGAAACAGAAACAGAAGGCAATGGACGCCCCTTTTGATCGCCCTGCTCTGCCTTAAATGCTGCAGGCGAGACTTTTTTTTGGTTGGTGTTTAGTTCACGACATTTTCGAAATGTGTTTCCAATTTGTATGTAGCATATCCTTATCACAGTGGAGTGGCACTCGTGAGAGAATTCAGTCGATTCAACCGCAAGTCGAATGCGGTGACATCCTTTTAATGCGACACCACCTCAGCAGGCGTCCCCCTGTCTGCTGTTTAACTCTGCCTCTGCCTGGACCACCCCTCGCCCTGTTTGTGGATTTTAATTATGCCTGACAATGGTTACGGAATTGATTTTCGATATTTGATCATTCGCTGCGGTTAGTTAACGCTCTTTACCCACCCAAAAGCGACTGACAAGGAGAGAGGAAGCGTTAAAGAGATGCAACCGCAAAAGGGAGAAATGCAGACGGTCGAATCCATATGAAATTACAACGGTCCAAAACACTTGAGTTGCATTTCCGCATCTAAATGTGATAATGGGGCAAACTTGCAGCCCTTCCTGCAGCCCTTCCTCCGTCTTGAACTTCACGAGGCGTCAGAAGGTAGTCGACATGCCAAGCGAGGTGTGACAAGTCTTGGCCCTTATTAGCTGCCAACTAATTTACATAACTATGAGAGAGTTACGAACTGACATTGGAGACAGTTCGTTTGCTTCGCTGATTTATATAAGCGGCCCTTAGGGGCTACCCTAATGCAACTGTCTCTTGAATCTGCAATCATTCAATAACATAATTAAATGATTTTCACTTTTCCGAGCTCATTTTTCTTCAGTTAATCATTAAGGGAATGACTTTTTTGATTTTTGGTAATAACATAGTTTACTATTAAATATAAATCTGCTAATGCTAACAAAAATCTTAAACTCAAAAAAATATTAATTAAAAAAATAAAATAAGATAAGAAAAATAAAATATAGAAAACAAACTTCAAAAGGTTAACAGGCAACAATAAATAAAAATTACATTAAAATACACTTTTACAAGTACTGAAATAAGAATATAATATTTAAAGTTGAAATGAAATGAACAATTTACAAATTCGTATCCCATGTAAAATATGTTAAATTTGTTTTATTAAATGTAAATATGAAAAAGTACAAAGAAATAAAAAACCTATGGAAATACTAATAACAAATTAAAAAAAATATGTGCATTAATATTATGTTACTTATTCTTTATTGTTACTAATTCCTATAGGACTCGTTGACAGAATACATCTTTGGCACTCACATTATAAGTATAGACAGATTACACAAATATGTATCTGTATCTGAAAGTAACAAAAGCCGTGGACTTAGTTGAGTACTTAGTGTGAGTCTTAGTGTTGCCCAAATGTCTGTTGCGAATGCTAAATACACAGCTCTTAGTCTCTGGGTCTCTGTTAGTCTGAGGTTGAGGTTGAGGCTTAGTGCGATTCGTGGAAAATTTTACAGTCGTCACACTGTCTCAGATCTTCCACTTGAGCGGCCATAAAACAGGTAACCTGACAAATATTCCACCTACCTGTTCAGTTCTCGGGTTGAAAGGGGCTGTGACCGTGGAACGCCTAAAACTAATTGAGACCGCCCTCATTGAATAATTTCGGAAATTTTTCTCTTTGTTTTGTAGCTGAGATTTTTTTGGTGTCTGTTTCTGTTTCAGTTTTTTGTATTTGGTATTTTGTGAGCACTGCAGACAGAACGGTGCCTGGCAGGCAGGGACTGCGCGTAATGATGATGTATGGGTAATTTGAATGATTAATGGAGTGCGCTTTGTGTCAGTGTTCCGGTTGGCCAGAGCCGAGGGGCATTCTATGAGTGGCCGAGTGTCAGCGTGTGGCGTGCGTAAAAAGGATATCGTCGTGGCCATAAATACAAAATTTAATTAAAATATTTTTATGGTAACCGACCAACAACAAAAAAATGTGTAAAAGTATTTATTGAGTGTAGAGGGGATCGGGAAAGGTCGCGACCGTAATTAAAGACAAATTGTGATATTCTAATACTAAATTGTAAAATGAAGGAAATGCATAGAGTTGGAAAAGCAATGCGCTCAATATTAATGCAATTAGATATCAACAAATAAAATTGCCGAATGAAAGACTGTTTAAAATTAATGCAAAAGGGTATTAAAACTTCCATTTAAGTGAAAAGTTGGTTGAAAGTGTTTAAAGCTCGCGCTGTTAAAATTTATATGACCCGAGAGAGCCGTGGCCTCGAACTGTCATAATCGTTATCAGCCCTCGTTCTCTTTTTCACTTCGAACCTGGCTGCAAACGCGACGAGTTGACCAATAAGGCGCCACATCCTTTGCCGGCCATAATCAGCACACAATCAGCCAACGGATGAGCGAGCGCCAATGCAGCGGATGGCAAAAATTAACTTTTTTAATGAATTACGTAAAATGCAAACAGAGTGAGTGAGAGGAGAAATCTATATGTAGATATCGTGAATGTAATGTGACGCAAAACGAATTATGTCATATCGCTGATTGAACCAACCAACCGAACCAACCGAATATTGGCGAAATGTTGGCCTAGAACAAAAGACGAGGCCAGCTCAGTTGTTAATGCTGGAAAACTGAACCTGTGAGTCGATGTCGATGTCGATGTCTGGTGTCCAGTGTCTGCTGTGGTCATTAAAATTTTATATTTTAATTTGATTTTCCTGCGCAGGCCAAGAGAACGCGAGTGAGTGCGAGTACATGGCATAATAATAATTATCGTGTAACGAGTTTGAACTTTGCGCGCGCGACTCGCTAAGCGGATCAAAGGAAGGGCCAAAGGGCAGAAGGGATAGAAGGGGCGTTAAAATTGCCAAGTCTGTTAGCTGCTTAGCCGATTATTGTGTACATTTTAATACCCCATCTATCAGTTCTATTCGAGCCGAGCCGAGTCGAGCTGTGCCTAAGCCGTGATTGAGTTTCAATGGCTGTCCTGTCGCCACCCCTTCACATTGGCAAATGATTCAAAGACGCTGTCGAGGAGTTTTCATTTCGCAATTCAACCATTTTTGAATGCAACAGCGAGATTTCTTTTGAGCTGCAACTGCTGCGTGCATCAATCAATTGTATCGAGATGGAAAGATGCAGCATCGTCTTTGTGCCGCGTTGTCTGCTGTCTTTATCTGCGGTGTGTCATTGAGGATGTCATCTTCTTCAACTCCTTTTCGACAACATGTGCGGATTTATACTTTTCTTTCACTTGGCCGCAATGAATGCGCGGCTTATTCGATTATTGTACGGCCGCTTTCATTTCCTTTCATCGCAATGATTGAGCGCGAGTTATCATTCATGATTTAGGCGCTCCGTTGACACAAAGAAGGTCACCGCTGGACCAGATGATGAGCTCTTCAATGAGAAATGGGATGTTGGATGTTGGATGCTGGATGAGAGGATGAAGTGGAAGCGGCTTAAACCACTCCAAGTGCCGCCAGCTCACGGCTGGATGTGTGAAGATAATTGTCAAGGCAAACAGGCGACCTGAAGTTCACTCTGATGCTACTTGCGATTACCTCTCTCCCCCTTTTCATATTTTCTATTTCATATTTTTTAATTAAATGAAGAAAAAAAAGTGAATTGACAATATTGTATGGCTTCGCTCTCCTTTGTGTGTGTTTTGGTTTATTAAATTAATTTCCTCGCGACAGGCAGCTGCAACTTCTATAATCGCCGGCTGAATAATATTTATTACATTACATATACTTCAAATAAATATTAATATTGTGACGCAGCTAATTATGAAAAATATTATATTTGAAAATGGCTAATAATCTTAAGGTGTATTACTTCTCTGGGTTTATTGTATGAAAATTGTATTTACTTCACTTCAACGATAGCAAAAAGGGTATTTTAAATATTAATAATTATTATTCAAGAGTTTTAAGATTTAAAATATTTTTAATCTGAATAATCGAATATAAATCAATAATCAAATACAATATAAATAATATTGTAAAAAATGAATAAAATAAAATTTGGAATTATTACATCCAATATATAAAATATACAATAGAATCTTGGGATTTTAAATATTTAAATATAACTTTTGCATTTAATTTGCAACTTATTCAGAGCTTTTATTCTGAATTTAAAGTAAAAGCATATAAATTATTTAAAGCTATTAATTTTAAACTATTATGTTTATTATGTAAATATAATTATAATTAGACTAGGCATCTTTTTGAAATATTGTTCATGAATTTTGTTTGTCAAAATGGCGATTGGCAGCTAACAAAATGGCGACAGCGGCCTTTGAGGTACTCTATAAGTGCGCTGACCCCAACGCACACACACACACACACACTCATAGTCACCTACACACATACATCTACAAATTTACATCGCTTTACTCACAAACATATATTTATAAATATTTACACATTTTTTTCTAGGCTAGTTTTGAGCGTTAAAATAAACAAACCGACAACTGCAGCCGCCGCCGCAACAACAACAACAACAATAAGAACAAGAACAACGCCAACAACAAATACGTGTATGTTGTTATAAATTATGTTTGCTCAAAATTTATGTCTATGTGTACTCACATGCATACTGATATGAATGTATTCATGTGTATGTGAGTGTGTGTGTACATAGACGCGTGTGTGTTTTGGTCCAATATTAATGCCTCCATAATTAATGAGCGTCCGCCAGGCTCGTGTGTGCAAAATGCATGTGTCACAGCCACCAACACAATTGCATTCTCCTCCTCCACCCATCCTCATCCAATTCTCCTCCGCTTAGCCCTTACATCCCTCTTCACGCACAGCTCTGTCAAAGCCACAAGCCACTAACAAAATTCGCTCTCCTCTCCCGCTCTATTTTACTGCAATTTATATTAATAGCCCCATGCGCTTGTCTATACATTGCATGTATATGTGCATTTGTGTGTGTGTGTGTGCGTTGTTTGTTTGTCTGTGTTGTGGCTGACAGCATCTGTCACTTGCCAATGTTCGACGCTAGCGACTCGCCACTGGACATTTGCAATGTCAACTGTCCAACGGTTTATGTTAAGTCAACATCAACCCCAACAAATGCGTCAACCCTCGGAATCTTCCCCTTCCTGCTTACAATTATTGCACTCATCTATTCTCTTAAATATACGCATTAAAGAATATTTAGTCAAAAAGTGACACGATTTATACAAATAACATTTTCTGATTCAAACTTGGAATAAATAAAATGAATTCTTTATTCATTTTTTAAATACATGAATTGTATAAGCTTTCTAAAGCGAAAATTTCTCTTTCTTATTTTTTAGAATTAATATAAAATTAAATGTGTGACGACTAATTTATCTAAATTCACTTTTTTTCTCAGCTATGATTTTAAATTGAATACTCAAAAATCTAATTTAAAGTAATTTATATTTATAAATTCAATACTTTTTATGAAATCATATTTCCTGATATATTTGTTTAATATAAACTGACTATTTCCCAAGCAATGAGAGAGAATAAATAATTTATCCTATCTCGCAGTCTCTCACTTCTTTTTTTACAGTTTTGAACTCAGAGTATGGAAATTAAAGAATATTTGGTCTAAATAATCTACAATAGAATATTTGTAGGTTTCCAAAGAGTATTTCTCTTATCTAAACTAATCTGATATTTGAACTCGATTTCAGATAATCTAAATTTTATTTAATCCTCAATAATTTAGCAGTTAGCAGCAGCAACAAATATTTTTTATTTAATTGACTTTCTATTCATAAATAAAATATATTTTTATTAAATAACATACTGCCAAATATAATATTAGTCCAATATATGCTAACTTTTCCCAAGCACCTTTACTATTTTTTATGAGAATAGATTTTCGCATAGAGATCTTGGTTTCTCAGCATGAAGTGAGAGCCTTTGGCAGATTCCCACAGCAGCACAACAGCATCGATTGACTATATTCCAGGATACAGACACACAACACGATGTGATCGAAGCAACTGCATCCCGGGCATTCCGAGACTTCAGGACACCAGCACCCCAACTCCCCTGGGTGCAATTTCTGCAGAAGTGCAAAACTGCAGAGAGAATCGTAAAATCTTTCACACCTTTTGGCACCGCATGAGGCCCAGCGACAAAGTCGTCTGATTAATCGCCATATATCGATCAGTTTTAGTCCCGCTGCCATTGCAGACATCCTGGCAGGGCGGCGTTAATGTTGCCAGGACTCAACTGACAGCCCGACAGCCCGCTGTTCGTGTTGCCAAGACTTGGCAGAGTCAATGCGCACCTGTGCGCATCCTGCGACGTTTCAGGTGTTCACATTAGTCACATGCACAGACTGCGAGTCGGCGGACTTGGCTGCAACAGGCAAAGCAGGCAACTCGCAAATCGAATCTCTCACAGGAAGGACAACGACGAGGACATTAACGAGCCAGGCAGTTAGACGCCGCTGATGTGCATGATGCAGCACTTTCCATGGTAATTTTATAAACTCAAAGGGCGAAAGAGACACAAGGGTGAAGAGCCTACTAACAAACTGTGGGGACTGCGGCTGCCCATATCCTTCATAAACTTCGCATATGACAAATGTTTTTTATGCACCGCGCGGCATTTTGACAGTCATCGCCATTTAAAGACCATAACGCTGCCTCTTCGAATGTGCCAAATCACCTAGTTAAATTTAACTCATAAAGCTGATTTATGATGCAATCATGAAAACGTTCAGCACACAAAACAAATCATTTCGCAAGAGTATTTTATTTTAACTATTTGAAAATCATTGACAAATGTAGTTATAATGTAAGAATAAATATAAAAACTAGTTAAATAAAGAATAAAAACATTCAAAAGTTATTGAACAACTTCAAAAAAAAAAATCTAGAAAGCTTTATTCACACAACCACAATATTAACTATTCTAATACCTTAAGAATCAATGCATTCATCAAAACGAAGTAAGTGTATAAAATTAATTAAAAGATGTTAATTTGAAAAATAAAATATATTCAAAAATTGAAAACATATTTCAAATAGTTTTGAGCTCACAACCGCATTTCGCAAGAACATTTAGTATTAACCATTTAATAAATAAATGAACATAATACAAGCAACGTTTCGATAATTAACACATTAATATTAAATTTATTAGCCAAAAGGAATTTGAGGTATAACATGACTATAAATAAATTGAGTTAAATCAATAATAATATGTATGCCGAAATATTTGAGATATTTAAAATTCATAGAAAAGACATAAACAATTAATTAAAAATCTACAGTTATTTTGGATAACATGAAGCATCATATCAAGTGTGTTTATATGGCATAAACATGTCGAATTTCTAAGAAAAAATATATTGTAGAAATTTATGTGCAATCTATAATGCAATTTATGGGTATTTTTTGGCGAATCTCGCGCATTTCTAACACACCAACAACTTTATTGGATACAACTTGATGTTGACTATTCTCAGCATTAAACCTCGTCTCGATGTATGCATGAGTACTACTCTAAAAATGCATATTTAAAGTGGAGTCGTCGATTTGTCTGAGGCATCGTTAGCACTTGGCTGCCGTAATTTGAAATTTGTATTTATACCATTATTCGAATTTATAATGAACAACAACACACATTGACTAATTAATATTGAAACAAACGAGTCGCCGTCCTCCTGACAACAACTCATAAAGATTCAATAAACCCACACAGTCGACATCGATCGAGACTTAGAGATCGAGTCGGAAACCGAAGATCGAAGACTCGGAGATTGAGGCAACACACAACCAAAAAAACACGTCGCATCCCTGCTCTAGTGCCCCCGAAAGATGTGTTGAGCCAATGTCGGGGCCACAGTTCCCGTTCTGCGGTCCGGTTTAAGTTCTCGGTCAGCTTTATCAACATCACATATATTTACTTGTCTTTGCCTTTTAAGTCTTTTTCGGCGACGGCGGCGACGGCGGCGCGCGTTGACTAATTTTCATAAAAAAACGATCGATTTTAAAATCGGAAAAAAGGTGTGAAGTATTAATAAGACGTCAACGAGAAAATGTTAATAAGTGGTCTTTGCCTACATGATCTTTAACATGTCTCTTAGTGTGTGTGTGTGTATGTGTGTGTTTGGAACGCTCTTTCTGAAATGCTTCACTTAATTTAGTAGATCTGACAACATGTGATAAAGCCTTTTACATTATTTTTGCACGCAGCTGGAGAGTTTTCAGATTAGTTTTCGAATTTCCTATTGAATAGATACGAAAGTGACAAATTATGGCTTGATTGTTTAAGCACACATTTCTTTTTAAGAATATACATAATAATGGAAATAACATAAGGCTTCATATATTTATTTTATATATTAATTAGGAAAATTTTAAGCTAATCAGCATACTATGAATTGCGATCGTATTTGAAGTGTTTAATTTCATCGAAATCATGTTATTAATTCGTCTTTGCATCATCATCTTTCAAATGTCTATGCACTGAATAATAAGTATAATTTTATTAAGGAATACAAAAACACACATTTCTTTAAAAAATATGTGTACATAATGATGGAAATAACATATTTAAAGACTTAATATATTTATTTTATATATTAATCAAGAAAATTTTAATATTAATATTTAAAGTGTTTAATTTCAACGAGATTATCTTAATAATTCGTCTTTGCATACATTATTTTTCAAATGTCTATGCACTGAATAATAAGTATGCTTTCGTTAAGGAACACATAAGTATTAGAATACGAAAAATATATTGATATTGTAAATATTTGATTTATATATCATAGAAATATAATTATAATTTTATGTAACAATTTAGTATTTTTAATTTAAATGTATATTGCGACAAAATAGTATTGAAATGTTTCCCTACAAATTTCCTCAAGTGAGGCTCGTCAAAAAGTGAGAGCATCTCAGTAATAAATGTCACTAATTTACATATCTCATTTACACACATGTCTCGAGCTGAGTCAGATTCTAGCCATAATTGTATTATTCGAAAGAGCTAACTATTTCGTTCGGCGTCCGTCATGAGATGAAGACGGAGTTAACCACATTTCTCATTTGGGTTTGCTGCGGTTGATTTGTTTTCGTTTTTTCCCTTCTACTCTTTATGGAGTTGCTTCGTAGCCCATCATCAACTTTAACTTGCACTCGATGTCTCACCTTTCGAATGATTTATTAAAGTGTCATTAGTGCACGAATGCTCGAAAAATGAAACGAAACCGAAGACGAAGCTGAAGCTGATGCTGATGCTGACGATGAAGCCAAAAACGGATCCACAACTGGCTGACTTGACTTGAGTTGAGATGAGTTGAGTAGAAGTGTAGTAGGTGAAGTTGAGGGCAACTGCGGGCAGTGTGACCATCTCCACTTTGGGACATGGAGTGCGGTAATGAAGTTGCAGCACAAACGATCGCCGCTTCGAAATGGAACCCGATCGTGTAATGGCTGCGTTAAGTAGTTGAAGTTGAGGGGCAACCTCTTGTAAATTTAAATTAAGCAAGCCATTGGAATCTCCCCCCCTCTCACTCTTTCGCTCTCGCTGCTCTTCCTCTTGTTCTTTCCTTCTCTGTGCCTTTGTTTCATCGAGTATTTTGGCCTGTTACCGTTAGACCCAGAGCTATGATCTGTTGCCTTTGACCCATGCGCTGTGCTGTGGCTTTCATCATGATTGGATCGACACGACGACGGCTGGCATTGATTTATTTTTACACATAAAATGTGCTAAGTTTTGATGTCGAGGCGAGAAAATTAAGTTGTTGTCGCTTTGGAACCACTTTCCACATCTGAAAAAGAATTTGTTCCTCTTCTCTACAAAATACAAAAAAAAAAAAAAACCAATACCAAATCTGATAAGACTCATAAAAGTGACTATAAAAGTTATTTATGTCTTAATGTTGTGCATTGATTGTGCCCAGAGTTAACAGATCAGCGCTATACGTCAATAGTTAATCGGTTGCACAGACTTTCAACTGTAAAATGCAGCATGGGTCTTGAATTTAACGTGAATTTCTTTATCTTACAGTTTATTGAACGGAAAGTCTTAACTGTCTATCCAATTTCCAATCTATACCTTCAAAACATATGCTAAATATTTAGTAAGTGTTTGTGCATGCTTCTTACTCAAAGTTGACTTATTTTCAAAGAATCGTCAACTCATATTTCAGGATCTTTTTTTTAAAAATGTTCAGTTCGAATTAATTTGGAATATATTTTGTAGTAATTATTTGTTGTTATTTGTGAAATACAACTTTCCGTCAGAATTCGTTTTTTTCTTAATTTAAAAGTGAAATTTCTTAAATGAAATTAAAGTTTTCAAACTGTTTTGAATGGTATATTAATAACATATTATATATAGTAATATATTAATAATTTTAAGATTGTAATGTCGATAATTTCATAATCTCTATAATTTCATAAAATTGTACTTGTTGCTATATATTTATAACAAATTGATAACAATTTTTAGCCTAGATGACTTCCTTAAATACAATTTTGAATTAGTAATTTCAAATAAATGCACAACAGCTTTTCAGTTATAACATTCGTTAAATGATAAAACATGCAAGATTGCTGTGACTATCTAAGGCTATATTATTTTAATTTTACATTTTTTAAACTTACATTTTTTGTGTAAACTATATTCTTAAACTTTTCATAGAAATTGATTATAAGCGACTTATAATAGTGGCTCTTTGCTTCATTTTGATATCTTATTTCAATGGGTCTACTGCTTTTATCAACTATTTATTTCACGGAGCTTTAAACAGAAAAGCTTCCCCATTCATTCACTTATAAATGATAGCTGCACGTGGTCGGTAACAGTCATGTGATGACCATAATGTTAATCCATCCTTGGTGATTGAACATGACAGTGATTGAACAGTACAGTCACAGTGAGTCAGTGACATTACCTCAGGCCCTACACTACACCATTGTCAGTATTGCCAAATTGGAGGCTATAGCCTTGACCGAGACCCAAAAAAATCCAAATTTTCATATATAATATTGTAAGTATGACAAGCTTACACATATTCATATATATGCATATGTATATAGTTTTGACTGGTTGCTTCCGTTTGGAACACCTGCGCATGTCACGTAGCCCTGTGCGACTTGAAGAGAGTGCCAATTGGCAGCTGGCGAAACGTAGCCAAAGTTTAACACTTTCGAGTCACAAACTCGGCCCGTTTCACGCCACATTTAAAAGCAATTCAAACAATCCATAAATTTATGATTGTGCATGAGAAATTCAGATTCAGAGAGCAGCACGCGGGGTCCAATCAAATATTCAAATTTACGCTTTTCAGCGTTCATAACTTCATCTTTCAAATTAATCGATGAAATATGTACCAAAACGAACCGGCAACTGTCTCTCTTGCCATATATTTGCTGACCAACTTGTTGCTGTCAAAATAGCCCGACCGGCTAGCTCTTGGGTCTCGTTTCTGTTTCTATCTCTGTGGCAGATACTATTATAAGTATATATCGAAGACTTTAGATCGGAGTCCGTGGATGAAGTGGTCGCGCCACAGGCTGTCTAATACCTCATAAATAAATGTTTAGCAGTCGGTCAACGAAACTGTAGCGCACAAAAACAAATGTCTTTTGAAAATGAATACACGCGTAGAGTCAACTGATCACTCCTACCCCCGGCTGACCCCCGACGGCTTGTAATAGGCATATGCAGATAGGAGGAATACCCATTGTCAGGGACTGTCACAGACAACCAGATAGCCAGACAGCGAGCCAGCTAGACAGCCGAAGTGCCATCGTGATAACTTCATAACTTAGCGTATTTGAATAATTTCGAATGCGCATTTCAATTTCAACGCACTGATACTGACGCACAAGGTGAGAAGGAGAGGGTCGCCTATAACCCCTGTCCAAAATCTATATACCATACATACATATATATGCTCGAATTGACAGCGACTAATGTTTGAAATTTTTGTTGTGGAATTTTAAAGATTTGTTTCGTTGTTGTTATGCTCTTATGATATACCATTTATTCACTGTTAGTTTTGCTACCCTGGAAAGGCAGCTGAATTTATTGGGTGCTAAAGATGTAATCAACAGTTGAGTTCTCTCACTCTCTTTCCGATTATCAATAGACAGACAGACAGACAGAATGAAGTCATGCCCAGAGATCTGCATCTATTTAACGAAAAGAAACTGTTAAAATCCAGACAAATGGACAGGCCATTCGATAACTTATGTCTATAAATACCAAATATAAATGAATGTGTTCAATCCATAATGATGCTATACTATAATTAGTATTCTGTTAAGCAAAATAGTATACTCTAATCACTTTTCTACAATTCTACTATATGAGTAGAGTATCTACTAGAGTATTCTACTATATTAATACCAAATATAAATAAATGTGTTCAAATCATAATGATGCTATACTATAATTAGTATTCTGTTAAGTAAAATAGTATACTCTAATCACTTTTCTACAATTTTACTATATAAGTAGAGTATATACTAGAGTATTCTACTTTATAAATACCAAATATAAATAAATGTGATCATATCATAATGATGCTACA
This sequence comes from Drosophila kohkoa, assembly GCA_019972355.1. NCBI lineage: Eukaryota > Metazoa > Arthropoda > Insecta > Diptera > Drosophilidae > Drosophila > Drosophila kohkoa. The sequence goes on along the minus strand of BJEL01000003.1, from coordinate 1,628,338 downwards.
CTATAATTAGTATTCTGTAGCATACTTTATTTTTTGAATTAATCACTTTTCTACAAATCTATCATACTATATAAGTAGAATATCTACGAGAATTCTATCTATCTAACCACCCACATCTAGAGCCCAGATCTGAATGGCGCCATGTCAACGCGAGCTGTTAATGTGCTAATAATGTCACCCGAAAGCCAAAGCCACACAGCGGCACTAAAGTTTAGACAAAAACAAATGTGACCATATCCAGATAATGCTGCTAATATGCTAATTTTCAAATAAACATATATGTATATATGCGAGTGAAACAAAAAATATTTTGTAGCCAGGCAGGTCGACAGTCTGACAGTCCGATGACTATCAAAGCATATTTTAATGATCATAATTTTTTAGCAGCTGTCCAGCTGGCGATTCGCTTCGGCTCGGCTCGCTTCGGTTTATTGAACAAGTTCAGTGAGGCTTGTTTAATATTTGTTTTTCCTTTTTTTTATTTCGTTTAGCCAGCTTATTGTTTAAGGTTATTTGTAAAACAACAACGACAACAAATGAGCGCACATTAATTACAAACAAACACACACAAAAAATATGAAACAAAACAAAACAATTCTTCTGCCTTTTTCTCTACGCATAACATATGGCAAAAAATATTATTTTTGTCATGCATTATTATTATTAAAACAAAAAACTGTAACGGTTTGTGAATCACACACATATTTACAAACATAAATCACACGCAAAAAAAAAAACCTGCATAAATTTTCGAAAAATTATAAAAATTAATAATTTACGCTTGAGAATTGTACAATTAACGAGCTCCAGCAGGAATTCGCATAAATAAACCCTTTCAATATTAATTTCATTTTTTGTGTTCGAAATTAGCAATAATAGTTTGTGGCACGGACACAAAAAACGACACTAATAGCATTTCTATTATTATCGTAAAACGCGTTGACAAATTTGCAGACATTAAATAAATTTAAAGGCTTTAAGAAATTTGTGTGTTTGCCAAATGCGAAATATTTCGCTCGCTTCTGATTTGTCCGAAAGCCCAAATCGTTTTGGATTTTCGCCAAAAAGTCATGCGTCATTGCTTCCAATCAGTTGGGATTTAAATAGTATTTGTATTGGTATTTTTTTGGGTTTTGGTTTTTGATTTTTGGCATTCGGAAGACCCGTTTTAGATTGCCTCTGGTGATTTTGGACAGATGGTTTACTAATAATATGTATTTATTAGTTTCGGCTTGGGATCAATTAACTTAATCTACTGCTATCTGTCATCGTCAATTGTCCAAATTGGCTTATTGGTCTCTTCAAGCTCTCGACTAGAGGTAGCGCTTTATATTTAACGAGCTCTATTGATGCCTGCTAACTGTTTCAGGTAACCCAATGTGTGGGTTTTCGACCTCCGATCACTGATCACACTTGCAGCTTTTGTATTCATGGACCTTAATGAAATCGTATAAATCATTTCTTCTTATTTTATGTTTATTATCAATATTTGAAATTGGCGAAATGCAAATATAAATTTGATTGTATGCCATTTAAAAAAAACTTTTTTGCAAGGAAATCTAACATATTATATTTCATATTAATTAACTTAAGATTGAAAACCCAAAACTGAGAACCCATTTTGAATAATAGGAGTACAGTTCGCTATTATATTTAAAATATACCGTAATAAAATACCACAAAAATACTAAAATATGGAATGATGTTCTATTTTTATAAATATACCGAAAATAATATACCACTAAAGTCCTAAAATATACCGTATGCTATATTTGGTATAATTATATAGTGCATTCAAAACAACTAAGACCCTATTGTATCCGGCGTTTGTTGCCATAACGAATTTTTTAAATAAATTCTAAAAAAAACATTCATTAGTAGAGTAAAACAATTCTAAACAATTCAAAATACTTTCATATACTTTCATTTTATGCTAATTATTTATGATAAATATTTATACATTTAATATTCCTTGATTTTATTGTATTACATTTTATTTCAGATCGATTGAAACATATATTACCAAATGTTGTTTTAAATTGTATTTAATTATTAAATAGTTTTAAGTAATTCATTATTAAACGACGAATTCTTAAATGTAGTAAATTAGTAGAAAATATTATAAATACAGATTTAACTTTTTCCCTATTATTTAGTGAATGAGTTATTTAAAATCTATATTTTATTCTATACTTACTTGAATTTACTCTTAAAAACTGTTGTTTCAATTAAACAGCAATATATTTGTGCAGCATATACAAAATGTATCTAATATACTACAACAAAAATGGGAAAGTATCTTGAGTCTCATACATTTACTAGACAAAAAATAATGTTCTTTTAATTATATGCCTGGTAGAGCTCCAAAGCCACAGAGCCAGCGAAACGAAACAGCGCAAAATCCACGACAACGACGACGACGTCGACGATGTTGCCGCCATTAACGCAAATGACGCTGCAAAATGGCGTCCATATTAGGCAAGAGGCAAGCAGCCGACCAGTCAGCCAGTCAGCCAGTGAGTCTGGCAATGGCTTGGGCTTGGGTTTGGGTTTGGACTTGGGACTGGGTGCGGACAAGCGCATGTTGATTGGAGCAGCGAGATTGGCAAACGGCGGCGGCGCATTCCATTTCCATGCCACTCATCCGACGGTCGACAGTCGACAGCCGCTAGTCGCTGGCCGCCATCCACACTGGCTGACAGTGATGACTGTCAAGAGCAATTAAAGTCAAACTCAAGTCAGCGTCAGCGGCGTCATTTGGGCTTAGATTTTTCACCGCCGCAGCTGCGCATAGTCAGAGCAGCAGCAGCAGCAACAGCCGCAGCGGACCAGAGGAGGACTGTGGCCACAGCCGGACGTGCTGTCCATTCAAAATGCAGCAACAACAACAGCTCCAACCTACAATTAACAACAGCAGCGGCAGCACCCAACGAGCAGCAGCAGCAGCAGCCTCTAAACTTAATTTCTTGAGTTTTTCCACTTGAAAAACTATGTAATTTAGCACTTGGCTTCAAGTGCACGGCTGACTGGAACTTGTGTAGACTTCGGATTGTGTGTTGTGTGTATGTGTGTGTGTGGAATGGGGACTGACAACTGGTGACTGGAACAGAGAGTGCGTCATCGCCTCCAGCCTCATGGACAGCTCAATCAGCAGCAACGTGTCCCACTCTGCCCCGAGGTTGCAACAACGTATCTGCATCTACAGCGTTTCGCTGTCTGTGACATGAAGTGTGCCCAATAATGAGCAATTAACGCCTTACTGCCTACTTTTTTCTATCTCTCTTTATCTATCTATTTCTCTCTGCTGATCTCTTTTCTTATTCTCACCTCTCTTTTTCACATCGTACGGTAGTTTACTACATGTTTTTCTTTTTAAATATTGCTCAGAGTCATAGTTATCAAGACGCCAGGTCTGAGTGAGTTGTTGGCCTGTTTTTTTTTTTTCTTTTGGTATTTTATATATTCGTTTCTTTGGCTGTGCGGGGCGAGAGGAACAGAAAGTAATTTATGTAGCGCCTTTTATCTGGCACCGCCAAGTCTTCAACACCTCTCGACTGTTTGCCAGCGTGCGCGAGAGAAAAAAAATACACATACAACTCGTTGTAATAAGAAGTTGGTTAAAAACAGTAATAATAATAAAGAAAATCACCAAATCATCATCATCATCAGCTACAGCAACAGCAACGGCAACAGCATCGGCAGCAGCAGAAGCAGCATCAACGAGGCAGCGGCAATGCGATCAAACGATGAATCGATTTACACATCGTTGATGTGTTATTTGTGTAGGTGTAGGTGTGCGTGTGTGTGAGAAAAACAACACAAGTGCTTGCGAGGGCGGTTAGTAAAATGTAAATCTTGCACTCAGATTAACAGATAACCAGAGTACGGTTACCAAGTGAGAATCATACAGAACGGGATAATTTGCAATAACCAATAAAGAATATAAATGAATTTGAAAGTGTACAATAAATAAATTGTAATTTAAAAAATTTAAAAAAAAATTATTTAAAATTAATTAGAAGGAAAACATTTTTAATTACAATTTCTATTATTTGCTTACTTATATAATTTTTACAATTTTGTTAAAATTTGTATGTTTATATTATATTTTTGTATACTATCTCATATTTTATTTTCTTTTACTATTGAAAAGTTAAGAAATTGAAATACTTTATATGAAGTTAGAAAGTCCTTTTACATTATCTTGGTTTTAAATATATTTGTATATATATTATATAATTATCAAAGAATTTAATTTAAAAAATGCGAATGTAGCTCTAACTATTACTCTGTTGTACATACTTTTACTTATTATAAATACCTATTAATAATACATATATAGTAACTTTTTTATCTGAGTTTCATAATAAATTATAATTAATTTACAATTTGCAATAGGAATTCATTTTATTTAATTTGGAAAACAAATTCGTAACGGAGTCAGTAAATTTTATTGGACCCTAGCAATTTTACTGCGGGCCAGTGATAACTTGAGTTACCCCATCAATTGGGTAATTTCAAAACAAATTTAACGGCGAAGCATCAGTGGCAGGGCTCTCTCTCCTAAACACTTGAGCTGCTCTCAAGCTGATTCACACACTCACACACATGCACAGAGGCAGATGGATACAAGCCGACAGACTGATCAAGTTCGTTGCCTAAGTCTTTCGTTTTGCGCTATGATTTGAATGGATGGATAGATGATTCGCATGCCCAAGTCTCATCTGCGCATTGATTGGACTTTTTTGTTGCTGTTGCTGTTGTCGTTGTTTACCTCAACTCCAAAATGGCATTTTGATGTGAGTGTGGGGCCGTGGCACTACCGTTGCCGTTGCTGTTGCCGTTGTTGTTGCTGTTGTCGCCGCCACTTGGTGTACGAGTGTGTAATTAATGTTGAACAACTTCATCTTGATGAGCTGTTAATTAAAGCCGCCATGCGGTCGTCGGTCCCTTGTCCAATTGTCCAGCAGTCCAACTATCCAACTATCCGACAGTCGGACAACTATTCGTAAGCCGCTTAGGTGAGCGAAACACGAGCGTAACGGCTGGCTGGCAAAATAATCACAAATTAAGTTGCCAAAAAATAAAAAGAGGAAAAAACATGAGACTCCGACAAATACAAATACTTGTCATTGTTCAATAGCTTGGAGAAAGTAAGTCAAATACTTTGAAGTTCTGTTTGCGCTCTAATTGGCTGGAGCTGGGTTTTGCTTTGGCCTGGCTGACATCTTTCAAGGTCTTTAGCTTTGTTTGGCCAATTCTTTCGGTTAGCAGCTTAGTGACGCTTTGGCTGTGCTACTACGCCAGTGACACAGTTATTAACGTGATTGGCACGAAAGTCAATTCGAATGTGAATTGCGAATGCGAATACGAATGCGAATGTGAAGACGATGAGAAACCGCATGGCAAATGTATCCCAAAATTAAAACGTAAAACCCAAAACTGAAAGGCTGAATGACTAAAAGCAGCTGGCCGAGTCTCTAGAGTCTCTAGAGTCTCGGGTCTAGACCACAAGCTGCAAACGGTGGCAGTCATCAAATCATATTTGCAATGACAATGCAATATACCTTCTCCTAGACTTTTAAATCAAAATCGGTATCGTTTCTCTGATCCTTTGGCATCCGACAAGTGCTTGGCAGTCAACCGCAAATTATACACAAATGAATTGGCCCAGCAGGCAAAAAGGTTTTGCGGTTTTGCAACAGCTCCCTTTTTTTTGTACCCCTGACATTTATCAGACATATGCAACCACACAAACCTATTGGCAGCAGAAAAAAATAAAGAGCAGATTGCAAATTATAGCTTAGCTTAGCCTAGCAGGTTGCGGCCTAGACTGCAACCTGATTCATGCTAATAACGACGACCTAAAATGTAGGCGTCGCTTTATTATGAGTACTGAGTTCAGTGAAATTACTTTTCACTTCGAAAGCTCTGGTCCTAAGAAAGGGTTTCTCTTTGTAGTCTTAATTTTGTTTATTTTTAGCTATTAAATTGCATTTTTACTTTCTTCATATCATAAGCGTTTATTTCGTATAGTATTTATTAAAAAATGCAACTATTTACCCTGCAGGATTTTTATATTTTCACTTGCGTCTTATCCTCAATTTTGGCTGATTGAGCATAAATCAAAGCGAGCGTAAAAAATCTTTATTTGATTTTATTGTTTCTGATGAGCGTGATAAAAGTTAACAGTTAATCAGGGGGCCAGAATTCTCTTTCTCGCTCCCCTCGACCATGGCAAATTAAATCAAATGAAAAGTCAAACCCATAAACACATGGTTAAGCTGAGTTGTAGAACGACCCACGCACCCATCAACCATCTCCCATCTCCCACAATTGTCGAGTGGTAAGTACTGAACCCAAAAATCCCAGAGTAACCGAAACCGAAACCCAAACCGAATCCCAAGCACAAATCCGAGTTGCCACCCTTCGACGTTTAACATAGTTCGCCCCTTGCCTGGGGTTGCTCTGTCTTTACCCTAGGTTAGAAACAATTGCGATACATTTTGTTAAATTTATGCACCCTTTGCTGATTTTTTATTTACTTTTTCTGTTCGTGTGCACTTGTCATTTTTTACGCTACGAATCGGCCAAGGGGAACAAGCCGGCTATCGGAAGTAGCTTACACAACTGAAGGAGGAGCTACGTGCGGTAATTTGAGCGGCTCAACGGAAGCTAATGCCGCCAAATGACCTCCAAAAGCCTCTCATCGATATTTCACTTGATTTTACTGTCAGATTCAATTTAGCGCTAAATCTTTGAGTATTAGTGGCCGTTTTTTAGCAAGAATTTATCGTGATTTTTTTTTTTTTTTTTTGCTTATGCAAGTTGAATACTTTCCATATTATTGACAGCTGTGAAAGTACTTTGTGAAGAGATCATTTCGGATAGAATAAGACTGAGCTAATATTTCAGGATAAGCGTCAAAAGGCCATAACAGGCAAAGCTATTAAAAAGAAATAAGTTAGATATTTAAATTGAATTATTAGATAATAAAAGATGTGCAGTTCAGATAAACTATATAGCATTATTCGATTTCTATACTAGTATCTAGTATATTGTGAAAAGTATAAAATAAATATAAATATAATATATATTCTACAGTGTTTATGATTCTTATACTTGTAGCTCCGATCGGATAAAAGTTGTCGAAGTTTTTTAAGAAATTCTCTTCCATGGCAAAAAACAGCTACTGCAATCGGTTCTTAGATGCTTTAGCAAACGATATGGTATAATTTGTACTCTATGGTATAATTGGAATGAAATGTAATATCGATATACCGAATAATTTCTTTAGTATATTTTTGTGGTATATTTGTAAAATATGGTTTTATGAAAAATGGGTAGCGGGTATTTTCTGTCCTACTTGTGTATTTATTAGAATTTTGTATAAATTACAAGTTAATAGATAGAACGATTTATGATTAAGTTACAATTAATATAAATGGAAGAAAATTTTAAATAAAATATTTTATACTGAGATTATTGGAAATAAAAATATAAAACTCAGTTGTATAATTACATAACAAATTGACTTTGTTATTTATAGATACTTATTTTTAGACCAACAAAAACATTAAGAAAGATGCGTCAGGCAGCTAGATGAATGTCTAAATTACAAAATCCCAGCAAAGTACATTCTCGTATCTATAATAAACACGTCAAGAAATAGGAGAAATGGGTTTGGGACTGCGACTTGTAATAGAGTCAGCTCCCTCAATCAAAGAATGTGGGCGCGAGATTTTGTTTGAAAAATGGTGATAAAGAGACAAAGCGAGAGAGAGAGAGAGAGAGAGCGGAGTATAGAATGAGTGAGCGAGATGGCAGGAAGATGGCGACGGCAAAATGCAAAGAGAAGAAATGCTGATAAATGAGGCAAGTAAATGTTGAAATAATGACGCCTTGCCTTTAGTTGAGAGTCTGAGACGGTGTCGGAGTTGAAGTTGAAGTTGAGAAATATGACACGGCATGGAAAATAGTTCTCTGTAATGGTTAACGCTGCCAAACTGATTGATGAACTCCCATTAAGCCACCGGACCAAGTTAGGAGCCAAGTTCACTTGCAACTGAAATCAAACCAACAAAAAAGTGTTAAAAAATGGTGAGTGATGATGCGTGGTACGGACCAAACATCGCTCTAATTGCACTCGCAATCAACGCTGCAACTTCAATCTTAGTGCAATCATAATCATCGAAAGTGCAGGGCACAGTGCACACCACATACCCATTCTCCCCTCTAACTTCATCGCCATCTCCATCTCCATTCTGATGTCTATTACTATGCCCAACCCATTCCCAGGCCCATTACTATTCCTGGCCTGCAATTAAATGGACTCTTAAACACCGCTCACGGCTTATCGCGTGTTAGACATCTCTCTGCAGCTCTTGGCAGCGATAAATGCTGGCGATAAGTCGATTCATTCCTCAATCTCATCTCCCTCTCAGATGATTTGCGTCGTCTCACTGTCTACTCCAGTCGCTGTCTCAGACTCAGACTCCGACTCCACCTCGACTCTCACATATGCGCCGCTAATTTCTGATTTTATTAAACGGCCATCGCATATAAAAATCGGTATTTTTACTCATCTCATTTTTTTCCCTCTTTTTTTCTTTTTTGAATATCATCCTATATAATTAAACACACCAAGCACGTCGTTTCGAGTTGGGCTTTTTTGTTCTTGCTGTTGCTGTTGTTGTTGTTGTTGCTGTGGTGGCTGCTGTTAAAAATATTTCTTCAATTTAATTTCAATTTCATGTCACAGACACAGCTAGGTGGGTGGATAGGCATGGAATTTGTTTCTACGAGGGTTGATATTCATTTTTATTAATAATTTATTTTTTATTTATGTACTTAAAGGTTAGTCGTGAACAGTCCAGTTAATATTACATTAAAAGTAATTAAAGTAAATATTGTGAAAATATTGTATATATTGTGTTGGTTGGAAACATTATAAATAAAAAATAAAATAAAATAAGAATTACTTACTAAGTAGAATATCGTGTTAAATAAATATATTTACTGTATACTTTGGAATTATCAAAATTACATTAAAATGTTCAATAATTCAACTATATTATTATTACATATTTGGTTGTTAAGATTAACCCTTTCATGCCGACTGTTGCCTATATTCAACATTGACTTAAAATTTAAATTTCGGTTACAATTAAAAATTTTTGTGGAATTTTTTTATGTTTTTTGATCGTTGGTATTTTTCTTTTCACTATCCTTAGGGTCGAAGGATACTAATATTTTATTTTTACACGCAAACCAAGTTTGTTTCAAATTTTTACCACGCAGTTTTAAGTACATACAATTATAACTACAGTATATATAATTCCTGAAAATTTGGATGCAAATCAGATAATAATTTTAGAAGTTATTTAAGAAATACAAAAAAACGACTGCTACAAAAGGATCTTAGCTGCTTTGGCCAAGAATCCGGTAAGTTTCTATATCAATATACCAAATTTAGCCTTCGGTATATTTAAGTATTTTTTGTGATATATTATTTTGGCATATTTGAAAAATAATACATCACTGTTTTGCTATTCTCTTCTTCAAAATGGGTAGCTGATATCTCACAGTCGAGCACACTCCACTGTGACTTTCTTACTTTATTATCGCATACTTAACCGAAACTTACTAAACTTCTCTCGAGCCGAACTGATGCTGCAGATAATTATTATGCCGACTGCATTAGATTCACATGCGTTGTCAGTTTTTGCAATCCGCTTCTTGGTGAACTGCAGTTGACTTTTTCGCTTTGTCAAAATTATCCTCTCTCTCTCTCTCTCTCTCTCTCTCTCTGTCTCTCTCTCTCTCTGTCTCTCTCTCTCTCTCTCTCTCTTTCTCGCACTATTTCTCACTTTTGTCATCTTAATTTGTCAGCGCCAATGCAATTAAGTTAAGTGACAAGCAAATAAAGCTAGTAATCCTTGAATTTCCAAATGCATTGCAATAAACGAATGATGGGAACTCCAAAACAATTGACAAACCTTTCAAGATTACTTAAATTTATTTAAGTTATTTATTTAAATTAATAAATACCTGCTTCAATTATTAGCTTTAATAGTTAAGAGTATTTTCATATATAATATGTCATTTTCATTTTAATTTATCTGCTAAAACATTGAAAGTTTTACGTATTTTTTTTTTTTAAATATGAACTCCGAATTTCATTTTAATTCTTGCTTATTTTATATATGTATGCAAACATTTTACATTGCTATTTATATGTAAAAAAGCATTAAAAGTGAAATTTTCAATTGTGAATTTGAATATCTTGCTCAAATATTGTATTTCATACGAATTTATTTCATAGTGACATTATTATTCATAAAAGCCAACAAAAATATATCACATAAATTATTGAATTTTTGTTTTTTTAATGTATCCGAATTCTATTTAATAATTAATAAACAATATACATTTTCTTAATTATTTATTTGCATAAATTTAAACCTAATTTTATGTGAGAACACAATCTGCTCATCCTGCACTCCTGATATGAAAATATATCCTGAAGCAACAAGTCAGCATCCTTCAGCCAAGGACCGAAGAAAAAAAACCATTTTCCCTCAAGTCTGGCTAAAGTATGTGCAAAAATATTACAATTAAGTGGATGTGAAGGCAAATGCACAACAAAGTCGTAGAAAAAGCGCAACAGCATCGACAACAGCAACAGCAACAGCAAAAGCAAAAAATGTAAAAATGGAGGGAAATGTGTATAGAAAAAAAAGAGAAGAAACTGAAAACTGAAATGCAGGCGGGAAAAACAAAATTGACAACACGCCGCAAAATTCAATTACGTATTCATGTATGCAAAAAGGGGAAGCGCCAAATACGCAGCTAACGCAACAACAACAAAGATTGTAAGAGTAAGAGGCCACAGCAATAGCAACAGCAACAGCAGCAGCAACAGTAGCTAAAGAATATGCAGAGCAACGCCCACGCCCACAATCTCACACACACTGGATTGGGGTGGAGGCGGGAGGCGGGCATAGACGAAACGACGCGACGCGACGCCTCCTCGTGTGGTTGGCAACTCTTCGCTCTTTCCCCTTCCCTCTTCTCTCTTGCCTCATTCACCTCATTCCGCACCTCGCGACGACAACATTTGATTGTCTGTGCATGTGTTCATGTGTGTGTATGGGAGTGTGTGTGTGTGTGTGTATGTAAGTGTGAGTGTGGTTGTCATTTATGCAAAACAGCTGCCAAGTAAAGGAAGTGAAGTCACTCCCTGTCCAAGTTTATCTCACAGCCTTATTGATAAAGGCAACGGAAGGACTTAGACACAAAAAGGCATTCGACAAGGCAACAGCAAAAAAAAAATAGAAAAGAATCGAAAGTCTCACATATTTCAACACAACAAACACAACAAATCAAAATAATAAGGATCGACAGTAAAATACGCTGCAAAATTTAAAACTTCAACTTATTCACAATTATTATTAAGTTTTTATAATTATGAACAAATTTAGGAGCTGAAAAGTTGAATAAATATCTATATAGACTGTTTTTAAAATATTTTTCATAATTTTTAATTGATATGTGAAACATTTCTCATAAAATAAATTAATAAATAACAAACCTGTCTTTACAATTACTTTATTTAAAAGTTAAAATAGTCAATAGTTACGGTTTTAAGATAAACTTTAAAAATAAGTAAAGGTTATTCCTATATTTTTGTCACTTTGAATAGTGAATCGCTCGCGATATTTTCGACACAGAATTACAAAAAAAATATATACACAATATACTGAGTTTTCGTAAATATTAGAAATATTATTCGAATACCATTGAAGGAATATAATAATCAATATGATTAACAGAAAACATAGATTTCATTAAAAATTACATCATTTGATCATTAATATAAAACACTCTTAAATGTTAACAAGTAATTATAAGTTAATACTTTATAACCCATTAAGAATACTACTTTTTCTCCATTTTTTTTATATAATTTGAAATGTAGAAATTATATAGAAGTTGAAATATAGAAGTTACAGCGCGTCGTCACTTTTCGTCTTCGTTTTCGATTGTCCTACAACAACAATTAGGTCCATATTCACTTTTCTTGCGAAATCAGCGGGAAATAATATTACAAAAACTTTTGTAAGTTTTCATCCCATATTTATATCTTATATCTTATTCAACATAAAAAGATATTTTTTTAATCTTTTTTTATTTACAATCTGCCTGCTTAAACACTAAGTAAATTGTTTATTTAATATTAAATTAATAGAAAATGCAGTGCAATGAGTTGTGCCAAGATCTTTTTGAAATAAAAATGAAAAACTAATATTCTAAGAATAATCTACTCTTTTAAATAAAGCCTTCATTAAGTGCCATCCAAAAAGACACTGATTATTGCACAGAACAGGGTATTAAAACAATTGGCTTACTTAACGATTACGGGTAAAAAAACAAAGAAAAGAAAAAAACATTTCTATTAGACGATTGGCTTAAAGAAGAGAAGCAGCCGCATCTTCAAAAGCGAGCAAAGGGTTTTGCGCGTGTTTACGTATCAATCAGAGGACGCGATCCATTTGCATGATGTGGCACAAAAAAAGAAGTTAGCTGGAAAGAGAAATGGAAATGGAAATGGATATGGAGCTGAGATTGAAGATGAAGTTGGGACTGAGGCTAAAGCCAAAGCTGAGTCAGTGCATCTCTCAGAGGTCTGGCAAGATTCCGACATTGATCACAGCGTCATCGTCATGAGAAACACGAGATTAGCGCAACGAATTAAGAAATTGAAATTACTCCAAAAAGTGTTTGGCGATCGATACAAACAGTCAGCATATTTCACATCATCCACACAAGAACAACATCGGCAACACCAACACCAACACTAACACCAACACCAACAACAACAGCTCCAATATTCAATCCAATCGCAAGGCGCAAGTCATCGTGGATCAAATGCGTTTTGCCGACGCGTGATATTTGTGTTTTGTTGCCACAGACGCAGCAATCACGCTGTATCGAAAAACTGAAACTGAATCTCAATCCAAATCGCACTCTCAACTCGAATTTGAATCTGATTCAAATATCCAATAGCAAACGGCACTCGAGATGCGCTAATCTCCAGACCAGCTGCTGCCTTTAACCAGTCAAAGTCAGAGTCAGAGGGCCAAGCCTCAGAGTTCAACCAATCCCCACTAAACTAATTAATCAACATTCAACAGTAAAATAGTGTCAATTGTCAACCTGAGATTGAAGCATTTGACTGGCCAACTATCGACTCTGACTCTGACTGTGAGTGTGATTGTGAGTGCAATCGATCATCGACACTCATTTGGCCTCTGATTAGCCGCCACTTTTACGCAGCATTCCACAACACACAACACACATTTGACATTTTCTGTTCAATTTTGATGGCTATCGAAATTGAGATTGAGATACGTGTCATTTGTCCAAAAGTATCTCAAAGTGTGGCAAGCTGTGTGTGTGCATTGTCAGCTAATTAAACGGTTGACCAAACGGATTAAACCGAATCATTTTTGTTTCATTGTAAGTATGTTGCCTTAGAAATTGTTGTCATTTCATTTCAACTACGAACAACTAAGATTTAAATTCATTTATTTACTTTTACAACAATTTTACCATTTTACTCTCTTAACTCTTAGCACCTTCCTTGAGTTCGGCGTCACCTGCGTGCAACGCACGTTCACGACCTGTCGCTGGTGCGTTAAAAATGATTAATTAAGGCATTTGAAAATCATTTGTCATTCTTAATTTATTAATTAATTAGAATTGCCCAACACGTACATTGACACCTGAGTCCGTCTCCGTCTCCGACACCGTCTCTGTCGCTGACTGCGACTGCCACTTTGGGTGTTAACAAAAGCCATGAAAAACCGGTCGCGATCGCAGAGTTTTGGCTTGTTAGCATTTTGATAAGAAAGCTAAAAACAAAACTATTCACAAAATGTTTCAAACTGCACGAAATTTATTAACATATTTACAAATTGTTTGGTTTAAGTTAGTCCACGTCGCAATTGAAATGGCAACTAAATTAAGTTCAGCTGAATTTGAATAAATTCAAATGCTAAGCCAACATTAATTTACAGCCAAGACACGAACCAAATATGTCAGCATTTTGCACATCGAAAACTTTACCCAAAGCTAGCTGCTATGAAACTCTTATATTAGCGCCATCTACCTGTAATGGAAAAAAATTCGTTGAGTTTGAACACATCTTCGTTAAATATGAGTTCGAATTCGTTATGTGTGGAGCACACTTCGTTAAATAGGTTCCAAAATTGGTCGTATGCGAAGTAGTAATCTGCTTTGTGCACTGCTTATTTGTGCAAGCAGTTCAGATGAGTCCCAATCAATAGTCAATGCAATTGGTTCAATATTTCCCTCATGTTTACGACTCACAAAAAGTGTCCGCTTGAAGAAAGGTGTGAGCTAAAGGAAGTTTCACTGCATATAAATAAATATTTTTATAATTAGTAATTTGAAAATAAAATTCAAACACTTATATGGATAATCAATTATTACATCATTTACAACACGAAGCACTTATTCTAATACAGAAAACTTACTATTTTTTATCTAATAAATACTGACGTGAGTTTTTAATATTGAATTGATTCTAAATAGGATGCTTAGTTAGAATAAATAAAAAATTATGGAACAAGCAAAAGGGGCAAGCAAACAATAAATTGAAATTTGTTTAGGTTTTCTGAACAATTTGTGAACTTTCAGTAATCCTTATTGCGGTGTCTGTGACTCATAAATCATATTGAAAATAGAATTAAGTGTACAAAATATATTAACATATAAATTTAATTACAATCTATACTAAAAATTCAGCATAGATTTTATAATACAGCTATATTTCAGGACAAGAAGATTAGGCTTTATAATCTAATCAGTTTTGCAAGCAGTACACTGCTTGCGGAAGATAAACTGCTTGTGACATGAATTCAGTTATTCATCGCTTTTTAGAGGCCATTTATTGTGTTGTGGATCTGTGAATCCATTCATCATTCAACTGACTTTTGAATAAAGAATTCCTCGATGAACACACAGTTTGATCAAAACAAGAAAACTACAATTGAGTTACGCTTTCAGAGTGCAGAACAATACTTTTGTAATTTACAATTATTGTCGATTGACGATCTGCGCTTTTGAGTCACACAAACAAATCAATGCTCGATTCAAAGACATAAGGAAGTAAGTATCTCCATCGCCATCGCCATCTGTCAAGCTGGCAATTTAACTGTCGATCAGCCCTAAAGGTTGCCTGCCACCAACAAAAAAAAAAGAAGAAAACATAAACACGCACTTTGCGACTCTAGCCAAGTATTTATATAGCTAAATGAAAAAACGTGACCGGCCACACTCGAGCGGTAGAGTGTCAAGTTGAAGGCCCTTGCCAACACCATCATCATCATCATCATCATCGACAGCATCGACAGCATCGACAGCATCATCGGCAGCAGAAATTCATCATTTGAAGTGTACAAGCAGTTGCCAGAGCTTAGCCTCTGATGGCTGAGTCCGGTTTGGGACTACAGCTCGCAGCTCCAGCTATCCAGAGAGCTCTGCGCGTGTCGCGGGTGTGGCAAAGGCGACGACACTTCGACACTTCTGCTGCTGCCTCTGTGGTTGCGGCTGCGGCTGCCTCTGATGATGTCGTTGTGGCACTCAGCGCTTGATTGAAGTCTACGGGCGCTTAATGAAGTCACACGATAAGATAATTATGCTTAAGAGTCTGCAGTCGGTAAATCGTCAAGAAATTCGCTGTTGCCAATGCTGACTTCATTATGGACGATTTCGAGTACAAAAACGAATACGAATACGAATACGAATACGAATACGAGTATGAGTATCTATCGTAATTAAAATTGCACAACAACTTAAGACAACTTCCTGAAGTTCTCTGTTCTCAGTTCTCTGATTTCTAGCTGGCTTCTTTGGCTTGCGCGGCATGTACAATAATTATTACTTAATATTTTTTTAAACAATTCAAATGTTGGCTAAATAACATCGGCTCTGCTGTGTTTTGAATTTTGCTGGCTATTATATTCTTTTTTACGACCCGTTTTTTACGAGCTGCGGCGCGGCAAGTCAATCGCCTTAAAGAACTGTCAAATCATGCAAATAAATGTGTTTTTAAAGCGACAGCCAAACGACTTCGCTTGGCTTGGTAGCCCAAAAGCTGACTCTCAATCCCCCAATCTGAATCTGATTCTGAATCTGAATTTGAGCCTGAATCTCAATCTGAATCCCGTCATAGTTGGCCAGGCTGAAGGTGTTGCTGCTGCGTGATTTGCACAAAATAACATTACAATGTGTTTATAAAAAAAAAAAAATGAAATTAATGAAGACAATGCAAATTGTTTGTACGCATAAAATAAACAATAATAAAACACACGGCGACTATCGCATACAAATTAATAGTTTATTAATTGATTAATTAGAAATACATTGAAGATGTTTCTTGCATTCGATACTAGGAAACATTTATAGTAAAGTGTTTCCTGACTCTTGACGAAGCGAAGGAGTGTGAATCAGACTCGAAAAAGAATTCTCAGATGGAACAGCTCTATGTTGATCCATCTTTTGTCTGGTTTGTATTAAGAGTAGCAAATCGTATAAAAACAAACGTTCTTGCTTAATTGTACAACTTAAATTAACACGCGAATTGGCTGATTAATGAGATGAGCATGCAGAATTTAAAGTTCCGTCTGTCTACTTAGCTATGGCTACTCTAAGAAACTTCAATTGAAGCATTAAAAAATAATGAAAACTACTGTCGGGTGAGCTCGACTATGAGATATCCGCTATCCATTTTGAATAATACATAAACAGTGCGATATTATTCTTAAGATATACCGAGTAGTATACCGCAAAATACTAAAATATACGAAGAAACATATATTTAGAATACTATTTTGAATAAAAGTAAAGTAGTGCAGTATTATTATTAAAATGTACCAAATAATATAAGCAAAATAAAAATATATACCAAAAAACTTATTTAATATACCATTTCGGCTAAAATATACCAAATACTATATCGCAAATATACTACTATGGACAAGGTCATATTAAGTATATCACGGAGGTAAAAATATACCAGATTTTCAGACAAAGCAGCTAAGACCCTATTGTAGTAGGTGTTTTTAGCCATATAAAAGTATATCTTGAATAACTTTTACAATTTTTATCCGATCGGAATCCAATTCTCAAGAATCATAAATTACAATAATTATTATTGTTTATACCAAAATACGAATGTAGCTTCAAAACATCGCGTGCTATTCGATTCGCGGAGGAGGAAGTGAACCGAAAATATCATCTCCGCTGTTGACAATAATCAAGAATATATATACTTTATGGGTTCGCATGCCGTCACAACGTTATAATACCCTTCTACCCTATAAGTAGCGGGTATACAATATATTAGATACTCATAACTAATAACTAATGCTATTTATTTTATTCAAGCTGATTGGTAGCTGCAATTAAATTGCAAAAGCTTCGCAATTAATTGCCAAAGTGGGAGATATGATTAATACTTATGATGGCGCCAGGAGTCGTCATAATGATTTTATGCATTTCCAGCAAACAAAAGCATGAAAAGACATTGATTTCAGTGGCCCAGTACAAAGAGATCCATTGATGCTCAAGACTGAAGAGCCAATTGTGCGTTTTATTTGCTAATGATCTTATAGTTTGTCAATTGCAGTCGTAAAGGTGCAGGCGGCAACTTAATTAAAACAAGTTTGCAGCATTCCCAAAATAAACGAGACAAGAAAGAAATAAGAGTGTCATAAATATGTGTGTTTAAACGGCGGCACCCTTAACACGAATACCGAGAAAACCATTGCGAACAAAAGCGACAAACAAAAAGACCAACAAAGAAAAAAAAAAAAGGTTAACTAAACTTCAAGTCAAGTCCACTTGGGCAAGATTTGTGGTCAAGGTGAATGTTAATTGTGGTCCGTTTTTTTTTTTATTGTTGAGTGCAGCTCAACTGTATTTTATGCAGAAATTAAAGGTTAAGACATCAATTTGCAATTGAATTGCAAAAAGATTTGGAAATTAGAGCATTAATGACAATGAACGATTGTTTAATCGCTTAGGTCGGTGCACAAATTGATTTTGTTGTTGATTTACAGTCAGTAACAATTTGGCAGCAACTTCGGTCCCATCACAAAGCGTCTCGGCTTTATATGGTCAGAACTAGGTAATTGACATTAAGCCAACTGCGATAAAACTGGCAACTGAACAAGCCGATTTGACAAATTAAAGCACATAAATTAGGCAAATCAAATGAATAGCGATCGCTTGGCAACAAGCACGGCTGAAATCGATTTTGGTTATATGTGACGTATACTTAATATTCTGTAAGTCTGCTAATCCAACCTTAATGCAAAGGCATTTAAATACTAACTTAGCTGAAGATGAAAAAGGAACTTTGACTTTTATTGAGAGAATTGTTTCTACATTCTGTAAACTTTCAAAAAAGGCATTTAAAGTATTGTATTATATAATATAGTGTTTGGTGGAAATAATAAATAAAAGAAACTGAAGAATATTTTTTTTCATTTTACATTCTTTGTATCTATTGCTGAAAGCAATACGTAAATTGAATTATGTCATAAAATTAAGAAGATTGGGTACTTAAATTAAGTTTGTTTAAATTTTATGTTTCAAAATGTTTCATTGGACTGATTAATAATAATAAAAATTGGCTACATTTTTTAGAGTAATAGGAAGAACAGGATAATTTAGCCTTTTCTATTTAAAAAGATTAACTTATTAACAAACAAGGATAAGACTGCGATTTTTTAGACTGGAAAATGTTTACAAAGACTTCATAATTAAGCTGTTAATAATAGTTTTATTATTTAAGGAGACAATTGTTTACCCTCCATTATATTTCTTCACTTTGTGAACTTTATTTTGAAGATTACATTTTAATAAATTTTCTCATAATCAATCATCGGATTTAAAAATCATTAAGAATAAGCATCTTCTCATATATCCACATTTAAATTTGATTATTACACAATTATTCTATTAGGAAACTTTGACTTTTTGAAGCCGCCCTGGCAATTCGGGGAAATTGTTTCTAATTTTTCCACGAATTCCACGAAACTTTCTAGCGAGGCAGCTGCAGCCCTGAGTTGGCTGCAGTTAAGGGCATTGAACAGCGAGGTGCTTGGCTCGTGTCACTGTGGCTGCGGGGGCGTATGATTGATGTGTCTGATGTGCAGTGTGTGATTCGTTTCGTTTAAGCAAGACGTGTACAACTTTGGCTCGCTGCAGACAAAAGCGAGACCGTTATGAGTCGCTATTGGCCATCAATCATCGTACGTTGTCATGACTTTTTCTGTGTAGTCGTCGTTTCGCTGCGTCTGCGCGTTGGCAGACAAACTGGTGCCAAATGGTGATGGAGTCGATGTTGATGCTGATGCTGATGCTGATGCTTATGTCGTTGCTGATGCTGATGCTGATGCGTCTGTGGAGCTTTCCCAGAAATGATCGGGTTGATATGCAAAGCTGACTATAAAATTCTGATCTTTATGGGAAGCACTCATCATCATCAAATGGTGAGCATTTCGTTGTTTTTTATGACAATTGCTTCTCCTTTTGGGAACTTTTCGAGTTTCTAGTTTGCAGTATTCGAGTTTCTGTTTCTGTCGCTGTTGCTGTTTCTGAGATTTTAGTGTTTTCTCTTTGTGTTGCTTTTATTGGGGCTAATTTCGCAATCGCAATCGTAGTCGCCATAGCTAATGTTTGTTTTCTAAATTATGCTCGTCAAGGTTTATTGGGGAGCTGCTTTCTGCATAGGTCATAAACCAACGGATTTGTGTTGTTATGCACATCAAAAATGGATTAAGTGTCTTGCGAAATTGGATTGACAGGCGGCATTGGCAAGGGATTTGCGTTATTCAAATTGATGAACTGTGAAGCGAATTCACTCACAATTGCCTTGCCTGCGAAGAGTCTTAAAATTAACGATCTATTTCATCTCCACGCCATTTGATCTCTGCTCCGGTTTGGCCTAATATAGTTCAACTAGTCAACTCATAAAAGCTTGGGGAAATACGACGGATTTCAATTTAAATATTAGCTCACTTAAGTTAGATTAAATCTAAGTTATAATGTCTTTATATTTAATGGTTTTTCAATAGTTTAAAATTAAAACTATATTTCCACAATTTTTTTATTGCTAACTGGTTCTGTAATACTTTAGAATCTCAATGTCAAAAAAAAAAAAATAAACAAATAATAAAATAGCTTTTAATCATGAAAACTCGACTGGGCGTTAAAGACCACAAATATTAAAATACTCTGAATCAATATATGTTAATAATACATTAAAACTATACTACTAAACATACCAGATTGTCACTCAAAGCATCACAAAGTTAAAATATCCTTCTACCCTATGAAAAGCGGACACAAAAATTTTAAAACACCTAAATTTGTTATTTTGAAATAAATCAAAAATGAAACTGCAGACGAAATCAATTAAATTCAAATATGTAAATAATTCATTAAGAACCTAAAGCTGTGCACCTTTTTTTTTGGAAAATAATTAGCTCCTAAAGAGTTCTGATGACTCAAATTATTTAATTTGCATTCAATCAAACTGTCAAATGTTTCCCAACTCAAATGCATGGCCAAAACTCCCCACGCTGCATTGCTGCGCCCCAAACAAAATGCAAAAGCAAATTAAAAGCAACAACAACAACAACGAAAACGAAAACAATGTTGGCAACAAATTTACGCAACGCTTTTTGACATTTGCCAAAACAGAGAATACAATTCAAACGCAATCAATCATTAGCATCTTTTCGAAATTAATTCTCATTTTTATTAGTCGTACAATTGATGCAACGTTCAGCAGCCAAAGGCAAACACAAGAGCAACAACAACATCAACAACATCAATAGCATTAGCAATAACAATAACACTAACAATAACTACAACAACAACAACAACATCGACGCCAACGCTTAAGCAAATGCTGCCATCATGTCTGCCATACAGAAAATCGACAGTACGAGTATGTGCAGCATAGCACGCATTCAATTAACACAAATGAATGAATAATTAAATATTGCAGAGAGAACGCAAAGATTGTTTTAAGCACTTATGATAAGTTGCTTGATGCCCTATTGAATTTTGACTCTTATTTTGTTTGAAACAATTTTAATATTTATTAATATTCGAGGAAGGCAACTCTATGTTATAACTATGGCATACCCCTTTTAGCTGCTGCTGGCAATACAGGGTACAGTTCAAACGAAAGACTTAAGCGACGAACTGAGGGAGCAGCTCAGTTGGTTGATCAACTTCCCACAAGCGCAGTGCACATTTCAAAACTACACTCAATGCACGTAGTCGCAACTGAGAGAAGCTGCTGAAATGATGCCATCAACAGCAGATGACAAAAACGCAAGGCAAATGCGAGTATAATACCAGGAACGTGAATACCCTGTAACTTTAATATTATGTTAATGTTTCCACAATTTTATTGAGTTGGTAATATGAATATATAATATTTTATTATTATATATTATATATACTTACATTATGGAATTAAAATATCATAGTTGAAATATTGGAATGTACCATCAAAGAACGCTTGTACACAGATAATATGCAAAAAGAAGCTTTGATTTAACGTTCGTCTTCAACTTATGAGTATTTGTCTTATTCAAGTAGCAAGAAGTTTGTTGATATTTCTTATTGAATTTTAAATATTAAATTATGAGCCTTATATACTTTTAGTTAATAAAATCTTACTTAACTAAAATTTAAAGCTGTTCGCACATTCCTTGATTTCCTAAATTTCTTTTTTGATGTGCATTTATTGATTTTTAAAAATTCAATTAAAAACAATATATATTTTAAGTAAATTAAACCATAACAAATAGCAACTTCAAGTTACATAAACTCCTTTTGTTACTTTTCGCTGGGTATGCAAAGACAATGAAACACAATTGAGATCTGATAGATGCGAAAGAGGAGAGCAAGACGTAAGAGGAGGTGTGGCTTGTGTCTGAGCTAAAGTCAGACACTCGCAATAAAGAAATCTAATAAATGAAAACCAAGTTGTTGTTTTTTTTTCGGGGGGAGCTCATAAAGCACACGCAGACAATTGTTTCTTCGGGGCTCTGCCCCAAAGCCTCTGCGTACGGAGTGTTTCTCAATGATCCAACGCCAACTTGAAGCAGCCACTGCTGACACACTCACCAATTCAGCGGCTCATCATCAATTCAGCGAGTCACCAACACACGACTTCAACTCGAACTGGGCTCATTCATTGGGTGACTTAATGGGCGCATAATTAACTAATGTGGGCAATGCTTAAACCTTGCTGGGCTTCAGGTTGACAGACAATTAGACTGGCAACGCGACCCGTGGCACGAAATGAGTAAATGAGTGCGCAACTGTAGCACTTCGTATTTCTTGTGCAACACATAAAACGGTTTTTGAAGAAAGACAGAAAGAGAGAGCAAAAAATTAATAATTAACCAGACAGCCCCAATGGTCACGCCTACATTGCAATCCCCTTCAATGCAATTCCGCCCCTGGTTTCATGTTCAGCTTTAATCTTGTCTTCTTTTGAGGGGCTGCAATGTTTAATTATGTATGGCTTATTTATGAATTACACCAAAAAGGAAACCATATAACATTTAATTTTCTGTTTTAACAGATTTCACAAGCAACCTTAATTATATGTTATTGAAGTTAGGCCTGGTTTGAAAATATCGCAAATAGTGGGGCAACAAATATTTTAAAGCTTTTAAAACTAATCAAGATTTTATGTAGGTGATAAAATTTGTATTTTTGAATTTATTCTTTGAGCTTTTTTGACCATCAGGTTTTGAATTGAATTCTAAGAGGTGTTCTATTACTGGTAATATTTAATAAATAAATCAAAATAATGCTGGTGTTATCCTTAGCATCTCTAAGCTTAGAAATCATATAACACTTAATTTCTAACCAATTTCAAAAGAATTCGTTATTATATGTTATATGTATGTATGTCTACTTGCAATTGATGTTAGGCCGGATTTGTAAAAAATAAAAATAGTTGGTTAACAAATAGTTGAATTAGTATGCAAAAGCGATCAAGAGTTTACTTAAATTATAGAATATGGGTAAGTAGAAAAATAATTCCAAAATCATTCATAGTTCTAATTAATCTGCTAATCAATTGCGATAAAATTAATCTTTATTCAAACTAAATAAAATGTTTTGGAATACGCTATTTTTACTTTGAATATTATGTATTTTTTTCTTTAGTTTTATTTCCAGTGCTTGATTTAAATTCTAAATAATGTTATGCTGTTTAAATTTGATAATAATAAAAATTTTTCTAGGAAAAATACGATGAAATTAAGTATAATATCTCTAAAAACATTTAATTGTGTGTTTTATTCGATTTCAGTATTCGTAATTATAAAAATATGTCTTCTTACTATCGAAGAATAATAGAAATGGTTGGCTAAAACATATTTTACAGTCTGTTGTAAAACTAATGAATATTTTATTTTGTTAAAAGAATTTGATAAATATATTATCTTTTTAAATTTTTAATTCTCACTATTGCTCTTTTGCCTACTGTTGATTATTGATGACAAGAATAAATAAATAAAATAATAAAAACAAACTTTATTTACTGCGAAGAGAAACATCTCCTAGCTCTGATGATGATTCATGTGTGAATTGCAGGCTCTCTAACAGGAATTAAGAGTTAGCTAAGCTGACAGTTTGATTGTCATATCAATGTCGTGAAATTAGCTAGTGTCTAAATTAAAACCCTCTATGCAAATGGGCGTGGCAAATGGCGAGTGGTGAGTGACCGTGTTAAATCAGCAAAGGCTTTCAGACTTAGCTCATTAGATGGAAAGGCTTTTAATACAAATCTGTGTGTGTTGGGTGCGGTTGCTTGTTAGGCTTCGATAAATATGAATGCTGATTGAGTTATTCCTCAATATGCTTAAGCGAACAAAACTGAAAGTTTCCGCTGCTCTTCCTGTCCTTCAAAATGAATAGTATATTTGTGACATGGTCAAGTTCATACTCGTATTCATCTGTATTTCCCGGCTTATCTTTTAAACATTTAATTAACAATATTCACTTGTGTGTGTGTCTTGAGCCATTTCCTACGCAGCACGTCCACTTCCATTTCGGAGAGCGCATTTTTTGTTGTAGATTGTCAACCACGCGATAAACATCTTGAAGTAACATGCAAATTGTTAAGAGATGCTACCAAACAGGCCCCCAACTAGCAGCCATCATTCGCATAGTTTATGCCGTAAAAGGCCAAACTAATTAGCTTCCTGTTCGGCGCAATGTCCGAAATGGTCAAAACAACAATCAACGGGTATATAAACAATTTAATTATAAATAAATAATTAAATAAATAGCCAACCCGTACACAGTCAGCCAATTTACATAGCTTGTAAATGCCGTAAATACTCGAGTCTCGAGTCTCAAATCTTATAAATAGAATACAATATAATAGAGCCGCAGCGAATGAGATAAATCAAGCCAAGCGCATTTAAATAAGATTCTCCAAAATGGTGCGAGCACAGACAAAGATTCTACATAACTATTGAATTCATTATATATATCAAATATTTAAAGTTCGCGCCATCTTTTGCCATCGGCTGCCATGTCGTCCCTCCCAATATGGCAGCTGGACCATGTGGCGAAAATGAATATTTAATTCGAATTTCGAGTCTGAATGCGAGTGCGAGTACAACTCGACTACTCGTATTTCTACTCATTGTGACTCTGAGTGTCAGACCCACGCGTGTTAATTACAAATGATTTGTTATGGTTATACATATCTATCTGCTTGTGGTTGTTGCCATTGTGGGGCTTTTTTTCTATTCATTGTTTTGTTTTGTTTTTGTCTTTATGTTACTCTATAGACTTGTGTCACATTTAGGCGCAACGTATTTATCATGTCAGCAATTAATCAATACGTTCATAGTACAGTTTTTCAGCATGTTACGTTCAGTTTAAGGGCGGTTCCAATAGTTCGTAATCAACTTTTGTGATCAGAGTGTGACTCGATAATGGAAAATTTAAATTAACTATCAATGCATTTAGATGTAGATAAACAAAAAACACTTTTAAAAATATTTATAATTTAAATTTGAATATTGTTAAGTATATAGTAATAAAATAGTATGACTGCATATTAATATTGAGTTTACAAATCATAATAAAAGTTTGCATTCCATTTGTAGAATAGTTTAATATTATAAAAAATATTTTTATAATTTATGCTAGAAAAAATTTATATACTATGTCGATGTTTGTTTAATTAAGCAAATACAACAAAAAGTGAATACGTAGATTCAAAAAATAAGACTTAAAATACCACATAAAATAAAAACATATTTGCATTTTATTTGAAATTAAATGTAGATATATTTGAGTACGATATAATTGAATATATCTTATTTCTATTTGTTTATGTATAGAACTTAAGAATGAAAGAAAATATCATATTATGTGTACACAACAACTAATAATCTTAAATTCATTACAATCAGCTAAGCGTAATCAAGTTATATAGTTATTCGATGCAAATAATATAAAGAATGTAAGTAATTAAAAAAGAAAATAAAAAAATTGTAATAGAAAAATATTATTATTTTACTCTTTAAATATTTATTTGTAATTACAAATCTACAAAACTTCTCTCGTAGTACTTAGTGAACAAGTACAAATACATCGTTGCAGTTCATTGCTAAATGATATCATTGAACATGGCTTCTATTTGGGTGCTTCACACACACACACACACACACACACACACACACACACATACACACAGCGAACTGCACATTAAGAGCGTATGAGGTGGGCCCCGTTTTTAGTGAATAGGATTGAGGCGCAGAAATGTGCAAAAAGTGCGAACAAGTTGACAGTATTTGGCATCGAATTTGATTGTCTGGTTAAAGTGTTGAGTAAAGTAATTGTTATAGCAGTCGCAGGCTGTGCCCAGATGACAGTTGTTGGCATACAAATCGAGCACATAAATATGTATAACTTACAAAACACACACACTCACACTCACACACACACACACTAACAGAAACGAGTACTCACGGCGAGTACTCGATAGAGAGATAGAGTGGGCTGTCATTTTGGCCATAAATATTAGGTGTTAAAATTATGCTAAGTGCAGTGGGTAGCTAGGCCGTGATTTCTATATAACTACATTTCATTGCATTCAGTTTCGTTGCCCAAGTTATTCGATTTCTGTCATTTTGCTTGCCTTATTTTCATTGAAACACTGTGACTTAATTTATGCCCATTGCCTTTCTCAAAGCTTCCAGTTACGCGATCTTAAAACACATTTTAAATCATTTTTTTCTTCCATTGGATTTTCATTATCTGTGAGACATTTTTGCAAACGATTTGGCAAACTTCTTCAACAAAGGCGGCCAGCAGTCTGTTACCAAGTCAGTTATTCACTTAGGCTCCCAAAAATGGTCATGAAAAAAATACTTATTGCGGTTTTTATGGGTAAATGTGGTTTTCTTGTTTATACGCGTTTATGCAAGAATTGCGAAAAGCAAACATATAACTGAGGTGTGGAGATTGAGTCCGTATTCGAAGAAGAATTTCTCTTTGAGGTAAGCTTGATGTAATTTTATTATAACAGAGTTTTTTATGATGTATTATAACTTTAAAAAGTAGTTGCATTGAGTTGTATGTAGAACTTAAAAAGAATTTTATCTATCGAGATTTATTGACAGTGTGACCAGATGAACACTAGTATGGTTGCCATATACATATCCAACAAATCTCTTATTATTTTTAATACTATTATTTAAAGCAACATTTTGGACAGTTTTCATCCCCTCTTCCCACGGTCCATTCAGTTACGTATTCAAGTAACTTCTCCAGTAATTTTTAGTCTATATACATAATGCCACGCTTTGGGGACGGGGCTTTGCAAAATGCGTTCCATGTGATTTGCAGATGCTGTGAACTCCGACGTCGTCAGTCAGCCGCGAGACAACGCAGAAAATTTGCTACTTGTTTGTTGTCGGTCTGGATTGGTTTGGTTTGGTTAGGTTTTGGCATCCGAGCGACTAGCAACTGAACTGGCAAAGCAAAGCAAGCCCAGCGTACAAAATCTTTTAGCTTAACATGTAATAGCTCTTTAAAAGGTTCACCTAAGCGCGCCCGAGTTTTAAGACAGCTTTGCAGCGAAATTGGGTCAACAAAGTGTTATGTATGCAGCTATTTATAAAGCATGTGAGCCAAGTTTGTTGCCTAAGTCATTTGATTCGCCTCTGGCATTAGACATGAGACATGAGACATGAGAGATACATACATTGGCTGTGCCTAGTTGGCACTGCGCCACACATTACACTCCAAGATGCACATTGATTAGCTAAGGCCAAAGTTTAAGCGGTTAAACGTGCGCCCAACCAACAAGCAACAGTCAGACACTCAGCCAGTCAGCCGTTCAACTAAGCCAACGATTCAGCCATGGCACAAGCTGTGACAGAGCTAATGCCACGAAATGACTCAATTTGTGCGAACTATCCTATTTGAGTATGGCACGCATGCGTTCATTTAATAATTAAATAGACATAAATTACTTTATTTTAATATTTATTCTTTATTACACACGCCCAACCAAATAGTTCACACACACAACTTGCACGTGGTCAGACGCACAGACTGTGGTAAGAGGCGTAGAACCAAAATCAAATTATAAATTCAAAGCATATTCCCACCATAAATGTCGCATAAATTCGAGTATTTCGACAAAAGGGGCACGTAACATAAACAAATGCAAATTAGACGTAAATCAATCATAAAGCACGAGTAAGTCACCAACCGAAGCGCAGACATAAAACATATGTCATCGGCAGCACCAAAGCCAAGAATATGAAAATGAATTCTACTCGCTGACCACAATAAATTGATTGGGGCAACAACATTAAAGTGAATCAAGTTATTAGAATTCCATTTACCTCTTATTTTAAACCGTGCCAAAAAAAGTAGAAATTTAAAATAAATATTGCATATAAATAAAATGTAAATATTTCGTAAGAAACTTTAAAAGTAATTTAGAATTATTTAAACAAGTAGGAAAGCTATAGACGAGTGTGCTTGACTATGAGATACCCATTACTGATTTTCAGTGGAAGCAAAAGTGTGAGGTATAATTCGAAAAATATACCAAATTAATAAACCTAGAAATTAATCAAAATAAACCGAAGCATATAATTTATATATCGATATAATAAAACATTCAAAATATACAATTTATGTTAGTACAAAATATAACAGATGGCCAACCACAACAACTAAGAACTTGAGTCAAATAACTTCTACAACTTTTATCTCATCCCAACTATAGCTTCAAAAGAATTACGATTATCCTTTATTTGGAAAGGCGTAAGTGGGCGTGGCAAAAAAATAAACATCAAACGTTATCGGGAAAAAATTATTGTTCTATCTCTTATAGTACTTTGATCCAGTGTTTCGTCTAGTCTGATAAAAAATATACATATACATATACTTAATGAATTCGGGGATGCCTCCTTCTGCCTGTTACTTATGTTTCCTAACACACAGCCTTCTCCACTTCCAGAGCTCTATCGATTTTTTACAAGAACCCAATGCTACTTCCGCAATAATATTGAAATGTAGACTATTCGACGGATATTTATACTTTTAATTAGTTCGAATGGACGAATAGAAAGAAAGAGGGCTCATATGGAATTGACTGAACTTTAATTATTATTAATGAAGTGGAAAGTATTGAAATTGTTGAATGACCTTGATTTGATTTTAATTGGACATAGCTGATTGAGTGAATCAAGCTTCAAATAAACAATTATTTCATTAAAGTGATCTATTTTCTTTAAAGACATGAAGTATAATCAAAAATTTATTTGCGTCCCTATCTCTACCTATACTTTTAATATATAAACATATATTTGTTTTGCAATCCTAATCCTCAAAACGAAACCAAAATGAAAAGTACAACAATGGGGCTACTCGATGAATGCATATACTCATAGCATACACAACACATGTGTATAAGCAGACATAATTATAGTGTCAGCTCCCAGCATTAAAAAGTACTTTAAAATGTCCACTTTACGAGTAGAGAATACTGAGAATACTTGAGAATTTCTCAAAATAAACATTACAGCCATTTGAACGATGCACTGTGAATGTGACGAGGATGACACAACAATCACAAACACATGTCATAAAAGGTAAAAAATACAACAATAATAATAACCAAATAAATAAGAAAGAAATAATAAAAAATGCTCACCTGCAGCTGGCGCCCAGAAACCGGAAGCAAAAGGCAGACAACAACGGCTGATGAACCTTTACCTGACTCAAAGGCGTGTCGCAAATCTAACAAATAAATATATGCGAGTATATAATTTTGTTTTTGCATCATGTGAAGTTGTCTCGGTGTGAGTTCGGTTGTTTGCTTTTAATGCGGCTAATTTAGTGCCACGATATGTTTTCAGTAATTAGTCAAGCATGCAACTCGACAAACTGAGACCGTGCAGACGAAAAATAAATCACACAAACTCAAAAACAAATAAACAAACAACAAAAACTTAAAGTAAACGTTGAGGAAGCAGTCATAAACACACATAAATATTAGCTTACAAAATGCATGCGTCAAATGTTTCGGCTTTTGGCTTTCTGTATTTGCTTTTTATTGGAGGTATGCGAAAAACGTGATTTGTGCTTTGGCTTGCGGCATTTTAGTTATACGCAAAAAAAAAGATACAAAAAAAAGTTTGACAGGCACGTGTGGCAAATGGCAAAAAGCCGCCTCATTTGTTTATAATTTGCTATTGCGTAAATTTCGATTATATTTCTAGGTGTTATTGACATTTGAACTCTGTTCGAAAGTATGATTGATATTTAACTAGAATTCTTTGTATTGCTGATTCATAAAATTGAACTTTTTATCTATAAGCAAACAAATATTATTAGAGGTGCCAAAGAAAACGCTTCCTTCAAATGTTTCGCCACAGTCCCCGTTTTCCAGTGATTTCGAAAATAATCGATTATTTTGCCAGTGTTTTTGCTAAGAACAGTAATGAAACTTCACTTTAATGTACAAAAATTCGTTGAATCATAAAGAGTGTTCAATTTGTTAGTAAGCTGCGTTAAATTAATGAATTATTCTGTGGACTAAATTATTAAAATTAACATTTTCGTAAATCACTTGAGTCGACTAAACACTTCAGTGCTTGATGATTTCCCAAATCACAAGTGATTTCTGTGGCACCCTTGTATAGTTTGTATTTATTATACAATTATCGTATTATCAAATAACATGTTTTGTTTAATATAACTATGACTGGAACCTATCTAAGTTATCGTTTCCTCACACTCAAACATATATCTGTTGATTCACAATTTCAGTTACAACGTTCACCAATTTGGAATTGAAATCCATTAACCACAATTGTTAGACGAAAAAGGACGCATTTTCCATTTGTGTTCTCTAAAAATACCAAGCACACATCAACAACAGAAATGATTTGCCCAAAAGCAAAGAGTCCCGGTAATTTGTTTGCCTCACACTCACAAAGTCAGAGAGTCAAAAAGGAATACAAAAGCGTCCCACACAGGGACCATAACTTTCAAATGCGATTTGTTCAAAATTTGTAACTGAAAACAATTGAGGCTATTTCCAAATGGCGTGACAACATTTTCATTTTAGCCATGCTTGACTTGCTTTGCCTGCTGTTTGCTGCTGTTTCCAATAACCGAATCTGTAACCAAATACGAATCCCAATTGCAATTCCCCAATGCGAAATAGCCACCGCCAGCAACACGTTTTGATCCCAAAGGCCCAAAGGGTCAAGTGGCGCGTGTAGCGAAAGCCACGCCAAAAGCCATAGATACTATTGACAGGGACAGAGCAATAGCATTAGCAAGCATAAATGCGAGGTGCGATCTGTTGATAGCAAATTTTCTACAAAATATATTTACAATAAATTCATTCGCTGCAAATTATTCTATAATTTGTGTTCTTTGTAATCAAATGTTTCACTTTGACATTAAATTAAATAAAGTAATTAAATTATTTTGTAATTTTCTAACTTGGGTTCTAGGTTTCATTAAATTTTTTAAAACCGAAAGATGAAAATAAATAAATGTAAATATGTTTAAATAAGTATTTCATTATAATAAATTGGTTTTATTTTTTTCTAGTCGGTAAAAGAGTATTTTACATTGATTAGCACAAGACGATAAATAGTATTTAGTGGTGTGCATAGTAAATGCCAAAGTTCTAAAGACTTTTAGTTGATAATATTTTTTCTTTGCTTTTTCTAACCGAAGGCCTTTGCAGCCCGTGCTTTAGAAATACATACGTAAGTGATAATTTTAATTACATGTTTTTCTTTTTTAATAAATATAAGATCCTTCTACTTCATAGATAATAATAAAATAAAATTAGGAATTTCACAACAGAACTTAAAGGCGAAGTTACATTATCTCCTCTTCAAGCAAAAGTGCTAGAGATGATATGATATGATTTAATAAATAAGGCAGTTCTTTCTAAAGAACAATATGTCGATAATTTTAAACTTCGTTTTTTTATCTTAACATAATATGACAGCTCTACGCTTGGTCACACTGTTGATACATATATCGATAACGCTTTTTTGTGTTAGCTCCGCTCTATGTTCTGAGTATTGAATAACTTTTTGAGCACTTTGTTATTGTATTTTGTGTTCTTCGTAATAAATCACATTAGCTACACACTGATCAACCCTCGAATGAGCGATGGCCATGTTGGTGAGCCAGCCACACACCAAATATATACAATTATCACAACTACAAGTGCACTTGGAATACAAAAACTTGGGCACAGATAGATGCAAAGGGCCCGAACGCAGTCTGGCGGCTCATCAGTATCTGTTCTCAGTTCGATCTTCATGCCCGAGTGCCGCTTGGGACCTTCCTCGGTACTCAACATGCTGTGGAGGGGCGTGAAGTGGGCTGCGGTGGAGAGCAGGCGATACTTGGCTGAACTTGACATGCATTTTGTTATGCCAGTGCGTGTAGTAAAGTGAGTAAGTGTAACTACTACGAGTAGGTAGAGGTAAGACTCTCAGTCTAGACTTGCTTGGCAAATTGTAAACTGCATTGGAGCACGGCCTACGTTCAGCATTGGGGCAAATCGCATGTTTTGTCTGCTCTGTTGTTGTTCTAATTAATCGACTCATTTCGTGCTGTCGTCAATGGGATTGGATTGGATTGGATTGGATTAGCGATGCCCCAAGCCAAAATTATGAGTTATGGTCAAAAGCACTAAAATTCAATTAGTCAATCAGAGCCGACACATCTTTATTGTCTCATATGCTCATATTTTGTCAGCTCACCTGTGGTTTTATATTTCCACGAATTAACGTTTCACTTCGAACGCGCATCGAGCACACTTTTTGGAAAAGTCAAGAATTCCAATTTTGTTTTGCGTAAATACGCAACTTTACTTACGTCACGTTACGTTACGTTATTACGAACGCGAGCCGGTCTCAAATGCCGGTTTCTTGGTGACTACGTAAGAGCAGAGCGCAAATAAATAAAAGCCGGGCAAAAGCGTTGAGAGCGTGAGATTTAAGAGAAGACACAGGGTTGTCAAGTAACATGCTGAAATTCAAGTTGATAAAGTCGTCTTTATAAAATAAATTCACATACTTATATGTCGATAATAAGTATGTTAAAGTGTATTTATATTCTTTTCGTCTTTTAATAGTTGACTAAAGAGTAACAACAAAAATAAATACAAATCGAATAACAAAATATAACATGATAGAATGTAACATTGAAAAAATTCGTAGTAATCATTTATAAAATAATAAATTGCAAGACAATAAATTACAAATTCTTACAAAATAATTAATCGACTCAGTAAATGAACTTAGGAGGATATGCTGTCTCCCATTTTCTATAACTAGGAATGACTTCATAGAAATTACTTACGAGTAATAAATACTCTGCATAAATATGCAGCTCCTTTTTAGGGATGACAGCAGTAAATCAACTTTTATTACAAAAGCATTGTTACTTTTGTGTACACAGTATACAAATAATATTCAATTAGTTTATCTGGTGTCATTTCCAAGACACAGCCACTACTGCAAGTGGGTGAAAATCAATATAAACTCTAGAGTCTATAGAGTCTAGACCGAAGAGAGGCAACGACACAATGAGGGAGCCGAGCCATAAAGCAATTTACTCTTTACACTTCCGTTTGTGGTCTCTCTCTCTTCGCAACACTCTCTGGCCACAAAAGCTGACATCATCCAATGGCTAGGCAGCCCGATCGAGCCCAAACCGACGAAGCAGATATACTCAGATACAGACCAAGTTAGCAAGACCAGACCAGAGCAGAGCAGAGCAGAGCCAGCTGTCAGACTCGGGCTTATTTAACGCGCGGGCCAAGCTGAAAACTCTTTTAGTATAGCGTTGGCGTGCGAGACAGTCGGTTCGGTTGAGCACAAGATACACAAAGTACTTGACTCGCCTGAAAGCGAGAAACGAGTTCGAGTTGCGAGCAAAAAAAAATACAACAAAAAAACAAAATTATATATACTTAATACACATACAATATAAGCACATTTAGCGCAGGCGTTGAACTAGTGCGAAACAATAACAACAAAAAAAACTGAAAGAAAAAACAAAAGTAATAAATAATATAGAAAAAGAAAATGAACGTTAAATTATTTGTGCTGTGACTGTCTGTGATAAAGCTCTTTAGCCACTTGGCTGATGTCAGTCTATCTCTCTCTCTCTCTCCTTCTCCGCCTCAGTCTCAGTGTCAGGGCAAGTCTAAAGCTGAACTCGACGTGAATTAAAGTGAAGCCAAGCGTTGAGTGTGAAACGCAAAGCAGGCGCATTTAAAACGCTATCGCAAGTGCCGCTTTTTAGTCACAAAGACTAAGCAGCAAAAGTTACAATTTCAAAACAATTGTAAAGAAAGTGAAAAACGAGACGCGACAACCGAGTCCCCCAAACAAACAAACAAAAAGGGAAAGGGAAAGGCGTCTCTGCTCTTCGTTAACTTTACATACATACGAGTATATCTCTTTTCAAGTGCAACGCTCAGAATTACATATATACATAAATACTGTATACAGATTTATTCGCTTGTAGTTAGCTAAAGCCCACAAACAGCTGTTTGTGTTCAGTTAGTCGCCCACATGCCGCGGCATAAAAATCATTGAAAATTAATTTTTTATACATAAATAAATAATGTACAATATATGGTAGATATATTTTCAATAATTTTTATTCCGATGCTTTGATTTGCTTTGCTTTTTCGCTGACTACGCGTTTTTTATTTATTTATTCAATAATACCGATACAAAAATTGAAACCACGCGTTTTCAATTGCTGTCTATGTGTGTGAGCGTGTGTGTGTTCAAAAAGCGTAATAAAAATAAAATCGAATGAAAAAAGTCGCAGCTTAAAAAGCGGCCAAGCGACATTGATGCCAATCGCCAGTGCATTTGGTTTTGCAGCAGAGTCTCCATCGACACCAACAACATTGAATACGAGTACAACAAGAATAACAACAATAATATAGCATAAGCCAAAAACGCCTTCAGTGGACTTCGATTGGAGCGTAAGACACATGCTAAAAAGAGCTATCAAAGTCTGACTATCGCGCCAGAGCCAGAGGTAAGTGTGCAATCGTCTTTTGATTTATTTATTTAAAGTTTTGTCCAGTTTTTGGTCTCTAATTTATACTCGATTATATAATAAATAACAAAGTTGTTTGCCAAAAATGTTTGCGATACAATCAATGTGTTGGCAAAGCACAGCCAAATCAGGCTTTATTATGACTTTAGTTGAGATTGCGAAGAATTACGGAAAATTGCTTGAGTTTCTTTTAATTTTATACGAGAAAAGTTGAAAATAATGTGAACTGGAATTGTTGCAATAAGAAAGTTCAAGAATAAATTATGTTTTGTATAACTTGTTCATTGTTCTTCCTCTGAATTGAGTTTCTCCATAAAATTACCACACATTATAAAGTATTTTTTGTTTTAAATGTTCTAAAATGTAATGTCTGATTTTCTTAATGTGTTTACATTACTAACGACCACAGTCAAAATACATTTACTCATTATTTCCGGCAACTAAGTGTTACACAACATTTACATTTTTCTCACCCACCCAGCAACGTTCATTATCCAATGAGTTTTCTCATGCATCTCTGTGGACACACACACACATCATGAGTTGTAGTTTCTCATCTCGTCTCTGACTCGTTCGAAACAAAAGACTTAGGAAACAAACTTATATATATATCATATATTATCACATTTGCTAGCTTGTTGAATCATGAAATCATGAAATATTTTTTCTTGCAATAAAGTTCAATGATTCTTTAGAGTTAATTCAGATTGTTGTAGAAAATCTGTTTTTAATCGTAGTGATTCTTTTACATGATATCAGAATTATGTTTATTATATTATTGCAATAGTTTCTTATTGTAATGAGATGAGACAGAGCGAGTAGCAGAATTAAACTACATGTTTCCTTATTAACCTTAATATTTATGACTATATTAAATTACTCAAGAACTCGTCCAGGGATCAGCTTAAGCCTCATAAAGTAGTTTGCGACGTGCATTAGCGCAAATTACCATTGGCAAAAAAGGTGTTGGCCCCAATTGTCACCTCCAACGATATCACGCAAAACAACGACCCAAAAGAACTGGGTGTGGAGTTCTAGCATTACCTTGTGCCAGAGTTACGATAATTTTTATTGCCACGCGCCTTTTTGGCAATTTATCAGTCTCTTGAATGTCACACAGCTAGAACTCAGTGTCTGGCGTGATGGCGTTGACATTAAGCGAGTTTCGGCACTGCAATCACCAAGCACTTTTTGTCAAGCTGTGACAACGACAACGAAGCACGTGTCAGACTGAGTTCTAATATGCACATAAAGGGCATATCAATTGCTGATAAATGGCAAGGTTTTCGCCTTCTACTATCGACATATTTCACTCATAAATAGATTGTAAATTGACAACAAATAATTCTAATAGCAATGCCGAAAAAAGTTCAATGTACATGCTGACAAAAAATATTCATAATTTTCCTTTATTTTTTTAAATTTTGTATAGCAATAATTCAATGGTGTTTTTGACACCACACCCGAGCATGCCATTTGCATATGCAGGGAATTCAATTTTATTTGCTGACAATTTTATCACATTGTTTTCTTTGTGAGTACAATTTCGGGCGAACGAAAAATTGCGCATAGCTAAAAGTAAAAACAAGAAATTCAAAAAAAATTAAAAGTAAAAAATCCACAGACAAAATAAAAAACCGACATATCCAAACGTTTCAAAGTCATAATTATCAGCTTTGCCTTTTATGGTTGCACATTGCTATTTTGAATGCTGAAAACAAAAATCAAATCCCAATAAAAACAAAAAAAAATTCTATATAAATCATTCGTTAGCTGCGTTTCGCTTAGAATTAATTCCAATGAACTTTGGCAGACGTCGAGCCATTTGCAATTTGTTTGCATTTATATATACAAAAAATAGATGTTTTTAATGTTGGCTTTTGGCTTGGCTTTCGTAATAATTTCGGCGCCAGCCAGGATATAGCGTGCGCTCCATGGAAATGTAGCTAGCATGACTGATGACATAAGAGGTGGAATTATTTCTAGGCTGGTTGACTTCAAGGTTTTTAGGTTTGGGCACATGAGTTGACGCTGTGTCGATTTTTCAATCGACTTAATTACTATTGTGTTCCTAATTAGCTCGTATGCTAGTCAAGTCAAATCAAGTTTGTGTCTTAAGTCTTTTGTTTTGGACAATGTTTCTGAGACATTGTTGAGGCAACGTCAGTTTCTTTCCTTTCATTTATTTTTTCATCGTGCTTAATTAAACCATAAACACCTCAAAACACGCTACCATATTCAACATATTGCCACCCATATGACAAGCGACCCACACGACTTTTTTTCAGTTGTCGTTTTTTGTCTTTTTTTCGTTAACAATGCCAATTCGAAAAGAGCAGTTGAAAACTGCAGTGACTACACCTCCGTGGCGAGCAGCGACAGTCAGTGAGCAGTCAACACTCGGCAACATAAACGAAGCCCAACCTAGGACAAGTTTTTGCTTGATGTGTTGTGGGCTTGCGTTTAGGTTAATCAATTTAAATTACCTTCAATTAGGCTTTTTGTTTCTTTTCGGGCATTGTGAAAGACGGTGCTGAACAAAAGCAAAACGAGAAAACAAAAATATGAAAACAATTTGTTGCATTGTCTGCGCGCAAACGCCCAGCTAACGGAGCTATTTAGCAACTCAATTGTGAGGCTGCTGCTGCTGCCTGTGTGCTCTTACATAAATACAACTTACACTACAATATATAAGAAATGGAAATTACAATTTTATTAGCTCTTGATATGCCGGCATGCCTCCAATTTGTACAATAAAGAAAATATTCATTCATTTGCCGAGCAGCTGGTCAACAAAATTCATTTATGCATATGTATGTTGCTTTATTGACCAAGCCAAGCTAAGCCAACGTTGCCCAAGCTGCCACACACGGCGCTTTGCTCTGGCAATTAAACATTTTATAGCTTCATTCGATATGCATGATGCCCCATGAATGCCAAGAAGTCTTGCCTCGTGTGCAACATGCGCTGTGTTGTGGGTGTTGGCTCGGTACGTATCATAAAATGCAAATTTCTTTGAGTCATAAAATAATATGAAAGAGAATTGATTGCCAGTAATCAGCTCAATCGGGGAGGGATGCCAGAATATAACACAAATACAAGTTTTTCGAATTCTCCATAATTTGCAATGCAAATTTACATGCTTTATGCATCAGTCGGCTTCTCGATCTATAAAGCACATTTCATTCCCGACTCGAAATTACTTTATGAACAATTTATTAAAATTTATTTCTTCTAATTGGATGCCACAAATGCAAATCTTAACATGAGTTCAATAAAACCAACAAAGCTCCTCAAATAATGCCATCAACAAAAGACTTAGGCAACAAACTTGCAAAGCACCACAAATTCACAATTAATTAATTTTTGTGATCCATTCGCATTGCGAAAAATGTAGATTGTCAGGTGAAAGTTGATATATAAATTACATGGTGAATTGTCTAAATATCAAAAAACGTCGACAGCACGTCAGCCTGCCATTACAACGTCAAACGATTTAAATAAGCAATCAAATCAGCACCTAAGCAATGTCATTGAACCAAGCATCCAAGCAACAAGCCAACTATCCAACGTCCAGCAAATCAAAGCCGCTTAGCAAAGCAAAAAAAAAAAAAAACACAAAAAGGCACACAAAAACTTATAGTTTACGACTGCAGTCACACAAATCAACGGCGATCGCCTTACGACTGACAAACAGCACAAAGTCGCTCAGGATTGATGACAAGTCGGCGGCAATGGCAAATGGCAATTAACAGCGAGTATGAGTACTCAAAAAGCCTACCAGAGAGTATCATAAAAACATACACAGAAACCAGAGACTACAACATAAATATCACAAAAAATTAAGCGAAATGTGTTTATTGACGTCATTTCATGAAATCAGCAAAAAAAATTGCAAAATTGCGGAGAAAATTCGCCAAGACAGATCGCAGACCAAGTCAAGCCTATCTCGATCCATCCCCATTCCTATTGCCACCCGCTGGGTTGTATCCACTAAGAGCGAGCCGTTTGCGAATTGTTATAATTGCAAACAATTACAATGGCAATAAAGACTGAGACTGCGGCCATTGTCTTGTCCAGCCTGTTTCGGTCTCATTGAAGACAATTTCTGATTATTTTTTGTGTGCTTTTTTTGGCGGAATATTTGCAATGACTAGCTAAAGCCTGCCTATCACATGGGCCAAGCAAAAAAAAAAAAAGCAACAACCATGGCAATCCCATTAGACAGGGTCCAAGTTCGACCAGGTCAGCTCCTGCTGCTGTCGCTCATTTTTTTTTTCTTTTGCATAATTATGTGCAGAATATTTTTGTTTGGCTTTTTGCTTTAGGTTTGAGTTTTTTTTTTTTTTTTTTTGGGAGAAGTCGCCTCTTGGGTCTTATTTTTTTTTGACTGTGCTGCCAATTACCGGCATGAAGGTCTTTGACTGCGCAATCACCAAAGAAAAAAATACAACAACTCACAAAAAAAAAAAAAACGACGACAACAACTAGAAAATTTGTAACATTTTTGTTTTAGTCGGGGCTCTTCAAGTTTGTATTTGTTGTTGCTGCTGTTGCTTTAGTTGCTATTATCCAAGTAGTTTCGGTATTTTTTATGACTTGTTTTTCATGCTTTAATTTGTTACGTTGTTGTTTTTCTCTTCTCGTTGGCTTTTTGTTGAGCTTTTGCCATGGCTCACAATTATTTTGCGGTTGCGTTGTTTTTGTTATTGTTGTTGTTTTCAGTATTTTCATATATACTTATGTATATAATTTTTGTTTTATTGTTGTTGGAGGCTTTTACATTTCACGCTCTTGACTTGATTGGCTTGCAAAACATTTCAGTGGCAATGAAAAGTGTTATATCTCTCAGGGAGATATGTTTTTGAATTAAATGCGAATAGAAATATCTACCTAATAATTATCCAACTAATCTTCTTTTAAATGCCAATTACAACAGCTTGCAAGTCCAGTCCGAGTTTGCATTTCACTTACACTTTCTGCTGGTGATTCAATAAAAAGACGACGATAAACATTCAATAATCGACAGCAAAACCATTTTTCAATTAACCTGAACCGCAAATGCAATTAACTTTTACACGATTTCTAAAAGAAAACAACAATAATGCAACTTCGCTCGCCATTTTACCCGGTAACCCAGTTATTCAATGCTTTAAACATATGTTTAATTAAATGCTTGAAAAGTTTATTATGCTGCAGCAAATTAATTAAGTAATTTAAGAAAACCTTTGGCAACGATAATTAAGTTAAAAATCATTATTAAGCAACCAGTCTTTATTTGATGGAGTTAATCAGCCGACTTCATTAATAATTTGTATACAATTAATTAAAAACTTTTCATTAATTAAGCCATAATGGATTTTGTGTATAATTCAATTATGGTAGCAATAAAACTGGAAAATATAATGAAAATAATTTTGATTTCTATAAGAATGGACAATAAGCCTATTATATATTTTGTGTTCCCAAACAGTAGTAAAAAGTGTTGAAAAGCCTAATTAAAATAAAGAATCAACAATAAGCCGCAATTAATGTGGTGTTAAACTTGACCTCTAAACCATAAAATATGCATAATGAAAAAGGGCAAATCATGCGACTTGAATGCGTTTCTCGTGCGTTTTTAAACGCTTCAAAATAAAACACATTATTATTATTATGTATTTCAATGCCTTCGTTTTAATGGGACGCCATTTCTATGAGCATGAACGAAATTGTTTGACTTTGGTAAGCAATTTGACCACAAAAATAAATCAAGTAAGATTTGTACAGTCGAGTGTGCTCGACTGTGAGATACCCGCTATGGATTTTAAAATAAAACTGTATTCTGCAAATATACCCCAATAATACTAAAATATACTGATATACTTCTTTCAAAATAGTTGTATAATCGCATCTCTAACGCTTCGCTTGTTATTCGATTTATTTAGATTTGCGGGGGCGGATAACAATTGCTTCTTCTTTTTCTTATACCTCTATCTCTTATAGTCTCTGAGATCTAAGTGTTTATAAGGACGGACGGACAGACTGACATGGCTGCTATATCGTCACTACCTCCTTCTGTCTGAAGGCACAAAGTTATAATACCCTTCTACATTTGTGGATAGCGGGTATGAAAAAGTTCAAGTTTATAGCTAATAATGCGGGCTAATTGGGAATTATATTATATAAGGGGCTACAATATGTAAATTGCAGGTTGAATTTGACCTAGAACTACAACTATTGACAAAGAGAGTACTTGAGTGTGCGTTGGTGTGCGCGTGTGTGTGTGTGTGTAAGTGAGTGTGTCTATTGAGGTGCGAAATGTAGGTGAGGAAGTAAACAATTTTGGATATGAATTTGCTTATTTGGATTTGGGCGGCTTGTTGTGTTTTGTTGTGTTTACCCGCTAATAGAGCTGCTGCCCTGACCTTCAATATTAATTGACTGTGATGTTCGAGTACCTCTATCGTTTATGTTGTTATTATTACTTGTGTTTAGTCATGCTGCTAATGAGCAGCCACCAGCCAGGGGCAGGTTCAATGCAGGTTGAGAGAGACCAAGCTAATTTCGGGGGATTGGCCACAGACACCGCGTGTGTTTGACTGGGCTGACTTTGCCTGCAGGCCGACATCAAGTATTTAAGCTGCTTTCATAAGCGGCGTTACCTAATCTCAGTAGCAGCTCTCTTAAATTGCGGAACTGCAATATAATTTTCAAACTCTTTGCTGCAATTGCAGGTTACAACTTTGTAACAATAAACATCATTTTCTTGAACAAAAGCAGCATTTTTTTCGTTTTTGTATCATGTTTTCATTCTCTCTGTCGTCATCCACATCCACATTGCCATCGCTTTCACTTTTCCACTTTTCCTTACAAGCTCATTCGTATTGATTATTGCCTATTGATGACTGCGCCGTGTGATTTTTGCTCATTTCGTCGGAGTTTTTTGTTTTTTGCCCCAAGTCACACA
Source organism: Drosophila kohkoa (assembly GCA_019972355.1). Taxonomy (NCBI): domain Eukaryota; kingdom Metazoa; phylum Arthropoda; class Insecta; order Diptera; family Drosophilidae; genus Drosophila; species Drosophila kohkoa. The sequence goes on along the minus strand of BJEL01000003.1, from coordinate 1,586,649 downwards.
CATTTCTCATGTCTTGGTCTTGGTAGCCGAAATGAAAAGTTTTCGCTTTGCTATTTGTCATAATTAATTTTTTGCGCTTTATTATTTAATTTTAAAGACAACTAGCCAGCGACTGAGCTATTAAAAACCATTAAAAATCATTCGAATGCGAGTGTGATTGACTTTTTATAGCCGCTCTAGTTTTGCGTTTAATGAAGTGAAAGATGTTTGTGCACCTTTGTTGTTATGTTTTCTTGTAATTGGGGTGCCTTGTGGTGTTGATAAATGAGCCACAGCGAAAGCTCATATCAAATTTAAGATTTACGATGAGAAAGGAACCTTTGAGAGACCACCGAAATGGAGTCATTTAGGTGTTGAAACTAAATGCATTTTACTTTGGTAATAAATTTACAAAAATCGGATAAGAATAGTCAACTTTCAAAAGATCATATCTAACATATTTAAATTCAAATATAATGATGTCATATTCAGAGAAACACTAAAACACTAAACACTTCTGTAACTTATATCAGATTTTAAATAGTAAAGGAACATGAAAGCGATCATCGAAGTGGAGCAACTTTGCTGTTAAAGTAAAACTTACTTTACTTTGGCTATAAATAAATACTTTAAATAAATCAAATTAGATCAGTCAAATTATTTAAGATTTTCTCTAGAATATATAAGCTGAAACATATTTCTTTTTATTAAGGAATATTTAAAAAATTATACTGCCAACAATATCATTTGAAGCGAAGATGGAATTTATAATTTACCATCATTCAAATAACAGATAAAATAAATAAATATATAACATTGAAATATATTGATATGTATTTAATAAAGATACAATTAAGCCACAATTTCTAATCTACAATAATTAAAATATCACATATAAATTGCAAAATTTCTTAGGTTATTTTCTAACATAGTAAAATTAATGTATATTGAAATATATTAAGGGAAAGGCAACTTAAAATGAAATATATTGATTTATATTTAGGGATATGTTTTAACTTATATCAAATTTATAATTTCCGATAATTCGAATATCAGATATAAATGTTAAAATGCTTAAGATATTTTTTATTATATTTAAAGACAAAAAAATGATGATGTCATATCTGTTGAAAGAAACAAGCAATGCTGAATGATCTCTCTATGTGAGACAATACACTATTGCAGTTCTCTGAAAGACAAACAAAGCTGCAGCATGACTAAGCCAGGTTCACTTCAAGTTTGCCAATCCCCGCAAGCCATGGCCAGCGTGTTAATCAGCAATTTAGAATATTTTTGCACAAGTTAAATGCAAACAAAGCGACCAGAGCAACAGATAGAGTAGAGAAACTAAGGATTTGAGTTCCCTTCAATGCATTGCCATTTCCATTTCCTGCAACATTTGTTGGCCCAGCTGTTCGAGTTTTGCTGTTTGAGTGCTGTTATGGCATTGCAATGCATTTATCATTTGGCTCACACAAAAGACCCTTAGCTTGGCAGCAGCAGCAAACAAGCTGTGCATTGATTTCCTTTTTGCTATCTTGACAGCATTAACTTTGTTGCTAGGAAGTGAGCACACAGGAAGGGGAGAGGGGAGGGAAGGCAGGCAGGGGGCAGGCACTTCGACAGAGACAAACGAAATAAATGCGCGATCGGGCGATAAACTATTTTTAAAGACAGCTTCAGAGGAACGAGTCAAAGAAAAGACAAATAAGCTGACACGAGAGATACTCTACAAAAAATTGAAATACTATATAAAGAGATAGTTTTCATAGTTGTTGTTGTTTAGCGGATTGATCCTCTTGCATCGATCTACAGGGTATATAAATAAGACAAGTCAAAATGATTTCTTACACAGTGAGAGGGAGACAGAAAGAAAGCTGTGGCAAAAAAACCCTAACAAGCTGCAGACTAAGAGCTTCTCCTGCCAAGCCATCCTCCCCCCCTACAGCCGTTGGCTTGTATTTGTTTTGCCTTTTCTTTAAGGCCTTGGTTAGCTTTAAAAGGAGTTGCAGCTGAGGCCAGCTTATTTCCTGCTGCAAAATAAAAATTCTAAGCAGCTGCCAGACTTGACTTGAGCCTCGAGAGCATCCTTTTGTCTTGGCAAAAAATGGAAAGAAGCAAAAGAACTGGCAGAAGAAGGAAGGCAAAGCTGTGAAGACTTTGGTCGCTTGTTGTCTTGTAAGGAGGAGGCATTCGATTCTTGGTCTTGTCTTGCCTGTTTGCTGTTTGCCTGCCTGCCTTTCTGCCTGCCTGCCATTTCTAGTTTGTCTCGTTGACCATTTTTAGCTTTTTAAGTACTCTTTGGTCATTGTTAAGTACTTTTGCGTGTCTGGCAGCTCAGCTCGACAGGCGCTGCCTTCTGGGAGCACATGTTTTAGTTGGTTATTTATGGGCAAAGTGTCAGCGCTAATCAAATGGCAGCCATCTAAAACAATTTGGTTTATATAGTATATACGTATATAAGCCAGGCAATTGGCATTGTTTTGGCCAAAAAGGTCATAGAACTATGTACGTAGCAAACGCTACCATTCGGATCATCATCTCTATCTCCATTTCCATCTCTGCTCGACCACCTTCTAGTCAAATACTCTCATAAAGATACAAATCTTTATAGTTGAGACGAAGACGTGCAATTGAAATTTGGTCATTTCCATATTGAGGCAGTTCCAGTTCCTCAATATTTTCCGAGTGCTCATAAACTGCAGTTTTATGGGCAACGTGTGGCCAGTTGTGCAAATGACGCAATGCCAACAGCGGTTCTTTTTTTTACGGGTTTTGTGGTCTTTGATCAGGGCACACGTGTGTGCGATATTTGTCATCATCATCATCGAAACGCCGCCCACGCGAGTAGCGTAGGGGGAATGGGAGGGGGACGGGTCAGGGATTATAACTGATCCGCATAGAACGTGGCATTAGGTAACCTGAGCTCACGGAATTGTAGCTAGAAAAGTTGAAGCTGGTTCGTTGACTGGCATTCATCACTCATACGACGCGGTGTCCGAACCTTACTCAATCACAGATGAAAGAGTTTGATGGGAACACGGCTTTTGCGAATTGAATTGTGAAACGAGTTCTTTCGCTACGACGCGTCGGGTCAATGCCATAGAACAACGGCATATACTCGAATTGACAATCGATATGTAAATTAGCCAGACTCTTGCTGTGTGCTTGAGAAAATCATGCCAAACAGCGAACAAAATAATACGAAATTGTGAGGGATGCGAATACTTAATTTCATATGGATTTATTTAATGAGCTATTAAGTTGGATAAACATCGTGACGTGATTAGAAATTATACCCGAACAACTGTACAATAAACAAGAGGAAATGTGTGTGAAACAACTTATGGAAATAATCTAGTTTTGAAATGTTCATACGAGTATGTAGAAAGAGATATCTAATTAAATATATTCACATTTGATTTAATCGAAATTGAGTCTGTTGTATCAACTTGTTCTTGTCAGCAAAGAGATTTACTTGCCCTCTTTTGACTCTGCTATGATTAATGATATATTTCTTTGTGATTTCTTCACTTTACATCTTATCTTTTGCTCATCTCTCACTTTCCTTTTAGAATACATGTGCTTTAACTGATGAGCATCGATTATATATTTTCTATAAATAAATATGCATTTAATTATCGATGTGCTAAAACATGCATTCGCTATGTCCATCAACGAGATCATCCTTCGATCTCTCTCCATAACATCACAGTTGATATATTTTGGCACCATTTATGTAAATCCGCTTGTCAGTCGCTAATTCGGAGCTATCTGACCAAACTGCCACCCGATTTGCTCAGCTTTCATGCAAAAATCCGCCAACTCGCCAATATGCAAATCTGGCTATCTATTTTATGTAGCTGTTCAATTTTTGCATGTCTTCAGTTTTTCACTATCCAATTAAGGGCATACAAAAGACTGAGGCGACAAACTGGGCTGAGACAACTGCAAAAATATTTTGCGGACATTCAGTCTCAAGGCTAAGCAACGGCAATCAATCAACAAAAAAAAAAAAACAAAAAACAGAAAGCACAAGAAAATAAAAAAGCCGCTAAATTATTATGTAAATTATAATTTCTTATTGTCAGCTGAGCACAAAAAGTAAAAGTGTTAAAATTCATAAGCATTCATGCAAAATTGTATGTTGTGTTGTATGCAAAAAAGATAAAAACCAAAAACCATTAAGAATAGTCTTGAGCACAGCTTGCAGATACCATTCAGTTAATGAAGTTGATTATAGCACCTTTATTTGAAGTTGAGCGAGTGAGGGAATTAGAAATCCTCTTGACAACAGCAGCATTAAAAAAAGGAATACAATTGTATTGTTTGGAATATTTACTTGTCAGTTAGTAAGATTAGATAACGAATACGTTCAGATTATAAAACGACTTAAGACTTATTATTTAAGTATTATTATTGTATTGTTGTATTTATTTAATTTATTTGATACATTTTGATCTGAAATCTTAAAACGACTCAAGATGAATTTGTTGCTCATTATTCTTTGTGTCTTCTATTCTTTTTAAGTAATATATTTAATATATTGTGCTCACATTGAAAAATACTGAAGACATACGCATTTATTTTCTATTATTATTAAGAATATAATATATAATAATATTTTATATATATATATATTTTTAATAATATATTTATTATTTTCTTTAGTATCTGCTAATATTTATAAATATACATATATAAAGTCTGTTATGTTCTTATGTCTTGTAGAAAATGTGTATAACAGGCTTCACACTAAATATAGTTTTCTTACTTGTTTTTAAATCCAGCTGTAGTATTTGCAGGGTATTTTGGTTTTTGCAACTGACCACAGATAAGCCAGGTCATATTTCACTTTCAAAAAAACACGAAGTGTCCAAGCCAAGCTTTTGACCACACACACTCACAACACTTAACAATTCGCTGTCTTTTGCGATGTAGGCGTCGCATGTAATTAACTTTTGGCCCTACGAGGGCCATTCCCGATGCCATTCCCCCCTCTCGGTGTATGCAACTTCATGCGAACTGACGTTATGTGGCAAGCGCTGCTCGTTTTTCTTTCGTTACGCTTCATTTAATATGCAGTTCCTGAAAACGTAGCATATTTTATTTTATTTTTCTTTTTTACTTGAGATTTCTTTTGTGATTTTGTGGGTTGTTCGTGTTGGCAAACGGTTCATTTATTTTGTCACATTGGAGCACATGCGTGGGCGTTTTCCAAGGGGGAGTGGCCGTGAGTAGTAACTTATGAATGTTGTCTTGATTTCGGGCGTCTGATAAACGCCGTTTGCTGACTTTATTTATTGGCCTGTTACCATTTTGGCAGTCGTGCCTGAAGGCGGCCAAAACGTTGTAAACTTTATTAGCAGGATATGACCAAAATGGCTTCCAACAATTTTGAAAGAGTTTAGCTCAATAAAATTGTCAATTTGAAGTATGTGATTCACTTGATGGAAACCTAATTTACAAATATGGAGAGCATTTCGATGATTCGTTTATTTTTATGAATGTTGTAAAAACATTGAAGTTATTTTAGCATCATTTTTATTACTCTCATTTGGTAGTAGAAGTTGTCTGTCCTTCAATTTCCCTTTCTTATAATTGGCCTCTTCTGCTGCTCTTCGTGTAGAACTTTCGTTTTATTTATTACTTCAATTCCAGCACGCAAAATATCATCTCAATGTATCTGAAATTACACACAACTTACTCTCAACATAAGAAGAGAGCAGTAGTAAAGTAAATATTGTGGAAGAAAAACAACTTTCACCCACGCTTCTTTCAACTGTGAGAGATCTCTGATCTCAGATATTGTTGCGGCACTTTTGTGACACATTCTACGAGATTTTTTCTCCAGCTCTTCTGGAGTCAAAGTCTGCTCCCAATTGTCAACAGCGATACAATGGACGATAGCAACAACTTAATCAACGACAAGTAAAGTAATGTAAATAGAGTAAAGTACTCTCCGAGTATTCGTCGTATGGGTGCTCTATAATTATATGCATGGCTGGTAACATGAAAGTCGTTTGTGGGGCTTTAAGTGAAGAAAGTTAAAGATTTGTTAGTGCCATTGTCAACTGGCAAATGGCCGGGATAAAAATAAAAGCAAATTTCGCACATTATTCAACTGTTCTAGCAACAATACAAATGAAAGTGTGGCATCAATAACAGAGTAATAAGAGTACCGAAACACAACACAAAACAGCGCAATGAAAAAAAGGGGCGTTTACAGCCAGCCAGCAATGACACTTAAATTGGCAACACTTAAGTGACAGTTGATGGACAGCAGTTGAACGAGGGAAAAGTTGACTTAGGCACAATTGTGGAAAGTGGATCAAGAGCGCAATCCGAGCAGCTGCACTCCAAGTGATTTGCTCTCCAAACAGAAGGTATACATACGATATAAATTCCCAGAGTTGACACGAACTACAAATGTTTATTTCCGTTTCAGGGCATTTCAGGCTTTTAATCATATGCAATACGGCAGCAGCTATGGCCTATTAAATATGCAAATCGAACACAGTTCGCAATCACAAATTTATCACATAAATTAGTTAACAAGTTTGCTGGCTATTTTGTTTTGGTTTTGGATTTTCGCTTTTCGCTTTGGTTGTTTGCTGTTTACAATTCGATGAATCTAATCTTATCGTTTCTGCGGGCCAAAACAAGCAACCATTTTAAGTACTTCCATAGCGAGTACGTCATTGAACTTGACTTTGAAGGCGTTCCAGTCGTAGCTTTTAGCTCGAGAGCTCAGCTCAAGTTATGACACTCGATGTCAGTCGTCGTCGTCGTCGTTCTTCGTTGTTGTTGTTGTTTCTGTGCTGCACGCAGGGCGGACAGATGTACAAATACAGATGCAGATACATATATGAAGATAGAGATACAGATGCGATGCGCTGTTAAACCAGTTTATTAAAGTGCAAGTGTAGCTGGCTAAGCATGATGGCCATTTAATTGTAGCCCCAGAAGGCAGCTCGCAAGATTCAATTTGAAAAGCAGCTGCATAAATCGTACTTGAAACTCTTCGACGTGTAGGTGTTTCTGGGTCTCCGAAGTATGTCGTTGTCTCATGCCTCGCATTTGTACGCTAATTAAGGAAAAAACACAAACACACATACTTACACATATGTATTGGTATTTGTATTTTTATTTGTATTTGTGAAAACAGGCTATGTAAATTTCGTCGATTTAGTTCAAAATGCGCTTCGCACATTTCGTCATGAAATTCTCCCGCTTTTACGCAATGACTCACAGTTATCAACTGTCCAATTTAGTTAACACAAAAGAATAAGTAGTCACAAGGGTATTTTTTTCCAGTTAACAACTTGTTTTTTTTTTTTTTTTTTTTGGTGTGCCCATTACATCAAGTTCGTTGCTTAAGTCTTTTGTTTAACTGGCACCAGAAGAACTCTTAAGTGCGGCATGTTAATAAAGCGCAATGACGACTACCAAAATCTTTGTATGTTGGTGCCGTTGCCCTTTTTTTTTTAATGTTTTGTTGGTCGCAACAAGTCGAAATTACACAACTTAACGGTTAATTTAATTATACAGCCAGAAACGAAACGAGACGAAAGGAAACCGAGTAGCATTTTTTTGTGAATGCATTGCAGAAAAAGGAAAAGATAAGCAACAACACAAACGAAAAAAGAACAAACGAACTGTCAGGTAATTCGTCAATCTGTCAGCTTTTTGACAGGCCAAATTGTGTGGGTTTTTTGTTGTGCTTGCCAAGTGTGGTTCTTTGTTTGATCTGCATTGTGAATTCAATTGGGTTGCAATTTATCAGTTGCATGCGGAAATAATCAGAGCAGCTGGCATAACTTCATTATGATGTTTTCAACAAAGATTTGCGAGAAATACAATTGTGATTATCATAAATTGCCAACGACTTTTGAATGAATTCTGTGTGATTCACTGAATGAATTTCAACACTAGTTCACTTTCACACTCAGCCAAAATAGCTCGTCTCAATGAATCAATGAAATACTCGAACTTTGCATATCAAACAGCAGACGCAAGATGGTCGCGTTTAATGGGCACGCAAACAAAATGAATAAACACACCTCAAACAGGCCTTTGTTGGGTGGTTTCTTGCTAATCGGATGAACAAATATTTGACTGATTGTCGAAAATAAAATAAAAAAGAAAAGACAAACAAATTAAACTCGAAACGTAAGTGCTAAGAGTAACGGTAGCAAAGCTAAATTAGCGTAAATTACCAACAATTTGTGGGCGTCTTTTCGAAGATTCGCTGTGAAAATCAACTTTCGCATCGCACTTTCTGTTGGGTGGGGGAAAAATTACACAAGCGAACGCAACGAGTCAAGTTTCATGAGACATTACGCATACGCATAGTCAGTGTGAAATTACGCATACGCTCTTTGAGCGCAATATGGGAAATCGACACCAGTTTGTGGGCGTTGCAGGAAGTCATAAAATGTAATTTTCATTAGACGGAAGATATCGCGGTGTCTATATAATATATCTGTTACTTTTGTGACAAACAGCAACACGGATAAATTATAACTACAATTACCAGTTTTGCAGTTTTTACATTTCATTTTTCGCTGCAATTGTGGGCAGAGTGTGAATGTCTCGAAGGTGGAACCTAGCTAGCTAACTGCGAGTGTATTCAGCCACTTTTGGCAATCCAAATTATGTAATTTTGTAAGCAAATTGGCCGAGCCAAAGACAGCTAAGAATTGTCTCTCAGATTAAACCAGTTGCCATTCATTTTACAACTCTGAACATTACAATGAACATGCCATAAATTTGTACTCAATAAATGTCACTTAATTAAATGCAATTGACTCATTTAGCAAATTAATCAATGCAAAATAGCTACAACAAATCGACGCCCACAACAATCAAGTGCGGGAGCCCAACAACTCACCATATAATTAAGCGATTTGCGCATTTGCCTAGCCAATGCTTCCAACTGTTCCTCAATGAACCAGGCGGAAGTCGCAGCAATCCAAAAGATACATTCGCGTGTGCCTAATAACAGACGCTAAACGAAAGCATTGCGGTATGCTCTGACCACAAAAAGCAACAGCAAAACAGCAAATTGTATTAAAATCGTATTTATTTGCCAATAGAAAAAAATTGCCATGCTCTGGGAGTGTAAAAAGCCTCGAACAAAAAACAACATCTTAATACTGAGTTAGATCTATAATAAGTACAAACTGTGGGGTCAAAGTGACGCAGACGGAAGCACAATAGAAACTTGTGGTTTTTATGAGTACATTCACATAGTCTGATGTATTTATTCACCCAATATATATTACTATACATATATCAGTTGAAGTAAGGGGCGTTGCTGTTTAATGTGCGGCACTTTAATCAAAAAGTATTTATAATTGAATTGTTGCCAGAGTTTTGTGCTGAAAGATTGAGCCAAAACATCAAAGCGATCATAGATACTGAAAATTGAGACATGTATTGTAAGGCCCAGATCTACTTGAATACGAGTACGATTATATAAAGCGGTTTTCAAGATTGATGTTGAAAGGAGAACAGATAAGAACCAAACCGAACCGAACAGAAATGACATGAGCAAGGAAGTGAACAATTGTTGTTTGGCAAGAATATGAAATGATTTTACAGCACACAATATAAAGATTTATGAAAAACGATTAAATCTTTCTGTGTTCTTTACTGGAATGTATCGATTGTGTTTTTTGCTATAGTTTAATGAACTTTATTTAAATATTTACCTAATGATCACTGCACATTTATTCGAGAAGAACTATAAATAAATATGCGGTGCACTTTCAAAATCAAATTCAGTAACTAAGCAAAGAAATACATGCTCAAAAGTATCTTGTTAGCAACCAAGTTTGTTGTCAAAGTCTTTCGTTTTTGCTACGGCTGTCAAAGTGACGCATTGGCCGACACGCGTTTGCTTCTGTTTGTGACTGAGTCAAAACTTTAAACCAGAACACCAGAGCCAATTATGCAAATCTTTGCATTCAGCAACAGCAGCAGCAGCAAGTGAGCTGAAAACTGAAATAACAAAATTTGCATATCGGTCAATTGTTGCACGATTTTCGCAGCGCACGCGCTAAAAATAACAAAAATGTCGCTTATCCGATTGTGATTGTGAAATAAATTCTTCAAACACCGCTATTGTTTAATTGACAATTATATTTACTTGTACCTTTACCTCTCTTTTCATTCCAAATCTATTTACGCACTTTCAATGCCACCGAATGTATTGAACGCCTGCGCAAAACTTGCATAAAACATTCCATATATAAAAATAAGCAATTTTTCAGTCGAAGCGCAGCCCACACATCATTTATTTTTAAACCAACAAATAAATCAATCAGCAGAGCAACACCATTTCGTATTAATTTGTCAGCTGTAACACAAAACCAAAAAATTCAGATTAACCTAGATAAAGAGTGTTCATGAGTACAATATAAGTTTAGGCAAATTTTCAAGTGCCACAATTACGCATCGAATTGAAATGCAAATACATAAGTATGAAACATCTGTCAACCAATGCCAGCCCAGTTTTGGCCACAAAAGCCACAGCAAATGAACTTTCGTTTTGGTAATGATGGAGAAAATAAATTATTATTATTTTTATACCTCATTGCGGTTGTTTCGCATTCATATTTCCTTACGGACTAATAGAAAAAAAAACTGTAAAAACTAACATAAGAAATTCATAATAATATTATCATTTACACTGACCTTCGCAACAACTGGCGTTATACGTTGTATTCGAATATGTTCGTAAAAGGTCTGCCATGATTACTAAGTAGACTCGAATGTCTCACGTTCGTCAGTGGCGACTCCGGGTGGCAATGTGGTTTTTGTGGTTGCATTGCAAACTGGAACAGAACCGAGTAACACGCATTTCACATTCGAGTGGGAAGTGGTATGGGTTACACTCTCCATGGACTGCAACGGGATCTATATGTGTACGTTTATATATTTTACTATAATATTAGGCAAATAAATAAAATTGTATCAGCATTTTTTTTTTTTGATGAGCAGAACTCAATGTTACCAAAATAATTCAACTTTTCAATTTATGTTGCGACGTCATTAAATCCTCTAAATTTCTTGTTCAACTCAAATCCTTAGATTGCTTCGCTCACCGGCTACCCATAGGGTAAAAGGGTATAATAACTTCAACAAATGGATCTAACACTTAGAGATCGTAATCTTCGAGTCTGTCTGTCCGTATAAAACATTGGATCTGCGAGACTATTATTCCCACTAACTAAAGTGTTTATCATATTATTATTTTGTTGCGATTAGATTAAAATTGTAGGAGTTATTTAGGAAACAAAAGTATTTTGGATATACGAAATATGGTCTACAGTTTATTTAAATATATTTTCAGTATATTAATTTGGTATATTTTAGGAATATATCGCACCGTTTTGCTTTTATTGGAAATGAATACCGGGTATCTGTCAGATTATTATTTTGTTGCGATCAGATAAAATATGTAGAATTAATTAAAAATAAATGTATACTCAAGAAACGACTGTTGTGTTAATTGCTTTGGTATATTTTGTGATATGCGGTATATATTGAAAGTAATACTATTTTAATATACCATTATATATATTTAAAAATGTTTTCAGTATATTAATTTAGTATACATAAGGAATAATACCTTATGTTTTTTGTTGATGTTATTGAAAATGGGTACCGGGTATCCGGGAGAGTCTAGCACATTCGACTGTAGCTTTCTTACTTGCTTTGTTTTCCTTTTGAAAAATAACTACAGCAATATTTCAAGCATAGGGTGGGAAGAAAAATGGTAGATTTAAATTATAATGGCAGAAGATAATAATAATGTTTCTTCCAGTTTGCAATATCAGTTGACTGTGGCAATAATCGGTGAGGCCATCATTAGTATACGCTCGGTCGGCTAATGCCTACGATTTGTTGGGATAAAGCTAGCTGGCAGTAACCTTTTGCGATGACAACGCAAGCGATAAGGCCAATTAATCAAATTCTAACGATAAATTGGCGACTTTATTGTGAGTGTGTGTGGAAGACAACGGGAAAAATAAATTGGCAACGGTGCGGTGCACAGCATTTCAGTGTTTATTTATGCGCAGCGAGCGAAGTCTAATTACACATAATTGCGCATAATTAAAATTTAATTAACACAATCAAGCTGCTCGCTGAGCTGACTGGAACTGCTATGTTGAGTCGAGTTGAGTCGAGTGAAGCTGCTGCTGAGCCTAGCAAGAATTGAAATCAAAATAGTGAAACCGGCAAAACGTGTCCAAGGTGCTTAGATGTGAATGTGTCTTTCGGCCAAGTTGCGTGCTCTGGCTCTGACTATGGCTTTGGCTTCAACAGAGAAATAGTGCAACCGAAAAAATAATAACAACTTTTATTTCTAGCCCAAGTGTTAAGAGACAAAATAACGCACACCGAAACGAAAACGAGTGCAAGTTCAACGGCGAAAAACGAGTTTCTCATTTTATTTGACTCACTCGTATTTATTTTATTTGTTGTATTTGTTGTGCTTTTATGGCAAGCGTAACCAACTCTCCAACTCTCTGAAACTTCAGCCATGGGCATTGGCAGCGTCATCGTTGGCATATGAGGAAGTTATTGCCTCAGCAGCAACAGCAGCAGCAGCAGCAGCGGGGCAGCAAAACACAACTCGCTCGACGCTCGACACGCCAAGATCAGCGAAAGAAAACTAAGTAACAGTTACTATTTAGCGGACCAGCCAGCCAGCATATAAAATATGCAGTAAAATTGCTTTTCTTTTAAACTGACCATAAGCATGGTGAGCAAAAAGGGAGCGGGGGGAGCGACTCACGGCTAGCGGCTGTTGTCGGTGGTGTACAAAGTGGGTCCGTGTGGTGGGATTGCATCGCTGACTCGGCCTGTGTGCTAAATTTGGTTTCTTATTTAGCTTAACTGGCGTTTCAGTGTTAATGCCGCCGAACACTTGTTTTGACAGCACTGGCACAGTGGGGCAAACTTGTATATTCAAATGGGATAACAACTAAATTGCAGCGACAATGCTATTAAATATGAGAAAATTAATACACTTCTTACTTGTATTCAATACTTAAATGGGGTCGATTTGAAAAAAATATATATTTAGCAATGGAAAAAACAATTGCTTTGATTGTTGAAGTTTATAAAATATATAAAAATTACTTTGAAAATATCGCAATATGTAATAATTAAAGTCACAGATTACAGAACCTACTTTGTTATAAATCGACAGCACTTTTACAGCGAGACAAAGTTGTATATTCGGATGATATCAAAATAAAAACTAAGTTGATGCAAAACTGCGTATAAAAATACTCAAAATTAATACACCATCTGCTTGGTAGGTAATGGAAGTAACACTTCTTTAGTACACTTGAATAATTTGTAAAATAGATTGGATAAATGCAAATTTATTTGAAAAAATCATAGTAATCATAGTCATCGTCTTTCAAGCCAATGTTATTAAAAATATCTGGGAATATACTATAACTGTTGCTCATCAATAAGCTGAACACTTGTTTTGACAGCTTTAAAAAAAACTAAATTTAAGTGAAAATTAAAAATAAAGCCTAATATACTTAGATTACTTGGGCCAAATCCAATTGCTGTTCTAATAGCAAATGAAATGAAAATCAATGACGATTTATTTTAAATAAATTTTATTATAATTCGACGTATGAAAGCTTTTCTCGAATATTATTCACATAAACAAAACGAATTGAAAATTATTTCGACAATAAAATATTATTATTAGACTGAAATAAAAGACAAAGTTGGAAAAAGAAATGAACATTTATTTTAAAATTAATTAAACGCTTCCTTGTCAAAGACCGGGCTTGATAACACTCTCAAAGTAAGGCAAACAAAACATTTATTTCCAAATGTAATAATGTAAATTATGAATCAACTGAATCACTGAAATCGTCGTCTGCAAAATACGATTACCGTGCAATTTTTGACAATAATTAATGTATATTGTGTGTTGTCATTGTGGCAAGTACTCGCTGTGGCGGCTTGGTCAGTAAGTTCTACGCCTCTATGCCTGTCATCAAAAACAAATTAAATTAAGTACCTTTGCCAGATTCAGACACATGTTACAAGCCGGCTGAATGACTGACTGGCTGTTGATCCAAGCGGAAATAGACTGTGACATCCGCCGAGTTGCTGACAGCTTCAACTCGGCTGATGAGGTCTCTCTCTTCGTTTGTGTGTCTGTGCCTCTGGTTCTGGCATATCCGCTGGACGTTGGCCGCAAATTTAATTATAAATCTGCACGGACTTTGTGTTGGAATTGAAGTTGAAGTTGAAGTTGGTTCAAGGCACTCGGTTTCCGGTGCTGCCACTGGCGAAGCGGCCAAAACAAAACTAAAAAGAAATAACAAAATACCAGAAAATCAAGAAAAAACAACACATTTTCACACTTTGCAAATATAATTAACTAACAAAATTTCTTTTCATTCTGCTCTTGTCATTTCAGCAAACGCAAACGCACAAACACACACATAGCTAGACTCAAATTAGAGCGTGAAAGCAATAAAAAAAGCACACGGGCAGCAAAGCGTGCAAAAGGAAAAGCAAAGAAAATTATCATAGTTAGCATAGAAGCAAGACGGAAGAGGGAAGCGAAAGGGGGTTATAAGTGTGCACAGTAGCATGGCTAGAACGTCTAGAAAATGATTATTATGATAATAAATTAAACTTGCCATTAATTTAGTAACGAAAACGGCTGTCGAGACGGCGGAGAGAAGACAGTAGACTGCTGTAGACTGTAGGTAGCATAATAACAATAAATAATAATTTGAAATAGGCGAGCGAGAATAATACACACATACACACACAAAGAGAGCGAGTGACTTGGGCCCAAGCCACAAACTGAAGCTCAGTGCAGCAGCCCCAGAAAAAGAATACGAATAAACCAAACTAGACGACGAAGAGCAGCTCGAGCGCGTCGAGCGTGCAAATTAAAAGCGCACAGTAGCACGAAGGAATACAGCACAGCACACAGCACAAACTGAAGCAACATGGAAGTGGCAACAACAAACAATCACAGTCAGAGCCATCATCATAATCATCATCGCAGCAGCAACAGCAGCAATAACAACAACAACAACAGTGGAGGAGGCGGTGTTGCCGTTGGCAGCGGTTCCCGTTCGCCATTTCAGCGCGAGGTGCGTGAATGGCAACGCATCGATCCGGACACTGGAGCCCTGTTCAGCGGCCGCTTGGAGGCAGATCGCTGGATAAATGGACCACTGAACAGCTATGGCAAGGTAAGAGACCACAACCATACCAATATTATTTGTGCAACTTGAATAAATTACACCCCAACTGCAAGCGAGATTTTAAATATGTTTTTGCCAATTTAAAATGCATTTGTCTTGCACTCGAATTTGCTCACTGAATTTTGTTCAGTGTACTCAGTCTCTACTGATTGATGCCCCCAGACTCAAATTCAGGCCTAATTGTTGTTGCCTTCTTTATTTGCCAGTCTGCTGCTTGGGCTCGAGCATCAAAATGAAATTGAAAGGCACGCTCCGGGGCAACCTCGACTTCTCTGCACTGCAGTTGAGCGCTCTAAATGTAGAGGCGTCTACTAATTTAGTGCACTCTGCATTGGTGCTTTTGTGGCTGATTGCCAGTTTGGTTAGCTGCCTTTCGATTTTAATCGGTTAATAGTTTATTTAGCTATCAAGCGCATGGCCCGCCCCACAAAATCATCTTAGCTTTGGGATATGCTAGTGAAAACGAACTTGGGCAGTATTTTCTACTTCTAGTTGAATCTGCTGGCAGAAAATAATTAAAAATAAAAAAGTATTATGATGGCTAACTTTATTAATTGTTTTAATATGAAATAGATTCATTAACTCAGATTCCCAATGGAGAAATTAGTTTTCTTGAAGAAATAAGGTAATAAAATGATTTAATTTAATACTTGAAGATTATTTGTGGAATATTAAGTTTGAAATATTTTGTTGTTTAATTAAAATATTAAAACTTGTAATGGGAAATATTTTCACATACTCAGACTTTTAATTGTGAAGTTGAACAAAGGTTGTCTTTAATGTACATACTTTGAATTTTGTTTATTTTCATATATTTTAAGAATTGACAAAGATGAATTTAGTTGACACTAAGCCTCGATTCAAGAAATCATGTGATGGGCAATATTTATTTGTGAAAATGTGTTTCAAATTTCAAATAGGGTCTTAACATAGCTGTTGTGGCTGACAATCTGGTATGTTTAGTACTCTATAGTATATTTCGATCATATGGTATAGTTTTTAGATTTTTTTTTGTATATTAATTTAACATAATATATTTTAAGAATAAAACTTTTCTGTTTTGCTCTAATTCAAAATGGGTGATCACACTTTACTGTAGCTTTCTTATTTGTCGTAAATATAATTTCAATATTTATTGTGCGGTAACATATTCACTCAAAATTAAGAGACCAATTATTACCTCAATTCCTCAATAGAATATTTGCTTTAAGTTAATTGGTATTAATGTTGTTAATTTATTAAGCATGTGTAATTACGGTTTTGATTAATTAATTGGACAATAATAAAATGCCAATAGCAAAGATTAGAATTCTCTCGAAGAACGCATAAACTACTATCAAATAGAAAGTAGCTAAGCAGCATCTTCTTTTCCCACCTCTCTTTCTCTACCCTTCTCTCCCTCTCCATCGCTCAGTTGCTTACAATTATGAATTTACAGTTCCACTGCTCATCAGGCAATAACCCATAGCAAAAATTCCAATGATGCCACTGGGCATGCGGTTCGAACCGTTAGCTACGCATAGCGAATAAGAAAAACACTTTGATAGATCTCCATCGCACAGCAAGTTTGTTATTCTGTCTGGTTTGGTTTGTGTGTCAGGCAACTCTAACTCTAACTCCAACTGCATCAGCATCAGCGTTCACATCAGAGAGTTGACCATCTTCAGTGAGGCATAATTAACAGGTCGCACGCAATAATAACAAAGAGACGTCAATCTTTTGCTCAGATGCTCAGATACTAGATACAAAACACACACAAGTTGTGTGTGCCACTTATTAATCGATTTGCTGGCGAATCTAAATGAATGAATCTTTCGTATTAATAATTACCCAAAAAGTGAAACAATGCGCATGGCCAAGACACTTGAGAAAATTCCAGCCAATGTTTGTATTGCTTTTGTTTTGATTTGTTTTATCTACCTTTACCTTTTTCACACACATACACACACACACTCACACACCTACGTTAGTAATTAATGCGAGCTCTTCAGATTTCACTTGTCTTTTGGGCCATTGATTGCTCCAGAATTTGTCGGTCCTCAGTCCGCTTGGCAATTATACTATATGCTTGCTCATTCAACGCTGAGAGAATATAGAGCGGCTCTTTAGTGAGCTCCAAGTGCCGTAGTCGTCATCGTCTTGAGTCGTGCGTGTGGCCAAGTCAAGTTCGCGGCTCAAGTGCTCTGATATATATAAAAGATAAAACTGAAATACCCAAACATCTGATGACATCATCGCAGTGTAGAAGTATTCGCACATTCCTTCAACGTATTAAAAGTAATCTATAAAATTTTACCATATGAATTTATTTGTATTTAACAAATCTCCACGTTATCTTGATCTTCTATTTACACCTTTGGTCTGATTATAATTTGAGAGATAAATCTGAAATACTCAAACATCCGAAACCGAATCTTCGCAGTGTGGAAGAATTCCTTCATCAAAACAAAACTAAGCCACAAAATAAGTCACATGAATTTATTTGTAGTTGAAGCTCACTTTACGCTTTTGGTCGAATCATAATTTGTGAGAACTTGAGCACATTTCGCTGCCAAGGATACCAATAGAATCCACCGTTGTAGGGACCATTGAGATTGCTGTAATTAAGCCACAATCATTACAATATTATAATTATTTCAATTTACGAATTACTTACCAATGATAGCAATTGTTGAACCACCATCCAGAGCTATTCTCATCCGCGCAATTTCTATTGCTCCTATCGTTATCTTGATCAAAGGTTGAGAACTTCATGTTGTCGTGCAATCTCAAGCCATCGCCTGCAGTGCCTGAGTATATGCCAAGAGAAGTGATTTGGAATGATGCGTCGTCATTGCCAATCGAAAAAGTATCGTATCTAGCATATCGGGTCTCATTGTTCAAGTTCTGAAGCACTATATAAAGTTCGTGAGGCTGCGACTTGGTGATGAGATGCAGTTTGTCAAGACCAATGAAGAATTCTCCTCGCAAATCTCCAAAACCCCTTTGATAGTCTCTCCAGTCGCGGTTGAAATTCTCCTTGCCATTGGTGCGACGCTGAATTACTGTCCACCCGGAGCCGGAACCAGCTATTGATGAGTCACAAGAAACTTGGAACGGTTCTGCTCCAGGTATTTTGATAGTATGTAGTTCAGTTTCTTTACACAAACAGCTGGAGGAGTGGCATTTATTGGACTCAAGCACATATTCGGAGAGTTGAGACTTCAATTCCTTTATTTGTTTTTCCTGTTCCTCAATTTGCTCTGTTTCCTGAGCAGTCTTTATTCGCAACATTGCTATCATTTCATCCTTATTGAGTGCCGCTTTTTCAAGTTTCTCTACTTCGCCACGTAAAGTGGCCACTTCTCTTTCCAAACTTGAAAAAGTGTTCTGTAAGTTTATTGATTTAAGTAAATGATTTCGAATACCTTAACACAAATAAATACTGACTGTTTGAGCTCCATAACAAGTTTCTGAAAATATTAAAAGTGTGAACAAAGAAAATACAATCGCACTTTTCAACATTTCTTTTAAGTAATTTTATAAAATCAACCGATGAAGAAGCCAGACAAATGAAAACTAATACAACTTATTATTTAAACATCGAATGAAATTTCGTGTTGAGTTCAAATCTATTCTGCCTCTTTACATATATTATCAGCTACTTATTGTGTTTAGTAATATATAATTAAAGTGTATGTATTTATACAACACATTTGAATGAAGCCTAGGTCATCAATACGCCTATCACCTTCTAATCTACTATAAGACTGATATTTACTTGTATTTAGAATACAACAATATTTATTATAAATTTTCTTTACATGAACGTATAGTTTTTATATAATTTTTAAAGTTTAAAAAGCATAGGCTTTTAATTTTTACAATTGTTGTTATTAATAAGCTTTTTTCACAATTACTTCTGAATTTAATAACCCAATATATTACTCAGATTTACAAGTGATACAAATTATTTTAAATAATGGTTTTAGCTGGCTGAATTTTATCTCTTTCTTTGTCCCAGAGTCACTCTTTTTAGTCAATTTCATTTCTACAGCCGTAAGCAATGTGCTTAAGGCCTAGCTTTGATATTTTGGGCTTCATTTACTATTCCTATTCATTTTTATTGTGCTTCAAATAGAAGACCTTTTGCCAATTGTTACAATCACTCAATCAAAGTTTATATGCCCTTTTGAATTCACTGCATGGCTGCAGGGTATTGAGAAACTTGCTGAAATTTGTTGTTGCTGCTTTAGTTTTGTTGCTTTTTCTATTGCTGTGCTGTGAATATATATTTTGTACTTTTCTGCCTAACTTATCGCGATTGAACTTTGTTGCCACTGCTGGCTGCCGTTGTCGTTGTTGAAGTCGTTGTCATTGTTGTTGCCGATAGAAGCAATCAATAGAATCGAAAACAATCAAAGAACCCTCGAACTAGAAATTGGAGCCGTAGTTAAAGTCAAAGCTGAAACTATTTGGAGTGGTCACTTCCAGTTGAAATAGTCACACAACTCGGTTGATTGCTTGCTCTGCGACTGAGACTGAGACTGAGACCGAGGATTTATATCAATGGTAAGTCTATTGACTGAATATATATCCCGCTGTGTTTGTTTGCCGACAAAGTCAAAGGGAAAATTGCCGACGCGATGCCATGCGATGCGACGAGATTCGCAAGCCCACGAAAATTTCAATTGAATGAGCTCAATGGGAACGATCTTTGATTTGGTGCCAGAAAGAGCAGAGCAGAGCTGAGAATAGAATAGATCAGAAGACGCATCCCAGCTAAGCTCAGATACCGTTACAGAACTCAAAGTCATGGGTTGCTTCATTAACATTATGGATAGTTGCAACAACAACAAGAAAAAAGCAAATTTACATTTTACCAGAGCGCTCGCGACATGCAGCATTTGAATTATTTTTGCCAAAGTTGGAGTTGATTCTTGACGCTGAGGCTGGAGTTGGAGTTGCAATCACCGCGAGGCAGACGTAGCATGTGGCAATCCAAGTGCAGAGTAACGGTAAAACGCCGCTGGCAGCAAGACAGACAATTTTTGTGGGTCAGTAGGTTGCCAACCAAGACAGAGGAAGAGAGCTTGAGACTATTGAAGATGCCTGCTCCAGCAGCGCAGCGAATCACCCCGTTGGTCATTTGGCCATTTGACGCTCTGCAAGCCATTTGTGCTATGGCTACTGCTCGTAAATTACATGCAACTAATTGAGGATGTCATCTAACGCGACTCACTTCAATTAAGCACCGCCACTTGTTAGTTTCCTGTATTACTGCATCTCGCGAGCCCACAAACCGACCATGATGCGGGCTTGAACAGCAAAAAAAAAAAAAAACAATAAAGATCTTGTATATATATATAATACGTACATATATATATGATTTAGTTGCACAAGCGGAAAGTACTCGCACTCGTCTAGTCGTAAAGGCAGCGCACGCTGTGCTCTATAGAGATATAAAGCCAACGAGATCGTGACAGAAATAATGCATATAAAAATGTATATTATTAGCGTTTAAGAGGCCAACAAAATGGCCATTGTTAGGCCAAGAAAGCAATTTAAAATGCAGCAACGCACAGTGGGCTCAAGGTAATATAATTGGCCGATCATAAATATGGCATTGCAAGTAGCACATGTGAAACATATTAATAAGAGATACATACATATATGGTGGAATACAAAAATACTCCATTTAGTTAATTATATATATTTTATATTTTTATTGTACTACATTTTTTGCTTATTTTATATTTTCTTTGATATACACTCCTGCCCAACATTATAAGACATCTTTTAAAGATTTGTTTCGTCAGTGGTAGAAGAATGGGAAAACGAAAAAGAGCGAAATAAAGTATGAAGAATAATAGCACAAAGACTAGTGCACAAAATGTGATAAGTTAAGTTTGACTCTGTTTGCATCTCCTCTTTTCAAGTAACGGTAATTTTAGCTAGGCTGCACGAACTTTGCTTGTACTTTGAGTTAGCTAAAAAGCGAGCTGTATTTTCGTAATATTGAAATATCTTAAATGAGAAACTAAGAGATTTATTTATTAATTGAAATTTTTTATTTATTTCATATATGTTTGTATTTTTTAATTTCTTTTTTTATTTATTTTAAATGTCAACAGTAATCTGATAAATATTATTTGTATAATTTATGAAAAAATTAATATGAACTTAGTTAGTTATTGATTAATAAATTAACGTAAAATATTTCGCTCTATTGTTTTCAATTAATGCTTATCGAAATAGATTTCCTTTCACACATGTTTTAGTTGTATTAAAAAAATTAAGAAAATATGTATGAACTTATAAATAAAAAATTTTAAAATAACGATTATAGTTGGAACGCTCATTTAATAATGTGTATAAGAAACACTCAATATCAATGTAATATAATGTAAGGTTGTAAAACAACCATAGCATGGCTTGCTAATTTTCACTCAGTTTGGTCACACTGTGCGCGCAAAGTCAGCTAAAAATAAAAAGAGTCAACGCTTTGGCATGTCTATGCAGCGATCTGCGCAGCCCTGCCGCCAGAAAAGGCGACATGCATGCGCAGACATAGAGCATATGGCAGGCAGAGGCTGACACAGACGGACAGACAGAGAGGCAGACAGACAGACAGACAGACGGAGAGTGAGGCAGCCCATAAGCTGAGATAGACAGTCAATCTTATGGCTGGAGACAGCCACGAAGACGTTGACGTTGTTGCGGGCAGCAGCATCATTAAATTCGTTTAAAGCATGGCTTGGGCGAAAATATTTTGGCATAGGCCAAGAGACAGAGTCGGGTGCTGTGTCTGCAGTGGCTGTGGCATAGTCTGAGTCTGCGGCAGCATCTACAACGTCTCTACAACATCACGACTTTGGCTTTGATACTCACTTGTAATATATGCGAGCAGCGCAACATTTGCTTTTTGGTTGGTTTTTTTTTTTTTGCAGCTGCCGCATTTCGTTGAACCTTCAACTTGACTTTGAGCAGAAAACACAGCACACAACCAACCAGCAGCAATAAAGCCGTTGAGCATTTTTTCTTACTGCTGTTGTTGTTGTTGTTTTCAATTTAACTCGTATCGAGCATAAGGCTGGTGCTTTGGAATCGCGTTGCTTTATCAGCAAATGCGAAGCCAGCAGCATGGGGGCTCAAGTTCGAGATCATGACACTGATTCACTGATTGTTTTGCCGTGCCAAAAGAAATATTTCCAAGTCCCGCCAGCTGCTGCTTTGATTAGACACCCCTCGCCACCCCCTCTAGACCTGTGTGCATGCAGATTGGCACAGCTTAATTAGCTGGCAGGCGAAATCAGGCCAAGTCAGGCCATAAAACTGCATTGAGCGGGCCAAGTCGAAAATCCTACACATGTTCTCACTGGCGAAAAAGAGGTCATCGATAGACACACTACATATAACTGAAGTCACTAGCAACAGCAACAGCAAAAAATGTAATACATTGCCAAAAGGAGATTTAAGACAAAGTCTCTTCAATTCTCCTTCTCCGCCTTCGTCTTCGCCTTCTTCTTCTACTTCTACTTCTCCTGCTGCCAGCGTGGTGGCGTGAGAAACTCAACGACAGAACGTGCATAGCCCAAGGGTTCGAAACCCGGCTTATAATTTATGTCTGCGGAACGTAGCTGGATATCCAAGTACCCGCTTACCCTTGGCTGCTGCTCAAGGATGAGTGTGACTTTAGGGAGCTGCACACAAAAATGATTATGCATTTGCAATTTGGCCTGCGGTTAAATGCGGCGATCATAATGCGGCCAAGACCGAAATGAATTGCTATTTCAAAGTATCCCCCAGTGACATCACTTTTGGGAAAACTTGTAGTTGTTGAATAAAACGAAATACTCACTCCACACATCTAGGCATATTCTTGATTCTTTTTTGTGGTAACAACCCAACAAGCTCAGCTTTGTCTTAGTCACTGAACAAAAACCCATGACTCAACTCACAACATCGATACATTTTTTATGTTCGTTGTTATTTTTGTTGTAATCAAATTTAATGTTTGCCATTGTTGTAGAGATTGTTGTTGTTGCTGTGCATTTGCATGGAAGTGGAGCATTGAGAATGCATTTGATTTGGTCATTGACACGAATATGCCCAAACTGAACCCTAATACAAAAAATTCTAACGCTATAAATCATAGTCATAATCGATTGCCACAATCGATCTTTTCGGCCACACAGCCCCGCACACTCAGTGTTGGTGTGTGTTTGTCGCTGGTCATGGCACGATCCAATAAAATACATAAAATAAACTGTTAATTGCTGTGAGTGCACACTGAAAAGGGTGCAGTGGGTCAGCGACTGAGGTCTGGTCACGTGTGCAGCTGTTGAGATAAGAGCTCAAAGCAAAACACTTGACGTTCAAGTGCAATTGGCTAACAACCTAATGACCAATGCGGCGACTATTTATAACACTCATACGCCCCCATCAAACACACCCAATAAATATGCAAATGCAAGCTGCTGAAATGAGGGTAAATATTGTTGATTAGATTATGCAGTTATTTTATATACACAAATGACAAGTATTCATATAAAATACCTATATAGAGATCATTCGCTTTAAGAGGTAAGGTATCTTGACATATTAAATTAGCAAGAAATGTTCTAGTCCTATTACTAAATTAGAAATGTTTATATTTCTTCATTAGGAACAAGTTTGATTTTGTAGACTAGATCTAATTAAATTAACATTAATTGAACTACAAATGAGTTAATGGTATTGGCACGACTAACTTTGTCATATATTTTATTTAAAATTTAAATGAATTGTCTAATTCGCACTGTAAAACGTGGAGACCTTCGTCACTTAACAAATAAATTAGATTAGATCTTAAACATGTTTTGATTTGAGTCTTATAAAGTTTGATTTAATGACTATTATTTAAATATAATTTTGAGCTGTAATTAAATATATATTTGTTTAAATCAGAACCTGTTGAACTTGTAATAGAGTATATTTGTTATTAATTATACCCGTATCCATAGGGTAGAAGGGTATTATAACTATGTGCCGACAGGAAATGCATGAAACATGCAGAAGAAGGCAGCTCCGACCCTATAAAGTATATAAATTCTTGATCAGCGTCAACAGCCGAGACGATCTAGCCACATCAGTCTTTCGTTCTGTCTATCCGTATGAACACCTAGATCTCAGAGACTCAATTTTTGATACGTGTAATAATAACTAAGCTTTTATGGTTCCTTAAAATTTGCGGGCGATCAGATTAAAAGTGTAGAAATTATTCAAGAAATACTTTTGTGTGGCAAAAACGCCAACTTTCTACGGATCTTAATAAGATTGGCTGACAGTATGGTATATTTTGCACTCTTTGGAATATTCTTAAAGTAGTAGTGTCGATATCCCGAATATAGCCTTCCGTATATTTTATTATTACGGTATAATTTGGGTATATTCACAGAATAAGTTAATATTGAAAATTGATTGCGGGAATCTTACAATGTAGTTTTTTCATGTTTTATATAGTTATTAGTATTACAAAAATGCAATTCTATTCTATTCAATATTATGTAGACATTAAATATATGAAGTGCTATTTAACGATTCTCTCAATTTCGCCATGACAATTTGTCTACCAAACACATTGAGAAAACACTCATCCGCCTGTGGACAGCAAGTAGACCTACTAAACTTGTCAAAAATTGTACTTACAAACTTGCGATCATAATACAATACAATTAATACAATCCAAACACATTATCCTGCTATCACGCCAAAAATCCTAAACTCTGTCTCTCTCTCCCGCTCTCTCTCTCTCTTTGTCTCTCTCTCTCAGATATCCGATTCCCAAAATATCTCACAGCCCAATGGCACACAGCACACACAGCGCAAACAGTTGGAGGTGCTGCGCACCGCCAATGGCGCCATGCAAGTGATCCGCACACAGACAGTACAAAAGACATCCTCCACATCCCGTTGGTCCACCTCCTCATCCAGCACCACCACCCGCAGCAGTGCGGCGCCTATGGCGCTTTGGGCGTCCAAACCAAGCCAAGGCGTTGACATCTGTGAGCTTAGCGACGACGACGATGTCGACGACGATGACGATCGTGACGCTGGCGTCGCTGTCATCGTCGACCATGAATCGCCAGCCACATCGAAGTCGAGCCACAGCTATGGCCATGGCCAGAAGGAGCTGGTTGATGATCATGTTGATTTTGTTGTGATTAATGGCCACTCGGACGACGCTGACGAGCGGCAGCACAGCCAAGTCGATGTCGACGACGACGATGACGACGTACCTCATTTGCACAAACTCGGCCACAATTTGTTACCCGATACTGCGCCAAGTTTGAAATTGAGCAATCTAATGGTAAGTTGTGTCCACCTACCCCTCTCTCACTTTATCTATCATCCATCTACCATCGTACCAAACCCTCCTCCGCCCACTGCTCTCCAAGACAGGCTCAAAATGCGGTAGTAGCAGTTTGCTTTGGGCCGCAATTTTTCATTTGCTTGTTGGCGGCTCATTAGCATGCTGCGATGTTTGCTTTTCGTTTTTCTCCATTTGCTTCTGTTTTCTTAAATGTATATCTCTTTCACTCTTTTTTTGTATTTTGCTTTTGGTTTTTGCATGGCAATCGGCAAGTTCCGACCATGGCAATGACCGAAAAAACATCTGCTTAGCTTGGGCAACGCTTAAGTGGAGGAAATCATGAGAAAATTGTAATCTTGAAGCTTACATAAATTATCATAACGAAGACTTTTATTTTATCGGTAATAGAGATGAGTATTATTATTTATATTTGAAGAGCAAATACAAGAGTTTAAATAAACTCTGACAAGACTTTTGAACGATAATTGGAACTTAAGAGTTATCTGCGAATATACAAAAATAAAAACTGCAAATTATGTATGTGTCAATAAAAATTTAGTCTTTAGTTATTTTAAGAAGAAGGCAAAAGTAAGTTCAACCTTTCATTACAAAAGTTATCACAGCGCTTGAGAAAAATCTTAAATCAAATTGTTGATTCAAAAACAAAGTACTTTGCTTAATTGCTGCTAGAAATATTAAAAAAGAATTTATTTTATACCCGTTACTCATAGAAATAGTCTTAATAGCTTTGACTAACAATCTGGTATGTAATGTAATCTACTGTATATTTTGAATGTGGTACTATATCATTATACCAATTATAGTCTTCGGTATACATTATATTAAAAATGATTTGGTGTATTTTAATAGCTGTTATTTTACTGTCGAGCACATTGAATTGAAGCTTCTTAAGCACTAAAAAATAATGTAAGATGTTTTAGAACAAAGTAAATTTAATGCAGATATGTAAGTCATAAAAGTAATTGCGAATTACTTTCTTTTTGAAATTTTCTACAATTTAAATAAGAATAATACATTTAAAGCACATTTTGGGAAATTTACATTTAAAAAGTCAACAAAGAATATTACCAAATGAGCTGTATTCGTGATCCCTATTTGCACTTATAAATCCGAAAATTAACAGAAATTTATATGCGCATATTGTCTAGACAGAAATTTGTTAGCTATTGGAACTTGACCATGGCACATCGATCTCTCTCATCATCAGATTGATGCCAGGCCCAGACGACCACGCTCTGAATGTGATTCTAATAAAGCGCCTGGCAACAATCGATACTAATAGGCGAGCTCAATTAAGCATTTAACACTTAAGCCAAATTTATGAAAAGCATCCAAAACCCATTTTGGCAACCCGACATTTGGGTCATGACTACAAAGGAAATTCTGGCAAAGGCAAAACGTTGTATGGAATCTCCGCTGGCTCGGTCATTAGGCAAACAGAAAAAAAGTCTTTAATTATTGGGTCTGCCAAGGGGATGTTGAGGGGCCCAGCCTCTCTTTGTATCACTCTGTCTCTTTCTTTCCTTCATACTACTTCAAAGACGAGACAGAGACAGAGAGACGCGACTCTCGAGCCAAGTTTTTTACACCCACCTGAAAAGTGGCCATGCCCATCAATCTTGACACGTTCAGTTTTTTCTTTCTTTATTTTTTTGTATGTTGTTTGCGGATTAGTATGCTTTTGGTGAAGTAACAGTACATGTTGTGGATATAATTACAAATGATAAATTGGATAATAGCCAATACATATATTTGAGAAATTAGCAAGTTAAATACAGAATAGAAAAAATTTGATATTTATGTACATACGAGCATATTAGCTCATTAAAATTATTACGAATTAAATTGTTTTATATTATTTATAACGATTTGCTTATATTCTCTTAAAGCTCTTAGAAAATATATATTTATTTATAATTATTCCAATTCGTTGAAGTGTTAATTTTAAAAGTTTAATAGGAATCAAAAGGAATCAAAGCAATCCAATTCTTATATGTACATTTATCCAACAACTTATAAAGAGTATAGAAAAATTGTATATTAATATATTTTAAAACACAAATCATCATTTAATGCAACAACATATTTATGACTTTTGATATGATTTTAACTTTAGAAGGCTGTTGTGCAGTTGACGTTAATTCCGAACTCTCTTTACTAAGGATAGTTGTCTAAATAAAACTAAGTAAAAACAAAATGAATTAGATGCTTAACTCAGAATTTTGAAGTTGATTATTTTACATTTAGTATGTTAAATGTATTAAATAATATATATTGATATATTCAATAAAATGCATCCAATAATATTATTGTAGAAGAAACCTTAAGGTGTTACTTATAAAAAAGAAAATGGAGCGCTTTTAAAATGACTTATTAAGCACATTCTTCTTAGCTTTTTTATCCACCTTAATGCTAACAATAAGTGCAACTTTATGAATGTCGCTCCATTTCTGAAATCGTCGCAGCTTAAGAAGCCATCAGCAATTAATGCGCTTATATTACACGGAAATCCATTAAAGAGTTTAGCCGCAAAAGAAGGACTTCCTCGTGGAACTCCTTCTGCACTGCGCCCACAACCATAAAAAACAATAAGAGAACAACTGAAAGAGAGAGAGAGACAGATACTAATGCGTTCCAAAAACTGCTTTTGTTTGCCATTTACAGAAAAGCAGTTCGAGTATCTCCAGCCAAAGCAGCAACAACTCAAATTTAACAACTGCAGCGGCAGCAGCGATTGTTGGCAACACCCACAGAAATGCGGGTAAAATAAGCCTACATGCAATTGTTGGCCAGACGACAACGACAACAGCAGCGGCAACAGCAACAACACCATCCACATCATCATCATCATCATCATCATTATCAACGTGGCCCAAGCGACTGGGACTGACGGAGCAGGCTGACTTATATGGCCAGAACAACAACAGCAGCAACAACAACAGCAAACGTCGCGTGGGTGTCCCAAGTGAAGCTGCTGGCGATGCTGACGTAGCCGTTGTGGCCACGCCAACGCTGCGTCGTGATTTGGAAAGTTTCCGGCATTATAACGATGACGCCGCCACCGCCACCACCACGACAACAACAACAACAAGAGGCGACAACGACGATGATGATGATTTGCGGTAAGTGCTTTGGAATTGAAATCGAAATATTCATGGCATTATTCGATTGAACTTGCTGCCAAAAACACTTTGCAGACTCAGTGCTCGCCATCAGCGTCGTCAGCAGGTGTCCCAATCCGTCTACGCCCCGCCATTGCCCGCCAGCTTTGGCCATCTTGGTAGCCTGCAGCGTTCGCGTTCGATATCGACGGATGATCTCAGCAACGATTGGCCCGAGGACGCCGATGAACAGCCCTGCGGCGATTGGCGACGTGTCAGCAAACTGCGACGCTCCTTTCAATCCCAAGACTATCACAACAAAGTCCCAACTCGACCACGTCCGCGTCCCTTGGATTTGCCCAGCAGTTCGGTGAGTGTGGCCCGCATCAGGGCGGAGCTGGAGAACGGACGACTCCTCAAAAAGGTCATGCACAACAATCACGTAGATCTGGCAGCCCTCGACAGCATTCTGAATCCCAACACTGCCTCCCCGGTCACGCAGTCTGCCAGCAAGCCGCTGGTGGCCAAGCGCAGCACATTCCTCACAGCCGAATCGCTGCAGGAGATACGCGGCAAGCTCAAGAAACTGTCCGACGAGAGTCTCTACAAGGAGGACTTTCTGGCCCATCAGGCCATCACGAAGCCAGCTGCCGTTGCAGTGCTGCAAACCCCAGAGCCAGCTCAAGTGTCAGCACCACCTTCCGCCTTTCGTGCCGTCCACAATACGCACAGTCTGGAGACGCGTCAGCGGCCCAAAGACACCAGCTCCAGTGAGTGGCACTTACGACGCAAGTCCTACGGCTTTGAGAAGATGTCACCACCCGAGAGTCGCAGCATCTTCCGTGTGGATGCTTCCACGGACAGCGGCTTGGGTCGCTCCGGCGAGCAGCTGGGCAACTGGTCACCCACCACAGATCGTACTGCTGCCTCAGCTGCCAATGGTGGACCTGGCTCCACCATCATCCACTTTGGTCGTCAGCAAGCTGTGCAGTCGCCAGCTAGTCCCAATGAAACCGAGCTGAGCAAGCGACACTCGATTGCCGTGGAGGAAACTTGGCGCGACATTCGCAAGACATCGCAGGTGAGTGACAACAAAAGAAGAAGAAGAGACTGCAATGTTATCGATCAACAGTGTAACTTTTAATTCGCAATGATTACTAATGTTTAGAATTCACATGTCGGTTATTCAATCATTACATTAAGCAAAATCTAACAATTATTAATCCTAAAGAATACAAAAAAAAAATACAATTAATAGACTAGTTTCTATTTTTAATATGTTCACATGTGAAACTTTATTGCTTAAGGCAAACCTACATAGAATATAAGTGTGATCACATATAAAATGATTTATATCAGACTCCATAAAGTATGCAATATTTCAATAATATTTGAAAATAAATCACAGCTAAACAATCTCAATAAGACAAAGAAAACCTTTGGATAGGTTTTTGAACATTTAAGATTTTGAACATTTAAGTTCAATTCTGTAACACAAATTACAATAATAACAAATTAGTGAATTCAATGTGTCAATCTTGGAGTTAAATACCCTATTTAGACCAAGTGCGTCTGCTTCAATGATACGATTCTATGATAAATGTGTTTACACAAAGTCACATCTCGTGAACAGCTATTTAGGGGTAATCATTTAAATATTTTGTCAACTACCGAACTTTTAAAAGTGAATTTGAATAAGTATTAACATTTTCACTTTAAATGTATGAAAGATTAATAATACATTTTTATGGTTTTCGGATGAAGGTTTTCATTATATTTTATTCTTAATAACACTTTTGCCCTTTTCTTGACCAAATTTCTTTATTTTTGTTAATCACAGCATTTAGAGCTGGTAGTTAGTTGGTAATTTAAGTAATTCCTAGTTTGTTATTGTAAAGTGTATTTAAATTGCATTTAACTGGAATTATATTTAAATGTTGATCGTAAAATTAATTATAACTTACTGATTTTTATGGACACTCTCAGGTGCACGTGAATGGCGGTGCCGTGAACAGCAGCAACAGCAACAACAACAACAACAATAATATCAGCAACTCCACACAATTGCAGCGCAGCAGCGCTCAGAAGCGTGTTGAATTCTGCAAGACAGAGGTGCATTTTGCAGCCGAATCGGGCCGTGTGAATATTGTGGAAACCGATGGAAAGCCGCCGCCCACGCAGAACTTTCGACGACGTCGACGCACAGCAAGTGGTCCACTGCAAAGTCTGGTGAAATCGGCCAGTGTGACCAGCAGCATCAGCAGCACTAGCACCACAAGCTCTAGCAGCAACAATGTGACACACTTTGGCGACGATTCCACTGTGCGCAGCAAGCCAATTGCCTCGAGCACTGTGGCATATCGAGCCATGCTCATGGATCCCCCAGAGCTGATCACACAGCCTGTGGCTGGCAGTCAGGTGACGGTGATAACGACGACACCGAAGCAGCCAGCATTGGAGCCTCGCTACAGTCTGCTGGAGACGGCGAGCTCAACGTCCAGGCATAGCTACACTTCCACCAGTGGCGTGGATACGACCGACAATGAGACCGACGAGTTGGCCAACATACGTGGCATACTGAAGAACAAACCGATTAAACCGAAACCTTATCATCTGGGCGAAAATATCGAGAGTGCCGATGTGCTCTGGAGCATGCCAGCTACGATCAAAAGTGAGCGCGAGAGTAGTCCACTAAGCCGGGAGAGCGGTGAGTCAACAATTACTTCCAAGTCTATTAATAAACATAATTAAACAGAAATTCAATCAGTTTTAAATTCCCAAGTGCTAGATGTCTTAAACGAAATAATAATTTAGCTACAGTCGAATGTGATCGCTTGTGAGATATTCGCTATTTAATGAAAGCAAAGCTATGCGGAATTTATTTTAAAATATTCGAAATGAATAAATCGCTAAATACTAAAAATATGCCAAAGGCTATATATTTGATATATTTATATAGTACTGCATTCAAAATATACCATAATGTACAAAATATACCAAAATCAATTAATGAAGTTGGCATTATTATCTCATTTATTATTATAAAATTATTTGTTAAATAACTTCAACAATTTTTAGCTGATCGCAACCAAAGCAAACTATGGTTATTATTGTCTCTACCAATATTCGAGACTCTAGCTTCAGATTTAAGCTTGTTATTCCATTTTTATGAATTTGCGGGGTGGAAGTGAGCGTGGCAAAAATTTACAACGAACTTGATATGCGAGCAAACATAACAAGTGCATTCGAAATATATATCTCTATCTCTTATAGTCTCTGAGATCTAGGTGTTCATACGGACAGACGGGCCTATATCGTCACTATTCAAGAATATATACTTTATTGGGTCGGAGTCGACTCCCTCTGCCTGTTTACATACATTTACTGCAAGCACAAAGATATATTACCCTGTGTATAGTGGGTATTGAAACTATTGAACGCACTTAAGCAAATTTGAATTAACCTTTTAACAAGCTAGGAAATTGATTGAATCCCAGATAATCACTTTATAATGTCAATCAAATGAAGGAATTAGATTAACACAGTTGTAAAAATCTAACAAGCTAAAATAATTACAGTTTATTAAACTAGATTTACTCATTTTGTATTTGTATTTGTATCTTTCTATAGCCACTGGCGATCACTCACCGATCACCACTAAATCGGTGGCCGAACGTGTGCGAATTGTGGAGCAACGGCAACAGCAACCACAGCAGCAGCATCAGCAACTACAACAACAACAACAACAGCCATCGCCTGCTGGCAATGGTTACTCCACAAAGATCAATGTGAGCCTCGGAGCTTCGGAGGAGTGGCTAGAAACAGGTTGGTAGAAGAAAAAAAAAAAAAGAAATTAACTACTCGTACTTATTTTAGCTATTGTTGTGCCTGTTGTAGTAGCTCGTATTTATTTATTATTAGTGTCTTATATTTTGATTTGTCTTTGATTTATTATATTGTACTTCAACGCGGTTTTGTTGTAAACTCCTCTACTTGTCTCTCTCTCAACTAGCGCCAAGTCTCAAAGTACTGAATACTCATACTCAATACTTGAACTCGTAAAGCATGCTGCTTCTAAATTGCCGCTTCAACTCGTACTCGTATTCGCACTCGTCTCGCCAATAAAAATCTCTAACCCTGAACATACACTCACTTTCTAACCATTACCAAAGCCAATCTATAGACCGTTAATCACGCTAATATCAAAACTACTTTGCCAATGATTGGAACATGATTGAAAAACATTTAATGCTTTTCATTATCCAACAACTTAATTCGAATTTCTAATGCACAATGACTGTTATGCTTGTAAATTGTCAATCATAATTTTGTATTACTTTCATAATTATTTCAAAGTTTAAAAAAATAATGAGAAAATATAATTTTGTGCGATTTCAAAGCATTCTTTACTCAAATTTAGTTTAATTTTTATTCGAACATTTAAATTATAATTATTAGAAGTAAAAATAAAAAAGAAAATATTTAAAGATTTCAACATCGTAAAATAGATTTTTTATTAAAATGAATGTCAGTTTTTAATTGTTATCGATTGTTAAACTTAAAAAACTCAAATGCATCTAGCAAATTGACTAAATTTAATAAATGAAACAGAAAATGATAAAATGTGAAGTTTCTAAATACCCATAATTAATCCAATATATAAAACATAAAAACTCGAAATTTTTAGTAGTATTTTCCATATTTTAAATTGCAGTTAAAGCAAAAATTCAAAAAGAAAAACTATTCGTGTGATTGTCAAATATTGCAATAATTTTCAGTGGCTCTACTAATAAATTAAACTTTCATTTTTGATTCTGTTTGATTATACGACTCATTAAAAAGTAGTAAATATACGAAAAAGATTTAAATAAAAGTGAAAAATTGCAGATTACAAACATTTCGGAAGACCTCACCAATTTATTTAACTTGCTTTTTCAATCCTGAATCCATAATTTTGAATAAATACCCCAACACTGCTACTAATCCAACTGCAAGTCATTAACAAATCCAACAAAAAAAAAAGCAAACCACCAACAACATTTTTCGCACATTTCGCTATCACAGGTTCAAGCTCAGGCTCAGGGCCAGTTCATCGTCGCAGCAGTGCCCAGGAGCTGCTGCTGCAGGACTTGCGCGTTCATCAGCGCATCCTCGATGAGGGCCTCAAGTCCACATCGCTGATCATGAAAACAATGCGTTCGGCCAGCGAATTCGATGAGGCCATGCGTCGTCTGAGCATAGCTTCAATCGAGTCCGCCCTAATACAGCCCACAATTGTGGTGCCCACGCCCATGTTGCGCTCCCACAGCTATCAGGAGGAGAGCTCGCGTCGCACCTCGACCACATCGATAACCAGCAGTGATCTCTTTGGCAGCACCCTCTATGACTCCTTGCCACGCACTCCGCTGGCACCGCCGCGTCTCAAGCTGCTGGGCAACACGCAAATACCCGTTAGTCAGCAGTTGATGCAGCTGCGGCGTCTCTACGATGCCGCAGAGCAGGAGGAGGACAGCGCCGATGAGGAGGTGAAGCGCTATTTCCGCGAGAACAGCAACAGTGATAGTGGAGGTGGCACTCAGGACAGCTCCTCGCCCGAGGATGTGGTGCACAAGGGTTGCGAGTACTCGAGCAGCTGGAGCCGACTGAAGGCCAAGCGCACCATCTGGAAGATCGAGGCACAAGAACAAACGCTAAAGCGTGCAGGTAAAACTCGTGAATCTTCGTCGTCTTCAAGTAGAGGAGTTTACTTCGCGTCTAGGGCAAAGGCAGATTTTCCCCGTTTTAAATACTTTATCGTGCTTCCCCTTATGGTTATTTTCAGATCTGCCCAAGTCCAATGTGATGAACATTGCGCTGCATGCCCCACGGTTGCAGAAGCCAAAGCCAGCGCCTCCTACTTTACGCATTGGTCAGCTGGTGCCTGTGGCCAAGCCTCGCACTCTGCTCGTCCAACCGCAGCCACAGCCACAGCCTCAGCTCACACAGCTTCCCGTGGATAATGGCGACGAGTCGGGCAGCGAGTCCTTGAAGATTGTGAAGGAGGCTCGTGGCGCACGCAAGCTGCGTGAGCACGAGCTCTCCTACTTTGGGGTGCAACATTCTCCGACACCCAGCCAAACCACCAAACTTTCCACCAATCCACGTCGCACGCTGCCGTCACGCAGCAAGCAAACAAGCCACAACGAGGAGGAATCCAGCACAGCAACCACAACGACCACCAAGTGGCAGTTGTTGAACGATCGACCCGATTTACTTAGACACAGCCCACAGGGCAACGACGAAAGCAACAACAACATCAAAGACTACAACGAGGATGACGAGCATTGCTATGAGAACATTGCCAACGAGTTGACCACCACGTTCCGTGTGAAGTCGCCATCTCCGAGCTACGAACGCAAGGCAGATTTGCAGCGAGATGCGCAGATTCTTAGCGAGATGACACGCAATGCTGATCAGACATTGAAGGTTCATCATTAGCCTCCTTTCACCACTCCTTACTTGAACTAATTCACTTTACTTTCCCCACAGGCACTCTCCGATGAGGCTGCCTACAAGGATCAGCGACGTAGATCCTGCTCGCTACAGCGTCGCAGCGCCAAGCCTCTGGCCACCATAGACGAGAAGGTAAAGACATCGAGTGTGACCCGCGGCACCTTTGCCTCAGAGGCGCGCCGCAATTCACGCCAATCGACGCCCTCGCCAACTCGAGCACGCAGCTCATCGCAGTCATCCATCGAGTGTTGTCCCCGTGATCGCTCGCGTTCCAGTTCGCGTGAATCCATGACTCAAGGTGGCAACTCGTCCGACGACAATCAACTGAGCAAGCAGCGCGTAGAGCGACTGCGCATGCGCACCCCGAAGCGAGAGAAGTCTCGCCACGAATCAAACGAACAACAGCGATCATCACGACAGAGCAGCAAGCCACGCAGCAGCTCCAGTGCTGTCACCC
Organism: Drosophila kohkoa; assembly: GCA_019972355.1. Taxonomy (NCBI): domain Eukaryota; kingdom Metazoa; phylum Arthropoda; class Insecta; order Diptera; family Drosophilidae; genus Drosophila; species Drosophila kohkoa. Next base: position 1,550,991 of record BJEL01000003.1, on the reverse strand, counting down.
ATCATCACAGCAGCAGGCATCGTGAGAAGGAGCACAGCAGCGAGCACTCGGGTGTCAAGCACAGCTCGACCTCGGCTGCCGTCGTTAGCTCGTCGGGTGGCTCGACACGATTGCTGCGCTCATCGCGTGTCAGCGAAGAGAGCCGACCACGCACCAGCTCTCACCGCACCAGCGACCGAGAGCGCAATCGCGAAAGAGAGCGAGATCGTGAACGTTCGCGCGGCAGTGAGAAGCACCGAGAAGAGTTGTCACGTTCACGTGGTAAGTCGCTTGTTTGCCTAAATATCGCCATCGTATTCATAATCCCTTGCCATATGCGTACTCGTATACTCGTATCTATTGCAGACTTGTTTGTTTTGGGCTTGCTCATTTTGGGTGCCACACAGCCGCTTAAGCTGCGCAAACGTTTTAGGTTAGCTAGCCGCGACAGTCAGCCATTCAAATCGAAACTAAGCCCCACCAAATTTGCAGTTCGAGCAATAGATCATAACTTGTGGCGACTGATCGAGTCAAGGCTTCAAGGCTGTTGCTTACTTTTTCCACTTGGCACTTGTTTTTCTTTACACCAAGCAGCTGAGAATGAAATTTAAAATGACTAAATACACTTTTGGAAATTAAAATCAAAAATAATCTTTTGAAATAGCACTTAATGACAAAAAATTTGATTGAACATTACACAGAATACACTTTACCAAACTTAAAAATATCTTGCAGTATTACTTAATTGTATTTATAATAAACTTTCTTAAAAAAAATGTATCTAAAATGATACTTTCGAAAACTATTTATTTTAAATCTCAAAAATTATTTTTATAAAATTTAAAAGTAGAGATTGTTTCTGCCCTAAAAACGAAATTTTATATATTATAAATTCCTGTTTAGAGTTTCAAATATATTGCAATATTATTTAATTGTCAATATTTTAACTAAAGAAGTTCTCTAAAAAACTATTTCAAACGAATATTTAATTATAGCCCTCAGGAGTATGTTTGAAGAAGAAAATCAATTTAAAATGAGGGATATATTTGTTAAAAATTCATAACCATACAAATTGAAGTTACTCATTCTCAGATGCCGCAAACTACAAAATTATCACTCACATTTTGGCACACACACAAAACACAACAATTGATCTTAATCAAGTTAACAGTCTTAGCAAAGTCCGCAAATTGGTTAATCTAACACTCTGACAACTTGAAATCGAATTCGCAAGCTCATCGTTTCCATTGTCATTCACACACAGGTCACTCCAGTCGCTCGAGACACAGTGAACAGCAGCAGCAGCAGGCAGCAACAGCGGGTCACAAATCGAGTAAAAGCGTTCGCAGCAGCAATCACAACGACACTGCACACACAACGTCGTCGGCACACAGAAAGTCTGCGACTGGCTCTAGGACAACAACAACAACAACAGGCAGCACAACAAAAAGCACAACAGCAACAACAACGCACAAAGCAACAACAGCTACAGCTACAACAGCAACACCAACAACAACGCACAACGAACTGACGTACGTATACGTAACGAATTTAGCCAATACACAAACCGCCGAGGATGCAGACTATGCCAGCATAGATGAGACTGCCGCAACTCCGCTCCCACAACCGCCATTGCCGCCCCCTCGTCGCAAGCGCAAGCAGTCTCTCATACCCGTGCCCATACAGCCCGCAGCCGCCTACGAGCATCGCGTAAAGTTGGACATGATTCCGGTGGCACCGAGCTACTCGAATCAGTCGACGCTGCGCTGCAAGTCGAAGCCTCAGCCTCGCAAGCTTTCGCTCAAGTGCACGCAATCAACGAGTTCAAGTTTCGCCTTTCTGCCCTATTTGCCGGCCAAACGCAACTCGAGCGTTAGCCATGTCTATGACAATTATTTGCTGTATGCAACTCCAGCGGCCACGTTGACCGCAAGCAAGCTGCGTCCCTATCAGCACAATTTGAGCAACGAACACGCTCAACTCTTTGGCAGCAGTGGGCGTGGTGGGGCGGCCAATGGGGGCGCAACTGCTGCGCTGGCGAGTCGGCTGGGCAGTTGGCCAAAACGGTTGCGCAGGCGTCAGGTGCGCAGCAGTGTGTCAACGCATCAGCCTTTTGGCATCTGCACATGTTCATAGTCAGCGCTGGAGAATACAACCAAAATAGCAAAGTCGCACAAGGATGGGCGCAACCGGATCTCATCGCAGTCACAGTCACAGTCAAAGATTTCTCTCACGTTACTCACTCCTATGCACTCCGAAATTGTTCTTCCTACTTTACTGTTTTTTTGTTTTTGGTATAATTTTCTTGTTTTTGACTACCTCAATGCACGCGAAAATGTCGAAATGAAGCACGCAATCAACACGAATTAAAAACCAATTCTCGAAAAGCTCAAGACGAATTGCACATCGGCAATTGGCTCTGTTTTCTAACCCGTGTTCCCTCCTAAATACTAATACAATAAAAAATAAATCCCCATGGCATTGAGAAACAAAGAGAGAGACAGAGAGAAAGAGAAAGAAGAGAGTTTTTGTTGTTTACTCGGAGCACACACTCAATGGGAATGCACAAAAAACCAAACAAAACAAAATATCACACACACAACACAATGAATGAAAATGGTTCTGTTTTTACTTTTGACAGCGTAAGCCAAACTTCAAAATTTTGAAAACATTTTTAGTTAAGCAACACTGGAAGCATGTTGTGGGTGCATTAGGAATATTTAGAGCTAACACCAAATCTTTGCTCGTCTGTAGAATGTTGAATGCTAGACTAACTTTCCAAAACTAATCAACTTTTCTACAATTTTCTCCTCTTAAAACTACTTTTCAATTACAATTTGGAAAAAAAGTATATCTAAACCACTAGAAAGTAACGATTTAATTTATAACAGTAGATGGATTTCTAAAATGCATGTGTGTAAACAATATATTTAACCAGCTAAAATGATATTGGAAATTTCTACTCTATGCTAACATTCGTAGCACAACCTCTACTACACTTTAGAACACTATTTCTAGTATCGATTCTAAAAACTGACTATGAACATGTTGCTGCAAAATCAAAACAAAAAAACCAAAAAAAAAAAAAATCAAAATAAAAATCAAAATAAAAATCAAATCATCAATGAAATTGGAAATGAACTGCAAATGAATCAAAACATCAACATCGCTCGCTCTACTCTATTTTCTTTTTGTACCAGAACACTAAAAGCGGTACTTTAGCAAAACTGGAACTACGTAGTGGAAGTAGCACATTTGGTATACTCTATAAACAAAAAGGATGTTGTACTATATTTATAAAAACCAAGTAGCAATACATATTAAAACTGTATTAACAACTAATACCAATTGGCGTAATGCTAAGTAACCTCTATATTTCACTCTCTATCTCTGCAGACACGGTAAAAGCACACTGAATGGTCATCACCATCACCATCAGCATCAGCATCATCATCAGCATAGCAGCAGTGGAGGCAGCAAGCATCATGGAGGACAACAGCCTCAGCATCATATGCACAGTCTGACCACAACGACAATTGCGGCCACAAAGCATCAACGCGATCGCCATGGCAAGGATAGAAAATAACAATAAAGAATGGAAAGAAAAAGTGAAAGAGAGGGAACCTATGAACGAAGCAACGAACTACTAAACCTATACTAAATAATATAAAAACTAACTAAGATATATACAAGTATATATTCATATTTTATGGCGTGCTTATTTTTAAGGCGCTTTTACGAAGCCAACTTTATGTGCATAAATCTGGTAATTTTTGAAATTTTTCTCTCATTTACAAAAATTTCAAGATAATTACTTAAATTGGCGTATAAACAACAAAAAAAAAGTGTTTACTAATCCCATAATTAACATTTTATGCGTGCATCTATTAAAGCGATTTCCAAAAGCAGTTCCTTCAGCACATTCATACATACGATATATACAACATATAATAATTAACTCAACTAATTTATACACCAACATGTTTTGGCATAAATTCAAAATTCAAGTATTATACTATGCCAACCCTGTTACAATATATATCCATAATCGTACCTAACATTTTGTTAAAAGAAAAACAATATTTGTCCTTTATGTTTACAAACATTCATAAATAAAAAAAATGCATATAAATTTAAATAAATAACAAATGATACTCATATATATTTTTTAATAGCATTAAGTTTTGTAATTTGCATATGCGAAACGATTTTCATTTATACAATAATTTTTAAAGATTTCGCACAAGATTTAGAATCTGTTTTTCTGTAAATTCGTATAAATGCTACATTTCGATATATTATTTTTAAAATAAAAATAAATATTTTCAGAATGACATGTGTAGATGGTTTTTCTTGTTATACCCGCTAGCCATAGGGAAGTAGGGTATTAAGACTTTGTGCTGACAGGAATCCATCTTTGACCCCATAAAGTATAGTATATATTCTTGATCAACGTCAATAGCCGAGACGATATAGTCTTGCCCGTTCTTCTATCTGTTCGTTCATATAAATAGTTAGTTGAATTGGCTATCAATCTGGTATTTTTTACACTCTATGGTTTATTTTTAATATAGTACTAGATGAATATACCAAATATAGCCTTTGGTATTGCGGTATGTTAATTTGTTATATTTTTAAATCAAACACACTCAACTGTAGCTTTCTTATCTGTTCAAATTTATAAAATCTAAATTTTTTTTTCTTACAGGTAATTTTAAATTTCTTACAGGTAATTCTAAAGTCGAGAAAACTTTGACTTTTTATTTTAACTTGCTAATTTTCATGTTATAATTATACCATGTACGTGGGCTTTTCGTGCCACATTTTTTTATCTGTTCACTACACATGCACCTATAAACAACTACAACAATTTCTCAGTATTATAGTATTTGTAAGTACGTCAAGTACGTATGAGAGTGATAACGAAAAAAAAGCGGGAGCGTCAATGTGATTTTTTTTAGAATGAACGGGCCACTGAAGAGGCCACCTCAGTTGTCGTCCAACCGTCGTTACCAACGCCAGTTTATCGAGCTGTTCGCCGGTTGAGAAGTAAGTATGTTAGATACGAACAGAACCGATGTCTGACGAATTCTCTCAGAGAGAAATAGAGACGAACCGTTTACGACAATGACATTTGCAATTCCAATTGTAGCAAGTAAATAAATAAAAGCGACTCGTGCTTATAAATGAAATGGAAATTCATTATTAATAAAACCAAAAAAAATCGTAATCAATTTTAGGATCTAGATTTCATCGATGATTCATACTTGTATGTCGACATGAGTTAATGAGTCAATGCTAGGGCACCAGTTGAGCGATAATATAAAAGTGTTTCCAAAACAAAGGTGTTATAAAATTAGTATAAGACAAGTCAATTGCTAACAAATAAACGAGTTTATGACATTGATGTGAACAGCTGTGCGATAAGGTGAAAATAGACTTCGCAATATTTAATTTTGTAAAAAAAAAAAAACGTTAGTACCAACTGTGCAAATTAATTGGATATGCTACTTAAATTAAATTAAAAGTTGTTTGCAGTGAAATTTAATAAATATATTGAACAAATGAAAATAAAAAAATTTTAAAACTCACAAACATATCTGAGTAAATAATCTAATTAGGTCAAGGCATCATTTAATCTGGTTTGAAATGATTTTTGAGTTGCTTCGATCATTCGTATTGATCCAAACAGAAGTGCTATAAATATATCATAACAATAATAAATATTACGAAAGAGAATATCAGAAGTGTTGTAACCGGTTGATTACATATGTATTTAATTTAAAAGTCCAGTATAGATAAGATAGTGAAAAATAATGAAACTTATTCAAGACACGAATTGCTCAAACTATTGACGTGTGCTTAAATTCTTATATACTTGTTATAAATTCCCACTGAACTCGTTTAGTATTGATATCGATTTTCTCGGAATTTCGCAGTCCGACTATTCTACCACATTTAATTTGTGGCGCATACTGGAAACATGCAACAAACTAATTTCGTTGCAGCTAAAAGCGTAAAATACATTTTCAAAAAGTCTGCTATGCTTACTAGTATATACAAAAATCATCAATATAATAATATTTGCACAGTATATGCGTAAAATGGAGTGCTGTGTCCGGGAATTGGGCATTGTTATCTTATCGGGGCCAAAACGAGTTTATCTTGTCTGAGCTGCAACAACGACAGGTACTTGGTAGCTGACCACATTTGGCTAAAACAAAGTGTTTGCCATATCGTTTGCCGATAAGACAACATTTTGTGATTAGAAACAATAGAACAAACGAAAGTTGACTTTGGGCTCTTCGAACGGTCTGCAACGCCAGTTACTATCATTCAGACTTTAATTCGCGGCGGTTGTGCTAAATTTTGTTATTTTACAGTAAACAAGACATACACAATTAATCGATAAAGGTGCATGATAACTGCCCATAATAAATATAACAATATTGAAATTGCGACTCCCATTTCAGAATTCAATTTACTAAAACACCAAAATGTCGCTTCTAACGGGCAGCGCAAATGCCGTGAAATACACGCTATTTGGATTTAATCTGATCTTTTTGGTAAGTATTCAACTATATAGTACACGAGTATTTCTAATATATATCTAGATGAGTCATCGAGCCGTGGGAGTGCTTGCAAAGCACAAACTCCAATTAATAATTGCCAACTATCTATGTAATTTGGCAGATAAGATAAAGTTAAAGTTTATATATATTCAAATTTAATAATGCTGCCGAATAGTGAAGCTTTTTAACTATCTCTTTCGATACTTTCAGTATCTTGAACTACAGATAGTATATACTACATATACAAAAATACATATATACTAAATACTAAATATACCATTTATATACCATTATGGCTATATATGTATATACTTCACTACTCTACCTAAATTTTTCTAAAATACTAATTATTCATAAATAGCGTTAAAGTTCAGATATATTCAAATTTAATAATGCTGCCGATTATTCAAGCTTACTAACTATATCTTATACTATATACTAAATATACAAAATACATATATACTAAATACACTATTTATATGCCAATTTATTTATATATGTATGGATATACTTCACTACTCTACCTAAATTTTTCTAAAATACAAATTATTCATTTCCAATATAAATTCCGTTGCAATTTAAAAATAAAGTTAACTTAAAGAAAATTGTAAGTCTTTTACCAATTTATAAGCTTGTGACATTCTTTGTAGGCTCTACAATCTAGATTGGTATGGCTTAAGTTGACATTGATTAATTTGAAAGCATATAGATAAGTCACCATTTGAGTTATCTGCCATTGAGGCCTTTATTGGTTTATTGTTGATTGTAGACGAACAAATACCCTTTTTTCTTTATTTTAATTTGTTTTTTATACAAATTTAATACGTTTTTCTTTTGTTTAAATAGATCACTGGCATCATTCTAATAGCAGTCGGTGCTGGAGTTGGCGCTGTCTACACTGGCTATGAACTCTTTCTAACTGGAAAATTCTTCTCAATACCAACATTCCTGATTGTCATTGGAGCGTTCATCATTGTGATCACGTTCTTTGGCTGTTGGGGAGCGTTGAAGGAGAACTATTGCCTCATCCTCAGCTTCTCCATAATGCTGTTCATCATCTTCATACTGGAACTGGCAGCGGGCATCAGTGGCTATGTTCTACGCAATGACGCCTATAACTTGATCAATTCAACACTGTTTGATTCGTTGTCGGAGTACAATAGCGTTAGGGCGACTCCAACGACTGAACTGTGGGACGATGTGCAGCGTGATTTCCAGTGCTGTGGTGTCACCAACTACACAAATTGGAACGATGAGTTCAAGAACTCTAGTTTGCCTATCTCCTGCTGCAAGATTCCTCCGGGAGCCTTGGGCACCTTCACTTGCGACTCAGATAATTTGAATAATGATCGGAACACAGGAGGCTGTTTATTGGGTTTCTCCGACTATATCTCCGATCATGCTGTTAGCCTCGGTGCCGCTGGAGTTGTCATTGCAGTGCTCCAGGTAAATTCCAAATATAATATCTCAAAAAATACAGATTGTTACTAATTTTGTTACTTCTTTCAGTTCTTTGGTGTCATCTTTGCCTGTTACATTGCGCGCGAGATCAAAATTCGAAATGGTATCACTGGCTTCATGTAGATAAAATCCCACCTATCGATGGGGAGTCAAAAATGCATGTGAACTTTATACTCTGTAATCAGGGTGTTTATTCTTAAGGAACATACGTTGTACTTTTCTGCTGATAAATTATTGAAACGATTCTGTAATTTTAATAATTCCACTAATAAACACAACTTAGCTTATAAATCCTCACTTGCACTTCCCTTGATTCTGTAGTAATTAATTCGCTTTATTGCACTCACATGAGCAAATAAACTTAACAAGCAGAGCAATCGGAGCGAAACAAAATCCAATCTAATCGAATTTGTTAACAAAGAAAAGGTATTATTTCTTTTTGCGTCTTTCTTTTTAAAAGTATAGTAGAGATAGGAATCGACATATAAACCGAAAACTGCGAATCATTCCGAAGACAGACAGAATTATTATTTTTGCATAAGTATGTAGGAATTTGTTCTAATATCAGTTTTAAGACCGTTGTATGCTTATAAAATATTATAAATTTATTGAAAAAAAAATATTGTCTATAAATGCAGAATAATAAATTAAATGAAAACAAGTTACAAAGCCCCAGTCGAGTGTGCTCGACTGTGAGATACCCATTATAAATCTCTCATAAAAACATATTCTACATATATAAAAAACCATTCCACAATAATTCAAAAATATGCAGAAGGCTTTATTTGGCATATTGATATAAACAATATAAATATACCATAGAGTACTAAACATTCCAGATTGTCAGCCAAAGCAGCTTATACCCGTGGTAAGTAAGCGTTTTTTTACATACAAAACTATTTATTAAATAACTTCTAAGATTGTTATCTGTTCGCAACAAAATTTTCAGGAATCATCAATAATATACCGACTCTAGCTTTACAATTACCCTTGCTATACGATTTATTTCAATTTCCGGGCGGAAGTAAGCGTGGCAAAAACTTGAATCAAACTTAATCCGCTGTCAAAAGAGAATGATAGCTTGATCTCTTACAGTCTCTGAGATCCAGTCTTTCATACGGACGGACAGACACACAGACATAGCTGATTACAGATTATATATACTTTATGGGATCTAAGATAAATGCCTGTTACCCTATGGATAGCGGCTATAGCAATTTTGCGAAGCTCCTCAAAGTATGCTATAAAAGGGGGGAGTAAGAAATTGATAACTAGAATGGAAAAATCAGTATCTCTGATAATTACCAACATTTAAAATTGGTATCTTTATTTCTACACGATAAGGCCAAGCACTTTAAATATTTGCTCGCTTACTCAACCTAATTGCTGGCAAAGTCTATGCTATGAATATACGTCGTTTGCCCAAAGCAAACTTAAACTAGACATGATGAAATCTAATGAATAATTTAAACTATTCGAAATAGCACGAGTAGTATTAAAAAATCGATAACGTCAACGCTGTGTTGACTCATTTAAAATTGATAAATAATCGATAAGTCATGGCAGCCCCCACTTCTGACCTTGCACTTGAAGTGCAGTTGAATTGTAGAAACAAACAACAATGAGAAATTACGTATTAAGTTCAGTTAAAATAAGTTTGTGTATTTGGCTCAACAAATTTCACATTTTATTGCAAAATAAATATATACTATACACAAATGTATGTGAATGAATTATGCGCCAATCTTATCGCTGGCTTTTATCAACAACTTTTAGAGAAAAGAAAAACATTGGACATTTGTTGGCTGATAAGCTACGAAAAGAGCATAGAGAACTGCAACAGAGAGCGACAGTCAGTGTGTGGGAGAGAGGCAAGCCAATTTGGCCGAGAGCCGAGAACCGATTGCGATTGTAACTGGCAACGTTTTCCGTTCTGGGCTCGCTCAGTATACGTGTAGCTACGAAAAGTTAAAGTACGTTTTGTGAATAGTAAAATGTTAAACCAAAAAAAAAACATTACAAATAATTAACAAATAATTAGCTAAATATATAATATATACAAATTGCAGTTAATTGCAGAGAATTCCAACGAAAGTTAACTAGAAACCAAAAATGGCGAATCGGGAATTGGAACTGAATTCCGGAATGCGTTGCGCTAAATACATGCTCCTAATTGTGAGCTTTATGTTTGCGGTGAGTTTTTGATTTTCGAAATTTAATCAAACCTATTTCGTCCTCCACTTTCGTGATTCATTAAACGACGCCATTTTGATATTCTTCCTACAAGACATAGTATATACATGAGTGTATATATCACAACGCTGATAAAAAGGCGCTTTTTCGCTCTTATCAACAGTTGAGCAATATTTTTATTTTTTGTCGTACTTGTGATTCACATAACACGTCTGAGCACTTGCTCCACAACACAATCCCACAAATATTTAATAACAGCTGAAGAGAGTTGCCAAAGAGAAACGGATCAAAATGCCTGTTTGCTTTTCTTCTTTTGTAAAAATAAACTTGACGACTCAAAAGACACTTGAGTAGAGTTTCACTGATCGAAACAGATAACAAACTTTTGCAATGACGGCATGAATTTCACCTCAGTCTATGAATCAAATATATTGATATTACAATAGATGGCTTTGATAACAGTAATTACCAAGGCGAAATATGAAAATTGAACTAATTTAAATATTAGCCTACTTAATTATTAGATTCATTTGTTGAATCTAATGCTATACATACACACTTATTAATATAGGCTATTTTCATCATGTGTTTACCTAATAAACACTGATAAGATAAGTGACGCAGAAACATATTCTGACTCGATAAGTTCAATACTCGTACTTTCCCTTAAGTGTATTGCTCTCATTATATCCAACTGACGCAATCAATTGCTGAACTAAAACAAAAACACCTGTATGTTAAATAGGCTTATTTATAATGTACTTCAAGTTTTAGCTCAAATTGTTTAATGCCCTATTTAGTCAGCTCAAAATGCCTAGGCCTTTGCTTTTTTTATTACAACTAATTACAGGTACTTGGAGGTACTTAAAATGAACTATGTATATTATCTTAAATAACATGATTTCAAGGCCAAAGCTTGTTGACATGCCACTGTACATTATTATTTTAAAATTAATCATTAATCTCAATTAGACATGCACTTTTATGCAACAAAAAAGAATATTTAATATAATGCAAATAATGTACATGTAATGTATTCCAAAAATTTGCTAGATTTTTCACCGAAGTGTAATAGGAGTTTATTAAGTTTGACAAACTATATATATTCTGATATATATTTGCGTATAAATACTTATCTCAGAGGGCTCTTTGTACAAGTTTATTTTGGAATATGGAAGCTCTCAATTGCATTTTATATTTACTATGAAAATTTCATTATATCCGAGTGACAGGAAGGTAATAAAAGTTAATATGTTAAAAAAATTCTAGTTGAAAACGGGAAATGCAAACAGACTCAAAAATATCTTATTATGCATAGAGCTATTATTCTTTATAATTTATTTCGCTCTTTTTCGTTATCCAATTCTGATACGTGAGTAGAAAACTTTAAGAGGTTTCGTATAATTTTAGACAGGAGGGAGGTCAAAATTTGACTGCAGTTTTCTTATCTGTTTAAAATAATATTGTTTCTACTGTAAAATCAATCAATCAATCTTAAACTTGGCACTTCTATTAGGAACTTATCCACTGATGAATACCAAATTGCATGATTAGAACTTTTGAAGAAATGGCGAAAATACTTTCCTCACTTGACATGAGTTCGCAAAGTGCTTTTGTTCTATTTTCTATTTAAAATGTCTTATTCTTTTTTCTCACCTAAATCACAGCTGACGGCCATACTACTGATCATGGTAGGCACAACCATTCAAACGATCTTCGGCGACTTCAGTCTCTTCATCGACGGACACTTCTCGTCGCCTCCCGCGCTCCTCATTGCCATTGGTTTCATCCTGATCGCTGTAGCCACCTTGGGCGCCTATGGAGCTATCAAGGAAAGCGTCATGCTAATTAATTTGGTGAGTCAAAAAATAAACATCGAATGGAAAAAGTTTTTATTAGTTGAATTCTATATTTACACAGTACGGCGTCGCCCTCTTCCTTGTCTTTATCCTGGAAGTGGCTGCGGCCATCGCTGCCTTCGTGATGCAGTCGCAGGTTCGTGAGATGCTGATGCGCACCATGACCAACGCTCTGTCCGAATATGAATCGGACACCAACGTGGAGGCAGCCGTCGACTTCATGCAAACTGGCGTAAGTACAACAATTAAGTGGTATCTTAAATGAATAGACATATGTACATAGTTCCTAAATTGAAAGCATAAAGAAGAATTGAAATTCGGCGGATATAGTGCTGTACAATATTTTTTATACGCGCTGGGAGAATGACAAATAGAATTGTTTTCTTTTTTTTTTTTTTTGAAGAAAATACGAGTAAACGTTCAGAACGTAAAATATCATTTTATATCCAACAAATTTAATTTACTATTTAGTCAAAGACATTATTTTAGATTATTAGTAGATTAGTGAATGAAAGGATAGTCATTTCTTTTAATTTTATTTAACCGACCGCTGATCTACATTGATGTACATTTAAAGACTAATTTCTTGACTTGCAAATATTTAGAACCATCCTCGAATAGCATGTTCGATTGGCAGCGAAACTAATACAATTAACATTATAAGTAGCGAAACTTAAGAGAAAACCATTTATCAAGTATCTTATTTGGTTATCAGTCCTTAATATTGCAACTTTATTTATCCGTGATAAAGAATAAGATGAAACAAGTTTTTATAAATTGGTCTGAATTTTCCGCTTTACTTAATACAAAATGAAAAGAAAAGTGAAGTAGGTCAATTTTCATTACATTTTCTAAAAAAAAATTTGATTAAAAATACAATTATTTGTTCATTAAATTTTGAACATATTATTAATTTAGCCTGAAGGTCTTAGTCACTCTGGCTCATCACATTGCAATAATGAATTGCATTCGTTATTTTAATACAAAATTAATAATAATAATATTAGACATTTTTCAAAAACAATCCCATAATTAATTTTATTTAAATAATATTTTATTGTTCTTTGAATGAAATACTCATTGCGAATTTTGATAAACGAATTCAGCTATTTCACTATTCTCATTATTATTCTTAGTTCTTTTTTATTGTTTTCTTTTTAGCCGTCTCTTAAATATAATTTAATCTCGTTTCGTCAATATATCTATATATATTTTTTCTTTTTAGTAACAATTATTTTTATCTATAGTATCTACTAATGAATATTTCCTTGCCATCAACAGGATTTCTGTTTTAATTACACAATATCTTATGCACCAACTAAATTTCGGAATTAGGCTGCTTAATGTCTACGATTAATATATACGATTAATTTTGTTTCGTATTGCTTATAGTTGGGCTGCTGTGGAGTTGTCGAGCCCGATGACTGGAGGGAGTACTATTCGTACAACAAGAACGGAAGCCATTTGGAAGCCGACGATGTCGTGGTGCCTCTCTCCTGCTGCGCCGATCTGGACAAGACTCCCAACGACAACAACGACTACAATTGCCTGGAACCCTACGAATATGGCTGCTTCCGGAAGATGAACTTCATCATCTCGCAGAGTGCCATGCTGATTGCCACCGGTGCTACCACAGTGGCCTTTGTGCAGCTGCTCGGCGTTCTCTGCGCCTTCATGTTGGCCAAGACGCTGCGTCGCAACAAGTCGATTCGTGAGGCACGTCGCTGGCAGCTGCAACAGAGCCTGGGAGTCCTCATCTCTGGCGGCAAGGTGGGATTGCCAGTGAACTCGGCCATGAGCGGATACCAGCAGCTGGAGAGCAATGGCGAAGTGGGCACCCATGAGCCATATACTTACACACCACAGAGTCCCAGTGTGAACTAGAAGCAGAGTTCACACACTGTATAAAACATTAAATATATACAAGTATAAAAAAGAATTAACATTTATTCAAATATTTACAACTTTTGTTAACTATAATTGAAGCCAAAGCGACATTCAAATAAAACCAAAAAAAAACAAGCCAGTCCCCTCGTCTAGGACTGCTGGCGCAATTCCTTGTCCAGTTTCTTGAGTAGTCGCAGTTGTTCCGCAATGCTCCCGGTCGAGGTGCCTCCAATCACATCGTACTGCTCCACATTGTTGCCATAGTCTGCGACGCTGGCAATATCGGCACCAAAAGCAGAGCAAATCTGTTGCAGTTCACCCAGCGGCACCTCGGTTATATCGACGCCACGCTGCTCCGCCAGCGCCACAACACGTCCAATGTGGTGATGAGCCTGCCTGAAAGGCACGCCTTTGCGCACCAGATAATATGCCTGAAAGTTGCAGTCAATTAGCCAAATCATAAGATGAGGAATAGGTGCTCTTCAACTTACCCAATCTGTGGCCAGCATATCTGGACTCAGAGCAGCTTCGAGTTGTTCTCGCTGCACTTTCATGGTCTGAACTACGCCCACGGTCACGTCTAAGCTTTGGGCCAGCTTGTCGTAGGCCTGGAAGCAATATTGCTTATCGAATTGCAGATCCTTGTTGTAGGTCGAGGGTGTGCCTTTGATGGTCATCATGATGCCCGTCAGATTGGACGTTATCAATCCAGAGATGCCTCGAATCAGCTCCAGACTGTCGGGGTTCTTCTTTTGCGGCATCAAACTGCTGCCGCTAGTGAAAGCGTCGTCCAGACGTATAAAGTCAAACTCCTTAGTGCTGTAGAGGATTAGATCCTCGGCCAGACGCGATAGATGAAGACTGACCACAGAGGCGCAGTAGATAAAGTCCACTGCAAAAAGAAAAAAACAAATCTTAGAATGCTGGCATCGAGACTTTTGATTCGATAGTCGTGTTATAAAAATTCACGAACATGTTATTAACACTTTTATTATTAATAGAATGTTAAAATAACAACAGTTAAATTTTATCTACTTTTTGAAATAATATATTTTTTTGTAGCTCAAATTAGAGATATAACATGAAACGTTAACTAATAAGTTGTGTATAGTTTCAAAGTTGTAAAAATGCTCTAACTGAATAAAAGTTATAAAAATTAAGATGTTTGTTAACTTCAGTCCCATTTTACATAAGCGCTTTGTAAGGAATATGAATAATTAAGTGAAAATATTGAAATTAGAACTAAAAATTGAAAAATCGAAAAACTATAAAATTTCAAAACTATATCATTTGTAGCTTTTCTATTAAATTAATTGATGAAATTTATAATGCGATCATAACATAATTTAAAAATCAATTAGAGTAAGTAACAGATAGGATAAAGTAAGAAACTCGATTCATTTTAGTAAGAACGGTAGGATAATTTTCATTAAATATATATTTAGTCAAGAATAATTTAAAAATAAATTTTACAAATAAGGCTAGTTTTAGTCATCTTTGAACTAATTGGTTTGAAAATTCCATTTTTATATTGAATAAATTTATTCTTTTATAAAGTAACGAATTTCCATGTAATAGACCAATACTTCCTATTAAACCTTTCCATACTTCTAATTCGCACCAATGTGTACCGGGTATATTCAATATTTTCTCTACTTACCCACAAAATCACGATCGCCCACTGCATGCATGCTGTTGCCAGTTACCGCTGCGAATCCTAAGCGCTCGGCTAGCCACAGTCTATCGATGCCTAGGGGATTCCCGGCAAGAGCGCCGCTGCCCAAGGGCAAGACATTGGCACGATCCCGCAGCTCACCCAGACGCAGGCAATCCTCGCGCAGGGCAAAGGCATGCGAGAGCAGCCAGTGGGAGAATTGAACCGGCTGGGCGCGCTGCAGATGCGTGTATCCGGGCATGAGGACGCCCAGGTGTGACTCCGCCTGCTTGGCAATGGCGTTGATGAGCAGACGAAGGCGTCCCAATGTTTCGCGGATGGCTTTGCGCAGCCAGAGCTTCATGTCAGTGGCCACCTGATCATTGCGACTGCGTCCAGTGTGCAGACGCTGACCCAGCTCACCGGTGAGATCGACCAGCATGCGTTCGTTGACCGTGTGAACATCCTCATCGCTGGGCAGAAACTTGACGAGTCGTTCGATCCAATCGTAACGTATCAGCTCGAGACTTTTCACCAGCTTATCACACTCGGCGTCATTGAGATGACCTGCTCGCTTGAGTGCCTCGGCATATGCTTTGCTTGCGTCCAGATCATCGGCATAGAGACGTGCATCGAAAGGCAGACTATTGTTGAGTTCCATTAGAGCCACGTTGGGTTGGCCATTGAAACGTCCTCCCCACATTTGGTAGTTGCTGGTGCTCTGATTTGAAGTCATCTTTTGTGTTGCGCTCCCCGACGTTGATGATTGTAGACTGATTGCCAGCTGTTCGGTTCGTATTGTTGATTTCTATAAATATGAAAAGTGTATATATTTTGAATTTATTGTGGACTGTTGCTTTATATAATCGTCTTATCTTTGAAAACTTACGTTACTCTTTTATACGAGTTTATGAGCTCTGTTTGAAGGAGACAAACCCAAAGTGCTGTGCGATTACAAATGTTTATCACAATTTTTTAACTCTTTACGGTATTAAAAAACTAGTCAAGAATAATTTTCCGAGCAGAGGAGATAATAGACAATAACAATTTCGGTTTATATTCTAGAATCTCATATGCTTGGAAACATTTTATTTTATAGATTACGTGCTTTCAATTTTTATTTAACTCTCTCTTTTCATAACAATAGGTTTTTAGATATGATAGCGTACGTATCAATTAAGGGTTAAACCCAAAACAAATCGTTATCATATTTTACACTACAGTAATCATTGGATATGGGCATTTAAAGAATATTCTAAAATAAAACCACAAAATTGATGAGCACAGTATTTTTAAAGACTGCAGAATTCCTTGGCATTATTTAATAATAATTTTATTTAACAAATTCAAAATTGTATTAACTGAATAATATTCAAGTTATTATATTTTAAGTACGTAGTAACTATATAAGATTGTGTTGGTAATTTCTTAAGTAATTTACCATAAAACAACACAGCAGTTTGACTTCTAAAGGCCTTGTTTTAATTTGTACTCTTGACTTAGTCTACGGAGAAACAAAAGTATACAATTACGAATACAAACAGAACGCGTTATCAGTTAAGTATAGCCTCTGACGTTGCAACAGATTAGAACTTTTTTCTTCGGATTGTGATAAGCGAGCGACTGACAAGAAGTGTTAGCTGATTTCTTTACTTTTGTTGTGGTTATTAGTTTGTCAAATCCTCCAGAAAGAGCTTGTTCAACTCGCAGCACAGACGATTCAATGGCAGACCCATCACACAGTAGAAGTCGCCATCGATGCGGGGAATCAACGCTCCACCAGGTCCCTGTACTCCATAGGCGCCAGCCTTGTCGCTTTTGAGGTTTACATTAGAGATTAAGTGATCTTTATATTGGACTTGGCTACTCACAGTGGATCACCGCTGTCCACATAGCTTTGGATTTGTGCCGCCGACAGTTCGCCAAAGTAAACATCGGCCGTATCCGTAAATTGACGTACTCCGTTAGCATGTTTGAGCACTACGCCCGTAAAGACCCGATTGCAAGCACCTGATAAACTGTAGTATCTTTATAGATTGCGCTTACTATGGAATATAATTGCAACTCACTTGGTCAGCATGCGGACTGCATCGGCGGCATCCTTCGGCTTACCGTAAATCTCTTTGCCTAGTGTGACCATCGTATCGGCAGCTATCACCAGCAGCTGTTTGCCATCACCTGTGCTGCTCAAGCGGCTGAAGACTTCCTCCGCCTTGCCAAGTGCGGTGGCCTCAATATAGTCGGAGAACTCTTTAAAGTCCGCCAAGTTGAGGTTCTCCTCGAATGTCGAAGGACACAATTCCGCATTGAGACCCTTAAAATCGGAAGAACGATTATTAATCAGCATTTCATCAATTGTTCTCGTCATTGCACAACACGAATGACATACACAGTAATTAAACTGTAATTACTTGTTTCATTTACCAGCATTTGCACAAGTTCCTGGCGGCGAGGAGAGCCACTGGCTAACACCACACGATAGTTACTCAACAAGTGTTTAATTGGCGCCAACATAACTAAAATGCTATCACGAAATTCTACGCGCGCGATGTAAACAAAACAAATCCATGTGCTGTGGTAATTAGGGATGGAAGCGCAATTACCTTTGCGTTATCGATAAATATGAATTGGCAACTATACATGTTGACGATAGTCGTGCACTGCGAGAAAAGAATTTAATTTGTATTTGGCATTGGCTATGGCTTTAATTTTTGCATAAAATGAGTTTAAATTCAAACGAGAAATATTACAAATTTTGCAATTAATTGATTGTGACTTTAATAAGCAAATATAATTTTCTTAACATGTGTAACCACTATTTGTAGCGTTAAAGAAAATATTATTATTAGTCAATAAAGATGTTTTAAAAAGGCAACTATAGGTGGAATGATATTTACAAAGTAAACAGCAATAAATTTGAAACTAATGCAAATATTATTACATTACTGCAGAGTAAAGTATAATCTTTGGTTTAAAATACAAAACTTAGCATTATGATGCATCATCACGCAAATCAACAATTAAATTGCGTATGATTTTTTTTAATAAACTTTAAAAGTTTAAACAATGTGAAAATAAAATAGAAGTTTGAAAATTTCAACAATATAATTACTATATTATTCGATAGCACAAGACACCGATATTCGCCGTAAAAATGCGATGATTTCATTGTATATCGATATATCGATAGAGGCATCGATGTTTTTCGCTTCTAACAAAACGCGCAGCAATTCGCGGAATGCGATTCAGTTGCCGAAAAAGTTTTGTTTGTTGTGCAATTGCTGAAATAAAAAATACAAAACAATTGAAACGTGCGAGAGGCGAGTGACAATTTTGAACGTTAGTTGTTGGCTGTGTGAGTGGGAGAGAGAACGAAGAGCAAAAAGCAACGACAACAGTGAACGTGAATCAAAAATTTGTGTTTCCTTGATCGGAAAAAGCGCATAGAAACAAGAATAAAATCGAAATGAAGAAGCAGCCTGCATTTCTCTAGCATTCTTGTGTGTGTGTGTGCTCGCGAGTGTGTGTGTTTGTATTAGCTTAGTGATATTTTTAATTGTGTCGCCGACATTGTCGTGTTGCCCGTTTCCCGTTAGCCGAATTAATTCCGCTGTGGCGAACACATTTGCCATTATTCATTCAGTAGCAGCAACACCAACATTTACAACAGGCTCGTGTCTACGTGCCGCAACAAAGCAGCGTCAGCGTCACCTTGAAGTGCCACAGTCAGCTGCTTCTGCCTCTGCAGCAGCAACATCAGCAGTCACAAGGCGTCGTCGTTGGTTCTTGTCGCCGTTTCCTTTTCCGTCGTCAACTACAACAAAGTCCAATTCTCGCAAAACTGGTGTCAAGGTTGGTGATAGAACTCAATAATAATATTAACATACACACTCTTAAACATTTGTGTTTGATAAGCATTCTAATTGTTTATTGTACTTTCATCAGCATTTACACTCTAAAATCTAGGGTCTAAATGTTTGTTTACTTTTGCCAGCCACTGTTAAGTGTTAGAGTAAAATTCACAAAATATTGCGTAAACCTTTCGCCGTTTTAATCAATGTAAATGCGAGGGTTGCTTCAAAAGTTCACATCATAAGTTCTATTGTTATAGCATCACAAAATCACTTTTATTCAATAATAAAAGAACAAATTGAGCCAACCTACAAATAAAAACACAAACATTATTTTGTAGTTTATTTAATGAAGTGAAAATCTAATGCAAGTAACTTATATTTCGAAAAATGCATTTAAAATACAGAGATTCACCTAAGTGATTTCAGTAACATCAATTTTAGTTTCCGAATAATTCTAACTACAAAAAATTCCTTTATGTGAGTTCCACTTTAATCAAATCGTAGTATTGTGGCGGATGTTAAATCAAATTAAATTAGAATCACTGTTTTTATTTAAACAAATTTTAATTGTATTAATTTTTGATTTACTTTGTAAATATTTAATTGTATTTTCACAACAAAACAATAAACGATAAACATCGTTGTGCACGTGAAAATAATATGACCAGTTGAAAGCATTAAAAGCTTCTTAAGGTTCTGCACGTATAGGATTAAAATATAAGCTAAATAAAATAAATGATACTAACATATTGAGCCTTTAGACATGATTCATTGAGTATGTGTCTAATTTAGTCTATCATGAAATTAAATTCACATCAATATAAACTGCATTCACGTTATCTCTACATATGTACGCTAAGCTTAAAGTAGATTATTTTTGATTTTTTTACGACCCTCGAATAGTTTTTGCAAATTGATCAGGCACATCGGAAGTGTACAATGTGTATTTATAAACAAAATACAATTTTCGCAAATTATGCATATAATACATTATAATATATGGCGAACCAGACGCTCTAATCTCATTAAACTTTACTGCTAAGTAGTAAATACTCGTTACCAATTTGAAAAAAGCGTCATTCATAAATAAACTTGAAAAGTCCAGATAAATCAGCCTTAGAGTTGAGCATGAAATTGATTTGTTTATTGCCCAAAGCTATTTAAACCGCAACCCTCCTAAGCAGTGGCTCTAAAACTGTAGCGTACTTCTCATTAACTGCAAACACTTTCGTATTTGTATTTTTGTGTGTATGTGTGATTGGGTCTAAGCAATACGTCAACTAACAACTCTCTCTTGTTCTTTTACTCCCTCTATCTCTCCTCAGGTATAGCGACAACACACGTATATCACGTGTTTGAGGTAGACGACAACATTGTAGTCAAATATCACGCGCTCGCTCTCTCGCGCGCTCTCTCAGTTGTATATTTTCGCCTGCTCACTGAGTGTTGTTGCCATGTTTTCGCTACAGCAGCTGATCAAAGCGACAGCAACAGCGTCGTCGTTAGGTAGCGGCGGCGTGGGCGGCATCGCAGATCTATACAAGTTCCTCAGGCAACTCAACAGCACAGCGGCGGCAGCTACACGCAGCGTGACGTCATCTGCTACAGACACAGCTATAGCTACAGCTACAACTACAGCAATACCAAAGCAATCTAGTCAAGCGACGTCGAGCGAATTCAACTTCAGCGACAGCAGCGAGAACGGCAGCGTCAGTCACAGTTCGGCATCGATAGCGCACGGTTGCTGTTCGAGCGAATCGGAATCGAAATCGAAATCGGAGTCGGCGCACGACGTGATTATATCAAAGCAATTTGTACGCAATTTACTGCAGCAACGCAGCCAGGACATACAGCGATTTATTCATACGCAAGGCAACGTCGATAGCGCCAAGTCCTCGCATCAACATCAACCTCATCATCATCACCAACAACAGCAACAGACAAACAAGTTTGCCATGTCTTCACTGGCAGCTGAACCACTTCAGGCAGAGATTTCCACCAGCGATGGCAGCAGCAGCACAGTTTCCACTGGAGCAGCAAGCGATGCCACTTCCTGCCACGAGGCAGCCTCCAATGCTGGCAAGAAGCCCTGCTTCAACACTGGCCTCGCCGACATTCTGCAGTTCATGGAGCTCATTGGCAATCTCAAGGTAAGCGCACAAAACTGCTTTAAAATTGAAGTCAAAAGAAAACCAGTTCACTCAGTCTCTCTCTCTCTCTATCTTTATTTCTCATACGTATTCGCATCGATTTTTCCCCAAAGCAGAACCAAACAACCCCAGGAGTTGTTTTTGCTCCTCTTCCTCTTTTCGCTGTTGTGATTCATATACAATATATTCCCACAACACTTTGGTTGTTTTCTATTTCTTCCAATGCTGATTGTTATGGTCGGAATTATCGCGTGACTTTTAGATTAATTTTTATTTACTTTGGTGAATTGTGAAAGCGAAATACTCGTTGTTGAATTTTATGTTTGAAGCGGAGGAAGCTTCAATGCCTATGGCAAGGTTTTTATATTCGACTTGAATTTTGTGGCGTCGACCGTGAAACTATTTTCAATGTTGAAAATTTTTAATTTTATAATCCCAATATTGTTATATCAGCCTTGAAGAATCAATTCAATCACAATACT
Source organism: Drosophila kohkoa (assembly GCA_019972355.1). Taxonomy (NCBI): domain Eukaryota; kingdom Metazoa; phylum Arthropoda; class Insecta; order Diptera; family Drosophilidae; genus Drosophila; species Drosophila kohkoa. Next base: position 1,528,900 of record BJEL01000003.1, on the reverse strand, counting down.
TATGCAAGAAAGAGTGTCAATTTGTTTTAGAAAAATGTATAAATTTGTATTTTTTATAATGTGGTTTTAAGATTCTTTCCGTACGTTAAGAAATATGATAATCTCATTCCTCAAGGTGTCCTCAAAGTAATAAGAAACATTCAGTTTGAACAGCATTTTAAAAGCGAAAACAATGCAAATTCCGTTTTGTTTTGTTGATATTTATATTTTGTGTTGATCTTCTGCTTTTCGTCTGTACCCAGAAAAGTTTTTTTCTTTATTTATTTTATCGTTCTCGTATTGTATAATATTTGATAAATTCTCTCTCACTCTTCTCTTCTCTTCTCTGTAAGCGTTTCGTATAGTTGCTTGCCAAATACATATATTTAAAATAGATTTACGAATATACACAAAAAGTGTATTCTTTAGATTGTGTTTAGCTTGCTATTTCCAATGGCTGATGCGGGGTTTCCCTTCTAATGTGAAAGACTGCCACACGCTTAGATAGATAGGCTTTCCCCTTTACACCTCTTCACTTCGATATCTAATCAGTATAATTGATAATTTCAATATGACGAATGGCGCGTTGAGGCAAATTAAAGTAGCCAAACATTAGTCGCATTTCGTTATCGAATGAGTCGTATGTAATTTGAGTAGAAATCGATTTTGAAATGACATTTTGCTCTATCGAACTTTGAGCTTAGTTTCCAATTGCATAAGCGCATCAATAAGAACCGGATGCGATAAATTGAAAAGCGCAATAAGGCAAAGTTCCAAGTGGCTCACGTGCAAAAGCCCCAGCAAAAATTATTTGTATTTTCAATTTTCTTTTTTCTTGGAACAATTCTGAAATGCCTGAGGCAAGCAGTCTATTCATTTTCGTTGTTATTCATTGACGTATGCTAAACAAGAGAATTTGACAGAAAAAATTGCAAGGCAATTTGGCAAAATGTTAGATATATATTTATATGTGTAGTGTATATACTTTATAGCTACATATCTATTCAGGCAATATCTAGAGCGTAGAAAAGCTAAAAGAAAACACACAAAGTAGAAACGCACCTTGTGACTTTGATCTTGGCCTTCAAAATGTAGATAGTCTTCTTAAGGGTGAAGGGCAATAGGTTTCTGTGTCTTTGTTACTGATAGAGACAACTTATAAGTAGAACAGACACATCCTTAGTTAAACATTTGATGATTCAATACTCTTCGTTCTCTTTGTGTAAAATATTTCATCATGCAATCCTAAAATTGTTGTATGCTGCTGACAAAGCAAAAAAAAAGTTTTGCTGATTGCGTTGAATGAGTTTTGGCACATTAGCCAGAGATTAGAACGAAATTGAAGACAATGACAATTATATAACTAATTATAACGCATTCTCTGTCGAAGTCCACAAAATGAAATCTCGAAACTTTCTGCAACGTTTGCAAATCTACGTAATATGAGAATGTTAACAGTTGTATCAATTACAAAACATTTATCTATTTACTCAATATTTTGTCCGTTTTTGCATTTTCTAGATCTAATTTTCGTTATAGAAGTGAATTGTTCTTATTTTAAATTGCCTTGAGTTGACAATTTTATTTGATCACGCGATCTTCAAAGTAGGGATCGTATAATAAGCTTGAACATGCATTATTATGAAGTCGAACATCTGTTGCTTTGGTGCTATATTCTTTTTATTCTCAAAATCTGTATTTGAGCAGACTTGTTATCGACTGAATAGCAATGTTTTTTCTGTCTCATAACAGCTGTGCAGTTAGTCTGCCCACAACAATTAGTCTCAATAAAAGTATTAGCTTATCTAACTTTTATGACTCTTATCTGATGTACTCTTATAACGACTGTTTACGACTCTCTCTCTAACATCTATGTTGTAATTTAGCATTATAATTAGGGAAGTTCTGAATATTTGCAAATACATTCTGTTAAAACATTTGGTTGTGGTAAGAATGATAAGAATTAGCTTTGATAAACACTCAATTGTCAAGTATTACGTGACTTTTACGAGATAAACCACAGCATTTGATAGCCACATGTAATCAACAATTGTATTTCTCTTATATGTAAATGAAAAATCAGCTGTGTGATTATCATCGTAATCGCGCATTGTAATACAAGAATTTAATTAAATGAAACTACGTGGTCCGAGAAGCGGAAGGAAAACAGTGGTTGGCAGTATCTTTAGCAGCTTGTTTACCGCATGGTTCTATAAATAAGCAGTTTATTGATCAAATAGCAACAGCCTACAACCCCAGTCGAGGAGGAGGTTTAAGTTGAAGGCCTCTTGGTCGAAGGGGCGGCCTTGGTGACGATGTCACTGACAACCGGCAACGTCGTCAATGTTGTTCCTCTTGCTCTTATGTATTTCTCTTTAATTATACAAAGTGCTTTGGGTAGAGCTATGCAAATCAGAAATTAGTGCGTGACAGGATCATAAAGCGTAGGCTGTGCAAACCGTTGATATGTTTACTAAATTGTGATACGCTTTAAATATGACTTGCGATGGCATGAGAAGTGAATCATGTACAATTTATTAGGAATATCTATTTTATAGTATGAATTGCGATGGCATGAGAAAGTGAATCATATACAATTTATTATGAATATCTATTTAATAGTTACTTCAATCTCATCAACTCTTTCAGCATACCAAACGCACTGGCTGGGTTCTTCGCGATGTGAACGACTGCGAGTCCATCTCGGGACACATGTATCGGATGAGCATGCTTACTTTTCTGCTGGACGGCAGTGAGGGTCTCAATCAGATACGTTGCATGGAGCTGGCATTGGTGCATGATCTGGCCGAGAGTTTGGTGGGCGACATCACTCCGTTTTGCGGCGTGTCCAAGGATGAGAAACGTGCAATGGAGTTTAAAGCTATGGAGGATATATGCAAACTAATTGAACCGCGTGGCAAACGCATCATGGAACTATTTGAGGTAACACAATTCACATTCACTCTTCAATGTTTCTAGTATTTAATGTAAATTCATTGCAGGAATACGAAAATGCACAGAGCCCTGAGTCGAGGTTTGTTAAGGACTTGGATCGATTGGATATGGTTATGCAAGCATTTGAATATGAGAAACGTGACAATTGCCTGCTTAAGCATCAGGAGTTCTTCGACTCGACGGAGGGAAAGTTCAATCATCCATTTGTTAAGAAGTTGGTCAATGAAATCTACGAGCAACGCGATGTGCTGGCCAAGGCCAAGGGCGCCACGCCGCCGCCGGCGATTGAAGTGCCTAAAATGGAATCCACATTGTCGCCCACAAATCTAACCAATGGGCATGGTAGTTCAAGTTGAACGTAGCAGACTTGCAACAGATCTGTCTGTGTAATTGATTTAAGTTTTGAGATCTAGGTTAGCACGCATACACACGGATACACATTTTCATATACACATACAAACACACACATACAAGCACTTAAGTTTTAAGCCAATCCAACTAACAAATGATTGTTAAGCCTACCTCGACACGCTCATAGTTAGAATTTATATTTATCATTTTAATTTATTAAACTTCTTGTTTTTAGCTTAACTAATGACACGGCACTCTTGGCCATGATTTGTTAAACACTTTCCTTTAGTTCAATTCTATTTGATTAAGCGTTAAAGTCGTAGCTAAATACGAGATTGAAGGTGTAACACAATTGTACATAAACCCAAACAGAAATCTTAGCTAATTTTAAACGTATGATTGCAAAATATTTTACGTAAATGTTGTTAGGTGCAAGTTGTATGCAAATCAAAACAAACAAGAAAAAATGAGGAAAAAGAATCAGAAAAATATAAACTGTGTATGTCAAAACATAATTTTGTAATTGGAAAATCAAATATATTGATTTTTATAGCTTACACAATACAATTTATTTTCCTTCAAACTACTTATTCGTGAACAAAATGTCGTATTTTAAAATTATAAAAGAAATTAGGCAAAAAAAATAATAATTAAAGTCCAGCTACAAAAGTGACTAAAAGACAAGGCAATCCTGTGTTTTATTCAATGGAAATAAAGTTTAAGCAGAGGCTTATGTTTGGGGTTGAGTTTCCTTAAAATTTTAACATCTTGAGTGGACTTTAAAAATGAATAACGGATATATTTTAAAGTCACGACTCCAAGACTTGCATCAACATTTATATTTCAAATTCGCAACCTTCAATTAAAAAACCTCTTGAATTGCTCACAAAAATACAATTTTATTATGACAACCCAAAAATAGTATTGTACAAGCAAATTGTAAAATGTTTCGATGGCAAGCAAAAACTTGTGTCTTCGAGTTGTGAGCAATGTTGGTCGTGTACTCTAAAATATATAAAAAATATATAGTATGCAATTAGTTGATCAGTGTTGAAAGTCAACAGAAATGAAATAGAATTGCTTTTCATAATCTTTCATATTCACCTTCTATGACAATGTACTGATTGTCACGTGTTGATGTTTGATGTGAATGCTGTACATGCTTTTTGGCCTTATCTATAAAAAGATTTAATTTTGCTTACTTATGTTATAACATTATATTATCGCTAACTTACGGTGTAATGTAATACTGCGTTCTGTCTCTCCGATTGCATTCTTGGCAATGCATTTGTACTCGCCAAAGTCTCGCTTGCTCACTGGACGTATCGTGAGGCGCATGACTATGCGATGCACATGATCCACGGCCATGGACTCGTAGGTGCCACCTTGAAGCAGATCTTTATCCTTAATCCAAAAGTTGACAGATGCTGGCTGCGATTCACTAACGCATTCCAACGTCAGCTTCTGTCCCAATCCCACATAGATGGTATCGTATCGCGTCCAGATGGTGGGAGCAACTAAAAGTCACTTGGGTTGTTAAATGAAATGTATTTTGTAGTTGTGCTCCACTTACAATTTACAACTAACATGACGCGTTTGCTCACTGTTGGCGGCACTCCATTCGAGGCGATGCAGAGGTAGGCACCCATGTGGACGCGCTGCAGCTGCCACAGAGTCAGATTCTGCCCCTCCAAGCTATAGACTTCGCTGTCCTCTGGCTCCCCCTCCGGCACGACCAAGAGCGGAGCATTCTCCTCGCGTCGCCAAGTAATTGTTGGCAATGGAACACCTGTCGCACTGCAGGTGAGCGTTACGTTCTGGCCACTGGATCGGACCACATCCTGACTGGTTTGGTAGTCAACAATGTCGGGTGGCACCACCACATCCAAGTAACCCATTTGACTCTTCATGGGATCCGTGTTTATTTGGCACATGTACCTGATTGAAAGATATTTAACTCGAAGATAATGCTAACAAATACTTTTTACACCCGATATCAATAGGATAGAAGGTATATTTTAATGTTTTGCGGTATATTTTCAGTATATATGTCGAATATGGTTTCATTGAAATTGGGTAGCAGATATCTCATAGTTGAGCACACTCGACTTAATCTGCGGAGGAACATCCCAGAAATTGGCACTTAATTTAATGTTTGACTAACGCATGATAAATCATACTGTAAATAGTATATGTTTAATGTTTTAATTTTATAACAATTGATTACAAAATGAATTATTTGCATCATCGATTTAAAATACGCTTATGATTATTATTTTTTGGTGAGTTTTAAGTGTGTTTATATTATTATTTATTATTAAGTGTTTTATATTCATCCTCAGTTTATAAATTTTAATTTTAATTTCATGACAAAATATACAAGTGAAGTATCGGGATAACTAACAGATTATTCATTGCACTTTATTACTTTGAAATTGAACCCAACGAGACTTGATGCTATAGTAATATCATAAGTTAGGTTTATACGAACTTAATTTTTGTCAATTTTAGAAAAGATTTTACAATCTGATGAATAGATGATTTTCAAATCTCTTTATTTTTTTTACTTGTCAATAACAAATTTAACTAAAACTGCTCGTTTGCATTCTATCTATTGGCAATTTGCTATCTAATTGTTTCATGTTATTTATATATATATTTACTGTCTGTTTATTAACCAAATGTGTCAAACATCATTTTTATTAACCACTTTAATAAACTAAAAATAGTAAGCCCTTATCTTGTTATTCATATCATAAATGTTGGGACAGCTAAACGAATTATGATGTACAATAGTTAAATATATACTCCATAGAGTAGAAAAGGATTATAAATTAATTCGAACCAATAAAGTAAACAGTATAAACATAAAAAAAGTATAAATCAATTACTTTTTTTGATTAACAAATATCGGAGCTGATTTCTATGAAAATTATAAGAGATGATTTCTGTATTTACGCATACTTTAGATATATTGCGATCTTTAGATTTGGTTTAAAAATAATATACGTATGCTAGAAATAGTCTTGGATTAGTAGGGGAAGGAAATTTAAAACCAAAATTGACTATCTTAAAGAATACAAAATTTAGACATCAAATCCAAATCATGAAAAAATTTATTCTTTTCGAGAATACATTTAATAAATAAAATAAATCACTTATAAAAAGTTAAGAGCAATTGTTTCACTACTTTAAGACTGATTTTTTAATGTTCTTAAACGGACATTTGCTTTTGCTCTCCATAATATAAACAGAGGCCATTTTGGCAAACTGGAAGTGTATAGTTAATATATTCTCTTAAATTAATGTACTTTTATAGATGGATAGTGCACACATATCCACTATACCATATTTTGTCGTAAGAGGTTATACATTTTCTTTATAAAATATCACTGGCAAAAAAGCTTTTAAATGTCACATTTAAATTTTGCAAATGTTTTTCTTCACCATAAACCTAAATTGTTTAAAAATTAACATTTTGCATTAATTTAATATGTTTCATCCCGTGTTTTATTAAAATTATTCACTCACCAACCGCGATCCGATTCGTGAACATCGCGTATACGCAGCTGCCAAATGCGATGCTCAGTGTGCGAGATGCCAATGCGATGATTCTTGGTAATGACATGATTCTGAATGCTCAGTATCGTCTGGGTATCGACCCTTAGCCAGGCCACCTTATAGCTAACCAGATCGTGGACGATGCACGTGAGCAGCGCATCGCGTCCCACGGGCACAGTTACATTGTTGATGGGGCCACTGAATTTTGGATCCGCTGGAAAGGAAAGAGGAGGGTTTGAGGTTGGGGTCAAGTACAGCAAATGGCTAAGCAAAGTGGTTGACATTTATGAGTCAGCTCGTTAGGGAATTCAATGGCGCAAGCGATTTAAAAGGTCTTCGCCCAGCCAAGGATATGTTTACGAGGCGTGCAAATATTATAATTTGGCATTTGTTGTATGACGTGATAAATGCTAAAGATGTGAGCAAACAATAATTTTCCTAAAGAGTGCAAAAAGTAAAATAAAATAGGAAGAACATTTTCGTAAGGTTCAACACATTCTTAAGTAATATAATATTTAATACGTATTAAGAAATTATTGAGAAATATTAAAAATTATTGTTCGTATTAATATTGTCTTCGGCAACTCTCTTGAATTACTTTAAAAATAATTTGAATATAAATTAAACATAAATTATTTCTTTCTGTCTATGTAATATTCACATAATTATCTATATAAGTTAAATAAACTTAAATTAGTTTACAAATAAAATTAAAAGGTTTCTAATTATAAATTTAAAGTTAGGAATTATATAATTGAAGGAATAATATAAAAATATTTTTGAAAACCCAGCATTATTTCAATTTAATTTAATTCTGTCTCTGTAATTTCTAATTCACAATTTTGTGACGTTTTTAATTTGGTCATTTCTGCGAGTGTCTGCAAAATATCAACTGTCCAAGTAAATATTTTCTAAATTTTTCCAGATGCCCTTTAGGCCAGTCAAAATACGTTTTTTAGTCGTTTTTACGCTCATAAATTTTATTACATAAACATTACGCGTACTTAGCAGCAAATAATCCAACAATTAGTTAAATTAGCTTTTTAGGGGTGACTTTTGAGAAATGCAACCCAAAAGCCTAAAAATGATGGGATGTCCATAAATTGGATCGGATTTTGGGGGTGTAGACTTTGGATTATGTCTCAAGTGTTTCTATTGCAGTATAAAGTATAAAGTGCTAAATGGAAAGCTGCAAGTTATGTCTTGGTTTTTCTTTTCTAAACATGAATATATCTTTTAATTCTATAATATAGTTAGTTGTATTGCAGATTTAATTATTTATTTTTTAAACAGAGCTCTTTTTTTTTGTTGTGCTATTACCAAATCTAATGTATTTGAAGATGCAGCCAATTTGTAGAAAATTCTGAGAACACATTTTTTAATTTAACCGCAAGTTGAGAGCGCAAATTTCGTGCAACTTTGGCGTCCACATTTGAGGCTAACTGATAATTTTGGGGTAGCCGCATTCAACTTGTTACTGCCGACCGTAAACATTGGCGTCAACTTGCCGGCCATAACGGTAAACCATCACGCCCACAAAATGCGAACCGAACCGAACCGTAAAAAATCACATCACATGCCTAACAAGTAGCATGATTTTGCGGCTCGCCGACGCCTCACACACAGCAAATACCTAAATTACAATTATGACCAAATAATAACCCGAAAAAGAGCAAAAAGAAAAACTTGAATGTACGAGTATAGTTGAGCCCGAAGGAGAGCGTATGAGAAATAGAAAAAGGGACAAAGGGTGAGAGAAGAGTCTTCAGTCAGTACCTAGAAAAATGTAAAAAGCCACCAATGTGCGCTCTCTACCTTTTTATTTACCCATTTAGCCCTCTGATTGCCATTGCAGTGCGGGAGCTCTTCAATGTGTGTGTCTGTGTGAGTGTGAGTGTGTGTGTGTCTGTGTGGGGTAACTAGCTTGAGCAGGGGCCTATGGCATGCTATATAGCCTATAATTTGCGATTATGTTTGGGTTCGGGTAGAACGTCCCTCGCTTCGTCCCAATTGTTGAACGGTTGGCCAAAAGACGCCATTGTTTGAGCCGCTTTGTTGTTGCTTCTGTTATTGCAATTTGGCTATTGCATGTTTGCATATTGAAACATTCCAACGTCTAAACAGTTTTTACCATATGAACTCGATGAGTATACCAAACACTCATACAATAAAAGAACACGTTCTTCCCATATATGTAGTATATGTTATCCCTATACCATGTACATATGTCTAGCGACTAACTTTATTACCGCAACTTGCTTGATTACTAAATGTTTTGTTGGTTTGCCTTTTAAGTCGAAGAAGAAAGAATAAAAGGATATTCTGAAATGAAAATGGTGATATGAGTCTTTACACTAAACATTAAAAATTGTTGAGGATATAACATTGATACCTCAAATGTTTAAATCGAATTTAAAAGTATGTGTATTTTCAAATTTAATTTTTTAATTTAAAAGCCTTATAACAAATTAAAAGAAAATGTTATCTAATTCACTTATTATACCCGCTACCCATAGGGTAGAAGGGTATTATAACTTTGTGCCGACAGGAAATGTATGTAACAGGTAGAAGGAGGCATCTCCGACCCTATAAAGTATATATATTCTTGATCAGCGTCAACAGCCGAGACGATCTAGCCATGTCCGTCTGTCCGTCTGTGTGTCTGTCCGTCTGTCCGTCCGTCCGTATGAACACCTAGATCTCAGAGACTATAAGAGATAGAGCTATAATTTTTTTTCGACAGCATTTGTTATGTTTGCACGCAGATCAAGTTTGTTTCAAAATTTTGCCACGCCCACTTCCGCCCCCGCAAATCAAAAAAATCGAATAACAAGCGTAATTTTAAAGCTAAAGCTGCGAATTTTGGTATATACAATAACTACTATAGCAGTTATGATTCCTGAAAATTTGGATGCGATCAAATTTAAATAGTGGAAGTTATTAAAGAAATACTTTCGTATGGGCAAAAACGCCTACTTCCTAGGGTCTGAGTTGCTTTGGCCGACAATCTGGTACATTGTGCCGTCTATGGTATATTTTGAATGGTGTACTATATCGATATACCAAACATACCATTTGGTATATTCTTAGTATTTTTTAGTATATTTGCAGTATATTCGGTATATTTTGAGAATAATACCGCAAAATATATTGCTTTTAATCAAATTGGGTAGCGGGTATCTCACAGTCGAGTACACTCGACTGTAGCTTTCTTACTTGTTCTATGTACATTTTTGTCTGGTTATTGGAATATAGTACTTTGTTATAATAATATGAGAATATAAAACAAAGATATTGAAAAAAGAAAAGAAAAGAAAAAAAACCAGTCTTTAGTACTTATTGAACTTACATCCCGTTCAATTATTTTTTAAATAGTAAGCACAAACTATTTTTATTAAATTCTTTTAAAAGGTTTTATGAAATTATATATATTTTTTTATATCTTAGTAAGTAAGAAAACTAAGTCGAATGTGCTCGACTGTGAGAGACTTCCCAACCATTTTGAATATGAGAAAAAAATTAAATTAAATTAAATTATAACGAATTAATATACTGTAAAAATAAAAAAAAATATTCCGAACTCTGTATTTGGTATATTGATATTTAACAACATTAAAAATACACCATAAAGTACATAATGTTCCAGATTGTCGGCAAAAGCAACTGAGACCAGCAGTTGATCAACCAACTTGATCGAATAACCGTTAATAGTTAATATAATATTTCTCTTGTTAATTATCAAATAAATAGAAAATCGTTTATCAACTTTCCCCCTTTAGAAATTCTAAATTGGGTTTTCATTCACCAAAAGTTAGTCTCTACAAATCTTTTAAACAAACTAAACGACATTAATAAATAGTTAACTAAATTGAGAATCAAGTGGGATTTCTATTATATTAATCGTGTTCTTAAATAACAAATGCGTTATGACAGGTTTTATATTTTTGTTATACCCGCTACCCATAGGGTAGAAGGGTATTATAACTTTGTGCCGGCAGGAAACGTATGTAACAGGTAGAAGGAGGCATCTCCGACCCTATAAAGTATATATATTCTTGATCAGCGTCAACAGTAGTTCTTGATCAGCGTTTAGTATATTTGGTATATTTTAATAATAATAGCCCAAAATATATTTTTAGTATTTTTGTAGTATAATTGGTATGTTTTGAGAATAATACCGCAAAATATATTGCTTTTATTCAAAATGGGTAGCGGGTATCTCACAGGCGAGCACACTCGACTGTGGCTTTCTTACTTGTTTTTAATTTAATTTGGAAGATTTACAAGCACTTGCAGTATGACTTATCAAATGCATAAACAGACGCCGCAGGTTGTCCGTCGTTCTTTCAGCTAACGCCAAGTTCTCCAGCTCCAACTCTAGCTCGTTTCAGACTGCATGACTCTCTCACACCGTTGAACTTGAAACGGAAAGTGAATGTCCTGTCTGTTAGACACTCCAACTGTCTGCCATTTGGCAAATGCAAGCGAGGAAATCGCACAACGAAATATGTCAGCACGCAATGTCTGCCAAAAGCACTGCAGTTGGTCGCAGCTCTCGCACTCCGCCTTCTGAAGCCTCCATTCCTACCTCAACAACAAAATGAAATGAAACAACAACATTTGAAGTGAAGAGAATAATACCAAAGTGCCATAGAAAGTACAAAAAAAAAAAAACGTCGCCTTTCCGCTTTGTTTGTCTGCCCCGCACCCCTCTCACTGTCACCCTTCAAGGGACTTCCCCTTTTCTTATCGTGCGTCGGCGAGCCTGCCAATATATTTTTCTAGTTCTTGACACATTGATTTAAGCAACAATTTCTGATATATTTATCAATATTTGCTGCCAAATTTAAGTAAAATTGCATTATTTTTTTGTTTACAATTTCTACTGTCTTTGGTTTGTTTAAGGGAACGGGACTCTATAGGGTTGCAACCCCTAACAAAAAAAAAAAAAAAAAAAAAAAAACGGAAGTCGCTCGTCGTTGGCCACTTTCCCAGTTTTGCGATATTTGGCCGCAGTTTATTCACTTAAAGAACCGTTGGACTTCCGCTTGTTAGAAGAGCCCCATGTAATGGGTTTTTGTTTATGCTATTTTTGGGCAGGTTGTTAGCATTTTTGTTATATATTTTGCACCTTCAACGTATTTAATTAGCAGTAAGTTGCAGTTGCCTGACACAAACTAAGTAAAGTAAAATTTAAGGTCTGCTTCTCTAAATGTAAAAGTTTATTTGGTTTTTCGTCTAACGCATATTTACAAAAAAGTTGTGGTATGGTATTAATCAATTATTACAAATCAAATTAGAAATTTATTATTTATTGGCGACACAATCTTAAATTTTCTATTAAACAGCAAATCAATATAAATATTTTGAAAATGAAGTCCGTATTTTATGAATGATTTTTATATATAGTATTATTCTATTTTATTTTATTTAAATAATTTCAAAATATGATGAAATCCAAATATTAAATATACTGGTAATTAGCATCATTTAAATATTGATATTTTATTGTAATGCAATGTTAATTATTATATTCAATTGTAATTATACATTGAAATATAGAAAGTAAAAAAGAAATGAATTTTCATTAAAATAAAAATGCAAGGTATATGCAGTCAGATGATAATATTTATTAGTACGAAATCTTTAAAAACAATAATGTGCAAGCCTGCGAGAGGAATTTAATATAATATTTGGTAAAAGTTTAAGTAATGCATTATTTTTTAAATAAATATAAATGGCTAATTAATTTCGCAAATTGAATTATAATACTACTTTTCTTTTCAGTTTACATGTAACTTACAGTTATTCAATTCTGAGAAAGTTGCTGTGCCCAGAAAGACAAACTGTAATATTAACAAAACATAAACGAAGCCTTTTTTCATATTCTACGCTGGCTTTCACATTAACCAAAAATTTGCAAGTTGCCAAATGCGAAGTGAGTAAAATAAACTTTCTTTTTCGCACACTTTCACTGCCAAATGGTCAAAGAATTTCCGCTGCACTAACGGCAATTTATTTTTTCCGCCTTTCACAGAAGTTTGCTTTCCGATTGCCCCGTTTGTCAACAACACGTCTGCACACAGTTGAAACTGGCCGCGAACTGCGAATGGCGAACTGCGAATGCCGCTGATAATCAAGTGTCAAAATTCATATTCAAAATTCAAATGTTGCCAGGCGCTGACTCCGACACTGGCTCTGGCTACGACTCTGACTATTGCCACTAGCATTGCTGGCGCTGCGCATGTGTCTTGAGGGCTGCCAAATGCTGCCTCTGGCTGCTAGTTGTTGTGTGAGTGTTGTTGCTAATGGTGGTGGTGTGGCATGCATCAACCCGCTGGGCAGTCGCCAAGGTGCCTGTGCCTGTGCACCATCCACGCTTTCCGTTTCTGTTGCTGCCGCTCTTCTGGAGGGCTGGCCAAAGGTGCGGAATAGTAAATGTTTCATTCATAAAGTGCAGAGCGTAACATTTTCATATGCACGTGTCGCGTCATACTACACATGCGTCTATATGTGCATACTCCTAGTTGTTGCCATTGTTACACCCGTCTTCTGACACCTCATAACAGGTCTGTCATGACTACACAACTCTATCAAGGATGGCAAGGAGTTTCTTTGCACCTTTTTAAATAGCATATAAGCTACTAACTTTTATGAATTACATGAAATTTTATTCTTCTAATACTTTGAGCAACATAATTCAGTAAAATTATACAAACGAATTCATGTTAATTAAAATATGAGAAAGAATTTAATGGGTTTGAAAACATTTTTGAATTTTGATTTCAATAATTGTGCATTAAGACTAAAATATTTTTAAATATGATTTACAAACAATTAATTTCATTTTAAATAGTTTAATACATCAATACTTTAGTAATTGAAAACCTTGGTGCACCTACATAAATAAAATAAGGTGTAAATAGTTTAGTTCCCTTACATCTTCAATGCTAGGAACATTTCAATAAAATAAAGTCTATTCAAATCCAACTTAGGACTGCTTGTTCTTAGCTTACGGGTATTTCTGAAGTCGACTCCCCACCCGTATCCATTTGTTTCTATCTATGTTGCTGCTGCGCATTCTGATTGAGTTTTAAGCGAACTGCCAGCTAATATTTGCCACCTGACAACACACTTTTTTGGTGGCAAATGCTTCTGCAACTCTCCCTTTCGGTGAGCCCCAATTGCTGTGTAATTAAGACCGAATTCCCAAACAAATTTGAGTTAAGGTCTTCTTCATATCTTTTGTTTACGCATTGCTTTTACTTTTTGTGCCACATATGCACTTTTCTTCTTTAGCGTATGAGTCTCTCTCTGTGTGTGTGTGTGTCTATGTATATGGCATGTCAGCGCCCCTAAGTATGCTTTATTATTTGCGCGCAATTAGCGGATTTTCAATACGAATCAAGTGTAATTGTTTGTTACTCGATTTGTACTTTTGTTGCAAGATGAAAGTTACTTACAAATTGTCTGTGTATTATGATGATTTTCATCATGCCCGCTTAAATTTATTTCAGTCTTTTCATTTGAGAAAATCGTGTTATTAATGAAATATCATTGCGAATTTTAATTTTGTATAATTTTATTCAGGGTAGAGCATAGTATTAAGTCGTAAAATATTATTTCTTTTTATATTATAACTTTGTGCCTTCTGAAAATCTGGTATATTTTGTTCTCTATGGTATATTTTGTATGCAGTACTATATACCCTTTGGTTTATTTCACTATTTTTTCAGTATATTAATGTGGTTTATATTTAGAATATGGTTTTATTGAAAATGGGTAGCGGAGATCTTAATCTTAATTTAATTATTTTTAAGTGCATCTACATGTTAAGATTTAATTGAATAATTCCTAATTACCAATACAAATAATTTAATGTTTTCAAGTCTTCATTTTACTATTTACATTTGAATTTAAAATTTTTATTTGCAATAGGCGAGTATTTATTAGTAAAATCTGAATACCAATTTTATAATTTGTTAAAATAATTTGTTATCAAAAATAAATATATTGGATGATTACACTTGGTGGAAATGATTCTTGGCGCAAACCTTTGACAAGCTTTTCACCACGCAACGTTGCGCAGAACTTTTCCGTTAGCCAAGTTTCAAACACCTTTGAGCTTTTTCGAAGAGCAACAGAACTAAGTAGTAGTAAATGTATAGCATAATATAGTGGCTGCAGTGGCTAAAATAAAACTTAGATTTATTTCAAATATACAGAAAAATACTTATAAGGAAAATTAATTTGTAGAAAGATTATTTATTTATTATTATTTCTAGATGTCCAACTTTTAACTAGATATAATAAAATATAATAACAATATAATTTACTTATTGCATGATAACTTTAAAGATATTTTAAATGTTTAAATCATTTTCTGCAAATCATTTGATTTGCTGAACTACATTGGGTATGGCTCGATAATTGTATTTAAATTAATTATGCATTTAAAGAACAGAAACACAAATGTGGACGTTTGTTTGTGTTAAATTAATATAATTACATGGTGCTTAATTATAAAAACAAAAACATTTAATTAAATCAATGCAAAAATCTCATTAGATATTCATACAGAACGATGCGAGTATCGCACACAAGCAGCCACTTGTAATGAGTACTATGAATACACTCGACTTTTGTGCCCTCACACGTTCGATGTTGTTGCTGTTTTTATTTGCACAACATCAACAATAGCAGAGGCTATAACAACAGCGACAGCAACAGCAACAGCAACACCAACAGCAACAACTAAGTACAATACAATAAACATTAATGCTTAAACGCAGACAAATAAACATAAACATTTATGTCAATAAAATGAACTGATGCTTGACCCGGTCGGTCAGATAAAACGTCGGTCTGCCTCACACACACTCATGTTTATACGAGTGTGCCAAAAGGCTGGCAACATTTTAGTTAATTGCCAAGTTCAGGCTGTAAACGTGTGTGTCCTTTACAACATTTTTGTCGAGTGCTTTCAAGCGTCTAAATATTTTTAGTCAAAGGCTGCATCGGCACGCACGAATGCTCAGATCTGTCATCCCTTCTCCATCTCCATTTTTATCACTATCTTCATCTCACACACATCCTTCGGTCCAAGTCCTTGCCAAAGTTCATAGCCAGCAGCAGGTGTTGACCGACTACCATTCGATTTGCTCACTCTCTGTCTGGTAATTGTTGGAGTAAACGCTCAATAGCCAACTTCTGTTGATGTTGCTGTTGCTGTTGTTGTGCGATGTTTTGGGCCTAATTGAGTTTGCATTTGGTTTTGCTTTGTACAATTAGATTAGCAGCTCGAAATATTGAACTTCAAACCCTTCCAGCTTAATTATTATAAATAGCCTATTGTTACAATTAAATCTAACCATTTCAAAGTGATAAGATTGTTAATAGAATTTGCAGCTTTGTAAGAAATTCATTTTCAATTGAATATTTTCTTAGCAAAAGATTGCATCTATAAAATTGTTATTGATAACAGACGAGGTAATGATTTTTGAATTCAGTCGAAAGTGAGTAAAAAATAATAATGGTAGAAAAGAAATGAAATTTTAATAAATAAAATAAAAATATCCCTCGATGAATGATTTTTTAAGAAGATTTATTATGCTGGTAAGCTTATAGTTTTTAAGGATCGCAATATTATTAATTTAATTACCATTATTAATTGTAATTATATTTTGTTGTTGTTAAAAAGACTGCACTCTCCATAGAATATGTTTATAAATAAAAACTCTTAAATTTATTCAGCATAAAAAGTGAAAAGTCGAGTGAAAGTTTTTTCAGTTTTGGGTTTTTGCATTTTCTCTCTTTTTGTTTCGCTCTCTTTGTTGGCCAACATTTGTTGGTTGTGTTGCTCAAATTTGTAAATGAATACATTAAAAAAGAGATTTAAATTAATTAGTGAATTTGTTTGTTGCACAAAACACAAATAGTTTGCGGTTACTTAGTCGAGTCCAACTTGGACAGTTCATACACACACCCCCACACTCACACACACACACACATACACATTTAATGCGTTTAATGTGAATAGCTACTGAACTTTGTTGCATAAATTGAAACGATGCAATTTAACTTTTAATTCAACTGCTAAGTAGTAGATGTAGTATTCGATTTTAACTTAAAATTTGTGTTCCCTTTATGTATTTTAATTTTAGTTAATGTATTGTTATTTTTTCAATTTTTCTTTGAACTGTTAAGCAGAGGAAATTGCTTATAACCGCTACCCATAAGGTGAACAGGTTATTCAGTTTAAGTTTTATTCCGCTCTCGACAAACGATTAAAATCGAGTAACAAGCGTAGTCTTGAAACTAGAATCGATTTATTTTTCTTGAAAATTTGGATGTGATCAGATTAAAATTGTGGGAGTTATTTTAGAAATACTTTTGTATGGTATATTTCGAATGTACTACAATATTTATATACCAAATATAACCTTGGGTATATTTTAGTATTTTTGCGGTATATTCATTTGTAGAATATATTATAAATATACCACTATTTTGATCTTATTCAAAATCGGTGCCGGGTACCTCACAGTCGAGCACACTCGACTGTAGCTTTCTTACTTGGTTTTATGTAAAATTCAGATTTAATTTGTAGTCTTTTTTTCTGAATATTTATATTTATTGTATGTGTATTTATCGTTATTATTTTAACCTTTATTTCAACTGCCAATTCCACGTTCTTAATTCCACACTGCATTTATTTGTATAGTTATATTTCTAATATGCGTATGTTCTTGTTATTATTATTTGATTTATTCATTTACAGTTGATCAACATTCATATACCGAAATTAGGATATATCCATATTTCACTCTATACAGATAATTTTCTATTATTATTAGCCCAGCAAATATTTACAAAAAACAAAAACTTTAAATGATTTTGCATCGAGATTTGAAAGGAAACGAGAGCACACACAGAGACACACATCGACAGATGTATCAATAAATATTGAAATACGAGTACTTATGAATCTAGGCGAATATTTCATGATGCTGCTGCCACTGCTGCTGTTGCTTTTGTTGCCCCAGATTCCCACATGCAACTGCTCCCTGGTGGCAGAAAGCTGCACGAAATGTAGAACATTTTTCATTTCAACACGAACAAAATTGCATTTTTAAATACGTGCGAGAATGGGCGGGTGAACAGCAAAGAGAGAGCGAGAGAGAGAGAGAGAGAGAGAGAGAGAGGAGAGTTTTTCACTAATAAATAAAAGGAGAAAATAATAAATATGCCACAGCAAAAACTAACAAAATGAATACAACTACAAACATAGCTGGCAATGCGAAGCAACACAGCAGTTGAAAAACAGCAACAAGAATTGCAACAATAACGACAGGGACAACAACATCCACAAAACCAGAAAATATTTAAAAAAGCTTTTAAGTGTTATTGATAGTTGAGCATAGTAGTCCCTCCTCCATCCCGTCCGTCTCTCATCTCCCTTTTGCTCTTTTTGTCCATCCCAATCTCTCACTCTCTCCATGGCAATGTTTAAGAATTTTGTTTCATTTCCCTCGCTTTTTCCTAACAATTTTTGCATTTGTTTTTCTCTTGATCTGTTTCCTTCGCGTTCGTGTTGTTAGCTGTTGGCATTGTTGTTGCAGGAGGAGGGTTTGTAAGGGGAAGGGGGCGTGGAAAGCGCTTCCGGTTATTTAAATGCTAACAAATACAAATTGTTGGGCGTTTGCCGGACAGCACTCAACAGTTGTTTGGTTCTCTTCGCAATGCTTTCGCATGGCTCGAATTGGGTTTCCACTTTTTATCTGGCTGCCAGAAACATTTTGCATATTTGGGTTATATTTCAATTGTTGCTCTCGGTTTCGCTTCTTCTTCTTGTTGTTGTTGATGTTGTCCGAGTACTTCTGTTTTCAATTGTTTGCGATGCTCTTGATTGCTTAGATGTGATGCAACTGGGCTTCGTTACACTTTTAATTTATTAAATCATTTCGAGGGTCTCAAATACCATATATAGATAAGGGCCACATATTTAATTATTGCTCATTTATTTATTTGCAAATATTAGAGTTTTTATAAGACATTTTTAGATTTTATGTAGTTGTCATTTAATTTATTATTATTTTTTTTTTTATTATTTTTAGTTTTTTGCTGAAATATATATTTCTTCATTTATTCAATTATTTCAGTAAATACTTTGGGTTTTCTTTGTAACAATTATTTAAATTTTATGTTTTTTTTTTAATTGTATTTTTCAAACTTATTTTTATTTTTTTTGTTTTTTTTTTTTTTTGTAATATTTTATATATATTTACTGTATTATATTATTTTATTTTTATATTGTGTTTAAATTATTTTTAATATTGACTTGCTTTATTTATTTTCATGTTGGTTATTATTTATTTGAGTTATTTTATTACAATATGATGCTTCAATTACTTGCCTTGATTATTTATTTATGAAATTTAAATTGCTTTATATTTATTTACTTGGTCTATTTTATTCGTTTCAATTTCCAAATGATTTCTTTTATGGATATCGATCTATTCAACTTGTTTTCAACCCACCGGTTATCAGAGCATTCAATCGTCGCTATTCTCAAATACATTTATAGCTAGTGCAACTTATGCCACTTTGTTAATCCATAGACAAGCACTTGGTGAAGAGAACAACAACAATTGGACGGCTTTCAGAACACGCTTTCACGCCGTATCAGGAAGAAGACCTGGCAAAACCCACCGATGAGTGCATAGTAAATTGTGTGCTCGATACTCGGACAAAATTTATTGTTTTCGTTTTGTTTGCAGTATGTGTGTGTGTGTGTGAGTGTGTGTGTGTGCACTCTATTGTGTGCATTTATTTGTACAATTTTTTGGTATTTTGTTTTGTACACATTGTGGTCCATTGTTTTTATCAACATACCGACGCTTCGGAAGCGCGCCGACTATTTTGCATTTTGTATTTTGTATTGACCACTAGAAGCAGAATCGGAGTGGCAGCTGCGAGCGGCAAATTCAATATTCAATGCATGCAATATGGTCACGTGAACAAAGAAAAATGCGATTAAGTTGGCAAGTATGTGGTTTATTGTTTCGTTGAGATACTTTAAAGAGCTTATCAAGTTGTGTCGTTGAACCAATCCGACAGAGAGAGAGAGAGAGAGAGATGAAACATTTGACCCACTTGCATGTTTAGTTTGCACCTCGAGGCTCGAGGTACTTCAATTATGCACATTATGGCAACTACTCTGGCAGTCAAGTGGGCCCTGAGATTCGCATAATGCTGCACAATGCGAATGTGACATGCAGAAGTAGGAGAAGAACGTTGCTGCGTCAAAACAACAAGTGTCAAGAGTGCGGTGGGAAAAGAAGTGCGTTGCATACTTTAAGGCGCTTAAATGCTCAACGCCAGGCCACAGCGCCAGTCACATTTGCGCCATAAATAAACTGGCATATGCAACAGCAGCAGCAGCAGCAGCATCAGTTCTAATGCAGTTACAGCTGCTTCTGCTGCTGAAGTGTCTGTTGAAGTACGCAGTAGAAGTTGCAGCGTCCTTCGCGTGTGGCAAGATAAATCTCAACAAGTTTTTATGCATTCGCATCGCTCCTTCTGGATTTTTTTTTTTTTTTGCTACACATTTTTTTCTTTTTTTTTTGTGGCATGACAAAAGTCGACAACATAAGCCAAGCCAAGCCAAGCCAGGCAACCCAGAGTCCTTTAAAAAGTGCCAAGTAAAGCAAATGCGCCAAAAATGCATATGCAGATTTTATACATAATACGGTATATTTGAGATGTGTCAGGGAACTAACTCTCTTACTTGCTTTGATCACTCGAGCTCTTGTGCGTATGCATTACGTCCAACTGGCTCATTTAACAGACAAACAAACATCGAGCATACGCCACGTTGACCTCATTTTTCACCAAAGTGTTTTGCCCTGCATTCGCTTTGCTTTGCATTCGTTGTACTCGCCTTCTATTCTCTCTGTTGTGCTCTGTTTTTTTTTTCGGGATCTCTGTCTTTGTTTGTGCTTCTTTTTTAAGGCATTTCGGTTTTACTTTTGCCACTGTCGCATGCCTCCGTGTATTGTCCTGTTTGCCTTTCGGCGTTTTTTGCAAGGCCTTTTGGGCATATGCTTTGTAATGCAAGCCAAAGTCTACGAGGCTGTTGGCATATGCAGGCTACTTAGTTGCTTGCCATCGCTTGTTTATGTTTCGAAAATAAATGCCACTTGTTCGCGCTCTTTGCACCTCGTGCTCTTAACAGCAAACTGGAAGCTTCCAGTTCGGATTAAGAGAGTTCTAAAGCAGAAAGAGCGTTTTACTCTCTTTTCAATGTTTGTTTGCTATTGGTGGTTGTGTGCGTGGGTTTGGATTGTTGTTGGCCACCCACGAGTTTCTTCAGCTTGCTTCGTTAGCTGCGAAGTTTGATTCGATTTACACTCGACGTTTGATATGTGTAAAAGATGGTTTTGTTAACATACAAATGCACCAAATACTTTATGTACATTGAACCATATTTTATTTGTTTGAATATCGTACATTTTTGTTGTGATTTATTTTATTTACTTTATTACTGTTACCGCATTTTATCAGTTTTTATTTATTTAAATATTTTATTAAATATATTTTACTTTCAATATGCTACATATTTGGAGTTTGCATTTTAAATTTAAATTGTTTCATGCCGAAACTCAAAAAGCGTTTTATTAGATTAGTTAGCTAAAAGACTTTCGAATTTATATGAATATATTTTATAGATCAAGTCATATAAATGGGTTGAAAACCTTTGTTTATATTTGTGTAATAAATTAAAAGTGGCCTCCCAAATTTAAATATATAAAACTCTTATAAAAACGTGAGAGAATTTTCGAATAAAGCTCGTCAGAAATGCACTTAAAGGATTAAAAATGCCGCACATTATTGACACAATTAGGTAAGCACTGAAGCACACACACACTTCACAGGCATTTGGGAAAAAGTGTGACATTGTTTTTGAAAATATTTTAAAAAGCACGCATTTTGTCGTTTTTCGTTTTGCTTTTGTTCTTTTACTTTTCATTTTCTGGTAAGTTTTTGTTTTCTGTTTTGTTGATCCGGATTGGCGTGCATCAAAATGCAAGAGAAAAACTGAAATTGTTTGCCCAACAACAGCAGCTGCAGGGCTTGAGCACAGGAATGTTGACATACTGTAGCTGTAGTCGACACAAGTACGATATAGTGGGTGAGTACTATCTATAGTATATATTATATATGTTTAGGACTGAGCGTGGCTCACAAGATAATTGCTAAAAGTTGTTAAAAAAAAAAGTTTTGACCAACATTTTTGCAGCTAGTCAAAAAGTTGGACCCTTGGGTCAAGCTGTGTCCTGGCCCCAAAAAAAAGTTCGCTAAACATTTTATTCTATCTAATTGAGTGTGTTTAAAGTTTAAAGTATGCCAAAGTTTGTTCAGAAAGTTGCCGATTTAAGCCAAGTGAACGATTGCATCTTTATAAAGCCAATAATACTCACAAACTGTTGCTCACTTTTGGGATCCATTATTATTATGGCAATTTGTATTCTTATTATTATTATTACTGCCACATGGCGTTTGTTATTGTTATTTTGACTTACGCATTTTGATTGAGTTGTGCGCATTTTTTAATTTATTTTACACGTTTGGCCTTCGACCGGAAATAAACGCGCGCATAAAAATGTCGACGACCATCGACTGGCTGTTGTGAAATTGTGTCCATAAAAAGTACGAGTGTGCGTGTGTGTATTTGTGTATTTGCCCATCTACATATAAGCACAAAATAATAAAGCAACACAAATCCCAATTTCCGTCAATGCACACTGCGCATATCGCATGCACGCGTCGTATACGCAATATGAGTTTCTGTCCTGTTGCCGCTGACGTTTCTGTTGCTGTTGCATGCAAATGTGTTTTGCCATAGAGAACACAAAGATTGTGCACATATTTTGCTATTATCCGCACAAATGTTCGCTCAGTTTTTGGTTAATTTTTTAATGCTTTAGCAGTATATGAAAATTTATTTGAGTTACTAGAATAATTTTGTATATTTCATAAAAGATATTATTGTTTTATTTTATTTTAGTACCGTAAAGAACTTTTACAACTTATTAATTATTATTTGCTGAAAGCTTAAGAAAATTGTGTTGGAATATTGCAATATGGCATTTTTCAGTTGTTTCTGTTGTAAAATTTTTGACTTTGGCCACAAGCCGACATTGATAACAATTACGAGTTAACTCAGACAAACTTTGCATATGATTTTAAGCTTAACTGTAATTAAAGCTTCCTGGCAAGTGCAGGACAACACCAACAACAACAACAACAACAACAGCAACAACAACAGCAACAACAACAACAACAGAAAGGGCAACAAAAACCAAACTGCAGCATAAACTTTGTTGGCAACTCATAACTTTTACTTTGAGATGGAGCAAAGTGCAAGGAACAGGATCTGGAGCGGGGCCACAATAGCCCAAAAGAGAAAAACTTTATAACACTCTGTACTTTTCTCTGCACAAGTGTGTGTGGTGTTAATAATAAACCAAATATGTGTGAATTGTCTATTGTTTCTGAGAGCTCGACTTAAAAATAATACGTAATCAGCTTAAGCATTGTATAAGTTGCTTGTGAAAAATCCTTGAAACCGATATTTATTTTGTATTTCCTCAAATAATGTAAATAGTTGAAGTACTAACGAAAAACATTGGTATAAGGTGCAAAGCATTTCTTTCAATATTTAAATATATTTTTAAATTCAATAAATTGGTTAAATGATTGATAAATACAATCATCAAATTAAATGCAGTAAAGTAAACTTATTTCTAAAATAAAATGTAAAATAATTTTGAAGTCATTTTATTGATTAATCATAATATATCTTTTATACAAATACAACAGGGTATATTAACTAAAAACTTTAGCCAAAGCAAATATGTTGTTGTTGTGCTGTTTTTTGTTTTATTTATTATTTTATGTTGCTTCTTTGGTTTATTTGTTGCAGCTGCGATTCTTATTCAGAAGTGTTAAGCACGCGGTTTTTGGGCTGTGTGGCACATAGAATGTACTTTTACTTCTGTTCTGGGTTCACAAGTTTTAAGAGCGAACTTTATGCTCTAATTTCCGAAAAGGAAAAATTAGCAAAGTATTTTGCGCCATTGCCATATCATAAACTGGCAAAAAGCACCAAAAACTGGAACTGGAGCAGCCATATAGCCTCATCTTAGACCCATGTGTGCATCAGTGTTCGTGTGTTCGTGTGTATGTGAGAGTTGCTCACAAAAGTCACATAAATTTGAAATGACAGCAGCGTTTTACAGTTTTTCGAGGTCGTGTGGTAATAAAGTTTTTCAGAGAAAACACAAATACACCGAGAGAAAATGAGAGAGCGAGTAAGAGCGAGAGCAACAGCTGCTCAAAGCGACGCATGATGACAGTCCAAAGTGGCAGCTAGTTAGACATTGGGGCAGCAACTGAGCCCAACTTCAACCTCAACCTCAACCTCGAGAGCGAGAGCAGAGGGCGGGTCAGAATGAGATGCTGCTGGTGGAAGGAGGCTCATGACTCGTAAAATATGTTTATGTCTGCGTTGAGTTTCCTAGGCCGGGCCCAAAACTATGTGCACTCACAATTGCTCTGTTGAGCTGTTCTATGAAATTATGCAATGGGGATTATTTTAGTTAAATTGCCCGACTGCGTCATGGGTCACTCAGATACGGCGGACAGTCAGACAGACATTCGTTTTTGCTCTTTTAACACAAGTTTGAGCCTGCTGAGCATTTAGCTGAAATGGAAAAGGATTTCGAATTGAGACAATCATAATAAAAGACAAAAATTTACTTTTACCAACAAAAATTAAATACTTTATTAACAAATGCTTCTATTATAATCCCCATCAACGGTCAATAAAAATATATTAAATTAATATAACGAAAAATACCATAATATTCTAAGGATAGTACTACATTCTAAAATGATACCAAATTAATATACTGAAAATACAAAAATATACTAAATACTATATTTGGCATAGTACTATATTTAAAATATACCATAGAGTATAAAATATATCAGTCAAAGCAGCTCAGTCCAGATTGTAGTACGCCTTTCATGCCGTACAAAAGAGTTTCTTAAATAACTTTTACAATTTTTATCTTGACGCTGATCAAGAATATATAGTTTATAGAGTCAGAGATGGCTCCAACCCTCCACCACATGAGTAGCGGGATTGAAAAAAAAAAATATAATGAACAGCAGAGTTTTTAAATTGTTCATTTCAATTCATATGTTTTTTTTATAAATACATATTGCCCTTCGATTTTAGCAAGCAGATTCAATTCATTTGAATTTACAAAAAAAAAAAAAAACGAAAAATAAATGACTCGCAAACTGCCATTATTGAAATGCTTTTAATAAATCACATTTAAAAGTGCTTAAATTAAATACTTATTTCACATCACTGACGCCCTGGAAAAAGAAAACCGAAAAAGGAAAACCACAACACAAATCAAACCACTTGTAAAAAGAGAAACAAACCCAAATAATTGCCACAAACAGAATATGTTTAAAATAAATTAAACAATGTGCCAAAATAATAACCGCATAACATGCGAAATTCTCTGCTATGCATCGTCGCGAAATGTGCAATATAAATTGTAATTAAATTGACAGTCGTCAATACTATTCTCCTCAACCCAGAGTGATTTGCACTTTAATTATGGCAAATTGCCAAAACAGCCGCTGGCTGATGGGCAATGGCTAAGCCCGTCGTCCACTTTTGGCCAATGCAGAGCAAATGTCGCTCAATGATGAAAATCAAATGACACAAATCAATGACGGTCCTGCGAATTGTGGTCACTTGGCCATTAGAGCAACGGCTTTTCCAACGGCAGTTTCAGACCAATTTAGCATTATAGAAAATGCGGCACAGTGGCCACAGTTTGGTTCCGCAACTTACCCCATAACCCCCTCTTCCCTCTAATCACGGCTCAATGTTTTCGATTTTGGCCATTTATTAAACTAGATGGTGGAGGTTAACAGGTGAACGCATATAACATTTGCTTGTTACGTTAGATGCCATATATGTTAGTTAGAATCATTAATTTAAAAACAAAGGCCTTAGTCTAAATTTCAACAATCTCGCACAAAATTTGCTGAAAGATACATTATTTCGTATGTAGATTATTAGATTATTTTTTCGACTGTTTCAAAGTGGGATAATCATTACAGCTTATCTAATGTAGACAAGCAGTAAAGCTACAATGCGAAAACATTAAACCGCTATACTGTGATATTGCAAAAGATTAAATTGGTATATTAAACCAGTTATACCAATAAATAACATACCAATGAAATAACGAGATATTCCTAAAGTTATAATTGGACCATTAAAATACTACTACTAATTAGTACAGCTTATCTAATTTACACAAGCTTAAATAAGACCGTTTAAAATTTATAAAATTAATATACTAAAACTAATAAAAAAAAATATAGAAACATAAATTAATAATAATATAAAATATAATAAACTCTATTATAAGCAAATATATTTATATTCGAAATATTCAAAAGTGCCAATTAATTTATATAATATAATATTCTTTGATTATAAAAATGATAGTTCTAAAGTAAAACTTTTAAATCTAAAAAAAATGCTAATAATACATATCAAGATTTTAAAAAGTTTACAATACTTTTGTTCAATTAGTTAGTCAGTTTCAAAAGCTTTTCTATTAAAAACAGTTGGGCGATTTCTGTAGCTAAAATTGAGATTCACATTCAAGTTTGGTCCGCAGAATTGACCCATTTAAGCTAATCTGACTGAAAGTCTAATTAATGCAAATTAAGGAGACCCATTCCAACATATAAAACTGGCATTTAGAAACCGCGTACAAGATTTAAAATGGGGGAGGATTCCCCCACATTACAACGAAATTGAGGCTTTCAAGAGAACGACTCTGACGACAACTCGTCGTACAACATAATTAGGCTTATGGCAGTGACTTTTATAGTCAAGTGCCGCAGCAATCCCGCTACTTACTGCTTGCCGCTTGCCACTTGCCACTTGTTCTCAGTCCCCAAGCCTCGATGGCGCCCATTTGCGTGCGTCGCTAATTAGTGTAAAATGTTTCCTGTTATTTACCTTTTTCGGTTTTGCAACAAAACAGGCGACGAGACCTAAATTGTGCATACTCGTGGGCTATACCAACTGGGACAGGGAGGCATTGGGGCATGGCCTTTAGTGGATACTTGTATCGGTAACTGTAACTGTAACTGTAACTGTTTTGGTTACGGTGTCGATTTTTATTTGTGCGCTTTGTGACGTGACCTGTTTTGGTAATAAATAAATAGTCGTATTTATTTTGCAGTTGTAATCAACACAATACGAAAACAAAGGCCAAATCAGCGCTAATTAACTCGAAGTCCCTCCCTTCACCTCCCATGTAGTGAAATGTCCTTGTCATTTCATCGCTACTTAACATGCAGAACATCAGCTCGTTCAACTCAACTCAACTCAACTGAGCTGAACTCGTCTCGTCTCTGCTCGACATTCGCAACTCTCTGCTGCGTAAATTGCATTTTAAAATAAATTATAATGATTATTATGTTGCAAACAACAGATGTCAACTCGATTGTAGAGTCATGTCTGTCAATTGTCGTACTGTGAAAACGGGAGCACAAAGTTCTTTTTCTTTCTGTCGCACTCTATGTTCCCTTTCGTTCTATCTCTGTCTATCGGAGTGCTCATTGTGAACACTGGCAGCACAATTTTGCCACTTTGCCACTCAGGTCTTATGGGGCGAGCATAAAAATGTTAACTGAACAACATTAACGCAAGCATTTTATGACGTTGAACTTAATATTATTAAATCAGTGACGAGTTTACGAAGCTCTAAACGCCACACAGCACCATGATGCTCATTTATATGCTCTACGCTCTCACAAATAGATAATCGCCCGTTAAATTGAGTAATTCCAGTCAGGCTATTTCTAGTAAAATTAAAGCTAATATTCCACAAAATACAAATTAAAGCAAAACTACGCAACAAAGGGAATAAAGGAAGACAGATCACAGTAAATTCATAATGTCTTTGTGTTATTGAGACTATTTAGCTATTTTGTTTACAAATTACATGAAATTAGTTTTATAGATATATGTTAATATTATATATTGGACATGAATATACTGACCAAACTGCAATTACTAAAAAATTTATTTCTTGGCTAAAAATTACAGTTAATTCAGTATATGTATACTAAGAATAGTTTTTTTTATAATTTCATATTGAAGATCATTAAATTGACATTTCAAAATATTTTAGCGCTACGTTGATATCAATATCCCGTAAGCAGCCAAATTAAAATTTAATTTTTTTGAATGTTAACAATTTATCATTTATACATATATCTATAGTTATACCCTCTATTCATAGAGTAGAAGGGTATCATTGTGCCTCCGAGAAATGTATGTAACATGCAGAAAGAACCATCCCTGACCCTATAAAGTATATATATTCTTGAAAAGCGATATAGCCATGTCTGTCCGTCCGTAGGAACAATATAATTTGTTTTCGACAAAGTCAAATAACAAACAAAAGTTTGATGTTAATTTTTTGGTACAGATAATAATAATTCCTGAAAATATGGTTGCGATCAGATAAAAATTATCGAAGTTATTAAAGAAAAACGCCTACTTCCTAGGGGTCTTAGTTGCTTTGGCTGACAATCTGGTATATCTTGCACTCTATAGTATATTTTGAATCTAGTACCAAACATACGATTTGGAATATTTTACTATTTTGTACATTATTTTGGTATTTTCAGAAGAATACCGCAATACTTTGATTTTATTCAAAATGGGTAGCTGGTATCTTATAGTCGAGCTCACTTGGCTGTAGCATTCTTACTTGTTTTAATACATTTTTAAAAGCTCACTAAAATCTTATTTTCATTATTACACAGCCAAAATATGTTGTATTTTGAGTAAATTCTCAGGAAAAATGAATTCGCTCAAACTAAGCACTAAACGTAAGTCAGATAGGGGCGCTAACATGATGATGCGTAGTGTACTTTTATTATCAAAATAAATTAGATAGAAAACAATTAAATTTAAAAAAAGTAGGAAAACAGTTCCCATTTTAAGTCTAGGGTGAAAGCGACTTCACTGTTGGGCTGATGTCACAGTACGATCGTGAAACTAGAAGCGACCAGCAAAGCGAATAGCACTGCTTTCAAAAATAATTCCGCTAAAAAAATAATCTAACCCAAAAAAAAATCCGTCTAAAATAACATTCTAATTAAGCTTGTATGGCATTACGCTTAACTAAATTATATTAAAAAAAAAACAGTTTTTAGACAAGAATTATAAATTACAAAATATTATATAACTATTATTTTCTACAAAAAATAAAAATTGGTGATTTTTTAGAATTCGCCCATCTACATCATAGAGCAAAAAAACAATTGATAGCGCTTGCCTTAGCACTGATAAGAGGTAGGTAGGGTCATGACTTGTTCTGAGCTTGACGAGAATCAGTTTTGAATCAACTGCTAAACGCGAAGGTGTGTAAATTCGCTTTCTTAATATAATTTAAAATGAACAGGAATCTACTCCCATTTATATTGATACTTATGCATAATTGTTATGCTACTGATTTGGTTAGTAAATTGCTGAACTAAATAAATTATATCTAAAACAGTGTGGATTACAGGAGTGTGACAACGACAATCAGTGCTCTCGGTATTGTTATCAGGTAGTGAAACCTATCCTTCAATACGCAAAGAAGGCACAAGAAAAAGAACGCGAATTCTTGAAATTAACAGAAATAAATCGTAAATTGAACGAAGAGAAAGATGCTCTAGCAAAACAACTTGGCGAGAAAAACGAGGAATTAAAATTGTATAAAAATGATATGTCCAGTTGCTTACTTAAGAAAACTGGAATTCACGAGATGAGAGTTTCCCATGTTCAGACATTCACAGTGTCTTGCGACTCTGAATTGGCCGGTTCTGGATGGACAGTTATTCAGAGGCGCAAAGATGCCAGCGAAAGCTTTAATCGAGGCTGGACTGACTATCGCAGGGGTTTCGGAAATCTAGAGAACAATTTCTTCATCGGACTCGAAAAACTTTATCTGTTAACCAATGGGAAGCCCCATGAACTTTATATATATTTGAAGAGCTCGGATAATGAAGTTCGACATGTTAAATATTCTCTGTTCAAAATTGCTGGTGAATCTGAGAATTACAAACTATTGTCGGTTGGAAATTTTTCCGGCAATGCTAATGATTCTTTGAGCGGGCATGTTAATATGAATTTTTCCACCTATGATCGGGATAACGATGAGTCGAAATACAATTGTGCCTTGGAATGGTTGTCCGGCTGGTGGTTCGCAAAATGCTTTTATAGGTAAGTTATATGTATTTTAGAATAATATTGACAATAAATACAACCATTAATAATTTTTTTAATTCGCAGTAATCTTAATGGGCTTTACAAAGATAATGTGATAAATCTACAAAATGGAATTAGGTGGAACTCGTGGAACTCTGGAAAGGAATTGACTTTTGTGCAAATGATGATAAGACCGATAATCAATTAAAACATTGATCTTTTAAGATGATGGCAAAAAATTAATACATGACTGTTTGTACAAAGAATAGCTTTAAATTTGATTATATACATATTAATATTATAATTTCTTCCCTTTTTAAATTTTGTTATAATAATTTTTTCTATCAATTTGTATAAATTATAATGTCGATTAATCTTGTTTTACAGTTTAATAAACTATTTTCATAAAAAAGAGTAAGACAAATTTTGATACTGTTTACTTTTCAATTAAATTATGCATGAATAGTCATTAGCATGAATATCACGTGAGTTTGTTCGCCCATAAACATTGTGAAATATTTAAAATATAAATATATATACAATATTCGCGATAAGCAATACGATCAGCAAACATATTCATGTGCAGTTTTGTTCTCATTGCGCGAGCTTCGTATCAAAGGGCATTTTTTGGATTTGTGCGAATACTCTTTAATCTGCCTTGTATGACTTTCTCTAATAATCGTTGTTTACGCTAACGAATCTTGATGTGAAAGTATTCATAATTGATCATATTCATATTGATCATTGGTCAGCTTCACTTTAGCCAACTGTATTCCGGATATCGATGGAATATTGATGAACGTTGCCGTTATCAATTTATGAACTGAGCATTGACATTGCTCTCAGCGTCACCACCAACATTGATGAGCCGCTCTTTGTTATCACGGCTGCCACACTCAGCGTTTTTGTGGTAAAATTTTTGTTGGTATAGCCGTATTATAGTTTGGTGTAGAGTATTATAGTTTTGTTCGTATAGAAATTGTATGCAACATACAAAAGGTGTCATCTCCGACCCTATAAACTGATCAGCGTCAACAGCCGAAACGATATAGCCATGTCCGTCTGTCTGTCTATCTGTTGTCCGTATAAAACACTAGATCTTAGAGACTAAAAGAAATAGAGCTATTATTTTCTTCAACAGCATTTGATAAGGTTTGGTACATACAAGATTAATAATAATAATTTAGTGATTCCTCAAAATTATAAGTTGCATAAGTTGTTTAAGGAATACTGTTGTATAGCAAAAAAGGGCCACTGCAAATCTGGTATATTGTGCACTCTATAATATACTTTGAATGTAGTACTATATCAGTTTACCAAATATAGGGTTGTATATATTAAGTTTTTTTTTACGTTATATTAATATTGGTATACTTTAAAATGAATACCGTACTGTTTTGCTTACATTCAAAATGGGTAACGGGTATCTCACATTCGAGCACACTCGACTTTAGCTTTCTTAGTTATACATTTTGAAACTGAATATACTTTTTGGCCATAAAGATATCTGTTTTCTGTTTGGGCTGCTGGTATACTGGTATTGCTTCATTGCATCATAGTTTTTCTTCATTTCAATCACGCATATTTGCAATCAGATCGACTTTTTAATTCAACTTATTTTATGTATTGTATGAATATGCTATATTTCTTTGTCAATCTCTTCTACACACGCGTCTGTCTACAACAAAATTGATAACATTTGAACTGAACTCCTGATAAGAGACAAAGAGAGGGGAAACGCATCTAATTCTTTTCATTACTAAGTGTGCGCTTGAGATGATTCAGTTATAGCTCAGCTGCTGTATGAGTAGGAGTCTAATTTCGCGTCAAATAAATTAAAATGAATTTGAAACTTTTATCATTTTTATTAATACTTGTGCATAATTGTTATCCGTTGGATTTGGTAAGTTTATTGTTTAACTAAATAAATTATAACTAAAACTATTTCGATTACAGCAATGCGTCAATGATAAGAATATCGAAAAACAATGCTCTCTGTATTGTTACCAGGTAGTGAAACCTCTGCTTCAATTCGTAACTGGAGCGCAAGAAAAAGAACTCGACTTCTTCAAATTAACAGAAACAATTCGTAAATTGAACGAAGATAACGCTGCACTGGCAATACAACTTGAAAACAAAAATAAGGAATTAGAATTGCATCGTGAATCATTGATATCATGTAAACTAAATATGGACAATTTAAAGGCTACCCAGTGCACTGATGCAACCGAGAAGCCTGATCCCAAAAATGCAAATAGATCTTCTGTAAAGGTTCAAGAAGACAATTCAAATATATCCAGTTGTTTAGATAAGAATACTGGAATTCACGAGATGGCAGTTTCTTATGTTCAGACATTCCCCGTGTCTTGCGACTCTGAATTGGTCGATTCTGGATGGACAGTTATTCAGAGGCGCAAGGATGCTAGCGAAAGCTTTAATCGAGGCTGGACTGACTATCGCAGGGGTTTCGGAAATCTAGAGAACAATTTTTTCATTGGACTCGAAAAGCTTTATCTATTAACCAATCAAAAGCCCCATGAACTTTATATATATTTGAAGAGCTCGGATAATGAAGTTCGACATGTTAAATATTCTTTGTTCAAAATTGCTGGTGAATCTGAGAATTACAAACTATTGTCGGTTGGAAATCCTTCGGGCAATGCTGAAGATTCCATGGCCGTTCATGTTGGTATGATGTTCTCTACCTATGATCGGGATAATGATAAGTCGCGTGATAATTGTGCCTTCCAATGGCACTCTGGCTGGTGGTTCAGCGCTTGCTACCATGGGTAAGAATTAAG
The DNA here is from genome assembly GCA_019972355.1 of Drosophila kohkoa. NCBI lineage: Eukaryota > Metazoa > Arthropoda > Insecta > Diptera > Drosophilidae > Drosophila > Drosophila kohkoa. The sequence goes on along the minus strand of BJEL01000003.1, from coordinate 1,495,873 downwards.
GAATAACTGTGCAACAAATGCAATAACAATTTCTTAAATTCTCAGCAATCTTAATGGACTTTACAAAGATAATGTGACAAATCTACAAAATGGAATTAAGTGGAACTCATGGGACTCTGAAAAGGAATTCACATTTGTGCAAATGATGATAAGACCAATAGTCAATTGATTGATTAACTCTATTTCAAAATAAAGTCGATGGTTTTCACTGGCATTTCAATGAATTTTTTTTTTAATTTGTCTTGTTATTGTTAATGATAATTTCAATAATCTGCTGAATTAAACTGAATGTTGACAAATAACTCTTTTCAATTGATTCTTGTTTTATGGCATAAATAATTGATTTTTGTTACTAAAGGTTTGATTCTGGTGATTATATTTATATCAGCTACCTATATAGTGAGAGAGTTATTCAAGAAATTATTTTATATGGTGAAAATCTCTTAGTTGTTTTGACTGACAATCTGGTATATTTTCTACTCTATGGTATATTTTGAATGTAATAATATACAAAAATAGCTTGTGACATATTTTAATAAAAGAAGAAGAATACCGCACAGCTTTGCCTTTATTCAAAATGAGAAGCGGGTATCTCACAGATCTGCACACTCGTCTGTAGATTTCTAAATTGTTTTCTTTCAGATACTATTACCTTAATAGAAAATGTGGCGGCCACAACATGCAGATGCTATTATAAACTGAATGTGGAATAGTTTGTTGGCCCAGAAACATTGCAGCGTTTAAAGTAAAATATGCAGGACATGGCACATAATCAGCAAACATATTCATGTGCAGTTTTGGTAACCACATCGTGTAATTAAGTAAATATTTTCGCAAATTTTTGCCAACAAGCGAGCGCATTCTGTGGAAGTGGCCGCAAGTGTAAAGTGATATGGCCATGAGGAGAGAGATACTGCAACAGCCAAGGGAAAGAGTGAAAGTAACGATGGCCAGCAGAGTTGCATATTTGTGGAATGCGAATGGGATATTTGGCCGTAAGGTGTGGATGGGTGCTTCATTCGCAGATTTGCTACATAATTAAGAAGCAAATGGGAATGGGCAGCGCGCCAAATTAAGTATACGCCACGTGGCTGCCCTGCAATGCAGCCAAGCAAAATTAAAATAACCGCAGCCCTACAACTGCAAGGCGTCCGTTAATAAAGTCAAGCTGCAGCCCCATGAAGCAGGAGCATTGTGTTTTAATAGTAAGTGGATTACACGTGTGCGTGCATTATAATTAGCTGCAAGTGGCATGTGGCCAGTAGCAATGCGAAAGTGGTCAGTGGACGTTGCAACTGTTGCATGACTCTGCACCTGCAGTTAAAAATATTTGAAATGCTGCTTTAATAAGAGTGTGAGATATCAAAGACGACAGGTCACTTGGTTTGACATTTTGAAGACTTTAAAGTGAAACAGTTGCCAGAGTTTAGCAGAGAGTTCTCGGTCTTAGGCCGCAGGCTGGGTAAACTACAGAGTCAGTGCCCGAGTCAGCTCAAGCGAATCCAGCCGATTTCCCAAAAGACGAAGACAACGCCATTGAAATGGAGATAGCAACCAAGCATCATACTTCGCCCTCGACTTCGACTTCCACTCTGTCTTAGCTTGGGAGAACGACACAAGCAGGCGAAGCAAAGTTCAAGTTATGAATAATTAATGTCTGTCTAGCTGTGACACTGTGTGTGTGTGTGTGTTGAGGTGTGTGGCATTCTCTACACGGAAGCTGAGGGGCGGACCAAGCCTGTTTCTCTGTCCATTCGTCTGTCTAAATGTCTGGTTGCCCGACCATTTTGTCTGTGCGACGCCATTCGTGTGAGCGAGTTGATAATTTGTTATAATTGCCGGGGGACGGCCACAGGTCAATTTTGTGGGCATTTATATAAATTTGCAGAGACAGCAGCACTGCGACAACAAAAAGTCATAGTCACAGTATACCGAATCAAATTAGTCGAGGACTGCTGTCTGAAAAACTTTCTGAAGGATGTTTGTAATGCGACAAGCATTGCAAATTTATATTCCAAGCTGTTCTCTTGTTGTGAGGGAATAATTAAATGAGCGATTTAGATGTTTTCTTCCAATGTATTAAAATATCATGTTAATTATGAAATATGTAAATGAATTTTAAATTCAAATTTTTAATCACTATGTATTAGTCAATTTATTATTCCCTATTGATTTTTCTGGTATATAAAAAAATACATGATTATGTGAGTTATATTTCATTAAAATAGAAAACATTGACTGACGTGTTTTTGAACTTCATATTCCCAAATTAGAAAAAACTTATTTCACATTTAATATTTATGTTTTTAATATTTTATTATTTTTAATATTTAATTATTTTTTAACCGCACCACATTCATTTTCAAATGAAGATCAAAAAGAATTGTGGAAGTTCTAGTGTGGCTAGCTCATTTTTATTGAACTTATACTAACATAAAGTTATCGATAAATTAAACAGTATTTTTGATTGGTATATTCCCACACATATATATATTTATGTTTTAATACTCTATTTAGATCATCTGCTTCAATGATGCAGTTTTATGATGCAAGGGTTTACACCAAAACTACACCACGCGAATAGCTATTCAGGGGAGAAAAAGTAAACAAACTCAGGCAGAAAGAAGAATAGCAAAAGCAATAGAAACAAATAAACCGAAAATTAGCGACACGGAGGGCATTAAAAAAGTATAAGTATATATAAATTATATTTATTATTTATCAATTGAGTCTACTTATTTCCGATTAATATCATAATAAGCAACTCCCACTGCAACGATTATATGTTGATTATATAATATTATTATATTATATATTTATATTATTATAATATTCCCGTGCAAAATTTCAAATTTATCGCCTTGCCGATTTTCTTTATGCCTCTGTATATTTACTTTTATTTTTTCATACATACTTTATTTTTTTTTCAAGAATTGCTACGAAATTTTAAATAATTTGAAGTCGCCAAATTTTGTAAATGGAATAAGCAGCTGATTTCAGTCGATATTGCTTTTTTCGATAAGTATGCCAAAATATTAGCGAAAATATGGCCACATTTTCAGGATCATTGACGCATGATCAATGATGCAGTTCCATTGGCCGTCCCTCTCTTATGGAAAAATGCACCGAAAGGTTCTACTTAACGGAAATTTCAATGATGCAGTATAGTCTAAACAGTGTATAAGCTGTTGACAAAATGTATTTAACCTACAAGTTGAACAATAATATTTATTAAACGAAACGGAATTTAGTAGATTTTCTGATGGGGTTCGGCTTCTAATAAATTACTTCCATGTGTTGTTATTGTGTAATTTCCTGCTGAACGTACGGATTCTACACTTCAAATAAAATTTAAAGAAAGTAGATTTTCGTTATAGCATTGTAATGGTATGTTTTTCGTGATGTTAATCTTTTTACACAGACTTAAGAAGTTGTGATTCTGATTGTCCATTTCATGTTTATCCATGTTCTTTATGTTCGACTGGTTTTCTTTTATTTTTTGAGTGCACGCTTCGTTTAAATGTGTGTGTCGAACTCAAGTTGACTAAGCACACTCTTTTGGCCGGCAAAACTGCAAACTAGCACAGCTTGAAACAGCAAACATCAGCCGTGAAGAAAGACAGCAGCCCAAGGTTGTGTGTTTGGCCCGAAAGACATAATAACTTGTCGGGGCCGGATGTTGGCTCGCCTTGCCTTGCCGGCCACACCTCGTGCTTGGCTCACTCTGGCCATAAATACCTTAACAGCTTTTGCGTAACTTAAGTCACCTCAGCACTTAAAAGCAGAACTCAACTCAACTCTGCTCAACTTCAGCCATGACTGTGACGGAACTGGAACTGAAACTGAAACTGAAAATGCGTCGAGTACTGCGCGGTGTAAGCGCATTAAACTCATCCGCAGGTGGGAGTTTAAGACTCGCATTACGTTTAAACGCACACAATGCTCAACTTTTGCAACTGCAATGAAATAAGCGAGTTAACTCAATAATGCACTTGGCCAGCTTACACACAAGAGAGTACAAGAGTGCAATTGCCAGGAATCGCATCACCCTCATGCCCGAATACCTTTTGAGCGCTATTTCATATGATTTTAAGCCCATTCATTGAAACATATGAAATACTCCACGTATGTCATCGCCATATAAATGGACTCTTTACACTCTAGACTTTTTTTTTTCATTTTTATTATTATTGCTTGCAGTTATTATTGTTGAAATGTACTTGGCAGCTTTTATTTTTCTTTGCGCTTTAATATTTCCGATGCAGATATCTCAGCGATTGACATTCGTGGCGTATACTTAATGTCGAGTGTACTTTACTGTTAATGACGGATGACATGTAAATAGTCCTTTATTGTCAAAGGATAAGTAAGCAAATCTGCTGCTACTTAATGAGTTAATTGTTCGCACAAGTGTTTTCAATTAAGTGACATTTCATTTACCAGCATTCATTTTTGCAAAAGACAATAACAAAATAAATGTACTGCATTTTTAAAGTAAACTCGTATTGTTTGCTTATTTTAATATTTTGCTCACATCTGAAATGAATCAGGAAATTCCCTCAGAACTCTCTCTTTGCAATTTGGACAATTGCATTTATTGAGACCCGATTTAAACCTGCATTCCCAACTATAATTTGGCTTATTTTACGGGCGCAAAAATGTCATAGCCAAATGCTCTGCGGCTCAACCTGACACACATAAAGACATGGGCTACATAATAATGTCAGTTGCCATTTTATCGAAGCCAGTCAGTCCTCCCACTCAGCATCAGCTCCGAAAAAAGCCGCAAAGGATATCAATGAACAATCGATGGGGCGATGGCGACACACTAGCCACAATGCTCGCCTGCAAAGGTCCCAACTCTAGAGTTACAAATACACGCACATGCACGTCTTACGGGCATGGATACAGATATACAACTACAGGATACAGATACAGATACGTTGATAGCAAGACACGGTAGTCGTCGCAGTGAATTTGTAAAATACGTGACAAACATTTGCAATTTGGTCAAAGTCGCTATAGATGTCGAATGTCGTTGGCGTTGTTGTTGCCGTTGTCATTGTCGTTATCATCCCGTTCTCCAATACATTTTCAACAGTTTTTCCTTTTCTTTGTACTGCGCTCTGATATTTACAATTCAATTGTTCTAATTTCATTTCGCAAGGTTCTCATTTCTCCTCGCTCCAAAATAAAACAAAATGAAGTTCAATTGAATTGACAGCCTGTGAGAATTAAATACCCCCGAAAATACTTTTTCGACCCACTTTTTATTTGTTTCATGTTTCACGTCTAAATTGATTTATATATTTTCGTCGACTCGCATAGTTTTTTCGTTTGCTGTTTGCAGTTTTTCGCACTTTTCGCCTATCTGCCGCATTTTTATTGTCTGGTTGACCACATTTTGTGGTTGCCTGGGTTATAAATTTATAGTAATTTTTTATGCCATTTTAAATGGCAACATAAATTTAAATTTATTACCCGTCGATTTCCGTTGTGGCTTGCCCGGTGCTTCTTGTTCTCTTCTGCTTTCGTTTCCACGGAGTTGCAGCTTCTGCTTTGCGGACTCTGAAAGCCGCAGTGAGTCTCTTCGTCACCACAGGAACTACGATTGCCTGCTGTGATTTTTATGCACTCCTGTGGTCTTGTCAATTTTACAGTAAATATTTCAGCTTTCACTTGTTATTTAATTTATTTTAAGTGAACCAAAGATTGACGAGTTGAGCACGTCTGTTTTTTTTTCAGTTTATTCACTTATCTCATAAAAGTAGTAAAAAACAAAACAAATGGTTGAAAATATGTAAAAATCATAAAAAAATAATTTTTAATTATTTAGAGAGTTGTGGTTGAATTAGTTACCATTTTTGTTTATAACTTGTTACAAAAGTAAATTTAAAGGAAGATGTTCACAGGAATGAAATTACTGAAAATGAAGTGAGAGTTTATTTAGCCATAGAAATTTATAAGTCTCTGATATATTATAGTTGGATGCCTTTTCAAACTATTTTATTTTATTTGAAGATTTGTATAAAAAATAAAATATTAATATTAAAATAAAAGATTGTTTATATAAGAATAAAATATAGAATAAGAAAAAAAAAAATAAGAAAGCAAGTAAGAAAGCTACCATGAGTGAGTGCTCGACTGTAAGATACCCGCTACCCATTTGAAATAACATCGAACCATATTCTAAAAACGTAATAATTTAATATACCGAAAAAGTACTAAAATATACCGAACGCTATATTTGGTATATCGATGACTGATGTATACATATCCTGTAAGCACAAAGTTATAATACAATTCTACCTTATGGGTATCGGGTATAAATAGTAAATAAACACAACTGACCACCTACCTAATTTATATCTTTAGTATGTGGCGCTGGGAGAGTAAATTAATAAATATTAAATAGTTTCGTTGCCAAATATTAAATAATAAATTAAATCAAAGATGGAGTGCTGTATTTATCCATTTTCTCTAGGATTTATCGTAAATATTTATGTCTAGTTGTTGACAACAATTTTGGCTAATAGATCAACACTTTGGCAACAAACAGTTGACGCCGAAGTAAGTGCTTAGCATACCACGTAGCTAAGAGCAAATTTAATTAATATACTCGCCACACTTTTTAACAATAACGACAACAACAACAAACAGAGGAATGAGTTTTCTTTATGACTCGGACAAGCCATAAACTCGAAAGTTACGAAGTTGCGAGTCTTTCTCAGCAGCTGCAACTTCATTATGTGACTGATGATGTACAGCAGCACTGAGTAATCATATTTTTCCTTTTTTTCACTTTTATATTTTTCGCTTTGTTTTCAACAGTAAAAACAAAAAAGAGAATAAGGATGTCGCAGGACTTGCAGGACAATCTCGACAGCGTTGGGACGTTGCGAAGCATAACTGCATAATGGCGAGAGAACAGCAAAAATTGGCATATAAAAAGTTTTTTAATGAATGGAATTAGTGTCTGAGCACTGCACTGCACTGACTTTGTTAAATCGTCCGGGCAGCGCCTCCAAAGTCCTCGAAAGTGTCCATCAGTAGCCATCCCATTTCCATTCGCATTCCCATTCCATCAGTTCATCAGTTAGTCAGTCATTCAGTCAGTCAAAGTATTTGGCATGCCGGCAACGTCTGTGTTTCTCCTTCTCCTTCTCACTCGGCGTGCTTCTGTTCTCTCCTCCTGTTTCTGGGCTAACAAAATTAGCGCTTATTAGTGCCAGTTGGCCAAACTTGTGCTGCGTTTTTCATTTTCGACTTTTACTTGCCATAATTTCCCTCGAGTGCGCCACTGAGAGAGATCTCTAATTGTTTTAAACGAACTTTCATCAAAGTTGATGTACCGCAAAATGTTTGCAACGCGGCTCTGAAATTAATATGTTGTTTAACGAGTATTGTTTTACAAGTTGCGCCGCATTGAATGCGTTTCAAGTGGAAGTGGAAATGTGGAGAAAATTGCACTTACTTTTCTTGCACTTGAACTCAAGTCGATTCAAATTGTTTTCAGAGTTTCGCAAAAGAAATTTTACTACTAATTTAAATGTATAGTGAAGTGTTAAATGAAATTGGATTCTTAATATTATGTGTTTGGTATGCGAGTTTAAGGTGCGAGTATTGTCTGTTGAGAGCTGAGGCTTTGTGTGGCTTCGTATGCGTCACTAGGTCTACCCACGCTTCTACTTTTCGTTAAAAGAAAAGTAAATAAAATTAATCTATTAATCATATACCTCTATTTCATTGCCTAATCTAACTTATCGTAAACAAGAAAAAAGGCTACAGTCAAGTGAGCTCGAATACGAGCACAACAGTCAGGTATTATTTTTTAAAATATATCTAATTAATCCGTAAAAATACTCAAATATATTAAAGGGTAAATCATATGATACTATTGTAATTATTTCATCCAACCTATCGCAAATAAAGCGTGAAATCAGCGATGCTTTGATTTCCATTACAAAGAAGGTTTCCCATGAAAACCCCATTATATGTCATTAAGACAGTATAAGTCAAAAGAGGAGAAGTAAAGGCGAGTTTGTATAAACATATAATCCAGGAAATGCGACATAATCAGGACATGACTGCAATGCAGTCATAAACTTGCACCAAATATCAATTTATACACTTAATTAAGCGCATATGTGACTGCGCCATTTTATGAGACACTAATGGACAGAGGGAAGCAAATACACACACACTCACACACATACACACACACACTCATGGTATCGTTTATATATGCCAGATTGATCTATACACAAGCACAACACACACACAAACAGAGCTCAGAGTCAATTGCAATTTTATGAGCTGTTGAAAATGAAGTGTGTTACTGAGAGAAGCGAGAAACGCGAAACGAGAGGCGAGAAATGGAAATGGAGAGAAGCGAGAAGCAAGAAACGTGAGACGAGAGACTTCACTTCACAAGCCATTACGCTGATTGGCTTTTAATGTTTATCAATACATTACGCAGTCAGTATCAAAATTGCTATCCTCTCTGACTGACGTTGAGAGAAAGGCCTCATTTCATCTGAGGCGTTGACTTGACTAATGCACGGGTTGAGGTTGCGAGTTGAGGTTTCTGTGGGTTACCCAGCTACGAAATGAGACAAACTGCTTAAAAATTCCTGTTAATACTTTGGTTTGCCTTCCCTTGCTTTCTATTTTTTTGCTTTTTATTTTTGGTCCTCACTCGTGTCGTGTCGTGTCTGTGGCACATAAATTTCCATTATCACATGCTAACATTTAGTCCAGCTATTATTTTCATACAAAAATTATAAGATGCAGGCAGACACAAAGACCAGAGACACGGACCAGTTTCAGTTCATTTTTGTGGAGCAAATGTCGGCAAAGTCCTCAGCATTTTTTTTTTACTGCCGTACATAGTCCTGTGCATAATTTATCTGTCAGCGAAAGTAGCGAGTGCAGGAAAAGTAAACGAAACCAGAAGCAACTGCAGTAAATTTAATACTCTTTCATTTTAGAATAATCTAATAAAAGTAAATTTAAAAGATTTATAATATATTTAAATAAAGATTTAAGAAATGGCAAATCATAATTATATATACTTATACTCAGGCTTCTTTTTAGCTTCTTGAATAATCAAATAAAAGTATATATAAAAAATATATAAAATATATTATATTATATATTATATTTAAATTGAGATTTAAAGAATTTTTTTATACTCTGGCTTTAGCTTTCCTTTCTATGAGGGAATAGAATAGGTCAATATTTAATTAAAAATTATTTTATGTTTATCATATAAAAAACCAACTGGGAAACGCTCAATTTCAATACTATTTTAATCTATTTTAATTATCATATTAAATAATTTTCTTGCATTTTATTCTTTATACCTTTTGAATGTAGAAAACAACTGTTAAATAATAGTCTGGTTAGCTTATAGCCACAGCAAAAGTCTCTGGCAACATGTGGTGTGTGGACTTAGTCAAGTCATCAGAATGTACAATGGCTTGAACTACAAAATGAATTCTTAATTAAAATATGTAAAACAACTTCAAGTTAAATAGTAATGAAGCGACAATTTTCAACTAATTATCGCTCTACAGCGTCAAATAAAATAATCAGTAATTTCGTAAACTATTTCGATTTATCCCATTGTCCGCGCAGTGACAGAAAAAACTATGGCAACACTTGCAACAGCAACAACTGCTGCTGCTGCTGTTGGCTGCCGGGCTAGCTGGCACATGCATCATCATCATGATGAGGAGGCATCGAGGCTACAGAAACTAAATCCTATTATGAACTTTGAGCTTATGAAAAGACTTCAAGCGGCGCATTGTCTGCCAAGCTGCACAGGCGAAATCGCAGGCTGAGACCCCTATGTGTGCTGGCAAATGCTGCTGGCAACGTTTACACTTCTGCATAATTAAGTTATGTGCACAATACACGAATACACACACACACACACAGAAAGAGTGAGCGGGAGAGAGAGAGAGAGGAGGGGAAAATACCTTAACCTTTTTGCTATTAGCCAGTGTTTTTCATTGCGCATACGCCGTGTGAGTCACAGTTGGTTTTCTGTTTGGTCGCACAGCTGCTTAGGCATCTTTAATTGTAATAAATTGTTGCAAAATTAACTGTTGTTGCAAGTTTGTTTAAAGTTACACAACTTAAAGCTACTCCAAACAGCAGCTGCCAATTGCGAATGCAGCTGTCGGCAAATTTGCAGAATTTCTTGCTTGGTTTTGCACAATTTCCGTTATCTGAAGCATAGCAGCCAAGTTGTTGTTGTTGTTGTTGTTTCTGGTGGTATCGAAAACAATTGGCAGCTAATTTTGCGCAAAATTTGCAATTTTTTATTTTCGTCGTGTTATTGTTGTTGTTGCTGCTTTTGCTTGCCATCCGGTAGTGAATTGAGTACTGCAAAAATTGCACTGGATCCTTGCCAGCAGCTCTACCTCAAACTTTGCCACCATTTCATCCTTTGCTGAGACTCTCAGCTGCGCTGTTCTGTGCTCTGGGTTTTGCAGTCATGGCTTTGAGTGTCGTAAAATGCAAAATAAATTTCTAATGAATATTGAAGTGTGAAATTTGAATTGATTGCATTTGATTTGCGGATTTATAGCTGGATATTTACATTGTGGTAAAATCAGTGGCATGTCTGTTTCCACAGCTGGACAACTCAAATACTCGATTCAATTGAATTGTTAAAACGGGTAAGCAGCTTTTCTCAATTTCCCAGCTACTTTCTCACAAAGTATTGCAACAGCTTTTATGTTATTTAAGCTACGAATTCCGCATAAGTTGATTGGCAATGTGGGTTACTCGGCATTTTCAATTGCAATTTTGGAAAACAATTAATTACCAATAAATGGAAATTCGTCGTATTCCAATAATTATTTAATAATTAACCTATTTGTGAATATTCGTTATCATTATCGAACTTAATTTTGTTGCATTTATCAGAAAATATTCATGCATGCTGTATAAAACTAAACATAACAGTTTAATAAACAATTTTCTTTTCTTTTCCTATGAAGTGTGGTATAAAATATGTACATCTCATCTTCGTCGCCAAGCCACATCTTCGCACTTGCGGAGTTTCCAAAGCCATTATCCTTTGTAAGTTAATTATACCACTTCCGCCCTCACAAATCGAAGAAAAATTAAAAAACCAAGCGTAAATATAGAATTAGTACAGATAATAATAACTATAGTATTTATGATTATTATTAACTTTTAATTCAATCGGATACAAATTGTCGAAGTTATTAAAGAAATACTTTTGTATGGCAAATAACGCCAACTGAAATTGGGTATTACCTGCTTTGGCTGATAATCTAGTATATTTTGTTTGGGCTTGAGTGTATTTTAGTATTTTTGTTGTATATTAATTTGCTGCTTTCGCTGTGTATTTTGTTTTCTTTAGTATATTTTGAATATGTTACTATGTTTCATTGATATATGAAATATGGGAATCTGTGTATTTCAGTATTTTTGCGGTATATTAATTCGGTATAAAAATACAGCTTTGTTTAACTTTTATTCAAAATGAGTTTTGAGATATCATAGTCGAGCAAACTCAACTGTAGCTTTTTTACTTGTTTTTTTTTTTTTGTATTATTGTTTTTATTATTGTTATTATTTATTTGAATTTTATTGTATTTTTTAATTACTTATTAACTTTCGTGGAATACATTAAAGGGCTTTTTCATTGACTAGACTGCGTTTGTAAATTAATTAATTAATTTCTCCAGGAAATTTCAGTTATCGGAGGCTTAAAGCTAAATCACTTCAAATTGGCTAATTTTAGGGAAAACAAATCAACACCAACTTCGTGTAGCATTTCGAACAATTTATCAAATAAATTATAATTTAAAATTCAGCAATTCATGCACGAAACTCTGAATCTTTGACTCTGTACTAAAAGGATTAAGCTTAGTGAAAGATCTGTAGGCCATACAACATGAAACTAAGTAAAGCCAAATACCAAATGCAATTCAAAGCCTCCCTTTATGTTGCAATGCATGAAAGTGGTTTTAATTCAAGCGTGCTATTCTTGTAATTCAACATTTAATCTGTATACTCGATATACACGTAGCTTGAACTACTTAAAAACCTTAGAGTATAGAACATACCAATTGAATTGCCAAAACCACATCGAACGGGTCGAGGAGCTGAGCCATTATCTTGGCATTTGCGATTGCCGCATAATTGCAAAACTATTACAATTTGCCCTTTCCATTTCCCTGCAAAATGCAGAAATTTGTTCACTCTGGCAAAGAGTTTAATTGAATTATGTATGCGGCAGTTTTTGGGAAACGGAAGGGAAAGAGGGAAATCGTTGGCAAACTTGGCACGACCACAAACGAAATTGTTGCCAAAACCAAAAGAGATTCCTTCACAATGCCACAATCCCTGTGCCTTGTTTAATAATTTTATAACAATTCTAACGGCGGCAAATTCAATTTTATTCAATATTATTAGCTGCGAGGCGTGTTCGTCCTGTTTTGTCCTGTCTCTGCCGCCTCCCTTCAGTTTTGCGGTAGCCAAGTTTCGCTCTGTTTGCCTCTTAACCGCAGTGGAAGCTGGTTGCCATCTCAACCCCGTTCGAGCCTTGAGTTGGGGATTTGGGATCTCTGGAATCCCGTGCAGCATCTGAATCTCAATCTCTAGGTGTAGGCAATGTCCGTATGTGGTCTCCGGCTAGCTTTCGTTTGTTTGACTTGCTGTTATGCCAACTTGGCACGCAAACTTCTCACAAGTTTGGCTAGTTAAGCCAAAAACCGACGGCTGCCTGGCTGCCTGGTACATATGGAAATTGGGTCGCAACATCGTTATTGTCATCATCATCATCATCATCATCGTTAGCATCCACTGTTGGCTCAACTTGGCTTGGCTTTCGACCGGGGCAAGGCCAAGACGACAACTACAATGGCAACTTTGTAGCCCTTGTTTGGTTAGTAATCTACTTGGGGCTTTTCAGTTGATGTGGAGCACACATCTCCACACCCATACCCTCACACACACACACACACACACCCATACACATACATAGTTTATTGAAGTATGCATATATTTGTATGTTTAACACACACGCTTTCATACTGGGCGCTCCTTATGTTGATATTGTCGCGCTGTTGGTGAGAAGTTGAGAAATATTCCCAAAGGGTTAAATTAGTTAATTTGCTAAAGGTTAAAGACATTTTGTCCTTTGTGCTCCCGATACAGACTCATTTAAAATACATATGTTACAATCTGGCAATTTTATAGCTTTAAGTCAAGTGTATCTTAATTACAAATAACAACACAAGATATAGAGAATACGAGGAAATGCTTTTATTAAAAAAGATTTCAAGCGGCGCACCAAATTTTTTAAAGTGATTATTGTATTGTTGATATATTAATACTATGTTTCTTAAGAATGATTTTATTTTTCTCATATTATAAAAAAGCAAAAACAAAATAAATAAAAAACAAGAACGTCTTAAGCTCAACAAAATATTTTTATAAAGCTTTTTTTGGTTTTATTTATTTTGTTTTGCAGCGGAAGCAAAGAACTTAGTTCTGTAAATATTTAATATATTCAATTATGTAAAAAATATGAGTGAAACATAACAAAAATATAAGACAAGCATAATTTGTCACTGAAAACGCAAGGATATATTAGAATATGTTAGATCCCTTTGAAAGTGGTTTTTGTTTGTTTGCTTGACATAATATTGACTGTTTCTAGATTCTTAAATATCAATCATATCATTTTCTACACTCATATCTTAAATACCCTTTCAATTTCCTTTCGGAACTCATTCCAAGCTAAGGAAAGTTAAAGCCCAGCTCAGTTACTTTGGTTAGCGTTTAAATGCTCATTTCAGGGAAACAGCTGTTTAAGGTTCTGTGGATGCTTTTGCTGAAATCCGAGAGGCTCACAAATTATATGTTAATGCAATTGTAATTGATACAAATTTGATTTCGGCAAAAGCAGAAAAATATGTTGCTGGCTTTCGTTGGAGCTGTTGTAGTTGTTGTAGTTGTTGTTGTGGTTCAGCGTGGCATTGAAAATGAGAAATCATTTGGCATGGAATGGTAGGTGTGGCATATGTCGGCATAATGTGGCACACGTGGCAAGCAGTTGGGCGACTCTTGGCAGCTGCCAGTTGCCTGCCACACAGTTGCCAACTGTGGGTGGGGGACATACATAGGTTAGAAAGAGTCGAGTTCCCTTTGACTTCCTTTGCTTCCTCGCTTTCATTGCCTCGCTGCCAGCGAACGCGCGCTCTCAAGATAACGTAATAATTTATATGAACTTTACAGGGTCATTAATTTAAAGCTTATTCAGTTGTTCAAGATTTATTAAATTAACTCAAGTTGTGGCAGCCAATGGCAGGAGAAACGAAACGAATACAGTCCACGATACTTTCTCGACTCGGTGAGTTCAGGTCGATGGGTCACATTTCAAACACGTACGTAAAACTAACAGATTGTTGATTTTGTGCTTCGCATTGATAACAATGAATTATTAAGAGATTATTCACCAGAGGCAAAAGAGCCAATGTTAAAATTGTTGAGGTAGTTCCAATTAAATATAATCATGAAATTTAACACACAAACATACTTTAAAAGTAATTGTATTCGTTAGGTAAATTATAATACAAGGTTTGTGAATATTTGAATAAATGGTAAAAATGATTTTGTGAAAATTATTTCTTATTCTTTAGTTGTCCTACACTAACTGTGTTCTACACTCGACTATGAAATATTCGCCACCAATTTTCAATCAAAAGCACGGCTATATTATTCTTAAAGGATACCAAATAAATTCAAAATATATTAGATATATCAATATACTATTTCACTAAAAAATAAATGTAATATGTAATAAATCTCTCTTAAATTAAAGCCACAAATAAACAACTTAAATATTATTGTGCAATTTTTTTTTTCATACACGATTTGCTTAAGTGAATAGTCAATGTTGGTTTTCTGCCCATTAAAGATTTTGAATATTATAGCTGGAGTTTACCTAGTCAATATAAATAAATATTCGATTATTTGCATTCATCTTCAAGAGTCAGGACTGGACTGAAGTTTATGCCAAAACCACTGGCAGTCATGTTGATTCAACGAATCACTGGTTAAACACAATTAAATTAACTGCATTGTAATTGTCTGAAGTCAAAACGAATAATAATAAATTTATTTTCTTGTGGCATGTGATGATGATGGTGGATGGAGGGACGGGAAGGTAGGATAGGGGATGCAGTCCAGAAACCGCAATCCAATTTATTGCTCTTGACCGCGACTAGGATTTGGCTTGTTGATGCTGCTGCTGCTGCTGCTCCTGTGTTTCCTGTGCTGCAGGATGCCGTCTGCCTCAAAATTGCAATTTACGTGCTACGTAAATGTTACAACAATAACACAAGCAACAACAACAACAACAACAACAACAAGAGCAGTAAATGGGAAAGGTAAGTTCGTGCCAGGCAACATTTGATTGAAACGCTGCAATTTGGCGGGGTGCCGGATGGGGGGATGATGGGGATGGGACGAAGCTGAGCTAGGAGAAAAGGATACTTCATAGCGTTGTGAAGGTTTTGTGCAAATGGTCGGGAATTTCAGGAATATTCATAGCATTGCCAACGCTTGACTGGCAACAACCACAAAAATGCATTGAATTGAAAATGTTTGAATTTATATTGCAAGTTTGACTTGATTGAAGCACTTGATATCGTTTCCTTTTGACAGTGCACCAGCCACTCCAAAAGCATCTCCCCTACCTTTCCCAATAGGCGATGAATACAACAAACAAACAAAAAAAACCCGAAATCCTAGATGAGAATTTGACTGAATGAAATGGAATTCGGGGACGCCTTCCTCTGACAAGCTGCGTCAGATTGTCGATTTGGCTGACACTGAAAAAACCTTGTACAAATCGCAAATCATTTGCGTTCGTCTGGATTTCTTAATAAATTAAGGCAACGGTAAGTTAAAAGCTCGATGAAATGGTTTGGAAAAGGGGGCAATTAAAAGGGAATTAATAGGATATTAATAAATTTTATTAATAGTTTCTGTAGCAACAAATGAAGGTCCACGAGTTTAATTGAATCTATAAAATAAGTTAGTTTTCTAAAATAAAAATGTAAATATGCAACTTGGGACTCACAATTAATTTTAAACAAATTTTTCTTCGGGTACCAAAGTAATAACTTAATATTAAGAGCAATGACAAGGAGTATGAATAGCAAACTTTATGATATACAATTTTTAATGCAAATTAATGATTATTGTAAAAACAATTATCAAAGTTATTCAAGTAAAACATATAATATATTATTTTATTATATATCATAATATTTATTATTATATGTTATATTATATTATATTATAATATTTATTAGTTGCAACAAAAACCTTTTTTTTGGCGCTGATTGGATTTTCTGTGCAGTGCGAAAAAAAGTATATTTTATTTTTTGTTTATAGAGACAGCAGACTTGAGGTTCGGACCTATTCTACTATCGATAATATCGATACTTCTTATGCAGCTCATTTATGCTGAGCTTTATACCCTATTTAGACCAAGTGCATCTCCCTTAAAGATGAAATTCTATGATGCAAATAAATATTCTAGTGTAAAATTGTTGAATTTAAATATCAATGATTATTAGACAAAGTTATTAAGATTAATAAAATTGAGTTTTAAAAATAAAAAAGATTACCATGTATTCCAAAGGACCAACCATTTCTCTTAGTTCTCAAAGTAATAACCGCAAAATAAATTAGCTTGTTGAGTATTGAAAGACAGGAATTTTAGTTTAATTTTGTTTAATTACAGCAATCGAAGAAACATAGTGTGACAATTCGATACTTTTTCTACTTATGTCTTTTGACTTTCTAAGATTTTTTTTATTAAGCCCACTACAATTACAATGGCTATTTGTACATAATTTGTCTGACCTTTATAATTGTATAGAGATGTCAACGTCAACGAAATCATTTGACTGTGTGACGTCAATGGCAATGTTGAGTTTTATGGTCAGTGGGCCACGCCGCAAATCCTGTGAATAATAAAAGTCGCAATTTAAACATTAATTAGAGCCATTGAAGCGGACTCATGAAATACTTGCGTATTGATGAAAGTCGGACCAATAGCCAAGGACAACGTTTGGAGCATATCAAATGCCAAACACGTACCTATAAAGCAAAGACGAGGCGGATGCGGTTGCGAATGCGGTTGCGGATACGCAGAAAAGGACAATAGATACTAGAGAGATTTTTGCCTTGGCCAGAACATGGCTCAAACTAACCACAAGACCAAAATCCGATGAAGAAGTTTACAGCTCAAGAGAGAGAGAGAGAGAGAGAGAGAGAGAGAGAGAGAGAGAGAGAGAGAGAGAGAGAGAGAGAGAGAGAGAGAGAGAGAGAGAGAGAGAGAGCGAACTAGAGTCGCACATTTAACGCCATTCTATACAATGCGTTGATTTTTACGACATTTCAGCTGCGATTTCCATGCACACAACTTTTTCTCCGTGGCTCCAACTGTGAACTCCATAAAACTACAAGATACGAGTGTTACCTGCTGCAAAAAGTTCCTTTTTTCTGTTTTGGCCGTTCAATTCCAATAAACTGGCTGGCACAATATTAGTTTTTATGCAAAAAGTAGAAAAAACGAACGATGAAAAGAAAGAAAGTTTGCTAACAAAAGCAGAGCAAATATAAAACTGAAAGAAAAGAACAAAATGCAAAATCATTTAGGTAAACAGTGAGTGACTTTTACAGAGTTTGCCGCGACGCCAACCAGAACGTATCCGCCAGATACAAGCCAACAATCTACCTATAGTACAGTGCAAATGTGATAGAGAGGGAGAGAGAGAGAGCGCGAGAGTATGCCAAACTTTGTGCTATGTGACTTTCAGAATTTTTAGTTTTGATTTCAAGTTTGCCATGGCCTGTTGTCAGCTCAGAGCTTGCAGCTTAGCTGAAAATATTGCAACTTGCGGCAAAGTCACGTGCAACTTTACAGACATTTTTGGTATTACGCGAAGGCAAACGCTGCCTTGCTACGAGGTGCAAACTGCAGCAAATGTCCTTCAAATTTAAAGTCGAAACTAAACTGAACTGAAGACTGCTTCTGTCTCCAATTAAATAAATTTCCATTTAACAATAATAGTTATTTTGCACTCGTATTCATACTTAAAGTCGAGCTCACATGGAATAATCTTCTTTGTTGTCTGTATAAATCTAACACGTGCCCACAACAATGTCAGGAATGTGTTTGGATTTCTGTTCGTGACGGGCCTAAAAGGCCATCTCCGACATATCTTGTTGTCACTAATTGCAATTATTTTGCTTAGGCAAAAACGCTAACGCTAAAGCAAGTGCTAAGCATTCGTTCGCTTCGTTGTTTCTAATGAGAAACAACCAAGTACGCGTATAAAATCGAAGAAAACATCATGTTAAATGAATTTCCAGAACAAAACTATTTACTCGTACAATCAATCACAGATTTTCATGATGATTGTCTACTAACTATACTAAATAATATGCCTTTTAAAAATTTATAAAATACAATGAATATAGGTAACATTATCCAATGAAGTCGTGTTATGTTATTGATCAGCAACTACTATAAAAGCTCGTTAAGTTTATTTTTTCAGATGCCTCTCTTTTGGTCTCGAAAAGCATCTATTACAGTATATAATATTTAATGAAAATGGTGAGTACAATGAGTATTCCCATTGGGGGCACATTTATTAAACCGTTAAAACCTTTTCAATTAGACATTTTTTGTGTGACGCTGCCCATGGTGTATTTTTTAAACTCTTTAATAAAACTCTTTTGGGCAGACATCCTGTTGACCAGAGATCGAAACTATTTACGTTTGAGTTCTACTATATGCTATAGTAGTTTTATTAGGGAAATTAAATAAAGGATATATAAGAATGAAAAGAAAAACTGTCGTGCAACATTAAATCATTTTTTGTTTGTTTTGTAATTGTGTGTTACACATAATTTTTTTGATTGATTTTTAAATTTAATTAAGGTAGACATAAATTAAATGTATATGGTAAGTAAATATATAATTGTTTATCGAATGTATGTTATAACCAAATTATATCTAATACTGTTACATTTGTTATCATAGCTCATATATAAAATGTTATTTTATAAATCATTGATGATTTTAGCATTTATTTATCAAATTACATTATTAAAAAAAAAAAAACCCTTTTAATGTATAAATTTTCCAACATTTTTCAGTATTTATTTTAGTCTTCCATATGACGTGTCAAGCTATTAAAAATTTCTATTGAGTTACAAAGAATAACTGAAACTTTTAATACATTCTAGCAGTAGTATAAAATATATATTTCAACTATCACTAAGTAACTTTATTTTAATTAAAATTTATAGATTCTGCATATGAATTGCAAAATAAAGATGATCTAAGCCAAATCACTGCACACAACATGCTATTCAAATGACACTCCATAAAACTACCGTTTTGTATCCGCATCCGGAGCAAAGAACATCCGTCAGTATCGCATCCGTATCCGCAACAGCGGCGACTAAACGATGGCAAACTGCTCAACACCTTTCGCAGTGAATGGAGCATAAGGAATCATATCAAGCGCTCCAGCGTACGGATATAATATATATAACAATTTTCACACAATTTTCCTAACACGTTATTTGCGCGTATTTCATATATCCTTACTGTCAAGACGCTTTATGTGTGAGTGTGTGGGCGTGTGTGTGTGTGTGAATATGTGTGTGAATTAGCGGCAAACGGATGTTGAATTGGTTTGCCTTTGGCTTGGCTTGCCAGTCAAGTGTGAAGCAAATGGGGGGTGGGGGACAAGGAGAGCATCTTGTGGCAGGTTTTCCTTGTCCCGATGTTGACTGCTTGTTTTTATTTCCTTTTCACTGCTCCCTCGTACAGCATATGCGAGTGTGTGTATGCTTGTGTGTGTGTGTGTGGACGAGTCCTGGCACGTTGGCACGCTTAAATCAAAGCAATTTGCCGCGTAGCATGGTGTTGTAAATTATCGCTGCAGGATTTTGTTTTATTAAACTCGAGTGTTTCATCTGGGCGCTATTTGGAGCTTGTGCGCGACCTGAGATTCTTTAGCCTTCAACATTCTTATACGTCTGCGTTGGGGTTTCGATTTTGAGGCAAAATTCCAGGCAAGCATCCAAGAAAAAGCCTTTAAATTGTGAATTTATGCACTTCAATAAGAGTAGTATATTGGTAGTTCTGCAATGTTATGGAAAAATTTGCCATTTAAGTAGTTTACACAATGCGATTAATTGTCTAGCTCGCCCTTGTATCAACTACTTAAGCGTTTCATTTTTCCAACAGAAACAATGAAAACAACAAATTTGTGAATCAAACTGATTTGTATTTATTGCACTTGCTGCAAGTAGTAAATTAAAAGGTTGATTTCATATTCAAGACAACCTCTTAATAGTTACTACTTAAAGCATATACAAAACTTTTGACATTGACTTTAGCAACGAATAAATATAATTTAATTGCTGACTAGATCTCTGAGTGACACAAATTGAACTGACGGCAGCTACTGCCAATCGATGTCAATTTATACACAAATTTTTGCAGGTCTATTTGAAAATGTTATCTTTCCTTTGTCTGTCTATAATCTCTTCTCTGCTTTCACGTCCAGCAGAAAAAGATTCAAATAGGAAATTTCCACAACTATTTGTTTATGATAGGAATGCAAAACATTTCCATTGAATCATTGAAAGTTAAACCAATTATTTTATGAATTAGTCCAATTAAATATTTATTTTTATTTTATCATTCTTTATAGAACTGTTTGAAATTATACTTTGAATATTATTATTAGAATTTTATGCATAACACCTAAATTAACCTGAGTTAGTTTTTCTTTTTTTGTAAGCCCCATATGAACTAATTCTATGATATTAAATTTTAAAGAATGCGGGTAAAGTCAAAAAACTTTATTTCATTGCTCTTCAATATACTTTCTTGATTGTGCAGTGGAAAGCTTTAGCCATTAGTCATTTGAGAGTATTCCTTTTGTTGCTGTTGATTGGTAATATGACTTTTTCGATGATGCCATCGGTGAATTGGAGAAATTTACATACATAAATCAGTGGAGCGATAAGGTTAATAGGTAAGCAAAGCACAAGTGCGTCTGGTTTTTGCCTCTAGGCATAACTTCCCCCTCCTGTTCTCCCCCCCACTCAACTGTCATTCAGTCTCACACCAGGTCAGCTCCTTTCGTGGCAGTTTCTCTTACTTAACACATCGTTTGTGTTTGGTAAATCGGAGAGAAAAGGCACAGAGAGCAGGCAGACAGACAGACGATTTTGACGACACACGTAACAATGTTGCCAAAAAAGCATGACAACCCCAACAACAACAAACGACAACAACATAGCAAAAAGTACAAAAATGGCATTAAAGCTGCAATGGCTGCCATTTTTCCACGTGTGCGCGCTTTGACAATGAAAAGTGTGCGTGCCATTTATGTGAATATCTGGCCATGTGAATGGGTGGCAATGTGGGTGTATTTCAGAGTGTGTGTGTGTTTGTGTGTGTGTTGGTGTCTTGGTGTTAGAGACAGCGAATGTGTTGGTTATGTGTATGATTTTTCACTTTGCCGAAACATTTTTATACATTTTGACAGCACATTTTTTGTTCGATTTTGCATGGAATGTGATGAAAATGTTTTGTTAACTGAGAAGACAGCAAAAATCTTTATTGTGTGCAGCATCAACGGAATGTAACAACTTAACCAGCTGAAATATTGGGTAGTCTTTTGCAGATGAGACTTGAGAGCTGACTTATCCAAATAAAATGAGCATCTATATTGATATATTCTTTAAAAATGTTGTTAGTTCTTTGATGTTTTCTTGTGAGTTTATTAGACTTTTCTTTAGAGGTTTTCTGTTCGTATTTTTAATAAAATTAATTTTTTTTATATATTTATGCTAAAATATATCTTATAAGAAAAAATGAAATACAACAATTAAACACCTTTTGCACTACCAAAAATGTCGGGATCTTTAGCTGTCAGTTAATTAAATAAACCTAAAACTGATCCAAATATCTATTTTCAATTAGGTTCATCTACCTTTTCAAAGAACTGTCAATTGAACTCGCCAATCAATCAAGTAATTCCTTGAACTTATTCTTTAAATTTGTCAGTTGATCTATTTGGAGGTGTAATAAAAATACATTTCATTAAATAATATTCTGATGTAACAAAAAATGTAATAAACATACGTTTCACATTCGTGAAGCAGGATTATAATCTTAAAAAAAATATGTTTTTAATCTTAAACTGCAATTTAGCATCAAAATCTTGATTTAAGATTCTTTAAACCAAAAAAACATATTTCAAGATTTGCAATCTACTTTTCAATCTAAATTTGTTCTCCTTCGATACAATAATAAATACACATAATTAACTGACTTACTATCTAACCTGATTCGATAAATTGTAAAAGAAGAATTGCTTCCCAAACTTTACGATAGCCTAAAAAATGAACTGTCAACGGATCTGTAAAGTGGCCCCATTAACAATAAGCACAACTGGTGGCGGCATAATAATAAACTAAATAAATATTATAACTTCATCAAGTGTCAAGAGTCGAACACAGTTCGGTAGTCTTGAAAAATTTGGTGCAAGTGTTGAAGCGCAAAGATTGATGATAAAAATGAAAGCGAAAATAAAAATGAAAATGAAAATGTTGGCCCATAATAACTTTGCTCATTTAGCTGCAGACTGTGTGCTGAAATATTTAGAGCAAGTGACAACGGCTCCTTTGGTGTCTTTTGCTGCTTGCTGCTTTCTGTTTGCTGCTTGACATCATCATAATGCGTAGCTAATGTTGACATTTTTTCAACGGTTCAATGGGCATCAGAATTTCAACGTGTTTGGGTTCTTATCTACGCCCTCGGCCACGCCCACCCGCTGGCAACACAACTGAGGAATGTGAGCGTTGTTTGTGTTGTTGTTGCTGTTGTCGTTGCTGTCCCATTGTTTGATTGACTCGACTTGGCCTTTGTTTCAATGACTCGAAACATCTTCATGATAACTTGTCAAAACAGTCGGAGCAAACACAGACTGAGATAACGTCGAGATGGCATAAATAGGATGAGCAGCTGTGGAAATGGGAAATCGAAACAGGAGTCTGGGCTTTTCTTTCTCTCCTGCTCTCTCTCTCTCTCTCTTTTTGGGACGTGCTGTTTGATTTGTTGGGTCTTTTTCATTTGCTGGTTCACTGCACGGCAAAGTAGTTCAATATTTTCAACGTCATTTACTTGTCATTAAACGAATATTGTCGACAAAAATTTCATTGGCTGCCAGCCCATTTTCTGTTTCTTATCGCGCCGTCACATCATTAGGTAACGCCCCAAAGTCCGTCGACAAAATCCTCACAGACAATGGAAAACTGTCAAGTACTGTGTGCCTGTGCTTCCTCTATCTACCTTTGTCTGTCTGTCTGTGGATTTGTTTGCCCGGCAATTATTATCCTTATCATTGACACAAATCACAATTTAATTAGTCCAATGCTTTGGGTGTTTTATTTGCGCTTCTCATTGATTTTATTGACATTGTCCCTGTCCCAATTATGTTTCAGTGACTCTGCAGAAGACAGCTGAAAATGTTCATTTTAATGGTTGATGATGAGACGAGAGCTAGCTTCGAATAATTAAGCTAAGAATTTTAAAGACAATAATGTGTGTTTCATTGATCGAATTTTATATTATAACATATTTGTTAAAGATGTATAAATTGTGACAAGAAAGCACTTGCTCAAGGGTAGCATACCTGATTTCATTCATATTTCATTTCATATTAATTAAATTTTTATTTTGATTTCATATTATTTTAAATAATGAATTGACTAATTTGTGTGTCTTCGGTAATAAACCAGAGCTAAAGCACGCAAAGAGCACAAAAAGGTTAGAAAACTAGAGTTGAGTATGCTCGATTGTGAGATAGCCGCAAACTATTTTAAGTAAGAGTACAACAATGCAGTGTTATTATTAAAATATACCGAATTTATATAGCGCATAAATACTAAAATGTACTAAAGGCTACATTTTATAAATTCAAATTATACCATATATTGCTAAATATACCAGTTTTTCAGCTAAATCATCTAAACCAGATTGCAGAATGCGTTTTATTTCCACATAAAAGTTCTTCTTAAGTATATTCTACAACTTGTATCTAATCACATCCAATTTAACAGAAACCATAAACGCAGAAGGTATTATTGTAAAAATGACGCTTGTCATCTGTTGACACTGATCAAGAATATATATAGGGTCAGAGATGATTCCTTCTGTCTGTTGCATACATTTCCTGCAGGCACATAGTTATAATACCCTTCTACCTTATAAGTAGCAGGTATAACTATAAAGCATAATTGCAAAATTCATTTACTGACCAGCTTTTGAGAAACTTGAAGCACTGCAAACTGGACCAATAAATCACACGAGCCCGGAGCGAAAACATAAATTACAATTAAAACTAAAGAAGGTATAATTATGTTATCTGTGTTTTAGAAACACAGGCAAACGGACCGACGGATGGACGAGCTTGCAAAACATTTGCCACACAATGCTCCACCTATTCGGTTGTGTAGCCTTTGTGTTTCACCTTTTGTAACTATTAATTATGAGTGTGCGTCTGTGTGTGTGTGTATGTGTATTCGGTATTAATACGAGACTGTAGATAGTATATAAAGAAGACTTGCGAGACTTGTAGCAATGTTTTGCTGTAGTTGCAGCCCCATAAATCTGCATAAAATACAAATGCCCCCAGCCCCAGCTCAAGGCCAAAAGTCCGAGTGTCACATAACGACTTAATTAACATCGAGTGTGGCAATGTGGCACCAATAATTTATACGGCATGCAAAATGTTCAATGCAATAACAATTGCATCTTTAAAATACATATTCGCACTCAGTGCTTGGCATCTAAGCCGCTTAACTTTGCGCCAAATGCGATTAACTGACCGCGCTGACTTTTAGCTCTTAAAATGTAGTTGCAGTTGCTATACTCGCAAAATCGAAAGCAAGTCAAGCGTCCAGCTTCATAAGTAGCACATGGTCAACGGGTTACGTCCTTAACCAAATCCCCATCCTTATCCTCATTCCCAGTCCCTTTGCCTTCCTCAGTCTGTGTTTCCGTCTCCGTGTTGGTATCTGTTGTGTGTGTCGCCGTATTTTATAGTTAAACTTTCGCCTAGTCACGCCCACTTTTGGGAGAAGTGGGTTTTGTTGTTGTTGTCGTTATCTCCTTTGACATTCCATGCCACAGTTCATTTTGTTTTCACTGCAATTTCTTCCTTGTTGTACACAATTAACAGCTATTGCTGCTATGCCACTTGTCTCAGCCCCTCCTCTCTTTCATCCTTCGTGTGTTTGCGTACTCACTTGCTTTTGTGGGCGTCAGCATGGGCGTGGGCGTGGCTCATTGTAATATGCGCTTTCGCTAGCAAACAGAAGAGAGTAGGCAGCAGACAACACTCAACAGGCAACAGGACAGCCCCCGCTGCTGCCCTGAGCCTATTGAGTTTGGATCCTTTCGGTGCTCCTTGCTGAGACTTGCATAATGAGTTACATGTTTGTTGTGGTTTCGATTGTTTTGAGACCCTCTGTTAGGGTTTGTTACAAGCCAGTCATCTGAATTTTAAATTATTTACCTTACTCGCATTCCCAATGGGACCCAAAATTATGCTGATAACCGATTACAACAATATTATGAAACACCAATGCTCAAAAATACTATTTGATAATTATATTTTTAATTTAAATTCATTTAAAATCGCACTTAAAAATTATTCTTCTAAACAAATATAACTGTGTTGGAGATATAATTAAAGTTTATACAAATTATTTTCGTGGTGAATTTAACAGAAGCAAAGCTATTAATAACTGATACTTTAAATATAATAATATATAAAAAATGTTGTATTGAGGGTTCTCAAAAATTAACTTCAATAACAAATAATATTTAATATCTTTTTGAATTGAATGGTTGATGCAGTTTTTATATTTGTTTCTTAAAAGGGACTTCAATTGATTTTATGTACAAAAGATTCCAATCGATTTTAAAGTTAAAAAATAAAATTTTTTATATATTCTTGTGTTTTTTTTCAGAAAGACTCATTTTGTGCTGGATTTCAAGAAAATAAATTTTAAAATCGATAATTATTAAACACCTAAATTCCAATCGATAAGGTAAATTATTTCTTAGGAAGTATTTTAATATATTTTAATAATAGCGAAATAAATTCAGTGTGGAGCATTTTCATTTCTTATCCGAAATTCTTTATGCGCATTAAAACACTTCAATAAAGTTCTTCTCACGAATTACTCAACACTGATTACTTGCATTATTACACAACACTTTATTATTATTAATACATACTGCACAACACTATAAAATGGAAATATCGATAAGAGAGGGAAGAAGCTAGAAATCGATAAGAAAGCTCCAATAATAATATCGTAAATATATAGAAACACTGATTTGAAATAAGAACATTTAACTTTTGCTTCTCACATTTTATATACATAGTCTTATTTACAAGTGCAATTATTTATAATATTTGAATTTATTTTTAATATTTTTTTAGATTTGTCGCCTTTGTATGGTATTTAAAAATTTGGTATATGTATTTATGTATGATGTATTTACTACAGCTTAAGTTTACTCCAATCACATCACTCGGCCGTACTTTTAATCAAAAACAAAACCTGAATTGAAATTCAATCAAATATGTTTGATGTCCGAGAACTGTTTCCAGCCGAGACGAGCTGAACTGAGTTGGGAGCTGGGAGCTATGAGCATGCCGGGGCTATTGCAAGTGACAACTGGCAACTGGCAACAAATGATTTAGAAAATGATTTATGGCACATTCATCTAATTACCACAATGCCCGCAGAGCAATGCAATGCAGAGCTGAACCGAACAGTATCGTCGACCATTGTGAGACCAGAGAGGCAAAAAGCCGAAGCAAAGGCAAAGCCTGATGACAATTGTGAACGTTTTGTTGTGCGTATACTAGGACTCTATGCTAGCTGTGTGTGTACTGTGTGTACAACACCATTGCTGACATTAATGACGCATGCCATCAGTCAGCAGCACCAAGAAGGGGGAATGAAAAGTGTGGCAAACTGGAAACTGGCAAGCCTGTTGCTAAGCCTTTTTCCGCGAATGCAGCGCATCAATCTCAACATCAACTGTCTGTTCAGTGGGTAATGAGAGGGAAGCGGGAAGGGCGAGGATGAGATCCGGGCCCTAGGACGCGTATTAATATCGCATCAATTATAATTTTCATCTGCCAGCAAACCAAGTTGACATCCAAATGCGTTTTAGTTATGTGATTTGTTGCAATTTTTGGTCCCATTTTTCCTAAACTGTTTGTTGTTCGTTCTTGTTCATGTCTCCATTTCACTGTGACAATTTAGCCCCCATTGATATTTAATTTCGTTTGGAAAAACAATACTGTTTGTTTGACAACAAAAAAAAAGTAGAAATGCAAGTTACATGATTTATTATTGATTTATCATTACGGCTGTGTTGTGTTTGTTCAACATTTGTTTCGTACCAATGTAATTGACAGATTTGGCTAATGATTTGCTGCCAACTAAACACAATGATTGAATTGTTGCCCAAATTTAAGTGTGATTTGCCATCAATTTAAGAGAAACTATAAATCTTTTCTCATAATATTCTTTATCAATTTTTGAAAAAGATTATCTAAATTGAACGATCTGTATATATTTTTTACCATTTTGAACAGAAAGTCGAAAACATTTATTTCTCATTTTGATTCAGATTTAAAAACATGAGTAGAAAATGCCTAATAAAAAAATAAATCTTAAAATGATTAGTGATGAAGGCGAATTTTAATATGAGATATTTATTAGTATATCAATTATTTTAAATATTGATTATTTCAGCGCCTAAAAGATAGGCAGAATAGGGTTATATTGAGAAATGTTTTGAAGTGGTAGGTACATTGTGAATTGTGTATATAATTATTTTTCTTCAATAATTATGATGTGAAAATGTTCTACATTTTTTTTTTTAATCACATCATAATAAGTAATAACATAAATACTGTGAATTATTGTTTGTTAGTTCATTTAAATTAAACTTTAAATTGCGTTTTTCGTACTGATTATTATCTGAGCAAAATGTAAAGTCTCCTTCCCCGCTCTACGAGCTGCGGCTGACAACTGCTTAAGCATATCAGAGGCAGGAATAAATTCGAAATTTAATTCAAATCAAAACTTCTCATAGCGCTTAGAGGAAGAACACAGAGTTTCAAAGCTTTTCAATGCTGTTTTCCCAGCATCTGTCAGAAAAATAAACAAAACTGCAAATTTTATCGTGCTGAACGTTTATGCGCAAATTGCTTCCAGGTTTCCGTCGCCATCGTCGTCGTCGCCGTCGCGTTTGCTGTCGGTGTGTCGCCTTATCGAATTTCAGGGAAACGACCCCGTGAACACTGTGTGTGTGTGTGTGAGGATGATGCCAGGACTCAGTTAAGGAGGACGAGAGACTTTAGGGCTCGGGACTCAAGCTGAAGACGACGTCGCGTCTCGTCGCCAGTTTGACAATGGGCACAGATTTCTCCATGGCGTGCTCCACAGCATAGTAAAGTTTCGTTGCTCAAGGCGTGAAATGAAATCGACAGTAATTTGTGTTTATCTCTGCCAATATGTGTGCGTTTGTCTGTGTGAATCTGTATCTGCATCCGTGTTGAAATAACAATTGTCACAACTTTTACTACGGCTTGCAATTCGAAAAGTTGTGCGACAAGAAATTACTTTAATTTGTGAACTTGACTTTATCAAACTATCAGATCTCCCCCCAAAACGGATGGCTTGTGTTAATGCAAGCCAAACAAATATTTCATCTTCGTCTCTGATTCGCAGTCAGTCAATATAAAGCCAACTTCATCATATTGCCATACGAGTGCGTCTATTTAGATGTGGAAGGCTACCAAATGGAAATGGAGCTACGAAAATCGCTTTGATGGCGCATAAGTAAGTGCCTATGAATAATTCATATCCTATTTATACAAAATCGAAATGATAATCGTGCACTTTAGCATTTAAATCAGAGGATGCTGACTAGAAAAGGAACGTCTTCAGACCAGCTGCTGAAGGGTAAAGAGAATGGCAAAATACTGTAAAAAAAACAAATTTACATAAATGCGGAGAGAGTGAGTGAAATTTAAAATGGTTGAGCTATTGGAATGCAGACTTGTCATTTGGTTAAGAATTGTGTAATACTGCTATTAATAATATTGTTGACTTTTGATCTAAATCACTTTCGTTTCTGTTGGTATTATAAAATGGCATTAAATTGTCTTGAATCTGTAATTAATGCTTGATGAAAAGAACTTCACATTGCACTGATTGGTTGAAAATGGCGAGAAGTAGTGAAAAATGTAATTTTTATCGTTTAGGTCAATTTATAATTATTGTTCAGCGAGGCACGTTGATTATTCATTTGAAAGTAGCTAGTTCTAGCGATTTGATAGTGCTTAAGCTTTTAGCTTTATTTACACATTCAAAGATAGAAATCAGTTGCCCAGCAGCTAAAGCTTAAAATTTGTCTATTGACTTTGCAAAGTTATTTATATTTTACTGATTTGTGGTTGTTTGTATAGTTTAACATTTATCATATAATTATTCAGAATTTAATGATTTTCATTTCAGATATTTGATATTTAAATTAAAATATATATGAATTTTAATTTATAAGTATATATAGTTTGATTTTTAGCAAATACCTTCTTGCGGCTTTAGATTAATTTGGCAAATTTGCAAAGTGAAATTGATTATGCTTATCAAGCCATTGAAATAAACAGCCATCTATAATTATGGCACTGCAAGTAGCTGCAACCGCATTTCATTTCCTCACCATTACCGTTACCCATCCGGACTTGTTGCCGCTTGCCACTTGCCGCTTACCACTTGCCACTTTGCGTGGGCCAATTGACATTTATGGGTTGTGCGGGCATGCAAACTCGGCGATAACACGCCTCACTAAGCTCCAAGGAATACTCAAGTTGAAAATGCCCGTTGCAGATGCGAGCGAGTGAACGAGTGTTCAATATGTTTTCAAGAGCTCAAGTTCCACTACCTACGAGATGCACGAGTACGTATTTATTCATAACTGTAGTGGCGCTTAACCCTTTCGCCACGCCCCTTTTCCCTCTGACTCTGACTCTGCCTCTGTCTCTGTCTCTGTCTCTGCCTTCGCCCTGCAGCACTCACGCATTGGCAGGCTGTCAAGCATGCATTTTTGCATTAAATTGTCTTGTTGAAGGGGAAATCGCATACACTTAATGCCATAGTAAAACCGATTTGCAAGAGACGCTGGCATGGGCTGGATGAATATGGATGATATGGAGTTACTGCTGAGGGAAGAGAAAGTGAGGGAACAGAGACACAGAAAGAGAGAGAGAGAGACAGAGAGAGAGAGAGAGAGAGAGAGAGAAGCAATTCACTTCGCATTGTTGTCAGCAGCTGCTGAAATGCATTTCGCTTGACAGTTGATAAACGACATCAGTACTGAGCTCTACAAGCACTGACTGCCGAGTCCTTAGCTAGATAGTCGAGTTTGCTTTAGCCCCCCAACACACACACACACACATGCAAAACAAGGACACAGAAATCCTAAAATACATTTGCTTCATTCTTTTATTCAGCTTGGCTTCAAGTGTCCAACTGAGAGATGATTGTCAGACAGTTGCTTCATTTTTTTCATTTCCCTATCTATTATTGTTTTTTTTTCTCTCTCTCTTTGAGCTTATCGCTCACTTGTTGCCGAGGCTTTGCATAATTTATGATGTTTAGTGTAATTGCCCTATTTTATGTGGGCATCCGGGAAGGATTTAACGACCTTCCCATATTTGTAGGCGTTCTCATCGTCGTCGTCGTCGTTTGCTTATCATGTGCCACATTACGTGGACTACAACCACGAACTAGGACGGGGACTACGACTTCAACCTAAACGAAAGGGCTGTGGCACTTAAGCCCTTTAAAATTTATGTCAAATGCATTTGTAAAATATGCCAAACGTACGAGTGGCAAAACCGATTTCTGCGCCATTTAAACTAACACAGTGCTCAGCACAGTGGGATGAAAATCGAATAAACTGATTTAAATTAGACCTTTAAGTTTGTTAAATTTAATGGACCGTTAAATATAGATAAGTATACCAACATTTACTTGGGCAATCCAACATAATAGTCAAAACAAGTAAGAAACCACCTTTTTCTATAAGATTTCAAATAAACGTAAAACAGTGCGGTATTGTTAATACCAAAAATATACCATACATACATAATATGTGCTATATAGTGCTACATTCATTACTACCATAGACTACGAATTAAACCAGATCAGTTGAGGTTTTTTTCCCAAACAAAAGTATTTCGTAAATAACTTATACAAATTTTACCTCACACAAACACAAAACACGCGAGGGCGAAAGTGTTTAGTTCTACGATTTAAAAATAATAGTTTATTACCTATGTTTTTTTCATCTATAATTATTTAGTTTTTGTATTATTAGAAAAATTAGGTAAACCTTATTCAATAAAAAATCTCTTATTTTCTTGCAAATACCAAATACTAAATCTATTTGTTAAAATGTGAAACTTCTGTTTATCAAATATATCAATAGGATTTTAGCTAGCATTTACCATTGTTCAAAGGAATCGAGGAACCGCCAATGTCGCTGCCAATGGGAAACGTTTTCTGCCAACGTTCGAGTTAAAACAAAGCACGATAAAAAATAAAAGAAGAAAAAAAAAACAATAAAAAAATCTTTGTGCATTTTCGTGCAGTTTGTTGGTTGTGGCAAATGTTCGTGCAAAGAAAATGTAATTTTTACTGCACGTTTGAGTTCGGAGCTGGCGCTGTTTCCTCACATATGGAAGTACCTTCAACTCTTACCCACACTTCCAGGGATATATGTATGTGTGTCTCTGTGTGTGTGTGTGTGTATGCATATAAGACGCAAATGCAACGAAATGGCGACAAGCGACCACGTTTCTTGTCTGTCTGTGTTGTCTTTATCAGCAGAGTTCTCATCTTCCTCATCGTTGTTTGTGTTTTTGTATGTTTTTTTGGCTTTTATAGAAAAGACATTTTCACCATTTTCACAAAAGTAGTCGCATACCCTGTTAACACTCAGAACTACGAATAGTATTGCTCATCTATAAAAGTATCGAAATACTTTAGCGTATTCCGTCAGTCATAATTGACATCAATCAACATACATACATTAATCAAGTAAAACATTAACTGAAATAAAATATACTTCGCCACTCTACTTACAAAACAAAAATAAACCAACTGCATTATGGCGGCTAATTTGAATTTAAGACTCTTGAATTATAAAAGTTATGACGATTACTTGAATTCATTTATCAAGACCGAGGACTATCGATACATTGGCAGTATTGCAATAATAAAAAATCTCGTTAAGCTTGGCTATCGATGTTCAGACAAAGTCTACGAAGAGAGTGAGTTCAATAAGTTGAGAAACAAAGTGCATGATTACTTAAATCCGAAAATTACGAGAGTGCTTTATGGCAAATACTTTAAAGGCACCGATAATGCATTAAAAGCTCTCATGGAACGTGAGGAATACAATCTGACAGGAATTTTATCGGTAAGATACTGTATACATTAGTTTGGAAAAATTAAATTAATAATTTTTTTTAGACTATTATATTTGTGCAGATACGACAACGAAATGGTTTCGATATCGCCGGATACATCGACTATGAGCAGAGACTTCGAGAAAGCAGTTTGCAAAAGCCAGACTGTACAAATTGGAAATCTGTTTTCGAGGGAAAAAAGTTGATAGAACCAAAGAAAAGTGACCTGAGTTACTATGACTGGCACAAAGGTCGCATATACTATAATAGTACGGATAACTTTCAGACAGTTAGAGGAGGAGTGGGATTAACATTTATGCACAAGGCGGATCACAAGCACATTCCTGTTACTGATAAACCCAGTAAATATTCCATGAATGTCGATCGCATTCTGATACCATCCGATTTATATGGAAATATGATTTTGTACGATCATTTTGTTAGATGAGTTCAAAATTTAAATAAAAAATTTGAAATAAAAAAATTAATACACAAACC
Source organism: Drosophila kohkoa (assembly GCA_019972355.1). Lineage (NCBI taxonomy): Eukaryota > Metazoa > Arthropoda > Insecta > Diptera > Drosophilidae > Drosophila > Drosophila kohkoa. The sequence goes on along the minus strand of BJEL01000003.1, from coordinate 1,462,703 downwards.
TAATTTTTTGCCATATTTTATATTAAAAAAAGTTTGGATAACATATTAATTTAATATTTATTATATTAACAAATAACTAAATTATATATGCGACACTATTTACAGTGAACAAAAAAAAAAACAAACTGAAACAATTTTAAAAATATGTATGGGTCATTCTTTTAGATCTGGTTGAGTTAAAATTGATTTTACGAACTTTTTCTGTTTTACGATAAAATAAACAAATTCGTTAATCTTGTGTTATTCGTTTGAATTCATTCATTTGATCATAATATATTAAAATAAAAACAATAATTTAAAAATCATCCTTAGCTCGAATTAAAGTGCTAATCAAGGGCTGCAATTTTTTTAATTATGTGTTCTTGAGTTCAAAGGTGGAAATAAAAAATTATGATATTTTTGCAGATTTAAATATTATTAAGAAATATATTATAATTTTTCAATTGTTTTTTGCTAGGTGTCTCTCCGTTGAGTGCCAACTTTCTACACATTGCTTCCTTGGTTATTTTAGTCTTTTATCCAATGCAAATAATGCATGCTGCATGCAAAAATTTCTTTCCATACATATGTAGCTAGCTGGTTGGAGATAGGCAGGTGTGTATGTCATTTACACATGCGATAGTGTGCTCTAAATTTGGTCACGAATTGCCAAAAATATTTTTTGGCATTAAAGAAGTGCAAACGATGGTGCTCAGATGCTTTCATATGACAAGGCATTGATCCATCCTTTTTCTGTGTTTGTTCTCGTTCTAGTTATTGGCATAACTAAAGTGCTGTCTTAAATTTGATTTTTAAATGAAAAACGAAGGAAGGCAAAATAAAAATAAGGAATTCAGTTGTGCATATAAATCAATACGCACTTCTGTGCAAATACTCGTTCTCGTTCCCGTTCTCGTTCTCGTATATTTGTGCGTGCATGCTCAATATATATTGTGCAAATAAAATGGCACCAACAAGCACGCACCATATTGTATTTATGTAAATTTATTTCCGTTACATTTCCGCCGTTCAATTGAAAATCGTCGTGTGATTCTCCTTCTTTCTTTTTACCCTTGTGTATATTTGTTCTGTTGTTCACACTGGAGGCTGAAGGCTGCCCCCAAAAACGAGTCGGCACTGAAATCACAGCAGCCTGGCGAAATATACATTAACACAAAGCAAAAAAAACGCAAGAAAATTCTCAAAAAAAAAAAACTACAAAATATGCATCATTCATTTATAATATATTCGCATGATTCGGATCGATTCGAAGGCCACACTGTGAGTTTGTTCTGTCGGCCATGTAAATTCTAGCAAGTCAATCTCAGCGTTGTTCGCAAGGTAAAACAGAAAATTATTATATCAATTTAAAGAAAAAATGCAACAAAATGTTATCAATGCAAAGGTGCTATTGTGAAAAAGCAATAAATAAAATATATCATTATTGCTGAAGTTAGAACAAATATATTTTTGTATTGTAATTGAACATTTCAATGTTATATATATTGAAATGTATAGTTTATATATATTTTTTATTTCATTTATATTTAAATACCAAAATCTTTATTTATTTTGAACGTTTTATTCGAATGTGTTATGCAAATGACAGCGACTCTCAAATATAATTATTAAAATACAAATATTTTAGAGCTTACTTCATTTTACTTTAAAAACAGACGATTTTAAACAGTGAGCAAACTATTGATTCAGCTGCATTGAGATTACTTCATTCATTGCTCTATTTTCTGGAGCATAGAGATACAAGTTTTTCGTTTATTTTTACATTCAACAGCTTTCTTTGCATACTTCGCATGATAAGTTTTTCAGACTCGAACCAAATTCAATGCATTTACCTTATTGTGATATCTAAATTGTTTGACTTTTGGCTTTTGTTGTTGCTCAAAAAGGCAAACAATGGAATGGCTTATTGTTTTTCAAACAGATGCTGACAAAGCCAAACTTTTATCACACCCAGACTCAAATACATAAACACTCGAGTATATGTTGTGTATGTATGTAATATACATACTTATACATTCAGAACTCTTTGTTGTCTATTCATCAGAGCAAAAGGCCGATAAGCAGCAAACGTGGAGCTGATGAATAGGAAATTACAGAATTCTCAATGCACATTGTGCGCTTAATTAAACGTCAAGAAGCAATTTGAACTCGCTGTCAAAACCAATGTAACGAGTAGCGAGTAACGAGAGCTGAATAACGACCAGAAAAGTTCGTCAGTTGAACTGCAGCTCATTTTTGTATGTGATTATTTTTGGGCTTGTTGCCGGACCTGAGCTGAGCTGAGCTGAGCAGAGCAGAGCTTCTGCTCGACCATATCGAGTTGATATTCCCCTTGATGCCTATAAAACAATAACAATAGAAAATGCTCATCAATGCGGTTGGTTGCTCATCAAAATGTGCACATGGCGTTGACGATGGCGATGGTGACGACGGCGGCTGTTGATGTTGCAACAGCCTCAACACATGGATTTAATTTCCTGCTCTCTACTGGCTTCTCTCCCTGTCCCTGCATCCGTCTCCATCCACTAACTATTTAAGCTTTAATGTGTATGTGTTTGTCTGTCTCTTGGTGCAGGCTGACAAACTCATTTACCATTTACCATTGAGCATTTATGCCAGAGACCGTCTCATCTTGTTACACTAGAAGAACTTTCGTGTTGATAAAGTTGCAACATAATGGCCTTGCTTGGCTTCGGCTGCAACGCGCTTTGGTTGCATGCGAATGTTGCGCCAAGTGTTGCCTAATAATCCAAAAATGGACCAACTTGGCGGCCGCAAAACTTTTGCCAAGCCGAGTGTGCAGTGTAGAAAACACCAGCAAAGAAGTTTGCCAGAGTGTAGCCAGGATAAGTTGAGACTGCTCGACTGCTGCTTTAATGTTTGTTGTTACAGTTGCTTGTTGTTGTTGTTGCTGCTGCTGCAGGCCAGAAACATTGGCACATTCATCATTTTTGAAGCTGGGCAGAAGGCAGCAGAGTGTGGCAGTAACAACAACAACAACAGCAGCTGTTGCAGGCAGCCGCGGCAAGTTCTTGTCACATGTCACGTCGCCTGCCTCAGTCAGGGAAAGGAGTCGATGCTATTCTGAGGCTGAGGCTCGGGTTGGGTTGGTTTGGTTTGGTTTGGCTTGGCTTGGGTCTAGGAACTATCACTGTGGCCGTGGCTGGTGTTGACGAGGGAACAGAAGGCCTCTAGCGTTTTCACCACTGGCATTTTTCGCATGCTGTTGAAAAGTTTTCCGTGTTGGCCAAAGAATTTTAGCATACAGTGTATTAACGAACACTTTAAACTTTGCTGCCATTTTAAATCGCATGCGACAACTTCAACCACGATACTTGCTCAATAGCCAATTTAAAGTGGCCAACCAGAATGTCTCACGATAAGAACTCGTTTATGGAGAATGGGTCAAAGTGTTCTCAAGAGTTGATGAGTTTCAAAATATGTACTTGTACATGCATGATCTGCTTTTAAGGAGCTGTTGGCTCTTCCTTAAAGTGTTAGGCACCAATTCTTAAAGGTGAAAATGCTACATTTTAAATTATTCTACTCTGAATCTTGCATACAAATTTAGTTAGAACATTAGACTTTCGGGCAGTCACCATTTGTATAATCTTATGTAAATCTTATAATTAATTTCTCATTTTATTAATATACAGTCATTTGTTGCGTAGTTAAAAAATAAATAATTATAATTATAACTATTGTAGTATACATATTTGTTTTTACTTCGACAAGCAGGTTTTTTTTTTAATTTTTAAAGATTTATTATAATAGTGAGAATTTTTTATTAAGTTTAAAGTAAGTATATTAAAAAGTATGTACTAATTAATCTGGTTTATTTGAAATTTTATAAGTATTGCATTTTATAAATTTGGAAAAACCAACTCGCTGATGACACATTCATTGGATCTTTTTTACCAACAAATTGCAACAATATTTACGTCCAATTAGATCAATTCGCTACATCTTACATTATAAACTATTCAATTGAGATGAATATTTCTTCTTTCCCATATTAAGAAATATGTTAAATTTTTCTCTAATTTTCCAATTTTTTAGTGTGTGTGGTTATGAATTTGTTTTTATCGTGCCACGCATGTAATTTATATCGTTCATCTGGAAACAGCACTTAAGTCAAAATTGGAATTAATATACATAGATATAATTCTGATATCGTACCTAATTTCAAGCTAGTAGCTGGAATAAGTGTGGTGCTCTGCTCAACCATCAAATTAATTCACGACTCTATAAGAGACACTGGAACTATATCATAATGATCTAATATTAATATGAAATTTACTCAATAATAAAAAATCATTTCTTTTTTTTAAAGTGAGAGAATATATTTAGGATTTTTCGTTTTTACAAAGGGTGGAAGGTGGAATAAATATAACACATGCATCAAACAGTTCGATGCTTCAATGCCTTGTGTGTGTGTGTTAGCCTGGTTGTGTGTGTGTGATTCTCTGCTTAACTCCATTCCTTGTTTTGCCGTGTGTTCGTTCCTGTGTCCTGTGGAAAGTGTCTTAACCGCGGAGTGGCCTGCCACCACGTCTTCTGATCGTGTTGCGGCGACGGCTGGGGCCACGACGCCTGCGGTTGTTGGGACCACGACGACGACGACGGTTGTTGCCATTGCGACGACGACGACGAGAGTTCCTGGTGCGGCTAGGACCACGACGACGGCGCACACGACGAGCACGGGCATCATCATTGCTTGGCCTCACAATGGTCTCCTTGAGGTTGTCCTGCTTGCTGACTGCGCCGCTGTGGTTCTGGTTAAGCTGAAGGGTGTTGTTCTCGTCAGTCTCTTTATCCTCCTCCTCTTCGAGTTCCTGTTCACGCTTTGCCTCAACTTCATTGCCGTTCTTGGTCTCGTCGGCTGCCTCAAGCTCGACTGGACGAATGGCGCCATTGCGACGCTGAGTGGCTGCCTCGGTGGCCACCAGGCAGCAGAGAGCCGCCAGGACAAAGATCAGTGCGCATTTGGATGACATTCTGAGGTCCGATAGTTGCTTGTAGAACACCGGAAGTGTTTGTGATGCTTTCGTTGTGGCACAAAGGGCGTTTTATAGTGAGGCATACGCTTGACTTTGGCTGCAGCCAGCAACTGTTCAAATGTTTATCCACTGCGGTTGACACTGCGCCTCCTACCACTTTCCACCTCGTTCAACCTCTTTCGTTTTAATAGTTGCCCCCCATTCCCCCAGCCCCGTAGCAGCTGTGTTTGTTGTTCCTCACAGCCAAAGTTGTTGGTCATGCTATTAATTTGATCTTTTGTTTGCTGTTGCCTCTTAGCTGCCAGAGATACTTATTTTCTATTCGATGCATTGCCTTGCCCATGCTTTTCACTCTGTCCCCTTCCTTCTGGTTTCATTCGCTTCATTTCCTTTTATATTACTGGCGCCCTTTGGCTGGCGCAACTCCTTGCTTCAGATAATTGGTTTCTCCATCCAGCTCTAGACCAGACCAACTCCATTGCAATCCAAACACGCTAACCCGTTTGCCAACGGGAAATATCATTTAAAAAGAATAACGTAAATAATCGAATTGTGCACAAAAGCGTTTCTAGTTGCGCTTTTCCTTTTCTGTCTCCCTTCGAATCGCGTTGCAAGAATTCAGTATGGGAGTGCGGAAAGAACACGTTCAAAGATAATTTATTTCTATAGCTTAAATGTAGGAAAATATGAAAAACGGCATAAAAAGTTTTGCCACACAAAATCAATCTTATATTTCTGAATACCACCCATTTTCAGTTTTCTCATTTTCAATAATCGTTTATCCAATTTTGACTATAAAATATTAATTCAGAAACTTACAAAAATATGAAAAAGTCAAATGTATTTTCATTAATTATTACATTGTTTGTATATTATTATTTAACTGAATTTTGTAAATAAATAAGAATCCTCATTTAGCAACTTCCAGTTTCAAACCCGATACTAAATTTTGTGCTACACTTTTCCATGAAATCAATAAGAAATATACAAGGTATAATAACTAAAAATAAAAATATTGTTTTTTTTTTTTTGGAGGTTAGTGAAAGTAATAATTAAACATTAAATTTCAAATTTTTTTTTTTAATTTGAATATTATTTTGCATATAAACGTCAACCTCTAAGTACTGGGTATCTAATAAGGAATCATTTGGAACTGCGATTTCCCGCTGTTTACCATTCTGACAGATACGAATCAGCGTCTATTAAAAAACTGCAGGGCAAACAGCTTGAAGCGATTTACTTGCGACTTTAAATGAATTACAAATTGGAGTTTGAACTTAAAGGAGATGAAAGGGCAAAGAGTTGAATATGCTTGCTTTCTTTTTTTTTTGGTTAGTTGCCAGTTTTCAAGCGTATTTATTGCGCTTGAGCGAGATGCCAATAATTTGTGCTTTGGCAGCTGTTCATGCTCAGGCCGAGTGGGCGCGAGGCTTCGCGGGCAATGCCGGCGGCCAAATTGTACATCGAGTTGCATGAGAGCACGTGCAGCAAGTGGAAATCACGTGGCGGGCATTTGTTGAAATGATTTAGCACTGTTTATTATTTAGCCAAAAAGCAGCTGCTCTATTTTCCCTTTTTAAGCCAGCTGCAAAGTTTGTATACTTCTCGTCTATCGCTTTTCACATAACTCCCACTTTTTGGTAGTTTGTCAAATGAATGGGGCCAATCAATGTGAATTGCTAGCTCAATATGCTGCCAGCTATTCAATTTTTACAAAAGCGCTGTAAAATCTAATTAAAATCCAACGAATTTCAGCCAACAAAAGCTATTGCATGTTGTATGAGATGTGCTCAAGTAATTATTGCTTCTGTTGTATCAAAAAGTATTTTGGTTGAAGCCATAGTTAAGTCAGCTAATAACGTGTATTATAAGACTAAATACATATGTAATGAATAACAGAAAAAAACCTCAACGACTAATAAAAAGACTACCGAAAATTGTATTGCTCTCGGAATAAGTAGTAAATACAATTTTGTAAATATGGATTTAAAAAAAAAATTATAACATGTAAGAAAACTGCAGTCGAGTTTCCTCAACTGGAAGATACCCAATACCCATTTAAAAAAAAAAAAATATTTTAAAATAATACCAAATTAATATTCCACAAAAATACAAAAATATGCCGAATGATATATTTGGTATATTTATATAGTTCTACACTCTATATTTGGTATATTTGAAGAATAATGCCGCGCTGTTTTGCTTCTATCCAAAATGGGTACCGGGTATCTCACAGTCGAGCACGCTCGATTGTAGATTTCTAACTTGTTTTTCAGGAGGCATAAAAGCTAGAATATACCCTTTGGGTAGCGGGTATAAATAATTCAAAGAATCTACGTAAAGTAATTTTAAAAATTATATTGCTCTCAGATCAAGTAAAGAGTAATGTTGTTTCAACTATAATATGAATTTAAATGATATTTTTAAGGTTTGCTTAAATGGTAATCTTCTTTGTGTAATTAATAAATCTTTTGGCCTCACTTTAAACATTTTCCGTGTCACAGCTGCAAAATACGCAGATAAGGTTTAGCATATATTTAATTAAATTAAGGCATATTATACAAATTTAATTTCATATACATATGTATATCAAATAAATCTAGTGATCCTGGACTTTTGGCTTTTTTCGAGTCGACGTAGTCAGACTGAAAATTAACTCCATTAATAGTACATTCGATACGTGAGATCGAACTCAGACCGGAACATAAAATAATTTCAATAACATTCCACTAAAAATATATATATACAAACGTAAAGATGTCTTTAGAAAATCTGGAAGAGATTGTGAGTCCCAGGCTGAGCGCTGAGGATGAGACCAACACGGATGTGGATTCGGAAGACGAGATCAACAATGTGCCAGCTACGAACGGAGTATTCGTCCATAGATTGGGCACTTCGGGCGATTTGAACGACTTCCGCTGCATTGTGTGCGACACGGTGCCATTTTCAAAGATTTACCAGTGCAACAATGGGCATCTCATCTGTGCTGGCTGCTATCAAATACGTGTGCTGGACAAGATGCTCGGTTCCCAGCTGGGCACATGTTCGCAGTGTGGAGTGCGAATCTATCGACAACGAGTAAATCGCAATACAGATGTCGAACAGCAACTAGCTGAAGCAGTTGTGGCTTGTGAGAAATGCAATATGCATTTGCCGCGCTGTCAGCTGCGCCTTCATAGCCTACAAGACTGTTGCAACCGGCTGACAACATGCAAATACAAGCGCATCGGATGCAAGTGGAAAGGCAAAGTGGGCGTCCTGGAGGAGGCACATAATGTGAATTGCGAGTTTCGCCACAAGAAAGCTGAAGAATTGCTCAAGGAGCTGCGTAAGATGAAAGAGAAACTCGATAAGAAGGCTGCTCTCCGGGTCAATGTAATGAGGTTTCTGCAACTGCCGCAGATCACAGCTCGTATGGTGCACCTTATGCCGACAGATGGGACATTTTCACCAAATCTTTTTACGACCTGCCAAATCATTGATGCTTTCAATCGGCGTTGGTCAGTTGAATTCATGTGGCGGACGGCTAACCTTGCCGATGTACCCAACGAAGAGGAAACCGAACCATGTACTCTCTTGTTTCAGTTGTGCTTGGACAGCTCGGTTGTCGAACGTAGACCTCTAGGACTTTCTTACACACTGCTCAGCAGCACCTATTCGGACATCCGATTCCAGACGAATCTGTGTATGAGACACGATTTTAGCAGAGATAATCCTAACGGACCAGTTGCTATCCTCTATGAAAACTCTTGGTATAACATCAACAGACTTCTCAACAAGCGCGGATTCTATGCCCGTCTACTGATGGCTCGTCTTTAATATATTCCAAACATTAGTCAGATTTATTAAAATTAAGGAAATTAATTTAGTTAACAAATAAATTTTAATTTGTATTTGTTTATTATCTAAGCAAGGTTTCTTTCATTCCACTTTCGGTAGAGTAGCTATAAACGAAATATAATATATAACCTTGAATGAGTATATTGTATATACAAAAACTATTTTTTGCAGTTACGATTTAATTACGTAATTAAAATAGAAACAAAAGAAAATATTATTTAGACAATATTCTAAAATTAACCAACGGTATTTGGTATATTGAAATTCAATGCATTCCATCGAGTATAATTATCATATGCTAGATTGTCAACCATAACTAAGATGCGACAGCAGAACCCATTTTTAAACTTGTAAAATTCTTTCTTAAATAATATATACCATTTTTATCTATCGACATTTATATAAAGGCCTAAGGCCGAGAATATATTGAAGAAATCCAGGCATGAAAGTTTGAAAACGTTTGATTATACTTGACGCGAGAATGTCTAGATAAATCTGACCCGGAAAAAATGGGATGGCCCAACCAACAATCCAAAATATTTAAAATTATTAAAACGAAAGCAAGTTCTTTGATCACTCATGAAAAATAAATATTATTAGCTTATATAGGCTTTCTGACAATATGATCATATAATACAATAGTTCCAAGCGACGGAGAAAAAATCATTCGGCGCTTAGAAGTAGGATTACCCGATTTGTATTCTGGATCAATAATCTTGTGATCGCCCTTATGCAGAAACAATAGTGAGTTTCCAATGGCCAACGTCTGATAATTGTCACTATTATTATGAGTGACTTGCTTCTTTTGCATATTGTAGTAGCTCAAGTCGCTCGACTTGGGACGTAACTTTTGGTTTCCCTGAAAAATTTCCTTCCAATTGGAGGCGCCAAGAACATTCAAATCAAATTGACGCAAGCTCATTTCGTAATCCACGTAACTGGATACATCAAAACCACTCGGCATCCGTATAACTACGAATATTATAGTCTGAAAGAGATAATGAAAATTTAAATAAATACCCATGATGCATTAATTTTGGTTTTATGTGTTTAAATTGTAATATTTTAATTTCTTAAATAAAAAAAATTATATATTCAAGCTCTCAAAATATAGCCGAAGCCTGAATACGCACGTAGCTCTTTAAATAGAATTCTGAGCTACAATAATAAAAAATAAAAAATATGTTTAGGCTCGTAGATTTTTGTAATAGGATAGCATCTAAATGCATGAAATTTAAAATTTATGCAGATGCAAGTAGAGACACGGCTATATAAACACAACAAAACTATGATATTATCCTATCACCATTAACTATGAGGTAAGAGATATTTAGTACTGCTTACTGAAAGTTTTTTTAATAAATTCGGCGTTTCCCGTTCCGCCAAAGCTTGCAGCCCTGGATCATCACTTTTCACCAAATGTCCGCTAGTAATACTCATTTTAATCTTTGGGTTCATTAACTCTAACGTCTTCATTCTGCACAATTTGAACTCTTCCTCATTGTAAATTCTGCTTGTATTTCGATATCCAAGTTTTGCCAATTCATTTATGGCTGACAGGCAACCGAGATATCTATGGTCCTTGACGGTCTGGAATGATTGCAGATATTCCTCATAGGTTTCAAAATTAAGTAAAGTGAAGTCCGGCCTCAGTGTAGTCATTTTTTTTCTTTTATGTGTATATTTATTTTATTTTATTTATTTATTTTTTTTGTTTTTGTTGGTTAGTGTGATGTGTTTGTGTGTAAGTGTAATAGTGTTATTTTTTGTTGCCTACATGATAGCCTACTATGTTGGCAAAATTTCTTTGATTTCTTTGTATATTCTTCTAATTATTAATAATAAAATGAGAAAGTTGCTCTAATAATAATATCATTTTGTATCAAAGGGAAACAATTTTTTTCTCACGGTCTGCAGACTTTATATGTTATGACTTTTGAAATCACGTCTCTGTGTTCCATAGAGCAATCCTTCCTTTTATTTGTCTATTATTTGATTATTTGTTTTTATATTTTACTTGACAGAAGATTATCACATAAATCTTTGAATTTTATGAATCCCTTTTAAATACAACATATGTTTTATGATGTTCATAGAGATTCGACAGGCTGATATATTAGCGAGAATTGTAATTGCTGACCAATGAAGACCGAATCTTATATTTTCTACTGTGCACAAAAAATATGTACAAATATATATTTTAACATATATTTATATTTCAACGGGATGATCTGATCACTTCATTTCAATATTTATTTGATATTACATCATAATTTAGTAATTTTAAGTTATAGCCCCAGTCTTGATGAAGAGATACAAATTTATGTATTTAAAGAGATGATCAAATAGATAACAAACTACATTAATGAACTTAATGAATTTCAGTCAGTAGTTGGAATAGTAACCTATATTTATGCCCAAAATTATACATACCTCTTGAAAAAGAGCGAAATAAAGTATAATGAATAAAAGCACAATGAGTAATGCACAAAATATAATATTTTTGACGCTGTTTGCAACTCCAGTTTTCATGTAGTGGTAAAAAATCACACACTCTTCATATAAGGAGGTGTCAAATAATTTTGGACATGAGTGTATGCTTATTCAATTAGGTAAAAAAAAAACATTTTTTGTGGAAAAACTTTTGTTGGAGAGCTATGAAGCTTTCCTTACAATGTGATCATACAAGACTACATTATCGTACAAAGGCGATTCAATTAATGTACGCTTAACGTTATCCTTATGGACGGAGTCCAGGATTGTGACGGGAATAATCTTATGATCTCCGTAGTGCTTGAACATCAAAGTAGTGCCATAGGCCATGGTCTCAAAGTTATCACTATTATTGAAACTCACTGTTCCCGTGTGCCAGTCATAAAAACTCAAATGGGTGCGATTGGGTCGCAGCAGAATTCGACCTTCAAAAACAGCTTTCCAGTTGGTTGCCCCAAAAGCATGGATTAAACAGTTGCGAAGACTATCGGCATAGTCAATGTAACCCGAAATGTCAAAGCCATTCTTTTGTCGTATCTGTAGAAAAATAATCGTCTATGCGCAAAGAATAGAATTAATTATATTTATTATTTAAAATATCTCATTACATACCGATAACTTTTTCTGCACGTTCGGCTGCTCACGCTCAGCTAGAGCAACTAATACCGGATCATTTCCCACAAGGTATTGGCTAAACAATTTGCTTGTGACCGCCTTCGGATTAATCAAATCATAAAGATGTTTCTTAATTTTATAGAACTCCTCCTCTTCGTACACTGTTGCATTGGTACTGTAACCGAGTTTCACAAGGGACCTAATAACGTTCATACTTGAAAGGTAACGATAATCGTCGACTTTTGTGAACGACTTGAGATAATCAGAGTACGTTCTAAATTTCAGTAAGTTGAAGTCGCTTCGAGTTCCCATTGTAATTAAAAGTGTTTTAATCAGTAGATAAGTGATTTTCTAAAAAAAAGTTCAGTTTTATTGTGTATGAGTTTGTTCGTCTGCCTTTGAATTGAATGAATCGAGCGATTTGCTCTTCTATTTCAATGCATACAAAGCCTACTGGAAATTGAAGTAAAAACACTATTTTATTGAATATGTTATATATTTTTGAGACCCGGTTACACGTCATTATGCAGTTCCAGTTGAGAGTAAATAACGAGGAATGGAAGATATCCAACTCGAAAATGAGCCGCACGCACTTGGCTTTTGTCTGGTAGCGTAAATTACGCGCATAAAATGAACATTAGATTCATATTTTAATGTGCTAGAGCGACATGCACACATTCACACACACACACATACACACTCGCACCCACACTCATGTGCTCATAAATAAGAGCAGGCTAAGTGCACACACACACACACACTGGGAGTTCTAGTCCTGGAAATGGCAGCGACAGCTACAAAAAAGGTTATGCCAAATAACCTGCAGCTATTACAAACACAAACAGGCACCTACACACTTATACATACATACGCACATACAGTAAGTACGTGTATGTGTGTGTGTCTACTTATTTCCATTACAAATGAGCTTATTATGCGCCCGACTCACAAAGTCATTGCGACTTAAAAGGATTTGCATGTGATTAGCAGCACGAAATGTAAACAAAATTCTTGTGCCAAAAGACAAAAGCCAACAAGGAAAACGAGTGTCTTCCTATAAAGTGACACACTTATTTGTTACCCTGCTTTACAGATATACAAAATAATATTTTAACGTATGTTAAGCAAGAGTTTATTTGTTAGATACTCAAAATTTCTTAAGTTAAAATCTTTACAGGATTTAATTTAAAACAAGAAATAACTAAAATAAAATAATATATACAAATCTCAGATACAAATAATATAAGTAATATATAAACTTTCACAAAAATAAAATAAGTAATATTAAGGTATTTATATCTGAAATGAAATAATCTGGAAGAAATTTATGTGTATAAAATATAAAATATTTTAAATATTCCAATTCCATTATTAAATTACCTTTTTGGGAAAGTTAAACTTATCCTTAAATTCAGTAAAAATGATTGAAGAAAAATGGAATTTTCTTGCCATGTTGAAATCAATATCATATTTTTAAAAAATCTTGTATCAATATATTAATTTTATTCTATGTGTACATTTTAAAATAAATATGTCCTGACAACACTCACTTTATGAATGAAGAGTATTATTATTTAAAGAAAGAAAGGTAAAATGTATGTGTAATATAATATTTACGAAGTGTTACAAACCTTATCAGTTAGCTATGTTGACTCATTAAATATACTTGCAAGCAAAAGACGATTTGTAAGCACTTGAAAAGTCTAGCTGCTCGACAAGAAAAAGTTACAAATATAGTATGTGTGTACGTGCGTCTCTGCAAGTGTATGTGTGTGTGTGTGTGTGCAGGCATATTTGTTTGTATTGCGTATTTGGCAAATTGCCTTTTGGCAACGGGGCGCATTAAAACAATGAACACATCATAATCATAATTTTTGTTGCCTAATTTCAGGGGCAAAACGTATTTGCCGTATAAATATGCAGTGTGAGACAGCGAAAGAGTATGATTGCGTGTGTGTGTGTGTGTGTGTGCGTCTGACTGCTTGGAATACAATGCATAATTTAACCTGGCTTTCGACCCAAACTGGCAATATGGAATCGAAATCCTTAAAACTCAACTGACAGACGCCTGGAAATTGACTTTGAGTGGCGCTTTGCGCTTCGATGGCTCTGCATAATGGAGATTCTTTTTTTGCTTAAGCCGTGAAAATCTGCACAAAAGTAGCACCAAGCAAATAGAAAAGCCACTTTGCATTTTAGCCAAGCTGCTGACGTCTAATTGAAGCTGACTTAAAAAAAAGCGCTAGCGATGGACGCTAAAGAATTCAACAAGAAAAATATCAGTATCGATTAGCCTTGCATGTCGGAAAATAAAGTATTATTTAAACGCAGCTACAATTTAAACTCTGACTTGATCATGCGGTCTTTGGCTAAGCTGTTGGGAAAATACATATTTATGTGTGTCTACTTATCATATAATGACGTCAACTGCTCGGTCATGGTGTAACAGCAATGACTTGCTCTAAGCCCAAACACACACACACACACACACACACCCACTCGCATCAAGTGAGCATTCGCTCAAACTCTTCACAGACATCCATAAAAAAGAGCAAACAAGCAACAAAAAAGGAATAGAAAAAAAATAAACGCAGACAGCTCATGAATGCAGCCCATTGAATTGGCATTTGGCACAAAAGACTAGACTCCAAGTTTAGCTAAAAGTCAAATAAGTAAATATATGAAAAAAACTGTTGTGCTTTTGAATAAATAAATCGTAGCACAAATAAAGGTGAATGGCAAGAATGAAGAAGCGAAGTATATGAAAAAAAAAAATACTCAACTCTCTCGTTCAATGGACTGACAATGAAGTAACGATGACGTCAAAGTTCAGATTTGAGTTGGCTTAGCACTTGGCCAAGTTTGCGTTATTAACGTAAGTAAGCTTTAAATCGAATGGCAGCAATTTAAAGCACAAGACGCACTTCAAAGGGTCTCAGTTTATCAACGTAGTCGGCATCAAAATCAGCATCAACATCAGCGTCAGCGTCACCGTCACTTAAATTAAGCATGTATGCCACGTGGCTTAGGGCCGACGGCTATTAGGCAACACGGGAACACGAGAGAGTAAACTGTGCATAAAACTCAATCAAGTCGAGACAAGCAAAAACAACAACAACGTGAACAAGCAAACACACACATCAATGGCCTTTAGATACCTCAACGCTGGAGCCAGTCGGTGGCACTGAGTGTCCTGGCACTGAGTGTCCTGGCATTGTCCCTGCAGGCATGTCAGCTCTAATGCCAACACTGACACGCTCTTCTTATTCCCGAGCTGCTTTGCTCTGCTTATAAAATAGGAATCAGCGTACAACACAAAAACAAAATCCATGCCCCGATCCCACTGTTTTGGCAACACAACACAACACAACACACAAAAGCGGGTTAACAACAAAATGTTACTCCATATGTAGAGCGTAGTGTGTTGCAACAGCAACAGCATCTTTTTGCCCTTTTGCTGCTCGGGGCCTTTGCGACGACTGCAAAACAAAAAAAGACCAAAAAGCCAAAAACAAAAACATGAGAAGAGAAAAAAGTCAAATAACTTAAGTAAATGTGCGAAGGCCTTAAGAGCTGAACTTAAGTGTCTGAGGAGCAAAGCATTTCTCGCTCTCCTCTGCGCTCCCCTCTGGTCCTTCCCCACTCGACGCCGCGTTGAGAGCGCCTTAAATAAACATGTGCAACTTTCTTATGTTAATTTCATTTAGTTTGGCTGTCTGATCCAAGGACTTAAATGTTCTTAAATCTCTGTAGTTTTTCTTTTTATGTTTGTGTATCTTGTAAACCTGAGTGAGAATATATTTAACTAGACAGACATCAAAACTTACACTGTAAACCATATTCAAAAAGATTGTGTAAATTTAAAAATATTAACTTTAACTTTAACCTGCAAACACAAATTTCAAAAAGTGCACAATACGCCTCACTAAATTAATAAAGTTATTTATTATTATTTGCCTACTATTAAAAACTATTTCAAGATTTACTGCAAAAAATAATCATTTCAACACATTTTAGGGAAACTCATTCAGGTCAAACCTCATACTCATACTCAAAAGGAAATTATTATCGCAGTGCACGTTTGAATAAACGTTTTGGCGAAATCTTAACGCTTTAAGCTCCTTAGTCCTTTGATAGGTTAAAGGCTTCCAGCGAGTCTCCTTCGATGGTAAATTAGCCTGTCACTAAAGCGGCTTGTATGTCTGCCAATCTTCTCCTCTACAGAATGCAGTTTCAGATCGCGAACTAATGTTGATCGCCGTAGAACAAAGTTCTCCAGTACCTGAATGCTCGTGTAATTAAATTTGCAGTCTGTATAACCATATTGAGACTGTGGACTTTAGGTATACGGCTATCTTAGCTCCAAGGGACATTTTGTTTCTTTTGTTAAGCAGACAGTGCAATTTTTGCAACACAAGGCAAAACAAAAAAAAGTATCTATTTATATGGTCAACTGAGTTCAGATCATATAAAAAATGACTAGTTGTTAATAATATCTATAAATATTCTGGTGGATCAAAAGAAATAGAATGAAGCTGATGAACATATGTATGTTTAAAGTTGCTTTGTTGGAAAAAAAAAATATTTTTCTACATTCAGTTAGTAGCCTCTTTCGGTTGTAATCCGTTTCAAAATTGTGCCAATAGCTCATATTATTCGCAAGCATTTATTTGTAACCTTCTTTAATGAAATGCCACAATCGAATGATTTATTTGCCACACATTGAACTCGACGGCAGCCATCCACATGTGTTTTCCATTCCCAATTTCCCATTTTAAATGCGAGCTAATTTATTTGCCAGTATTGAGAAACGAGCAATGACGACGAACGCAGAACAATCGAAGGCAGCACCTTAAAAATTTTGTAATAAATGTCACACATGCCGTGGCAGACCAAAATTATTGCCACACATTTGTCACACGCAGTTTCGCAGTTGCTAAAACAAAAGCAGAAATAAAATTAAAAACTTTAAAACAAATAAATAAAGAGTGCTGCAAAGAAATAAATATAAAATGTAGGTGCTTTTAATTAAAACATCAAAGTCAAAAAGAAAAATGAGAAATTGCCACCGTGACATTAATATTTATGTTCTTCTGAAAATATTTTCCACCACAATGCGAACAATTTTACTACAAAAATCATATGCTCCAATTGAGACATGGAAAATATTCAAAAATGTGCAGACTTTTTTTTCGATATTTACTAAAGTTATAAAGATATTAGTCAAATCTTTTTGGAACAAAAATAGAATAAAAATAATAAGTTCATTTTTAATTAAAATGTGTCTTCCAACCGGTTGGAGTGTATTTCGATATTATTATTGAAGAAATTTTGTATTTTTCTTGCACTTTTCACAGGTTTCTCGAAATGAGAAAATACGTATAAATTGTTTTTGTCACGTTTCCATTTTGTAACGTGGCGGAATTGAAATATGTTTTGCCGTTTTTCGTCGATTGTTGCAGCAGCTGTTGCATTTTTAACGCTGATTATATAGTTTTCATTTTTTACGCCCACTTGGACCGTTGTCATAAAAGCCAATATGGCCAAACGCCTTGACCCTTTCTGGATGTGGCACATGTGGCAAGCGAGGCATATGCCACACACATATATAGAAATTGTATACAACTTAATCGCAGCATTTTCATAAAATTTTATTGAATTTAAAACCGAAGCCCAACCAGTCAGGCAGCCAGTCAGCCACTTGGGCAAATATCATTTATTTTATTGTTCAATTCCGGAGACCGTAACGGACGACTGGCGATTTCAGTTACATTCCCATTGCGCCTCCTTGTTACAGCGACTCTTAAGATATTGAGTGTGTGTGTGTGTGTGTATGTATGTGTTTGTGTGTTGCGTGTTCATGTGTGTGTGTGCTGTGATTTCCTGGCTGTCTGTTGGCAAGTGGCAGCTGTGCCATAAAAACTAAAGCAAACCGTCCACGAATACAACAAGTATAGAGTACTCTGTGTTATGCTGTGCTGTTGTCCGGCTCTGTTTGTGGCATGCGGCCATACGTAATGAATGTTTATTGCACCGGACATGGACATGTTTTGCTCAGTGCCCGTCTTTTGTTGGTCTGCCCAACAAGACTGCGTAATTGCTTTTGGTTTTTGTGTAGACATTTGCCATCTTAACGATTCTTCAAGGCGTACGACAACAATGCTAACAAGCCACGCTACGACAAACACCTAAACAATCTGTTGAGATCGCTTAAATGCTTTTATCAAAGCACAATAAATATTAGACATAAGTAGTCCATCACTAGAAGCATTTTCAAACACTTTAATTTCTACAGTTCGACTTACTACACACATTTAAAATTGATTTAATATTTTACATTCTTGGCATTTGATTTACTTCAAATAAAATAAGTATTGCTATGGAAATATATTATCATTCAAAAGAACACTTGTAAACTAGTAAATAATGATCAGTTCAATTTACTTAATTTGATTATTGAACTAGATCATTCGATTAGCTCGTTTGATTTTGTTTCCTATATTGAATATCGTTTGATTTCGCTAAGATTTATTTAATAATACGCTATTTAGGCTGAAGCGCTGTTCCTAGATGACCAAATTATAAACGTGCAGATAAGAATATATGTTATTAGAATGAAAATAATAAACCCATATTTTAATTAAAATGTCTTCCAACCGATTGGAATGGTTTTCGATATTATCATTGAAAAAATGTTGTATTTTTGTTGCACTTTTCACAGGTTTTACGAAATATGAAAATACGAATAAATTGTTCCAAAATTTCTAGAGCAACATTTATGATCCAAAATTTGGGAGAAAAAAAAAATTTCATTAAATAAATGCAATAATTAAAACAAAAACAGATAAAATCACATGCCTATTTCTAAGACTACAATATCCCAAGCGGATAATATTGCAACTGAAATTTAAAATCAAGTAAATAAAACCATTTACTTGATTTTAAATTTCATATATAATCTTGCGATTCCATAATACTTATTAATGCAATTTCTATTTATTAACATATTTATATAACATATTTGCTTTTAAATGGTGATTTGATATCCACATACATTCCAGTATCGAAGTATCGATACATCTCAAAATTGTTTTTGCTGGGAACTTCTGGGAACAGAGCATCTGCGAATAGCGCTTAAGGAACAGAATTGAACAACTTTACCAAATCTCATTATTGTTCTTTCGTTCGCAAACGACTCAAACTGTTTAAAGAAATGTTCTTCTGAGCATATCAAAATAGATTTAAATCTATAATGAACATTTTTGTAAAGAGAACAGCTTGCAAAAGAATGACTAATCGAAATTGAAAATGAACTAACGAACAAAATTAAACAACTCAACCAAGAAAATGATCGAGGTGAACTTCTTCAGTTTGCTCACTTCACAAAGTCTCATTATTGTTCTTTTGTTCGCGAAAGGAATGTCCTTTTGATCATAACTAAATTGATTTATATATATAAATAAAGACAGTTATCTTATATTCAATATAAATTCAAGTTATATTCAATTTAATAACGCTTACATCTAAATTGTAAAGGTAATATTGTCAAGGAACATAATGCGTTCAAGATGCGCATAAAACATATGTAATATTTTAATAATCATAAAAGCAAACAGCAAAAACCAAAAATGACATCCCACACGGCAGCCACGATGAGAATTTCGAAAATCTAGTTTGATGTGCAAAGATGAAGGCAAACGTTTACCCACTCAAACACAAACACACACGCACACACACATACATATATACTAATATTAAAATGGCTTAAACTTGAAAACTCAGTGGCAGGCATCGACATCGTGGCTGAAGTTCTCTTGCCTCTCACACAAGTCATTGTTATGCATGACGCCAACTGGCAAAGCCAAATCCAAAGTTGCTCGGTTGGATGGCAGCTCCCAGATACTTCTGTCATTTCCATAAACAGCAACAACGCCCAGGAATAGAGGGAGAGAGAGAGGAGACTAAGCAACAAGAAAAATATTAAAGATTCTCAAAACCATAATCTTATTGACGTGATAGGATTACACTTTGCTAAGTGAATTAATAAAGTATGCGTCGTTGTTGTTGTTGCTGTTGTTGTAGTTGGTGGCAAAAAGTGTGTGGCCAACTACTTAGGGAGACCACTCAATATGAGATGCACACAATATTATGGTCGAAAATGAGGTGACAGCGGCATGAGAGACGGGGAAGCCAACCGAACGTGGCCTGATTCTTGACAAGCTATGGGGATGAGCTGCCTCCTCGAAATGTTCGCAATGCTTTGAGCAAAAAACTTTTGTAGCGCTCACAACTTTTGTGCAGCAACTTGCCCCGCGTCCCGGGCGAAGAACATTATTAACATAATTTATCACGACAGCGACAAAAGTCCGCTAAGCAGCTCAATAAGGTAACACTTTTGTCGCTCCCACTCGAAAAGTTTGCCGCAGCAAAAAAAAAAAACCGAAAAGTTTCCAAACCAGCCAAGAGCAAAACATATTCATTACATAATCATTACTGAAGTATCAGAAATTTCTGGAAGCGAGTTTGCCTTCAAGCTGTCAATGGGTTTCATTAAGTTTGGCTGCCAGAAATAATTATGTCATGTTGCCAATGATTAATCATTGTTCGATTTGCCTGACTGCAAAATAAATTGGCATTTCGACACATTTTGAATAGACCACGAAAACTTTTAGGCTATAACTATAGATCAATATATTCAGCACTCGATTGCTCCCCAGACACCACTTGTGAATTTATTTGCAATTATTGTTTTTAATGTGCGTCAAAACTTGAAAATATATTTATATTACTATAGGGATACAAAAAGCATAAAATTGTTAGATGCTTAATAATTAATTGTTTTATTTAAGATTTGTTCCATTCAAAATATAATATAATATTTAGCGAGTTAAAAAAATAACAACAATACTTTGGAAGGATTTAAATCAAGGTTCCAGCTTCAACATTGCATTCTCATTGACCTTGAAAAAAGGGACTTACAATCGTTGTCAAAACTTGGCAACTTCCAATGCGACAGTCATAATTCGAAAAGTTTTTAGAACTGGACAGAAGAAGTCCAGAAATCTAGGAGTTCCCCAAGTTCTGGCTATTAAAAAGTTACGCTTTTCATTTCACAATTGGCAAAGTCGAGGCGGCCGGCCCAAGTTGTAAGTTGGAAGTTGGAAGAAATTACAAAACTAGTCGTTGAGAATTTTACAGTTGGCCACCGAATGCCAAAAACCAAGAGCGACATTGGCCCAACAACATGGCGTTAAAAGTGTTGCGCCAATTTTAGTGATTGTTGGCAACAGAAGTTGGCCAAGAAGTTAGCTGCCAATAAATGTGAATGCAAATTGCCAGCCAATTAGTTGGAAGTGCGAATCGCAATGTTGCTTATTAATTGACCAAAGCAGCAAAGCTTAAAGCCCTCTGACTTTTGGTTAACAAAAAATATGAAAAAATGTCTGTACAAGATGATTTACCACATTTTTTTTTGACTCTTAATTAATGCAAATTAGATATGCAGCAGTATTTTAGCATTTTGTTAGCAGCTAGCTTGGCCAGCAGCGAAGCGCTTCAAATGAGTTTTTCATCAGGTCTAACAACTTAATTAGCTCATAAAAATGACGCCCCGAAGCTGTTAACCCGGCCAACGACATCCCAACCTCCCCAGTGTGTCCTGCTTCCCCCTTCCCCCTTCCCCCTTCCCACTTTTGCCACCCGCCCACTGCGTGTTGTGGCCACTTAAACGCAGCACAGATTGGCTCCGAATCCGGCCGGAAATGCGGGGGACGCCAGGTCGTAGGTCACAACGTAGGCGCAAAGCTAATTAGTATTAAGTGCTCTTGCGGCACTTGAAACCGACCCCGTAATTCCCTTTCTATGTTGCTCTTTCTCTTGCTCTTGTTGTTGTTGCCACTCTCATTGTGGCGTCTCTGTTGTTATTCCTGTTGTTGTTGTTGCTGTTGGCTTTGCGTCGCCTCGGGTGTGGCAAAATATTTTTGTGTGCGGTCACTTGTGAAATTCCAGCAAAACGGTCTTTTCCAAATACAAAAAATAAATAAATAAAAGAACATACACAATAACACAACGACTTGGGAATACCCTTTTTCTCATAAATTATTCATTTTCGTACGCGAAGAACTACAGTCAAAATTGTTGTATGAGGTTTTCCATTTGGTTGGTCTTCCCATTAGTTATTTTCACATTATTTTAAATATTTGTAAGTATTTTAGAAATTTCTTAGATTTGAATAAACCTTACACATTTTGTGTTATATTTTAATATTTTTTATTATTATGAATTTTAAAAATGTATATAAAATAAAAAGAGAAATAACATACTGATTACCAGCAACACATTTTGTGTTATTATTAATTTCTAATTATTTTGAAATTTTAAAATTGATATAAAATAAGAAAAGAAGGAACAAAACTGAGTATTCTGATTACTAGCAACCAATTTGATCTTTAACTGAATTTTTATATCTGAAATTTTAAATTTAGTCAAATTCTAAAGGAATTTTGTTATATTATAATTTAATTTATGAAAAATACTCAATAACTTTGAAAGTACATTATGTTTATAATATTTTAATTATTATTATTGCTTAGCGCAATCGGGTCTAAGCTGGTATATTTTGTCCACTATGGTATATTTTGAATGTAGTTCTACAACGACATCAGTATTTTCGGTATATTAATTTGGTATTTTTAAAGAATAATACCGCGCTGTCCGCAGTCTCTCACAGTCGAGACATCTCGTCATTAGCTTTCCTACATAGTTTTATATAATTTAGTGAACTTAAATTCAATAAAATTATTAAAATTATTTTTAAAATTTTTGATACATATTCTGTATTATTATTATTGAGAATAATATAGAATTGATTAATTATAACTGCACAATTTATGATTTTTTTTAATAAATATAAATATCAATGTAACTGTAACTTTCCTGGTGAAAAAGTACAACTACCCCAGTCTAATTAAAGGGAAATGAAATTCGTGCATAAAGTCCATTGCCGTGGCGCACTTATAAATATAATACTACAAGCGATTTAATGCCGGTTGAGTGCGCAATGATCCAACACCGAATCGAGCTGGCGTTTTTTGCCTAATTTGTGTGTTGTTGGCTGTTTCTTCATCTCATTTTGGGGTAGCTTCAATTGGCTTGGCTGCCAGGTGGATGCTGTGCTTGGCGACCGAGAAGGTCAAGTAAATATGTTTGATGTTTTCTTTATCGCTTTTCAAATCGTCGTTTGTGTCGCTGACACATTTTTAAGTCAAAGTCAAATTTAAGCTAAGGTCTCATTCCTAAATTTTAATAAGATAAGGAAAATACTTGATGTAACAATCATCGTGTGACCTTCTTAATCCAGCCATAAGTATCTTTGGCTTAGTCGCAATTTAACAAGCACTTACATCAATCCGCAAACAAGTCAATTATCTTATTAGGAGCCATTTCACTGGCCTCCCCACATTCACTGTACTTCCGCATTTTCTCTCCCATTCTTGCTGTACGTTGCCTGGCACGTAGCGTTTTACTTTAGTTCAACTCATTTCCGCTGCTCACATGACTTTATGCAATAACAGGCAAATAAAATTATCTTATCAGCCAGTGAGGAGCATTCTCCTGCGTGTGTCTTGTGCGTTCCTCTGTTCAGCTAATTTTATTGCATAAAACTTGTGCTTATTGCGCTGCCAACTGCCCAACTGTCCGTACTCCATAGTCCTTGGTCCAGGCTTGTGTCCAAGCTAAAAATTGCACGTTTCGGTCATACGATGCGAACGTGACCGCTTCGTCCGTGTTCTGATGGGAACTGTCACGACGCCCCTCTCTCTCTCTCTCTCTCTCTTGTCTTCTTTCCCTGTTGCAGATGATGGTATCCTGTGGACCATGTGTATATACATATGTCGTACATATCCACGTTCTCGTGTAATGTGCACGACTTAGAGCAAACAAACAACAACGCAAAATGACAGTTATTCATGGCAATTTTCTTTTATATTTTTCTAGTTGTAGCCACATTTAGTTAGGTCCGCACATCAAGTTATTCCTCATACCCTACAATTTAAATTTGATTAAAAATGCAACTTCTAATTTCTAATTTCTGATTTCCATCCATCTAAAGAACACCGACTCATATAAGCAAAATAAAAGATTCTAATATGCAATCTTATTAATTATTTTATAATATAATTTTTAACAATATACCACAGTACATACCAAAAATATATACATATAACAGTATTAATTTTATATTTTATAATAATTGATTGTTTTTAATGCAGCTTATAAATAATGTGAAACAACGAATATACTTCAATAATTTATTGTATTAATAGTAATTTCATTATTAAGGATGCATAAAAACATATATTTTTTTAATATATTTATTGTAACTTTACGTCTTTTCATTAATATTTTTATATGAATTTACATTTACTATAATTTATAACAATACAACACAATAATAATAATACTACACTCATATCACAGTATTTATTTTATATTCCATATTAAATGCACTTATATAATTTTAATATGATTATTTATGTTCCTATTTTATTTATATTTTCTTTTTTAAGTTTCAATGCTTACCTTATTTCGCATTCAGCTAAATGCTTTTATTTCAAGCTCTCACTCCTCGTCAACTAATTTAAGGAAAAAGTCGTACCTAAAGATACGATATAATCGTAGATTGAGTGAGGGAAATATTCCGAGAACGACGACGACGCTGACAACTTGAGGCAAATGTGTCACGTTCGCTTTTTGCAATGAAATGACAACACGTCGAGTACAACAAATATAAATGCAAATACACATTTTGCGGTGAACATTTGTAGCTCGTTACACTCTCACTGTGTATGTGCATGTGTGTGTGTGTGCGTCAGTGTAGTTGTAGTTGACTGTGGCATGTATCCTTCGTCTACTCTCTGCGTTGATGCCTAGCAAACCGGAAGTGTTGATTTTCATTATATTGGCGTTAGTTCAATTGGAAAAATATTGTTCTAGGCCTTCAAGCTGCATAGACATAGTGAGTGTGTGTGTGTGTGTGCGTGTGTGTGTGATTGTGTATATATTATGTTGTGTTTGACTTATTAAATTAGCCTGGTTCATTGGCTGTGTTTTCGATTGTCTGCTACAGTTTGTTGTATCCAAACGAAGTCAAACGAAAATTGCTGATAATATTCTAATGCGCATCGCAGGCTGAAATTGACAGATCTGGAAATGTGGCTTCAAAGTTCGAACATTAATTTATATTGATTTCTCTTTTAGAAAGCCATAAATAACAAGCAAGTGCTAAAGTAATTACTTTCGTTGAGGGAGTAAATCACGCACTTAGCTTCAATGTTGATTTAGATTTGTTATTTAATTATTATTTTTTTTTTTTATTACATTTTCTTTTACTGTTTACATCACATAATATTTACCTTGCAATGATGCTTCTTTTAATCCTATGCTCTAAACTGTTAGTAAGATTTTTATTCCAAGCTGATTCTTAATATTTTCTTATTTCCCATGCAGCTGATTATTGTGTAAGGAATTTGCAAGTGCACATTGTATTCTGTTGGTTCAGAGGCAAAATTTAAATCAAACATTCAAAGTAAACCCATAAACCTATTGTGTAGTCCAGTCGCAGCTGTTCCAGTAGATAAGCAACAAGAAGTATCTTGCGCTCACAATCACACTTCGAATGCATAGAAAAATGCAATTGCAGTTCAACGAAGCTCAGAAGTTTGACAGAAAGAAGTATGTGCGCAAAATGTGAGATAGTTATGTGTACAGTTGTCACAAAAAGCAAGCGGACAATGGCAAATGCCAACTGAGGGAAAACATGAAAATTTATATCCAAACGGATGGCAAAACGAAATGAAATTTAAAACCAAATTCATACTTACATATAGAAATTGTCATTGTCAGTTTTGTCACTGTGTTTGCATATATAGTTGATATTGTGTAAATATTTGGACATAACAATATGTGTTGTTGCTATAGCATGCTTCTGTGTACGTGTGTGTGAGTGTGTGTGTGTGCTCTTGAGTGTTTGTGCAAAATTTACAATTCATACGATATACTCAATTCAAAACTGTTGAGTGAAAAGGTGTCCTTCTTTCTGGTCTGGTTATTTGTTTGTTTTTCGGCTTCCCTATTCGCAGTTAATTTGTTAAAATTTCACTTTATAAATAAAATTTTGTAAATTGTTGTTTGTCCAACAACAACAACAACAACAAGACCAAGAAGAACACACACAAGCAGCACGATGACAAGAGTCCATTTTAAGCCGCCATCTGTTTTGAGCCACAAGTTTTGCAGATTTACATAACTTCCACTGCTCTTGAGGCCATAAATATGCACAAGAACTTTCAGCATTTATTTATGAAAATATCTCGGCGAAATTGTGTGCAACTGGTAGATTTGATTTCCTTTGGCCTGTTAAAAAAGAGCGAAGCAAAATGATATTATCATTGTGCAAACTTTTATAATAGAAAGAAAGAAGTTGCAACAATTTTAAACCTGCATCTAATTTTTGAAAAAATCAAGTTTAAGAATCACAATTGTTAGATGGGTATTATTGCTTATTTAGTAATGCTAATGAATATATGTTTCGACCAAATAATTTGATCAGCAGCAGATAGCCTTCACTTTAGGTTCGCATACAAACAATTTTCAAGAAAAATGAGAAAACAGAATTAAATTTCAAAAGTTATTCTAATCTACACGTAAAATGCTATAAATTTTTTTTTTATAAAATCTAGATTGTTGTAATTCGCGTTTAATTTTCGGTTTCAAAACGCAACAAAGCCAAATCAGCCATTTACAATCTTCTCACCGTACAGAAGATAAAAAACTGTGTGCTCATATACTTAATTTACGGGATTTCTGTATAGATTTTTAATAATCCTATAATAATGATTTGCCAGATTATTGAAAGGTATTTGTTAATCTTAATAATTACTTGTGTTATTAGGAATATTTTGAATAATTCAATTCACAATAATTGAACAAAGATATGTAGTCAGATAGATAATGAAAGTGACGTCTTTTTATACCCGCTATCCAAGGGTAGAAAAAATGGATGTAAAGATATTTATGAATCCACAAAGCACATATATTTTTGATCAAACGATATAGTCATGTGAGTCTGTCTGTCTGTCCGTAGCTAGATCTCTGGTGTATTTTAATATAATACAATATTAATGCACCAAATAAAGCCTTCGATATATTTGATCACTATATATCAATATATTAATTTGAAGAATATGTTATTTTTGAGTTGTGGGAGTATCTTACAGTCGAGCACACTGAACTGTATCTTTCTTATTTGTTGAGTTAATAATATTTTATTAGTAACCCCAAGAACGCAAATTAAATATTCTCTGCTCTTATCTACTTCTTCTTCAATAAAAATATAAATGTTAGTTATTAAATCCAATTTATAAATTGTACAAAGCAGAACCACAAAGGCAGTAATAAATTTTTTTTTTGGATTTGCAAACTGATTCAATTTAGATAAACAATATTTGATGGGTTGCTGCTCCACAACTGGCAATTGACCCAACATGTATTTGTTTTTGTTTGGGTGTTTCCAGGTGGACGACAGCGATACTTTTAAACAATTTAGATACCGCAATTCGTTCACATCCTAGCGCAAATATCGAAAGCCAAGCCAAACTTAGAAAAAAGAACAACGTCAGAAAATTTGATTATCCAAAGAAATGATTTTGAGCGATTCGAACACGAATGAAATAACCCCCAAAAATGTTGATTCACATATAGTCGCTATCCGGCAACGGTGCTGGCTCCGAATGCGTCTCATCGACGCCATCAACAAATATCATAATGATGCCCAGCGTGGGCCGCAGATTCTCGGGCATGTGAGCATTGTCGCCGCCCAGGACAACGACGCATGGTTTACCAGTGATTAAGACTGGCAGCAGGCGTGTCACAAACTGCGCCAATCGATGCAGATTCATGCGACGCATCTCCAGAGTCGCCAGGCCCTCTGGCCAGCTGTCCTCGTAGCAGCAATCCATCAGCACATTGATCAAATGCAGGGGACACCCGCTGGCCCGCAGTCCCTCCCTCACCATCATGTGCATCGGACTGTCCGGGGTGGAGATGAGACTGCCCCAGGTGCGAACCGAGGCCAGAGGCAGGCTGCGACCCCAGCGCATCAGCGAGTAGCGATCCAGCTGGTCGCCAACATTACGTATAACGGGATTGGTGGAACGCAGTGCAGCTATATAATATTGCACCAGCTCCAGCTCACGTCGATGCTCGTTGAGTCGTCGCTCCTGATGCGCCTGCAGGTCGCGCAGTTCGCTGATCTCGCTGATCTGATCCTTGAGCTGTTCGCGCAACTCGAAGACGCAGTTGTGCTTGGCCAGCTCGTCCTTGGGCACCTTCATGCCGCAGCCCTTGGTGCACATGACCACCACCTTGGGATTGTTCTTGCAGTTGGCCACATGATCGCGAAATTCATCGAGCGAGAGGATCGCCGAGCAGCCGTTCTCGGCAAAGCTGCACTTGATCTTCAGGCGGCTGAGCATGTTGCGCATCAGACGCGACACGGACACCAAATGGACGGGCATCAGATCGGAGCGATCGACGGGACAGATTTGCTTCTCCTGCATCCACTTTTCGATGCAATAGCGACAGAAGGCATGCTCACAGCTCGAGGATTGCATTGGTTCCTCTAGCACATCGGCACAAATGGGACAGAGCAGCTCCTCATCGACGTGTCCGATGATCAATGCTAGATCGTAGCCCATGATGGTTTCACTTATCAATAATTGTCGCTTTTAGTTAAAGGTGAGACAGATTCTTTAGGGAATACGTGATGATGTGTGGACAACACTTGCTTACCCTTATCTCTTGTCTTTAAAGGATGAAAGCCAAAACAAATGAAGAACAATTCGTTTTTTTTTTCAAAAATTTCGTTTCGAAATGTGAAAGTTGCGTTGCAGCCGGCAGTTGACTAGATCTGATACGAATTTCTCCAAAACTGACATAAAATTCTCTCTCTTCTTTTAATAATGACTCGTTAGCTTTCTTTCAACTGACATCTGAAACAAGTTGTTTTGAAAAGCAACAAGTATTTTGATTAATTTTTCTTTGTTAGAGTAGCTCGCTTTCAATTTCATCGATTGATTTCGAATCAAGTGACACTTATTGAAACAATACAATTCTGATTTTCAGATATAGCAGGATACAAATCACTTAATAATCAGAAATACATATGTTGAGGTAGTTAAGCGAGTTATTAAATTTACAATTATAATTAGGAAAAAATAAAAATTTTAAAAATTAAAATTTTTGTGAGACCCAATAGAATTTTATTTAATAAAATAATTCAAGCACAACAATATATAAGAGTATGTCATTTCTCACTTACTCACTTAATAGCCACAAATTTGAGGCAGTTGGATGAGTACAATAATTTGTTTAAAACTTTAACTTCAATAGAACTCTTTTTAAAATTAATTTTAATTAATTCATTTTAAATTTATTTCCGTATGTCACTTAATTGTCACACATTTCTAACTTACTCGCTTAAGGGCCACAAAATTGAAAGCCGTAGTATTTATCTATTATTGGATATTTCATGAATTCACCTATTTTTGAAAATAGTTCTCAGAATCACTTATGCAATTTGTAGACTCATTTCACGCCATGAATACCATTTGCATTAAAAGATTGTGCAAATTATGCAGATGCACAAGCTTGAATTGAGGTTACATTGCATGGAAGATATTTAAGCGAAACTTGTAATGAAAATGCGAAAAGTTTCCGTTTCAGTTTCTGTTTCTGTTCGCGGCAGTTGGCGACACCATTTGCTACTTAAAGTTTTACAAATTGCATTTGTAGTTGGTATAATTTTTATGGTCCTTTCAAAGTTTCGCACTAAGCTGTGACACACAAATTGAATTGAGGCTCTCTCAAATTGAATGAATAGCTTCAATATAGGCAATATTAAAAAAGTTCTGCAAATGCGATTACCATTTGAAAATCGTTTTTCACAGAAAAACGAATTAAATTAAAAACTAAATGTACAATAGAATTTTAATGAGAATTTCTTGAATTTAATTAGAGAAAAGAGGAAAAAATTAATGATTACAACTGTTAAGTACGCATGCGATATTTGAAACTCTTAAAAACACTTTCATATTTAAAGTATATTCAGACCTTTTTTTATACTAACAACTTTCGAAACCTTTTTAAGCCTTTCAAGACACTTTTGCGATATAAGCTTAACAATCTGTTAATTGAGTTAAGTAAAGTGTAACATATTTATCTTCAAGGAATTCAGTAAATTAATTAACTTATAAACCATGAAACAAAGTCACTTCAAACTGATAATTTATTTATTTGCATTCAGCAAACAGCCTCGAACAGTGTCTGCCTTAAGTCAACAAACAAGCTTGTGAACAACCTCAGCAGCAACAACAAATGAGTATAGAGCAAATTAGTGTCAAATTAAATGAAACTCTTTGTCAACTAATTGAATGCAATGGCAACCCATCCCCAAAGTGCAGAAGATTCTCGAGTACTTAGATGCAACTTGAGTTAGTTGATTAAACAAAGGCCAAAGGTTGCTGGTAAACTATGCAACTAATATTGCTGATAACACAGATGCTTACACCTGCTGGTGTATTGAGTCCTGACTCCTGCCCGGTGTCCTGTCCATATGTGCTGTGCTGTCGGCAACAAAAGCATAAGGCTAATGCAGCAAAAGCCAAAACTTAATTAATATTTACATGAACACTTGTTAGATGTGCTTGTTCTCCGACCATCGAGGCTAAAAGGGCTCTGACTTGTGGCCAATTGTTGCAGCTGCTGTTCTTGCTGTAGTTGTTGTTGTTGTTGTTGTTATCCTTGGGCTGTCATGTTTGCATATGGCTGAGGCACAAACATGCTACGTATCCTGCAAGTATGCGGCATGCTTGCCTAGAAATCAATTCGCATTGTTAACCCATGATTGGATATTATTGATTCAATTTGCTGCCACTGTGCCGAGACATGTTTTATGCATATACCTGCATCTATCTCTGTATTGGTGTGTCTGTGTGTATGTGTGTGTGTGGGAGGGGGAGTGCCGATAATGTCTGACTGTATATATAATGGGGAACATGCACGCTTGAGCAACAACACCAACAGTTAACCCGCCACCTGTTCAACATCCCACAAACCCATCCAAAGGGCTCTCACTCTCATTCCCTCGCTCTCTCTCTCTCTCTCTCTCTCTCTCTCTCTCTCTCTCACTCTCTCACTCTCTCTCTCTCTCTTTTCTAGTTCAGTCTCGCTCTCAGCTCTGCTTAATTTATGCATGTGTTGCACTTCCTTATACGCACAGTGGAGTCTTTAGAAATTATCTAAATCAAAAAGACAAACGGTCAAAATTGCTCTTAATGAAAATGACCTTCAAGAGTTTCTATGTTTAAAAGACCAAATGAGTGCCATTCGGAATTATAAAAATGTTTACATATAATAATCATTAAAACACGAACAATTTTATAATAATACATATTTTTCAGGGGTACCACGAAAAACATTTCCACTCGAACTTCACTTTTTGACCGTGTCAACAAAAACACTGACTCACTTTTATGCAACAAATGTCATTGATTCATAGTGTTTAATTTTTTCTTAAACTGTGCTTAAATAAATATTATATATTATATACATATTCTGTGGAGTAAATTATTAAGATTAATTATATTTATTAAGTCGAATATAAGTCAACTTGTATCACTTTAGATAATGAGATTATAGAGAGTTTTTTTTACAAAACTATCTTCAGTTACAATACATTTAAATATAGAATTATTTGTTTTTGGATACATTATAGATTTTAGTAATGTTGTATATGAAATTAATTCCCTAGCGCACAACTTTTTTTATTTTAAACAATTATTTCACAAAATATTTTTTACCGAATTATACAGAATTACAAATAAAAAAGGTTTCTTATATCTGTAACTGAAATAGTATAGAAATATTGTCCCATATAAGTTTATCTGAATTTGTATTTTTAATATATAAATATAATAAAAAAATTTGGAGCTGAATGTTGAAACTAAAGATACAAAATGTAGAAAAAACATTATAGATTTGGGTAATGAAATTAATTGCCTAGCGTTAAACTTTAAAAGAGAATAGCTTGGGAAAACATTGTAAGCCCCATTATGCGATGAGAGCCATAAATTGTACGTGAAACGAAATCTTCGATATTATTATTTGTTGTTGTTGTTGCTGTTATTGTTTGTTGTTGAATGCTGCATCAACTAGACTTGTTGTTGTTATCGTTGACAATGACAATGATAACAATGGCAGCACATGCTGCCGCTAATAGTACTTGCAACGTCTGCGCTTGCTGTATGCCACAAACAACAACAACAACTGCCACTTGAGCATATTGTTTTTGCAGTCTGTAAAGTGTTTGACGTTTCCTGTTGCGCTGTCGGCATCGCTGGCGCATGGAATTGATTTTCTGATCGGACACAATTATGACTACCTCCCCAAGGAATCGCCACTAATCACCAATGCATAAATCACGTAGCAGCTAAACCAAAACACACAAAGCGTGCCATGGAAAATACAAACTACGCTAAGAATGAGTCCAGGCACCAAGCGTGGAAAGTGGCGGAAAATGTGTCTGAAAATTGAAAGCGATAAAATTGAAAATTCACTGAAGCTGGACCCACGATGTTCTGCCAGACATATTCGCGTGAACAAGGAAGCGAAGGACTCGCTATGCCAGTCAAAAACCGAAAACAGGAAATGTCTGGCATAACTCCACTCAGACAAAGCCGCAAAGAGTTGGCGGCGTCTGAACTTAGACTCAGCGTTGCATTCAAAATCTGGTTTTTGCCCTATTATTAGTTCTACCTGAATCGACTTAAAGTTAGGCTAAGCTTGTGTAAGAAGTTTATAGTGTAAAGAGACATTGTGATTTTTAGTTTTAAGTTTGTCTTTAGAGGTGAACAGAAATTTTCATTAAGAAATAATTATTATTTTATTTGAAATTTTAGCTTAGCTTAGTTTGTGGAAAACTTCATTGGTGTAAAGACATTTATATAATAAAATTTATATAATAAATAAAAATAATAATTTTTTTTTAAATGCGCACCATATTTGACTATGTAACTGCATATAAGTATGTATACATAAATATTATTTAATTCTAAATCTTAGACATTTTGCATATGACCAATGATTGTTTGATTTGTTTAATATAACTACATTTATGTAATAGTAAAATGTTATTTGTATGATTTCGAATTTTCTCTACTAATATTATTGCTAATCCATAGTTACCATTTAGTTTTAATTTGCAGAAATGCTTTGAAAGTAATTTTAATTCATACAATGTCTACATCAAAAGTTTCTTCACAATAATTTACATAATTTTTGAAACAATATTTATTTTAATTATCTCATTTAATTGCAAAATATATATTTCACTTATATTGCCAATTTTTGTCTTCCTACCATATTTCTAACAATAAAATAAAAAAAGTCTCCCCTCGCATTCGCCTTAAAATGCTGAGCAAAATCAACCGTTTATTTTATCGAAACCAGTTGACATATTTTATTTGGGTTTAACGGGTTCCTCCGATTTATGTACCTGGCCGACAAACTCCCATATACATCACATACATATAAGAGCAAGTGTGTCTGTGTGTGTTGCGTGTACGTGTGTGTGTCTATGGGGAAAGTAATAAAAACTTAATGGCAAATATTAAGTACACATTAATCTGATTTATTGGAGTGTGGGTTTGTGTCCAGCACACAAAAACGCCACAGAGATTTATTTTTATTTGAGTTGGAGTTTGAAGAGTTTTGTTTAGGTTGAATGAAATATGCAATTGAACATCGCTTCAATTGAAAATGGCAGAGTTTTATTTGTATGCGCTTGAGATTAATAAGAAAATATCAATATATTGCACAAATATTAACTTTATTTAGTATTGTGTTTTCTCGTATTCAAAAATGTTAGTCTTGTATTGCCATTTTATCACAAATTTACTATCTGTCTGTACATGAACACGTATATACATGTGTCTCTGAGGCTATAATAATTTTATATTATATATTTATATATGCTAATTGCTTTGATAAATTATTGGAATGTTAGTTGAATGTTTTAAATAATAACGCAGGATAGAATATTTATTTCTTTAATTTATATGTTCATTTTATTTATTTAGTTATGCAGCACCACATCAAGAGATAGCTGCACACTTTAAGAAACAAGAAAGAAGAGAGAACGCTTCTTTTTACCAGAGAGGAACAATAATAGTGTGACCATAGTAGTTGAATTAATAATTATAATACCTTATAATAATAATTTTGCCTGGGAATGGCGATCTTCCAATACTGATAATCTGGTATATTTTGTTCTCTAAAGTATATTTTGAATGTAATGGTATATTTTTATACCAATTCTAGTATAATCGGTATATTTGGAAGTTTCGCAAACATTTCTTAAATGCAATTTCAATTTAAACTTTAGTCAAAAACAGCTTCTGAATGGTTTCAAAAAAGAGCTCATTTATATGCGAGCATTGCGGACATTCGGCCAGCCTTTTGCTAATACTCCTTGTATTTTGGTTTCTACTCCAGTCAGTCCAAGCGAGTTTAGGAGTCTGCTGAACGGGCAACAACAATAGGCAAAATGCAACAAAAGCCTAGCCCAAAATTGGCAAAATATTGGGTCTAGACGGTTGTCAAGAGGATGAGAATACAGCTAACGTGAAGAGAGATGGCTAAAAGACTTTAAAGCTGTGACAATTGTTCGTTTGCTTTTGGGCCATTTAAAAGAGTGAAATGTTGGTTAGATTTTCATGGCTTCATAGTCTGGCGATGTTCTTGCATATTTGTTGATCTCTTGAATTTTAGCAGCTATTTGTGCTTTTAATGCAATCAGCGACTTTATCTTGTTGTTCTCGTTGTTGTTGTTGCCATTTGCAGCTAATGCGCTTTAGGCACACACACACTTATACACACCCTCACGCACACTCAGAAACTGGGAGATGGTCATGACCAGAGCCACATCCCTGGAAATCAATTGACACTTGCCACTTGGGTGCTGTTATGTTGAAGACAAAGCAGCAGCAGCTGCAGTAGCATCGCCAATAGAAAGGATTGCATTACCTCCCTCTTTTCGTCTCAGCCCCTACCCCAACCCTAAGCTGCTCTTGCCTTGCACTACTTATCACTTTTTTATGCGCTTGCAATTTACGCCAATTGGAGAAGAAAAAAATGCAACAAAAAGAAAATGGAAAAGGGCAAATGGAATAGGAAAAGCAAGTGCAACTTTCATTTAATGCCCGCACTTTTGGGTGTCGTTTCTTACACGACAGCAGCAGCAGAAGCATCATCAGCGACACCGTTCAAATACAGCTAAATGCCGTACCATGGGGCGTCTTTAAAGATGGTTGAAAAGGGAATAGGGATGCAGAGGGGGAAGGTACCAGCAGGGATCACAATGCTGCCAAAGCGGATTTGTTCTATGTCACATCCCTAAAAAGCTTTGCAGACTTTTCTTTCAGTTCTTGGGATGTTGTGCAGTTTGAGAATTGGCTGATAATAACTGCAAACAGTTTTCACAAAACTTCTTTAAGTTTGGCTTCAGTTTTAAGTCGAGTTAAGTATGAATTTAATCCTTTTGAATATACGCCGTTGTTAGTTTATGTAAACATGGCACCAATTTTATAAATTTATAAATACAATTTCATAAAAAATGGAGGAAACTGAACAAATTTGCTGAACTTTTAAAATATACTATAAATATTGAATTCCTGCATAAAATTAAAGTATTTCAAACAAAATAGAAAATTCCATTGAATTATTTTAAATATTTCGTTAATTTTAAGCAGTCACTGAAAAATATATTGAATTCAAATAAAGTTTTAGGCATTTTAAATAAATCATTTACATTTTTAAAGTCCTCTACAATAAATGCCAGTTTCATAGATTCCACATTATTTGCAAATACAATTATTTATTGCTTAGCATTTAAATTAGCATTTTGCTGACATTATGTAGTATTGTTATTTATATAATAATTTCGAGCATGAAATGGCGAAAGAGTTGTTCTCTTTATGGCAGTTTATAAATGGCCAGACTTTGTGCTAAGCTTCTAAATACGTTTTAATGCGCTTTGAAATGGATTCGACAAGCGGACAGACACACACAAATACACTCAAAGAATGTCCCCAAAAGTTATTGCGATGATGAGTGAGGGGGGGGGGGGGGGGAGTCCCCCTCGTCCCAAGCTGACCTCGACACCCCAAAGTTGTGACGTTGCCGTTTGTCAAATGTTGTTGCTTTGCCCATCATCATCGCCATCATCAACGTTGCTCTGTTGTTGGTCCCTTTTCCCTATGCCTTTTTCATTTCCATTTTTTGTTGTTGTTGTGTTGTTGAAAAATGATGCCTGACCGAAGAAAACTGTTGCGGCTCTTTCTGATAAAAATGTTGGTCAAGCTCTTGCAACAAAACGTTTGCTTTAAACACAAGTATTTTTCATAGGTTTTTTGGGTAAACTTATTTGGCTGAAACAAAGGCGTATGACGATACTTTAGAATAGATACTAGAAGCTTCTGTTTGGTTTTAAGTTTTGCTCGCTGTGTTTATCGCAATGTTAGCAGCCCACGCTGCGTATGCGTCATAATTTTATTGTGGTTGCCAGGGACTTGTGCTTGCCACACAACAAATTTTTGTGTTTCAGAGAGATAAGCCAATTTTATGTAGTTGCTTTTTATAATCTCCATGCTAATTTGACTACATAAAACGGGTCGAGCATAGTGCTTTGAGTTGAAAGATGGAGCTATCTAAATAGTGAAGAATTGTAGAATAAAGTATAAATAGCAACTGATTTACCGCATACGATTTGTCTGTTTACCATAAGACTTTCACTTTACAATATTTAACCTTCCAGCTTTGCTTAGTGGACATGATAATAGTGTTAAGAAGCCCTTATAACTAACCTTAGCTAACCACCAATCAGTAGTCAACTGACTTAGCCGCATGCTGCGCACACAGTGTGCCTATCATCATCACATCGGGCACTAAGCAACTAAGGCAAACATTTGAAAGTCTCGCGGGTCGCCTTCGGTATGCTGTGACTCCTTCCAGTGAGTCGCTCTTCGCTCTCTCTTACATTCGGTCGCACTTTCGAAGTTCGAAAAGCCGACACATCGCACGAGCAGCGAACGAAGCGAAACGAAGTGCACTGCTCGGTGACTTGGAGGTCGCCGCATATCCACCAATCGCCATTTACGTTCAGTCGTGCATCGGTTTTCCTTCTGTGCGGACGGTTATGCGCTCTTTGGGGTCGCAGCAGCAGCAGCTCAATCGAAATCCCTCTGTGTAACACTCAGCTCTCGTAACTGTAAAGCGTGTTTTTGTGCCGCTAACGCGAATTGTTTACGTCTTTACGCTTACGTTGACGCGTAGTACGTTAAGCGAAACAACGTTATAAAACGATTTGACACGAAATGTTGCTCGTCGCATTGTTCACGCCGTTCTCGTTGTCGTTGTCGTTGCCGTTGTCGTTGTCGTTGTCAGTGTTGCCATCAATTGTCAGCTTCTGGCAGCCCTCGCAAAAGTTTTGAACGCATCAAGTGAAAGTTTTGCCCGTGCAATTGTCGTGTGCAACCGGAACCCGTTACTCAACATCAACTTGCAACGTGTGTGTTTGCCTCTGTGTCTCAGTGTGTGTGTGTGTGCTTAATTTGATGTAATTAGAAATTGTTTCTGTTTTTGTTTTGAGTTTCTGCTTCTGTCGGCTGCAAATATATTTTGTAGTTGGCCAAAAACATTGCTCGACAGCTCTGTGTGTTTTGTTTGTTTGCCCAAGTAAAACTTTTTGTATGGAACCATTTGGGAAGGCGTGAGGAGGGAATTGATATGCCAAAGTGATAAGAGAGCAAGGTTAAATAAAGGCGGAGTTTCACACTTTATCGCAACCTTAAAAATGAGGGAAAAATAGTCGGGGCAAGCTAAATACAGAAAGAAATAATTAGGAAGAAATAAGTGATATAAATTCTAGATATACCAAAGAAAATATTGACAGTAAGCTACAAACAAAGATTATAAATTTCGAAAGTAAATAAATCAAGTAAATAACTGTTTTTTAAATGAATTGACAAGTCTATTTTGAACTGAATATTTAACATTTTGTCTTGTTATTTAATTAATATTTTTATATGATATACTTTATGAACTATATTTTAAATTGCATGCATATTTCTAGCACTCTCTGCTAAATCTAACTTTAAAATATATTTTTTTTTATTGTAAATAATATATAATATTATTTCGTTTATTATAGTTTTTATTTGCACTATAAACTAATTTGTTGGCAATTGCTACAGAAATCCGCAAAGACTCAACTCGACTCTGAAAATCCTGCAACAATGCAATGCAACAAACTAAATTGCCATAAAAACCACTCACAAACAGCGGGAAGGAAAGAGTTAGAAGCAGGGGAGCTGGAGACATGTAACCAGCAAAATAATTTGTTGCAATAAATATTTGAAAATCCAGTTAAGCGAAACATTTTCGTCACGAAGAGGCCAAACTCCAGGCAGCAATGGAATCTACCAATGAATCCCTGGCGCTGGCGTCAGGAGAATGCAGCCTGCAGCCAGGACTTTGCAAAAAGGAACTCTATGTGCTGCTGGTCCGCAGGCATTAAGCTAGCTGCCTGCCAGAATTTTCCCCATTCTTTTGTTGTTGTTTTTCTGTTGTTGTTGCTGTTGCTGTTACTGTTTTTACCACCGAGTTTTCCCACTTTTTGTCGTTGTATTTTCATGCAGTCGCAGCTTTTTGCATGTACCGCATGCCTACCGATTGTTGTTGCTTTATAGTTGCTGCCGTGTTGCATTT
Source organism: Drosophila kohkoa (assembly GCA_019972355.1). Lineage (NCBI taxonomy): Eukaryota > Metazoa > Arthropoda > Insecta > Diptera > Drosophilidae > Drosophila > Drosophila kohkoa. The sequence goes on along the minus strand of BJEL01000003.1, from coordinate 1,423,872 downwards.
TGTTGGTTGTTTTACCTCTGGTGGCAGCATTGAGCTCAGCTCAGCCAACTCCTCTCTGACCCTTTTTGTCTCTCTTTTCATCCCAGCGCTTTAATATTAAAAGCGTTTACAATTTTCGTACGTTTCGTCCCCATTTTTCGTGTCTGGACCCCTGCTCAAAGGCTTTTGTTTTGATACCCTTTCAGCACTCACAAAAGTTTACTGGGTCAAATGAGTTGTTATTGAGAAGAATGTTCTGAAAATATTTAATAAGGTTCCATTCAACAATTTGTATGAATTAAAAAATATTTAAATCAGTCATTATATCATTTATCAGCATAAGTTGTTTATCTATTAAATTAAATTTAAATTTCAATCAAACTAACAAAATCGAAATTGCAAAAGTTGGAAAGAAGAAAAAATGTAAAATCTGCAGTTAGCAAGCGCTATTGGAATAGAGTTTGAAAAGTTTGTATTTACACCGTGTGTTCAAATCAAAAATAAAATCTTGAATAAAAATTATATGATGGGAAAATTGAACCAAGAAGGTTTATCCTTTATCATTGTTAAAGAATGGAAAAATCTCAAAATTGAATTAAGAAAAAATCTTTAATCTTAATCTATATATATTTTTATTTCATATATTTTATTTTTTGATCTTTTATCAATACTTAAACAAAAATATTGATAATCGTAGGTACCTTAAGTTGATATTGATATCTAAAATAAATTGAGGAATTATGATTTTAAGACATTAATTGGATATAAAAATTGCTAAATCAAATATTTATTAGTCTTAAATCTAAAACTAAAAGTTGTTGTAAGTTAATACTTTGATTCTTTATTGATCATCTAAAATTTAAATAAGGTATAGACATTTTTGATTCACGATTTCAAGGCATTCATTTGCTGAAAATGTTTTTTACTTATTTTTTTTTAAAAGTAGTTGATCTCCTTAATGAGCAATAAATTGTTCAAGTTGCTAGGGTGATTTTGTAGTGCATCAATTTGGTATACAAAAATACCATAAATTGTTTCGCATTGTTGTTGTCAACGCTTTGGGGAGCAACACTAACAAGCTTTGTTATGTTTCGGCTCGTCCGTCGTCTGTCGTCTGTAGTCTGTCGTTTGTCCTTTGTCGTCTGTCGCCGCTGCCTTTGAGTTTGCTCAACGTTTTGCCAATTGTGCTGTGCTGTGCTGTGTGTTGTGATGACGCCTGCAGCGCCGGAAGCGGAAGTGTTGCCATTGCCATTTTGCAGGCATGCATTTTCGGAGTCGTGCGGTTCGTTTCGTTACTTTTCGGTTTTGGCATTTTGCTGTTGGCAATCATCGTTGTTGCTTTTGTTATTGTTGTTCTTGTTGTTGCTTATAATATTCCTTTGGCTTTCCGCTTGTAAAATGTTGCCATGTTTCCCGCTCGCTCTTTTCAGCCTTTTTCTCACATTCTTTCCATTTCACGTTTTCACTTGTTCCCCCTTCCACCACATTTCAACACTACATTTACGTTTGTGTTTAGTTATTTATTCCTTCTTTTTTTATGGCTTTTGGGCAAGTTTTTTGTGCTTCGCTCTCTCTCTCTCTTTTTCTCGCTGACAGGTGGTTTTGTGTTTACTTTGTGTAATCATTTCATTTGTCAAACTTGATTTACTCTCAGACACACAGCGACGACAGCTTGACATTGCAAATTGAGGCGAAAAGAAATCGAGCCGCAAGCAAAATGCAGAAGAGTTTTCTCTGTGAGATACAAAACTGAAAACATTTCAAAAATGCACTCAACAAAATTAAATAAATAATTGTAGAAGACAGATTTTGTATTGGACTAAAAACGAAATACTTTTACAGAAGAAGTTTATTTTTAATTATATACTTTTGACGTAGTGTAATGTTGTATTACATTTATTTTAGTTTCCTATTCATGTGCTCGTTAAAAAAGAGTTCTTAATATGTTTTGAATAGTCCATTATTATATCAAACATCATTTGGAAGAAATTTTTTTTTTACTATTTTTACACTTGCGTACTTCAATAATTAAAACTTAAGTTCATTTTGTTTATTTCATAGATAACTTAAAAAACTGTTTCAAATATAATTATTTTATATTATAATCAGGAAGACAAGACAATCTTAAACAAAACATAAACATCCTTAAAAGCTAGGTCAGCATTTCTGTCAATATAAATACAGACAATAAATAATTATAGATTGGATTGGATAAGAAATATTATGTCTCCTTTTACATAAGCGGTTCATATTTTAGTTTATAACTCGATAGACATGAGAATTCAAAAATCAAAAGTTTATTAGATTACGTATAAGTTAGATGTCTGTGTTATTCATAGTGTATTTAATAATAATGTACAAAAAGATATTTCATCCATGGAATTTATTCATGCTAGTTATTTTTGTTATATAAATTTTGTCTTGAATGTATTTCAAGCACTTAAACAAACTTGAATTTCAAAATATAATTCAAAGACCCTAAACATCCTTAAATGCTAGGTCAACATTTGTGTCAATATAAATAGAGTCATAATTCAGTAAACTTTAAATCGTTGCCAAAAGTTTGTGACGAGAGAATCAAAGTCAAGGCGTAAAATCAAATTACTGTCTAAATGCCGTCTAAGTATATTTCATTTAATTGTCTCAACTTAATCTAGACGACGGCAACAACAAAGACACCCTAAAACGCGTCAAAACAACGCCTCAAAATGTACTTGGCTAACTCAACTACAGCCTCTAACAGTCTAACAGCCTAACAAACCGCCCAACCAACCTTGCGCACACAGGCGAACAGACTGACGGACGGACGGGCGGACGGACGGACGGACGGAAAGACAGAAAGACAGGCAGGCAAACAAACAAACGTTGGCAGAGTCAAAAAGCTACAGCCAAACTATGTAGCAAGCAAAAACAACAAGAGCAACAACAACCACAACAGCAACAACAAGTATATTTAGACTTTAGCTTGAAAACGCTACGCATCCGGATCCGGGTTGGGCGCCATTGCCGCCTCCATTTCACCGTTAAGTGCTGGCAAACCCGCACGTCATCATCCTTGCCATCATGACGCTCAATTTCAATGCTGTCGGCGGCATTTGGTGTTGATTGCAATGCCCGTGTTGTTGTTGTTGTTGCTGTTGCTGTTGCTGTTTTCGTTGTTGCTATTGTTGCTGTTGATTACGCGCCATTTAAGTGATTAAAGGTGAAAACGTTTGCTGGCTGTGCGCAGCAGTAACATCATCTGATCCCCACCTCCGTCCGCTTCTCACTCATTCACTTTGCAGCTGTATATTTTGTTTGTGCCTCTCGACACTCACGCGGGAAGTGGCCTTTTGCATTTTCGTGTACAATTTTTGCCCATTGCCCATTGCAGAGATTTATCGAAAGTTAGCTCCGAACATGCGACCGCGACCACGACAACGACCACGCCCCCAGCGGCCTCATGCCAATGGGCGTTTAGCCGCCATCGCTCTCATTATCAACGCCATATCTGTTGTTGTCCTGCTAATGATGACTGCATCGCCCACTCTGGCCGAGATACCTTCAAAGGGTAAGTGCTTTGATAATTTAATGAGCTCTCTTTAATGGGCTTCTTAATGATTAATTGATTGAACACTGAACACTGAACACTGTCAGTGCTGAAGTGCTACGAGTGCGAATGCGCTTAACATAATTATGACATAAGTATATAAACACTTTTTTTTTTTATTTTAGCCACACTTTAGAGGATTTTGAAGTTGCTTTCTAGTGGAAATACTTTTTTGTAGTCCATAATGCGATTCCTAGATAAAAAATGTAGCGAATATTAATCAATGGTAGCACCAAGTAATGGTTTCTCCAATGCTAATATTCATCATATTTTAGTTTTAATCTGCTTAGTCAATCTTTATTCCTCTGGCGAGCATAAGTCTGTAGATATTTCCGATTGTTGTAGTTGTTTGATTTTATAAAATGGGATATTTCATTACCTGTCGAGCCACATTTAAGCATGATGGGAGATGGAGATTTCTGAATTTTCTGTAAATCGCAATCATTGCAAATGTAGGAAGTATCGAAAATATTTAAATAGACTCATGCAGTATTTTAAAATTTCGATAATTTCTACATTCGCATTGTTTCACAAGTGACTAAAATGATTAATAATTATATGCCATATATAAAAACCGTATGTACGGCAAAATTATATTGATGGTACATAATTAGGAGGCTTAGAGGTAAATGCTCTTTTTAAGAAAGAGAAATTTTTCTGACATGATATTATTTTTGTGTGGCTTCCATTTATAAAACCTTTTTGAAAATAATAAGTTATTTTAACGAGTTTGCTAAAGTTCTTGAAATAATGAAAAATACAATTAATAAAAAGTGTGACCAAACTCATATAATTATAATTTATTTAAAAAATACTCGATTTTTAAACTACGCCTATGGCAAACAAATAAATAATTATTCACAAATTCTTCCACTAAAATATAATTATTTTCTTTAAATTAAATTAGGTTACATATAAAAGACATAGTGAAATTAATAATAATGTTTACATCAAAATTTACGTATTTGTTTATACTAGTTATTGTTTTGTATATTTTTTTTGTAGAATGTATTGTAAACGTAACTAATTTAAATTCATAAGTGTTACTTTTAATCCAGAAATAATTGTTAGCTATTCAATTGAGCTTAATAACTTTGTTTGGCAATAAAATACTTCAGCTTTGAAATTTGTATATTTACTTCAATTTTCCGATATGAATATGTGTATAAAATGGAATCAACAAATGTGTAAGCGAAGATACATCGAATATCAAATATATCCTTTTTTGGAAGCAATCAAGAGTCAAATTTGTTGCAGTTTATGAAAATTTCAAATGCATTGTTTTCATACCTCAATAGAAAAACATGGAAAATAGGCAAATTGGGCATTTAAAAAAGACAGAAAAAATTTAGAAAAATTATTTTCAAGAGTTCTTTTGAAGGAGGTTGAATGATAAAATGGGTTTGGTAAAAAGGAGTTTATTTGCATATTTCTTAAATTTATCTTCTTTTTTCTTGCAAACTTGGAGTTTAGATGCTTGAGCATATTTTATGACATAATCAAATATGCTTTAAGCCAAAGCTAAAGCCAAGGCCAACAGCAACCCTTTTGAAGTCTTTCGCTTAGCTTTTGGTCGAGAGACAACGAGTAACGAAGTGAACTGCAGATAAAGTATGTTTCTTTTGGCTATGGCTGGTGCTGTTGCTGTCTTTTGGTTTAGTAATTTATTTATTTTTAGCAAATTTGCTTTTATCATGCCCCCGCATAAGAGATGGAGTATCTTCGTATTTTTGTACGTTGTGTACAAATGCAAATGCTTACAAGACGTTTAACTTGTCACCTGCGGGCAAAGATGCTCTGTAAAATGCTCTCCGCACTTATCTGACAGTTGTGCATCTCAACAACAACTTCCCCTCAGCTGCTCTCCCCCTCCGATGCCGATGGGGCAACATCGTCATGTCATATGTATAAAATATACATTTGTTTGCCTTACATGTTTGTCACTTATCGTTTTGGCCCAATGTTCAAGTCCTTGGCTCGTTCGCTTGCTCGCTCGCTGTTTTACTGCCACTTTTGGACCACTCTGCTATTCTCATATTCTCTCACAGCACATGGACAAGTCGTGTTTGGTGGTAACACAGATGCCTGTACTGCTGTTGTTGCTTCCATCTGAAAATATATTATGATTTTATGCATGGTAAAGCGAAAATATTATTGCACTGTGGCTACCCAAACGAATAGTTGTAGTTACTTTTCTGTATAAAGAAATGTGTCAGGCAAATAAACAGAAACTGCAAAATGCTGCTGAAAGTTGATTCATTTAAGCATAATAAACAAAAACAAACAGATTTTAAACTAAGTATTTCAAAATATTCTTATTTTTAAAGAAATTAAATATTTTTGAAAGTGAAAGCTAGTTAACAACATGCTTCTATTTTAAATGTAATTAGCTATTTATTTTATTTAGTTGATTGATAAAAACACTTTTAATTATGAGCGTTAGTGAAATAATTTAAATGGAGTAATAATAAAGAACTTTATGTTATAAATTGAAGGGCATTATAACTTTGTAAAGTTATTTAAGAAATACTTTTGTATAGCAAAAAACTCCTACTGCAATCGGATCTTAGTTACTTTGGCTGACAATCTAGTATATATTATATTATATTATTATTATTATATTTTGCTCTCAATGTTATTTTTTTAAATATAGTATGATACAATGTCGAAATATCAAGTACTTTTTTCGGTATATTTTAGTATTTGTGTGGTATATTTTTTGGTATATTTGTAGAATATGCAGTTTTTTTTTTAGCGGGTAGGGGTATCTCACCGTCGAGCATACTCTACTGTAGTTTTCTTACTTGTTTTATTAAGTTTTCATATTGAATATATTTTTTAAGCGAATACTTTAACAATTGTTTTTAGTTTATAATAATAAACAAGCTAACATTACAGAATTAATGTTGACAACTATGTAAATAAGCTTAAAAAAATTATGTTTTATATGAAGAGATACATATTTCTACATATCACTTATAGCAATTTAAATATGTTTATTAGAAATGATTCTGTACACACATTTCACATTTACTCATCAACTCAGAAGGCAATTTAAAGCACATATGAATTTTACTTCCTTCCGTCAACGTTTCCTATTTAAGAGGGACGCCTCCAAGTCCTGAGAGTACAGTAAAGTACATTTTATTGCATACTATTTTCTCGTTATTTCCGTTTGACGTTTCTATATACGTTTATATTTTTTGCTATTCCCATTTTGTGCGATACTTCCTGTCATGGAAATGTTTCTGTTCCTGAATTTATTTTTTGTGGGTGTTTTTTTTTCGGCAGACGTTTCGCGTTTTAAAGCATTCTTTTCACCGCCTCTTCACTGATGTCCTTGACTGCATTTTAACAAGCACCGCATAGAAGTAGAGAAGTGTGAGTGAGTGTGTGTGTGTGTTGCTTTAATAGCTGCAGTTCGTTGGCGAGAAGGAATTTTCTTAATATTACAAACTCGCGTGTGTGGCGCATGCATTTTTCTATATTACGAGTACGTAGCACTTCCTCAAAAAACTGCATGCGGCGTGGCTTATTAAAATTTTTCACTGACTCCCGACTCAGTTTGCCAACACTGGCATAGACCTTTTGTGGGGCAATTTATGTTTCAAGTTGAAATTGTTGAAATAGTTTCGCGTGCTGCAAATTGTTAACGAAGCTAATCAGCATAAAAATACCAAGCGATAGCGACGCTTGATAGAATTTTCAAGAGCTGAAAAAGGAGTTGGAAGTGAAAGTGTTTCACATTAGGCCAACCTAATAGGTTTGTTTATGGCTTCTGTGGAGACCACCGGCAAAGCAAAGGTTGAAAAGTATTACTCTCGTGTTTAAGTTAAATTTTATATGAATGCAATAGTTTATGGGCTCGTAATTTGAAATCATTTTACATTTTAGCACCACCAAAATGGCATAAGGTTGAGTAGTACAATTTATTGCACAAAAGCAATCTAAAAAAAAAATGGTGAAAAATGCATCAAATTATTAGTATGAATATGAAAACATTAACTTGTTCTCTTAAGTTGAATTTTGAGGCCTTAGAATTTAAAATAGTTAAATAATAATTGAGTTAAAATTTTATTATTAAATACTTCCTTCAATTGCTTGCTCATATGTTATACTAAAAAGTATTTCCCTTCTATATTTTTATGAAATTAGATTAGTTTGTTTCCTTTTTTAATTATTTATGCTAAATATGTTAAGACCTTGACTTCGTCCAGCCATTTAATTGCAAATTTGTGCCTCAATCTATCTAAAATAAAAGCAAAGCAACGCCAACAAATGTCGTTAAAATATTTTCCTTGTTTCGATTTTTGCGTCATCGTCGTTACTTTGCAATTGTTGTTTTTTTCGTTTAATAAATTAACCAAATTTGCTTGTCTAGGGTTTGGGGGTCGGTGAGGGATGCTGATGCGCCCACGTTATGCGGAAGCGATTTTTATTTTACCCATTTTGAATTATTGTTATGGGCGCGATGTGGGCGTTGCTGTATATGCTTATCGTTCATATATTGCCTTATTTATTGTCTGATTGGGTGGTATCTTTTTGGAATGAGTGTCTGCGTCGTGTCTGACGAGTTTAATGTGCCTCCCATTTTGACTAATGGCCGCTCGTTAGCTACACAAATGAGTTTTTTATGACTGAAACGAATACATGTTACTTTCAATGATTGTTGTATTAATTTAGATCGTTTTTCAAACTTGAAAGAAGGATTTCGAAATATGTGTTTACTTAACAAATTTCTTGATGTCACAGCCTAAAATAAATGTGTTTTCTCTGTTAAGTTTGAGATTTTATTTTTAATTCAACGACCTACGCCAGAATATTGATTTTTTAATGTACAGAGATTGTTCTCTCTAATGTATATACTTCTATTATTTTAGTATCATTGCCTATTGATGATACATTTGAAACATTTTTCCTAGTTCTTCTTCTGAAGAAGTTGTACTTTTGAAAATTCTTATTTTACTTGGTAACGACTTTTATTGACAATATCACAGATTCAAAAATATTTCAATGGCTAATTCGCTCAATATCCGCGCACTCCACACAAAAGAAAACTTGTTCATGATACAAGTGTATTTCTTTTGTGTTCGATTGCGTTGATATTGAGCAAATAGATAGAAATTTGAAGACTATCGTTGCTTGGGATTTATGTGAGGTGTATTGAAAGTGTTTTTCGTGTTTGGATTCTTGCTTAGCCCGCTATTGGGTCTTGCAATAGATGTCGGTGGTTTTACCACCAAATCAGGTGTCGCTTTCACATTTGGATTAATAGTCTGCCATTTTTTGTAGTTATTATCTAAACTTGTACTGGTTGTTTCTCGAGTGTTACTTTTTGGTACATTCCTGATATCCGCATTTCTTTTCAGCTGTTCGTAATACGTATTCTTGGAGAGCAGTGCTTCCAGTTGTGCTGTTGGTGTAAATAAACCATCGACACGCTTTGGACTAAACATTTGTCTTTGAGCGTCGAGCGAGAGAGTTTTGCTCGGATACTTGGATTTCTTGATGGCGAATTTAGGGTCAATCGGCTTACGTTTTACATCGAGCCTTTTTGTTTCAAAACACTTTCGGTTTGAGTGGTTTGTTTTAAGGAATTCCTCTGATAGCTTCATGTAGTGAGCTTTGTCAATCTTTGAAGTCCCATTTAAATTCGTGGTATTAATATTCCTTACATGCCTTACTTTAGTTGGATAGTTTTTCTTGGGCACTGCATCGGAATTGGCTTTTACTGTAGAAGAGCTGACAACTCTCGTATTTGATTTACTATTGCTAGGCAGTTCAGAGTTGATTTTGATTATCCTATGGCTGGCCTGATTTGGTAATTTTTTTTGCTTAGTAAGCCTTTCTATTAGTCGAGACTTGGCAGCTTCAGCTTTAGCTGGTTCAGAAGTATTCTCTTGTTTTTCTGAAGCTTCCCCTGGTTTAGATTTTGCAACTGTCTGAATGTTGCTAGGTTGCTGGACATTGGCTGAATTCAATTTGCTATCCGATGAAATGGGAATATTACAGGGATTACAATAATGACGTATGCAGGCGGGTTGTTGCTGGCTTAGGAAACCCAACGTGTTCTTATTCGATTTGGTGTCTTTTGCTTCACCATGCTCCTCAGCAATTTCATCTCTTTCTGCTTGATCATATTCTTCAGTTCTATTCGAATTATTTTCACTGCAGTCTTTGTCAATTTGGGAAATGTCTGCCTCCAAATCATTCAGAGCTTCATTCTCATCATCATCTTCAACCTCATCCTCAACCATTTTCGTAACATAACTTTCACTGCAGTCCTTGTCAGTTTGTGAAGCGTCTGCTTCTAAATCATTCTCATCATCATTCTCATCTTCATATTGGATGGGAAAAACCACTTTGTTGACAACATAACGCGGAGCAATACCTTTATGGTATTGGGGCAAATATGTTTCACTATTGAATGCTTCATTTTGGTCCAACGTTTGAGATCTTGCCATAATTGGATTAATTATAGCACCTAGGATGTCATCTTTGTTAGCTGTCCTCCTCGCCTTGGCCAAAATACTGCAATAGTCACAGGGTGGATGGTCTTGCTCATTGTCGCTTGGTGGATTTTCTTTGTCTTTCTTCTCCTCTTTGGGCAGTGAATTGTATTTGACTATCGTGCCCAATCCCATCTGCTGCATGAGGAATCTTTTAGCCGCCTTCAGCTGCAATTTCTGCGTGCATGCTGTCCAGCAAAGATGCTTGGACATGATACTCATCACGCTGGGCAGCATCTGAAATGCAGCCGAGGCATCCACAAAAGCCACTCGCAACCGACGAGCAATCACATCAACCAATTGGCAGGCGTATTCTCGCTGGCAGGCATAGACCACTTCGGCTTTTATGTAGGGGAAATTCGGATGGAGTCGTTGCCTCTCCGATTTGGTGGTCTTGAAGAGCACTTGGTAGGCATTGCAGCCATAGGTGTCTGCCAGATGCTGTGCCACATCGAGGGGCAGATCATAGTTTTGCACCAGATTGATAGGCAACAAAGGGCAATGCTCCTCGCCACCATCGAGCAACACGTAATGAGTGTTGCTTGTCTCGCTCTGTGACTCCAAGCAGCACAGATCTATGGCCGTATCGATGGCTTCGGCGGCCATCACGCGATAGCAGCTCCAGCTGCCGCCAGCCAAGGTAATCAAGTTGTTGTTGCTCACCTCCAAGAGATAGTTGGAAGTGATTTCACTTTGAGCATCTGAGCTGGGGCACATGATGGTGGGCATCACTCCTGACCATGAGCTGAGCACGTGATCCGGACGCAGCAAAACACATTCGTTGAGCACTTGACGTGTTTGCTCCAGAAGGCAATCGACTGCTTCGCAATTGGCAGCTGGATAGACTCGCCGCGGCTCCTCGGGCTCAGTTTCGAGGCAGCCAACGAGAGTTCGATTCTCGAAAGGAAGCATGTAGAAGGGCTGTCCATCCATTTGGCGACCGCTGGGGAAGATCAGGCCGCACTGCGATGAACTAAAGTGACTGGGCAGCGCCATATGAATTCCAAGCGTGGGCTGAACAATGGCATCGACTTGCCGGTCATCGAGTTTTCTGAGCACATCTGTTTGGGCGCCAGTTGCATTGATCAGACACTGACTCTTGATCACAAATGAGTCGTCGGTCAGCACATCCTCGACAACCGCCTTGCGGCAGTTGCTCTCCTTGTTAACGGGCAACAGCTCGTTGAGCTTCACATAGTTGGTAACAGTGGCTCCGTATTTTACAGCTGTTAGAGCTAAAGCTAGGCACATGCGAGCATCGTCCAGCTGGCTATCGTAGTAGACCAAGGAGCCGAGCAGTCCGTGAGGACGCAGAAGGGGAAACTCGTTGAGCGTTGCTTCCTTCGAGAGGAAGTGTGAGGCTCGCAGATTCGACATGCCAGACATGGCATCGTAAAGCTTCAATCCCAGCCACAGGATGGGCAGCCGGAAGGCAGTGTAGATGGGCATCAGCATGGGCTGCACTCGATTCAAATGTGGCGCGATCTTCAGCATTGTGGCACGCTCACTCAGCACCTGCTGCAGCCTGAGGATCTGCTGCAGGTCTCCCCCTCGAAGGCTCGCCTGCAAGTGTGAGGTGCTGCCTTCGACCAATTTACTCGATTTGCTGCTGGCTCCATTTGCAAAATCGCCAGCCTCAATTAGCGCCGTCCTTAGGCCCCTGGATGCCGCATCCAAAGCGCAGCCACATCCAACAGCGCCTCCGCCGATGACCAGAACATCAAAGTTCTGTTCTTTTAGGCATTTCAAGTGTTGTCGTCGTGTTGGCAGCTTCCAGCTCTCCTCATTGCCATCGCTCCGATTGCGGCGGAAAATGTTGCTCAACGAAGAAAGAAATCGTTGTGGATGCCCCTGAAGACATCGCTCCACGCTCATTTGGATTCGTGATAACATCTTAATGCCAGAAAAATGCTCGACATTGCTTCTGAGCGAAAGCCTTAATGGGAAAACTTCTGGAATTTAATCAAACTGATCGAAAATTTTGAAATTTTTTAAATATTTTCTGAAAGGCATTGCAAAGAATACTCCGCTTAAAGTGTTGGAGAATTGGTATAAAAAAAGGGTAAAAAGGATTATCTTTAGGTTATCTTTAGAAATATTGTACATACACCATAGAAGGCTATTATAATTTTTTGCCTGCAGAAAATGTATGTAACAGGAAATATATGTTCTTATGTATATACATGCATATATTCATCAACGACGTCTGTCAGTCATCACCATCTGCCCGCAAATTGAACAAATATAATCGAACAAGAGCAATTTTAAAGCAAGATTTTTAGTACATACAATCATAAATACAATCTTTATAATTCCTGGGAATTGGGTTACAATCAAATACAAATTATTTGAGTTGTCTTGGAAATAATCGTTAATGGCAAAAAGCATTTGTTGCAGTCGGAGTTAAACTGCTTTGGTTGATAATCTGGTAAAATTTGTATATTTCAAAATTATAAGTATGTCCAAATAAAATACCAAATACAGCCTTTGGTATATTTATTGAAAATGAGAAGCGGGTATCTTAAAGTCGAGCAGAGTTGACTCTAGCTTTCTTAATGCTTTTTTTTGTGTTTGTTAATATATGGTGTTACAAAATATATTTTAATTTTTAAAAAAAATCCGTTGCCAAGCCCTTTGGTTGTACCGAAATGAACGTCATTTATATCTGTTTCGGCTTTATAAAATATTATTAATTTACGGGTGAGGAATTTCGATATTACTGTCATTAAAAGTCTTTACACTTTTCAGAACTTCAACTTCCCCTATTCTGAAATTCGTACTTTTCTATCACTCCTAAACAAATGATGCTCATTTATAGCTTATTTTATATTTTTAACAATAAATCAATCAATCTTTTGGTAAAAACACAAAATTGTAAACTAACCAATTAATTGGACAATACTCAAATACGTCTAAAGCAAATGAACCACTTTACGTGATAGACGTGTAATAAAATTATTTTTTCAATATTATAAAGGTTAAATGCCTTTTTTAAATTAATCTTGTTTTTTAATGTTCCTTCTCTTAGGTGTCATTTCTATTAATTTATCATTTTTTTCTCCGCATTAATGCGGCATAAACCGATTGTAGAAAAACAGAAAAAAGAGTGCAACTAATTTATATAATTTCTTTATAATCGCTTTAAAATCATTATAATTAATGCAGGCGGATTACGCAACCCAGAGTCAGGCAGTCAGTCATCTTCAACACTTTCACGGCTTTGATAACTATGCCAATTAAAATTAATGAAAATTATAGATATGCGGGCTGTCAGCTGAATGAATTATTCCCCCAGTCTCCTTCGCTGCTTACACAACTCTATCTTCATTGATGTCAGGTGGGCAGCAGACGACCTGCCACAGTTACGTCAATTTAAAGTCCGACCAGAGGCAAGAGACGGGAATGTGACGCAAAATTACTATGCTTAACTCATAAAGGTTGGAAAATTTAATTACATGCAATGGGTGAAAAGAAAAAAACTGACGCTATTCAGTGGGCATGGAAGGCGGATCCTGAACACGACAGGACAAGAAAACAATCGGCCAGGCGTTGCCAGAATGTTTAGGCGAGAGGTAATAATTTGAAAACGCAAAAACTCCTGCCATTTGTGTGATGTCTTGGGCTGTCCGCTCGAGGCCTGTCACCTGAGTTGCCCCTTGGGCTTTACTCTAATGTCCCCAAAACAGCTCCCATTGGGAGTGGGAAAGTGGCACGAGAATGGCCAAAAACAATTGGTGTCAGCAATGTGCGGGCAGTTTGATGAACGCTTTTGACTTTCACACGCTAATGAGTTTGTTTAAGTAATTTCAATTCATTTGTTAATTTTCAACTATTGTCTTTCTATTGACTCTATTAATACCTCGCCCGCCTGTCATTCTGTCATTCTGTCACATTCCCATTCCTCTCCGCCACAACAACATTTGTTTTGTACCTCGAGTCCCTCAGAGAATCGAAAGTGTCGGCTTGTCGGGGCTTGTGTTTGCGTGCTCATAAATATCGTTCCATTGCCCACTTGTGTCCTTTTGTCATTGTCCTTGACTGTATCATTAACTATACTCCCAGTGTTCAATCGAATCGTAGATTAATTGCATCGGCAGCAGATATTCACTAAAGGGTGAATTCTGTAATCACAGCTAAACTGTTCAATTTCTAATCTATTCTAATATTTTTATATGAAAGGTGCATTCCATAATTTAGGAGAATAATTAGATGATGGAAAAATACACTTAGAGAAAAATCACAATTAATATAGGTGATATTGTTTTAAGACTTTTATTCGTTTTTTTCCAAAATTGTTCTCAATTATTTCCCATATTTTTTATTTAATTTATATAATTTAAGTAGAATTTAAAAAAATTGTATTTGTTTTCATTTTCAATTCAATCTCATTAAAAATATTTCTTTATTTTATTATTCGAAAATTATATTGTACAACTTTTTTGAAAATCATTACGCAATTACTATTTTAGCTTTTGTATTCTTTAAAAGGAATTTAACGCTTTTAAGTTAAGTAAAAATACTTTACATAAATTTTTAATTTTGGATATTAGGATTTCAAGCATTTGAAATCCTTCAATTCAATATACCTAAATCATACAAAATTAAATATTTTATTTTGTCTTTTAAAGAGCTTAATTTAAGTTCGTGTGTCTGGTTGAGTATTAACTGAACTAACGCAGGCCTCGGAGGCACAGACTACACTGGCCTAAAGTCATACCCTGTAGGGCAAAACAAAAAAAATTAAAACAAAAACAACTGAGCTGGCGCCTAAATACAAATTTCCGGCAAAAGCCACATAACAAACCAGGCCCGTTAGCGACACGGACATGGACACGGACGCGGACAGAAACACCAGGACACGGGACATCAGGACACCAGGACACGTCAGCGGCTGGCTGTCTGGGACAATGGATCCGGACTCCGGAGAGCAGACGACTGCGCCTGGCACTTTGTTACATTTCGTTAGCTCACCAAAGTGCCTCAACACGTTTCCTTAGTCTGCAATCCAGTCTTCGTGCCCCTTTCCACTCTGTTGAGCTGCAACTGGGCGGCATTTGCTTTGTTATTTTTGTTTTTTTTTTTTTTTTTTTTTTTTTGGTTCTTTCGCTCGTGGCATGCGATTCACCTTTTCCACAACAGCGCCGCCCCCGCGAGTCGGGTCGACGATTCGCCGACCCTTGGCGGCATTATTGCAGCTATAAAGTCAGTGCCTTGAACTTTTTGCCAGTTGTTCTTTTGGTCGGACATTATGTTTTTCTGCCTGTTGTTTTTCGCCCATTTTTTGTCGCCTTATTGCTATTGAAGTTTGTTTTTTTACGGTCTGGCCGAGCTTGACAATAAGCACGTTGGCGGCAAAACTTTTCCACTTCTCATTTATTATTACGCGTTGTGTTGTTTCCCTCTGTTTCTCCTGCGTTTGTTGTCGTCCTGACAACCTAGCGACACAAATTGTCGTCTGCTCCTGTCCAGCTGGTGAACAATAGAAAAAACACCAACAAAAACAAAAACAAAACAAATCACCAAAATGCAAACAGACTCACAGGATACATCCAATATTATTCTTATTTTTTATTTATTTCGAGCGTGAAAAAAATACGTGAAAATTAATATAATTCAAATAAACGATTTACTGCGCTTGGTCGGGCAATCAGCGAGGTGTTAACTTTAAGTGGCATAAATTGTTCTTGCCACAGGCCAATTCCAAATCCATGGAGGCTGTCGCTTTCTGGTGGCACAGTTTGTTGACACTCTTCTCATTTGAGGTAACAAATTGGCTACAAATTTCTCTTGCATGCTGACCAGAAAGTTGTGTGATTTATTGTCGTCTTGAGAACAGCTATTTTTGAAGCTTTTGCTATGCAACAGTTGAGCTTAACGACACTTTTTCTACTTCAATTCAAATTACAGAAATTTCTTTAATTATTTTCTCAATTTTTCATTTTATTAAGATTAGAAAATATTATATGATAAATATCATATTTTGTATGAGTGTCGTAAAATGCCTAATACTTTGGCTTATTACATGCATTATCTTAACCTTTAATGATCATAGGATTAAATAACATTCCTTTGCTTAGTCTTCTTCTCCATAAATCATATATATTCCTAATCAGAGTCAACAGCCGAGACGATATAGCTGTGTCCGTCTGTCCGTCCGTTCGAATGAATATCTAAAATTTCAGAGACTATAAAAGATAGAGATATAATAAAATAAAAACCCAAATGAGAATTCCCTTGTAGCCTTTGTATCAAAAAATTAAATAGTCGCAATTGTATTTTTTACATTTAAACAAATTGCTAAATTCAAAGCAAATTTTCACGTCTTCTATTTCAGTTTTGATTCTGTAATG
Source organism: Drosophila kohkoa (assembly GCA_019972355.1). Classification (NCBI taxonomy): domain Eukaryota; kingdom Metazoa; phylum Arthropoda; class Insecta; order Diptera; family Drosophilidae; genus Drosophila; species Drosophila kohkoa. The sequence goes on along the minus strand of BJEL01000003.1, from coordinate 1,407,445 downwards.
TAAATAGTAAAATAATAAAATAAACTAAAAATTTAAGATAAATTTATTTACTCACAAACATTTCTTTATTTCCTTCATAAACATGTCATTATTGTGATTTGTTCACATTTTGTTTTAATTGCTAGTCTATAAATTCTAGGTGAAGATCATTTGGCTGCATATTGTCTTAAATTTACTGTTAACTTTAATATTTTGATAAATAGTATTTCACTGAATTGAATTGTGAAATATTTCTGTCAGCACTTTAATAAATTTATAGCCTCCATTCGCTGCAAACACGCCTCCAAACAATTGACATTGAAATGGAAATGCCGGAGCAATAAATGTCTCATTCAGTCAAATGTAGTTGCCTTATTGTGTGTGGCAACAGGACATAATTGGGAGGCACACGCAACGTAACAGACGCGCCCCGACTTCAACGCCAAGTGCGACTCAATGGTCAGGTAATGCTCAGTTGGCCATGGCCAAGAGACAGGCAGACCGGTGCCTTAGCATAAAGGCGCTAATTTGCAGCAATTAGCTTGCAACTCGCTGTATGTGTGAATGTGTTTACATGCAGATGTATGTGTGTGGGTTTAGATAAAGGATGAGCAGCAAACGACAAGTTGAGGGCAACTCAACCCAACGACGAGCAGATACTCACAATTCCATACATATATTTAGAAAATATAATTGTATTATAGATATGTTAATTTAATAAATCCCTTAATGAACAATATTTATTATCGTCTGATATGTTCCAGGCTTGATCTGTTATAATATATCATACATTGTTTGCTAATTTCATTTAATTTGAAATACACTTCAACAAATGTTTGTATAACATCTTCCAACTTCCTGCACGTTGTATATACCCTACTAAAACATTTTTAAAGGGTATCTGAACATGCGCTTGGCTGGGTCAATAAAGGACATTTGATAACAATTAAATAAACGTGGCAATGTTGCCGCATTTTTTACGACTTGACATCAATTAAATTTTTACCTCTTGGTTGTTGCTGTTGGCTTTTATGTTTCTCGTTTTTACAATTCTTTTTTTGTTTTTGCTTTTCTATTTTTCTACCCTCTTCTTTCAACCTGGCTGGCATATGGTGGCGCAGGTCTGGGGCAAACAAACTGTTGGACAATGCTAGCAAATTTTATTTTTTATTATCCTGTTGTTGCCGTTGTTACTGTTGTTGTTGTTGTCGCCCAACACTATTTGTGTCATGCAACAATGTAATTGCCACTGTCGTTGTCATTTCCGCTGGACACACGGTTCGCCAGTGCGAGACATTAAAGATATTACCGGGGGCCAAGGGTAGGCAGCCGACCAGCCCTAAACAAAGGACCACCTTGCCGCAGTATTGTTCAAAAGGGGAGAAGGAGAAAGAGAAAGAGTCGGGAACGCTTCCACAAAACGGAAGGAAGCAACTTGTAGGATGGCATTTGTGCAGTTTTTAGCGGCGAGTCCAATGTGTCGCCTTTTTAGCTGTTCTACCGTTTTAGTGTTTTGCTATTTTGCTGCTCTGTTTAAGTTGTGGGCGTGCCATGTCCTGGCCAATTGTTAAGTTGAAAATAATAGATGTGGACATGACTGTCAGCCTGTCAGTGGCAGCACAATACACCCTGGACACTAATCGATGTGGATGCGGACAAACTGACATTGCAATACCAAAATTAATGACTCAATGGGGCTAAGGCCACGAGGCTCAAGCTCAGGCTCAGGCTCAACCATTAACCAGTGAGCGTTAAACATCGAGCACTGAACAGTGAGTGCCCATTGTTTTGTGCTCTTGGGCATTTTAATTGTGGCCTCGGTGGCCATTTCGTGGTCACCGATTATTTGTATTATCCTCCGCCTCGCCATTGTTACACTCATGCACATATATTTCACGTTCACGAGACCTCCTTAAGCCCCTCCATTGACCCCTTGGCCTCTTTATGCCAGGCTGCACTTTAAGCATGTGGTTACCAGAAGGTCTTGGGGTTAACCTCAACGTACAGCTCGCTGCTCAATATGTTCTCAGGTGTGAAGTTCCGGTTTGTGAAATTGAAAATCAATCACCTAATAAAATGCCATTCTAACCAGCTTGGTGAATGATAAACTAAGTACTTTAAATATATTAATGAACAACGTTTTCGAATAATTGAATAAATATTATAAACTGAAAATCATAAATTTTCATTTGGTTATAGAGATAACTTTTGTATGTATTACTGTGGATATTTCATAATATATGCTCTAGTACAGTTTGATTACGCTGGAATAATTCAGCTTCCTACTGATTTCGTTAAGACTGATCGCTGATGTTACTGTTTTACTTTTTGACGACTGCTGATCTACTTCTCACGATTGCTGTTCAACTTCTGATGACTGATAATTCCGATAGATCGACCTGCAAATGCCAACCGATACCGATAGTGCCTATCGACTAGACTCGTTCTCTTCTACAATAATTTTATGAAACTTTTTGTAAGAATATACATTTAAATAAACGTATTAACGGTTTGTGTTAGAGAAAGCTTGTTAGATTTATAGTCTAGTTACTATTGTCAAGCCTTACAGCAAAGTTAAATAAATAAAAGAAAGGCATTTTCACAATACAAATTATTTTAAATGTTATATGATTGAAATGCACAATAATAATCATATTTATCTTTTCTTTTTACAGGTAAGTCAGCAAAGCTTAAATTTATGGATAGTTAGTAAAACATATTGGCCGCTCGTAAGTTTTTCAATTTCACTTTAACTTGAGTTCAACTACTTCATAGAGTATCAGACAAACTTTCACACCTATTTAACGTTTTGACTTTCAGTCGAAAAAGCTGTAAGTAAATGTGGCATGAAAAACTTTGTCCTCGTTCTGGTCTTTGCTTGCTCCTTTCGGCCAGTGAAAGTCGGAGTTGTGTAATGCCTTGGTCACTTTGCTGCCACACCACATTCGACACTTTATCACCTGGTTGGCCATTGGCAGCCATTGGCCATGTTTCCAGCCTTGGCCATAACATTTAATGGGGCTCCGCTTAACGCTTGTAAACACGTGGGTGTTTTCGTTTACGGGTGGCCAACAATCAGAGTGTGTCTTTGGCTCTAGGGCCATGACCAGCCACGCCCACCTATGTGTGTGTGTTTGCCCTACGCTTTCTTTGTGGAAAATTATGCCCAGTGGGCATGCTAATTTCACTCAGCTGAATCGCTTTTAAAAGTCTACAATTACCGCTAATAGCTGGCAAACTGAAATCAAAAACAGAAACAAAAACAATAGCAATAGCCTTGCCATTCATTACCATTAATTGCGGCCCACACGGCGTATGCACAACGTTAGTAGTAGTAGCAGCAGCAGCAGTGTTATTATTGCAAATTAACAAATCACTTAGTCGACTTGAAACCCGCTCAAAAACAAGCAAATTAATTAACTTACTTGTTAAACTTTAACAATTTAGCCAAAGAATTTCAACGCACATAATTCGAATTTATATCTGAAAAGTATACAGGAAAAAAAAAGAGGAAAACAGGGAGGAAGAATCCCATTGGCATTAGGACTTAACGGTTCGCTTAACTCGTTATTGAAGCCGAAGTTTATTGTTAAAAGTTTTTGAGCTGACGGCGTTCGCTTTCCGAAAGCAATTATCCTCAAGGAAGTATTCGACTTAATTGATTTTGTACCCAGGACAAGGGCAAGCGGCCAGTGAAGTCAAGCCAAGCCACGACTAGGCCTGGAACCGAAGAGCCGAGGAACTGAGGAACCGGCGGCAGTTGTTACAGTTTTAAAAGGATTCTAATAAGCGCATTCAGCGTGTGCCTTTTGTCTTTTGGGTTCAGCTTAAGCTCAGCCGCCTCAGTTGTGCCATCCTTGTGTTATCCTTTTGGTTCAAAAGTTCGTTGCGCATTTAGATAACAACATTTCGTCGGCTTTTTTCACACTTCGTCCAAAGCAGCCGGACGTGCCGGTCAAAGTTGAAGGTTCAAATGCTTGTAAAACGTCTGTGTGTGTTTGGCCGGAAGTTAAGCGTCCACATTTCCGCCTTCTTCCTTCTCTTACTTTTCCTTCGACTGCTTTTTGGGCAGTCACTTGAAGCAGTTCTGGCACCAGCTTGTAGTTTAAATATAATTTGAAAATTGTGTTGATTTAATTGTCCGGAAAGCAAACCGTTGAACCTTTTTTCTGCTATGTTTTCTTACTTTAATTTTTTCTTAGTTGATTGAGTTTTAGTGAAATTCGTGCCACAAAATGGCCAATTGAATTTTCGCCTCAAAATAATGAAATTCTCAAGAGTGTTATATTCATATGTGTTTAAATGTGTTTATTCTGTGATTTACTTATTCATCTCTGTGTAAATGGTATAATCATCAATTTTGAAAACTTAAATAGTCTAATATGATATTCCCTCTACGTTCTATTGAGATTCTTAAATTTCAGATTAGTGAACTACGACTTCAGAGAAGAAATCGCTTTTTACCCCCATCATCATTGAAATCATTATCCACAATGGTTTTGAACTTCTTAGTTAACAGAAGCGTAACTACAACACTTTATTATTATGTATAAATTCATTTTCTATACCATAATCTAAAGAAAGTTAAGAAGAAAACTTTAACCATTAATCCACTTCATAAAATGTTGGACAAATAATACATGATGTTTAGTAGAAGTATTCACTTTACTTTTCTATTCCTATTTGTCTTTAAAGTAAACAGGAAGTAAATTCCATTGATTTGCAGACCTAACATAGCACGTCTAATTATAAAAACGAAGCATTCAATATTGAAGCACAACGTCCAATTATTTATTATTTATTATTACTAAAAAAAAGTTAGAAAACTACAGTGGTGTGGGCTCGACTGTTAGATACCCGCTACCCATTTAAAAAAAAAGAAAACAGATTCTACAAATATACCAAATAATATATCGAAAAAGATACTAAAAGTATGTCGAAAGCTATATTTGGTGTACTAATATAGTACTACATTCAAAGTAAACAATATAATGCAAAATATACCAAATTGTCAGCCAAAGCAGCTAAGACCCTAGTTCGTGTTTCTATTAGGTAACGGGTATACAAATATTGAAAACAAAAGGTACACAAATCAGTCGTATCTTCAAATGTAGTCCCACAATATTAATATGTTGTAACTGTTTTATTGTATTAATTATATTTTTCTTATAGCTTCCTTATTTCTACTACTTGAATAAATGCAAATTCATTCATATGGTTCGCTTTTTTGATTAGCTTGCAAAAAGTGAATTTACATTCATTAAAATAGATAACTACAAACAAAACATAATATAGATATAAATTGAGTATAATATAAATACGTGTATAAAATAAGTCTAGCTATAGACTATAATTTGATTGCACCTTAAGTGCTTTGAACTTGACAACTTCATGAAATGATTGTTAGAGCCCATAAAATGTCATTTGTTTTGGAGTGATAGCGTTTCCATTAATTTGTTGTACATCCACCGCCCACATGCTGGCTATATGCAACGCCCACTTGTTTTCCCATTTCCCGCACTATGTTAATTTTACAGCGCTCTCATGTTTTTTTCGTTTTCTCCTTGATGATGAAGAGTTTTTGGCGTCGATCCAACTGCAACAAAAATTACAGGCATCATTTCGCTTTCGTACTCTTTTCTGTTTTTTGTTTTCCTCTTTTGGCATTTCTTTTGGTTTTCCATCTACTGGGCGCCCAGTGCAGACAGCTCCGGCAATGCTCGAAATGAACGCATCCTGCTTCATGGGCTTTTCGGGGCGTGTCTGGACACAGGCAATAACAATAACGCGCACATGTAGCTGCATCTCTATATGTGTGTGTGTGTGTTGTTGTTTTATTCATACATACTAGCTGAAGCTAGCTCTTCTCTCCTTTTTTTGCTGTTGTTTTTTTGCGGAACGCTTTGATGAACTTCCACGCCAACTCCCGGACTCCCGTCAATTGCCGCAGCTCGATTTTGATTGTTTTTGTAGATGATGCGCGTCGCCCCATCTCTAGTTCTTCCATATCTAGTTGCTGTTGCTCCGGCTGCTGCTGCTTGTTGATTTTGATGATGATGATGATGGGGTTGGCACTCGCAATTGCAATCATGTTGGTGTTGTTTTGGAGCGAGTTTATATTTTTTTTGGGGGGACTTTGCTGTTGTTATCATCTCGCCCTGTACGCCACATTTGCCACAGTTGATTTCGTTAATAGAAAATTTAATTGCTTTTATTGAAATATTCCGAAACGAGTGGCTCACCGTGATTGTAATTGGGATTTCACTTTTGGTGGGCGATACAACGGCGACGTGAATATTTTTGATGACCAACCAAAATTGTTGATAAGCAAGAAAATGTAAAAAGAATATAACGTTTATATTTAAACTAAATTACAATACTTAATCGAAGAGTTTTATATTTCAAATAGATAGGCTTTAAATTATATTTTTGTATATCATAATGTTAAAGCAGAATTCATATGAAGACTAGAATTAGATTTCCAACTATTTTGATTATAATTTTTATTAATTTGATTAAATTATTCAGTTTCAAAAACATTTAGTACAAATTAAAAATATAAATTCAAAAAATTTTATTTAATTATCTTACTTATTTAATTGTTTTATTAAATGTGGCTTTCAAAATGACACCAATTAATTTTAAAATAATAATCCATATTCTTTAGCACTTTTAATAGGAGAGCTTTAACTAAGTTGGCTTAGAATATGCGACAGGTATTTTGTTGGCAATCCAAAGATTCCTTGTTAAGCTCGTTTTAAGTTATTGGTGTCGGTGTTGTGGTTGAGCCAGCAACAAGCAAGGTGTATGGCTAAGTATCAACCACAGTGTCGATAGACACAGTTCCCTCCCCCACATTGTTGTCTCCCCCGCACAGTAAGGGCAATTTACATAGGCACACATTTCAGGCAACTGAGGCGGAAGTTGGCAGTCTGTCAATCAGGTCGCTGCTTTGTTGAGATCAGTGGTTCAGTTGAATCGACTTGGAAAAGTATGTCAGCTCTGTTGAAAATCGTTAAACGATTTAGATCTGGTTTCAGATTTGGTAGAACGTCAATGCCATGCACTAATTACGCTAATACAAAGTGGCGGAGTAGAGCAAAAAAAGAAAAAAAGAAAAAGCGTTGTCCAATCGAATGCCATAAATAATTCGTGATGCAATTCGAATGGAAGGTTGACCATTGACCCATACAAAGACAACGACAACGACAACGTCAACAACAACAGCAACAAGAATAACAACGGAAAATCAACTTTTTCGAGAGTCGAAAATGAAAACAAAAATCGAGCATAGAATACGGCAAATGGGAAACAGCTCCTCGTTGTCTCAGGCAAGGTAGACACTTGACTGTCAGTCAAATCAAATGGCAGCAAGGGGAGAACGAGGCAAGAGGTTAGTTTTGGCAGGCAGTCAGGCAACTTGGCATGATACCAACACACACCTAAACACACTCAGACACACACACACACACTCGTAAACATATCAATCTTAATTAAGATTTCACTTCTCTTTCGCTGAAGTGCCTCGCACATATTGGCAGTGAAGTTTGGGGGAAAATGTGGGGTGCACAGGAAAAGCCAGGACTCACTCATTCTTGTTGGGGCCACATTAGAAAATAACGTTGTTGTCTTGATTTTTGCGCTGTTGCTGCTATGTTATTGTTGTTGTTGTTGTTGCTTTGTTGCTGTTGTGGTTTTTGTTGTTAGTCAATCAGTGGCAAATGTTGTTGGCAGCGCAGAACTTTATTACTTACTTCAATCGATTGCTCAACTAATTGCAGTTGATGTTTTATTTCATTTCGGTTTTTAGCAGCTGCTTTTCGGTCTCGACTGTATTTTGTCCGCAAACGATTTAATCCTTCAAATCGGGGTTGCAAACACTTAACCTTAAGCATATATTGTTTTGGCTTGTTTCGAACGTCTACTTCATAAAATTCAGGAGATGGTGAAGTTGTACATGTAGTTGCTTATAAAGTTTAAAAATGCAATCCCTAAACAAATTTTAAATTATCAAGAGTATTTTAGATTTATTTATTTATTTTATGAACAATGAGGTAATATTCTTAAAATATACCATCAAAATACTAAAGGATATTTATAGTATATTGGTAAAGTACTACATTCAAAATCAATCATATCATATCATACCAAAATACATACATAATTATAAAGATGACATAAATGCTTTATTATTATTTATTTTTATGGCGTTCAAACAACAATATAAAATTTGAGTTTTAATTTCAAGTTATTTAGTTCAAAATATTTTTTTATTTATTCAAAAAACAATTTAATAAATATAATTCTTATTAGTAGATTCTTTGAAGAATTCTGTACTGATATATTTTCTTATTTCTAAGCAGAATGATTTAATGTTTCTGCTAGCAATTTTTGTGGAATTTTATTTGAAATAAAATTAATTGCAATTGGAATATTGGGCCAAAAGTAAATTCTTAAATACAATTGTTGCACTAAACGTTAGCCCACATGCAACATCATTTGTGTGGAGTTGAAGCAGCCGCAAGAGTACATGGAGCATGTTGTGTCCCGAAAATGAAGTGCAGCCACAAGACACACATACACAAAGACACACACAAGCTTATATACAGATACAGATACATCTGGAGAATAGAAGAGACGAGTCGAGGCGAGGCGAAATGATAGCGGAGGAAACCAGTTTAAGGCTGTTGCAGATGCCTAATACAACGATGAGCAGATGGCAAGACTTTTAACACTCCAGGGATAAAGTTTCATTAAGAGCAACCTAACATAGCCGGGACGGAGTCCAAAACTAAGTAAAGCCACAAGGCGAGGGTGTGAATGTCTGGGATAGACTCGTTGTATACTCGCAGCACTCTCCACACCCGAAAACTATCATACTTCATACTTGTACACGGAGGCACATCACTTCAAATTGCACTTGGAGCTTATGAGACACACGCCCCTCCGACCCCTTAACATAGCTGCCCCACTTCACTTCAAGTGCATGTGAAACCGCAGTTGAAAGGCATTTATTGTACTTGTCATTGTTGTTGGAGGCTTCAGCTGGGGAGTGCAAGAGGAGCTGGGGGGAGGGAAGTGTCAGCTGAGCCAGGCTGTGTGTGGTTGCCAGTTACCACCCCGCCTCAAATCCCTGCAGTTGCCTCCTCCGCATAGAAAAATACTGTGTACTCCCTCTTATGAATACCAATGCTGGGCGCTCATAAAAACTTTCTCACTCTGTGCGTGTGCGTGTGCGTGTGCGTGTGTGTGTGTGTGTGTGTGTAAACTCTGTCTTTTTGTGTATTAGGCATTTGCTAAACGACCCTAGTTAACCTCCAGGCCAAATAATTTGCATCAAGCACTTGCACTCTCCAGCAAACGCTTAGAACACAACTTTGCTCCGAATCTCGTTCGCCCTTTGGGCCTTCATGGCATTCTCCTAGCTACTTCTCCTCGCTGCTCCACCTCCATAGTGTGTCTGGGTTTGTCGTCTACTCCGACTTGTAGGCGCTTTTGTCTATGTCGCTGCTTATTTTAGTTATGCCATTTGGAGCATTTTTGCCAAGTTTACAAGATTATGCGCTTAGTGTTTTGGCTCGCAGTTCGACCAGGCAACCAGGACACAACTTTCAAGCCAGCCAACCAGTGTATTCACATTCAAAAGTTTCCTTCTTTTTTTCTTGTTTTTGTTTGAGGTGCAAATGAATGTGTGTATCCGTATCCATGTCCGTGTCTGGCCCGAGGTGTAATTAAATTGGTGCCGTTTTGATGGCATTCTATGCTACGTAGGAGTCTCCTTCGAAATAGCCAATAAAGCCCTTACTTAAAGTTATGAATTTTCTGGCAATTTTCCTTTGCTTCCTGCCAACATACAGCAAAGACTTTTTGGATATGACAAGTCGAAGTTAATTCTTGTACAGTTTTATGGGCATGGGATCTTCTACTGCTAATTGCTTCAAATTGCTTTAGTTTGACAATAAAATAAATTTTTGAATATGTTTACCTTAATTATATTTTACAATTAACTGCTTTAAATTTAAGCATTTTATTTAGCTTATTATTATATAATGTAAAACATTACCCAGAATTTATTAAATCCGCAAATCAAAATAATGATAATAATAATTGGATTGAAGTATTGATCGATGAAATAATTATAGCAACTTCTTAGTTTTACTTGTATAAATTATTTCTTTTAATAATATCTACATTTTTTTTTAAATTATTATACTTTAATGAGATGAATCATAAATAACAAATAAGAAAACTACATTCGAGTCTGTTCGATTGTTTTAATGAAACCATTTTCGACAAAAATATACCACAAAAATTCTAAAATATACAGAAAGCTATATTTGGTATATTGTACTTTGTCATACATTCAAAATATAGCATAGAGTACAAAATATATAAGGCGTTCTCTCTACTCAATACGTAGCTGGTATAAATATTAAGAAAAACGTTTTTATCTTCAAAGTCAAATTGAATTGTTATAAAGCTAAGATTGAATTACGTTTATAAACAAGCTTATTGCTTGTTAATAATTTCAATATATGTAATCTTTGTGGTTTATAACTTTGACAGAACTACACACACAACACTTCGCTGCCGCATTTTGCAATATTTAAATGCATAGCACTCGCCAAAAAGTAGGCAACACTTTTTGAAGTCAACACTTGTTTACGTTGTTCTTCTTGCTTCTTTGACATTAAGCACTTTAAGGACTCTCAGGTTGACTTGAAATGTAAACAAAACTTAGCTCAAACCGAAACACAAACTCTCGAAAACCTAAACACTTCAAAAATACATATTCACATGCGGACGCTTGAAGCCAAGGCTAAATATAAACAATTTATGGAATTTATTAAATTGGCCAAGAGGCGCTCATTGTTGTTGTTTCTGTGCACGCTGCCAAGAAGCGTTGTAAAAGCCCTTGAGCCGCTGGCAAACACATGAAACATAATAGAAGGCGAACGAAGGGAAAACGAAAGCGTTTTCCACACAGCCGACAAAATCTTTCGCTCTTCAATGTTTTTTTTGTTTTGCTCTGTTTATATTTTCATTTTTTTTTTCTTTTCCCTGTGACGGGGGAAGACCACTGAGCAAACACTTGAGGAAATTTATGACAATGAGCCAACAACTCTGAGTGCTCATAATATAAATAACAAGTAGGGCAGTGTGCAAATGGGCGGTGTGCGAGAATGTGGGCGTGGCCGGAGTAGCCGACTACGAAGCCTAACTGACCGTGGATAAGTGTGTTTTATGTTCGGCAGCTGGGCTGAACAGGCTCAGAAATCCCATTGTGCCTGATTAAAGTAGGCGTGCCTGCTACAGAATTGAAGTCGATGTAGGACTCGGAGTTAGAGTCGTCTCTGAAATCGTCTGTGTGCCACATGTGCCGGCAATTGCAAAATTATGCCCAGCGGGCCAAGTCAAAAGTGAAAAGGCAGAACTTGACTTTTTGGCCTCAGTCGTTTAGCTCTTGTATCGACTGAAATCCTCTAACCAGGGCCGATGGCATTATTTTTTTATGTCTACGGCCTGTCGACTGCTGCCTTACACCTCTGAGAGCAAGAGATCCCGACTGGAATTTACGACAATTGAACTTAAACGTTTTGGCAACAAGCTGTAAAGGGCACACGGCACAAGGAACTAGATGCGGATGAAAATTGTAAATCAAAAAGAAACTTCTAGTGTGCAAAGTAATTTTAAATAGCTTACTTAAAATATGAAGTCTTCCTTGAGCAATTAACAAATTATCTTTGCTTTTGGTATTTACACTAGTCCTATTCTTCATCTACAACACTTATTTCAAATCAGCTGCAGCTTATTTTATTTCAAAGTTAACTTAAAATTGTAAATTGTCAAAATTAAGTTAAGTGTATAAATTAATTTACACCTGCTCTATAAATTTGTTTCTATCATTCATTTTAAATATTTAGTTTGTTCAACATAAGTTAATTCAAAACTAAACTAAAGTGAAACTGTGAATTGCTACATTGTTCGGATATAAAAAAAAAAAAACAAATTTGAACTACAAATTCCCAATTGAAATTTAATCATTGTAAGTTTGACAATGTTTTACAATCTTAATTTATTGAAAACTTCAATTAGATGTCTAATCACATTGCAATGAAAGCACTTGAAGTGCTGCTTAAACTATTCAACACAAATTTAATCTAAAAAGCTAGGCAAACGCTTCAAGCACATCTCTTACTATTAAATTTTATTTCAATCAAAATATGTTTTGACTCTTTTGACGACTTAATTAAATAAATACACAGAATGAATTGAATGCACATTATTGATTTGTTGTGCTTCTCTTAAGTCTGTTCATAAATAGATGTGAATTTATTAGTAATTAAAAAGTTCAGGTTATATCTAAGTAGATTTAAAAATAACCTATAATGTTTCATTTACTTTAGCTCAATGAAGTGAACTATCATTAGCTTCTTCGAATATCAATAATTATAATTAATCACAAATGAAAAGGTTATATTTATAAGCAGCTGCACGTGCAGAACACCCCCGAAAGTGGAATGTCAACAGGAAAAGAAGATGTTTGTTGATTTTTAATTACTCGGCCACCTAGACCAGGACGAAAGACATTGAGACCGCTGGAGGACTGCGAAAAGGCGAAAAAAACGAGGACGAAAAACGAGTCGAGAAATTTACATTTGCTTGGCACAAAAGGCAACTGGCCACAAATAAATACAAGAAAGGAAAATTAAAAGCAAAAGTATAAGGAAAAGAATACGCAAAGAAAAAGAGTTGCCAACTGTTGGCCAGAAGTTGCTGAATAATTCAACGAATGTTCTGCCAACATTTTAATTTAAGTTTGCGCTTCGTTGGTCGCTTAGATAAGAAACTGTTTTGGCCATACTTGGCACTTGGTTGGTTGGTAGTCGTATTTATTTACACTTTGCTACCGCTTTCCGGCCAAAATGACAACCGGGAAGGCTTGGCTGGGCTGGGCTGGGCTGGGGCACAAAATTAATAGAAAACTTTCTGCGGCGACATTGTGCAAACACAAATAAAAATGCGGAAAGTACAAATTATGCAGCAATTTCATTTTGATATTTTGCGGCCGAAAAACTGAAACAGAAACTGGATGAAAGGCTGTTAATGTAAATGACGGCCAGCCAGCAAAAGTAGCCAACGAGAAGCGAGAAGCAGGAAAAACGTAAAAGAAAACTTTTAATAACGTCTCTCAAAAGACACATTTTTGCGGGTCTTTCTGTTGTCCCGTAGACCCCACAACCAAATATATACTTACGACCAACAAGACAGCAGACAGACAGAAAGTGAGACACAGTAAAGCCAAGCGGAAACTCTTGTTCACACTTCATTTGCAATTCTGAGTGCGGTTTCTTTTGTTCCACTAGAACAACGAGTATGCGCGCAGGGCGACTCGGCTGGGCCTAATTATTATTTTCACGAATTCAAGTTTGTGATTTGCGCGCTAAGGACTTTCAGTTCGTCCTTGCTTTGATGGCCGTCACTTGATGTAAATTATGTTTATGCTTGCATTCTTTTAGGCATATCCTTCGTACCCAAGCCTAAACTTCTCCTTTCAACCCTGCTGCCTTCAATAAAGCACCATTAATTTTTATGTGCAGTCTGCTGGCTTTGCTTTGAACTTCACTCTCTGGCTCTTGGATAAACTTAATGGTCCAGTTAAGACTGTTATGGTCAAAGTTTCGTCCATATTTTGTCAGAGATGTGCTGTAATTTGCTGGACATTTTGAGATGTGACTTTACTAGAAATTAATGAGATGTTGTTGAGTGTTAGTTAAAGAAACTTATTGATTAAGAACAAAAGTAAACTAATGAAGTCATTGCAATTTAGACAATAAAAATTGTAAAAGTTATTTAATAAATTATTTTGTATGAAAAAACGACAGCTTACTACGGGTGTTAGTTGCTTTGGCTAACAATCTGTTATATATTTTGCACTTTATATATTATATTTTGATTGTGGTATACCAATATATCAAATAGAGCCATTGGCATATTTTTATGTTTTTGCGAGATATCAATTTGGTATATTTTAAGAATACGCACGGAATTACTTTTATTCAAAATCAGTAGCGAGTAACTTACTTGTTTTATAATTTGATACTTGTTTTAAAATAGTTCTCTTAACAAAATATACCAACTCAAATCAAATTTAATTGTTCCTATGTTTCTGTTCCAAACTTTCTAGTAATTTAAAACAATGAAACTTCAATTTAGGAATCGTATAATGGATTTTCATAGACAAGCCTTATGCCAACTTTGAAGTCCATACGAGTGTGCCCCACATATGCTGATAAACATATTATGTTAACCGACTTTACGTGTTATAGCTGAAAAAAAGCGACACGATGTCTGTCTGTCTGTCTGTCTCTCTGTCTGTAAGAGTGTCTGGGCCATTGTCTGGCTGTCGACATATCTTAATTCCCATAACCAGCAAAAGTCTGCATGAATTTCAAATTCAATTTGGCGCATTTTACATAATTTATTAAACAAAAGGCTCGACAGCAAACACCAACACCAACAAAAGCAACAACACACAAAACGTTTTATTGCCCGAGCGACGCGTCGCTTGTTCGCATGGTCTGATTGTGTGTGAGTGTCTATATGTATGTGTAGGCTGAGCAGGCCTTTTACATAAATAATTTAGGTGTGAAGATTATATGGTTGCGATATGGTTAAAATTGTTGACAACTTAATTTGTGAAGTGGTTGCGGTGGCCGGAAATGGTGGCAGTAAATGGCCGCCTCCTAGCGAGCGTAGGTGCTGCTACCACAGAATACTTGGCCAGGTCTAGAGAGGGACAGCAAAACAGAGTAAGAGAGAGCAAGAGAAAGGATGAGAAGGAGAAGTTGAGTGAGAGACAGAATGGGATCCGAGTGTGTTCGCATTACAAATTGTAATTTAAATGCGCGTTGAAAATAATTTATGAGCCAGCTGGCAAACAAAAGAGTCACGCAACGCATGCGGCGCACACGGCGTATACTTAATCTGAAAGACCGCTGAAAACGGATAAAACACAGCAATGAGACGACAGCCACTTCGCTGAACTCCAAATTGAATTATTGAAAAATTAAAATACTTAAAATTGTGCCAGCATTGTTGGCGCTCGCTTCGCTTCATTGCAAGACTGTATGAAATATCACATGAGTAATGCACGACACGCACTGCAATTATCCCAAGCGTAGCCCACTTGCCGTGCAATGCCGCGAAACCTCTACCTTTAATTGCCGGCATCGGTTTGTTAATTGCTACATAATTGTTTGAAATAAATTTACTTACCTTACGTTGAAGCGCCGTAAAAGACATTGCTGCCAAGCGCTGACATGGCGTATGAGTAATGTCCTGTAAAATGACACTCTCTCCCTTTATCTCACTCGCGCTGCCACCTCCGCGTAATTTGCATTTTGCATTTTGAGCAATTGAGCATTTAATGGAGATTGAGCATTGTTGACTGTTCAACGGAGTGTGAGTGTAAATTGAGAGAGCGACTATTGCATGATTAATTCAGTTATCGAATGCATTGGAGATTTGGGTGTCGTACAGTTTGCGGAGACAAATGACTTTCTGAGTCTTGACATGGCTTGTTTAAGTGGCTTCTAACATAAAGTTTTAAATATGTAGAGTGGGTGCAGTTTGGCCTAAATAAACATTGAACTCTTTGGGCAAAACTCAGACTCAGAACGTTTTAACGTCAAGTTGATTTAAAAGTCATAAAACACTTTACGCTTCAATTCAACGCCTCAGAGCTATGCCATGAATACTGAATACACCGAGCACGATGCTGGTGGCTAGAGAATCACATTTACAGCGATTTGCAGATATGCAGGCGCTGTGCATTTGTCACAATCATTTATTAATATGTTAAACACAGTCTAAACGTAGCCGCAGCAACAGCTGCCAACTGCCATCTGCCAGATGCCGAGCTGCCAAGTTTGCCAGCCAGCTAGCAGTAGAAAGTTGCACCTTCGAGTCCCTCAGCCACTGCAGAGCGTTCAACAGGAGGTAACCGTTGCAAGAGGACTTCAAGTTGAAGCTGTCAAGCACGTAGCATAATTCATGAAAGTGAGAAAGTGTCGAGCAGCAGCAACAGCAGCAGCTGCCGTCGTCATCTCTGTATTACCGCCCACCTCCCGCCCCTTGGTCATGTTATTATATTTTATGTTTTCGCTCACTTTCTGACACATTTTCGCACATATTTTGTCTTGCTACCCTCTTGCAAAATGCTGAGCTGGGTATTTAGTTTCATAAAGATTAACATTATTTTTTAAATTATTTATTTAATGAATGGTAATATATAAATAAACAATTAATATTAGATTTGAAGGTATTCAAAATTTCCAGTATTGTTATTAAACGTTTTTCTAAGATACTGCAAATTATTTAACAAAATTTTATTGAACAGTTTTTTATTTTATATAAATGTAAAATTAAAAATGGTAGTCTTGTTTTCGACAAGAATTTATATTATTTATTTTTAATTTTGTTTGATATAAGTAAGTATTTCAAAATTCATATACCTTTAACTAATTGCTTTTAAAGTTTTTTATTAAATATTTTATTTCAACTATAAGCTATAAGTTCTATCTATTAATTCATTAATATTAGACTCACAGTCCCACTTCTTCTACACAGGGTGAAAAAAAGAGCATTTCAAAAACGGTTATTTTCGATGAACTGCAAGCTTGCAAAATGGACAAGACTTTCCTTAGTCTTTTATAAAATGCCTTATGAATAATGGGTTTTGGTATTAGGTGGTTGGCTGATTTTGCATTTACATTTTGTTGCAATGCCGTTGGCTCAATTTAATTAAACTTCTTAATGAGTTCTCCATCGCAGCTCAATCAATCAAGATCCGTGAATTGAGCTATTAAATGCACGCTGCCTTTGTCCTACAAGCGATTACATTGTCAGAGGAGAGCGAAAGAGAAAGAGAGAGAAAAAGTCAGGCGACAGAAGTGGGCAAGTTGCCAGCAAATTCTTCTTCAATGAAGTTCGAAATACTTGAAGCGAAAAAAAGGCAGCCACAGTTGCCCAACTGCTGAGATTGCAGCTGCAGCTGCAGCTTGTAAAACAAAAGCATTCAGTCTCTACTTATATGTGTAACACAGCTCTGAATCTGAATCTGAGTCCCTTAGTTCGAGTTCGAGTTCATTTGTTTGCCAAGCTGCCAACTTGGCAAAGTGCATTTTGCCGCAGCCAAAATTTGTTTTGCGGTTTTGCATATAAATATCTGTAGCAACACACACGCGATGTGGACGATCTCTTCTCCACTCTTTACACCATACCTTGGTTATTTTGTGCTCTGTTCTGTTGTGCTTGCATTTAATATTATCTGGTAAGCATTTACTCTACTGTGGGTGTTGGTTGTCCTCTTCTCCTTCCTTTGCTATTTGCGACACGTGTGCATGCTGTGAAAAAATTTCATTGCATACTTTTGGGCTGCAGTTTCACTTCCCTCGCGTTGTACATATTATTATTATTATTATTATTATTGTGGCTGCTGCTGTGCAGTATGAGCTTGGCAAAAGTAAACAATTTGCATAAAATATTTCATATGCTGCATCCCTTTTGTGACTGTCATGTAAATTATGTCAGTAGTTTTCTGCTGGATAACTTCCGGTATTACAACTTAAGTAAATCCCTTAACTTGATGGCTAAAACAAATACTTTGATTCACCGTCTACGACATTGTCTGTTTTTTTAATTGAAAGGTAAATTAACAAAATTAATTTATGAAAATTAGAAATATAATATTTATGATTACATTAAAAACGAATTAAGTTTAACAAATCAAAGTAAGTTTTAATAAACAATAGTTAAATCAATTTTAATTTATACCTTTGACACAAACTAAATGCAATTGAATTAAATAGCTGTTATATCACACTTGCCTTTAATGAGCGTTGTGTTGTCTTTAATGTAAATAAAATCCGAGTTTAATGCGAACATATCTGGACAGGTTGCCAACACAGCAGCCAGCACAGACCCCACAGAGCCCCGAAGTCATTTAATTGCATAATGACCCAGAGCTGGCATTTAATCAGCTCGTTTGTCAACAAAGTGCATATATAATTGCCAGCTGCAGAGAGATACACAGAGCGATACATATAGTTAGAGACTGAGAAAGGCAGAACTAGGTGGGGGAAAGAGAATCGTGGCAAAGCTGAGACATCACTGCTAAACTAATTACGTATACGCAATGTAATTATGAGTTACAGCTGATTAAGTAACTGGCAATCGTCAGCAGCATGTGATGAGTAGAAAGCCTAGCAGAACGCTGTTCAACTCGAAGCCGTTTCTCCTTTAAGTGACAACTTACTTGTACAGCTGAGGAAATTCTACTTTACGTTCTTGGGGATAATAATGACCAGACCATAAGCAATAACGAGGTGCACATTTGGTAAATGAAACCCGAAAAGCTGGCCCCAAATATTTGTTGACATATTGCGGGTTTAAAATGATTTGTGTAGGCCCCAGGCGACAGCGACGGCGATGGCGATGGCGACCAATCCCCGCGAATTAAACAAATACATTTGAATAATGGCAAGCAATCAGCAAACAAAACCAGAAGACTGATTGCTGGCAATAAAAATGGACCATAAAAAGCGATAACATCATATTTATAAGCGGCCACTCTCTCGTCCAGCCCAAGCACAAGCACAAACTCAACAAGCATCCGCAATTCGACATCGAAGCAAAACAAAAGACGCACACGGACCTCGGTCTCTGGCCGCAGTCTGGGCAACATCCCTATTCCCATGCTCCCCATGCTCCCCATGCTTCGCATAGCTCCCGGAGGCTCTCTCAGGAGTAAGCGTTGAAAGCGATTATATGCGTAAATATAAAAATGGCGAAAAGACAAATAAACGACAATAAACGGGCAGGCGTGTAAGGCGAATAAACCGAAAGTAGCTCGAACAAAAACAGAGAGTACAAAAAATGGCCAGCAAAAAATATGGGCCCATAAAAAAGGGCAACCAAAAAAGACAACAAGGGTCAAGGCGTCCAAAAACAGTGGGCAAAACAGAAAATTCACTTAGCAAATCAATACATTTTGACGGTCCAGCTTAGCAAAAGGTTAATAAATTAATATGAATTTGTATTTTGATAAAAAAAAAATTTTGAATTATAAGTTTCTATATAATTGGGTATAGACAATAAATGATTTTATTAATTTTCCGACATAATAGACATAAATACTAATCTGATACTAATTTTTGAAATATAACGAATTAGATCAAGTGCCAAGCCAGCATTTACTTTTTTATTTATATCACACTTAAAGTATTTTATATCAAATTAATCCATGTATTGTTCTGCCGAATAATCTTCATCTCCGTCCTACTGTACTCTGCTTAGTCAACGTGGAGGAAAGACGCACTCAAGCCGAGTAGCCAGAACGTTTGCCACATGATTCTCCCTTTTTCTTTTTCCTTTTTTGGCTGTTTGTGAATCTTCTTTATGTTGACCATTCGGTTTGTGCAAGCGACCGAGATTAGATCCTGGGTTTTTCAAGGTGGACGCCGTTATGCCAATGCATTGCCTTTGCCTCACGGCAGCCACACAGGCACAGACAACAATGATTTGTCTTTTGTGGGCAGTCGCGTAAATGTTGACGACTCATTTTAATGCCGACAAAGACGTGCAGATTTGCATTTGCAATGTTTGATGTTGCTGTTGATGTTCAGCTGCTCATGCTCGGCCATTTGAATGTTAAGCGGCCCATAAATTTTGCTATAAAACTGGAACTCCGCTTTAAATAGCGCATCGAGGCACCTAAAAGTATGCCGACAATTTGTGTTTACTCGCTTGAAACAAGGGAGAAAAAATGCGCAGTCAAATTTGCTTTGGCGCCGCCTTTTTTTGGCTACTTTTTTTCAGTCCTGTTCAGTCTCATACCAAATAGAGGCAGCTCATTGAAACTGGCTGGCACTTTTCAGCGCTTTTTGTGTTTGCACAAAGTCGAAAGCCAACGCGATGGCGTTGGCAATGGCGATGGCGTTGCGAAGCCTTCGTCGAGCCTGATAAATTGAATGGTCAGCAATGCTACGTTCACTCGCATAAAGAGGCCAATTCAGATCCTGACCTGACGTTAGCTCTTCTGAAGCCCTTTGCTTAGATGAGGTAAACAAAATTTGTGCGCCAGATCATGGACGAATCGCGGACGTGGCGTTGACTGATTGCCAGACTGAAGTCCGGCCATGTATGGAGTCTGAAGAGCACTCAACTAGGCAGCGGCGAACTGATTGACAGTTTATTTTGCTGTTAATTTTGTTATCACTAAATCAATACAATTCATAAAATTCAAATATGCAACAAAATGTTTATTTTATTTTTTTGTGAGTATTTTCAATTTGATTAAAATACTTTAGTGAGTTTTACTGCATTCAAAATTTTTTAAGGTTTTGGATAAGGAATGTATTTAATTAGTTTAGTTGCGAGATGATAACAATTTATGCAGTACATTTTGTCACCGTCTTCTGGAATTACGCAAATGAAATCACAGACAATTCGGAATGTCAAGCTGCAAAGCTGATGAAAAACTACTCATTAAATTGCAGCTTGACGCGCACCCAAAAAACAAAAACAAAAAAAACAAAAAAAAAAAAACAACTTTTGAATTGCAAAAAGCTGCAAATGCAATCGTGACAGGTGAAATTGAAAGAAGGGTCTTCTTCGTAGACAGAAAAACAAAAAATAAACGCTGTGTTCCAAAACTACACGAAAAACGTGCTAAAACGTAAATCAACAGCGAAAATCGTGTTGAGCATTTTTCGTTGTCCGAAAAAAGCAAAGAGTGAAAGAAAATCAGAGAAGGAAAAGGGAAGAAGTGAAAAAGCATAAACAGTAGTTACTGGGCACAAGAAGGAACGGGATTGTGGGATTGACTCAAAGTTGAAAAGTGGCAAAAGTCCGAAGGGGATTGGAAAGTGGACATGGCTTTGCTGCTGGCCAATGGCAAAAAGCGAGAAAGCGAGAAAGTGGGAAAATGCTGGCAACTTTTAAGCGCCTTTTGCAGTTTTCCTGCTGTCGGATTGAGAGCAGCTCCTGCTGCCTGCCATTCGCCACCTGCCACCTGCCAACTGCCACATGCCCCATGCCTTCTTCTGACTCCTGACGCCCAGATGTCTGACGCTCGACTTTGCAAACGTAATTCAATATGCAATGCCGTGTTAAAAGCTGTAAAAATGCTTAAGCGTTTTTCAATTTAGCAGTTTTATTTTACGAACATTCTACACATTGACCGAAATGAGATTTGCAGCTAACTCAAATTTCTCAAACGCGTTGGGAACATTTACAAAACGGATGTTGCCAAAGAGGGGAGAATGTAATATGAATTGACTTTATGAGCGGAGCTTGACTAACGTTGGAGAATTTAGTGCAAAATTCTCAGGGTTATTATTAAATGCAAACACAAATACGAAGACAAAAAACAACTAAAACTTTGTTAGATTTACACTTTAATATCGCAATATAGCACATTGTTTACAGAGAGATATATCTATAACCATGAATACTCCTCTTAATCTTAATCTCTTTCAATCTGCATTTAATTATAAATACATTTGCCTCTGGGTACATTAAATTTTGATGAACTGTTGTGTTTCATAGTTGGCTTAAAACAACTTAATAAGTCTTATATATATATATATATATATATATATTCTTTTCAGATATTTGTTGGGCAAAAAAACAAAAGTCCAAATATCACAAACTATTCTCTGTAATATTCGAGTTTTTCTTCTTTTCTCCCTGGTGGAAAGTGCAAACGCAGCAATTTGCTAGGAAAAACAATTAAACTTGAACTTTTGTCATAAAAAAGAAGCAAAAATAAAAGCGCAGTGTGAAAATCGTCGTATCAGCAAAAATAAAGTCCACTGTTGGCAAATGGGAATGGGAATGGGAATAGGAAAGTAGGACTATGCCAAGCAGGACACATGGTGCAAAGTTTCAGTCCAAGTTTGCGCTAATTAATTTTTATTTATTACGTATACGAAAGGGCAGCCAAAATGTTTTCCCAATGAAATTATATGTCAAAAAGAGAAGAAAAAGAAAATGGGAAAATAATTAAATTTTCTAACTGCTTGCCACTTTCTCTTCCCGCAGGCAAACACTCTCGCGTGGATACACAGCAAACGGCACAGGAAGGTAATTAATACGGTGACTTTTAGTATAACTTTTGTGTATTCTTTTTTTCATTTTATTTTTTGGTGGGTTTCCCCCGACGGGTCACTGCACTTTCACTGGGCACACTGTACGTATGCGCAATATGGCGCAGTGCACCAGGGAGTCAAAGAGAGTGCGGAAAGTGCGACAAAGTAATGTCAAAAGAATGCTCTAAAAATATGTGCAGCATTTTTCTTTTGCCATCGCTTTTGCTTTTATGAATGGGGACCACAAAGTCAAATGTGGGGCAAGCAAACTTTTAAGCAAATGAACTTCCATTACCCTCCTCCTCCTCCCCGCATACTGATTAACCAACCTCGTTCGCCCCTCATTTTACACAGAAGCCGACATGCCACGTTTCGCTGAACCCATTGCCAATGTCACCGTGTCCATTGGACGAGACGCTCTACTTGCTTGTGTCGTGGAGAACCTCAAGGGCTACAAGGTGGCCTGGGTGCGTGTGGATACTCAGACGATACTCTCCATACATCACAATGTTATTTCGCAAAATAACCGCATAAGTTTGACCTACAATGATCATCGATCGGTAAGAAATGCTTGCTGTCTATTTAAGAAACATTGATTTAGTAATAATAGTAATTAGTATATTTTGTATAATCTTTAAGTTGTAAGAGATGTGGCGAAAGAGATTATTTATTCCCGAAGAAACACAGTTTTGATTATGATAATTGTTTAATATATAATACACATTTTCTAGTTTTTAATTTAGCACTTTGATGTTTACTTATTTGCACTTTAGCTCCTTTTTTCCTTAATTCTATTTTTTTATTGAATGCAACTGTGATTTATTAGTTGATCGATAATTAATATTATTATCAATAGTTTACTACCATTTACCATTTCGTGTTTTACGTGTTATTATTATCGGTACTCAATATATTTGAAATGTTACATTTATGTACATGTAAAATCCCATAAGAAAACAGCAGAATGTAAAAATATCGGTTAATATTTTTCAAGTGACTCAATATTTATCGAGGTGAAATCATAACGAAGCTCACCACAACACAAAATGATGATAAACACGCGGGAAAATCTTTGTAAATTTGATGATTATGCTAGCTTGGTTTTTTTTTTATAATTTGGTTGAAGTGTGCTCCACCTTTTTTCTCTCAAAATTAACGTTGCACATTCTTTGCTGTGTCTCTGGCAAAAGTCTATTATAGTAAAATAATATTTATTATTCTATGCAATAATATAAGTATTGAACCTTGCAGTGGTATTTACATATTAAAGAGGTTGAAGAAACTGATCGCGGCTGGTACATGTGCCAGGTTAATACGGTAAGTTCGCTTTGTCGACTTTGTGCACAGAAATTCTCATTCTTCCATTTGATTACAGGATCCCATGCGTTCGAGAAAGGGCTACCTTCAGGTGGTGGGTAAGTAGAGTCGCAACTCTTTGGCTATTGAACTGAAGTACTGACATTGTTTGGCTCGGTTTTGTTCTCGCAGTGCCGCCGATGATTGTCGAGGGCATGACCAGCAACGATATGGTAGTGAGAGAGGGTCAGAATGTCTCATTGATGTGCAAGGCGCGTGGCTATCCCGAGCCCTACGTCATGTGGCGCCGAGAGGATGGCGAGGAAATGCTAATTGGCGGAGAGCACGGTAAGTGGTTAGCGCATTGCATTCACCGTTCACGAACAATACCAGTTCAATTTGGCATTCGTTTTTCCCTTGTTCTTCAAATACACAGTGAATGTCGTCGATGGAGAGCTGCTACACATTACCAAAGTGAGTCGACTCCATATGGCGGCTTATCTCTGCGTGGCATCCAACGGAGTCCCGCCATCGATTAGCAAACGGGTTCACTTGCGAGTCCAATGTAAGTACAAGAAACTTTCTACATTTTAATGATTTTTAATGAAATGACAGTATCAATAAGCACAACAAAAATATAATAACGAAATGCAATTCTCGCAAATAAAAATACACTGATTATTCGAAAGTGTTCCTTAAAATATATTTGTAGAACAATGGCTTATATTTAATTTCTTCTAATTTATAAACCGCTTTTTATTTATAAACTTTTCTTATCTTTCTCTTCGATCCACTTGAAAACAGCATCAATTCGCAAAACTAGATGAAAGTAAATATTACAAGAAAGAAAGCTGCTGTCATATACTCGCTAAGCACTTTCAATAAAAGCAAAACAGTGCAGAATTTTTCTTAAAAAATACAAAATTAAAAACTGCGCTAAGTTTTCTATCTGCAGTGCCGAATATTGGCGTTGCAAAAATATAAAACTAACTTGACCTACAAGAAACAATAACAGATTATGTCCAATAAAAAATTAAAGCTCTAACTACTATAGCCTTCGAAATCCAAATTAAAAATTCTGTTTCGTAGAGCACCAGCTTAAGTTCACAAGCATAAAAATCACAAAAAGTTAATACAATTGGTCTATTTCAATTTGAGCGAAAGATTTAAAAAGGTTTAATATTATCTCAATTGAAAAAAGAAAAATTCATGATTTTATTGTTTAACCGAAAATGTCAAGAGGCAAGCGAATTTCTTAAAACGATATTTCAGCAACCCCAAAGTACTTTAAAAGGTCAATCGATATGCGATTAAAAGTAATTCGAGCTGCTCGAAACTCAACGTAACAACAATCATACGACAATCTCATAACGAATTCCACGTGCCAACTTATACAATCCATTTAGGGGCAAAAGTTTTATGCAATATTTACGAGTATGTGCCGTTCCGTTCCGTTTGTTCGAAGAGTGGAAAGCGTTCAGACAGACGCGTAGTTTAATGCGTAAAATACACAGAAACAAAGCTTTTCCTTCTCCCCTCTCCCTACTATGACCATTTGGAGCACCTCGTGTTGCAGTTTTCGGGGCAATAACCGCAGCGTGTCCTCAACATTGGGACACAAAATGGGGCCTAAAGTTTTAGTGACGATGGCGGAGGGGGCAAAGAGGTGCACGCACTTGGCCGAAAATCGACCAAAGCTGCAGTCACGTTAAATTAATTTACCAGTATGTAAGCGTGTGTATGTTCGTGTGTGTTCGTGTGTGGACGTGTGTGTGCGTATGTGTGTGTGCTCATTTCGAGTTGTTTGTGGGCGTTTTGTTTGTTTGTTTGTCAGCAGGTGTTATTTTGTGCCCCAGCGCAGTGTACGTGGTGAAAATGCGTTGCCAATGCCATCGCAGCTTTTGTTGTTACTGCCACACACACACACACACACACACACAGACGCAAACACACGCGGAGACACACTCGCTTCAGCTGCTGTTGTTGCAACAAAAGCTATTTACACATACGGCCAGGCACAATCTCCACGCTTACAGGCGCACTTTTAATGACCGAATGCATTTTAATCCAAAAACAGTTTGCAAACTCACGTAAAATGCATGCGAAACTCGCTACCGAAAATCTGTAATGGAAAATGAAGCTCTATGGGATCGAGAGTCAACAAAATTGATGACTTTTAATTACTTACCGATCGAGATAATAAATGCGAAATCGCAACTCAGCGAAACTGGTTTAAACCAACTAAAAAATGTCTTATCATCTTTAATCATTATTTTTGCGATTCCTTTCAGTTCCGCCAATGCTTTCGATACCAAATCAATTGGAAGGCGCATATGTCGGTCAGGATGTGATGCTCGAATGTCATACGGAGGCGTATCCAGCATCAATTAACTATTGGACCACTGAACGCGGCGATATGATAATTTCAGGTAACTTCCACTTAAATGTTATTTAATCGAAACGAATCGAATCGAATCGAATCAATTGTGTGTTTTATTTTACCTCAGTCAAGCAATAATCGCCATTAAAAAGGCGATTCTTGATCAGAAGGGAAACGAATGAAAGAGAGCGACTTTTCAATGTAGCCACGTTTATTATCTGAAAAGCGATTGTAAATGAGCTTACTCTATAATGAAATTGCTGCCTGGCAGCGTCCAAGCGAGATGCGGAGACGGAGGCTCAGCAACAGCATTCAGGAAACTGTCATGTAAAATGGCAAAAATTAAAATTCGCATCAGTGCGTGAACGAAAAAATAAGTTAAGCTGCTGCCATTGTAGCAGCAATCACAGCTGAATTCCCCTTCAGGCAAGCAACAAATACAAAGAAACAAGACAAGTGCATTAACTTTTACTGATCGACTAAAATATACTCCTTAATTTATTTTTAAATATTAAAATTTAAGACAGAAATGAAATATTAAAACTTTAAGCAAAATGTAAGAAAATAATATTCAATGTTATCGTTCATTCAATTATCCTCTCTACAGGATATAAAATAATCGCAGTCTATAAGCTGCGAGCAATCGTTGTTGCTGATGCATTTTACTTTCTCTTGACTTTTTTGCATTACTCATACGCAATGAGTGACAGACATTCGAAAAACTCGAACACACATCCATTCGCAAACTGTTGAGCTGTTAATGTCACATTGTGAGGCTACAAAGTAATTGTCTTTATTGGACAAGGTTTAACAATTGCCTCTTAAACAGAAGCCTGTAAATGGATTTCAAGCGACAGTTTTACAATATTAAACTGTATAGTTTAGCATTTAATTTTCAATAATGTGCCATTTTTGCTTCCCTCACCTTAAAATGTATATTAATTTGAGCATTTTTGCCGTGCTTATTAAATCAAATAAATATTCACTCGTATTAATTCGAGCTTTGCATTAATATCGTAATCTGAATATGTGCTTCGCGGTAATATATAGCAATCTGGCTATCACAAGGGATTAACCCTTTCAATGACGCTGCATATTTGCGGACAGCATTTCTGCAACAGAAATTCCTCTTCAATTCCTGTAATTGGAAATGGCACTGATTAAATTACAGAAAGTCCAATGATCAGTGACAAACAGACAAAGCATTTAATTAACCACCGAGATCGGAATGCAAACATAAATTAAATAGCATCGACATTGACACAATGATAACTAATAACTAATAAATAATATTGTGTTGCTTTGGCAAATTGGCAAAAACATCAAAAAAGAATAAACACAAATGTGTTCTGTGTTACATATAAGAAAATGCCACAATTACAATCGCGTTGTGCTCTAAAATCAGTGAAATTATGGTCTGTCAGTGTGGCACTGTGGAAATGGCGAAAACATTATTTTGTAGCGGAAATTATATTAACATAATCACATTGGCAAATACATGTTCGAGAGTGGGCCAAGGGAGGTGAAGGCATTCCGTATGTATGCAATAGTGCGTGAAGCGGAAAGTGCGTAAAAGCATGCACCAGTATGAAGCGCAACCAACAAAATGACCAGACCATAGGCAACACAATATAATCCATGCATTTCGACCAAATTGAAACGAAAATAATTGCCAATGCTGTACGTTTGCTGAGCAGGAATCTGCAAAATCAATATTTATGGCAGTAACAAAAACTATTGCATACTTTTAAACAGCAATAAAAAACATTAAGGGAAATTATATACAAAAACATTGCATACTTTTAGGTAGCAAATAAAACCCGTTTACTAGAGCAAGTCCATATTAGTGCAGCATAAAAACAACGTTTAAATATCTTCTTATAAGCATTTTTATCACAGTTTGTTCTTTTGCCCGAAAAATGAGTCATCAAATATAGATGCGCTCGCCTTTAAGTCTGGGTCTTTAGTAGCATTATTTTTATGCTTAAGTGCCATTTGTTTGTTCGATATGACATAGAGCGGAGAGAGAGCAGATACGCCAAATTACGGACAGGTATCAGGCTAGCAGAGACATTTCATATGCACACACGCACAGGCTAGACACACATGCATTCGCAAGCGGAGGCGTAGGCGGGTGGCAGAGGTGTGGGGAGCAGGCAAATAAAACGCGAGTCTGATATCAGAAATCGCCGACGAGCATGATGCATGGCAAACAGACACCAAAAGTTTTGGGTAATAAATTTTAAGCGATTTCTGAGCGAAACGCGTAGAACTACAATGTGTGTTTATAGGATGTATTAGAAGAGGGCGGCAAGCAAAGAAAGCCAAGAATTTTAAAGACATATGAATATTGTAAAATCACAAAAAATAAAAATTTTAGAAGTAATGTAAATAAATTAAATCGACTTATATTTAAAATTGTTTTAATTTGTGAATTTTATTAATTCTATTTTTTTAAATATAAAAATATTATAATAATCTATAATATGAAAAGCATCGAAATACTAAAATAAGACATATCATTGCCCCTAAAGCAAAGATTGAAGTTACTGTACTGTACAATTTAGTATGACCTACTAAAGCGAAGAACAATAAATGACTTGTCGAACAGCCCTCGTTCAACTGTCGCTAGCACATGCCATTTATCACAGCCTTAGTCAAGCTAGTACAAGAATTTCTCACACGCTGCCACCAAAAAGCGAAGAACAGCAAAAAATAAAGCAAACTTCTGTTTTATGTCCCAACATCGACAGAGGCATATTAAAAGTATAAAGTTGCTTGCAAAGCGTCGTAGGAATCGCATATGTCGAGGCCGTTGCTGCTGCTTCTGCTGCTGTTGATTATGAGTTAAATTATATATTTGCGTGTCAGAGGGACTTATAATGTGTAGCATGGAAAGTATCTGAGGAGAAACTGCCTCGTCACAAAAGGTGACTGACTATGCCATGATATGCCTGCATGTTTAGCCTCAAAAAGAAACTGAGAAGCAAAAGACATTTGTCACACACACGCATACACTTACACACACACACACACACACTGAAAGAAGGAACATCAATTGAAGCACACAGCATGGCGTATGAGTAACATGCGATATCGCCTTACACTGCGCCAAACAATCAAAGTGAAATTAAGTTTATATATTTATATTTAATGCTACTTACACGAGGCATTTGCCAGGTTTAGGCTTTTTTTTTTTGGGATTGTTAAATCGTTGCCTGGCCTAGTCTAGGCTAGACTACGCCCCTCGAAGAGTAGGCAGCAGAAACAACAAACTTAAAGCCAAAGTAGAGAGAATAGAAAGGGAGCATTGAACAAAAGTTTTTCTTTTAGATTTTCACTGATTAATGAGAAAAGTTTTAGTTCTTGTGGATAGAGAAGAGAATTGGGCACTGTTTGAATCGAACTGCGGCAGTTTTAATTACACATACACGCAGTCACAGCAGTCGAAGTCAAGGGAAGAAGTAATGGCAGAGGGTGTAATTAGTTTGAGTCGCCATTGAAAACACAACTCGCTTCAGTGCTCAAACACACAGAAATGCAGGTGACATTAATTAATTGATTTTCTATTTTCTATTTTGTTTTTGTTGCTGTTTCTTTTTTACTTTTTTTACTTGGGCCTTGCAGATATTTGATCAATTCAGCTGATGGCTGCAAAACGAATTTAAAGCTGAATTTAATAATAAACGAATGTGTATAATAAACTGTTTGCAATAAACTGTCTGTCGCGCTTGTTCTGCTTGCAGACACTTCACGGGCTGGCGATAAATACGAGACCACATCAACCATCAGCGGTTATACAAAATATATGAAGTTAAAAATTCGCGCCGTTGGACCAAATGATTTTGGCACCTATCGCTGTGTGGCAAAAAATTCGCTCGGCGAAACCGATGGCAACATTAAGCTTGACGGTGAGTGACATTCCGACACACAGCATATCTGCTGTTTTTTGTACTTCTTTCTTTTACTACATTTTTATTTTGAACAATTCCTTAATTTATTGCACTCTATTTATATGCATGGCAGCTTCCATATGTGCAACATGTTGCACTACCAACTTTATAAAGTGTATAAATGCCAGCACATTTTTTATTTCAAATTAAAATGGCCATTTTTGTTTTCAGTTCTTTTTTTTGTCGGTTGTGTTTTTATGTGTAACAAATGCTTATAAAAATTTAAAATTTACCCATAGAATTTTAAATTTTTTATCAGTGTTGAATCGTATTCGATATCTAAAGAGAAAAAAATTAGCTTAGATATTTATTAAATATTTGTATGAATTATACATTTTTTTTTTTATTTTTATAAACTAAAGTCTCTTTTAAATATCGAAGCTTATTTTATTTAATTACCTTGACTAATTCCAATAAAAATTTCTTCAATGTGTATTTTGGATTTTCTTTTAAATGCAATTTTCGATTTTTTAACAATAATTTCGATTTTTTTTAACAAACTAATATTTTATTGTATTGTCCAAAGAAAATAAATATTTTCACATTTAACTTTATTTTCTGGTTTTTGTCTCAGAGTGGGAAATACCCTAGCCCAGAATGAAAAAAATAAGACCTTAGATATCAATTCAACATTGCTTTAAACCCAATATGTTTATTTAATATTCCTGAAAATTTTGTTACGATTTTTTGCTTTGGCTGACAATATGGTGTATTTTGTACTCTATGATATATTTTTATGTCCTTCGATATATTTTTGTTTTTTGCGTGTAATTTTCGAATATTTTCCGAATATGGTTTTATTCAAAACAGACAGCTGTATTAATTATTATTTGTATAAACTAAAGTCACATTTGATGCCAAGAATTATTTGTGCAATAAATTTATATTTCTGTCTTATTGTGGGTAATATGTGGTATGCACAGAAAGAAAGAAATAAAACCTTAGATATTGACTCAACGTTAATTTAAATTAAATGTATTGTTCTTATTTGTTTAAACTCAAGTCTCGATAATTTTGTGCAATAAATTTCTATTTTTTTCTCATCTCAGAAATGCCAACACCAACGACTGCAATTATCTCGGAGATGGCCATGTTGAATCGAAGTTATGGTGAGTTTATCAATGCACACACACACACACACTCATATAAAAAAAACTATTAATTGATAATGCGTAGAATTAGTTTTTATTTTGTTTTTGTGTCAACCAGCACTAGCTCACTCACTCAACCTCGTATGCGTTCAAATGTTCATATTGATAGTTTTTTACCTCTCTGCACCGTAAATCATCATTAACATCAACGGCACTATGAAATGAAACTCAAAACTAAAACTTATTGCCATCAGTATCATCAATATCATTCAGATGGTCTTTAATTTTGTGACTGCAGATGCTCGTAAATTCCTTAAAACATGCCTTGAGAACCGGACAGCTTAAATTGGGCGCCCCACAGTGGCAGCCATTGCTTTCACTAGAAACTCTGACTATAATCAACGCAAATAGCACAAAATACTCATACTTAAAATAAAGTGACCGACAGACTTGAAACTCTGGCGGTTAGCCAAAGAGACTTTAGTGGCCTTCCCCCTTTTCATTTGACTCCCAGTTACCCCTCAGCCGCTCAAGGCAGCTTGCATGCAATTTCTGTGTCCATTTTTGCTTGTTTTCCCATATTTATTTTCTCTCCTTACCTCTGTGTGTGTGTGTGTGTGTCTGTTTTGTTCTTTGTTTTTGTTGCCGCTCCTCAGACGGCTATTAAATGCAAATAAATGCAAAAATTAAATAAAAATACCTAGAATACCATTACGTCTATATGTATATTCATTTTCTTTTGCTATGGTTTCCTCTTTTTCTCTCCTATGTTTTCGGCTCCTTCTCAACGTTCTCATCTTACTTTTGAATATTTCTTTCATGTTGCGCCTTACTTGCACACAACCAACAACAACAACAACGAAAAAAAAAAAATGAAATATAAATAATAATAAACAAAACTCAAACAAAACAACCAACCACCACATTATTCATGTACCGTCTTGTCGTTGTACTAAATCCAAACTTCCAACTCTTTTTTCTCCCCTGCATCCCCCCGTCCCCTTGACTGACTCTTGCTGCATAAAATTATTCGAAAAAAATAAAAATGATAAAAAAAAAAACAACATCGGCAACAACAACAACGACAACTTCGCATTGCAAAAGATGGCAAGAGACGTCATAGAAATAAATTTGAGTCAGCCAACGCTTTGCCTGATTACGGGGTTGAGGAGTGGCGTGACGGTGCTCAAGGTAAGTATCCGCTACCCTTCTCCCGATACGTCCGTATCTATGTTATGTATACGACCTGTATTGTGCGCCTTTTCACATTTTGCACGTAGCACGTCGTTCACATCTTACTCTCATCTTGTTGCCGTTTCTTTTCATTCATTTGTGGGAAATATTTTCATATTTCAAGTGTGTCGCGTTGGCCTTCTCTTATGCATAGTATTTGCCCGGTTGGCATTTCTCATTTACCAGTTGCCAGTTGCCATTTGCCATTCAAAACTTATAATAGCAAAATTTGCACTTTGCCTTGCTTTTGGCTTCTTTTGGGCTTTTGTTTGGAGCCAAGTGTTTAGCGCAAACGTTAAAAATTAATTAAATTTCCTCGGGCAAGATGACGCTTGCATTTCTCGCTCTTGTTTTCAGTTCCCATTTCGTATTTCGCATTCTCCGGCAATATGCCGTACATTTTATTGCTTTCGAGTTGGTGTCAACATCGTTGCCATCTGCGATTTATAAAGTGCCATAACCAAAATATTTAAGGATAAGTAAATGTTTATAAATCTTAGCTAAAAAGTAGTAATGCTGTTAGTTAATTATTTCGAAATGTTGAGGACTCCAAGAGAGTGACCTTTTATTAGGCTGCTATTTGAATTAATATACTTTAAATATTATTTATTAATAAAGTATATACATACATATACTCTTGATCTTGATCTGTATGTCCGTCCGTATAAACAGTTAGATCTCAGAGATTAAGTGATAGAGCTATAGTTTTTTTTTGAACGAAGATCAAGTTGGTTTCATATTTTACATTTTTAATGTACTCTTCTATATTTTGTGGTATATTTTTACTATTTTACTTTTATTCGAAGTAAGTAACGGTTATCTTACAGTCGAGCACACTCGGCCTTAACTATTTTTTTTTTTTCTTTTTCCTTAATGTCGACTGTTTATGGTCGACTTTAAATAAATAAGTAAACTTAAAGATTATATCGATTCTTTGTTGATTTGAAATATCTAAACTTGTGGATAGAGGGGAAATACAAACATTTAAGCTACACAAATGCGATAAAAATAATTGCGTAAAGTTCCGATAAAGAAATATGTAGTTAGCGAGAGGAAGAGCAAAATGGCACAAACAATGCAAAAAGTGAACCGGAAGAGAGCCCGCATAGCTCGTATCCAACGCGCCACAAACGCTAACCATCAAATTGCGGGAGGGGAGAGGAGGAGGGGACCGTAAGCTGTGGCAACTCACCCACAGAATGCAGCCACAAAACACAACCTAGCAACAATTTATTTTTGTATTTTATTTTATTTTCATTTCGAATGCACGCCAAGCATTCGAATCGAAACATTTGTCGAGCTGTTGTGAATGTTTCACACTCAAAAGCTGTATGTATGTGTGTGTGTTTTCCTGTGTGTGCGGTATGCTTTGTGTGTGCGGGTGTGTGTGTGTGTGTGTGTGCATCTCTTTTAGCCAGTCAAATAAATCTACAGCAATAAAAATGCCATCAATCGCAAAAATGCAGCAACAACAATGACAAGCTGGAGCACAGCTTAAATGTTGATTGACAGTGACATTGTGACGTTGTCAATACCAATAACCTCGTCCAGTTTAGCCAGACAGGCTGCAGGACACGCACGCGTGTCCTGTGCACGTGCACAGCCACACAAAATTCATGAACTGCACAACAAAATGTTGACAACGCATGTGTGACAAATTAGTCCGAAAGAACTCGCAACAAATTAGCCATAACCAGTCTGTGGTTTCTATTGTGGTTTTTGCATATTTTCCACACTGCCTACTTGCCACCAGCAGCGCATTCCAAAGCATTTAATCCGCACTCGGCACTCGGTATTCGGTACTCGGCACTGCGATTCGTTGGTCTGCTCTGGCCAAAAATATCCACTAGCAAAAATGTTGATTGCATTTAAAATGCAATTATTTAAGGCACGCGTCCGTAAAATGCCGTTCAACCGACTGCACTAATGAACTGGATCCGTTCAGAGGCGCAGACGAGCAGCTGCAGAGGGGGATCGAGTTAAGCGTCTGCTTGTCTGAGAAAAAAGACTACGCAGAGTCGATGCTCCAGACGGGCAGACTGACAAACGGACAGACGGTCAGACAGGCCGATGAGAAGGCGGGCAAACGCAGTCGTGCATTCCAAGTGGCTTAACAAAGAAAGCAAGAAAAGCAGAAAAGAACTGCACACACATACACATACAATATCGTGATGTGTAGACGCGTGTATGCGATTAGTAAAGCTCTTTTTTTTGTTAGGTTCATACATTGCCTTTAAGGGACCACAGACTGTCAAAAATTAAGTAAAGATTTTAAAATTCGAAAAGAAATTAAAGCCTAGACTTTAGAATGTAAAAAATAAATTTTATCTGTTATCTGAGTAATAAAATATATGTACCTTCAATTTAAATATTACATTTCTCGATGATGACACACATATTAAATATAGCCTTAAAGAGTGAGGTAACAGACTGGCTTTACGTAGAGTATACAATCAAATTTAGAATTCATCTCAATGTTAAAGTATTGCATTTATTTATATATTACTTCATATAATTGGGTTATTGTATTTCGCGATGATGACACATTAAATGTGGCCTTTAAGAGATCACAGACAGTCAAAACAATAAAGCAATAACAATAAGTCTAGCCGAAATTGTATCTACAAAATTATAGAATAATTATAAGAAAGAGTTCAAAAAGCATATTTAGGGATTTATCTTTACAGCATACTAAAATAATTTTACTTAAATAGTACCTCAGATAAAATGGCAATTTAATTTCGCTACATTGAATCAGTTTAAATTCAGACTTTAAAAGGTCACATAAATCAGTTAAAAGTCTAGTCAAACATAATCTACTCGAGTTCTGTTTAAGATTTAAAATACGTGTGGCGAATGCGTTTTTATATAAATAAACGACAGTAATAAGATGTAGGACTTCTTAGACCAATTCAGCGGGATTGTTCAAGCCTCTTAACACATAAGTAACTCAGAAGATTTGTCGAAACAGCTCAACAAAATTAAAGTTTTAAACATGCATTGTAATAAATTAAGTTATAACATACACATTCACTATTTCATGATGGAACTTAAAGTGGCAAATAAACTGTCGATAG
Source organism: Drosophila kohkoa (assembly GCA_019972355.1). NCBI lineage: Eukaryota > Metazoa > Arthropoda > Insecta > Diptera > Drosophilidae > Drosophila > Drosophila kohkoa. The sequence continues at coordinate 1,372,282 of BJEL01000003.1, read as the reverse complement.
ATATAATAACGAGAACTCTTTTCTTCAATTCTTCAGTTTTCTAACACAAAGGTTTTCTGGTTTCGCGCTATTGATTTTTGATCGTAGACAGGGTTAACGGAAAATTGCATTTAAAAATAAACAAAAAATATTTCATTTAAGCCCCGATAAAAACCAAAACGAACGCACAGAAAAACGTTGCCACAAAACCGAGTGCAAAATGCCGTTCTGATTGATTTGCGATTGACAGTTTTGACGTTGAGTTGTCAACGTTTTGTTTTATTTTCTTTACGTTTTGTGTTTTCCATTTTGCCGTTGCTTTTATAATATTTATCTTTATATACATCATATTGCCAGAGCTGAGAGAACAAAAGATGCGCAGAATATAAACAAGGAATATTTATTGCCACGGAATTGGCATTGAAATGAAATATGCCATCAAAAATTGACTGAATGTCACACTGACACCTTTTTAATGTGTTCTCAATCAAGTGTAAATGCGGGCATTCACAAAGATACCCACATGCACATTCAATATACTCATACTCAAACTTGAACCCAGTCTCGCACACTCACTCTTGATATTTATGTCGCCAACATCAATCAAAGGGCAAAGTGTATTTCCGCCTATGTTTTGCTTAGAGGCCCCCAAACAAACAGTCCAAAGTAGACCATAAAGTCCTCGAAATACTTGTATAAATATAAGGGTGGTGTTGACTACCCTTGATGCTCTTAGAAAAGCCTTTAAGTTTCGGTTTATTCGAAGTGCTTGGGCTATTTGAAGCAACTTTATTTGAGCTTCGGCGGAGCATCCATCACTTTATATTTATGACTTTGATTGTGTGGACGGTGGGTAAATCCACCAACACCAACAACAACAAAAAGACTGACTGCCAGCCAGAAAAACATCATCAAAAACGAACCACAGAGATCCACACAGATGGCTAAAGGAAAATCAACGCAATGCTCGCTTAAATACCACTTTGTTGTTATTTATGACGCCAGCTGATGAAAAGCCAAATGCCAAAGATTAAAACCAGATAAAATATATTTAATAGCCCCCCCTTATGAACACCTCCCAACAACCAATATGAGCTGTCTGAATATGCGGGTCTGCACTGTGGTTTGCAATTGTTTGAATATGAATTGAATATCAATAAACTTGCGGTCAACACGTGGTTTTCTATTGCATAGAATTTTGTTAAGTATTGTAAAATTTAAAAAAAAAAATTAATTTTCTGTTAAAGGCTGAGTTATTTAATTGAATTTTTCGCGACATTTATGAGCACTTTGGAACCACTGTAACTGCCATACATATATCAAACATTGACATGCGGTCAACAAAGTGCGTTCAATGACGTGCATAAAAACCGAAAACAGAGACAGAGAGCGAAAAGAGACGGACTGAGGGAGAGGGAAAGAGAGAATAGGGACAGCACTCAATCAGTTGGAGACAGCGACAAACGCTGTCCAAGCTTGGGTACATTGACTGGCAGCCCTATAAAGACGAGAGACGCACAGAAGCAAGCAGCTTGGTAAAATATTGTCAAGTAACCGCTGTCGAAATGCTTCTCGCATGCATTGAAGAAATAAAGACACACAATGACGTTGTAAAAAAAAGAAGAACGAAAGCTACAGTCGAGTGTGCGTGACTGTAAGATACTCGCTACCCATTTTTAAAAAAGTAAATCACTGCAGTATTAATTCTTAAATGCTCCAAATTATTATAACGAAAAAATTTGGTATATAGATATAGTACTATATACAAAATATACCAGATTGTCAACCAAAACCTGGAGTAAGTAGGCGCTCTTGCCCACAGAAAAGTAAATTCTAAAATTATTTGATCGCAACCAACTTCAGGAATCATAAAAAGTATAGTTATTATTGCATATAGAAAGTGTGTGGGAGATAGTAGGTGTGCCTAAAATGTGAAACAAACCTACCTCTTATAGTCTCTGAGATCTAAGTGTTCATACAGACGGACAGACAGACGGACTTGGCTATACCGTCTCGGCTGTTGACGCCGATTAAAAATATATACTTTATAGTGTCAAATATGAGTTCTTCTGCCTGTTACATACAAATCCAGGAGGTACAAAGTTATAATACCCTTCTATCCTTTGGGTAGCGGGTATTAAAAGTAATGTGAAAGAAAACTGGGGAGAAAAACAGAGGAATGGGATGCAACTAAAAGATGTCAACAAGCAGCAAAGGAAGCTCACTTAAGTGAGAGACCTATAAATAAAGCTTTGAATGATTGACCAAAGCAAGTGTGGCAAAGGAAATTGGTGTCAGATGAAGTTATTACTCTGTCTGCGAAGGAGCGAAACGATAATGTAATTTCAGAACACAACTCAGCAAAATTTCGCAATAATAGAGACTGTAATTTTAATGAGTTACTTGATTTATTAAGCATAATTTAGTTAAATTTAAAGATTATAAGCCACCGCAAATCTTAGTGGCTTAAGCTGATAAACAATCGATAAATTAAGAAGCAATACTTGTGAGCAAGGAACTATTAAACGCATAGCACACTTTCTGGCAGCCCGCAGCAATTTTCTTTTATGCCTCTTGATGTATCCAATGCCAAAAGCCACAATTCGGCTTTGGCAAACGCGCAGAATAAATGAAAATATAAACCCGACTAACCAGAAACTGATTACTACTAAAGCTCACACTCCCCACCCCCCTTCGTCCCATTCACATTCACATTCTCCGTACTCTACTATTCCTCTACATTTTTGTCGATTCGCAGGCAACCATCATGCTGGCAACACTGGCGATAACAATCAAACGCCCGTGCGTAATCCGCCCGGAGCATTTCACAATTCTGCAGGCTCACTGGCACAGCATAATCTACTTGGTAAAATAATGCGCGGCATTAAAACGCAATCATTTGGGATTTTCAAACGTTTATCGAGTTATTTGCCAGCGGCGCTGCTAGCGTCGCTGCCGCAGTCGCCATCTCTGCCAAGTCGGTGGCGTATGAGTAATATGAAAAACCAGGCCCAGCCACAGTATTCACCGGAGACTGTTGTCAACGCGCAGCCAACAAACATAACCAACAAGAACAACAACAGCATCTGCCAAAGGACCAGCAAAACGAGCACAACGAGCAGCCGTAATAAATGGGCGTGGCATCGAGAGCAACGCCAATTTCACATTGCTCATACGCCGCGTGTGGCGTCAACGCAAAAGCAATGCCATTGGCCGATGCTCATTTGCATAGTAATATTAGCTGGCATTTTTGTAGCCACCGATGTTATGCCAAAGTTGCTGTCGTCGTTGCTGCTGTTGTCGTTATTGCTACTATGGCTGCATTTTATCGGCAGCCGCATCGCATTTTCTATTAGTGCGACGCATAGGCAACATTTAATGTTAACATTTTGGGCCGTCGGTAATAAGCTTGCCGTATTCTTGCCGCAAATTTATACAGCGACAGCAACAACAACAACGCTAACAGCAGCCACAACAGCAGCAACAGCAGCCAACGCAAATACATTCGCTATGCTCTGCTTCCAAAAGTATTCAAGATGAAATCAAATAATTGCAAAAAACTCATTTAGGGCACAACAACAGCAGCAGCAGCAGAGCAAGAGCAGCGACACGACGAGCATTGGAAAAGAAAATCAAACTTAGACGAGTAAGAAACACATTCGAAATAGCGACAGAAATATTAATAGAAACAAACTCAATATACTTTTAGTCTGGTAAGATTTCCCCCATATCGTACATGATTAATGTAGATATATTTATGCAAGAGCGTAAAATGAAAAACATCCAAGAATCTATGTTATTCTAATCTGTTTCCATTCATTCCATCTCTCATCGTTAATTAAGTAAATAGTCAGCGCAATTGGCATAACAACTTTTCCCTCTATTTTTTTTATTGCCAATCAGACAACTCAATGGGTGAAAAATGGTTTTCATGTAATTTTCTAAGTGCTTTCACATCTTGTTAGGTTAATTAAGAAGCTGAGAGTAATGTTCAATTTAATCGATTTTCGATGCATTTAAATTAAGTTCATAGCAAACAAAAGCCTCTTTTGAACCACAATTTGTTATTATTCAGAACATTAAGAAATAAATGAAATACAATTTTTTAAAATTCGAAAATTATTTACATATTTTAAACATTAAAGCTTTATGATATTTGCAATTACTTTCTTTGTTTTTTCACCGATGTTATTCATAAACTGACCGACGTAAATTTGTTGCTGAAATATTAAACAAATTGTTGTTTGCCCAGCAAACATTTAATTTTCCAACTCAATATCAAATATGCGAGCAAAATGTTTATAATAATGAAATATGCATGAGAACAACAAATAAATAAAAACAAAAACTGTAATTTATGAATGGGATACTTTACTTATGCAAGTCGAACAAAAACACATTGCCACATAAAAAATTATTGTAAAAAAAGTTAAAGGAAAAATATATACAAACAAAAGAAAAGAAATTTAAAAAAAAAAACTGTTAATCAAGTTTACATTTAGATGAACATATAACGTATAAAAAAAGACACAACCACACATTTAATTAGCGAATTTACATAGTAAATTTAGCGTTAAAATAAATAATGCGTATATACAAAAGCGAAATACTTAGTCAAATATTAGCTAGCGATACGATATATGTTGATCAATATTATATACGTTAAATACAAAAATCAAATTGATATACATTCTTATTTTTATTTACTATTTGTTTAAGAAGAAGTTAAATTATTGAGAAAATAATAATTTACCATGTAAATAAAAAGTAATAATAATTTCTTCCTCAAGGATTTTTCAAATAATGATGTAAATACAATACTTAAGTTTAAACTTAATGAAAAGAAAATGGAAAAAATTTCAAAACTATAAACTATGCTTTAAAGTACTTGTAAATATAATTAAGCATTATTATTAAACGAAAGTTAAAGTGAATGTTGAAGTGTTGAATAATTTAATATCTTATATAAATTTACATATATATACGTATATGAAACATTTAATGCTAATTAAGTAGACGGTAAATCCTCAATCAGCATTTAGTAATTACAATTGAGAAAACCCTGAACTAAAATTAAAATCCAAAAGCCCAAACTATTTGCTGTTGAGTATGAAATTATATATGAGAACATTTTGTATTATAAGCATAAGCGTTAAAAGCATAAAGAAGCTCAGCTAAATGTATGTCTAAAGTGAAAGCTATACACTATACAACTAACTATAACTAAATATATCGTACATTGAGATATATAGCTAGTTTATATGATTTCATAAACCGAACATATTTATTATACATATATAGAAAGTGTGGAGAGTTCTACAATAAGTTGTGGCATATCTACTTATATGTAACATATATTTGTATGTAAATGTATGCTAAAGTTTACAACAAAATAAAAATAACAAAAAAAAAAAACTGTGTGAGAATAACGAGAAAAAGATGCGTTTATCTGTGTGTAGTAGCTAATGCTGGGGGCGTGGCAAATTACCTCCGACCACATTGTCTGGGAGGTGGAAACTATTGCGAAACTGCAGCAAATGTAATCATATTAAGAGCTGCGCCAGCGAAAGGACACAAGTCTCAAGGACACTGCAGCTACCCGTATGTGGGAATACATCTGTGGTAACAAGAAGGCAGCCGGCTCGAAAGCAATTGTGCAATTTTCCACAAGAAAGGAAGCAACAATAGAGCGAGCTGCAACAAAACAATAAACTGAAAAGTTTCCGATGATCGCCAAGTGAAATACCTCTCACTAATTGTCGTAAGTGGTTACTTACAGAGGTGCGTCGCTAATCCGTAAGTTAAACCAAAATCGGTTGTTCTTTCTTAAAGATAACATAATAGCTTACAGAGTACTGTTAATAAATTGCTGTCTTATAATATATTTCAAATAATAATATTCAAACTTACATTTTTCCCACACTAATTAGGGGAAATGCTGCAACATCAGGCAACTCTTTCAATCATTGCCAACAATTTCCAGGGTATGCGAGAACAAAGCATTGCATCCGAGAACATAATCGTTGGCACAAGCGGCACAATTACCAAAAACCCACATACAAAAGCGAAGAAATAGAGAGAAAAGCACGATGGAAAGTAAAAGCTGGCTGCTCGTCTCGTCTTTATTTAAAACCGTGCCAAAAGATTTCCTCGTTGTTGTCGGTTCTCGGTTCTCGGTTCTCGTTTCTCAGTTGTCGGTTGCTTCTGGCATTCTCTTCTCACATTCATGGTATTTCGCATTTAAACATGTTGCAGTTTTTACAGCCGTCTGTCTCTCTCGCAGATGAAATTGTTGCGGCTGCCATTGAAATGTTGTCGTGTGGAAGTGAGCATATTTTCCAAGCAATTAGTGGTAGGAAAAGCGCATGCCAAATGGACGACAAAGTCGAACACTGGGCTAAGTGAGCTACATACAGCTGAATACGCATATACAAGTGAATTTGCATTTACATACATATGTATGAAAATGTGTCTGTAGACGGCATTGCCAATGGAATTGTCATTAAATTTGAAATATTTGTGAATGTGTAAAGCAGCTTAAGTAAACGGTGCGTATGTGCAATGTTGTCCTATTTGATTTAACGTGTGAATGCAAGTTGCAAGAATAAATGCTATTTGTGATGATTGGAGTAACTATCTTCATTAAACTTTGAAAAGTCAAATAAAAAGTATGCAATGCTTATATCTTTAAAATTTCATTCAAAATGTATTTATTATTTTATTCGATTGAATAATAAATTTATTATAAACAGCCTACTTACTGTTATTCATTACTATAAGTGCAGCCATGTCGGTGGAGTAAAAAGTATCCTATAGCAGTCTCCTGGCTCTAAGCTACCTCCCTACCAAAATTTCACTCAAATCTGTTCTGCCGTTCTTGATTTATAAGTGGTGAAACTTTATAGACTTTCTTTTATATATATAGATTATAATGAATTTAAAACAACAAATGGCAGTTTAAAGTGAAGAAATTAAGACAACTAGCACTTCCATGAGAGTATTCAAAACCTTACGTATTTGTTTCTAAAATTACAACAGTTACTTAGCAAGCGCAAACACAGGCTCTTTAAGCCAAGTGCAAAAAGTCAAAGTCAGAGAAACGAAAATGGCATTCGTCTGCTGCATTTCTCTTCGACAGCCACGCAGGACCTTTGTCTTTTCGTCCTTCTCATATGGCAAGCGTTCGCTGCGTATAGAAGTGGAAAATTCAATTTGCAAAGTGCATAAAAGTAGCAAACGACTGACGACTGACGATGGCGATGGCGATGAGAATGAGAATGCCACGTGTGAGCTTTCTCTCCACACGCGGCGTGTTTGTTGTTAAACAAAAGCGGCTGCTACTATCCTCAGTTAGGGCCCAGAAACTGAACCAGATCCCGACCCAGGCCAGAGGGCCACAAGCAGTCTGAATCAACGACTGCTTACATATGCTGCAGCGACAAAGCTCTGTTGTGCGACTGAGAGGCAGATGTATGTATGTATGTAAGTATGTAGATGACTGCAACAAACAAGTGGCATAGTGGCAGAAACGTAAACGTAGCGCCTGAGTGGCGCAAACATTGTAATTAAATCTACGTCAACATAAACGACGAATGTGAATGGTGATGGCACTGGGAATAACACTGCAAAAGCCAAATAGAAAAGCAGTAGAGGTACGTATGTAAAAGCTAGGTACGAGTCCTTCAATGTGATACATTCAACACTTTTGTCAACTGAAGTTCTGTTAGTTCACTTAACTGTTACAATGAAAAGTACAGCAGTGACATATAAGATAAATATTTATTTGTAATAGTTTAAAAAACATGAAAGTATTTAAACAATTTGTTTTCAATTGTAATGTGTATTATTGATTATTTAAAAAAAACATGTAAGTATTTAAATAATTAGTTTCCAATTATATTTGTTTTCTGTCATCGATTATTTTTTATCAAATTTTCAGAGATGTGTTTGTTCTTATTTTCCAAATTAATATTTACTTTATAAACTTCATTTCTATACATCTAATTCAAGAGAATATTGATAAAACTAGGAAAAACTAAAGTGAACGTCTTTTAAAAAAACACTTGTGATCTCTAAAATGTACCGCATAAAATTCCATTTCTATATCAAATCAATGTTTCACACTAATTTAATTTTGTTCTCTGCTCTTGAACTTTTATTAGCAACTTTAATTGAACATCATCAGACTTCTGCCTGCAACTACATTAATTATTTGTCTTTATTTCTGCACTTGACACTTATCAACTGCTTTTTGCTGATTAAAGTGACTGAAAAGTTAAATTACATTTGGCACATGCTGCAAACACCCCAAAAGTGCGGTGCCAGTTGGTTAAAATGGAGAGTTAAATAAAAACAAAGTTGTTGTTTGTTGCATTTTAAATGTAAAATTTTGATATGTATTTAAATACTATTTGACATTTCACCTTTAATGTTAACGAAGCTGACTTTAATAAAGTCAAATCGTTATTAATGTAACAAATATAATTCCATTTAAAAAAGTAAATAAATTAAAATACAATTTAATGTTTGTCTTTCAATAAGGGGATTAAATATGTATGTATGTACAATTTTCGCAAAATTTCTTCTAAGATGACAGTTTACATGGAATATCTTAATTAACAGAAAAGATATATTAAACAAGTAAGGAGAGTAGAGTAGAGAGAGTAGAGAGTAGTAGGCATGTTTTGTCATATAAAAGTATTTCTTAAATAATTTTGACAACTTTTATTTAATCGCATCCAAATTCTAAATACTTACTTTACACCCGATACCTATAGAAAGGGTTGAAAATCTGGTATATTATGTAATCCAATCTATATTCTGAACTAATAGTATATTAATAAATCATACATAGCGTTCGCTTTATTTCAGTTTTTGTTCAATATATTTAATTGGTATATTGTATACTGGATTGTTTTGTTTTTATTAAAAATCGGTAGCGGATATCTCATCTTCACTGTAGCTTTCTTACTTTCTTTCTTTACAATATGGTTTCCATATTGCGTTGAAATTGTTGTTTTTTTTTTACTCTTTATTGCTGCAGTATCGTTAAAAGACGGAAATAGTATCGCTAGCTGGAAATAACTTTATCAAAACAAAACTTAATAGTTCTGTCTTAAATAATAACAACTTCCAGCTTAAAGTATGTTTTAAACGTCATTTAACTAGGTTCATATGTGTCCATTATTTAAGCCGCTTGCAAATATCCATTAAACTGCACGCATATCTGCAGCAATTAAGACATAGCTAAAAGGCCAAAGGCATAAATCACGTATACGCCCCATTGAGTCCATTTTCATGCAGAGCCCATAAAAATAAAGAAGAAAGCTTAAACTGAATTGGAACTACGCAACACAATTTCTGCTTGCTTTCAAATGTATACTCATATGACCTAATTTGTTTCCATTAGACAGATAATAAATATTCGAGAGGTACGACTGTAACTAGGCAATCGATGGGCTCTTTATATATACAAAGTATGCATCTAACATATATGTATCTTATGCTGTGTTGTGGGTGGCCCACAAATTGCCTGTCAAGTGTTTATTGTCGTGAAAGGGTTGAGCATCGGAAGTCAGGAGGCAGTATATTAAGTTGCAGCGTTTGGCTTTGATAAAGGTCAAAAGCTGTCCAGCAATTATAAGGCCAAGTAATACGATGCCTTACCCAAACACACACTCACACACAGACACCACTTATGGTTAATAGCCGTGCAGGGGCAGTGAGAAGCAGGACGAACGGATGAGCCAATAAAGCAATAACTTATTGCGTGTTGACGCTGATATCGTTTGGCTGTGGCCACTTATCATAACGCAGTCGAGTTGATGGCTCTCATGACCGTAGGTTCTTGCTTGACCCTTAGGTATACACGCAAATACTTCTGCAATTATGCTAAAAGCGTTAAATTTATAGTTTCCCACATTTGACTGTCTCCCGACTGACTGCCATTTTTAACATGGCTCGGCTTGTCTGCGTCGAAATAAATGGCTTTTAGAGCACGCGTTAATGATGTTGATTGTAGCTCTGGGATCCTGCAGCTCTGCCCCAACTCGGACTCAAACACAAACACAAACCAGACCCAAGCCCGAGTCAGAGTTCGAGTCCGAACTTTAACTCCAACCCAGGACAGTTGGCCACCTCTACAGGTAGTATTATGGCATGTTTAATGTTTTTGACTAATGTTTTATAGCTGCACCGAGTCGACAGACGGTTTCAGTGCGAATGTTCGCCGTTTGGTTAAATTTTATGATGATATATGGTCAGCGTTTGCTGTTTCATATTGCCCACTCGATGCAGACCGTTGTTAAGGATTTAGCGTCATATTTATTACGGCTGAGTAAACAGTTTATGATCGTGTTATGGGTCTAGCAATAAACAAAGAGTCGTTATAAAGATAAAATACAAGTTGAATGTTCGAAATTTTAGTAAAGTTTAAAGTATTTGAATTTCAGTTAATTTCGAAATACAAAACCAAAAAGCTTTGCTGAAATATTTCATTTCGTATTCAGCTACCAACAGAAAGTTGCTTCTCCATAGACTCCAGTTAATATACAAAAAAAGTTTCATGCACACATCCGCCCAGTTGCCATCAGATGAAGCAACAAAAAATGTTGCTGTGAAATGCGCTTAGTATGCAAGTTTTTGCGCCAACGCCCAAAATAACATTAGCAAAAATCACTTAAATGGCTGTAATTTGTTTGGCGCATGGGGCGAATACGTTACCTGTGGGGTCGCTGCTCACTCAACAGCAGCACACACACATACTCACACGCACACATACAGCTTCTGACAAACTTAATACAACAAATTTGTGTGCAATTTTGGGCGTAAAACAAAACGCATTGGAAAATTTAAAGTGCAGCCAAAGCGGAACCGCCCAAAGAGCCCCAGAGAGAATCACCGAAAACTAAAAAAAAAAAGGGAAAAAAAAAATACGAAAACAACAACAAAAACAAAAACCATTCGCTGAAAAACTCATCACTCAAGCGAAAAACACGAAATAAGTGCAAGGCCCACGCCCAATACCAACAACAGAAGTACGAGCAACGGCAGCTGGAGCAACAGCAGATCCCATCAAACACAATGGCGTAGTTTTTTTTCGTTAACAAACACACATAGCAAACCTATACACTCACAGCACATATATACAAACGTAGAGTAAACAATTCTCAGTACGACGCTGGGCCAACCAGCAAAATGGTTTAAAACTCAATTAAAGTTTTAGCCGCAAAATAAATGCAAAAAACTACGGTGGCGGCAACGTCGACAACAGCTACAGAAACAATAATACTATATGTATGTACTTCCCCCCCAAAAAGGTGGCACAATTTCGGCAAATAAACGAAGTGGAAAAAAAATATACCCTCACTCTAAAGTATTGGAATGCTAATGAAACGAATTGAGTATATCGTATTCCCAACTTGAGAACGTCTCTCAAATATTCGATCAATTTATGTATTCTTGTATTGTCATTGTCTGATTGATTGATTATTTGAGAAATTCATTTCAAACTGTTTATTAAGGTGTAAGCACCTTAACACTATAATTAATGCTGACGTATTTCAGGAAAGGTACAAGCCTCAGTCGTTATTCGAATTATCCCTGTAATTCAAATGAAAATCACACAATTCAATTGAATTTCCTAAAACTGCTGCAGCAACGCCAAAGACTGCCAAAAACTTTGACGAGCCTCCCTCTGAATGAGTCAATGAGTGAATGAGTGTGCGAGTGTGATTGTTTGTTTGTGATTAGTTTACTTGGAACTGTGGTCGTAGTATTGGTGTCTGGATTCGTTTGTTTTATGTGCTTCGCTTCGTTTCGAAGTCCATTTTTACTCTATTTGCTTTTGCCATTTGAAGTGCTGTTGAAAAACACACAAATCGTTTGAAGCTTCTCTACGAGATTAATGAAGTTTAACAACATTTAACTGGGCATTCCTTTTAGCGCGTTTTATCCACAACAAGTTTGCATTTATTTTATTGGAGCGTAAAATCGCATTTTTCGTAAATTTGTAAACAACATTTAGTCTAGTTTTTTTATCGTTCTGTTATTTGCTTATGATTATTAAAAACAAGTATGAATGCTGCATTCGGCTTTGCTCGACTATAAGATACTCGCACCCCTTTCTTCAATAGAGCCATATTGTAAAACTAAACCAAATTAATATACGGCAAATATACTAAAATATACTATAACCTATTTTTAGTATATTAATGTGCAAAATTGTCAGCCAAAGCAGCTCAGGCTCGTTTTTAGCAGTCATTTTTACCCATACAAAAGTTTTTCTTAATTAACTTCTACAATTTCTATCGCATCGCAGCATAATGTTCAGGAATCATAATTATTGTAGTTTTAATGACAGGTATAAAAACATTAAAATATGCTTTTAGAAGGTAAATTGATTTACCTCTCAAAAAAACAATTTACTTTTTTGTTGAAATTTTTTAAAACATACAACTATATGGACACATATTTATAAAAATACATCACAAGTTATTTTCAATCATCAGACGTTGTTAGTAAATACTAATTTACTTATATACACATTTGGGAATTAATCTAAACATTTTCGCCAATATCATTCATAACATTTAGTTTAAATTTTCTTAATGTGCCTCAGTATTTTATCGCATTAGTTTTCCATTCATTCGCTTCGCTTGAATCCGGCAGGGTAATAAAACTTTAATTACGCCAATTACTCACCCTAATGAGACTTATGAGCAAAGACTTAATATACTTACAGCCATTAAAAACATTGTTCGTAGTTTGCTGTGTTTATGGCCGACATTTTTTGGTGGGGAAGGAAAAATCAAATCAACATAAATAAAATCGCCTGGCACCTAATTTGAATGCAAAAATAATAAAAATAATAAAATTAAAGTATTTTCGTTTATAACAACTTTCTGCACCATGTTAATGACTCATTACACATGCAACCCAAAACGAGAAACGAGAAACGAGACAAACAACAACAAACTTTTTCAGAATTTGCTGGCAACATGAACGTGGCCAAAATGCGGCAAACGTAAAGTTGAATTATGCAATAAAAAATAATGCAATAATTGTGAAAATAATGAAAATGGCAAACATGTATGCATCATATGGATATGCATTGCGAACTGTCTGAAATTGGACAACCTGATCACAAATCCTCACAAAATGAGGAACAAAGAAAAGTTGTTTGCTGTTTTTTGCTCTGCAAAACTAACAGACATGATTTTAGCTTTTAAAAATTGGGATGAGTTGTTATGAATACTTTAAGATAAGCATCTACTGCATTCTATATTTTTATAGATACTAAAGTAATGTTAAAAAAAATTGTATTTAATTTCATTATTTTTCTATATCCTCCCTCATTTTATTTTCATTAATGTTAAACACATATTTGTTGCTTACATTTCTCCATCACATTTGTTAACCAGCGCCTTATAAATCATAATTCAAAACTTTATTAAAATAAAAGTTAACATTGCATATAAAATGAACTAAATTGCACAAGTCTAAAACATTGATTAAATAATGTAAATTTATCTGATGTGTGTATTATGATGAAATGCCAATCGAGACACAGAGAGACATGGGAAGAACAGAACTAGTATCGATATTGAAAATTGGGATCCGAACCATAGACAATGCAAGAACATGGATAACCTGTAAAAGGCGTTCAATGAAAAACACCGGGAAGAAAATATTAAATAATAATGATAAACACGTAAGGCAAAGAAAACATACAACATAATTACAAACAACAATATATATTACAACAAATACGATGTTTATTCAAATGATACCAAAATAGATACAAAGTTAAATTCGAAAAAGGCAATTACAAAACAAAATACAAGTTTGTTATGTATAATTTAAGTAATTTTATAATCGAAATAGCTTAGTAGTGGATTTAATAAATTTTCTTGGTTCTTAATGGAATTTTTTCTTTTTGGTAAAAACTCATTAGCCACCAAAAATGGGAAAACGTGTCCAAACTACTTGTCCCATGCTGTTTACGGATACTGCAATTGTTTGTGTATTTGATTTAGGATTCGCATTAAAAGATATGTCATTGTATAAGGAATTGTATAACTTAATTAGTTTTAAGGTTATTTGAATGTAGTTAAATGCAGTATATAGGAAGGGGATTAAATAGCATACATTTATACCAAAAATTACCAATTTTACCTTGACTATGGACTAACATCTGAAATGAAAAAGAGTTTAGTATTTCGCTTTTGTAAAATAAACACTTGTACATAACATTAATAAAACGGAGATGCGTGTTCGTAAGCTTGTTTGGTATTTTTTGGTATATGTATGACAATTGTAAGCTTGTTTGGTATTTTGATAGGATTAACAGACCGAAATTGTCAAGGCAAATTATTAAATTCGCAAAGAGAACTAAGCACATAAAGCATACAGACTTTCGCGTAGTTTTAATGTATTCTATAAGACCTGTGTCGATAAATTCATTTAGTTACATTGAGGACATTCGAACATGCTTAGTATGTACATATGACGAATATAATTATGATTAAAATTTCGATTTTAGTAATCATAGCGCTCACATGCCAACACCCAATGCACCATATTGCAACACTTGAACTTGCCTCGTGGTTTGCACTGCAAATGCTCCTTAATATACTGACAGGGACACTGGAATTGGCCGCAATGGCGTCCTGGCTCCAGAGGAGTTACATCGACCAATCCCCGCAATGCTTCCATGCCCCAGCGGGAGCCATAGCGCAGGTATAGTTGAAGACCACGTTCCTAGGAAGCAGACAGATGGAGGGTATTAAACGGAAATGAGAGACATCAAAGAACAGTAAGTAATTAAGGTGAGGGGGTGATAGTGTGGGTGTGATTATTAATAAAGAAGTAGTTGACAGTGCTGAACGTACAACGGTACGTATGTGATGAAATGATCAAATAATGCAGCATACTTTTCGGCTGTTTTAAGAAATTAAAAATGAATGTGAGTATATAAAATGAAGAGAGGTAGACACGTAAACGTAACAAATAATAATAATAACTCTGATTGGTTTTCAACAGGTTTTAATCGTACAATTCACAATGCACACACAAAAACATAAAATTACACGTTGTAAGCGGAGCAAAAAAGATAGAAAGGAAATAAATTGTTTCGCGTCTCGTTGGACACGCCTAAAGCCAGCAGCCCATGCAATTGATGCCACAGCATTGGCGATGTTGCAGACTGATTTTGATTTTGTTACGCAACAGCTCCTCCTCGTATTGACATGGGCAAATGGACGACTGTAGATGCCTTGGTGTTTCATGAACTCCCGCCTCCTGAACGGTCCAGTCGAGGCGACGACGCAGAAAGTCCTTGCCCCAGCGCTGCAGATAGCTGAGAAACAGCTCCTGGGCAACGGCCTAAAGAGAGTGGATTGAGTTTGTTTGTGCAGTGCACGTCGGTGTGAGAGACAAAAAAGAAAATGCGTGAGCGATGCGATGATCAATGTTCAGATAGAAAGACAGAGAGAAAGAGAGACCGAGAAGTGTCAATCGATGAGCATGAATGCAGCTACAACTACAACTACAACTAACGTTACTACTTTATGTACGAGCGATCGAAGCAAAGCAAAGACAACTGCCAGCTCAGCTACTGCATAAATGAGCTTGTGTTCTTGGCGAAAGTATTTACAACTCACCTGCTTGCGAGAGAGACGCACTGGCTGACTGCCCTGGATAACGATATCGTTCACATCAATGTCCAGCTTCGCCTCCCAGCCAGCTTTGATGGCTTCGCCGCCATTCTGCTCGGTGTGCTCGAGGAATTCGTTAAGGAAGCTCACACACTGCGTGGCATCGAAGTACATGAAACACAGGTTGACCTTGTGGCAGGAGATGCGACCACGATCGTCCAGTACCAGTAGAATCTTATGTCTCATCAGCTGCTTGTTCACGCGTGCCAGACACTTCTCCAAACCACGCGACAATCGCAGCTTCATCCACATGCACAGGAAGATGGCCGCCGCATTAAGGAAGAGCCAGCCGACGCCGAGAGCAAACAATGCCACGCCCTGCAGCCCTGAGAAGAGCAGCGTCAGCAGCACGGCGAACGCAAACAGTATCCAACAGACAAGGATCCGCTTATAGCAAATGTTGTACACCGTGAAGCGATAGTCATTGACCAGCGTCTCCATAGCATTCACATAGTCCTCCACAGTGAGCTAACAGAAGAGAAGGAGAGCGATGAGTGGTCAGTACTATAGTTAGCATAGACTGATTGATGGCCCATCTACTTACCGTCAGACCCTGAGCCATCAGCTCTTCTGGAACTAGCTCGGGACGGAATATGGCGGGAGTTATCCAAGGCCATTTAGTGTTGGCCGGCAGCAGGGTCACAATCACATCTCCGTTAGCTGTTTGTTTGAAACACAAGTTGATAAGTGTTTATTAATAATTAATCCATAAACCGAACAATATTTAGTTTCATTTCATATGTGTCTAATACTATTCTTTACAGCTTTAAAGGCAAATTATGGGTACAAAATTTATGTAACATTAAGACGTGTCGTAATTTTAATAAAATGTCTTTCATAAAAACAAATTCGTAATTTCAGATAAGCTTAATCTCATTAAAAGGCTATTTATTTTCAGTACTTATAAATTTAAAACGAGTATCACTTTTCTTTCCAATTGGTAAAAAATTTAATGTTAGCTTAGCTTTAATTTTAATACAACTCGTACTTCAAATAATAAAACTTAATTTTAAACTGCACAGAATTTAGCATACTTTTGCAATGCTAAGGCAAATTCATTATCATAATATAATTATAATATGATCTAAAGTAGATTCATATATGTAGAAAAGTATTTATAATTCTATATATAAATAACCCAAGCCATATCTTCGATTCGATATACAATATACAATATGTATTAATATGTACACACATACATATAAGTTAATACAAAATACGCTCAGAAATTAAAACTACTTTTCCAATTAATTCTAAATAGTATTTTTAGTCTTATTTCAAGTATATCCAATATATAATTATTCTAAAGAATCTTATCTTGATTTGAGATTTTGTCGTCTTGAAACTAAAATATAATATCGAGTTTCAAGAATGAGTAATCCAAAATTGTTGTAGAATTTTAATATTGATTAACGAAGTTTCCCTCTGGTAATCTTGATAATACTTGTGTCATATAATATTGATCGATTATTAAGCACACTCTTTTCTGTATATAATGTAAATTTTTTTGCACATTTTATGGAAAAATTGATAGTTAACCTCTCAAAATTAAGTATATATTTTTTACTTTATATTATTTTATATTTAAAAATAAACGAAACTAATGAAGCCAGCTAACTAAGGCAAATAAAGTACGTAGCTTTTATTACTCATTTTCAGTATATAGTATTTTGAACATTCAGGTCTCTAATTACAGTTGAAACCTTAGTTCTAATTACTGAAATATTCGAATTACAATTTGTTAGCTGCATTTTACAGATTAATCTCGTCTATACTTTAACTAGAAGCTAAAGGAGTTGTCTAAATTTATTGCTAGACGCTTGAGGAAGTTACTTACCAAATCCTTCACGAATGCGACCCGTTGACAGCTCAATTGTGCGCATTCCGGAGGCCTGATCCACAGGAATGCTGACGCTTTTACCATGAGCATTAGCGCTGCCGTTGTTAGATGCCCCGCTATTTGGATGAGTGGACGAGGACAGAGATGGAGCAGTTTGCGATGATGAGACTGAGGCTAACGCTGATGTTGTTGCGGTCGATGTGGACGATGCTGCAGATGCTTTTTGGTTTATTAGCTGCTGTGAGTGACGAGGAGGGCTGCTGCTACTGCTGCCACTGCCGCTGCCGGATGCATTGAGATTAACGTGCGTACTCTCAGTTGTCAAAACAGCGGGCGTCACATCCGGCAACGATGACGACGACGACGACGACAATGTGCCAGCTGTTGTGGAGGAAACTGCAGTCCGCTGTAAAATGTGACAACAATGGGTTAATGTTCTTGGCCTTAAGTTTCAGTTCGCCGCTAAAGTCAAGACAGACTTGCTGTCTACGTGCAAGAAAATGAAAAATATAAAAAGAGAAACTATAACAATTATGCAAATGCGCGAAAGAAAATCAATAATATTGATTTAAATATTACAATGTCGCGAGAACTGTAATAAATACAACTATGACTGTCCCTGCCACATGTGCAACAACTTAAAAAAGTAAACACAATTTATCATTTTGCACGTACGCAACTTAGCCTCACAGTAGCTAAAAAGCTAATGTCAAAGTAGAGAATATTTGATCAGAAATTCAACGACAACTCAACAGTCGATAGTTGATAGCTGCACCTGTTCAAGTTTGCCAAAACTGATCTTCGACGTGATATACATTTTTATAGCTATAAGTAAATCTAAATAGGGTAGCAAACACTTTTATGACAAAGTACACAAAGAGATGAGTAGAAAACAATAAAAAATGATTTTTTATTAAGTCAACATCTAGAGTCGAGTCAGTAGTATAATTTAGCGCCAACTTCCATAAGCAAATCACAAATTATTACCCACATATTCAATGTTTACATTATTATGTTTATCTAATTATTATACAAGCAGCTATGTTATTCAAGAGCTAAGCAAATGTAAACAATTTGGGATAGTAGGTAATACCCTACAATATCGATTCATTAGTGTAATAATGATGTCTCTCTTATTTTTAACCCACAGTCCTACATACAAAGTATTGCACATTAGTGCAAATTATTTAAATGCTAATTGCATGCAAATAAATAAGTATTTATTCCAAGTTTTCTTTATGTATTTTGTCTAAACTATGGTAATATTACACAGCGAACACGTAGGCACTTTTTAGGTACATTTTTGTAATTATGAATGGAATCATTTGCTAACTGACATGAATGTTTACCGAAAATGAAATTAACTATATTTAATGTTTCTCAGATAATAAATACAATTCTAAATTTTTTTTAGTTTACTCATTTTATACTAGAAATGTCCCCTACAAATTTCCGTATTTATGTCAGTGTCAACGTTGACAAAACGCGTCTTCTGCTCTCCTTAAGACAAGTTGCGAAACGTACAAAAATAAAATAAACACACTTCATTTAATCATTATCAAAATAAAGCTGGCAAAATATTTAAACAAATGCTGCTTGCGGCAACGAAATTCTGCTTATTATTATTATCATATCATTTCTCTCTTCGTCATAAACAGAAAAAACACTGACGAAACCACAATAAATAAGAGAGTACTGACTTCATATGAAGAATTTGTGTTTACTCTTCTGATTCTCATATTTACTATATGTGTTTTTATTTGCACGTGCTTTGTTCTGCCCTCACTTCAAACACTAAGTACTACATAAAGAAAAGCAATTATGATCAGCAAACAAAGTATATCATATTTATAAGGCAGCACTTCAAAGTAATGCCTACTAAAACAACATTTCAGAGTAAGGTTCGTCAATCAATATCATAAATGTTATAGCCGTCAAGACGTAATATTCTCACATCTCGGTTAGTCACATAAATTAATATTAAATATCACCTTGTATCCACAATCAAACTACAGTCGCAATTGTTGCGAAATAGCTTCAGAACGAATCACATCAAGTTAAGAGTGCTTTTTATCAATTCTGTATATCAAATGGAATTCTCTCTAAATTAGAGTTCGGCGGATAGATAACGATTTATTTCAACTACAATGAGTTCCAACTGTAGAGAGAGCAATGAAAATTTCTCATCTCCGCTCATGCATGCACTTGAACTAATCGGACAATCCCTTTCGACATGCAATGCATTATGACTTGTTGCTTTAGCTTTTTAGCCCGATGAGTAATCAAAGTTTATCGCCGACGCGACGCGACAACTCAACTGTCCCGAAACGACGCGTCGTTCTTAACTTCATTTGTCATGCGTGCAGTGTACCCCCGGATGAGGAGGGGAGACAGCAGAAAGAAGTAGAAGCAAAGTACCGCTGCTAACAACTCCATTAGAGGCGAAGCTAAGGCGTGTAAACAACAAAAGAAACGTAGTTATAACGCACCCAGCGAGTGTAAAGAAAGGAAACTGAGAACACAAACGTACGCACAATGGAAGACGCAATGGAATGCGTTTGGTTGAGTTGGCGACAACACGTGAGAGTTGCATTCAAAGATAGTGAAGTCAGAAGAGCGAACGATGCAAAGAGAGAGAGAATGAGAGTGTGAGACTAACTAACCTGCACAGGTATTGGAGCTGCGGCGGCTGCTGCTGTTGACTGGTCATTGGGACTGCGCGAGCGCGCGCGTCTGTTGTTGTTGCTGCTCACCACTGATGGTGGCGGTGGCGGCAGCGACAACTTGTTTTGTTGTTGTTGCTGCTGTGTGGCATTGCTGTCTCCATCGCCGCTGCCGCTGCCGCTGCCGCTGCCGTCGCCACCGTTACTGTTATTATTTTTTTCACTGATGTCGGTGTCGTCGTCGAATTTAACCCAATTTTTGGGCGTCGGTTGTACGTCATCAGCTGCATTCAACGGCACATCCTGCAGTGGATGTGACGTTGGCGTCGACGTCGACGTTGCCGACGAAGTCTGCGCCTGCGCTTTGGCCTCGTGCTCCATTGGCTTAGGAATGTGCGAGTTTGCGCGTGAGTTGTGTTTGTGTATCTGTGTGTGTGATTGACGCGTATTTGGAATTGTTGTAATTGAACGTGTTTCGCTTAGCAATCTAACTGACTACGTTTTGTGTTTTTTTTTTGTGAGTTACGTTTGCGTTTGGTTTGCTTGCCGCTTACATAACCTCAATAACAATTCACACTTGAATTGTTGCGGCACGACTGCTGCTGCTGTTCTCGTTGTTTTTGTTGGTAGCGCTGCTCTCGCTTTGGCTTTTTCTCATTTAGCTATAACTGATTTTTGTATTTTCTTTTTTTATCGGGCAGCACACAACGCGTCGTTTACGTGTTGGCCGCTCACGCGTTCTCGACACACTGCCGAGGCACACCCAGCCCAAAAACAAAAAGCGCAGCTTAGCTTGGCTCAAAGGCGTACTTCGCTCGCTCGCTCGCTCGCTCGCTCGCTCAGTTAAGTGCGCTCAGCTAAAGCCCTTTCCGTTCCCACACGTTCCACGTTCCAAGTGTTTCCAGCGGCCAGACGCTCTGACTGCAAACACTCAACTGAGGCTTTTGTTGCGCTGCTCACCTGTTGGCAGAGCTTTGTATGCGGTTGCTGCTCTCCCTCTTTCTCTCTTTTGCTCTTTGCTCTCTTTTCGTTCATTCGCTCGTTCAGCGCATTCAGCTCATTCATTAATGTTTTTATTTTTCCGTTTCGTTTTGTTGTTGCTTTTTTCTCACATGACAAGTTTTTGCTTTTTAAAGTTGTTGTGTTTCGTTTGGTCCAAAACAAGTTGAGCTTTCTCTCCCCCCCCACCCTTAGCCACGGCCATAACAATCTCTGACTCACAATTTGACTCCACTCCACTCTATTCCCCTCCTCTTCCCCTACCTTGCCCTTTTATAATAATCATTTTTATCTTTTTATTCATTTGTTTGCTCGTTTGAAGATCTTTGGAGTAGAAAATTTCGCAAAATGAACAGCTTGTTTAACGAGCACTCGCATTGTGTGCGTGTATTAGTATTCGTGTGTTTGTGTCTCACGATTAGCTTCGCCACGCCGCTTCAATTTCAATTTAAACAACACAACAGCAATGACAATAACAACAAAAGCAAACAATGGCAGTTGGCATTGCTTATCAGTACTTAAGTGACGTGTCGCCAGTTTCAGGAGAGTGGGAGAGAGGCCGTATTTCAACTGCCTATCGGTTATCGGACATACGATTATTTTACAACCCTGTGGGAGTTTACAATTTTCAGGAGCGTGTGCAACACTGGCTTAGTAAAGAAACATAGCCAACTCCTATAGAAGCAGCGTATTTGGGGTCGGTTTAATATTTACACCCGCTACCCATAGGGTTGAAAGGTATTTTAACTTCGCGCTGGCAGGAAATGTACAGTATATAGCAGGCAGATGAATACATCTCCTATCCTATTCTTGATCAGCGTCAACAGTCGAGACGATATAGCCATGTCCGTCTGGCCGAATGAACACCAAGATCTCAGAGATCTCAGATAGAGCTATACATTTTTTCGAGAGCACTTGTTATGTTTGCATGTCGATTTGTTTAAAATTTTTGCCACGCCCACTTCCGTCCCGCAAATCAAAAATTGTTAAAAAATGTAGAAGTTATTAAAGAAATAACATACTTTTATATGGACAAAAACCTACTAGGGCTTATTAGTTTTGACTGACAATCTGGTATATTTTGTACTCTATAGTATATCTTGAATTTAGTAAGATTACAATATAGCAAATATAACATTTGGCATATTTTTAGTATTTTTGTGGTATATTATTTTGGTATGTTTTCTTGTTTTCTTTGTTTTTGTATGTATATTGCATTTTTATGTATCAATATTATTCTACTATTGAGTTTATTGCTCAGTTATATTGCCTTAAATAAATAACATTCTTAAGAATATTGTAAGATGATTTTACTGTACTTACAAATAAGAATAATTGGCGCTTAGGAGATTAGACTTGTAATCTAAATGCAAATACTGTTCGAATTACAGCGAACAAAATCCTACTGAGAAAACAGCAATCCACTTTTGGTGAGAATGTTTTATCAGTTTTTTGTTGATATCTCAACCTCATATTAACATATACCTGAAAAAATATAACAATTTTTTATCTGTATTATTATATACAAACATTCTTCAAGTATGCAAAGAATATTAAGTGTTGCAATCTGCGATGCACTTCATTGAATTTATTATGAGATTAAATTTATCTGTTATTTAATTATTTATAAAGTTCGAAATAATATACAACATTAAATTTAAAGTGTATTGCTTATGAGGGATCTTCCAACATTCCATTAAAATTATAAATTTCAAATTCAAGTTAATTCTTCATACTATATTTCCGCTGTTTTGTAAATATGTGTTTGTCAATGTCAATGCCAACCCATTATTTTGGTTTGATAAAAGTTAAAATATTTGAATTTGTATATAATAATAATATTGAGTCGACTATTTTTATTTTGAATTTAAGCCATGTCAATCATCATATTATTTGTTTTATTCATAAACTTCTTTCAGTTGTTTTCAGAAGTTTGTCTTTCGCCTTTTAATATCCACCCAGTTGAATGTTTATTTTTGCAACTTATGCAATTTCATCGTGCAACTTGAATTCATATTGCAGTGAATAGTGCAAAGTGTTCCCATTTGCGTTTACTTGAATAGTGAGAAATGCAATTTAAAATCAATTTGACGTTGGTTGTGCCACTCGCTTGAAAAGCGGTCCAGTTTTCATGTCCTCTCGATAAGCGGGCAAACATTTAATAACAAATTTATGGCGCTATGGTGCATAGTTTTGACCATGACAACAACAACAACAGCAACAACGACGATGACGACACCAACAATTTTTGCGGAATAAAATGTTAAATGCCTGGGACGACATTACTCGTATATAGTGGCAATTGTGCGGCTGGGCTGCCACAAGAAAACTTTTGCCAGCAATAAATTATGCCACAAAATTATTATATAAACGGCTAGTGTCGAACGGCAGGCTGGAAAAGGGAATTGGCCAACTGCCAACGCCAACGCCAAGTCCAACACCAAGCAAAGCGACCTGCCTGACATCCCACATCCCACTATCCTGATTCCCAACCAAGCCAAGCTTGGCCAAGCCAAGCATTGGCCAAAAGTTGTTAAGCAAATTATGGCCTGGCACAAAAATATCTGAAACTCTTACGTTATATGGAAAACTGAAGACACACACAGAGAGACCGAGACCGAGTCGAAACTGCAACTGTGGCCAGAGAAGGAGAACAAATGCAGATGGCCAAAACTATCAGTGGTCATTGAATTCCACAATTGTTGCGGATTTCTTGGTGCTGCACTAATGAAAGCATGAATCTTTTCAAGATTTCATTATGCATAGAAAACTGCTCTATTCAAACCAATATTCATATTGAGTTTATTTAAAAAAAGTAAATGATGAAAGACCATTAATTATTTAATAAGGGATTATAAATAAATAATAATATTCTATTTAATATAGCACCAATTTTTATATCCACTATTTTTATTGTTTATATATCTAACGTAATAAATATTCCAAAAACGACTTAAGTATATAGTGTAATTTAGTTGTTTATTAATAAAAGTTAAGTTAAAACTTATGCAACCCTATAAGCATTAGTTAGTTAGTATAATATTTTCATCAAAAATGTTATAGCTATTACGTATTTTCCCCTGATTGCAATCATTTAATAGCAAGGACTGCAATCATTATACATTTTTAAATAATTTTAATATAATAATTATTTTTAAGTTCTTCATTAATTCAACAAAAAATGATTGTCAGCAGATTATAAACATGATAGAACAATGATTATTATTTAAGCTATTTTTTCATATATTTTTTATATGCATCTAAAAATTAAAAATGTATGTATTAAGTAGTTCAGGCTCTTTAACAACTACTATAAGTATATTAATTTTGTATTAAAAATATCAAAATAATCATTAGTAATACTCACTCAAGA
Source organism: Drosophila kohkoa (assembly GCA_019972355.1). NCBI lineage: Eukaryota > Metazoa > Arthropoda > Insecta > Diptera > Drosophilidae > Drosophila > Drosophila kohkoa. The sequence continues at coordinate 1,347,712 of BJEL01000003.1, read as the reverse complement.
TACATTGTTCAGCTCAGTGAGTAATATCTTCATCTGGCGTCTATTCGTGTTCATAAATCAAGATAAATGGCTGAAAAATCAACTTTATTCTTGCACCTTAATTATTAATCAACAATCAAGCACCTTTGATATTATTTTGTTACAATAGTTACAATATTAATTCATTCAGTGTCTATCAGGGTGCAAATTTTGGACTCTACAATCATATTTTTCCAATCATTTAATAGCAATAAACGATGCTCAAGAAATAATCTAAAACTCTGTGATTACTAGCGCCATCTAGCGTTTGTTGGCTGCAAACTTCTTGCCATGCATCGCAGAACAAGCGACAGTCTAAGTTGTCCGTTGTCTCTTTAGATTTGCATTCTCGACTGTTAATAAATCAAGAAAACTCTCCTATTTCTTGCCCCTTTCGAGTGTGATCTTAGCTTCTATGTATGTGCGAGTATTTCGGCCAACTTAATAAACTGACTGGGAGCCATAAATCGCTCAACATGCGAGCTGAAGCCATAGTTCGTGGCTACTTTGCGACTTGGCTATGGCTTTGATAAACCACACAAAAATTGCACTCTCAGCCACAAGGCAGCCAAGCAGTCAACCAAGAGTCTAATTAGGCCAAATTAATTGCCTGCGCTTTTGACACTTTCAAAGACTGAACAGACTGAATCCTGCGCCTTCGTCTTCGTCTTCGTCTGCGTCTTTGCCTCGACTCGATCCACAAAGTCAACAAAACAAGCAAACCAAGTACAACACTCAAAAGTCTATTTGCGAGGCTTCTACACTTCACTTCCCACCCCGCCACCGCACCCAAACCCCGCCACATCCCTTCGAGCCCAAAGAGTAATGTTGGCAATTTGTTGGCCACCATCGTCGTCGTCGTCTTATTAACCCGCAACAGGAATCGGAGACGCGGCATAGAACGCGCTGCGCCGACTTGGCAAAAACTTGCGGCAACTTTTTGGCCGACTCGAGAATGTCCAACGGGCATATAAATTAGACAAACTGAAAGCCAAGACAGTGCTCCAGCTGCTGCCTTCTCTGCCTGCTCTGCTCCTCTTGCCTCCCTCTGTCTGCTGGCAAGTGCCAAACTTTTGGCATCAAAAAATGTTTTCAAATTAAGCTAATTTATATTATATAAACACACTAAAGACGCTTAATGAGTGGCCCATTGAGGCTGATGCGGGTTTGTTGTGGGTGTCGCCGCATAACTTGTAAACAACATGCATATTTATACCCTGTAATTAGCATAAAAGAAAGAAAGTTGCCTCAAGGGGTAGATCAATTCATTTGAATTGCATTAAAGTGCAATTATAATTTAAGACAACTAATAAATAAATTAGAATCATTTCAATTAGTTCTCTTAATCTGAGAATCAGCTGCGATTATCGAGAATATCCATTCAGTCGAGTAAAATGTTATGAGTTCAATTTGTTTGCCTTCTGAACTGAAAGTCTTTTGATTTGCTGAGAGGATGCGAAAGCTGAATACGCATCCACCTTTAAGCCCTTTGAAAATGGCAAAACTTTATCAGCAACAACAACATCGAGAGTAACTTGTTGTTTTTGTTTTGCTTCACAGTTCGCTGGCAAAATTAACGTGACTTGCATAACGCCCCGAAAGTATGCAACGCGCCTCTAAAGTGTCGCCATCAGCATCAGCATTCGCGCCTCCTCCCTCCTTCCCCCCTCAATCCTTTGGACCGCCTGCTATTGCCACGTACTGTGCACAACTTTTTTTGCCTTTGGTCCAAAGAAAAAAGAGAAGAGGGGAAAAAAACACGCAAACGCAAGTTGAACAACAACAAAATGCAACTGTGGAAACGTGTCACAAACTTTATGCGCCCGCCACGCGTCACGCACGCGATTTTCGCTTAGTTGTTTGTCACTTTACTGCAAGCGACGTCGCAAGGATCCCGAACCCCTTCAGCAGCAGCACTGAGGACACCGGATGTTGTTGCTGCTCTCGCCGCCTGGCCAAAAGAAAAATGGCTCCGCAAATTAAGTGAGTTGCCATCGCCAGCAGCAGCATAAATTAGTGAAAACCCAGTTCCAAACATTGAGATTTTCAAGAGGTTCAGTTCTACGGGAACTGCATGTTAAAGGAGCAGATGCCAATTGTCAAAGATTGCGTATGGTAGAGTACTCCTCACATATAAGTTCAGCTATACAAACATTTGCTCTTCTTTAGAGGTTTACACACTGCAAATTTAAGTGGGAGAATATGAAGTATGATTTGCTGCTTGAAGTATTAATTAAACAATTATTATAGATTCAAATTATGGAATGAATTCAAGAAATGTGGATTTATCTTAAATAAATTGAAGAGTCTCTTTTCAAATAACTTTTACGTTAAATTACACAATTTCACTACGATTTTAAGATCTTTTCCTTAAATTTACATCCCATAGAAATTTCAATTATGGTTAGTTTTTACACAAAGATTACAATAATCAATATTTTTTGGGTAAATTAATAAAACTTACAGATTGTTACTTTATTTATTTTATTTATATTTTAATTTATTTTTACTAAAAAAAATCTCTGATTGATTAACATTATTTATATTATTCTTGTTTATTTTTAATTTATTATTATTATTTAATTTAATTATTTTTTTATATGTTTTTTTTTACTTTTTATTTTCTGTTCAATATTTATTTATTTTATTTGTGTTATAATTTAAAAAACACTACATTTTCTCCAATTAATTTTAATATTTTTGTTACATATAAAAACAACTTAAATTAATGTGTTTTTTCACAAGTTACATATTTTGAGAGTTTTATTATTATCTTGAACAACTCGATTAATAAATCAAAGTTGGGTTTATAATAGTATTTTGCTATTTTAAACGTTTAAGTCGTAAGCACTGCTATTTTAAAGTTCACAGCTGTAGATCAGAAAATGTCAAAAAGCTTACACTTTTAGTACTTTATTGTTACAGATAGATATTCAAATTATCCATGTGAATATCGTTGTTGAAAACATTTAAATTGAAGTCAAGTCAATCATTAACAAATTAATTGGAGCCGAGAGTCACAAACAGATTTGAAATTATGGCCAAGAGTAATATAATGGTTTGCAAATGCCACACTCAATGTATTTATTTATTCGAGTTCATTTCCAGTCGATCTGCAAACTGTCACCACACTCAGAGCTGACGGTTGAAAACCACTTGAGTTTATAATAATTTACAACATGTTGCAGTAGCAACCACACAAACACACAGTATCCTCACACACACACACACACACGTACACATTTGCCCACACATGATGGGGCAGGTAACAATGAGACTGACACGAACTCTGTTGCTACTGCTGCTGAGTGTGAGAGTCATGTGGCAAGTGCTTGGCTGTGGCTATGGCTATGGCTATGGCTGTGACTGTTGTTGCCACATGTCACCTCTCATAAAACATAAAATCACTTTGGCCCTTCCTGCAGCCAGCAACCAGCAGCCAGTTGCAGGTGCAGTTCCTCGACAATGCTCGACAAGGAGGACTTCAGGCGACACAGGTTGCCATCTGAATGTGGCAATGTGGAGTGTGCGGCATTGTCTTGAAGAAATATCAAGCAGGCACTCCAATTTGACCAGCCTTGTCTAGATCACTGAACAATTGATACCTTTTGCATGTGGGTCCAACAATTTGCGGACAATGTGCTCGTCTTGCAATAAAGCTGGCCGCAAAGTATTTTCAATTTGAAATGGGTTCGATAGAGAGACTTAATTGATGTTGGCAATTGTTGCAAGAATCAAAGCGGTTGCAAGTGTCTTACAAGTAGTCTTTGAGAAGTGAAAGTGTGTGTTTGACACCTTGGAGTGCTCAAATCTCGGCATATCCAACACAATTGTATTGTTATACCCGCTACCTATAAAAGGTAGAAGAGAATAATAACTTTGTGTCGGCAGGAAGTTTATATAACAGGCAGAAGGAGGCATTTCCGACACCATACAAAAATACATATTCCTTATCAACTTCAATGTCCGTCTATGCCTCTGTCTTTCTATCCGTCCATATAAACTCTTAGCTCTCAGAGACTATAAGAGATAGAGCTATAATTTTCGGTAGCATTTTTACGAGCTGATCAAGTTTGTTTCAAATATTTGGCATGGCAAATAAAAAATCGAAAAACAATCGTACTTAATAAGCTAGAGTTGATTATTGGTACATTGAATATTAATAACGGTATTTATGATTCTTAAAAATTTAGATAAATACGCCTACAGCAATCGGATCTTAATTGATATGTCTGATAAACTAATATCTAGTTCTATTTCAATATACCAAATATAGACGTCAGCATATTTTATTTTTGCGGTATATAATTTTGTTTTTTTTTTTTTAAATACATCACAATATTACTTCTCTTGAATATGAGTACCGGGTATGTCACTCGGCTGTAGGTTTCTTTTTTGCTTCAATTAAGTTCAACTCTAAAACTAATTTAATATTAAGAAATTAATAAGTTTCTTTTGGCTTGATAGAATTTTGTTTGCCAAGCTAAATACTTAAGATAAAGGCAAAGTTGTATATTAAATACTTTCATTTATTAGAATTTACTTTTATTAACAAAATAAAATTAATGTGAAGTAATTTTTATATATTTTAGCTAAATATTTTCAAGTTAAAATATTGTATAACAATTATATCTTATATTTTTTGTTTAAATTTACGTATTATTCTTTATTTTCAGGACAAATGTATTTCTTGAAATCCTAACGAAATCCGCAATCACTAACTCTGAAGACATTAAACCAAGGCATTGCAGGCGAAAAACAAGTGATCAACTACACTACAGAAGAGAAAGGATAAGGATGCAGACAATACACCCTCAAACACGAAGCCCTTAGCTCATTACCTTAGCCAAGTCTGAGCGCAACTGTACCCAGAATGTTACAACAGCCACTTCAGTGTGAATCATTACAATAATTCAAATAAAGCGATGCCCAAAGATGGCCATGGCGTGGACGAGGCAGCATCAGGAAAGCGCGAAGTAAACGGCGAAAGTTTCTGGAGCCAGACACAGGAGAAGATGAAATGCGCTGGGATAGTCAGGCCAAGACCATAAGGAAGCCAAGACAGACGAACGGCAGGACCAAAGACAGCTGGAAGCTGTGCAAGCTTGAAACTGGCAGCCGTGCGAATGGCGGCCACTTGAGACGACGACCGGGCGCCAAATGCATTTAAGCAGAAAATGTTGCATAAAAAACGACAACGACAACGTCCAAGGCAACGAAAAAGGACAAACTAAAAGAAGATGCCATGATTTAGGGATTCTTAAACGTTTCCACAGTTTGCCATTTAATTCGTTTAACTAACCAAAAAAATAAAAAAAATTCCCAAGTTTGTCTTTAAGAGACAGAAACTCTTTGCTAAAAGTCGCATTTTTTTTTGTGTGACAGCCATACGAAGATTTCAAAGTGCAGTCTGTAGATTCACTTGAAGAATTTTATTTGATAACTTTAAGCCAGTAACTAACTGCATTTCATTATTTAAATTTTCTTTTTGCCTGCAACTTCTCCAAGCGTCTGCAAGCTGGTCAAATATGTAAAACAACCACAACTTGCAACTTTCTGCACAAATAAAATCATATTTAAAACTTTCAAGCCATAACACAAAAGACAAAACTCGAAAAAACAACATAAATATATATAGTAGAGTAGAGTAGTATATAGTCTATGAATATATACATACATACATATATAGCAAAGCAGACTCGTTGCTAAAAGTTTTGTGTTAAAAAACAGAAAAGTGTTTTGTGCTGTGCCGCACAACAAGCAGAACAAGCCAAACAAAAAGCTGAACAAACTGAACTTTTAAATTGGTAATTGTAAATATTTATCAACATTTATAAAGTGCAACCGCGAAATACGACTGAAAACGAGAATAGCGTTTTATTGTCTTCTACTGCTTCTGCTGATATCTTTTTGTAGTAAATTAAAAAACAATTGCAAAGTATTGCAAAACAATCAAAGTAATATGTTAATTCTAAAATTAAACGTATTTTTTTAATTATTATAAAAATTCAAATTTTATATATTCTTGTAACATTTAATATATGGTAGACTTTATCAACTTACTTATTTTTTTTGGCCCCAGTATTAGCGAATAATTAATTATGAAGCAGACTCTTACAAATGTGTGTTGAATAATTTTAAAATGTATACATTCCGGAAATCAGATAATATTTCCTTCTTAAACATCTTTATTGTATACTTCACAATAATATTACATTTAAAACTGGGTAAATTAAAACAAGTAAGAAAGTTACACTCGAGTGTGCTCGACTGTGAGATACCCGCTACACATTTTTAATAAAGGCAAAATATTGCGGTATCATTTTCAAAATATACCGAAAATACTAAAAATACTAAAAATATACCAAATGGTATGTTTGGTATATCGATATAGTACACCATTCAAAATATACCATAAACGGCACAATGTATCAGATTGTCGGCCAAAGCAACTCAGACCCATAGTAAGTAGGTGTTTTTGCCCATACAAAAGTATTTCTTTAATAACTTCGACAATTTTTATCTGATCGCAAATTTTCAGGAATCATAACTACTACAGTAGTTATTGTATATACCAAAATTCGTAGCTCTAGCTTTAAAATTACACTTGTTATTCGTTTTTTTTGATTTGCGGGGCGGAAGTGGGCGTGGCAAAAATTTTAAACAAACTTGATCTGCGTGCAAACATAACAAATGCTGTCGAAAAAAAAATTATAGCTCTATCTCTTATAGTCTCTGAGATCCAGTGTTTCATACGGACAGACGGACGGACAGACGGACAAACGGACATGGCTATATCGTCTCGGCTGTTGATGCTGATCAAGAATATATATACTTTATAGGGTCGGAGATGCCTCCTTCTACCTGTTACATACATTTCCTGCCGGCACAAAGTTATAATACCCTTCTACCCTATGGGTAGCGGGTATAAAAATGATTCCAGTGTTTATATTGCATCTGCAAGAGCCTTTTGCTGGCATATTGTTTTTTTTTTTTTTTTGAGCGCTGCAATTTTTATCGATTCCTGTCGTTTTATGTGTGAGCTACATTTAAATTGTAAGTTTTTATTTATATTATGGTTTATTCTAAAGTTTTTTGGATTGACCATAATTTCCAAGAAATTATAGAAACATATTCAAAGTGATCAAATAAGATATGGTTATCGCATTCATATGACATCCGTCAGGTTTTCAACTTTTATTTGTATATGTATAAGCGGTTCGTGAAGATGGATTGAAATAGTAATTGATCATTCAATGATGTTCGTAATGCAACTAAAATGGAGACCTAAGTATTTTACGTGAAAATATCTACATATGTATGTCACATATATTAATTCTTTTATTTTTTATAAATATTTATTCTCAACCTCAATTCAAATATATCGCCTTCTGGTTCTGCATAAAAAAAACGCATAAATTAAAGCAAAGGCAGGGCAAATGTTTAACATATGTAATTTGACAAACAGACATATAGTAGAAACGTAAAAAAAAGGGAAAAGGGGGAAGAGGAGAAAATGTGTAGCTCATATTAATGCAATTTAACGGGGCGTATGCATAATATATTGCTAAAACCAAAGCTAAAACGGACAGCGAGCAGCCCAGTGCAAAACTTAATTAAAAATGTGTGCGCATAATTATAACTATATTTAGCGAGCTGCATCCACACACACACATACACACATGTGCAGCAACACGTATGCAGATGTGCATTAATTTCGTATGCAGCTGCACACAAAGGAACTGAGCAAAAAAGTATGCTACACTTTTTGTAAGCGGCATTTTGGGGCGTCGCTGATGATCCTGCGCCGGGTTTTGTCAACATATCGTCCTCGCTCCGTCGTCCCGTTGCCGGCACATCGCTTTTGGCCTGATGAGCGGCAGCAGTTACCGTAAATTATTTTATTTATACCGTTAGTCAGGCCAGGCCAGGCGCATCAGCAGCTTCAGCAACGCCAGTCGCATCCTATGAGCTGTCTGTGTGCTTGACTTAATAAAATAAATTTAGAAGCTGGTTGAGTGCCGTCCCCTGCTTGACTCGCCCTTCTCGGCTGCCTCTTTGCGCCACAGTTGGGCACGCTGGCAAAATGTGCATAATGCCTTTGTGTATGTGTGTTAAGGTGTCTGTATATACACTCACACATACATATACATGCATGTGTATGTATGAGCAAGCTTGTCGTTTATTATTTATGCATGCTGTGCAACATTTTCAACCAGCAGCTGCACAACAAACGCGAAATCGTTGCACGGCTGCTTGCCACACACAGATTTTTATGTTTATATTTTTTTAGCTCACATTTATACAGTGGTTCAAAATTTACATGAACAGTGTGGCAAAAGATGTAATGGTACTTAATAAGATATAAGATATAAGATATAAGATATAAGATATAAGATATAAGATATAAGATATAAGATATAAGATATAAGATATAAGATATAAGATATAAGATATAAGATATAAGATATAAGATATAAGATATAAGATATAAGATATAAGATATAAGATATAAGATATAAGATATAAGATATAAGATATAAGATATAAGATATAAGATATAAGATATAAGATATAAGATATAAGATATAAGATATAAGATATAAGATATAAGATATAAGATATAAGATATAAGATATAAGATATAAGATATAAGATATAAGATATAAGATATAAGATATAAGATATAAGATATAAGATATAAGATATAAGATATAAGATATAAGATATAAGATATAAGATATAAGATATAAGATATAAGATATAAGATATAAGATATAAGATATAAGATATAAGATATAAGATATAAGATATAAGATATAAGATATAAGATAGAAGATAGAAGATAGAAGAGATAAGATATAAGATAAGATATTAATTTACTTGCTTTCTAAAGTATTTATTTATCTAAGCATTAGTGCTTACAAATAAATAGCGTTCGAGCTTTTAAATTTATTTGCTTCTCTTATTCTAATTTGTTTATTTCCCACCCTGAACCTGTTCGCTTCATTCATTTATAATGGTAAAAATATGCACTTTTATTTGTACTGACAACATTGGCAACAAATGTGTCCTTTAGACCACAATTAATTGAGGTGTTATTATGGAAACTGTTGCCGAATACATATAATTTCAATTCAGCAAACAAACGGAAGTATCATAACATACACAAAAAGGCGAAATCTTTTGCCGTTGCCAATTTATCAGTTTGTCAACAAATTCCCGAAATAAATATGTACGTTCATTGCAATCATTTGACCACCGACACAGCCATAGAGTAAAATAAGAATTGTTTTCAGCCATAACAAAATAATTGAATTGATTTTTCAACTAATTTGCAAATTGCAGGAAAACCGACGCAAATTTGAAATTTAGACAGTTCGAAATATCATTTAACGTTATTTATTTTTATTTCCATTTTATATTGGTTAGATTTTTGTTTTTGCTTCGTTTAGTTTTTGATTTGTTTTTGGTTTAGCACTGGTTGTGATTGTTTTGTTGCTTTGTTTATCATTTATCAAAAATGTTGCACAATATTTTTCAATTTAAATTGCCTGTACTACAACAAATGCAAACGTTGGTTGTAGTGTCTGTACAACAAATGGCGAACTATTTGTTGTATTTTGTGTGGTGCTTTGTCAATGAAAATCTCATTGGAAAAAATAAACAACTTTATAAAGTTATCTAAATGGGTTTCCAAGTGTGGGTCAGCAAATTGTTTTGACTATTGCGACTAGTGTAATCTCTCTGTGTTTGCAATTTTTAAAGCATCCGCAATTTGCTCGTATTTTAAATCCACAAAGAGTGTTAAATATTTCAAAAGTGGGAAATGCCAATGAATTTTAATTAGTTTAATTAAAACATAATTAATGATGCTTAAATATAATATAAAACAAAAAGGGGCTTTAAGTGTATTGTTTATGGCAGACAAATAATTGATTAAATCAGGTATTTTATTTACATACTTAAAAGTCTCTTTGATTGATAAATATATACATATTTACTATCACTTAAATGTTTAGCTTTAAACTGCCAAACTACATTTATATATATAATATATTAAATATTAAATTGTTAAACTCATTAGCGTTCAGTATCATCAATTTATTAAAACTCCTATAACATTTATGTGTCTTTAAAAAATACGGTCCTAATTAGACCTTGAGCCAATTAAGCACTATAAAAAGGACACTCAATATGAGGCCATCTGTAGCATAGAGAATTTTAGTTCGACTTTTGCAAAATACGTAACGATGTTTTGTGGTCACAACAAAAGAACGACAATGCAGCAAATATAACAATAACAAGGAGAGCGACAAAAACGGTTTGCTGCCAAGAGAAGAGGGGGGGATGAATTGAGGGAGAAAAAGCGATAAAATACTAAAGAAAAGCGAAAAATATGTTGGCAATTTTTTAAAAGACCTTCCCATTGTGCCTGCATCTTTGTGTGTTTGTGTTTGTGTTTCTGTGTAAGGAGCAGGCCGGCAAACTTTTGTGCATCATTAAAAATATGAAGTCGATTTAATAAATGTGCATTGCCAAAGCAAACACAAGGATGCAATGCACGGAAATATCCTTGGATACAACGTATACACGCACACAATATTGTGTCGAGCGTTGGCTGGACAAACGTGGAAGTTCTTTAAGTAACATTAAAGCAACTCTTTGGCAGGCGGCACATTTTTGTCTATTTTCCTGCATTTTGCGATTTTTTCTTCCATTTTATGTTTTTTTTTTTTTTTTTTTTTGGCTGTTTTGCCCTGCTAAAAGCAATTTACAAAAGTTTTTCCATCAAAACTCCGCTGTCAGTATAAATATCCTTAAAATAGCCGGCACTGCCATAGCTAAGCACATACACTCCACACACTAGCACACACACAGACCCAGACACACACACACACACACACACTCACCCAAGTAGTTGCTGTTGCTGCTGGCCGCTTCCTGAGCTGCCTGTTTGCCTGGCTTGCTGCACTCAGCTCTGCATCTGCAGAGAATATGATTTATGAATGCATGTGCTGATATATGCCATGTGCCATATGTCCGCCTGCTTTACTCCCCTCTATCAGCCTGTGCCGGCATCCTCCGCTCCGCTCTGTCTCTCTTTCCTTGCGTCTCCTTCTTCGGCTTCACTTGTATTGTTAGCGCCGAAAATTATGCTACAATATTTTTGCTTTCCCTGCTCTGGTGTTGGACAACTTTGTGCATTGTTGGCTCATCTATTCGCACAGCAAACAAAGGCAAACGTGTTAGCCACACACACACACACATACACCGTAAAAACACACACATTGAAACTTGCTCTGATTTCTGTAGGCAAATCAAAGCTCTTTAAATTGAGCATATTACGTATTACAGCTCGAGTTATTTCTCAACTACCAAGAGAGGTGCCCACTTCAAGTTTTCTGTTTGACAAATACAAATTTGGGTTTTTAGTGCTTATAAAGCTATAATTCTCTTGTACAGGTATTTTAATGGACAAGTCTACAAGTTTATTTAGTAAACATGTGAAATGTGATGAGGTAAAAACTTCTCATACATTACAAATTTACAAATAATCTACCACAATAAATAAAAAATACCATAAATATTGAAATCTTCATACCACAAAATTTTTTTTGTAAATATTAGACTAACTATGAACTAAAAAGAGATCAAATTAAAATTAATTTGAAAATAATTTCATTATTAATTATCAAAATTATTATTATTAATTATCTTATATTGCAAATTAAAAGTCTACCACAATAAATTAAAAATACCATTGTGTACTCAATGCCAATAAAATGATGTGTAAATATTTCGCTGACTGTAAACTAGAAAATGATATCATTAAAATAAATTGCAAAATATTATATTATTATATTATTATTAAAGAAAAATAATATTTTGAATGATTTTCTTTTATCAAATCTTACTTTTAGAGAATAGCCATGTCCAACTAAATTGTCAATACGATTTTATCTAAATATCTGTTTTTGTCGCAAATTAAAATTGATTTGGTACACGGAAAAGCGTTTGCTATGAAAACAACATCAAGGCACTTGCAATAGCAATCAGGGAGTAAGCCAAGAAACTGAGCTCATATTTTAATGCATGCCAAACACAAATCGGAAAATAAGAAAACACTGTCTTAAATCTTGCAATCCCTGAACTTGTGCACATTGATTGCTTAGCAGTCTTTTGCTTCCAGTTCCCTTACTTTTCAGATTGGGCACCTTTATCGATCGATCCGCTCTTGCTTCTTCTCCTGCTCTTTCTCATGCATTTGCAATTCCTTTCGATTCTGCTACAGCCACTTTATCAATTTCGCCAATAAAATTCAAACAGTTTGAATTTTCTTTTAGTTTTTCATTGCCTGAGTTTTGGCTGGCAAATGTTGTTTGAGCTGATTCTGCTTCTGCACTACTTCCCGCCAATAAAAAATACATCATTCATCTTTGTTAACTGCAAAGTCCGACACCAAACTTCAACTCGAAAAGCGATTTGTTGGATTGGTTTGTTTGCCTGATGGATTTGTTGTCTCGTTTAGTTTATTTTCCTACTCTCTCTCTTTCTCTTACTTTTTCGTCAGCTAATTGGATTTATTGTTGCATTTTGCTTTGAAAAATTAGTTTTGAATGGCTAGCAGCACTTTATAAACCAATTCATATTGATTATTATCGTTGTAGTTGCTGAAAGTGCTCTCATTCCATTCGATGATTATTAGGTGTGAACAACTGCTAACTAGGCGACATGTTGTTGCCTGTCAAATGTTCATGTCAAATCATCAGACAACGCGCCAAAAAGCAGGCAATAGAATACTTGCTTACTCATGTTGTCATGTGTCTCCATATCTGTGCTTTTGCTTTGCTGTGTTGAACACGACAAGTTGTAGTTGGAAAAAGTTTTTTCGACTCCCTTGAAGTCGTACATCTACTTGCAGTAGTAGTTGCCATATTCTAACTGTGGAACAGGACGAAAGTGCGCACATTGACCGACAGGTAGACGTGCTTTGTCTGCCTCAATACTTTCAGTACTTTGATTTTGACAGCGTCGAACGCTTTTGTTTTGGCCAGGTGCCAGACAAATGATAATTGGCACGAGAGTGTGAGAGGCCACCCAGGCAGCTAGGCAGCCAGCACACATCCCCATCGGTTTAATTCATGAAGAAATGTTACGACGACCAAAAATGTCTGTGTGCGTCTCTTCGTTCGCTTGATTGCCCCACAAAAAGCATTGAATATGCTCGAATAGTCGCCTCGATGTCTATGTGTTGACATTGAGTTGTCGGTAGTACTTAATTTGAATGCAAGAAAAAAACCGATCTGATTCACAGTGAAATAAATTTAAACTAATAAAGCAGTATCTTTAAATTTCGAATGAAACAGAGCTGAAGGAAGTAAGAAAGCTACTTGAAAGCGTAACTTGAAAATTTTAAAACCAAAAATATACCAACGACTATATTTGGTATATTAATACAGTACTATATAACTTCGCAACCAAATTGTCAGAAATTTGTAATACCATAGTTTTTATTGTATATACCTAAGAGCTTCAAAATAACGCTTGTTAGATCGTCTCGGCTGTTGACGCTGAACAAGAATAGACTTCTTATAGAGTCGGAGATTACTACGACTATAGTTCATGTAAGCACAAAGTTATAATACTCTTTTCCCCTATGGGTAATAAATCTCTCTTTAAACTTCAACAGCAAAAGAACTGAATAAATCTGAATATTACTTCCTTTAATTCATGCACTACTTGATATATCGTAGTTGGAGTTGTTGTCTCCTTGCTCTGTAGAATCGTGCAACAGTTAATGCTAAATAAATTACACCGTAATGCGGGTAGCTTTAGGCGGTTAGTCGATCTGAAAGAGAGCATTGATTAGGCTTACCCCCCGCCCACGCCCCCGCCCGCATACAGTGGGCGATGTCTGTCAATCTCTGGCGCACTTTAATGGTAACCACTGCTGTGACCAAGCGGACGCTCTAACGAGTTCTAAAACATTTCGCCCAACTAAACGAAGTTAAACGCACTGAATAACAAGTAGTTTTTCCCCCGCACACACACACACACACACACATACAGAGACTAACACACTCATGCACACGAAATTTGTGGCATTGCTGGAGATGGAGTTAACTTGAGACGAAGCGAGACAGCGACACAAACTGAATCTTAATGAGGCAGGTACAGTAGTGTGTGCGGTTGCATGCGGCGTATACGTAACGCTGATTTTGCCCCCTGGACTGTCGCATTGACACTGCGCTGGAACTGCAGCTGGGATTGGGAATGGGATTGGCATTGGCATTGGATAGTAGAGAGAAACCTCTCCGACTGGGACTGGGTCAACTAATGAGCAGTTAAATATTTGTTGACAGCCAAACTGCTGACTTAACGCTAATTAATCGCTTTGTAAGCTGCAAAACGCATTTTATTTATATTTCGCTGCTGTTTTTTTCTCTCGAATTTATAGCTGCTGTGGTTTCGCTTTTGTCTAGCTTTTATAATTTCATAATTGTCAACAAATTAATATACAATTTTATTTATTTACAATGTGTGCATAATTATGATTTATGCATTTTACACCCCTTGAATGCAAGTGCAATAAAACAGCATTCAAATCCGATTATCTAACTGTGTTGACGGCCCAACACAAAGCGAACTCTCCAATAACATTAATATTTTCATTTGTTTTTGACTCGTATTTTTTTGTTTTTTGGCCTGTCATAATTCCCTTTTGCTCACTGGCTGTCAACTCTCTTTGAATTTCAATGTTATTTACTTTAATTTAAATGGATTAGTATTTCGCCAATTAATTTCCCAGTCACTTATCTCATTTCCATAACCTGTTGGGCAATGAAATCTCTATTACGAGCCGCTAATTTTGAGTCATGATTTGTGCAAACAAATCAACCGCAATTGCAATTATTTAAAGCTTTTGAAATATTTCAAATGAGCATTCCGTAGAGAATACATTAAAATAACACAGAAACGTTAGAAGAAAGTTTTTTGATAATTATTCAAAAATGTTTGTTTATAATTATAATACTCTTAATTACTACAAAACAAGTTTATACAAATCAGTCATTAGAGACAAATCTAATCAAATAGTTGTCAGTTTTGAAATATAAACCAAAAATAAAAAATAACATAAATACCATATTACAATTTTTTTAGAAAGATAAAATAAATACACATACGTTCGACAGTTTTTACACAAATAAATTTCCTATTTAGCATTCCAACAGAGTCAAAATAAGCCATGACAATCGTGTTCTCAACTCGTTTACAACGAAAAAAGCACAATACGCAATACTTGTATAAGCCTGAGCGTTTAGCTTTCGAATTGAATAAAGAAATACGAAAAGAAAATGAAAAAAGAATAAGGAATACGATTGAAAGATTGGGGCAGAGAACAACAAAGTGAAGAGCTCAACGCTTTGCATAGAGATTTGTGAGAAAATAAAAGAAGAAGCAGAAGCGGAGGCAACAAGAGTCGTTGATGTATGATGTTGCCAATTGTTTGAAGTAAATCAAACGGCTCAGAGTCGAGGCAAAGGCATAGGACGAAAGCTAGCAGGATAAGCAGGTCCTACAAAGCACAGTCAATACTCAGTACGAAGTACCAGTGATTGGTGCTGTCTGCCTTCCTGTCTTCCCCTCTGTCCGCCTGCCATCCTTCCAGAGTGCCTCGCTTGGTGGTATTAGCTCAAGCTGCTCTTGCTGCTGCTGCTGCTGCTGCTGTTGGTCCTGGCCCAATGTAAACAAAGCACATTGAAAAATTGCCAGAAATAAAAGAGGCAGTGGCGGCCAGAAGGCAACACCCCTTCATCCCGGACCCCGCACCCCTGTTGCCCACTGCTGACAGCTGCTCAGAGGTAGAGCGAAGGATTAGGGATTGGACCGAGGGAATGAAGGGGGGCATCTGTCATTTATATTTCAGTTCCTTTCCAGTTATTCAATCAGCCCATTTATCGAGACAAAACCAAGCCAAGCCAACGGACTCCTTTGCTGTGGTCAGCTTTGTGGCCAGCACATGCAAATGGTCAGAAATTAGTAAAGGACTAAGCGTTGAGATAAATCAACCTAAACTCGCATCGATGAAACACAATACTCAGATCCCTATTATGGTAGATAGCAGATAGCACAACAATATCAAACGCTGTTAAATGCTGCAAATTATTGTACAACTTAATGCGAATTTATGGCTGCAGCTGGACGATTCTCCCAAATTAACTTGCATATTTTACAACTCATTTAAAATGGGACCGCAAAACATTTCGACACTGAATAATTTATGGTAATACCAATCACAGACGCAACACAAAATGAATTATACTTTACACTCACACACATAGAGAGAAACACATTAGCATATAAATCGAGCAACTTAACAGATACTTAAGCCCACGCTGGGCATTTGTTCAATATAAATAATGTATAGGTAATAAATTTTCATAATTGCTTGGCTTTTTTGCCCAATGACTGAGGTGCAACATTAGTGAAAACAGTTTAATAAAACAATACATTTCAAATCGATTGGGATTATTGACTAGAATTTATTTAAAATAATAATTACTGTTATAACTCAATAAAATTTGATTATTTTAATAGCAATGAAAGTTAAATTAAAAACATCTTTATTGACTCACAAATGAATTCGTTAGCGAAAGAGAGAGTTTTAAACATTTTGATGAATTTTTACCCAAATTGGATAAATTTGCCAAACGGTCAAAACTTTGAAAATAACGAAGACTAGAAAAACAGAGGAGCAACATTATAAAAACAAAAAAAAAATGAAATTAAAACAAAAACTAACGTTGATGGGCGGCTGGTATAGAGTAGAATGTTGCCACAACATTAGCAGCCAGAAATCTGGCGCTCGAAATTCTCATCCAAAAACAAAATTAATTTTTCGGTCAGGCCAAAGTTTTTTTTTTTTTTGAACAACGAGAGAGTTTGCATTGTTTTGCATATTTTATATGGCGGAAATGTGGCGCACAACAACACATGCATACACACACACATATACAGAGAGAGATTTGCAACCCCTTTGGAAATGAACGAAGCAATGCGCCCCAAAAAGTATGCAACACGCAAATTATGCATCGCAAGGCACAAAAGACAAACTTTCACTGGCTTTGGCATATTCGACAGGCGGAATGAAAATTAATACGAAAACAACAAAAATATGACTAACAATGCATAACAGAGATGCAGCTACACACAGAGCCACAATCTCCCCACACCACAATTCCCAAACCCAAACCCAAATCCCAATTCCAAACCCAATCCCGAACCCCATCTCTAACGACTGCTGCAACAATAAAGTAATTAAAAATTCTGCTAACTATCTAAACGGAACTGCCAACGGGTCACGTATAATGCATAGACCAACCCCATTCTCCACCCCATTCAAAAGCGGCATTTATTAAATAATGAATCACAGTTCGCAGCGTAAGTCCTTTACTATTTAATAGCTTTGACTATTTTATCAACTCGCACTTGATTTCCGCCGTTGCGCTACATTTATACAAAAATGTGTTAAGGCCTCTATCAAATTTATAATTTTAGACCTATATTAAAAGCGAAAGAAAACAATATTTTTGTATAATTTATTCTACATTGACATACTCTTGTGCGTCATGAATGAATATTGATGAGTGCATTTGCATAGAAACAACGATAGAAGTCTTTAAATCATTACTTAACATTTAAAATTTAAGAGGCTCAAAAATGAATAATTCACAAAAAAAGTATATTAATTCTTCGGGTATAAAAAGAAGTGGCTAAAAAAGAGAATTAACTCATAAAACTTATTTATACACGCCTGAAAAATGTCATATGAATAGCTGGGAAACAGCAACTCTTAAAATGTTATCAATATCTTAAGATAGTTTAAATTAAACTAGATGAAAGAGTATCACATAGTCAGTCACACTGTCAACGTTAATAGCAAAGGAAAGCAAAATAAAAACAAAACCAAATGCCATTCAACTAATTTGCTGTCAAACGGGTTTTCGAGAGACTACATTGAAAAACAAAAACAAAAAAATCAAAAGTTAAATAAAACAAGTAAGAAAGCTACAGTCCAGTGTGCTCGACTGTGAGATACCCGCAATTCATTTTGAATAAAATCAATGTATTACGGTATTATTCTCAAAATATACCATAAATGCTACAGAGAGAGATTCTCCATCATTATACCCTCTACCCATTTGGTACCAAGTAATTCGATTTGATTTTGATTTGATGGTGATCTGCTCATGCAGCGCTTTAAAATTATGCTTGCGGATTTAAAATTTAATTGATTCTTATGAAAAATGGCAACAACAGCAACAAATTCAATGAGAAGACTTTCTAAAGCTCCAGATATCTCTGATAACTTTCTTCTTTGCGCTCAGTCGCTTTTTAGTTGTTAAACGAATCGGAATACAAAATTTAAATGAATATTTCAGCGTATATTGACAGTTTTATTGATGACATCACAAGTGAATTGTTCGGTAAATATCTTAGTGAAATTATATAATTCAAAGAGAATTCTAAGTTAATATTCACTTCAGTGCCAATTGGATGATCAATGCAGCACTTATTGCTATCAGGTTGTGAAGCCCCTTCTACAATACGTCAACACGGTCTCAACAATGACACAAGAAAATAACGAGTTGCAGCATAAGGTTAAAATGCAGGCGAAAGCAATACAAACCTTAAATGAATTGATCAAGGAAAAAAACAAATTGATTAATACGTATAAAAATAACAATGTCTATCAAAAGAAACTTATTTCTCAATATGAAATGCAAGATGATTTTAAGTCAAAATTAAACGAATCTTTAACAAGTCAGATTCGAAATAATCTGAATCAACAGGAGCTTCACTCAAAGTTAAACCAATTACTTGAAAATCATAGTCAAAGTGAACGGAAGCTTATTGATCAATATGAAATGCAAATAACTAACCTAAAATCGGAAATCAAGACGAAAGTTGAAGAAATTAAGGAATTGCAATCACAAAATGAAATAATTAAAGCACTTCAGAATGAGATCACTGCCTATAAACAGACATCCAGTTGTCTCGGTAAATTGACGGAGATTCATACGATCCGAGATGACAGTTTCATGTGAATCGAGCTTGCCTGGAGCTGGAACTGGACGGACTGTTATACAGCGACGTAAGGATGGTAGTGTGGATTTTAATAAAACCTGGTCAGAGTACAAATACGGCTTTGGAGATCTGCGTGGAGAATTCTTTATTGGACTCGAGAAGCTTCACTTGCTAACACAATCCCAGCCCCATGAGTTATATATATCCCTTGGCGACTTTTTTAATGAAACACGATATGCCAGATACAACAACTTTGTTATTGATAGCAAGACAGAGGACTGGACTATAGAATAAAAGATCTTGGAACATATTCAGGCGATTCTGGCGACTCATTAGCGGATCACAAACAACAACGGTTGTCCTCTTGTGCTCCAGATTCGCGTCATATGAGAGGAGGACACTAGCCTAGTGCCATAAGTTATGGAGGCTAGTCGCATGGAACGTCGAATTATTTGAGAGTGATAATGTCCAGCTGCCGTCCAGAACCACTTGAGAATTGCAACAGGCGAAAAAGTAAAATTTACTGTTTACGTTTTTAATTTATGTAATCAAACCTATAATTATGCCATACAAATTCGTAATTTGGAGAACGAAATATTGCATACTTTTAAGCTGATCATACGAAGAACATAAAAAAAAGAAGGCTACAGTCAAGTGTGCTCAACTCTGAGACCCCCGCTACTCATTTTGAAGAAAGTCAAAATATAGCGGTATTAATTTTTAAATATACCAAACCGCAGGAATACTGAAAATTTACCAAAGGATATTCTAGGTACATACAGGCATGCTCCGGTATTCACTTTTTGTTTTCGTTTTCGTTTTGACGTGTTTTCTTTTTGTCTTCTTATCGTGCAACGAAAATACTAATATATTGTTTTCAGGGGAAAACACAAATCAACATTGCAGGATGAAATTATTCTTAATTTTATGCAGGCTAACGAAAATCTGGCGCGTGGATTCGCCAAAGGCGATTGTGTGGCTGCAGAAGCTAAGTGGAGCGATCTTGCCGTTGCCTTGAACGCAATTGGGCCTCCAATTGAAGATATTGCGAGATGGAAAAAGGTATGAGTATACCCAGAATTATGACAAACTAATATATTATAATAATATATTCCAGGTTTGGTGCGATTGATAGGCCAATATTCGCAAGAAAATTGCCCAAAATAAGGCAGAGGTCAGGGCTACGGGCGGGGGTCCTTAATGCCAACAACCGGTGACAGCCATGGAGGAGGACATGGTGAAGCTCTGCGGGCTTTTTGAGATGGTCGAGGGAGTTGGTGCTCTGGCATATGGAGCACCAACCACCATGGTAGAAGAAGAGGTGGCTAAGGAAAAAGCTGAGAAGATAGCCACAGAGGAGGTGTGCAAAGCAGAGCATACGTTAACCATTTGTCAACAAAAAATGGGCTGATCATTTAAAAAACAGAGGCATCATTTGCTGGATAGACATCTGAAGGGAAATTGTATCCTGACATAGAAGCCTGTCCAGCAACGGAATAAATATGTGCAGAATTTTTCCGAATGTGCTTCGTCCTATGTTTATGTGATGGTTTTTGGCGATTGAAAACTGATAACACCCAGTAGCAAGATATCGCAATACAGAAGCCAATTGCATTGAGTGAGACAATGTGGTTAATTTTAAATGTGGCTTGACTGTCTCCAATATGTTATTAAAAGTTTATTTATCAATCCTAAATGATTGCAAAAATCTGCAATAAACATAAATTAACGTAAAAACACATGTATTACATCTTAATTGCGACATTACTTTTGTGGCATTCACCACCTCGGCCAAGTTTCGCAGCGTCAAAGGGTTTTCATGGATAATTCGACGTTCCATGGGAATATTTTTAAAAGAGCAGGGTTAATTTATGTTTATTGCAGATTTGTCCAATCATTTAGGATTGATAAATACACTTTTAAAAACATATTGGAGACAGTCAAGCCACATTTAAAAGTAACCACACTGTCTCACTCAGAGATGGGGACGATTGTTTGTGATTTTACCTATGAAAAGTGTCCATCCTATTTCAGTTCAGGCTGGTGGTTTGCCAATATCGGTTGCTATTCTTGGTATTTATGAAGTAAAAAATGTAAATAATATTAATAAAATTATGTTTTAAATATAGCAATCTTAATGGACAATATATACAAGAAGATATTGGAGAGGAAACTGATAGAATTGAATGGAGAGAATGGAAAAAAAAATTGACCTTTGAAATTTACACAAATGATGATAAGGCCAAAATCATGTTTATTCTGAAAATATTACACTAAGCTCCGAATAGTTTAAATTCCTACACCTGCATTCTATTTTCTTTCAGAATTGCCTTAAATTAACAATTCACATCTTTGATCCTTGCATCTTATCGCTTGATTGAAGCGTATTGCAGCATGTTGCATGTTGCGGATGGAAACATTGAACAAATTGCTTCACATCGTCATGAAAATATGCAATTATATTTTAAATCAGATAATATTCACATGAACTTACATTTTAAATCTTAATATTGCACTAAAACTTTGAATATACAAATTTTATATTCTTTTGAAGTTGTTTTTTAATTAATTTTCACATTTATATAATTGATTTAGGACATAAATTTAACTAGACCAACAAAATATAATTGTCTCCAAGATTTTCTTCATTAATCAATTAAGTTTTTTAATTCAACAGTTAAAGATTTCGTTTCATCAACTGTATAAAAATTGTTAACCATTCTTTTATTGCGAAACAAAATACGAGAAATTATATTCAAAATAAGAATAAAATGTCATTTGTTTATAAAATACAAATAAAAAACAGTTGTTTTTCATTTGTCCAAAATAATATTTATTCACAGTTTTTTGGTTAAAACGAAAACACAAAGAGCTGCCTCTTGACAGCTGGACAAGACAAGGATCATTTCCAGGATCAAGAAGTCCTTAGGCACGCACTCGGGATGCCTTCTTGCTCTTGTCAGCCTTTGGCGGCGGTGGCCCACTGCGTCCTGCCTGCATATGGCGATTGTAGATGCTGTTGGACAGATTGTCAGTTAAGAGAAGATCAACAATTTGTTTTTCGTACTCACATTTAGTAAGTTTCGGTCTTGAGGTATTCAATGACATGGCTAATGCCCAGCAAATACTGCTCAGCAATGGGATTGACCCAGGGATTCTCCTCCATTTTCATAACTGACTTATTGCTGAATAAATCGAGCTGACCTGCAGCCGAACAGATACTTGTTTCTGATTTTCAATAAAACCATATTCTTAAAGTATACCGAAATTCTAATCTAATTTTGGTACATATAATAATATCACAGTCTGTATCATTCCTGAAAGTTCGGCTGCGATCAAATTAAAAATGTTGATGATATTAAAGAAATACTTTTGTATAGGAAAAACGTCTACTTCAATCGGGTCTTAGCTGCTTTAGCTGACAATCTGGCTCATTTTGCACTCTATATACTATATATATTTTAAATGTAGTATCCGTTTGTATTTTTAGTATTTTTGTGGTATATTAATTTGGTATTTTATAAAAATAATACATCAATATATTGCTTTTATTCAAAATGGGTAGTGGCGAGTATCTCACAGTAGAGCACTCTCGACTGTAGCTTTCTTACTTGTAACTGTATTAAACTGAGTATGGACTGCGGAGAAATAAATAATTAGCGCTTCTCAATCAATTATTAAACATGGTATAATGTATTCTAGTCATTACATTTGACTTTATTTTTAATCAACCAGCATATTCTTCAACCGTTGCTTGAAAAAATCTTTATATTAGTTTAGTTTATATTCACCAAAAATTAAATGCTTTAGATCTATAGGTTTGTCATTAGCTTTTATATAATTGAAATCGTTTCACTTCCATTAAATTGACTTTAATATGAAAGGATAGAAAAATATAGTAATTTTTATTTTTACTTGAAGGGCTCTTTGGTCATGAGCAGTCCACGCTCCCAGAGTGCGGTGGCCACCTCAATGCTACGATCCTGAGGGCACAGCGGCAGCTCCTTGACCGACGTATACTTCGGATATGCGTTGATCAGAGCTTTCACAACCGTCGCCTTCTCGGGCTGGATTTCCATATAGCTGGCATCAAACTTGCAATACTCGAGCGCATTATCCAGATAGTAATAGATACGGATGACCTTTCCCTCTTTAATCAGACGCAAAATGTTGGCACGCAACAGACGCACTTCGGTGCTCCCAGTTAGATTGTAATCGGGCTGACGATTGCCCTGTTTATCGATCTCGCTGACCGAACCAAAGACGGTTCGTGCCTTTTCCTCCTCCTGGACAATTGGCGGCAAAGCCTCGTGTTGAAATCGCTTGGCCAACTGATCGACAGCCGCATCGATTTGTTCGGCACTGGGCAGCAAATAAGTTTGCACCAGCTTCGTGATGTCACCGAGCAATTTGTCACGCTCCTCGGACATTTGACAACCAGCGGCATATCCCAAGTGACGCCACGTTTCGAGCGGGAGACCGCGATGCAAATTCAAATGCTGACGTATGGCACGCTCCATGAAAGACGGCATCAATTTCTCAACCAGATTCGCATACGATTGCTGATAGACGCTCAGCGTTATGTGCAGCGAATGCTGTTGTTCCTCGGTCACCGCCTGATGAACGGTGCCCCTGGGGAAGTAGAGAACATCACCGGGTTCGAGGACCACATCGAGTGTCGGTGTTCCCAAGTCCTTTTGGCTGTAATTGCCCGAGGAGACGCGTGCCAAGATATCGCTGGGACACGGTGGCATGTAGAGACGCCAACGTTTGCGTCCCTCCACCTGCAGGACGAACGTTTCGATGTCATCGTAATGCGGTGCACATCCCTGACTATTCGGTGGCGTCAAATACGCATTCGCACCCACCAGACAATAGAAGAACTCCTGGAGTCGGGTGCACAACGCACGCAACTTCTCCAGATAAGTGCTGGGATTCAAAAAGCGGACACTATAACCGTTTGAGTAATAGCTCCAAACGGTGAGCGGCATGGCACGTCCATCAGGATTGTGGGTCTTGCGTTTGCCATTCTTATAGCTGGTGATATCGATGTTTGTGGTGAACTCCAAATGATTCTTCAGTAGCATCTCCTCGATCATGGGAAAGGACATCAAATGCGAGAAGTAATTAGCCTTGCGTCCCACCACCCGACACGGATTCTGCTCCCAATACCCTTGGAAGAACTTCTGCGGCTCGATGGGATTCATCAGCCAGCTGAGCGCACGTTTGCCTTCCTCCACGCTGTCTTGCAAATGCACCTCCTCACAGGTGGGTTTATCCAGGTGTCCAAAGCGACGCTGCTTGGGTTGCGAGTTTCCAGTTTCAGCTACTTTGGTGGCTTCTCCCTCATCGTGCTGGCGACGTCCGAGGAGCGTCTCCTTGGGCTTAACCACCGCAGTCAGCGCGGGTTTCTCCACATTGTTGTTGGCATCCTGGGAGCGACGTCCGGCTTTTGGTGGTGCAACAGCTGGTGACTCGACTTCGTCATCGTAGTCGTCGTCGTCGTCGTAGTCGTCGTCATCGTCATCGTCATCGTTGATTGTGTCGTTGCTATCGACATCATTGATCGTAAGATCGACAGTAATGTCGCCACAATCATTGATCGTAAGATCGACACAATCATTGCTATCATCGTCGCTGCCTTCGTCATCATTTCTGCCGCCGCTATAATCATCAGAAGCGTTGTCATCCGACTGATCACTGTAGCTGGACATTTGTTTTTTCTTCCGTTGCGATTCATTCAAATTTGAATTTGCTGCTCTTTTCCCTGATCCGTTTGTCTTCAACACTTTTTTGGGACTAGCCATCGCCATTTTCTGCACTGCTTTTGGACTTTTGGCGACGTCATTTTGTTTGGCACCGCCATTTTCCTTGATTTCACCATTATGCTTTGCGGTGTGCTTTGGTGCATTTTTTGGCGACAAAGCTGCATTATTTTGCTGCTGCTTCTTGGCTGGTGATGGTTTCTCGGCATCTGGTATCTGGTATGCTGATATTTCAGCCATTGCATGCGGTGCCTGTATTAATAGAAGCTATTAATAAAAAAGTTCACTTCGTTTTACTAAACCAGCTAATTTGTCTTACCACAAAATAAGAATACAAATTTATTTGTTTTGGAACCGGCAGCACGTGCTTGATTGACTAGCCGCTTACTTCAAAATACGATTGAGTTGTCAGCGTTATCGGTATATCGATTTACCAAGCCAGTCAAAATGATGTACGTCAAGATAGCTCCGCAACTTTAGCGTCACATATCGATTAGAAAAAATATCGGATAAAAAACTTTTTATTTTCGTCTTTTTACGTAATATTTAGTCTTCAATTAAAAAAGTTTAAATGTAAAACTATAGAAAACTAAATAATCTATCTATTAAATCCATGTTCGTCAAATTGCATGTAGTATTTATGCACTAAAATCGTGAATGAAAAAATCATCAAATTATTCTTCATATTTTTCAGAACTTTTAGGCCATGTCACGCTATTTCACTCTATTCGAATCATATAGACAAATATTTTGTTTTTTGTTTTATTCAAATCGGTAAAGCCGGTTCGAGAAAATTCAATTTTAGTGATTATTGCCAAACTAATATTACCATGGTGGCAACACATGTAACGGCCGAAAGTTAGGCCACGCTTTTTGAAGCTTGGTGGCAACTCTGGAACATAACTGAATAATGTTGTATGTTCTGCTAAATTGCTGCACAACAAGTGATTTATAAACCTTGTACCACTAACCATACAAATTAAATTCTATTTTCAGAATTGCCTTAAATTAACAATTCACATCTTTGATCCTTGCATCTTATCGTTTGATTGAAGCGTATTGCAGCATGTTGCATGTCGCAGATGGAAACATTGAACAAATTGTTTCACATTGCAACTATATTTTATATCAGATAATATTCACATGAACTTACATTTTAAATCTTAACATTGCACGAAAATATAATATAATAAATATTTTATATTCTTTTGAAGTTGTTTGTGAATTAATTTTCACATTTATATAATTGATTTCGGACATAAATTTAACTAGACCAACTATTGTCTACTTCAGTAATAGATTAAGTTATTTAATTCAACAGCTAAATTTTATCTTTATCACCTCTTTTTTGAATATATATATTTTTTTTCGACTCATTGAAGATGAGCAGATCAGAAAGATTATAGTTGTTGATGTGAAGGATTAAAGAGGAAAGTCAAAAAAGGCATTAAATGATATTCATAATAATTTTTTAACGTATGACATATATTTTATTTTATTCCTAGATATACTAAGATAGTAGGGGAATAAGTTTATTATAGTTAAGTTAGCTAATAATTGAATGAATATGATTTAAAAAGTGGAATTATAACTTCAATAAATACAATCTCAAATTACATTTAAATTTAAACCAGAAAAAAAAACAAAATTAATGTTCGAGAAAGTAAATATTTTAAGTTGTAAATTATTTCCTCAGATATCTTTGTTATTTTTTAATGATGATACCTTTTAATTGCAATATATTAAAAAAAGAAGTGGCTAAAAAAAGAGAATTAACTTATAAAACATATTTTTACTCGCTTGTCATATGAATAGCTGGGAAACAGCAACTCTTAAAATGTTCTGAATATCTTAAGGTAGTTCAAATTGTACTAGATGAAAGAGTATCCCATAGTCAGTCACACTGTCAACGTTAATAGCAAATCAACGAGAAAGGAAAGCAAAATAAAAACAAAACCAAATGCCATTCAACTAATATGCTGTCAAACGGGTTTTCGCGAGTCTACATTGAAAAACAAAAACAAAAACAAAAAAAAATTAAAACTTAAATAAAATAAACAAAAGCAAAAGCAAAACGAACTCGAATCAAGTTTAACGAGTGGGATGTCTCCTGGCTTTGCTTTTGCTTGTTTTTTATGGATAGAAGACAGACGATAGCTCTCATATCCAAAGAGACAAAAAGCAGCGGCAATCGATCGATCGATCGCTGTTGGATCGCTGGCTCTATAGAGGGTGTAAAACATCTTCTCAGTTAGTCGGAGACGCGCGTGGCGAATGAAGGTGACGCATCCGCAACGGGGCTATTTTTGTGATTAATTTTTAAATGTGAGCGATTTTAGAATAGGCAAATGCTTCGATTGTAACGAGCGCAACACACAACTAATGCTAATGTCTCAGTGCAAATCGTATGAACGCAACGAAATAGAAGAAAATTCTTGATTTGTAATTTCGTTTATAAAAAGAAAAACTTTTGGATTGCACCAAGAATTGGGTCAAGTGCATAGTTCGTGTGGAACAGTTTTCTGAGAAAGTGTAAAACTGAACGCAGAGTGCTGGAGGCAAGTGAAAATTGGCAGAAGAAAAACAGATGCAACAGAGAAAAAGCGGCATGTGCATCAACAGTTTTAAAAGCACTGGGAATCTCAGTGCGTGCGTGCAATTCAAGTGCTCCTCCAACTCAAACATTACCTAATGACCATATTTCAATTCAAAACAGTGCTATTAATTAGTATATAACTCATTTTATATATATAGTTAAAGTGTTATTAGGCATATGTAATTAAGCATATGGTCAGCAATTATGTTTCTAAGCACTAACCATACAATACATAGATGCGTCACGCCATACAACCAAAACGTCTCATTGAAAACAGAATTATTGCCGCCCCAGTCGGGTCGTTCGCTGCGATTCGAACACCGAGCCTCTTCGGCTCATTCGAAAATTCGAAGTGCTAACGCAGCGCGCAGCGTTGAGTTCAGTCGCAGATCAAATGCGGAGCGATGAGCACGGGCGCATTTCGTTGCGCTCTGCTCTCGCTTCTATGTATGCGTGTATGTATCTACATGCTCGCGTATATCAGTATGTGTATGCATGTGAAGTTTTGCAACGTGCAGTTGCCTCGCTGACAAGCAGCTAGCGCACGCCAAATTTTGTTTTGCCGCGACGAAAGTCTTGAAGATGAAGACAACAACAATTGCTCGCGTTCTATATGTTTGCAGTTAATTGGCACTTGCACAAGGACAGCGATGGCTCTGCTGGTGGTGTGCAAGCCTGACATGTTGTGGGTCCGGGTTCAACTCTCGATCGAGAATATATGCATATTTTGTTTTTTTTTTTTTAATGCGATTTAACTTTTTTCATTCCCTTTTAAGTTTACTGATAGAAGTAAAATTTAAAAACGCATTGATTTTTGATGATTTACAAATTCCTTTTTGCAAATACTTTTTAAAACTCTATTTAAAAAAGTTTTAACTTTAAAATTTTGTTTTTACATTTTAAGACATTAACATTTCAGTAAATTAGAGAAATTATTATTATTATAAGTTTAATTTTTTTTTTGTTTTAATAAATACATTTTTGTAAATCATGTAATAATACAATTAAACAATACAAAAAATTACAGAAAAATATTAAAAACATAATTACAATAAAATATTAATTAATTTTTAATACTTATATTTAATATTTTTACCATTTTTAATTTTAATTCATTAGAAAATTTTCTAGCGAAAACTAAAATTAAAACTAAATTACAAAAATGTATTTATCTTTTAAAAAAAGATTGAACTTTTAATAATAATAATTGTATTATTTATATTTTCTCTAATTTACTGAAATGTTAATGTCTTAAAATGTAAAAACAAAATTTTAAAGTTAAAACTTTTTTAAATAGAGTTTTAAAAAGTATTTGCAAAAAGGAATTTGTAAATCATCAAAAATCAATGCGTTTTTAAATTTTACTTCTATCAGTAAACTTAAAAGGGAATGAAAAAAGTTAAATCGCATTAAAAAAAAAAAAACAAAATATGCATATATTCTCGATCGGGAGTTGAACCCGGACCCACAACATGTCAGGCTTGCACACCACCAGCAGAGCCATCGCTGTCCTTGTGCAAGTGCCATTTAACTGCAAACATATAGAACGCGAGCAATTGTTGTTGTCTTCATCTT
Organism: Drosophila kohkoa; assembly: GCA_019972355.1. Lineage (NCBI taxonomy): Eukaryota > Metazoa > Arthropoda > Insecta > Diptera > Drosophilidae > Drosophila > Drosophila kohkoa. The sequence continues at coordinate 1,318,666 of BJEL01000003.1, read as the reverse complement.
CAAGACTTTCGTCGCGGCAAAACAAAATTTGGCGTGCGCTAGCTGCTTGTCAGCGAGGCAACTGCACGTTGCAAAACTTCACATGCATACACATACTGATATACGCGAGCATGTAGATACATACACGCATACATAGAAGCGAGAGCAGAGCGCAACGAAATGCGCCCGTGCTCATCGCTCCGCATTTGATCTGCGACTGAACTCAACGCTGCGCGCTGCGTTAGCACTTCGAATTTTCGAATGAGCCGAAGAGGCTCGGTGTTCGAATCGCAGCGAACGACCCGACTGGGGCGGCAATAATTCTGTTTTCAATGAGACGTTTTGGTTGTATGGCGTGACGCATCTATGTATTGTATGGTTAGTGGTTTCTAAGCAAACAACAGTTTTGTAATCATTGTGCACAAGCGAGAGGTGCAAGTCTTCGCTAATACTTATTTAACAAGAAGTGGCAACGCTTTGTGCTTAACAGCATTTCATAAATATGTGCTAAAGAATAGAAAATAATCGTGGCGGATATTGATGTTTTTAAGGTTTAATAAGCAAACATCGATGTTGTTAATGTTGTAAATTGTTAATAATAGTTACACACCACAAAACGGTGTACTTAATAAGTTTAAAAAGCAAAGTGTTTAAATTGACGCGCCTATTTCGTTTACAGCTCTTGACTTAACAGCATTTACGGTTAACAGAGCAATAACAGCGACCAACAACAGCCATGAATCAATGCCTGCCTGTAAACGCAAAGATGTCGAAGGCGAAGAAGGTTTTGGATGAGGCGCGTGAGACTCAAAATCGGGAACTGGACCTTGTGGACAAGGGTCTGGTGTCCTTCGAGGAGTTGCCTGGACTATGTGAGTAACGCATGTGTAATATGCTTTAAGAAATAAGTGAAAAATGTATTAAAAATACTAAATCCCACGCGAAATCTATGACGCCATCGTCATCATTCCGATTGATGACGCCAGCTTCCATAAACAAATCATGGCAACTATATCACTGCAATTGAATCAACGGTTTACCATCGTAACTCGTCTTATAAGGAATGTGCTTTTTATGACAATTAGATATTGTTTGGCAGTGAAAATTAAAAAGAAAAAACGCCCAATATTTATTTGTTTCAATTATAAATAGTAACAGAACGCAATATTGTCATCCCACTCGCACCTTTGCCTGTTGCACGCACAGCGTAAAACAGCTGTTTGTAGTTTTGTGATTGCAACCCAGTAGGAAATTGGCTGCGCTTACCAAACAACGAAACACATTGCAATAATTACACCAAACATAACTTTAGTTGAACTTATTTGTCTTATACTTCGCAGTTAACATGGCCAATATCACAAGGCTGACGCTGTCCCACAACAAAATCAGCATTATTAGTCCAGGAATCGCCAATTTACTGAATCTGGAAATACTGAACCTCTCCAATAATCAGCTAACCGAACTGCCAGTTTCCCTATCATCGATGCCCAAGCTGCGCATTCTCAATGTGTCCATCAATCGTCTGGACAATCTTCCCCGCGGATTCGGTGCATTCCCAGTTCTAGAAGTGCTCGATCTGTCCTATAACAATCTGAATGAGCACGTGCTCCCCGGCAACTTCTTTGGCATGGAAACACTGCGAGCTCTCTACCTGGGCGACAACGACTTTGAGTACATCCCAAAGGAGGTGGGCCAGCTAAAGAACCTACAAATCCTCGGACTGCGCGACAACGATCTTTTGGAGCTGCCGCGCGAAGTAGGCGACTTGGTTCGACTGCGTGAGTTGCACATACAAAACAATCGGCTGCAGGTCTTGCCACCAGAGGTGGCACAGCTCGATTTACTCAGCAATAAGTCAGTGATGAAAATGGAGGAGAATCCATGGGTCAATCCCATTGCTGAGCAGTATTTGCTGGGCATTAGCCATGTCATTGAATACCTCAAGACCGAAACATACAAAATGTGAGTACGAAAAACAATTTCTTGATCTTCTCTTAACTGACAATCTGTCCAACAGCATCTACAATCGTCATATGCAGGCAGGTCGCAGTGGGCCACCGCCGCCAAAGGCTGACAAGAGCAAGAAGGCATCCCGAGTGCGTGCCTGAGGACTTCTTGATCCTGGAAATGATCCTTGTCTTGTCCAGCTGTCAAGAGGCAGCTCTTTGTGTTTTCGTTTTAACCAAAAAACTAGATGTGTTTTGTATACTAATTTTTAAGTATTTTGTACATTAATATTTAACTGTGAAAGTGCCTTAAATTGTTTGCTAACAAATGTGAATAAATACTATTTTGGACAAATGAAAAACAACAGTTTTTTATTTGTATTTTATAAAACAGTCAGCATTTTGTTTTTATTTTGAATATAATTTTTCTTATTTTGTTTCGCAATAAAAGAATAGCTAACAATTTTTAAACAGTTGATGAAGATAAATCTTAAGCTGTTGAATTAATGAACTTAATTGATTACTGAAGCAAATCTTGGAAACAATTAAATTTTGTTGGTCTAGTTAAATGTATGTAAATGAATTATGTAAGTGGGAAAATTAATTAAAAAGACAACTTCAAAAGAATATAAAATATTTATATTAAAAGTTTTGGTGCAATGTTAAGATTTAAAATGTAAGTTCATGTGAATATAAAATATAGTTAAATATTTTCACGACGATGTGAAACAATTAGATCAATGTTTCCATCCGCAACGTGCAACATACTGCAATACGCTTCACTCAAACGATAAGATGCAATGATCAAAGATGTGAATTGTTGTCTAGGAATTTAAAATACTCGGAGCTTAGTGTAATATTATCAGAATAAACATGATTTTGGCCTTATCATCATTTGTGTAAATTTCAAAGGTCGATCCTTTTTCCAGTCTTCCCATTCAATTCCATCAATATCCTTTCCAATGTCTTCTTGTATATATTGTCCATTAAAATTGCTATTTCAAAACATAATTTAATTAATATTATTTACATTTTTTACTTCATAAATACCAATTATAGCAACCGTTGTCGTAAAACCACCAGCCTGAGCTGAAATAGGATGCACACTCTTGATTGGAAAAATCCTTATCTGGTGCTGAAAATTTTAAATATTTGTGAAATTTCAATGAGTCGCCAGCATCGCCTGAATACGTTCCAAGTTCTTTTATTCTATAGTCCTCTGTCTCGCTACCAATAACAAAATTGTTGTATCTGGCATATCGTGTTTCATTAGAAAAGTCGCCAAGGAATATATATAATTCATGGGGCTGGGATTGTGTTAGTAAGTGAAGCTTCTCGAGTCCAATAAAAAATTCTCCACGAGGATCTCCAAAACCCTCTTTGTACTCTGACCAGGTTTTATTAAAGTTGACGCTTCCATCCTTACGTCGCTGTATAACAGTCCATCCAGTTCCAGCTCCAGGCAAGCTCGATTCACATGAAACTGTCATTGTTTGTGTTATAGGAACTCGGATTGCATGAATCTCCGTTAATTTACCGAGACAACTGGATGTCTGTTTATAGGCAGTGATCTCATTCTGAAGTGCTTTAGTCTTTGCATTTTGTGATTGAAATTCCTTAATTTCTTCATCTCTCGACTTGATTTCCGATTTAAGGTTAGTTATTTGCATTTCATATTGATCAATAAGCTTCCGTTCATTTTGACTATGATTTTCAAGTAATTGATTTAACTTTGACTGAAGCTCCTGTTGATTCAGATTATTTCGAATCTGACTTGTTAACGATTCGTTTAATTTTGACTTAAAATCGTTTTGCATTTTATATTGATTAATAAGTCTCTGTTGATTGGCATTGTTATTTTGATACTTATTAATTAATTTGTTTTTTTCGTTGATCAATTCATTTAAGTTTTGTATTGTTTTCGCCTGCATTTTAACCGTATGCTGCAACTCGTTATTTTCTTGTGTCATTGTTGAGACCGTGTTGACGTATTGTAGAAGGGGCTTCACTACCTGATAGCAATAGGTGCTGCATTGATCATCCAATTGGCACTGAAGTGAATATTAACTTAGAATTCTCTTTGAATTATATAATTTCACTAAGATATTTACCGAACAATTCACTTGTGATGTCATCAATAAAACTGCCAATATACACGTATACGCTGAAATATTCATTTCAATTTTGTATTCCGATTCGTCTCACAACTAAAAAACAACTGAGCGCAAAGAAAGCAGAGCTAATTGTATGTAGGCTTAGAAAGCCTTATCATTGAATTTGTTGCTGTTGTTGCCATTTTTCATAGGAAATTTTTAAGTTCCCAAACTTAATCTTAAAGCGCTGAATGACCAGATCACCATACAAACCAAATCAAATGTTGCCACTAGAGGTCGAATTACTTGCTACCAAATCTATTTTAGGTATATTGATACAGTACTACACTTAAACAAGTAAGAAAGGTGGAGTTGAATGATACCCTCTAAACATTTGAAATAACCGAAAAATAGTGCGGTATTCATTTTGAAATTTACCGAATTGATATACCACAAAAATACTAAAACATGTCGAACTATATATTTGGTATATTGATATAGTACTACACTAGAGTGTAAAATATACCAGATTGTCAGCCAGTAGTAAATAGGTTTTTTTTCCATACAAAAGTATTTCTTAAATAACTTCTTCTAGTCTCTGAGATCTAGGTGTGCATACGGACGGACAGACAGTCAGACGGACATAACTACATCGTCTTAGCTGTTGACCCTGGTCAAGAATATATATACTTTATGGGATCGAAGACGCCTCTTTATAATAAGACTCTCTCAGAGTTCATCTTTCAGTCGGGCAAAATTTGATAACAAATGCGAACAAATAAATAACAAAAAACTTTTTTGTATTTTATAAAATAGTAGTTTTGTTCTTGTTTTTATTATCATTTCTTATGTTCATTCTTTTGTTTTTTTGTAGCAGTGTTTTTAGCCTTAAGTTCAATTAATTAATTCAGTATTTAGTAATTAAATTAATAGTTAAATGTTTTTTGTTTTTGTATGTTTGTCTGCAATAAACTAATAGCATAGTTTTTATCTGTTTGTTTTTCATTCAATTTAAATTTAATTTATATTTTATATTTATATATATATTTTTTTGTATATATATGTCAATTTTAGTAATTACTGTTAAACTTATTTTTGCTGCTTGTTTGTGTATATTCAATTAAATTTTAATATATTTCACTTAATTTATGTTTGTTTTCATTATTTCTTAAAGATTTTCTATTTACATGTTTCTTTTAGTTAGCAAGAATTGAAAACTTGATGAAAAGAAATGCTTTGACTAAGGAAATAAACAAGTTAAAAGATTAGTCAAATTGGAATACGTGAAACATTTCATTGGCCTAGATAATTTGAAGTTTAAAAATGGAAAAATGAATTAAAATGTCTTTACAAAAATAATTGAGAATTGAGATATAGATACACACATAGTTCTGGGAACTGTTATAAAAAAGGATTCGCTACTTCCCATATTGCAGTCAATTTGATGTTGAGAAGATTTTGACAAAACGAAAACACAGACAAAAACAAAAAACCTAAACTAGAAAGCCTATTTAAAATACAACAAATAGATATATATACTATATAGATTGTATAATTATATTTCTTTAAGACGAATTCTAAATTATCGAGGATATACATGCCATTTACGATTAACATTTAACATAATCAGTTGCTGGCTAATAAACAGCTCATTACAAAATAAAGCTTTAAACCTAATACAATAGATGACAATTGAAACTCAATACTAAATTATATAAATTATAACTACATACATAATATGTGGATCATCTTGTGGATCAACTTCATCGACTTATTCGTATCGTATTGTTTATGAGAAATAAGAATTGTAATCATACTTTGATTATTGAATTGCTTGCATTATTCGATACTGGTTCCGGAAAAATTATGTAAGTTTAAGCTTTTATGGAAAAAGACTTTGGCAACAAATTTCATAAATTCTCGTATCGTAACAATCGAAAATGTGTTAATTTATTTAGTATCATTTTTTTCTTCTCTTGCTGATGTTGTTGTTGTTGTTGTTGTTGCTAGTTTACAAATGCAATTTTGACGGCTTTAACTAAATTTTTGGCCAGTATTACAGTTAAATACGATTTAAATGCTTCGCTCTTGTTGTTGTTCTTTCTGTCGATTAATTAATTTGCACCTTTTTACAGAACATAGATTTGCACTTTTAAATTTTAATTAATTTTTTTTTCTTGCTATTGCTCGTTAGTTAATGTTCGACATTTATGTGTGATGTTTGTTTATTTATTCCATTTTATTTTTTTAATTTTTATTAATATATATTTTTTTTTTGTTGTATTTTGCTTCTTTTGTAATTTTGTATTTTGGTTTTTGTTGTTGATTTCCCATTCATTAAATATTGGTTTTATTCATGTGGTTGCTGCTTTGTAAATAAGTACGCACAATCAATATATTATATATGCATGTATATATGTATGTATTGTATATATATATATATATATATATATATATGTATATATATTTGTGTGTGTTTGTTTATTTACTATATATTATGCAATCTGCCGTTTTAATTATTTATAATATTAATGATTTGCATTTCCATATCAATTAATTTAATCAAAAATATCTTTCCATTTTTTTTTTTTTTTTTGTTGTTTGTCTGTTTGTTGGTACATATGAAATTTCCTTTTCCCTCCTCACTTTTCCTCTTTACTCTTGCTTTTTTCTATATTTCAATTTTGCTCTTGTATTTTTTTTTTGTTTTGTTTTTTTGTTTGCATGCTTTGTTTAAATAAAAATAATTAGCATAAAAATTACATTTACATTTAATTTGAGTTCATTTGATTTTTGTTCTTGTTGTGGCTGTGCTAGCTGTAGCTGTTGTTGTTGCCGTTGTTTTTGTTGTTGCTGTTGTTGTTGTTGCTGCTGCTTCTTTTGTCCCTTTACTTTTGGTTTTTTATGGCGCTCCGACGTCAATTTTGTCTGTCAAACTTTACTATTGTGGGGCACCCGCGTCGTTGACTCATAGAGGCCACGCCCTAACGCCGCGTAGGCGTCAGCATAGGCGTGTGGTTGCTGTTGCTGTGGCGGTGGCTGTGTCTGTGACTGTTGCTGATGTTCTTGCTGACGCTGTTGGTGGTGCTCCTGCTGTTCCTGCTGATGTTGTTGTTGTTGTAGCTGTTGGTCATGCAGCGATGTCGGTCGACTATAGCTTACTTGTAGCGGCGGAGGGGGCGCGACGCCTATATTCAGCATAGAGAAAAGGTGAAAAGGGGAATCACATTAGAAGTTAAATTAGTTTTTTTGCTCGCTGTGGCGCCACTAAGTTGCCCCGTGGGGAGGCCACTTAAATTTAAGCCACATCTCGCAACAATATTAAATCCCATTCACACAAATACATATCAAGTTTTTAGTACTTTCTTATTTAAAGAAACAAAATATGCAAATGAAATGTCTCTCTTTAGAGATTGTTTCATTTGCTAAATGTTAGTAAGAAGTGTTAGGAAAAGTAAATATTAATAAATTAAACAATTATATAACTGTTGCATTAACATACTAGAATTGAATATTCATTTCAGGGGTCACCTTTGTTAGTTTAATATTCAATTCTTTTTGTTGAAATTATAATATTAATGTTAGTTGATTGTTAATTTGAATTTCATTTAATCATTTTAGTTTTGTGCGCATGCAATAACAAAAACAACAACAATACAATAGGAAGGGTAAATAAAACGGATCCAGAGGCAAACCAAAATATCGAATACAAAACAACAAAAAAAAACACAAAAACAATATAGTACAAGTGAAATCAATTCCAAATACAAAACTGACAAAACAAAACATGCTGCAAAAACAAGACTACAAAATACGCTGGACAAATACAGTTGGTTAGTTGAATCGAAGGGAAACAAAATCGAAACGAAAGCAAAAACTTCATTTTTGTAAAAGATTCTCATACCAATTGCAGATCGAATTCAGTGTGGTTTTTGAGGGGGGGAGGGAAAGCGTTTCTTGGAACGATGGATGAAGGTGATGGGGTTGTTCGAGTTGTCAGTTTGTAGTAGTATGGCATATGTATAGGCTGTTCCAATTCCACGCGTTTCACTTAGTAGACAATATTGCGACGCGTCTTCGCGGCCGATGACGATGACGATTTGTCTTTGCTGCTGCTGCGACTGCGGTTGTTGTGTTTGTGTTGTTGTTGTTGTTGGGCTGTGTCTTTGGCTTTGGCACTTTTGGCGTTTTTACTACTACTGGCCCCCGAGGGCGTGGCTGTGTTGTTGTTGGTACGTGATGAACGGGACTTATTGCGTGGTGGTAATTCTGATTTGGTTTTTTGTTTGTTTTTTTGCATTTTGGGAAACACAAACGGAAGGAAAAAAGAAAAAGAAACGACAAATGTAAATTAAATGTGTGTTTTGTAACAATAATCAATTCTTTCTTTCTAGTTCATTTTCTAACACTTGCAATACTGCAGCTACATAGAGAAGAATCTGGCGAGGGGGGAAACGCACCTTTCGGCGCATAAAACGCTTGTGGTTGTTGTTGTAGTTGTTGTTGCTGCTGCGGTGAGAGTGCTTGTTGCTGCTGCTGCTGTTGTTGCTGTGCATTGGCCTGCGGCAGCGGCAACGGCAGCTGTGCCCGAGCCACAACACCGCCGCTGCTGATGACCGCCTGCACACCACCACCTATGGCACCCGCGCCCGCTCCCGCGCCCGTTCCCGCACCCGCGCCCGCGCCTTGCTCGGCTCCATACCCAGAACGTGCTCCTCCAGTTGCCTGCGGCCGTCCACTGCTGCTGGGTCGCGTGCCACGCCCATCGCTGCGTCGCGCTTGATTCGCCGCCGAGTTGCGACTCGCGTGGCTGCCGCCTGTGGGCAGTGGCACTATCGAGTGCCCCCCCTGATGACGATCCCATTCATGCGGATGCGCATTCTGATGATGATGCGCTCGTCCACCGCCGTGTCGACCAGCACCTCCACCCCCACCGCCAGCACCACCACCACCACCCGACGAACCTCCTCCACCACGTGGATAGTGTTGCGCCTCGTGTGCTGGCGGTGGAATGCTGCGTGGTCCAGCGCCACGCTGATGCGGATGACGTTGCTGTTGGGATATAAGATGAAAGGGCATTTAGTAAAATGAGTAGGAAAGTGTAGTGAGTATAAACAATTATTCAGAATCATTCTTAGTGATCTTAATTACTTGAAATTACTAATTCCTATACGTCTTACCATCCAATGATAGCAGTCGAATGTTAAGTCTATAAAAGTTTACATTAACAGATCTGTTATGGTGCTGCTATTGAATTTCAGCTTGATTTTCCACAATTAAATTATTTGTTCATAAGTAAATTATCATAAATCATTCACATTATTTTTATTCTTGCGTCTACTAAGATCTGATCTTCAATATGTGAAAGTATTTTTATATAAACTAGCAATAAAACCTTAACAGTCAAATGTTAAGTCTAAAAAAGTTTACATTAATAGAGCTGTTAAGGAGCTGTAATTGAACTACAAGTTAATTCTTAGTTAGTTAATTCGTACATAAGTAAATTATCAGAGATCATTTACATCACTTTCATTTTCATAAGATCTGATCTTCAATATGTGAAACTACTTTAATGTTACTAGCAAATTTAACACAACAGTCGCATGTAAAGCCCCTTAATGTTAAATTAAAGGTAGCCCTGTTTTTTGCGCAGTGTTCTTACATTTAAAAGGCGCACGTAGAGTACAAAAAAAAATGTAAATAAATATTGCCCAATACAAAAATTCATAAACAGCGCTAATATGATATTTATATTTCTGTTCCCATTTTGCTTTCATTAAAAGTAATCTAAAATAGGATAACTTTTCCATTTATGTTTTTTTGCTGTCCTGCCTTATTTTAGTATTTAAAAAAAAAACAAGAGGTATAGAATAAAGTATTTGTTTTTTTTTTAATCTTAAAAGTTTGTTTAAACCCTAAAGTATCAATAAATGCAATAAACTAATTTCAAATTCAGTCAATTTATCTAATAACAATTTGTTTGCTAGTTCTATACACTCTTCCAATTTGAAAGCTTGTGAAACTGTCCTGAAATATGCTCAAGTGAATTTTTAAGTTCGTGATAGTAAAAAGTCACTTAAGTCAAGATCATCCAAAAGACAGACAACGAAGTTGAAGTTAGATAATAAATACAATCTTCTGCTCTCTACCCACAATTTCTTGGGGCAGCAGGGGGTAATGCAACATGTTGCAAGGACTACTTACCATGCGTCGTATGGTGTTCATGGGCGCACGCAGCGTTTCACTGATGCGTCGAGCACGTCGCTTCTTCGGATTGGAGCTGGGCGTGTGCACGGCACAGCACTTGATGAAGGCGCCCATGATGACGATGAATCCCACGCCCATCAACACCACCAGATACCAGTTGCCGGTGATCCACTCGGCGACTGTGAGCAGCGTCTCGCGATTGAGCAGCAGATTCTTTAGACGAACCAACGGACCGTCAGCGTCGACAGCCCGACACTTGAGGAACACATCGCAATAGCCCTGGAAGTTGTCGCAGGGCGAACCAGGCTGAAGACTGATGCCACCTCGTTGAATGTTGTATTCGGCGGCAAATTCACTGGTGCTGCGACAGGTGGCAGTATCGTTGCCATCCTGACAGGCAAGTTCGCACAGTTTGCGCTTGTTCACGTGCGGCAAAGTGGCCGAGGTGAGGAAACACTTGGTCATATTCCAGAGCAGACACGGTGAACCGCTGCACTCGCCCCGTATGCAGAGAGCGGTGCCATTGTTGCACATTGTCTTATCATCGCGATGCCGCGGCTCGGGACACTCGGCTGTGGTGCCATTGCAGGTGCTCGACCAGCTGCACTCCGTCTCCTCCTTGCACTTCTGATAGGCGTGCGTGGGCACAAAGGTGCACGAGTTGGAGAGACAGCAGGGACCCTGCGATGGCGAGCATTGTGTCTTGGCACGTCGCTTGCAGCCCTTGGCACTCGAATTGAGCGATTGATCGTACTCGCTGATCAGCCTGGGATAGCAGCACTTGTCCTTGCACTCCTCCTCGTTAAACCCACAATCGCATTCCTCGCCCGATTCCACGATCTTGTTGCCACAGAACGCTCCCTCCGATGCCTTGAAGCAGTCTCGCTTTGAATTGCCCACGAGCACATCCAGCACATTCGAAATGTTGCGAATGGAGCATGGCGAGAATTTCGAATTATTGGGACGATCACCGGACGTGGCGCTGGCGAACATTATATAGTTGCCATTCAGTCCACCAGGTCGACATTCTTGTGGATAGTCGTGCTAAAATAAAATTAGATTATTGTTAATTGTAATGCAAATACGTTATTTAAAGTATATTATTATTTAAGTATAGGATGGAAGAGAAAGAGGAATGGATAAGTGTTTAAATTTTCATTTTAAAAAATTATAAACTAGAATACTTCGTTTACTCTTTCTATAAGCACAAAAGATTATTTCTTAAATGTGCATTCAATTCAAATTAAAAATTACTGATTGCAATTATATTTGCGATATTTTGAATGAAATGGTTATAAAATGAAAAATACGTGAATTTTTCCAGACTTTTCTAAACATTTATTTTTGAATTGCTGTGGGAGTTTTCTACTTTTATTTTACTTAATAATACATTAAGTTCATAACTTAGTTTCTTATAAAATTCTTATTACGGTGTCTCTTTTAGAGTGATTTGAATTCATTCTACTTACCGGTGATCCAAAATTGTGTCCAATCTCATGAGCCAACGTCAGCTGCGAGACTTTGGGAGGCACTCGACTGTTGTAGTTCACAAAGGTGATGATGCCAGTGTTTAATGAACGCTTTGTGCTCTGGTATTGTCCTCCCACAGTCTCAGTGTAGGTTTTGTACTTCTCACATATGCCACCCGAAGCACCTGATGCACTGGCGACCCAGGCCAAGCCCAAAGTACCGCCAGTGAAATCTCTGTCAAAGCAAGAGAAACAATGTCATATCCTGGACAATTGAATACATTCATTCTACTTACCTGTATGTAAACACATAGGCCAGACAAAAGTCCGAGTGATCTTCTAGGGAGTGCAGATTCAAAAAATTTGATACGTCCATATGCTCGTTGCAGAATGCATTATGTGGTCCATTGTGGGAACTCCGACATGCAGAGTCGTCGTCAATTTTGATACGTTGCACCTGGCGAATAAAAGCAAATATTAAAAAAAACTTCAGATACAGTTTCATGAGAAACGAAATAGCAATTAAATTGAAATATATATATAAAATACTAGTATAAAAGTTAAATTGACATTTTTGGAAATGTAATAAATGTATATGAGATTTATTCTCTTATTCGAAGAATCGATTTATGTTATAGTGAAAATTAAATTGAGGTAAATGAAAAGCAGATACAAATGCTAACATTTTATACATATTAGGAGTTTTCAATCAATTTAATTTAGAAGAGTTTTTCATAGATTTTAGGTCATAAATTGTGTTTTTAATGGTAAGTATCTTAGAATATATAAATATATTATTTTCTTTTTTTTTTAGTAATTTTTATTAAACTTGATAAATTTTGATTTCAATTCCGTTAAACAATCGCTTATTTAAATCGTGTTTTGCACATTGATGCATTCCTTGACCGAAACGCCAGCTTTAAGGCCGTGTTAATAAACTCAACTGCCAACAACCAGCGCATGGCTTCCAACATAATTGTTGGGTTGTCTGAGGCTCAAGCGTCCTCCTGCCTTTACCCCTTCATCATCATCATCATTGGGAAGAGGAGAGGCTCTTTGTTCTTGGTCCATTGTTGGCGCAACGTTAACGCTGTTGGCAATTGCCGACCACAGGGGGCGCTGTTGTGCCAATTCAATTCACTCCGCTCCCCCGCACACACACACACACACACACACACACACACACACACACACACACACACAAACAGACACGGACACAGCACTCACCTCAAAGCGTATGTTGCGATGCTCAGTGCGTCCATCGAACTTTGTGTTGCGGTAAATGTAATTAACGGCCGTCACATGATGTGCAATCAGCGATGTGATTTCCTCGCGGGTTTTCTCGTCCACCTCGTACTTGTGATCCCGCCCATGACGATCATGCTGTAAGTACAGATTGTTTCAGTCAGTGTTGTGAATTAATTAACAAAAGCAAAAACAACAAAAAAAAAATCACGCAGTCGACTTTTAGGCGATGCGCGCGTAATAAAAATCTCAACCGCAATGCCAATGCGCTTGACATTCGCAGCACACAGACGCCCCCGCAGGGGGTGTGGCAAACAAAGCAGCCAGACAAACAAGCGACCTCCCGAAACCCCATTTCTGAATTACCCCAATACACCCCACATACACACACACACACACACACACACTCATACTGACGCACACAACAAGCACTCTTCAAATATATTTGTATAAAAATGCAAATTCAGCTAAAACCCGTCGAATATTTTTGCTGAAGTTTATTCGGTTTTATGCGCGCGTTGAGCGGGTGGCTTTGGGATTACCAACAGAGACAGAGAGAGAGGGCAGGATAGAAAGAGAGAGAGAGGGGCAGGGTGACCGGGGGTCTATCATCGTACCGCTAACGGCAGTTTTCGGTTCCAAAATCAAAACGCCGTTGGGCGCAATGACAACAAAAAGCGAGAGAATAACGCGTTCGGTCACTTGACAGTGACAAACTATCAGATACCCTCTACTCCTCTATTGCCATTAATAATAACTAATTAGTAGCTATTATAAATTATTATTTTATGATGATTTACATTTAAAGTAAACAAAATCTGCCCGCAAGTCGAATATACCCAGCAGTATTTAAATTAGGGTATTAAAACGCGGCACGAACGCAACGGCGAACGAAACAAATGCGCGAATTATGCAAAACTCATTGCAAATAAACAGACAAAAAATTGTAGAAGAGAAGAGTGGAGAGCAGAAAAGAGAGAAAAGAGGAGAGCGCAGCAGAGTGGAGAAATACATCGAGGGGCTGGGCGACCCTGACGAGGATGTTGACGTCGACAACGTCGCGTACAATGCGAAAAAATGAACGTAAACATAAAGTGCGGCAAAAGAATTGCTTGCGAACGAGAAAGGATAGAACGCGAGATAGCGAGAGTGAGCGAGAGAGACAGATAGGTAGGCAGACAGTGAAGAAGAGGGAGCTGGCAGACTATAACGGTTGATTGCATGCGCTGTAAGCAGCAAAGCAGGTCAGCTGATTGGATGATTGCTTTGAAGACGCCGCAAAGCAGGCAACACTCGAGCAAATTGTTGTTAGGTGGGAAAGACGAAAAACGAACTTTCCAACATCTGGGGTGAAAATTGTCGAGCGACCTATTTCGAGACTGAAGATGAATACGCGCTGGCAGCTCAAGAATAATTGAGAGCATCTTGGAAAATACTTTAAATGATTTCATGTATGCTAAACACTTCAGATTGGAGTTCAGGATGATTTCGAAATTAATTAAAGGCTCTTCAGTATGGTTGTCATAATTGTATGTGCTATCAAGATGATGTTTTAATATTCTGCGTATCAAATAACATATATTGTTCAAAATCGACAAGTAATTTTTTCTTCAATTTGTTTGAATTAATAATAATTGAAAGATACTAATGTTTTTATGCAAGCGATTTAAAGTAATAAAAAAATATCTTCAAGGCGAATATCATAATGAATTCTAAAATTAAACATAGTAGTAAGAAAACTTGAGGATACTAATCTCTTTAAAAAAAAGCCCTTACTAGGAGTGGAATTGCACAAAGTTTACATTACATAGTGAAATACAGTTTGTTGTGAAACTTTTTAAATTTCACGGAACTATTAAATTTTCAGTAGGAAAAAACGAGCGTAGCAACTCAAGAGCTAAACAACAATTTTCACTCAACGTAGCGCATCAGTCAATTTCTTTGGATGGTCGCCCTCACTCCAAAAAAAAAACAAAAACAAAATAAAGCTAAGGGAAAACATGGCGTCTGGCTGACTCCACGCGTATCCCCCCTCCGTCGCCTCCTCTGCCGTTTTCGCCTGCTGTCTGTTGCTTCCCGCTCCAACAAGACGAAAAAGAAAAAAGAGCGAGCTCGGCTTTTGTTTTATGCGCAGACCCAAAGTGAAGCGTTCGCTCGTAAAAAATTGCAAAATTCATGGATTTTGTTTTGTGTTTTTTAAGCCAACAAACAACAGCTCCCCTCAGTGCCACGCTCCTTATGCCAGCTGCTTCAGTTTTAATTTGGCGCACGAGCTAAGAGCTCACTGGACCATCCTCCCATATCCACACACTCACATACACACCCACACACATACACAGAGTCAAGCACACTAACGTTCTCTTCAGTTGGACTTACATCAGCGATGCCTTCGCGTATGTGGCGCCAAATCAATGGATCTGTTTGTATATAGAGCGAGCAGGTATTTTTGTTGTCCTCACGACCACGTCCGGAGCCAGTTGAGCCAGAGCCACCACTCGAAGAGGAGCCAGAGCCACCGCCACCGCCTCCACCATCGCGTCCGCCATTGCCACCGCTGGCGCGACGCACTCGCTCATGGACATGGTCATGCCAATCGGCGACATTGGCTGCGGAGCCGAGACGTCGTCCGGTGGCTGGATCGTAGAATGCACCGTCGGCAAAGTTGGCCTCCTTCGTGTATTTTTGATGTGGAAATTTGAAATCATCATCGCCGCTGGCGTATTTCTTTGGTGGATGTTGTCGCTGATGCTGTTGCTGTGGGACAGAGGCAACCTTTTTGTGTTGTTGTTGTTGTTGTTGTTTCCGGTGCAGCTTTTGTACATCCTTTGACATCGGCACGGGAAGCTCCTCGACCGCTGAATTTTGTATATTCTCCATCCACTGTGAGACCTCTTCGGTAATTCCGCAGCCGCCCACGTGACCTGCAAGAACAACACAACTTGAAGTTAATATGCTGAAGTTGAAGTTGAGTGAAAATAGACATTGAAAAAAATTTGTAAGCACGCTTTCATTTTAAGCAAATTAATGCTGATGCTGCAACATTCAGATTCACCTTCTCGCTGAGAGCCGAATAATTTTATGCAAGAAAAAAACGAAAGAAGAGATGAGAAAAAAAAAATGCACGCTGCATGGTAAAATTATTTATGGCGTACAAAATGAAAACCACGAAAATGTAATTAAAGAGCAAAACACACAGACAGAGAATAACGGAGAAAACCGAACCGAATGGGGGACGACCACGATAGGAAAGGGGTGAGGTGTCAGTAATGGAAACGATGCAAAAATGTTAATGCAAATGCCAAAGTCAAATGTTTGAAAACGCTTGAAACGAAAACCAAAAAAAAAAGTATATACAAAACAAAACAAATAACATAATATTAAAAAAAAAGTGTTGCATACTTTTTGCGGCTACTGCACTTTAAATTTAACACCCCGAAATATATATGTTTGTGTATAGTAAGTATGAACATAGCCTCAACAATTGTATTGCATTTCATTTTATTGCATTTTATTTTATAAACAACAGTTGCCAGCTGCCTCGGGGCAGAATGCAACCTTTTAAAAGCATTTTCTTTCTTGGACAGCGGAAACCGTTAATAGCCCAGAGCCGGTAATGAAAATTTATTGTTTTATTGTTTAAGCACTGTTCAGTATTATTATTATTTTTTTTTTTTTTGCTTCTTTTTCTCCCATTTCCTGTTCTTATCTTTGTTTTTATCTTGAAGCGTTTTGCACACGCCGTTTTCACACAACACCACAGCAATTGTCAACCGCGGCGACGCCCAGGAATTTTTAAAAGCTGCCCACATTTTTATGGTCTCAGCAATTTACATTCATTTTACATATCATGTCCCACCATATGGCCATGGATGTGGATGCTGCTGCGTTGTGGGTCAGTAAGACAATGTTTGTCGGTTTACCTTAAAGCCATTTCGAATTGAAAACACGAGTTTTTCCCATCTTTTAAAGCATCTTTTAAAGCTACTACTAGAATATAAGTTTAGATTTTGCACGTTCTTCGTAGTTAAAATGAATGAATGGAAAGAGAATTTAAAATGAAATGCTGTGCAAATACCGAATTAAATTTAAACCATGAAGTAGTGCACTATGAAATAAGTTTATTTTATGCCTTTTTAATACTGGCCAAATGAAACCCACATTTAATTCTCATTGATTGTCGAACAAAACGTAAGAGCTGCAAATAATCGCAATATTATTTAAGAAAAATGTCCACTACGCAAATATTTTTTCGAAGGAACGTGTTCTTTGCTGATTACAGCTGACTTTAAAGTACACATCCGAAAGTTTGTGTGACAAGCAGAAGTAGCTGATGCTGACGACGGGGCCCCATTAAGGATTCAGTGCACTTTTCATTAAAAACTTTTCGTCCTTCTTTCTTGACTCAGACTTTAATTCTTTGCCGCCACCGCTGCGTTGTTGTCCAGCTCCGACCAACTGTTAAAACTCATAACAGGCCACCCAGTTTCCACTGGCCCACTCAGCGACCGGGCCGGATTGGACTCAGGGGAGAGGTGGGGGAACAGAGGGGTAGAGGACTCTACTCTCGACACTCGATTCGAATTCGGACTTGGACCCAGGGCCATTCTTGTGCACATAGTTACACAGTGGCAGCGGTAGCGGCAACGGCAACGGCAACATTGCAGCTTTCAGCTGTGCCATAAATTTTTATTTGGCTGCCTGCTATTGTGTCAAGCTTGGACGAGGGAGTTGTTGTTGTTGTTGTTGTTGCTGTTGTTGTTGTTAGTGGCGTCGTTGCCATTATCATTACGTTTTTGCATTGCTCCCGCTCTGTGCTCCTCTCTTCTCCTCTTTTGCACTTCAAACAATGCACCGTTTGTCTTTATTATTTCTTTACAGCGTTGCCAAACTTCTATTCGGTTATGTGGCAACGCCGCAACGCCACGCGACCTAAGCCAAAGTGCAAATTGTACGGCAGGTGTACTCACAGTGGAGGGGGAAAGGGGAAAGTTGCAACTGAAGCAGCCACTAAATACATAACACTCGACAAGCCAAGAATCCGACAGTGCGCAGCTTCCGCATTTTCTTTTCCGCTGCATCTCTTCTTTACTCCCTCTCTCTCTCTGTCTCTCTTTGTCTTCTTCTCTGCCCTGCCAGCCCCAAAGCCCTGCATTTCCTTGGGGTGTAATTTGCATTTCAAAGGCAGCCATCCCTACATGCCCAGACTCTTAGCGTAAATACCCTGTAAATGGGTAAAAGGGTTAAATCGACAGTAGGGCAAATATTCAAATTCCGACAATATTGATATCTACTAAACTAATGGATAAAGAAATGTTACCTCTCTCTATTAAATGGATTTTATTTTAAATTTGAACTATTTAATAGGGGAATGTTACCCCTAAAAATAATATGACTTAATGAAAAGAAACTAATATGACTAATAAAAATGTTTGAATTGTTAAATTGTATTTTAGTTTAGTATTAAATTTAAGTAAATAGCTTTAAGCATAAATTATTCGACTTTTTCACAGGGCATCATTTATGTGCCACACAATTTCGCTCCACTTAGCATTTGCCACTTGTGCCCTCCGTGCGGTTCTTTGTGTGCCGCGGCATTTACATTTTGTGGAAAGGGCTTTGGGCTTTGGCTTTGGTTTTTATTTTGGGAGGGTTTGAGGAAGCTCCCTCTGTCGGCCCATCTTACTCCAATGACCCGTTTTTATTTCATTTTCAGTTTTGTTGCTGTTGTTGCAGCAGCGCCTTTACTTTCTTTTTTCTCTCGTTGGTTTTTAGGGCAGCTTTGTTGCAGTGGCAGCACCTCGCTCTCTTCCCCAATTCACTCTCTTCAGTCATCCCTTCTTTGGGAAGGGATTGCATTCAATCGCGCTTATCTGATGTGTTTGCCTGGACGTAGCTGCTGCCAGCCTTTGTCAAGATGTTGTCTGATTTTCGGTCTTTATGCTGCGCGCGCTTCTTCTTTGAGTGCGCCACTCGAGAGGGAGCCAAACAGAATCCCTCCTCACTCCCTCCCTTTCTCGGGCTGTCACTGTCTCTCATTCTTGCTTAATGTGTGTGAGTGACATTTCTGCATTTGAAGTTATCTCTCTCGCTCTTTGTGAGCGAGTGTGTGTGTATGTGTGTGTGTGTGTGTGTGGGCTCAACGAAGTCGCACCATTTCAATCAACAGCTGTTGAAGGAGTCGTCGTCGCCATCGTCGTCGTCGTCGTTGACGTCGTCTTCTGCACATTTCATTTTTCCAATTTCTCTCTCTGCCACTCAAGCGTTTGCTTTGTGCCTTTTCGTTGGCACTGGCTTCATTTGCCGCGACAACGTTGCCCTGTCACACATACCAACAGTCTCACTTAACTCCGACCCCCTCTCTCCCCGTTGCATCACTCTTCACCCTCTCTCTCTCTAGCGATCTAAAGCTGCCCAGAGCGACACAGCGACACTTCAATCATATTTTGCTGCACAGCCACATTGAGATTTCTTCACAAAGATTAAAGTGCACTTTGGTGTTATCTTTGCCTGCAGTCAGTTCGACACCCAATTCAACCCTATACCGCAGTATGGACCCATTACTCCCCCTTTCGTCCCTCTAGCAACTTGCACTTGTACAAGATTCTTGCTTTTTTTATACTGTTTTTTACTTGCCTTTGGTATTTCGTTTTGCTTTCTTGTTGCTCCAATTGCACAAAAGCCACGCGCCCGACTTATGAATTTTACAACTTCCCGTTTGCCAGCTCAGAGGCCAGCTTAGGGTTTGTCGTCCTCCCTTTTTGCTTGGCTGCTGCCATGGGATTTCAACAACAGCAACAGCAACAGCAACAACAACAACAGCAAAAGCAACAGCAACAGCAGCTATCAGGGCAAAGAGACAAACGGCGCTCAGACATGCAAGCGGCTTTTATGAAGGCGGAGTTAACCTACTCCTTCTCCCCTTTTCCACCTTCTCCACCTCTCTGCCCCAATCCCTCCGCCACCTCGTGCCATTCAGGCCACTTGTGACCTCTGCAAGATGCGCAGCAAAAAATGAAAAATAATCCCAAATTCAATTGCAAATGAAATTGAGGGCGAAAGGCGCCCACAACACACTACAAGAAAGAGAACAAAAAAAAGAAGAACGTGAAGAAAAGAAATAAATATATATGTATCCGCATTCCATACAGCGAATCCCCAAAAGACCAAACCAGACGCTTTTTCACAATTTTGACGCTTAAAAAATACAAAAAAGCGTTAAACAGAAATAACAAGTGCCGCAAGAAATAATTTCACAGCAACGAAGCTTAAATACACTTTGAATTAAATGTCAATGAAAAGATTTTTTAGTAACTTCTTTTCACTACTTATTTTTCAGAAGATTAATCACAAAATTATTGAACTACAATACATGAAAAACCAAATGATTCTCTTCACAAAATATTTGATATATTTGCAACATTCCGTTTTAAAATTAAATTGTTTTTAAATGCTGCCCTTTAAACGCATTTTAAGCTTCTCTCAAAAACCAATATGCTTTTGCACAAACTTCTTATTTTTTTATTTCTTCGAAATGTTGTAAGTACGAATGTAATAAAAAATTGAATAGCATACAACAGGGGGCGCCACATGTCGCAAATGCGCCAAGCAAAGTTTGAGGGCGTTTACATTAAATGGGCGTGGCATGTAAGAGCGTTTTAAGCGTACATACATATTTGCGAATGCTCTTGGCGTGTTTGTGTGTGTGTATGTGTGCGTGGGTGTGTGTTTGTAAATACATTACATACAATTTTCAGTAATTTGCTTTTATTTTGCAAATGATTTGATTATTTCATTCATGTTCTGTTGCTCCTTTTGTTTCATTTCGCCTTTGTTTATTCATCGTCTTTGCCGTCATCTTCATCTTCAACTTCATCTTCATCATCGTCAAACGTCAGTGTCAACGTCATTTGCCAGCCTTAATTTGTTTACTTTTGCAACTGTTGTTGCCTTATGTTATTATTTGTTTTAATTAAAAAATGTTTTAATTTTCTCAGCCTTTGTGTGAGTTGAGCTTTCATGATTGGGTGCTGCGGGGGATTGAGCTTTAAATGCCCGACTGGATAAGCAGCTTATGATGCAAGACGCTTTATACTATAGTCTGCTATAGTACATATGGGGGATTTGCTTAAGTAGCTTTCGAGTGCAAAAAAAAACTTAGCACACACACATGCTCATTAACAATCAACTCAATTTCCGTGTTCAGCTCAAATTATTTACTCATTAGCTAGCCTAGTTAAGTCTTAAAGGCCTCTAATTGCCTTCAAATTCGCATGTTTCCTAATTCTATTTGGTATCGATAAGCAAAAATAAAGCTGAATTAAAAATATTGCAAATATTTTATAAAATACTTTAAAAATATTAAAGCTTTTATTCAAAACAATTTCATTTTATATGCAGTATATCGCAGGCATAAAAATTATTTTGAGTGATGTGTAAACATTGTCAAATATACTGAATAAGTTAGTGACTTTCTTGTTTCCACTATTGTTTTCGTGCATTTTTAATTTTCGATTATAGTGGGTTTTGTTTTTAATTATTTGCTCGTTAATTTTGAACTCGCTTTCTTATTTTATTAAATATTATTTGCATAAAGGTCTTTTCTATTTTCACATAAAATTGGTAGGGCACAAAGTAAATTTGTACAATCCATTTTAAACCAGATTTAACGTTCATAACACTAAAATAGGTGTTGCCACATCAGTTAAAATAGATAAATTGTAATAAGACAGCCAAATGCAAAGGAACGACTAATCAAAATTGGAACATGTTAAGAGCGAACTTAAGGTCAAAAGAGATCAAGAACGAACTAAAGATCATAAGAGAATGAACTAGAGATGAGCATCTGAAGATGAACGAACAAAATTGAACAACTGAACAAAAAGAACCATGAAGGTGAACTGATTCAGTTTGTTCACTTTACTGTTCGTTCGTTCGTTCGAACGAGCTTTGTGATTTATAATTCGTTCAATAAATAAATCTCAAAGATTTAATGGCCTGAATAATTAAAATAACCAAATCTCCGCCAGCTGATGACTAGATTCTCATATATACACATATGTTATCGGATTCAGTGGCTTTCTACGATTATTATATTCATATTTTGTGGGCATGTTCTATGAGTGTTTGCCAGAAGAGAAGTGAAGGGAACATGAGGTCGAAGGTGCCGGCAGCTATAGCTCTTCCTGTCGTCGTCACCTGCGCTTCAACACTTGCACATAAAGCCAGCCAGCCAGCCAGCCAGCCAACCGACGCAACACACTCCTCACAATCCTCTCCACTTCAGTCAACTCACAAAAGCCACTTGGCCAAGTCCCAAAGTATGAAAATTACGCATTTTGGCAGCGTCCGACGCGGGTGTAGACCAACAACAACAACAGCAACAAATACGTCGGACACGTGGTCAGACAGTCGTTTCTGGCGACAGCTTCGCTTTCCGCATACAAATTAGTTTTTGCGGCTCAGTCTCTGGACTGGCTGCCTTCCGGACTTCTCTTCTCTCCTCTTCCTTTTTCATACGATACTTTACGCGCCGGCATCTGTTTTGTTTTTATTATTTTTATATTTTCTTTTTCTCGTTTTTTTTTTTTTTGTGCCCTTGCTTGAAAGACATTAATATTAAATACATAGAGATACAAACTCGTACATATGCATTAGTTCTTATGTAAATGTGGTAAACACAAGTCCGACAGACACACTTTGGAATATATCTATCATATGTTTTCAGGCAAATCTGGAGATGAGCTGTTTACAATTACAGATTACGTGGGATTATAACATTTAAATTGAGAAATAGAGTGCGGCGATAATGTTCTAGAATTTTGTTTACCAATTTCAACTTTTAAAAGATTTAAAATCATAAAAAAAGAGTTTTACAATTACATTCAACAAATTAGTAATATTAATGAAATGATATTTGACTCGGAAGATTCACATTAAAAATACATATTTTATCCGTATATCATAAATAGGGATTTTAAAATTTTAATGAATTGAAATACGAAATATTGAATTGCCTAACGCAATAATGTAATCCTATAAATAAATAAATTTAATAATAAATATGTATACTCCTCTATATAAAAACATTTTCTCATGAAAAAGAAACTCAGGATTGCTTTCTCTATTTGCCAGAACATGGTTAAAATTAGAACCACTTCACCAAAGTACTCAAAACTTATAAAACAAATAAATTTTACCCGAACTGGGGAAAATATAATTAACAAAGTGCTCCATCATAATAAAATGTATAGTGTGACACTGGTAAATTAAGTAAAAAGTTTTTCCTCTACGTTTCGTTGAAGCTCTGCCTAATTGTTGTAGCTGTTAAGTACTCGCACCTGGTCCGTTGTTCTACTTTGGCTTTGGGATGTGGAATGTGGGATGCGGATACGGATGTGGATGGCCTGACGTACTGTCTATCACTCAATTCGAGTGCTGGCCAAAGATAAACAAGAATTTTGTGTGGAGAAAACGAGAAAATGCTTAGTTAGGGGGCTAAAAGCAAATGAAAATGGTCAACGCAAGACTTAAAGGCAAACGACGATGGCGACAAGTTCACACACACACTCACAGCCAACATCGAAATGACAGGACATCAACATCAGGAGACGATTTCAGAGTATAGACTTGACTAGGCTCATATAGAGAGGTAAACTGAGAGTGCGAGAGACTGAGAAGAAAGTTGCCCAACTTTGAGTGCGTGCAAATGACGTAGAAATAAGCCAAATCTTTTGACGATACAAAGTTCGTATGTGCGTGTGGGTGTGTGTGTGTATGTGTGTGGGTGTGTGTGTGTGTTGGTGCTTGCATGTGTGTGTGCGTGTGTCTATCGTTCACTAATTAACGACAGAATAATTTGGTATGCTATGAATGAATACGAGCCTCCACAACTCACCGAATCAAAGAGTCTTCCAACAAGTCTAAGAGGAGAGAAGAGAGGTTGGGGGTCATATGGAATTAGAAAAGTTCATTTGGCAGAGCAACTGTTTGGCTTTTAGCCCCTTAACTCGACCCGGTACCCCGCCCCCCTCAAGAGCTTTGCCTGCCAAATTTTGCATGCAAGGCAAAGTGCAATATCAACAAGCGGCCAAAAGACTACGAGCAGGATTCCACTACTGCACACAGAGCGAGAGAGAAGAGTGAGCGAGACAGAAGAGATATGTCGAGTTGTCACACAAAGCAGAAAGTTTCAATGGGACAAGTGCCTTGGAAATACGGACACATACTCCATATAGAGCAGAGACAAGAACCAGAATTTTCGACTATGCAGAATGCAGGCGCAGCTAATGCGCAGAAGATAAGAAAGAAAAATACGAGAATGTGGCACAAACGTATGTGGGTCTATATCCAAAGAAATGAAATGTGCCCAGGAGAGTTGGCTACACACACTGCATACACACATACATACATATATGTATATAAAACATTCGTCCTTATGTGAAGGCAACTCGAATTTTCATTGCATGCAATTTGACCATAAAACAAATGAAACATTGCGGTCTTATTTTTGGGTGCCTACGCACACAAAGACATCCATCTATCTGCTACCAAATGAATGCATACTGAATGAGGCAACAGAGTCTTGAATATGTAGTGAATAATAGTTCATCCTCATGGAGCCAAGAGTCGGCACACTCAGCTGGTGGTGGAATGGAATGGCATTCAAATTGATGTATACGTAGATTACTCGCACAGATTGACAACAAATACAATGGCAACAGGAAATTTGTTGTAAATGGGCCTATACACTGAGCGAAAAAATGCATATAGTACATCAAAATGCAAGTACATGATTTGAAGTTTTGGATTGCCATTATAAAAACATTTTAAACTCAAATTTACTTAGATTCAAAAAACTTAATAATTTATTTAATTTCGTGAGCAACTTTTTTATTTACTATGCGAGAAATATTATGAGTATATTTGAAAGCAAAATAGTTACTAACTAATTAATCTGTATTGGAAATTAATTTCCGATAATTGCGATATTTTTTTGTCCTTTTTAATCCCTTAAAAAATGACAATAAAACACTTATTTTCAAAGGGAATATATATTTATTAAAAATCGTTTGTAAATGAATCTAATTTTACTGGAATTCTTAGACTAAATGCACTCCGTAAATAGCTTTAGTGTTTTGCAGTGTATTAACACAAGAATAGAGAAAAACAGTACAAGCTTCATTTCCTTTGGTTGCAAACCAAAACGGAAGTTACAAATATCATCAAGCCCAATTGCATTTTGTGGTCGAAAAGTGGAAATATTTACTCGTACCCCCCACTGCCCTCGAACTCGAACGAATTTGAGATAGGAGATGGCGACAGACGAACGCTTTTCGGGTGCAGGTTTGCTTTGATGAAGTACACTTAGTTAGTTGACTGCCGTCTGGGCAGTAGAAAGGAAGTACCAGCAGACAAGTACATTAGATAACAGGACAGGACAGGCTGGTTGGTTGGCTGCCTGCCTGCCTGGCTAGATGGCAGACAGATGGGGCACAAGGGCTTCCAAATTAAGTGAGTACTGGGGGAGTCTCTCTCTCTCTCTCACTCTCTATCTCTCTCTTTTCGTGCTTAGGAATGATAAAAGTGGTTTATGACTGGCTTACGTTTCGGTTATGTCTGCCTGGGCTCAAAGCATAATCCGCAGCTGTTAACGAGCAAGTTGCAAGTTGTTATTCCATTTCTTTAAAACAGCTCAACAGCTAGGGCCAAGACACAATTGAATTTCGCTTTGAGAAATGTTGCTTGAAAACACACATAACACTTAACATTTGCATAACGAAGCAACCATTTGAAATTTCATTTTTGAATAATTCTTATTTTAGAGTTTTATACTTTGATTTAGTACATCATGAAATATTTGAACTTGCACGAATTTCGGATTTGTTCACTTTAAAGTACAACACAAATTACAACTTATACTTTCATTTTTTCATTCAACAAGTGTTCTTCTAGCAGAACATGTATTTTTAAGCAATAAATTGACTAATTAAGATAAAAAAAAAACAACATACATACGTGTGAACTATCTTTGGTAAAAAAGAAAAGCAATGTGAAAACTTTATTATGGTTGAAGTATATCAAACTAGTACATAAATTGAAAAATACTCTAATATACCAAAAGCTATATTTAGTAGAATGAAATACTTGAACATTTAGGATAAACAGTAGGTTGAAATATACAAAACATGTAAGATAATTTCTTGAGTAACTTTTTCAAAGTTTATCTGATCGCAACTAAATTTACAAGAATCATAAAGACTAGTTATTATTAAACATTTAAAAAGAATGAAATATCGTGTAGTATCATAAGCACAATCACTTTATGCTTGAGTAAAATAAAATCAACTTTCATCTTGTGTTCAATGAAATTGGTACAGTCAAGTGTCTGCGGTAGTCGCTGTTGCAGTTGTTGTTGTTTGTGTTCCTATTGCTATGTTGATTATTGCTTTTGCTGTTGTTGTAGTTGTTGTTGTTGTTGATGCAACAGCAGCACCAGCTACAATTGAGTTGAGTCGTTGTTTGTCCTTGTTACGCCAATGACAACAGCGGCGCCATCGTGTTGTCGATTCTGTTGTCATCGTAGTCATTATCAAGTGCCTGACACCCAGCACCCAAATGCTGAACATTCAACTGCGCTCTGCTCTACTCTGCTCTGCACTGCATTGGTCTGCACATCCACCTCCTTCAATAGTCGAAAATAACCGGCGGAGCACTTAAAACAGACCACATGACAGACGCCCAATAGACTCCGTCGTTGTCCCTTGCAACCAACTCTTATCCTGCCATAATCGATAGCTGGCATTCTGTTTGTGTGTCTGACTGTGTGTGTGTGTGTGTGTGTGTGTGTGTTGCTGACTATGTCTGAGTATCTTTTATCTTTAGGTTGCAAGTCCCCCTGTAAACCGCAATTTAAATTTGCTGAATGGAGTGTTCATTGTCGATTGTTTTTCGTGTACTAGAAGTGCTCTTTGAGTCTGCTGCAGCGCTATCTCAGCCGACATATCTGATAATAAAGCATGTCTTATTTTTATTGAGCACAGCTGCTTATAAAAATGAATCTTCTTGATCATTGCTTTCGATAAACTATTGTATTTAACATTCAAATTTCTGATTTATGTAACTACTTCTTTTTAAAAATAATATTCGAGCTCTGTTTCTTTTTAGTAAATAATTCTTTAATAAAATGTATTTATGGAACTACTTTTTTAAATTAAATTAAATTAATATTTGAGCTCTGTCTTTTCACTAAATAATTCTTTAATAAAATTATTTTTTTAATTTAAAATCAATAGGGTAGAATGGTATTCTAGGCCGTGTCCGTCTATCCGTCCGTCCGTATGAACACTTAGATCTCAGAGTACTTAAAATATAGAGATATAATTTTTTGCGATGCCTACTTGTACTACTTATTAATAACTAACAGTATTTATGATTCCAAAGAATTTGGTTGGGATCAGAATAAATTTAATAAGTTATTTAAGAAATACTACATTTGTATGTCAATAGGGTCTTTTATAGGTTATATGGCTGACAATCTGGAATGTTTAGTACTCTATGGTATATTTTGAATGTAGTATTGTATAAATATATCAAATAAAGTCTTCGGTATATAATATATGTTATTATTATTATTGTGATGTATTTTTTGTATATTTGTAAATTATGATGATTTTTCTTACTTTGTTGTTATTCAATTTTTTTTAAAAGATACTTGATTTTAAAATATGTCATTTGACAACACTTCCGATACAATGTTATTATGTTGCATCTTTTAATTAAATGTATTTTCATAAATTCCATATTTTATATATACAAATATTTCAAATATTATTATATGTTAAAATTGTATTGTACATTCTGTACCCAGTTTTTGGTTTCTCAATTTTATTACTGAATAGTTTTAGAATAATTTTAATTAGTTTTTATGAGTCGTAATAACATGAGTTTGTTGCAAAATCCTAAGTAAACGAATACACCTGCGCAATTGTATGAGCTAACTCCCCGAGGCCAAAAAAAAAAAAAAAGAAACAAAAAAAGAACTTGTAGCATACATCATTTAGCAATGCGAGTGGATGAATATGGGCACGTAGTATGGAGAGTACGAGTTCTATGTGGGAACTTTTCTATCCTAATGCCCCTTTTTAATTAAACTCAAACACATGACCCGTAGATTCCCCAAGCACACATTCAAGTTGCCACAGTGCCACATATGGTCGGCACTACAGACAAATACATAGCCGTATGTGTGTGTGTGTTTGTGTGTGTGTGTACATAAAGACTCAAACTCGCATTGAGGGGCAGTTAGGAGGAGTTAGGTGGCCAAATTTATGGCCATTGCTAGTGGCTACACATTTACACGCCGCACACAAACATAGTCAGAACTACACAAGCCGACGGACACACCGACGACAATTCAAACAGAAATTTAATATTTTAGTAGTTAAATTATTTGGCACTTGCAATAAAACAAACAACTTGCAGCTGCAGCTGTAGCTGTGTAGCTCCCGTTGGGAGCTTGCAGCAAACTGCAAGGAACAAGTGAAAAGTGGTAAAATGCAAAACTTTCGAAACCGTTGCGCAAACCACAAAATGGGCGACGGCAGCAGCGGGAGGCTAGAAACATCAAAATTTCAACTGCCGCCGCCGCTCTTAAGGATCTGCCTTCTCCTTCTCCTCCTCTTCCAGCTCCTCGCCACTTGCCATTGACCAAATGTTGTTAAATAGCGCAAGAGCAAAATGTAAATATAAATTTTCAGCACAAGATTTATGCATATTTTGAAGCTCGTAAAACCAAGCCAAGACATGCGGGGTGTTGTTAGGAGGAGGAGAAGGAGGAGGAGGAGGAGGAGGAGCGTCAGCTCGTCTGGTCAAGTGGCATGTGTGCTCTAAATTTTAAAATTGTTTGAAATTGTCCTTGGTCCGCTGCTGCAGCTGTCACAAGGACATGAACTGCAGCCGTCTGAATTATGGTGCAAGACATTGGCTAAAATCTTGGTTTCAACTTGTGTTCACTGTGTTTGCATTTATGTGAGAGTGTGTAAGCTGAGAGCAGAGCAGAGTAAATCCAATTGGTCACATTACGCATACGCCATGTGGTACACAGAGCATGTGACTTGACTGCCGGATGGCTGCTTGTTTATTCTCACTCACTGTGTGCAATGGGAATATTACATGCCAAACATCGCCTGACAATGTCACACTAGACAAAACTATTATTATTTTAAATTAGGACAAATCTTTAGGTCAGTCATAAAATTAGAGGAATTAAACACCAAATAAATATGTATGGTTGTTTATCCATTTATACCACTTACATTTGAGTACAACCATAAACTCGGAACTCGGAACTCGGAACTAGGAACTGACCTCAAAATGTGTGCTACACTCTTTGGCCATAAACAAATAACAAGCGCACTTGACGGAATTGAAATTGATGGCCGTCATAATTTCTTGTCCATGCAGCAGTTTTTCGAAGCGCGCATGTGCAGCTGTAGAATTGGACAAAGTTGGAGCTATGGCAATGCCAACACATCAATAAATATTTCAGGCCCAAATAGAAGACTACGATGGGGGCGAATGGCTGGCAAAAGGTCGCTCGCTTTTTCCTAGACAGGCTCCAAACAAAAACCTCAGCCTCGACCGCAGCGAAAAGCGAACGAAACGAACGAACGAAACGATTTTAGTGTTTGGAATGTTCAACAATTCAATTTACCGCAAAACTCGTTATTACGGGAGCCTGCATTCTACCCCCAAAAAATTGTTTGCAACGGTGTTGAAACCATCGCCGTATGTTGCCGTTGTCCATTGGCATCGCTGGAAAGTGCAAAATGTATTTAAACCTGTCGCCATCATCCTGCAAATGACGACACGTTCTTGCCTCCCTCTAGCAGCCAGCCCCCAAAGCCTGTTCAGCATTTGTTGTGGCTCTCATATGTAGCAGTAAGTGCGGGTGTGTGTGTGCATGGACATTAAAATTTATGCAAATGTTAAAGTGTGTGAAATGGCCTCAACCATTTTTCGTTCAGGTGAAAAACAATGCAAATTGCCAAACCGAATGCTTAGATATGTGTGTGTGTGTGTGTTGCAATTTGGTGCGTGATTCTCTCTGCTCGGAATATTTTAAAATGACCGAATGTGGTTGCAGGGCTCGAAGCGAGCTTTGGGCTTTGAATTAGCAATTATATAGTTGACAGAATTAATCATTTAGTTTGAAACAATGTTCGAATACCAAATATATTTAAGGGGAAAATTCATTTAATTTTGTAGATTTATTTTTGTTTTGTTTCGAATTTATAAAAATGTTTGAAATGTGAAATTGAAGCAAGACAAGAATAACACTCATTACACATTTTTAATCAAACAGTGCGGTATTCATTTTAAAATATACCAAATTAATATACTACACAAATACTAACAATATACCAAAGGCTATATTCAGTATATTGTTATATCTTACACATTTAACTGCCTTTAATGTATTTACTTTAAAACTTATTTAACTTTATACTCCAACACTCGTTACACATTTTTAATGAAACAGTGCGGTATTAATTTTAAAATATATCTAATTAATACACAACTAAAATACCAAAAATATACCAATTGCTATATTTTTTATAGTGCTATACCGTTCATTCATTCAAACTTGTTTATACTATATCTAAAATTATACTTTTTTTTTTATTTTAATTCACCTAATATTTCTCATTTGTTTTGACGCTGTTGAATAGTTAGTAAAAGCAAACGATAATTTCCAGATATGACTGTAGCCAACAACACACAGCTGTTTATTTATTACTCATTCCTTAATCAGTTTCTCGGCACCTATATTCAATGGAATTTCAGATTTTTTCTATGGATTTCTTTGTTTAAGCTTAGCGTCTTTCAGTTGTGTTACCATCGCCAAAGCTTAAACAACTCTGTGTTTAAATAAAAACGTTAATAAATTGATTAGTTGTTCAATTGTCCAATCAAAATAATAATACATTTCAAGTGTTAAATATGCATATTTATAGCAAGCTACTTTCAATTATAATGCTGTGTACATTCATGGAAAATAGTTTTAAATCAATTGCAACTGCTGGATTAAGCAGTCCGGTGAGTGATAAACTCAATTTGAATGTATAATATAAAATTTGAATATATAATTTTCATCAACGTTAGTCAATAACAATGTTCAAGGATATGGAAAGCGAGTGCAATTCATATTGCATTGGAATCGTTAAGCCAATTCTACAGCAAACAAAGCAGACTCAATTCACAGAGTTGCAGGATCAAATTCGAAATTTAAATGAGATCATCAAAGATACAGAGAAGAAGCTTTCAGAAGCAGAGATAAAGCTGGGTGTCTGTGAGGATGCAACTCGGAATAGGGAAACTCTAGCAAACGAACAACTGAATCGAAAGACAATGCAATTGACAGAGTTGCAGCACAAAGTCAAGGAACAAGACGCTGGCTTTAAGAAAATGGAAGCAGAGAGCAGCAACCTCAGGAGCAGCCTTGGTATCTGTGAAGAAAACATTAAGAACCGAGAGGTACAATATGCCCAGTTGCTCGATCTGAATATCTCCTGCAACAACAGCAGCAAGATCAAAGATGAACTGCTAGCTACAAGTAAAGCACTCGTTGAGAGGCACAAGTCTGCGGCTAGCTCTGATATTATCAAAGTTGAGCTAAAGGAGCAAAAAATTAATGAAATGGAAGTAGCGATCAAGGAGAAGGATACTATTATAATGACACACAATTTGAAAATCGAAAATCAGACTTCAACGATTATGAAACAGACTGAAGAAATTGCAGAGCTTAAAGCGCAACTCAGCGATTATGAATCACCAAGTTGTTATGGCAAATCAACCGATGTCCACGTCATTCGAGTACCCGGATCGGAACCCTTTCCCGTATTCTGTGACTCGGTTTTAACCGATTCGGGCTGGACTGTTATTCAGCGACGTCGCGATGGTTCGATAACATTCAATCGCAATTGGACTGATTATACGATTGGCTTTGGCGATTTACGTAGCGAATTCTTCATCGGATTGCAGAAATTGCATTTGATAACCCAATCGCAACATCACGAACTCTACATATTTCTACAGGGATTTGATGAGGAAAATCGATATGCGTACTACGATCATTTTCTGATTGGAAACGAAACAGACGACTTTAAAATTGTTTCATTGGGACTCTACAAGGGTACGGCTGGAGATTCGCTTTCCTCCCAAAAGGATATGAAATTCTCGACACCTGATCGCGACAACGATCGGAGCACGGGAAATTGTGCAAAGGAATTTCGATCTGGTTGGTGGTACAGAAAGTGCTACTATTGGTAAATCATTTGATTAAATATTATTTAATGAAATTTAATTAATTACTTTGCCTTTGTAGTAATCTGAATGGCGAGTACTTCAATGGCAAAACAACCAATCAATATGGCATCAATTGGTTCTCGTGGCACAAAAATTCTCTACAATTTGTACAAATGATGATAAGACCCAAACCTCACTAATCAATTGACATTAAAAGAAACATATGTGTTTTGTTTTTACTCCTCACACTTGTTTTATGAAGTTTGTTTTACTCAAAAAACAGCACAGTTTGTTAGTACAATGCAAAAGTAATTTTTGCAAGACAAGGGAACAGTGTGTGGACATTTTGGCTAGACAAAAAACCCATTAAATGTGACTCTGTTTGGAGATTTGGGGGCGTTGGGGCAGCTGATGCTTTTGCCACGCTTTAATTTGCACAAACATTTATTAAATTTTAAAATCTAATTTGAATTTTCACGCCACACAGCAGCAGAGTCTCTATCTCAGCGCGACGGCAACAAAAGGGTTACAGAGCATACTAAACCAAGTGTGCAAAACAGAGGAATACACAGAGCGCTGACTGACTGAGAAATACCCTGTACAAAGTTGAGAACAAGTGAAACTTTGTTGATTTATTTATTATTCAATTTAAGTTGAGCAAGTTGAACGAGTGTTTTGTAATAAATATAAAATGTTGCCTGGGAAGATCACCAAGTGTATATACCCTTTGGCATTAAACGTCAAGGAGTGCAGTGTCTAAAAAGACGACAACCAAGCGTAGTGTGAACGACAACAACATCGACAACGACGCCAACGATGGCGACGACTACGACGATGTGGAGGAGTGAACGCCAACAGGATGGAACCAAAAGCAACAGCATGGAATTGATTATTGAGCGAGTGTTTGGGGAGTGGGAGTTGGTTGCTCTTGTTGAGACCAATGAACGGAGTAAGCGCGTGGAAACGGCAAATGGGAACACTCCACTCGAGGTTTAGATACATGCATGCATACATATATGTATTTGTGTTAAGGTGTGTGCGTGTGTGTGTGTGCATATGTGGCACGTTCAGTGTTGCGGGTCTAGGCTGACACAAAAGTTATGGCACATCGGTATGCAGTTAATATTCAAGGCCTCGCCCAACGGTAGCGAGTCGAGAGCAAATGCATTTTCTATTTTGCATTGCTGTTGACAGCAGCACACACACATAGTGAAAATTGCAACTGCAAGCTGCATGCATAAATAGGCAAATGCCATTGAACACGATGGTCCCATGGCCAAATTGCTGTTTCTTTTCATGCTGTGTTGCACAATACACATTTTAAATGCCGAATATCATCAGCCTGTTATCAAACAGGAATTTGTTTAGCCATTTTATTTTTTTTCATTCTTTTCATCTTTTGTTGCATACTTTGGGGCGTCGACAATTGGCATCTGAACTATTTGCAATAACAAATCTTTGTGTGGCGAGTATTTTGCGTTTGGTGTGTTCAAAATTTGTTTTGTGAACGCAAAAACGGAAAATGGAAGTGTGGCAGAATGCAATCTTACAAATAACTTACTATGCTATAGTTAGGTCGCTCAATAACGAAAATAAAATATATATTTAGAAATGTAAATAAAAGGCAGCTTAAAAATATTAGTAGGGAAATATGAAAGAATATAATATTCTCTCATATAAATAACGAAGTATTTCCTGACCAAGTAAACTAAAGAAATTTTATAATTTCCCTAGATTAAAGTTGAACAAGTAAGAAAGTTTTAGCCGAGTGTGTACGACTTTGAAATACTCGCTACCAAATTAAAATACCACAAAAATATGCCGAGGACAATATTTGGTATATTAATATAGTACTGTATTCAAAATATACCATATAATAAAATATACACCCGATTGCCAGCCAAAGCAAATAAAACGCTGATAAGGAATATATACTTATGTCTGTTTTGAACATTTCCTAGAGGCACAAAGATACCCTTCTACCCCAAGGGTAGCGGATATAAAAATTCTACAACTGTTTCAAGAAGTCTCTCGCAAGTTGATACATTGTAACGAATCATTATCTTTCTATCAATTTCCCAGTGTGCGTTCCATTGCCAATGGCAGTGAGAAAGATAGAGCAATGTCATTTGACGCACTCGCATTACTGTAACTGACTTTTATTGATGCTGTCGTTTTATGAGGAGCTAAAACATAAAATTACAGTACAACTGTAGAGCGCAGCTGCAACATGATGCCGCCGCGCATAGAAGTGGAACATGCAACACGCAACAACTACAACGACAATCAACTTTTGCAGCTGACAATGAACATGAAAACCATTGGGCATGACGAGCAAAAGGAATTGTCATTTTGGCATGTGACACACACTACAACACACACACACACACACTCACACACG
Organism: Drosophila kohkoa; assembly: GCA_019972355.1. Lineage (NCBI taxonomy): Eukaryota > Metazoa > Arthropoda > Insecta > Diptera > Drosophilidae > Drosophila > Drosophila kohkoa. The sequence continues at coordinate 1,284,021 of BJEL01000003.1, read as the reverse complement.
CTAACAAAAATGCTCATATCAGCATTTTACTATCTTTGTACAGCTGTCAATTAAAAGTGAACCATAGAAAACTGTTCAACACTACAAGCTCGCTATCATAAAAAATTTCAACTCTTTGTTTTTTTCCTTTTTATGTTTTTTTTTGTCCAGTGTAACATGAAAAATTAGTCATGCGCGATTTTGCTGCTCGAGTATGTCGACCCCTTGTTTTGGCCCTTCAATTAATTCTTGCACACATACACACACATAGAGACAACAACATGAAGCAGCTAACTGTGTTCAGTGAATTCAATTAACCGCAATTTTGCATAGTGCTGGGAACAATCGACACGCGCTGTGCCAACTCTGGCACTCTGGAATGCCTTTGAGTTTTATCTCCTGGACAGCAAATGCAATTATACTGCTAAAAAAAATAATATGAGTATGGTTTATGACAAGCAAATGGCCAAAAAACACACCCACAATAATAATAAAAATAAAACTAAAGTATAAAAATAATTAAAACTGAATTGTTTTTGTGCAGCCGCAACTAACTGTGAGTGAGTATTTATAATTTGCTGCACTTTTGTTGATCTCGGTAATTTGTCACGTGTAATTGCATTTCAGGCTCGACACTGGCCCCTGATTTTGTTGACTTTTGTAATAATAATTGGGTAAAGCAATTATGCATTGTTCGACACAAAAGCACAGCAGCTCGATGACCTCAATTGGATTTCATTCATATTTTACCGACAAATGAAATCTGGTCAGCAAAATGCACATTTATTTTGGACTTTTTCAGTATTGATTAACATTCAGAATACATACGATTTTCTATTTAAATTTCATTTCATAATTATTAAATGATTGCAATTAAATGCAATTAGAAGACTTTGCTAAGAATTAGTTGAAATATTGATTAAATAGAAATTAGAAAATTAGTCTTTTTGCTAGCTATTCTCAACTTGAATATATTTCTTTTGCTACTTTTATTCAACTTCTACATTCTATAGTACAAAATTAAATTAGATTTGACAAGAAAAATGCGCTTTGTGGGGCTTCTTTCGCCATCAAGCCAGCAGCTAAAGTGCATTAATCTAAAAAAATAAAGCAGATTTTCTAAATCGTCTGACAAGTTTGCAGTGCACATTGTGGCTGCGTTTTTTTCATCGCTTAGCTCGAGAAATGTCCCTCGTAACTGCCCCGTGACAGGTCGCACTTTTAACATCGCCCGCATCAGAGTTGGCAACAGCAAACTGCTGACCACATGCCTCTCACATGTCGTATAGGGAGCGAATTGCTCCCGACACACTGCGGGTTGAATGACCAACGTTAACTTAATAGAAGTTGACACATGTCGCCACGCATGCAAAATGTATTCAACCAACCGCAGCACAGCGAGTAGCGCAGCGTCGTTGACCGCTCCCCACCCACACACACACACACACACTTGTCAAGAGTTGCACACACGTACACATATGCTGCTTTTACACATACATATTTGAAGATATAACATATGTGCAGGTGTGACTATACAAATAGTACAATTGAATTACACATTAACTTTATGGTCTCGTCAATGATTCCCACAAAGACTGCTAAATAAACTTAATAATAGTCAGTACTCTAAATTTATACGTTGATTGCTGATAGATAGTTCAAATAAAATAAAGTTAATTTAAAATATAATAATAATATTCATTGAATTAAACTCAAACTAGTAAGTATTTTTAATTTTGTTTGATTTGTTATTAGTTATTTCTATTTTTTATTTTATTACTACTTTAATTATTTTTATTATTATTATTATTATTATTATTATTATTATTATTATTATTATTATTATTATTATTATTATCATTATTATTATCATTATTATTATCATTATCATTATTATTATTATTATTATTATTATTATTATTATTATCATTATCATTATCATTATGGGGTCGGAGGCATTGTTTTTATGGCAAAGCGTCTGATCGGCTTTAACTTGGCGAAGTCCAGCGTGATCCATACACGCGTGTCTCAAGCATCTCACCGCCTCCTCGCGGCGACCCTGGCAAATAAGCAGCTATCATCCGATAGCTTCTTAGCTAAGGTGAGAAGGCGTAAAAAATCCAGTATGCGTCTGTTCCCGAATCGGGCGGCAAACTGGTTAGCGTCTGTTCCACATTGGACGGCTATCAAACATGTCTTTCTCCGGATCGGGAGACACAAAAGAAGATTCGCTCGCTGATAACCAAGGCAATCTTTCACCTCAGTACCCAGATTGAACCCCTGGCGAAATGGCTGACGGGCAAATGCTAAGGTTACCTCCGCCCTATTAAAACGTAGCGAGTCTTTAGGTACGTTCGAACCGTGATCATCGTTGATTTGATGGTACAGGTGCAGTTGAGTTTCACTCCTGCTTAACGCCGTCCTGGCTCTGAATACGAGTTCCATAAGAGCTCGCATCAACCCATCGCATGGACCTCACTGCTTGCAAAGGGACCCATGGGGACGAAACAAGGTAACTGTACATACGCGAGGAGATAGCGGCCTAAAGTTTGGACCCATATAGCATGAACATACAAACAACAAAAACCACACAAACAAAAGAGAAAGAGATGGAAGAAAATATCTTCAACAAAAACACGAAAACAGCGAGAACACCACCTAAGCAGGCTGACACCATGGAAGCAAACAAAGCTGACTCCCTGAGTACGAGCATGCCCAAACTACAACAAAACGATGATAGCACACCTAGAAATGTTCTACTCTCGAGGGTAGGTGTCATAGAAACACCAAGGATTCCACACGATGTAGCACCACTCACAGCGCAAAAAACCAACGCAAATCCAGCGCAACAAACAAGGATCAACTCTTCCCCACGGCAAGAATTCATACAAAAGATGCGACGGGAAGAAGAAAATGCACTGCAAGAGTGCCGGCGGGTTTTGCGGAACATGAAAGCCGCAATGAAGATCCAAAAAAACATTTCTAGAGATGTTAAACAAGGAGTCGGCGAACTCGATGAAATCCTCGACCAAGTGGAAACATACCGACGAAACTGGCTAAACCAGGAGGCTGAAGGTAAACGCATAAGTGACATAAAAAAAAACAATGTGGATGAATCGACTACGCCGAAAACCTCTGCCGCTCCGCAGTCAAAGCGGCCCCTCCCAAGCCCAGTGGACGTCGACTCACCAAACACAAAGAAACCATGCGCCACGAGCACAGGCGCAAACTGGCAGGTTGTGCAGTCAAAGGCTGACAAAGCACACAAGCAAAAATCCAGCGCACCCAAACAAACAACTGGCGGCGAACAAAACAAACCCTCAGGAGTCAAGCCAAACTCAGAGAAAGGCAACACTCAAAAAAGACGGCCAAAAAATGAAGCCCTTCTTGTGAAACCAAACGAAGGACACACCTATGCAGACATACTTAAAAGCCTTAAGGAAACTGTGGACCCAAACGACGCTGACATTAAAATTCATGCAGTTCGGAAAACAATGTCTGGAGCGCTACTACTAGAAATGAAGAAAGGCACTCAAGTGAGCACCGATTTCATTAACAAAATCAAAGGTGCCCTACAAAAAACAGCGGAAGTAAAGGAACTCAAGCCGACGAGCACGCTGGAAATCCGGGATCTAGACGCACTCACTACAGCCAACGAAGTCGAGGAAGCCATACAGAAGATCCTCCCGGACATAGGGGACCGACTAAAAGTAGTGGTGACAAAACCAAATAGTCGGGAACAAGTGAGAGCATATGCCACACTCCAAACTGAAGCTGCAGAGACGCTTCTCAAAGCAGAAAGAATAACTGTTGGCTGGATTCGCGCCAGAATGCGCATGCAAACAATCCCGACGCGCTGCTTTAGGTGTTTCGAGTCGGGTCACACCCAAAGAGAGTGCAAAGGCCCAGACAGAAGAAACCTTTGCATCCGGTGCGGCGAAATTGGACACAAGCACAAGGAATGCAAAAATCCCCCAAAATGCTGCGTGTGCGTCACTGCCGGACTGAAATCAGTTGACCACATCCCTGCCTCTAGCAAATGTGCATCGGTAAGAGCCCAAAGATGAAGATCCTCCAAGCAAACATGCACCGGAGCAAAACAGCCGACTCGCTTCTCTCTCAGCTCGTGCTAGAGAAGGCGGTTGATGTTGTCATCATCAGTGAGCAGTACAAGGCTCCCAACAATGGTACATTCCTAACTGACAACACCGGGACGGCAGCCATCTGGCTGCCAAACATAAACAACTTCACCGTCACAAGAAGTGGTGCCGGACAAGGCTTCGTATGGGCACAAACTAAAATCTGCACAATCATGAGCTGCTACCTGACGCCTAGTGACAGTATAAATGAATTTAAGACGAAGCTAGACGCAATAGAAGACCAAGCACAGCAGCTTGGCGGAGACTTGATCATCGCGGGTGATTTCAACTCTAGAGCCATCGAGTGGGGCATGCCGACAACAAACCCCCGGGGCAGACGGGTACTTGACATGGCTGCCAGGCTCGGGCTAGTGGTCGCAAACGAAGGGTCCACACCCACTTTTTGCAGACCAGGATGCGAGGGCACAATCCCAGACATCACCCTGGCGACAGAAAGAGCAGCGAACAGACTACAGGAGTGGGGTGTCTTGGAGGACTACACGGGCAGTGACCACCAGTATATCTGCTTCTCCATAAACTCAAATCATAGACGTCGGCCCGATCATGATAAGAAAACCACCCGAAGGTGGAACGCGAAAAAACTGGACACCGAGAAACTCATCGAAGTACTAGACGCAAGTATGGAAACAGCCGTAGACCCTAGGGACGCAAGAAGCACAGTACGCCACACCATGCGCGCCATAGAGCATTCTTGCGCCGCAGCGATGCCCAAAACGACGAGCTTCCTTAAAAGGAAAGCTGCCTACTGGTGGAACGAACAGATCGCGGAGCTCCGAAGAGCTTGCCTACGAGCGAGAAGGAAAATGACTAGAGCCAGATCTCGAAGCAGTGCTACGGCGGAAATCGAGGAGCACAAAGAAGCTAGAAAGCGCCTTAAACTTGCCATTGTCCACAGCAAAAAGAGCAAATGGGAAGAGCTACGAAACGACATAAACACCAACCCGTGGGGTCTTGGCTACAAAATCGTAACGCGCAAGTTAGGAGCGCAAAGGCCGACTCCGGAGCTAAGCGAAAACGTCATGGCCAGTTTAGTCAACACGCTCTTCCCACAGCACGAACGACGCACCGACCCAGAGACGCCCGCCCTCGAAGAGCCTCCTTTCTTTACAGAGAATGAACTCAGATCGGCAGCAACATCTTTGAAAAACAACAAGGCACCCGGACCCGATGGGATTCCATCCGAAGCACTAAAAGCCATAGCAGACGCACGCCCGAAAATCCTGCTAAACATGTATAATGCTTGCTTGATGGAAGGAATTTTTCCAGAGGTGTGGAAGCGACAGCACCTAATGCTAATTGATAAAGGGAAAGGAGACCCAGCTACCCCAAGTGCATATCGCCCGCTATGCATGCTCGACACAGCGGGAAAACTGCTAGAAAGACTATTAAAACCTCGGCTATCTACAGCCATAGAAATGGCAGGTGGCCTATCAAATAGACAGCATGGCTTTCGACCAGGTAGATCGACAGCTGGAGCGCTGCAGTGCGTCATAGAAGCGGTAAGCGATGCACAGAGAGGAAACGCCTACTCCAAAAAAATAGTGCTCCTGGCCGCCCTTGACGTTAGAAACGCCTTCAACAGTCTGCGATGGACTGACGTCATCGACGCGCTAGAAAATCGCTTCGGAACACCAGCCTACCTGATGCGCATGGTCCGCAGCTACCTAAGCAACCGAGAGCTGATATACCAGACGCAAAATGGGACCAGGCGAAAGACCGTCACTTCGGGTGCAGCACAGGGCTCTATCCTCGGCCCGGACCTGTGGAACGTTAGCTATGACAGCATCTTCTCAATTGAAATGCCAGACGACTGCAACCTGGTCGGGTTCGCCGACGACATCGCCGCCATCATCAAGGCACGCGACATGTCGGAAGCGCAGCGGAAGCTAAACCAAGTCATGATGCGAGCAATGGCTTGGTTTGAAACCCATGGTCTAAAGCTCGCCACAGAGAAGACTGAACTAATAATTTTAACAAAACGGCACATCCCTCTCGAAGTGAACATGCACGTGAGCGACGACATAATAAAAACAAAATTATCGCTCAACTACTTAGGCATCCGTATCGACCCAAGAATGACTTTCTGGACCCAAATACACCATACAGTGGAAAAAGCGTCAAGGGCAGTGGCATCACTCAGTAAGCTGATGGCAAACGTTGGTGGCCCAACTGAGGGTAAGCGTAAACTGCTGATGTCAACAGTAAACTCGATACTGCTTTACGGCTCTGAAGCATGGGCAGACACCCTGACCATAACACAAAAATGCAAAACACTGTTGGCCGTTCAGAGGACGGCGGCACTTAGAGTAACGTCCGCATACCGGACAGTGTCGACAGCAGCAGTCTTGGTGATTAGCAGCGAAATCCCCATAGATCTGAAGGCCAGAGAGCGACGGCGCACCTGGCTAAAGCGCCAAAATAACCAAGAATCTGACACCGACCCCAGAGAGGAAACTATGCAACAGTGGCAAGATCGCTGGACAAACGACGAAACCGGTAGGTGGACTGCCAAACAAATACCTGACGTAAAAATATGGAGCAACCGAGATTTCGGTGAAGTAAACTACTATTTGACACAGCTGCTTTCTGGGCACGGATACTTCGGAAAGTACCTGCACCAAAGAGGACTACGCCAACAGCCAAGCTGCGTGTATGGCGATGCCGATATAGATGACGCAGAGCATACTTTTTTCTCATGCACTCAGTGGCAAACAGAAAGAGAGCTACTTGAATCGCAGATCGATGGAATCTGGAGACCTCAAAACGTTGCCAATCTGCTCGTAAGTAACGAGCAAAACTGGCAATTAATAACGAGACACGTCGAGAGAATCCTCCGACGCAAAAAGAGGCGCCTGGACGCAGGCGAAACGATGAGCTAAAAAACACCAGAGCGCCCAGCCTGAAGTTATGCGCATTCAATGCGGTTCCGGGCTGGGAAATTCCGCCCTGAAACAGCGAAAGGGGAGTTTTTAGCGGGTCAGCATGCATATGCAATCCCCGCACAGCCATAGTTTGAGACGTCGCTATGGTGGTGTGTAGACATTTTCTTCCCTGCCTCAAAAAAAAAAAAAAAAAAAAAAAAAAAAAATCATTATCATTATCATTATCATTATCATTATCATTATCATTATCATTATCATTATCATTATCATTATCATTATCATTATCATTATCATTATCATTATCATTATCATTATCATTATCATTATCATTATCATTATCATTATCATTATCATTATCATTATCATTATCATTGTTATTATTATTATTATTATTATTATTACTACTTTTATTATTATTAATCCTATATATTATTGCTCACCCCCTCAGCACAGAAAAGACAAAAATTCAATTAATCTACAAATATTTGCATTAATCAAATGACCATGTCTGTCAATAGACTATAGGCAAACAAGCTTAATTTCAATAAGCATGAGGTGCGTGCATGATCAGGCCAAAAGAGTGAACGACCCCATGCCTGCCAATTAACGTGGCCATTGGATGCCTCACTTCAATTCGTTTTAATAACGCAAAAAATTGAAATAAATAAACAACAAAACGTGAAAAAAACGAATGAATGCATAAAAGCATACAGTATATTTCCGGCCATGACTGCCGCGACTTCGCTTGTCAATTCGCTATTCGGAATTTCTTTCTTTCGAACGTCGCGTCACCCCTCGAAATGGCTTTGAACTTTCCGGTGAAACGTAGCATGAAATTTGTTTGTTTACAATCGCCAAACTCCCCCAAGCGCTGCCCGAAAAACAGTTCTTGTTGTCGTTATTGTTGTCGTTATCAAATGCCGGAAATTATTGTACGCTTTTTGGTATCGTCGTCCTCATCGACAACATCGCAATCGCAGCGCAGCTTGTGTGTAAATCCTGTCTACACGCATACATATTCTATATGTATTCGTAACGTGCAACGTGTTTTCAGAGGACGCCGATTTCATGCATCGTTGACGAATATCAAGCTCAGTTCGCAAACAACAACATTTCGCTGAATAGCTAAAACAATCATTGTTTACCAAAGTTGTCTTAAATCAGGCGAGATTCTTAGCTTCTTAGGTTATGCAGGCTTTAATAAATTTAAAATGTAATTTGTTTAAATAACTTTAAAGTAAGTTAAACAACTTAAGGGTTGAAATATTTATTCAGGCTTGTAATAACATAGACATTAGAACATATTAAATATGAAAATAGGATTAAATTTATATTTAATTGGCTATTAAATAGCTAGTTATATTAGACTATTGTGCACGTAACTACTAAAAATAATAAATAAATAATCACATTAGCCGGGCAGCAGGAAAAACAAAACGCGGGGCTATTTGCACGATTTCCACAATGTTAAAGAAGTGCAATAAAAAACACTCATAAATAAAATGAGCCGCATTGCATTAATGGCTGTTGCAGTTGTACTTGCTGCATAAAGCTGCCACGGCCAATGCACTCGAGAAATATCAACGAGCGACATAGAGGGAGAGAGAGAGAGCGAGAGAGAAAGAGAGAGAGGGTGGTCGTGAGGGGGACTCCCCTTCAAGGGGTTTTGGGAACTGCAATGGCACGACCAAACAATGTGGCTGAACAAAGCAAAGAATGGAAGAAAGGACGAAGGGGGCAAGGCAACAAAAAAAGAGAAAGAGTAAAATAAATGCCACTTCAGTTGCATTCTGTTTGGCTGGGCAAAAATTATATTACAACAATGTGTATAAATTGTGATTTCCATGCCGCATACAGCATTCAAGTGGCAGACTGTAGTCGTCCCTTAATGGAGTCACTGTGTGAAGAGACTGCTGCTACTGCAGCGTATCCCCAGTGTGTTTGCGTGGTGTATTAACGCCCCTCTCAATCTGTTCCAAGAGTTCGAGTTCCTTCGTCTTACGTACGCTCTGCTACTTGCTGACTGACTAACTGGCTGCCTGACAGACACGGCAGTGTGTCAAAGCCAGGATGGGTACAACAAAAACAGAAAAAAAAAGGAGGGAAATATGCGTGTCCTCGCTTGGTTGATTTTAACACGCAGCTGTATGCATACAGCCAGCCAGCCAACAAAGTAATCAAAGCAGGGGCCAGCGCCCTTCTCGTGCAACACATTTGCTCATTTCTAGCACAAAACTTAATATACTGCTAAATGGCATTAAATGTGTGTGGGGCTGGGTTGTGTTGGGGGTGATACATATACACAGAGGATTGCACAACATTTTTGATAAGCTCGAGGAGCGTAAACACCTCGACATACTTTCCTCATACTTTGTTGCGTGCGTGCCTTGGAGTAGCTAATAAAGTTGGACAGTTTAAGGCGCTGCTGGATGGTTAGCTAGCAATTAAGCCATAAAAGGCACTACAAAAAAAAAAGCGAGAAGAGTTCCAACTGGAAAAGTTCAGCTTACAGTTGCTGTGTCAACAAGTGAAGCATGGCAACAGCGCACTTTGCACTAATCGAACTTTATGTGCTGCTCTTTGGCCATGAGTTCTATGAACTTTTCCACATACTTTGGCTTTGGTTTACTTCACTTCACTACAGTTTACTTTGTTGTTCACGCAAGTTTGGCAATAAATTCGAAACCTTTAAAGTGTAACCTAATATGGTCCAAGTTTTGTATCGTATCGTAATTATTTATTCGAATACTTGTTAGTTGTTCACACTTGAAAGAAATAAATATTCATTACCAATAAAATAAAGAATAGCACACATTAATTGTCTTTGTTGTTTGTCTTCAATTGACACTAAGGCATCACGAAGGTCGTAGTTAATTGAAAATTACTACAGAAGCATGGAAAATGCACTGTTGCCACACTTCACTTGACACTATGCACATGCTTCAGCACTTGTCAATTAAGCGCAAAAGCTTATTAGGTGCAGCCTGATGGGGAATTGCCACTCATTCAATTTCTCAATTCAGCTGTCAGATGGTATATAGAACAATGCTTTTAATTAGCATGATTTATGTATGCATTTCAATTGTTCCGACATGTTATTTCAAGCTGTTGTCTAAACACAAAATATGCTAAACTAGCCCAAAAACGAGCCTAATTAAATGTAACACATTTCTCCCACGCCAAAATGCCACACATACCACATATAACACGCCACACTCACACATATGCATGTACTTATGGATAAATATATGGTAAGCTGAACAATCAGTTGGAATCAGTGTGAAGTGCATCAATCAAATGCAACAAAACGGCAACAAATGTCGCTTAACTAACAACAATTGGAGTCTGACTAAAATGTAAGTGGCTTTTGTGCAAGCTCATTAAACTGATTACACCCAAATGCGCCGAGCCACGCCCCCAAAATTAGACACACCCCCAACACAAGCCCACACACAGATGCACATATATGTATATATTTTAGTAACTGCGCCCGTGACAATAGTTTTATTTGCCATTGTTGTTTTTTTTTTTGCTGTTGTGTGTGTGTGTGTGTGTCTGTCAAATTGCATGCAATTTTTGCAACAAATCCCCGGGAGGAAATAGGGGAAACCTCCGATTCTGCCCCGTTTCAGTCTGCCCCTTGCTACAAATTATTGTTGCAGTTGTTTAGCTATGCATTAGATTTGTTTTTCTATTTTTTTCTAGTTTTCTATTTTCCTGGCAGTTCTTTTGTTGCCTGTCTTGCAACAGCTACAATAGCAACCCTTTTTTTATGCCAAGGCAGGCCACGCCTCTGTCCAGAAGCATTGCACGTTGCACGTGGATGCTGATTTCATCATTGTTGCGACTGGCACAATAACAACGACCAAGCTGCATTCACAATGGTCACATGTTGCTGCAACTTTCATTGTCAGTGTCATTGTAGCCGTAATGTAGTGTCTGTGTGTGTGATGGTGAATCATCTGTGGCTGAGTTTATTGCCGTGTTGCATAAAAAATATTGACCATTGAACTGGTAAGAGAATTTTCTGTGCATGACTGCTTGGCTGTAGCATGCCCCAGCAGCAGACGGGGCAGCATTTTCACTGCATGCGTATGCAAATTGCGAAGTTGCCAATTTTCATGCATGGCATAACCTCACTTTGTTGCTATCTCATAAAGTAAAAGCAATTCCCAATAACAAGAATAAAACTCTTCAAGCAAATTAATGATGCTTCCACATTTATTCAACAACATTTTCACACTGTTCGTAGTTATTTTTTATAATACAGAATCTTTCGTTGTATTGCGAACAGCATTGCAAACTTCACACGATGAACAATTTTTAAGCCATACAACTGTAAAGTAAGCCACAAACTGTCACTTGGAGACCCCATGACAATTTGACAAGCTAAGGCTACTTGGAACATGACGAAGAACTCGTATTATTAGCGCACACTCAGAGACAGCCATAACTCAAGTGTCAAAACAGAAGCGAAATGTTATCAAACAATTTCAAGGTTGACTTGAAACTTTGGTCTGGGTAGCACAATGAAGCCTTCAACTTCAGCCAATGTACGCCATATAAATCATAAGCCAAATTTTCTTTTTATTTTTTCATATTTCGAGGGCGAATCTTCAGTGCTTTCACAATAAACGCGCAAATTTTTCATTTCTGGGAAAGTTGAGGGCAGGAGTATATTTTTGTTGACTTACCTTCGCGCACATTCTCGTAGGCATCCTCAACATGTGACTCCTTATAGATAATGGAGTGAAAATCAAGTTCGTCCTGTGCGGCGGCATTCTCATCCACCTGGTCGATGATGGCGTCCTCCGCTGTTGTTGTTGTTGTTGTGAACATTGTCGTAGAGTCTGGGAATGTTGTTGATGTCGTCGACGTCGTCGTTGTGGTGGTATCAGCATTTTTATTTATGAAGTTTTCTGTCTTATTATCAATGGCAGTTTTGTTGTTAATGCTGTTGAGACTGCTGTTTGTGGAGCTCCTTCTTTGAGTTGTCGACCCCGTTGTCGTCGAGGACGATGTTGTTGCGGTTGCGGTTGCGCTTGCGGTGGTCGTCGTGCGATTTGTGGGAAAATAATGTTTGGCATGTTCAACATAATAGGCATCACGTTCCGTTATAATTTTACCCTCGAATACCCCATTGTGTATGGAACCAAATACATAACTATTACGATCCCCTATCACATCGCCCTCATAGATGTGATCAGTGGACACATCAATAGGGCCGTTGCTATCATAAAACTGCAAATGCAAAATATAAAATGTTTATATGATGTAGATAGTATATCAAATTTAGTTAATACTCACGTCTAACTTATCACTAAATGTATTTAAATCACGTTTTAATCTAAGATGGAAGTCTCTTCCATGTGCTGCAAACTTTAAATGTACATAATGATCTTTGGTCACCGATCGTCGCGCTCTATTGTGACTAGCTCTAACGTGCTCATGATCATAGTTGAGTGTTTCATAGTGGGATATGTATTCGTTGAGTCGCTCACGGCCTGCGAAAGAGAAGAAGCAATATTAAAGTCGTTAGTAAGATACGATAGAAAAATATATATCTGAGATAGCAGAAATATACTATCAAAATATTCTATGTAAAGCTAAATACTAACTTTCATTTATATATTTATTTTATTTTAAATTATATTTGTATTCCTATTTTATTTTTAACTATAAATTTTCTAGTTTTTAATTTCATTCTACAATATGCTCGCTCTAATTGTTGTTATTAAAGGAAATAATGCAGTTAAATAACATGAACAACATAATCACTGTTGATATGCATTTTCACTAATTAATCGAATGCCTACAATCACGTTATTTCAAAAGCAGCCCAAATTAAGTCATCGTTATTAATACGCATAATTCTGATTTTAAGTATGCCAGACCAGATCTTAGATAATCAAATAATGTCTGCCTTGATTTGTCATGCACCATATTGCTTGAGCTGATGTTAGATGATGTTGTGGTTGCCTGAGAGTCTCTTATTGCTTGCACAGAACACTCCATTAGGCAATCGGGGGCACGCCCACACTTAAGCCAAGAAAGGCAACAGCAACAACCCACAGGGAGAACCAAAATTCACACAAGTAATGCATTTATGCATTTATCTGTGTGCGTGTCTCTGTATGTGTGATGTGCAGGGGGAGGAGGGAGGCAAATGCATTAAAAATGTTGCACAAGTTGCTGGCAAAGCAGAAATGTTCTGTGCAAGTTGATCGCTCGTGTTGCCATTTCTCGTTTCTCGTTTCTGGTTTCCAGTCCATCTGCCAAAATAAATATGTTTGTGCCAGGGAAAACTCCTCCAACTTTGCCACTTTTACACTTTTACACACTTGCTCTTGAAGTTCGACAGGGCACGCCCACACACGAAGAGTGCTTGCTTGCCTGCTTACTTGATGCTGGGCGACACTGAGCACAACTGCAAAAGTAAATGCATTACAAGGAAATGCATTGCAGGCACCTCGCCCAGGGCCGCAGCGAGGGTCACTTCAAGATTGGGCCCACTTTTGTGGCCATTAAATCTCAGTATGAAACGTTAAAAGTTTCATTCGTAAATGCAACAACTCAAATGGCAATGAAATGCAGCAACGTTGTTCTAGATGTTGCTGTTTACTGTTTGTGATCCGGTCAATGTTGGACCTGCCTGCAGTTTACTCTGCGTTCCCCTTGCGTTTGTCGTGTATTTTTAATTTGAGAAACCATGACAAAAGGAGGGTTGGGGAGGGAAGGGGAGTCAGTTCTGCAGCGAGGGCATGAAGTGGAGCATCCGTCCGTTGACGTTGCGTTTCAATTTCCGGCCTTCAATTAATTTGAAATTGCGGCTAGCCGATTTGAGTTGGATTGTGGAATTGGTTTTCGAAGATTTATCGTTCAGTACGGATGTTTGTTTTGTGGTTTTTATGGACCAATCGCATATCCTATAGCCTGATGATGTACTATTGCATAGTGCATATACATAAGTACAATGAAAAAACATTTGAAAATGCCTGGCAAATTACCGTTGGCTTTCAATGCATCAAAACATATTGAAAAATATTTCTTTAAAAAAAAAGATTGCCATTTAATTAATATAATTTGATTTGTATAATTGACGTGCTTCGGATTGCTCGAAAGTTATGCATTTAATTGATAAATATTGACTTGGAATAATCAAACAAGCAAATTGAGTTTAATTTAAGACAAACCTACATTTAGTTTCGCACAAATCTACTGACTTAATTCCATTTGAAAAGTGTCCATTGCAAATTAATGGCAAATCAATTAGTTGAGAAATGATTTCTATTTAATGAAATGCCGTCGACTTTATGTTGCCACAAATGTACTGTAAAATAGCATGTAAAACGAACTCCACAAAAGTAATACTAATGCCACAAATATTTACAAATTCCCAACAATACAAGCATGGCTCGGCCAGACACAACCACATCAAATTATCGGCAAGGATTAGCAAAGTAAATACAGATGAAAAATTGACACAAAACCAGCAGCTGGCGAAACTTAGCGACGACAGCAGGAGCAGAGCGAGCAAAAACCAGAAAAGACCTATAGGAAAACTCATCAAAGGAAAAACAGCAACAACAGCAACTACAAATGGCTCATCAAGCCAAAAAGTTTCGGAATATTCAAACTGAAATGAAAACTAAGAGCAAAAGGAAGAGCGGAAGGTTAATTGCGTTCAAAAAACCACAAAAATCGATAGTTAAATGAAAATAAAGTCAGAATGGTTGCGGTCTACACAGATACACACACATAAAATACAGCCGCAGATACAGATACAACTACAACTACAGCTGCAGATACAGAAACACTCGCAATTATAGATACACAGCCTGTCTGCGAAACAAAAAAAAAAAACAAACTGAAAAACAGAAAAACCAAGAGAATTCTGTGGAAAGGAGACATGTATTTGCCATGAGTGAGGAATTTTAATTACTTAAAATGCGCCAAAATAATGAAAAATACGCAAAAAGCGTGAGAAATGAGGGCTCCACACTCTGCGTGAAGAAATGGTGGAAAATTATACTGGAGGAAAAACGTGAAATGTGCAAAATGTTAAAACAAACTGCAAAAGGTTTTAAAAGGGGTAATTAAACTGAATGCTCAAGCAAACATTACAAAGTTTTTTGTTTTTTTTTTGTTCGCTTTTTCGTTTTTACTATGCACTACCAGGACTCTAGCTCACAGGATGATTGGTGCGGGTCACTCCGCTGGGGAGC
The DNA here is from genome assembly GCA_019972355.1 of Drosophila kohkoa. Taxonomy (NCBI): domain Eukaryota; kingdom Metazoa; phylum Arthropoda; class Insecta; order Diptera; family Drosophilidae; genus Drosophila; species Drosophila kohkoa. The sequence goes on along the minus strand of BJEL01000003.1, from coordinate 1,268,775 downwards.
AAAGCAAACCGAGGTCACTTTAGCAGTTGACCTAGAAAGTGGACAAAAAGTAACCAAAAAAAAAATAAGGCAAATACTAGTACCGCGTCAGCCGACAGAGAGCCCTTCTATATAGTATACATAGTTTTAGATATGCACATATATATCCACATTAGTATATGTCTATATGTATATGTATATTACCTTACCCAAGTATGAATAGATACACTCGTAGGGACCGGATTAAACAAAGACTAAAAGCCCATGGAGAGATTGCACAGAATAAGTTAAAAAGGTGAACAAGCTTCAGCTCAGTTGAGTGGTTAAAGCAAACTCAGCCGCAGGAAATAAAAGACAACGAAGGCTAAAATAAAAGCATAATAAAGGGATAAAGTCTTGAATGAAAGGATGCTAAGAATAATAGGCAATAATAACAGACGTTTTAAGAGACACAATGAGCAGAATAAGGCAAAAAGAGCAAAAGTCTTTTAGCTGACTGTAAAGTGATATATTATGCATATGAAACGATGTTTAAATATATACATATTTCGTGCACTTTATACTTCACTTTAGCCGAAAGAAAGTAGAATTGATAGCAGAAATTGCTAACCCAGAGCAAGTGCCAAAAATCGAACCATTTCTCAATACTGTTTTATTGCGACAACTGGAAACAAATATCTTATCACAGCTGTGGGCCTGTTGCTTATTTCCTCAGCGAATCGGCCTGGCCTGGTCTGGCCCAGCTGCACATTTGGCCCACATAAGAAACGAGCTGAAAACGACTTTCGCTATTTACTGTTGCAAGCTGGCAAAGTGCAAGAAAAAAAGAAATAAGAATTGAATATGGCAAAGCGTTTGACCAACATTGGGCCAAGAAAATGAAAAACAACTGCAATAGCCCCCGACAATTGCCCGACTTTTACAGCAAACAACTTTTCTTTTTGCTACATGTGCCGCAGCGACCCTCTCTCTCTCACTCTCTCACTTTTATGTCTCTCATTTTCATTTTTGTTTGCCGTTTCGCCTGGGTTTTCCTCATCGATAGCGATAGAGAGAAACTTTTATAAAGAAACCAGTTTGTCTTCTTGTATCGCATTGCGAATACTTCTAGAAATGGAAAATAAAAACTAGTCGCACATTGCACTCCCGTCTTTCTCAGCTAAAATTAGTCGCTTTGGGCACCGGCTGTTGAGCACTTGATTGAAAAATGTTCAATCAGTTGCGGCCACCCACAAAAAAACAAAATAACACGAGGGGGAAAAACACATTTTCAGTTGTGTGTGTCCAACCTCACTTAAATTCCATTAACCCAAAAATTGTCAGTGTCTTTGCTCGCATCGCATCGATCCACGTCGTTTTGTGTCAGCCAAACGAGCGTTTAATGCCATCAACCGAGGAAGAACCCAGCAACGCATTGCGAAACCTTCTTCTCCCCACGCTTCGGCGTTTATTCATTTTTAACTGCATGTGTCATACACTCGAAAGTCCCCTCTCTCTCTCTTCCTCTACACACACTCAATGATGATTCAATTTGGTTGCAGTAGCTCGCACAAAATGGGCTTAAATGCGCTCAAGTTGAATATTTTAAGCTTTTGGTCAGCGTTTTGGGTGGTTATATGCTCATTTTGATTGATAGGCTTAAGTCTGTCAGTTGCTCTGTCTCTCTCTCGCTCCTTGGATGTCTGATTTCTCTTTGAGATTGCTGCTGTCTCTTATGGCACTGCAGTTTTCCACAGCGCCACGTTTTAGATAAGACTTTCCGAACCCTCCGTCCTCCGGTCGGCTGCATTGAGACTCGCTTTTTCTGGTTAAGCTTGACGTTGATAGATGATGCGGGCGGGCATTGGAATTGAGATTCTTTGGGATTTTATGTTAGGTTATTGCCTTCTCTTTGCCAATATATAAACTGTTTGCTGTCGTTCAACTTTTGATGTGTTTCTAATACGCTTATAATTCCTACAGCAATGTATTCTCTGGATCTAGAATCAGAGCAATAAATGGTTGTAAAGCGTATTCCAATTTGCACAAGCTTAATTTTCATTGGCATAAATAGTTCTCGAAAATAGGCTTTACTTTGAGTCATTAATTTTGTTGTGTGGCTCTTAAGCAAGAAAAATATGCATCTAAGTAAATTTTGCAACTTAATACAGTTGCAAATGCAAAACCAGCTAGCAAGTTAGACAGTCAAATGTACTCGACTGCGAGATACTCCATTTTCAAAAGCAAAACAGCGCGGTATTAATTTAAAAGTATAATAAATTAATACATCACACAAATACTTAAAATATACAAATATAATATATACAAATATACTAAAAGTTCTATTTGATATATTGACATAATACTAAATTTAAAATACCCAAGTTTGTCAAGCAAAGCAACTAAGATTCGTAGTAAGTAAGCGTGCCAATTCAAAATTAGTTATTTATTAGTTATTGCAAAAATATCCTGGGGGCACAAATCTAGAATACCCTTCTACTCTATTGGCAGTGGGTATAAAAATACCATATGAAATACATTGCACCAGCAAGCTAAATGTCAGTTCGTTTTATGTCGGTAACTGTAACTAACAAATGCTTTTTGAACTACATAAATCCCAGACCCAAGCCAATCTGCAATGCAGATTTCAAAGAAAATACCGATGCACAATATGCTTTAAGGTCATTCAGTACATTTGCGTGCAATGTTTAAGATTCTGAAAAGTTTCCATGAAAATGTATTTTTCTTCATTTTTCGTATAACCATATAAGATGTTTGCTGGGGCAGCTGACAGGCCCCGAACGAAAACACAGGACATCTCTGGTCCGTAACTTAAACTACCAACAAAATGGTCGAGGAACTGAAGTCAGCAGCATCGCGGAGCAGCTGTGCAGGAAACCGCACGAAAGGTTGTCAAATAAAATCCAAGAAAAGTGCAATAAATCACGTAGCACTGCAATCATTTTATCAGCGTAAAGTAAAAGTTTAAGCACTTCCAAAAAGTAAAACAAAAAATAAACCACACGAACCCTCCGCCAACAAAATAGCAGCAGAAATAACCAAAAAAGTAAAATAAAATAAATAAGAAAATACAAAAAAAAACTACACCAGCAAATTGAATATAAATATTGCTTTCCAAATGCATAAATGCTGTGGAATGATTGCGAAAACGCAATTGCCAGAATTTTTTTTGAGAATTTCTTCTCTTTTGCCTTTCATTAAAATCATTTCAGCTTTAACATTGGCTTATAATTTACTTTCCCTTCCTGGCGCATTGCGTGTGCGCTTTTCATTTTATTCTTACATTTGAATTGCGGTTTATTTTCGATTTCGCTTTGCCGCTGCTTCAACTCGGCAGCGTCTTAACTTTTCCTTGTTGTATTTTTTATGTATGCTTCGAATTTTTCGACTATGGAAAACACCCAATCAGTTGAAAAATTTCCCCCAAAGTTTAGCCGTCCTGCGTTCTGGGGGCGCTTCGTTCAATGAAAATGAATGAATTGATTGCTGCGCTCTCGTTCTCGTTCTGCAATCTTATATTATTTTCATGTTTTTTATTTCTCCTCAACTTGAGGCGATTTACATGTAAATTGATGGGACTGCCGACCTTACGCACGTGCCCAATAATTGGAGTACTTTTTTTGTGGAACGATTGAGGTGGGGCATTAAAGCAAAGTGAAAACTTTTAAATAAATACAGAGCACGGACAATCTGTGATATATTACAAACTTTTTCGAACAACAATTTCTTCTTTATTTTCTTCAAATATTTAAATCGATGAAGAAAAATAAAAACAAGATAAATATCAAAATCTTAAAGATTAAAAATTATAAATAATAAATATAAGCAAAGTATACGAAATGCAATTTTATTGTTATTAACTGCTAAATGAAAAACAAATTTCAAAGGAAATACTGCAATTCAAATATTGAATATATTTAATAAAAATAGTTTAAAATTTTAATTATAAAAAAGAGCAACAGCATGATGATTTTTGAAAGAAAAAACCCGCTTTTAGCCAAATGTTGTTAGAGGGTTTTCAATTTTTAATATGTCCTTGCACTAAACTAGAAAATTGTGTGCGACAAAATTACATGTTGACATTGTTTGCACTTCAGAGTGCTGCATGAAAAGTTCACAGTCACAATAAAAACACACACACACACAGAGTATACTTTCACAGTACAAGGTAACAAGAGGATATGGCTGCATGTGTGTGTGTGTGTGTGTGTGTGTGAGTGTGTGTAAGTGGAGTGCATAATTTGAAAAACCTCTTGAAAAGCAAAAAGCAAGCAAATTGCAAAGTCACCAAGGACCAAAGAAGTAAAGCGACTGACAAAGACTTTATACACACGTACATATATTTATGTATATATATTTGTATGTATGTGTGGGAGCATATGTGGGAGTGTTTATATTTGTGTGGGTGTTGTGTGCGTTTTTGTACACATTTTTCCACTTTCGCAGGCATCCTTTCAACCTCATCATATACTTGCACTGATTTAACTTTTATTTTCGCTTTTTGTGCATAATTTTTGTTGAGCGGATGATGATGATGATGGTACGTTGCTCTGCACAGCCAAATGCAGTCAGCTCTCTCACTCTTTGGCCAGCCAAAGCGCATTAAGTCTTTAGCTTAAAGGCAACAGCAACAGAAGCAACAATACAAGCAAACAAACAAACAAACAGGCAGCTGTAATAGCAGCAATTACAACAGCAAAAGCATTGCATATACAGGGGCGCACATACATTTGGCACACACACACACACTTAAACACTTGCAGTCTTCCTATTCTTAACACAAAGCCAAAGACAAAGGCACATTAGCAGCTGCTGCTGCCGCTGCCATTGCTGCTGATATTGCTGTTGTTGTCCGCCTGTTTGTTGTGGGCGTGGCCCCAACTCGTTTTTGATAGTCCGACAGGGCCAACAGACTTGAATGGCGAACGGAAGACAGAGATTACATCCCCCTTCCCTACCCACCACTCCATTCCACACCACTCAACGTCATTCCCCTAGCCACTCAACTAATGCAACACCAAATAGCCCCACATGCGATGTGCTTCTCTCTGAGCCAATCTCTTCTCCATGTATGGAATGTTTAGGTCGCTTTTAGCCACCCAATTTGTACGCAGCTTAAACATACATAACCCCACAGCAAAACGCCTAAGCTGCTCTGCCAAGTGACAGTAGCTGCTCGGCAGCACAATTTAAAACCTTGAGGCTTAGCGTTAGTAGTTACGCTCAGCTAAACCTTTAAATTAATTAATTAGAGCGTTATTTTTAAATGTCTACAAATAATTAGAACAAGCTGAAGCGATTATGTTTTGGTAGCGCTTTCATCATCCAGATCTTAAGAGATTTTTTTTTAAATAGTTCTACACTTTAGTTGCCTTCGCTATTAATATGTTTATCAATTTCAATCCATGGGTATAGATTGTAAACAGAGAATAGTATAAACCATATTATTCAGAATAATATAATACAATGAGATTGTTTTATATTTTAATTTTATAGAATAAATGAATGGAAAGCTTTCTGCATGGACATAATTAATTAACAGTTAACAGTTCAAATCGAAATAGAAATTCAATTAAGACAATATTAAAATTCCATTTAATTTTTATTTCTGAAAATTATGAGATCAAGTCAAAACTATTCGGAATACAATGCCATATTTTTGTATTTTAATCGAGCTATTTTGTAATTGGTATTTTTGCAAATTTATGGATGGAAAACTTAAATTTTTTTTATTGATTGGCCACGTTATTAATATGTTTGCCAATTTCAATGCCTTGCTATAATTACTCATGAGCGAAACTGTTCCGTATATACATAAATAATGAATGGTTCAATCATGATACATAAATAGCATTCAGACATTCATGAATACACTCCGAGTGAAAACAAACAAATGCATAAACATGCAATTACCGTGAAAAGTAAATCAGCTTAAATGAAAAAATAAAAACAATAAAGGCTTTAAAGCCGCATGTGTGGATGCAGTTTGTTGGTTGGCGAAACAAAATAAAATATGGAAAACTGTTGTTAAATGAATTAAAGTTTTTTTTTTTGTTGACCACATTGGAATTAAAGCCGGAATTTACGAGGACTATGTGTAATCCTTTGCTGGGTCTACTACAAATCGACTTATGCTCATGCACATCGCTAGCCACTGTCCAGCTCCGTCCTGTCCTGCCCAGTGCCTGTGGCTGTGCACTTGTCAGCCAACATATTTCTGCTCTGTTGGTCGCATTTGGTTACTATTTATGGCAAGTGGAGCGAGGGACCCTTTCGAGTAGCACCCCGACAGTGTTTGAGATTTGTTTATGCTTGTTATTCTGACTGCTGTTTCAGCCAAAAACTCATTTCGATAATGTGCTCCACATAGCTCCTAGAACTGAAAGTCATGCAGTTAGCGCAATGTTTTTTTGCCGGTTACCACATCAAATTTTGTGATAACAAAATTATATATCAGCCCATCGTGTGTGAGGATATATTCGGGAAACTTTGCCAAAGTGCATAAAAAATGAGCACAGCAATCAGAGGATTATGCGACGTATGAGTAATGAGACGCAACTCACGCTCACCGCACGGGGCGTATGCGTAATATTATGTGATGCTCTCCGCAGCACATCGCCCATCGCACATCGCACATCACGTATGCCTCAACATTTAAAAGCATTTTTCGGTTAGCCTTTGCTTTAGTTAATAAGCTGCTCAAGTGTTGCGTGCGTGGGGGGCGTTGAGTGTGTGAAATTGGAAATTGGGTTTGGCTTGATGGAAAAGCAGCGTGTAGGTATTTGTGTGAGTGTGTGTACATGTGTGAGTGTGTGGCACGATGTGGCAGCATCCGAATTAGACACGGCTGTCTGTAAATTTCCTGTGCAACAGACTGTGCGCGATTGGGGGGCGGCTGGTTAAGAGCATTTTGTCATTAGGCGTTTGCCTGTCAATTTGCATAAACATAGCTGAAGCAAACTCCTTCTCTAAGCGCCAAGCTGCCTCAATTTATTAACAACTGACACGAGTCACAGCAGCAGTTCACACAACTTTTCCTAAATTAAGAGGAAATTGTAGATCTAAAAAAAATTGGAGGAAAACAGCAGCAGCTCTAATGAGGCAAGCTGATAATTTGTGTGTAACAGATGTGTTAATGAAAAAATGTATCGATAAAGTACAAAGTACTGAAAGCTATTTAAAAACGAGTTGAAGCCCTCGGAACTTCAAAGTTGTTGCTATTTTTTCGTAAGGTTCCAAGAAATACAGCTTGAAATGTTTTCTGATAAAATAAATGAAAAGAAAGAACACAATGAAATAATATTTTCACTGGTTTTGACGCCTTTTAAACTGATTTGTATTAATTGATATGTATTTTATTTGCTCTAGCGACTAACAGAAACATTCATTTTATATATTACTACCCTTTTTCAGCAGCTTTAATTGTAATTTTTACAGCACTCTGCAGCCATAAAATAAACAAACTAGAACTTAACATACACTTGTAATTAAAAGCTAGAGTAAAGATTTTGTTTGTATTACAGTCTTTATGATTTCTGAAAACGTTATTGCGATCAGATAAAACTGTAGAAGATATTTACATAGGTAATCATTTTATATGGCAAAAAACCTGTGCTACCTTCTGGTCTAAATTACAATTTGATATATTTTGTACTCTATATCAATATATTGAATGCAACATTTGGTATATTTTTGTATTTCTTTGGTATATTCATATATATTTGAAGAATGCTACAGTATAATACTTTTATTGAAAATATATAGTGGGTTTCTCACAGTCGAGCAAGTTCGTCTGTAGCTTCCCTGCTTGTTAATTCACTATATTTATTAAATATTACACCAAATTGTCTTTATTATGCATCTGATATATGTATGTAGTTCCTTCTTTACCTCACACATAAACATGCCACTAATTACTTATTTAATGATTTGCAGCATAAACTGTACAACACTTGTTTGCCGTAGCCGACAATATTAAAGAGTTAAATACATTCTATAAATACATACTTATCTGCAGTCCCCATATTGATTAAATAAAAAAGTAGTTTTGTTAAAATTCTTTCAAAATTATTGACTTTCTCAGTGGATCCCTTAATTTTCAGAGTCTTAAACGCTATCAGCATTATTATCATTCGTGCAGCTAGTATAGAGATAAGAACAGTTTGTCTTTGATATAAAAATGAGATATGTATATGGAAATTAGTTCAGTTTTGTGCTGGTTTTGGTAGAGTTACTGTCGCGAAAATGTTGTTAAAAATAATACAAATTATATTTGTTCTAAATATTTCTGCGCTTCTTTGTGATGCCACCAAGCGAAGGACAGAGTTCTATGAAGCTAATGCATTTCCCTCGCCGCTAGACGACTTGAAGTAAATTATAAGACTATAAAAAATGCATTTAATTTAACACATCCTCTTCCCAGAACGGAACCGTATCGAAAGATCGTATCGCACTCGCACCCTCGCAGTTGTGCCGAAGCAACAGCACATTCGTTAAATAGTGGTATCTACGAGATTCATATCCCCAATCACATTCAACATCCTTTTAAAGTGTTCTGTGATGCATCCGTTCAGGGAGGTAATTGGACTGTAATTTTGAGACGAACGGATGGAAGTGTGGACTTTTATCGAAAGTGGAATACCTACAAAAAGGGATTCGGCGACCTAGATGGCGAATTCTTTTTGGGATTGGATAAAATACACGCACTGACAGCGGAATTCAGCCAGGAGTTGATAGTGATTCTAGAAGATTTTGAGGGAAACAAAGCTTATGAGACGTTTGAGAAATTTGCAATTGGCGACGAAGATGAAGAGTACGCAATTCACACGCTAGGCGAAGCCCACGGCACTGCGGGTGACTCGCTCAGTGATAATTTTGGCCATAAGTTTACAACCTTCGATCGGGATCATGATACATGGAGCAAGGGCAACTGTGCTGAGAGTCAAAAAGCCGCCTGGTGGTATCATAGTTGTTCGAAATCGTAAGAAAATAACAAATTCCTATTCTTGAAACTGTTGCTAAAATCTCATTTTCTTATAGACATTTGACTGGCAAATACAATGGGTTAAACTTCTCAGGCATTTACTACGAGAAGTTCAACGGCTTTGAGTCCCTTAAAAGAGCTACTATGATGTTACGTCCAAGGACGACTTTCTAGATTGTGTCAAAGCATGTAAGAAAGTGTGCCCGACTGTGAGATATCCGCTACCCATTTTCAATAAAACCATATTCTAAAAATGTCAGCTGTATTTGATATATCGACATAGAACTTCATTTCAAGCCATTCAGGAGTCATAAATACTGTTCTTAAAAGACTCTAGCTTGCTTTTCGATTTGTGGAAGAGGGCGTAGTAAGAATTAAATTAAATTAATGCCGAATGCAATTAAAAAAGAACAACTTCAAACAGTTCAAAAACACGAGTAAGATTTGAAAATGTTACCAAATTATAAAAAAACAGAAATTCTTTTCATTCTTTACAGTTAATATGTATATACATATGTGTATATTATCCTTAGTTGAGTAATAGTATTGAAAGCGAGTATTCGAAAATTGTAGCCCAATATTATTAATTTCACTTTGCTTATGCCATTTTATAAACATTTGTTGATAGGTAATTAGGTTGAACCTCTGGTGTTCTTGCTTAAAAATAGTTGGAATTTTTGAATAAATATTTACATATGTATTGACTGTTTGTGCAAACAAATTAAACAAGAAATGCAAGTGCAATCGACTGACTCTAAAAATAATTAACATATTAAGTAATCGAAAGTTGCAAAAACTTTGTCCAGTTGCCCACAAATAATCAAGACAAAGTTGACCACATGCCCCAAACAGGCTGTATATCGAGAGATAACGCCAAAAGGCACAAAGCCATCAGACATCACACACAGACATAGTGGAAGAGAAAGAGAGGAGAAATATGGAGGAGCTGGGCAAGCTGTGTTGCATAAACTAGCCAATAATCCGACACGAGGGGAGAACTGCAGGCAACTGGGCGACGACGCTGTTGGTGAGTTCAAAGCCGGAGCAAAGTAAGTAAAGCGACACAAGACAGACAGTTCAGCCAAGGGCCGAAGTCTGGGAACAAGCAGCTAACAGCTAGCAGCAGACTAAGGCGCCCCAAAGCATGCAACACAGTACAGAGAAAGAGGAAAGTTTTGCCTTGTAATGCATTACAAGCAATTTCACTTGGCAGTGCGACAACGACAACAACAAGAACAAGAACAACCGCTCGACTTGAGTCGAGTAAAGTTTAAAGCAAAAGCAGAAGTAGAAGCAAAAGCGAGTCAACGAAAATGGCCAAATGCCACATCCATCAGAATATCCGCCAACTTACAATGAGCTAAATAACCCAAGAAAATGTTGCCCCCCACCCGCAACATGCAGCAAGCATTTTGTGTATAGTGGGCGTTTCTTAACTGGGTCATCATGGGTGGGCATGGCAGACTGGAAGGCAGAAAGGCTTTTCCACGTTATTGTTTAGCCAATTGCAATTGTTAAAGGTCCTGCGCGAAGGAGAGAGAGAAGCGCGGGGGAGGGCTTCAGTCTCCACATGTTTATTATATTGAATTTATGTTGTGCTTTGTATGCAAGCGACGTTTTGGCAAACCAAACGACATCAACAGCAAACAGCCGCGCGACCCTTTTCCCCGTACAGAGCCCAAAACCCCAATCCCGACCAAATAGCACAGCGAATGAAATGGAAATGGCAGGCAGCGGTTGTTGCAACTTGCTTCGTCGCGATTCCTTCTACTAGTCTGTGTGTGTGGTTTTCATTGTGTGTGTGTGTGCTTTCGCTTTGTCAACGCTTTTTGGGGTCTCGCTAGTTGGAAAATGGCGAACTCGCATTATGTTTATTGACCGAGATTTTTCAATTTGCATGAATATGCACAGAAGTTATTAACAATACAAATGTTCAACAAACGAACGTCTGAAATAATAATTTTGCAAATTTCAACATTTTATTCTGCGTGTAATTCATCAAGCAGCCACCCCGAGCAGCAATTATAAATTCAATGAATAACGAATCGCATCAAATATGTTACTTTGAAATGGTTATCAGCAGATGGAAGCTGGAGCATTTGGTTAAGCCAGAATTGACCAGATCAAATGCTAAATGCAAAATTCCACTGCCGAGCAATGTTTATGCATTTGGTAAATGATAAATCCAAAGCAAATAACAGCATTTCATTTCATTTAGCAGGAATTTATGGAATTTATCTAGCAAATAATTGACACGCTCGCAGACTGTGCAGAAGCCCGAAAGTGGTGTGCAGCAAAGACAATATGTAACTGCAGCAGCTGTGTGAAAACTGCAAAAACAAATATGCCAAGGATAGCCAAGGATAACAAACGAAGGATGTGCCAACATGGATGCAAAATTTTAGATATGCCAAAGCTTAAATTGCAATTAACAGGAAGCGTTGGAAATTGATACCGAGGATATGGACTAACTCTACTTCCACTCTGTCATTTCCACCTCGAGGGGTTTATGTTATGTGTTTATATAATCGGCCTAACTGGGACCGTGTGTGTGTGTGTGTGTGTATGGCATTTCTGTAATCAATATTTAATGAATTTCTCTCCTGCCATCCAAATGGCTGGACAGCAATCAAAAATTATTAGACATAATCAACAGCCAAGTCATGGCAATGGACCGAAGAGAGCAGGATGGGGAAAGAAGACGACACGAGTCAAATTAGTGCTGAAATTTGTCTTCGTCTACTGGACAAATTAATTAAATTTTTGTGTCATGCCTTGATGTGAAGTTGCAAATTTGAAATTTATATAAATTTCATATCTAAGTCAATTATTTTCTCAACTTGTTATTACATTTCACCAAACGACGAGGACTTATGCAAAACGATTTCGAATCACAAACAGCTGGCGGGCAGTTTGGAGTTGACACAGCAGATGCAAAAATATTTCCTTTTTGAGGCACATTCCAAGTAAAATAATTGTAAATCAATTCCACTTGGAATAAGGACAGATATTTACTTTGAATTAGAAAACATTTAGATTACATTTGCTTAGTTATTAAACAAAACATTCTCCTCTAACTTTTAACTTGCTTCTTGATCTTTCCTACATGCCGAAAATAAAATACTTGAAGTAGAACAATTATAATTGCGTAATAATTATGTATTTCGCCAGTACCCTCGATTCTTGTTATTCCTTTTTTATTTGATTTCATATTCAACCACATTGTTTTCTACGCACCTCAAACAATCGTAAAATGTTGCAAACAGAGTCATCATAAAAAACACATTCCATCGAAATGATTATGTCAATGCGGCGCCCACACACAAACACTGAGTGTCTTTCTCTTTCGCTCTTCTTTGTCTGTCTCGTGGGCAAGTTTGTGACCCTGACCAACGTAGCGTATGAGCAATTTTGTTGCGTCAGGATTAGCACATCATCAGTAGCCGACAAACGGCGTCTGGAGAATGCGACACACCAAAAATTCTATTTATGCAAAATATTGTATATATATTTATGCATGTATATAAGTAGAGTCCTTGCCCAGTCCCTGCCCAAAGGACATTTTAACCTTTTTGTGTTTTTGCCATTGTATGTTGTGAATGCGGGTCAGCATTAGTGTGTTAGCAACCAAAATGGGAAAGGAAGAACAGGGAAAAATACAAATACACAAAAAATAAAAGGCGCACAAAATAAGTAAAAATAATCATAAATTGTTAACAAAGTACACGCCTCCAATGACATCGCAGGAGTCGCAGGACAGCTACCAATAATTTGTTGTACCAACCCAGCTGCTTTCCAGTGTTGAGCAGCATTTAAAGCCACTTTAACCCTTTAGTCTGAAGCGTGTGATTTGGGTTTTCTGGTTCGGTTTTTCGGTTTTGGGTTGTCGGTAGTTGGTAGTTCCCTTCAGCCGTGCACTTTGTTTATTTGTCGGGCTGCGCAAACCACAGAGAGGAGTGCCGCCTTTAGCTGCTCAAACAGCCAGTTAGCGACCGCACACACACACACACACGCACACTTAGCCACACATAAATACAGTCACACACACACACATCTAAGCTGCGAGTTTAACTTATGGATTATGGGCGTGACCCATGCAAAATGTCCGTATGGGATACGGAATAACAAAAAATGTTGCCTACATTTGGGCGTTCGAGACAGCGGCAAACAGAAAAACCCCGCTAGCAAACTAACATTTAGCATTAGCATCCTTGTTGTTTAAAAGCAGCTACTTTTTGTATATTCGTTGGCTTTGTCTTTTTTTTATTGTGTCTGTTGTGTGTCACCATCAACTTTGTTCTACTTATAAATAATAATTATAAATTATTATTTTAACCGTTTTTTATAACACGCATCGAAGATCTAAATAATTTGAATTTCACAAAATTAAACTATTTCATACAAAATATTTAAATTCCTATATACATAAAAAAAAATACTAATTATGTAAGCCAAAAAATCAAACAATAATTTGCAGATTACTATTATTAAATCAACTGACGAAATTTTATAGAAGACAACCATGAAATAGTCGCAGAATGGAAGATTCATTTCACACTTAAATGGCAAAAAACTTGCGGGAAACCGCAAGAGAAATAAGAATAAGAACTTACTAATCAAGACGAGGTATAATTAACGCCGCAGCAAGTTCAAATTGCAACAAATTAAAAGTAACAAGAAAATGTTAAGACTACTTAAAAAAAAAACATGAAAATGGTCAAAAGATAAAATAGAAGAACTTGGGTTGAAAAGCACAGCAGAAAGAGGAGAAGTGAAGTGTCCAAGCAAATCTATGTATTATAAACTAAATGAAGGCAGCTATAAAGTAATTTAAATGTCGACCAGTCGAGGACGAAGCCCGTCATCAGCTTCAAATGACGGTTTACACACATTTAATGAGCGTCAGGCTCCGGGAAAAACTCGTTAACAGCCAGTGGACACAAAGGAACTCAACGGCAATGGCGCCTGAATAGCAAAGCATAAAAGAAAAGGTAGCAAAAGTTTCATGGCAACTCTGAGAGCGCTCACGCACACACTGCCACACACACACACACAAACTGCCATACACAAACACACAGAAAAAGGGACAATTTTCATTTGCGAGGAGTTGACAGAAATGTGGGAGAGAGAGGGAGTCTGAAGTGAAAATGGAATGGGACGATCGATGTGGCCATTGTGCGCGCTGTCAACGCAGCTAACGTTGCTAACGTCGCTGCGCCAACGCCAATCATTCAACTGATTAGTTTGATTTTAGCGTTTCGCTATTTCCGTAATCAATGGAGCTGCAATGGAAGAAGACCAATAGAATGGACACAGCACAGTGCAAAAAAAAAAGAAGAGAGATGGACGAGGAGAACAGAAAATACTTCGAGACAATGGGCCAAGAGCAGCGCAAAAGACAAAAACAACTGGTGTGGCAGTAATTGGGCACTGAGAGCGCATAGAGAACACAGTGAATGGTCGAAGGGAGCGGGAACGGAGGTGTGAGTGGGAGTCCATTCGCCCCCGGATGTGGGCGAGCGTAACAATTATGGACACGGATCCCCAAACCAAACGTAACCAGCACTAATTGCTTGACTAGTTAGCATTTGGCTGAATATCTTCCCACTTCCTACTTTTCCGCTGGTGCCAAAGTGAAATATTGATTGAATTATTTCGGGGGAACTGGGGAAAAAAGGACACGTCAACAAATTGAAAATAGCCATAACAAACAAATTTATAAGGAATTTGTGGTGAAACTAAATCAAATCACATCATATTACAATCGATTTTTGAAATTAAATTCAAATTGACCAAGTAAGAAAGCTATCCATTTAGAATAAAAGCTAAACAGTGTGGTATTATTCCTAAAATATATCACAAATACTAAAATATAATATAATAATTTATGTTTATGATATATTTTTATAGTGTAGTACAAAATATGCGGCTATAAAAATGGTGCAAAGTTGATTTACATTTATTTTTAGAACATGTATCGATTCTATACAATATTAAAGGCTCCTGAATATCCAGACACAATTTGAATGAGTTGCAAAATGCGAACACAATCGATAGCATATCTAACCAGTGCAATGGTAGACAACAAAATTTACTTGAGACCTGTGCAAACAAGCATTGAATACAGAAACAATTATGTTGTTTGTTAATTTGAGTGAGTGAGTTGTACAATGGATGGTTGGATGACAACATTCACAGGTTTCGAGGCATTCATCAGCAGATCATCGATCAAAGGCAACGGAGCGGATACTTGATGCAAACATGCTGGCTGCATGTTTACCTTGTTTATTATTTATTAATGACGAAGAGATACCCGTGATGGGCTTAGGCATCGCTCTGCTTTGCAAATAATACACATTTGATTGGTTTTCCCTGCTCAAACCAGCTGACGGACAAAACAAAGCTCCAATGAGAGACAGTTGGCATTCGGTTAGTCAAATTAATAAGCAATAAATGCGTGCCATTGTAATCCCCAAATGGGAAACCTCTTATTCTCTGTCTCTCTGTGCTCTCAAATTAATTAATAAAGCGAGGAGATTGTATTAAATTGTAGGTATTAGTTAAACTCAATTGCAAATAGTAGAACAATTTATTGCAAGCTGTCAACAAAACAACAGTCTTTAAACTTGTTTCGATTGTAGAGAAAACGACGAAAATATTGGCATAGATTAAGGGAATTCAAACGAAAATCTTTAGAATACTTTTCATGATTTTCGGTTACAGGCAATGTGAACAACAATTGACTTTTGTGTTAAGGCTCAAAGATATGGCAAAGTTTTGTTTGGTCTCTGACAAAATTTGTAGGTTACATTTAAGTGGCACAAAGCACAAAGTTTTTGTGGCAGCCTCAGCCACTTGAAAGTGGCAGCTGCTGCAAAACTATTTAATAGTTGCACGTTGCAACATTTGTAAGCCGAGTCAAACAAAAAGCATCAGAGCAACTCTACAACAACTATGTTGCAGCCGACAGCAAGTTGCTGCTGTAATAGTACTAAGAGCACCCCAGAAGAGCGGCAACAATGTGACATGCAACAAATGCTCAGACCGAAAATCACATCACTCCTCCCACTTGCAAAACAAAAAACAAGAAACAGAAAACAGAAAACAAAAAAGGGGCACGAAATGCCTTTCAATCACAGACTCTGATGGCATGCAAACTATGCTAAAAAGAAGTTGCAGCTTTTCTCCCGTCAAGAAATAGCAAATTCTTGCAATTGAACAAGCAACATAAAAATGCTGCAAACTGGGGAAATTCGAGACTGAACAAGAGGAAAAATATTAAAAATGACTAAAATATTCACTCAGCAGTAAACATGGAGCCCACAAACAAGAAACAACTATAACACAACACAAAAAAAAAAAACAAAAACTTTGTTTTTTGTAGAAATAAACAACAAAATGACAGAGAGCCAAGAACGAAGCACATGAATAAAGTTTCAAATGTGCCAGGGCAGGCGGAAAGTTTTGTTTATTTTACCAACTATTGCGCGCAATGTTGCATTTTTTATAATGCTTCTCTCACTCTCTTCGCCTTACTGCAAAACAGTGTTGAACAACGCGTTGTTATGCACAATAACTGGGTCGATGAGTAACACATAAAAGTATGCCATGAAATTGTTGCACAAGTATGGAAAGTAATTAAAATTGAGTACTTTTATTATGTCAGACTCGGATACCCAGAGAGAAGGAGATAAAGAGAGTGAACTTATTTCTATGGAAAACAATGTATAACATAGTTATCTCTCAATTTACCAATACTTATGACAGCAGTAAAATAATAACTGCAGTCACACTTTTGTTACATTGCATCATTTTGCTCAACTGATATCAGTATCAACCTTTAATTTGTGCGCAAATAAAGTAACTTGTTTACGAATAAAACCTACTCAAAATGCAGTTTACAGCGAAATTCAACCCCAGACAGAAAAACAGACAGACTGCAAATTAGAAAAGTTGTCATCCCCATTGGGTACATTGTTGTGTGTGCTGCTGTCGTCATCGTTTTTGTTATTGTTGTTGTTGTCGTCCACATGGAGTTGTCAACTGCATACGAAATGTAGAAACATATAAATTTCTCTTCGCTATTTTCCATTCTCTAAGCGCCTCCTCCATCCCTTCCCTTTTCTATGCAGTGATAGCAATCGAAAAGTATCAACAGCTGCATAGCAAAAGTTAATTTATTCGTTTATGCAACTATTTCAGTTATTAGTTTTGCGTTACACACTGTCTAAAGAGCATGCACAAATTTGTGGCACAATCGATTTACAAAACTTTGCTAATTTGATACTTGGTCTTGTGGCGGACCAAAGTTAAATAAATTAAAAAACTATATACATTAAAAGAAAAATGGTGCGTCTGTCAGTCAATGGGCTCTATCATTCATTTCTGATGGACATATATTTTTTTAATGAACTTGGACATTTCAAACAAATAGTTTTTATGCTCTTTTTTTGTAATCTCGCGCAACGTCAATCCATTCATACATATTTTTTACCTCGTCAACGATGTATTTACAAAATAAAAAATAGCGAAAATTCCAGCCCCGGGGCTGGTTCAAAATAATTGAAGGACATACACACATTTTGCTCGGTTGGGATATTTACAATTTGATGTTCAATGTGGGTCATAGCACGACATTAAAAATAAAATCATATTTTCCACACATGAGATGCAAATAACATTTGCCTAAAGAGTTTGAACAATAAACATGATAAATAATTTGAAAAAAAATTCATATTATCTGGGAGTACTCGAATATGTATTTATGTTCACAGATAATTTTTTTAATCTCTACTTGTTTTACAACCTTCTGTGTTTTAGTTTGGCTGCATCTTTGTTATGTCTTAGATAACCATGATAGTGCCTGTTATGCAAGAGTCAATAAAAGCCACAAGCAGAGTTGCTAAAGCCAAGTTGAAAAACTGTTTGCATAATGAAACAATAAGGCATAAGAGTAGCAGCTACCTGCTAAGAATACCAAAGCCAGGACTGCTGTTGAATTTAACACAACGACTACAACAAACACAAAAAGAAACGCACATACAACAATTGTTGTTTAGTTTGTGAAAGAGCTCGAGCACAGGCGGTTGAACCCAAAGAAAGGCAAGGAAAACCGACAGCTACAAAATTAATATAAAACTGCACAGCACTGACCTGCATTCCAGCTAAATGTGTAAAGTAAGTCGAAGAAGTTCCAATGGAGTCGCAACGGAAATGAACAAAATTGGTAACCGAGAAGGGGATAAAAGAAGAAGAAACCATGGGGATGGGAGAGTGGGGGCAGTGATTGAAGGCAGCCATAAGCTAGAGCCAAAGCCATAGCCAAAGCGGATAGCTAAAAAACAAAAAAGTAAGCCAACTAAGACATGAAAATAAACAGAAAAACAAGGAAAAACTTTTGGCCACTTCGTACACCGAACTACTCATAGGTAAACAAAAGCCAAGTGCAAAAGTAGTTGGCAACGCACGAACAGCGCCCACATGAAGACGTGACAACAACAAAAACAAGAGCAACAAGAGATTAAAATGTCTATATCTAAGTCGAATTTGAAATACACTAGCAAATCACTATGTATATGAGTAAGTAATGATTGCATTACAAATTTTAATATTATGATAAACATTGAAAGAAAATATAAATATCAATTTATGCAACTGACAAAATGTTAAAATATTTCATGAGTTAGAGTATGAAACCTGCTTGCAATTCAAAAACGAAAGACAACTTGACGTCGACTTCATTTCATGATTAAGTTACCCATATCGATTTCCTTTCACCAGACTTTATGATGATGAAAATGGAAGCCACAGGAGCTGAGCCTGTGGTTGTCAAGCCAAACCGAAGCAGCCCCAACACATGTGCGATATTCTGACTCTGACTCACCAACCCAACTCAAAGATGGCGCCATCGTCGCCCTATTCAAAACAATAGCTTCCGTCTTCGTCTGCGTCTTCATCATCATTGCCATTGCTCTGTCTACTGTCTAATGCCCAAAAAGAAAGGTTGCAAAACATGAATAAATTGTGCACAAAATGTAATTGTTGGGTAGCATCTTGGCTTTAGTCTCGACACATGAGACGAGTAAGCAAATACAGAAAGTCACATGGCGTTCAGTACAGTGGCTCAAAACTAAATGCCATAAGGAACATGAATTGAAAACATAAATTGTAATAATTCTAAATAAAACTTTAAATAATAGTATACCAATTCCATTCTGTGTTTTTGACTTACATATATGTGATAAGCATATGACTCAAGCTGTTAATTCAACGAAAGAGTTTCAGTACATGACTTTTGTTGTAGTTTATTATCGCATCGCCACCAAAATTGTAGCAATCGTGTGAGCTATGACTAGAATTCTTTCGATACACTACTGCCAAGCTTAGCTTTCATACATTTGAACAAAATATATATTCATATATGTACATGTATATACATACTAAACAAATAAGAAAGCTGCAGTCGAGAGTGCTTGAGACTGAGATTCTCGATACGAAAAAATATAATAAATTAATTTACCGTACAAATACTAAAATTATACCAAGGGCTATATTTGGTATATTACTGTAGAACTACATTCAAAATATACCATATAGTGCAAGACATACCACCAGATTGTCAACAAAACAAATTAACACTCCTAGTAAGTAGGCTCTTTTGACCATACAAAAGTATTTGTTATGGTAAATAACTTCTACAATTTATATCTTATCGCAACCAAATTTTTCTGGAATCATAGCAACTATAGTTATTATTGTATGCACCAAAAGTCTACCTTCAAAATTACGTTTGTTATTTGCTTTTTATCCTACCCTATGGGTAGAGAGTATAAAAACTGATAAAAAAAATAAGTATTTTGAAAAGAGTTATATGTTTATATACAATTAAAAATGAGTAAGGACTTTGACAATATGTCCAATATAATAATTTTTACATAAGACGAGTTTTATAAAATTAAATCCATTAACAGTTATTACTATAATTCTGGGAATGCCATGAATAAATACTAAAGACCACAAAAACACTGATAACAAAATAAATAATTATCTTCATATGTATGTACTATATTGTAATTTTAATGTAGTACTCAAGCTTTCAATTTAGGAAGTATTAAGAGTGTCGACGATTCTCGAACATTTGGTTCTTTCGCATGCTGATAATAATTCTTCAAAGGCGTTCGAGCTTAGACAGAAAAAATTAAGCTTGACAGCATTCAGTTTCAAATTGAATCTGAGCGTTTCAAGTTTGCATAAATCAAAATGAAAATATTTGTATCAGTTTTGATTATTATATTGAATTCGGGGATTATACATTCAAATAACAAATACGATCTCCCTACGAAAAGCAATGAAGTGAAAAACACTGTGAGTTCACATTTTAAGTGCGTTTATATTTTATCGTTTAACAGTCATTCAAATTTATATATACTTAGACCTGGGCAATTATCGCAGACAACGAAGAAAAATGCTACGCATATTGTTTTAATATAATACAACCAGTCTTAGAACATACAATTCATATACAAGTGAAGGACCAGCAAATTCAGGATCAAGCAGTTAGCTTATCAGAATATGAAAAACAAATAGCAAATCTCAAAATTAAGCTGGCAATATACGAAGAGACTATTAGAAATAAAGACCTTCAGCTAAACCAACAGCTTCTGGTTTCTCAAAAGTTTCAAAACGAAACTATAGATTTGAAAGCAAGACTGGGAATCTTCGAAGAGAGCATACGAATTAAAGACACACAGTTGGACCAACAGATTCTATTTTCAGATAAGTGTAAAAATGAAACTCTTGACAAAAGTAACATTATTGCATCCAAGGATGAACTGCTCTCCAAATCGAATGAAAAACTTACTGAATACAAAATAAAACTTGAGAATTGTGGATCCACAAGTTGTATTAATAAATTGACTGATATTTATGAAATAAAAGTTCCTGGAATCGATGCGTTTTCTGTGCCATGTGACTCGCGTTTGGCTGGCTCTGGATGGACTGTGATTCAAAGGCGTATGGATGGATCTGTTGATTTTAATCGCAATTGGACAGATTATCGCCAAGGATTTGGTGATCTGCGTGGAGAATTTTTCATTGGACTCGATAAACTGCATCTAATAACTAAATCGCAAACGCACGAGTTGTATATTTACCTTAAAGACTTCGACGACGAAGAGCGATATGCCCGATATGATAATTTTTATATAGGAGATGAGGACGAGTTTTATAAAATTAAATCCATTGGCAGTTACTCTGGTGATGCTGGCAATGCCTTGGACCATCATAAGAACTCGAAATTTTCGACTTCAGATCGGGATAATGATGGCGCTAAAGGACATTGTGGACAAACCTACAAATCCGGTTGGTGGTTTGAAAGTTGTTATATGTGGTAATTATATAATATTAGAGATAATGTTAAATATTTGAATCAATTCACCCTTTCTATTAATATTATTCGCAGTAATTTAAATGGAATATATAAAGATGAACTTGATGCTATTGTCGAATGGAGAACATGGCACACAAAAAGTCTCAAATTTGTTCAAATGATGATTAGACCGAAATCAAAATAAGAAAATTTTAATATACAAAAAAATTTAACCACGCAATACAAAAATATACAACAAATAATATTTGGAAATTTGAGATATCCTTTCAGAAAAATACAAAACTTTTGGTTTATTAACAGAGTGAAAAATGTTTGTCTACTAACATGTACGGAATATGTTAGTAATTATTGTATACATAAAATACACATAAAAATCAATAAAAAATATGAACATCTATGTCCAATTTTTGAAACTATGGTCATTGTTCTTTAAAAATATTTAGCAACAATACTTGAGGCCAATCTCTAAAATAATGGTTTTGTTGATACGATTGTTTTCAACAAGCGGAGCTTTCATACATATTTTGGAATGTACAGCACAAAAAGCACTGATAAAAATATAATTATTCTGATGTGTATGTACTTTATTATAATAACTCAAATAAATGACTCAAACTTTCGGTTCAGAAAATATTAAGAGTGTCGGTGATTCTCCAACATCGGGTTCCATTCGTATACTGATAAGAATTCTTCAAAGGCGTTCGAGCTTAGACAGTAAATTTTGAGAATGAATACATTCAGTTTTAAATGGAATTTGAGTGCTTAAAGATTGCAAAATTGAAATTCAAAATGAAAATATTTGGAGCAGTTTTGATTATTATATTGAATTCGGGGATTATACATTCAAATAACGAATATGATCCCACTACGGAAAGCAACAAAGTGACAAACACTGTGAGTTCATATATTAAAAGCGTTTGTATTTTATCGTTTAAATAAGATTCTATCTTCTTAGACCTGTGCAATCATTACGGACAATGAAGAAAAGTGCTACGCATATTGTTTTAACATTGTACAACCTGTTTTGGAACATACAGTACATATACAAGTGAAGGACAAACAAATTCAGGAACAAGCAATTACTTTAAAAGAGTATGAGAAACAGATAGCGGATCTCAAAATGAAGGTGGCAATATTCGAAGAGGTCATCAAAAATAAAGATCAACAGATCAACAACAAGAACGAACTTCTCTCCAATTCAAACGAGAAAATAATTGAATATAAAAAAAAACTCGGGAATTGTCTAGCCCCAAATTGTATTGGTAAATTAACTGATATTTATGAGATAAAAGTGCCTGGAATCGATGCATTTTCTGTGCCATGTGACTCGCGTTTGGCTGGCTCTGGATGGACTGTGATTCAAAGACGTATGGATGGATCTGTTGATTTTAATCGCAATTGGACAGATTATCGTGAAGGATTTGGTGATCTGCGGGGAGAATTTTTCATTGGACTCGATAAACTGCATCTAATAACTAAATCGCAAACGCACGAGTTGTATATTTACCTTAAAGACTTCGACGACGAAGAGCGATATGCCCGATATGATAATTTTTATATAGGCAATGAGGACGAGTTTTATAAAATTAAATCCATTGGCAGTTACTCTGGTGATGCTGGCGATTCCCTGGACTTTCATAAAAACGCGAAATTCTCGACATCAGATAGGGATAACGATGGTGATCCGGGACAATGTGCTCAAAGATACAAGTCTGGTTGGTGGTTCAAGAATTGTTTAATGTGGTAAATAGTTGATTATATCCGTTTTATAATGCAACTAATATTTGTTCTTCTCTTTTCAATTACAGTAATTTGAATGGTTTCTATGATAGGAATGCAAATAAATCGGGGATACCTGGTGTAAAATGGATTCACTGGAGTCATAACTCACTTAAATTTGTTCAAATGATGATTAGACCAAAATAGAAGCAGAAAACTCAAATCAAGAAAATAATTTTAAAGCGCAGTTGCGAGTAAATAAATACATTCCATTTAATCTGAGTTAATTTCAAAACAGGAAAAGCCCACTGTATCAGCGATACCATTTGAATTCGCTTGTGAGCGGACGCATTGTCAAATTGTGTATGTGTGTCAGTCAAGCAAACAATAGCGGGGAGTCCATGTTTCATATGCTCTGCCATTCCATCGCTCCGCCCCTCCCAGCAAAAGCTAAATGAAGAGAACGAGCCATCATCTGACAGACCGCAGAGACCCATGCGAAGCCGACGCTGGAGTGACGCACTGTCAGATACAACAACTCAGCGACAGACGGAGCAACTGTCAGGCTATAGAACGAACATATAAAGTACGAGAGTATATATCACATTGGATCACATGAAGTTTACTCTCGCATCCCATA
Source organism: Drosophila kohkoa (assembly GCA_019972355.1). Taxonomy (NCBI): domain Eukaryota; kingdom Metazoa; phylum Arthropoda; class Insecta; order Diptera; family Drosophilidae; genus Drosophila; species Drosophila kohkoa. The sequence continues at coordinate 1,245,066 of BJEL01000003.1, read as the reverse complement.
CTCAAAATCACTCTTCAGTCACAGGCTGTGTTGTTGGTTTGTAAGTTCGCTGTTTTGTGGGCATAACTGAAAATATGCCATGCACATATAGAGACATATTTATGTTCGTTTACACCAAGACACATATACATATATATTTGCATATGCGTACACAATGTTTATACCGCTATCAATAGCGTAGAAGGGTATGATAACTTTCTGTCTGTAGTAAATGTATGTAAGTGGCAGGAGAAGACATTAACGACACCATAAAGTATGTATATTCTTGATCAGCGTTAACATGATATATCCTGAAAATTTGATTATACTTATAAAATTGTAAAAGTTATATTTGGGATATTTTCGTATGGCAAAAAACGACTCCTTCAATCGGATCTTAGCTGCTTTGGCTCACAATCTGGTATATTTAATGTACTACGATACCAATATACCAAAATATAGCGTTTGATATACAATTTAGTGTTTTTGTGGTATATTAATTTTGTATATTTATAGTTTTACTATATAAATATACCGAATGAAACATTTGGTATACATTTCAGTATTTTTGGTATATTTTATGAATAATACCGCACTGTTTTGATCTTATTCAAAATGGGTAGCGGGTATTTCACAGTCGAGCACACTCGACCGTAGCTTTCATACATGTTTTATTTTTATGCCAGATAGCGCATAAATTCATAATGTCAAAATGGATGCCACTGGCAGCGCGACAAAGGCGCGACGAAATTTAACACATAAATTTATAATTTATATTCGTAGTTTTCTACTGAATACATTGGGTTAAAATGAGTGACAGACAACGAACGAAACAAGTTTTGCTCTAAGATTTTCCAGTTGGTTTCTTGCTAAGTAGAGTTGACAACTAAACACAGCTCAATTATTATAATCAATTTCGGAAATTACAGCTACATTTATGACATATTCACGCATATATATATGTATATGTATATATATATATTGTATATACATATATATGTTTATCGTACAAGCGAGGCAGACTCGTTGTGTGTCAATTGTGGGCACTTGAAACACATTTTGCAACAGACGCTTGGAGCATTTTTATGGCAGGCAAAACATGTATTTTAGAGTGCTGTGTACATGTTGAAAATTAAACACATTTTTTGCATATACAACATATAAATAAATAACATACTATTGAACCCCCAAGCCCCAAACCCTGAGCCATAACTTTTACCCTCCCAGTTTGTGGTGGAACATGGAAATTAAATCAATTATTTATGCATTCATTTTGTAGCTCTTTATATTGATTTAATTGCCACAGCACAGCACAGCACAGCACAGCATCTGCATTCTCTGTGCTGGGTGTGAGTAATTAATAAATAATTTTTACTTGTATGTATTCCCTGACAGATTGCTGTTTGCCCACCAGTTTGTCTTTTGGGACTTGATTATGATGTCCTTTAAATGAATGGCTTTTGGGCATCGATCAGACGTCCTCACCCTTCTCTCTTCTACTTGACAACTTTAGCTTCAATGGAGTCTTTAAATAATATGTTCAGAATATTGTTTGGACACAGTAAATAATTCGTGTTGCGGCACTACATTTATGAATAATTGTTTTATTAAGATGAAAGATTATTTATATTTACAGTAAAACAATAGTAAAGGTTTAAATTCAATAATAAACATTAAGCTTGTGCGAAAATATAATTATGCACAGAGTCATTTTATTAGAACTCAAACTTATATTCACCAAATGACACTTAGTTACGTCGTGAACTCCACTTTGAATAGAACATTTACCTGCAAAGAGAAAAAACATAATTTTCATACTTCAGTATCATTTAATATTTCAATTAAAATTGTAATTGTTGGTTCTGGCTGTAATATTCCTTTTTCTGGTTGTGCTTCAAGAATCATGCGAATTGTTTATAAACATCACGTTCTATGCAAAGTGTCAACTCATATTGGGCCAATCATAGAACACACAATGCCAGACCCAAATAAAGTCGCATGTGTTACATTGCATATGGCTTAAAAGCGTATCGTTCATTTTCAAATATTCATTTGTTGCGCCAAAGCAAAAAAAAAAAAAAAACCGTAAGTGAAAAAGGCAAAATACGAAAACAGAAGTTTAAAAGCGAAACGACGACACAGCTGCCAGAAAAACAAAGATGGCAAAGCCAATGGACTAAAGGAGAATGGTGGGAGAGGGTGTGGGAAAAGTCGCGCACAGAGAAGGCCATAAATAAACAACAGGTATAAAACGGACTTAAGAACGTAAAAGCAGCGCGCGACTATAAAAATGCAATTTTCCCTGCCCTCTCATTGCCCTTTGCCAAAGGTAGTGAAGAGTGTGTATGTGTGTGTTGGTGTATCAAATAAATATATGTACAACAGCATAAAAGCTGCTTTAGCCAGGTAACAAATGTTTATGCAATTTGTTTAAAGGCCAGGCGAGAAAATAGTAATATATGACCATGGACCGAGAGTGAAAATTTGCACTAAACGCGCTACAAAGCACAGCCCATCCCACCTATAGGTGAGTTTTCTGCAATTTTCTTGCGCTGAGCGTGTGAGAGTGTGTGTGTGTACTTTGCCCTTTTTCTGCCACCTTTTAGCAGTTTTTTGGACAAAGGCTGGGCGCGCAAATTGCAGCAGTTTGCCTCCTCCCCAAGGCACAAAAGAGCAAACCAACAAAATAAAGAATGAAAGAAGCAAAAAAGACAGAGAGCGAGCGAGTGAGAAAAAGAATGAAAATATAGAGCAAGTGCAAACAATTGCCGACTGTCGTCGTTGCAGTCGTCCTTCTGCTCCGCTCCGCTCCGCTCCTTCTGCTTTCATGCCATGCCATTTCAATTCTTATTGCCATCTCAGAGCGAGCAATGCAAAAATGTGTACCAAACTGAAATTGAAAGGCAGCTCGTGTGGGCGTGGCCCGCATGGCTCTTTGCCACTGCCATTTTATTGCCGACTTTTGGGCGTGAATGAGTGAGAGCATTGAGAAACTGCCAGCTGCCTGCTGCCATTTTGCCATTTACCAGCAAAACAAGGCTACTTCAACTCTTACAGAAGAATTATGCGTGCCACCAAAGAGGAGGCCAGTTCACCCACCAATTCTGACAACAAACATCTTAGAGCTTCTAACAAGTCACCGAAGAGCAATGTATCAAGTGCCAAAAGCTAAACACTCACATATTTGTTCAATCCCGAGTCCAGCATACTTTTATGTTAATTTAAAAGCGAAACTTTAACTATCGAATAAATTACAATTTAGTACTTGAGCAACAACAAACTTTCAAACTATCAACAGCAGGCAGAGCCAAAAAGCTGATTTTTGTTCAAAAGTTCATACTTGATTTGTGTAATCAGTGTTTATTTGAATGATTCATTGAAATTTCGTCTTATAATACTTTTCAAATTTTAATAATATCAAACATACCAAAATAAATTTCATATATTGTTAATTGTGCATACTATATAGAATATTAAACATTATATTTTAAAATAAAATTAATTGAAATGGTTGTCAAAATAACAATGAAAGTATCTGTCTACATTTTTTAAAGTTTATTGGGCCTAAAAAATTTTAAAATGTAATACAAATTTAAATTATATTTAAATTAAATTTAGATTTACTTTGTATACAATATAATTCTAAACATGAGCATTCTAATTGCAGTCAATTTTATTGAAAAAGATTTTCACATGAGCCATTTATGTTAAAAAAAGTGCACAATTTTATTTAGAGCATTTAATGAACTACATCACAAGTTGAAAAGATCAGAAATCATTAGCGTTTATTCGTCAGTTCACAGGAAATTATATAAACTGGAATCTAAGAATGGGACTTCCCCTTAATTTTTAACAAATTAATCTCTGACTTGCTTATTACAAACGAAAAGTGACTGTTTTTATATAAACGAAAACGAAAATATTTGCCACGACTGCATGCGACCTGTTCACATCTGTGTTCAAATAATAACAATAAGGAATACTGTACATAAATTCATTCATTTATATGCTCTTTTAACAATTAGAGGTTTCTAATTCCAATTTAATGATTTTAATACAATGAAGATTCCGAATTTTTACTATGTATGTTATACATATGTATGTTATATGTACATAATTCGTCACTGAACAACTTAATAGACTTCATTTCTTTCAAAGTGAACTGGTCCAAATATACTGATATAAAAATTCCGTTGTATATACGTATGTGCATATATAGAAATAAATAACTGATACTGGGAACTCGGAAATTATTCGACGTATATGAAGAGCCTCGAGCGTTAGTTAAGTGATCGCATTGGACCTCGGACAGAAAACCCAATATAAGCTGGATTCAGTTTTTAATTAAAGCTGAGCGTTTAAAGTTCGCAAAATTGTAATCCAAAATGAAAATATTGGCAACAATTTTACTTATTATATTTAATTCGGGGATTATACATTCAAGTAACGAATTTGATTTCACTACGGAAAGCAGTCAAGTAAAAAACATTGTGAGTTCACTATTTAAGTGCCTTTGTATTTTATCGAGTGTCACTCCAATTTATTTTTCTTTAGACCTATTCAATTATCAAGGACAACGAAGAAAAGTGCTACGGGTATTGTTTTAATATTGTCCAACCTGTTTTAGAACATACTGTCCATATACAAGTGAAGGACAAACAAATTCAGGAACAAGCAAAACAAATAGCGGATCTCGAAATGAAGGTGGCAATATTCGAAGAGACTATCAAAAATAAAGATCATCAGATTCTAATTTGTGATAAATCTAAAAATGAAAGTCTTGAGAAAAGTAACATTATTGCAGCCAAGGAGGAACTTCTCTCCAATACAAACAAGAAAATAATTGAATATAAAACAAAACTAGAGAATTGTCTAGCCCCAAATTGTATTGGTAAATTAACCGATATTTATGAGATAAAAGTGCCTGGAATCGATGCGTTTTCTGTGCCATGTGACTCGCGTTTAGCTGGCTCTGGATGGACTGTGATTCAAAGACGTATGGATGGATCTGTAGATTTTAATCGCAATTGGATAGATTACCGTGAAGGATTTGGTGATCTGCGTGGAGAATTTTTCATTGGACTCGATAAACTGCATCTAATAACTAAATCGCAAACGCACGAGTTGTATATTTACCTTAAAGACTTTGACGACAAGGAGCGATATGCTCGATATGATAATTTTTATATAGGCAATGAGGATGAGTTTTATAAAATTAAATCTATTGGCAGTTACTATGGTGATGCTGGCGATGACTTGAAGAATCATAAGGACTCGAAATTTTCGACATCAGATCGAGATAATGATGGCGGCTCTGGACATTGTGGACAAAGCTTCAAATCCGGTTGGTGGTTTTACAATTGTTATTGGTGGTAAATACTTTATCCGTTTTAAACTGAAGGCTATTGATTATTAATCCTCTTAATAACTTTACAGTAATTTAAATGGAATTTATGATAAGAATGCGAAAGGAAAAAGCGATCCAGGCGTGAAATGGAATTCGTGGAGTAGTAACCCACTTAAATTTGTTCAAATGATGATTAGACCAAAATAAAAGAAAATGAATAAACTCAAGCAAAAATTGCTAAGCGGAAATGTAATAAGAATAAAAATCAAGAAATACTTGTATTCTCAAAATATGAACATTAAAAGTAGTAAAACATTTAATCGATGACCAAAGGAAATATCAGACAATAGAAGCTGTGGTGAGTCAAAAAATTAATTTATCGGCAGTTACAATGGTCTTAAACTATTGTTGGCTTTAAGACAACTTTAGAGCGTGCCTCTTGCTATCTAGGAAACCGTTCTCTGCCTCTTCCTTTCTTTTTCCCAATCATGTAGGCAGTCTGTTGGCTTTTGGCCAGGCGTTGAATACGCGTTGCCCTTTATCTGCCTTGCATATCAAATGGCTTGCTGACGACAGGCGTGCACAACAGCAACAAAAAGTAGAAGAAGAAGTGGAAGGAGGTGAAGATGGAGGTGGACACTTTATGGCATTTCTTTTGCAACATCTTGATAATGACCAGTGACCTCAATACGAGGAGCAACACATGCGCGTCGTCTAACACACTTTCACTTCCTGCCTGCGTGCCTGCCTGCTGGCCTGGCGAGACTTCTTTAGTTACAGCTCCTGCCACCTTCTGTGGCACCTTCACCAGCTCCTTCTCCACTGTAAAACATTCTCTTGGCAACACTTTCGCTCATGTCGCTTCTCTCTCTCTCTCTGCACAGTTTGGTGAGTTTTGCTTTTAATGCACATTTTTCACACTAAACACGTGCATAAATCATGAGCCATGCGCTCAACTTTTGCTCAAGGCTAAGTCCCAACGCCTGCAGATTTCCTGGCATCCGTCTCAACAACATTCCCATCGCCATCGTCATCTCTTTCTCTGTCTCTTTGGTTCCACTGACTGCCCGTAATGTCACCTGCACATTGAGGACATGGCTTGGCTTGGCAGGCCGACTTTTGCGTTTTATGCAAAATGCAACAAATAATAATACATAATGCAGCTTCGTGCACATGCGACTGCGACTGCAGCTGCTGCAGCAGGACACTTGTCCTGATTATGGCTTTCCCACTGTGTAAAGTGTCGACCAAAGCAGCAACCACCACCAGCAGCAACAACAACGTCAGGATACACAGCCGTTGGTCCTTGGTGGTGGCTCTGACAGCCACAACACAACGATGCAGAGCACAGCAGCTGTTGCAACGCTGCAACGTTTGCTGCAGTTGCAGATGCATTGCATTTGCTTTCCTTCCTTCTCTCTCTCGCTCTCTCTCTCTCTCTCTCTCTCTCTCTTTCTTGCTGTTAGTGCCACTTTCCCTGTCTGAACCTCTATGCCAGCCTCCATCTCTTTTCATTTTCCACTGTCAGACTGTCTGTTTATGCTGGCAAACATTTGTTTAGACTGTGAGAAGAAGGGGGTAAAATGCCGCTTGGCATTAAAATTCATGTCGAGGCTGAGACATTAAATTTGGTCATGGATTTTGTCATCATCATCTCTCGGCTTTTGGCTTTCGTCTTTCAGTTGTTTCTCCCCTAATGACTGTTGATAAACTCGATGTGTTTATCATTATATTTATGCGAACATTTTGTTGTTAATTAACTCACAATTTATGCGACTGCATCAACTTTATGGTGTAAGTCTGTACGTACATAGATATCGCATTATATTCCAGCAATGGGCTCTTTAAATGTCTGATATATACGTTAGTCTAAAGCCTGCCTACTCTTGAAAATGAATATATTGATTAAAAGTTTATTTTTCGAATAATTCATAATAAAAAAGCATTTCTCCTTTTGTAAATTTTTAATATATAATATAAAGTTATTGCCTTTCAATTTTAGTCGTATAATATTACAATCATTATTGTATAATATAAATACATATTATATAATAATTTATTTCTTTACTTAAGTAATCCTATTGCTATATATATAAATATTTTAAATAATTAAGATTTCTTATTAACATTAATTTAAATAATCTCACAATAATCATATAAACTTGACGATATTAAATTATGGTTTTATTATTGGTAAATAATGAAATAGTATTGTGAAACATTTATTTAATACATATATTAAAACTTCGTAATCAGCTTTAATAGATCAACGAAATCAAAATGTATATTTTTCGTATTTCCACTAATCGATAGCTGTTAAAGTTTGTGCTTAAATATAATTTAATATGGAACTATCATCATCGCATGTTGACAGCCCCTAAGAGAGACTTAAGCCTTCACGAAAAGAAAATCTAATTAGTTGGAATGTTAGGCAAACACATTCTGTGCTTCGCCTGAGCCGAGTTTTTGTGCTTGAACAGTAAAAATAATGGCCAAACAGCTGGCAGCTGTCGTGTTAGCTCCTGACTCTCTCTCTCTTTCTCCTCTCTCCCCGATGTTTCGGGTAAGCACTTAAAACTTTAATTAGCCACCCTCAGGCAAGCAACAAAAAAAATACCAACCATGTTTAACAACAGAGTCAGGTCTTGTGTCGAGCCTTTGTACATACTGTGAAGTACTTTCATACGATTACAAGGAAGCTTCTTCGCCGATGGAGGCCAGAACAGAGGTGAGTTGAATACACACTGATATAATTAGCGGCATTAGCCATTAAGTAATTTTAAAAATTAATCACCAACCAGACTGGCAGCTATTCACATTGTATTGTAGTGCCAATTATTGGCCAAATCAACAGTAGACAAGGAGGCAACAAAAAGATAGAGAAGTAGCCGAAGTAGAGAGCAAGAGAGGAAGAAAGGAAGAGGAAGCGTACTGCTAACCCAATTAGCACTTAACACATGGCAGCGGCAGTCTAGGTAAATAAATGGCAAACAACGGCTCAATTGATGGTTGGAGCACGTGTCTCGTAGCTACGATGTTACGTTAAATGTTTATACCCGCTACCCATAGGGTAGAAGGGTATTATAACTTTGTGCCGACAGGAAATGTATGTAACAGGGAGAAGGAGGCATCTCCGACCCTATAAAGTATATATATTCTTGATCAGCGTCAACAGCCGAGACGATCTAGACATGTCCGTCTGTCCGTCTGTGTGTCTGTCCGTCTGTCCGTCTGTGTGTCTGTCCGTCTGTCCGTATGAACACCTAGATCTCAGAGACTATAAGAGATAGAGCTATAATTTTTTTTCGACAGCATTTGTTATGTTTGCACGCAGATCAAGTTTGTTTCAAATTTTTGCCACGCCCACTTCCGCCCCCGCAAATCAAAAAAATCGAATAACAAGCGTAATTTTAAAGCTAATGTTGTGAATTTTGATATATATAATAATAACTATAGTAGTTATGATTCCTGAAAATTTGGTTGCGATCAGATAAAAATTGTCGAAGTTATTAAAGAAATACTTTTGTATGGGCAAAAACGCCTTCTTACTAGGGATCTGAGTTGCTTTGCCTGACAATCTGGTATATTGAGCCGTCCATGGTATATTTTGAACGCGGTACTATATCGATATACCACATATACCATTTGGTATATTTTTAGTATATTTGCAGTATATTTGGTATATTTTGAGAATAATACAAAATATATTGGCTTTAATCAAATTGGGTAGCGGGTATCTCACAGTCGAGTACGCTCGACTGTAGCTTTCTTACTTGTTTTTTTTTGTTTTTTTGTTTCTGACAAAGCCAACCCCACAGCCCCAAATCTTTCTCTCTCTCAGTTCGTTTGAGGCAGAGCGACTTTCAATTTCCAGGCAAGCAGCCAGCCAAAAAGGCAATCGTCAGCGAAAAGGCAACCAGAGGCACCAGGCAACTTGGAAACTAGCACAAGGACGTGTGCCACACGACACACACATACATACACATACACTTCAACGTACGCACACACATACTCACACACATGAGGAAGCACAGCGACGATACTGACTTCGATTCTTTGAGGCCAGTGCGAAAATCTTAGCGCTCAAGTAGCGTACGTGATATGCGCGTAATCAATATTTACACACAACTTTTCGAGGATGTTATGTATGTGCTAAAAATAAGAACGAAAGACAAAAGTAAAGCAATTGGCAGGCATATATATATATCTGTATCTATATATACGTCAGTATTTTTGGGATGCCACATGGGTAATATCATGCATATGGCGCGCTTTAAGAAGCATATTTTATTACAATGAAATTGAATTACGATAAGATAACTGATAGTTGTGTACAAATAGAAATGGGTCAATAAAATCAAAACATGTTTATTTGGTTAGTTAGTTTATTAAAGTAAAGGTAGATATTTACTCTCATCACAATGAATTAAAGCTTATATTTTTAATAGACTAATGTGTGAAATAAAGTTTTCATAATAAAACCAGCAACTTTAATAAAAGTTATAAGTTTGAACCCTTTAAAAATTCCCAATTGGCTTCTCAAACGCAAACTTCTAATAAGACTTAAAATCGAGCATTTCAACTATGTTGTTAGCTGCAATTTCGAAATTCTCGACACAATCGGCAAATAGCGAGCACTAAATAGCTGCCAAAAGTTTAAACGTCTGTGAACTTAAACTATCAATAATATAATTGCCTTAACGGTTGCACTGACTTCCTTGCCAAGGATACGCCATCAAGCAAATGCAGTTACTTTGGCACACATTAAATTTGGTTTGATTTTTGGCGCAGCAAAGCAGACAAGCAGCAGCCAAGGAGACAAGGAACGGACTCAACCGAAATTCAGACAGAATTTGGCGGAATATTTTTTAGGGGTCGGGGGAAGAAGAAGTAATGCTGGAAGGCAGAAGAGTTTTTCCTTAGAAAAGGAAGCGACGCCAGTTTGGTGAGTTCCGAGCAAAACTTGAGCCAACCAAGGGGAAAATCAAGTGGAAAACGTATATTGTGAAAATCAACTATTGGCAGGCAGCTGTCAGCTGCAAGGAGAGCAAACGCTTCTCAAACAACGAAAACAATGGCCAAAGAGACCTCGACACCACCAACTTCCACTTCTACTTCTTCGTTTGAGCGCTGCCAAAGTTGGTAGCATAAATATGAAAGCAGCAGTTACCAGACCAGACTCCCAGAAGAGGACAACGTCGAGCAGCTTATGAAAACATTACATCATAAGCAGTCACTGTTCAAGATCTACTAGAAACGCATACAGCAGAATTCTCTCTGGTCTGTCTGAACTCTAGAAAGACGCCAGTTTCTGACAGTGAAATGCTGCTGGCAAAATATTTGCCAAAATCTAATAAATTACACAAAAGCCACACAAATCACCCAGCCAAACCACGCACACATTAGATAAATAAAACAAAAAATAACAGAAATGGGAGTGAAGAAGGTGCGAAATATAATAACTGGTCATAGATTTTAAATGATTAAAGCGCAAATCACTTGAATTATATGGAAATTCAGTTAATGCAGCCATCGATGGACGTGCTTTTGTGGTTAAGTTTCGATTACGGGCAGTTTGAGGGAACATATTAAATTCCATTCCCTTGGTGTGTGGTACAATTTAGGGTAGGCAATCCGGTATAAATTATGCAATAAGCAAACTCCTACAAAATCTTCATGTATAATATATAACGAGCTGTTCGAAGAGGGAGAACGACGCAGAAACCTTTTAATATAATTTAATTTTATAAAAATTGCGTTAAGCTGAATTTAGAAATCCAATCAAGGCGGTTTTTAAGTGAAATTACTTCAATGGCATCTTACAATGGAGACTATGCAATAAAAAATTCACAATTTTTATACCCAATACCCATAGGGTATAAGAAGGGTATTACAAAAAACGTTTACTTACTACAGGCCTAAGTGGCTTTGACTGACAATTTGGTATAATTTGCACTGTATGGTATATTTTGAAAGCAGTACAGTACCGATATACCAAATTCTACTTTTGCGATATTAATTATTAATTCTATTTTGCTTTTATTAAAAATTGTTAGTGGGTATTTAACAGTCGAGCACACTTCTTACTTGTTTAAATTGAAAATATTTAGTTGACTTAAATTATTATATAATTTCTCTACTAAATAAAATACAAATCAAATGTATTAATTGAGACGTTTAATGATCTTTTGCAAATTTATAAAGTCTTTTAATGGTGATTAAAATAATTCTATATATTCACACATCTGTGCACACAAATCATCTTCAACAGTATTTGAAATCAAATGCTTCTTCACATACACATCCACACATACATACCTCGAACTCTTTTTGACATTACAAAAGTCAGCCACAAAAATGTCTAATTAGAAGTTTCAAACATTTGGCTTAAATAGAAAGGCAAGGCAATCGGCACAAAAGGTGCCAAGCTGTCAAAGTTTTTTAATTGAAAAATACTTTGGGTGAAAGGGAGGTTCGTCCTGATATCAGCCTGTCATATGCACTTAGTCAATGCAATGCAAGCAGCACTTGCAACCGACTTTTCTCAATTAAAAAACTTTGTGATTCAAGTTTCAATCAACTTCATTTAATTTGCACCCATTTCGCGCGCTCATTCGCCATGTTCCTTCATGTTCGTAGCTAGTTGTTAATAAAACATTTGTGCGATTCACAGCAAATATTATTATCATATTAGTAACTCATCTACGAACTTTGGGGCCATGAACTCGATTCATTTCAGGCGAAACTTCATCAACATCAACTTCAAACGGCGAAACTAACAAAACACGGCTGGGAAAACTATTGTGTTAGTTTTTTTGTTTGTCTTCTTTTTTTTTTTGGTGCTAGCGGGTAGAGGAGCTTTGAGGTTGAATGAATGTTGATAAAAAGTTTTCGGCTGTGCTGAGTTTCAACATATTGCGAAAGCTAAAGTCAAAGCCATCACCACTGCCACCGCCACCGCCACCTTTTAAGTCAACAAACAACAAAAACACGGGCACATCCCACGAAATACTAAACAATTTGAATGTGTATAGACCGACAGGCAGGGAGGAGTCAAAACTTTGTCCTTGCCACAACTGAGACAGCGACTGATGACGAGACAACAATGATGATTACTGACTCCTCAATGACTGTCGGTCATACAAACTTACATACACATAGAATGGAGCAGTCCAACGATAGTGTCAGCTAAGCAATAGAAAACAAAACTTTTGTCAAAACTAATAAGCTTTCGAAATATCCTAAAGATGTGCAGAGTGCCAAAAGAAAATAACAAGGCTAATGGCTTCAACTTCTTACAATGACATCAGCAACAAAACAGAGTTTCAATTTATACTACAAACATTTATTGAAATAAACTTAATCAGGCGTTTCAACAAAGTTATCAGCTGAGTTCAAATTCAGAAAATATACGGCCAATTAATGCCAGCAGGCGGATGATTGTAATTGATCGAACAAAAGGTGAATAATATGAGAATACAATTAAACGAATCTGTTGAGAAAATTCAATTAATTTACTTAAAATAAATAGTACAACATAAAATTTAAATTGAAAGCAACTAAATTGAACTGATAAAACATTTAATCAAATTTATGCATCACAAATATTACAAAGCGAAACAAATTGATATACATATTATTGAAATTAACAACAATTATGATAACAAGTTGCAATTTAATCCATTTCAGGCACTTGAATTCCACATGAATGAAACCTTTAATCAAAAGGTTGAACTGCAAAACGAATTTTTAATTAATCTCAACAAAGTTTGGCCCAAGATAGTTCTGCAACTTCGTTAAGTCTTTTACAACCTGAGCTACAGTTAACTTAATCTTTTGCTCAACGTTACCTATGCCAACACATGAGGCAAACCAGCACCGCAAACATCTTCCCCCACACACCCCGCTACTGTGAAAAACCACAGCATACTTGACCCCATCAACGGACCAGATGAAGCCAAGTGCAAAATTGCCTTCACCACTTGAAAGTTTATGCTCTGCTCAAGTGCAACATAAATTGCTGGCAGTTAAGGCGGCCACTTGCAAAAGAGAGAAAGAGATTTGTAATTAAAAGTCGGTCCGCCCCGAAAAATCATTATAAAGTTCTGTGTTTCACAGTTTGTCTGATTTAATACCAATTGCAGTTGAGCTGTAAGGCCACTTCAGCTAATCACACAAAATTTAGTGAGCAAAAAACTTTTGTTGCTGACTCTGTGTTGATGGGCACAAAAAGTGGCAACAAGCTCTCTAAGTTGTAACTTACAAACTGCAAGCTGCAAGCCGGTTTGCACCAAATGCAATCTACAAGCTGCATCCTTCGTCTCTATCAGAGACAAGCCAGCGACATCTGCCACAGTTGCAAATCAGGGCAACTACTTTAACAACTGAACGTAGTTATGGAGCAGCCGCCAAAGGCAAACTGACACCGTCACCATAATACGCAAATTAGTTTTTAATTAATTTTTAAGCAAAACCTCTTTGTCCAACCAGATACTTGAGTGACGAGAGCCACTAGAGACAAGATTAACTTAAAGCAAAAGTCGAAAGTGTGTCAATATGCAGCTCTAAATATCTATTTTCGAATTTAAAATGGAGACATTTAGGAGTGTTTGATAAAAATAATTATGGCAGATACTAAATATTGGCATATTGGTAAAATGTTAACACAAATTGCATCAATGATAAACTTCTCTGACTATCTTTAGTTTAGTTTAGTTTAGTTTTAGTTTAATGCAATTTTGAAAATGAATGGATTTGCTTAAAGAAATGCAGAAACATTTCCTGCTAATATCTTGAGCATTTCAATAAAAAATAATGATCATCATGTCATTTGAAAATATATTACCCGCATCTAGAGTGTGGAAGGGTATTAAAACATACAACAACTACAGGTAAGATAAAAAAGTTCTAAATTATTTAATAAAAAATTGTATAAAGCCAAATATGGATGCAGCTGCTCGGTTTTAGTTGTTTTGGTTGACAATCTGGTATTTTTTTAACTTACATCTATATCGATATACCAAATATAGTATTATTATATTAAGTTGGTATTATACGAGTCGAGCACAATCGACTGTAGATTTCTTACTTATTTTTGTTGATTAGCATCCTTCCATAATATAATGGATCTTACCTGTAATGAAACAAATGCAAAAAAAACGTTAGTTGGAAATTATAAATTTGTAATATATTTCTTAGTTTTTTTGTTTAATTTGTTTAATATACAAAAGTGTATTAATGCACTCATCATATAATTTGCTTTAACAAAAAAAAAAGGAGAGGCTTTTAAATCATTTGAATAAACAATCATATTTGATATTTAATTATTGCCATTTGACAACAATGTACCCATTCTAGAGAGTGTCGATGTTTTCTCCGTCTGAGTTATTGTCTCAAATCTAGTTCGGTAATACAGGTATATATATTATTTTGAATTGTGCTGATTCAACTCGTTCCCGTATATATAGGTACATATTTTATGGGGACAAGCCAACGTAACCAAGAGCATCGCATCGCTTTGCAACTTATAATTGGATTTATGGGCAGACGAGCAAAGACAACGAGAACTACGGACTGAGGAGTGAACCGAAGCAAACTAACAGACCGACCATCCATCTACATAAGCCATCTCTGGCATAGTAACTATCGTAAGTAGCCGTAGACGATACTTGGAGCTGGTTTAATGGTCGCCGAAGCAGCAGAAAAATTGTCGACGTCGTCGTTGTCATCAATGCAACGGAAGCGGAAATGCCGCAGAGCAAAGGTAAAAACTGCATGCTATAGAGAAGACAGAGAGCAAGTGAGAGAGAGAGAAAGAGAGAGAGAAAGAACGAGAAAATATGGCCAAGTTAAAGGCAAAAGGAAAGGCAGAAGAGACTCTGTGGTCATTTTGCTCAGCACGGTCGCAAATTAATCACTGGGGTATTTACTTTATTTATTTAATAAAGCTTCGACATTGTTCGACTAATGGCAAGGGATCTAATGAAAATGGACTTATGTACTCGCAACTGGTGCCAGTATCGGCAAAAGGCTAATTGTCTGTATAAAAGCAGGGGAGTAAATAGAACCACTTATAAACGCAAGTGGATCTAAAAATATTCTAAACAAATAACACAATTTATAAAGATATGGTAAAAGGAACAGAAAAAGAAGTGATACCTTAAAGCTAAAGAAGACAAAAATGATGAAAATATTTTAAGATATAAGATAAACAAAGTTTTACCTAGCAATGGGAATAATAAAAAAAACTTATTTTCAGCACACAGACAAAATAAACAAAAGTTGCGTGTACACTAATTTGATAAGAGGTAGCTTAAGCTTAAAGTTTACTCTGTGTAGCTCAATATTAAATTTCGTTTAACCTAATTCTTTGTTTTGAGCCATGGCAACAAAAAAGTAGCTGCTCTTTTGGCGCAGCTCGTGCTCAGCTCATTTTACGCACGGTTCGTATTTTTATCGGAGGAAAAAAGCAAACTAAAAATTCTCTAATGTATAAACAATGCGTAAAATGAAGCGAACTTTGCGCTCAGAGTTCTTCTCTGCAATGGGTGGGGGATAGTACTGAGATAAATGTAAATAAATACTTGTGAGAGATATTTTTTCGCATTCGACGACTCGACTCGACAACGACGACGTCAGCTGCGTCAAAGAAGCGTCAGGGCTTAGTATACTGCAGAGATTTTGTTTTATTCTTTTATATGTATATTTTTTCATTCTTTCGTGCATTTTATTTTATTTTTATTTTTGTAGTTTCTTCATTTTTTTTGTTTGATAATAATGTTTACTACAACGCAAGGCGTTGACTGTTGAAGTGCTTTTCAAGCAGCATTCTGGCAAGTTGAGGGGTGTTTTCTACTTAGGTGGGTGTTGTTTGGTTGCTTAACTGCGCGCTGTTGTTGCTGCTCCCCTTGTTCCCCTCTTTCTCTCGTTCACTCCATTTTGTTGTTGCCAACTTAACACCAACGACAGCAGCAACAACAACACCAGTAAGAACAACTAACTACACCAGCAGCAGCATAAGCAGCATAATAAGAAGCATGTGAAGCGAAAAACAAACAACTAAAGATCACACAAGTAACTCACATTGCCTGCTATTGTTACATATACCCTTTCCTTAAAAGTACATACTTAAGCAGGTATCTGACATCATGAATAAAGCTTGGCGGCACATTGCCAACTTTGAGAAAATTACTTTGCTTTGATTTTAATGCTATCAACTTTAACGACATTAGTAAACTTCTTTATTCAACATTATTTTAATTATTTAATTATTAGCTATTTTAGCTGATTAACATTAACACAACAATATTTTTCATTTTTACGTTGTTAACAAATATTGTGAATACTGCTGATGGAAGGCTGAACAATTTTTTTAAATACTAAAACACGAACTTCTCTTTTATTTTTATAATAAGTTCATTAGTTGTCTTTAATTATTATAAATATGAACAAGAGATTAAACACCTTCTTGATCTTTCCTTTCTGTTGCCTTTGCAATGATGCTTTAATAATCGAATCGAATAATCGTTTTATATAATGTTTGTTAACATATAATAAAGGAATTACATTACGCTAACGATATTATTCTCCACTAAACATATTAAACATTGATTAAGTGTTTTTGATATTATAAAATAATTTTGGAAGGAAACAAATAGTAACCAAATTCAGTTGTCAATTCGTAAAGAAATGAATTTACATGTATGTATTGAAATGAATAACAATGTTTGTATTCCTCCTGAAGCAAGAGTATTCACAGTACTTTGTTGTAGTGTTACTCCAATTTTCAACGTGGGTGTCGAAGCGCAAGAAACTTGTAAAAACGCACGGCAGGGCGATGGTAATGTGGGGTTTGTGTGGTTGTTTAAAGCGGTGGAAACTGGGTTAATAATGTCATTTACTGCACCGGAGGGCAACCAGAATCAGGCAGAGGCAGTCGACAAGTTGGCAACATGAGCCGAGAGCCGAGAGCCCAGTGTTGGGCATTAGAATTTAAAAGTGTGTGTATTTCACAGAATGTCGTTGAAATAAATGCTAAAATTCTAATTGCAGGAAGTTACCAGTTGCAGTAGATGTTGTTTTTGATCTCGTTGCTGTTGCTGTTGTTATTATTGTTGTTGCTATTACTGTGGCTTATGCTGTTACCAATGCAATGTGTAATGTTCGTTGTCGACGCTTTTAAGTGCTGTTGACAAAAGGCTAATGCGATTGACATTTGCAGACTCTGTTTTCTCCTTGTACTCTCTGCTTATATGTTGAGTGTGTGTGTGTGTGTGTGCGGGTTTTGTTGCATCATTAGACACGCAGCATTGCCTCTTGTTATTTGACTATTCTGTGCAATGCCCCGCAGTAACTCTGGCAAATTGTGTTGTCTTATCGCAGCCAAAAATTAAGCAAAGTGAATCTGGCTATCACGAAGATCTTGTCAACAATGAGGGCAGATCTACAATTCAGACAACTAAAGCCAATGCAAGCTTTAACTTAAAGGTTAAAGTAAACTTTGGTTTAAGCGAAGAAAAAAACAACCAAAAGAATAAAACTGAATTAGTGTGTACTATTCTCTAATTAAGACTCGATATTACTTTATATTTACACATTTCACATTTCCCAGTTAATTCGCTCCAAGCTGAAATATAATTTGCTTGGGATATTGTCCCCATAGAAATAAACAAAGAAAGTGAGTTATTTTCTGTTAATAGACGAAAGTTTCAAAGGTGTGCTAAAATTAGGCACAAAGAGATTACCCTCGACGGTCACACTGAAATATGTGGAACATGCCAATTATATAAGAGTTATGATAGATGTTTAGCACGTCATTTATTTTATTTGGTTGGAAAGAGCTCTTAAGTTTCTAAATACTGCAAAACTTCTACTCTAAAGCTCTCTGTACACTGTTTTTAAATAATCGAGTCGCAATTTATGAACATTTACTTCTCTTAGGAATCCTATATTTGGTTTTATTTCATAAGACTAAAAAGAGCAGATACATATTAAGCTCTGACATATGCAGACAAGCTTTGCAACTTTTTGTTAGTCAAAAATACTTTTGTGTTTGTTGCTGCAGTTTCAGTTTGTTGCTGTTAGACATTTTCAGACTATTGCACAATGTAATTGCGATTCACACGAACGCACCATAAAGGATTGAGTTATATTTGGACAGGGATTTGAATTGCGATTTGGTCTATGTTTTTTGTGCACATCGCGCAAATAATTCACAACCAAAAATTGCAAATTTCTAATGCTCGAAAGTGATATACATGCATATACATATATAGAGGTTACATTCATGTGGAGGCACAATTCGTTTTTTTATTACATTTCCATCAGCCATGAAATGAAACAGCATGTGAACAACAATAACGCAGTTATGCCAACTCATAGAATATATTGTGGCTCCCCTTTTAGGGATTTGAGAATAGAATTTTAAGTATCTATGTATATCTATCTATATCTGTATATCAATATCAATATTTTATTATTAAGCGAAATTGGACTATAATTATCACATTGTTAAGTACAAGTATTAAATTTCCATTTACACATCTAATCAATTAATCTTTCAAGCGTGCCCAACTCATACAAGCAGTAATGATAAATGAATGATTCATATAACAAGCACTCAAGTATGTGAGTACACAGAAAAACTTGATAATTTTCATGTTCCAGCTACCGCCACAGTAACAACAAAATGGTTGTTGTTTTCAATTTTTTATTTTCTTCTTCCCCCCACGCTGTAGAAATTCACTTTAAATTGTTAATGAGGCTGAGCGTTTAGCACGTTTCCAGCGCTTGGCTGAACGCATTAACTGCTCCATGCTTTCTCACGTAGCTTTCAGTCTGGTCTCAATGACTGTCTCTGTCTGTCTTTGTCTCTGTATCAGTTTCAGTCGCTGTCTCAGTTCCAAGTTCTGGGTAGAGAGCTTACTCATACATTAATAAGGAACCCATTATCAAATGGCGGCGTTAATATATCCAAACAACAGCATCTGGAGAACATTGTACATTCATGTCTATGCTAAGGTTGTCTAACAAATCCAAAGCATATTCGAAGCAGAAACAAAACTGAAAAGCACAAACAAATAGAGAATCCGTGCAATGAAAATATTACAAAAAAAAAAAAAAAATGATACGAAAATAATAAGAAAAGTTTTGCGTTCTTTTTGCGAGCGACTGACTTTGGAGAAATGCTTTACAGATTGAAGTGAAGTTATTGCACGGAGCAGTTGACTACACACAGTGCACATTTTTAATGAGCATATTGCGAAAGAAAAATGAAAAGCGAACCAAAACAAAAGTGTAAAACAGTGGAGTAAATCAATTAACAAACTAGACAATATTAATTAAAAAAGAATGTTATTAATTGGTAGACGAATGGAAGAATACACTAATAAATATAATTCAAACTTTGGCATTCATCTTTTCTCCATTTTAATCAGCTGTAAAGCTAATGGGATTCATTGTTTCAATTTTAACACAAAAAGTTAATAGAAATGAAACATTTGAGAGCAACATCTTGTTTGCGGCCCATTGTGGTTGAAACAGTTGAAAAGTTTTCATTATGCTGATGGGTCTGCCACCCTCAGTCCGCTCTCCAGTCATGCAACAGCTCTACAGGTATCTCACAGCTTCATGAGTCGCTATCCAAAAGTTGAAAACTATGAGACGCAGATGTAACTGTCGTCAAAGTCGACGGCGACAATGCTCTGGCAATGACGACACGACACAAGCAATTAAAAATTTGTTCATTATGCCGTCGGTGAAAATACGATAGAGAGAAGAAGAGAGTGAGAGATAGGGCCACTTTTGGCAGTCAGTCGTCAGTTGGCGGGGGCGGTAGACCACAAAACTTATTAATTTTACAATTACAAAATAAATTGTGAGTGTGCCAATTAATTTGCGGTTAGCAAAGATACAAACACACACACACCACACAAAAGGCACAGGAGTGAGACCAAGAGTCCAAAACCATTCAGCATCATTAAGAGACGCTTGTGTTACTTTTCTTTAGCGTTAATTGGAAACAAACTGAGGCAGAAATTCAGGAGTCTGCCGCCTGCCCACAGCACATGCCATAATTGCTGCTGATTGTTTGCCAAAAGTAAAAAATGTTAGCCAAGAACCGAAATGGAGGCAACTAAAAGAGAACAAAATAATAAAAAAAAAAAAAATGTAAAAACAAGTCTAGTCGAAGTTCTTTTTTTGGGTCTCCACAGGACTCGTTTCAGACAGGATTGTTTTCTAGGGTCTGTTACGTGTCGAAAAGTTCTGTGTTTTGCGGTGCTTTTTTCTCTCTCTCGTTTTTCGTTTGTCCAAAAATTTTCTTAATTTAAAATTGAAATTGAGCTGCATGATATTATTTATAATGCTTATGAAACTCGTCGAGAGTGGGAAGAAACGTTTGTATTTCTTGGAAATGGCCTCAAGCAACTTTTGCACTTCTCAGGAAAAATTGTGCTTTTTGAAAGGAAAACAATGAAAGCTCAAAGCTTAAGAACAAACGAAATATAAATAGTAAATCCTGCAAACTTCGCATAAGCCAAACGAATTTTTAGAATGAAATTTAAATTTAACAAAAATTAATATTATATATATTAGCAAATTTTTATTATTTAAATATTAGTTACAAGTTATAGTTATAGTTTGTTATATATACAATTCATTTGTGTTCAGGACATATCTTCAATTATATCAAAGAAGTTTAAATACTAAAAAAGTTACTAAAAGAGAATCTTCTTCATATATAGGAAATATGCTACAAACGAGAAAAAGAATGGTTGAATTCAAATTGAACCAGGAAGACGAATTCTTATGTCAAGATCGAAATTCTACAACAATTCTAGAGTGCACTTTAAGAGTTTAATTTATAAAAATAATTTTTCTTTTTTAAACTCAATTTCTCGATGTTCTCTATCTGTAGAAAGAAACTTACAATTGAAATTACTTTTCTGAGTTTATAATGTTTTAATGCAATAGCTTTTCAGTATTACTTTTATAAAATATTATACTACTCATTTTATACTTTTCTTTTGAGTACCTCTCGCAGTGAGAATTTCTCGCGCAACTGTGCACTTCCATTCTTGGCATCCTTTCGCACATTTCCTTAAACTTTTTGGCACAAGGCGTTCGTTTCATGCACTTGCTATTTGCACATCTATGCTATAAATCATTACGATCATTCTATGTAAGCACACATACACTTAAAATATACCATACATATTTATAGGTAGATAGCAGCGTTTTAAAGTGTCATCAAGTTAATTGGCAAGCAGTTAAGTTGATGTAAAAAATAAAAAATTTTACGCTTCTGAACCCTGAGGCAAGTGGCACGACACTATCAAAAATGTCAGACTGAATCCTTGGGTATCGCTTGCAACTGTACACGAAATGAAGACTGTCTGTCTGTCTGTCTGTCTGGCTGGTTGGCAACACCATTAACATCAAATTACAAAAATAAATAGAGTAGATTCCTGTTTTGCTACGCTGGGGTTGTGCTTCAGACCCAAATTTATAGGTGGCATAAAATGAGCACAGACAATGCCAATAACAATAAACGCAAATAATGTTTATGGCAGCGCTAAACCGGCCAAGAACCGACACCCACAGTCCGCAGTCCAAGTAGTTGAGATACCCGGCAAATAAATTGACAACGATAGGCGGAGAGCGGCGAGAAAGGGGAATAGGGCAACAACTATAGATTATAGCCCATTTTAGCCAACAAGAGAATGGCCGGGTTATAAACTGTCCCCATCGTATGGCCGCCGGACAATGCGCATATCCCCATTGTCGAAACGCTTTAAAGAACCTCACAAAACATGTTCAGGCTCATCATCGTCCTGCCTCGTTCCGCTCGCTGCTTGCCACAGCGGTTGCTGTTTTTGACAAGCTGCAAATACCGCAGGCTTTTGCAAGGAAACACGTCACAAATAAGTATATCGCAGGCACAACATACGTATGGGCGCATAGATATCCTATATCCAGTTGGGGATATGAGGTTAATCTATGTTCGATGAAGAGTTGCTTACTCAAGTGACATTATTATCATCAAATAATAATGATAATGATAATGATAATGATAATGATAATGATAATGATAATGATAATGATAATGATAATGATAATGATAATGCTAATGCTAATGATAATAATAATAATAATAATAATAATACTAATAATAATAATAATAATAATAATAATAATAATAATAATAATAATAATAATAATAATAATAATAATAATTCACACTTTTATTTTAAAGAGTTTTTAATAATTAATGAATTTCTTTTAAAATGTTGAAAATGAATTAGCTTATTCAATCAATAAACAAATAGAAACGTTGCGAGTAAACATTCCGTTATTTTCATGCCCTTCCCTCTGTTCGATTCGCAGGGTATTATCAGTGACAGCAAGGTATACCACTTAAGTACATGACGAAAGGAATTCTGACGGCACAGCACAGCAAAATATGGTTTTAAAAGGAAGTGCACTGATGTACGTGCAATCAACGCGGGGACAGCCAACTTGTTTATCCGCCAAGTAAGTGTATGACACACATGCGGGCAGGCAGAGCTGTACTATACTCTGGGTTGGGTTGGACTATGATGTGCTGAACTGGCGTGGTCTGCTGTGCTGTCAGTTAAGGGGCCGATAAGGAGGAGCCGCAGCAAGCGCCGTGGAAACAGCAGCGCGGCAACAGGACTAACGACGGGATAAAAGATACCGGCTCTGACGGTTTCAATTCGATTCGTTTAGCGCCTCAATATTATTTACGTTTCACTTGATACAGTTATGGCTAGAGAAACTCAAAAGGGATAGAAGACCGAGAGAAAGAAGAGAGAGAGGAAGAGCAAATTTCTTTCGCATTTCTTAGTGCCTGTGTAACAATAGTTGTTAGCTGAATTCAAAGAGTGTGTTGGTGTGTGTATGTGTGTGTGTGTGTGTGTGTCGGTATGTGGGCAGCTTGTCGTGTAACACGTAACGACATTTCGAATTAACGAAGCATGAGATTTGATTATATAAACTGTGACAACCAACAATGACAACGACAATATGTTGAGTCAACGACAGCAACGACACGCACAATGAAAACATGTACACACACATACGCATACACATGCAGAAACGCTCTTGAAGCTACCCCTCAAACGAAGCTCAGCTAGTCTCGTCATCCTCCTATTATTATTGTAGTGTGATTGTCATCGTCATCATCATCATCGTCATTGCCGTCGTCGTCGTCGTCGTCGTCGTCATCGCCGTCTGTGTTGTCCTCCTGGGCTTGGACCATTTCCCGTGGTTGTGTATTCTCTAGTGCCTGGTTGTCTGTTTATTATTATTATTGTCATTATAAACATCATGACAACGCCGGAGTTCTCGCATGCGTATGTGTGCCTGCCACAGATAAATCATTGTATTGCATATGTGCATGTGAGCATGTGTGTGCTATGTGAATGCAGCTGCCAATCGGGAATCGGAAGCACTCGAAGGGGACTCAAGATGCCATTGCATTTGGCTTAATCACATGCATTTAAGTCTGAGCATAATTAAACAATTCCCCACTTCTTATCAGCTATGTTTTTGCACTCTTGATCTCTGAAATTATTTCCATTTCGTTATCGCATCAGAGAGCATTGAACTCTCTCTAAAAACTAATCACAGCTTGAACAAATTGTCATTAATTTCAGGTTAATATAAACATAATAAATGTGTAGATTGGAAGAACAAAAAGTTTGAATGAATTATTTGAGTTAGTTATTGAAGCTTGATTTATGATGTGCTATTTATTTTTTAATTAAGAAATAAAAATGCCATTAAACAAATGTGGCACATGGCAAAAACGAACAACAGAAATTTGCATAAATGACAATATAATATGAAAATCGCCTCTTGGCCAACTGGAAATTAAAACCAGCCCAGAAAACAGCCAAACAACGAGAACAAAAGTAGCCAAAAGACTAATAAAAAACAAAGAGACAAAGTACTTGCCCCATAAAAGCCATAAAATAGCAACAGCAGAAATAAATGAAAATTGTTGTGTGCCCATTAGATACCCTATATTCAGGCAAATAATACTCTGCAAGCAAATTAAGCTAAAAACAATTTCACGAAAAAAGCAAAACAAATCCATTTTTTTTTTTTTTTTTTTTTTTTTTTTTTTGGCAATAGTCATTCTAGCCTTTGGACCACTTTCATTTGCCCAGGGTACAAACAACAAACTCTCCGGGCGGGCCAAAAAAGGAAAACAAATTTTCGGCATGTTGCCATAATTTAAGCGAAATCGCCCAAAACAATACAAATACACAGAGAGACAGGCCGAGATCCCAATAGGCAATAGGTTATACTTTTGTTGTTCTTCTTTCATATGCTGCGCTGTTTGTTTGTGTCTTGGCTTGGCCCATATAAAAGTCAGTTAGTGTATTGGAAACAAAAGTATTGCGGAGAATATATTGACAATCGGCAGCCATTAAAATGCCAAGACAGCCAAATAGCATTAGGTCTTCTCAGCATATTTTATGGCCCGGCCAAGACATGCGTCAAGTTCAAGGTAACAAATTTTGCAAAATAATCGCAAAGAAAAAGCTCAAACTCATTCACTTACTGAATGAACGCATGAATAAAAGAAATCTTTGCGAATGGACAACGCATGAATCGAATGAATCACTTGTCTGGCCCAATTATCAGCAGGCTGAGGCACAATTTCATGTCATGTGTGTTAGTTAGCTCAAGTTGGTGAATTTTGCTTGTTGCCAACAGATACAGCCTCCAAGTGAGGCATCCAAAAGGTTGAAGGCCGTAAGTCAAGTGCACAGCTTGAGCTCGTCTTGTGCAATTGCCACAAAGCGCTTTCAGGTTACATCACTTTGCATATGTCTAATCCAAAAAGAGTTTTTTTTTTCAAAATTTTTGCGTAATAGCAAAAAAAAAAAAACGAGTTGTGCAATTTGTGCTCAAAGCGGCAAAAGCAGGTCACTTGTTTAATTAGCTACAAAATATAAATTAGGCTGAGTGCCAAGAGTTGCTAATTAAACAAATCATACAAAAGAAGAGTTACAAAGCCTTATGCTGTGAATGCCAGCATAAAAATACCCTGCAGGTAATGTATTATAAAATTGGAAGATCAAAGGACATTTGAAATGGAAAGTTGAATTCTAGACAAGGTTACATAAATATAAAGATTTTTCAAGAAAGCGAGATATTGTAAATCTGTAAATATCACAATATTGAATTCAAAATGCATTTCAAGGACTATGATACAAAAGAAATAGCATTCTTTAAACATAATTTCAATAGTTTGTGAGTTTGTTGAACTATAATTATGTTTTATTTCCGGTTGTATTAATGCAAAAGAAAAGTTACAAAGCCTTATGCTGTGAATGCCAGCATAAAAATACCCTGCAGGTAATGTATTATAAAATTGGAAGATCAAAGGACATTTGAAATAGAAAGTTGAATTCTAGACAAAGTTACAAAAATTTAAAGATTTTGTATGAGGAAATTCCATTCTGTAAATATAAAGCGCCTATCACAATATTGAATTCAAAATGCATTTCAAGGATTATGATTCGAAAGAAACAGCATTCTTTAAACAGAATTTCAACAGTTTGTGCGTTTGTTGTACTATAATTATATTTTATTTCCGGT
This sequence comes from Drosophila kohkoa, assembly GCA_019972355.1. Lineage (NCBI taxonomy): Eukaryota > Metazoa > Arthropoda > Insecta > Diptera > Drosophilidae > Drosophila > Drosophila kohkoa. The sequence continues at coordinate 1,219,106 of BJEL01000003.1, read as the reverse complement.
TGCTCTCAATTTCACTCGCTCTCTGTTTCCATGGCACTAATGAGCAATGAAACTCGACCACGGTACACTTGTAATCACGCTCTTTGCTTGCTGTGTGTCGGTTACTAAATTAATTGCATACAAATTATTTAATAGTAATAAACATAATAAACAAGCGTGTGTGTGTGAGTGTGTGTGTGTGAGTGCACGCCCGTAACGAGTCGTAAAGTCAGGCGAGAAAAGATTGGAAGGATTGAAACGGAAGGCATCAGTAATGCCCATGGCAACGGCAACAAAAATGCATAATGAGCATTAAAATGCTGCTGCTGCTGTTGGAAAATGAAAATGCAATGGCAGTGCCACGGCTGTCTCTGTAAGTGTGTGTTTGTGTGTGTGTAAGTGTGGGCGGGTGTATTCTGGAACTCGTACATAACAGGATTAAACAGAACACGCATACATTACTGGATGGGAGTAACCAACCAACCAACCAACCAACCAACCAACCAAGCAGTCAGGCAACAGCAGAGGCTCGTTCCTGTATTGCTGCTACTCACGTTCTATTTGCTTAACATTCTAAACGAGTCCTTTTCATTAGTAAGGCAACAAAAAAGGGAAAATTTGAAAAAGAAAGCACAGTTTTCACAGTCGAATATGCAAATACACTAACGATGAAAAATACTTTTTAAATTTGCAACTTCGCTGTACTTAAATTTAAGAGTTTTGGTTCAGTTCTATTTTACTTTCAGAAAATCTTGAAAGCAAAAAGAAAAATGTCTTGTTTTTAATACTGCCACTAAAAACAAATTGTACACAGGTTAATATTTCAAATGTTGTTTAAATAAACAAGAAATACAATTTATCAAATAAGTCAATGAGTTTAAATGTATTTTAATTTACTACGTTCAACATTAATGCTTCTAAGTAATTTGCAAATAATCGTTACATTAAAGTACAGAAATAATGCAATTAAATAAAACTTATTAGGCAAGTCTTTGACTTTACATTTGATTTAACTTACTACATACAATATTTTAGTAGGAGTAAAGTTTCATCTATTGAAATAAAATGGAGAAGTGAATTAAAATGTAAAGCTTAATAATAATGCAGTTCTTGTTTGAATTCCATTGATTGTAATCTATATTTTAATTATGATTTTTATAATGGCATTCCAATTGATTGATGGCTTGATTAGTGCAAGGCAAGCACCCAACTCACGTGGAATCCATTGAGATTTAACAATCCCTCTAGGCAGGCCAAGGTCGATGACATAGTCAATAGGACACGCAATTGGGTAATTTGAACGGGCAAATATGGGCAAAGGGCGCTTGCTGCACTGTGAACTGTGCACTAAAAATTGGCGCATATAAAATTGGAAATAAAAAGCATAGAGAAGAGGGCCAGGCACATGAAATAAAATGCAATTGCACTTTGCACAAAAGTTCAACGCATTCAGCAGCGTTTGTCCGATACCCCTATCCCAAGCCCTCGCCATAGCCTTTGCCCCCCGACCTCGCTTATCCCTGCTATCCTGCTGTAGCAAAGCTAGAGCCACAGCATATTCGCAAAACTGGAAATCAAAGCGCAAGCGACGGCAATGGCAACAGGAACGGAATGGCTGGCAAACTCGCTCTCTCTCACAACTCAATGGCGGAAGTTTGCATTTTCGCAACGAATTCATAATCATGTTGAATCGTATGAGCCTCCCAATCCCGATCCCCATCCCCTCCTCTTCGCTTTCCACTCTCCACAGATACAAATGCAGATATAGCTGTAGCTGTAGCTGTAGCTGTGTTGCTATAGCCATAGCATTTGCCATGTTAGCTAAAGCACAGTTTATCCTTTTTGATTTGCAGCCTGTGACTGGCAGCAGAGAAGGAAGCAAGAGGCAGCAGGAGAGCAGCTGTAGCATGAGGCACATTGCATGTTTTGGCCGCCGCCGCCGCCGCCGCTGTTGCTGCTGCACTTCACTCTTCAGCAACTGAGTAGTAAATATTATTTCGTTTCAATTCAAATAAAAAAATGCACGTATATCCAGTTGATGCTTGTGTTTGCATTTGTTTGAGGGAGGAGCACAAAAAAATAGAAGAGAAAGAATAAACAGACGAAATATACATTCAGATAGAGAGTGGGAAACTTTAACAAAACCATTCACAAACCGTTGATATTTCAAATGAGCGGAAATTACACGTTGCAAAAATATGAATTATTAAATTTCTGCCATGAAACTAGCAATAATAATAGAAAAAAAAGGCTACACTATAAGGTAAACTGTGGAACCGAATAATTTTTTGAAGGTTATAACAGACAACTGTCTATGAAGATTACAAATCAGATAGTTAACATTTAATTAATAAAACAATAAATTATATTTTGATAGTAAATATTGTTATTTGAACTAATAACAAATGAGATACCTAAAAAGGTCTGTGTTTATTTTGAACATAGTTAGAATACACACAATACAAGTTAAGAGTATTTCAGTTAAACTAAAGTTTTTTTATGCAACACAGTTTTAAAACTTTGCAGTCTTATCATCAACCTATGAGCTTATTAGTTTTTATACAACAAAAGAGAGTTATTTTGGGGAGATGTGACAGGTATTAAACTAATCCACATCAGTTTAAATAAGAGCATTTTACAACTACAATGAGTATTAACTATGTATGTGGACTTTTTAATAAATAAAATATAGCTCAGCCGAACTTGGATTAAAAATCAGTTTTCGTTTTTAATTATTCTCGTTTGTTCTTTAGGCAAACAAAAATATTGACTATTTGCATTTTTTTTTTTTATTGTGTACAGTCAACACTGTTTACTAACTTTGTAGTAACTATTTTATTCATTTTCAATACCAAAATGTTCATCCTTAAACAGTTTTTCGGTCGTTGCCTCAACTTGCAGATGCCTCAACTGGCTATGAATGCCTCAATATATGTTTGTATCTAGCATAATAGTATATGTGACTCTCATAACTTGCACAAAAGATATTTTGCGAATATTTTGCCTGGCTTAAAATATGTTTGCCATTTGCAAAGAAATGTTAAATGGAAATACCTTCACGGAAAAGCGTCGAAAGAGCCAACAACCAGCGAAATAAATATCCTACCGAATAACTTAGCAAAAACGCTTTTCCCTCCTTTCCACGTGTGTGTGTGTGTGTACGTATATTTGTTTTAGCTATGCTGAAAATCGCGCTATCACACACACATTTGGCTACCTACGTCGGTGTGTGAACATCCTGCTTCAGGAAATGACAGTCATGTTGTCATATTTTTCAACATTTCGCACCAAAAAGCATTCAAAACTGACAAAGCCAAATAGAATGAAAGAAAAAGAACACCTCAGTTTGTCGTTACTCAAAATGTGTTTAAACTAAACGGGTAAATAATAAAGGCAAACGACTCAAATATGCATACATAAATAAAAAAAAGGAATACCAAAGTCGTTGAATAATTGAAAAGTAGCTTAAATAGCATATGTGTGTGTGTATGGAATGCATAGTGTGTTCACTTCTTGAAATAAGTCTTTTCTAAGCTCTACAATTTTCAAAAAGTTTTATAACATTTAATGTTTTTAGTTTAGAAGAATGGGAACTTTGAATTCATAGTCATATGAAAGAATTTCAAAGCTAGAAACGGTTTTCGGTATATACAAAATTTTTATGATTCCTTATTATTTAGGAATTAATATACTGTAATACTGTAATCAGCTCTAAGTTGATTCGGCTGACAATCTGGTATGTTTAGTGCTTTATAATATATTTTGAATTTATTACCATCTCAAATATAGCCTTCGGTTTATTTTAATATTTTTGCGGTATATTAATTCGGTATATTTTAAAAATAATATCGCACAGTTTTGCTTTTATTAGAAATGAATAGCGAGTATCTCATAGTTGAGCACACTTCTTTTTTACTTTTTTAACTTTGGTTATTAAAAAATGCTAAAAATGGTTTCTTTACGTAATTCATTAGTTGTGATATACGAACTCAAATTCTATTTGAATTTTCTGATGTTCATATTTGCTTCGCAATTAGGAAAAACCTCATTTTATTTTAAATACAAGTAGAATCTTTTTCACAATTGAAAATTCGGTAGCCTTTTAAAATCTTGCTTTATTTGTTCACACATCAAAGGGCAACAAAAGTAAATTTCTATTTCTGATTCGCGTGCAAATTTGTTAATTATCCTTTTCGCTCTTTTTTGATATATATTCTCCATATATATTATTTAAACATAGCGCCTTGAAGTGTGCAATTAGATGCTTAAGCTGATTTTTATGATAATTGCTCATTAAACGCTAAACAAACGCAACTGAAAAACATTTCAACAAATACCCAAAACAAAAAAAAGGACGAATGAGCAGTCGTAAAAAAACGAAATCGCAATTATCTTTCGAGGTCGCAAATTAACGCAAAATTCCTGGGTATAAACAACATAAAAGGCATTAGGAAAGGTCACGGGACAGGAAGAGGGAAGAGGAAAGGGAGAAAGCATATGAGAACGAAAAGATTCAAATACAGATTCAGATTCAGATTCCAATTCAAATGACGGTAAGTGCTGCGTGGGTTTATCCAGGCTGCATAATTTATGTTGGCGTGCTGCAAACGACTCTATCTCGCTCTCTTTCTGTCTCTGTCTAACTGTCTCTCTGTCTATCCAACTGTCTGCTTCTGTGCCTCTGACTGAGTGCGTGTGTGTGTGTGTGTGTGTGTGTCGTTGGAGCATGCCAACAATTTTACATCATTAAATGCCAAATGCATCATTTAATTTGAAATTATAAAAGAAAACATAAAACATAAAACGTCTGATAGAGCGGGCGCAGCGACCTAACCGCCGAGCAGAATACAAAAGCGATTATTTATGTGGCAAAGGAGGGGGAACGGGGCAGGGGGAGGGGGGAAGCTAACTCTGGCAGTGAAGGTAAAAGCGATAGGCAACAGTCGGGGACTTGGTCGCATTATGCCAGCTGCCAGGCGGATTTCATAGTCTTCGTGGTCTCTGTGTTGTCCTTGATAATAAAAAGTAAAGTTTTTACGTTCAGACTCCAAACTCCAACATCACATTCGCGCATCTCTTTCTCTCCGGCCTTTGGTTGCATTTTTATGAAATACGAGTTTGTACATTTTGCTTTTTTGTTCTTCTGCTAAGCTGGGGATTGTGGCAACATGAATGACAGTAGCAGCAACTCACCTGTAAAGAGAAAATGTAGCAGAAAACAAACATTAAAATAGGCAGTTAAGTATATTTGATTAAGGTTTTATGTCTGGCTCATTGTCTGACTACCGACTTTGTCCAGGATGTGGCAATTAACGTAATATAAATAATTGAAACTGTGTGCCTTCCATTCTCTTTCTTTTGACTGCTTATTCTTCTTGTGGCCAACAACAGTTTCGTACGCATCTGTGGCACTTTAATGCTTAAGATGGCTACAAATTGTTGCTGCTCAAGGAACATCTAACTTTAAAGCTTCACATTTGTTACCACGCGCACAGCGCTGGCCGTAAAAGTGTGTACAGTAATGTAAGGAACGAATTTAAAATAATAAAGAAAAAAGAATTTTAAATCTTACAAAAATTCAGTATTATGACTAACATTATTATCGACATAATAAAAAAATATAATTATATAAAAACATTCCCGCTCAAAATTATACGACACCTCATAAAGTTTTGATTCGGATTCAGAATAGGAAAACAAAGATAGCGAGATAAAGTATGAAGAATAATAGCACTAATATGAAGAATATTGCACAAAATGTGAAATTTTCGACTCTGTTTGCATCTCCTGTTTTCAAAAAACGTTAATCTTATACTTATGCTACAAGTTTAGCAAATCTATACGACACATTTCAATATTTTTGTAGTATTTGTGATTATTGTATTAAATGAAACATAAATATATGATTTTATGTAATTGGTGCATTTTAAAATTTCGTAATAAGTACCACAATTTATAAATTTTAGAAGATTAGTATGTATAAAAATGAACAAATACTGCAAAATATTTAAATAAATAAAATATAAATATAATAAGTAAATATATACAATATCATATGATCATCAAATGCAGCAAGTATATTTGGAAAATATAAAACAAAGATGTAAAAAGAATTTCGAAACTAGAAATTTGCAAATGCCTTTGAGTAATCTATGAAAATTTCTACTTCAGTTTACCAACTTTGTTGAGCTCGACTGTGTTTTTATGCGTTCAACAATGATGCTCTTAAATGGCCCACGCAAAAGCTGTTCGCATTTTTGTGCAAATTTCATGAGATGATGACAAAGAAGTTGCTCGGTGAAGGAGGAAAGAGAGGAGAGAGCGCAACAACAACCACAATAACAAAGACAACAACAAGTTGCAACTTTCTGTTTTACATTTCTTAATGGTATTTTATCAAATGCAATTAATCGTAATTGCTCGTTTACCCACACAGAGAAAACGTAGCACATATGGAAGTCTGCCTAGAAAAAAATAACGAAGATGTAAAGCACACACACACACGCACACACACACACGCACACACAAAGCTATACCCACATAGAGTACATCAAATGAGCAATGTGAGTGCTACACATTAACGCCTGTTTCAAGCTGCTTTCCGTTTGCCTCTCTCTTTCTCTCTCTCTCTCTCAACTCCGACGAACGAAGCGGAACCCAGCAGAATAAGTTGCCTCTCGCCGGGAACATTAACATTTTAGAATTTTTCGTACAAAGCAACGTGACAAATGTGCAGGTAAAAAAATACATATATATATATATGTACAAAATTACACTTAAATGGTAGAAAGGAAAAAGGGAAACATAAAATATACAAAAAAAAATGTTAAGCGCCCACAAAGAACAACTCAGAACTCACATTTAAGTGTAGGTTGGACGACAGAGGCAAAGGCAAAGGCAAAGGCGAGAGAGCAAGGGCAAGGGAAACATGAACATCAGGGAACATCATACAAACATACATCAAATTACAACATGGAAAGTAAAAATTGTTGCATCCAACGTACACTTTGCTCAGTTCCCTTGGTATGTGTGTCTCTCTGTGTGTGTGTGTGTGAGTGTGTACCTTATGAGGTCAATTACCTGTCATTTGCATGACTGACAGGCAAACTGGGGGTGGAATTGGGGGTTGGGTTGATGGTGGATGGATTTGCTCTGCCCGGATAGGTGTCAGTTACCAGGGGCTCCGGCTCCCTTTGATTGCCTGTCGTTGCATAAATCGCAGCCAGCAGTGAACCTTAAACGAAGGTCATCAACGTCAACTTCATTTAGACTCTTGCACATTTTACCTTGTTTTTAGCTTTTTATTTTGCTGACAAGCTTCTTTTTTTAGATGGTCAGGCAATGAACTCGATTAATTAGGGCCTTTGGCATGTGTTAGTTTTCATTTTCCCCTCTATTTCTTCTCTTCTTTAATCTCATCGACCCATGATTGAAAAGTCAAGTTGATAGCAATTTCGTATGCGATTGGTTTTATTTTTTTCGCTGAAAATGTTGAATACTTTAAGTAAAATTCGAAGCTGACCTTCAAGTAAGAGTAAGTAACGTGTTAATAACAAAGTCATTTCAAGGTTGATTGCTAATCCAAGTTCACAAGTTAAAGCAAATTCCTATTATAATTAATTGCAGTTCATACTGTGTTGAAGATAGATTAACATTGACAACACTACAAAGCGACGTGCTGATTTAATAATAGATAAATGCAACCTACATTTAGAACGCTTAAACAAAGCTAGCTTGTAACTATGCACTTAGGTAAATCAACCAAATTAAAAGCTACAACAATTTTTGTTTTATCTATCTCAACACTTGCGAATTGAAGTACGTGACAACATTAAAACAATGGAATATCTCAGAGATTTTACAATAAGTTAATCCTTATCTTATCATTTTGAGCTCAACAGCATGCAACTAATGACTCTTATCAAGTCTAGTTATCTGCTGAATAAATCCAAGTCTATTGTGTCATTATTTGCGTTCTATAACCTTTGCACTCAAGACAAAGCACATCAAAGATTCAAAATAACGACAAGTTCTTTTTCACCTTGTCAATTACCATCTAGAAGACATTTTGACATATTGAAAACATTGTTGCTCGTTATTCCATGCTGAAGATGTTGACACTATTGATGTCAATTTCATTTAGATGAGTTAATTTGATTAAATTTGCATTTGAGAATCTTCACACGATGTGAAACATCTGCTGGAAGTTCCCAAAGAAAAATTTGCAATTTAATTGGCACGATAAAAATATCTCAATCGATAGAGATGTGTTAAATATCAAGTAGAACACACATATAATTTTCCCTTAAATTCACGTCTATTTAAAAAGAATTCAAATTCCTACAGTCATCATAATAAAATATGTGTAAGAGTCGTCTGTATATTCCACCTCATATTTTATTATAACAGAAGCCCATAGCAAATGCCGCAGCCCCACAATTGTGAAGCGTGGAGCATCACAAAATGAAATGGACAAAACCCCAAAAGTAATAAAAAGCCGAGCACATAGTCGACTCGTACGTGGAGATAGATAGCGAAACAAAAGCAACAGAACCATAGCAATAAAATCAAATAGAAACAGCTGAAAACAAAACAAACAAAATACCCCAGAAAACAAGAAAAAAAAAAAACAAAGAGAAAGAGAAAGAGAAAAAAATGGCAAAAAGGAATGCAATACAAACAGCGGCGGACAGTGAAGAATGCAAAATTAACTTTTGAGAAAACCGAATAGAACTGCCCCGGAACTGGTGTTTTCTAACTCCAAGAGTGGACTAGTCCAACCACGTAGACATCTCAACCCCAACATCCACAGCACCCAGTTTGAAGCATCCCAAAAAACGCCCGCTTCAGACTGCCCAGAGCTCAACCCTCTTCAATGGAAGTCAAGTGGTTGCGGGGCATTTTGTAGCTGGACGCCTGGCACATTAACATGTTGAGCAGGTTGCCGGATTGCTCAGTTGCTGGCCTGGGTTGGGCTGGATATATACGATGTGCACATACCGGAAGTTAAGTGCAGCAGTCGTTCGCTGCACAGTGGTTCATGGGTTCTTAAAAACTATACTTTGATACAAAACTTGTAGTAATCATTGTTAATGGTAATTAATAAAAAATGCTCACACCTTTAATTTTTATCAAAATATGGATAATTCTCTGAGGGATGTCGCGTGCGACCAGCTTTACAGTGACAAAAAAAAAACATATTCTGAAACAATTTTAAAAATAAGAAAAGGTTATTTTTATAGCTCTAGATTAGTACTTTAATTAGAGCTAAGAATGGTTTTGGAATTTTTTTTCTGTTTTGGTTTCTGTTCTGATAATTGCAAAAATTAAGAAATTCGTACGCAAAACCGAAAAATGAACGCATTTATATATTTTATCGTAAAACAGACCAAGTTCCTAAAATCAATCTTAGCTCTAAGAATAGTGCTAATCCAAAACTTTAAGAATAACCTTCACTTATTTTTCAAATTGTTTTAGTTTATGTTTTTTTTTGTCACTGTAAAGCTGTTCGCACGCGACATTTACCAGAGAATGACCCATATATTAAATTTGGCTAAACAAAATATATAATTTAGAACAAAACAGATAGGCTTTTCAAAATAATCAGAAAACAAAAGACAATGAAAAACAAGCTAATATCAGAACAAAATTTATGTTGTATAAAATTAAAAAATAACGAAATTATACATAAGAAAAATAAATATTTTAGTGGAATATTTTTTAAAAGTATCATTAGTTGGTCATTGGTGATCAACAAAACATAATAAATATAAAAATTTGTGCAATTATTAGTTACACAAATGTAAATTGTGTAAAAATGTACTGACATATTTTACGGGGTCTTTTTAAACTAATAGAACTAACTAACAGAACTAACTCAAATTGAGTGAAAGTGAGATAAATGAAATAGATAAATACAAATTAAGTTGAAATGTTCTATGATTTAACTATCTACACTCAACAAAAAACTTTTTCGAAACTAGCTGTTTGCCTCAAGTATTGTGCCAGTTACTCACTGTAAACTTGGCAGCGAGCAGAGAGTTCCGCAATGGGGTTTACTCGACGGGGGGGGTGGAGCCTTGAATGGTCGCGATGTGTCGTGCTCGCTAATGCACACGCACAATGCACAATTCACATAGCACGTGAGCACAGAGCACGGAGCGGAGAGCACAATGCGGAATGCAGTTGAAATCGGGATTGCTGTTGCAGTAAATGAAATGCGGCAGGCATTGCCTTTTGGAAGACGACGTCGCCATTTTGTGCGTGCCACAGCAGGACGCATGTGCCGGGCAGCAGAGGTCCGGTTATGGCCACGTAGCGCCCATTGCGCATATGGCAATCAGCAGCAGGTCCCAAAAGCAGTGGCAACAGCAACAACAACAACAGCGGCGTTAACTAGCGCACACACATGCCACACAGCACAGTGCAGCACATCGGAGTCGAGTTAGTTGGGACGTGTAGGGAATCCATTCGCTGCACGTCCTGTTTCCTAGTCCCTATGGTTTTGCACCCCCCGCTGTTAGCTCTGGCAGCTAACTGACATTTGTGGCGCGCACCTTTAATTACCAAGTTGATGCAACATTCGGTTTAATGGTCAGTTCTGTGTTGGACACAACGACAGTCGGTAGCCGTCACTGGGTCGCTTTACTATGAATGAAAATGACATTTTTGTCAGAGCGTAAAAGGCTCATTTACCCTCGGGTAGTCAATCGCATAATTATCTCGATATGCGTTTGTCATGCAAAATACCTTTAAAATCAGTTTTTCAACTTCATTATTTCCCCCTTACTCGTTGAATCGATAATAGGGTGGGCAAATTTCACAACTGTTTATTTAATAATCTGTTAATAAAGTCAAAGGCCAGACGTGAGCTGCATCTGACACTTAATATTCCGCTTTGTCTGAGGTTTCAGAAGCACGACTCCTTATGGGTACATTATTGCTGAGCGGTTTACATAAATGCTAATAAACTTTTCGAGTTGCTTTTTAATTAATAATATTATAACATTTAATTTACTTTTCTAGTTTCCAACACTGCACCTACTATATAAATACTTTTGAACTATATTTCCAGGTGTTGGGCAATAACAGGTCCAAGTTTTCGACTCACTCACAACATTCACACACATACACACACACACATACTTTGCTGTTGCAGCTGATGCCTCCGGCACAGGAAGTGAAGGAAGTTACGCCCCTCGCACACGTTGAATTATGAAAATTATAAACAAATTAGCCACACCGCCAGGATTATATGGTGTGGCTTTGTTGGTGCTGCATAAATTAGCGCCGCTCAAGTCATCAAGTGCGCCCACGGTTCGCACCACGATGAAGCACCAGAAGCAGACCGCCTCAACCCTCAACCCCCCAGTCCACCCCTTCCACGGACGACTCCTTGTAATCTGTGCTAAATCTGCTTGTAATATGTTTAAAATAATTGGAGCAATGGGTATTAGCGGTGCCAGCAATGCGTTATAATAGTGCTTATTAGGGTTAGCTAACAGTAGAAGTAACTTGGCGGTTGGCCGCTTTTACTGGGTTAAACTGGGATTTTGTGGGTGGACTAGGGTGGATTAGCATAACAAAAGTTGATTATGTAAATGGCTATATGAAATTCACGAATGTCCAGGCAAACACAATTGAAAAATTAAGCATATTTCTGCAAAATTTATATAACATTTCAGATTTCAAGCTGTTTATTACTGGCATTAGATAATGACCAAATTAATAAACATGTACAACTTATTTTAGATTAGACATTTTTTGGTATAACAAATTCGATTAGTTAGTTGTAACTGAAAGTTTAAAAATCCGAATAGAATTTTAAATATATTTCGTATCACTCTGACTATATTATGATATTAAAATAAGTAAGAAAGTAACAGTCGAGTGTGCTAATTTTGCCCATAAAAAGTATTTATTTAATACCTTCCACAGTTTTTATCTGATCGCAATCAAATTTTCAGGAATCACAACTACTAAAGTTGTTATTGTATATACCAAAATTCGCAGCTTTAAAATAACGCTTGCTATTCGATTTTTTCTCTATCTCTTATAGTCTCTGAGATCTAGGTGTTCATACGGACAGACAGACAGTCACACAGACGGACAGACACACAGACGGACAGACGGATATGGCTAGATCGTCTCGGCTGTTGACGCTGATCAAGAATATATATACTTTTTAGGGTCGGAGATGCCTCCTTCTACCTGTTACATACATTTCCTGCCGGCACAAAGTTATAATACCCTTCTACCTTATGGGTAGCGGATATAAAAATATAACATTTTAAAATAAAGTCCTTCTTATCTTAGATTTATTATAGAGTGTAGTGGTTACACTTATATGAAACCAAAGGGTAAAAATAACCCTATCGGAAATATAAAAATGTCGCAATAGTTAAGATACATTCGGCATTCAACAAATGTGCTAAGAAATTGCGAAATATTTCATCAGCTTTAAAAGACATGCAAACTAAATCCAAGTCATGAATTTATGAATTTGAAGCGTGTTTATCAGTAAAACATGCCGCTGGGTTCGAGTCGCAACAACAACAACAACAGCAAAGACAACAGCAACAGTAGTAGTAGGCAGATCTGAATAATGGTGCCCAAAGCAACCAGAACAACAACGACAAACAGCAATAACAAATGTGCGTGAAAGAGAAGAGCGTGAAGGCGAGCCGAATCCCAAAGCGATTGCAAAGCGCAAAGCTCACAACACGCAAGAACTTTGGGGAGTAAGAGTGAGAGCTTTAACATAAGATAACAACAAAGTACGCAACAATGCGAGCGTGCGTGTATGTGTAAGTGTGAGTGTGTGTGTTCGTTTGTGCGTTGGTGAAGTCGAGCTCAAAAAGCGAACGAACGCTAACTAAACGAAACGAGGCGTGAAAATCACAAACAAATCATAAAAAGCGCAACAAGAAACAAAAGCATAAAGGATAGAAACACTAAAGCAAAGTGAACGAACCAAAATAGTGATGAAAACGTACATATACACATAAATACAACGTATGTATGTATAAGTTTGTTTGTGTGTGTACGTATGCAAATCAAGCGAAACAAAAGCATTCGGCGAGCAGGAGACGTCCAACATTTGGGGGTGACGAGAAATGATTCATGGTCGTGTTTATCAACAAACACGTTTCATGAGTTGCCTCAGCTGCTGCTGTTGCTGTTGCTGCCGTTGCTCAGCTGCCAAGAAAACCAAATGGGAGTCATGCGAGAAATGCCAAAGCCAAGTCCACACAAATTTCACAATACATATAGAATACACAAACATGTGTATGTTTATGTACATACACGCATACATATGTATAGATGTATGTATTGCATGCATATGTATGTAGTTCTCAAGTGGAACTCGGCGTTATGTCCAGCTACCATAGGCAAGTGCAATGGAACTTGACACATGTTTCAAATGTCATTTCGTTCTGCCATACATACACACATACATAAATATCATACATATGTTCATCCAGAATATAGGAATAGTAGAGCTGCCGCTAATCAAATGCAACTGGCGATGAAGCAACGCTCTTGCTACGCTCCTTCTGCTGCTTCACTTCGTCATCCGTTGTCGTCATTTGCTGGGCGTGTTTAGAGTGGACCTGTTTTTAGCAGGCATATATCTGGACAAATTTAACTTATTATAATTATGGCATTTAAAAATTTTCCTTATTTTATTTATTAATACTTTTATTTGAAATTTGAAGCTACTTGAACTTATAATCCAAACAAATGTTTTTGGTTAGTATATATTAAGCAGTAAACACTTCTATGTTAAAATTCCCGGAAATTCCAAACTTCCCGAAATTAGAATTTAAGGTTTTTAAGCAATTCAAGTAACTGGTTTTACATGTATTATTTGCATTAAATAAAATGAATACGAAAAGTTTCGAGTAAAAAAATATATAAAATATAATATAATATAATATATACATATATAAAATGATTTTCTTGTTTTTAGATTGATTACATAAAAAAGTTTTCACTTTCCATAAAAATATATTTTCGTATATACTTTTTTGTTTTTATTTAACAACATTTAAACATAATATATGTTTGTATATGTAATGAAGTCAAATGAGAAAGAAACCAGCAACTTTTCAAGTTCATTTGCCGTTTAGGGGACAAAAGGTTCACCCTGCAGTGGCTTACCTCACACTCGATGGCCCCACTCGGTGTTTATGAGTCATTTGGGCAAGGCAAAGTTGCAACAACGGCACAAACTGGTTTAGTTATACAAAATGCAAACAGCGTCAAAGAGTCACAGCTGTGTGTGAAGCCGTGTGAGGCTGTTCTTCTGGTCTCTCTATGTGAGAGACCAAGTTTCAAGCAATTTATATGAATTTTATATGCAATTGCATCAATCTCAATTATAGAGTGCTTGAGGGCGCGCCTAGTACCCAGCACACAGCAGCCCTTTTGCCGATATTGTGTGACATGCAATATTAATAATGGTTTTTATTTAGGTAATTGCTTTGAACCAAACCACACACACACACACACAACTAGAGCTAGTTTTAGCTGCAGCAGGTGAACTTGGCTCTTCTGCAGTTGTTGGCAATTTGCATTCTCAATTCGTTCACAGATTGCCGTCGTCGCTTAACAAAAAACTTTACATTTACGAGGCAAGTCAAAGTTCAATGGCCACACTGTCTGCAAGTCAAGCTGAAGGACAAGTTTGGGTCAATTCGTAAGCGATATAAAAAAAAAGAGGAAAGCCAAAGCTGAGGCTGAAGCTGAACGAGAAGACGACTAACAAACTGAAAATGCAGATAAGAAATTGAGTAAAAGTGCCAGCATAAAATGTATCTGCTTCTGTGTGGGTGACCATAGATTGGTTTCGAATAGTTATCAGCTGGTCTGCACAGCTCCAGAAATTCATCAATTAATCGAACAGAAAGAGAGATGAAGCAAAGAGAACGCAGAGGCTCAATGGCTCTGAGTTGATTGAAAGATTGAAGAACGTCAAAGACAAGAAAAATCAATTTAAATGATTACAAATTGAAGGAGACAAATAGTCAGCTGCAGCTGTAGGCAGATAAAGACAACGAAAACACAGCAGGGGACAAAATCATAAAAAGACCTGCACATGCTCACTGTTCGATACACTGCGAGAAACGAATATCAAACATTATTTTAATATTCAGATGTTGCTTTTAAGGAATATACGATTAAATACCATAAGAGTGAAAAATATTATTAATTTTGTTTATAGAGTTCAGACTTATCTTTCAACTCCAACCACTTTTTGTCA
This sequence comes from Drosophila kohkoa, assembly GCA_019972355.1. NCBI lineage: Eukaryota > Metazoa > Arthropoda > Insecta > Diptera > Drosophilidae > Drosophila > Drosophila kohkoa. Next base: position 1,203,862 of record BJEL01000003.1, on the reverse strand, counting down.
AGTGTGAATGTTTTGAGTAACTCTGTAGTTAACTCAAAAATCCGCATACAGAATCCCAACAGAATACATAAACAAATTTTAATTTTTTCTGTACGTTTACATATAAAAAAAAAAAAACAAAAAACAAAAGCTGTAAGAAAGAAACCAACCCCACCCATGCTTCAATCGTCGCGGTGACTGACTCAACTCGCTCGACACTCGCTTCATCTTTATTTCATGTTTCCGACTTAATTTCGCCCTTTTTCCAATTTCAGTTGTTGTCACAACTGGCAGCAAACGATTCGTACTCGTTCGACTGCCTTGTCGAGAAAAATAACAAAAGAAGAGAAGATTCACCAGAAATTCTTGTGAAGAAAAAAAATAAAACAAGAAGAAAAATCCTTGACTCCTACAACTGACACTTTGAGTATTTTCACCATGCTCCATACCCTAACACACACCACAACAGAGATACAACAACAACAACAACAACACACCGATGCGCTACAATACTTTATGTTAGGTCTTTACATTTCTTCTTTCATTTCACTTGCCGTTTGTCTTTTATCATTGTAGTTGTCACTTTCATATATATCATGACTTATGTCTGGAGGCGAAATTGTGAAAACGATTAGTGTTCTCACAAGACCAGAAAAAATTAAAAAAAAAAAAAAAAGATCGTAATATACATATAGTATTTCTATGAATTCCTATTTTTATAAATATACAAATATTTTCAAATACTTTAGTCCCTATTTAAGGGCAAAAACTTATCGGTGTGATTTCCTCTCCCTATCTTTATCTTTATCGTAATACACAACAATGTTTTTCAAATAGTTATTCTATGAATCACAATTTTTAGAAATATACAAATATTTTCAAATACTTTAGTCCCTATTTAAGGGCAAAAACTTATCGGTTTGATTTCCTCTCCCTATCTTTATCTCTCTCTTTCTGTGCATATTTTCTTTCTGTTTTGAAACGCTACGTCTGAATAAACAATGGGGGTGTCTTGAATAATAGATTTTTAGCTTTTGATTGTATTTGGCGACAACATTTTGCGCTTTCCGTCGTAGCTAAGACACAAAAAAAAACAAAAACCAACAAAAAATTAGGATCCAACCGGCAAAACACTACAAAGCAAGAGCTGGCAGAGAGAAATTAAATTGCAAGAGTTCGAAACGCAAATTGAAATTGCCAAGCTATTAATGTGTTTTTCATGGGACTTTTGATTGGACTTTTAGTCAATTTGCATTCAATTTACAGGGTAAATTAAAGTGTCAAACCAAAATGGCTTAAAATTAGCAATGGATGAAAATAAAAGTGGTCTAACTGCTAAACTTGTTACACAAGCTTTTGTGAATGGAATAAACTAAAAGATCTTGACTCCTTTAATAGAATGGAGGGAATACCAAGGTATTTGCAGCAAGTCTTTTAAATATAATTATTATGGATAAGGTTCACACTTGTGAGTTTATTCTAATCTGTCAATTTCCAAGACGACTTTTAAAAAGACTGTCCCAAAAAACAATTGTTTGTAAGATTTGATAGTGACAAATTAGAAAGTTACAGTCGAGTGTGCTCGACTGTAAGATACTCGCTACCCTTTTTGAATAAGAGAAAAACAGTGCAGTATTATTATTAAAATATACCAAATGAGCATATCGTAAAAATACTACAATATACTGAAAGATATATTTGGTATATGTTATATTTATTTAAAAATATACCAGATTGTCAGTCAAAGCAGCTAAGACCTTAATGCAGTAGTCGTTTTTTTTGCCATACCAAAGTATTTTTATTAACATATCATCAATTTAAATCAGTCCATACATAAGGAAACAACTTAAGTATATAAATAAAAAGTTTTAAGTTTTATGTAATAAACAAAAATATAAAAAATAGTGGTACTATTTGTAATTTCGTAACTGTATACACATTATGGGGTCGGCGATGACTTCTTCTGTCTTTCACAGACATTTCTAGCAGACACAATGTTTTAATTTACTGATAGCGGTAAAAATTTCGTATATAATATTTATTTATCCATTATTTCGCCAAGATCTATAAAAGACGGGCTGAACATTCATTACTCACAAAGCTCAGTAATTAAGTTAGTAAAATTAGAATGTGCGTGATAATTATTTTTACTTTCATTACACGAGAGTGTAACGTCTCTAACAAGGGAGAGTGTTGCTGATGTCTAAAGAACAATGCCTTTAAGCATTATTACGCAAGCTGTTAATATAAATATTACAGTGAACACGCCCCTCAACAACCGAACATCATACACGCGCAACAATTCACGCACGCAAAACTAAGCAAAACAACTTAATTATGAAAACAAATGTCAGACAAAAACGAAATATTTAATACTTATATTAAAGACAACACAGCAAAGAGACCTGTCAGAATTATAGGAATAAAACTAAGGGTTAAAGATGATGACTTTATAGTGATAATGAAACTGATAATGAAACTTGAGCTTAAAAAAACATTTTGAACCATTTCTCTGTATTGAATTGCGATGCACAGCTAAAAACCAGTACATTTAAATTGATAATATTCACAATTCCATTCAAGATGTAGTTGTTTTAAAGACAAAAAAACGACAGGAAAATTTGATAACATATATTATATAATATTAATCGTAGATGATAATTATAGACCTATTTGAATTTTTAGAAAAATAATCAAGAAATTTTGTTATATGATTTGGATTTGAAATCAGTCAGTAATTGTTCTCTTGTGCGAGTGGTCGACAAATTAAATACAGAATTCATGAAATGAATTCAAAAACGTGTATTTTCGCATTATTATTAGCAGTTTCACAAGTGAACAGCTTGGTAAATAAATCGATTGCATTTCATAATTAAATATTATTAATATGTGCATCATAGTGTTCCAAAGAATCAAAGCTATTGGATGAACAATGCAGTACCTATTGCTATCAGGTTGTAAAGCCGCTTCTACAATACGTCAACACGGTCTCAACAATGACACAAGAACACAACGAGTTGCAACAGACAATTAAGACACAAGCAGAATTGATCCTATCTAAGGACATGCAATGGGCCCAGCAATTGAAATCGTGTGAAATACAATCTGAACTTAAATCAAAGTTAAGCGAATCATTCGAAAACCATAAACGAAATCAACAAAAACTTATTGATCAATATGAGATTCAAATAACTAATCTGAAATCGGAAATCAAGACGAAAGATGAAGAAATTAAGGAATTGCAATCAGAAAATGCAAAGACTAAAGCACTTCAGAATGAGATCACTACCTATAAACAGACATCCAGTTGTCCCATAACAATGACAGTTTCATGTGAATCGAACTTGCCTGAAGCTGGTACTGGATGGACTGTTATACAGCGACGTAAGGATGGTAGTGTGGATTTTAATAAAACTTGGTCAGAGTACAAAGAGGGTTTTGGAGATCCTCGTGGAGAATTCTTTATTGGACTCGAGAAGCTTCACTTGCTAACACAATCCCAGCCGCATGAATTATATATATTCCTTGAAGACTTTTTTAATGCCACACGATATGCCAGATACAACAACTTCGTTATTGGTGACGAGACAGAGTTATATGAAATGAAAGAACTTGGAACGTATTCAGGCGATGCTGGCGACTCTTTGACGGATCACAAATATTTTAAATTTTCAACACCAGATAAGGATTTTTCGTATGATAAGTGTGCATCCGAATACAGTTCAGGCTGGTGGTTTACCAACGATTGCTATGTTTGGTATTTATGTAGTAAAAAATGTAAATAATATTATTTAAATTATGTTTTAAATATAGCAATCTTAATGGCCGTTATATACAACACTATATTGGAGAGAATGTACATGGAATTGAATGGAGGGAATGGAAACGGGATAGACCATTAAAAATTACTCAAATGATGATAAGACCAAAATCTTAAGAGGTAATAAAACAAATACATATAAATTTATTTACTTTTTATGATAAAAGATGTATTCAAATAATAAACTTATAATATTTCAACTAATGAATTTTCTTTTAATGATTATTTTTCAGAAGTTTTGAGTTCTGTGAGGTTTTTTCTCTTCAATGTTCGTGTCTGGCATTGATTTGGCATCGCGTTGAAGCGCTTAACAACAGTAAATAAATAGTTCGATATTGTCTTTAAAGTAAAACTATCTAACTATGTTATATTTGATATCAATCAATATTCATACACATGTACATTTTCAAACCTTTATATTTTGCAAATTATTGAATTCATTGAAACAAATCTCAGTTTTCTTGTTTTGTCATGTTAAATAACTACATACATATATAGTTTCTTACCTAATAAAATGTTTCTTTAATGCATCAGATAAAATAATACTTTTCGTTTTCTCATCGAAATCTTATGAATGACTACTGCAGACCATATTTCTTTTGAAATGGGAAAACAGAGCAAAAAAATGGACATCAATTAGGCAAAAATCTGGCAACAATGGAGTGCAATGAAGAACCATGGAAGAGACAGTAAAAACATGCAATAAAAACCCATATGTCCAATCGTTGCGTAGACAGGAACAAAAGCAGAGACTGATAACATTATGAGGTGTTATCAATGCCAGATGCCAAACTGGCATTCAATGAAAGGCTTTTTTAATGAATTCCATACAGTGCATGGGATTCAGAATATCCAGAAGTTTTTAGGTGAAAGGGACACTTGCATAAAGTTGATTAAATCGCATTTAGTAAAACAAAAAAGGAACTTATATACAGCGATACCCCTGAGTTAATCCCTGGCCATAGACAATGCCAGAAACACACAGCGTCTGAGACACTTTCAAAGATATTAAAAGCAAGTTATCAGCAAACAAAATGCATGCAGCTCCATAGCATTTAGGGACTTCCTAACTCCAACCCATATAATTTCGCAGCTCTAGTCGCAGACAAAGTCGCGTCTCTGGCGAAAAGACAACGGATATGAATATACCCAAAGGCTATCAGACAGCGTAAATGAGCGTGTATTGTAGAAAGAAATTGCTTCAAGAGATGCACACAAACACAGGCAGACAGCACAGGCGAAGCACAAAAACAAACAGAACGTGGCTAAATGGCAGAGATTGGTGGCCTCCCCCACCTCAATCTATTCGCAACATCCCCGAACTACATATAAACAGTGCCCAATCCATGATAGAGACTCTGGCACAGTGTGTCTGCTTTGGCACTGATACGGCTAAATCTGTTTGGCTACTTGAAAACTTTTTGTGAACTGTTCCCAAGGATGGGATTTGGAATTTGTGTTGCATCATGATGACAACAACGATTTACGCAATGATGATGTTGCCACGCTGCACAAACTCAACTGGCTCCATCATGACTAGAGTTTTTAACAATTTGCATAGAAAATATTGTGTAAGCAGCAGCAACAAAAAAGAAATGTACAGATAAAAAGTATTCGCTGTTCAACATTTGTTATAAAGGGAAGAAATTTATCTGACTGTGTCAAGCTAAGTATTATAATTTGTATATTTATTTATTTTGAATGTTTCAGAACAATTACTTGAAGAAAACGATTTGCAATTAACACTTAGTTAATGTTCAGACTACTGTAACAATCCTTAATTTCGATTTCCTCTAAATCACGAATAAAATTGAATTTAGCATTAAATGTTCAAGACAAGGTGAAATAGTTCCATATATCACTCTTAATTACAAGTTTCTCAACAATGGAGCAGTTTTATAATCCTCAATTCCAATTTCCTCTAAACAGCAATCTATTTGAATACAAAATAAGAGTGAACAGAAGAATTGAAAGTAGAGTTAACGTTTTAACGTGATGGGATGGTAATAACATCTTGCCAATAAATCGCCTGAGCGATCCAGCCGCAATGACTTTCATTTAGTGTTGGACTGAGGAAGCCAGCATTTCTTCCGCTTCATATTACAAATCTACAGTTGATGCGATTATGGGCGAGACACGAACAAAGGAAAAGCAGAAGTGAATCCATGTGCCTTCAAGCGGGACTAACACTGATATGTACCATAAAACAGAGCAAAAAAAAAAGCGAAACAAAAAATACAACTTAGACGATTGGTACTCGAGGGGTATGACCACTTAATAGCATTGCCCGTCTACGCCCACGCAATCAGTACAAACATTTTTTACGTTTGCCAAGATACTTTTTTTTTTTTTGGTTTGTTTCGTTTTTTAACCCCAAACGGAAAGACAACGAAACAGAGTTATGCAGTTGGCCAACTTGTTGTGATGCTGCCCAAAGGGCAACCGACTTTCAGCAGCAGAGAAACACACAGACTATCATTTCAGATTGCATGGGGAAAGCTTGGATGGGAAATGGTTCAATGGCTTGCGTTGGTTCGCTGCTCTTTGCGAAGGCGTAGTGTTAAAATTATCAAAATGAAATGAAGAAAAGTAGTTAAACAAGAACTTCAGTGGGGAACTCATATTTGAAGTAAATGATAATAAATACATAAGAGACTTAATTATAAATGAAATAACTCGCCTTGCAAATAGCTAAAGCTCAATTTGCAGTCTCCATAATCTCTCTACGACTGTTGTATACTGTAATCAAGCAACTTGGACAAATGCAGGCAATTTAACACAACTTTGTTGGAGCAATTCCCATACAGTTTTAAAGTTGAAGCCTCAGAAAACAAGTGGGCGGGAAAAGTTTACCCATTTAACCAATTTTCAGCAGCAGCAGCGCACAGCAACAAAAAAACAAAACCATTACATTGACCGCAACGGGGGAAGAACAACAACAAACAGCAGCAGCAGAGATGAAACGGGAAACTGCTGAGAGGAGTAGGTGTTGCTAGGGGCGTGGCTAGCGGCTAGTGGAAAGTGGCAAGTGGCAAGTGGCCTTAAACCGGTTCAATGTCCAGCCACATAGCCACAAGCGAAACTGGCCAAGTAAAAACTCATCAAACTATATTTTCAATAAATAATGACAAAGCAAAGAGAGGAACTGAGGGGCAGACAGCTAGACAGCTCGACTGCCTGACTGCCTGACTGTGTCGGCCATTTTGCTTGTCTTTCGACTCCGACTGCTGCCAACAACTTCATTGATTTTATGCCATTGTATGGTGGCCATTTTCAGCCATTCAAACTCGCTACAGTCGTGAGTCGCAACAGCCAGCGCATCGAATCATAAATAAACAGAAACCAAAAAAGCAACAGCTTCAAACATACAAAATTCTGCGCACCCATACTTTCTGTATGTGTGTGTGTGTGTGTGTGTGTGGCACGCCCAGTTAGCGCGCCGTGTGGTATGCAGCAGCATTTGCATGAACGCCAGGCTAAACACCTTCCTCGCACCCGGTTTGCAGCCAGTCGACAGACTGACAAGTCAACAACGCAACCTGCATGGCCGACTAGCGAGACTTGCAGACGACTCAGACGCTGGGCCTAAAGGCACAGTGGGGCAAATAGCTGACATTGAATCGACAAAAAATCTAGAATTTATTATAAATATTCTATTATTCTATTATATTTTCTTTAAATACACACACTTTGAACATTTTAACAACTTTTTAAAGTCATTAATATTTTTTTCTATTAACTATTTCAACACCCAATCGAACTACAATTTATGAGAAAAAAATTTCTCACAATTCAAGTGTTTAGTGGGACAAATAGCAAACATTGAACATAATTCGCAAGAATCCTTTATAATTGTCTTATCATCATCATGGCAACGATCAATCGAAAAAATATCTACTACTAATATAACGAGTACTCAGATGCTCAGTGAGGTAACTGTCACTGACTGACATTAAACATAATAACTTTTAAAAGTCGTTAATTTTCTTGTTAATTATCTATTTTAACACCCAATTGAACTGCAATTTGTTAAGAATATTTTCTCAAATTTCCAGTGCACAGTGGGACAAATAACTAACATTGTCATATATTTTGACAATTAATCAACACAAGCAACCACAGTTTGTAAAGAATATTTTCTCACAATTCCACAAAGTATCTAAATGCAAAGTGAGACCAATACGTGGTTTGTATTGAACATCTGAACAACTTTTTAAAGATTCTAGTATTTTTTTTTAATCTATTTTAACACCCAATCGAACTGCAATTTGTTAAGAATATTTTCTCACTATTCCACTGTTGCCCTTTTTTTGTACAACTTTTGTCAGTCCATACGTATAATAAATTGCACAGTGGGGAACGCTCTCCGGACCCTAAGCGCGGTAAGTGCCGGCGTGTGAATGGGCCAAGAGTGCAGTAAAAACTGCACATGGAGTTTTTCCGGCCAGCATTTAGATGGTTTTCGGCGTTTGGCTAGTTTATGGCATGCCCCAAACACCGAAACCAAGGCATACCGCACAGCTGTTGCTTATTGTTGTTGTGTCTGTCGAGGACTTTTGGCAGACAACGTGAAATTTGTATATGGTGCAGCATTGCGAAACTTTTTGTATTAGATTGCAAATTTGCAGCACAATAGTCTCGCTATTCGCAGTGTTTTTATCGAAAAAATATATATACATATATATATTTACTATATTTACCCTTTCAACTCTTTCTATAATCAGTAGAAAATCTTGATGATCATGATCTTGAATTCACAGAAATTTCTAAATCGATTTTTCTAAAATATTAGATTTATGTTTTTTTAGTGAATTAAAAACATATACATTTGAAATAAAGAAGAAATAGTTCAATTATGAGAAAAGAATTCAGTATTTTTACTTTCAAATCGTATTTGTATCCAATCGAAAGTCGTTATATGTGACGGATTCTAAGAACTTTTGCTTACCTCTTTCAACTCCGGAAATATCTTTTGCGTAGCCTGAAAGTACATGGAATGAGAAGAGAACTTCAAGTTAATTTCATAAGTAGTTATATAAATATAATTTTTGGTATTTTTTAATATTTTGTTAAATGTTAACGGCTCACAACAAAACAAATATGCAAATAAAAAAGGTCAAACCTTGGGTTCAAGCTCAAAACATCCACCCGCAAAAAGGCTCAAGAGTTTTGGGCACCCACACAAAGTATTCAAATTAAAAACCACTTCAGCAAGTAAAGTGCAGCCGGGAAAAATGTTTCCTTCCTGGCATAAAAAGTTGTGGGTGCCAGCGTTAAGAAGTCAGAGAGCTCATTGGGAACTGAGAAAATGGTAAATTCACAGCCGGCAGACGAAGAATTTTAGCCCTTTTTGTAAGTTCGAAAATGTCGGATTCTTTTCTTGACATTTTTTCATCACTTTTTTCCCCCTTTTTACTTCTTAGCTTAGCCATGGTTAGAACTATGAGTTTTCTCTTTTAAATTCTTACAAGATAAAGATGTGGAGATTTATGTATGTTTTTATGGAGTAAATAAAATCTTGAAGTATACAATTTATATTCAAAACACCTCTTATATAGTAGGTGCTTAAATCGAGATTATATAAGCAAATATTGTTACACTTGAATACCAAATTGTTACTAAAGTTTTGATAGGATTTTTAAAGTAGTCAAGTTTAAGTAACTGACTTGTGTATTTTTATACCCGCTACACATAGAGTAGAAGGGTATCATAACTTTGTGCATCTATGAATTGTGTGAAACAGGCAGAAGAATGCATCTCTGATCCTATGAAATATATATATTCTTGATCAGGGTGAACAGCCAAGAGTATATAGCCATGTCCTGTTATATTTTTCACTCTATCGTATATTTTGAACGTAGTACTATATCGGTATACCGAATATAGCCTTTTTTACTATTTTACGGCATATTAATTTGGTATATCTTAAAATGAATACCGCAATGTTTTGCTTCCAATAGACTACACTTGCCTATAGCTTGCTTACTTGTTAAACGCTAACATTGACATTTTGAACAATATACTAAAAATTTATATTTTTAATTTTCAAATCGAGAAGGATTCTAATAATGAAACTTGCAGTTCAAAACGTTGACTGTTTTACTAACATAGTTTCTTGGTAAGCATGGCTACTAAACAAATTGGAAACCTCATTAAAATTCCGCCGAAAACAAAATTGTTGTACACACACTATTTTGTTTTCAAAAGAATGAATTTTCACTCGCAAATGAATGTATTTAAATGTTGCATAAATTTGTTCGGTTTTTGTCTATTTCAGCTGGTTTAACTATTATTTTTATTTGCTGTTGGCATTTCAGTTTTTCGGGTTTCATTTGTTTGTCTGCACGTCTAATTAACGCTATATTCACATTTGCATAATACACAGATTTGGGATAGGGCGAGATTCAGCGGGATTCATGCACAACAATAGGAAATCATAATAGAATTTCACTTTAATTGCAAAAAGCCAAATTGCAAAAACAATTCAAAGCTATGCACACATTGCCCGAACAGGCGAGGTGTGTTTAGAAAATAACACAGAACTGAATTCAATTGTTTTGCGTTGTATACATTTATTATTTTTATTCATCGCTTTTCATGTTTGTTGCAACATTGGTAAAATCAACATTAAATAATATTTATAATTATTAGTTACATGCAAAAATATAAATGCATTATTATTATTTATCAGTTTGCCTACATGCAACATTTCACAACACTCCTCGAACTCTACTTGAAAGGGGGCGTGATTCATTCATGCGAATTAATGCATAGTCCAGTAATTGACTTTAAATGTTTTATGGTTTATGGGGGGAAATGATAATGATTATTTCGCCTGTGTGCAATTTGCGAGAGTGTTAAATATGGCAATCGTAACTTGCGCCAATTACCAAAATTATTATTGCTGTTAACAAGCAATTATTATGGTGTTACCAATTCGATAGTTTTGTGGCTTACAATAAACGGAACGCATAGTAGTTGTTATCTAGTTGCTACGCTTGTTTTCTTTGCTTTAGATGTAATAGATAATAAATATAATTTATTTAGTAAATTCTTTTTGTTAATTTATCTGCATGAATATTATTAAAAAGCCGATCAGGTAAGAGATATAACAAAGTTAATGAATGTTGAGAAATGGTTGAGTTAAGCAAAACCTATCCCTATATTTGTTTAACTTTTGTCTCTGTTTTCTTTCACATATGCAATTTCCTTTGATCCTTTTATAATACACACACACGCAAACACATGCACAGATAAGTAAGAATGTCAGTGTTTCTATCTCATTCCTTGGCTCTAAACTCCAGCACACAAATACTCAACAAACTGCCAACGGCCACAAAATCTGTAGCTGAAAAACTAATTCATTTCAGATTTTAATTCATTAGATTCTTTTTTTTTTCTATTTTCAAATGGCTGGCCAGGAAAGCACGTCAGCAGAGGCGACATCTCTTTGTCTTGCCAGTATTTTAGCCGCGAGCACATTAACCCCCAACCACCATCCAGATACCACAGCGACCAATCCTCAACTTTCATGCCCGCTCCTTTTTCTCTTCCTTTTCAGAAAGAGGGGGAAAAAAACCCATGCCGACAAACTGCATACAAAAGCTGCAGTAAAATGTCAAAGTGGTATGCAAATGTTGCCATGGTGTGTGTGTTTCTATGAGTACAAGTGTGTGTGAGTATGTATGTGTGAAGTGTGTGTGTGTGTGTGTGTGTGTGTGTGTGTCACTGTCTGAACAGTAAATTACTAGTAAATCCAGCGTGTGCACTCAAGCCAACATTAATTTTAACTGCTGTTACTGCTACCTCAAACCATTGGCTTCCAAGTGCATATCGCTAAGTAATTGAATCAAGTTTCTTTTCTAGAAAATATGCAGACAAATTTAAGCAAGAGAAATGACAATTGGTGAGGCTTTCCATGACAGTGCAGACAGTATGCGACATCATGATACCCTGTGCATTTCAAAGTAAGTCCATTACAAGGTTCTTCTTTTTTTAAACTAGTTTACTTCAACCCATAAACAAAGTATACATGGTTAACCAATAACGCACATTACAAATTTAACAAATTAAAAACGTATATAAGAAGTTGTAATAACAAAAACATAGAAATCGCTTTTAAGTTACATTTCTTTTGTCGAGGAATGTTAAGATAAAACTGAACTCGTTAAACTGATGAAAAATTATTATTACTAAGTTCAATTATCGAACTCTATATACCCCATTGTTCGCTAGTGACATTCACACAGCGCATCATGTTATTCAACTTAATGCTCCAGAGCAGACAAACAATTTCGTACATCATTTCACTTTTGGCTTAACTGCTTCAAACTTGGTTGCGCATATTTAAATTAGAAGTCGAGACGCAAATTCGACGGCAACAGTTTCTCACTAGCTGTCAGACGCTTGCCACACTTCATTTCCAATGCAATTGTGAACTAATCGTCCATGGCAAAGCGAACGTTGCGTATACGCAATGTCTGACAATGCTGACGTTGGTTTAATTAAAATTTACAACGTAAAATATGAATTGGATGTGCGTTACACGAATTTGCAGAAGCATGCGTGAACATACACATATCTTCATTAATAATAATTGTTGAATTCCATAATCACGTATCATAATTACGTTGCAACCACCGCACGGGGTTGTTGCACGTAAAAGCGGCGGTGCAGTGGCGCGTTGTAGCTGCTTCCAGGCCATTTGGTCAACTCTGTCGACTGGTAAAATCAACTTTAAAATGTGTGGCACATAATGTGGAAAATACACACACACACACACACATATACATATATACATATATACTATATATATATATATATATGTAGTATATGCTGTCGCTGAATTTGTGGTCTGCGTATCGCATTGGAGCAGCTGCGTTGTTGCAGTGGCAGTGGCACGTTGTTGTTGTTGTTGTTGTCATCGTTGCCACAATGGCAACCGAGCCGCACATTGCACATTGCACAAATGGCGTGGAAATTAAATTGTATTAAGTAATAAATGTTTAAAGCTTGTGCATCGTGCAATGTTAATGTTCATCGAGTGCAGGTTGCTGATACACAGTCGCCCTTGCAATGCACAGTGGGTCGAATTCCACACAATACAAATGAAAATAAATATAAAACTTAATTTTCCAGAATTGTTTCACAAATTGCACCACAGTGCAAAGTCTTTGCTGGCTCCACAAGACGTTAACTTGATGCTATTATTGTTATCATCGAGGGACCGATTTGACAATGAAATTTAGAAAGATGCTCAAAGGGCAGATGTAAGGACCAAAAAGCTTGTCACTCCATTGCATTGAAGCGCAAACAACAATATAATATAAATGAATAAGCAATAAATATATAAAATTATATAAAACATGAAAGTAGTTTTATATGTATTAGTTTTGGTGTCCATAAATTAAATTAAACTTAAATTCAATATGTATAGAAATATTTTCAGATATTTATCAATAAACAACACTTGCCATCAAACATTTTATTCTCTGCTATAGAAACCACAGAAAAATGGATTATAATTCATGAACAACCCCTTTGGGACTTGTGTGAAATCTACCCCACAATTTAACCCCTAAATAGCCCACATAAATACGCATATATGTACTGCAGATATTCATGTATATATATCATCAACAGTCACTTGAAATTGTGTGACCCAACAACATCAACAAAATGCCATTATAAGCATGACTGGCACAGTGAAACATTTTTTCATTTTTTTTTCTTTTTTTGTTTAAGAGCTCACTTGAGCCGAGCGTATAGAAGAGCCGACGAGTTGCTCCATTCTCATATTGCAGAAAACAAAGGCATAATTCAATTAAGTTTTCATGATGGCAAAATGCTCAAAGCCCCAGACAAACTAAGGCAGACAGAGAGGCGACTAGAGACGCACATAATTGCCTTATGAACAAGACACGCAAAAAATATTGAACTCGATCAGGCGGCATATCTTTGACTAAAGGATACCCTATATTAATCTCAATTGCAAATTATTTATATAATATAATTATAGGCTATGTTTATATACAATACAAAACATTAAAAAAAGTATTTTTCTTTTCAGCAGAGTAGATTTATTCTGCACTACAGAGTAATAAACAGTTCGCAAAACATGACTAAAAGATACCCTATATTAATCTTAATTGCAAATTATTTACAGATAATATTATATTTATATTCAATCTGCAAACATGAATAACTATTTTTTCTCACAGCTCACAAAACATTAATAATATCTTTTGACTATGAGATACCCTATAAGAATCTCAATTGAAAATTATTTATATAAAAAAGCTCAGAGTTGTAGCTTCATTCTAAAGTATAGGGTAAAAAAGAGCTAGCACAAAAAAATGAAACTTACTGCATAAGCAGACAAAATGTTTTTTTTGTTTTTGTTTTTTTTTTTTTTAATGGCAATGCGTTCGAGTAGAACGGAAAAATGAAAATCATAGCCACAAGCAAATCAGATTCATGATAATTTTTAGGCTTGACTAACATTTTGGGTCATGAACTATGTAAAAGCGAATAATGTTGACCGGAACCCTGAAAAGCTGGGTAAAAATCTTTTAGTGAAAGTCAAAAATCAAAAAAAAATTTCTTAGAAACGAAAACAAGGGAAATCGGTTACTCAAAGAAAATAAACTTTGATGAATTTGTAGTTTGAAAAACTCAATTTAAGCATAAGATTTTAATTTCAATTTGTCGACTAACCCAACTGTATCTTGACCTTAAGCAAGTCTTACATAACAAGTAACAACTAAAAACCTGAATGTGTAGCAAACATTTCTATGTTAATGTTGATGGAGATGGTGTCGCTGGATAATTATAATGATGACGATGATGCCACGCACTTTTACAGGAAATGTCAGTCAAGTCAAGTCGAGTTAGTCAGTGCGATTCGATTCGGTTGGGTTCTCAGATTGGAGACCCCTGCATGGCACATAAATCACATTTAAATGAACTGAAGCGTGCCTCTGGTCTGACTTTATGGCGTTGGCCCACAATTGTTTGGTAATCGTTTTGACCAAATATTTTATGTTGAATCTCTTTTACACAGAATGGGTAAAAAACAAAAAACAAAAAACACAAAAAAAAAAAGGGAAAAGCGAAAAGCGTAAATCCAACAGCAAAAGAGGCAAAAAGTAAAATGGTTTCCCTGCTGCATTTGAGCAAGTGCTTGCTTTTTATGGCATTGTTTTTCTACGCTTTTCTTTTTGCTGCGCCTATTTAATTCAATTTCTACGAGTTTTTTTCCCCGTCGACTGATCCAATGTATTGTTTTCAAAGTTCAAATAGAAAGAGTGCAAGAGAAGAAGATGCGAGAGAGAATCCTGAAATCCGATTTGTGGGTATTTACATTTTAATGTGGGCATTGCCAACTTGACCGAATTCTTTAGAATTCCCTAACTTTAATAAGTTAATATAACTTTTTATATATTTGCCAGAAATTAATACAGTCACTTTTCGAAATGTTAGTTACACTTGTTCGTTTGAATTTATAATTTGAACAGTTAGTCATGTGATGCACAGACACTTTTAATTTGCTTAATGCCCCACATAAATATTTATTTTAGTGCACTTTTTTTGATGGTTTACGCTAAAAAATATCCACATGCATTTTTTCCAATACATAAACAAATGGCTGCAGCCAACAACATGTGATTGTTAATGCAATATATAAACAGAAAAGTATCAAAAACTTTTCGCCAGAAAATAAAATGTGAAAAATATATATTGAGCAAATAAGCAAAAACTGGACTGTCGATAGACGAATGCAAATATCAAATGCATACATGTAAAATATTTTAAAACCCAGCGAAATGTAAACATAAATATATAAATATGAATAAATGTGTACAATAAGCGCGATAGTTGACAGTAAAGAACTCAAACAAGACAAGAGCGAAATGTTTTTTGCATTCAAGAGTATTCGACCATGAAATATCCTGTATATAATATATAAAATATTTGTTTGGTTGCAAATTGAGAAAGAGAATTGATGAGTTCATCATGATGAAATTTTTGTAAATTTGAGGAATTTGAGTGGAAAAATCAAATGCATACCCAGTTTGGGGCGTACAATTTTCGCATTGACTGTGTAATTCCACTAATTACCATTGCGTCAGTTGCGATTCTGTCATTGACTTGGATTTTCCCAAAAAACAAACCGGAAATACGAAACCACAGACAAACAGCAACAACAACAACGTTAACAGAATTGGAAAAACCTCGCATTGTGAAGGGTAGCAAAAATATTAAGACCGCGCTCGCGTTTCCATGGCCTTGCCACATGGAACGCATATGCGTTGGCAATGTGCTGAGCATTTAAGCCACACACGAGTGCTCCATGACACATGGGACCCGTTCGCATTTCAATTCTTAACACTCGACACCCCACAAATTTATAACTTGGTCAAAGAAATGCTAGAACCGACCAAAATTTCATAAGAATGAAATTTCACTCGAACTCACACATCGTGTATCGTGTTCAATTTGCCGTAACAGCTGATTTAATCAGTTTAAGGAAAAGAAGAACCTAAAAAGTATTTGTGTAGGGGAAGGGGGAGTGAACTGTGTATGGAATTTCCTTTTGTGGAAAGGAAACTTAATAAATTTCACTCTCTTTAACCCTTTTTAGGGTTTCCCGCGCTTGATTGCGTCTCGTTAATCAATTTTATGTAAATCAAGTGAACATTTTTAGTCGGGGTGAACGTTTCCTCGCTCTCATTTCGATTAATGACCGTGCAGGGGGAGGCGCAGGGACTTTAACACTGTTGCTATAGACTCGGCGCAAAAATGAAATATTTTTGGAGCATGGGGCATAATTTTGTTAAATTGAGGAGCACGCAACTTGGCATGGCTAATGGGCAAGGAAGGGAAGAGATTAGAAACTGATTAATAGCAAGACATAACAAGAAATTAATTAGCTTAAAATGAAATCATTAGAAACTTGTAAAGGGTTCAAGATTTTTAAATACCCATCAAAGGCGATAGCCTTTCTCGATGCGAGAATTGATAAGACAATCACCTTTAGGTATACAAATACAATGTAAGAGTAAATTAGGAAAATAGTCAATTTTGCAGTTCTCTGGAATTTCGACATTAATACAAATTTTTAATTAATCATCGTTCAATTTACGGAATAAGTTCATTCGTTTATTTTAGATCAGTGAACTAATTCGCTCATTTTTTTCGTTCAACTTTGTTCACAAGATTGTTCATCAATCTTTTCGTAAGAAATTCTATTCAGTTTTAAAAATTTGTGATTAGATTTTTACTATAAATTTATATGACACAAAAGTGATTCACATGTGATTAAGAACCAAATATATGTAGATCAAAACAGAACTGAGAAAGATCCTTTGCTTTACTGAACAGGTTTTTTCGTTCGTTCGTTTTCTTTATACAAAGAATAACTCAAGGGGACATTCCCTCAGTTTTCCTTGAATTATTCGATAACCAAAATGTAATTTTGCTTCCCACACATATTGAGCATATCATATTTTATTCGAATGTTTATATTGCTGGACTTTCGCTGGAAATTTAATTCGATACCTTATCAGAGACCAACATTCATAGAAATATCCAAATATTTCAGCACTCAAACCGCAAGCCTGTCGATATATTGTCATTCATTCATTCATTCATGGGTATGGGTATAATAAAAACAACAACAACAATTATTAACAGCAATCAGTTTGCGTGGTGTGCACACAATGAGCCCTAAAGCAAGAAAAAAAGCGTCGCGCCGCCAGATACAGAAACACCGATTCAGCTACAGATACAGCAACTGTTTGTTAGCGACACCGAGACATCGCTAGACTGCCAGCCGTCCTCTCTCTCTCTCTCTCTTGCGCTGACAACGACTATAAGCATAATGAGCAGCATTAAAACTAATGAAAATAAACTTTGGCACACACAGCTGCAGACAAGAAACGCACACACACACACACAATGCCCAAAAAAGCGCGCAGCACAAAAACTCGACGTCTCCTCAGTTCAGTTCAGTTCTACTCAGCTCAGCTCAGCGACATCAGCAGCAAGCAGCAGAAACAGTAGCAACAGCAACAGCAGACACAATAAAAATAAAAGCAAAACGCCAAAAAGCCCCCTTAAACCGCTCCGCAAGATATATAGAGCTGTATGCTGGCCATGTTTGCTACCCTTCTTCTTCTTCTTCCGGCAAGCATAACCCCAAGAATAAGAAAATTGCGAGACAGACAGAAAAGTGGGAAAACGCATAAAGACGAAAGCATCGGGTAGAAGAACAATGAAGTGGCAGCCAACAGCAACGAAATTGCGTGCAAAGAGCACAGCAAAGATGTTATAAACAAATCAAACACGACTTTTGTATTCCCTTTTAAACTAAAAATGAAAACACACATTTTTGCAAAGCTCTTTCTTGAGTCACATTCAAATTAGATTTACAGCGAAAGTTATACATATTTGCGAAGTAGAATTAAAACTTTTATAAGACTATATTGATGCTCTTAAAGTTGCATATACCCTCATTATTGTAGTGTATGCGCTGCCTTGGTCTCAAAGTTAAAGATACACAACAAACTGAAAGATACATTGAAAAGTAATTTTTTTTTTCTTTGTATTTGTTGATGGGCAAAAGTTTTGCTGACTGCACGTGAAACTATTTGGCGCCAGTTTGCTTAAAATGAAAATGAAATACATTTATTAATGTGCTCTCTCTGTCTCGCTCCCTCCCAGCTAAAGTACAAAAGATGTGTTGACTGCTCTCGCACACACACACCTTGTTGTGTATCTTTTGGCCAAGAAAATGAATCGGTGAGTGGCAAGAAAATGAATGCACATAATTTGCCCGTGTGTTGCTGTGTTAAATGAATGTCGCTGAACAGCTGTCTGCACTTGAGTGCCAAATTCTGTAGAGTTGATAAAATGCCTGCTTCATTTTGAGACCCTGCAAAATTGGAGTGTATTCGAAATTAATCAAATATTAAAGATATTCTTAGTAGAGCGTATATTAAAGTCGATCAGACCCGTATGTAACAGATACTCGTCGTATTTTTCGAGCGCTTCCGACACCATTCCACATTCGCATCTAAGAGTCTGTGCATAATGTATCTGCAGCCTCACGATGTCCGATGTTTGTTTGTGTTTTGGCTCGTAACTCGACTTGACTTTCATTATTTGTTCCTTTTTCGGCCTGCCCTTCTATTCCCTTTTGCTTTGCTTTGCTATCCTCGCTCTCTCTGCATTCCATTTCGCATTCTAGCCAAAGTTTTATGCCTTTGTCTGTCTGCCTTTCTGTTTGTTTGCCGTCTTGGTTTGTTTATTTGTTTATCTGCCTGTCTGTGGCTTACCGCGCGTTGCTTTAATAATTTAATTAAATTTTTTTATTTCCCCCTTTGTGTGTTTGTGTGTGTGTCTGTGTCTATGTGAAAGAGAGAGACTCTGCGATGTTGTATGTGAGGCACTTTGATTGTTATTTCGGTCATTTGGCATAATGAGGCGGCATAATTTGCACATAAAAGCTAATTTAGGCGCATTTTTAGTTGGCAACTTGGGTTTCCTTATTGAATTACATATACAGTAGACTCTCACACATATGCAGTGAGTGTGTCTCTTAGCTGATTGTGTAATCTGATCAAAGTGTAAACCTTTTTGCCACAGTTCCCACGCTGCCATCGTATTGAGCCAAATAATTGATTGTGTTTACCTCTGAGGCAATTTAGATGTCAAATATGAAAATTTATAATGTCTTGATTGGGAAAAGCTTTTATTAAAGCAAGTCCATAAAATATATTACACATCATTTGCTTTTGCAATATTTTGCAATATATTTAATGTTTGCTCATGGAAGTGTCTCTCGAATCAACCCAATGACAAAAAATGGAGTAACGAAAATATGTGTAATAAATTTGGCTGTCAATTGCTGTTACTTTTGAGCCATCCACCATAAAATGTTGACTGTTTATTACATCCACTCCACGCATTAGACACTCCTGAGGCTGAGACTGAGTCTGAGTCTGAGTAACCACAGTTACGCATCCGATGGCACTTAATTCAAATACAATTGCCAGGATAACCAAAGCAACGCAAAAGTTGCCCCTTTTTATGCTGGCTGACATTTCCCCCCTGCATAAACGACAAACAATAAAATGAAAATATCACATTTCAAATTTGGTTTTTTTTGTCGTGGGGGGATCACACAGAAATATTGCAATTTGCGAGCAACTGACGGTTATGTCGCGTTCTCCCCCACACATGATGTTACCTGTCACGGTAACGACGCACACGTGTAGGCTGCCCCCCTTCCCTACTCCACCTCTCAGCGTCCGCTGCGGGGGCGTGGCAGAGTGCTATTTACAACAAGTCACGCCCTTTTATTAAAGCTACTCATCAATTGTGAAGAACCCTTGCGCTTGACACATGCAGGCAGCTTAAAGGATTTATCAGCAAAGTATTTCGCAGATAACTGAAAGAAATATATGGCGATATCTATGCGTGAGTGTGTGTGTGTGTGAGTGTGTGGGTATATGTGTCAGGTGGAGGACAATACATGTCAACTAGCATTGCATTTCGAGTGCTGACTGTTACACATTTGCAGCTAGATAGATGCGCATGTATGTATCTGTCAGATACAATACAAATAGCTCGGGATATTGGGCCAGCAGCAACAGCAACAGCAGTCAATCATACGTGGAAATCGAAAAAATGGGGCTAGAAAATGGGGCGTGTGCCAGTGACAGTGTGAGCTTTGTTTGTAAGTTTCGCCAGTTTGTTTATTTGTTTGTTTGTTGCACTTGACACGTACTGCAAATAAAACCAAGAAGAAACAAGCAAAACTCTCGATACTGTTGGGGGCAGAGAGTGAAAGAGAGTTGGTCTCTTTGTTTTACAACTGAACTGTGAGGCGATTGCCATTGTCTTCATTTGTACTCCGCTCCGCTCTCCCATTGTATGATTTATGACAAATTGCTCCAGCACCATATCGCATTCTCATATTCTCATATATATAAGAATTTATTTATATACCAGCACATACATATGTATGTATGTAGTATGTAGCTTTGCTAAACGGCAGCCGACAGCTGCTTATCAAATAAAAATATTAAGCAGTGGCAGCTGAGCTTCAAAATTTCCCTTGTGGTTTGCCACAATCAGAATGCCAGCTCAATAATTGGATACGTTTTAGAATGAATGTGTGTGTGGTTGTGAATAAGTCCGTAGTATTTTTGTATATGTATATTTAAGTCAATTAGTGTATAGACTTTTGCTTGCATGACGAATCGCCAATGTTTCTACACTTATTTCAAGTTAACAGTGAGCCGAGGGGAAAACCTCGCAACTTATAGATACTCGTAATTGTTATGACAATAATTATAGCCTGCAAGCTGTGTCTTGCTTTGAGTAATTCTTCACGCTTTATAAGCAATACTTTACAAATTAATTTAACATACTAATATTAGTCAACTTTAAAATTAGACAAATAAGAAAGCTACAGCTAAGTGTGCTCGATTGTGAAATACCTACAAACCGATTTAAATAAAACCACATTCTAAACTATATTTTGAATTAAAATACCAAAAAAATACTGAAATATACCAAAGGCTACATTTGGTATATCGAGACTGTGAGATACCTACTACATATTTTTGATATTTTAAAATATCAAATTGATTTTTAAAAAATATACCTAATACTGTATTTGGTATAGCCATGAAGTACATTCAAAATATACCATGCATTACAAAATACAAAATCTACACTAAATTACATAAATTCTAAGCCAAGAACTCTCAAGTCATTTATTGTCATTTTAACTTTAATTACTTGGCTAATGATATCATACATCAAATTACAGTCAGCATTTAGACGCAAATCACGAATATAATTTTAAGTAATTAGTAATTTAAAATACATTTGTTTTGATTTTGCATTATTCAAACACAATTATTACGTCTTGAAAAAGTTGCATGTGATTTGTATAAACACTTTTTTCTTGCCTTTAATTTATTTAAATGACAACAATAATTACAAATCACATCATTTGCACATTTATTTATAAAAAGTGCAATAATTTAATACTCAATACCACAATTGCTCTTTTTCAACTCCATTGTGAAATATATAACATATTGCCAGATGCATTTCACAGGAATAATGGGACAATAAACTGTCTGAACTTTGTAATTTATTGAATGAATTAGATGATTAAACTATTGTCAATCGTATTATATGCATGAATTATTTATGCTTTTTTCATACAAGCATTTTTCTTAGTGTATTTACATTTGTTATAGTTGTCATAAATAACCTTAATCTTTTTAATCTATGTCCCCCTGGTGGTTTATTCAATGCTGTCACAAAAGATTTAGCGTTGCTTTCTTTTTATTCAAAACATTTGCCAAAATGCAAAAAGTAAAAGGTTGCTTAAAATTCGTTGGAATTAAAAATAAAGTTGCAAAGAAAACTGAGCAGGAAAAACAAGGTAACGAATTTATTCGGGTTTTTACACAAACATTTATTGCACTCATTTATTTATACATATTTGTGCTCATCTTAAAAAAGGCTTGCATTCAATTTTATTGCACACGTTTAATGGATTGATTTCAATCGAGATTGAGATTGAAAACTTCTTCTGGTATTACGCATCTGAAAAGTCTTTGAAGAGTCACCAAGTCAACTTGCAACTTGAATGATTCATGCTGTGCATAAGAAAGTTTATCTGAGAACTCAATGACAAAAACAAAACCGAATAAAAATACAAACGAAAAGAAGCGGAGAGAAGCGATGAAGATAGAGATAGAGACGGAGATAGAGATGGAGAAAAACAAGACGAGTTCACAAAGTGCCAGCAAGAAGTGGAAGCAGTCTGATAAGTTAAACGAGTATTTGCGCTTAGTATCGCAGAGAGTCTCGGTATCTGAAACTGTTGCTCTTGCTGTATTTACGTGTTGTATTTGTTGCGCTTCCGTTGTGGTCACTTGGTCAAGATGCGAGACACAGACGTAGGCGAAGGCGAATGCGAAGTTGAAGTTAAAGTCGAAGGCAGATGCCAGATAAGCGGAGCGTGAGAGCCAAAGAGACAGCAGCTCCAGAGGGAAAGGGACAGATAGAGCAACAGTGAGATGACTGCCGGACGCTGTCTACTTTGTATCTGTATCTGTATTTGTATCTGTATCTGTATCTGTTGCTCAGCATGTTTTTCAAATGGTATGCTTTTGAGATTATTGGCGCTGCCCATGCAACATACAAACATATACATACATATGTGCACACATATAAGTACACACTTATAGTCGCCGATATTCAAGACGTTGACCTTTCGCTTGATTCGACTCAAAATAAAACAAACAGAGCACACATTTCGTCCACAATGCGAAATTTTCTTTTGCTTTTTTAGATTAGCCGGCAACGAGTGGATTAACCGGTTTTTACATGGTTTACAAAGGTTGTCGTTGTTGTCGTTGGTCTCCTCTCCTCTCGTCTCCTTTCTTCTCCTTTGTTGTTTTTGCTTCACACTGCTAATTAGCTGAGTAGTTGTAGCTGTTGTATTGTATGTTTGTTTGTATGTATGTTAGTTGGCAGTTGCCCGCCCGTATTTTGTAATGCTTGGCCAACAAATTAAGGGAAGTGGCTTTTAATTGCCGCACTACATAATTTATTTAGTATTTTGGGGCTGTTGTAATGTTCTTCTATATGGTGACTTGGGGGATATACTCGTATTTGGAGCACAGTGAAAAGGGTTCCTTTTGACTTTTTCGAAGGAATATTCAAAGTGCTTTTCCGTTTAATTAAGTTCAAACTGTTGAACATTTCAATTTGTTGCTTAATTGATGGCAAAACAGTGTCTCGGTTTACCTAAATTAAGGTATTTTGTATATATTTCATTTACAAACTATAAATATTCATTTATATTTTATTCGTATAATAATAAATAAACACAATAAATTCTATATTCTTGATATAAGTATGAAAACCTATAATGTATTTAACCTTTTATCATTCATCAATTTTGTATTTAATTAAAATTAATGATTGAAATTCAAAATTTAGTATTGCATTTATTTCCTTTCAACATCTTTTTATGAAAACAAATTTATTTTGTATTTCTAGGAACTTCGCTTGTTGGAAATAAAACGAGCTTAAAGGATCTCTATTTATAAATGGACATTTACACACTCGCACATACACGCACACAGAAATATCTTTATTGTTGTTCCTCCCTCTAAAAGCGAGCACTTGAAAGCAAGCACAACCCACAACAATTCAAAATGAACAATAATAACAAAACATGGGTAGAACGGAGGACATCACAAATGCCCGAGACCCATAGACAATAACATTGAAATAAATGCTCAATCATGCAGAAATTAAGTTAACATTTTCATAAAAGCAACGCGAGTACAACAAAAATAATTACGCACACTGTGCAGAGGCGTTGCTGTGATAAGGGGTGAACGGGGGGGACGAGGGAGGCATTTTGTGTGGTGAAGTGAGGGGAAATGTGGCGAGGGGCGGCCTCGCTTTGGTACTCTTATAATTTTAGTACCCACTTTCCTAATTATTTGCCATTGTTCTTTGTTCGCTTTTCTTCTTTTGGCGTCGCTTCTTAGCGACTGCATTTAATCGCTTTGTGTGTGTGTGAGTGTGTGTAAAGGGCAGAAGAGATTTATGAGGAGGGATTTCATTGATTCGGGGAGCTTTATGGGCCATTTGGGGGGAAGAGAAGAAATGTAGCTACTCATATGCTTCATTTTGGCTAGACTCATTGAAATAAATTTGCCTTAAATGAAAATTATTAGAATGATTTACGTTTAGGGTTCAGATTACAAGCATTCGATAGTGTGTTTTCAAAGTAACGATAGTTTTCCAACTATCGATAACTTAGAAACCCAAAGAAATAAATTGATAAATAAAGAAAACATTGCCTTCATCTCTAATTTTTGTAATTTTGTAATAGTTTGTATTTTTAATACACTTTTTAAAAACGTTGACTTCCTTATTTCTGTTTAAGATAAGTTAACTTCTATTAGACATGGTCAAGAATCAAACGAACGTTGATTTGATCACAACTTCACTAAATACTCCACAATAAAAGTTCAGAGACTCTAAACACGCCTTTAAGGTGGAACAATGACTTCGTTTTGTTAGCCCGCAGGTGTCAAGGTCTCGACTAAGTAGCATAAGAAAGAACCAGTTGTTGCCTCTTAATATTCAAGCACAAATACACGCAGATCGTTATCTAATATATATTTTATTGCTCATGTATGCGCAATACATTTATGTATTAGCTCCAACTAATTCGCTCGACTCTCCGCTCCCGACATGAAACTGAAACTCTTCGAAATTCGAGTTGAATCAACACTTTGTAGAATGAGTCACAGTCAGACAACAACACTTTGCTGAGACACCGCCATTTCTGTTGTGAAATCTTTAGAAGACAAGTTTTTGCTAAGCTTTTATTTTTCTGTGATCGTTAGAGGGAGCTAATGTGATCGATTAAAATGCTCTAATCAATAGGTTTGACCTTCCACTGTTAGATGCTAATCAATGTGAATTTAATTAAAGATTTAATCTATAAATTAAATGCAATAATTGTGTACTCACCATTTACGATGATAATGAAAATGATCGACATGAAAACCATATTTAATCCACATGTTGATGACATTATATCCAAATGGAATCCAACGTGTCGAAATGCTTAAAATCCTCAAAGCAAAAGCTCTTTCCTTTAGCTTTAACTGTAGCTGTTGTTTTTGTTTTGTTGCTTTAGGCTTTTTGGCAGTGGATTTATTAGATTATTAGAGTGGTTGTTGTTTTCGTTTTTTTTTTTTTTTCGATTTATCCCGACTACCCGACTACTGATTGCAACTATATTTTGCACCTAAGACATGGCTTTCATAATTTACCAAATTCGCACCATTAAATTTTACACGCTCTTTTTTTAATTTTTTTTTGCACGCACGACTTGCCACTATTTGATATTTTATTATTTTTACGATTTTCTTTTTCTTTTTTTAGGTATTATTTTTTATTTGATTTTATTTTTACACCCGTCACGTACACTATAAATCTACGTAATATGATTTACGATTTTTATGCATTACTTTTTACTGCTCTTCTTTATTTTTATTATTTCGCGCGCGTGGAAAACATAATTGAAATGAAAAAATCGAAATAAAACCAAATTATAAAACTCACTCAAAACTCACAACTTAAAATGCTGTTGTTGTTGGAGTTGCTGTTGATGATTTTGTTTTTGCTTTGTAACAGTAGTAGTTGTTGTTGCTGCTGGGGCTGGAAGAAGAAGCGATAAAAGAAAGACGTAAACGGAGTGTTGAGAATGCAGCAGCTGTTGCTTGTGTGTGTTATTGTTGTTGCCGTTCTTGTTGGTCTCCAGACTTTAGCTTATGAGAGAGAGAGAGAGAGCGAATAAGCGTTGAGCATTTTTGTTGTACTTGAAATAATAATGGTTTAAATATTTTATAATTAGGAACGAGCTCAACAAAAGCAGTACACACATTAGCCTCCCCGCTCTCCCTTCGCGACACATATAAAGAAATTAACAACGAGTGCAAAACACTGAAACATGAACATAAATAAACACTCAACACATAACAGATAATTCACTCAAATTCACAACAGAGCGCGCGCGCGCAGCATTGGGAGAGACTCATACGAAAAAAGTGAGAGAGCATTGAACGAGAGCGCAAACTCGTTGAAATTGCATAGAATTTCAATGAGTGCGCTTGTATTTTGTTATTGTCGCAGAGACCAACCAAATAAACAAGAAAACAACACACACACACACATGGGCATGATTAACAGCAGCCGTTATAAACAAACATTTTTAATTGCATTTATTAGGTGTTATTTTAGTATTTATTTGAAATTTCATTTGCATTTCACAGTTTCACTAGTGCTAATTAAACTTTGTTATGCCGCGTTTCTCATTCTCTTCTTTCATATACCCGCTAAAGAGCATTCACATACATGTACACGAATACACACACTTGCATACTTACATGTTTGCTTATGCTTTGTGTACGTTGTTCTCTTGTGTGTTGTTGTTGTTGGTGTTTTTGTGCGCGCATTAAATGCGTTGAAATGCAGCCATTTTGTCTTGCAATTGGCACTCACGCTCTCCGGCTGTTGCTTTCGGTTATTATTATGGAGTCGCAAGCACACAGCAATTGCTAAGAGTGGCGTTGCATTAGCATATTATTATTATTATTTTTGTTGTATTTAATAAGCTTTTTATATGAATTTGGAAAACCAACACAAGCACAAAACACGCGACGCAACGACGAGTCACCCACGGCAGTTCTTTCGAAGATTCTTCCGAACCGACACACGTCCGACACGCTCAAAGGTTTTTTTTGGACTCAAGAGAGAAACATGCAAACAACACGTTTACCCTCACCCTCTGTTAAACTTACAGATTCTGCTCTCCGCTTAACAGTGTCGTTGCTGACTGTTGTTTTGCGTGCATGTTCTGTAAATTTCCTATTGCCATGTTAATTGTGTGTACACACGCAAAAGCTGATTGCTATAAACCCCGTGATTTTGTCTAATTGCTTGAAATTACTTCTAAGTTTTAATATTATTGCTCTATTATTTATTATTATATTCCACACGAAGATTATAATTCAATTTTTTAAGGTAACACTTTAATAAAGATAAGTTCTCGGAGTAATATTTTCTTTATAGAAATAATGCCTCACTTCGGCTGGTCACACAGCAGCATTCAGTCAACCCTGTGAAATTGAACAATTGAATTTGAGTAGCTTGGCATTGCCATTGTAGAAATTATTGAAATTTACAAAACAAATATAAAAATAAATAAAAGAGTGAAAGTAATTTAAAAACATTTAACGTCATGGCGCAAATTTGGTTGGACAACGAGAACGCCGGAGTTAACGGTAAGTAATACAAAAATATGATAGTGTCAATTGCAATTAAAAATGCGAATTTTGTTTCTTTAACATTTTTGGCGCGTAGTTTTCCCAAGATCGAACAGAAAAACTAAGCAGACATCGTTGCTGGGCAACAACAATGCGCTTTTGCAATCGGCCAAGAAAAATGTGCTCAGCTCGCTGGACAATGTGATAAACAACAACAAAGCAAGCATTACGCCATTTAAAGGCAACAATAACAATCAAATATGGCGAAAGAGCTGCGCCTCAAAATTGTCGCTTTGCAAGGAAACGCTACAAAAACAACTGCGAAAGCAAATCACAAGGGATTCGCCTCATTTTAACGATGTCGAATGCGAGTCGAATGGTCAGGAGATTGTGGCTGAGAAAAAGGAGGAGAATTTCGATTTTGATCTGTTCGATTTTATGGACTTTCCCAGCTCCAAATGTCTAAACAATTGTCATCAGCGTGAGTTTAATTTTCTAATTGTAATATTTTCTTTATTTGAACAGTTTACTAAAGATGTACGTAAGCAAATCGAAAAACGGATTTCACGATAAAAATTACCTTATATAGTAGATAAAGCACCTAGCAAATCGCCTGCAAAGTTAACTTACAGGTGAAACATGAAGGAAATCTCTTGTAAAGTTCATTTCAAAATAGTTAAAATATTACTGAAAGGGAGAATAAAATCTTTTCATTAACATTAATGTTAAGTTATAGATTAGTTAAGTTGTAGATGAAACTGGATCTAATGATTTACTTCAACTTTATCTATAGACATAAAACTAAGAGTTGACTTGAAAATGCAACAATAAAGTTTAATTTATTTTAATAGTTAACATATAGTTTAAAGTTGTAATTAAAGCTGCAAGAATCTAATTTTTCACCTCAAAAGTTAACTTAGTGAGGAGTTAAGAATTAACTTTCATCTTAAGATTAAACTAATACAAAAACCAAATTTATTCCTTCATCCGCTTTATTTATTTGAAATGTTTCAACTAATATCTAAAAATTCTTTTGTAGCCGCCTCGTTTAATTGGCAGGAGCCTGAACCATTGTTGAGCGAAGATCTCATCGAAAAATTACTTAATTATTCACCAGCATTTGAAAAAGATGTTGTAAATGATGAGTACGAAATACCCCTGTATCCAGATGATGATTTGGAGGTAGAATATAATAATGATTTCCAAGACACTTCGCCTGATTTATTGGACGATGCTGCACCGCCTTTGCCAGCTATATTTGAGGACGATTTTGATCTATTTTAATGTAGCCATAATACTTTAGTTTTACATTTTAAATTCAGTTAAGTTTATTTTTCAATTGTTAGCCATTACTAAACGTACGTGAATTATATTAATTTTATTTTTTTGTTCCTGTCTTAAAAACTGTCTTTCGATATGCAAAAACTTCAGGGATAGCTTAGAATATAAATCGCATAAGTGTGTAGTTATTAATCTAACTGTTGCCTTTGTTAACAAAATGATAAATGTCATGCTTGCACGATAATAATAATTATGTCAATGAACTAAAAATAAATCTATATTTTTGATAAGCAGCACTTGTAGTTATTTATGAGACGAATTATGTTATTGTATTGTAATGAAGTGCAACCAGACCTTGAAAGTAAATTGACTCGTAGTTGAAATAAAACAGAATCTTTAATTAGAAGAATACTGAGAACATTTATTTTATCAATTAAAAAAGAGTTGTCTGTAATCTTTCAAACGAAAAAACCCTCTAAATATTAAAATTATTCTGAATAGATCAAAATCAATCAATAAATATTGATATTGATATTAAATAAATAATCCAATTGAAAATTTCTAAATCACATTACTTTTAGAATTCCTAAGACAAAATCGATCTACACATAGTAACTGAACATTAAATCATTAGAGAATGGAATATTACGATTCTTTACGGAAAATATTGAAAATGTTCTAGGAATCAATCTTTTTATGGGAGAATATAAAGGATCTTAAATATTAAATCTTAAGTTGAAATCTTTGAAGCCAGGAAAGACTGAAGAGCTTCCCTTCGATTTTTAAATGTATCACAAAATTTTTGAAGCCAATCCATTAATCCAATAAATATTGAAGACTTCAAATATTAAGCTGCATTTTACTGACAGAAGATAGCGAAGATAGAAATTAAAATTTCCCCAATTCATATTTAACCGATATTAAACCCAGAAAATTGAAACAGCTTGCCATCGATTGTTTTAGTTATGCAGTCGCCTTTTATTATTAATATTGTTGTCTTTAACGACTTTGCCGCTTAAAAGTTAATGCAGTGCAACACAAAAGAATGAACTCGAATGTGTTTGCATAATAATATAATATACAATTGCAAAAAAGTACAAATTAGATGCTTAGATAAATAAAAACAAGGATACTACACACGAAAAAAAATAAAAATGCGTGGAGGACGGGAGACAACAGAGACAAGAGACGAAAGTGTGATGATTGCGATGAAGATTTTGGAAATCCAAATGCAATATAGGTATGTCGATATAGGGGGAATAATACCGCGTGCTCAATAGAGCCAAATGTGCTCCAAGATGCCATCGTCCAACTGCGACGCTGGCAGCGCCTTCAACGTGCGCAACGTTTCCATATAGAAAGTCAGCTCCGAGGTGACGACGCCATGCTG
The DNA here is from genome assembly GCA_019972355.1 of Drosophila kohkoa. Taxonomy (NCBI): domain Eukaryota; kingdom Metazoa; phylum Arthropoda; class Insecta; order Diptera; family Drosophilidae; genus Drosophila; species Drosophila kohkoa. Next base: position 1,173,501 of record BJEL01000003.1, on the reverse strand, counting down.
TGGCCCACCATTGTTGTAGATGTTCAGCTTGAGCAACTGTTCCCGCAACTTGTCCTTGAAGTTGCGATGCACAACGCCATAGATCTCATGGATCTGCGCTTCGGGCAGGACGCCAGCAATTGCCTCATGCAACTTGACCAAATGCCGCGAAATGAGTCGAAATGTTTGCGATGGAATCGGCGGCCTCGCATCCCACGCCTCCAGCTGGGCAACCAGACGCTCGGACACAATGCCATGGATCTTGTGCTCAATCTCCTTGATGTGTCCCTGGTAATCCCGTTCGATGGCCTCATACCCGCTCATGCTCTCAAAGTGTTCCCGCAGACGCGGCAGCAAGAAGAGCACAAGTTGCAGGGCACGTGACACGAGAGCCAGATTGGTGCTCGTGATGGTCTTCAATCCGGCCACACGCATTGCGCCCGCTCCAATGATGAGCTGGCAGCTGCGCGAGTTGAAGCAACGCAACAAGTCCACAACATTCCGGGCATGATAACTAGCGAGCAGTGGCAGCCGCTGGGCGCTGCCTCCGTACTCGTACAGCATCTGGATGAGCAGCAGCGCTACGCTGACCAAGGCAAACGGTTGCTTGCCCTCCAGCAGCAGCACAGGATTACCATTCCCACTGCCATTGCCATTGCCATTGACTAGCGATGTGGTGTTCAGCGGCGACTGCTTGGCATAGTCGCCAGCGGTCATGCGATCGATGATACGCTGGAACTCATGTGGAATATCGACCTGGCGCCAACGCTCCTGGTCCAACAGCAGCGCCAGCTTTTGCTTGTGCTCCGCATGGTAGCGTTGTGCGTAACGCGACGCCTGCACCTTCAATGCCAACTGCAGCGGCACACTCGGTGCTCCACAAATCGCCAGCGTTGTCTCTCCAAACTCCTCCACCACCTGCGCCAGTTGCTGCAGCTCCTGCTCGCTCACGGTGCAGCGCTCCAGGCTCTGTGGCGCCACAATGTTGGCACAACGCTCATGGCAATAGTGGCACACAGCCTGCAGCAGCTGTTGCAGCTGCGCACTCAGCTGCTCATGATGCGCCGCACTTAGAAATGCCTCCGAATCAATCAAGTTCACTGCATGCTCATGGGGACAACTTCCACCGGCTGCTGCATCGGCAGTCTGTTGCATGATCGATACCACCGCCTTGATGCGTTCGAGGACAGCGCCCAAGGCGCCGCTGGCACGTTGCAACATCGCCAGCCATTCAGACAGTGTCAAATCCAGCGATTGCTCGCCAGCTCCGGTCAAACAGAGTTCGTTGTCGCCACGCGAGAGCAGCTCGATCAGCAGCTGCTTGATGATGGCGCGGATGGTGGCAATCGCCTCCTGCTGATAGCTCGAGACAAAGCCAAAGTTCTGCTTGCGCAGCAGACCCATCACAATGGCCACCAGTTTGTCCTCCTCGGCGCACACGCTGTCCGTTTCCAGCTGTGCTTCCAAGAGCGGTCTATTCAAATCGTTGGCCGCATATCGCTCGAATTCGGTGGTCAACATCTTGTCAATCAACTTCTCCATCTCGCCCAGCTGCATGGGCAGATGCTTGAAGCAATGCACGCCCAACAGCTCCGCAGCGAGTATCTCCTGCGTAGTGCTTATCAAGTCCAAGGCAGCCACATAATCCTGTGTGCCCAGCAGCAGCTGCAACATCGGCTGCGTCTTGTGCACCGTCGCCATCAGCCGCAGCTTGTCCAGTGTGTTATGGCAGTGCTGTCTGCGCTGAGCATAGCGCATCACACGAAAGCTGTCTACAACAGCGCTGCCATGAAGCTGGGCGAGTGCCGAGCGCAATTGATGCACTTGCTCCGCCGCCTGTTGCATTTCAGCCAAGATCGCATGCTGTGTGGTCATGGCATGAAAGAAGGCGGCGGATTTCTGTGCCACCTGCTGTGCAATCTTCACCTCCACAATGTCCAGATAGTGCGAGAGTTGCTCTTGCAGCTGGCGACCCGTTTGCTGGCATTGCACTGTTGTCGTGTCGTTCACCTTCTGCATGTAGTTGGGAAACACTTGGGCAAAGGTGCTGGCATGATGGAGCTGCAGCTGTGACTTCAGAAAGATCTCCGGCACTGGCACCGCACTCAGGTGCTCCGGTGTTGTCGGTGTCCCTGTTGTCGGCAACTGTTGCTGCTGTTGTTGCTGTTGTCGTCGCTCGTGCCAGCGATAACGCTTCCCAATGCTGCCCAAATAGACGGCAAAGTCTGCATGCGTTATGTCCGGCAGTCGCGCCGTGTGCGGCACCTGACTGCGCTCCACAAAGTGCTCGCCCCACTTTTTGGTAAAGAGATTACTCTGCTTGCCACGCTGCGGATCGTTGAGCACAGCCGGCAGATTCTGTGCCGCCGAATAGACGCCCCACTCCGGCGGCAGTTCACGCGTCTGCTGATTCACATGGTACTTGGCCACATGGGCGTCATAGTCGCGATCCGAGACGCCGTCCAAGGGCAGTGAGGCGCAGACGCCATTGAAGCCATAGCGGCAAACAAAGGAGCCACCTTCACGCGTGCAATGACGCGAGCGCAGATGACTAAGAGTGAGGAGGGAAGGGGGAAAGAGCTGAGTAAGTGCAGCATATGGTTAGAATGTCATTTCACTCACCCGACAAACTCGTTGACGTTCTTGAAGTGCTCCTGAGTGCAATAGTAACAGCTCTGCCAGCTGTCCTTCGTTGTTGTTGTTGTCTTTGCTGTTGCTGCCGCTGTTAAAGCGCTTGCTGTTGTTGTTGTGGCTACTGTTGCCGCTGCTGTTATCGCAGCTTCTGTTAAATTGTGCTGAGCTGTGGCCATAACACATGCTTCTCGTTCGCTGCCAGCTCTTTATGTTGATTAACTATCAATTGTGGCTTGCGGCCGCCCGTAGTTTTTGTTTCTTTCTTTTTATTTTAGACACTTTTGTTGTTGTCGTTGACAAATTCTTCGCCGCAAACGTTGACGTGTTATGTCAATATTTGTTTTTGTTTCTCGTCTTTGCCATGCATTGAATTTGTGGCATTTTGGCCATGCGCTTGAGTTTGGTTTTTACTTTACCATCGTTAACAGCATGTCTCCGATTTTCCTATGTGTACTTGTCTATTTTGTTTTCGAATTTAGCTAAAAATTGAGCAAATGCAAAACGGCACAATATTATGATGATGTTCTGCAGTGTTGTATATCGTTGTAAAGTCTTTAGACGGCAGTGCACGTTTTGACCGACTGACAACACAAAGCGGTATTTTATTGTTGGCATTGAGAGTGAAAAGAAAATTCACTTTCAATACATACATACATTATGTATTTTAATAAGAAAGAATATTAATTGGCTGATTAATCATTGGCAGACCCTTTACCTATTAAAATAAAAATTAATTTGTATATTTATTTAAAATTATAATTGAGAAATGTGTCATGCATTGCTATCGTGTGCGTAATTTGTCAGCTGTTGTGCTAAACAGCTGATTAAATATTGCAAAAACAATTAATTTGAAAAACAATTTACAAATTACAAAAAAAGCTTATTATCGATAGTTTTTGCCGTAAGACTAGTGTGTAACAGACTTTGCCGTCAAATCGTAACGTAACAAAAATTCCCCAAAATCCTATTTTCGTTATACAGCACTGAAAGCTTTTCATTTAAGGAAAACAACCGCAATTTAGGTGAACACAATTGTTGCGCGCCTGCATTTGAATTGAGCTATGCTGCAATTCTTAATTTGCCAACAACATTGTAAAGCAGCAATAAACATAGTAAAGGAAAAGCAAAAACATTTGACGCCCTAAACAACGGTAAAGGCTAAACGATGCGTCCATGGCTAAATCGTCGTTTACTGTTGCTGCTCTTCTCGCTTGTCTGGCTGTGCGGCGTCTTCGTATTGTATTGGTATGTGACGCACAGTGAGACGGATAGCATCCGAAATTATACGCCGGAAATACTCTGGTGGACGAAAGACATGAGCTGGAACTACGATGTGACGAGGCAATGCGGCTTCAGCACTTGTCGCGTCACCAACAATCGCCAGCGTTTGAAAGAGTCACTTGTAAGTATGCTAAAAGCGGAAATAAGAGCTGATAATGATAAACAAAACATAAGACATGTCGGTCTGCTTGTCTGTCTGTCCACTTCCTCAAGGACCCAGAACTTGGGAACTTTAATACCTTGGGTCACTAAAATTTGCTGATAACAATTCTTTTTAGCAAATTCAGCTGCATTTTTAATTTCATTGCAATCGTTATCAAAGTTGTTCAAAGAACATTCATTTATTGTTATTATTTTCAGGTCGTGTTGTTCTATGGATCGAATATGAAGCCATATGACTTTCCAATGCCCCGCAGCAACAGACATCGTTGGGCATTGCTGCACGAGGAATCGCCACGCAATGTGCCCTATGTGCCTTATGACGAGTTCCTGCAACACTTCAATTTCACATCCACATTTAGCAGATACAGTAGCATGCCACTGACCACACAATATCTGCCACAAGCTAGCGATCTCACCCAGCTGGACTATTATACGAGCCCCCAAAACAAGCAGACCTTTGAGTTCAACAAAGATTTGGCATCAATCGTCTTTCTACAATCGGATTGCAACACAATGTCGGGTCGGGAGGATTATGTGCGAGAGTTGATGAAGCACATAAAGGTGGACTCATATGGTAGCTGTCTGCACAATCGTGATTTGCCTGAGAGGTGAGCGACAGTTCTGTATTTGTATTGTAGAAGCATTTATTATTGAAGAGGGTGTATTAGACTGTCATGCACATAAAGTATATGTAATTAGTACTAGCTACTAAGAATACGGAAATATTCGAAAATTGAAAAGATTTATACACCAACTGTTTCAGAAGTTTGCTACATTTGTCTTTTAGTAATATGATCAATCCTTCATCTTTCTAATAATTATCAAAAACTTGATATTCGTATTTCACTTAAAACATAAAACACATTAACATTTTTAATGTAAGTATTGGCTCTAACATAAAAAAAAAAATGAATGAGCGTTAATATGGGATTTCATTAGGTATTCCAAGAGACAAAGAATGGTAACGTTAAGTTTTCTTTACAATTTGTATATCTTTTTTTAAATGCAGCCTGCAAAAGGACTATCTGAACAATCTGTACTCACCAGAGTTGCTGCGCTTTCTCGCACACTATAAGTTTATGATTGCCATCGAAAATGGCGTGTGCGAGGATTACATAACCGAAAAGTTCTGGCGTCCACTTATCGTAGGTGTTATACCAATATACTTTGGATCCCCAAGCATTCGCGTTAGTAAAAGCTCTACTCAAAACTATTGACTGTTTAATTATTTCACTTACTTCTCCACAGGATTGGCAGCCCAAAAATAAATCCGCAATTTATGTGGACGACTTTCCCAATGCTCGTGCGCTGGCCGCTTTTCTAGAGCAGTTGGGGGACAATTCTACCGAGTATTTTTCCTATCTGGGACACAAGGTCAAGCGACGTCACACGATTGACAATCAGTTACTTTTAACTCAGCTAATCACGCGTAGCTTTAGCATGAAAAGTGATCAGCAGAGTCAGGAAAATTCGCTTTTCCAACGCTTCGAATGCTTCGTCTGTCGACAACTTCACTTGCCTCACAAGCATCGCCAAGCTGACAAGCGACACTACAACTGCCCGCTGCCTCCGGTGCATGCCCCATTGGAGTACACTTCGGAGCCACAATATGGAGCAGACTGGCGCTCCATGATGTCTGTGGGTCGCTGTCAAGCACAGCTCCTGAACGAGTTCTGGAAAACGAATTTGACATATACTGCGCAGGAATTCGAGACGCGACTTTCCGAAATGGTGGCGAATGGCAAATGTGATTAATTAGAAATTATAGATATTAGGGTTTTATATCTCTAAGATACATGAAATGAACCAAAGTACTGAGTATAATGACAAAGATATGTTACGATTGAATGAAATATAAAATCGTTCAAGTAGAATCGAATGAATAATTAGTATTAAATTAAAGTGCAACACCCTTAACATATGACACATATGTATGTTGCTTATTGCTAAATTTATGACAAATAGCATCTGATGCCATAGAAGTTAATTATATTTTATGATAAATTGTTTTTCCATTCAATCGATCAAATATCTTAAAAAAAGTATGTTCTTTTGAATCACAGTATTAATAATTCAAGTATTCTGAACTTTTAGTAAATGTTTGATTTATTTGTCAATCAAGGTCAAGTACTTCGACTATTATATTGAAAAGTAACAAAAGGAATGAAATTTTGTTATAATTAATACACGTTTTTAATAGCTTTAATTGTCACGGATGTGAACATTCCAGTCTGTAATTTATGATAATAAATAATGTTGAATAATCATTAAGCTTTTCAAAAGTCAAGCATTTTAAAATTGATAACAATTATTTTCTTTATTGCATATAAAAGTGATTTACTCGAATCATTTCGAATTCCAATGTCAATTTACATTTGCCAGTGCATCTGGGGCATGGCTTCCTTCAGCTGCCCCTTGTCCACGATCCACATGCTGCCATTCTTCATCATCTCCATGCCCTTGATCATCTGCATGGCAGCCTCCTCGGGCATTTGCCGCTTGGCACTCTCGATGGCCTCCACCATCTGCTCGGAGTGATGCCAGGTGACATTGTCGCGCAGGTTCATCATCATTTCGGTGTTGGTTAGTCCTGGACACATGGCCATGAACATGACGCCGGTCTTCTGGTAGATCATCTTGTCAGCCATCGACCGAGTAAAGCCCATAACTCCGTGCTTGGCAGCAGCATAGACAGCAAATGCTGGAGCTGGTTCCAGCCCATAAACTGAGGACATATTCATGACCATGCCGCCGAGTCCCATTTGCGTCTTGTCCATGTACGGCATTGCCATCATCGTCACATAGATCATTGAAGTCTGGTTGGGAGATATAATGAGTGATCTTATATTCGATGGAATTCACATTTCATCTTACCAAATTGACGCCAATTGTGGTCGCCACATCCTTGTCGAGCAGCACGTCCTCGCAGTTGATCAGCACATCAATGTTGCCCATCATCTGTCCCATTTTCTTCATCGTCTGCTCAATTGACATCTTATCCATCAGATTCATTTGCATGAACACCACCTTAACACTGGGATTCTCCGCCTGCAGATTCTTTATCATCTCGGCATTCTCCATGCGGTGCACAATGCCCATCATCTTGAGCTTCTCGCGCTGCATCAGCTGGTGCATCATCTGGAATCCGATGCCACTGAAGCCACCGGCGAACACAACATTCTTACCAGTCCAATCGAACATGTTTATTCTTTCTTTGCAATGCTCCTAACTGATCGCACTGATCACTGAACATTCCACCATCGACAACATCGTCTTTTATACGCTTCGCTTTCAGTGCCCCAAAATACACGAAATGCATTCCTGATTATTTTGACTGCATCTGGACTTAACCGACCCGTAAAGTGCCTATGGGTCAAAGGTCACATTGCATTCGCTGATATTATTGTTAACCGATGTCTCGGGACCGGACCATCTGCATCTGCCAGATGTGTGTTTGCAATGTTTTGTGCTTCTCCAGATAAGATTGCTCCCCAGGTCGTTGTCTGTTTTGCTCAATGCCTTATCGCAGTATATAGCCTAGGTACCAATTCTACAAATACTCGCAAATATATATGCGGCGGCGTCTTCTATATTACAAAGTATGAAGCTTAGATAATGCAATTCTAACTGAAATTTCATCATGTTCCCCAAAACTATCTCGATTTTGTTAGCTTGACGGATTCTTTATTTATTAGTTCAATTTTTGTCTATTTATTGGTATTTTCATTTCATTTTCTTAAAAGATCATCAAATCAGTTCCATGATAAATTTTGTCATTGATAAAGTTTCTTTCTTTAAAATTTCTTGGAAACGGGGTAAAAGAGAACAAGTCATAAAGCTTTTAGCGTCAGACATCATACAAGTATAAAGTTTGCATTCCCACACTAATTGCTGTTTTATTGCACTTATATCGCAATATAGCAATATCTTAAGTCAACACAGCAGACTCTTACTTTCTTGCTGATTAAATTATGGCATTTCTGATAGGATTACTTAAATACGCCACAATAATATATTTTTGAAGGCCGTGCTTAAAGTTACCAACTTTCGAATTATTATATTTTCTTTATATCGAATAACAATACTTTATGTTTTTTATGATTAATCCTAATTCCAGAAATTCCATAGTTCAAATGATTACATTATCTTGCAGACTGCTGCTTCTTTAGACTTGTATATTTCTCTTAGTGTTATCTACAAATTATGTATCGGGCTGTTGCCGGCAACAACGGTTCTACATTCCTGAATCCCTCAACATCTTCACCGATGGAGCAAAGTTGGCTGAAGAAGTGGATGAACTCATGTAAAACTTCAAGGCTGATGCGTGCTTCAATGAACATCAACTTAATAAAGTACGTCATGCAGCTTTCAAAGCAAAGACTGCCAGCTAATGCTCGACATCATGAATAGTGATCAGTGCAGGAAATGTAATGAGTCCGGATTTAAGGAAGCACATGAGCATCTCCTATGTGTATGTGTGTGTATGTGTAATCCGACTCCTATTTAACGATCTTCGTGACGTTTCACGGCTACCACCCAGGATGTTGCTTGCTTTAAGATAGAAATTACTAGAATTTACATGTTACGTTTTAAATGATTTATCCCAATCAGAGATTTTTAATCTATCTATCTTTATTTATACATTTTAAGCAACGTACTTGCATTTATGTTAAATAATTTCATAATTTATTTGTATAACCATTTAGGATTCTTACAAGCTACTGAAATGTTTTAGACAATCACAGATGTTTATGTTTTCGTTATCATGAAACTAGTCTAAGCATGGAGATATATAATTGAATTAGTGTAATTATGAGCAGAATAATACTTTTAACAGTAAAACTTAGGCTAAATAATTAATAAGGTTAAGGTATTCAAATGTAACAAACTTTTGCAAAAGAAACAATAATCTTGCTTGCAAATAAATTGTTTGGTTTTTACCTATAATGATTTTAAATCTATCAAAAATTGTTTTGTATTTCAAAATCCGCCTTGGTTTAGAGAAGGCAACAATACTTTATAGCTGTCTTGAAATCGGCCTTAACTTAATTGCTTATTGAAACTTCTCTGCAAGAGTATTGAATCTTCGGTGTGCCGAAGCTTAACTGTTGCTCATGAGTGCTTAAAGTGAGTGAAATTTGAGCTAATGTCATGATAGCATAATTATTAAACTTATTGCTCAGCGATGCCAGCCTAAAAGCAAACACAAGCTAAGCAAAAGGTACATGAAAGGCAAGTGCGAGTGGAAAACTCTGGATGAGGCATCTGTACTGGGGGAGGGAGTAGTTGGCAAGCTGGCAGGATTATCGGCAGTAGACGACGACTCCAGATCCGCTCTTGAGTCAGGCACATAGTCTCCACAAGTGGGAAAGTTACGAGGAATCGGCTGCATCTCATCATTGTCGCCCACTTTGAAGACCAGAGCCATGCCGATCTCAGCATGGAACTCGATGTGGCAATGGAAGAGCCAATAGCCGGGATTGTAGGCCTCGAAGCGGATGATTGTGTAGCCGCCATCGGGCACGGTGACTGTGTCCTTCACAGGCGGATTTTCAAAATTGCGCTTGAGCAGCTTAAACTGATCAAGTTGCTTAACCTGCAAAGAAGAGAGAGTTGAAGAATTTGTGCTGTCTAGTGAATTCTCCTACTAACCATCTCTATGGTGACATTCTCGCCGAGACGCTCGAGTCCAATCACCCGAAAAGCATTACCGTGCAGATGGAACGGATGATTGGCATAGAAGGTGAAACCTTCGTCAACAATGATCAGTTCAACTACCGCTTTCAATGGAACCTGCAGCACATGGTGGCACTTGCAGAACTTTTCCCGGCAATCGATGCCCTGCTCTGCTAGCGATGTTTCATTGCAGAACATCTCATCGGTTAGTTGATTGCGTTGTGGCAACAACGCAACCGAGGGGAACTTCAGGGAGATGTGATTCAATTGTGGCGTATACAAACGATTCGTTTGGGTCACATTTGCATCCATGCTGTAGTAGTCAGCATTATGGAACTCGGGATTATCCTTGCGATAGAAATCGTAGTACACAAAGAACTTGTAGTCAGCCTCCGGTTTCAAAGTGTCATCATCGATGCCCGAGATCGTGTCGTAAATGGGAAGTGCTCGCATTTCAGCCACCGTCTTGGTATCCGCATAGCCAGGTCCACGATTCATCACATTCAACTCAATGCCAGTGGCATTATGATCGTAGCCAAGCTTGGCACCGGGCTCCTCATCAGGAGCACCTTCGTAGCGCAATATGGCCACCTGAAAGGCGGATGTGAAGCGTTCGCTGCAGTCCATGAGACCCTTAAGGCGCAACCAATAGTTGTCCACCTCCTGATTGGCATTGAGCACGAAATCGAAACGTTCACCCGAATAGGTGACAATGGAGCCCACCTCCATGGCCTCGATATCGTAGCCATCCGAGTTGATCGCCGTCAGCGTGTGATTGTCGATGGATACAACGATCGGACAATTGAGGTACTCGGCGTTCACAATGCGAAACCGATACCTGAAGCCTCTCCTAACATGATACACCTGATGTGGAATTTGCTCCAAGGGGATTGTATGCAGATTCGATCGACGCTTCCTTGAATGCGCGGTTCCATTGGACGTTGATCCAGATGTCTGATTTGTGGTCGGCATCTCTGCGAGTTTTGATTCACTTGGTTCATTCATTATCTCGCTTTCCGTTTCCATTGGCTTTAGTGTTGTTATTTTGTCAGCTGATTACAAGGAAAGATATAAAAAATAAATATTTATTTATACAAGTAATATAATCGTAGAATTATTTGAGCTTCAGCTGCAGGTTAAAATAAGCCCCAGTCCTATAAAAATTCTTTAATTCATACTTATTTGCAATTAGTCATTATAAACTTAATTATAATGAGTAAACCATAAACATGTTAAGAGCAATTGCATTCAAAATTAAAAATGTTAATGAAGTAAACGCTCAAGTTACACAATACTATAGAGCTATAAAATACTATATAAACTAAAAGTATTCCAAAGTTTTGAAAACGTACATCACTTTCTTGAAATTGGAAATGTATAATTAATATTTAGAAGTATATGTTTTTTATGGAATGCAATAGCAACTAGAAAATTATAAAAAAATTTTCTACTTTTCTTTTTCGTTAAGCTACAGTCGAGAGTGCTCGACTCCGAGATACCCGCTATCCATTTTGTCAGCTAAAGCAACTAAGACCCTTGTAATTAGGCGTTTTCACCCATACAAGAGTATTTCTTTAATAACTTCGACAATTTTTATTTTCAGGAATCACAAAGACTATAGTTATTATTGTATATATCAAAATTTTGTCGACTTGCGGGGCAGGAAGTGGGCGTGGCAAAAATTTTAAAACAAACTTTATCTGAGTGCAAACATAACAAATGCTGTGGAAAATTATAGCTCTATCTCTTCTAGTCTCTGAGATCTAGGTGTTCATACAGAAGGACAGACTAGATAGACTGACTAGATCGCCTTGGCTGTTGACGCTGATCAAGAATATATATACTTTATATGGCCTGTTACATACATTTCCTGCCGGAAGAATTTTATAATATACCCTATTGAAAGCGGTTATAATTACTTAAACATTTGTTCACACTATACAGACAGTTTAATGAAATATATAAATCAAATCAACTATCAATAGAAAAACAACGAATAACAACAACAACAATAACTAAGTTAATCTAATCCATATAAGCGAAATGTGATTTGCAAATAAATATATAAATGATTTTCTAATCACTGCGTTGTAATAATGTAACAACAAATGCTTTCCATCTACGTTTGAGAATTAAAAGCTTTTAGTTTCCGTTTAGTTGTGAAACCAATCGGAGTGAAAAATAAAATGAATATTATTCAAGTGAATTTATTCTTAATATTGCTAGTAGCATATCAAGTTAATAGTTCGGTATGAATCTTAATAAAAATATATATTGAAATGAATTCTGAAATTATTATTATATCATTCAGTGTCTCATGGCCTCAAAAGAATTGGATGATCAATGTAGTACCTATTGCTATCAAGTCGTAAAGCCGCTTCTACAATACGTAAATACGATCACAACAATGACACAGGAACAGAACGAATTGCAGCAAACAATTAAGGTGCAAGCCGAAACAATAAAAAACTTAAACGAATTGATAAAATCTAAAGATATGCAACTGGAGCAGCAAAACAAATTGAGTCAGTTAAGTGAAAGTCACGCTCTAAATCAACAGAAACTTATTGATGAATATAAAATGCAATCGGAACTTAAGTCAAGATTCTATGAATCGTGTGAAAGGCGTAATCGTAATCAACAAAATCTTTGTGAAAATTTGAGTAAATCGTTCGATACTCACAATCGAAATCAACAAAAACTTATTGACCAGTATCAGATGCAATTATCCAATCTGAAATCAGAAATCCAGTCAAGAACCTGGGTGTTAAGCTGTCTCCGCAAAATGACGGGTATTCATGTCATCACTCTCCCCGTTGCTCAACCATTCTTAGTTTCATGTGAATCGAATTGGATTGAAGCTGGAACTGGATGGACTGTAATACAACGACGAAAAGATGGCAGCGTCGACTTCAATAGAACGTGGACTGATTACAGAAATGGTTTTGGAGATCTGGGTGGAGAATTCTTCCTTGGGCTTGAGAAACTTCACTTGCTAACAAAATCTCAACCTCATGAATTGTATGTACTCCTTGGGGACTTCGAACATGAAACACGATATGCCAGATACAATAACTTTGTCATTGGCAACGAGACAGAGTTTTATAAGATAGAAGAACTGGGAATATATTCAGGAAATGCTGGTGATGCTTTGAGAAACCACAAAAATGAAAAGTTTTCAACTGTAAATAAATTTCCTCAATCCAATAAATGCGCTAAAAAATATAATTCTGGCTGGTGGTTTTTTTATGACGGCTGCTATTCGAGGTAATAATTTGTTATTATTCATAATAATAAAAACGATATAATTGAATTAAATTTCAGTAATCTAAACGGACGTTACGCATTTACCGATACAAATAAGAATATAGCAAGCATGGATTGGAACCAATGGAAAATGCCTCCCATGAAATTTACTCAAATGATGATTAGACCTATAACCATATAATAACAATTATTTAAGCAATCAAGAAAGATATATCAGGTGAACATTTTGAATAAAAACAAAAATTTATTATGACTTTAAAGATTTTTTTTCGATGCCATCCAAATTTTCAGAATGCATAGAATTGAAGAACTTAGCTTTCAAACTGAGCTTGTTATTAGAAGCGAAGAAACGAGGAATATAAATGCTTTTAAATATCATGTGGTCAAGTGTGAAAAACTCGCTTTCAATCTTTTCAATTGTGCTGCTCGCTATCTCACGATTAGTAGATCCGCATGCAGAGAGAATGAGAGTTAGTTGACAAAGTGACGCCAAATGTGTGGGTCCCATAAATAAGTGGTATACAAGTAGAAAATATCATCACTCAGTATTTAATTTTGCCGAATCTTACACCTTAACTTATGCGCGGCAGTAACCAGATATTCTGCGTAATCAGCATGTTAATCTGGCTATCTGCGTGCTACTGAGATCATCTTCTCAGGTTAACGTCGCCGCTATTTTGATCCTAACATCTAGTAAAATACTCTGCGTTATCTTCCGCTTTAAATATTCTCAAAAATCATTCATTTTTAATCGCTTGCTATTTTTGTACTGGCTAAAGTTTGTATACATTCTGAGCCTCTGTTTATACCCGCTACCCATTGGGTAGAAAGGTATCGTAACTTTGTGCCGGTAGGAAATGTATGTAACAGGAAGAAGAAGGCATCTCGGGACCTATGTATAAAGTATATAAATTCGTGATTAGTGTCAACATCCAAGGCGATCTAGCCATGTCCGTCTGTCCATATGAAAACCTAGAACTCAGAGACTATAAGAGATAGAGATATTATTTTTCGACCCCATAAGTTATAGCTCTATCTCTTATGTCTCTGAGATCTAGGTGTTCATACGGACAGACGGACAGACAGACAGACAGACGGACATGGCTAGGTCGTATCCGCTATTGACGCTGATCAAAAATATATATACTTTATAGAATCGGAGATGCCTCCTTATGCATGTTACATACATTTCTTGCCGGCAAAGGAACACAAATTTCCTTAATTATAGTTAGGTTAAACATATAAGGGAAAATAGAGAGTTTAGCTAGAGCATAATCTTCAAAAAATAATTCGTGTTTACTTCTTTTATACACGTGATTATCATGTTTGCTTTCGATTTAAAAGGTCGCTATCCTAAAGCCTGCATCTAACACAATTTTGAGAGAAAGGAGTTAAGTATCATACCGAGGAGTTAAGTATCGAGGCAGCTGGGAAAATTGATATAATATTTTATATCAAAAACTGAACGTTGTAGTAATTAATTATATGTATGGATGATATTAAACATAATTGGGTAACTTTACTGCGAATTAAATTCTAAATTTGCAGCTAACAGAATCTGCTGCGCCTATTTTAGCGATGCATTTAAATATTTAGGCAGCCAAGGAAACGAAAACAGCTAAGTTAATTTCATAGGAAAATAAATAAAGCGTGCGTTTAACTAACATTCTTACCTTGATTATCACTTTCTGAGCTGTTTATGGATGGCTCATCTGTCTTCTCCTCACTCTTTACCGCACCAAGATTCAATGGCATTAGAATTGGCGGCGCCACCTGAGCTTGGGAGGCCATACGATGTTGCCTCTTCATGTCTGCCCAAATGCGATTGTAGTATCGACCCCGTCCATTGATGAGAATATTATGCGGCTTGTTGTCGCCACTCGAATGATGATGGAACGCAAAAATGCTGGCACCCGGTTCGTGAATCCAATCCTGGACAACCAGCACATGCTCGCTGAGGTCGAAATCATAGAGCCCACCATGAGGATCGGAGTTCTTAGGCCTTCGCACTATCAGTGAGCCAAAGACGCCATCACCTCGCTGCATTCCTGTGTGCGAATGCCAGAAATGCGTGCCGGAATTGTCCGCAGGAAAGCTGTAACGAAAAGTGGCATGTGGCGAAATGGGGCACTGGGTAATGTGCGGCACACCATCCATATAGGGCGTCGACTTCTGATGGAGACCGTGCCAGTGAATGGTGGTGCTCTCGCCCAGGAGATTGTTCTTCACATCCACGATGATCTGATCGCCCTCGCACACCTCAATCGCTGGGCCCGGCATCATGCGATTCACAACGGTAATGCTGCGTTGCAGGCCATCGCCCATGATGCAGTGCGGCCGTGAGCAATCGGTGAGATTGAGGGGACAGTCGAAGCAGGCCTTCGAGAACGTCTGATACCATTCGACCACAAATGTGTAGTGACAGGTCATGGGTGGCGCATCCGTTTGGCAGTCGCGCCGACACGGATGCTGGCGATACCATTCGGCTGTCCAAATATCTTCTGGTGTATTTGTGTCATCGTCCAACTGTTCGACTCGCGACGTTGCCAGCGGGCGACAGACGGGACAACAGTTGTTCCTCTCGATGCGCCACGATGGACACTGAGGATCAATGGGTCGACAGTTGCGCTTATAACTGTCAATGGTAATCTCTCCATTGTCCAGACGGTTGCACTCCAGCAATGTGCAGTCCGCATCATTGTGCCACGCCTCCCCCACCGCATACAGGGTGTTGTTGTGCTGGCAATGGGTGCGCACACATTCGCCACAACAGCTGCCTGGAGTTTTGCGCAGCTCGGTGCCCTGTAATTGATTCCATCATTCAGTCAGTGAAATTAATAATAAAAAATATATGTAAATATGTATGTATACTCTATGTATGCATTCCAAATTAACAATTCAGCTGCCTGTGGATCATATTTAAGTTAATTGCCAACTTACTCGTCTTTTTTATGCGAAATACTTGAATTGATTGCAAATATTTATTGACTTTTTATGCCTTCGTTCGTTGTATTCGTTTGAGATGTAAATTTTGTTTATTCAAACGAATTGAATAATCAACAACTTTAATGCACGAAAGTACTAAATTATTTCGTATTTCAATTTTGTTATTAATATAACTTTAAGTAATTGTTCTATCTTTATTGGACAAAAATCAATTGTTTATTTGTTTGTTGAAAATCGAATCTATACATATGTATATGGAAATAAAGTTATTTGTCTGTTGATCGCGCACAATATAAAATCACAATAAATTTTATGGCAAGCCTCCACTGAGGAGCAATACAAGTTTTGTAGCATTCACCTTTTGTTGGTAATTCTGTATACGCTGTCTCATAACAACATTTTATTAACAGAGCACTGTTATGCGTTAAATTTAACAGTGCTGCAAAATGGTTTGAATGAATATAAGAAACAAATTTTCTATTAATACAATGTAGGGGCAGATTAGAAAATACAAATATGTATACAGAAATAGTATTAACGAGTACAACTAAGAACAACAATAACGATAAATTAAAAACAACTAATATTTTCTAAAAGAATTTTACCAGATTCAAAATAATACTGCTATAAATAGATTTGATAATAATGGCTCTATAGTAAATAGTAGGTATTTCTGAAATTCTGAATTCTGTTTTTTATTCATTCTCAAAACTCAAATTTACTGATGAGAATGATTAACGATATGAAATGAATTGCTTGACGTCGGTCTTTCCGCTTTCCAAACTTGAATACATTCTTGAATTATAAATATTTAAATCCGCCCCAGATGAGTTCGCTATCTATTCATTATTTTTGACTGCTGTTTGCCATTGGAATGTCTTTTGATGCGAATAACTTTCCACATTAATTATATGCTTGAAATGAACTGAGTACTCACCACATCGCAGTAGAATTCACTGCAGTCAATCGGTGTGACAACAATGTGAGCTTGTGGCTCATTTCCGACTCCTGCCGCACAGCTGTAAACCAGACAATTGTCCTGTGCATCAAACCAGACAGCGCCCTGCTCCTTGCGATAGGTGTTGTTGTGTTCCTGGTACTCACAATGTGTGACGCCTGCAATGATGAATTAATTATCAATTAAGCTCGCCTCGGGTGCTTAAATTTTACTTAAATAATTAACAGAAGCTATTAAAGTTCTCGTGGCGTTGCAAAGCAGTCAGCTTTTATTCGCCTGCACACTTGAGAAATGGTTGAAGTTGTCGTCGCGCACGTGTTTTTATGAATTGTTTATTTAATTACCAAATGATGATCATAATTGTTTAATAAAGTCAAGTGTACTTGTAGACAAAGAGCAAAGCAAATAATAACGAAGCAGTAACAAACTTTTTGTTTGTGTTCTTTGCGCAAAAGTCACGCGCTTGAATCTTTTCAACTAATTCGCACAGTTTAATTTATAACTCTGTTACTAAAATCTGTTCTAAAAATATATATACATACATATATAAATACAGGTATGAAGTCATATACTCCATATATTGTGTATGGTAAGTGAAAATATGTGTTATTATTATTACTTCACAAATGCACAATACAAACTGCTAATTGTTGTTTACTGAGGTGTTTGAACCAACTTGGCAACATAGTATAACTGTGAAATTTGATTAGCAGCAGCAAAATACCCTAGAATTTCGAACCAATAAATGTTTATCAGTTGAGTACACTCACAGTGAACCGGACATGCAGATACCCTAACTACAGCACGTATGTATTGTGGATTCTCATTGTGTACACACTTTATCAAACGATTAAAGTTTAAACCATTTTATGATCAAATAAATTACTTCCAGCTCACTTATCCCGCCTGACTGTCTGCGTTCCTAACACGTTACCAATTCAACAAAGAAGCCGCACCTGGCCCAATAAAGCTTTGCTATAAAAGTGACTTAACTTGGCCAAACAACAAGGCCGAAAGAAAAGAATTAAATAAATATAAACAATTATAATTACAATACCAATCACACACATTTGCAAACTGTAAAAATAAAGGAAATCTTTAAAGCGACTTGGCGATGCTCTTTAAAAGGGTATTTGAATGTTAATCATTGCTGTAACTATCATCGAGTGTACTAGTAGAAACAATCTATTAATTCGCAACCTGCGGCGCTATTAAATATGAATTTGTACATTAAAGAATCATTAAATTTACGAGCGTACACGATATCAGGATTTAACGATTACCAGCCTGATAAGCACGTAGCGACTGCACTGTTCGATATGCTCTTGGCTTGGGAATAATTTAGGGTATTGTAAACTAAACGAAAAACTGATTGTCAGAATGTGTTGAATGTTTTTGGATTTTTATAATCACTAGCCATTAAAAATTAATGAAGAATTAATCGTTTTAAATGAAGATTTGCAGATAGTTTAATCGCAATGAGACTTAACTATTGAAAATATAGTACGTAGTATTTTCAAGTGCATGTCTAGCGAATTATCAAGTCATTAAAAGTAGTAACGTATCACTCTTCTCAGCCTGGTCAATAAGTAAAGCTTGTGGCTAAAAATACACTTCATATATGCATATGAAGAGAACAGCACTTGTCTGGCATATGAATGAAGTATTTACATAATGCCAATTTTAGCAATAAAACTATGCTGTTAGCCAGGCTTATTGTCTGCTCGTCGATAAATGCGGTTTTTATTATTGACAAGCAATCTTTACACATTGATTGCTTCGTTATGACCATTATTATGATTGCCTGTTGATTTAGTATTTATAATTTTACATGTGAGTCCGTAAGTACTTGCGCAAATTGGCAGCGTGCGTATTTTTAGCAGTCGATGTCAATCATTACATACATATTTGCCTTGTTTTCAATTAGCTTTTATGCTAAGTCAGCCCCCACACAGTCCATGTTGGCCAAGGTCAGCAGTCGGAACTGTTAATTGTTGGTTACGTTTTTCACACGCCCAACGATTATGAATTTTGTTTGGCTTAAACGAAGTGTGATGATGTTTCGCGAATAACTAATTTGAATGCTTAATGTTTGTGGTGCCATATGCTTGGCATACTAACAGCAAACTAACAGAAGCTGCGTTGCGCTAACTGTATATTTAACAGCTGTCAACTGGTGACTCTTCGACAGTTTGAGAGTCACTGGCCAAGGCGTCATTGTGCTGCTTATTAGAAAACCAGTTTGAGATACGCAATATCAAAGTAAGTAAGTAATTACTATTGAGGCTCCTTCTTGTTATTATGAATTCTCAATTCTGTAAAAATGTGCACTCAATTCTTTCGCCTCAATTATCTGAAATAATATAATAAAAACAAACAACTCACCCGCTGGCGTTGCCTTTTGTACAGTTTGCAAGCCACTGGCCTCTGTTGTGAGTCGCTCTAAAAGCAACAGAAGAGTGCAGACAAACAGGACAGGTGCTGTTAAGCTGCAAGGTCTGCTAAGTTTGTTGTTGGTTTTCATGTTTTGGCTGGAACAGTGATTGCTCTTCATAAAATGTTGTTGTTGTTGTTGTTGTCTTACTGTTGTTGTTCCTGTTGCTGCTGCTGCTGTTGTTGTTGTTGTTGTTGTTGTTACGCTCATTTTGTCATAATTATGGTTTACGTTTATTTTCCTTGTGGTTATTGCTATTGTTTTCGTGTGCTCCAAAAAATTGTTTGCGGAAATTTCAGCTTTAATAGTTGTTTGCTTATCGTCTTTCTGTTGTTTTTACTATATTTCAATTGGCTGTAAATTAGTCTGAAAATGTTGGATATTAGTTTGGGGTTCGGAAAAATAAAATTAAATTATAATTAGTTTATGAATAATTTATAGGTTATTACATCCATTGAATGAACAACTTTTCTAATTGTGTGATAAAATTACTATGTATAGATTGAATGAGACAATTGCATACAATAACAACGTTGCTGCAATTTTTGGTTAGCGATTTTTCGTATTTTTGTTGAACTTTGAAGTTTATTTATTTTGTCCGTGTTTTAAAAATTGTCAATTTCAATGCTTTAATTATGCTGTATAATTACATCGATTTTATAATTAATATTTGCATTGAATGTTAATATATTTCACATAATAAATTAATTGTCATTAGCAAAAAGGGTTAAAAAAGATAAGAAAGAAATGATTATTGTACATATTATATTGCTAGGAATATAATTATTTGGTGTGGTCTCTATTTTAACAATGTTTTATATAATCAAAGTGTAGAAAACAGAATAAACCATGATATTTTTCCACCTCTCTTTAAATTGTTCTAGCAATAGCTAAGACAGCAATATTTGTTGTAGTGCGACTTGGTCGAAATGTTTGGATTTCTTAGCCCTTTACACAGGCAATACAATATTGTTGGGTGCCCACAGACAGACAGACAGAAAAGAACAAACATAGATTGTATTTTTATTTAAGTATGATTTACGGTTGCCTGTTAATGCGAGTATTGCCCATACGCCCCGCTGTCCC
Source organism: Drosophila kohkoa (assembly GCA_019972355.1). Classification (NCBI taxonomy): domain Eukaryota; kingdom Metazoa; phylum Arthropoda; class Insecta; order Diptera; family Drosophilidae; genus Drosophila; species Drosophila kohkoa. The sequence goes on along the minus strand of BJEL01000003.1, from coordinate 1,153,078 downwards.
GGTCAGATGATAGGCCAACTGCTAGGTTCGCTCTATCAGCACATTGCCAGCAAGTCAACGTTGGCCCACACGCAACGCACGTACAAATTTAATTAATTAGCACTCTGTTCTTCAAAACATACACACAACCACACTCACACTCACACACACACACACATGCAGTGCAATGGCCAACAGTCACGTACGTCAACGGACGCTGAGAAGCTTGAGCCGGAGCTGGACTTGGAGATGAATGTCGGGAGGAGTAACTGCCAAGCGGCAAGAGGAATGTGGCAAGTGGCAAGTGGCAACTGGTGGTGGACCATTGCCCAGAGAAGACGGGCAGGCAGCAGAGCAGAGCCTATTCACACAAAGCGTATCAGGAAAACTGCGCATAAATTATGAAAAGCGAAACAGAGAGGAGGAAAAACAGCAGAGCAAACATAAAAATTGGATCAAGAATTTTTCATATAAAAACCTCTGCGCCTTCTTTTATTCCGTCTTGGGCCACTGCCACTTAGTTTTTTCTGCCATTTTTGTGCGCTTCTATCTTGTTCTTATTGTTGGCAACACTTAAAGTGACTTAAAGATTTATGTTTTTGGCCAAGGACTGGCTGAAGCCAACGTACTTCCGTTAATTACGAATTAAGTGGCAGTTCATTAAATAAAGCAACAACAACGAACACAAATATGAATATACATTTAAAAATTTAATAATACCATCAATACAATCGCTAATTATATTTGTAGGTTTCGATCGAAGTACCCGGATCTAAGCTAATAAATCAATTAAGTGTTTTCCAGCTTTTGAATCAGAAGGATGTGAACTCTAAAATATCGAAATAAATCAATCAATCTAGAAAGAAATTGACAGTTAAATGAATCATAACAAATTGATGTACATTTAATAAATATATGCACGTCAGAAGTTTTCTAAACTGTTGTCTACAGGGTATAAACGAAGTAACTTTTCAATTAGTGGTGAACAACAACTGTGTGAACTTTTTGTGATTAAACACGCTACCCATAGAAAATACTTTTGCATTACTAAAAACGCCTACAATGTGGTATATTTTACACTTTGTGGTATTTGTAGAATATACCAATATACCAAATACAGCCTTCGGTATATTTCAGTATATTCATTTGATATATTTTAAGAATATTATCACACAGTTTTACTTTTATTCAAAATAGGTAGCGGGTATCTCACAGTCGAACACACTTGACTGTAGATTTCTTACTAGTTTTTATTTATTTTTTGTTATTGCTGTCAACCATGACTAAATGTCTAATTAAGCGGCTGCAATTGTTTATCGGACTGAAAGGCAATCTCACTTTGATTATCATGTATATTTTGCGTAATGTCTGAAGCACTCCGCGATGCGTTTTGCTTTACGAGTCACGTTGAATTGTTACGTTGGTCAGTTACTCGATGACTTCTCGGTATTATCATTGTCTCTAGCGATTAAATAAAAATCACCCTCTATTAAACGATGAGTATTGGCTGTAATTCACACCTTTTGGTGGCGTATTCTGCTTAGAAACATTTTGGAAATCACATTTTCATAATACCCAGAATTACTCGGGTGTTTCCAGATTAACAGTTGAATGATTTTTCAGTCAAGTGCTCACGCGAGAATCCACTAATTGTTATTATGACGTGGCTAACAATAATTAATGAAATCATTTTCTCTATTTTGTGTTTCATCTTATCTTAAATTGTTGCTAATACATTCCAGAGTTGTATGCTGGGTATCTGATAGTCTGTCAACGCGTATTAGAATATTGTTCGTTATACTTTCCCTTTTCAAAACCTTTATTATAATTGTGTCACGATATGTGTTGGCCAGAGGCATTTCCGATCAATTTGCGGGCGTAAATGTAAATAAACTTGATCAATAGATTCTGTCATTGCTTCACAGTTAACACTTGATCTCATTAAAGGGCATTCTCTACGATTTGCATGAAAAACATTCATTTGCTTTTATGCAAATTATAAAGAATGAAATATTAACATGGTTTTCTATTTAATTAAAGATATTTTAATAAATCTAGTAACGCTTTCCAAAATTGAAGAAGGGTATTACAACTTTGTGCCTCCAGGGAGAAGGATCTATCTTTGACCCCATAAAGTATATATATTCTTAATCAACGTCAACAACTGAGACGATATAGCCATGTCCTACTGACTGTCTGTCCGTCCGTTCGTATGAAAGACTGAATCTCAGAGACTATGATATAAGGGATAAATCTATAGCGTTAAGCTAGAGTCGATTTTTGATGCATACAATAATTCCTGCAGAATTTGCTTGCGATGGGATAAAAATTGTATAAAGCATTAAAAAAATACTTTTGTATGGGAAAAACTCATACTTAGCTGACAATGTGGTATATTTTGTACTATATGGTGTATTTCGAATATATAAAGATATACCAAATATAGCCTTCGGTATATTTTTGTATTTTTGCGGTATATTAATTTGATATATTTTAGGAATAACAATGCACTGTTTTGCTTTTATTCGAAATGTGTAGTGGGTAAAGAGCTGGAAAATTCTTAATTTTGTATTCAGCTTAAACTGAATCAGTAAATATGCTAAATGGGTCATATGTTAATTATAAAAAAAAAAAAAAAATTTGACTGCCAACTGAATTTGGTACAAATTTAGCGGCTTAAAAAAGATTTTAAAGTATATATTTATAGAAAAAGTTCTTTGCATATAATAATGACTGATTTCAGAATTAATTATTTATGCATAGTTATTTGCATATTAATATGCGAAATTTAACTGTTTTTATAACATACCCCTTAAATAATATTTCGCTTAATGAGGGGATTTACTTTGAAACCAGCTATAGCGATACTTCTTTATGTTTTTTGTTCAGTTTTATTTTCAATCACAAAAGTTATGCAAATGGCAGGTCACACATTTAATCGGACAAAGTTGCGTAATCGAAATTTGTCAGCATCTTTGAGTATCACGTTAGCTCAAAATCTTTTTTCTTTTTTATAAATACCTACACACACTTATGTATTGTAAGTGAGGGTATTTTGTGTGTTGGAGTTTGAGTTTTATTTTGATTTATTGTTGACTTTTTATCTTTTTATATTTTTTTTCTTGTGAATCGTTAATTTGTACAATGCGGCAATTCAATTATTCAGATCCGTCATTTGGCCGCATTTTTTACTATTGGCTTGGCCTGGCCTGCTGCGAGTTTTGTTGAGTTAGGTTGAGAAATAAAACTGAACGCAGCGTCAGCGGAAGAGCCGCAAAGAGTGGAAGATTTTAAGCTGCTTAACGATGTGAAAATGTTGTATATTTTTTTATTCATAGTAGCTATATTGCTTTTACTTCAAGTGTGTAAATGATGTTGCTATTTTTAATGGGAAACCCCCTGCTTACGCATTAGATGTATCACACTTTAATACATCCTGATATACATAATGTATAATTTTACAATTATCTATTAAATTGTTCGTTTTATAATCAGTTCGCTTGATGAGAGAGTAAGAACGAGTCACTTAAAGCGATGAGCCACATAATGAATTGAGTTTCTTAAGTTCTTGGGAATTCCAGGGTCGAGATCTTGTTTTGATTTCGGACCACGCTCAGGGAATCCCCTACTCCAAATCCGGTTGCAGTTTCTTTCAATCAAAGTCGAGCTCTTTGATGTTGTAAACAAAATTACACATCGATCGACGTGAATGTCAGAGAACAGAAACAAATATAATTAATGCTTGGACCTTGACCACAAAAGTAGCCACTAATTGTAAGCCAAGTTACGTGCTGACCTGCAGGCAACAACACATCGTTGATATGTGAACAAAAACTTAGCAAACAAACAAACAAAACAAGCAAAAAAAAAAAAAAAAAAAAACAACAACAAAAACGTCAAAATCATAATTTGTAGTTGGTTTTTGCGTGCCTGAATTTGTTTATGTTAATTGAAATTAAACGTTGGTTTTTAAATGTTTTGACAAAAATTATTTTTGATACACGCAATAAATGTGTGATTAAGTCATATTGAGAAACCATTCTATCAACGGGTTTCATCCAAGTTACTGCGAATTCCAGCTTAAATTGTTGACCGACAACTTTCAATTGTATTATTATTTAAAATGTAAATGGGTTGCCTGAAAATTATTTTATAATTGAGGTAAGATTTAAGGCATTCGTATAAATAAGTATTGCGGAAATAATTACAAAAATTTTAATCATTCAATAAAGAACAATAAGAAATTTTGTTTGGTCAAGAGCATTTTTTTTTTTGTCAGATTCGTTATAGGAAATATGACCAAATTTTTCATGGAATATTAAGATGATTGGTTTCAGTCTGTTTAAAAATAATTCTTATAAGAATATTAAAGATATTTGAATATACATTTAGTGACTTTTTTTGTGGGATTCGTTATAGGAAATATTTTCATGCGTTTCAATGTTAAGATGATTGATTTTGGTTTATTAATCATTTTTTAATAATCATATGATGAAATCATTCTGATAAACTTGAAATGTCATTATCATGCTAAATCTTTTCATAGTTATTCTAAAGCGCACAAAGAGAGTTTAGTAACAGCTGCGAGTTTTTTAATCAGGTCGTTTATCAGGTAATAAACTAAGGCGGCTTAACGTGCAACGTAATACTATTATGCGTATTTTCATTATCTCATAGTATAGATAGAGTATCTGTTCGTCGAATTGCAGTTCCTTACTTGTTCTTTTAGACGCTTCCATTGCTTGTAAACAGTTTACGATCCACAGATAAAAGTATACGCTTCTGTCATCACAACAATTGCCAAGTTTTCGGTATCACGTCGAAGGCAAATGATTTGAAGATTGTGCAGATCTTTAATAATCCAAAGCCGATACCGGTCTTATTGCAGTAGATTAAACGTTTAGTTCAAGGCACCAACTAGCACTTGCACTTCGAATGGACTACTATAACTATTACAGTTTGAGATGCACTGACTGGCATGCAGCCACTAGGAGCCGACGTACTTCAATGCCAAAAAAATCAAGTTACCGCCGATGATGCGCGCGAGTCGCCGTTAAAATCGCAACTAACTCAAGTTGAATGCAACAAAGGTGTTTTTGAAGATTCAAAACGCGCTAAAACTACAATTATTTTAGCCTTTTTCTGCTCGCTATGCTGATAACAGTTCAAGTTACGACGACGATCGCTCGTCGCTTCGCTTCGCTGTTGCCAAAAACGATCGGGTCGCGACACTCGTGAATCGTGAGAGCGAAAGAGGGAAAGCGAGTGAGCATGAGCTTGTGATCGTGATCGTGAATGCGAGCACGAGTTTCTGCTGTTTTTAATTACATGCACTTGTTTCGCCTTTGCGGCTCTGTTGACATTTGGTCTGCTGGCAATGTTAACACTTAACAGAGCTGTGTTTATCTTCTCTGATTGGCCTCATGTTAAACGCGTTGTGAGAAAACTGCCGCTTCCGCCACTTGGCAAAACACACACACGTACATACATTTGATTAGAATCGCCTATGCTATCAGACTGAATTGTGTACGTGTGCTTTATGGGCCCGTCCTACCAATTGTTGTCGGCAGCCCGCAGCAGCATTTATTAAAAGTTGTCGCATTTGCTAATAAGAATAACCACCTGTGTATCATGGTGCTGTTCTTTTTGATTGGTTTTTCGTTCACATCTCTGATTCACGTATGCAAAGCTTCCTTATTTACATACACATCTGCTCGCATATCTCTCGCGATTCATTAAACACACTTATTGCAATCTGTTGTGTTTTTGAAATTGATTTCAGTTACAATTGTCAATGCCAGTGGCATACTTAGCAACACTTGTATATTCTCAGTTTGTCGCTTCAAGATTTATATCTATGTATTTTTTGCCGAACTTACTCAATGAATCCTTTGCAATTCAGTAATTGTCAAAAAAACTCTTTAATTTGCAACTTCATATTTTGTACAGTTATTAAGATATGATCGACTTTGAGAAACTTGCTACCATTTTTGTTAAATACAAATTTACAAAACGTCTTAAATTAGTAATTTGATATTATTAACATTTCAAAAATTAACTTAACTTGTTACTATTATAGTCGCAAATATAGAAATATTTAATTAACATAAATTTCGTATGCTAAATAACAGAGCTGTTACATTTAACATTGTATCTGCCGACAGCAGTAAATGTGTATCGCCATTTTAAATTCTTTCTAAAATCTATAACAAGTTTAGTCACAAATGATCTCGTTTAAAATTTAAATTTGTTACTGTTTTTGTAGCCGGAATTATTACCATAATATACATATAGTTATTGAAATAAATGTATTACTGCAGACAGACGGACAATCGGACATAATAATATAGTCACGGCTCTTGATGCTGTTAAATAATTATCCAAGTTAATATTCATTAATGACCATTACATAGGATTCTAGTTATATAATGTTCATCATCAATACAAATAATTTGTATATAGTATTTCATTTACATATTTGAATTAATAATGTTCACGGGCAATAAATCATCGAAGGTTACCATAATGGCGTTCAGTGTAAAGTCGACGTAATTCACCACATGCTCACAGATGAGAATGAGCTTTACTCTCCAGTTTGCTCTCTCGCTCTCTCGCTCTCTTTGCAGAAGGAAGCTAAAGTTGCAGCATCCCGTTATTCGGCTGGAGTCAAACGACGAAAGCAGCGATGGTAACAGAAACAACGCCAGAGGCAGCGACAGCGACAGCGACGGCGACTGAGGTAGCTTAGTTTAGGCGATGGCATGTCCTTTTGGCAGGCTGCGTGCTGCGTTCAGTTCGTATTTAGACGTGCGTGCGGCAGCAACAACTGAGGCACTTGAGTCGACCAACAAACCGAGAGAAAAAGGACGCCCATGATAGTAGTCAGAGAAGCTGAGAAGCTGGCTGGCGAGGCTGGCCAAGTTGAAAAGTGTTAATAAGCCAGCGAGTGTCTCCGAGTGCGGCCGGCCGTAAAGTGCGTGTGGAATTAGTGTGGAGGTGCCAAAAGTTGGCCGCGTCTTCTAGCTTGGACAATTGGACGACAGGTTCCCGGGACTTTATTCGTGTGTGTGTGTGTCTGAGTTTTGTAACTTCGTTTGCGTGTGTGTGTGTGTGAGTGTGTGCGAGCGAGTGTGTGCCAAAGTGTGACCAACAAATTATTTACGAAATACTTACGAGCGCTTCAAGGGAAAAGGATTTCATATACTGCCAGTCCAAAGTTTGCTTAAAGGATTAAAGCATCTCCACATTGGTCGAGGTAACGAGCCTTTGTTTAGCTCACTTTGTAGCTTCTTTTTGGGGTTGCCCTTTGTTTTCGCCAAACTTTAATACGGCTAACTCTGTTCCCTATTCATTCTGTTATTATTATTGTTGTTTTTTTGTTTGCTTCTTTGTTTTTTTTTCGTTGTTGTTGTTGATGTTGTTGTTGTTTCTGTTATTTGTGTGTGAGCCGCCTAGGGAGCTATAAAATAACACAGCTCAACTGTATGTAGTCCTCTTTATGTTGGCATCAATTTATATAGGGTTCCACAGCCCTTAACAGCTTCTCTCAAGATATGGAACTTCCCAAAAGGATTTATGGTTATTAATGGTTTATTCATCAGACCTTCGACTAAGTATTTTTTAATAAGCTGTGCGCAAATCTAAAACTCATATACCTCATAAAAATACTAAATTGTTTATAGAAGAAATATTGTAACATATTCTTAATTTGTTTGTCCATTAGGTAGATTAAAAAAGTAGTGTTTCGTAAGACAATGAAGTTTACAATTTAAAGCTTTTAATCGAAAGGTTTTGTTTATTTATAACATTGTAGACTACTAGTTTTTAATATTACAAATATATCACTTAAGTAAATTAGAAATTAAAATAATTTAAGACACAATAATTGAATTTATTATACAAAATATACATAGGTTTTGTTATTCATTTTAAATATTATATTACTACTACCTTGACTTTGTATGAAACACAGATTAAGCAATTGAGTTTATCAAAATGATGAATTTATTTAGTTATCAATATAGCAAAATTTTGAGCATAATAAATATGAAATTGAAAGTTTTCTACCTGTAAAGTTTCTAGGATGTATTGAAATCTAAATGCTATTACAAATGAAAATATACATTTTTCGTACTTGTCTAGAAAAAGTTTTCATCCTTCGAAAATTTCAGTCGAATTTGTTTGAGGCTGCAAAAGTTTCTTGAAGCCTGCAAAGCGCATTTGAGAGTTCGTTTTGTATTTTATTGTTGTGAATGTTTTTATTAGTTTGCAGTTGTATATGGAAAAGAAAAAGTTGTTAGTTTGCTTTTAATGTGTTTAGATATTTTTGGTGTTTCAGTTTGCCGCCGTTCGTCATGTTCTTGTTCTTGTTGTTGTTGTTGCTTTTGTTGTTTAGGTAATGGGCAAAAAAGGTTTAATTTATGGGGATTTAGATTGGCTGGGGACATGCCTAAAACCATTCATTCCTCCGGCCAGGCCAATGGGGGATAGGCAAAAAGTTTTCAGTGTTGTCAACTTTTGTCACTTTTTATGTGGAACTGAGACATAAACACAACATAGTCAAAAGTGCCAAAAAGCAACTTAAAAAAGGAGAAGAGATGACTTTTCATGCATTTATCAAAGTTTTTATGGGTGACGCGTGCGCCAAAGTACAAGTCCAAGTCCAAGTCACAGTCAGGCCAGTCCGAAATCCGTTTTGCGCCGTAATCCTGTAATTGAGTTACGACGAATACGGCGGCCAAGGATGCTGTGACCGTTTGCTTAAGCAGCCGAGACACTTTTGCGCGCATCAACGTTGCACATTTGCAGTCAAAGCCATCAAGTGGTTGTCCTGCGGATAGAGCAAGGACTTCGACTGCAACTGCGACAAAGACTGAGAAGGCGACTGATTGAAATGACGCGACGACCAATGTAATTAAGGTACAGTCTGCTGCCTTAGTTTTGCCCATTTAATAGTCGACAAGGAGACGAACGTGGCTATAAAACATGTCCTCAGCATGGGCGCCACTATTGCTTTAGTTTGGTTTTGGGGCCAACAACAAAAATAATGTTCAAGCTTCTAGCCACAATTCTGCACGTCGGGAGCATTATTGGGAGGCGTGGGTTACGACCTCGCTCGAGACGCAGCGAAGACTTTTTGGGTGGAACTCTAATGGGTTCACTTGTGCCACAGCACTAGAAGTTGAACTGGGCTATAATTTACAGTATGGTTGGCAGTCATTGTGGCGTGTAATTTCGTATAGGATTTGCAGTCGCTTCGAATTGGTAATCAAACTGCGTATGTTGTCTGCAGTGCAACGAGGCGTATGCGCAATATGAATATTTCATTTTATAATTTCTTGATGACGACTGGCCAACAGAACTGCTATGCAAATTATATTGTTCCCATTATTGCAAACAACATTTACTTAGCAATTTCAATAAGGACACCCTGAGTAACTTGTCTACAAAGTTGAGAATCTATGCAGTCAGACAACATATGGCCATAATTGAGGAGACAATGACAGTTGCTTGATCAATATAGTCATTTATTTTCATTTATATTTAAATTATATTAAAGTTAACTATAAATAAGTTAACTATTACATATTGAAATACAAGTTGGATTTATTGTACTTTAACTTACCAATGGAAAATTCTAGTAAATAAAAAGAAAAATTTAATTTACAATCGCGAGAGAAATCCTAATCAGATTAAACTTTTTTTTTTCATTTTAGATTTCTCATATCAAGATATTACTATCAAGAAATAATAATCAGCACATTATTTACATTTATTGGTTTTTATCAATTTATATTAAATTTATATCAATTTATATTAAAAGAAGTCGGCTATTTATAATTTGTTATATACACTACAAAATTAGTTAATTTTATCTATAAAAGTAAATTGTCATTCTTAAATAAAAACAAAATCTACATTTTCAAAATTAAAAGAATTGAATGAGTTTAAAAAAAGAACCCACTCATAGTATTATTTTAATTTTAAATTAAAGATGTCAGAAACATTGAAAAGGTTCATGCATAAAGCAGTTGCTTCAACTAATAATTGTACAACCATCAATTATCGTAAACGGACTATTAAAAAGCTGTATAATATAATTTGACTGCAAGTTGATGGCCTTCAGTCTAGCTGGAATTAATAAACATCCATAAAATTAACTAAACTGTTGTGAGCATGCATAAAAATTACGTATTTTGAAAAAATAATGAGGCTGCTAATGGAGGAAGGCCCGAAAGTATGCATGCATCTAAGAAAACTCAAGGATCTCAACACAAAACGAACAGCAAAGCAAGCAAAACGACGCCCATGGCAAACAGGCTTGACTAGTCCTTGTGTGTTCTGCCTCGTGGGAGTGTTCCAAGTGCTGACGACTTGTTCATGCCACGGATGCGGGCTGTTCCGTTTCGTTGAAGCCAGTTCAGCTTCAGCTTCAGCTTCTGCTTCAGCTACAAGCTCCAGGCATCGTCATTGACAGTCTACTCTCTGCTCTCATGTCTCTGACCTACTGACTCATGTAGCCTACTTTCCGGCGCCATGGTGCCAGCCTCAGTCTCAGCCTCAGCATCAGGTGCCGTCTGTCCGGAAGCCTTGCCTGATTCTTCAGCAGCTGCTAGTGCTGCTGCTGCTGCTGCTGTTGCTCCCGCTACTGCAATTTATTCAGCATTGCGTTGCGAAGCCGTTGACAGAATTAACTGCAAGAAAAATAATTTGCAAATTTAATTAAACATGCCGCGTGCAGACAACTCATGCAGCTCCATTGACGTCAGCCAACACAACGCTCCATATGCTCTTCACAATAACAATATCGAAATAGTTAAAATCTTCAGATATCTTGTCGTATATTTATTTCAATCTATATTGTTTCATTGTAATTAAGTTCAGTTGAGTTCAGTGAATGCAACTTTTTTTTATGTGCAGAGTATATTGTCTTCGGCACAGATTGTTTGACTTTGTTAATTATGGGTTTTTTCCCCTCACATTGATGACTTAATTTTGATGCTGATAGCGCAATATTATCGGAATGTTCATATCGGTTTTTTTTTTTCGTTAACGTTGTGACCGTATGGCAAACATATATTTAGTAGAACTTCATTAAAAACATATCTGCATTCGATAGTTTATCATCGAAACGGTTGTCAATTGCAGAAAGATTCGGATAATGAAGCAGACAAGCAAATACGTGTATTAGAGAAAATTGCAAATTGGAATACTTTCGATGAAATGCTTTTAGTAGTTTAATGCAATAGAAGAGTATACTTGATGCTGATGAAAATAATTGACTTGCGTTAAAATTGAAATTTTGCATTTTAATGAACTTTAATGCATTTGAAAGCTGTGACATAAAATGCACACACGCCTGCAAACAAATTTCCGAAAAATATATAACAAAATATACGTTTAGTTCGGGCCTCGGCAAGGTAAACAAATGTAAACACGCCCACAAAACTAAGCAAACAATTTACGGGATACTCGTTGTATGTATCGTAAAAGGCATGAAATGTTTGTGTGGTTTTGGTAACTTTAAAGCAAACATATTTGCTTTTAATTAAAACCCCAATACGAACGGAGCCACGCCGACATGCCGACACATCAAACAGAGCAAATTTATTTCAATTGCAATACGTGAAATAATCGTAAAATTGAAATATTTTTGCGAAATGCACGTCAATGATAGAAAGTGTAGGAGCGAGCCATACTTATCTCCAACAACTATTTCACTGAACTACCAAGACATGAAAATGAAAAACGACTCGCAGTTTGACAGGCTAAAAATTTACTCAGACCGTTCCTAAGATACTCTTTAAGTAAGCGACGAGAAAAGGTTAAAAGGGAAATTCATTTGTTACATTTAATATTGCAAAATACTTTAAGAGATTATCGAATATTTCTCAGTTAACTGTTTATAAATTTAATCATTGAACGATTTAAGCATAGAGAATCTGCAAGTCGATAAATAACTTGGGCTGTCCGACATGTTTTACATATACTTGTTCTATTATATGCCATAAGTGCTCTTCGGTATGCCTTTGCCGAGGCAAATGAAAAGAAAATAGTTTCTCAGACACGGCCTGCCAATGCCAAATACCAAAATACGTACACCCCACCACTCTCTCCTAACCTCATTCACCATCGTCGTAGTTCAAATAACTTTTTCTCATGACAAACGTAGAAAAAAAGAAAATGTTCACATACAATATATGAAGAGAGGGAAAGGGAACAATTTCTGATTTATGTTGCATTTCGAGCAGAAGCTGCTGAAAAGTAAGCACTAAAATAAGTTATATAAGTATGTTCACATTCACATAAGTATACACATTTATATATGGTACATATATACTATACAAACGTACAGTTAAATGTTTTCATGGCCGTGTGTACTCATAGTTCAAGTGATTTTTAAAACTTTGGCGTAGGACTTTGACTCCAGCTTATGTTGTGAATTTGAATGCGAATGCGAAGTGGATAAATTCTATGACAGGCACATAACTGCCGATGGCATGCAATTTCACATTGATAAGCTCAGTCGCACTGAGTTGTCTATCTATTCAGCATAAGCCTTTTTGATTGGGAACCGGCAAAAACATATGACGATTTTATGGAATAGTCGAAAATAAATTCTCATGTTAGTGTCAATTTGAAACACATTCAGCATTTACTTATTTCAGTGGATATAAGTGCAAAATGTATAAACTGAATAAAAGTGTCTCTTCATAATTTATTAAAGATTACCAAAAACGGATGATATCGAAAACTGATAGAATTCTCTCTGAATTATGCTTAAACGTCCAACGTATCTTCACGTTATGAGCTGAAACAAATCTGAATATGAATGCCTATGCTTCAGTGAAGTAATATAATAAATCTCATAAAATACAATTCAATTTCATGTGGTCTTGATTTTATGCCCAACAGCTGGGATGCCAACAGGACCACGCCCTATCACAATACACTTGAAGCCAAACACCACGCTGCAACAGCTGTCAAGTGGTAATCATATTTCTTTTCTTTTCTTTTCTTTTCTTTTTTGCCATGCATACAAAAATAATTTATATATACCCGCCAAATAAATACCTATGTATTTAGATGGATATATTTTCTCGTTCTTGGTACTTTTCAACGTTGAGTTTTTTTTGCGATGCGATGATTCTTTTTTGTCGCTTCTGTATGTACAATTAGATTTTGATTCTCTTTGTTGCTTAGATGTTCTTTTGTCAAATATCTTTACGATTATGCAGACAGCACAAGAGAGGGGAATAAGTTCAAAAAAGCAATTTTCGATTTCTTGCAGTTGTCATAGATACATATTTTACCCTCAATACTTAAGCTTTTTATACCCGCTAATCTATAGGGTAGAAGGGTATTATAACTTTGTGCATCCAGCAAAAGTAATAAGAAATAATTTTATATGGCAAAATACGGCTTCCGCAGTAACCTTTCAATTGTGTTGGTTAACAATCTAGTATATTTTGAACGTAATAGTATATCTGTATATTTTAGTATTTTATCAGTAAATTTGGTATAGTTTTAGAATACCACACTGCTGCTGCAGAAGACGAATAGTTACTTCTTACTTTTTTTTGTTGACAATCTGGTATATTTTGAACTCTATGATATATTTTGAACGTAATATCTATATACCTTCGGTATATTTTAGCATTTTGTCGGCAAAGTGATTTGGTAAAATTTTAGAATACTGTTGCTGCAGTAGACTTATAGTTGCTTTGGTTGACAATCTGGTATATTTTTAACTCCATGGTATATTTTCAGCGTAATAGTATATATACATCCTCGGTATATTTATAGTATTTTTAGAATAATTAATTTGGTGTATTTTTAAAAAACCGCAGTGTTTCGCTTTTATTGAAAATGGTATCTCGCAGTCGAGAACACTTGACTGTCGATATTTTACTTGTGTTTGTTTGCTGCATTCCAAATGGTTCATTGTTGTTTCCCCTTCTCAAACGCATCATCACGTTTCTCAATCCTCAAAAAGCTTTTTGTCCTTAATTGGCCATTGTCTACAATAAAATATTACGCCAAATGATTTTAGAATGCACCAAGTATTTTAAAATCAAAGCAAATAAAAACAAAGCATAACTTTAATTAACATTATTATGTTTTAGAAGTGCCTCAATATACATTTTTCACTATAAAATTATACTACTCTTTTACAAGTATATACGTTGAGAGTCATAAATTTGAAATCAGAGATTATAATAAGATTTGGTTGTCAGCCAGTTTACGTTGCCTTCGAGCAAACAAGTCAGTTGCAGTTTCCCGGCTCATTTACAAAGCGCCGTATAATCATTTTTTGTTATCCTCTGCTATCCTCTGATTGCCTTTGGCAATAGGGATGGCTTCCGACTTGGACAATGGCATGCTGACCTTGTTGTGTGTTCGTTGTCGTAGTCAAAGTCCTAGTTGTAGCCATAGTTACTGACGCATACTTCCTGGCCATTGATTTTGGCTGTAATTTGTTAGCCCGAACAATGCAAAAACGCAACCTCGTATATTTATAACTTTTCCTTCAGAGCAGTTGTTGTCTTTGCACTTTTGACTTTCCATATTATTTTGTATTTTGTTGTTTGCTTTGCCTAAGTTGTTCAGTGTGCTTTCTGCGTTTTCTATCTTTTTATTATTTTAGTTTGCCTTTCTGCTTACTGCCAAACATTTGCCCTGGCATCTGGCATGTTTTATTGTATCGAGTTTTGCAAGCTGTTCTGCTTTATTTGCTGCCAAAAAGATACGTTATAGAGATACAAGATACGAACACAATACAGATACACACTAACTGAATCGTATTTCACTTGAACTATGTTTGAAACGTGAGTTTTACCCTTTAATCGTGGAGCTAGCGGGTAACTTCGTCATTTTGGTTTTTTTTGGTAATATTTAAAAATATTTATACCTAACTGAAATTCGATTGCTTAATTAAAATTCAAATTGCGATCTTTGGTTTATGAATTTTTGTTTTTTAATCAAGTTTCTCTAGCTTTTTCTTGAAATACGCAAAATTATAATCATATCAATTTAACTTCCAAACTTTCTTGCATGCAATAAGTTTTCATGGTCTTAAGCTTCTAGGTTTCGATTTGATTGTATCGTCCGTTTAATGTAGCGTATGAGTGACGTCTTATTAATGAAATTAAATTTGAGTTCAGTTTCATTTTCTTGCGATGCTGGCTAGCGGCAAACTTTGAAGATGAAATGTGGTTAGGTCTTTAAAAGGTCTTTGTGTAGAGCTTTGTGGCAATCCAAACTTAAATGGAAATCCGTTTAAGTGAAAATTATTCATTCCTAAAAGGCGCAATTCATGAGAATATCAACGAGAAGTTGATTGACTGAATGTTGAGGCCAAAAGTGCCACTAACAGACGGTGCACAATGAGACTAAGACAAAGCGCGAACTGAAAGCACTCAGCACAAGCAGCTCTTCATGCCAATCCCCCCTTCCCCACTACACACTGCACACTCCCCCCTCTACACCACTACAATCGTGGTTCGCATCGTCACCGTCAATGAATGAAAATCCCCAGCGCAGCAGAGATTGATGACGCACTTGAAGCTGTGCCAACTTCAGCTACAGTTCCACCTCCACCTCCATCTCCAGCTTCAGCTTCCCACTCGATGGCATGTTAGAAGAACTCTTATGTGTGCACATTGTCTGTTTGACTAGTCAGATGGTCAGCGGGGTCTTTGTGGAGTCCTCCAAGTCGAGTCAGTTGATTAACCGACCAGCTGAATGGCTTTTTCACAGACTTTGTCCTCGGCTTTGGCACACTTAACCAACATTTTGTTATTTTGACAGCGGCTCCCACAGCTTGGCTTGAATCGTATTACCAGAATATGCAAAAAGTGCGGCCAAGTAAAAAATTTGCATACCCATGCAAAGTGGTTGGAAAAAAAGGAAAAATAAAAAAAAATATCGTTAAATCTGCTGCAAGCAGCATTCACATCGACATCGACATCGACTTCGACATCCACATCGTTTCGACTCTGTTGGCCATAAAAATGCCGCAATGACGTGCTACATTATTGTGGCAATCTCTGAGTGACTGTGTGCGAATGTGTGTGTGTGAGTGGGTATTCGTATTGACCGTGTCGATTTACTTTCAATAAGTGCTATTACTTTACTTTTACTTTACCTCTTTGCCAATTTAAAGTAATCAAAAAAATGTATTTATTTGCATGTTTATCTGTGGCTTGCATTTTTTCAAAAAAGAGCTATATTTTATTTCCATCTTTTTCGCTAGTGATACAAATGTAAGTTTTGTTAAAGTTCTGCATTCGTTTTTCACAATAAAAAGTGAAAAGTTTGTGTTCCTTTGTCTTTGTCTTGGGCAAGGTCATTTGTCAGTTTGCCAATTTTCGGGGGCTCAAACTGTTTATTTGTATCCCAACTTGTTTGCACTCTCTTTCTCTCCTCCTCTTGGCTATCAATCAGCACAATCTGCAAATAACAAAAGTTTCACCCGCCAGCAATAACTTTGACAGAGCAACTTTGAAGTGAAGTGAAATGTACGGTTGGCCAGAGAATTTTCTTTTCTTTTACATTTTTTTTTTTTTTTTTTTTTTTTGTTAACTCAACCAACATGAGGCACTCGAGGCAGCTGTCATATTTACATTTTTGTGGCCCCTTTCAAGTTAACAACATGTATTTGATTCTGTCAATATTCTCAGGTACAAACACATACAAAATTCATGCACTTGCCTTTGGACTGTTTGGCTTCAATTTGCTGTCGGATTTGTTTATGTATATTATATGCAGCTTAACATTTGGTTTGCGAATTTATTTAAGCATACTGTTATTTTAAATACATTTTTGTTGTTTTGCTATTTTATTTTAAATTGTGTGTTTACTAGCGTTCAAATAAATTTACTTTTTTTGCGGAGCATTCATGCATTCCCCAAAAAAATTCCAATTACTTATACATATTCTATGAGAAGTGTTGCGAAAGCATTAGTAAAAGTGCACGAAAGAGCGAAGTAGATAGGACTAACATATAAGTACTTAATATAAATACTCAACAGACGTTATAGAAGTTTTGATACTCTAACAATTTAGGTACTACATTTTTTTGCCTTAAAGGGAGTTTTTTTTTAAAGAATTTTTAATTTAATCGAATAATTAAACGCAGTTAAATTTGTATTCAAACAATTTTAATGTAAAGTAAATAAAAAGGTCAATACATTTATAAACAATTAAAAAAAAAAATGTATTTTCATTTATAACAAAATTTATGAGAAATCGTATAAAAAAAATTCCAATTCATTCAAATCCATTTTTAATTATTTGCCAAGGAAGTGAAAAAATAATATTATCTTTGTTTAGAGTATTGGGATAGCTTTTGGGCAGCATACGTAATATATTGCCCTGGTGTATAAGCACACACATTACTCTAGATTATAACCCAATTTCGGCTTGTGCATCACTTTGGGAGCGCCACAACTAAAACGCAAACCATATATTTCATTCCCTTTGCAGTCAAAGGACCTCGAGGATATGCAAACCAAACTAAAAGCCAATGAGAAGCTGCTGGAACTACAGCTCTTTGGAATGTTCCTAGTCTTGGCTCTAATTAACAAGCATTTCGCTTCGAGTTTGTGACTAGAGAAAATTAAATTTTAAAAGTGAAAAAAAATATACACATTTAAACTTAATTATCTTTACATCTTTCGAATCGAAACTAGTTCAGGCTAAAAGTAAGATGTGCCAAAAGATTAACTGAAAGCGTTTTGGGTATGCGGCTGCTGTTGTCTCTATTGTTGCATGCAACATGGATGGTGAAAATCGGATTATATTAAATGTTGGCGGCATAAGGTGAGTACAATGTTATTCTTTAATTTGTATATGCTTCGATTTCAGGATATAAATGACAGTGATATAATTAAAACACTCAATATATTCAATTGTTAGCCAAATTTAAGAATATTTTTGTCAATCACTTTTCTTAATATCAACACGCAAATCAAGCGACATTAAAAGTAAATTGAATCTTTGATGTAAATTGATAAAAATTGAATTTCCCTTGTGTTTGTTGGCTATAAACTTAAAAAGAGATTCCCCATTGGAAGTTTGTTGTACAATGCTGATGTGTTTACTTGTGATACATGTGAATGTGAAATAACATTTCCTCTTCTGAGAATTCAATTTAATTTCATTTCTGTCAATGAATGTGCTCACTCGACTTTTACCTACTCTTAAACTCATTCATCGAATTAATGTAGAATGCCAAAGAGAAACAAATGCCTGAAATAATTCAAACATTTGAAACCAAAAACTAAAAATCAAGTTAATTTTGTTGTTGGCCAAATAAGCTAGAACCCTTGCCACATTTTTTGGCAGACCGCAGTGTAAAATTAACTACATTGTTTTGCATGTATTTGCATTTTTGTTTGCAGTTGAGAGAATTTTCCAAAGTGATGGCATTTGCAAAACCGACCGCAAATTGAAAAACTTAAAGTCAGACTTAAAGCAGAATGCAACATGATGTTAAATGAAATGTTAAATGTACGTTTATGCAAGAAGAGGCATTTAATATTACGACGAAATATTAAAATAAATATTCAGTGCAATAAATAACAAGATGACAGTAAAAGAGAAAATTAAATGTTATTTTATCAAACACATCGTTGCATAAAATTGATGCAGAGAATATCCAACGTTTATTTGGACAACTCATAAAGTATTTATGCCGTCCATTTGTATAATATTTGGACTGCGACGTTGATTTAACACAAATTATAGTGTCGCTGCTGTGACTTGGAGTATTGAAATCGCTACACGTTGCGTTGGCTGCTGTTCATGTGGAACATACACATACGAGAATGGGAGGGAATCTTGGTTGAGTTGCTACCAAGTTTTGTCGATCCCGAGGGGTTGCGGTAAGTGCTGCAATATGTATATGTCACACCACTACAATGTTTGCCTAAGCATTGTGCACTACTGACTGACTGCAGTGTGTGTGTGTGTGTTGTCACAGCAAACGGAATGACTACGTGTCTGGGAGTTTCGGCCTCTCTGCACAGCACAGGAGAAGCAGGCGGACCACATGCTTTGTAGCATACTTATACGGGTCAGAGCCGCGCGACTCTTTGCCTGACTGCATGGCATCATGCTGTCACATCGCAGATGTTTCTAGCTCAAATAATTCACACACACACACATATCATGTATTTCAGCTCTTTTGTGTGAATGTGTGTGGGCACATGTCGCTAAAAGTTGTTTGCTATTTGTTAAAGTTTCACATTGAATAAAAGTTTTCGCTTAAACCTTTGCAAGCGCAACGTGATTTTGTTTGTGCATAAACATACTAAGAGTATTTATATCGATCTAAATATAAATTCATATCAAGTTAAGCATTGGAAAGAGCTGACTCAAGTGCAGCATCATGCTGAGCTATCAAATTGAAAAATTGAGAAATTCATACACATATTAACTTTAGCTAAATAAATTTATTATTAAGAGTTCTGCTAAGTTTGCATTTCAGAAATTTAATTATCATATATATTTTATTTTATATATTTTGGCTTAATAATAAAATACGTTTTTCCATTAACTGCAAAATATGTATTATTTATAAAGTTGACAATCAATTTAATAGAACAAAGTCGAGGGTATTTATCTATCGGTCCCCTGAAATCTGTGTAGCTTCGTTTTCTTGTTGGGTTGCAAACTTTCACTTAATCATCATACGAAAATAATTCTCATTTTTGTCGTACTCATTGTATCTGTCTGTAAGTCTGTGTCGGGGCTGCGTGATTCTTATCATTGTGATTACGTGGTGCTCTCTTTGTCATAAAAAGCACAACGAGTGGTCGGAGGAAGGGGCGGGGTGTTTTAGGTGCCAACGGCAGGGGAATGCCTTACATGATGGCCGCTCCATTGCTTCGCTCATCAGTGCAGACAATTGCGCTCTGATTGTATCTGTGCTATACAGCAACACAAATACACATACTTCTACATACACAAACACACACACACACACATTCTCATACGGGCAATAAAGTTTTTGCTGTGGTTGCTTTCAACACAAATACATTATACTTAGTGGCGATGCTTACTGTTGTTGCTGCTGCTGTTGCTGTTGTTGATGTTGATGTTGCTCCATCCGTTGTCGCCATTTCTTTTCTCTCTCGACTTCTGCCGGCCTCTGCTTTGGAGCAGCAACTTCTTTGCCTTTGAATCTTTGCTATTGTGTGCGAATTAAACGAAATGGCTAATGAAAAGTTTAACAGTCAATAAATAAAAGAGGGAGCCTCAAACGACTCAGAGTTGGGTAGAGTATACTATAAGGTTGAGCGGAGGATGTTTTGTGTGTGGTGTTGACTTTATTAAAGATACAGATTGATTTTGGCTTAAAGTCACAGCAGTTTAACGCAATTGACTTTTCATATTTGCTACATTTTTAATTCAATAACGAGCTGTTCAATATCTGCTTACGTTATTATTAATTCGGTATAATTTATTTGCAAGCAAAATGAATTACATTTGCTGTGAAAATCAATTTGTTTCAATTTAATTTTAATGCCATTTAAATTCAACATTTATCTATACAACTTAATTGCCATATTGAAATGATTAAAAATGTATGAACTAATTGTATTTATTGAATTTAATAGAAATTAAACTTTTTTTCGTTTTAATTTTTGATTCTTCATTTGCCTGCTATTTATTATTAAAATGAATTATTCAACCACTGAAGGTTTCTCTTTTATTTGTTAATACATTTCTAAATGTATTCATTTAATTAATTTAAATCCTTTTTGAATATTTATTTGAATAATACATTATATTACATTCATTTTAAATTTATAATAAAAATTCCACCACGATGCTAAATATATTTATTTTAAATTAGATTAAAGCACTCATTGCTATGCAAATAAAAGTTATTAAATTTGTCGTTATTATTGACAAGAAGAGCAAAAAACTGAATTCACGAACTAAATCATCTGCATTTTCCACTAACACCACTCGGTTTTCAATTTGGCGTTTAACAAAGCGTCAAAAAAAAGTGCTGACAAGGATCCTGCGGCAGACGCTGTCGCAACAAAAAAAAAAAAGAGGAGAAGAAAGAATTGCAAGAATTCGTGACATTTTGAGCGCTGAAGCAGCCGCTTAAAGCCAAGTGTCAGAAACAATGGCATAAGGCACAGCTTCAGAGACAAAGACAGTCCCAAAGACCATCAACAAAACAGCCGCGCATGACTTACATAAGAAGCTGGCTGCAGCAACAACAACAAAGACAACGACAACAGCAAAGTGAAACAAAACCACAGTCAACAAGAAGCATCATTTAAAATCAACAGCTGTGCATTTCATTCGACAAAAAAGTAACAATGCAGAGAGTAACAAATTCATTGCATCCTGCTTATATTGACTACATTACGCCCTGTAATAAGCATCAATGAATAAAATTACAGTATAGGGTGAAATCGTACGAGAAATTCAGTATAGTTATGGGAATTTTGCCTTATCTTCTTTTTAGTATCCATAGTTTTGCTGAGCGAAGTGTTATGCTTGCTATAAATTGAGAATAATTTCTTTTAATCAATATAAACAAAAATATTTTAAATTTCCACAGATATATTAATAAACAAATAAAATGAATAAAATTTATTTAATCAATTATTCGTAGGGTAGAAGGGTATTATAGAAATATTCTTTATCAGGGTCAATAGACGAGGCGATATACCCATGTACGTCTGAACCCTTATAGATTTTCAACAGCACTTGCTATTTTCGCACTCAGATCAAGTTTTTTTTTTCATATTTTTGCAACGCTCACTTTCGCCCCGCAAATCGTTAAAAATAGAATTGTGGTAAATACAATAATATCTAAAAATTATTAAAGTTAATAAATAAATACTTTTCAATGGGCAAAAATGCCTACTTTGGGTGTCAATCTGGTATATTTTACACTTTATGGTATATTGTGAATGTAAAACTATATTAATATATCAAAAATGTCATCTATTTAGTATTTTTGTAATACATAAATTTGGTATATTCAGCTCAATTTTGCTTTTATTCAAAATGGGTAACGGGTATCTCACAGTCGAGACCATTGAAGTATCTTTCTGACTTATTTTTTTACAGGGTATCACAATGACAAAAATATGCCAGAAAATACGAGTAATAAATAACTTTCGGGTTGCTTTAATGTTTTATATTTGTTGTTTGGTGCTTTATTGTGGTTTGTATTTTTTTTTTTGTTCAAAATCCTTATAGTAGCCTCTTGATATCGTCGCCAATGTGTTGCTTACGCTTCATTAACTTCGGGATATTTAATATACTCTATATATTGAATTTCCGTTGCGTTCTTTTCCGCCCTGTTGTCACTCTATCAAAGGTTCTTTAAACACCAGCGGTTAACCGCTTTGCTACAGCTACAGGGGCGTATTTTTGGGACACTTGGAAGTGATTTGTGGTAGAAGTCGGAAAACAATTTTGCCGGAAGACGCGGAAGGGGCCACATAAAATAAATAAAGTTTGTTTTGCCTGCTTATATTTAGGTATTAGTTATAAGCAGGCAAAACAAACTTTTTTAGGTGCCAATCTGAGATGACACTTTCCAATTGTGAATTGTTTAAAATTTTATGTGACAAGGAAAATTTAAAGAATGAATGAATTCAAAGCGTCAAAATAAAATCTTTAATCTCTCTTTAATGTGGCATCTCAGGTCCCATAAAGAATACATATTCTTGATCAACGTCGACAACCAAGACGATATAGCCCTTTTCGTCTGTCTGTTCGCGTGTCCGTATAATCACCTAGATCTCGGAGACTATAAGAGATAGAGATATAATTTTTTGTCGACAGCACTTATAATGTTTGCACACACATCAAGTTTGTTTTACTTTTCGCCATGCACACCTCCGAAGCTAGAGTTGCAAATTTTGGTACAGACAATAAAAATTATAGTATATTTTATTCCTGAGAATTTGGATGCGATCGAATAAAAATGGTATAAGTTATTTGGTAAATACTTTTGTACGGCTATCTAGTATATTTTGTACTCTATGGTATATTTTAGGTCAATATACCAAATATATATATTAGTATACTTTAAAATGTTTTCACTGTTTTGATTTTACTTTAGCATTTTACTTCTTTTCCTAAAAAATATGATTTTATTGATGAACCAAAATTAATTATCTCAGTATCAGACAAACTCGTACATCATCAACTTCATTAAAATTGTATTGAGGCAAAAGGGATTCATCGCCTTTTTCCAAATCCATTAGAGACCTACAATAGTATACCGAGTTAAATATAAAATTCTCTAAATTCTCATATCTGGGCTATATGGGCGGCAATGTTATGCTGTCAGTGGGCGGATGTGGGAGGTGACTGAAAAAGTTACTTTCCTGACAGCTTCCGTTATACTTTGGGTTAACAGGAGCATTGTTGTTGGTGATGCTTTTTTTTGTAGATTGCTTGCGGGCGCAGCAGTTTTGTAGTCCGTGTTTATTTGTGAGGCATTTTTTGTAACGCACAAAGAGCAACAAAAGGATACACAGCCACAAAATCATGTTGTAAGCCTTGTCAGCTGGCGCACACATGTCTCCAGCCAACGTCCTTGTGCAAGAGTTGTGCTCATTCGCCCGTTCCCCTCCCGCTCCCCGCTTACCCCACCCTCCTTTTGGTCTGTGTGTTTACGCTTGTGCGTGTGTTATTTTAACAGCAATTTTAATGAAGCGCAAAACCGTTGAAATACAATTTGTAAGGCAAGGCAAAACTCGGCGGTGGCAGCAACAGCAACAGCAACAACAAAAACAGACGAAATTTCTACTCAGAAGTCGGCTGAATGAAGGGGCTTCACTTTTAACCATGTCCCGCTGCCAACAGCAAATAAAAATGGCGCACAAACGCACTTTGGCCGCTGTACTCGTATTTTGGTTCATCTTTTGTTCGCGCGTTTTGTGCGAGTTAATTAAAAAGGGTTTTCCAAATGCCCCAGCTCCCTAGCAGGGACTCGTCATGTACACAAATATATATATACATAAACCGTTATGTAATTCATTATGGGAACCTCCCAAATGCAAAAGAACATTCACTTCTCCCAAACTTCAACGAAAAGCTAACGACGACTCCTGCCGACTTGTGATGCGTTGGGAATATTCTTAAAATTCGATTATACCTTAAAGACTTCGTGGTGATGGTGGCGAGTACTAATGAAGTTACAACGGAAGACTTTTAAATCAAATTAATTATAAATTCCGTGCTCTGTAAATTGTAATTTATTTAAATAATATACAATTTAACAAGTGGAGAACTTATTTGGCGTTACAATGGCATTCAAACGAAGCAAAGTTAAATTGAAGTATCTGCCAAGAAGCAATGCTAGATGATATTCTACAACTAGAGGCAAGATAAAACTTAAAGTAAAATCGTTTACATGGGTATTTAATAGTTAGACAGCTTTGGATTAAGCGTTAAACACACAATAGTACAATTTCAGAAAATCGTCTATTAGTGTTATTATAGTATTATTATTAAATCTAAGAAAATTGTTTATGATGTGTAGTTTACAAGAATCAATATTATTACAGATATAACCCCACATTATAACTAATTTAATTTGAAATGCAACTATTAAATTAATTGCTCAATTGTGGTTTACTAACATATGTCAACTTTTCAGAGTTCACAAAGTTATTGTCACTGTATGGAAAGATTCTTAATAATTTTTATTTATTTTATGTCTGGAAACTTTCAAATAAAATCTATTGTAGTTAGAAGAGCTGCTAAAGATATACACAAATCCTATCATCATCTTTCACACCGTTCGCTTTCAAGTTTATTACCTGATGTCAGCTTTGTTGTTGCCTTTGTTTCTGACGTGTTTCTCATATTGCTAAGTGTCTGAAATTCAAAAGATGTGTAATGCGTATAGAGAGTCCTGTTGCCTCTGTTGCATGTCTCTTTGTTTGCTCGCCATGTTTGCTTTGTGCTTTGTTGTGTTGTGTTGTTTTGGGTTGGGTTGGCTTGTGTTGTGTTGCGTTGTGTTGTTTGCTGCTTTCAGTGTCTAGTGCTGCGCGGTTGCCTATGCAAATATTTGCAACAGTTAATAGCCAAGAGCGCTGCAATGCCGACTCATCAGCAGGATGGCGTCTAGCCTCGTGCCCTTCGGCAATGCCCCAGGAGCAAGGCGTTTCATGCCCACCCACATTCACTTCAGCATACACCAACGTACGAACGAGCACACACATGCATATACACACACACAGATATGCACACATACACGCATTCTTTTAAACGCACCCTTCACTTTCGCTTTGTTCACATTTCCGTATCCGCAGTCGCCTCGCACACATCTGCCAAATGGCGCATGCATTTGCGACATGTGTAAACAGCAAAAACAAATACAACAACATCGACATCCACATCTACTTTTCCAACAACAACTCCGATGCATTTTGCTTTCGCTCGTACATTCATTTTGCAGTACCTTCAATCATCGCCATTCTTTTTTAAATTTAAGTATATCGACATCAAGTCAAATACTTATTTTTAGGGTCATAGACGAGACAGATTTGATATGTATGTGATATGTATATAACTGAATTAATTTTAGACAAATTCTTAAAACTTACATTAACAAGTAAGAAAGTTACAGTCGAGTGTGCTCGACTGTGAGATACCCGCTACCCATTTTTAATAAAGGCAAAATATTGCGGTATCATTTTCAAAATATACCGAAAATACTAAAAAAAATACTAAAAATATACCAAATGGTATGTTTGGTATATCGATACAGCACACCATTCAAAATATACAATAGAAGGCAAAATGTACCAGATTGTCGGCCAAAGCATCTAAGACCCCTTGTAAGTAGGCGTTTTTGCCCATACAAAAGTATTTCTTTAATAACTTCCACAATTTTTATTTGATCGCAACCAAATTTTCAGAAATCATAATTACTATAGTAATTATTGTATATACCAAAATTCGCAACTTTAGCTTTAAAATTACCCTTGTTATTCGATTTTTTTGATTTGCGGGGGCGGAAGTGGGCGTGGCAAAAATTTGAAACAAACTTGATCTGCGTGCAAACATAACAAATGCTATCGAAAAAAAATTATAGCTCTATCTCTTATAGTCTCTGAGATCTAGGTGTTCATACGGACGGACGGACAGACACACAGACGGACAGACGGACAGACGGACAGACAGACAGACGGACATGGCTAGATCGTCTCGGCTGCTGACGCTGATCAAGAATATATATACTTTATAGGGTCGGAGATGCCTCCTTCTACCTGTTACATACATTTCCTGCCGGCACAAAGTTATAATACCCTTCTACCCTATGGGTAGCGGGTATAAAAACAAAATTTGTAAGTTTGTTTTTGGGAAGCTTTTATTGTTTATAAAATTGCATTCTCCGCTGTATTCCCTGTTGTCTATAAAACAAATAACCGCCTGTTTCCATATTTATTTTTGCTGCATTGGTAACTTTGGAGTATTACAGCTCTGATGTAAAACAGGTACTCAGACTGTATAAAAACATGAACCACCAAATTATAAAACAAGTAAGAAAGTTACAGTCGAGTGTGGTCGACTGTGAGGTGCCCTAAAGCTAAAGCTATTGCGGTATTAATTTTGAAATATACCAATTAAACCGCAGAAATACTAAATATATGCCAAAGGCTATTTTATGTGTGTTGATACATTATTACATTCGAAATATACCATAGAGTACAAAATATACCGGATTGTCAGCCAAAGCAACTAAGACCCCTAGTAAATAGGCGTATTTGTCCATACAAAAGTATTTCTCTAATAACGTCAACAATGTTATATGTTCGCAACCAAATATTCAGGAATTACAAAGACAATAGTTATTATTGTATATACTAAAATTCGACTCTAGCTTTAAAATGATAGTTGTTATTTGATTTGTATCGATGAGCTGGAAGTGGGCGTGGCAACAATTTGAAACAAGTTTGATTTGCTTGCAAACGATCAAGCTATACAAATCATTAAACAAATTTAAGAACAATGATTTTTGAGAATATTTAAATTAAGAGATAGCGCAGAGTATTCTACTAATGCAGGTGCTTGAAGACTCGTGATCCAAAATGGCGGCGACTATCCAATAATCGGTGCAGATGCTTTCAGTAGCACGGATGGTGTAGATAGAAATACTTTTAGCAATGCTGTAACCAAGCACAGAATATCTGAGCACTGCCGCGCATAAGTTAAGGTTCAAGATTCGGCAAAATGAAATACTGAGTGCTGATAATTCATACTTGTATGCCACTCATTTATTGGACCCAAACATTCGGCATCACTTAGTCAACTATCTCTCACTCTCTCTGCTTACGGATCTACTAATCGTGAGACAGCGATCTTTCAACCTCAACTGCGCTCTTCTCACGAGTCTTCACACTGAGAATTCGCATCACAATTGAAGGAAATGCAATACGGATCATGTAAAAAATTGGTGAAGCGAGAGTAACACACTTGACCACACGATATTTAAAAGCATTTCTTTTCCTCGTTTCTTCGCTTCTCATAACAATCATAGTTTGAAAGCTAAGGTCTTCAGTTCTATGCATTCTGAAAATTTGGTTGGCATCGAATAAAAATCTTCAAAGTCACAAAAGTCGTTGTGTTTATTCAAAATGTTTACCCGATATATCTTTCTGAATTGCTTAAATATTATTATTTGGTTATAGGTCTAATCATCATTTGAGCATATTTCAAGGGCTGTGATTTCCAAGCTCTCCACGATACCCCGGGAGCATCTTTGTCTCCATCGGCAAAGGCATATTTTGCGTTTAGATTACTGAAATTATATCTAATATTATTAAGTGAAAGTAATGTTTCTAATAATTTCACATTATTACCTTATAAAACTATTACGACGAAACCACCAGCCAGAAGCATTCAATCTTGTGTAATCATTAACATACTTCATTCTATCAGCGGTTAAAAACACACAATTTGTTAGAAATTTCAGTCCATCTTCAGCATCGCCTGAAAATATTCCCAGTTCTTCTATCATATAAGACCCTCTCTCTTCACCAATGACAAAGTAACTGTATCTGGCATATCGTGTTTCGTTTTCAAAGTCCTCAAGGAGTATATACAATTCATGAGGTTGGGATTGTGTCAGCAAGTGAATCTTCTCAAGCCCAAGGAAAAACTCTCCTTCCAGATCTCCAAAACCTTCCTTGTACTCAGCCCATGTTCGATTGAAGTCGACGCTGCCATCTTTTCGTCGTTGAATCACAGTCCATCCAGTTCCAGCTTCGGCCAAATTCGATTCACATGAAACTATGAATGGCTGAGCTTTGGGGATTGTGATCATATGAAAGCCAGTTAATCTGCCGATACAGCTCGATGATTGTTCACTCTGTAGTTCCTTGATTTTAACTTTTTCAGTTTGCAAATACTTTATTTTGTCATCTTTCCACTGAATTTCTAATTTCATTGAAGATAATTCCATCTTGTACTCATCAATAAGTTTTTGTTGAGTTTCACAATTAATTTCAAGCGACTCATTAAATTTTGACAAAAGTATGGATTGTATCTTATGTTGATTAATTAAATTCTGTTGATTTTGATTATGATTTTCACTTAACTTTATCAATTTGCTTTGCTCTTTGAGTTGCTTGTCTTTAGATTTTATCAATTCATTTAAGTTGTTTATTTTTTCAGCTTGCACCTTAATTGTTAGCTGCATTTCGTGCTGTTCCTGAGTCATTGTTGTGATCGTATTTACATATTGGAGAAGCGGCTTTACGACTTGATAGCAATATGTACTGCATTGATTATCCAATTCTTTTGAGCCTGTGGGACACTGAGTACAATATTAATTTGGTTAGCTCAGTTAAATCTTAAATTCAATGGAGAGACATACCGAACAATTCACTTGAGATACAAAAAATAATATTGCCAATATAATTGTTCTACACAAAGAAATATTCATTTTAATTTGGTACTCCTATTCAGCTCACAACTCAAAATTAAATAAACACGACTGATTGTGGTATTTGTTTATATTGCATGTCTTATCGGTTCCATAATTTTTATTTGTGTATTTGAAAGATTACCTTCGGGTCAAGTTTAATCTTGATCCGCTGTTTACTGAGATCATCAAATTAGTTTTGTGTTATTAGAAAACAACGAGAAAACAACGATAATTGTAGCGATTAGAACAATAGAATGAAGTCTATTTTATTCAGCATCAAAATGTAGATTGGTAAAAATTTCTACTTTGATATTAGTTTTTTGTAGCTTCAACTTGTTGTAAATATAACATACTCATATATATTATATACAAATTATATATTTCAAAATACTATTAAACTGTGTGAATACGATATGTCAACACCTTGTGAAGTAGCCAAATTTTGTACTTTCCAGCTTTTATGCAAACAGTCAACACAAAAAATATTATTTTCTATAAGAACAACCAGTTGCAAATTTATTTAATTTTAGAATAAATATGTATAAATATAAAATAAGGTACACTTTATTATTTATTAATATTTTTTAAGTTTATATTTTCATTTTGATACATTTTTTTAATTAACTGGCCTAATCATCATTTGAGCAAATTTCATGGGAGGCGCTTTCCATTCGTTCCAATCCATGCTTGCAATATTCTTATGGGTATTTGTAAATGCGTAACGTCCGTTTAGATTACTGAAATTTAATTCAATTATATCGTTTTTAATATTATCAATAATAACAAATTATTACCACACATAGCAACCGTTATTATTAAACCACCAGCCAGAATTATATATTTTAGCGCAATGGTTGGAGCCACTATGATGAAATTTATTTACTGTTGAAAACGGTTCATTTTTGTGGTAACTCAAAGCATCACCAGCATTTCCTGAATATATTCCCAGTTCTTCTATCTTATAAAACTCTGTCTCGTTGCCAATGACAAAGTTATTGTATCTGGCATATCGTGTTTCATGTTCGAAGTCCCCAAGGAGTATATACAATTCATGAGGTTGAGATTGAGTTAGCAAGTGAAGTTTCTCAAGCCCAAGGAAGAATTCTCCACCCAGATCTCCAAAACCATTTTTGTAATCAGTCCACGTTCTATTGAAGTCCACGCTGCCATCTTTTCGTCGTTGTATTACAGTCCATCCAGTTCCAGCTTCAATCCAATTCGATTCACATGAAACTATGAATGGTTGAGCATCGGGAAGTGTGATCACATGAATACCCGTCATTTTGCGGAGACAGCTTGACACATTGGTATTTAAATTTTCAGATTTGGTTATTTTGTTATCTTTAGACTGGATTTCTGATTTCAGATTAGATAATTGCATCTGAAACTGGTCAATAAGTTTTTGTTGATTTTGATTGAGAGTTTTGAACGATTTACTCAAATTTTCATAAAGATTTTGTTGATTACGATTACGCCTATGACACGATTTATCAAATCTTGACTTAAGTTCCGATTGCATTTTAGCGTGACTTTCACTTAACTGAATGGATTTGTTTTGCTGCTCCAGTTGCATATCTTTAGATTTCATCAATTCGTTCAAGTTTTTTATTGTTTCGACTTGCACCTTTATTGTTTGCTGCATTTCGTGCTGTTCCTGTGTCATTGTTGTGGTAGTATTTACGTATTGTAGAAGCGGCTTTACGACTTGATAGCAATAGAGACTGCATTGATCACCCAATTCTTTTGAGGCCATAAGACACTGAATGATATAATAATGATTTTCAAAAATTATTGAAATACATATATGTATTTTAATTGAGATTCATACCGAACTATTAACTTGATATGCTATTAGCAATATTAAAAATATATTCACTTGAATAATATTCATTTTTATTTTTCACTCCGATGTGTTTCACAAGTAAACGGTAACTAAAAGCTTCTTATTCTCAAATGTTGATGGAAACCATTTGTTGTTACATTATTACAACGCAGTGTTTATACAATCATTTATATAAATATTTGCAAATTACATTTCGCTTATATGGAATAGATTAACTTAGATATGGTTGTTGTTTTTCCTTTTGCTGATGATAGATTTATTTAATTTATATATTTCTTTAAACTGCCTGTATAGTATGAATAAATATGATCGATAAATTATAATTAATAATTGTGCTTTGGCACAAATTAACAGAGACTTCGATAAACTGTTGCAAAGAATTTAGGGAAAAATGTTGAAAATAATAAATTGTCTAATGTGAAATAAATCTATATTGCGAAATAATTATATAGTGTACAGTTACTATACAACAAAATGAATATACTTTATTTAATATCAAGTTCTCACAAATTTTAAACAAATTATTAGCAATTCAATTAAAAAAAGAATTCTCTCTGGCTCACGAATAAGCCAAGTATTATGCTGGTATTATGCGTGTATATTTTCCTGCGTCTCAAATAAAGAGAGAATTAAGATGTTCGCCCGACTTAAGATGTCAGAATTGACGTCGAGGAACGAACGCCTTGATCTGCTTTAATCGTACTTGGGATGCTAATCCCCGTGGGCATGTCCTGTGGCTGCCAGTGCCTTTGTTAACAGCCCAATCCTATGCTGTTGCCGAGTTTGCTTTGTGTTTGTTTTTCGCTTATCTGCAGCTTGTCCGTGCCCATTTTCCAGTTAATGATCAAAGGGATGGTGTTGCCCCTTTTTTTTTATTTCTCTTTCTACGTCTAGTCAGGTGGATTGTCAGTTCGTCGCCACGTTTTAAGCGCATCTTTTTTTATTTTTTTTTTTTTTTTTTTTTTTGTTAGGTGTTGCCATTCACTCATTTAGACCTTTTGGCAGAGCCATAACAACGTAATCGAGTGTATACAATGCGATAAAGTCGAATTGCTAGCACTTAATACTGCTGCAAAAGCAAAACAAAAAAAAAAAGAAAACGAAAACGAAAATGTTTCGGCAAATTGGCCAACTTTGCGCATTTTTTTTGCTTTGCACGTCCTTTGGCTGCCCTTGCAAGCACCTTCTGCTCCTGCATCGCTCGAACTAATGAAGTGCCAAATACTAAGTTATAGTTGTGTCCCATAGGCATCATAATTGTAATTGGCCCGACCATCTGAGTATGTTACGTTTACGTTCCATGTCCACGCAAACGATGCCGAGATACGCATAATTATAGCAGGCGCAATGCATGAAAATGGCTTCTTTTACGCCCTTTATAACGATTACTTGGTTAAGTACCTTAAAATGTTGGGTATGCAAGACTTTTAATAATTCAAATAGTTGATGAAGTATATATAAACTAAAGAGGAATGATAATATGAGTAGTTAATAAACAATAAAAATATAATACGTACTTAATATGTAATAAATAAATGTAAATAAATAAATAAAATATGGAAAACTAATATTATATTACACTAATATAAGTAATCATCTTGTTATGAATATTTCAAAAACTTATAATTTATAAAATCTAGGAGTAATAAAAGATTAATTGGAATTCAATTAACGTCACCTATTTTTTATTATCCCTTATTTATTATATTACGTTATATTTCATTACATTATATTATACTACATTATTCTTTAAGGCACTGTTTACGTGGTATCTTGAAGTCGTGAGAGTTTCTCTCTTTGACCGGACTTTATATTCGCCCGTCCATATTAGAGACATTTAGTGCGCATTAGGCGATGTTTTTTTTTTTTTTTTTTGAAAAATGCTTTTCAATTATGTTTTGTGCTCTTGTCCTCTGGTTGGAAGGAGGCAGACAGAGAAAGAGAGAGAGAGAGAGAGCAACACTCCGCAACGCTTCGCTGTACCTGTGCACTCGGCTCATTGCGCACGGCTGCGCTTTTGGCAGCCACGCCATGCTCTCCATCATCATCCTCATCCACATTGTCGTACACGTTGTCGTTGTCGTTGGCGTCCTCGTCCTCATCCTCGTCTTCGTCCTCATCCGCATCCTCTTTGGCCGTGTCCTTTTCGAGGTGGTTTGGAATCGTTTATAATTTTCATAGTATTCATTGTGGCAATTTTTAGTTTTTTGTTGATAGTGTTTCATATCTGAATATGCATGAAATTGGCATTGTTCAAAATCAATTTAAAATGCTGCCGGTAAAAGCAATTTCGCATACGCCATGTGCGCGCGTTATTTGCTGGGAAAGCGGGTTATTGAAATATATTGCATTTGCATTTGCTTTTCCCAGAGTATTAAGGGATGTCAATGCTCAAATGGGATGAAAACTGTTGAAGTGGAATAAAAACTGGCATCTTACGACGAGGCTTGCCTGATGGATACTCTGCACTGATAATTTTAGTAGCATTGTCTTTAAAATGCGCTAAGTTAATATTCAAATTAACATGTTATTTAATCAAAATATTCATAGTTGTATAGTTACAACTACTAAACTAATATACCCCATTGATTTGTTATCACCTCTATAGATAGATTTTATATAATCGAACTAAATTCAATAACCTTCCAGCTGGATAAAATTAAAATCGATTTAAATTGATAAATCGTTTGCTAGCATGCAAAACAAGATTCATGAAGTTATTTTTTTCTTGTTTCAAATCATTAGTTTTGTTACAAAGAAAATCACTTAGCATTGACGCAAGTTACTTCAGCCACCTGCAAACTTGACTTATAAATAAATCAAATGTGTAATCCCAAAGGCACTTTCAAATAAATTGTATTTACAGCAAGGAGTCGGAGCAAGTAAAATGCCGCTTTCAATTTACTGCCATTGCAAAAGGCGAAAGACAAATTTTAAATAAATTGCAAACAAATGCTCTTATTCAATTGTGTAACAACAACTAAAACAAGGACGACAAAAATAAAATAAAATAAAATAAAATAAGCTGCAAGTTTGCAGCTGCAGACCGCAAAGCACTTGACACGCTCAGCTGATGTCCAATATAATGCAAAAACTTTCGGACGCACGATAAATGCGATGCTTTTCTTTTGTTGTGGTTTTTCCATCAACTCGATGCTCGTATTACATACACATGAACATGTATGTGCAGTTAGTCTGTGTGTGTACGTGTGTGTGTGTGATACCTAAAGGATGACACAATTGCATAAACAAAGCGAACATTCAGAGAGCAAAAACGAAGACTAAATGCTAATACTAGTTGTAAGCTATTTATACGCTGTGAAACAAATTCGGATGCCATGCTGAAATGTATATTGATTATTCTAGTGCAAAGATTTTCAATTGATATGCAGGGTATATTGTCTTTCCAGCCATCTTAAAGTCTTCATATTAATTGCTAGTTTACCAGTTAACGAGACAATTTCAGAACGGAAATTGCAAAAATTGTGATATCATTAAATGAAAATTGCACATATTTTTGTATTGTTTACAAATTCTAATCAAGTTTATTTTAATGATTTCACTTATAATAAATCAAATGGGAAATACAAAAGCAATTGGCAATTGGCACTGAGGAGCTAATGTGCCCGTAATCTAAGCGAGAAGTTCAATATCAATTTGAACGATGCAAATGGTAGCAACTTCCACTGAACAACAACGACTCCTTAGGAGTTCTTCTGTGGCACCTTCACAATGACGCTCTTCACCTCAGTGTAGTTGGAGAGCGCATATTCGCCGTTCTCACGTCCATGACCGGACATCTTGTAGCCACCGAAGGGAGTCTGAGAGGCGAGGGCATTATAGGTGTTCACCCAAACAGTTCCAGCGCGCAGTCCATTCACCAGATAGTTAGCTTTGTCAAGATCCTTGGTAAAGACACCGGCTGCCAATCCGTAGTCGGAGTTATTGGCACGCTCGATGACCTCATCAAGCTGCTTGAAACGAATCAGCTGCTGAACGGGACCGAAAATTTCTTCGCGAGCAATCGTCATGTTGTCATTAACATCGGCAAACACTGTGGGCTGTACAAAGTAACCCGGCAGACCATCGGGACGGTTGCCGCCAGCGACAAGCTTGGCACCCTGGTCCTGGCCAGTCTTGATCAAACCAAGGATCTTTTGCATTTGTTCTTCGTTGACCTGGGGACCCTGCTCGGTGGTGAGGTCGAAGGGATTGCCAACGGTACGCTGCTTGGCACGTTCCGCACTGCGCTCCACGAACTCATCGTAGATCTTGTCCTCCACAAAGGTACGAGAGCCAGCACAGCAGCATTGACCCATGTTGAAGAAGAGGCCAAAGTGAGCGGTCTCTACGGCATAATCAAGATCGGTGTCAGCCAATATAATGTTCGGCGACTTGCCGCCCAACTCGAGAGTGACACGCTTCAGATTGGTGTTGCCAGATGCCAACTGAATCAGTTTGCCCACATCTGTGGATCCCGTGAAGGCGACCTTGTCGACATCCGAATGATTGGCCAAGGCAGCGCCAGCTTCACCGAAGCCGGGCACCACATTCACCACACCCTCGGGGAAGCCAGCTTCCTTCACCAACTGGGCGATGTACAAGGCAGTGAGACTGGTCTGTTCGGCGGGCTTCAGCACAATGGTGTTGCCCGTGGCTAGGGCAGGACCCAGTTTCCAGGCCATCATCAGAATGGGGAAATTCCAGGGTATGATCTGACCACAAACACCGACGGGTTCATGGCGTGTGTAGCTGAAGAATTCACCATCCATGGGAATCGTTTTGCCGTGTGTCTTATCGGCCCAGCCAGCAAAGTAGCGAAGATTTTTAATTGCCGTGGGCAAATCGACATTATAGGACATGCTGTAGGGTTTACCGTTGTCCAGGGTCTCCAAGCTCTAAATATCGGATCGGGTTTTAGTGGGTGAATTAAAAATAACGTTGAAGTACTTACCGCCAGATAAACCTGATCACGTTCCAAGAGGTCAGCAAGGCGATAGAGAAGTCGACCACGATCAGAGGCATCCATGCGACGC
Source organism: Drosophila kohkoa (assembly GCA_019972355.1). NCBI lineage: Eukaryota > Metazoa > Arthropoda > Insecta > Diptera > Drosophilidae > Drosophila > Drosophila kohkoa. Next base: position 1,117,290 of record BJEL01000003.1, on the reverse strand, counting down.
CATGGGGATCCCAATCTATTATTAAAAAGAATTACATAAATTGGATTGCAGATAAACGTTCAATATATACATTTCACGCTATCAATAGCATAAACAATGATAACGTGATTCAATTAGAGCTTCCTTACTTCCACCAAATAATAATATTTTTATTTAGCATAATAAAGCGGTTTCTTTTCATTCAATTGCGTGATATAATATTGCGGAATTCGATAGTTGTTCAACTCACTTGAATGCTTGACGAGCAGCCTTTACGGCAAAGTCAATATCTTCTTTGCCTGCGGATTGAACTTCGGCAATACTCTTTGCGGTGGTTGGATTAATGGTCTCAAAGCTCTTGCCTGACTTGCTCTTGTGCCACTCATTGTTGATAAAGAGCTGTAGTAGAAAGGGGTGGGAGAGACAACAGAAACAATAATATGAAAAACAGTGTCAATAACAAAAGCGTCATAAAAAAATGTAATATTCAAGAGATTGTGTCCGACATGACGTACCCTCTTTTTCACCTCAAAAAACAGCTGATAAGCGTTTAAAGCAACCTTTCTGTGGTTGTATGAATGTATTCGTATACCCCCAATAATATTTGCTTTATCAATGTTTATAAATTTCTAAAGAAATACAAACATCTCATACACACCCCATAATATGGATGAGAATGAATTTAAGCACGCATATCAAGACTCAGATGTTGAATCTGTTTGAAGGCAAAGTCAGCATGACTCGTCAAAATGCAAAGTATTGAGAAAAATTTCCGCTAGACATTCGATTCGCCAATGTTTAAATTTATATGTGGAGCACACACGTGTGAGGGTTTGTCTAGCCGGTGTCTAGTGTCTAGGCTTTCGGATTGCCCGGAGTGATTAAACTCGTTGTGAAACTACCAAAAATGTGTGTGTCGCATAATGGAAAATTTCTTATCAGCCACAGCTGGTAAGAGAAAGGCGTTATACTCATTTGATGCCGGAATATCAAAAGATTGGTAGCCTAGGTGCTCTTGAAGATATGAAAATAAATGAAAACAAGTTGGTTAAATATGTGTAGACTTCTTACAATCCGATGTGTTTAGTAAAAATACAACACTTATGCATTTGGAACGGCTCTTATCAGTACTCAATGCTCACAAATATCACCTGTTAAAGAAGACTATATATAGACTCGTATTATATACTAATTTAAATGCTCTTTTTTCTAAGAAACTTCTCTTTAAACTTTGAGACATTTAAGTGTAACATGATGAGTTGAGTTAATTAATATACAATGTATTCCACATGCATTCCATAGTTCGTTAGGCGGAAGCTTAACAAGTTGTGTAAATTGCCAGTAGACTACAAAACTTTTTAGAGTCAAACAAAAACTTTCGAGTACATCGAGAGAACGAACACGATGGCGCTCTCAATGAGAGGGGCGTTGTGATATAACAGCGACCATGATACAATAATACAAGGTAGTCTCGTCGGAAAAGCTGTCCGCTATCTATACCATACATAAGTGCGAGTGAAACGACTGCGCCTAGTGAGTGCGAAAGAATCGACAGTAGAGCTTTGTTATTAACCCTTCAATGGCGCATAGGGTTTAATTGTTCGACTATATTAAAAAGAGGTGAAATGTTTTTTATAATTTAATTTTTTATAGTTTAGAAGTTGACAGTAATCATTGATTTTGTTTTTTATTACTAATTTTTTTGTTCAGGTTCTTAATTCTATCATAAAGTTCATATATTTATATAATATAATTGCAATCTGACATTTTTGCCTTGCGCAAGGGTTAATATTAAGGGAAAAAATCGTCCGCATACAACCTCTCCCTTCAACAAGCACGAGCGCACTGACGATAGCGGACAGAAACCGAACGAAAAAGCACACGAAGAGACTACCTTGTATTATTGTATCATGACAGCGACCACAACAGCGTCGAGAATTGAGAGCGTAAGAAAACGACAACAACAACAGCCGGCAGACGAATACCACAAGTTTTGCTCTGGTTTTTTCCCCTCTTATTCTACTGTTTGCTACCATATGTGCTTTTGTATGTTGATGCGCAAATAAACATGCATGTATGTTTCTTACTTAATGTGTGTAAAAATGTACATCTTATGTACATACATATGCACATACATACATATGTATATAGCCGGTTGTTTCACCACAGTTAGGCGCATGCACGACGTTAATTTGGGAATTACTAATTAATTCCAAACATGATTAGAACGTAACTCAATTTAGAATGAATCGTATTAATATTGTAGCGGAAGATTTGACTTTTCTTTTGCTATCGTGATTTGCACATTGAACAGGCTTTTTGTGTTTGCTTTGTTGGCGCGCCGGCAGCAGACTAGTGCACCAAAGGGAGACAGCAAAACAGCTGCGTTACCTCAAGGTCAAGAGACACACACACACAGAAAAGAACCGCTCTTTACTCTGACCATATCATACTGGAATAAATACATATGCACTTATATTATGCATGTTCGGTGGTTGATAAAAGGTTTGCTGAGTTAATATAATTCTGATATTTATGCATATATGTACATATGTACATAGATATAAATAAATGTACTTACGCCGGTGTAAAGTACATCTGGAGAAGTCTGAGGCTCTGGCAACGAGGAGTACGATACGGCAGCTGTCAAATTTTTATGCTGTGTGCGCAGTAAAGCGCTTGTCTTCAATATGCGCAACATTTTTTTTATTACTTTTAATCTAAGCACAACTTTTTAAAAATGTTGAACAGCCTCTTAACTGCGCAGCGTTCGATTAAGAACTGCCAAATAGCATTCGAGCTCTTAGCGCGAAAGCTTTTAGTCAATAGTTCGCTATAAAAGTTTGGAGAGGAAAGAAGGCGTTTGTGCTCTCTTAAGCTTTTTGAGTGCTTTTGTATATTTGAGAGAGTTCAAAGCCACACAACAACAACATCATGTACAATATCGGAAACTGCTACTGATCGCTAACTGCCTCTCCAAGTGCCTTTCGCTCATTTTGAGCGCAAGTCATGGAGGAGTGCGTCTCAATTGAGTTTATTTGCGATACTGAACACATTTGAGCAAGCACCTCTGGGCAAAAATAACTCATTTATTTTCGTTGCGTGTTAACAAATAATTGTAGTCGAGAAACTTTTAACGCTGACTTCAATCTATCAATCTATGTAGTATGTACATATCATACATACGTACACATATATGATAAAATGGTTTGCCTGAACACATTATAAGGTTTTATTGAAAACACATAAGAAGACTTTATTGCATTAAGTGCAACTGATTAAGTACTTAACTTATTTTCCACAAAAAATGTTGAAGCTTGATTCAAAATTTTGGGTATTTAAGTTGGTTAAATAAAATCGCTTAAGTTAATAAAGTAAGAAACTAGTGTAAATTGAAGAAATTTACACAAATTTATAAAAGGATTTGTTAACTGTTTTTAACAGCTTTTAGTAAAATAAGAACAGAAATTAAAATCTGGTATTAAAATGCCTTTTCTTACGAAGTTTATCGATTAAATAAACTAGAATTTCTCTTTTTTCATGGCCAATTAATTTCATTTAATGTTGGTTCGAAGCAATTGCTAGTGAAAATCATGCCAATAGCTTTGTCTGTTGGAACAAAGCTTATTTTCGCACTAGTGATTAGTATCCTTCACTGTCTCGTTAGTGGACAATGTCATTGTTTTCATTTCGAGTTGTAGCTTGTTATAAAATAAAAGGACGCTATTAAGCAAAAGTCAATTAAAAGAGATGACCAATGTGGGATAAGCACAATTAGTTTTTTTTGTATAGTAATTTCCGTTAAAAGTTTTCAGAAATACAGAATCAAAATAAGTGAAAATTGAATGCAATCTTGCATAATCTAGATTTATTGTTTAATACAACTAGCACTTTATTTTGATTAGTTGAATCAGCTTTTAAGTCATGATTATTTCCCATTAAAGTCTTCTAACTAATACGCTTTGTGTGTACAAGTGCCAATTATAACATTTGATGTTCCAATTATTAGTAAATGATGAACGATACTTGTTTATTGGCGGCTTCACACACAATCAGCGTGGGCAGGCGAAAGCATGACGCATACGCACTGTGAACCAAAGCAGACGATAAAAAAAAAATCACAAACTAAATTACAAAACTAATCCCGAATGAATAAGGGAGCTTGACAACCTAACAATGATCTGGCTGTCCTATCCACTTGTCGATGCTCGACTGTAGCCTGACATGGTCAATTACCATAATCAAACAGGGCCAATAAACTTTATTGGCGATTGTTCTGTGTGTGGTCCTGTTGGTCAAATTGTTGTTGTTGTTGTTGACTGCTCTCAACGTCCATATGAAATATTTAATTTATCCAACACAAACAGTTGGGCATTAAGAATGAATCGCATGTGGGAGACGCAGGAGACTCTCAAATGTCAACGCACTCGGATTGGGGTAATTTAAGAGCTCTGCTTGAATGCGGCAATAAATGTGTAATTTCATTTAAAACAAATTGTTGGAAATTGGCAAAAATTGAATGTAATTACTTTGTGTGGAATCAGGAAATTCAATTAAATAGAGCGTATTTCTATATGTTCTTAGTTCGTTGATTATTAAATTTCTCATTACTTAGAGTTACTAAAGCTTTGCTCTACTAAAACAGCACTTTAAATTACTTTTTTGTCTTGCATTCTCTTGAAAAACTGGCAGAATACTTATGCAATTTCATGCTTGTATTGCCAAGCACAAATTTCTACATGCTTGGCTGCATTTTTGCAAAAATCGATAAATGAAATTATGGCAATAATTACAAGGATATTTGAACATGTTATTTAATGAAATCCTAAAAAAAAGAACTTGTGTAACAAAATGATTTTCTACACAACAAGTTATGGTATACGTAGATATATGTGTGCATATGCGCTTTAAAGAGTTCTATGTATAAAATAAATATGGCAGAAATTTCAATGCACAGCAGAAGAAGCTGGCAAAAAAGGTCAGCAGAAAATTGGAAATGTATGCAAATGGCTTATGGCTGGATTTACTTACACTTTGTATCCCCGTCCTTGGCACCGCCCTTTGGGGGGTCTTCGCATTCTTTTTTGTTTTTATCACTCAGTTTCAGGAAGCAACCCAAGAACCCAACCTGACCCACCGTGTTAGCTATAAGTTTTCTTCTTTCGCTCTTTTTTTGTGGTCCGATTTAATGGCAAACTGCGAAAGGGTCAAGCAAACAACACACAAGGATAAAAGAATTATGGCGATGGTAATTTGTAAAGTTATTATGGCATAAATGGCTGTTCGAATGGGGCTAACAGGGCGTATACGTAGTGCAGCTAATTTGTATGCAAATCCACTTAAATTTATTGCCCAGCTCTTTCATCTCCATTCATCTTTTCCATCATTGCAGATATGAAACTTACAAGGCAACGCTCAAGAAAATTCCGGCTACTCGTCTCTCACGTCTGACCGAGGCTCTGGCAAACTATGATCCAGTGCTCAATGAATATTTCTTTGATCGTCATCCCGGCGTTTTTACCCAAATACTTAATTACTACAGGTGAGCCAAATTGTTCCACTGCATATTTATAATTATTATTTATTGCTCCATAATTGCATGAACTTATTTTAATTAGTGAGTATGGTTATAAGTTCATAAATTTGTATTAAAATTAATATTTGAGGATATTCGTTTTGTATAATTTGTACAATACGATATGTTACATGAAAATTTAAATGTAAAATTTTCAATTTAAAATATACATTCTCAAAAAATACACCTTTATTGCTATTTATTCATAATTTACTTTAACCATTTTGCAAATCTATTTTAAAGAAAGTTTGTAACATTTTTTTTTATGGATTTTTAAAGGATATAAGAGATAGTAAAGCTAAGGATTGTTAGCGATGGTTTCATTCATTCATTTATATAACAAATTTATATCAACAATTATTTATAGTACTTTTATTTTGGTGGCGCTAGAATAATAAGCAAATGTGTTGTAATTATGTCTCCGTTATTTTTGAGTGAAAAGTATCCTGAACTGAGGTTTGAATAAAGCTCACACTACACCTTAATTAACTCATTCTGCAAGGGTATTTAATCTTCGTTAGGTGGCGTCTTAATGTTCGAGTATTATTAACATTACAAAAGCAAACAAGCTTAAATTTTAATTATTTACCTCAACAAAAACATTGGCGAAAGTCATAAATCTTCGCCGCTGCTGCTGCTGTTGCTGCTGGAAAACTTTATCAAAAATGTTGGCTCTTTTTGAGTTGCGAGCAAAGACAAAGAAAATAAGAAAGTAAAAGGCAAAGACAACGCTCATTAGCTGGCAAAGATAAATTGAAAGTTAGTGGGTTACCTAAGTTACTTAAAATTAAATGACAGGTTACCTCTTTTGCCTCCTTCTTGCTCATCAGCAAGTGCAAATGAAGTTGTTAATGGTAATTGAGCCTCATTTCCATACCTAGAGTACTCAATTATATAGTTATGCTGCGGGAAGAACTTCAAGTTGTAGCATCCAACCAACCTGCTTCGGGGCTTTAGTAAACATTTCTTTCAATTCAATTAACATAGTCAGGGGAGCTGCATATCGAAGGTGCTTTAATGCAAAAATAAAGCCAGCAGACAATTTTGCTGCAAACGATTTATGTTGGTGACGCTGCGCACAATCAAATTACGTATACGCCGCGAGCTACCGACAATTTATAAAGCAATTTGTGCATTTTTGCAACGCTCTGTGAGTATTTGGTAGAAAAATCGGAAAAATAACGTTGTAACAAGAAAAATTAACTGGGGAAGGAAAACGGAAATTGGTCAATGTATTTCATGGAGAAAGAGAAAAACAAAGGTGAAGCTTGCACTTGAAACTTGTTGTTTGCTATGTTGTAGTATACCTAAATGCAAGAACAAAAAAGTAAGAAAGCTACAGTTGAGTGTGCTCGACAAAAGAGTGTGGTATTATTTTTAAAATATACCAAATTAATATACTGTAAAAATACCAAAATACTACTACTACTACTTTATCTAAGTGCAAACATAGCAAGTGCTATCAAAAAAGTTATAGTTATTTATCTCTTGTAGTCTATGAGATCCATGGGCTCATGCGGACGGACAGACAGACAGACGGACATGGCTGCATTATCGTGGCTGAGGACGCTGTCGACCCTATGGGTAGCAGGTATAAAAAAATGTTTTATTTGACAAGTATACGAATACATATCTACCATTCTCCAATACATCCAAACACAGGAAACCTCCAAAAAAGTTGCCAATTTCACGAGAAATTTTCTTGTTGTCAAGAGTTTTTTTTTTTTTTGTTTATTTGGCAATATTTATGTCCAACCGATGCTTCAAATTGTTTGCTACACGATGCAGTCATGCTGTAAAAGAAAAGTCAAAAGTTTTTCACATCTCTACGCAATGCGTAAATTATAACACGACATGGCAGAGGCATAAAAATAACCCTTTATGTCAGGCCACTGCAGTCGGACATTTGAAATCGTTTTACCTTTCATCTTCCCACCTAGAAGCGATGGGCGTGTTTGAAGGATGATACGATGCGCATAATAAAATCCGCAATTCACTTGCCCGCCCGCCGCATTTTTAATGTCCTTGAGGCTCGGTGTGGATAGTAGCTCGAGTTCGAGGTTTTCTTGTTCTTTTTTATTTGGTGTTCCTTTCAGTATTCACAATTCACAATTCAACATTCACCATTCACCATTCACTATGCGGGACATGAAAACGATTCGAAGCAAGCCGAAAGCAGCTAAGAATAAAAAAGGAATAATTGCATAAAATATGCAGAAAAACTGGACTGTCAGAATGCACACGTGGCACATGGAAAAAGTGCCGCATATGGCCGCATCCAGCAGAAGAGCCGAAAATAAAACAAGCCCCCGAATAGCAGCCAATGAAACGATTACTTTCATTGCGAATACTCACACGAATACTTGTACTACTCGTATACAGTACTCGTATGTTGTTGCACTGCAGACGACTGTCCAGTAGCTGATATGGTATTACAACTTGGCCAACAACTGCGGACAGGAACATGTCCTTGGTGAGGTCTGCTCCATACTCTGTCTTTCTCTCTCTCCCACTTTCCTCTGCCTCTGTCTCACGCACCTGCAGCAAGCATTTGCAGCAATTTGCACACGAAAACACGAACAAATTTTTACCCATGTTGGGGGTCATAAAGAAACAATGGGTTTGTCCTCCTCGGGGACCGGTGTCTTCAGCTACGAGTATGAATCTGTCAGTCATGCATATGCAAGTGATATGCTATTGTGAATCGCTTGATCTCCTCGTCGTTGAACATGATTGGTTTTTGCTTCAAATCCACCAATTTGCAGTTATTTCGCAAATTCTGTTTTTTGTGAAATCAAATGGCAGACAGATTGCCATAAGTAAATTGAAAATTGTTAAAAAAAAATATATTATTATGAGATATAAAATAAATTTAATTTAGTTTTGTCAAATATTAGCATTCTAATATGAATAATATCAACCTGAAACAAGAATGAAATGAGTAAGGTAACAGTAAGGTTAGCCTGGTAACAGTTTATCTTAGAATTTTCAGTTCATTATAAAAAACCTAAAACTCGTTTTTTCAAGATTGTAATAGCTTTAGAATATCAGATTGTAATGTTTAATTGCAATATTTGCTTAAAGATCTAAATAGAATGGAATGAAAGTTACTGTATACTATATTAAAGTTTATTTATCGGAAATAAACCTGAGATGCTAAGATTTTCAAATATAAGTGAATGAATGAAGTGAATAAGTGACTGAATAGTCTATTACCATTTTTATTATTCTATTATTATTACTATTAATCTTAGTTGACTAATGTCAACTTTTATATACATATTCTATGACGACACCGTAAATTATGTTAATGAAAACTATTAATTTTTACAGAACTGGTAAGCTACATTATCCAACGGACGTCTGTGGTCCACTGTTCGAGGAGGAACTGGAGTTCTGGGGTCTCGATTCCAATCAGGTAGAACCATGCTGCTGGTCAACTTACAGTATACATCGTGATACGCAAGTGAGTAGAGTTTCAACGAATCCTTTAAATTTGTGCAAAATGCTTTTATTAATATTGCGATTTTGTTGGCAATGCCTTAACAGAACACTTTAGCCATATTAGATAAACTAGATATTGAAAATGAAAAGCCCACAGAGGAGCAAATAGCGCGACTGTTTGGCTTCGAGGAGGCATTAAGCAATGGCGAGCTTAATTGCTGGCAACGCTTAAAGCCCAAGATTTGGGCCATGTTCGATGAGCCGTCGAGTTCAACGGGTGCCAAGGTACACTTCTTTGAATTAATCGAACTAAGATCATTTCAAATTCATTGAGCATTCTCAATTTACAGTTTGTTGCTGGCATGTCGGTATTCTTTATATTTGTTTCTGTGATATCGTTCTGCCTGAAAACCCATCCCGGTTTTCGTGTGGATCTTCCCACCAGCTACGGCGGCAGCTCAGACGCCGGATCAACCACGTCTGCTCATGATCCGTTGACGCCGCCAATCAGTCAGCCACCAGCCCATCATCAGCCACCACAGTCGCAGTATCATCAGCACAGCATAACACCGCCAAGCGGAAGCATTGGACCCACGTTTCGTGTCACGAACTACACGAGCTACAGCAGCGGCAATTTGAGTGCCGCCCAGGCCACCTCAATAGCCACAATCAAGGGCAATCAGCAGCGCCAACGGCTGAAACGAAGTCTTAATGCGAGCAGCCTCAATGACTTCATTGAGCAGAAGCTTTTGGGCCACAACGGGCGAAGGCAACACGGTTGGGTCGAAACCTATGGCCAACCGCATAAGGCGTTCTTCTATGTGGAGCTGGTTTGCAATGTGTGGTTCTTCATCGAGGTCATCATTAGACTAATTGTGTGTAGCACTTTGATATGACAAATTCAATTCGACGCTGATTAATATTCTTGTCGACAGGTCTCACCCAATCTTTGGCAATTCATCAAGTCTCCTGTTAACATCATTGATTTTACGGCCACGCTCAGTTTCTATACGGATGTCATGCAGCGCATGGGCGAGTACACGGGACTCTTGGAAGCGTTCTCGATAGTGCGCATCATGCGTCTCTTTAAGCTAACCAGACACTCGCCAGGACTGCGCATTCTCATCCACACGTTCAAGGCATCGGCCAAAGAATTGACTCTGCTTGTGTTCTTCCTTGTGCTCGGCATCGTTTTCTTTGCCAGCCTGGCCTACTATGCCGAAAAGTTGCAGGTATGAAGCTAACAAAATGTGTTTAATTTGTGGAATAAGTTTCGTTCATTAATTTTTGATCAGCTAACTAAATCGTTCGATTTTATTCCCAACGTTGTTCATTGTTAATCTCTGGATTTTTTAAAGTTTTCGTTCGATAATTTTAGTTCACTTTATTTTAAGTATAATTTTATTATTCTAATTCATAAATGTTTGTATTTTTACTTAAAATTTGTTGTCTGTTTAATTTTCATTAGAACGTCGAAGTGAGATTTGTCAAATCAATTCAAAACAAATACAAATGAACGACTAATTATCTATAGAACATATAAACAAGAACAAGCAATAGATCAAAAGTGAACAACTGCACAAAAAAAAGAGCAATAAAGGTGCACTTGTTCAAATCATTTACTCTTCTAAATAAGAAATTGTTGTTCGTTTTAAACGTGGACACAATAATATAATACAGTACTTAGATTCCTATTGAAGTATCTTCAATGAGTTGTTGGTATTTTGTGCTTAAGCACACTCGTCTAGTCTCTAGGGAATTGTTCGTGCTTTAAGACCCGTTCACTTTTGTAAAAAGCGTATATTAGGGTCGTCAGATTCAAAACCGTAAAGAAAACGTATATTTTCTTGTTTAGTAGAATGCTTCTATATGGCAAATCGTTTATCTCTGGGACTTATAATAATACAAAAGTTTATAATATTAATAGCCATGTACATATGGATGTGCGTTAGTTTGTATGCCTTACCAAAAGACAGAGATAGAGGTTAAAAACTGCCAATGGTAAGGGAATTCATCTTTTAAGTATGCACACATCTTGGCCGTAAATATAATTTGCATGCAATTAATATAATGCCTCGGGATACATCCATTTAAAGTGAAGGGTCTATTGCAGTCCTTAAATTATCTGCTGCCGCTCTCAAGTCTTTTATCTCGCATTTAATTTTCTGTTCTTCTTTCCTTTCAATTATCTGTTGCAGGACAATCCAGACAACCAATTCAAGAGCATACCATTGGGATTATGGTGGGCTATTGTTACCATGACCACAGTGGGCTATGGCGATGTGGCGCCCAAGACCTATCCGGGCATGTTTGTGGGCGCACTCTGCGCTCTGGCTGGTGTACTCACCATCGCACTACCCGTACCTGTTATCGTTAGCAATTTCTCGATGTTCTATTCGCACACACAAGTGAGTAAAAGCAAACGCGCAACTCGCTTATTTTGAGCCATTTAATTTCTGCTCTTTTCTCTCTCTATCTCATTGTGTTTTGCAGGCACGCTCCAAGCTGCCAAAGAAACGACGTCGCGTCTTGCCTGTGGAGCAACCGCGTCGCAAGCGGGAGCCGCCGGCGCCGCATCGCGGCAGAGCGAATGCTATCAAACAAACACCGCCAACGGTGGGGGGCGTGGTCGGTGCCCATACGTCTGTACAGGCGCCCACGCCGATGTTCAAGGATGCGTTTGGTGGTGCTAAAATTGGTAAGTAAAGTCGAGCCAAAGTCTCCAGTTCACGATTCACAATCCACATCCTGCAGTCAATTTCTATATATTTGTGTATGTGCCTAACTCAAAATACACTGTGCCACAAACACGTTGCTGTAGTTATTGCTAAAACAAGAAAGAAAACAAAAAACAATATGATTATAATTTGTTGTTCGTTCTTCTTTTATCCGTTGTTGCTTTTTGTGTGCAGCTGTTTAAAGCATTCAGAGCCCACATGACACCACGACAAAAACACACCACAGACAGACAACTCTCAACTTGGTCAACAACACTACTAACCACATACTACTACAACAACATTATCAGACACACATTATCTACACTCTAACACAAACTCATGTACTCCATGCTGAGCTGTTTTGTTGGCGTATGTTTTACTCCTCAGAGGCCAAAACTAATTTCATTCAATTTATTGTTTAATTATTTTATTATTTATGCACCCTTCCATGCCTCCAGCTCAGGACTCCAGCTGCTCTCAGTATCTGTCTATGTTCGTCCCCCTTGGGGGGTTATTTTGCTAAATATGGAAATTTCTCAAGGATCATTATTCAAACGCATTCAACTAAACATTGAAGCCGGCAGCGTCTGTTTATTTCTCAAGTTATTCACACTAAGTACTTAGTTGGCCCAAAGCCAGTCCAATTGCAGACTTTGTTTTGCTAGCGACAATTGTTGAGTTGCCACCCACATATATTCTACATATTGTTCATATGCATACACATATATGTGTACATATGAATAGGAATTATTTATACTTACTTTGGTGAAACTTCTTCAATTTCTCTCACAACTTAAGAATCTTAAACGGTAGTAGAAAATTGCACTTCAAATGTTTATGTTAGAATAATTATCAAATTGATTATATCAATGTAGTTGAACAATAAAATGTGCAAGCTTTCATAGATCGAACTATAATTTATGAAGTTAATTTAGAGTTTTTAAAGCAGTATATAGAATATGTAATATATATTCTTAATCAGCGTCAATAGTCCAGACGATAAACTTAGATCTCAGAAATATATTAGATAAAAGTTTTGACAGCACTTATTCTTGTCGCCCGCATATTAAGTTTCCTTTAGATTTTTGTCACACCCGCTGCTGCACCTGTAAATCGAAGACGCGAATAACGTATATTCAAGAAATCATTTTAAGTGTCAAATAACGAATTAATTTAGTATATTCTAAGAATAATAACTTCTTGTATTCCTTTTGTTGAAAATAGGCAGCGAGTATCTAGCAGTCGAGCTCACTCGACTATAGCTTTCTTAACAGTAATTAAGTTATTTTTAGTGAGTACTATAGCATTATTTCATTATTATTAATTAATTAATTAAGTAATGCGATGCCATTATTTATAACATTCTTTTTTAAATTTATAGATTGTTTTGCAATTATTTAATTCTGAAGAACATTTATATATTATTTATATATTTTTTAAATTTTATGAGTTGATCTTTTTTGCTCGAAACAGGCACACAAACTGCAAAGCGAGTATTTAGCGTTATGTTTTAAGTTCATACAGACTTCCTACACACAAACAACCATAATTATGTATGTGTATGGCAATGTGTGTGCGTGTGTGAATTTGTTTATTTGTGTTGTGTGTATTGATGTACGTATCTCGGGTACTACTATTGCAAACCTTTCGATGTTGCTTTGACCGTGATGTTTTTTCTATCGTTCGTTTGTTTGTAACTCCCCACTGTGCCTCTCCCCACGTATTTCTATTACCGCTCTCAGTTGTGTGTGTGCGTGTGTGCGTGATGCGAGTGTTCTCATGTAACTGTAACTCTAACCGTAACTGTAAACTGTAACCTGTAAACGTAACCGTAAAACGTAACTGTAACTGTAACTACAAATGTATATGTTATGTGTGTGTGTGTCGTTAGGCAATGTGAACGGCGTGAATGTCATTGGCCTGCATCTGCACAGGCCGCCGATAACGACCTGCGCGGCCAACTGCCACACCCACACGCACGCTTATACCTACGCCCACAGTCAGAGCCACGGCCAAGCGACGAGTCATGGCCACAATTTGGCACATACGACGACGACGGCGACGCTACCCGCCGGCTCCTTAGCCACCGCCAACGCCAACGCAATCGCCTCGGCCGATGGCTCCACGGCCACGACGCCGCCGCCGCCGCCGCTGTCGCTGTCGCTGCCGCCGCCGATGCTGGTGTCCGCCGGCGCTTCGGGCCCCACATTCATCAGTTGTAAGTGTTGTCTTGTCGATGTCTTGTCCAGCGTTATTCCTCTCTCTCTGTCTGTTTTTTGCTCTGTCTATATCGCTCGCTCGTTCGCTCTCTCTCTGTCTCTGTATATTCTTTTTCACCCCTTTCATCAACGAATATCGCATGCAATACCTTCCAAGCACGAAGCATGATATTTTTGATAAATTTTAGAAGCTGAGTCCAAATTTCATTTTAATAGCTTAGTAAAAACTTTTATGGGCCCACAATTAGTGTTCGACCCACTGCGGGGCAGGGCGGGGAAGATGATACTTGGGGGCTTGTTAAAATTTATCGCATGCTATAAATTTGAGTGCTATAATTTTGTCACTTGAGTATTGAGTCAATAAAATGTCCAAAGTTTTTATGTTCGTTTTTTGCATTTTAAAAGCATTTCCCGTATTCCATTCACATGTCTCTTTGATGTCCTGAGTCCTGCCCCGACTTACGTTACATTTAATTTTAATTACAATTTTATTATGATAGTCAAATGCCTTTTTATGCCATATTTTCAAATGGCCAGCTTCAGCTTCATCTTGCCGAAACCTTCACTTACACAAACACACACCATTTTTCAACATCGCCAAAGGCTTTACGTAGTAGAAAAGTTCATTTACCGTCAAACAAATTGAAAAACTTTTTCCATTTCGTCGTCCGGCAAAGCTGTGGAAAAATTGTGTCCAGAAGTAAAGGAGCAAAATTTGTTGCTCCACTCGATGTGGATGCTGTGAAACATGTCCAAAATTTTAAGCTCTTCAATTCACTCACTTGCTTCGCTTGCTCGCTAGCTAGCTCGATGTGCATTTTAATTAAAACCAGTTGAAAGACTGCAGTCAATGAGTCAACAGTTAAAGCCTGCCAAGTTCATAAAGTTCTTTCAGCTTTTACCATTTGCCGCCACGACTGATTTACTTTACGAGTGTGAAATTTCATTGGGGTTAACAAATTTCAAGTGGATTTTAGTACCGATAAGACAAGGGCCAACTCTTGCAATGAAACTGATAAATTAAAGCCCATTTCATTTCTAAAGTAAGGAGCGTAGCAATTATATATTTGAAATTATCCACAGGAATATTTTATATTATAGAAATTATTTTTTAACTTCCAGAATAGATTGGTAGATGAAGATTGCTCATTGCAACTGTTTATAGTTAGCCTCTGTTTACATTTATTTCGATTTTAATGAACCTAATAGACATTTTCATGTTTCAAAAGAGAAAAGCCTAGAACTAAGAAACCAAAATTTCCTACTTCTGATAGTGATGTCGATCGGTCTACAATGAAGCTCGACTTTTGCATTGACTGGTGTAATGATTTCTAATTAAACATTTTAGTATGATCACAATCGGTCGAGGCATTCAAGGCATGTGCTTAAGAACAATTAGATACATAAGGTAAATCAATTAATGCTGCTATTAAAAGCTCAAGTTAACTAATAGGTGAAGGGCACTCCAGTTATTTTTATTTTTGCAATGGGGACGCGAGCTGTGGCTTACAAGTTTTATTTTAGCATAAGCTTCAAATTTCACTTTTTGCTCTTAGCCCATTTTTTGGGGTCAGGTCTGCGACATCAAAGAGCATAAAAATAGCAAGTAAATCATTAGCAGGCAACACTTTAGTAGGCGTGAAACTGTGGCAAGCTTTACTGGCGACTTCTAGTGGTCATTAAAATACGCAGTGCTCCACAAAATGTGGCACAGTGGTGCACACTTTCATTCAAACTGATGTCTAGCAATTTAAAATGAAAACTGCGTTTCGCCAGGCATACAGTAAACAGTGAACAGTAACAGCAAGAGCAAGAGCAACGGGAAGCGCAACTGTTAGCAAAGCACATTAAAGACACCTAAAGGCATTTTTACTGGGGCCAGAGAACGCATCCACAGTTACTCTCGCTGTGGCGCCTCCATTTATTTCTACACCCATTTGAGTGGGTCTGTTGCCTGCCCCACTTGCTGCGGTGCGTGCTGCCTGCCAGCTGCAGCGCAAATTAATTTCTATACTCTTACCAAATAGTCGCACTGTTTGGACAAGCAATCTGTGCGATTATACAGATATTTTAGAGTTAAAGTCAATTTCTATCCCAACTTGCATTAAACTCATTTCGCTTAGCTACTACGGAAGCATTCTGTATAAGAGTATTTCTACGTCTGTTATTTGTTCTTTTAATGAATAGCAAGTAATTACACGGCTTCCATCAAAGTGGTATAATAAAGCTGTACAACAGCAAAAGCACGAAAGTACACCAAGTCGTAAAGTTTTAGAGAGTAATAAGTCTATTTGGCAAAGACAATAAAATTGTGTTTAAAGAAAAAATAAATTTTAAGCAAGACAATCAAACCCAAACTAGAGTAAAACATAGCCGGCTATCGAGTTCGTAACTCGTTATATTTGAAATTGTTGCGTTCCCATGAAAACCAGCAAATTGAAATATTTTCACACTTTCGCCCAGCGATGTTGCTCATTTTAAGGAAATGTTGCAGAGCCCAAGTTTCGCAGTGGCTGAATTTTTAATGGCTTCCGAAAGTCAAGAGCCTGCGAGAAAAGAGAAAAGAAAAATTCGTAATCGTAGTTATAGTTGCCATTAAGAATTCTGTATGACTTGCATAATAAAGTAAATGTAATTATTTTAAACACAATATTTTTTGTAGTTAAAGCATTTCATAAATTTATAGAACAATTTTTTTTATATATTCTTTATATATTCCAATTGAGTCCTTAAATTCCTGACAATTATTTATTTTATTATTTTAACTAACGGAAAACAAATTGCTAGTTGTAGAACAATTTTGAATTTTTGCTGCACGCTGTTTGAGTGTCATTAAATGTTGTGCGATTCATTTTTTATATGACCCTTGAAACCTATTGAAAAAAAATGTTGGTTTTGATTGCACACTTGTCCAAAAATATTATGCACATTTTCACTTTCGAGTAAAAACTTTTCTTTTCTGATGAACACAATATTAAGCATTCGGTGAAAAATCTGGTAAAAATGATTTTTATAACTTTTAGCAGTTATTTTTTAATTTTTTTTTTGTTTGAGTGAAACTTTTATTAAAATATTATACGAGAAGCGTAAAAAGTAAAAAAAGTGGAAGAAGAAAATTCGCTGCGTGCTTTTTTAAAGTTTTGCACGACCACGAAGGATTTGTGATTGTTTGCAATTCCTTTCGGCAAAGTTTTTGCCTTTCGCTTTAACTTTCGTCGCGTTACATTGTTTACTTTTGACGCGCAACTTAAACATTATCCTGGTTTTTTGGTTTGCCCTTTTAGCGGACTACTTGAGTGTGCCAGCGGTGCAGAGCCTGCAGCCGAGGGCGGCAACCACTGGACACGATTTTATGCTGCCTCTTCAGCCGAAACTTGTGGCGCCTCTGGGTGAGTTGATAGTAATTTCAGTGAGGCCGCGCCACAAACTTTTGATAGATAATTGCATTAAGTAGGCAGCGGGTGCCGGGGTGCCAGGCAGAATTGTTGAACCCACTTGTGGCCACATACGCGGGGCCCTTGGGGGCACTGCAGCAAATAGTTTCAGCGTCATTGTAGAGAATGCCTTTTCAAACGCTCGAACAAAGGCGTTCTCCAACTGCAGGCTGCAGGCAGCAGGCAGCAGGCAGCCGGCATTGTGCATTCCTGTTCTGGTCCGTGTGTCCTCCGCAAAAGTTGCCTGCTCCCGGACACTGATAACACTTGGTTGTTTTCGTTGTGGTGGCTTGGGTGGGTCAATATTAGCACAGTGGGGAGTTTGCTTCACAGTTGCCTGCACAATGTGTGTGGCCGATAACCCAACGCGTTGACATGCGCTTTCACTTCCGCTTCCGCTGCCTCGAACAGCTTGAATGGTTCCGACTCCGACTCCGCCCTCGCCTTGCCTCCTTCACTCTGTCTCTGTCTCTGTCTCTGTTATGCTGTGGCGAATTAAAGTGCTTGACATATTAAGGACATGTTTTTGAAATGCCTTCTCCACCCCCCGCAGAACGCAAGGATCAGCATCCGTTGCAGCTAACCGCACAGAACTTGGCCTCGGACACGAATCAACTGTATGCGAGCCACGCCCACAAGTCGGGCACTGTGCTAAGCGTACCGCCCACACTCAGCATGACTCACACCCAGATGCCACCGGGCATGGCTAGCATGGGGCAACGGACACCGAATCTCAGCTATCGGGCAACTCATGTCCATACGCATGCGCCCATCCAACAGCCGATACCGCAGCAGTTTCAGCAGGCCACCGCCGTGGATTGCAACATCAAAATCTCAGTGGCTGGCGCTGGAGGTGCGTCATCGTCTTGCGGTGATGCTGAGCTGATGATGGCTCCGAAGGTGACGCTGCTGGACGATCTGAGCGATGAGGTCAACTCGTCGACGGATGATTGTGGCGAGTGCTGCCTGGTCGATGACAGCGATACTTACGAGACGAGCAACAACCATGGGCCGCATATCAATCAGGATATCGAACAGGAGAGCGCTGGCGCCGAGGAAGACAGTGGCGACAGTTCCGGTGGCATTTACATAGGACCCACCCATTGATTTTCGGCCATCAAATGGGACTTTCCGTGCTAACAATGATATGTAAATATGTGTATGCATTTGTATGTGTATAGCTAGCCATTACTACGAGTAGTTGGACAGCATCCAACAAAAATCAACGGACCACTCCCATTTCCCTATCTTTCTTATGACTCTTATGACACAAAAAAATTCAAGAAAAGAATAGGAAAACATGTTGTGAGCAAGTAATGTTGCTGTTTTGTTATAAATCTTTTATTCTGTCGAGACCAACAAGAACACACTTCCCATACACTTTCGTAAGTCACTGTTTACCCTGGTCATACAAATGATAGATAATCATCCTCCATTTCGACGAGTTCTTCATATAGTTTTTGGCTCAGCTTTCCTCATTGTACTGTAATGTGAAAACTTCCATTAATCATGACATTTTCCTCAACAAAGGCTATTTTATTGTTTTTGTTTTTTTGTATTTGTCTCCAATGGTGACTTGCCTATATTCTATAGTTATGGTAACCTGATCCCTGACCCCACAGCAATCATTTAAGGAAATCTTGTAAATTAAAGAAACTTCTTAAAATTGTTTGCATATAAAAATGAAAACCCTGCAAGTTTTCACAAACCCTCAAATAATATTTTTCTATATGGTAACCTGATTCCCTGCAGCTATTTAATGGGGAAATGTGCTCATTTAAAAGACTTTTCAAAAAAGAATATACAATAAAGTTCTTTAATCTTTCAAACAATATTTGGTAACCTGATTTCCTACAACTATTCAATTGACAAACGCCATAAATATGATTCCTAAAAAATATACAAGTTTCTGTGTAGAGATATTTCCCTATGCAATAATGTCTTTTCTGTATATTTGTTATAGTAACCGAATACCAAAACAATTCCTTAAAGAAACACTGTTAGTATGCGTTAAGTTTTGGCAAGTTTATTGAACTTTTTGACTTTAGACTCATAAATTAAATAACTTAAACAAGCTCTCTTCGTTCCCGGCCAGTTTAAGAACTACGAGAGTGAGTAAATATAATATATTCGTATCGTACACTTGTTTGCTCTTATTATATCATCTACTGACGTAGCCAGTTTAATAAATGTACGTTTTTGGGGTAACGCCCCTAACTCGAGACAAGCTAAACATGTCTTGGCCATGCTCCATGCTCCCCACATTTGCACATTTGTGTTGTCCTTATAACTGTCATGTTGACAACTGTCATTGACAGAGATATATGTATGTACCCGTGCATAGCCGAGATGCGAGCATCTCTCTCTCTCTTTCTCTCGCTGTTTGTCAGTTTGTTTGTATCTCACACATCCGGCAGGGTCTGGCTATCTTCACTGCCTAGACAAACGGTCAGCTCCGCAGCCGGACAAAGCAAACATATCATCCATATAAACGTGTCCTCCACTTGCTGCGCTACGATAGTTTCCATTTCCAGACACGCCAAGGTGTTTATTGTATAAATCTTGGAAACTAACATGGAACTATAAATTTTAACACTTGAATAACCTGCATCAATTGGCATCCCTTACACCACCTCCTCGTGTCTCTCTTTGCTCTGGACATCTCTGTCCCCAGTGCCAGGAAGTTCAAATAAAAAGTGTGACTCGGAATCTTTATCTGACGCATTGAATGCCACCATTTCAATGGACTTACAAGTAACAAGTAAGAAGTAAGTCTGAACAAGACTGCTCAACTAGTGAATACCCTTGTGAATTCGATTCCTACTTGCCAATGTTTGAGCATCAGCTAAAACATACACGACCCTGCTTTCGGTGCAGTCAAATGTCAACAGGGTGTAAGAACTAGAAAGTCGACACAATGGCGCCGGATTCCATGGCATCTCTTCCTTTTACCCAGCTCATGGTGCGTATTCTTTTCGTTTTTAGCTGTGTCAAAGGCGACATGGCTGCAAAACTCACATACACACACATACATGCACATATACATACATATATACACACGAATGTGAATCGTTGCCCGATTCTCTCAATTTTGTGGTTTTTGTAATCTTCTTAACTTATGTGTCAAAAACTTCGTGTAAATATCCGTTTATTAGTAAAATACAACAACAAAATACAAAAGAAAAGCGAATGATATGAATATGCAGAGAAGAATATAGAATGAATAAAATAGAGCATGTCCATATTAACTTATCTGAGGTTCAAACGTAATTTTTGGTCCAATACTTATAGTTTTTGATGTGTGTGTCTGTGTATGATTAATAAATATTTGCAACATGATTAACATAAATAATAACTACCAAAACCAAAAAAAAAAAACAAAAAATGATAAAAATAATAGGTTTGTAAAAATTTCAGAAATATGAAAACTACATGTAAACATTAAATTGTATGGTATATATTACATAGTACATTAAGTAGTTAAGAATAAATTGGTGGATATGCTCTAAAACTTGTTATTAAAGATTAAAAGTTTCAATTTAATCTGATTAAAGTAAAACAAATTTTAAAATTTAAACTATAAAATAAAAAAGTTGAAGATTTACTTCCTTTAAATTATATTGCAATGTATTAAGTGGTTTAGTAAGCTATAAAATAATACAATACAAAAAAAAAAACACATTTTTCAATCTTGTTTATGTCCGTGATATATATTTCTGTTTAAAGCTTTTATTCTTCCTCTCTATAATGTATGCAATAATGTTTACCTTTTGTGGAGGAACCAATTTTGTTAACATCTAAAAAAGTTTACAAAATGCCAACAATACATCAATATTTTTAAATTTAAATGAATTACAAATATATTGAAATGTAATTAAATTCGTTATTGCAAAGCAAATATTTAATTTTGATTAGAATCAATTAAATCAATCAACCGGGCAACCAGGAAGATGTAATATAGGATTTAATTGTGAAAATAAAATTAATAAAGCAAATAAATTTCATCAATCCATTTGCATGCAGGTAAATTAAAAAATAATTGTTAAAAAAAGATTTTAAAGGCAATGTAAATAAATAATGAAACCTAAACAAAGAAAAACTCTAAAGCAACACCGTTAAAGCAAAATTAAAAGAATTTCTAATTAAACATGAAGCTGAATTCCTGGTAACAATTCTGAAATTGTATTTCAAATTTTCCAACTACGGTCATAATCGAATTGTAATTAGGTTATATGCATATAATATATTATATTGTTTACGAGAAATCGAATCGAGTAAATTTTTAAATGTTAACATGAAAAACCATTTAAATGTAAATTAAGTAACAAATTGTGGTGTGTAAAAACAAATTCCAATTTTAAAAATAAAATAAAATTAAATTAAATACAAATTTCTTTGAGAATACACGAACTCAGCGCTAGCAAATTTCATCAACAAAGTAAACCAAACACGTTTTCTCCATACATATGGTAATTTAGATGGTAAACAGAGAAATTCAATTTTTTGCTGAAACAAAGAGGACAAGGACAACGACAAAGGCAAGACAAGTTCGCATATATAGTATCCCTATAAAATGGTACATTAGTTTTCGTATAAACTTCTTGTAATATACTAAATATGAGAAGTAGTATAAATCATATGAAAAAAACATTTTCAGATTGTAAACAAATTACATAAAGTGAAATGAAATGAAAACTTACTTACTTGAATTTTAAGAGTATTTGATCTTCGACATTTTTTAAGACTTTCTTGTTAATTTTAAAAGCAAACACAACACGCACCATTTGGCCATTAACAGCGAATCAGGCAAGGCTCAGAATTATAGCCCTTATATGGCCATTTCGAAACAAATTTATGTGCTCCTCAGTGTGTTGGGTGGAAAAAAAAGCTTAGGACTGCAAGTGATGGCCTCTAATGTAGACACTTCAGCACACGCACACATGCGTACGAGCACACACACACACACACCGACAGACACATGGAGAGATATGTGTATGTAGATATGTAACCTAATATGGTATAAACCGTTTGCACATCAAAGCACAAATCCATTAGGCATAAAACCGCCAGGTGGGTAAAGGCGAAAAAATCTGAAACGGAAAGCGAGAAGCTTATCTATGTAAGTAAATGTCTGTGTGCAAAGTGTATGCGTATATGCGTGAGTGTGTGTGTGTGTGTGTCGGGGCTGTGTGTGTTATATGGAGCCCTCCCCAAGAGTGTGCTAAACTAAGCGATTGAGTGTAGCGGCGAGAGAGGCGACTGAAAAGCGAGCAAAAGATTAATGAGCAGCACCTGCCTGCAGACAAATTATATGGCATAATTCACTTTGAGCCCCATTCGCATATGCTACTTCTTATGCTCTGTGTTCTGTGTCGCCATCATCTGGGTATTCGGTTTCCCAAATCACAACTCACTTGGTCACATTTCATGCGTACACTGTTACAATGTGAGTACTTAAATTCCACAATATATATCACAGGAGCTCAATAAGGTTTAGATTATTGGAAATCTAAAATAAATAGTTCGATTACAAAGACAACAATATTTAATAAGGCAAACTATACAGAGAAGATAGATTGATATATGTATTCTCTGGTTAAACCTCAGCTTTACGTTGTTGACTTCAGCAAAATGAAATACGAATTGTGCTGTGTAATCAAAGTTAGCAGCTGCGAAATAGGCTCTGGCCTACTTAGAAATGCAATACAATCTGTGAATGTTGTTTTACTTATTTTGTGATTGTTTCGGCACTGTTGCGTTACAAACACTTTTTGTTTTTATAGTCATTCGTGGTAACAATGATTGACGATGATTGAGCGCTACACACTCTCATATAACACAACCAGACCAACAGCTGCAAGTAACGTTCAGTTAGCAGCGATGTTGACAGTAAGGTTATTTGATTAGGTTATTTTGAGTGTAATTCCTTTCAAGCTTTATCTATAACTTTGAGTTAAGGAACAAATTGTAGATCTTTATTTTATTTTATAAATTATTAAAGGCAAAATGTAGATAGCTCAATCTTGAAATTCAAGATTTTATTCTTGTTTTAAGAATGGAAACATCTCAAAATTGAACCAAGAATGTAAAATATGTTTTAAAAAAGATAGTTTTTTACATTTATGTGCCTTATCAATTTTTTTTTAACATTGTTTAAAATTAATTAAAACCTTTTTACTCCTCTTTTTTAAGGAAAGGGAATTCCAAATTTTTAAGAAGCAAATAAATCTAGTATAAAGCAAAATTTTAATTTTTAAATAACCTGTTTTTATATAAAATTACCATTACAATCTTGATTGATAATTTTTTCAACTTAAAATTTGTATATAAGATTGTTTTTTTGTATGATTGAAAAAAGTTCATAAACAAGTTTCAAAATTCAGATTATGAAACATTACATGATGTATCAGAATAGACCTCTAATTCTTTTTTAAAGAGAGGTACTGTCTGCAATATGACTGTTAATTTTTTAAATATACTCTACACAACATAAACGCTTCATTATGCAAATCCCTTTCATGGGCAATATATTAATTCTAATGACTTTCTTCTTGCCAATTTATGTGCCAAAATAGCATTTTTTGACCATAGACCTTCCGTGTTTGCTCCCATAAATGGCTGCCAAAAAAAAAAAAGAAAGAAAAAAAATTGCTAAGACCAACAGGAAAGTTAAGAACTTTATTGGCAGTACCCTCCGTTGTGCATTTTTGCGTTTTTTCTTGTTCTTGTTTTTTTTTTTTTTTTTTTTTTTGCTGTGTCGTCCTCGTAGCGAAATTTATTGTTACAGATTGCCGAAATGGTGGAACTGAATGCATTGAGGAAAGCAAATTTCCGTTTGGAAGGGCATAAAAATCGCGCCGAGATCTGCAATCGCAATATACATTCCAGATAGATAGAACTCGCTGCGAGCACGGAAATGCGGGACCATGATTTGTTTAGTGCGGAGTGGTGTGGTGTGATGTGGTGGATACCAAAGGACTCCGCTAGTCTTCTATGTCCGTGTCCACCTCCTCTTGATGACGTCGTCTATTCTGTCGCATTGTGGCCATCTTACAGGCATTTACGGCTCGACGTCTCTCGCATTTGTACATGCGATATATATTCTTTAAGTTGCGTTGGATTTTGATCCAGCTTCGTTTCAACTTGCGCAAATAGTAGTTCACATAGTCCATGGTATCGGTCGCTTGGAGAACAAACCACAGAAAAGAGCCACTCACAAACGTCGTGGTTAAGGCGTGAAACCAATATTCCAGCTTCCATGGTATACAATCAGTTTGGGCCAATACAAAAAGCATCTTCCTCGTTGTTATAAACAGCAAGAATTCTATAGAGCACCAAATAACCAGCGTCATCATCTCCACCAAAAATATCCCAACTACAACTTCGAATATCACCTGCCAGTATCGGGCCACATGCATATATCGTTCCGGATATATGTGAGTGTCCCACAATAGGCAGAGAGTCGCCACGAGAAAAATCCAGCTGCCCAGAGTGGGTGACGGCGAACACTGATCTTCCGGTTGTGCGAAGAAAAGAGATACTCCGAGTAGTTGCAATAAAGCAGCAAAATAAATTGATAATGCCTTCATATGAATAAATTATATCAGCAAAGCTTCAAAAATAAGTTCTAGCTCTTGATATTTAATGACATTCTTAGCAATACATAACTTAATAGAATATTTTTTCTCAATGTGATGACAAATATATATTTATTGAAACATTGAATTTTATATTTTATACTGTAAATTTTAGTGCAATTATTTTCAATATTAAAGTTTAACAATTTGAAGTATATCTTTTAAACAGTGTACATCCTTATCTTGTTGGGTTGTATCAACAACATTCAGAGTAACAATTCATGGCACGCTAACATATAAAGCGGCACTTGAGCAAGCCAATTGTTGTTCTGCCTGGATGCGAAATTCCACGTGCACTCCCACACACAACTTCCAGCTGGAAAACAGCAGCGGTCACGAACTACAAACACGACAGACTAACCTCACTCAACACGGATACAGAGTGAATGGGTCGTGGACCACATCTACTCCCACGTCAACTCCCGCGTCCACGCCCACGTCAACGTTAAAGCCCCTTGAGCTGAGTTACCCACAACACGAATCTAACGAAAATTGGCGATGCAGTAAGTAATCCACGCTTACTGTTGCTCCTCATATCAACAGATTTACAAAGGGTAACCTATAAGGTAACTAAATTCGTAATAATAGGAATGTATTTTATGTCTTCAAAAAATCACCGAATGAAAACTGATTGACCAAACTGATTCGCCATTAGTCGTAAAATTGAACGCAAAACCATGTCTCATATCTTTGTAGTTTGTGTGAACAATTTGGTCGTAGTTTGATAAAATCATCAACTTTTTCCTTAGTGGGAAGATTTGGGCGAGTAAAAAGGTAAATAATTGAACACGAAAGCCGAATGACGCTCTGCTTTGAAATTATGTTGAAGAGGGTAAAAAACGGAAGAAAAGCGCCGTTCATCACTCTTTCTATAGATTTTAATTGTCAACCCTAGGAACATTTTTTCTGAACTGGCACGTACAAGTTTTGTACGACAACCAGAGGTGTCCTGCTAAAGGAATTTGATATGTAAAAAAAACAAAACTAGTTGCACAAAAGTTGAGGTTTTACAAGAAATATTACTGTATAGTTAATATTCTTTAACTAGTATATTTTTTCGAATTATAACAGTTGAACATTAATCTATTTGAATGACATGCCAGTACACTTTAATCCCCTTTGAGGACACTAGTTGATTTAATTACTCCCTACCTTTAAAGCCAAAGTATTCTAAATGCTATCAATTGGCTTAATTAGATGGTGTAATGTTAACAGTGTCTGGAAAAACCAACCACACCACAAATAGACCCACATTACGTGCTTATCGTCAATCGGTAAATGAGCAAAAGCTGCCATCAAATTAACATAACAGTTACCGCAATTAATCAATTGGGGTCCTGAGTAGCCCCGAGTAACCGTGTCAGCGAGTGAAGGAGGCGAGTTGCCCAATTATCCAGGTGTGTTAACTGTGTTAGTCTGGTTAACTGAACTTGAATTTAAACATTTTAGGGGCCACGGGTCTGGCTAACTGACAGCTAAAGGTCGACTCTCCACACTCACACTCGCACTTTGGCAAACAACACAAACTCTCACTGTATCTGACATTTGAATAGGGTTCATTGTTGTCGGCTCTGTGCAGGCTCCCTGTCTGTCTTTCTGTCTGTCTGTTTGGCCAGGCTTGTCTATTTAAAAATTGATTTGTTGTTATTTACATGCCGCATTATTTATCTACGATCTCGGTTAGAATGATATAGCTGCTGCCTATCAGGCATTATCATTGTCAATGTCGGCATGTGCACTGCTTGATAATTGAGAGCCGCAGTAGGGTTTCCCTCTTTTTTAGCCTCTGCTCTTTGAGAGTGGGGAAGAGAATCGAGAATTCAATTTGTAAGTGTCAATGGCAGTTTAGTAGATGTCGCCTTTTACCTTTATCATTCTCACTCTTGCGCTCTTGGGCTGCCCATTTTTATTGGCATTTTCTCCATTGAACCGAAAATCCCCAGTTGATTTGCAAGCAACAAGTTGCCAGCCTGATGAGGAGTCAACGGGGATCGACACGTTGAAAGGGGTGGAAGGGCGGGAAAGCGAAAGCGGGAGGCGGATAGCAATGGATGACAAGGTGGCACAGCATGACTTTTGTTATTGTATGCGACGTGCACCGAAAACAGGACATGGATGTTAACGTATTTATTACCATAATTGCTACAGCGCAAAATGCAAAAAGAAAGACGCAAAGTCAAGAGAGTCAAAGACAGAGATAGAGAGAGAGAGAGAACGTCAGACAGACAGAGTAAGACAGCGTCTGATTGAAATATAGAGATTATGTGTAATTGAAACCATTCGTTTAGAAAAATCAATCAAAATTGTGTATTGACATTTAAATGGGTCGCCTTGGAAATAGGTGTTGGTGTTTCATTTGCTTGTGCATAGCACAGATTTGAATAAGCGTTGAATTTTGACTCTTATTAGTGGTATATGTTTATACCCGATACCCATAGAGTACAAGGGTATTATAACTTTGTGCCTCCAAGAAATGTATTTGGCATGCAGTAGGAGGCATCTTCGATCCTATAAAGAATATATATTCTTGATCAGCGTCAACAGCCAACACAATATAGCCATATCCGTCTGTCTGTCCGTCTGTATGAACACCTAGATATCAGAGACTATAAGAGATAGTTATAATTTTTTTCGATAGCACTTATAATGTTTACTGTATAAGTTATTTAAGGAAATTTTTAATATGGGAAAAAACGACTCCTTACATGGGTCTTAGTAGCTTTGGTTGACTATCTGAAATATTTTGTATACTGTATTTTGAATGTAGTACTATATTAATATACCAATAATAGCCATTCGTATGTTTTTGTTTTTTGTGGGATTAATTTGATATATTTTAAGAATAATATTCAAAATGTGTAGCAGGTGTCCACAGTCGTACACACTTGAATGTTGTTTTCTTACTTCATTTTATTAGAAATGTTTAGCAATTTGTTTAATTTTAAATTATATACTTCACGTATTTCTAAATGATTATAAAACCGCTATGTATCCGTGTTGCATTAAATCGTATAACTCAATAAGAAGGCTTAGCAGGCTTGAATTATTTGAGTCAATCAGTAATTTAGAAGTATTTATTTGATTGATAATTAAAAGTATTTTCGCTTTGAGAAGCGCTTCAATTATAAATGGTCACGTGCATTAATCGAAAACTAATGAAAATGAATAATATATTAGCTAATGGGAATTTAATGACCATAACGGCATCAGCTATTAACTGTGAAACAACTTGAAAGTGAGTGTGAAAAATAATTTACTCATCCCCATCGGAATGCTCGAGCCCAACTCCCTGAATGCTATTTACCTGAAGGGTAGCTCAGTTGGATGGGGTTGTATCGGTGAAGTCATGCACTTAAATTGTTGGTACATATGTGAACTACTGTCTGTGTGTACCATGTGTATGCATGTGTGAGTCTGAATGTAATTTCGCACGTGCAACTTTAATGAACTTTTCACACTCATTACACACAATGGGCCGCAGAGACAAGGTTCCGGAGAGTGCAACATGCACATTTATCCTCGAACACACACACACAAACTCCGTTTTTGTAACCGCACACAAGTTCAGTGCTATGGATATATATTTGGGAATACGCAACTAGGGATTACTTCGTATATTGTTGTTAAAATCCTGTTTGTGAGATATTTCTACTCTTATTTTAGGAAGTACATTGAAAGTTGTGCAAAGTATGTATGAGGAAATTGCTTGATATTTGATTAAACTTACCTCCAAAATATTTAATATATCTAAAGGGTATTGTAAATCAGTTAAACAAGGTAAAGTAAAAAGAAACGCAGTTTTGCTGTTGCAGATGGAGTTGTAGCAAATGAGATTGCGGTAAGAAAATTCTTGACTTGTCAAATCGTGCACATAAAACTTTAGCCGAAAGCTGAAAAGTTTTTCCTTTAACCTCACAAACGTTTTTCAACTTCCGTCCAATTTTCTGTAACTGGCAGCGATATATGTGCATGTCCTTTGGCTAAAAGACGTAGAGCTACACACTGGCACTTGCATGCTTATTTGGAGACGTAAAAAAGAAAATAAACCAACAACAAAAGTAACTGATAACTGGGTAAGAAAACGACAACATTGTTGTGTGTATGCGATGTGTCATAGAGTTACTAAGGGACGACTTGCTGCACACGATGTGACCCCAACATCACACAATGCGGCACGTGATCTCGTGAGCATCTATCGGAACTTGTCAAAGGCGCCCATCAGTTCCGTTAGCATTTCCCGCTTCTGGGCTTGACTCTGCCTGCTGTCACCTCTCTGAGCCGCCAGCCAGCCGCCGCTGTCCTCGAGGTAAATTGAATTCGTGCATTTTTTTTGTGCATCGCATACAAATTGCAAACCAACTGGCAGTGACGTTTACTTTGTTGTTTGAAGCCGTTCATACGCTCACCGAGGATGCTTGCGTGTCCTCATGATGCTTGTAACGCACAAAGTAAAGAATTTTATGTGGCTTATATTTTTAGTATACCTCATTAACCGCCTTAAGCGAAAAGATGTTGGGTGAGGCAATCCTTTTTATATTCTTAGAAATTGTTCTACCATAAAGTGAAGCTCATATTCCAAATATTTTATTAATAACAATTTGTAAATTAATTTTGGTATTGAATGTTTTTGAGGTAAATATTAATGAGTTATGAATTTTATTGCTATCAGTTAGAAAAGTTATTTAAAGCTTAGTCTCAGTTACTGACATTTTTTTTCATTTTCGCAACTTTGTTCAAGTAGATATTTATTCCCATCTATCCTCTTCGATTTTCGAAATAGAACTGACTGTCGATTATTATTACTTCGATTATCGATAGCTAGTTGCAGGTTTGAACAACGTTGCCAGATTGGTTTATTTGTTAGAGATCTGCGCGTTTTGATGTTGCCTTATCGATTTCCTCATTTCAGAAGCTCTCTAAGTGTATTCAGCCGTCAACAATCCTCAGATTACCGTTCTCAGTTGTTTTTGTGCTGCTGCGGCAGCTGAAAATCACGCTAATTGTAGTACGGCAAATGCGACATTGTCGCCCAGCATTGCATACATTTTGAACTCGGGTTGCGGCTGAATCCTCATGATTCTGGTATTACCATTAATTTGAATACGAAATCATTCAGAGGCGTCGTTGACGCAAAAATCAGATTTAATGCAGCTAAACCGCAGACAAAAAGATGTATTTAAAACGCATTAAAGTAATTGAAGAATAATTTGAATAATTACACTTTTTTCGCAATGTGTTTTTACACTTTTGAAACTGCGTCCATGTCTCTGGCCAAAATATGGCATGTTTTGACATGCAAATGCACGTCGCAGCAGCTGCCGCATTCGCATCCGTATCCGTAACCGTATCCCCGTATCCGCATCCATAGCCATAACGTTATCAAGAGGATTGGGCTTAGAGCTTTCTCGCTCTCTATGTGTATGTTTATGCTCAATATTATAATGGCAAGGCCCCTACATAAACAAAGTCAACGCTGTCGGCTATTAGGAAAACAATAACAAACACTTTGCCAGCAGCACTAACAAGAACAACAGCAACAGCAGCTGAAGCCGAAGCCGAAGCCGAAGCAACAAAAATAACTGAAAGAACCAACACCTGACCCATTCTACACTGAACAAAGATAAAGAGACGGTCAGCCACAAGCCACACTGTGATGACGACGACGTCGACGCCGTCGCCGACAACGATGCCGATGACGATGATGATACCGAAGCTTCAACCTCAGTCCCAGCAGCAGCCCCATGCATAATTTATAGGCGAGTGCAGTGCCGCAATGGGGGTGCCTTGGCACTGGACTTCTACTACTGCTACTACATACTATCAGGTTCCAGCTTCAAGCTGCTACTGCTGCTTGGGGGGCAAAATTTGCATTTAAACACATTTCCACACTCATGAGCACGAAATTTGTGTAACAAATGCAACAACCTCGAGATTGGCTTTGGCCATTGCGCGGTTCAAAGGTAACGCAAGGAATATAGAAGTGGCAAACGGAAACGGGAATCGGAATGGGGATGGCAAGTGAAAAGGCTTTAAATGGCATAGGGCACACCTCAGGCTCAATTTCAGGTTAACAACTGCCTTTTATGCATGGCTAATCTACCATGAAAACTGCCGAAATTATACTAGTTTGCACATTAAATTTTCACTATGACTTAAATATTTAATGCAGTTGGCCTAACACTGTTTGACGATGCAAAAGTAGGTTGGCAGAAAGTCGAAAATAATAATTAAGACTTAAGAACAGTAATTTGAATTTTCGAATCCTTACATATGTATATGTATTTTTATTGATTCTAATGAGAAATAAAGAGAGGGGCACCAATTTTTGTTTTGGGTGTTTTCATGTTGCTTGTTAATTATCATTTGCAGAAACTATTCAAGCAAAATTGTTCGTGCAACAAATTGCGCTACTTAAGATGCAATTATGCGCTTCACTTTGCAATGATTCGTAACTTCAGCTGCATTAAATGTAATTGCTTGTTGTTTGTTCTATCTTTCTTCTCCCAGATACTTTTCGCCATTTTATGAAAATATCTTAATTTGCATGCTAATGATGCCCCAGAAAGATAATCAAAACACATACAAAGTGTTACTTTCAAATTACCTCCTTCAATTAGGGGGAAACTAAATAATAAACAAGTCAACGGAAGTGTATTTCTTTTTGAACTTATGAACGTCAGTTGCACGCTGTCTATAAGTTCTTCCATTTTACTTGCATTTGCAGCATCTACTTTAAACTGGCTAATAAGAGTAGCTGTATGTGTGTTGTTTCATGTGTGCGAGAAGGATGAAGAGATGCTGGATTTTATCTCTTCTGGCAGCCGTGACATTTCAGATTGCGCATTCGCCACGTTGTCTGGCGCAAACATTTCAATTAGTTGGGCTAACAAAATTTTAATAGTTGTCAGCTGCATTGACTTGATAAATGCCAAAGTGCCAAGCCATTCAAGTCTCAACTCTCCCCCTTGCCTCCCACTGCTGCTGCGGCTTCCTCCCGACTCCTGCCACCAACATCGACGCTACTCAGCCTTCAGACTTCAGTTGCTTGTCCCTGGATAGGCTGTGCCTGACGTCGAAACATTTAAAACACGATTTTCACATTTACCTTTCAATTTAGCATTGTTTTCTCTTTTTTGCCAATGCTGATGTTGTTACTGTTTTCTTCGCTGTTGCCCATGTTGAATTTGTTGATTGTTGCTATTTCTTTTGCTGTTGTTGTTATTGTTATAGTTGTTTTTCTTGCGCTTGTCTGGGCGAGGTGACATATTGACAAAAGTGTCTAGCTGCAAAAATTAAATTACATTCACCGGAGCCTCAGATTCGATTAAGTTAAATCGAATTTTTTGGTTTGGCTTTGCCAATCAAAAAACAAACTAAGTCAGTGTGCCACCAAGTTTGGACCACATGCTCGTCCCTTAGGATTTATGTTGCTTGTGAGGCATTGCCTGCACTTCTTTTTTTTAAAGGCTTTAAGAGTTGTTGAGGAAGTATCTACTTTTAAGAATAGATTGAACATATTTTAGAGTAAACGTTTGAAAGATGGCAGAAAACAAAAAATCTTCTTCTTGTAGTTGTTCTATTTCTGTTATCCTGTAGGGTATATAAACTTCGTGTGGAGCTTTCGACAACTAAACTTCTCACACTCTGTGCGTTACAATTCCCCTTTATTGTTTTCTTCTCTGGTTTTTTTAAGGCTACATAAATAAGATTTATATCGGCAATAAAATATTTCATGCCTGAGCAAATTTCAGCAGTGAACACACCTCTTCTTGAACGAGCAAAAGTCGGAGAGCTTTCAAGCAGAAATCAGGCACTTACATACTCCCTCTCCATTCGAGTCAGTCAGTTAAGTTGGCCTATAAAGTTATTTATATAATAAAAAGCAAACAAGCGCTGCAGCTGTTGTGATGATTTGCCATTGACATAGCCTGCTGCCAGAGATATATGTTATCTTTAACTACTCTTGACTCCGATGATAAATCTGCTCATTTATTCGTTAGTTGTCACAATTTCACTTCCATTTCTCGTACGTCGAGGCGCAGTCATAAATTCGCTTTGTCAACTTTAATATTAAAGGCAGTTTATATTTAATGCACTTTTACTTCTCTTAAAATTATGTAAAGCTGGTTAAACGGATTCGCGTTTCAGTAACTGTTAATAGGCCATAAAATGGAAGACAATAGCCGCAGTCAAACAGGTGTAATAAGCATTTTAGCCCTGTTTAAGCTTTGTTATCATTGCTATCAAGCGAGTAGGCTGCAACATTAACCCAGTCGAGTGCTGTGTGTTCAAACAGTTTAATGCCTCAGATAACAAGGCGCGTCATGCAGAAATTGCGACACAGATACACATAGATAGATACAAAGATACATTCTCACAGATACACATGCAGAGAGTACGCAGTTGTGAGGCATACGGCCAGATTTTGGCCTCAAGCGTGTGCCTTGTGGTGTGGTGTGTGAGTTTCCCCAAGCTTGCAGCAATATCCACAGGATGCATACTCACACTAATACTAGCGAACATGCACACACACACACACACACACACACACAGACACACACACGTACGCTCTCTAAACTGTTGGATCTAATGCAATTTCTGTCATTTTTAATGGTTTTATAAGTTGCAGCAAAGTCGCCAGACTATCGTTCGCATCTGTCTGTTGTACGTTGGCAGTCCAACTACGACCACGACTACAAAAGCAAGGATGAGAACAGAGCGAGAGAAATGGAAAGATAGAGAGAGAGAGCGAGTCCGTTCAGCCACTTGCTGTATGGAGAAACAGTTGATTATTTGGTGGCTACACTTTGCTGCTGTTTCAGCATGGATACAGGTATGAATTTTGTTTGCTCCCATAATGATGGGTTTTTGGTCCTTCTGCTTCGTTCTGAACTCTGTTACACTAGACGTTTACGTACTCGCATGAGCATCACTTCCATTCCTTGATGTGGCCTCCGGTGACAGTTGTGGCAATTACTGCATCGTTTGTGCCACAGCTAAATGTGTTTAGTTTTGATTAGTTAAGTAATTGCTGACTCTGAGTTCTCCTATATATACTTGCGAGTGGCTCCTTGTGTTTAAGAACAGGCCTTAAGGTGGCTTGCAACAATTCATAAGTCAAATTATGGTTCATCGAATTACCAAGTTTGTTTGTTCAGTTTATTGCAGAAATTGTGCATTGAGCTTTTCCTCTTATTGTATTCTCAATTATTTCGAATTTCGAATAGAAATTGTCGTTAACCTTTATGAATTTCCATATTAAATAATGCACTCAAATCGTAGCACAAATAAGTTGCAAATAATGTTTAGAATTAATAATATAATTATATTTTGATAATATTAAATGCTTATGTTAACTTTTAGTTATATAAATTATTTCATAATTTAATTATCATTAATGTATCTAGATAAAATATTTAATATAATTTCAGTATTTTTAATGCTGAAAGCTATATTAATTAATTATTATTAATACATCTATGATATTAAATTGTAAATTTCGATATTTTGTATTTCTATTTTTTTTAGTGATAACGAAATTTAAAATCCATTTAACATATATTTAATATTTTTGTTTTAATTGAATAAATTCATTATTATTAATATAAACGGTTTAATATAACTTCAATATTTTTTATGCTAATTTCTATAAACTTTTGAGTTAAAAGATATATTTGCGTAAATAATTAATTAATATTAAATTAATTTATTTGTTATTTTAAATAAATAATTTTAATTATTATTAATTTTAAAGGTTTTATATAATTTCAGTATTTTTTAATACTAATAACGAAATTTAATATCCATTTAACATATATTTATTATTTATTACATTATATCCTATCAATTTTCATTATAAATAGTAGTGATTTTTTTCAGTGTAGGTTTACAAACATACAGCCAACCATCGGCCGAGCATTCTGCGCATTCTCACCACAAGCTCTCCATCGACGGTTGAGAGTAATTTGAGGCTGTAGCTCGAGCATGGGAAGCTGTTACCCAGAAAGCTCAACGTACTTATAAGTATGAGAGCAGGACACAGTGCCGGGGCAGGCATGGAGCATGCATGGAGCACATTCGAAGGGAACCTACATCAACAGAAAAGCGGTTGAAATTGAATTCGACGGCTTTAAACAATTCTAAGTTATTAAACCGAACGCGAAAAGTTTAATTGGAACTGTTACTCTGCCCTGTTTGGGTCACTGGGGAAGCGCAGACAGCAAATAGAAGTAGAGCTACCATAGAGTATAGAATACTTCTCCCCCAATCGTCTTTTCCCTCTGCCATGATTCTGGTGCAGGCTGGCGCTAAATGTGCGCAATTGAAGGCAATTGAGCAATTTTGTATGCTCAGAACGCCAGGCGTCGCATTAGCATAAATACATTTATTTAATATTTAAATTAGTTTCATGGCATTTCAGCCATGCATTTATGTGCTATACAAAGAGTAAACCACTCGTTCTCTCTCTCTCTCTCTCTCTTTCTCCTCCTCCAAAAATCATCTAGGGAAACCTGCTTCTGTCTGCAGCTATTCATCTTGGACCACACAGGCCGCTTTTTTCCAGTGATAATCCCCATTGACGCCTAAGTAATAGTATTTGACGTGAAGCAAATGCAGTCATTGTGGCAGAGTCAAAGAAAAAATCCTAAATGCCAATTTGCTGGACTTAGCAACAAAAGCAATGCGAGTGCAGGATTCGACTTAATTCGGACATGAAATTGGAATTGACATTCCTCCGTTATGATTGACGAATTCCCAAAGAATTGACTATTTGCTAGCTCGGGGAACTGAACTGCAAATATCTTAAGTTGACAGAAATCTTTTATCATTGATTTTTCCAAAATTCAATTTGCCTAACCCATTTTGACAATATATTAGATAATTTATTATTAATATGTTTACTGTGCGAGCTTATATCTTATTGCTGTATATTTGGCCTTAGGATTCTATATTAATTTTCACAAAATTTTAATTACCTAAATTATTTGAATACGCTTTGTAATACACCTAATCATCTGACTCTTGTTAAATATATATAACATAATACGGAAAACTTTGTTAAATAAAAGTAATACAAAACAAATAATAAAGCTGCAGTCGAATGTGCTCGACTGGAAGATACCCGATACTCATTTCAAAAATAATAAATAAAAATGAGACAAAAATATTAAAAATATACCAAAGGATGTATTCGGTATATTCATTTAGTACTACATTAAATATATACCACAGAGTGCAAAATATATTAGATTGTCGGTCAAAGCCACTAAAGTCTAAAGTAAAAATGCGTTTTTGGCCATTCAAAAGAATTTCTTAAATAACTTCAACAATTTTTCTCCGATCGCCAGCGAATTCTCAGGAATCACAAATACAAGAGTCATTATTGTCTTTACGAAAAACTCTAGCTTTAAAATTACACGTGTTTTTTCGAAATTATCGATTTTCGAAAGCGGAAGTTGGCGTGGCAAAAATTAGACTTAAACTACAGACGAACGAAAAGACGGACATGGCTAGATTGTCTCGACTGTTGAACATATAAACATTATAGTGTCGGAGATACCTCCTTCTGCCTGTAACATACAATTCCTGGAGGCACATAGTTATATTACCCATCTATATCTGGGTAGCGGGTACAATAAAGTAAATACGATTTAGGCATGTAAAAGAAAGATTTTCTAGCACTTCTAATATTTCCCTAAACGTGCTTACTATTATAAATGACAGTTTTTGCTGTTTGTATAAGGAGAAGACCGAGAAAGAAGAAATGGCCACGAAAAATTGCAGAAATGTTCGCGCATTAGCGAACGAGCTACAAATATTGCGTATACGCAAGAGTGTGCGAGTTGGTGCGCCAGGTGCAAATATATAAACACTTAACAGACGACTGCCCGCTTCCTGCCCGCTTTCCTGCTGACCCTGCTCCAGTTGTAATGTTGTAACGGGAAGCTCAACAACTCTTGCGACAGTTTCTTTTTCAGTTCTTTAGTTGCTTTTTACAGTCTTTTGCTTACTCAAATACCTTGAGGCTCTGTGCATATTTCCATATTAAGTATTTTTATAGCTAATGGCGCTTTTTACTTAACGTCAACACACACCCACACACACACACACACATACAGTGAAAAAGAAAAGCCACGCCCATATAGGTACGCAAATACTTACATACGGAATGTTCCATACTTGCATACATAAAATGCAAAAATTGAATATTTTTATGTTGTTTTTATAACAATTTTATTCTCCGCTGACATTGTTGTTGCTTTCGCTGTCGATGTCGATGCCGTTGTCGCTGGTGCTTTTGCTTATTTTACTGTGTTGACGATTTTCAGTCAGCCAGGCGCTCGCTTCCTGTGCCTCTTGTGCCACCTGTTATCTATTGATTTTTGTGACTCTGAATTGCTCGAATGCCAGGCAAAACAAAAATGCAAAATAGCTGTAGAAGACGATTGAATACGCTTTACTTATTTGCTTAATTGGTTTCTTTATTTCGTTGCTCAAAATGTTACGCTTAGAATTTTTCAACTTCAAAGTGACTCCATCAAATACCAATACGAATTTGTTTTATAGAGCATACAAAAATATGAATACAACGAAACGAAAAGCGCATATCAAACTTTGTTACTTCACATATCGACATGGGCCATGGGGGAATCATACAAATTCACAATTAGGATATATACATATACACCAACTGTTCCATCGAGGAGCTCTTTACTTTTGGTGAAGTTGACAGTTGAACAAATTTCTCGATAGCCGCCACGTTACTTCTTGCGTTGCCATCATGTCTCTTTACACACTCGGTTGGGCAACTCGTACTACGCTGCGTATAATCGACGATTGTCTATGCAGTGGGTTAAAATGGAAAGAGACAGTGAAAGAGAGAAAAAGCAACAGGGACTTGAGTGGGACTGAGCATGGGACAAGGACTGGCGACTGGGACAGAAATGGTTATTGTTATGTTGTTGTTTAGCTTCCAACTTCCACACAGGATGCACAGGATGTTCGTGCAGCTGCTTTTGAGTGCCAACCAATTTGGCCTGTGTGACATTAGGCAAAGTGTTGCTTGGGTATCCTTTAGGTGCTTTTTTGCTTAAGTTTGATTTCGTTTTGCTTTCGACCTTCGTATTTTATTTAAAGTGCTCTCATATTGATTCTACAATGTGCGACAAACTTCCAGTTTAAGGCTAATTTGCTTGCTCTGGCTATTTGATATACTCGTACCCGCACACCATTGTCAGTTAATTGCACTATAGTGAGTGCTTCATCTGCAATGCTTTTGTGTTTTCCTTTTACCCACTCTAACATTGCATTTTATTTATGTTTTCTGTTACGCTTCTTGGCTGTGCAATCGTCTCGATTTTACATATTTTTCCAGTTTCAACGCTGATAAATGCTGAGTTGTTTTATTTTTGATGGTGCTGTGGCTGCTGCCAGCCACATTGACAAATTGATTTAACGGCTTAAATCATTGCAGCTTAAAACATTTAATTGCTTTTACAATTGTTTTCCTCATTACTTTTTAGTTACATATTTAATGTCCATGAAAATACAACATATCAACATATTTTTTTTTGTTGCTACGTATTTGATTTTTAAAAAAACATTAGTTATTAATAATCTATTCTGAGAAGAGAGTAGTTAAGCAAATAGACATACAGGATATCCGATGGTCTACAAACTTTCGACAAGCAGCTTCCCACTTGCTTAACGCTGTTGCCTTTTAATTGAATTCAATTATTCAGTAGTTGCTCTCCGCGCTGTGCTTTTTGTACAATTTTTTTGTGAAGAGATTAATCTGTTGCCATGTAAAATATATGAAAAAAAGGTGGAGCAAATAGTGTTGTTTCATCGCGTGGTGGGGGAGAATGCGAAAGGACATTGGACAAAGGGTTAATGACTTATTTAACTAACGATTATATAATTAGCAAGTTAAGTGATAATCTTTGTTTTCGTACAAATTAATTAAATGACAACCAATTAAAATTAGCCAAAAGCCAGAAAATGTCATGCATTGCCAAATGGTAAGAGCTGAAATGAGCCGCCAAAAAGGCAGCCAGATGTCTGTCAACCGTTTCTTGACCCAACATATAAATATGTGTTTGTATATTCTGCATCTGTGCATGAGGGTGGTTGTGTGTGCCTGTGTTTATCTGAGGTTGTGTGAGTCTCGTGTAATTATCACGGGTTCCGACAGGAAACAGTCGGCGCTGCTTTAAAGCTGCTTAGCTGAGCTCCGGAACTTCTGCTCGTGCCTATCCATCGTTTAATATACTTTAAATTTCATATTTATTATACCCAGTACACAAAGAGTTGCTTGGGTATGCTGTGTAAATATTTCACAACAGTTTCAGTTAAATTATCTAAGATAAGATTGGTGGATTCCTAAGTAGTTTTTAAACCTATTATAATGAAATTTAAATTGATATTAAGTTGTCTTAGTCTTACGTTATATCAACCATAATTATTATATAGTTTACCTTAGTTGCTAAAATTTCGATAGTTGCAGGATATGTTAACGAAACTCCACACATGCAACATCCACTATATTTTTTGTTATCTTCATAACGTTTGTGACATTTTGCGTTTGCTGGCAACTGGTAGAGTTATCACAGAAGCACAGCCAACGCATTGAAAGTTTTTTGTAGCATATTTACACACACACACACACATACGCATAAGTATACACAAATACATACATACATATATAATACGTACACACAATGTGAACTTCATGACTTTGTTCTGTTGGCTGCTGTGCGTTTTCCCAGTTGGCTGTTCTGCTCTGTTGTCTTAGGTGGCTCGGTTAATTTACATTTCCCTGGTAATTAAAATGTGTTTCTCCACCAGCCCCTTTTTGCCAGCCTCTCTCTCTAGTCCCATTTCCCCCTTCCCCCTTCCCCCATTCCATAACCGAACAGGCCCGACCATGCGCGGTTAGGAAAGGAAAACTCGTTTACATAATTATGTGTGGCAATTTGCGCGTGTGAGCAAAGATTTGCACCACACTTGCAAACACAGCCACCATTTTTGGGCCATAAATTGAATCTTTTTCTTATTTTTATTTTTTATGTTTTAACTGGCTTCACCAACTCCATCGTTCGCTCCTTGTTGTGTCGCTATCTTTCTGCCATTGTTTGCTGTTGATGTTTCTTCATGTTTGTTGCTGCTTTCTTTGGCAGCAACAATTGTCAGTTAATTTGAATAACACTCAAATGCATAAATATAAAAATGGAAAAGGTGGCTTTGTGGTTTTCTTTCTTGAATATGTTTCGAGTTTCAAGTATTTTTGTGCCTCGTTTTGTAAAACTTTTTCAATAAATATCATATTAAATGGTGTCATTTGGGAATGAATTTACGATATCTTCTCTTTTCGTTATTCACAATGAAAATACTTTCGACAGAGTTTTAGGCAGCGAAAAATAACAATTTGCGCGCATTTAAATGAATGAAATATTATGAATTCTGCTTTAATTTGGCAATAAGTATATTTGATTTATTTAGAAGTATACTTTGAGAATGTATTAATTACTTAACATGCTTTAATTAGAAAATATTCAATTCATGCCTTTTCATTGCAAACCACAAATAAAGTTGATTTTACTTATTTGTAATTAAATTTGTAATTTGTTTTACGATAATTGTTTGTGAGGCTGACAATTTACAGCGGCTGTCGTGATTACTTACTACACTCATTGACATTATAATTGATTGGGTGGTTTTATTTTGATAAACTCAATCAAAAAACAGTTCAATTTGTGTTACTTCAATATGTTATTAAACTACCTGTCATTTACGGGATATATCATAGTCTATTTGTTCTTATCTTTACTTGCATGGAATTTATTTCGGACTGCTGTTGTTTTAATGATTTATGACGAAATTGGACATTGATGAATGGCAAATATTTTACATACCTATCATAAAGTAATTATTTAATAAATTAAAATTCGATTTTAATATGAACTCTATCTGATTTACTGGCATAGAAATTGTAGTTATACATATTTTTATAAAAGATTGCTAGAATATCATAGTAGAAGCAATTTGCTCTGATGGATCGGAAGCCCTGGAGCATAGCGCGTGCAGAAGGTCAATAAGTCAACCTCGAGAGCTAACAAATAATGCAAAGAAATGGTCAGATGTTTGTAACTTATCCTCAGGGTGGGAGAGCCAAAGCATGAAGGCTGCCAGCAACCGGAACTAAGCGCAGGTTTTCCCTCAACAACTGCTTTACAAATAATCCGCGCGAAGAGCATAAGCCAGAGCATGGCCAGATTGCCTCCCTAGATCTACATCTATTGCCGAGTGTTCACGGAAACTTTCAAAACAAATTATTAACAACAACAACAACAGGAGATGGCAGCGGATATGGAGACGGAGCAGAGATAACGAAAACGGAAGGAGAGTGGTGAGGAGGAGGTGGAGAGGGAGAGGGAGCCTGTCAAGTGGCTGGAACTGGCCACAGGAGCAATTAAAACCTCTTACCCGAATAGACTGTCCAACGACTGTCAAAGCTGTATTGTTATACGGGTATTATTTATATCACAGCTATTGGCAAATGCGTCTTTCACTTAGAACTTGGCTCATTAAATCGTATTGAGATTTGTTTCAACTCAACGATTGGCTGAGCACTTTGTTGCTCGCTCGATTATTCGGACGCGCTCGAGTAGCTTTCCCTTCTTGCAAATCATTTTGGGTGGCATCCTTAAAATGATTCCTTTGAGTGCAATTAGAAAATATTTCAGTCGTTTGTTTATTTATAGTATGAAAAGAAGGTCGAAAAGAAGAAAACATATTTTGAGTAAGAAAAACGAACATTTCGTAGAAATTAATCACAGGCATTAATTATAAACTGTCTGTGTTGTAGAAATATCATTTCATTTAATGGGCGCATTAAATTTGTGGGATTACGTTTCACCAAGCATCAAAGAAATACGAAATACGAGTATAATAAGAATTGATGACATTTTTGTTAGTTGAATTTGGGGAATAATAACAGACAAATAATTGCACGAATGTGCAAACGTGAAGAGCTTAGCCTCAGAGACTTAAATTTATTGATAAGAAATTATAACAATCCAAAAACTTTTTGCATTGCACAACATAACAATACATATTAGACAGCCAATTAAATTAAAAGGCCCTCAAGGCTAGACGGAAAAGAGCAACTTGAAAGTTTTATTTCCGTCAGGATACAAACTAGATGAATATCCTGTATGAAAAACTTTGATAAAGCTAAGCAGTGCTTAGTCACATCTTCAGTCAAACCAGACTTTTTGTACGTCGCCTACAGGGAATGTGGAAGTAACAGCAAACGACAGCTAAGGCGAATGTTAAGGCGCCGAGAGAGTTGTGTAGCCTGGGAGAAAGTATGTCATTAAAGAATGATGGCCAAAGGCAGCTGTTTGTGCGTTGAGTTAGACAAATAGAAATTTAATTATAACATAGAAAAATAACAAGCTTAAAGTTAACGACGAAAAGGTACACTTGCACTTAAGTTTGCTTGGAAATTAATTAAATTAACTATGCATAACATACTTTTACATAACACATACTTTTATTTTCTTGGAGTAATAATCACATTATTTATACTCGAACATTTATCAATCGTTGTCAATATTATCGACATACTTTTGGAGAGGGTATTTTAAGCGCCTTGCCTTACAGGCAAAGACAAAACTCAATTGGACAGCCAATTCAAGTGCAGAGCCGAAAAATACAAATAGAAAGCTTTTCTGCAGGTGTACATCTCTATGTGTGTGTGTGTGTAAGAGAGTGTATTGTTTGTTTATGCGTGTGTATGCGAAGCTTTTTGCTTTATTTAACTTGCGAGCGGGCGCCTGGAGGCGGTAAACTTCGGCATTTTTCATTACATTTTTTCGTTCCCTTTCTTATTAGTATATTTTTTGGGGTAGGCTAATGAATAATAAAATATTTTATTGAGTATATTAGGGATTATTAAGCGTAACGTATTAAAAACCATTGGGACGGAAAAAGTTTTGTGCAAAACTTTTCGCTGTGATCGCGAGCAGCTTCAGTTTTTTTTTTATGTGGCACGAAAAATGTGCGAATATATTCCACTCAGCGGAAAGCTAATTTTAAATTCTGAGCACAAACAAAATGCGTGATAGAGTCAAACAAAGCTGTCACGTGTCAGCTGCACACACACACACACACACACACACACACACACACACACACACACACACACACAGACACATAATGGGAGAACATAACTCGGACTGAAAGCCCCGAAAGGTGCTATCCCAGCACTTTTATACATGTACGACTACTTCTCAGGCCAAAAAGGTCTGTATGTTTCAGGTATTTCAGTTAGCTGTGAAATATGCTAACGCCAAATGCATGTTGAGGTCTTTGATGCCTGTCAAACGTTACGCGCAAGACCTTTTGAGCCTTGCCAAAGGCTTTCACACACACATTCACACACATTCACACCCAAACACACATAGGCACACACACACAAGCCATTCACTTTTCTATTCGGTAGGCTATTAAACGATAGGCAACAGCCACGCCCAACGGACTTCACTCGGAATCAGCCAAGTTGAGGTCGAAAAGCCACCTTTTGGGTAGGCCAATTTACCAATCCAACACTGACTCCGAACACTCACACATACACACACATACGCCCAGCCAAGAATTACAATAGTATCGTAATAAGGGACGGTTGAAGTGGGACGTGTGGGCAAATATCACAATTTACTGTTATACTTATTTCATGGAGCAAATTGAAAGTCAACCCAAGTGGCGAGCACACAATGAAAGCTGAAAATATGAAAAGCAATTCAAAAATTTATTTGTTTTCATAGATGAAATTGAAATTGATTTCAGTTGGATTTTTACTTCACTGCCTATTTACTATTGGGATCTAATTAGAGAAAAAAATATATAATATTGTAGCTTATGAGTAGGTAACGAGATTCAATTGTAATCTTTATTATGCAGTCATTTATAATAATAATAATAAATATTGTAGAAAAATAAATAAAAGCCACAGTCGACTATGACTTGTCAGGCAAAGCATCTAAGCCCCGTAGTAATTTCAATTTTTATCTGATGGCAACCAAATTTACAGGAATCGTTAAAATTATTGTTTGTATTATTCGATTTTAGCTTCAAAATTAAGCTTGCTTTTCAATTTTTATCGATTTGCTGGGGCGGAAGTGGGCGTGGCAAACATTTGAAACAAATTCTGCCTGTTACATTCAAAGTTATAATACCCTTCTATCCTATGTGTAGCGGTTATAATAAAGATACCATACTAATAATTTGATTAACTTTGTTATATATTTTAAATTCTAAATATTGTAACGTAATTAATAAAGCTATTTAAATTTGGTAGTAAATTTTTCTCCTTACTAGAAGTAGGGCATTCCCCTGTCATTATTTTTATTCAGGGCACTGCTGTATTCCATAAGTGTTGAATGAAGTTTTGCTGGCGACTGAAAATCTAATAAACAGACAACAAACATACACATCCGAAATACAATAAGAGTCTGTTGTTCTTTTGTGTCTTTTTGTAGCGACGTTCTGGGTGGAGCACGGTTTTAATTTGTGTGTGGCATTGCATATTAAATAGATGGCTCATAGACACATCAACACCCCGCACGACCCCCGAGTCACAGCTGATAATCCCCAGTTCGCAGTCCACAGTCCACGGTTGGTGATTAAATTGGGGGGGTGGGTAAGTTGGATACTTTCCCATTCGATCAGCAAATGTATCCAAAATTGGCTTTCAATTGCCAAGAGTGGAAAGCAGTGTCTGTTTGCGGGGAGTGTCGATGTGCGATATAACTGATTAAGTCGCCTGAGCTCATAAAAAAAAACATTAAATGGAAATTAGTTGATATTGTGGGCACATGCCGGTTAACCTGTCAGG
The DNA here is from genome assembly GCA_019972355.1 of Drosophila kohkoa. Classification (NCBI taxonomy): domain Eukaryota; kingdom Metazoa; phylum Arthropoda; class Insecta; order Diptera; family Drosophilidae; genus Drosophila; species Drosophila kohkoa. The sequence goes on along the minus strand of BJEL01000003.1, from coordinate 1,072,382 downwards.
ACATTAGGACATTTCCCCTCTGGGCAGACACAAATTGACCAGCTCTATTTGGTATTAATTGACATCACCTACCTTATGGGAATGACGTTGCCATGATTGTAATGGTGAAACATTTGAATTTCTAGATGATGTCATTACTTGTCAGTCCATGTTTCTTATATTTTCCATGAAGCACGCAAAATTCAATCAGTTTAATTTATTTGAATAAAAATCAATCGGACAATGGATATTCTGCACCTTATATTTGAGCCACATATCCCTTTTTTCTAAACAAGCAGTTGGATATATAGTTTTTCTAGATTTTAAAAGCTGATTACAAACCTGTGAATACATTTAGAATTGTAATTAAAAGCTATATCTAAGTTAAATTTCAAACAGTTAACATTAAAGTATCTTCTCCAGGGTGGCAAAATTATTGTGCTTTAATTGAAGAAGGCGTCTCCTACAATTTAAAAATGAATAATAATTATTTTGTTTCTAGTAATTTGAGGATAATCGCGTCCTCTTATTATTAATTTCGTTTTCACTTATAATTGAATATAGCGTATACGCCTTGTGTCTGCAACACCACCGAATTCAATTCTCCACAAAATTTACCAAATATGAAAAAGGTGTTGAAACTGCTTAAGCATATTTAGAGCAGATACTCACCCACCTTAATGCTCACACATAGTGTTTTATTTTATATTATTCTGCATATTTATGACAAATATATATGTATGTGTATTGAGTCTTTGTAGAAAATAAAAAGAAAATATCAACTTAATAAAAATTCCTTCAATTCATTTGTGTATAAATTTAATTCAATTTTTATTTTTGTAGTCTACATGAAAATAATATTATACAAATAAGGAATTTAATTATTTATTTCAGTTTAGTGTACATACAGTACTAATTAAACATTTTTGTTCTTAATTCATTATTGGCCTAATCATCATTTGTGCGAATTTCATGGGTAATCGTTTCCATTTCCTCCACTCAACGCTATCGGATTCCTCGTCTGTATTGGAAAATGCATATTTTCCATTGAGGTTACTAAAATTTAACGCTTTTAAGTATAATTCCAAATTAGCAATATTTTCCAATTTTTACCAATAATAGCAAGATCCAAACCACCATCCAGATTTATACGTTTTGGCGCAAGTGCCTGGTACATGTTCTAATTTATCTGCCGTTGAAAACATTTCCTTTTTGTGATATTCCAATGCATCGCCAGCATTGCCGGAATGTATTCCCAGTTCTTCTAACTTATAAAACTCTTTCTCGTTACCAATGACAAAGTTATTGTACCTGGCATATCGTGTTTCATTTGCAAAGTCCCCAAGGAGTATATACAATTCATGAGGTTGAGATTGTGTTAGCAAGTGAAGCTTTTCAAGCCCAAGGAAGAATTCTCCACCCAGATCTCCAAAACCTTCCTTGTACTCAGCCCATGTTCGATTGAAGTCCACACTGCCATCTTTACGCCGTTGAATCACAGTCCATCCAGTTTCAGCTTCAGTCAAATTCGATTCACATGGAACTATGAATGGTTTAGTAGCGGGGAGTGTGATCATATGAAAGCCAGTTAATCTGCCGAGACAACTAGATGATGGTTTAACCAGAAGTTCCTTGGTTTTAACATTTTCAGTTTGCAAATTCTTTATTTGTTTATCTTTCGACTCGATTTCTAAATTCAGATTAGTTAATTCCAGCTTATACTGATCAATTAGTTTTTGTTGAGTTTCACTTTGAATTTCACATGATTTATTTAATTTTGATGTAAGTTCGGATTGGATCTTATATTGATCAATTAGATTCTGTTGATTACGATTGTGACTATCATACAATTCACTCAATTTGATTTGCTGTAATAGTTGCACATTCAAGCTCTTTATTATTTCTGCTTGTACCTTAATGGTTTGCTACATTTCTTTCTGTTCCTGTGTCATTGTTCTGATCGTATTTGCATATTGTAGAAGCGGCTTTACAACTTGATAGCAATAGGTACTGCATTGTGAATCCAATTCTTGTTGGCTTGTACACTGGGAGTAATATTTCAAAGTCATTTCAATATACATATATTAAATCTCTTACCGAGCTATTCACTTCAAATGCAATTAACAATATTAAGAATATATTCGCATGAATAATATTCATTTTTGCTTTACACTGCGAATTGGTTTAAAAGAAAACACTAACTGAATGCATATGCTTGAAAGCATTTGTTGAGATTCATCAACTTATTATCACTTATATACCCTGGCCCTATTAAATATTGGAAATGTGGTATATTGGAATAATCAAAAGCAATACCATTCCTGAATTTCGTTGTTCTCAGAGTCTTTAAAAGAGTTGTGCAACATTTTTATGCGTAAGCTTTGCCAGACAATTATCTTACTTGTTTCATATGAAATTATCATGTAAATTATAACTATAGAATTTTTGATTTTGTAATCAAAAAACGACAGGCAAGAAATTAAAGAACACTAAGAAGTGATATGTCTAGAATTAGAAGATCTTAATTTTTAATTTCGGAGATCAACACGTTTTACTTACAGACTTACAAGAGATATTTAAACAAAAGTAATCAGAATGCAAAAAGTTTTACATATATTTATAGTGAGTTAAGCGATAAGAAAGATTTTAAATTGTTCTCTCTCATCGCCGTCGCTTTCAAAACGCTTTCACACTCTTATCAATATTTTGGCATCGTTCAAGCTTCTCAATAACACTCTGACTCAGCCTGTTGGTTTTTTGATCAATGTGACCTTCAGGCAGCAATACTATGCTGCCCACACTATATAGTGTTGCCCTTAAATAGGAATACCGCTAAATAGGAAGCGGGTTAACGTCAAGTATACGCCTAGCTAGCCTCTCTCTAATTTTTGTCGCATTTGGACTTTCCCGACTGGCAAACATTGGACACATTGGTGGCTGTGCAGTTAAACGATGCGCTAGAGCAAACACTTTCCACGCATAATGGTGAATTTACCTCAACGGAAAACCAAACAAATCTTTAAATTGAATTATAGAACAACCCATTTATATTTGTATTTTTTTAAATCATCTTTTTGGAGTTTTACAACAAAATAAAATAAATCAAATAATAAGGTTACTTATCACTAGTTAGAGGAAAATATATGATTTAATTGGAAATGTAAGGTGTTCCAAAAAAAGAGTTTAGAAATTTTTATTTTTGATATAAGCAAAGTGAATTTATAAATTTTGTTTACTTAATTGGAGTATGGTCTAATCATCATTTGAGCAAATTTCAATGGTCGCAATGTCCAGTATCTCCATTCAATACTTTTTACATTCTCGCCTTCATCGGAATGGGCATATCGTCCATTAAGATTACTGTAAATAAAAGCTCATAAGTAATTTTTCTTTTCGTGAATAAATGCTAAATTATCACCAAAGATAGCATCCACCATTTTTAAACCACCAGCCAGAACTATATATTTTGGAGCAAGTTTCAGACGTATAATCATTTCCACTCGCTGAAAACTTTTCGTTAATGTGACGTTCCATCGCATCACCAGCATTACCAGAATATGATCCTAGCTCTTTCAATTCATAGAACTCAGTCTCATTTCCAATGATAAAATGGTTGTATCTGGCGTATCGAGTCTCATTGGTAAAATCCATTAGGGATATAAACAACTCATGAGGTTGCGATTGTGTCAGCAAATGAATCTTCTCTAGCCCAAGGAAGAATTCGCCACGTTCATTTCCAAAGCCTTCTTTGTACTCAGACCACGATCGATTGAAGTCTACGCTGCCATCTTTACGTCGTTGGATGACAGTCCATACAACATTATCCGTAATCATATCCACAAGTTCTTTGTTATTCGCTTTATCTAATTGTATTTTTTTGTCTTTATTCTTGATTGCTGCATTGAGATCATATACTTTTAGCTCATAATGATCAACAAGATTAACAAGTTCACTCAATTTTAAATTAAGAACCGATTGCATTTTGTATTTATCAATAAGTTTTTGCTCTGTACGGTTACGACCTTCGCATGATTCAAATAGTTTTGACGTAATAAGTGTTTTTTGATTAAGAATTTGTCGTTCGAACTTTTCACTCAATTTAATCTGCTGCATAAGTTGCGTGTCCTTAGATTTGATCAATTCATTTAAAGTAGTGATATTTTCAGCTTGTATCTTGATTGTATTCTGGAGCTCGGTGTTTTCTATAGCAATTGCTTTGCTCGTGTCTACATATTGCAGAAGCGGTTTCACAACCTGATAGCAGTAGCTACTGCATTGATTATCCAATTGCTCTGAGTCTACGGAATACTGAATATAATATAGTTTTAGTATGCATATTATCATGTTTAATTTTATTGATATACTTGCCGAGCTTCTCAGCTGCAATGCAATGAATAATACTGTAAACACACTCGAAGAGGTAAAAATATTCATTTTAATTTTTTAATCCGATTCTTCTCAAGACTCAACAGCCAGTAAATTTCAATGATTATGAAACCTAAAATGAAAGCAATTCAACGGCGTATTTCCCAAGCTCAATCTGTTATTAAATTTGTTGACCTAAAGCTCAAAATTTAATCTGCAAGTTGATGAGCGACCGAATCATAAAAAAGCTGTGTTTATTTTGTATGATGACAACATTCAATGAGATTACCGGTTTTTAACATAAGAGCTTTCACATTTATTTTGGTCTTTCTTATTTTGTTTATAAGGTCATTGGCTTGTGAAATTTAAAGAATCTAATATAATTTGTCTATTTCATTATCACTACTATAATTATTCGATATTGACCGTCTAATCGCCTCTGCTCTGTGACAAATACTCACTCTGATTACTCGACTTTTGCTTTCAGTATTTACGCCATCTCACGCACGCTTCTCATCGAATAAGGCTTGGTCTAAGTGCTTCGTTTTCAAACAACTCGTTCGAAAAAAAAACATTTCGTATTGCCGAATTCGACGAAGACGTTTAAGCAGTTAATTAAAGCAGTCATCAGTTGTTAATTTAGTTTTTTTTTACCGGATTTTTTAACTATTTTTCTTTGTTCTGCAAAGTGAAAACAAAAAACCTTAACAGCAAAAACTTAAAAATGCGTCTAAAAACGCATTTCAAGCTTATTGACTCCACTCGTTTTTGATAAAAATAATTTGAGAATTTCGAGTCACACCAGGACAGTCCAGAGGACCACTAAGTGACATGTCAGGTCATGACTCTTCGGGACATTGTAACTAAATTGTCTGCCGCTCGCTCAGGAGGATGCTGTTTTCCGAAGAACACAATAACATTGATCGGATTTTTATCATCGATTATGCGAGAACTACCCAGAGTCAGGCTTTTCACTTAAGCAACGCAATCTTCGAAAACTGACTGTCATAACCTTGACGACAACAGAAGAGCCATATGGGCCATATTTGGATGGGATTAATTTTAGAATAGATAAGTTTAAGTAATATTATGATTGACATATATAAATTTGAGTAACACTTGTATGTTAAGGTTAAATGAATTTAATTTGAAAAGAAAGGTCGCATTTAGGTCTTATAGTTATGAACATCTTTTTATTTCTCATATTTCGAATTTTGATTAGAATGTTTTGAAAAGTTAAGCTGAACAAGTCATAATAAAATAGCAGGAGAAGGTCTGGTTGGCACGTCTAGTAGAAATGCCCCCATCGCAATTCTATGAAAATGTCAGCTGCGGGCTGCATTGAAAAATTAAAATACCATCGGTAGAAATCGAGAAAAACCATTCAATATATAGGATATTTAAAAATTAAATCGCTAAATCCTTAAGTTAAGCACTGTGCTATACATTCTTCTTCATCCTCAAATAAATTCTTCGTTCCTTTGCATCCACCATATAGGAAGGATTCACACTGTCGAGTAGCCTTTATAAAACGCCACATTGGAAACGACGCCTTACACGGTCCAGTTTCACTGGGTTTAGCATCGCATTTCTCTAATATAGTATGATATAGTAAAATAAAAATAAATAAAAAAAAGTGTAGTTACTTACTAGCATTATAAGCGTAGCTGGTCATCAGATATACTAAAAGTAGAGCAAACACTAACAGCAAAGAAGTCTTCATTTCGGAAAACAGGAGAAGGATTTATAGAAGAAACGATTAGATTTACACAAATTTTTAGAATCTGGCAGTTTAAAGGAAAACTACTTTGTTTGAATTGTGAACATACATAAATTCCATTTTTTGTGCTGAAGTCTTTAAATTAAATTTATTCACATACCAGTTGTTGTCAAAATGGTTAATATCGTGCGCATTTCCTAATAGAAATAAAAACTAAATCCCCAAAAAAATTACACAATGATAGATATTCGGCTGTCTGCAAAGTTATTTTTGGCGGACAATAGATTTAAACACATTTCAATTGTCATTTAAAATGCCATCAATTACATGGCAACATACAAGTCCACATATGCTTACACTTCTTTAAGTGTGAGTGTGTATTCGCATGTGGGGGCGGATGAGCTGATTATACTGCGAGTTATTGCGATAGCGCAAATCCCCAGAAATTAAACCACAAACACTCGGCACGGCACCACAAAAGCCACACACCCATCCATTCTTACAAAAAGCCACACAGACGGACGCACACATATACAGAGAAAAACTAGCTGTTGTGATATTTATCGATTCGCTATTATCGCATCGAAAACTGTTTTTAATGCTCGAAATCCATTTGCCCATATCGACGGCTTTTCCGGATTCATGCTGCGTATACGCAATTTTATAGCGTATGTTCATTAAGCTGCTTTTCGATTGTGAACGCCACAGAGGCGGAAAAGTATTCCCTTATTGTTGTTCATGTGTGTATGGTCCTTTGACAATTTCTTGAGTTTTTCTTGCCGCAAACAGTAGTACTTTGTTATTTTCCACCATTCTATTTAGATCATTTTAGTATTAAGTTTGTGAACCAGAATACATAAAACAAAATAAACAATATTATCTGAGTTACTGAAATAATTCAAGCTGGTTGGAATGTGAAGTCTATTGTCTTTAAATAACCTGGTTATTGTAGAAAATTATTTTTAGCTACAGCCGTTCGTGATCTACGCCAAATTGGTCCATTAATGGCTTGTGAAATATTCAAAAAGTATTTTATTCATGCAGTTTGACAGTGACTTCAAATGCGGCTCACACACGTTTTGTTTTTGGCATTTTCAGTTGCTAAGCTCATAAATACGCGCGCATTGGTTTTCAATTTGAACACATGTTTGGGCCAAGTAAGTAAGCCATTCGTATACGGGAACGGGTATTGCCTGCTCCTGTCTCATGTTTGCCAATAAGCCATTGATACTTTAATGTATGCACTGTTGGGTGACGGTTTACGTTGGCTCACTTCAGGATTTGTATTGGTTCCGATTATGTGAGTGTGAGTCGGTCTCGGCTTTATGATTGCGAGTACACATGACATATACATATATTATTGGCGGTCGAATAAAGCCACTCGTCGCGTGTGTGCGTTTATTTATTCGAATATTATTCAAACAATGGCGAAAGTCAGCTGGATGCAGCAAATATGCTCTCTTAAAATGCAATCGATTATCTTTTACTTCCTTATACATACATATGTACACGCATATTATGTAGATTTGTACTAATAGATGCCCCTATAAACGTGAAATTGAATCAATGTTAATTCGATCTAAAACACATTGCGAAGCAGAATCAAATCTATTTACAATGTAATTAATGAGTACCAAGCAAAGTGACAACAGTCAATGCCTCAATAAACAACACGAGGACGAGGGCTCTCAAATGACAGCCAGTGCGTAGATGAATAAATAAGCCATGACCACGCCCACAACACATACTAAGCATACATGGATACGCGTATCCATATGTACGAGTAAGCATGCATATATTGGTTATCGGTAAGCCAAAACCCTAATACAAAGCAAATATTTATATTTGACATTTTAGACACAGATGCGATATACGAGCAGTAATATTGTATGAATGTGGAACGCCCATGGGAGGAATAAAGAACTCGTACTCGTATATTCGTCACCATTTGGTTACGCTAGCTCTGGGATCAAATCGAAAATGGTAATGAGCCCTCCAGCCTTTTGGCATTCCGATGAATAGAACTGAGCCGCACAAGAATACCGTATACGCTTATATACATACATATATCCACGTTTATAGGTATTTACATACAGACATTCTCATTTTCTCATACTAAATTTATGTATTGAATTTCAGCCGCTACTGTCAGTAAGCGTCGAGAACACACATGAATAATAGCAGTTCTGGTTTCCTGATTGTCAGCAAGACCAAGCTCTAACCTCATAATGCTAATTGCGACTATAATTATAGCGACGTGATCTCATTCTCGATGATATATTACTTGGTTGCACTTATAATAGAAAATTATCATTTGCATTGAATAACGCAACTATATAAGAGGGGAAATATCGTTAAAACTTATAAAATATTAAAAACTAAATGAATACTTACGAAAATTAAATGCGATATGAAAATGTCTTCAAAGATAGATTATTTAGAATAAGTTGTATTTTATGCAAAACCAAAACCACAAGTGTAACAAATAGCTCACCAACAAACAGTTGAAATCCTAATACCAACAACCTTAACTTTTGAGACTGTCAAAGCTGAAACTCTCAAGTTTTTGGCCAATGGCGGTAAATTTTTGTTTCATCAACGAAATCAAGACAAAAGTTTTGAAACCGCGCAACTTTCTTAACTTTTTGCCACAGCAGCCACAACAAAAACAATATCAACGGCAACAACAACAATGGAACTCAAGTGAAATGACAGCAGCAGCAATCGATGCGCATAAACTTGAAAAGTTATGTATTAATGCACATCAAAAAATAATCAATATTGTTGCTAGTGAAGCGCTAGCTTTATTTATGATACGAATTATTATTATTTTGGCTTTATTTTACAAGCATCGACCAGATGTGGTTCAAGCTCTTTTAATAAATCATCTTAATATTCAATGAAAACTAACTAACTAACTAACTTTTCATTCTTGTATTCAATCATGCTTTTCACTTGTCTATCACGTACAGGACATGCAAAGTCAAGATAAAAGTTTGACGTCCATGGTAAACCCTATTTTAATCTATCAGATTTCAGGCACACAGTTTCTTATTTGTATAATTTATTCATATTTATGTATAGATTCAATTTTAAGCTTTTCTACTGAGTTTTATATACTTATCTCACCTAATATCACACATGCTTAGCAAACCAAAGATTACGTCTTCGAGATCTATTAGTAAATAGATTTTGTTTTGGGACACGTCAGTATTCAAAAGCAAATATATTCAAATACAAAGGCAGATTAGATATAAGTTGATAAGGATGGCTCTTTATATATATTTCAAATGCACAGTGCAAACCATTTTAGTCGCAAAAGTCATTTCAACGATTCGTTACCTATACATAAAAAGAAAACATATCAACTTAATTTAAATATCAATTTTGTAATAGTGTTACATCTTAATTGATAAAGTAAATTAATAATATTAAATTTCTTACAATGGTAAAAACTAAACAGAGTGATAAAGCGGAAGATGAAAGGTGATTAATTTGATAAACAAGTGGAATTAACGATTCCTTACAATATTTTTCTTATGCTCTGAAGTTCGAACTATTTGCCTTTGTTCATGCAAAAGGATTATAACAATCAAAATAGTACCGAACAAGATGGTGAAGAAGTGTCTGACTTTCGACGTGCCCTTCCGCAGATAATAGCTGTTAACATACAGAATTTGCTGCAATTCGGTAACAAATTTTATATAAATACCAAGTGAGTAAATTCTCGAAATTATTTGATACTTAGGATATGGCATGACGCAGGGATTTCCCACAATCGCAATTCCCGCTATACAAAGCAGCTTGGATAGCAGTGCAATTAAATTAGACAAGGAAGCAATTTCCTGGCTCAGTAAGAAATCAAATGTGCATGTTAATTGAGCAAATATATATTTTTCATATAATTTCATTAAATGTTTCAGGTTCCATAAACTTAATTTGTATGCCGCTTGGTTGTCTATTCTCCGGCATGTTTGCACAGTATCTGGGCAAACGGCGAGCTATGCAGGTGTGTAATTAATTGCTCCAATATATTATTTCGATAATAATAATCAATCAATTATTTCACACATTATAGTTAATCAATCTACCCATGCTTGCTGCCTGGCTTCTCTTTCACTATGCGTCCTGCACCGAGCACATGTATGTGGCTTTGTGTTTCGTTGGCATTGGTGGAGGTTTGATGGAAGCTGCGGTTAGTTTGGTTATATCTGAAGTGTTCTGAGGAATATTCAATTATTTTGCTTCAGGTTATAACATATGTGGCTGAAATTACGGATCCGAAGTACAGGGGAATGTTCTCGGCCTTAGCAACCACTTGTGTTAGCTTGGGCGTATTTACGGAGTTCCTGCTAGGATCTCTTTTGAACTGGAGGACCGTGGCAATTGTGAGCACAGTAATTCCACTATTTTCTATGGCAATGTTGTGCTTTGTGCCCGAGAGTCCAGTTTGGCTGATCAGAGAGCGCCGGTTTTTCGATGCTGTGAAGGCATTACAATGGCTACGTGGCTGGGTGCCAGAGCAGAAAGTTGAAGCGGAATTCAAGCAACTTTATGATGAGTTGATTACCCAAAAATCAGCTAGAAAATCGGATGACGTTCAAGAGTCAAGCGTCAACCTAAAAAAGAAATTGCATATGTGGCGCAAACGAAGTTTTATAGTGCCGTTTCTGCTAGTCCTACTGACATTTTTCATCTGCCACTTTTCCGGAAAAACTCCAATCCGATCCTACGCTGTGCTCATCTTTGCGACACTGAAGGCTCCCATTGATGAAAACAATGCGACCATATTGTTAGGCATCTCAGAACTTATTGCCACCATTCTAGGTGCACTGTTCATTCATTCGACGGGCAAAAGACCATTGGTATTCATTAGTATGCTGGGCACAGGTGTTTGCATACTCGGAGTTGCAATTTATGCTCACTCAATGAACATACTCGAGATGACTGTCATTGGTGCGAAGAATGAAGCTATAAATTCCTCAATGATTGTGCTGGAGAAGAACATGTCACAACTTCTGAATAGTTCGGCACTTTTGGAAGGAGAGATTCTAAGAGCAGAAATCGCAACCACAGAAATAAATGTTGTATCTGAGATAGCTCTCGGTTTCAGATACTTGGAATGGATACCATTAATCCTGGTGCTGCTTGCCGCATTCTTTGCAAATCTGGGTATTCGCATGATACCTTGGGTTTTGATTGGTGAGGTATTCCCCGCAGATATTCGAAGCAGCGCCTCGGGGTTTGCTGGCTGCATGGGTTACCTTTTCGGATTTATGGCGAACAAGCTCTTTTTGGTGATGATCACTGCGATGACGTTGCCGGTTGCTTTCACCTTCTATGCCAGTGTTTCGTTCATTGGAATAATCATTTTATACTTTACACTTCCGGAGACAGAGGGTCGCACTTTGGGAGTAAGTTTTGGATATGATATTCCAGTTGTACTTAATCAGATTATATTATTATTCTCTCTCAGGAAATTGAGGCTCATTTTTCCAAGAAGACTGACGCTAACCTCTTTCGAAAGAGAAAGAACGAAAATGTCTCACAAGATGATTCTGAACTCATAAATATTATCCACGTCAACTAAAAAATCCATTTATCTATTTGTAATACTTTACTAATGAATCTTAGAATACGATCCAAGTTTATTATTGAAGAATTCTGAACATATTAATTTAAAGCATGTATCGTATTCCATTATCGTATTTTCATTATATTTAATAAACTTTGTATAATACAAAATTGTCAAGTATGTCAAACCAAGGCTTTTAAAAGCCTTATATTTAATCAGTTCAAAAATGGTAACGAAACAATATTTCTCTACAACAGAATACATAAAGGTAATTCTCTGGCCAAAATGTCGCGAGCTCTAAAGTTAAAAAACATATACCAAAACTTTATTTTATTTTGAGTAAAGATGAATCTTTTAGCTCTTGATTAGCACTTTAATTAAAACTAGGAATGATTTTTTAATTATTTTTCTCTTTTAAGATAATTTCAAAAGTGAACGAATGTGTACGCAAATCAATAAATGAACAGAACAAGTTCCTTAAATCTATCTTAGCTCTAAATATATTACTATTGTTTTTATGATTCCTAAAAATTTAGTTCGGATAATAATTTTATGAGTTATATAAGAAGTATATTTCGGATGGGTAAAAACACCTACTTACTACGGTTCCAAGTTGTTTTGGCTATCGAACTGGTATATTTTTTACTCTGTGGTATATTTTGCACGTAGTACCATATTATATACAAAATATAGACTTTGGTATATTTTCGCATTTTTGGGGTATATTAATTCAGTATATTTTAAAATTAATACCGCACTGTTTTGTTTATATTAAAAATGAGCAGCGAATATCTTACAGTCGAACACACTAAATTGTAGCTTTTTTACTTGTTTTTAAAATTGTTTAAGTTTGTGTTTTTTTTCCTGTAAATAATGTTAATCCAATTGAAATTCTGGTTCTTCATAAATGGCTTTTAAATAAGCTTCCGAATTATCATCAAATTTGCCTATTGTAATGGTACACGTCAGTTTATGTTACAAGCAAGTGAAGCATAACAAAAATGAAGATAAGATATGAGATGATAAGAGGCTTTTTCATCTGAAAAAATTAACTGCAGTTGTAAAAGTAACGACACGATAACTTTGCTTTAAAATTCAAATAAAAATCAGTAATTAATTTTATATAACAAGACTTATTCTAGCAAGAGAAATTCAAATTTCAACTTGAGTGTCAATTTATTCCTTCCACAAAGTGCTGAGAGGCCTTTTTAATTGGTTGATTGGTCCTGTAACAAGATGAACATTTGTTTATTGCGACCATGTCTAGTGAAGTGTGAAATCGACCCGAAACAAAACAATTGCACGATTTGCTAGAATGGAACTCAATCAATCAACTTTGAGCTCTAGTCTGTTTGGCAGTGACATGCCCAAGTTCAATGGTCTTAGTTGTAGTCAACAATCGTTTGTACACGTTGTTGATCAGCACAAAAACGCAAACAATTAATATTGCGTATACAACATGGAGCGCATTACTTGGAAAATGGATGACATAAAGAAGAATCGATATCCATTTTCCTAATTGTTGTCATGGAATCAATCAGAATTGATGTAGTTGTTTATGGTCTGGAAAATCATAGCAAATAAAATGTATTCAATGCTGGTTTGTAAATCATTGTTTGACTTTCTGAACTCCTAAATTTAGCTCATCACTTTTATTAGTTGTCATTGTTTAATTATTCAATTTTTTACTAAATATTTATATGCACAGTACATAGAACTGCAATATCCGTTCCATGCAATTTTCCACTCTAAACAAAATATTACAACTGACTTTGTCTGCAGCTTGTTTGAGTCCATGCAAAATGCATTACACAAATTGTCTTGGCATTTTTGTCATCAGGTGCCAACTACAAGAAAAAAAAAGTGCTAGAAAATTGCATTTTCAGCGAGCTTTACGGGAATAAGTGGCTGCTTCACAGATCTCTACCGAAATGACAATCGCAACCGACCACGCCTTTGTTTTTTTTCCAACAGTCACATCTGCGAGTTGTATTCAGGAAGAATTTTGTGATGACAAAGTGGGTGTTTGGCTCTGCCAAAGTTTCTAAACTATGACTATTTAGATACATGCCATTTTCCCGACCATTCCATGATACAGTTTCAATTGTTCCGCTGCTGAAATTGACATGAAAAGGCGCATTCGAAACTAGTTGAAATACAAGTACCATTTTGGCTTGCATATGCTGACATTTCAAACTTTTAAAGCAGTCTTTTTGATAGCCACTTTCACAAGTCATGACTGCACTTTATCTCTAAAAGAGTAAGCACTGATTTAAATGGTGGTCTGCTTACAAAACCTCTTCAAGGGATGAACTCAGTGCTTGGATTTAGTTGTCATAACTTATTATGAAGTTATTTCTTTCCTTAATTTTCTTTAAAATACCACGATATACTGCACTTGAAAAGTGAAATCCATGTATTTTATATATGCATTTTTAAATCGAATCTTTAAAATCGTTTACCCTGCATTTAAAGTAAATGTAGCCTGTTGAGTCCACTTATAACAATAATTTTAAAATTCCAATTGTTCTTTTTCTTTTTATTTTGTGTACGTGCAATGCCAATATGTCAATCTTATAGTGCCTGAGTGCTGCTAAAACAAAAACTTCAAAGTAGCCCAAAGGCCAATCAACATTAGGCAGCACCAACAAACCATGAAGCAGATGCCAAAAGAAGCAAACACATTAGCCCAGCTAGAGCCAAACTGGACTTGGCATTAAAGTTGTTATTGGGCAACGATTTGAGTGAAAATAAATTTAAAATTACGATTCTAGAACCAAAGGCAAAGCAAATGTAACAATATTTTCTACGGCCAACCATTTAGTACCGCATAATATCACTTTCCCTGACATACTCGCTAAGTTAGGCATCTATCCATAATATAAAAGAATTATTGCTTGTTACGCCCATGTACTTTAAGGAACTTCCCCCTTCATGGCAAATTAAATTAAATACTCCCTCAAGAATTCACAAATCGTTTGCATGCAATTGTGAAGCTTGCGAGATTCAAGATTTATAGTTTTGCAAGTAGAGTGTTCAATTGTGGTCAACCATTGTCATTTTGTGGATTCTATAAAAAAGAATATGTAATTTATTAATAAACAGACATTGATACTCTACTTAGTACAAATTGTAGTTGATTTATAAATTGACTTCAGTATACCAATATAGGAGTATATATTTACCGTAAAAGCTTATGTTACCTTAGTAAATACAATCAATTTTATTATTATTATAATTGGTATTATTATAATGTTGAGCCTCCTCAGGCAAAAGCAGTCGTAGCCATATCCGTCTGTCCCTATGAGAACCTACATAGATCATAGAGACTATAAGAAATAGACAATTATAATTTTTTCTCGAGAATATTTGCAACGCACGCAGATCAATTTGTTTCAAATTTTGTCCACGTTCACTTCCGCTTTCCGAAAGTCGAATAAAAAATGAATACTGTAATGGGGTCTTAGTTACTTTCGATGACAATTTGATATATTTTGTTCTCTATAGTATACTTCGAACTTAAAATTAAATCGATAGAATATTACTGCGCCGTTTAGCCTTTACTCAAAATAGGTATGCGTATCTCACAGTCGAGCACACTCGGCTGTAAAGCAAAACTGAAACAGTATTTATACATTTTTAAAAGTAAATTTGTTGTTAAAATATTTGTGGAAAAGAAACAACTCTAGGCTCAGCTAAGATATTCGACCATTTGTTTTCAATTGTGATAACAATTTTATGACTGTGCTTTTTACAACTCAAGTTTTATTCATGACTTTTGTCTTTCGTATAACATCAACTTCCAATGATACTTTTGCATACAATTTAAACTCTGAAATATTTATCGAAAATAATATATTTATAAACACCAAAAGAAGTAGCTGATGAGCACTGTGATAAATTATACAACATTTTACAACTCTGTAATATAAAAAAACACAACTTTATTTGCAGTTCCCTTACTCCCAATTCGATGCGCTATTATCCGATCCATTTATTTGAAAGTCAACTTGTGAGCTGTGTACTTTTACGACATTTAAGAAAATTTATGGCAACACCTTGTCTGCAGCAGGACGGGCCGGATGTCGACGAGTCGTCGCCAGCTGCAACAGCGATGGCAAGTAACCAGATTCAAGTTGGGGAAATTGCCAAAAGTCATTAAGCTTGCGCATTGGTGCAACAGCAATGAGATTTCCTCACCTGCGCCTCGAGGTTGCCAACAAGGAATGCAATTCTGTTGATGATGATTCTAAGGGCACATATTTTTTGCAATACCATTATGCATAACTATATGTATTCTTAATACTCAAGTCTAAACTAGCTAAACATCATTTACCATAAATATAATTTAAGTTTCATTTCCGCTCTGTCTTGGCAACCATTTGCATACAGCACGTAACTTCTAAGGGATGTGCGAAAGCAAAGCTTTGACATGCCAGAGTGAAGTACTATAACTATTATACAACAGTATACAAATATTATACAGCCAATTAAACGTTGTTGCTTCTTGGTCGCCTTAAAGTTAATAATTACTTCAAAGAGTAAATTAAAATGATTTAAATTATTTTCCATGATTATCTAATACTCTTCCAGACTGCTACAATTTGTATCAGTGCAAATTCAGTTAAGATAGCTGTTACAATTACTGATGCTGTTATTATTTGTAAAATAATCGTATGAGGCAAAAAGCCATGCAGAAGATTAGATCAAAAAATTCAGAATGGCACAGTTATAACATCCTTCAACTTTTAGGAAATATGAAAGCAATAATTAAAGCAAATAAGAAAGCAATGGTCGAGTGTGAGATAATCGCTACATATTTTAAATAAAATCAAAGCAGTGCAGTATTATTCTTAAAATTTACCAATTTAATATACCGCAAAAATACTAAAATAAACCAAAGGATATATTTGGTACATTAATATAGTATCAAATTCAAAATATACCATAAGGTATACAATATACCAGATCGTCAGCCAAAGCTACTTAAACCCGTACTTTTTCCTTAAAAAAGAATTTGTTAAATAATTTCTAAAATTTTCAGGAATCAAAAATACTGTAGGTATTATTGTCTTACCAAAAATTCTCTACTCTAATCTCAAAATAACGCTTCTTATTCGATTTTTTAAAACTTAAAGTAACGGAAATGGCCGCTGTTAAAATTTGAAATAAAAACAAGATCTGCGTGCAAACATAGCAAATGCTGTCGAAAACAAGTATATATCTATTTTAAATATTCTCCGATATTTAGGTGTTCATACAGCTTAACGCGATCAAGAGTATCTCCACTTTATAGGGTCGGAGATGCGTTCCTCTGCTTGTTATATGCATATCCTTCTACACTAAGGGTAGCGGGTATAATTATTGGCAATAACATTTTGCAGTTTACGTACTTAAATGCTTAATTTAAACGAACAGAATCAACATTAGAAAAATATCATATTAAAAGTAGATATAAAGCGCATATTTATCCATTTAATTAGCGAGTGTTGATGGTAATTAAATTATTATTTTATATTTATTCGCACATTGCGATCACCTCAAATGCTGTCACTCCATTTATTGCAGCATTTTGAAGCCCACGTATGTGCAAATTACAATTGCGCAGCATAGAATAGAATAACGCAGCTTCCCAGCATCCAGTTTGCCCTGAGAATTGCAACAAAGCATATTATAGACACAGCGCCACAATGTTCGACGATGGTTTGGGTCAGTTGGCCTAGAAAATAAAGTGTCGCCCACGATTATGTTTTCACTATTTCCATTGTTGAACAATTTTTCAAAGCTTTTCTCCTTGATATGATCGCCAGACTGCAAATCATCCATATAATTAAAGGTGGAAAGCAACTGCTCTGGTGTGCAATCCCCTTCATCATCAGACTCGGATAAGTGAAAGTTATGCGTTGAAGTTGAAGTCCACAATCCTTCTGCTTTTTGTAACTGATTTTTAGAGATGGGCTCTTCATCACTCTTTTTTGATGGTATAGGAATATTATTAATGGAAATTGTCCTCAATCGTTCTTCTCTTCTTTGGATCTGATTATTAGAGATGCGTTCTGTGGACATTTGTGCGCTAAGGAAATGTAAATTACTTCGGCTTTCCTCACCTTCACTTAACGAATAGTAATCGGAGGCTGCTTCCACAGAGGCATTCCAATCAATGTAATCAGTGTCCATGGCTTCTCTCGCCCGCACCTGATTCCGAACCTCATTCCGCCATTGTTGCTTTTGTTCGTCTGTTAACTCCAAGTGATCGATTTCACTGCCAACACTTTCAACCATTTCATCATGTTGTGACAGTGTGTCGGACTCCTCAGAATATTGCCTTAGCTCGTCAATCTGCATGAAAGGATCGACCCCGCCACGAAATCGCTGGAAATTCGGCAAACTAATTGTTTGTCTACGTTCCGAAACGTTGCGCATTCGCTTTTGTCGATTTGAATTTGGCAGAAGATGCTGCGTTATGCTATCAATTCTATTAACTCCAAGCCAATCATTGAAATCTCTATGTCCCTTCTGGCTTCGTATTCGTTGCATTAAATCATGGGCACGCATCATGGCGCGCTCTCCAACAATGGCCACATGCAGTCTACGCTCCAACTGTCGTCGAGAGAGGTAAGCGATGTCACGTGCCGCGAACTTATATCTGTTGCACATCAGAAACAGTTCACTATTAGACAGCTGCTGCAGCTGATCCACTGTACTGGACATATTGGCTGATTCGTTTACTGCTCGTCTGGCAGAGAGAAAGGGAGAGAGTTCCTAGACTTTTGCTCTTTTTCTTTTTGTTATTTTTTATTTATATTTTCCAATTGACAGAGAATTTTGATCTGAGCCTAGTAGTCATTTTTCACACAAACATTTCAACTTTGCTTGAGTCAAAGATCATATTATCTATTAAATCTCTAAAGACATTTTATGCGATAAATAATGTTTGCACTATCTTTTAATCTTTCATTTTTACATATGTCAACTAAATACGAATGTTCTAGGATTAATGCCAATTTTTATACCCGTTACCCATAGGGTAGAAGGGTATTATTGTGGAAGCTATTAAAGAAATACTTTTGTATGGGCAAAAACGCCTACTTACTAGGGCTCTTAGTTGCTTTGGCTGACAATCTGGTATATTGTGCCATCTATGGTATATTTTGAATGCGGTACTATATCGATATACCACATATACCATTTGGTATATTTTTAGTATTCTTGCAGTACATTTAGTGGGTAGCGGGTATCTCACAGTCGAGTACACTCGACAGTAGCTTTCTTACTTGTTGGTATTGGGATCGTTCAGTAATTATCAAACGGACAGTTTTCCATTAAATGTTTTCCACGAAATGTATGTTACAGGCAGATGGAAGCATATCCAATCACTATAAAATATATGTATATATTCTTAATCAGCATAAACAGCCGAGACGATATAGCCATGACCGTCTGTCTGTCTGTCCGTCCGTCCGTATGAACACCTAGATCTCAGAGACTATACGATATAAATATATCATTTGTTTCGACAACACTAGTGTTTACACCCAAATCAAGTTTGTTTCAAATTTTTGCCAACTTTCTTTCATATGAGAAAAAACGCCTACTTTCTATAGGTCTTAGTTGTTTTGGCTAACAATCTGGTATATTTTGTGCTCTGTGGTATATTTTAGATGTAGTAATATATTAATATACCGAATACGTCATATACATAGTATATTTTTAGTATTTTTGTGGTTTATTAATTTTGTATGTTTTAAAATGAATACCCCACTGCTTTGGCTTTATTGAACTGTAGGTTTCTTACTTATTCTTTTTTTTTGTTGGAAGAGTCAAGTATAAATATTAAATTTATAACATCCTCCAGCTTTTTAAGAATTGGTCAAGCTTAATTTCAATTTTATATAAGTACATGTACAGATTGCAAAATTTTATTTGTCAACATTTCGACTGCACACAACTACAAACAGTTTCTGTATTTGATTTATTATTCTGCTTTACTTACAATTTGTATCTATAAACGCTGATGATCTTAAATATGTTGAACAATATGTAATTTTAATTTTCAAAGTTTGTCTGCAATTTGTATTTGAAAAGGCTTTAAAGTCTAAGTCTTAATTAACAAATATGTAATAAATATATTACTATTATTATTTTCTTCTATTTACGTATAACCATTTCTGACATTTGTTTTGAGCTTTTCCAGCGCGTTATTATTGTCATTTAATATTCGTGTATTTTTTCCTTTTTTTGGCTTGATATTTGAAAATTATCTCTTTTTTTGGTTGTATTTATGCTGACACAATTATGAAATAATTTTTAATTATACTTAAACTATTAAGTATTTACAAAGTTCAACTTTAAACAAGAACTTTAAACGGTAATTAATTTCTGTGTAAAATTTGGGCAAACATTTGTATTTTCTTTTTTGTTCTTTTAATATGGTTTAAGTCTAATTGTTCTTAAATTGTTGTGTTGTGTTTTTTGTTGTCTTG
This sequence comes from Drosophila kohkoa, assembly GCA_019972355.1. Lineage (NCBI taxonomy): Eukaryota > Metazoa > Arthropoda > Insecta > Diptera > Drosophilidae > Drosophila > Drosophila kohkoa. The sequence continues at coordinate 1,052,260 of BJEL01000003.1, read as the reverse complement.
GCTAATTTTGTAATTATAATATTTTGCGAAGGTTTGTATCTTTGTTAATGCAGAAACAATACGTATTCCTTTCCCTCAATTTTATATTCGTATTAATGGATATTTGTGTTACAATTCATTGTATGTTTGGTTCGATTATTTTGTTTAATGCTAAGTATGAAAATGTAACTGAAATTTGAACTCGATCAATTTAATTAATTGTAGTTATAACCAAAATTATTTACATCATGAATTACACTAATTAATTATTCATATTATTTCATGCGTTATCGAATGCCAATCAAAGACAAACGACTCAATAAATTCGTGTTAATGTGCCGACAGCTAACATAGACAGCTAACTGTTGCCAATTACTTGAAAGTGAAATTGCGTCTTGGCCGCTTTTAGCCACAAACCAAATGATGCGGAGAGGCAAACTAACGATGACGAGAGACCACAGGCTCTATCTCCAATTGTATCTCATCGTCATTGTCATTGTGCTCGTCCTGCATCACTCATCGTTTGCGATTATAGGCGCCAAGCATAGACTGCCTTCATTCTTTCATTTCGTGTCCATTGGCCCCAAGCTCGAGCAGCTCATGTGGCTCAGCATTCAACTTTAATACAAAAGGCACATTAGAAAATCTAAGATAAATAACAAAATTCTCTCTACTTACCCGATCGACACTTGCCAAATCGTTCTTCGAAAGATGATTGACCAAAATAGTACCCAAAGCATCGCACATTACATTGATTGTGGTACGGAATCGATCCCTGAGAGATGAAAAAGTTTAGCGAATATCTACGACTAGTTATCATCAATAATTACAGCAGCCAATCAACGGCAATGATCAGCGACACGTCCTTTGGTTCCAAGCCCACTGTATCCAACACCATGACCATGGTAACGAGACCTGCTTGAGGAATGCCCGCTGCGCCTATGGAAGCCGCCGTAGCTGTGATGCTCACTGCCACAATGGTGCCGAAGGAGTAGCTCATCTCACGATATTGAGCGATAAAGAGAGCTGCCACAGCCTCATACAAGGCTGTGCCATCCATGTTGATCGTGGCACCAACCGGAATAACAAAACGCGTGACACGTGGATCGATGCCCATGTTGTCCAGACATTTAATGGTCAATGGCATGGTGGCCGAGCTTGAGCCCGTGCCAAAGGCAGTAGCCAGCACCTGGCTGAGTTTGGCTATGAAGCGATATGGCATTCGACGTGTGCCCAAAAAGAATATAACCGCAATGGTGCCTGAGAGTACAAAATAACATTGACCGTTAGAAGAGTGAATTGAAAGTCAACTGACTTTCTTACCAAAGCCGTGCAGGAAGAGACCTATCATCACGGTTATGAAATACCATCCTAAAGACTGTATTGTTGCTGCTATGGACTCCATCTCAATAATCTTGGCTGCTATCAAAAAGCCCACGCCAAGTGGAGAAATCCTAGAGAAATCAATTTAGTCAAACACATTTCACAATATGAATATTTTCTATGTACTCACCAAATTACCCAAGATGTGATTGTCATCATTGCCTCGCTGAGTGTGGTAAAGAAATCTTGCAGCAGCTGACCCTTCTCCCGCATCCGACCAATAGTTGTGCCTAAGATTACACTGAACATGACCAGACCAAGCACATTGGAGCCCTCTCGTTGTGCCGCCTTGAATTCCCAATTCTCCATTGGCTCTGTAAGGCGCGAATGGTAAAGTTGATCAAATACTTAAAAAAGCAACTACTTACGTGCCGGGCTGATTGTGGTGTTCTCAAATATTTCCGTACGATGCTGCAAGTGTATGCAAAGTGTTTCAATATCAATATGTATAATTAAATAACATAGAACAAAAAATATTCCGCTACCCACAGAGTATAAGGGTATTATAACTTTGTACCAGCAGTAAATGTATATAACCGGCAGAAGGAGTCTTCTCTGACGCCATAAAATATTCTTGATCATCATCGTATGAAACACTAGATCTCAGAGACTATAAGAGATAGAGCTATTGTTGTTTCGACAGAACTTGTTTGTTTCAAATGTTTTCCACGTCTAGTTCCGCCCCAGAAATCGACAGATATCGAATTACAAGCCTAATTTTTAAGCTAGGTACCTACAAACATGAGTACAGTATTTAAGATTGGTTGCTATCAGATAAATATTGAGAAATACTTTTGTATGGTAAAAAACTCATTCTACAATCGGGTCTTAATTGATTTGGCTGACAGTCTGGTATATATTGTACTTTATGGTATATTTTGAATGTAGTTAAATATATGAAATATATTTTTTTTAAATTACACTTCGGTTTTTTGTGGGATGAGCTTTACTTTTTCATAATACTATTAATTATATCTTTAAAAGCTTCATGAATTTTTGAATAATCACTCACTCGGATGAACTGATCATTCTGAGAATTGTTGTCAACAATTGAAAATGATATTAATGTAATTTTGTTAAATTTACTTACATATCGCACATACAAATACATATATATACATATATGTATCGACATACATACATTGGTGTGTATTCAGAATTGTACGAGTTGAATACTTTGATTCAATTTGTTTTATACTCGCTTTTCGCGACAGTGTCTGTGGTGATAATTGATAATAATTTCAACGTGTACGTAAATTATATATGCATATGCACACAAGCACAAAAGTATGTATATATATTTGGATATCTAGATGTATCTGTATGTAACATATGCGAGATCGCAGACAGACAGTCAGTCGGTCGGTCCCCTATAATTTTCAATTTCAATTGAAACGGAAAGAACTTTGCTTTGGAGTATCCTATCATGTCAGTTTTGATTATGTGCCGCGATGTGCTGAGCTTTAATCAAATTATGTAAGCTACAGAACAATTGAATAATTGGCTCAGTTGCAATGATGAATTGAGCGTATGCGTGGACATAAATTTCGCAAGAATAGCTGAGAATACATCTATATCTATAGATAGATGTGGGGGATATCAACATACCTGAAACATGGTCGATTGAATGATGTTGTCCGTGAACATGTTTCTAATTGTGTACAAAAACAAACATCACTTAATATCACATTATCATCATCATTCGAATAACTCAACCTACCTCACTAAATCCATTAAAGTATCGGGCGTCAACACCTTGGAGGCCTTGTCGATGGTCTCTGTGCGTGTTTCCACAATTTTCGCACCCTGGCCGGGTCGTATTGTTGTGACTAGACAAATACCTAATATAACTGCCGAAATTGTGGTAACGAAGTAGTAAGTTATGGCCCTGTAAATAATGCAATTCGTTAATAGAATATAGTATGACAAAGATCTGTGATCTTACCTTGTTGCAATCTTGCTGGACATACTCAAGTCTAGTCCACCTATGGCACTTGTTATGGAGGACACAAGCAGCGGGACTATAAGACATTTCAACATGCTGTGTAAAAGAATATAGAAGTTAAGTGACCTGTTTTATCCACTACATTCAAATGGATTCCACTTACCGCAGAAATATTTCACCCGGAAATGATATATACATAATCTCACGCTTAGTCCACTCTCCGGTGCTGTTCTTGATTATAAAGCCCACAAGACCGCCCACAAAGACACCAATCACGGTGGCCATTGTGAGCACATTCTCCTGCATAAAACTTTTAAACTTGCTGGCATCCTGCTTGGGTCGCGTCATTCTGGCTGTCTCTGTGTGAGTATTATCCTAGGCCCGTACGCACGGGCGGGGCGGTGTTGCCAAGGGGTTGGAAGTGGTTGACTATGTGGTGGGCAAGACTTCCCCAGGAATGTGGATCCCTTCGTCGAAATCAATACTGTGATTAGATTTTCAAATTTAAGTTCAAATTGTAAAAACATATATTTACTATACAAAATATCATTTATTTATAGAAAACATAAAAGCAATTTAGTATTACCATAAATGTTTAACAAGGAATAAACGGAGATAGACGAGTAGGCACCTATTAGCTTAATAGATCTTTATTAAAATCTGAGTACCATTCAGAACACTTTATGTGTGTGTCAACACCTATTTGGTGTAAATTGTATTATAACTGATGTATCTATAGTATCACTTCAGCTCACTATTTATGGAGTGAGATTCGAAAAGCCTATTTGCAAAACATAAATGAATACTTTCGGTTAGTCACATTTTTCCACTATTCGAACTTGAATGTCGTTTAGCGTCAATTGCGATTTGACACCCATTGCTGTCATTGTTTGTGTCGAAATGCACTTCCTTAGAAATGGGAATGTAGCTCAATTAATGTATCTTTGCTGATTGTAGCATTGAGCGTAATTGAAACACATTTTTTTTGTTGGCATAGGCATGCCAAACAAATTAATTTGCATAGGCGTCCGATCACCGGACCACCTAATGAAAAGTAATGTGTTATTTCGCATACACAAATTGGACATTGGCTAATCATATCCTATTGTGCATATTGAATGCCTCTGATCAATGTCAAATGATAGGGATGATCCCAATTGTCGTTATGGAGGGCACTTAATTAAACATCTAGACAGCTATGGCAATAGTATTTAATATGTAAATTGATGAATATCAATGTTTTGTAGCACTTGAATGAAATTTGAGTCAATGCATTCACAATTGAACTTAACTGCTCATAAGTATCTTGAAATCAAGACTTTATCTGAATTAATGGGATCGTTTGAAAGTATATTAAATGGCTAACTAAATATTTATTATCGTTTTGTATAATGATAATGATTAATTTGCGTAGATTAAAAAGGGTCATTCTATTCTGGTGTGTGACGGCATTTTAATTAATTCTTTCATCTCATTGAGACAACAACCGAGTTTCTCCGCCTCCGCCTATTCGATGTTATTGTTGTTTTTGTTGTTGCAATGCAAATTAATTTGCTCACAGCATTCACTATGAGTTATTTGCATCTAGCGTTGTGATTTAAGGCAAACTACAAGTTGCATAGTATATGTTCGATGTATATGTTAATAGCTACCCGATCAACATTCAGAATACGTTATATAAGACCGTGTCTAGCAATACAATTATCATGTTCTACACAACTATTTGTCAGACATTGTTTTGTCAACGTAAATGTCCAGCTATTCAATAAAAAGAAAATGGGATCTGCAACACCTTTAGTGAATAAAATTTATTTAATGACTGTACTAATTCAATTAGAATCGTAATATTGCCATTTCATATATGCATTTTATAGCTGCTTAATCTAATGTGTCTCTGTCATAGGTCACTACTGCGAGAGAAGGTTTGAAAGATTAAATGATGATGATACATTCTAATTACAAATTTGACTCTAATAATAAATAAATGCAGAGAATAAGACGAGGAAGCAGTGAATTGTAAATGTACAAAATAATGAATTTTTGTGCATATAGTATGTTAGATACTAGAATACCAATGAGAAGAAATCGTATATTGACTATATAAAAGAGTAGGGGTATTGTCTATAATATTGCATTGTTGTGTTCCACCATTCCACCATGCAATATTAAATAATATTCGTGATGCAGACGAACTTGTCTTAGTCTATTTTTGCAGAGCAAGGCAACAAAAATAGTAAACCCTACTATAAATAAAACTGCATGTAAATAAGAAAATAAACAAAACAAACTGTGAGATGCTTGCTATATGCGATGCTGCCAACCCTTAAGAAGAGTAAAGAGCCTTGGCCCTACGATATGCAGGCAAATTGCTTATCAGCAGCAGCTATCAAAATTTGCTGTGCGCTCTCTCTTAATGTTGTAAGCGAAAATCGATGCATTAACCAATTAGAGCACATTCACAGGATGTAATTAACTATGGAATACCTCGTACAAAGGAAAGGATATGCTCAAATGAATTATAAAAAAGATTTCGAACTATTTTTCAAATTGTTTTTTTTTTTTTTTTGTATATATTAGAGTCTCTTCTCCAGTGAAGTACAATAATACATATCTCGAGGGATATTAAAGAGTTACAAGGAAACTTACCCAGTTTGATTATAAACTATATCATAAATATTAACGGCATCAAAATAATTCTAGAAATGTTTTATTAATTATTTGTTTAGATGACAAATTTGATGTTCAATATTGGTTATTCACTCATTTCACGACTACTTGAGAGTACTTTGTTATTGTCAATGAATTGTTATTCATTATTATTCAGAGAGACATTTTCATGATACCAGAAATTGATTGTCTCTGCTAAACATTTTTATAGCATTCAAGTCCCATTTTATTACACTTACAAATTAGTGCATGTAACGAACGGCAGCCTCAGTTAAATTTGCATAAATTTAAACCCTTTGGTTCATTTATTTTGACATCGACTCTTTCTTTTTTATGATGCACGATATATGACGCGTTTTATTGTGTCGTATGGTGTGTGGTGTGTTGTCGAGCACGCGACGATGGCACAACTGATCGGGCTCGGGCACAGATCACCGATGGCAGGCCCACAGTTTCCACTGTTTCCACTGGCAAATGACACGAAAGAGAGAAAGAGTGCTGTGAGAACAGACGGCTCAACTTTGCTTGCCTGATTATCAAATAGTACTAAAAACTACATTAAAATCAAATTTGAAACGTAGCCAACGAGCGCGCAAAATGTTCGCGACTGCGAAGCCGACGTCGACCGCACAACGCCATCGGTGTTTATGTGTGCGTGTGTGTGGGCAAGTGTTGGATTATTTTCATTCATCAAATGTGTTTGCTTGATTTGTAGCTGCTGTTGTTATTATTGTTGTTTCTCAGTCGCCGACACCGTCGCAGTCGCTGCTTTTCACGATACTTATCAATTGCATTCAGCGTTGTCGCACGTTAAGCATACGACGCGTTGACAGCGCCGACGTCAACGTCAACGTCGACAGCTAAGTTGACGCTCTGCCATCAACACAGTCAAATAATTAGCAGCCTTGTTCTCTGCTCAGGCAGCGTTTGCTTAGTTTCGCTTTCTATCGCCAGGGCAAATTGAAGAGAATTCGTTATTAAGCTCTTTCGCTTTTCCAACATTTCCGTACACCTTTCTCAAAAGTAGTTCAGTGTCGTCATTTTCGCCCACTTCCTTGCGCCTTCTTCTCATTAGGTTCGTCATTGTAAAAGTTGCTCTGATCAGCTAGATATTGTTTTTTGTAAGTTCGAATGGACAACATGTTGCAATTAATAGAGGTTTAAGAATCTGAATGCAACTTGAGCCTTTATATATATATATTATTTGGGTAATCCTATAAAAACCCTGGTTAGCAGTTGTTATTTCATCCTTAAATGCATTACAAATTTAAATTTCTGCTGGCAGTACATATGCTTACACATTTGGATTATGCTTTATAGTAATGAAGTTTATATTAAGATAATGACTCTAAAGTAGTATTCGCATATTATCATATGAATAGTTAAATAATACTCTAATAATTCATACAATCAATTTGGGAGTTCTGCAAGATATTGCCTCAACTTAAACTTAATTTCGCTCTCTTAAAAGTCACATCCGAAGACCCAACGAAACATGTAATTAGGCATTTCCGGCTTTCCTCATACTAGTGGACAATATATGTATAGTAATATAAATCAGCGCAGCTCTGCGCATCACAGCTGCTCTAGTGTCACAGCTGCCTTTGATCTGTTTCTATTCGATTTGCCTTGGGGGCCAGTTCTGGCATTCTGGTGTTCAGCTGACCGTTTGGTTGGCGACACCAACGACGGCATCAACGCACGCTGGTGGGAAAACAAAAACAAAATCGTATCAGGGTTTTGTCGCTATTTTATAACTATGGATAAGTGGCAGGGCCTAACTGCAAGTAAATACCAGTTGTTGACAGCGTTTTGTCATAGTCTCTTCCCTTGGGTGGTGAATTCATAACTAGCAGTTACCCTTGCATCAAGCCATAACATTGCCATCTCTTTTCTTCGTCCATAAACAGTGGCATGTAAAAGTTGTTTGACAAATTTTAAATTAAAATAGTTTCCGGTTATGTTCTATGAGTTTCTCAAAAATGTTTAAGACTGCTCTATTAATTTAAGTGTAACTGATGTACATGAAAATAATAGTTTTTATTCTAGATTTCATGACTAATAATATTAAGGCTATTTCAAATATTCATATATAATATGGTGATCACCTAATTATTTTGGGATAAGTAAAACAAGCAAATGACACCAAAGAAATTAAAAAAAAAAGAATCTTTTGTTGTATTATTATTAGCTGGCATGTTTAAAAGCTGATGCAATACTTATGAATATGACTGTGAATACAAGTGCGAGTATGTACGAATATAAATAAAGCATTTCTACCGGAACTGTCGATCTTCATTTTTGAAATTGGAAAATATAACTATATAGACACACATTCCATCTATCACACAAAACAAATGCATAGCTGAAGCGCTTGCTTTCATACCCTTCATCAAATAAATATACATAAGAAACAGTGCGATTATGTTCTGACTTGAGTCGTGTCAATTTATAAATGTATGAACCACGGAAAATAGAAACTTAAGCAAATATTTGATAAGATTTAATACAAAACAAAGAAATTAAATTTACTTGTGCTTCACCTAAACAATGTATTTGATTACCATTATAATAACTATAAATATCAGCAGAATGGACGCTTAATATTAGGCATTATAAATTAAACATAACCGATTAATTTAATATTTTCATATTGTTTCTTTCCAGTATTTTCGTTCAATCTTTACAGAAAGTCGTGTTTATTGGTAGAAACCGATCTGGAAGTAGAGAATTGATATTGAAAAAAACCATGACAATAAAACTAGTTGAGTTTGAATATTGAAAAACTTCAAGCAATCTATGCTGAAATTTTGCACATGTATTATTAGTATTTTAACTTTATATTATGTTTAAAAACATGCATTATGTATTGATAATAAATTTTCAAGATCACAAATCATATTTTCTATAACATTAATTGAAAATGTGCTGGCAATTTTCATATCGCGATGTGAGTTTGTAGTTAACATACTAAAACAATATTTGAACTTAAACTATGGCGGCATTTCAATATTGAATATATCATATGTACTAAATGGTATGCAAAACGAATGTAATTTAAAAAGATTTCTAAAATCCAAATGGCCACTAGTTAGTTGATTCATTTAAGACTATGGCAACTTTTTTTCATATTCTTCCTTTAACAAGCTTATATTTCAATTTATTAATATGTAAATCAGCTTCATTAATCCATAGAAGCAATAGTTGCTTGTTGTTTTATACAAAAACAAGTGTTTTGAAAAATAATATTTGAATGGAAGCAATTGAATGAGAAAGGTGTGCATGAATATGTGTGTGAGTGTAGTGTGTGGTGTGTGTTTGGGAATTTTGCATCAACGCCGCCGCAACAGTTGCGCAGCTACCACCACTAGTGCGTAGTAGCAGCAGCAGCAGCAGCTGCCCCGCAAGTCAGCTGTCTCTGATCGCTTCTATGTGTGAGTGTATGCATGTTGAATTATGTGTATGTATAAGTGTGCAAGTGTGAATATGTGAAAGTATTTGAGAGTTAACAGTTGTTCGATCTCCTACTCCTCCGTTTTCGGACGTCGAAATAGCAAAATGTGGGGCTCCGGCTTGTGAATCATATAGTGTATCCATCCACGCGATTGCTGTACACCAATTGATCTCCACTCTGTTTCCGTCATCAGATGTGTTTTTGGCACCAGCTTGACCAGCTCTTTAGGTAAGACCACATGTCTACAATAGAGAGAGCATATAAAATGATCTCAATTATTGCAATTTGGGTTAAAATTCGCATTACTTACCTATATTCGAATTTCTCATCAAAGTATTTATCAGAGTAATAAATATCTTTGCTCATTTTGTAATGTCAAATTCACTATTTGCGGTGATATAAATCCAAGGATGCGATAGAATGCTTCGCTAATTTATATATGTTTGGCGTCGGCGTCCTTTTTTGCACGTTTATTTTGCGATCCGCTTTTTACGATTTTCAAAGAGAGTTGCGCTCACGATCAAAAGAATTCGGTGTTTCCTTCTTTAGTCACTACGATTTTCACTATTATTTGATTTCACGCAACTATTTATACTTCGAAATTTAAGTTATTTTAAAATACAAAAAAAGTGACGCGGCTAATGAGCTTGTTCTACTAGAGATGAAATTATCGATGAATCGATATTGTTTTTAAAATCTAAAATATCGATATGTTTTATTAATCGGAAGCATTAATTCACTTTGAAGCTAAATAAATAGTTTACTTACAATAAATAATTTCTTTATAATAAATTAATTTAGATGCAAATTAATTTCTTTAAAAATTCACACTTGTTCAAATAAATAGTAAGCTGTATACACATAACATATGTCTCGTGGTGTGACCAGAGGTAATTTATCAAATAATATTTTTAACGCAGAGAAAATATACCAACATATTCCCGACAATAGTACCTGCTTACACTTAAGAACGTACAATTTCAAATATTTTCTGGTAATATCACCAACCATATAACTAACCAGCAGAAACGTATCATATCATATCATATCAAGAGCCGAGCGCTGCGATTAGAACCCCAGAGTATCTTCGGTATTTCGAAATTCGAAGTACGAACGCAGTGCGTACGTCAGCAGCGCGTACGTCACCAGTGTTGCCAACTCTTGTTAGTCATTTATAGAAGAGTAGGCCAAAAGAAAATAGCCAAAAATAGCTAGATTTCTAAAAAAAAATTATAGTAATTTAAAATAAAATTTAATTCGTTTTTAATAAGAATTAAGAATTATTATATTTTTGTACATCAGTTGCTCAGTATTTCTTTATTGATTAAATTTCTTAAAATTTTACCAACTTTATCGAAAATTAAGTATTTTGCAATCTGTATAAGATACTTACAATCTTAAGATACATACGCACCACAAAACTCCGTTTATTTGAATGTAGTGATGGTATTATAGCAATGCAATAGCGAAATAATGTTGTGAAAATACCCAAATACTAAAAAGTCTAAATAATATTTTAGTATTTAAAATACACAGTTCCGTCACGCTGGGCGGTAGATGTGGTGTGTTTGAATTGATAGGTACACACCATGTCTCTATTACCAATATATGAATTGTTAGAGCATTAAATTTTAAGGTCGACTGTTTTTTAGTCGGAAATATACAAAAACATTAGGATTAAAAAATAAAAATAAAATGAAGCCCCAGCTCCCATTGTAACTTTTCATCATAACGAATTTTTTGTTTATTTGGAATTACTTAATTCCATATCAACATAATATTTTTATTGAATTCAGTAAAATTTTTCAAACAGTTTCTCGTTTTTGTTACTCATACATGACATTATCTGTGTTTATGAAGCATTCTGTTGTTGTTGTTGTTGTTGTTTTTTTGTTGTTCTTGTTGATGTTCAGTTGCTTTCTTTTGTAAGTTCATCGTATGCTTATTTTCTTTTTTAATTTATATTTAATCTTTGTCATTGATTTATAGTTAAACTTAAACAATACAAAAGCAGTATTTGTTTTTCTTCATTTTGTTACACATAAATATATATATTTATATATATATATATATTTTCTTTTATTTTACCATGCCTTTATGAAGATTTTTATCTATAAATTATTTTCTTTTATTTTTATTTTTCTTTTTTAAATCTAAATTAAAGCAATTCTGTTTGGTTTCACTTCATTTTATTTTCACTTGAAATAAATGTCAAAACTAGAGCAAATGAAATGTGTCTTTATTGATTCGTTTTTTTACTTAATGCAACTACCTTGCTGCAGTACGCATGCAATGAAAATTGTATCTTGAACTACAATTACAATTCGCACCAGCATATTATCATTTTGAAAAGCAACTGCAGCTCAATGGTATTTTGTGAACAAAATTAGTAATACATAATTTACGTTTGTTCAACATTTTTGGTTTATTATTGTAAATTAAAATGTTGCAGTAATTGTACTTAGATATAAATTACATGCTGCATTTGTTTTAAATCTTTATTTTTATATTTGTATTTATTTTTTACCATTTATATAACATATTTATGTATACATGCTTGTATACCATAATGTTACCTGTCTTATTTCTATACATTTACCATTATATAAATAATATTATTTTATTCATTGTAATTTAGTTGTTTCAACCAAATGGGATTGCAAATTAGGCCAACAAATTTTGCAAGCTATTTTCTTTTTTACTCATTTTTTTTTTATATATTTTTGTTTTTTTTTTTTTTATTTTTTTTTTAGTTTTTCTAAAACATTGTTTTATTTTTCTATTAGTCGCTGCAATGTGCACGTGTTGTGAGAGAAGTCTCGGGCAAATAAAGATCCAAAAATTGCATACTTCACGCTCTTCACGCATTGGAAATCTTTCGAATACTTGCCAAATTTTTTAGCGTGGCAGTGTCTTTCTGTGTATTGTGAATACTCAGTCGTGCGTTTGCCACGCTTGAGTAGATTTTGCTCGGTATTAATTGATACAAACTGAATTAACCAAATACATTTTCTTATTCCATTAACATTTCATAATTCATTTTCCCTTTCGAAGCTTTTAAAAGAGGTAATTAAATTCGTCAAATAACTTGAAATTAACATCTGCCACAATTTTGATACGAATTTGATTTGGCCAGCTTTATAAAGCCGGACATAGAAATAGCAGCAGCATCACCGTCCAGAGTGTCTCCAAAGCTGCAAACATAAGTAATTGTTTGTTTTGTTGTTGGTGAAATTGTTAAATAAAGGAAAAGTTGCGTTTTGAGAATGGTTGAACATTTATTGTAGTTGCCTTGTGCTCATTACGTAAGTTGTCTGTTTACACACAAAAGAGTCACGTGAATCGTGTTTCATTTTTTTTGTTGTTGTTTTGTTTTGTATTTTTTTTTTTTTGTTTTTTTGTTTCCATACACTTGGTGTAAAAAATGGCAGTTTATACATATATATTCTTGTTAAATATGTTTTTAAGTGTGTTCTAGTAGTTGCCGCATGCTAGTAATTGTGCTACAAAGTATGCAACATTTTGGATCCGCAAGCATTTGGTGCAAATACATTTTTGTCTCATTTGCCGATACCTAATGAATCATATTGAAATTGAAAAATTCAAAAGCCAATTTTTCTACATAAATTTGTGGAAATTTTAATACACGCGCTAGAGGGTCAAACATTTACTTGGCAGTTTTTATTTTTATATAATTATACGTTATTTACTTTTTAATTGTTATATTTTTTATAGCTTTTGTTACCCTATATAAACTACTAATATTTATCGGCGGTTTTGGGAACACACTTTGCCCGGTTGAAAAATAAAGATTATTTAGGTGAAATTTTGTGCGTAGTAATTCGGATTTCAAATAACAAAAACAATTTAATTGAAAATAATCAACAAATATCTATGGGATTTATTTTAAATATTTGCATTTTAATAGTTTTACGGCTGCCCGCGACTGCTTGAAAAAATTGAGTGTTCTCACAACTCGTGTTTACATAATTTGCTTATTGCAAACTGCAGCATTTTATTTTCACTACTTAACTATTTGCTTAGTTTTGCTTTTTGTAATTTCTTTTAATTTATAGGAAAACATGCACTAGAAATTTATTTGCTCGAAAACTATTTTGCATACAAGTTTTTGGTTGCATGTCGAATTTATTATTACACATTTTGAAAGTCTTTAAAGTGCTAAATTTTCTGGAAACTATTTGATACTTTTGGACTAACAACGTACTATTATTATTGACTTCAACAAATATTGAGAAATAAAACAGTATATCTTCTTTAAATCATTTGAATTGTTAAAGGAAAGGGTTTATAAGCAACGTTGCCTTTTGCCATCCAAAAGTTCAAGTTCCTCACAAAAGAGCTATCCCGTTTTTATGGGGAAAATTCAACCAGATTTTGCCTATGACTTGATACTTTTAAATTATTTAATAAAAGTATTTTTTTTTTAATTATAATTTTATAATATATATATTTAAGTATAACATTTTCCTTTAAACTATTATTTAGAGACTTTGCTTCATCTGTAGCAAAACTTTATAACATTTTATGTTTAATTTTATAATCATTTTGGTTTGGGTTTTCATTTGTTTCTTATACTTTAGACTAGCACTAGTTAATTGGATGGTAAAAGGGGGTAGTTATAAAGCTTAGTATGCCAGTTAAGAGATGTAGCTTTTTATTTGATTTTTTATTATTTTTAATTTTTTTTTTATTTTATTTCCTTTTTATGGGGTGGGGTGTCTCAATAGAGCGAGAAAGTTATTAAGTTAGTTGAGGCGTAAATATGAATTTTGCTTTACTAAGAATCAAAGTAAATTGTAACTTAAAGAAATATTTTCGATTTACGAAAAGAATATTCAAAATATACTATAGAAAATAATTTTTAAACACACATTTCAAAAAGTTGCCTAAGCAGTGGATGGATGGGAAGGTGTATCTGTATCTGTTGTGGTGCTGCCCTCACATTCTTTCGCTGGAAGGTCGGTTATTTGGATCGCCCCTGGTTTCTGGTTCTACGTCTGCTAAGAGATGGCTGTTAAAAATGTTATATCGAAACGGTAGGGTTTTTTTTGTTGTTTAGTTAAATTAAGTTCGTTTTATTATTATTAATCTTTCTTTGGGATTCCTTGTATACATAATATATTTTAATTTTATATACTCTTTTTGTTTTATTGTAACCAGTTACTCTGTACTTTACTTTCAGCTATATTTATCGGTTTTGCCTCAATTATTATTATGATTTATAGTTTTTTTTTTTTTTTTTTGCTTTTTTCTGTATATTTCTTTTTATTTTCATGCAATTTTCACATTAATGATCTTGTTTATTTTACTTTTACTTTTATTTATTTTTATTTGGTTTTTGGTTTTTCATAATAAGTGAAGAGTATTAATTTTAAATGTGTTGTTGTGGGTTTTCTTTTTGCATTTATATGCGTTTGTTTATTTTGTGTTTATCAAATATTCTGCGTCTTAGTTTTCTTTACTTTTCTTTACTATGCCTTGCAGTTAATTTCTTATTCATTTGTTTCGGTTTCGGTTTTTGTTTTGTATTTTTTAAATCTACAGTTATATTGTTTGCTTTAGAAATTTGCTGTTATACATTTCTTTATGATTTGCTTTTGCTGTTCATGGGAGTAATGCCGACAGTTTAAATTTTTCACAAATTTAAACAAATTATATATTTGATTTTTTTTTTGTTTTTTTTTGTTTTTTTTTTTGGGTTGGTTGGATCATGTTTCTAATGTATGCAATTATGTATGTATACATATGTTGTGTTTATATATGCGTTCCAATTTTCCATTTATTTTTTACTTTTGTTTCTTCATATATAAGTATTTATTTAAATATTATAAATATAAATAATTGTTTTTTGTTTTTATGTATTTAACACGTTTCTCATTGAATTAAGAACAGTTGCTGCATTCATTTGTTTATAATTTGTTTCGCTGCGCTGTTAGTCGTTTATATCTTTATTAAATTACACCAAAAACAAAGTAGAATTTGTTAACAACAATTGGTTTTTATTAATTCATTTCTTTTCTTTTATTAATATCATATTTGCGCTAAATTATGTGTTTTGCCAATTTTAACCATTTGCTATTTTTGCCTAAATTGTTAACTAAATAAAATTCTCCTAACAAATTAAGTTATATGGTTTTGTCTGTAGGTGTGCGTGTGTCTGTGTAGATGTGTGTATGCATGTGTATGGAGCGTATTGATAGCGTTGGGTAGTTTTAGCTTTTTAGCGCTAGAGTTAATAATATTATTTTAATTTATTCGTTTTTTTTTTGTTTTTGTTTTGCTTTCCTTTTGCTTTTGCTTTTCTTTTATTCTTGTAGCTCTGTTTTAGATTTTTCTTTGGTTGTTGCTGTATTTATTTCTCATTATTATTACTTTAGCTTTTGTTTTTGCTTGCTGCTACTTTTTGTGTGTGTTTGTCACTGTCTTTTTTTTATTTTCTTATATTTTTGTTTAACGTGACTCTGCTTTATCTTTATCATCTTTATCTGCTTGTTTTGTAGGCCTATTTGATGTCACGTCACTCCTGTCCGTTAGCGGATCCTTCTCACTTCTTTCACGCCCACCATTCTTCCATCCGTAACCATCCAGTTCCTCCTGCTGCTGTTCTTCAAGCTTGTAGCCTTTTTATGATACTATCCCGTTGCGATTTGCTTAATCGACCATTAACTCAAAGTGGACGGATCCTCTCCTATCCGAGCGATCGTGATGGATGTTATGAGCCCAGGCTTTGCACTCAATGTTGATCAATACGCCAGCTAAGAAAGCAGAGAAAAAAATAATCGTTTTAAATATTGTAATTTAAGACAAGTATACAAGGAACTTATATTAATGTTGACCATTAAAACTTGTTCAGTCTCTGTCAAATGATCCAGATATGAATTCATTTGTAAATGGAACACGATAATTTATGTTGCGAGTTAACCCATATTTGCCATTGTAAACGTTTGAAAGTCCGAAATAATGACTTAGAAAACGTGCATAGCTCAGTGAATGAAATTCATCCGTTTTGAAAGCATTATTGCGTCCCTATTACAATGCTCCTTTAACTTCATCCTCCTTGACGCACTCAATGCCCTGGAGCTCTCTATTAATGTTTATTGTGGCATAAAATTAGGTCTGTTGATATTTTCCTTTGTCTTTTCACATTTCTCTTTGTTCGCATTTCTTTTGTATGGCTAAGGGAAGCTAACATATTTGAGATAGAGTTATCATTTGGCATTTGGTATGAGTTAGATTGAAATTCTGGACACTCTTATTTCATTTATCATGCTTTACGTTTTTCTTCACATTATGATAGTAATCTATCATTACTATACAGGCTACTTTGGTAGAAGGGTATTATAACTTTTGTGGATCAGCGTCAATAACCGAGACGAATAGAAATATCCATCTGTCCGTCCGTTCACATGAACCTAGATCTTAAGGACTGTAAGAGATAAGGATATAAATTTGTGTCGACAGCATTTGTCAGATGTCGTAGATCAAGTTTTGTTTCAAATTTGTGACACGCCCACTTCCACCCCCTAATCTAGCACACATCTGGTATATAGTATGATTTGAAAGTTATATTACATTAATATACCAAATATAGTTTTCGGTATCTTGATCTTAACAGCATTTTTTTAATGGCATTTACAAAGTATTTAACATAAGGCAGTGTAAAAATTGTAATAATTTTTAGTACTTACTTTCGACGGTGAATTGAACAGCAACAATTGGCGGAATGTAGCCCTCAATATTTTTGAATGGGAAGTAGTAATGGGGGAAACCCATGCGAGGATAATAATCGCGGGCCTTAATGTTCTCAACATCAGCAGGATTTTCACCCTCACACGATACCCAAACAACGCCAGTCTAAGTTAAAAGATAATAATTATTATTACACTATAATAATGCTCGATTGAATGAGTCGAGTTTACTTCATTTGGTCGAAGGCTCTGCTTTTCCTTAATGTGCTGTTTCAACTCCTCGGGCATGTCATTGGGCAAAGCTTTTGAATCGTTGTAAATTGCTGGCACCCAATTGTAAATCTATATAATTACACATTTATTTATAAATGCTTTTGAATAATGCATAAGCTGTCTACGAACTTACCTTGTTCAACTTAAGGAATATGCAGGGTCGGGCCACATGATAACCAAAGTTATTATCAGCAGTGCAGGGCGAAAAGCTTTGAATATCAATACCGCACACTTTGCCTTCACCGGGGGGATTCTCGAATGAGCAGTTCACTTGATTCTTCTTAGGCAAATCGTCGTAAGCTATGAATGTTATATTGTATGAATATTATTATTTAGTATTGTTGAATACTTCCATCTTTCAGTCACTTCACTTGGACTCAAAAACTAAATCTAGCAATCAGTTATAGCAATAAGTACTCAGGTGTTTGTGTTTTACAAAAATAATTGTTTCACTTACTGTGAGCTGTGTATATTGTTTATTGACAAAAAACAAATGTGAGTATGTAAAAAATTCACAAAAATTAAAAAAAAAAAAACAATTCAAAAATTTGCCCACTGCATCTCATTGCAAAATCAGCCGAAACTCTTTAAAGTTGCTCTATGCTGTACTTACCTTTCAGAAATGATGAAGTTTCATCAACCCAATACTTATAGTTGTCCTTCTTCGATGATTCGTACCAGACAAGAGTGCTCTCAACATTCGCCTCTGGGGGCATTGGTCGGAAGCCAAGTCCTGCAAAGGCAATCAACCAGACAAGTTTTCTTCACATTAGTTTTTCACATCCATATCCAATTAGTTAATTAAATTGTTATGGTTTTTTGCATATATTTTCGGTTGGTTTTCGGCATGCGTGTTTATATGCGTGACGCATTTATGAGTTACGCCTGCTCTTATTTATTAAATGTTAGTTCTCGAAATATGCAAATTATGAGTTAACTGAATGATAATGCCATAATCATACTTAATATTCGTTCTAATTATTAGTACACTATTCTTTACCTGGATTCGATCCAATCAATCCATTGTCAAGCATCCATTTAGGTTTATCAGCCTCCAATGTCTGATAAAACACCGCGAATATGGCAGCAAAGAATCCGGTTAACGCCGCGTAGAATATAATATAGAAAAGTAGAATTTTTGCTGAAAGGGAAGAAGAAGTTGAAATCAATATAACGTTTTGTTTGCACATAACCAATCAGGTCAAAGCATTTAATTAAGTTGACAGGAATTAAGACAATTTAATGATTACCACAATGTGGCATAAATACTTCAAGGTGCCACATAATTAAACGTTGTGGCTTTAAGGCAACCCCTCATTTGGCACCTCATCGATTTTAGGGTATGCTTCTTTTGAACTTTACTTTAGTGCATTATATGTACTTTTAAAGTACATTATATTAAATTCATGATGCTTTTGATTATTTAGTCTTAAATGTCAAATTTCAAATACGAAGTATCAGACTATATATGTACATTGTGCCCTTGGCTAATTGGCAGTTGCGCTATTTCTGGCACCAGCTTTCAGCTTGTCACACTTCTCCTATGTTTCCTCACTCCACTTCAAGCTCGTTACACAATGCACGACTTTTGACATTTTCTTGGCTCTGGCTGCAAGTTGGGCTGGGGCATTGCAAGGGCAAGGAACTAACTTTTTACATCTTTTTTTTTTTAAGAGAGTGGGTGGTGGAATGTGCAAACTAAACCCTTGTCCGTAGAGTTGACTGGCTTGTCATTCTGGCATTTGTGTTTTATAATTAAGAGTGATTAAAAGGTCGCTGAGTTCTATGTAACTGAAAGTGACTTTTCTTTCTTATTTTCAAGCTTTCATTTCCATTATATTTAATTGGGATGTATTTCACTACTAAATAGTTAATTCTAAAGGCATTGTAGGTTGTAAATTATGTATACGCCATGCAATGCTAAAGACTCGACAATTCATAAAGACAAATGTACGATTGCGTCGGAATTGACATTGGCGTTGTCGTAATTTGTAAACCCATTAATCATCAGTTGTTATCCAAGATATGTGCAAATCGTGAGAACTTAGGAAACACAATATTCCAAGGAAAAGAGCTTTAAGAAAACTTTGTAAAGAATTTTTTAAAATTTGAATTCATAATCTACTACAAAAATATATTTTCAGTTTAAATAACTGCCTAAAAGACTTTCAGAGGTTGGTCATCAATCAATCATCATGATAAACATATTTAAGCGAATGCAACTCGTTAATTTTCAAGTCATCTTAAAAACACTGGCAACATTAATTCTTCTCATGGTCAATTAGTTGGCAAGTTGGAAAGTATTGGCAATACAAAAAGACGCATGCGCATTGTTAATTCGACCCAACAAGCTATTTGAGATGCACGCTTCCTTTCTCTCTTTCTCTCTCTCTCTCTCTCTCTCTCTCTCTCTCTGTCTCTCTCTCTTTCGCTGGCAAAGCTTTCTTATGGCCATACACAAACATACTCACACATATACTCGCACTAATACCAACACACTTGCATGGACATAAGTACGCTCGTATGATACTTACAAACATGGATAGAAAGAGCCCATAACTTGCGTTACTTTATGGCATGGCAAGACAGTTAGCACAGTTATTGTCAAAAACAGGGTTACACTTCGATTTTCTATACTCTATATATTGTAGTATGCGCATACATCTCTCAGTGACAGTATTCCAAGAGCGGCAATTTTCTCTATTTGTTTTATCGCCTATCCAAAATCTTAGAATCGTTTAAGAAAATAAAAAGCATACGCAAGTTTGCAGTTAATGTTCCTCATAATTGGCAACTTAATTAAAGATGTTCAGTTCCCATGTCAATTGAGGCGCTCAAATTGAAAGCGAAGCGGAAAACAGAGCGAGACAGGGAAAATGCTTGCATAGCCTTACGTAATTTACTAACGTTATATGTAGGCAGTTAAATAAAAATCAGGTTTGCATGGCAACACTGAAGCTAACTTCGAGCACTTCTGTGCTTCATACAGAGAGCGAGAGAGAGAGAGAAAGAGAGAGAGGAAACGAGAGCGAGTGAGAAAGACTGATGAGGCGTACACAAGGAGAGAAGGAGGAACAAGGAGTTCCTTTTTGCAGTTGGTTGTGCTTTTTATTCTACATTTTCTTATTGTTGTTCCAAGTGGTATATAATATGTACTCGTATATGTGTATGTATGTCAGCGTGTGCTTACACTTCTCTATGTATATGTGTGTGTGTATGCTTAAGTGTATTTCTGTACTTAACGAGCTGGTTGCTCTGGTTTCTCTGGTTTCAGCGGTCGCAGTGGCTTTTGGTTCTACGATGCTCGGTTTGAGGTTTTTTGCGAGATAGAAAAGGAAATAATACTAAGAGGGAATTAGAGGATGTGCACGGTTGTTAAGTTGCTCAAATTTGTTGTTCGTCTTGGTACACAAAACAGCTGTTTAGTTTAAACAGCAGGGTACACATATCTCTGACAATATGTGTGTATAAGTCTATCTCAGCATAAATTACAAAATATTTGTATATGATATCAAAAATGTGTTATATTCTGTGCTCAATTCTCATTAAAAAAAACTATGTTATCATTATTATGATCGACTCCACAAATACAAATAAAGCAACTTTGCAGCTTTAACCCCCTGCATAAATATTCCTGTTTAATTAATATTTAAAATTAAATACGATTTATGAAAATTATCCATGATAATTATAATCAGAGCGGCATGCTTAAAAATTGGTGCTATTTTGTTTGATTTATTTTGGTTGCCAGGCGACGGATTGGCGCTGCCTTCTCCAGTTTCGGTTTAGTTATGCAGGGTCTGTGTTAAAATCCGATTGATTTACGCGAGTTTCTCCTTCTCTTTTCCACTCTATGCATATGACAGACTGTGTGTGTGTGTGTGTGTGTATATGTTTGTGTGCTATTGTGCCAGTGAGCACCTGGCAGGTCTCAGTGGAACATTAAGTATACGCAGCATTGTGCGCGGACTCTCTGACAGCGACAACATTTCTCTCGCTCATTTTGCCTCTCTGCCTCTGTGCGTCCTCTCTGTCGTCCTCTATCTATCTTGTTATATCTCTTTTTCTCGTTCCTTTTGGCTTTGCAGGTCTCTCGCCTGAACTTTGGCATTTGCACAGCTGCCGCAAAATTGTAACAAGCTGGACTGGTATTGGTGAGTATCTGATTGTGAGAGACTGTTTCTGTGTGTGGGTGTGTGCGTGTGAATGCATTGCTTGCTGCACACACCATTTACATACACACGCATAGGCACACAAATGAATTGCGGCCATTTCTTCCTCTTCCCTTTTTTAATTTCAGTTTCAATTTTACCTTTCTGTGGCTGCAACGAGTGTGAAATTGGGAGCTCGGCCAGTGAGTGCTCTCCTCGGGTTCTCTGTAAATTTTGACAGTTGCAGAAAAATACAAAAATTACATGCACATTTACACACCCACACCCACACTCATACTCACACCCACACCCAGACATACACATGCACATAGACATACACTTACACCCACACAACAAATGGTAGAAAACAGCAGCTGTCACATAAAAATAAGCGAAAAATGACCAGCAAAATGAAGCAGAAAATACAACTGTCAACATCAGGATTCACAGCACCCCGGGTTATGTTGCACAAAAGCACTTACACAAGCATCCACATCGTATAAACATAGACACTATATATGTATTATATACATATATACTTTGCTCTCAACTTGCGCAATAATATACAATCCAACAAATAAATAACGGAATGATATATTGAAAAATTCTTCCTTTTTATGTGCTAGATAAGAATGAATATAAAAGTGATTTATATTTCAAAAATGTTCAATTTTAATAATTTCTGTTTCTTAATTTTCGTATAAAACCTTAAACGCAAATAAGACTTTAAGACTTTTAGTTCAGTTTTCAATTTAAAGTAATCAATATTGTAGTTTTCATCATTTTCATTTACATTTTACATTTACTTTACTCTTATCACTCAATGGAAAATATTTAAATTATTTGTTCGTTTACGTAGATTATTAATAATTAATAATAAATATTAATATTCACATGCATAATTTGGAAAAGGAGTTTCAATTATGAATAGCTAATAAGTTTTTCGAAGGTATTTACATGTTGCGCCTTCGTAAATAAATTCCACAAGGCATTAAATAATTAATTTATAGAACCCTAAAAGGGTAGATCAACATTTGTGAAAATACAACTACTGAGAATGGATTAATTTAAGCTCATTTTATGTAATTTTCTCTGTGAATGTAAAATATATTGTAATAGAGTATTTTCTAGCCGGTAGCCTACAAAAGTTGTTTTAATTGCTTTTCAATTAAGAGCATTGAAAGTTTTTCAATTTGAAGCATGCAACTTTGATTGCTGCAAATTCTTTTGTATCTTCTGGTCGATGAAAACGATGTCTGCGATTGGACAAAGAAAATCTTTAGCTCATTATAATGCACTTACGCAATCGACTTGCGAACCTCATGCTAATTGGAGTGTCGATTGAATAATAGGTTATCCAGTGCAAACTATTTAACAGACTGACAGTTTGTGGAGGTCAACCACTTCAACGAAATGGTTTGTAGTCGCATCTTTTCAATTCGTATGACTTGGATTTTGGCGCATTATTTAGCACTCGGCTCAAATTGATGGGTTAGTGCAAATTGCAAGACCTCGATACAAAAGAAAAGAAAAAAAAGATGTCTCGTGCGTTTTCTAACGTCTCGAATTGAGCTCATTGATGTCATGACAAATTGTCGCTCGAAATGATTGCTTTTCAATTGGTCTGCTGTCAGACAATTGAAACAGTTTTATTGAGATGTTTTCTGATTTTATTTTGTTTTTTTTTTTTTTTGCATTTAAAGACAACATTTGTTAGCATAATCAAAACATTGTATTAAATGGATAACATAAGAGAGATGACAGCTCTCTTTAAATTTACATACAGAACTTGGAATTTAGTTATTCTTGAAAGTATAGTAATCTTGTTATAACGATACCAAATGTATTGTTTTAGTTCTTCTGTATTATCCTTTAGTTCCTTCATTAGCCTCAGTTGTTTTCATTAATCGTTTAAAGAATATGAGCGTATTTAAAATAAAACGTTATTTCTTAATTATTATTATCAACTTCTTAAATATTTCATATTTTTAACTAATAAAATAATAATTAAAACTTGTAAATATAGAAAGCATGAAGAGAGCCACAAAACTAGCCCCTATTATATAAACGTATTTACCAACACTTGTCTGAGGCAAATACGAAAGCGAGAGAGAGAGAAAGAGAGTTCGCTGTTGATGGGGTGCTAAGTGTTTAACTGAAGAAGCAACACGCAAGTTGCAACTAAGTAGGTTAGAGACAAAGCAATCGTGCAACAGCCACTGTAAATGCAACTGCACAGCGGCTAAAGACGAGACACAGTGTTTCGTGCCTCAGCCAGCAGGCAAAATTGTTTTTAGTCCACGCCCACATTTTGGCGCTAAGCTGATTGCGCTGCTAGCTGCCAGTTGCCAGTGTGTACAACATGCATTGGAATGAGGTTAGAATTGATTTTTTGTCGAGTTGCTTTTCCTTGCAGCGAATGATGATAGTGCAGGTTTCAGTTCCCACTCTTGACACAAAACTGGGTTATAGGCAATTCACAAAGAACTCTATGCTACAGCTAGACTAATAGTCAAAGGTTTATTGACACAAGCGGCTTAACTACTAAAAGAGAAACGAGATAGTTTAACTTGTTATGTTATTTAACTAGTTACTGAAGCCCATATAGAAGCTTACCTTGTATTTTATTTTTAGATTATCAAAGCACCTTTTGCAATATGATTTCGTAATTACTTCGGGCGAGGCGGTTGCGTCAAGCGAACCAACGTTTAGCAACTGACCTTTGCAATCTATCTCGGACATCGATTGACACACAGAATCCATGGCATCAATATTTCAATATTGTCAAGCGATGCGACAGCATCACAAATTGAATTCCATTAAAAATTACTAACCTCCCTCCTCGCAGGAAAGTGCTAAAAATAACCGACCAACAAACAACCAGCACGTGCCTGAATCGAGCTGAGTTGAGCTGCGCTGAGTTGAGTTGAGTTGAGCTAAACTGATGTGAGGTAAAGCTGAGACAGCTCAAATTGACAGATGGAATAGGGATGGTCATGCTATCTACTGTGTTGTATGTATATACTCGTATCAATAAAAAGTCAAATAACACGTATGATAGAAATTGATGAAAACCGCTTAGTTTGATCGCAAAATCACAGTTATATGGTTTGAACGTGTTCGTTTTCCAGATTCGAAGAGAGGTTTAAGATTACATTGATTTGTCTTCTCTACTTCTCTTCTTTTATACTAGTTTACTCTCTACAATATCAAATTGTCTGACGTATTACAGCAGTACTATAAAAATATCTAGTATTGAGAAGAGAACTCCCAAATTTAAAGACTTCACATATTTGGGTTTCCTTGTGTCTATTTCCCTATTGTCTTTTGTCATTGACAATTTACGACTTTTTCGACATTTTGTGGTCATGGCGATTACACACGACATCAAATGATTAGTCATGTTTGCCTTGCTGTCAGTTCAGTTAGTGGCCACTTAGAATATGGTTTCAACTCTCAAAACATTCTCTGTCCCAGCCCCTTTCACTCCACTCGACTGCTGAAATTGTTATGTAATTGTTAGAAGTAACTTTTAGTATTGAGAATTTGACTATTTCTGAATAGATTGACTGGCTGTCTGCTTGCTTGATTGACTGACTGACTGACTAACTGACTGAATGAGTAACTGATGAATTACTGAATGAGCGCATGTGCTTTAAATGTTTCCTCTAGAATGTTAGCTTCTATATTTAGTGCTGGCAGCCAATTTGCTGGCCCAAAGTACGTGACTTTTTATTGTGCATGGCATACGAAATGAGCCCACTGGATCGATACGCATTAAGAGGGTAAACACGAAGGTTGAAATTAAATATATGTGTACGTATGTATGTATATGGTTGCATTAGCTGACAATCGTAGTAACAACAGAGCTCTCTTTTGCCTCTGCGTTATCTCTAGTATATGAATTTACACACAGATTTTAAAATATTTAAAAAGCGATCGAAAGAAATAATTTAACAAATACAAATGAAATTGGGGTATCAAATTACTAGTTGCCTTTGGTCTAGTCTAAGTCAGTTAGCAACATGCTAGACGTGCCCTTGGATGTCCCCCAAATATATGTATATCAACTACTATGTACACCCGGGCGTATACGTCATTTGATTGATTCGATGACAGGTGACAGCAAACTTGTTTACAAGATATACAAGTAGTGCTGTAGCTCATTTACTTACTGTTAGTAATGCTCTAGTATAGATATAGATTTTTGATGTGTACTCACCCCAACTGGATCCGGTACGTCCGAGGCATTGGCTAGTTTCACTGTTCCATAGGAATTTTTTGAAACCCTCCCATTTGCCCATCTTTGGCGGTGGTGCATAGTATTCACCAATCTTCTTATCGGCCATTTTAGAGCTTGTTGTTTTTTTTTCTTTTAGTTTTTGGTTTTTGGTTTAAGAACTGTTCGGTTTCAGTTGCACCAGGTCAAAGAAGGGTGTCTCTGTCTGTCAGTTAGACTAGTTTTAAACTATTAATGCTTAGGCTTTAATCGCTTATCGTTATAAATACTTTTGTTTTATTTAAATTTATTTTATTTGGTGTTGGTTTTTGGTTATGTATATTTATTATATTTTTGGTTTCTTGGTTTTATTTTTTTATTTTTTGTGTGTTTGTCTTAATCAACTGCGTTGGTACAACATTTTTTTTATGGGTTTTTTGAATGTTCGTAGCAGTATTGTGTTAAGATTTGCGCTAAATTTATTTGGTTACTGAAATAGAAATAAGGTTAAAGGTTATGAGTAAATGATTTTAGCTTTTGCATGCCTTACCACCTGTTGGGAGGTGTTAAGGTAAGCGAAAATGTGTAGGTTAGGCACTTTTGTCTGTTTCTACATTAATGAGGTGCACACATTCAATTGCATTTATTAACATAACATAAAATTAATTTTTGATAAATCTTCTTAAGTATCCATAAATCCTGTTTCACACTCTGCATTTGATTAACTTTCTTTTGATTTATTTGTATTATTAGTTGAATTCATCCCCTCATCAATATTTCCATCAGTTTATTTGTGTAAGCCTTTATTTGAAACTGCATAAAGCTTAATGTTGTCGTAATTGAACTATTTTGTTTGGTGCTTATATAAACATTACAAATACATTTGGGCTTTGCGCTAATGGAAAAAATTGTTATGTGTCCTTATATGCCTGCTGTGTGTGTAAGTGTTATTGCTGTTGCGTTTTCTTTTCTTTTTCCACAAGGACACACTGGGAAAAATGCGAAAACGATCGATTTAGAGTCGAGTCTAACAATTGGAAAACAGTTTAACACACTTGCTGGTAATTCTAGTGAATATTTTATGAATTTTTCTTAATTAATTGTGCTAATTTGGTCAACTCTTTTGCCATTTGTGTGAAAACAAATTGCAGTCGCCTACCGATTATAGCCACACACTCTGCCAACTGTTATGTAATCTCGAATGAGGAGCGTGGAAAAGCATCCAAAGTTACCAAAGCCAAAGTGAGTTTGCGCAATGAGACTCCCAAGAGAGACAGAGAGACAGAGAAAGAGAGAGAGAGAGAGAAGGAGACCAAGCGCAAGAATGCTGTGAAAGGGCAAATATAAATGCGAGAGCGAGAGATAGAGGGAGAGAGTGAGAGCTGCGAGCGCCTGGAAAGACGTTGGAAGGTTTTTTGGTGCAGCTTTGGAATTGTACAGAATAACATTTTGAGATGGGCTATGGCATAAAAGTTGACAGCTGGGCGCCAGTCCTAATGACAACCAGAACAGCCCTTGGGAGCCCTCCTCCGAAGCACTGATGCTTGTGTCAGTTGCAGATCTGGATTAACTATGCTATGATATGCTCAAATACCAATCCTCGCAGCAGGCATTGAAGTGCAACGGTTTTTATAAACGATGATGACTGGTCAAGGCGCTGTGGAATATGCAAATGTAAAATACAATTTGCGCTTATCGTTGAATATGTTCACTCAGATTTCTTTAATGTTTCCTTTCTTTTCCCATTTCCGATTTTTCCTAGTCTCGTTTCATTTTCTTTTCTTTGTGCTAACACAGTTACGCAGACAGACACAGACAGAGCGACGCTCTCACGCACTCGCATTGCTTGACTTACTTTTAATGCTGCCGCCGGCGACGTCGCTGCCATTTGGCAGCGAACATTGCGCAACGCGTCCGAGAAAGCGCAAAGAAGGCATGGCCTCGGCTACGTTTGCGGCTTCAGCAACAACGGCTATAGTTATAGCTATAGCTATAGCTAAATTTTCAACTGAATCTAGCTCTGTGCCTGTGGCTACTTGGCTATAAGACTGCTGGCCGTATGAAGATGGCGGGCAAAAAAAAAG
Source organism: Drosophila kohkoa (assembly GCA_019972355.1). NCBI lineage: Eukaryota > Metazoa > Arthropoda > Insecta > Diptera > Drosophilidae > Drosophila > Drosophila kohkoa. Next base: position 1,024,396 of record BJEL01000003.1, on the reverse strand, counting down.
GCTGGGCAAATATCTAGCAGAAGGCTGGCGCACAAAAGTAGGCAATACAATTTAGCCCAGCAGTCGTGGGCTTGAGTGTATGTGTGTGTGTGAAAGAGAGTTTAATGCAATTTTGGAATTTTTATGCTAAAACTGAAATGTTGGCATTGTGTTAGCAAAGAGGGTGGGTCAAAGCTCGAACTTGCAACGCTATTACTAGGTTTATATAAGCATATTGATTACACAAGTGGATGGCACTAGACTTAGCTGATTGAATAGAATTCACATTTATTCGATATTCTAATATGTAACGTCAGTATTAAGGCGTTGTCCGCTCTACAAAATGGCTTATTGTATCATTAGGTAAGTCCTTGTTACTTTTAGCGTTATCATTTATGTAATATTTTAAACATTTTATTTTGTTAATACATTATTATCGAATATTGTTTTTCATGATTGTTTTATGTATTGTTCCATTTTAGAATCAAGTTATTTAGGTTTTTCTTTTTTTTTAATGGACAGCATCAAGAAAAAAATCGAAATTCGGTATGTATATAAGTTTTACAAGGATATATTTTTGCTGCTGGTGCTGTCACAGTGTCCTCGACGCGTCGCCTTTGGCGTCGCCGTTGCCAACGCTGTTCATATAATCACAAATTTAAACAGTCTTTTATTTTATTTGTTTTTGATTTGCATATCGACGATTGTGTGGAAACCAAACGAAAACTTTGCATAATCGGTTTTTTTGTTTTCCTTTATTCGTTGTGTTTTTATGTTAACATTATTATTTTATTTTGTTGTGGGTAGATAGATCTTTTTCTTTTGACACTTTTGCATCATCACCTCGAGAATTTTTCTTTTTTTTATGTAACCAACGTTTTGTGCAAATACATGAAAATTTGTTGTATTTTTCGCAGCGGCGCACCAACAACAACACACATACAGATGGATTTTCTTGAACGCTGCTTTTCAGCCTCCTCTTTTCTACGCAGACATATACATAATAACTCTCTATATATGTATATATAAATATATATATATTTGAGATATATATATAGATATATATATCTGTTTATTTCTATGTGCCGTTAATCCGCCAGCGAGTGCGAGTAGCAACCGTTCACAGTTAAAACGCCAATGATAGTGCCAGCGTTCAGCGTAAACTTCGCTAGCGCCAAAGCTGCAGCTGTGAGCGAATTGCTCGGCTTCACTTCGGCTTTGTGTTCGTCTTCTTGTCGCCGTCGTTGATTCGCATTGAGTTGCGACTCAGTGGAAGAGGTATAGAAGAGCGGGGTTAGGCAGGGATGGGCAGACAATTGCGCATGGGAAGACAGAGGCAAAGCTTTTTTTTTGCCGCCTCGTAGCTTTTTCTCAGCTGGGTGCCGACACGGCAGTTGTCGTTGTCGCCGTGACTGGAACCTCAAACGAAGTCGTTTAGTCGCTTAGCTTGCTGGACTTTGTGGCTTGTGGGTGGCGTCAATGGACGAGATTTGAGCCGGTCGCTCGGGTGGCTGAAGAGCATCAAACAGTTGGGCTGCAAGCTTTCAAGGTTTCAGGCGTTCCTGCTGCTGCGATTGCTTCTTGTGCGACTAGCGCTGTCGATGCCGATGCCGCTGCTGCGGCTGAGCTGATGATGATGCTGATGATGATGCTGATGCTGCCGCTGCGATTTGTTCAGTTACTCTCAAACTGTGTGCGTGCTCTGCATATCAAGTGGTTTCAGATGTTAAAACTGTACAGTAACTCCTAAACTGTACTCTTCAGGCACGCACAATGAACTAATCGAATTATTTTATATGAAACTTTCTTATTTTAATTAATAATTTTACTTGAATTATTTATTCATTCAAATTCAAATAACCAACATTTTAATAAGTCCCACTGTAAAATTCGTGTGAACCTTCCAAGGCGAATACACCAATAACTTCCAGGCAATTTGCCGCAAGCTTGCGCAATAGACTATGGCGAATGCAAGTATGAGAGTGAAGTGGGGTGAAGAGAGAGAGAGAGAGAGAGAGAGGGAGAGAGAGAAAGAGACAAGGAGAAAGAGAGTGAGAGTAAAATGAAAGATTCCTGCAGAGTTTAGTAATATAATATTTATTGATTACTGCTGCGAAAAGTTTTCCACCGAAGAATTAAACTCCGAGTTGCTAAAATAGAAGCTCCGCTATATTGGCAAATTACATAAAGCAAAAAATACCCCATTCCGACGTCATTGCCAATGCTTTTGCCCAATCTCGATTGGGATTTGAGGAAAGAGAGAGGAGATGACTGCTAGTCATTATTCCTTTATTGTTTGGCCAACATTCAATTACGTCATATCTCAGCTGTTTTGAATGCGTAGCGTGCATTATACAACTGACTGTAAAAGCCGCACATCTCTCTGCGGTGTCCTCTCAAATCTCACACAATCCCGTTGGCCAAGCCCTACTAGTGCTCTAGTTGTTTGTGGGGTTATTAATATACGAGGATACCTGTTTATAGGGCTGGCATTTATTTAAGCTCTTGGCAACTGCTTGCCTTGTGTGTATTGCGGCTTATTGCCTTCTTATTTTAGCTCTTGCTAACTGCCATTTTTGTGTGCGCTTAATTCTTGTGGCATTCCATTGCATCCCACTAAATTTAGGAAGCATAGAAATAAATAAATGACTTCGTTTATAGGTATCATGACCACGTTGAAACTATATTTACAATTACTTCCTAACAAGTCGTTGGAAGTTACTTGTTAAATGAAACTATTACCTGTTTTATATTAAAAATTGATTCAAAGACATTGATTGTGACATTTAAATTATAAAATCGGAAATAATTCTTATACTTTATGTAATATGTTTTTTTTTTTTTGAAATATACTAATATTTATATTTTATTGAATTATTTTAGATGTTTTCCTGTAATTTACACAGATTTGATTTTTTTTATATGTAGTAATTAAAATTTAATTTATTTATAAAAATATATATAGATTATAGTAAAAATGGGCTTTATTTCATTTGATTTATTTTCAAGTTTTGCGCTCTTTCGATTATTGATAGTTGATTCTAAGAAGTAATTAAATTAACTAAGAACACACCACCAGTAAATCAGATTAAAAAAAGATCAACCCAATCTATATAAATCACACTTAACTATTACATGCTGCAAACACAGAGAACAAACTCTTCAAAATGAATGTTCCATAAATTCCAGCAACTTACAACATGAAGGAAACATGTACAAGAATAGAACAGCAGCGACACATGTCCTCATAGCAAATACAATTGTATCGTGTAAGTGAAGGAGAGATGGCAAACTGTGAAACAATATGAGAGAAACAGACGCTTGTAGCTAAGGGGCGAAGGCGATGTAAATATGGCTGGCAAATTTGTAAGTTAAACACAGTTTCGCAGAATGTTTTTAAGTCGCAAATATATTGCGTAGACGACAAGTTGACGCCTTGGCCTCGAATTGCCGAGTTAATGCAAAAGTCTTGCGACACTTTATCATACATACGCTACAGAAATTTAAATAAATCTTTAAAGACAATGGTTAAATCATTCACAGGCATTTAACTTGCACTCCGTCGAGTTTGGAGCTTCCAGAATGTTGACCCACATTGGCTGTAAAAAGTTTTGCTTTCAAAGTTTGGCAAATAAAAAAATCAAGAGGTGTCTGTATAGCTCGCGGGGATTGCGTATCTGAATGCATATTTCTTTTTGACGCTAGCGTGCAATTACTAGACAGAATTGTGGAAAAGAACGTTTACGCTTCAAGCCAAAACATCGAAAAATGCACTGCATTCATCATGCAAATTTCAATCATGGATTTATGACAAAAGGGAATTCCTATTCGTATGACAAAATTATATTTGCAAATAAGTCTAAAATATTCAAGTTTAAGAACTAAATGTGCAGCATAGTCAAAATTAAGAAAAATTAAACGTAAGTTTTTAATAGTGTGATTTTACAAAATCATTATGAATATTTTATTACGTACAGAAAATGTTCAATGAATCTTCTAATTAATTTTTAAATCATCTCAGTCTTTCTGCAAAACATCTTTGCCATCTACAATTTGCTAAACTAGTAATTTACCAAATAAAATGTAAGCCGACCTAAGGTCCGCCACAAATTTCGAACTTAATACTCAACAGTGACACACTTAGTCTTAAGGTACTCATTGAGCGCCTCCTGACCCAAATCTTTGCCATATCCACTCTGCTTGAATCCTCCAAATGGAGCGGCGACATCTGTTTTGTTATACACATTCACAAAGACTGTGCCAGCATCAATGCGATCAGCGAAGCTCAAGGCTTTGCTAATATCCTTAGTGAAGACACCGCTAGCTAATCCATATTCTGTGCGATTGGCTCGCTCCATTACCGAGTCCACGTCGCTTCCATTGAATTTGGATATAATCATAATAGGTCCAAAGGATTCTTCCTGTGCAATATACATATCATCCTGGACATCAGTAAACACAGTTGGCGCAAAGAAGAAGCCCTTCATATCAGACATGCGACATCCTCCATAAAGTAAAGTAGCTCCTTCCTCAACGCCACGTTTGCAGAAGCTTACCAACTTATCAAGATGCGCCTTGTGATTCTGCGGTCCATGCGCCGTAGATCTGTTGAGGGGATCTCCAATGGTCATTGAGCGAAGATCTTTGAGAACTCGACGGACGAATTCATCATGAATACGATCTTCCACGAAGAGTCGACCTGCAGCTATGCAGTTTTCCCCCTTGTTAAAAAACACTGACGAGACGCCCTAGAACAGAAAAACACTTCAGTAGTAGGAGGATTAGCTTTTCTAAAAGATACTCACTTGCTTCACAGCCTTGTCAAGATCGCAATCAGCAAATATTATCAACGGACTCTTGCCTCCCAGTTCTAATGAGCATTTTTTAAGATTTGACACTGCGCAAGATTTCATCACTTGTTTGCCAACAGCAGTCGATCCAGTAAATCCCAATTTTCTTACCATTGGATGATCGACCACAGCTTGACCAGCCTCGGGACCATTTCCGGGTAGAACATTTATAACACCAGGAGGGAAGCCAGCCTGAACAGTGAGCTCTGCAAACTTCAATGCGGTTAAGGGGCAAGTTTGGGCTGGCTTGATCAAGCAAGTGTTGCCAGCAGCGATGCAAGCTGCCATCTTCCAGGAGAGCATCATCAAGGGGTAGTTCCAAGGTGTCACCAGTCCACAGACTCCAATAGGCTCTTTCCGCGTGAAAGTGAGCACATTGTTTGGTCTAGCTGGATTCACCGGAATAGTATTTCCTTGGATCTTATCACACCAACCGGCAAAGTAGCGCCAAGCATCGATGGACATACCAATGTGTGTTTTTAAAGCCAATGTGTAGACAGCTCCCGAATCCACTGACTCTATGGTGGCCAAGTCCTCCTTGTGCTGCTCCATGAGATCGGCAAGCTTCAACATTAACTGTCCACGCTGTCTGGCAGAAACTTGTTTCCACGACCCGTAGAAAGCCTTGTGTGCCGCTTGAACTGCCTTGTCCACATCTGCAGCACTGGCACAAGCCACCTGGCAGAGAATCTCCTCATCCGTGGGATTCACAATGTCAAGCGTGCGCTTTTGCTCGGCATCAACGAAGGCTCCATTGATAAAGAGCTGTGTCGGTACGTTAATCTTTCGCTTATTGGCCTGCAAAAAGAATCTAACGTAATCCAAATTCTGAGTTCCAGAATCACTGCTGCTTTGACGCAGTGCCTTTACAAGAAAGTCAAAAAACTCCTCGAAGACGGGTGCCTTGAAGACGTGTTCATTCTCAAATGGCACATCGAATGCATCCTTCACTTCCTCGACCAATCGGACAACGTCCATTGATCCAGCACCAGCTGCAAAGAAGTCTGTGGAATCTTCTATCGACTCCTTGAGTATGGCCTGCCAAATGGAAGCAAGCTGTGCCTTCTTGGCAAGTTCATCTTCGGAAAAGTCCGTGATGGGTTTTTGCTCTGCCTGCTTAAACCAATCGGAGGCATTAATCATCTTGGAGCCCCGTTTAATGCGCTTAATGTTCACAAATGCTCCATCTGTACCCTCAATCAGCAGTCCTCCTTCATGCACCCATGCGGGCTTTGCGAGGCCCTTTAGCTTAAGTGGCTGTCCATCCTTCACAGGTCCAGCGGAATACAAATGAGCACCGAAGAAACGAACCTTTTCCTCACATTCTTCTGAATGAACGACAGTGGCGAGTGCTCCGGGAACTGAGTCGAGGCCTCTAATAAAGTTCCAGATTCGCTCCGCTGACTGCTGAAGGTTTAAGAATTGATTCTCTTCATTATTTAAATCTTCCTCATAAGTAGCACCTTCAACCGGTTGCGGGATCTTCAGAGCTGTGCCTTTAGTGATCATGTCGACTGCAACTCCCATCGCTTTGACTCCCTCGGGATACAGGAATCTCTTATAAATGGTGTCCAAAGTGTCGGTTGGTTCTAGATTGGTCTGCCTAGTAAGCAGTAGTGGACCAGTGTCAATACCGTCATCTGGCCAAAAAATGCTAAATGCGGCAATCTCATCGCCCTGAAAGAGACACAGAAATTTATTTGACTAGAAAAACTCATTGTAATATTCAAACCTCGATGAGTGTCCAAGAAATAGCACTTATACCACGATGTCTTGGTAGAATTGATGGATGGTAACAAATGCTGCCCAGGTCAGGAGCACAAAGCACTTCTTGTGGTATAATCTGCGAGCAATAGGGCATGACATTGAGCGTAGCTCCGACTGACTCGTATTGTTCGATCACCTCTGGAATGGATATTTTGCGGCAACGCCATGTGGGAAACTTGAAGAGGGGAATGTCGTATCTAGCCGCGGCTGTGGCCAAAGCATCTTCGCGACTTCCCTTGTCGGGAATGGTGAAAACGCCAACGATTTTGACATTCGATCGTTCCATAAGCAGTTCCATGACATCAGCAGCAAAGATGCTTTGACCAATGATCGCAACTCGCAGTGTGTTCTATAAAATAAAGTTGAAAGAGTTTAAAATGACATTTTATTTAAAATTCCTTCATGCATTATTACTTGAGCGGTGCTTAAAAAACGGCATTTATTCATTGTGCCGTACGTTTCTTTAATTTAGAATACGAAACAGCGTTCGTAAACAAAACCAAAAACGGAAAAAGAAATTCTAGGCCCATTTTTCACAATCTAAAAATGTATATGCGAGGACTTTAAAAACGCCGCATTCTTAAATTAATAATCTAAAAATGTGTTTAAAAAACTAAGTTTTAAGAATTCTATTCATATATATACAAAGCCTATATACAATATATAAAAGTATAATAATCGTTAGCAAAAATGTGTACACCAATTTAAAGTCATATTCTAAAGCAAGATTAATGGACTTAAGAGATTTCGTCTTTATAGCAAACATATTTGTAAATATTAAAAATGAGTTGACCGTTTTCAAGTCATACGTATAGTTAGAACAACTAATGCTGTAATTTGAAAATTCTTAATAAACTTTAAGAATGAATGCAGTAATTTAATAATTTTTATCAAATTCAAATTTGATCAACGAGTCAGAGAAAACGGAAAAATGAAAACTCGAGTAACAGATCACTCTTGGTAAATTTGTTTTACAATGTATAAGTTATAAATCCGCCATTGCTACGCTCTGAATTTTCATTTTCAAGGTCAAATTATAAACTGGATCAAAATGTTTAATCTTTGGCACTTCTGCCGTAAATCTACCTAAACTCAGCTTAAGGGCAGACCGATTTGAGTAGGTAGCTAATTATGGGTTGTGACCTGTAACAATTTTCGCACTATATGCTCATGATTTAAAGCCGATGCCATATGCAGAGTCATAAAATAATAAACACAACATATGCTCGGATAATTTAAGTATTGTAGAAATATCCTTAGATAAAGATTTTGCTTTAAATAGCCTTGCAGAACATTGTCGCAAAAGAGTCAACGAAACACCTTCACGGGCATATGACGTGTGTCGGTAAGCAAAATTTCTAAAGTAATGAAATCTTGTATTGAAAGTGTTAAATAAAGAAATATAGTGAAAGTGGAAACATAGACTTGACAACACTGCAACGTGTAAAGTCGTGACACCTTGGTGTGTTAAGAAATCAAATAACAGAAAATGAATAGTTACGATAATAACAGCTGTAGTGGACCACGACCACCTGTATTGGGTGAAGAGAGCCGAGCTAAAAAAATGACCGAAGAAGTGATAAACACATTGAAGAACTCACCTCCATCTTATCTGAATTGGGCCCGGACACTTAACCATCTGCTCGAGGATCGCGATGGCATGGAGTTGTTCAAGAAGTATGTCGAAGAGGAAGCGCCAGCCTACAATGATCATCTGAATTTCTACTTTGCATGCGAGGGTCTGAAGCAGCAAACCGATGGGGAAAAGGTTAAGCAAATCATCGGAGCCATATATCGATTCTTGCGCAAAAGCCAGCTAACCGTGCCCGATGATTTGCGTACTCAAATCAAGGCCATCAAGTCCAATGAGATTCCGCTAAATTCCCACATCTATGATGCCATGCAACAGAATGTAAAATCCACTATACGCGACAATATTTATCCCAGCTTCCTCTGCTCCGAGATGTACATACAGTACATTCAGAAAATGTCAGCGATGAAGGAGCACCTCAGCAGCAGCGTCACCACTTTGGACAGCACTGATGGTGGCCCCGCCACGTCTGCCAGTTCAGGTAATTCAGCAAGTGCTGCCAACACACTGCCACGCAGCTCAACGTTGCCAACGCTGCATGAGGACTCGACGCTTTCCCTTTGCGATAATTTAGACAATGTGAAAGCAGAAAATGAACGGGCCCAAAACGATGTCCCTATGCGCCTCACGCGGGATCTTCTGATGGCCACGCAGAAAAGAAGACTGGAAATTAGACCACCTGGAGCACATGGATATGTGTATACTGCGACCACGAACACATCCTTTGTGCCCAATTCCCGCATCGATTCGGAAAGGGCAAGTGTTAGCTCCGGCGGTTACACCGACTCTGACACCATGTCATTGTCCAGTTGCTCAATGGATGGCCGACCTTACAGTGAACGCAGAAACAAATTGCATGCTAGTAAGGCCATACGCCAGAGCGTCATAGCGAATAAGGAAACCAACTCGCTTCAGGTTATACCGCGCACGCAACGATTACATTCAAACGAACACAGACCACTGAAGGAGACAGAGCTTGTAGCCTTGTTGATTCCCAAACTGGAGGAGGTGAAACGCAAACGCGATTTTGAGGAACGTGCGCGCTTAGATCGAATGCCCGCAGCTGCAAAAGATACTGATAACACATTTGCGGAGACGTTGCGGGAAAAGCTCGCAGCCGATGAAGACAACGACCAAGATATACTAGACCAGCATGTGTCGCGAGTATGGAATGATCAGACACCCCGTCGCTCACCTGGCACAATGTCACCCTGCCCGCCTATACCTTCGAGAAGACGCACGGTGACCCATGATTCGAGTGTAGTCAGTGATTGTGCCATAAGTCTGAGTGGTCACTCAACAAAGTCCTTGCCCGATTCCAATTCCTGTTCTAGGAAGCTAATGAACAAATGGCCTTCAATGAACACAGACAGCGGCATCAGCATGCTCTCAGCTGATGCGGCTCTAAAATGCATCGAGAGCAGCTCCCGCTCTGTTGCAAGCACCAGCTTAAAAATGGAGGACGCAAAACGGAAACCAGAAGATGAGACGCGCTCTGCTCGTCGTCCTGCTCAACAACAACCCACTGTGCATCAGCCGGCCGTTGTCAATCCACCTTCACTGCCAATAAAGCCATCGGGAACCGTTGTTGTATTCCAATTTTGCGAGGAGCCAGTTCCTTACAGAATAAAAATACCATGCGCTCAGCCGACGTTGCGCCAATTTAAGGAGTACCTACCCAGAAGGGGACATTTTAGATACTTTTTCAAGACGCATTGTGATGATCCAGACAGTCCAGTGATTCAGGAAGAGATTGTTGATGACTATCACATTCTTCCTTTGTTTGGAGATAAAGTAATGGGTCTCGTAAAACCATTTGAATAATTATTAAGCTTTGTGGATATTATGTATTAAGCTATATTATGAATTAGAAATGCAATTTCAGAAGAATAAATAATAAACTCACTATGTATAATCTACCTATCTAAGGCTGGTTTTCCTTACTAATTGATTGACTATTTCAGTAATTTGACTATCTGAACTATCAAGGAACAGCCCAAGCGATAAGAGCTGTAAGGCTGAAATTTGTACACAAATATTGAAGTACGCATTCAAACTGAAAAGAAACATGTGCCAAGACATAACTTTGTTTTTATAAAATTTGAAATTTATAGCTCTTGGTTAGCACTAAAAAAATTGCTAAAATTGTTTTTGGCCAATTGTTTGTTTTCAAAAAAATTACAAAAATGTTGCGCATTCGCATGCGTTACAGAAAGAATTCGCTTTTTCAAAAACCAGTTCAAGCACTGATTTCAGACAATCATGATGAAAGATTTCAATGCAATTAATTTTAATATATTATGCATATATTTATCTAAATAATGTATTTGGTTTGACTTAAAAATTTAAAGTTGTTTTTTTTTTTAATTAAATTTAAATCACTGTCGCACGCGACATTTTCTTCCATCATACTTTTAATGATGTTTTGTTTTTTTCATTTTTTAAGTAAATTAAAAGAGCACATGAGGCATTAATTACCTAACTTAAATTACATCAATAAAGTCAAAAATAATTTTTGTAATGAAAATGCTGTTCTAGTAGATTTCCATTGCAGCCAAGCCAATGCATCCGCCTTATACCAGGTATGCTGTGCACATCCTATCATGTTTCATCTAACTTATAATATAATGACGAACTCTCAATTAGCGCAGATGACATGCAATTTATCTTGTTTTCTGCATATAAAACATTCATTCTCGTTTTATATGCAGAAAACAAGATAAATAATAACTATTTAGCGAAAAACATACTAAAAAGTTTTTCCCATCATATCGCACGCTTATTGTGTGCTTATATTCAACCAAATTTTATTTTGTTAAATCTGATAGTAAAATGCATGTTTGGATACAATTTTGCATGATCATTGGACAAAAACTTTAGATGTAAAAAAATAGAAACTGATGAACTGTTAAAAAAAATTAGCGGTATTAAATAATGCATCATTTCTTTTATATATGTATTTTTTATATTCTTTGGATATAAAACGGGATTTAAAACAGCGAGTATCAATGCTCACTGACTCTCTCTAAGAAAATGGATCAAAACTTGCAGTAGAAAAGATCAAAACATAACTTTTGCGTGTTATGAAATGTAAAACACGCTAATATTAGTTAAATTTAATATTTGCCCTATAAACAAATGTGAGGAAAGCATATTTTTATAGACTTTGAATTTTTTGGCGGCGGTTGCAGTTTCTGAAGAATTACCCATATCAAAAAAAAAAACTTTGATAACCTTTATTTGATACTGATTTGTCAACATTGGCAGTTATGAAAGCACATTGCTTGCATGCCAGTCTCTTGCTCTCGCATTTCAATTAGGGTGCCACATTTAATGCTGGTGGGACATCTTTGGAATTTTTCTCCTTTTTGTGCTTCTTTTCTTCGTGTCTCATAATCTTAAAATCTATCCATCATTAGTAATGGTGGCGTTGATTTTGATTTTCTGATTTTCATTGATGGATGATAGACTTTTATCCCTTAAAGAATATTTTAATTCGTCGCTAATATTTAAGGCATTTTCTCGTTTTCAACTTGGGCTTGGTATCTTATGTCTTGCTGACAAAATAATTGTAGCTAAAAAAAAGTTTAAAGAGAAAAACCTGAAATTATATATGTAAATGCATTTTAGAGTATTTTAAATTGTCTAATGTTGTTTTGGCAATTTTTTTGTGACTGATCTTTATTAGCTCTTGACCTTTTAACAACCGGAAGACTTTTTCACAACCAATTAAAAGTTCGAACCAATCTAAAAACTTGACCAGCTTCCTTAATCATCATCTGCCAACTTCTTTAACAACATAAAAGTTAGAGCTTGATTGTGCGACCATTAACCATTATTATTAGGTTTGGACTCCAGAGTCCTCTCTAAACTTAAACTTCAATGAATTGATCCAAATCGAATTATGAATATGTGCAATTTACACAATTCAATTGAAATTCAATGAATAAATTAATATATATGAAAAGCACAATATAATCTAATACAGTTTGCTTTCCCTATTAGTTGATATTTTAAATTATTGAAATATATAAAATACACCTAATTATATTCAATTTCTGTAGCCTAAACAGACCATAGGCACATACCTATATAGATTATATATTATAGAATAGATCAAAATTTACCAAATTATTGTCAAGCCAAAGTATATAGTCTGATAATTTAAAATAAGCACAAGAATATTTAATCTTATATTATATTATCTTTATCAATGCAATAAAGTGAGTCTCCTTTCTTCTCACCTCTTGTGTGGGTCTCTTTTGTGAGTCTCTTTTTTCTTACCTCTTGTGTGTGTCTGTCTGACACTGTCATTCCGCACAAATCAAATTAAGCAATATTGATTGATTTGGGAACTAGATACTGAAATTGCAGAATGATTAAATATATACTATATACTTTATTATTAATATATTTCTCCGCAGCTGCACCGATTGAGTTGTTTTGTCGACAAGACGATAATTTCCGGTTATAATATGTTATATTATCTTTTTTTAAAAATTGGTAGCAAGTCTCTTACAGTCCACATTACGTTTTAATTATGTTCTCACAGAACACGTATGTACATATATAATCGCAAAATGTATCAACATCCAACAAAATGATTGGTACGTAATTTTTAGTTGTATTTTGTTTGGGTTTGTTTAATAAAAACATTTTTAAAATTGATTTAAAATTGTAATTTTTGTTTACCAATATTTTATTACAGTGTGAGTAGTTTTTTTATAGAATTTTTTTAATAATCTGCATATATAGTATACAGAAACATTTCTACACTAAATGAGAATTACTTAAGTTTAATTAACAATGCAAATTGAATACGCACTAAGTCTTTTGTTTTCTATGGCTATGAAGACGCATCTAATCTACTTAATATTCAATGGTAACACATTTTGTCTTGAGATACTCATTAAGAGCCTCCTGACCCAAATCCTTGCCATACCCACTCTGCTTGAATCCTCCAAATGGAGCGGCGACATCTGTTTTGTTATACACATTCACAAAGACTGTGCCAGCTTCAATGCGATCAGCAAAGCTCAAGGCTTTGCTAATATCCTTAGTGAAGACACCGCTAGCTAATCCATATTCTGTACGATTGGCTCGTTCCATTACCGAGTCCACGTCGCTTCCATTGAATTTGGATATAATCATAATAGGTCCAAAAGATTCTTCCTGTGCAATGTACATATCATCCTCAACATTTGTGAAGACTGTGGGAGTGAAGAAGTAGCCCTTCATGTTCGGTACTCGACAACCACCATAGACAAGAGTTGCGCCGTCTTTCACACCCCGTTGGCAGAACTCCAATAGCTTATCAAAGTGTGCCTTGTGATTTTGGGGTCCATGCGCCGTGGACCTGTTCAGTGGATCGCCAATGGTCATTGTGCGAAGATCCTTTAGAACACGACGAACGAACTCATCATGAATGCGATCTTCCACGAAGAGTCGACCCGCGGCTATGCAATTTTCTCCCTTGTTGAAAAATACCGAAGACATGCCCTAATAGGAAAATAAATATGATGTCAAAATGATTATATTAACATTTTCGATTAAAAATACTCACATGCTTCACAGCCTTGTCAAGATCACAATCGGCAAAGATTATCAATGGACTCTTGCCTCCTAACTCCAAGGAGACTTTCTTAATATTCGCTTCAGCACAAGATTTCATGATGTGTTTGCCGATGGGTGTGGAGCCAGTGAATCCCAGCTTGCGCACCAATTTATGATCAGCCACTGCCTGGCCGGCATCGGAACCCTTTCCGGGCAGCACATTTATAACACCTGGAGGGAAGCCAGCCTGAACGGTGAGCTCTGCAAACTTCAATGCGGTCAAGGGGCAAGTTTGAGCTGGCTTGATCAAGCAAGTGTTGCCAGCAGCGATGCAAGCTGCCATCTTCCAGGAAAGCATCATCAAGGGGTAGTTCCAAGGTGTCACCAGTCCACAGACTCCAATAGGTTCTTTCCGCGTGAAAGTGAGCACATTGTTTGGTCTAGCTGGATTCACCGGAATGGTATTTCCTTGGATCTTATCACACCAGCCGGCAAAGTAGCGCCAAGCATCGATGGACATGCCAATGTGTGTTTTCAATGCCAATGTGTAGACAGCTCCCGAGTCCACAGACTCTATGGTGGCCAAATCCTCCTTGTGCTGCTCCATGAGATCGGCAAGCTTCAACATTAGCTGACCACGCTGTCTGGCAGAAACTTGTTTCCACGACCCGTAGAAAGCCTTGTGTGCCGCTTGAACTGCCTTGTCCACATCTGCAGCACTGGCACAAGCCACCTGGCAGAGGATCTCCTCATCAGTTGGATTCACAATATCGAGAGTACGCTTTTGCTCGGCGTCAACGAAGGCTCCATTGATAAAGAGCTGTGTCGGTACGTTAATCTTTCGCTTATTGGCCTGCAAAACGAATCCATCGTAATCCAACTTCTGAGCTCCAGAATCGCCACTGCCTTGACGCAGTGCCTTGACCAGGAGGCCAAAGAACTCCTCGAAAACTGGGGCCATAAAGACATGCTCATTCTCAAAGGGCACATCAAAGGCATCCTTCACTTCTTCGACCAATCGGACAACGTCCATTGATCCAGCACCAGCTGCAAAGAAGTCTGTGGAGGCTTCTATCGACTCCTTGAGTATGGCCTGCCAAATGGAAGCAAGCTGTGCCTTCTTGGCAAGTTCATCTTCGGTAAAGTCTGTGATGGGTTTTTGCTCTGCCTGCTTAAACCAATCGGAGGCATTGATCATCTTGGAGCCTCGTTTAATGCGCTTAATGTTCACAAATGCTCCATCTGTACCCTCAATCAGCAGTCCTCCCTCATGCACCCAGGCGGGTTTTGCGAGGCCCTTTAGTTTAAGTGGCTGTCCATCCTTCACAGGTCCAGCAGAATATAAGTGAGCACCAAAGAAACGAACCTGTTCCTCGCTTCCGTCTGGAAGTACGACTGTAGCAATGGCTCCGGGCACTGAGTCGAGACCTCTGACAAAGTTCCAAATTCTCTCAGCTGACTGCTGAAGATTCAGCAATTGATTTTCCGCCTTAAACATTGCTGCATCATATGTGGCACCAACAGTAGTTTGGGTGATTTTAGGAGCTGTGCCATTAGCTACCAAGTCGACGGCAACTCCCATTGCTTTGACTCCCTCGGGATACAGGAATCTCTTATAAATGGTGTCCAAGGTATCGGTAGGTTCTAGGTTGGTCTGGCGAGTAAGAAGAAGTGGCCCCGTGTCCAGTCCATCGTCAGCCCAGAATATACTGAATCCAGCGATCTCGTCGCCCTGAATGAAATATAATATAAGTCAAGTTTCTACTATTAAGATTCTTCCTTGTGGTATACCTCGATTAGAGTCCAAGAAATGGCGCTGGCACCGCGATGTCTGGGCAAGATAGATGGATGATAGCAAATGCTGCCCAAGGGAGCACCATCGATTACTTCCATGGGTATAAACTGGGAGCAGTAGGGCAGCACATTGAGCGTAGCTCCAACCGATTTGTACTGCTCAATCACCTCGGGAATGGCCACACCCTTGCGACGCCATCCGGAGAATTTAAAGACAGGTATTTTGTGATTGGCAGCAGTGGTGGCCAAAACATCCTCGCGGCTGCCCTTATCGGGAATGGTAAAGACTCCAACGACCTTAATGTTGGAGCGCTCTAATAAAAGTTCCAGCACATCGGCCGCAAAATTGCTCTGGCCAATAATCGCAATTTTCAGATCAATCTATAAGAGTTCAATTTATAATAATTAGTATTCGTACTATTTGAAATCATAACTAGTTACTTCATTAAAGCAAAAATATACTAATGAATATATACATATATTTGAGTTCATGCTTTTATTTTTAACACTTGAAAGAAAACGTTTCAAAATTTATAAATCAAATAAACAACAACTTTTTCCATTCCAAGCAATTGGTAAACATTTCTTTAGTAAATTTACGCTGGAACCAAATGTGATAATTGAGTGATAATAAAAAAAAACTTGTATGCATAAATATATTTTTTTATTTGCTAAGCGATTGTGCAGATTTAAAGCACGTAATTAACGATAATTGAATTTCATTTTAATCATTTAAGCTTGCACGCGAGGTATATTGTATTTAAGCGAGTGTTATGTGTTATGTTTTTGAAAAATTGGTAATAAAAGTGTTGGTCTACATGTTTCAAATATTGTTACTGCATGGCTTTGAGAAAGCAGTTCAGGGTGTGCCGGGAGCACCCTGTGACGTTTATAAGCAGTGCAAATCAAGCAGTCGCACGCATTAAATTGTCTATTTGAATTTCCTTGCACTGCTGACAACATGAATTGATTCAATTGAATTTTAATATTTTGAAAAATTAATTATACAATCATAAAATCATGAAAATAATCAAAATAAGAGTCTCATTCGATTTCCTCTCATCGCTAGCAAAAGTTTCACTTTTTGATTAATATTTTTTTTCAAAAATTAGAAAACATTTCATTTCACAATCATTTTAATTTTTCACTCACTTAAATTATGAAATATTATTAAAGCTTAGTAAAAAAGTAAAATAAAATTGTTTGAATACTAACAGACATAATTATTTAGTTTGATCACTTTTGTTCACTGTCAAGACTAATTTCACAATTTTATGTAAATAATAATTCTAAGGGATCACTTATCCCTATGTTACTTCTTTGATGAGTTCAAGCAAGGCACTGAAGCAGCTGAACTACTTTTATTAACTGAGTCTTAACGAACGTGCCGCAGACGTATTTATACCTATCGGTTTCACTATTATCAGCTGACGCTCAGCTCGAATAAAAAAAAATAAATAAAAACAAACGAAAAAACTAGAAGCAAGAAGGCATCAGCCGGCAGTGTTGCTATTTCAAAACATTCATACATATACTTTTACTTTTCCAATCATTAGGTAAAATAAAAATAAAAAGCCAAGTATGTTATCAGCACAGAAAGCTTGAGCGTGGGGCAAAGCCAAACAAAAATTTTGATAAGCATGATGATTTTGCATGATCATAGAATTGTGGGCCTGTTATTTTGTTAAAAAATACAGGCTGGGGGCAAATTCGAAATGGAAAATTTGGAATAAATACTATACATACGTCGAAATAAGCTATATGTTTGCGATTCATTAAAGTTATTAAGCATGTTGTATTCGGATTGGGTTTCTTTCAATTCGTAGAAGTTCGGAACATATGGTGAGCTGTAGAAACTGACCCACTAATAGATTGTTTATAAACAATGTCTATAAACTATGTCAGGTTTAAACTAGTTATGGACGTAGTAGTCTGATTACAACAAAGTGTCAATCAAGGGCAATTGAACGATAAGAACACTTGTAAATTTAACATTTTTATTCAGTAGTTTTTTATTATATTGTTTGGGGGCCAGTCTAGACATACGCCAAACTGTTAAGCTACTACATAGTACTTTTAGTGATTCCGTTGGCTTTTTAAACTAAGTATAGGGCTACGCTTTTTTTGTTATCTTCACTACACTTAGATTTGTATCGTATTAAATATCCGTTATTGAATTAAAGCGGAAGGTAAAATGAAGTGCTAAATAGTACATAGGAAAATATTATCGTCAATTTCTGTTTAAATAATTAACGGCTTATCTCTTTGGCCAATATAAATTACCTTTTCTTTTACTGGTACATGTACAATACTATTTGTAATTGTCGGAATAGGATACATTCTCTATGGAAAATGAGCTTAGAGTTTTTTACAGTTAATACTTTTCTATTCACTTTCAGATTCTAGCCAATTGATTTGAATACAGAACATTTTCTTTTGACCTCGCTACTCATTAGGCTAATTATTGCATTCAATTTGTATGCACACAATCGAGTTAAGTTATCTTTAAACTGAAGTCAATTCACTAGTCTCCAGTTGTAATTCACCGGATTTCGACATGCTTTACGCGTTGCAGCCTTACGTTAAATATTTTGCTGTGCTGGGTCTAGTCCCTTGGACCGAGAGGAGTTATCAGCAAATGCTACAAAAGATTTACACCACTGCCATCATTTTAGTTAATATTGGAGTGGCCTTCTACATTGTGGTTTATTCTCCCCCAGAGGGAGATCTGCTGGTATCGTTGCTGGTCAGCTGCATCGTCTTTATATCCCAAATTGTCACCATGACCGGCAAGTTACTGTTTCATTTGTATAGATTATAATTATAATTATAATTCGCTCTTTCCGCTATAGTAATTGAACTGCAAGTGATGTGCCAATATGACAGATACTACGAACTTTGTCTTCAGTTAAAGTGCTTAAGGCGACAATTTCAATGCGAGCTGCTTCAACAAGTCCAAAGATTGCCGTGGACTCGGTATATCAAGTACTTTCTATTGGGAGCTCTAAACATTGCGAGCGTTGTACCTGGCGTATATGTGATTCTACATTACGATTATATTGGCTACTTTTGGTATTCACTAGGCGCAGTCATAATCAATCGCTTTCAATGCCTGCTACTACTTCTCTACGCGGAACTCTTGGGTTTCCATGTAGAGCTATTGGGATTGCGTCTAAAAGACGTTCACAATTGTCGTCAACTGGGCGTGCATTCAGTGCTGGATGTAAAGTGCGAACAGATGTGCTCTCTAGATTACTTACTCAGTCTTAAGCGAGCGTATATGGAGCTGTATCGTCTATTTGGGCAGTATAATGGTCTATATGGTTGGTCGATTGTGTGCATATTTGTGGTCATGTTTTTGGATAGCATGATCAATATTTATTGGGCTCTGTTAGTTCTGGCCAAGATCTACAACTTTGTATTTATCTACATGACCTTCTCAACATTTGTGCCGCTGCTGATTCTACTCTTCACATTCTGTCGTTGTGGCGAGTACTGCAAGCGACAGGTAAGTCAATTGACTAGAGAAGTTTCATGATAACTTACTTAGCTTTATCTGAAAGATATATTCATTTTTATTAATATTGCAGTTTTTTTTTAATATTTATTTTACTGTATGTAACAGCACATGCTCATTGGCAGTCATGTGCGTGGCTTGGCTTGCACCTCTCAGCGTCAACTGGAGCCATCTTCTCAAGCTTACACTGCTGTCTTGGCCGAGTTCGCAATGCAGGTGGAACAGGATGCATTAATCATCAGCGCCGAAGGCTTTATGGATATTGACTACAGTCTATTGATGTCGGTAAGTAGACCTCTAACACAACTAAACTCACCCCAATTTATGTCATAAATGTTTGTTCAGATCTTTACAGCAATGGTCACCTATTTGATTGTTCTTATGCAATTCGGCTCTTTGTAGAATGACTGACGACCCTAAGACTCTAATTGACCGATAAGCTATTACATCGATAGTTGTTTTTACTTATGACCTACATAAGACCTCACACCCTTTATTGTCGGAACAAAGTTTGACCAACGGAAATCATGATTTAGATAAGATTGTCGAAAAAAAACAATCAAAATATTGGTGCAAAATATTTATGACATCCATCAAAATATTTGTTTTTAACTGGTTAAAACCAGTTTCAATTATGAAAATTTGATAAGCACGTGTGCATAAGCTCTACAATTATAATTAGATTCGATTATCTTAAACTGCACAAAACTTGGTAAGATCAACACACAAATAACAAAATTGGCATAAACACGAAATTGTTTTCAGCTGATAATTATGCAAGAGCCCCTAGATTACTGTTGTCAGCTGGGAATTATTTTGGATTGCGAATAAAAGTGCAAATACACATACGTTTGGACCACGGAGGGATTATGCAATGTCATCTAAAGTTGCAATGATCTGAGCACGCTGCTCGCTGGTGATATTTGAGTTCACTTATTAATAAAGCCGGCAATTCTGAACCATTTGGCTGATAAGCGATAACCTGCTCGAGTGCCCCCATCTATGTCAACAAAACAAATAAATGAAACCGGTTTCGGTGATGCACCATAAATGTGGCAAACCGGTTTCAAGCAACCCAGGATGTGCCAATTTTGATAAGGTCTCGAAGTATAGCCGTAGTAACAATCAGCAAGCACATCAAGTCCTACTAATCTTTCAGACATAATTTATTTATAAATAATATATATATGGCTTTACTCAAGTGTTTTCATCGTTGCCTTTTTTATTAATTGCTTTGCTTTCTAACTCGAAACACATCCGAATCGAGTTCGAACCGGTTTCGTTTCTGAACTTTGTTATCAACGAGGGGCCAACCGACGTTGGCTCTACACGTGGCAAGGTGCGATGTATTATGGATTTTGAAAATGTTCAGCAATTAACTTTGGATATACAAATAAATTAATCACTCAAATTGTTTTGAAATAATTGACTAAATTCGAAATACTAAATATACTACATATACTATTGAAATTCGTAGGTAACTTGTGCGTTAACATTTATCTCCTTTACGACAGCGTTTCCATCATCGTTGAGTATCTCCAGATTACATTCTATCTCCTCTGTCTTTAGTTCACCAGTGTCATCAAACTCGGCCGATTGCTTATCTGGCTCGACGGCCTCAAAATATTCCAGTCTTATAGTGGGTTTCGCATTGGAAGGTTGCTCCGATTGTAAATTATTTGTTTCCTTGGCGTTGTTTTCATCAGCAGTCTCGGTGCTTACTTTGGGCTTTAATTCTATTGGTAATTGCGGTTCACCTTCGTCTTTCGTCCCCAATTGATCATCCTCAGTAGAAGAATTATTAATAATGGTATTTTGCATAATGTCCATGTGTTTACATTCTGTTTCATATAGGGAATTATTATCCAATTGAGATACACATTCTTCAAAAATATCTTCGTCATATTCGTGTAGAGTGGCCAAGTCTTCAATCAGTTCATCCTCATCGTCGTCATTGCTATCATCATCAAACTCGTTATCATTCAGCAATTTCATATCATCAGAATCGATAAAACTACTCAATCTCTTCGATATCTTAGCCCACTGTACCTTGGCATTGTGTGCGAGCTCTCCGAAAGCGCCTTCTGTCTCAGTATCTGAATCCGATACGCTTTGATCATCTTTAGTCTCTGCGCACTGTTTATCCGGCATATTGGTCGCTTCATTTGTATTCTGTTTCCCAGTATCAGGCTCCTCTGTAGTCTTGCTCAAATTAAGATCTTTTTCTCGAGAAGCCCAAGCCCTGAGGGGCAGACTAAAGAGCTCCTTACGCAAAGCCTCCTCGGACTCACGCTCACGCTTCAAACCTTCTTCAAATTGTGTGGTAATTAACTCATTCAGAGCACCCTCTGGTAACTTGGGGGGCTCCACGACAGGTATTTCTTCTCCAGATTCATAGTCTGTTGAAGTATCCGAAAGAATATCATCATCAATGCTGGCGCTGACAAAGTGAGTCGTAATTTCTTCTGAATTACCCTGGGCTTTCTCGTCAGGTTTACCTCCATTTATATCCGCAGTATAATTTTCTTTATTTATTTTGATTTCGTCCTTAATTTCAGTTTCTGAATCATTCTTGAGAATGGTTGGTTCTAAAGCTTCACCTACGTTATACTCATCCAGCGGATTTTGTATTTGACTTTTGCGCTCATATAAGGTGCACGATCCCAGTGTTAACTTGATTGGACCCATCTCATCTGGATTTGAAAGCTCTCGCAACTGATATTGTCGTTTCTCCTGCTCCCATTTAAGTTCCCTGGAGTCTATCGGGTTCTTATCGACTTCACCACTCAATTCAACATTGGATGCTCCTTTTATCTGAGGTTCCTGTGTGTTTTGTCCCATCAATGTATCAAACTTGGTCAGCAACTGATGTTCCAGTTTGTTGGGTTCATTTAGATCAGACAAATTATTGTCTTCAGCTATCTTGAATTTTAGCCTCTTATTCAAATCCGATGCATTCTCCAACTCTTGTAATTTACGCTCTCGTTCCTCCTGCGCCTTTTTCCGATCGATCAAATTTCGCAACATTTCATCCTCTTTTTCTAAAGTCAAAGGAGTTTCCCTTAGCGGAGGATCTGACTTAGTTTGCATGTTCATGTAATCATGCATTCCTTCCACAGTTATTTCTCCATCGCTTCCGATCACTTTATTTAAATCCAGTTTTTCCAAGAACTCCGAGTCCAATGAGTTAAATGCAGACCTAGCTTCGAGGGAGTAAAATTGATCCAAAGAATGCTCCGCCTCATCATCCTTTGCATCTTCTAATGAAAATTCACTATTCTCTTCTTGTTGTTCCCTTGGCTCAGGCAGGCACGGCTTTGCCCAGTATCTTCTAGAATTGGCATCCTCATTCTGACCAATTTGAAGAGGCTCATCGTCAGCAGTATCATAGACGTCTTCATCGTCGGATGCGTCACTCTCGGATTCACTGTCGCTGATTAGAGCCGGAGGTGGCGGCAGCTCTTGCATTTCTCCTGTATCTTTCTTCACAATCATTAGACGATTGTCGATAACCTCGAGAGTATCCTCATAGCTGTCACGTTTGGCGTAGCAACGCGATGCCATTTCCGAAACGCGACGCTTTGTTTTCTCCTCCTGTTTCGCGAGGACAGCATCCAATTCTTCAGGGGACACATCAGGTAACATCCTCGACTTTAAAAGCTTCTTTGCAGCTTGGACTTTTTCAGAGCTTTGAGTTGGTTTGATATGCTTGCGCTCTTTCACTGCGCTGAGAAAGTCTCCAAATGCGTCTACGCATTCTCTTAAAGATTTGCCAGAGGCCGGATCTTGCAAATCAATCGGTACTATCGACTCCACTTTGGGATCCGCAGAATAGCTATACTCCTCATCCGATTCAATAAGTCCAAAATCAATGCATTTGATATTTTGCCCATTGATTATTTCACGATACTGCAGTTCATCAATTAATTCATCCAGCAGCGCTCGGCAAACTACAGAGATTTCAGGTTCTGGCAGTTTGGCAAAATTAACATCATTTCCTAGAGTGTCATCAATATCATGACAAACATCAATCTCATCCTCCAACTGTTCCAGTAGCTCTCGAAGTGATTCTTCATCAGCAGCCAGTTTCTTGTTCATCTCTTCACAAATTCTCTCAGCCTCTTCAGCACTTGTGCGGTTGGTTAGAGGTTTCACCTGATAGACATCTTCATCAATTAATTCCGTGTGCACTTCTCTAATTTTCAATTGACGCATACATTCCTCACGTTGCCATTTATAACTTGGCGCATCACAGCCAGCACCAAAGACACGTTTGGGCACATCATCTGAAGCATCATCCAGAGCCTTGGCGAAAGCATAGTCTAGCTCATCTATCTCATTACTAACTTGTTCATTCGATTCTGCAACTTGTTCCAGCTCTTCAGCCCTTGCCTCTTCCATAGCGTATTTTAGCTCCGTGGTGGTTTGATGCTTTTTCTGATCTTCAGAAATTCGCTCTCGACGTACTGAGAACTCTTCGATAATACGTAACGAGCGAACCACAGTTGTCAGCTCTACGCATTTGCTTGGATCCTTCTTCGCCTCCTCCTCCTCCGCTTCTTCACCATCTTCATCATAAATGAACTCCGATCTCAGGTCTTCATGTTCCGCATGCAATTGTTTTATGGACTGAATTATTTCATTCAAGTCTTCATCTAGATTATCACTTAGCTCTTGCATATCGTGTTCAACCTTTTCATTCGCCTCTGCACACTCTTCCTCATAATCTAATTGTTGTTGTGTTTTAGGAATGATAATATCCTCATCCTCCTCCCCTTCGGTGTCTTTGACCTTTCGTGGTTCTACGCAGCAAACTTTTAGATCCATTTCATAGTCAAATGTTTCCCCTTCCAGCATTTCGTCAATAGATTCAGGTTGATTTACAAATATCTCAGAGCCATAGTGTTCATACATTTGATCAACACATTTTTGTTTGATTTCCATAGGTGTTGGAGAGCCTCTATTATTGACTACATCGGCTAGTGCTTGGGTCGATTGCTCCATATCTGTAGCGTATCCCAATTCAGAGTCAGTATCTTGTTCTGGTAATTGTTTAGGTTGCAAACTTTCATTTGCAGTTTCCTCTCCCTTAACTGTAACCCTCTCTTCCTCATCTGGAATCTTTTTCTCTGTCTCTATCACAATCTTCCCACTATCATTTTCGGGAATAAACTCTGACATTTCATGAGGAGATTCTTTTATGGCATCGTCGTTGTTAAATTGTATGTCCTGTCCAATGTTTTGTTTTTGAATACATTCTGGTAATTCCTTAATTGTAGCGATATTCTTGTCATCCTCGACTGCCTTAAGCTTGTCCTCATTCAATATCAAATCATTGGTTTGTATATCCTCTTGAACAAATTCCTTACTATCATAATTTTTAATCGGAATGTCCTCATTAATTTCTTGTACTTGAATTAATTCTGGTATTTTCTGAATTACAGTGATATTTTTGTCATCTTCGACCTTCAGCTGATCATCCACAACGCTGGAAATTAAAACATTTCCATGTATAGCCTTCTGCGGACATTCATTTACCTGCTGTATTTCTTGATCTTCAATTAATTCTGGCAATTTCTTGAAAGAAACCTCCATATCATTGGAAAACAACACATTACCGGGTTGTGAAGACTCTTCCTTCTGGATAACTTTCTCAGAAATGAGTTCTGGTAACTCTTGAAGTAGAGTCTTAGGAACATCGTCTTTAACCTTAAACTCGTCTAGTTTATCATTAAGAGTCTCTTCATCTTTATCGTCTGCAATAATTTCCATTTCAACACTCTTTGCTTCAATATTCAGACTTTCTAGCTTCATTTCCTCTATGAGAACCCGCCTGCCTCTCTGTTGATCCAACTCCTTTTCATCTAACTCCTTTTCATTTTTCTCTTGGTTTTCTGGCAGTTGTGATTCGTCAAGAATTTTGGGACGCCCCTCCAAGGGTCTACGTTTGCACTTTGGTTTATCTATAGCGCCAGACTGTGGGTCGTCTTCAAGACTGGAGTTACCGGAGCTCTCATTACCCTCCACTTCGCGCCAAACATCATCGACGGATCCATTCTCTACATCTGCTTTAATTCGCGAAATCTCAGCTCGTTTGTCTGCTTTCTGCTCCGATTCTGAATCTGATGAGGTAATCAGAGCATCCTGCTGATCTGGTGGGCGATGACGATTACGTAACGCAATTGTGTCTAAATAGAGAATTCAATGTAGACAAAATGTTGATGGCAAAAATTCAAATCAACTCACAGTTAACGCTGTCTCGCATTTTTTTACGCTCTGCGCGAATCCATCGAGTTTGCTCCCGACGCTCGCCTTCGTAACCATCTTTTTTCCTAAAACAAAATATTAACTATAATAATACAGTTTACGTGTTGCATATATTTAAAGCTTTACCAAGCCTCAGCACAAGCTCGATCTCGTGGAAAAACGGGTCGACTATCCAAATATGTTAGCAATTTCTGTCGGGAATTGAAATGAAATGCAAACACTAAAATGTTGAGCTATTGATTTAAAAATATCACTCACGCAAGCCAAAATCAATGTTTTACGATACTGCGGTAAGCGCGAAACTACCGGATTCCCTTGCAATACCAAAACTTTAAGGCAAGGCATCTGCTCGAATATCTTGACCACCAGAATATCTTCTATGCGATTGTTAGACAGATCCAATACAGCCAGAGTCTTGCATTGCACCAAGTGAGCTAGACTATCGCTATCCTTCAAATAGTTTGATGATATGTTAAGAGTATTCAACACCGGCAAGATATCCGAACCAATATTCTCAATCATTCGAATATGGTTGGAGCTAAGATTGAGAGTATCCAGCTCCGGGCATGAGCGTAGATTATCAATGCGTTTAATGAGATTATTCTGCAGAAATAGGCATTTAAGCTTCGACTGGCTTTCGAGGCCTTCAATCTCAGATATGGCATTACATTCAAGCCATAGGCACTTGAGTTCCGTATACTCCTCCAAGCACTCAATATATTGATAGCCTAGCAAATAGAACAGCACATATCGTTTAAAATATCTAAGCTGCGTTTAAATTTATTAGTTACCTTGATAATGCAAGTAAAGCACATCATTGAGGCGAGGTGTCTGATATAGCTTGTCCTTCTTGCACAGATCTCGCAATCCTTTCTGAGTCATGCGATGCAGTCCAGTCACTTCCTTGCGTGGTTCAGTTGCTCCAACAGTTTGCGCCATTCTCTTCAATTTATATTTTATATTTATATATGTATATAGTACTTTCTTCTTGATATTGAAATATAATTATTGCTGTTGATGGAAATATTCACGTTTCTTATAATTATTTTTATAGGATTTTACGCTGTACTCTAAGTTACTCGATTTCAAATTATTACTACACTAAGTCTATCGAATTGGCTGCCATAGTTGTCGGCGCTTGCTACGTTTGTTTATTATTATTATTATCGAACAAACAAACCACATATTGTTAGGGACAACCTAACAACACCTGCCAACTGATTCGAATTCTTATATTAAAATCCGCCCTTAAGCATTTCTAAATAAACGAATATACTACTTACATTTTAATTAGTTATATTTGATTCGTATGGTTTATTCCATAACTGTACCAGTCGAATTCAATCAACTTTGTCTCAATTTATCTTACATAACCAGGTTACAAATAAACTCCTAAATTTACCAAAAAATTATTGGATTCCATTGACAAATTAAAAGTCACTGTTATAATAAGTGAAAACTTTACAAGTTTAACAAGAGATTAAAATAAACAAATTTGTATCTATGTTTTCAATAGTTTATTTATTTAAGTTTTTTTCAGTGCTGCACAATTGCTTCAACTCAGATCTTAAAAAAGTACAATCTAATTAAAATATACGATTTATTCGTATATGATACAATTAATCGTGCTGAGTTCTGCATTTTAGACATTTAAGTGCTTACTTATTACGTATTTGCGTGTTGCAATTATTAAATCTAACATCGAATAATTAAATGTTGATCTGTGGTCGCATTTATTAGAGCCGAAATATGCAATATGCATGGTCCTAAATTAATTTCCAATTTTCAATTTGAAGTTAATTTAATTGTAGTATTTTGTTTTGTTAGAAAACTGTAAATTCGAGTTGCCAAGTAATGTAAAATTCATCCAAATTGATTTACACAATAAATTCTACAGTCACATAAATTTTCATTGTATAAATATGCTTATATATATTATATATAATATTTGTATGTGTGTTACTAAATTATGTACGAGTATTTGTGTAAAATGCAGTTTTCTGATATATAACACATTACCAATCGAATACTTCTAATCCATAAAGGGATATCTAAAACAAGTATTTGTAGATGGGATATGGTGGGTTTCTTTTGAGGGGCTAAACCGCATACAAGCACACACACACACTGAATCACTTATATCGACAGTAAACATTCTAAATGCATTTTTAGTACCACATACATTTGTTTGCAAGGCCACTTTTTAAAGCGATGTAAAGTGTGGCATAATATTATCATATGTGTACATTATAATTATTATTATTATTATAATAATTATATTTGATATGCATATGGGAATGTGTGGTGTGGCGAAATGGGCGAATGTGTTGGCAAATGGGATAGACAAATCAAAATTCAATTAACAATATGCAATTCACTTTTAATGAAAGTACAATAAATGTACACTAGATGCAGAAAGTGCATACAAGTGTATGCAAGTGTACAAAATTTCAAATGTTCAAGAGAAATGTTTGAGTATTTAAGTATGTAAGTATGTAGTAATAGCTTAGGGTGAATACTTTTTATGCTGCTCAGTACATCTAAGCTCGAAATAACATTAACAAGTTTTAAAATATCAATAGTAATAACAAATTAAAAGTGGGAATGTTTGGACAACAGTAAGGATTGACAAAATGTAACTTAATGCTTGTTGTTGTGATGATTGTTTCAAGTTTGTTTTCTTCTTGCTTTGAGTATTCCTTCTTACTTATTAACGAGCTTCGTAGAGACGGCAACGAGTTAAATCGCATGCATTTGACCAAACTAAAAACTACAAAAAAAGGCTCCCTTTAAAATCGATATGTGGGATCCTCACTACGCATCCTAAACGTGATCGTAGCTCCGGCGAAACGAACGATACAAGCAGCAGGCAAAGAGGATAGTGAGCAACTGAAAGACCAAATTTTGATCAGTTAAATCTGTACAATTTTAAACAATTCTTAAATAATAGTCACCTGTATACCCGCCACAGCAAGAACGACACCAGCCAATACCAAAGTCTTTGAATCAAGAATGCCCAACAGCTTATTTAAACAACCCTGATCGATGGCATGCAATGTTGTGCACTCCTTAGCCTCGCTTAAATTGATCAGCTTACAGCATGCCGGCGAGAGAGTGTTGTTGGGGAAGATGCCATCCCAATCGTTGGGACCATAAGTGCCACAGCAGTCGAGCTCAGTTTGCAACAGATTCCAGGCATCGCGATAGTCATCTCGTTCTTTGTAATGTTTCATAGTGGTATTAAACTGTGTTTCCATTAACTGCTGCAAGCCCGAATGCTTCACATAGCCAGCAATTCCCAGTCCGATCTCCAATGCAAATATAACTACAGCCAATATAGCAAAACTGAGGATCATGCAGCTATTCTCCTTCAGTGCGCCACAGCAGCCCAGGAAACAGATGAACGCCACGGCTGCGCCCACAATCATCAAGATAATCGGCGCAGTCCAAATGTGATCACTAACAAAGTTTGAATAATGCGCATAGTTCAGTTGCACCATGGCGCCCACCATCAAGATGAGTAGACCACTCAGCTGTTTTGTGAGTTAAATAGAAATTAGTATTTCCCAATGTGTTTATTAATTAGTTACTTACCGCAAACAGAAGATTGCAAAAAAATGTTATGTATTTGACACATGTCAAGCCTCCGGATGCCATTTTGCGCCAACAAATTGGTTAGAACGTTAAGCACTGAATTCCGTTTCGTTACTGCAAGGATATGAGAAATATTAATGAAATGAACAGGACATACGAGGACAGAACATGGCAGTAACCAGTCATACAATAATCAATAAACGGTCAAACGCAAAAAACGGATAAGCGGAGAGAAAGTTGAGGTGCCAACCCCCAAATCACTGACAGACACGCAACCACTGCGACCCAACGATGTCCGGACGGTGTCTATTTTGCCACCGTCCAAACCATGCCACACCTGTCTAGCACTGTCTGCCTGCGGATTAACCCCACAACGAACCCCGTTCCACTTCTCGTCTGCGTCGAATGTAGTCAAGTCCATATAGAAATGAGCCGTCTACATTTGACCATTTTCACTTGAGTTCGTTCCATTGTCGATGGCCTAGTTCTGGGGCATTATTATTTGTTATTATATTGAATGGTGGGCCACTGGTTTGACTAAATGGAAAGTGGTAAGTGCATAGTTTTGGTGACAAGGACGTGAGGTCTGTTGCCGTTTTTATTGCAAGCGGGCGACGAGTGCAACTGCCATAAAAATCAATACAACTTGATGGAAATGCAGACATTTGTGGGTCGTTGATAGTACATAATGAAAAACGTTACAGTTACAGTAAAAATAAAGGAAACGAACAAAAAAGTAAACACATTGGATTGTTTACCCTAAATCTGTTCGGGCCCAAATTACCTAGTCTTAAACTCTTTATTCTTACAGATGCTGAATTGAATTGCCGAAAGAATAAATGCAATTTTGGTGTCAATGATAATTGGTTTATCGTGACCATCAATTGAAACAACGATCCAAGTTGAAGTTGTTTAGTGTGGTTAATTTGAATGCGATACTCAAACTAAAGAACATTGTCATGAACTATATTTCTCTATGATCTTTATATTTATTAATTTTGTTTGTTGATATTGTTTTAAGACGAAATAACAATATACATATATGAAAGTGTTCTTTAAGTAATATAAACCAAATGTTTTTGTATTAACTATACATAAAAATGTTTAAACATCTTTTAGTCTTGTTAGATCTATTTATGGAAATCAAATTATTAGGAAATTAATTTTTTAACTTTATTTTTAAATTAAATAACCAAATTTTTACCTTGGATAACTATACTTGCTGGGCTTATTTTACACTTAACAAATTATGAAAGAGAAACCTGATCACTTAAACTCTTCAATTGCCAAAGGTCACTGTACCAATTAGGTGAACAGCGCAATAGGCATAATTTCCCACTGTGAAGCATGAGCAAACAACAAGAGCACCAAACATCTAAGGTACTCCATGGAACTCGCAATTTACGTATGTAGCAACCCGCCCATAAAATCGATCGTTCCCCGAATGCGTGTCAGCGGTGGCAAACTGGTTAATAAAGCTCTCCAAATAGCTTGATTAAATTAGTTCTATAAAAAAAGAATGTATTGACGTGAAAAGGTTCAGCTGTTCACCTGTCGAACCTGACGCAGGTAAACAGGACAATACAGTCAGAAAGAGATAGGGAGAGAGAGAAAGAGAGGCTCTCTTTACCCATTGGGTATGGTGGCACAGTGGTCTAGATAAGTCAAGAACAAAAGAATTTGCGTAATAGGTGCAATTATGAACATGTGTTTATTAATAAGCCTTTAAGTAAAGCGGATAATTAAAATAATTACTAAAGAAACTTTGACATTTGAGTGAGAGTACGACGTACTATTATTAAGTAGGACAATAAAAATGTTACATCATATTCACACACTGTCCAAAGTATCGTATTTGGTGGCATTCTTGTTGCGCCTGGACTTCTGTTTGTAGCGAGTTTTCGAATCGAATTGGACATGATGATGGGGGTCAGTGGGACTCTCATGGAAATGTATGCAGTAGGTTTGTATTTCCATTAATGCATACAAGTGTGTGTGTATATACATACATATGTGCATGTGCTGCAACAACAGAAACTTTGCGTGACAACAACTAATTCCGGAAATTTACCTATAAGCATGGCTAACGGGCATTAACAAGGAGGAGCACGACTGACCGATGTGCTCTGTTTGTATGTGTGCGTACATACACATACATATATACATTGCGCCTGTTGGAGTTTCTTTAGAGAGGGTTTTAGTGAGATTTAAAATTGAATCGCAATAGAGGAAAGTGTTAACATGCCAACAAAAAAAGAAGAGAATTGGAGCAGCCAAAATGCAGCGACAGCGTCTACTTAGAGGTTAACAAACTGTAACGAACTCAAGCAGCAAGTGCACGTAACCCATACAAACACATAATCACACAGCCATATGTACATACTATATGCATATGCATGTGTGTTTGTATGTATTTGCGAGACTAGCGGAATTTTCATAGACAAAAAGTGCAGCAAAGTGCAGCGATTGGACGCAATGTTTTTATTTAATTCGAACAGTTGTAATATTTCTATACCTATAACTTGTTTTCCACATGAATGCAGGTAAGTGTTCGTGTGTATGTGTGTTAGTTTAGCCCCAAATGATGTTCACACAGCATTCTTGAGAAGAAGAAAAAGAACATCAAACAAAAGACCAGCTAAGTAGAACGGAAGCAGGCAGTGAACCTGAAAAGAGATGCTCACAGACACACATATACACTCATAAATGCACACACACACACTCACAAACATAAAGATAATCTCAGTCGATTCACCTATTTTTTGTTTTGCACCACAACAAATCACTAAATAATTTGTATTTCAACTGTATCTTATTTTTTTCTA
Organism: Drosophila kohkoa; assembly: GCA_019972355.1. NCBI lineage: Eukaryota > Metazoa > Arthropoda > Insecta > Diptera > Drosophilidae > Drosophila > Drosophila kohkoa. Next base: position 992,659 of record BJEL01000003.1, on the reverse strand, counting down.
ATACTCACTTTGACTTGCAAATAATTAATAACAATACTGCGGCGATTTACACTTTTCAAACACTTTTCTGCCGCCTTCTCCGGATTCTATTCTAGCCGTTGGATGTGATGTTTATGTCGCAAGGCGCAAAAACACAATGCAAAGACAAAATCTTGTTTTGGTTCTTGTTGTTGAGAGAAAACATTGCGCAGGTCCGTTAGTCGGCATTCGTGTGAGAAGTAAGAGAGCACAACTTTAATACTGTGACGTCACAAATTTGCAGTACATAATAAAATTAAATGTATAATATTGTTACCAATACATGTTCAACGATTATTGTTAAATATTACTTATATTAAAAATTTAATTTTCAAGACAATCTAAAATAAAATCTTAGGGCAAATTGAAAATATGTTTAAAATCTCACGAACTAATGAGATGGTTCACTCTTTTCTAACTATGTGGCAACTCTACATCTTTTTCGATTGTAGCATTGTGAGATTGTAATAATTATGCTAAACTTATAATTGTATTCATGATTGATTTTGTGCAAAAATAAATAAAATATAATAAAATGGAAAAAGAGTTTCAATGATTATTACAATTTAGCTTAATTCTCATCGATACATCGGCATCTGAGCAATTATCGCATAGCCTTTAGCGCGAAGCTTCAAATAGGTATCGAAATACAACCAAAATACAACTTTCAAGATCAACTTTTAAATTATATAGGAAATATAATAATATATATAATTGAATTAGTTATATAATATAAATATTAATTCATTTATTAATAAAATCCAAGTTTTTTGTATTTTTTTTATTTGCTTTATTCAATCAACTTTGTTTTTCTATTAGTAGATATCCTCAATGCGCTATACACTTTTCGTTACATAAATGTTCAAATATATGGAATACTACTAATGTATATATTTGCTTATATATACAAAAGAGTACTTTCTTTGCTTGTACACACCAAATGCTCATTATGTTTAGACCAGACCTAACTTTATGTACAATGAGACTAGCAGTTTGTATTATACAATATATAATAATATATTTTAATAGACATGGATTGTATGGATACATACAAGAATAAGAATTAACTATACAACTAAATTACACGCCTATATTGCAATTTTCAAAGATTTGAAGTAAGTCGCATAACTGAATATATTGACTAGAATAACTCGTTTTGAGAACTTATCCGTTCCAATCATTGAGAAATTTATTGGATGTGATTTCATTGCATTCTCATTTAAAGTACGACTCTTGCTTAGCAATGGCTAGAAGCTCTAGAATTGTTAACCCCGCCTTAAGTTGCTAAATCTTGACTAATCAAACATAATCAACAAGCTTAAGTTGACACCCACTGTTGGACAAAACCGTCACCCTAACTACTATTTTTCACTTAATTATTGCTAAGACCAATCCACGCACACACACACACACATACATACATACTCGCTCACTCTTTCCCATACCAACCACCCACTGAGCATCGTTATTTTATTAGTGTTTACCATACACACACACGCACACACAAACATACAGCACACGTTCCACATTCCACACGTTCAGTGTGTTGCTGTCTCTTTTTGCTCAAGAGGAGGAGAGTGACAAAAGTCGATATACATACATACATAACGGAAGTGTGCCAGTTTCAATGTGCCTTTCAACGGTTTTGTGTGTTAATTGTTTTGTTGCCCTCTCCCCTGACCACCCTGCCCCCTTTCGCCTCTTGGACCCCAAAACCCCTGACCAAGTGCTAGCCATTACAACGAGAGTAAATTTCAAGTGCATTAAAAAGATCATGGGTGGTAAATTAACTTAGCGACGCGTCACTTTCTGTTGTTCCTGGTGACGCGTTGGGTCGCCATTTTAGCCATCAGCATCTATACTTAAGTCCTGTACTATTATTTTACGTTAATTGATGCTGCGTCTTTGTTGCTTGCTATTGCTGACAATTGTGTACAAACTACGTTCATAGGTCTAAACAAATTCTCATATACTTAATCGTACTCGTTCTCGTTCTATGTTTATTCGTTTACACCAAGAGTTGAATTTCCTGATTAGAAGTTTCCTTTTCTTGACTTCATCTCATTAACCACTTGCTACCATTTTCTGATTAAAGTTGAAAAGAAAGTTTTTGTTTTTCTTTGTCTTTTTTAAATGAAAAAAAAAAACAAATTCAAATCCATTCTAAAATTGAAATGAGGAAACAAGTGTTAGGAAGTAAGTATAGAAATTATAAAATAAATAATTTCATCTAAAACTTTTTAGTTAATGTGATGTACTGACTATACACATATGACTCGTCATAAATAAATAAATAAAAAATTTCAAAAATTATCAAAAGTAAGCAGTCAAAAAAAAATACAATTCAAAATAGATGTGATAATCTCCCCAAATGACAATCTGCTGCTTTCAACTTTGGTATATCTTAATTCATTAGCTTGAAAACATTTCTAAGATTTTCTTAAGATTACGTATAAATATTGATGTATATTAACAACTTTTGGTTAATTGCATACCTTAAATTTGCACCACAATGGTCGGCTTTTGTTTTTTTTTTTTTTCATTCAATTTACAAGTAATTCATTAAGTTAATTTGGTATTTGGAAGCTAAGCTGTTTTGTTTTGTTTTTTTTTTTTTTTTGTAATGAGTGTGATATATACATATTTTGGAAATTCGCTTAGATTTTACGTTAATATAATAATTAAATCTTTCGTTTTCGTATGGAAGTTGTATGCATGATAATAGATTAATTTTGCTTTCGACAAGTATTTCAATAAAAGTAATTAATATTATGTATATTCCCAATTTGAAGTATAGATCGCACATGTGCTATAAATTCTACATATCGATTTACCACAGACCATCGGGGTTGCCCAATGCTTAGAGGAACTCTCGAAAGGGTTCATCGAAATTATCATTGACATCTGGAAAGACACCGCCCCCCACTCCTACGCCCACTCCCACGCCGACACCCACGCCCACTCCTACAGACACTCCGCCCACTGTGACTGTGGAACCGCCATTGAGTATCAGCGTTGGTTGCTGTTGCGATTGCTGCTGCTGCTGCTGCTGTTGTTGTTGTTGTTGGGGCAGCAACATTGTGGCGCCCAGGTGTCCGTGTGAATGCAACAGTTGCTGCTGTGCAAGCGGTTGCGCCTGCGATTGAGGCTGCGTTTGCTGCTGCTGCTGCTGCTGTTGCTGCTGGTGATGATGATGTGTGAGATGTTGCTGCTGCGACTGTGGTTGCTGCTCCACCTGGGACTGTGGCAACATGTGCATGGCTGGCGCTTGCAAGTTCTGCATTGAAGGCTGTGTTGCCGACACTGTTGCCGCACTCAACAGGCTGCCATCGGTGGCAGCCAACAAAGCACAGTCGTAGGCACCACCACTGGCCAGAGCATCCTCAAAGCAGAGGCCATTGGTGGTGGCGCCACCGTTGTTTGTGCCACCATTGCTGTCGCTGGTCAGGCCGGAGAGTAAGACGCCACCGACGGCGCCGCCATTGAGCTCCATGGCGGCTGCCTCCTCGTTGCGCTTCGAGAGTATGATGTGCGTCAGATTGATGATGTAATTCTTGGCCAGCGTCAATGTCTCAATCTTCGACAGACGTCGCTCCATCTCCACGTGCGGAATGACCTCACGCAGCGATTGAAACGCATCATTCAGACTGTGCATCCGCATGCGTTCCCGCTCATTCGACTCCAACCGCCGCAAGTTACGCTCCTTCGCATTCAGAGCGCCCTTGCGTCGTCGATTCGCATTGGAGTTGTTGGCGCTGTTGGGCGTTAAACTCGAGCCACCGCCACCGCCACCGCCAACACCACCGCCATTCTGCTGACGACCACGACTCGACGGTCGCTGACTGCCGTGGACGTTGCCCTGTTGGTTGCTATTGTTGTTTGTGCTGCTGCCGCCGCCGTTGCTGCTGCCTCCGCCGCCGCTTGTGTCGTCACTCTGCGAACTAGAATCCGTCATTTCCAGGTCGTAGGTGTTATTGCTTAGCTGTAAACAAAAGGAATCGAATCGAATCGAATGGAATGGATATCGTGTGGTGAGTGCTGGATAGATGCCCACTCACCTGTGAGGTGCGGCGTGTGGCACGTCGCACTGGCCGAGAGCTTCTTTCAGCCGATTCCGGTGATAGTCCATTGTGACCATCCGTGTTGTAGTTGTTGTTGTTGTGCTGCAGCTGCTGCTGTAGCTGCATGAAATCATGACTCCCCATGAGCTCTGTGAGTTGCGTTGCATCCATATTGCCAAAGGAGTACTGAAAGAATTAAACGAGCTCAGCAAGTTTTCATTTTTATACCCGCTACCCATAGGGTAGAAGGGTATTACAACTTTGTGCCGGCAGGAAATGTATGTAACAGGTAGAAGGAGGCATCTCTGACTCTATAGTAGAGTATATATATTCTTGATCAGCGTCAACAGCCGAGACGATCTAGCCATGTCCGTCTGTCCGTATGAACACCTAGATCTCAGAGACTATAAGAGATAGAGCTATATTTATTTTCGACAGCATTTGTTATGTTTGCACGCAGATCAAGTTTGTTTAAAATTTTTGCCACGCCCACTTCCGCCCCCGCAAATCAAAAAAATCGAATAACAAGCGTAATTTTAAAGCTAGAGTTACGAATTTTGGTATGTACAATAACAACTATAGTAGTTATGATTCCTGAAAATGGTTGCGATCAGATAGAAATTATCGAAGTTATTAAAGAAATACTTTTGTATGGGCAAAAACGCCTACTTACTAGGGGTATTAATTGCTTTGGCTGACAATCTGGTATATTGTGCCGTCTATGGTATATTTTTAATGCAGTGCTATATCGATATACCACATATACCACTTGGTAGATTTTTAGTATTTTTGTAGTATATTTGGTATATTTTGAGAATAATACCGCAAAATATATTGCTTTTATTCAAAATGGGTAGCGGGTATCTCGCAGTCGAGTACACTCGACTGTTGCTTTCTTGTTAAATAAGCTGCTAAGTAACGCAAGTGTAAAATGCAAAAATTTTTAAAAGTATATTAAATATATAATATTAAAGTCTGTGGCAGATAATAATACTTAAGAATTTAACTGAATATTTCACAAGCAAATGTTCAACACGAGAACTCAATTTTCGATTAATAAATTTCAATATTCACAAATTCAAAATAAATATTCAGAGAATCTCTTAAAATATATTGCGAATGATTCAGCATGCTATTTTTAAAAAGCTATTATATCCTTTTGCCAATAAAGACCCACATAATCAATATCTAAATGAGTGATGAGAAGAACTTAGTTGTTGACAATACATATATAATATACATAACAACAATCAGTAATAGCATATATATGAATATACTGTATATTTTATCAGTTGGACGATAAGATATCTGGGAACGCAATCAACAAATAAGTATTTCGTTGGGAATGCTGCGAGTTTAGCAATTATGAATCTCAAACTATTATATCACATGTCATAAATCAAATGGTTCAACTCAAATACTTTCTGATTTTGTACTCCACCTGATATGTTCATATTACAATCTCACTTTATAATTGCTCCCCTTAATTAATCGTGTAAAATTCTCATTCACAATGGTAATCCTTCAGACATTGAGACTATCTGATTCTAAACGATTTTGAAAATGAATAATTCTGATATGCCTTTTAATTGCGATCAAAATAATCCACAAAAATTCATATTTTGTAAAATAATATAAAAATAACAGCATCATACAATTTCAAAAAATCTTCATATTTAAAAATGAAATAAATTTTTAAACTGTTTCTATGTTTTTGGAGCTATTCAAATTATTAAAATCCTTAAGTATATATATTTTCATTATTTCAGTAAACATTTTTTGATTTCATTTTAAGTTTTAGTATTCATAAGTAAATCATAATTTTAAAATTTGTGGATTTTATTTTTAAATCGATTGTCTGTCAGTAATTGTCTAATAAACACAATGGCAACAATAATACTTGTGGCAGACAGTCAGTTTCCGGTGTTTTATCTGTGAGTTTTATATTGGTATTGGTTTTTCTTTTGTAGATAAACTTGCGTCATATTGGCATTTCGTTATCTGCAATCAATATTAACTGTATTACACGTGACTATATATGGTTAATAACTCCATCAACGGATTAGTCAAATTATTTCAGTCTCTCTAATTCATATCAAGTTCTGCGGAAAATTTTGTTGTTTTCATGACTAGAACAGACTTGAATATTATGAAATATTGCTTAAAATTTCATAAGGCATAACTAAAAAATGACAACTAAATACATATTTTCTTAGAAAACTTTTTGCATCGCTTCGTATTAGTTTCTTCTAATGCAGATATTTTATGTTATAATTTATCTAATATAGTCGAGTAAAAAATTAATTCAAAAGTGTTTCATTGTCATTACGCTAACAAAAATTTAAGATAATTCGTATATTTTACAAACTGTGATATAAAATACATCAATTGCCAATGGAATATCGAATAGTTTATTATGCATATTATGTAAAACTTCAGCTTTTAAGGAACTCTCAAGACAGCGCGGATTTTTCTTAAAATATTCCTAGTTGATATATTAGAAAACACTAAAATATACCAAAGGCTTTATTAGTATATTTAAATACCACCAAATTCATAATAAATTATATATCAGACTGATAACCAAAGCAACTAAGATCCGACTGAATCAACTGTTTTTTGTCGTATTAACATATATACTAAATAAATTCTACAATATCTGATAGCAACCAAATTTTCAGATGGACGTGGAGATATCGTCTCGTCTGTTGACCCTGATCTGAAATATATATATCTCATAGGATCGGAGATGCTTCATTCTGTCTGTTTCATTTAATTGAAAATAAATATGTATATAATTGATATATAAATATTTAATCACTCTGTACTTCAGAAATATCTTTTCTTTTGCATTAGTTTTGCATTCGATTTTAGATTGCATTGTTCTTGATTTCTAAATGTGTGTTCGTTGAGAGCAAACAATTTGACCTTTTGAACAGCGTTGAGTCATGATGGCGTTGTTATGGTTATGCCCCACGGCAATGGAACATTTGACCGGAACAGCGTGGAGCATTTAAAGCGTTGACTTGTGGACATGGACATGGATACGAAGACGGACACAGAGACGGATACGGACAGGGACACGGACTTGTTGTAAGTAATACAAAACGCGCACTTTGCGGCGCGTTTCTTTTGTCGCAGCGCCTGCTTGCCGCTGAGCGAAACCAAAGTGTCGCTATTATTTAACTGCATGTTGCGGCAAAGCTCCTTGGACTCAGGCTCTTTAAAAGGAATGCTACGAGGAATTACAACGCATAGCACAAAACATAACACAGCGGCGCCCGTAATGGGAATAAGGTTATACGGTTACACTGATGGCGATAGCGATGATGTTATATAATGGATTTCCGCTTTATTTATTTAAGAATATGAAAAAAAAGAGGAACAACCTAACTCAAACTCAAATGCCATTCAACGCCTCAAGATCCGTTACGAGTGCAAGTCGAGCTCAGTTTAACGCAACTTGTATGTACTTTGTTCCATTATCCGACAATGAGTGGCAGATTTGTCGGCGACTCTTTGAATGTAGCAACATGTTGCATCTACCAGTTGCTGCTTCTGCTGCTGCTGCCTGCCTGCCACTGCTGTTGACACTGAAAATCCTGTTCAATTTCTGTGGCTTTGTCGAGACAAACGCCTTTAAGAACCATCCAGCCAGCCAGCCACCTGCGCTTGTGCAATATTTATTGCGCTCTCTATTAAATAACTACTGCATACTTTTGTGCGTTTTTGACATCAACTTCAACTCAGCTGAAGAATAAAGCTAATGATAATAATAAGATATCTCTCTTTTGAATACATGTCTTTCCAATGCATATGTCAATTTTTTGTGACTTTTTTATTTTATTTATTTTCTGGAATTGCCGCCAAGAGATAATACATTATCTATAAATGTTTCGGTTTCGACAAAAAATGTATTCCCTTTTTTATATAAATAGTCTAAATTCGGTTAATTGACTACGAACAATTTGTGATCACTTTAATCAAAGATTCAACATGTTTTGTGTTCTTCAAATCTTTTAGTATTTGCAAAGAAGCCACTTTTGAAGCACTTAATAATCTTATATATAAATTGAATTTTAAATTTCGAATTTTAAACAAATTTGTAAAATGTCGAAATGTATTTGATAGAAATCTTATGGCAATCGCCATTTCTGAATTTTAAAGTTTTTAATAACACTAAAGCTCTGTTTTGAAGAGATTTTTATAAAGTTTTTTTTTTACATTTATTTTGTTTTAGTCAGATACATATGTAAAAAAAAAATGTTGTAAATTAACCAAATGGGAAAAATATTTAGAAAATTTTAATTATGGTATGTATCCAACAATTTATATATTATCTTCGTGATATTCAAAACCAAATTTTTGAATCAATTTTATTTTATGTAAACTTACATTCGATAGAATTTCAATATTGCTGTTGGTATATGGTTCTAATTTATCGCAACACAGATATTTGTGGAGCATTCACTTTTTGATTAATTATAAGATATACTTTTTATCAAAAATTTGCATTAGCATTTTTGGCATATTCACGAATTTGTTTCACTTGACACGCAGGCATTTTTTTTTTTTAGAATTTTTGTTGGCCAACAAATTGCTGCCGTAATATATGTACTATGTATTTATTTTGTAATACCACCAAACCGATATTTCAGATAACGTTTTCAGATCAAAAACAACGAACGACGACGACCAATTTGCGTTGGACCAAGTAACCAAACTGAGCACCGGAAACGCGGTGACTGCGACTGCGACTGCCACTTGTGGAATGGCCACAACAACGACGACATCGCACAAGCCGAGCGATTGACAGGCCAAAAGGCGAATCACGAGCCTGCCGGACCCGAGCGGTGAAAGCCGAACGAACTTCTTGCAGTCGTGTACGCTGCGAACTCGTGTGCGTGGGTAAGGGAGACTCCCACACACGATTGCCGATGGCTGGCGAATCGAGAGCTTACAAATACGCTCTAGTTTTGAGCGCAAATTTCGCACTTTGAGTCTCTTTTGGTCTGTGCAATTGAGTGATGGTCGATGGTAAGCTGAGGGTAAACTCAAAGCGCTGGCATGCAGTGCACCCCCTGTTGCTGTGGGTTGTGGGTGCTGCTGCACCCCCCTCTGCATGTGTGGAAACGTTGCCCTTATCACGTTACTCACCCACACACACACACACAAACACAGATGTTTATTAAGGGAACCCACAGTTACGGAGTAGTTGAGCACACCCAACGGGGTGGCTTATGTTTTGGAGTTGTTGCCGTGCACACCACGTGCTGCCCCAACTCCATTTTGGTTTGAATTAGGGGTCTGTTTCTGGGGTTTCATTTTGGGTTTAACTGTGGAACGCGGAAAGCAGAAAGTGGGGCATTGACGCTCTGATTAGCATCATTGACGTACGAGTTGCTCATGAGTTGTTCGGCCTGCATTCGACTGACTTCCTCCTTTTAGTCAACTCTTTGCCTTTGTGCCCCAAACTGGCTGACTGACTGAGCGAGTGAGTGACTCGCTTTTACTACTACACTGTTATTATGTATTATTATCGTCTGTTTGTCTCTGCTGTCTTTTTGTTGTCTGTTATTGTTGCTGTTGTTATTGCCTGTTGCTACGAGTTTTGCCGGCGCTTATCACTGTGCTTAAATCCTTATCGCAGGGGTTTTATCGTTGCGCCTGCCCTGATAATCTATTGTGAAGATAATAAGAAAATGGTGCCAGAGTTTTTGAAAATTGAGAGCTTGTCTTTTCATCAAATTATTTTTCATAATTACTGATACTAAGTATGAAGAAATACAAGAAGTTCTAACTAATCATTTAATTTGATAATATGCAATTCTTGTTTGAAAAGCTAAGATCATTCTTGATGAAGAAATTAATGTTCATCAAAAAATGTATGCAATAGTCAGAAAAAGACATCTCTGACCACGTGAAGTATATATATCCGTTAACAGCGTCAAAAGTCGAGATGATATAACCATGTCCGCTTGTCTGTCTATCCGCTTGTCCGTATGAACACCTTGTCCGTAAGCTTTTATTCTCAATGGGTAGCGGGTATCTCACAGTTGAGCACTCTCGACTGTCGCTTTCTTACTTGTTTTTGAATGAAAGGAAGCTAAAGTAAAAAATTTCGATTTACAATAGATTATTAATACCCTTTATAAGATAGGCTTGCAAATGATGTCTGATTGTGGATGTTAATGAACAAACTATCTATCTACTAGCATTTACATTACACTCCATTATATTGTCTGTTTTAAGACTTACTTTGGCACAGTTCATTAAGTACTCGTTGGTTACAGGGTATTGAGAACCAGCTTTAATATGAAGTGTACTCTCAGGCCCTTTTTGCGCCCTTGCTCCCTGGCTCGACTTCTACTTGGTAGTGTGGTCTGCTCGCAAATGCCTCTTCAGCCAAGTGTTGCCAAATACAAATTGACAGTTAATATTTTTAAACTAGCGAAGAGCGGGGTAGAGGATGGCAGTCGAGGGGTGATGTTGCTGTCGACAAGGACATTATGTAAATCACACACAGCGGCAATGCGTTGGCGTCTACCATCCCCACCGTCTCCCTTTCTATCGTTATCTGAGCAGCCTCTGCGATGTGGAAATAATAAACAGGAAAAAGATGCTGAGCAAACGAAGGCCAAGCTATGAGCTATAAGAGAGCCGAGACTTGGGACTTGGAACAGCGTGGGCGTTGCTTTCCCATCCGGGTAGCCGTTTGATTATGCCCCAGCAGTTTGTTGTTGAGGTTGAATGCAGTTGCTGTCTCGCTGCTTTGTTGGTCGTCATCAACTGGTCTAGTCCTTAACATATTAAACCGATCATTGTACTTGACGTCCGTCGCCGCTCTCAAACAAAAGCCAAACAAACAAACAAATACAATAATATTAACTAACAACTATATTTTTCGCCCCCCTTTTTGGATGCATACGAGTTGTTGCGAGGCTAGACAGTGTTTGCCAGTTTTGCGGGTTATATAAGGATATGAAATATTGAGTTTCGGGTCAGAATCAGGCACAGATTCTCCGCTCTTTTGACCCAACATCCTAGTAACCGCAACGACCGCCAGTCAATCATCTCGGGGCAGTGCCAAGTCGTCAGTCAGTAGCTGCCTTTAATGCAATCAAAAAGCAGAACGCTCTCTACCCGAGCAGCATATTTAAGCAGGCATCAAACATCATCATTATCGAGCAGACAGCTTAAAAACGCTTAACACACAAATTTAATCATGACAGGACTTCGCAGACTTCCCCTGAATCTTCCATCCTTCTCCACCTACTGCAGCCCGGCGGGATTTCCGTCGCTTAGCTCTGGTAAAAATCACACCCGCGGTTATTTAAAATGCTAAAAAACAAGAGAAAATATTATGAAGCAATAATAGAAAAAAAGGCAAGCAGGCAGCACAATAAGAAGACTTACGGCTAGACCTCTCCGCATGCTATGTTCCAACTCATCCAACCGTTGCCTCGAGGCATGTAACCCACGCGTCCCTGTCAAATGTCAATAGCAAACGCAAGCGATGATTTTTTGTTGTGCTCCTTCTACTACATTTCGTATGCTGCTGCTGATCACCGCAACAAGCCAGTTGACACGCCCACATTTACTTCACGCTCCCTTGGCCCATTTGGGGTCAGGCAATCGGCATATTTACATTTATTACTTACACTTCGACCCACGAACTGATTCCGATTTTATCCCACACATAATCGGTCGTTGTAATATTGACTTTACACTGAGGGTTGTCCCCGAAGTGTCTGTGTCTCTATCTGAATACTTGAATATTGAGGTCAAATGGATTTTCCATTTTTAGGTTTCGATTTGATTTGGAGATTACACACTTTACACTGCTTTGATTGTTTTCTTTTATGACGAATCCATCGCCAAAAAACAGCATATAATATTTCGAAACAATTAAAATAAACTTAGGAATGTGAGCAATTCAGTATTTAGATTACTTTAGTATATTTTTATTTTTTTATAAAGGTTTTGAAAAGATAAGTTTTACTTCCTCTACATTTACATTTAATTTGGAGATTACACACTTTACACTGCTTTGATTGTTTTCTTTTATGACGAATCCATCGCCAAAAAACAGCATATAGTATTTCGAAACAATTAAAATAAACTTAGGAATGTGAGCAATTCAGTATTTAGATTACTTTAGTATATTTTTATTTTTTTATAAAGGTTTTGAAAAGATAAGTTTTACTTCCTCTTTTGGCGAAATTTTCAATATTAGACACGATTGTGACTTTTCTAACGAGAATAAGAAAGACTTAGCAATATGTAAACAAATAAATTCAACGTGTTATACATTTCTTTAGTCAAAATGTCGCTTATCGATAACAAATTAATTCATATTTTGATTATCTTTATTTAAGCCGAATTACAGTAGTTGAAGTAGTGGATGTGTATTAAGTTTATAAAGTAGTTGTAGCAAATTGAGTAAAGCCATAATTATGAGCTAAAAATACAGTAACGCTTTTAATTTTTTCAAATTTAAACAGTCGTTAAATGAATCCAAGGAGTTTTCTTGAAGTGTGTAAGTCAAATTCAAGTAAGGCCAAGTAATTGTTATATGCTTAAAACTAATTTAAATGTTTATATATCATCGAAACATATAGAAAGCAGATTGTGTCCAAGGCAACGGACTTAGCTCTACTTTGGTTTGAATTTCAACAGCTCGAGTGTCTCTTGGGCCACCAAGTTATATTTTTCGAGATTTTCAATTTCCTTGATAGTCGCTTTATACTTTGCCTCGTATTCCTTTTGCTTTGCGATGCGTTTTTCGCGCATCGCTTCGGTATTTTTTTTTAGTTCAAGCTGTTTGCGCTGTAGTTGAGCAATGCAATCTTCTAAAGCTGCGTGGGGCATCATGGTGAATTCATCAAATTTAGCATGCGACTCAGTTTTCTTGTTTTTCAAAGCCTCGGCGCAGTGTTCGTCATAAACACGCACAGAATCGTCCACCGAGTCAAAGCATTTTTTAAATTGCTGCACAATACCGCAATGGATATTCTCAATTTGCTTTAGTGTAGTCATTTTCGGGTCAAAAGGCGGTTTATTTAAGCCGCACAACAGACGCATCTTCTCCTCAAGCATCTGCTTAAATTCTTTTTTGTCTTCAGCCACTTCGCTGCTTATGCGACGATTTTGCGTTTCCACCATTTTTAATGTTTGCTCGCCAAATTGTTTCATCAGATTTTTGATTTCCTCGCTCAGATCAATATCACCAGTTGCTTCGATTTTCAGAACAGAGCCGCAGGCATTATCATTCGTGTCCGACATATTGTGTTGTATTTAATTTATTTCCTTTTTGGTTGCAAAACGGGACTAAATATCACACGGACTGAATTACGTTCAATATTAACTGTTTTTTAAACAGAATCGTTCGCTACTGGCGTCGATAATTTTAATAACAGAGTTGTACTCGATTACAGAGTTGCATACGATTACAAATTTGCATATTACTAAAAGTGTTTACATGGTCTTTAACTTAAGCCTAAGGCTTACATTTTAAAAAAGAAAACATAAATTGAAAACATTTTAAAAATATTTAAAGTAGCTATTATTGATGTTAGGAATTTAACTGTTTAACAGAAAAAAATTATATAAATTCGTCAATTTTTGCAATTAACTTAAAACATCTTTATCTTCATCTTTACTCCAAATAAAAAAATTGTTGGTATATATTTTTAATCATTTTAAATGTAGCACGCGATAGAAAAGTACGCTTGTGTAAATGAATGAACAAATCGAACTATTTTGACTCAGTCCTTTGCATTCTTTATTTGGAAACTTAGATTTATTTTAATTATTGACAAATTTGCAAAATTCAGATGTATTCAACGAATTCACCGCTTTTAATCTGAATTTAGTTTTTTATTACATATTGGGTAATAATTTATATTACTATCACTAATCATAAATATACAGATATTCCATTGTCTTAAGGCAAAAACGCATCATTTGCAACAGCATTACAACGACCCCACAATAGCTGCGACTAGAGTCTTTCGGCTCATTCAAAATTCGAAGTTTAGTCTCAGATCGCATGCGGAACGATGAGAATGAGACTCATTCAATGAGTGTGTTTTGTGGCGCTTTGCTTTCGTTTGTATGCATGCGTCAATGTATCTACTTTCTTGCCTCTATGTGTATGCATGTGGAATTTGCAACGTACAGTTGCCTCGTAAACTAGCAGCTGGCGCGCGTCAATTTTGTGTCTTAGATGTTTGCAGTTAAATGGTGCCCGGACGAGGAGTGCATTGGCTTTGCTGATACTTCTTCAGCCCAACATATTGTGGTGTGCGAGTTCGTTTCCTGATCAATACATATATATATATTTTTTTTTAAAATACGATTTACATTTTTTATTTTTTCATTAATTCTTTATTACTTTAACTTAGTACTTCTAGACTTCTGATGTTTTAAAATTTTTTACATTTAAATATTAAAATGAAGCCCTAATTCTTTTTTTCGCGTTAAGTAAGTAAGCGTTTTAGTACAAAAGTATTTCGTAAATAACTTTTACAATTTTTATCTGATCGCAACCCAATTTTCAGGAATCATAATGACTACTGCTTCGAAATAACACCTCTTATTCGATTCTTATCGATTAACGGGAAAGTGACGAAAGTGGGTGGGGGAAAATGTTGTGTAAATACTTCTGTTGGAAATAAAACGCGTGTAAATACTTTTGAAAACTGATAAGCATCTGTTTATTAGCTAGAACAGTTATTTTTAAAATTTTTCTTTCATCTGGCCTTGCATAGGTTTGACTTTGCAACATCAAAAGATTTCAGACATTTCTCCCCACTCGTCGTTTGTGAAGCTTGCACTAAAATTCACCTTGTGTAAATTAGGGTCCAAAGGAAGAAACCAATAACAGAGCCTGTTAACTATAAGACGCTCATGAATTTGGGTGTTGACATAAACACAATGATCAGAGGTCGTTATATATATATATATAATAGCTTAAAGTAAAATAAAAGGTTATTGCATTGGTATTCCTGTCACAGATATTTTTTTCTCGACTATTTACAATCAACAGTTGCTGTCAAAATCGAATCACATATTTGTGAATATAATTTTCATATTTTATAAAATTAGATTTGCACCAATTTGAAGTTGAAAGTAGCGTTCTATTAGGCATCAAGATGTTGTTAGATAAAATACCCGAAGTTGATATGGTCATTGTAGCCCAGAAATCCAATGTCGAGCGGCGTGGAGTATTGGGATTTGTTCCACGCATTGGACTGCCGATTGTGGACTATGCGGAAGTGGATAGGATTGATGCATTTTATCTGGAATGCCAGAACTTTCGTGATTACTATCGCGATCCATACGATAGAGTTCACAAGCCACTAATGTTTACCAAACACATGGGAAAATGCGGAATTAAAATGGATCGTAGTGTGGAGGAGCTACGACAGCCGATAAGTTGGGTCCAAA
Source organism: Drosophila kohkoa (assembly GCA_019972355.1). Taxonomy (NCBI): domain Eukaryota; kingdom Metazoa; phylum Arthropoda; class Insecta; order Diptera; family Drosophilidae; genus Drosophila; species Drosophila kohkoa. The sequence continues at coordinate 977,129 of BJEL01000003.1, read as the reverse complement.
GGAAGAAACCAATAACAGAGCCTGTTAACTATAAAACGCACATGAATTTGGGTGTTGACATAAACACAATGATCAGAGGTCGTTATGGAAAAGAGAGTTGCATACGATACAAACGTTAAAAATTTATATAAACTCGAGACAATAGCTTGACTCAAGAGCGAGGGCGGCTTTATTTGACGTTTATATAAGGTCGCAATATTGTGCATACGAAATTTGGGCGTTATATGACCGGCAGATATAAGTTTGACTTGCACACAAAATTGTCAGATGTTCATTACGAAGAATTTCATGTTCTCACAACTAAATCATGTTCACTTTAATGTCATTGCGTTTTCGTAGATATAAATATAAAGTCTTGATATTTACTCAAACCCCTTCAAGCATATCGTTGCGACTGAAAAGCTTACAGAAATAATTATTATTTACACAGTGGCAACGGGCGAATTTATAGCCCACATTTGACTTAACGAGCGAAGCCAAAAAGGCAACCAAGGCAAAGAGAAGGAGCGGCTTATGGGCAGCAATTCGAGCTCGAGCTGCTAATTGGTGTCATTAAAAAGTTGTTGCGAGTTCTTTAAAAATATGTTATACATATACTCGAATGTATGCCACGAGCAAATAATACGCATACGCCATGTTGTACCCCTTGCAAATGAAAATGTCTCGCGACTCGACTGCTTTACAATGTAAATGTAATCAAAGTTTTTATTTTACACCTTCCGCTTGATTTGTGATTATGAAAATGTTAGTAGAAAAATTCATTGCAACGCGCACCTTGAAAAGGTCTTCAGAAATTAGCATTTAAATTACGCCGCTCGACTCAATGCTCTCTTCGTCTCCCGCTCGCGGATTTAGTTTTGCTACTGCGTTCAATGAAGCAGCATTAATTGGAATATCCTGGCTTGGACACTCTGACGTCGAAAAGGCTGCCTTTGATGGCTCGCCTATAATTGTTATTGATGGCGCATTATCCAGTTGCCACCTGGCCTGCACCTGATTGTTGCTGTTATGTAAATGAGTCGCAGTTCTTCGTGCTTTCAATACTTAGGCCTGTTTCTGAAACCTATTCCCGTAGGAGGTCTGACGATGGCACAGATTACGGCTTGTTCTAATCTTTCCATAACTTGCAGAGGATCATAAGTAGTAAACAGGTTTCGAAATGTGCAAATAATCTGCTTAAAAATAGTCGAAGATTTAGTGGCGCCTGCATATTGACATTTATAATTAAGTCATATAAATAGTAAGATGAAATAGTACATTTGTCTTGTCTCTTCTTTTTCTTTTTATGAAACGGAATCAATAGGGAACTTTACATTTTAACTAACTTTGAACTGATATATGTACAATGTTACTTTCATTGAAGCTTCAAGGCCATTCCTCATCGTAATCACGCCCTTCAGAAGAACAGCTAGTAAAGGGAACAATAGTTGAGTTGATAGATATAGGAGATATCCATTGTTGAATTTTTACCAAAACTTAAAATAAAAGATTAACGTTACCTATGGAAAATAGGATTTCTAATTCATTTAAAGAAACTTTTTATTTTCCTTACTTTTTACGTTTTCTGATGCACGCTGCGATTACCCAATGTGCATTCTTATTGCTGGGTATAGCAAACACCAATGCATATTTTAATTTGAGCTTTTTGGGATGAGACACACAGGCAGCTGAGGCTTGAGCATTGGGTTGCTTGGCGGCTGACTGGCGCCGCTTCGACCAGCCCGCAAAAACCGACGCCCCAAACGAGCGACGCCGCTGCTGGAATACAGAAGAAGACGCAGACTTACAGCCCCGGCCAAGCCACCCGTTAATCACCCGGCACACTTATGCACACACTCATACAAAGGCATACACAGACACACACACACACGCATGTATAGACAAATCCAGCAACAATCTATTTACATTTGCACCAAATGTACAAATTTAGTTATCGTTAGGTTGCTCGATGACAGGAGAAGGTGAGTGGAAAGTAGGGCGTGTTCAAGGGGGAAGCAGAGATAGAGAGCGGATGATGAGCTGGGTGAGGAAAGAGGGGTTAGGGAGGAACGTCAGACGTCACGCAAAAAGTTGTTTGCGTTGGCGAGCGCACAAAAGTAGGCAACGTTATCTTTCCCTGCGGTTCTATCTCGTATGAAGAGAAGAAAGGGGACAAGGGACATGTTTACACACATGTTGGAATGTCTGATTCAGCGAGTGTGTGTATGAGAGTGTGCGCTGAATGAGTTTTGTTTTTCTTGAACAAACTTTAATTGTTTTTGATTTTTCTAAGGATTCAAGTGACGCTCGTTGGCTTGATGATACATGATCTGGATGAAGAGGATGTTGTAGATGATGAGCCGGATGACGACGATGATGGGGTGTGTGTGTTTGTTGAAGCCTTTGAATGTCAAGCGCCAACAAATCAACAAATCAGCGAAATGAAAAATGAATCCACGCACTTGCTAATTAAATGCACATTTGTCAAGCTTCGCCTACGGCAGCTCCTAACTTGTCAGCGTCCTTTCCCTCTCTATCTCTCACTTTACTGCCAACCACTTGAAAACAATTGTACAGGCAATTGCCCAAATGTCACGTACAACATGTAAATGTCAAAGGGATGTGCATGCTAAGCGAGAAGAGAATGCTAGTCGAGCTGAGGCAACAGCAACAACCGCTAATTGTTGCATCTAGCGCATGTTGCATGCTGCATACTTCACGGCGTTGCATGCACGGCCCAGGACTTTTGTGTATGCACTTAAGGCTTAAAAAGGACATTGCACATTGCACATTTCATGCGGCGCATGCAACGCTGGTGAAAACTGGAATTCTATAGGAAAATGAGAGATGCCTTTCCCGGTTTTGTGCCTCAGCTGGTTTTCAAATTGAAAATTGCGCTCATTTATTGCATTATTCGCAATCGCAACTTTTTTTTTGTCAAGCTCCCGCTCAAATAGCCGTGAAATTGCATTCGATTTTGTGTCTGATAAAGTCTACCACTACAAATAAGAGCAATAGAGATAGCTATAAATATAAATTGAGAGCTTGCGAGTGAAAATTGCAGGCAGTTAAAGAATCTTATTGTTTTGCAATTGAAGCAGCTTTAGTTTCATCGAAAACTCTGAATTTAAATTAATTATACCCGCTACCCATAGGGTAGAAGGGTATTATAACTTTGTGCCGGCAGGAAATGTATGTAACAGGTAGAACGAGGCATCTCCGACCCTATAAAGTATATATATTCATGATCAGCGTTAACAGCCGAGACGATCTAGCCATGTCCGTCTGTCCGTCTGTGTGTCTGTCCGTCTGTCCGTCTGTCCGTCCGTCCGTATGAACACCTAGATCTCAGAGACTATAAGAGATAGAGCTATAATTTTTTTTCGACAGCATTTGTTATGTTTGCACGCAGATCAAGTTTGTTTCAAATTTTTGCCACGCCCTCTTCCGCCCCCGTAAATCAAAAAAATCGAATAACAAGCGTAATTTAAAAGCTAGAGTTGCGGATTTTGGTATAAACAATAATAACTATAGTATTTATGATCCCTGAAAATTTGGTTGCGATCAGATAAAAATTGTCGAAGTTATTAAAGAAATACTTTTGTATGGGCAAAAACGCTTACTTACTAGGGGTCTAATTTGCTTTGGCCGACAATCTGGTATATTGTGCCGTCTATGGTATATTTTGAATGCGGTACTATATCGATATACCAAATATACCATGTGGTATATTTTTTTAGTATTTTTAGTATATTTGCTATATTTTTTATAATAATACCCCAAAATATATTTTTAGTATGTTTGTAGTATAATTGGTATGTTTTGAGAATAATACCGCAAAATATATTGCTTTTATTCAAAATGGGTAGCGGGTATCTCACAGTCGAGCACTCTCGACTGTAGCTTTCTTACTTGTTTCTGTGAACAATTTGTAACTACAAATCGATCAATATATATTTTGAATTGTAAACATATCACTTTAATAATACAATCAAATAATATAATTTTAAATAGTAATTTACATTTTATTTTAAAACTTAATATACTGATACTTATCATCAGACTTTAACTGATCTGTTTAAGTTAAATTCGCGCTACGTTTCTAAAACTTTTTTTGATTTGGCGAAACTGAATATTATATTAGGAAACGAATTTGAACAGTCACATATTATTCGTTCTCGAATTCATCAAAATTTTCATCAACTATCCACTGGGAGTTCATTCGATTGCTCTGACACTGACATGTAAAATGAAGCCTCTTGCACCATGGGCACATTCTCAATTTGTAGTTGGTCTGTCTTTAAGATAGGTAAGAAATCTTGACAAATGATTCTTTCATATAATTTATTTAAATATCCTTATGTGGTCAAATAAACATTGTTTATTTGAAAGTGACAAAGTCAGAACAAGTTTCTTTCTGCTTATTTTGGATTATGACTATTTGAAATACGTGTTTTTTTTTAAATTTAATAATTATGTATTGGCCGACAAAGACTCTATGTGATAGAAATATCATTCCCAAGTTCTTATGTTAAATATTATAGTTGCTGAAAATGTTAAGTTTTTTTTTTTTTAATCATGTTAAACAAAACAGTTCTAATAAGATATTACGTAATTTCGATATAAAATAGAGTTCTAATTGTAAATAATAAAATTTAGAATTGGCTTTGTTATTAATAAAACTGAAGCATACAGAAAATATTTTAATGGTGTCAGACCAAATAAACCACATTAAGAAATATAATAATTAATAATAACTAAGAAAAATAAGGTATTCAGCCCACAGTGCAGTGAGCGGGAGTTGAGATTAAAAGCGTAGAAGAAATCAACGTCATCGTTAAATTTAATTAGGCATCAAATGACCAAGCGGCCGAGCTAAATCAAATGCCAAATGGCTTGTAAGTGAACCAAGCGTGGTAGTCAAAGGATGACCCCCGCCCACCCCGCATCACTCAGCCATTCCCCAGATAAATGCCTGGGCAGTAGCACGAGCAGCATTTGGAACACTTTAAAACACAATTATAAGTCAGCGATGAAGCTGTTGGCGGTGCCTGTAAATGGACGCCAGTGGGCAACCCTCGGTGGACTTAATTTGCAAGTCACCAAAGTCAGCAGCGACGCCAAGGAGGCGGCAATACATCCAAGGAATCATCAATGTGTTGGGGAAATATGAGCTGAATTGTGGGAGGGGTTGGAAAAAAAAAACATGACACTCTTTTCATAACATTTAACAATGTCATAATGAGAACGACATGAAGTTAACCCTTGGCATGTTAATGAGGAACAATCGGATTTGCATTTTCTGATGCCAGATACGACAAAGATAAACACATGAGCCACAGTCGCTCTGCGGCTTTTCCAATTGTTAATGGCTCGGGTGGAATGGAGTGAAGTGGTGAAGAGTCGTAACAAGTACACTTAAGTTCAGTATGAGTCATAGCTGGAGATCTCTTAGCTAAATGTATTATGCGTCCATTAGTGTAAATTTTATTACCGCAAAATATGACGGAAGTGCGGAAAAGAACTATAGATACACGCATGTATCTCAAAGATGCGAAACATACTTATATAATTACAGACCACACAAATTGGTTTAGCACCACATGAGGCAACATTTCAGCGTCAGATCTTCTAATTACCGCAGACCACAAAAGCAAAGAGAGTCCATAAACGACCAAACGAAAAGGAGGACAAGAAGAAAGAGGAGTAGAAGAATAGAGTGGGGAACAAAGCCAAATTGGCGAATTCAATTCATTTAACCAAAAATGGAATTGCACAAAACAAATTTCCATTACACACGATTTTTATGCTCGCTGCTTTTTTCCCTCGACAAAAATAAAAGCCAACTGTTTGATTTTTTGCTTATCTTATCACACACACATATGTACACCCGTCATGACCCATTCTTTATCTTGGCCCGCAGGCCAAACAGTTTCCACATACATTTCCATTTGCACCTTTCGACCGACTAATAAAAATAAACTTAAATAATATGTAAACAACATGAATAAACGGGGTACACTTTCCATCTCCTCCTCCTGATTCAATGCGGGCCGATTTCAATTCAATTGAAAAACTTTACACCTCGCAAATGAAACCCAAGCTCAACCTGTTAAACCTAAGGGTTGATTCCACAACATGCCATCGACTATCGCTATATGTGCACATAGTATAATATTTGCGAATATATGCAGACGGGGCAGCTAAGTGGGATTAGACATTATTTTCGTTTGCTATTTATAGAGATTGGCAAATACTCCTGGCAAAGCACAACGGGGATCTCAACAATAGACAGCAGAAAAACAAAAATTAAAAATAGAAGTGGAATTTAATATTAAACGTATTGAAGTCTACAAAAGATATCTGTCAAACACAATATTATATATTTTTAAGAAATGACAAAATTATTACCTATCGGAACTTGGAACATTTTTAAAAAAGTTTACAAGTTTTTGTATTAAATTCTTAAAAAATAACAATAAAATGCCAATCAAAACTATCCTATAATATTTTAACATATTTTATAACAGTTTTAAATGTACAAATTAAAAAAAACCTTTTATTTGAGTATGAAAAATAATAATGATGAAATGAGTAATAAATTTCAAACTTAATGAAATTAGATGCTTATTATGATGTGTGTTAATTTTCCGAACTAAAAGCTTTTGTGATTGATAATCATATTTGAAATATAGGTAAAAACGTTATTGTTAATTAGCATATTTGATTAAATTCTATAATTAATATCTTCTAATGAAAGACAAACAAATTATTATTTACAAAGCTAATACAAAAATAGTAACTTTTGCGTTCTGAAAACCGATCCAATTTATTATCTATAGGGTATCGAAAAGTCAAGGATACTCCGCAGTTACTCAAATGAAAAATCACGATCTGCTGCTGCTTCAGGTGCAGATATCGCGTAACAATCTCTCAATAGATTCTAATTTATTCAGCGCCTAGGCGAAAAGCCTTTCAGTTTACTTTGCGTGTGCTTAAGCGCGATTGAAGTACTTGAAATGAAATTTCGCTAGTCGATCGATGCGGCGTTTAAGAATGGACGAAAAAAGGATTGGCGTGCGCTGACGACGAGGCGGGCTAATAACAGGATTAACACAATGGAGGCAAATTGAATTTGATGCCAATACATGCTTAAAGTCGCAGTAGCACACACTCACACAGTCACAGTCTAGAGAGCCCTCCTGTTCCGGGCGGCCAGAGAGAAAGCCAAGCGCCAAGCGAAGAGCCGCGGCGAGGTCGATGAGCAAACACAAAGTCCCAAACGTAATTTTCACAAATTCATTGAACTGCGTGAGTGTGAAAAATAACAATTTAGATAAACATTGCGACGGCGACGCGGCGACCTCCATGGGTGTCGTGTCGCTCGGTGTGTGTAGCTCTTTCTGAAGCTGCAGCAGCCCTCGGTGACACACACACACACACACGCACACACGGCGGGAGAGCGTCAAACGAGAGAAAGCGAGAGAGAGAATGAATAGAGGAAGGACGAGGACGAGGACGAGAACGCGAACGTTGCTAGACATGGGCGGCAGCGCGTCGACCGTTGACACAGAAATCATATTAATATAAATTAACGATGTGGAAAATTTAGTTTAGTAGTGAAAATGGCGACCGAAGCGACGTCGATGTCGCAGTCGCAGTCGCAGCCGCAGTCACTGCCAAAGGCCAAAAGCATCTGGGAAACAACAAGAAGTCAACTTGTGGCTCACGTCGCCATCTCATCAGTCAAATGCGCCTTGGCGCGCAAATCCCAAAGTCAGGCACACCAAGAATACCAGAATCCAACATTGAGAAATTGTCTTGCTGTTGTTTTGGCCACTGTAATTCAGTTTCGGATTCGAATTCGCTTTTGGCACTGACTGACTGCATCAATCTCCATTGCCTCCGACCCTTGGCATGATGTCGACCCTCAATTTTTTCAATTAATTGACGCTCTCTCGATGCACCTTGTGACGCACATACTTCTAGTGATGAACACAAGTTTCCAGTGTCTCTGTATACTAACAAGGCATCCATGGCTAATAACTTCCTCATAGATATAATCATAATCCGATTATAAATCCCCAACGTCACAGCGACGCGTGTGCTTGTCGTTGGGCGGAAGTGAGCTGCTTGAAAACGTTGTTGACTGCAAATTGATTAAGCAAACTTTTTTACACTCATATGGGAAAGTGTTTAAACATATTCTCAATGAATGTATGAATGCTCTACAATACTTTAACATGAACTTTATTAAGATAAACTTCCTTTTACTCACTCTAATTATATTTTTCCACTATCAAACTATTAATGAAAACACCCATGGTCAGTGAATATTCAAATTTTAAAACTATTTGTAATTTTATCTTCTTTAATAAAGTGTTAACGATACAAACTGAAATTTTGCGAAGGGTATTTTGAATAATGACAGTCGAAGACAACAACGCATCTTTGTTTTACAACTACTTAACTGCTCTATTAGTAATTATTACTTTCATTGTTAAAAAGTTTCGATGCAAAAAATACAATAAACAACTGACAAAGCTACAGTCGAGTGTGCTGGACTATGAGATACCCGCTAACCATTATAAATGAAAGCAAAACAGTGCGGTATTATTTTTAAAGTATACCGAAAATACTAAAATATACCAATGTATATTTTCTCTCTATACAACTAGATTTAAAATATACTATAAAGTACAAAATAAACCAAATTGTCGGTCAAAGCAACTAAGACCTGTAGTAAGCGTGTTTTCTCATACAACAGAGAGGAAGACGGACACGGCTACATTGTTTCGGTTGTTGACCCCGATCAAGAATATATACATAACATATATACTTTATAGGGTCGGTGATGCTTCTGTTTGTTACATACATTTTCCTCAGGCACAAATTTATAATACCTTTCTACCCGATGGGTATCGGGTATAAAAATATTTTTACACATATTATAATCTGGTAATTGTAGTATGGCAATACTTCAATTCAAAGGACAGATATTGCTATTAGCAAACATTTTATATAATGCTTCTATCTAAACTAGTCTACTTTTTTAAACATTCAGCATTCTTCAATTTTCGTTTTTAATGTTCCCCCTTTTTAAACATAAATAAAAAAAAAGCAATTGCATTTTTGAAAACCCTTTAAGTTTATTACTGATACATTGATAATAAGTATGCTGTATAACGTTTATTGTTAATATAAAATTCATTGATTTACAATTGTCAAAAGATCTGCAACAAATGCTAATAAAAATTCTTAAAAACAGCAGTCGCCGCACAGGGTTTTGTTTTATGCTGATGATATGATTTAAAAAGGTTTTCATATATACTTTTTTTATTGATAAAATCTGGTACCCACAATGGGTGACCATTGGCCTGTGCGGCATGGAATGATGTTGGGTTGTCCTCGGCCAGCACTGGCAAAAGAGGAGTCGAAGTTGTTGTGGGGCAACTTGTCATAAGTGCCAAAATGCTGGCCACGACAGACTGCTGTTGGCTGGATGTTGTTTGGTTTAGCATTTGTGCAGATTGTTGGGCAAAAAATAAGAGTATGTATAGTTGGGAAGGGTGGAAGGGATTTACAACGTGACGATAACGATAACGATAACTTTGCAAAAGGCATTAAACTAAGGTGAAATTTTGAACTTAAAGGTTTAAAGCAGACGGCAGCAGCTTTTTTCTGTTTCTATTTCTTGCGGCCCTCGTAGAACTCGCGAATCAACTGACGCAAATATCGCGATTCATTGCGACGCTCGGAGAGTGTGCGACGCAACTCCTCATTGGCCTGCACCAGTTCCTGCTCTTCGCCCAGCACATGCTCCATTTCGATCTTCTTCTTCTGGCGATAACGCGTAGCGGCGTTCTTGTTCTGCTCCTTTTTTCTAATCTTACGATCCTCCACTCCGCGTCCGTAGGTGCGAGTGCGTTTCTTGGCACTTCCCGAGCTGCTGCTGGGTGATGCAGATGGCGATTGCTCCTCCTCGACGGTATGCGTTGGCGAGGTGCTGCTCGTCTCTGGCAGCCACTCCTCATCCGCATCCGCAACGCTGCTGCCAGTGACGCTGGTGTCACTGTTGCTGCTGCCCATCGATGACGACGCTTGTGATTCGCAGTCATCGTTGTACTGCTGCCAGTTGGTGGGCAGCTCCAGCTCCTTGGCCCGCATGTTGACAATGTCATCGACAAGCTGAGCTTCGCGAACGTTGTCGTTCACTGGCGTCCAGTTGTTGGTGAAACTATAGGCCGGAGCAACCGCTGCCGTTGGGGCTGCAGCGACATCCGCGACATAGGGCTGCTGATGTTGCGAAGAAGAAATATATATAGAGGACAACTTTTGGCAAATAAATCTCTACTATTGACTTACCACCTTCTGCTCCTCTTTGACGAGTTCCTGCTGTTGCTGTTGTTGTTGGTACGCATGCAATTGAGGCGGCGACTGAGGCGGGGTCAGCTGCTGCAAAGTGAACGAAGCGTCGCAATGTTGGAATTCCGCGACCTGTCCTTTGGTTATGGGAAGTAGAGCCTGCGACACCACATCAAGGTGCTGTGGGAAGCTTGCTGTCTCATACTCGATGTAGTGCTGTGCCTTTTGATCTAGTAGGCACTCTGTAAAAGGCAAAAGTTTTCAATTAATTATTGTAGAAATGGGTAAAAGGAAACATCTTTTAGTAAACTTGTATTACTATTCTATCGTGTATGTAAGTAAATTTATAAGAAAGTGTAAGCTATCTAAAACGATTTCACTACTATTAATGGTAAGACTGAAAGTTATATAATAACAATTTCTATTGCAAAACCTTATCATTTACGTAAGTAAATGCGTTACAATGCTAAAGTTATCATAAACGATTTATTGTTTCTATGATTGGCATATCGATGTTAATTTACTGCAGACTTCCACTTGTTTTCAATTCTTCTGCTACATCTGTTGCATGGCTGTACCAGCAAAAGCAACAGCAACAGCAACGGCAACAGCACTAACAACGACAACAACTACGTCGTACATATGATTAGAACTGTTGTTGTTCTATATATTATCAATTCAAACTGATTTCCATTGAAGTGAAGGACGCCTGGACCAGCAAAACAGTGGCAGCATATAGTAAACATTTGCATATTGATTGTGGCACATTTTCAGCTGTGATTGTTTTGCTTCAATTCAATTTATTGATTCTAAATTTTAAGAGAGACGACAAATATTGAAATCAGTCGCTGCCATGTCGTCGATTTGATTATTTGGTTGCCTCCTCTCATCAATTGAATAGCAGCAGCAGCAGCAACGTCAAGAAAAAAAAACGCACACTCAACGCTAACGGTCGTCAAAGGTTATCAGCAATATCCCCAGCCAGTTACCAAGTGCAGTTCCAGTTCCAGTCCGCAGAGTGAGAGAGCAATGATGACCTTCGTCTGCGCACCTGCTGGACTCAACAGTTGGCACATTAAACACCTTGGGCTGGGTCGCATTCTCCTAAGCACTTTGGTCTCCATTAACATAACACGCTCCCCTCCGATATACAATATATATTAGGTGTATAAATAGAGCAATTGCAACGACACTCTCAATTGATTTACATAAAAATCTAGTTTCAATTTATAATACAATTCAATAGACACTCGCAAGCGTTTCAATTGGGCGCGCCCACAATGTGTACAAATATTGCAAGTATAATGCAAATGGGTGTAGAAGTGTGTTTCTCGCGAGACATTTGGAAAGCTGTAAGATACTTTACTTTGTTGTCAATAAATTTACATAGATGCAGAACAGTTAAGGGCACACTTTGGATCGGTCTTGTTGCCAATTGAATGTGGGCAAATGTCTTGTCAGCATTGCTAAAGAATGACAGTTATATTATATGTATAGTTGATTATTAAATGATTTGTTGCTAAGGGCGCACTCCGGTTTAACGACCTGTTCAGTGTGTTGATTAGATATGCACTCAATAGCTTTACTCTACAACAGACGTAATCAAAGTATTTAAAACAAATGGATATAAATTACAATAGCTATTCAGCATCTTGGATAACATGTCATTAATAATGTTTTACAATAATTATATTTATGAAGCAGAAAAATGTTTATAAGTGGTACAAAGATTGCAAAGAGGATCGGGAATGTGTTGATGACATGGAATACTCCATCGACGTTAACAGATTGTTAGTCATCATCAACACATTTCCGATCCTCTTTGCAATCTTTGTACCACTTATAAACATTTTTCTGTCACAACATCGAAAAAGTGAAGGATTTAGTGCCTAACAATTCATCGGGGTTTTTATTATATGATTGCTATTGTTTAGCTGTTTAGATGGCTTAAGGGATTGTTTCTTGCAAAAAACAGTAGTAATAGTAAAACAAGTAAGAAAGTTACAGTCGAGCACACTCGAGATACCCGCTACCCAAATTTAATTTTCAAAATATACCGAAAATACTAAAAAATACTAAAAAAAAATAAAATATACCGAATGACATGTTTGGTATATCTATATAGTACACCATTCAAAATATACCATAGACGGCACAATGTACCAGATTGTCGGCCAAAGCAACTCAGACCCCTAGTAAGTAGGCGTTTTTGTCTATACAAAAGTATTTCTTTAATAACTTCCACTTTTATCTGATCGCAACCAAATTTTCAGGAATCATAACTACTATAGTAGTTGTTGTATAAACCAAAATTCGCAACTCTAGCTTTAAAATTACGCTTGTTATTCGATTTTTTTGATTTGCGGGGGCGGAAGTGGGCGTGGCAAAAATTTGAAACAAACTTGATCTGCGTGCAAACATAACAAATGCTGTCGAAAAAAAATTATAGCTCTATCTCTTATAGTCTCTGAGATCTAGGTGTTCATACGGACGGACGGACAGACACACAGACGGACAGACGGACATGGCTATATCGTCTCGGCTGTTGACGCTGATCACAAAGTTATAATACCCTTCTACCCTATGGGTAGCGGGTATAAAAAATCTTTCATTTGTTAAAATTTAAAGTCAATTACAACTATTTTATAGGTCAGTTGATTTGTTATACTAATTGTCATTTCAACCCAATGATCACAAAATTTCATTGATTTGACATGAATCAGATAAAGTGCAATTCAATGACTTTTACGAACTCCTACTTACAATCAATAAATACATTTGTAAAGTACTCTGATAGTTACTTGATATTGATGAAGCGAGCAGCAATCATTATTAAACTAAGTTACGTGCTGTCTCTAGGCAGTTTGTCCTACATTTTTTTTCTGCATACAACGCAATTTGCAGTTGCAGTTGAAAGTCAGCTGCAGCGTGGAAAGCTAGACAAACAATTTAGAGATTAATGCAAACAAAGTTGCCATTGTGAATAACAAATAGAACGGCTGCTGAGAGAGGGAAGCGAAGCAATGCCATTCGACACTATCGTTCGGAATACTTTTTTTTTTTTTTTGTAAAGTAATATATTAATATTTAATGGGGGCATGATTAAAAACAACCTTGGTGGTTCTAATAAGTATGCTTAGAAATTGCTAACAACACAACAGATCAGCAGTTTGCCTAGAAAAACAACAGTAGCTGAATTAAGAAATGTTGTGTTTTTTACATTTACAAATTTCCCATAAATCCCCACATAAGAAAAGAGAAGGGGTTTTCCACCACATCGTTTATTTATGAGTAAATAAACAAATTGCGTTTCTCGGTTGAAACTGTCTGCATATTTTTAGTAGGTCAAGGTCATAGAAAGTATGTATTTAAAAAAAAAAAAAAAAAACGATTGTAAACTCTTATCGCAGCTTGGAAAAATTGAGACGCCGAATAAATCCAAGACTTATCAGTAGACAGTCAAATATAGTATTTATTTGGCTTCGTATTGTGCGCAGAAATTTGCAAATATTTGGAAAGGGCGCGTCCAATCGGAGAGACAGAGTCACTCATAAAATGCAAATGAATTTTATAAATACTAAACAGAAAGCGAGCCAATCGCTGCAAATGGAAATCAATAAAAAACAAAAACAACAAAATAAAATAAAGAGAAGTACGCAGCATGCTAAACCCGCCCGACCGGAAAGTCATCTTTAATACCCAGCCAGACTTTGCTCAGTTACGATGAAACTTCAAGAAAATATTGAAGACTCGAAGTGTGTAAGAAATATCCAATCCATATGATAATATCATGCCAGTTCTATATTTGATTATTGAAAGGGAATTGTAACTACTTCTGATACAAATATTATTATTCTTTTGAATTCTTATTCAAGTTCGGATGGATCGATTTCTTTAAATCTATTTAAAGATCAATATATCATAATTATAGTTCCTTTTTCGACTTTGGGTACTTATTTATATAACAATAAACTAGTTATCCAACTAATGCATATTTAAATATACTAACCATAGGCTTGTTGCATAAATATATTATAACTGCTCATAGTTGCGGCAGCAGCGACTCAGATTCAGAAAAATTATATTAAATTTCAATGAAAAATGCGTAAAAAAACAAGTGGCAATAGCGGAAAAGGGGGTAGAAATATTAACCCTATAAATTAAGTGTAAATAAACGCTGAAAGCGTAAAAGGCAAACTATACATATAACGTTGAATAACGTTAAAACTAAAACTTTAAGTGTCTAAATATCTAAAACTGCTAGATTAACGAGATGCGACTTTAAAGATATGTATTTAAAGAATTATACAAAGAAAAAGAGAGATTATGACAGGCGCGATAACCTGTTAAAATTAAAAATCACAGCGAATTTTGAACGGGTATCAAAAACAAAAAATAAATTGGTAACGGCTGTGGCAAAACACGCGTTTTTTGCCAAGTTAATAACAATAATAATAATAATAAGCGCAAAAAGGCACAAAGTAAAAGTTGTTCAATTGAATGTGCTTATTATTATATGTAGGTGCTGTTTTTTTTTTTTTATGTGGGCGGGGGGAAATTGAAATTGCAATTGGATGTAGTGTTGTATATGGGTATGTTTCTGGTCAACTGCTGCCGCAAATACTTTGGGAGTCGTGGTTAGCAGAGGCAGCTGCGATGAGACGATTAAGCCGTTTAACGTCGCTTCACCAACTTTTGCGAATTGATCACAATTTCACGGTTCCACATGTAACGGTATCCACAGTGTGGTATCATGCTCACAAAGTCCTGTGCGCTCACTATCGAATTCTGGCCGAAATTTTGAAACCGATGCTCCAGCTTAGATACAGTTTAGTAACAGGACGAGGACGAGAGGCGCGGGGGAGAAAATAGTCGAGAGAAAAGGGAGAGAGAGATGCGATGTGGTTCCGTTGATCAGCTACATATAGTTAGATCGAAATGATCGCCTCAAACGCACGCGTTTCGTTTTGTTTGGCGCCGTTGCGAATTGCGAATGGCAAAATGCAGGCTGGAGTACAGTTTGGCGGTCACTGTTTAAATTACAGTTCGGCAAGCACTTGTGTGCGCTTGCACCTTGCCTTGATTTGCTTGCTCGCTCTCTCTTTCTCGCTGGTATTAAACACCAAATCAATTCCGATTCAATTATTTTTCAGCGTTATTTTCCGTTTAACGTTTTTGCGCGTTTCAAAACGCAAAGACGTGGGTCTTGCTTGTTGTCGTTGTTTGGTTTTTTTCTTTTTGCTTTTTGTCTTTTTCGTTTTATTTGTTATTTATTTTTCGCTTGAAGGCAGTTTCTTTGTCTTCCAGTTTTAGCTGTTATTATAGTAGTTGTTGTTGTTGTTGGACAAGCTGAAACCAAAGCCGAGTTTTTAGTCGAGCACACGCGTCAGAGTAACAATTTGTACTGAGCATTGTTCACAGAGCGCGCACGGTTTTTGCTCTGAACAAGTCAACGAACACCACCGCGAAAAAGAGCACGCGTGAGGAGAGAGAGCAGTTGCGACTGTGTGAGTTTGTGTGTGGGAGAGGAGACAACAAGCCCTGCAATAAGATCAATCTCTACAGCATGTGACGATATCAGCGGCAGCAATCGCTTGCAAACCCGAACCCAAACCCGAAGCTGAAGCCGGAGCCGAACCCGACACCGAAGCTCCAAAGCCAATGGACTTGGCACAGTGGATGACAGACAGTCGACACCATTCACAATTTGACAGGCGCCATTGTATTGGTGCGATACAATTGGAAAAATAAACAAGAGTGAAAGCGATCTTCCAATGATATACTGCAGATATATAGCTACAATTAAATGTATACTGTCCCAATGACATCGAAAATAACTTGGAATCTTGCGTAATAAAATATAAGTATTATGTTATGTGATACTATTAACAAAGCAATTTGTTTTACGGTATTTCTCATGACGCGAACATTTTAAATCAAACGAATAGTGATTCTTGAACGATTGAGAATAATGTTTTAAAACAACTGCAGTTCCACTGTCCAACCAATCAGAGAGCATGAGCTTTAATCTCTACTATTGAGCAACTGAGCATTATCAATAATTTTAATAAATACATGTGAAAAGTAACCCAACAGGTCTGTGAATATTCTTTCCATCACTCCCAAAATGTTGATAGGCCTTTAAATGATTATTTATAACAAATAAACATCGTTGATCGCCGCGGGGAGAGACCCCAGTGAAACGACACGACGATGACGTTCATTGAACTCGCCTCACCTCACCTCCCAAGCAATTTAAATATATACAATTGACCTATCGTCCATAGCAAAAGGTTAAATCAAACAGATATTGTATTGTAGTATTCCATTATTAGTAGAGTTGATTTTTCCTTCGCTCACGATCAGCTGCACTTCATAACAAGCGGCAAGCTGCGGAGTTCAATGACAGCGCCCTATATAAAGCTTCGGTCTCTCAATCTTTTCAGAGATGAAAGCTGTATGCACCAGCTGCTCCCCATATACTTGTTATGAGGAGCCTGCAATGATGACAACAGACCAAGCCCAAAAAGAAGTCAGACAAGCGCTGTTTTTTGTTGTTGATGTTGATGCGAAAATGGGGGGCACGTCCCAAAAGAAAGAGTTAAATTTAAAACAAAGAAATTACAAATTGCAATTTCCTGTCAATTTAAATCCGATCCCAAAAATTATTTAATTATTGCTCAAAAATCACATAAAATTTCCATATGCAGATCAGATTGTGATCGTCAAACAAAGATCAACTGGTTCATTGATCTGACCAACTGATAAATCCTTGAACCTTTGCTCTGTCTTTCTCTCTAAAGCGGAACTCTAAAGGTTTCTCCTCGGGTTAAATGATAGTTTCTGGTTTACAACGACCTTCAACTTAATTTGATTGTTCCGAATTCTTAGAGAGGCTCAATAGTTTTGACTCTCTAAGAGTGATCGTAGATTTATCGGCTTGGAGAGCTGCGTGATTCGATTCGTGATCAGTTCCACAGTGAAAAAGCACAAAAACCAGAGTATAATTTTTAAGAGCCGCTCTACAACAGTGTGAACATTATGTAGTGACTGCTGACCACGTTTATAAGCTATAATTACGCTTTTGACAATGCCAGACACAACAAGCGAAACAAGCACACCAAATTCCACAACAAAATAAATATAAAAAAAAAACAAAAACAAACAAACCGGTTTGTCAACTGCACTCTGACACTCAGCTGTCGAACAAAAAACAAAAACCTGCAGACTGTTCATGATTTTGATAACTAATCAGTTAAGAGAGCAGATAAACAACAAAAAAGTCTGGCTAAAAAAGTTTGCATTTTTGTGAAATTCAAAATTGATTTAAATTCAACTTCATACCACCCTTGAGAAATGATAATTATATAATAATCCAGTTTTTCAAAATATATCATTGAATTTCTATAACTTTAAAGTTTTTTCATTCGATATTAAAGAATTCAAATTTTTCCTACAAAATTACGCGCACAAGACCTAAACAGGTTATAGCTAAGTTGGAAGTAGTATACAGTATGTGCATAAAGATTTAAACATTCAAATGTTTTTCAGCGTGAATCAATAAACAAGATCAGGCTAAGCATCAGTTCGTATTGTTTGTCTGCGTTTTCAGACGTTCAAAGTTCAGTGTTTTCAAATTGAACTTGGTAGACAATATAATCAAAGATTCGTCTTTAAGCGGGTATTATATCTTCCAATACGTCATTTCTTTCAAATCAATCGATGTATTTAAATTTAAAAATTGAATTTTTATAGTGACTACCGAAAGTTGTAAGCTGTGCTGTAAGCTATTTGATTTTAGTTATTTTGTAATATAGGCATAACCAATCACTGAATCAGTTTAGTACTTATAATTTAAACAATTTACAACTGATATTTCATTGCTTGCTACATTTGTTTGCCCTTCTATCTTGCCTACACGCTTCAATTATGCCAACATTTATGATACATTTAATCTTATCTATGAATATGCTATGTCACCATTAACTTGCCTTCATCCTTCAGGTCAAGAAACTTCACAACCAAATCCTCGCCACTAAGCAACTCCATGGAGACAGCTTCTTGCAAGCTCTCCGCCTCATCGTCGCTCATTATAGAAATGCCTGCAATAAATAGTCATTCATTTAGTATATAAATATGAATGGATCATTTTATAAACTTACCATGTGCAAAGTTATCGTCATACAGAAAAGTGGCGACTATTGGCTCATCAAGCGAGAAGAGCTCGCTGGCCACAGTTGTTGGTGGCGAAGCCGGCTCCAGCTTGAGATCCCAATACAATTCCTTGGGTAAATCTAAACTTTCCATTGTCAATGTTCTTGTTGTTGTATTGTTCAAAATCGGAATCTAAACTTGATGTGCAATATATTGAATCCGGTGCGAAATATGTGATGAACGCTGGTTGTTCTTGCTGTGTATGTTGTTGTGAGGACGCCATGGTGGCACTAAATAAACAAATAAAATAAAAAAATACATAGGCATACATTATAAATGTATTCTATTAGCGACGATTACAAGGCACTATTTGATTGACCTGCACTGTACCTGTAACTGCCGGCAAATGATTAATAATTTTACAATTCATTCGAATAACTGCACTTTTGAGTGACGCAGGCTGCTGATAATAGATTCGTTCCCCTCTCAACATTTTATTAAACACTTTCCACATAAAAATGTTGAATAAAGAGGCAATGCGCTAATATTAATATTTTGGACATGTGCGCAGTAGTGTTGACAAATTTAGCTTGTTTCACGCCACATCTAGCTATTTTTTTAAAATATTATTTTCTTTTCATTTCTGTATTTATTCTGTATCAGCTACTTGAAAATGCAAATGAAATGAAAAAAAAAAAAACTTTTAAAGATTCCCAATTTAAGAATAGAATTTAACATTATTTTAAAGATGCCAAAAGAAGAATTTTTCACTTAAAAGGTTTCTATTTTTTAGACAATTGATAAGAAAGCTAGACATTTTTTAGCTTGTTTCCTTGGAAGTTAAAGTAAGCAACACTGTTGTTCAAATAAACAATTCTAGATTTTTGCTCTGCTCTCAGCTTACGTCAATTTCGATCTTGATTTAAGAGAGAGACAGCAGAAAAGAGAAAAATGATTCACTTGACGTTGCACGTGTTGCAGCCTGTGGCAAGCAGAAGCCAACAAGAGGTTACTCAATTCGCAAGGCGATTGCATCAGCCAATTTAGTTTCTCTAGTTAACTGTTTTGGTGGTTGTTGCATGCCCCAAATGGTTGCCACTGTCTTTCTGCCACGTTACCATGAATTGCCAATTCAACCGAGTGTCTCACTCACACACACAATGACAATAAATCACAATATGCAACGCGCGTTTGCAGTGTGTGTGAATGCGCCATTGCGAAATACACACACTTAGGCATATACGAACTGGTGAACCGTTTAAATTGTTAAATAGTACTTACAATTTTGTTTTAAACATTTTCATAACTTTTGTGTGTTGGGGCACTGTAAGTGCTTGTTGTTTTGCTTGCGCGCAAACTATAGAGCCATTTTTATGTCCATATAAATGCAAAAAACTTTATTGAAAAAAATAATTGGACCTTTTTGCGTTTCATTTGGAACGATAATGAAGTATGAGCGGAGTGACCACTCGCCAAGTTTCATTTAATACCAAAAATATACCAACAAATACTATAATTGATTGATTTTATTTTGTCGCTTTAAAGACAATTTATTATTTATATGTTTTGTTCTAAACGTGACATGTTTATTGTAGTTTGCATGTATTAGCAATAACTTGATTAAAAACATAATTGTCATATGCAAGCCCAGGGCTGAATTGCAAACAGCTGATCCGTGTTTACGTATGTTTCGTTAAGTTCGTAACAAGTAGCTTTTGTTTGGCAAATGTACCCACATCTGACTGTCACGCACTGGGGTCATTTTTAGTACATTTCACTGTTTGTGGTCGCAAAGACAAATTAATTAATATGAGTGCTTAAACTACATTTAATCTTCGTACAAAACGTACGCTTGCGCGATAATATCGTGTATGTGTCGTCGTGTGCTGAAAACAGACGCGCCCCTTTAATTTGACTATGTGGGTGCATGTGTGTGTATGCGATGTGTCTAAAAAAGCAGAGGTCAAAAGTGCACGCAGGCCAAGGAAGGCCAAACCTAATGGTCAACAAATGCAGCATATGACGTAAATTGAGCTCTCGGCTCTACAATAAGAAAAAAAGAAATGAAAAACAATGTCTTTCTAATTGTATTCAATTCCGCGTAAAAGTAATCACGACTGGCAATTGTTTTTGTTATGCATTGAGTATATATGTATGTATATCTCAACGCTTCTACATATACATACGTATTCAATCGTGGGTAGGTGTGTGTATGTGTATGTAAATATTATGTGCAGGCGCAGCCAACGCTGACGTCTCTGCCTAATGTTGTTGCTTCTTCTTCAACACCCTGCCATTCACATTGACTGTTGACCAACCAACGCGGCGCTAGCGCCAGAAAATTCCTATGCTGATAAGACGCTCGTGTATAAGTGGGATAGAGAACGAGAAGTCACAGAGAGAGCGTTAACTGCTGGTGCCGCGAGAGTGAGCGTAAGCGAGAGAGAGCGACACGACGACGTGTGCTATCGTCAGCTGTTTTATGTTTTGATTGTGTGCTTGGGAAATAATAATCGCAATCGCACAGGTTTTTAGCTTTGTTCTTGACGTTGACGTCGCACGGCGAACGCTCGAGCTCGATCAGTACCGTTTGTGAAATTGAAAAGCTATCAACGGGTGTCGTCGCGTTCTATTCAAAAAGGCGCACAAAGCTTCTTTCTGACTTTTTATTATCAGCACTTCTCACTGACTGACGTCGCAACTTGTTGTCAAACCGAATAGTTGCGCTTTATATTAGTGCATGTGTGTGTGTATATGAATTGTGAGTGTGTATGTATAGTGTAGTGAATTGTGATTACTGCGCTTTAGCGTAAAAAGCGGGCGTGTTTGCCGTTAGAAAAAGTGAAGAATAAGCAGCAGAAAAACAAGACCAATGGCAAACAACAAGTGCAAAAAGTAAAGCGGAAAAAAAAGTTGAAAAATTTAACGAAATACAATTCGAAAAAATGCTGCGATTTCAATTCCGATAATTAATAAATATCAACAAATAGTAGAAATTTCTAGCATACACAAATGCGTATCAATAAAAGTGCAAATTGAAAAAGAAATCAAATTCATAAATACAAAAAAATAGAAGTGTTAATTGAAGTTTTCAGCAGTGAATTAATTAGATTGATAATCTTTAAAAATAAGATATAATCATACAGCTTTTATGCAAAATGTGTAAATAAAAGGAATCCTTGTGTTAACTTAATTAACATCTTGCAGAGTTGAATTGTGAATAATGGTGAAAAGCCAACTAGACAAACAGAAAACGGTTAGAAAACAATAAGCTCAAAAGCAATAACAGCACCTGGTCACACTACAAAACCAAAGCAACGACAACAGCAACAACAACAAGAATAATAACAGTAAAAAATGATGTTGAACAAATACGAAAGCTACCAACGCACAAACAACATGTTCCCACATCACCATCAACAACAACAACACCCACAACACCAACAGCAGCTCTCGCAGTCGCTCTCACAGCAGCAACTGCAGTTACAGTCGCTGCCTCTTTCACTCTCTCAGCTGCAATATGCCGGCGGCAGCACAGATGCCATTGGCGCTGGCAGCAACAGCGCGACGGCAGAGCTGGCAACAGCAGAGATGCTGGCATCGAAGGCGGAACGCGAATCGATCCATTCGGGTCAGTTTATGGTGTCGCACTTTGAGGCTGAGGAAGCCCAAGATGATCTCGAGGACGATGGCGAGGTAAAGATGCTCGATCCCGAGGATCCCAGCCTAGATAAAGCTGGAGAAGAGACAAACACCTGTCGTGACGTTCAGCTCTACGTGCCTCAGACGGTGGTACACTTTCCGCGCATGGACTTGGATCGTGACTGCGATGAGAACAGCATGGGCATCACTTCCCATCTGGAGATCGAAACGTCGCTGACCAAGCTCTTTAAATGCATGAATTTGGCCTACAGGTGAGTTGATTTCACTGTTGCTCTTAGTGTTAGCCTTAACTTCACTATTACATTTTCTGTTACTGTTACTGTTATTGTTAGCATTAGTGTTTCTGTTAGTGTCACCGTTGTCTTTGCACTTTTTTCTTTTCCAACATCTTTTTTTGCATTGTTTACTACAAAATAGAATATAAATTTTATTTTTCTCTGGTTAGTCAATTTTTGTTGCTGCCAACGCGAAATTCCTGGTCATCTGGAATGTTGTTACATAAGCTCAGCATTGCATCCAACCTGTACAAATGAATGGTTTGTTTTCTATTTTTATCAGATAACAGCTGACAGATATCTCTTCTTTTTTTATCTTTTTTCTAACTGATTAGTTTTTACTAGAGACAGAGCGATTGTTAAGAGTTAACCAAGGAGAAACCAGTTTATTTATTAGCTTGATTTATGAATCTGTTCGCAAAGTGTAACCAGAGGGTAATTAGAGAATCCGATCTGCATCTTCTTCACTGCAGCTTTTACTCTTTCTGTCACTCCGAAAGTTAATTATACTGCTATTTCTTCGTTTAATGCTAATGTTATTGGTGTTACTCTTACTTTTCAGTTAAAGTTTATGTTATTAATCTGGTTATTACTGCTGTTACCATTCCACTTTCTGAAAGCGCTACTCTTTCTGCAGCTGCCACTGTTTCTGTTATTGCAATGGTTTCTGTTACTGATCTGCCTCATTGTAATGTTAGTGTTTATAACGCTGTTAATGTTACAAATACTGTAACTGTTAGTGTTAGCGCTCCTGTTACTCTTTCTGTAAGCGCTGCTCTTACTGCTACTGTTACGGTCACTGTCACCCCACAAAATTTTGTGCACGCGCCCTGCGCGTGATACTAATCTGGGGCTGTCAGACGTTTTTTCTGGGAGCGCAGACTGGCCGAAAAGACTTGTCCGCATAATCGGGGCACATGTTAACGACGCAGCCAGCGACGGTAACAGCGACGCTGATACCAACGTCGCTGCTCGGATTACCTGTGGGCAACTTCGTTTTAAGCGCTCGCTCGCTTGCTTCTGCTTACGATTCGCGCGGTTTGCTGTCCAATTACCAGTGTCTTCATATTCTTCTATTTTTGCCGTGTCTCATTTCTGCGGACGTTCGCAAATGCATTTACCCAAAATAATATTCGAATCTGAATTGTATATCACACTTGAAGTCGTACTTATCGCCTCTATTCTTTTGGCAATTCATTAAACTTTACTTTGTTATAGGGAAATATCAAAAAAGGTTTTTATAACATCCATATAAGATTAAACTATTTTAAAATGTATTGTAGGAATAGAATATTATCATTGCTCTTATTTATTTTAGAACACCTGGGAAAAATGATTTTAAAGTTTACGAAAAAAAGAGAATTGTATTCAAGCTATCAATGTTTTCTTAAAGTTTAGTATAAGAAAGACGCCCAAAATACGGAATATGAAGTTTTTTAAACAATTTCTGTACAGCCTAGAAACAAGATTCAATGCTTGCAATCCCAATAGAGAATCGCTATATATAATCTGGTAATACTGTTTGTTTGTGTAAGATTAGAAATATTCTTGGAATGCATTTAACGCCTTTATTACAAATCCACAAAGCGAATACACAAATCTTGATGAAATTATTTTGCAATTAATTTCTTTTGAGCGCGAAACGTATGAATATATACATTTTCAGTGTGTGTGCAAATAGTTCTATATAAAAGATGGCCGACATATGAACTACGTAGATAGTGACAGTAATTTCTTTTGTTTTGTTTTTTGTATACGCTTCCATACTATATATGTATGTATATAGGTTTATAATGACAGTGAGGGAGGCCATTACACCTTTCGGACATGTGCTTAAATACGACTTTTCTTATAACTCATATATGTGCATATGTATTTGCTATAAATATATTCATACGTAAGTACAAATTGGACTTTATGCCGCGTCTCTAATTCGCATTGAGCACGTACATGGCTTTGTTTATTTGGCTCCCTATCATGGTGATAGAGTTCAGAGTTTTGGGTTCATTCAGGCTTTTAGTCATCGAAGATCGTATGTTACGCGTATTTTGTTGTTTGTGTTGTTTTTTTTTTTTTGTTTGTCGGTTTGCCGAATCGATCTATATTTAGCATTATGTGGCGCGCTCTTTTTATGGTCAAGCTCTTTTTTGGTTTGTTTTTGGCGGTTTAGCATACTCGTATATTAGTGGTATGCCTTATCAGTTAGATAGGGCTTTATTTATGTTATTGTTGTCTTATCAGCTTGTTCACTTTTGCAGGACTCCCATTCAGTTTTGTGTTGCGCATTTCGCGCGAAAAATACTTCGCAGTGGGGTCGCTGCTATAGATAATGTAATATAAACTTCCCCGTGGGTCGAATGTACAGTTCTAGTAACTGGAATTCGAAACGTTTACGTTTACCTAATAACATTCTAGTTGGGTTCAAACGCATTTATAAATATTTTTAGAAATACAATATTTTTGCCTCTCTCGTTGTATTCGAATGCTAAAGTAATTAGCAGAATCGGAGTAATTAACTCAGCCAGAACGTGGAACGTGGTGTTAATAGTGCCAACAAAGCTTGGGCCGATGATGACGAGATTGTAAACCTGTTTCAAATTCCAACAGCTGATTGGACATTCTGGCGAGGGAAATGTGTCTAAAATACGACATAGACTGGGAATATGCAGACTTCCATTCAATTAAATATGAATATTTAGTTGTCATGGTCGTTGGCCAGCCAAAATAAACTTGTTTGGCCAAAGAGATGCAGACAAATGATGACGCAGCATCGTTAGATAAGGTATTTCCCCCATCAGTAAAAAGAAAAAATAGAATTCTCGCCAAATGCGATAGGTGAGAGAAGTTCATGGAAGTGTCTAAACAAACAGTTTCATTTACTAGTAAGTATAAAAGTGTGGCCGACTCTCGAGTAGTTTTGTTATGCAATTTCTGTTTAGAGGGCGTGCACTCTGTAAAACGAGCGGAGCAACAACACGACTAAATGCACCTGTGTGTTAAATATTTGCTGAGAATTTGCTAATGAATCACCCACCATCCAGTGGCGATAACAACAACAGATCGTGTATCGCCTACGTATTGATTAGTCAAGTTATTGTTTATAACGTATGCGAATTGATATTGATACGACGTATAACGAGTAGGTGTGTATTTTGTTATTAAGAGTAATTGATTTGGGCCCCCCTCAGAACGTTTGTCGTAAACCTCAACTGCATTTGCCCCATGTCAATCGTCGTTGGATATCACTTTTGATAGCACGTTCGATTTACGAGTATCTCTCTCATTTCTCTCTAATCAATCGACACATCGACAGTTGGCAGTTTTACCAGCTGCGCAACTCAAACAATATAAACAAAAACATAACAAATGCGCGCAAAAAAAAAAAAAAAAAATATTATTCAGATTTTATTTTGAGATTGTCGCCCAGGCGGGTTATGGGGCAAGCTAAATATAGCACAAAATATCTGTCCATTTGTATACTTTATATTATTTATAAACAAGACAAGATGCATTCTCTATTATTGTAAGCTACAAATATTGGACAAACTATTAGCGCGCGACGTTTTTCAGTATTTTAAATAGTGTATAGTATATTTACATAGCTAACATACTATACTATATATAATAAACATATACACATTCTGAATCTTTTCTTTCCTTTCAGTCAAAAACTCACCTCCCCCAAGTGGAACCATTTCAAGGGTGTGCGATTGCGTTGGAAGGACAAAATACGTCTAAATAATGTCATTTGGCGATGCTGGCACATGCAATGTGAGTAGTAATGTTTAAACTAGATTGCTCCACAGAATTATGCAATACAAATTTAGATTCCGTCATCAAAATGAACATCAGCGCATTGTATCAAGATACAACATTTCTATTATTTATACTTCAACTTTCTAGATTTTTGGTACTCTAGGCCAAAGCAAGATAATTTATTAAAAAACGAGAGATTTGAATGTATTTTAAATACTTTTGCAAAGAATAGAATTTACAAATGTTAAACATTTCATATTTTTATCCGCACAAAAATACTATTAAATAACAAATTACATTTAATTGAGCGTGTTGTGTAATTACAATTTTTTAACAATCAGGTAATAGTCAAAATATAAATATAGTCTGAAAACGTCAAATATGTAGAATGTAAAAATATAAAATGCCAAAACATCAGAATGATTTATCAACGATTTCCGAAACATGTTCGAGGTTGTACTGTATCATAAAAATAGTGCCGATTACGCAGAAGAGTAATGTGTTCTACAATATAAAGTAGAAAATGTTCATGTTTATTTTGTTTGCTTTTCGAAACTTGACGTGATCGAATAAAACTGAGATCCGGTTAGAAGAAGTTTCCGTGACACATTGATTATGACATTAAAAATGAAGCTTGCAGCGTTTCAGCGAATATCAATAATTTAAGCGCTTTGTAACACACATAATAGTAGTATTCCATAATTTTGTTGTTATAATTTGTAATCAATGTCCCAACAGATTTACAAACAAAAAATTTTCCATATGTTTGTCCCCGTATCGCACGTGGCAATTGGGCAACGAGGGTCGTTGATAAAGTATGCCACCAAAAAATTAAAAAAAAAAAAACCAAAATCAATGCTTCAAATGCTTAATGAATGTTTCCTTGAGCGTTCAGCGCTACACGTGCAAATTTAATAACAAACACAAATTGGGTGCGACGTCTGTCAAAACGAACAACACGAAAAAAGCTAAAAAGCTAAATGAAAGCTTTCAAAGCACAGTCTCGCGATCACAATCGCTCAAATGTTGCTGTTGTTGTTGTTGTTGTTGTTGGTGGAGAGATGAGTCGCATTTGTTGGTAATTTGTCAACTGGTTTTCGGTTTGTGGTTTCCCTCTCTGTCCATGGCCTTTTGCTTAGTCGCTGGGCAGAGAAGTGTTCTAGCATTCGCAGTCGGTCGTTGTCATGCGTCTGGTCACTTCCCATACACTTGCGACGCACTTTTCCTACGCTGCTGCTGCTGCTGTCGCTGCTTTTGCTGCTGCTGCTGCTTATCAGCGTGCCAGCGTCGCTGGTCTTATCAACAAAAAAAGATGCCTGTCTGGTCTGGCGTCTTGATCGCTCGCCGTTCGCTTTCTGTCACTTTGTCGAATGCGATTTAAATTATTGCTGTTACCACAACTCGCATCTGTACTATGTATTAATATATATAACGTAACCTGAGCAACAGATCGTGTATAGCCCAAAGATCTCAAAATTGTAGCTGAAAGCAGAGTTCTTCAATTTTTTTTTTTGTTGGTTTGTTTATTTCTCGATTAACACCATTAATTGAACCGGAAAAATCAAATGTTTAATCAATTAAAAAGCCATACGAATCACCGAGCGAATTCTTTTTGAGTTTGTGTGTCATTTATGTCTATTTTAGTTCAGTTTTGTTTCACTTTTTTTTTTTATTTTTGAAAAATTTTCCATCTGCTTGTTACATCATTTGTGTGAGCGAGATAGTTGCAGATACGTTACAAACTCGCAGTCTAGATTATCTCTATAAAATGACGACGACATCGTCAACTGCGACAAAGGCAAACGGAAAATTTTAGGTCTATTTATAAAGTATCGTACTTATAAATCTACAACTTCTTGTCTCACATTTAGCACTTAATGCTTAACTAAGTACGCATATATGCTAAATGTTTATCGCACTAGATAACCCCCAGAATGTGAGGAGTATTGCCTCCGATTATTTGCCTCCGAAAAGATGCTATGATATTGCATCCCATTCTCAAGAAAATACTTAAGATAATATGCCTAGAGTATAACATATAACATTAATAGTAAAAACATTTGTACAATGCTCGGTCAGAATCTTTTTATATGACATCAAATAGGAAGAGTATTTCAGTATCATCCTGCCTCAATAGCTGTACCATTTTTTATCTTATTGTTTAGACGTACTCTAAAGTATATATGATCATTAACTCATAGTTCGTATATCTTCGCGACGTATTGTGAAATGGCTTGTGAAACGTCACTCAACCAAAAAAATGTACGAGTCCGATTCAAACACGTGTGGGTCGTTGTCATTGTCATCACCCCATGGGAGAGGAGGAAGCCATTGGCATCTCTCCCTCTCCAGAGTTATCTATCATGGTGATAGAACAGCGCTATCGCCAGGCAAAATCTTATCTCCGTTTTGTATTGTATTTAATTTGTGTCTTGTTTTTGTTTTTGGCGCGTTCTCTATGCATAGTATCATTTGGCTAACCTGTGTGTATGTTTTTCTCCCTTTTGCAGTTATACAAAAGCGCAGAACGCCGGTGTGTCAATTCGCATCGCCACTGGACGTTGACATACATAGTAATCCTCAAGTAAGTAGTAACAACAGGCAACTGTTTCACGATTAGTTAGATAACATAAAACATACAATAGATAATATCTGTAAAAAACGATCGGTGATGAAATATCAAACAGTTTTGTGGTTGAACAGAGTGTCCTTTTACTTGAGTACTCAACAGAATTGATAATTGCATTGCGAAGTTCCATTCACTAATGATTGAATTTAAACGAATTCGATTTGATTGTTACTTACTATTAAATTGTCCTCCTATTTTAGTGTTTCTTATAAAGTAATGAAATACATTATCTTACATTTTATATAACTTTAGCGAGTATACTTAACGCATATTCCCTCTTAAGCCTTCGAAAATAATTGAAACTTGGGTGCTTGACTCTCCTTCAATTTCGCATTTCTATAACCTAAACTTTTATTTTAAATAATGACATTTAATCACAGACTAGGAAGACGAATCAAGCATACGTCCTTGACTCTCTGTGATTTCCGTTCTGAAGTTTGAAAGTCAAACACATTCTATTGCTGCTAATCACCATTGGCACTTAAGTTTTCGATGGTAATTTGTGCTATTGTAAAATAATCGAATGACTACCCCACATGGTGCAGCAACAACATCCACTTGCCGA
Organism: Drosophila kohkoa; assembly: GCA_019972355.1. Classification (NCBI taxonomy): domain Eukaryota; kingdom Metazoa; phylum Arthropoda; class Insecta; order Diptera; family Drosophilidae; genus Drosophila; species Drosophila kohkoa. Next base: position 947,743 of record BJEL01000003.1, on the reverse strand, counting down.
TTATGAGCCGAAATGTTGGCGTCCAAAATCATTCAGCGAACGCGTGATCAATCGACGCGCGCCATCGACTCATGGAGAGATAGGAGATGTAGTCCCCATTTCTATATAGAGGGCTCTCCTTTGCTCCGCTCCGACTTGCAGCACGTGATAAGAACGGGCGTTTATATTTGGCTATCGATCACCTATAGTATGCCTGTATTTATAGAACGAGATTAATCGCATGTCCGAAATCAATTTGACTTTCCCATTGTGTAGTACTTGTCTTCAGATTTTGAGAACCTTGGAATAGAATTAAATATACATTTTATGATAGCTTAACGTATATTTAAAAAGCAAGATTTATGACGGGATATTCACGTGACTTATTTATGAGTGAAAGAAGGTTTCAGAAAATCTTATATTGGGAAATTCTAATGTTTACTACGAGTTCCTTTCCCGACAGTTAATCAATAGCTGAACCGTCTCTATTAGATTTGATGCTTCCTGAATAATTAGCATATTTCGCACTCTGTTAAACGTTTCACAATGAATACAATATGCACTAAGCAAACTGGCAAACACACCACCCACACCTCTTACAATATCTGCTAATTGGCTTATCATAACAACCGACCAGGTCTACTGCTTAAATCGACACCCAGCCTCTGTCGAGCAACGAGCACTTGAGTTGTGAGGAGGCACAACTTCTATGCCACACCCATATTATAGTTTATTTGTTTAGCAACCGCAAGTCAGTCAGAGAGATCCCAAAGTCAGACACACATATTCCGCAGTTCTCAAGTAGGTGCTTATCTTACCTTTTCAGGTCTGGGTCTGGGTCTGGGTCTGGAAAAGAACTATGTACCCAGTAAAAAAGAATTGGTGGAAAGAATAATCTTATCGAGGGAGTGTAAAATTTGTTTTCATTTGCTCTGTGCGCGAAATAATTATTCAGTGTTCTAAAATTCTATAAATTTTGATTACCGCAATGCTTAGTTATTGACTTTGCTTTGTTCTGGGATATTAAATCAGTTCACAAAAGGCCACAACCAGCTCTAGAGTCTAAACCTTAGAATCGACAAAACAGATCAAAAATGTGCAAGGTACCCTTTTTTTTTTTATTAATTAAATATATTTTTAATTTTGATACACACTTATATTTCCCTTTTTATTTTCCCACAGACCGTTGTGCTTGAGGGAAAATACTGGAAACGTCATGCAGCTGTCATCAAAGCGGAATACAGAAAATGGCGCAAAAATTATAAATCAAAAGCAACTGGCTGCTTGACTTATGATTCGGTAAGTCAATCAACATTTTAGGTGTCAGCAAAATCGAGCTGTGCTTTCTGCAACGATTTTGTAGAATTTTCCATTTCCTTGAATTGCACCAATATGACCATATAAGTGAAGATCGCTGTAAAAAGCTGTCAAACAGCAGATTAGACTAGAAAATATTTGAACAAGATACGGCATACAATTAGATACCTTGAATAGGGTGCTCTTATCCAAAGCAAAAAATCCATAGGCTGTCAATATGGGTTGCTGACGTAAGTTCTTTAGCAGAAACTTTTCAACCTATCATTTGTAATACACATGATAAATTAAGGGAGTCCAACGAGCGACTGTCACTTCGACCACTTACCATTTTATCTAAGCCTGAACCAGTCCGAGGTATTTTTGCAAGAATCTTGGCAGTTTTATTGGCCTGCAATAAATTGAAAGAATTTTAGTTTGTATCTGATTGAAGGGGAATTAAATTGAAAACCGGGAAATTCGAAATATTTGATATATATGATACTAGCTAGATAACTTGTGCTGATCCAAGTGCAAAGTAAATATGTGTTTAATTATTTAAAGATGTTAGATTTTTTTTGGCTAACTAATTCATTGATTGCTCACCTCGACTGTGATGAAGTTCGAGCGCATCAACAACGTCATCACTGCCAGCCAAGGCACATTCCACAGGCTGGCCGTGATGCTAACAATGGAAATTTGAAAGAAGGTATGAAATTTGCCCTCCATTGCGGTGCTTAGCAGATAGAGAGGTCCAGTTGGGGCCATTAACAGAATAAGTGGCACAATGGGAAGTATGAGGAGTCCAAAGCAATTGTTAAGCTCCCCGGTTATAAGACTTAATAAACGCTGTCGCTCAACCAGAACACGCCTACAATTTGTGCTTGAATCATTTGCATCTAGCTTCTGATTGTAATAGGCCAGGCCAGCGGCAATGATTCTTTGCAAGCAGACGAAGAACACAACCAGGAGACTCATGGACAGAAATCCATAAGTATAGATTGCGACATAAACTAATATGGCAATTTGCTCCAAGCCTGTCTGTGCATATCCATTCGCATAGTTGAAGAAGCTGACTACAAAAAGGACACTATACGTGATGAAGATGCGCATAAAGTATCGATCAGTTCGTTCACTTGAGCAGAGTCTATTAAGTTTCAGCAGAGTTTCCACTAGTAATATGTGACGACGTCGTCGCCAATAGAGGCAGATGTGAAGCAGACAAAGCACCACACAAAATCGCAACAGATTCATGCGCTCATAGAAATTGCCAGTCTTGGTGTAAACATTCATGAATAACTCGTCCGGATAGAAATATGCATACGAAAAACACCCGAGTATTCCGGCTAGTATGCCGAGCGTATAGATCAGAGCATAAGTCTCACTGTTTGCTGATATCTCAAGCAGACACTTGTCCTCATCGAGGCGAGCACATATCATTCCCAGCGCATATAGGAAGCGGAGATACAAACGCATGTCCCGACACGGTGACATGTTGACAGTGACTGTCCAACTGAGACGGACGAACCCATCAGCTAAGTGTATTTGTGGTTGATCGGAGATACAATTCATGAATTCATTAAAGTAATTAATTGGATATTACGCAGGACTTGGTTGTTGACGTCGCTATAATGTTAAGCTGAATTCAACCGGGGGCATTAAAATTGCAGTATTATTGTATTGCGCATTTAAACATTAATAAATGATTTAAATGGAACTTTTTCTGATGTATGTAGTCCTATGAAAAATAATAGCTCAGACGGCAAATTACGACTAGAGACTACCAAAAATTTAAATGTGATCACATACAAAATGTATCATATATATGCAAAAAAGTAGTATAAGTATAACAAAAATTGGCTGCAGCTGACAGACTTTAATTTCTTTGGTATATTTTTAATGCATCAGTATGCCGTTATACTGCATATAATATTTTTTTGGTATATTCGCCGTCGTACTCTGATATTTTTATTAAAATATATGTCTCCAGCAAATTTATTATTTAAACACGCAAAATGCACATATCTGAATGACGCTACATGATGCATTGTTTGTGAAAAGATACGCACCTCGATCCGAACCATATCCCTTTGAAATATCGTGCCCATTGCGAACAACCAAGGTAGGTTCCAGAGCATAGTTGCAAATAGCATGCGAATAAGAAAATATTTGTCTTTACGATTGCTATCCATCTCGAAGACAATCGTAACCATAAAGAATGTAGCCGATGGAGCCGATAATAGGACAAATGCCGTAATTAAAACCATGACTAGACCGAAGGCAGAGTTCAGTTGTTCATGGCAAACGATGAGCATTTGATTGCGATGCCACAAATTCAATCGCCACATTGTTGTCATTGTGGTTTTTGCTGTTGCTGTTGTTATTGTTGGTGTTGCTGCTTCCCGCAAGTCGCGATTATAAAGGTGCAAAAGGGCAGCCAAGACCTGTGCCAGGCAGCTGTAGAGAACTATGATAAGCCCTATCAGCACGTAGCTATAGGTGAAAACGGCGCATAAGAGCAGCCTGGGCAGTAGCTCAATATTGTGAATAAAAGCCCGTACGTATATTCCGAGGCAGATCACCGACATGCTCGCCTGGATGCAAAAGCGTCGAAAGAATTGCTTGGCATAACAATTGTGCAGATCCTTGTGATTGTGGTGAATTAGCAGTGCGAGTAGAGACAGAAAACGGCGACGTTTAAGGAAGAATGCAAGATAAATGAAGGATATGACCACGCAAGCAAAGCAATAATTGATAACCAAATATGAATTGCCCACTAGGTTATATACTGGTATCATAAATCCTTCGGGCACCATCACTAAATATGCGATTGCGAACCACGATCCAACTTGAGCCACAATAAACGCAATCAGTCCTTGTAGCTCGTTATGTTGGCTCATAGATATCATGGGAATGCTCTCAGTTTTGAGTGTAACACAAAGTAAACCCAAACACTTTAAACTAATTAAGTAAACTCGTAGCTCAGCTCCGTAAAACATGACTGAGAAGCACCGACTGACTAGCAGAACAGTAATGAATTCTTGTGTAATGCCTAGTTTAATCAATTACAAATTACATATGGGGCGGAGAGTGAAACTACTCGTAAAAGCAATTAAATCAATTGGCTTTGACAATACACTTAAATGATAGGCCCACGAATACTTAAATTCCGAAACCCCAAGGAATCCTTTCTATATGAAGTAGAGCGACGAATAGTTTAAATAGTCTTGAAAAGAAATTATAGTAATAAGAAGCCTGGTTAGTTGGGAAGAAATATATGGGATTTAAAAATATTTCATTTGTTTGAACCAGTAAACAAAATTAAATTCCCAATGTTATGGGGTCAAAATACATACTTATATGTGTAATATGTGAAATAAACAACAAACTCGATAGTTAGTGAAGAGAATTCAGTTAATGGATGATAAAATTTAGTTTCTTAGTTGACTCATTACTTAAATAAAAGTAATAGAAAAATGAATTGAAAGTTTGGCTGGCTCTGAATCAGCATCAGCAGACACACTATGAACAGTTTGGCTATGCTTAGTAGTTTAATTCATTAAAAGGTATGTTACAGTCAAGACGACTTTAGCTTTCTAATTTGTTCCTCATCATACGATCAGCAATCAATTTAAAATTGTACTCTATCAGATGTGTGTAATTGTAAGCATTTCAACATACCTGTAAGCGAACTGAGTTGCTCACTATAGCTGTCGCTGAGGTTAATAACGTAGGTGAAAGCCATATTAGGGTTAAAAATACATCCTGCATTGGCGTGGTCTTTGTTTTACTGACTGTTAGCATGTAAATGATGCTAGTTGCATCAAGCGAGGAGAAGAGCAGGCACAGGTAAATATTAAAGCCATAGACGACACTGATCTGATCGCTGCACAGAACCAGCAGTCGATCGTGAAGATCGAGGCAAGCGCGAAGTCGAAGAATATCGCTGCAACTACGCTTGGGCAGTTGCAACTGTCGAACCAGATTCTTTAGTTGCCCCTGATTCCAGCGAAGCACATGCCGCACCAGATGAATGAGGCACACATAGGTGCCGAGAACGAAGCTGCTGATGATGGCGCGCAAAGGAAAGCCGAGTGTACTGAACTTGAATAACATCGTAGTCCTCGTCAGCCAATGTAGCATGACGGCCCTTAGAAAGTTGACCATGTACATGGTGTTCATGAAAATGAGAATCCATAGGAGATATTTGGGCAACGTGAGGCGAACTCCTGCCAAGTATTTTCGCCTGTATAATTCCAGTTGTCGAACGATGCGCACATTGGAGCCTTGAAGCCAAATGAGCCAGGCATTCTGCACAAATTGTATGCTGAGGGCAGAGAAGAGGACTAAGCGTTCGAAATGATTTCCAGTGGCGGTCATTTCTCGCTTGAAGCACATTGTCCAAAAGTAAATGAGAATTATCATGCAACCGATGAGATACAATTGCAGTCCTAAGTGCACCACATAGCAGATGAGGCTGCGACGCAACCGAAATCGATCACTGTTCGGATTGTAATGGATGCAGAATATGCCCAGATAACGGCAGATGCAATAGAATGGATAGAGTTCACTTTGCTGATACTTGATCATTGTACAGTTTCGATAATCACCAATAAGATACTGATAGCTGCTTTAGCGAGGACGTTAGTATTTATGAAACCCAGATACATTAGTCGAGTTCCATTACTATGTACTTATTATTAAGTAGGACGTTAAGAAAACATTTCACACTTGAGAAATTAAATAAATAAGCGGAGGATATACGACTAATACAGTTAACTTACCTGCTTGGTCACCTCGTTGCCATTCAGTGGCAGTATCATATAGAAGCAGGTGGGGAACATCCAAGTGATGACCCTCGCCACCTCGGAATATGAGAAACGGTCTTCTAACGCTGATAAGTAGGCAATGCATGTTGCCTTAAGCACATAGTAAAGAAACGGGAATATCAAAGCTGCGCCATAGACTTGAACCATTTCTTCCTGGCACAACGATATCAGCTCATCATGAATGCTCAGGCAATCATTCAATATGCCGGGAGTTATTACTGCATCACTTTTCAGTTTTTCGAAACTATTTGCCTGAGCTTCAAGCAATTTGCGCATAACATGCACCAATGATGTGTAACATGTTATAATATAGTTTTTGCGCACAAATTGCAACACAAGTCCAATGTAGGAGAACATATGTGCTGCTTGCTGACTCAAATGCCAGGTGCCAGTCACATAGTTAACGACAAGATATAAATACGTTAAGCATATGATAATCCATATCCGATTTAGCCAACGTGGCCAACTCAATGCCTTTAGGTCAACTTTTAGGCGAACAGACAATAGACTTAAGCGGTTCAAAAGATGCTGATGGATTTCTTGCGTCATCAGAAGCCATACATTGAAAAGCAATCCACTTATTGGAGATATAACGTCCACTAAATGAAAAAACAATTGACCCGTCGATGACTCAACGCCCAAATAATCCACGCTCAACTGGACGAGCAATTGAAAAAGTTCGGCTATTATCAAACATAGCATCAGCAATTGTGTGGCGAGTGTCGACCATGTTCTATGCACCACATAACGTTGCAAGTTTTTTGAGTACTGCAAATCTGTCAGACCCAAGTAACGTTGGTATCGCAAAAACGTTAGCATTATTTACGTCTGCTATGCCGCAAGTTGCCCCGAGTACTGAACTCCCTTGTTGTTGTTTGACTATACTGACCGATATCCGAATATCTATATGCATAGGAAATGAGTGCGTCTGATGATTATATGCCAATCAATTTAACCCACAAGTGGTCTTCAGCAATTAAGTTGTTCTACTTGGAATTCATTAAGGACTCTGACCTTGAAAATACTCTATTATATTAAAACAATACACCACTCTCTTAGACTATATATAGTAAAAACCATTAAGACTAGATATTTAAAATATTTAAGATACTCAGATGTAGGACTCACCTTTGTGATTAAATCATTGCCCATTAATGGCATCGTCACATACACAAGAATCATGAACATCCATGTGACTATGCTGCACCCTTCTATATAGGTGAAACGATTTTCTGAGGTCGCCAGATAAGTGACATATACGGAATTTTGTCCAAGATATAAAAACATTAGCAGCATTGCACCGCCAAATGAATCTAAGAGTTCCTCGACACAAAGCAATAGCAACTTGTCATGAATTTCCAAATTGTTTGCCAAACTCTCCACGGATATAGATGCAGTTGATAGTGCGAATTGGAGCTCATCCTGTTGCTTTTGTAAGAGACTCAACACTATGCTCACCAAGGACGAGTAGCAGGTGATTACAAAATTGGTGCGCAATAGATTAACCAAGAGGCACACAAGGTAGACAGACTGTTCAACGTGTGGGCAGTAATTCCAATATTGGATAACCCCCATGACAACGTTGAGTGTATAGACAATGCAGCTTATCACCCAAATGCGATAAAGGCAAATCGGACGTGGTAGCGTTAAAGTATCCAGTTTTAGATTCATTGCCAAAAGCGAGAGTTTTTGGAGTACATTTCTTTGGGATTCTTGGAAAATAAATAACCAAGTGTTAACCAACAACTGAGTGATTGGGGCTTCTAAGAGAATTAGATAATAGAATGCATATCCCTCCTTAGACTCCATATCCACATTGTAGATGCATTTATCAGTTATTGTTGAGTATAGAGATTGAATCATGACATACAAAATTATTAACTTAAGGATAAAAGTTCCCACATTAGCGTTTAAAACATATCCTTGGTGGTCGCGGGAATAGTCGATATCGTTCAGTCCAAAATAACGCTGATAATGGACAAATGAACACAATTTTTGATGTTTCTGTTCCATCACCATATTGTCCCGAAAAATTGTTGCGTTTTGCTAAACTTTACACTCTTAACTGAAAGTCGAAAAATTCTGTAATGAACGTAATGAGTTTGAATCCGATAAAATGAATGCAACAAAAACATTTTAGACTAATTGAAATTGTGTTGAAGGTTACACTCATCAATTCAAGTTGGTTTCCAATTAATAATAATTGCCTTCATGCTAGTTATACACACTGTAAATATATAATATCTAAATTATATAAGGAGCAGCAATAAGAGTTGGCTATAGTTATTTCCATAGAGAATAAAGCAATTATTGCATTTGCTTGACAAATGGTATTAGTCTTTTCTAACTCATTTTTATAAAACAAAATGTTGCAAATATAAGTTTTTTGTCTGTTCATTTTTGTTTACTATGTTATATATACATACGTAAGTGTGAAACAAGCAAGAAAACCACTACCCATACTCAAAATATATAATACCGTTCTAACATATGCGTATAAAAACAGGCCAAAAAAAGCGTCGCTCGAAAATTGTCCCCTTGGGGCGCAGATACATTTAATAGAAGTATTCGCAATTTCGTTATATATTTTTTAAGTCAAATGTTGGTTTAGGAAAAGTTTTCACAAGAAATTTAAATGTATTATATTAGAAAATTATCTTAGATTTCCTAGTTTGATAAATGTAATTCACGTCTAATTCACTGAGTTATGCAACTCTGGTGCTTTAATATTTCCCATATTTTTATCTTATCGGGTTTGTCAATTGAAACTAAATGTGTTACAAATTTGGTGACTTTAAATGAAAATGATCATTTGCAATAAACATGTGTTGAAATATATTGTGAAAGATCCTCAGCGAAACTTACCTGCTCATCCAAGTTATTGATTATCATTGGCATAGAAAGGTACAAACACAAAGGTATGGCCCAGAGTAAGACATGTATAACTTCCCAAATTGAGAAGCGCTCTTCCAAAGTAGAAACATAAAGGATACAAACAGCATCGGGAATATTAAAAATCATAAGAAATACAAATGAGGTGCCAAAGACCTCTACCATCTCCTGTTGGCATACCAACAACAGCTCATCGAAGAGCCGCAAACTCTGTGCCAATTTCTCTTCTGATCTGCTTTCTATTACTATATCCTTCAATTGTTCTGCGTGTGCTTTCATCAGTGTATTAATCACATGCACTAAGCTGGTGTAACAAGTTACAATGAAATTGGAACGTATCAGAAGAATAAAAAAACATAGAAATGAAATGACGAAGAAATCATTTCGTTTCGGATTCCAGAAGAATTGGGCGAAAATTGCAATCGTAATGGCGTAGTATATACATATTCCCATCCAGAGATGATATAGTCTCTGTGGGCATGGCAGCTTCAGTGTATCCACTTCAAGACGTCTCGCGATATCGGATAATATTTGCAGAAGAAGCTGCTGTGTTTGTTGTTGATAGTGAAGCCAGAAATTGACCAATATCTGGCTGCACGGCATAGATAGAATAACCAATTCATGAAACAAGTTTCCCGATTGTGAAAGCATGTCGACATAGGAGACTCTCCTGTCGGTGAACACTAATCTAATTGCTACGAAAAAGATGATGTGAATAATGAACTGAATGCCATAAGAACACCAACTAGGATGGATTACATATCCTTTCGTAATTTTTGAGTAGTCGATATCGTTGAGTCCAATATAGCGCTGATAATGTATAAATTTTAAAATTTTTCCTTGTTCTCCTTCCATTATTTTGAAACAAACGCTCGCGAGTGTTTTCTTCGAATTAGCCCGAGCAACTAAATAGTATATTCCATTCGAAAAGAGCTTGGCGAATAAATGAATTATAGGTGACAGCTAGTTAAATCGATTGGCAATTTAGTTAATTTGATGTCCAATACATGTTAGTTAAATTTTAGGAATAAAGTACAACTTTTTGTGTGAGTGTAAAAGGTTACGACTTCAGGAACTTTAAAATGATTCAATATTAACTACTTTATACAGTTGACTGATAGCTTATCAGCTGTAATCAATTGAAAGGCAATTACTTAATAAGTTCTATATCACCGACAGAAGGCGTGTGCTATAATGTAATAGGTATATTTAGCTATCTTATTACGTATAAAAGTGTTTAAAATGTTAGTTTATATAATATAATTAAAGTAAATTATGAAAGTTTATTCATTATTCAATTATTTTTATTTTTAACTTGCAGAAAAGTGAATTGGACTTTTTGGAATGGTCACCACTGAACGATAGAAACTTGATGCCAGACGACTGGACAACAGATACACTGTTCTCGGCAATAAATGGACCTTTTCCCTTTCCCGATTCTCGTGAAATTGGTAAGTAAATAATACAGTTACATCAGTAAAGAACTAATATGATTTTTTCTATATTTATATAGCGCGAGGAGCTGGCATTGCGGATTTTATACAGCCAAGTCTAGGACCGCTGCAACCGAATTTAGATGACATCGACATTACTTTCTCAGGTATTTTAGTCACTATCATCCATTGTTTAATTAGAAAACTGAATATAATATTTGTACTGTTACACAGATTTGCTCACCACGAACTCTTCACGCTTGCCACCCGTGCCCGAGGAGGGCACCGATGCAGATATGCTTAAGAACGATGATTATTGCCTGCCAGCAATTGTTGGCGCCCCACACACATTGTACAGCCACGACAGTATGATGACTGTGGATACGAATATGCTGGAGCTCAATACACCCATCAGTAACATGCCCTTTACCGATATCGAGCAACAGTTTGCGGCTGCCCGACAAGTTCAGCAATCGGCCAATGAAACTCAACAGCAACAACAGCAGCAATTATTGGGCGAGAGTACCACAGGGCGTGGTCATGTGACGAAGCACTTTGGTGGCATCAGCAGCAGTGCCAGCGATAGTTTCTCGATTAAGAGCGTCATCAATGGGCGCATTGCCAAGAATACGCAGAGGCCGTTCCGACGCGAACCTCATAACTATGATAAGGCTCAACCGACGCCGCATCAGACGAACATATATCAGCAGATGCTTGCCGATCAGCAAAAGAATCAGCAACAGCATATGATCGGTGGTGCGGTGTTGCAATCATTTCAACCGGCTCAGCAGCAACAATTGCAACAGCAGCAGCAACAGCATCAACAACAACAACAACAGCAGCAACAAACACGTCTGCATTTTCCCACACAGCAGCAGCAAAGTTCTTATAATACGCAGAGTTTTCTCAGCAGCTATGCCGACAGCTATCAGCAGCAGCAGCAGTTGTCCACGCAGCAGCAACAACAACAACAGCAGCAGCAACAGCATAATGTCAAAGTTGAGCCACACAATACAGATATGTTATCGTTATTAAATGACACCAGCTACAACTCAATCAGCTACAAGCCGTATCCTCAGTATAAGAAATCTGCATCAACGGGTGCATTTATCAATATACCACGCGTGTCATCGCAGCAGCAGCAGCAAGCGCAACAACAACAGAGTTATCTACAACAAGATCAACAGCAGCAGCAGCTCCAGATGCAGCAATCTCTGCCTCTTGGAATATCCTTGAGCACACAGCAAATCTTACAACTGACGCGCCAACAGTCAACCAACTCACAGCAACAACAACAGCAGCAGCAACAACAACAGCAACATGTGCAGCTGCAGCAGCAGACTGTGGCAAGTCTGCTGTTGCCACAGCAGCAGCAACAACAACAACAACAGCAGCAACAGCAACCAGCTGTCAGTGTTGCTCCATGGGCAACGCCCAATACAACCATATTGCCCAAGGAAATGCATCGATCAAACAGTCTGCCGCTTAACGTGTCGCTACCCAAACTCATTCATCACGAGCAGCAACAGTTTGCCGTGCCAAAATACCATGCAAAGGGCAAGTCCAGAGTGCGCAGCAACTCAATGCACCAACAGCACACGGTGGTTGCAGCTGGCGGCGGTTCGCCAATCAACAATGGTCATGGCAGCGTCAGCAACAGCACCGGCAACCTGCTGGTTGCACAGCAAATGCATCAGGCAACTAGCGACCCCATGCTCAACAGCACACTAGCTCAATTGCTGACTAAGAGTGAGTACAAATATCCAAAGATTCGTGTAATATGATTTAGTGAATTGTTTTGAGGGGCATGAATTCAATGTAAATAACTAAGAAAACTACTGTCGAGTGTATTCGACTCTGAGATACACGCTACCCATTTTCAATAAAACCGTATTATACAAAAATATACCGAGTATATACTGCGAAATTACTAAAATATGCCGAGGACTATATTTGGTATATCGGTATTGTTCTACATTCAAAATAGATGTACTATAGGGTATAAAAGATAGTAGATTGTCACCCAATGCCAAGTTGTTTGCCATATTTCTTAAATAACTTCTACAACAATTCCAACCAAATTATCATAAATACTGTAGTTATTTTTAAGCTTGGTATTATAATGTTTTCACTTTGCAGGGGCTACCCCCTTCTGTAGGGAGTATAAAAATATAAAAAAAAATAAGCATAACAAAAATATATTTGACTTATACAAAAAAACGAAAGCATTATTAAAACGCATTATTAAAACTAAATCAAAAACATTTCAATAAGGTTGTTGTGTGAATTGGGAAAATAGATAGAATATAAAATATTTCAATCATTTAATTACTAACTAGATTTTTTTTATAACAAAGTCTAGAAATTAATTTTTTCCATTGTATTGACCTTAGCTAATGATTAGTCATAGCAATTAGTCTGATTTCTAAAGTAGTGGTCGGATTATTCTGAAACTTTAACAGCAATCATTTAAAAGATTGCAAATTTAGCAATGACAAGAGTTTTGGGCTACACGCATCGGAAGTGTGTCAGACCACAAACTTATCATTTTATAGTTGTTTCAAATCATTATTCATTAATGTTAATTGCTTTGTCTCGCTGGCGATTTGAATTTTGTAGCAAGCAATTCACATACAATCGAGGACATTCACACCAACAAATGATATTATAGAAACATTTAAGTCTAAATATCAAGTATTCTAACTGATTTGTACTTTCTTTATAGGTACACGCCTGCAGGCAGCTGTGGCAAATAAAACGCAGCAAAGTACCTCCACCAATGCCATAGCCAGCAGCCATAGCAGCAGCAATGTATCGCAGTCGGTTTACGTCAGCAATGCTGCCACATCGCCGCTGTCTGTGCCGGTGCCGGCACAGCAACATTCACCAAAGAAGACCGCCTCATTGCCCGTGACCATTGCCACACCCTCGCTGCACAGTCCGCCCGGCAGTAAGATGCTTAGTTTTAGTCAGGGCACGACAGCGAACATGGGCAGCAGCCTCAGTCTGTCGCCAGACTCACCGTTCCACGACTCTCAGGATTCACCTTTGTCGCCAACGACCAGCCTCAAGTATCAGCCACGGGACACTCAACGGCGTGCCGGGCACATTCATGCGGAACAGAAGCGACGATATAATATCAAAAATGGATTCGATACGCTGCACTCGCTTATACCGCAGCTGCAGCAGAATCCAAATGCCAAGCTAAGCAAGGCGGCAATGTTGCAAAAAGGTGCCGATCACATCAAACAATTGCGTCAGGAGCGCAATGTGCTCAAAGACAAGATCGAGGCACTGCGCATGGAGCGAGATGCACTCAACAACTCCCTCACGTAAGTACATTCTATCGATTGTGTACTTTCAATGCCACTTAACTTTAACATCAACATCTACACAGGCATCTGCATTCGATACTACCCGCAAATGGCGCTCCGGTGACACGCCAGGGAACAGAGCATGTGCGTCAATTGTATGAGGTCTACGTACGTTACAATACGATGAACGATTGGAAGTTTTGGATTGTAAGTGATCAAGTGAAATGAATCCATCTCAATAAGCTCACTAATTCATTTTCAATATATAGCTCGGTTTAATTTTGGAGCCCTTGCTGGCCTCATACACCTCGACAGTGTCCAGCGCCAGCTTAGATGAGCTGCGTCGCACCGCTTTCCTATGGGTCGATCAGCATTGTTCGCTTATAGATTTGCGACCCGGTTAGTTAAATATTTCTTATCTTTTATTCTTCAACAAGAACTAATTTGATTTGCGTTTATTTTGCAGCTGTTACGAACAAATTAAAGTACCTATCCATGCACACGGATATCGTATCAGAGCCACCGAGCACATTGCAGGAGGAGGTGAACAAGGCTGTACAGAATACCAACGGTCAGCATCCCAATCTGCATGGCTCCTAACCTATCTTGCTGCTCGTGATATGAATTTATTTCAACAATTTTCAAACACCATTGCTACAATTTGGTCAATGTCAAACCGTTCGCCTTGCTGTCTGGCCATAGCTCAGCAGTAAAAAGAATTGTACAAATCGCCTTTTAGGCTAAAATTTATTATATATTTTGCAACGGATGCAATTGATTAATGTCTAACGCTAAACGCTCTAAAAGCCGAAAGCTGTGAGCCCTCAGCAGCTCCCGCTGCAGTTGAAGTAGCGCAATGCAGCAAATAGTGCCTACAATCTTTGACTTAAGTGTAAAATAAACAAGCGATTTTACAATTTTTTCATACACTTTGTCTATTTTATTAATCAACGCTAACTGATAGTTTGAACTATTGAATGTAATGGTCTAGAATGGAGTAGTTTTATTTCAAGTGAAACACATGAAATTCTTCAAGATTACGGACTACAGGAAATTATTTTAAGCGTCATTCATATTTTTATATATTGACGTGATTCATAATTGGATTGAGTTGCCTTGATAACAGAAATATCATTTGAAGAATTTTATAAACTTGAGGTAGATTTTTTAGTTTTTCCAATTAATAAGCAAACAATTTGATATTTTATTTAAAGCAAGTAAGAAGTAAAGCAAAAATATGACTCACCTCTTCCTCTAAGTTTATTAGCAAAGGCAAGCTCGAATAAAAAGTGAGCGGCAGCATCCATCTAATAAGAAGCAGCAAGTCCTTATAGCATAACGTATCTTTAGGTAGAGCCATGTAACCAATTTGCACAGCATCAACAATTAAGTTGAAATATATAAACAGTAAAGGGATACCATAAATTTGTACCATCCCATCCTGGCAAATCGAGTGTAGTTTATCACTAATGTAGAGTGTCTTCGCCAGGTCTTGGAGGGACAAAGAACCACATTGAAGATGATATTTGATTCGAGCTGTTTGTGCTTGCATTAAATCATTTATAGCATAAGCTAAGGCACTATAGCAGGTAATTATATAAAATTCATAATTCTCACGTATTAAATAGTTGAATAACAAAATTGAATACTTTAATTTGAACTGAATATCGTAAATTGCCAAAGCTGCAGTATCAAATATTTTGTAAATGCAGAAGATGACCCAAAGTCGAAAAAGCCAACGCGACACTCGTGTATTCAGGTTGTAAATACGCATTTCTTGTGTGACATTGGATATTTGGCGTAGCAGCATAAGTTGGGAGTTCTGATAAATATATAGCCATAGTATGGCAATCAATTGGCTAAAACAGCTTACAAAGATCTCTAAGTAGTTCATGGCATTAACGGTTATTAAATTAGCATGTTGATGATCATGAAACCATAGATGCGGTACGCATATTATACCGGAAACAAGACTTCCAATTAGTAGAAAACGTACGAAGTGGCACGTCCAAGACTGCTTAAGTACGTAACATTCCTTATAATCTGAATAACCCAGATCTGAAATTCCCAAGTAACGTTGATATAGCACAAAACTAAAGAGTCGCATTTTTCTAGAGTGGCACGCGCGTGAGCTGATGAAACACTTACTCACAACTGAACTTCATACTGGGGAAAAGAACAATAAATAACAATATGATATACTATATTTTGGGAACAGGAGTAGAATAACTTTGTGGGGTAGGACATTTGCAATTGGCACAGTTTGTACTGAAATTGTTATAACCTTTTTGATTAATTAGAACCTTGTAATGATTGGGAAGCAAAAGGTTTTAATTTCTTTAACAGTAGAGTAGAAAATTAATGTTACGACACTCTAAAAGTTTTGTTGTAGCTTAATTATTGTTTTCTTTAACCCTATGAAAAGGTTAGAGCCTATTTCACAGCCGATCACTTTTCGTACAAGTTTCCATTACATTAATATTTAATTTTTCATATTGAATGGATTAACTAAACTACCAATGTGGGAAATCGAAATACCTGTTGCCATTGAAATAGTCAGGAATTTATAATTAATCCCCACTGTGTCCCACACCTAATAGTCTCTTAATAAATAACTTAAAGGTAATGAATTGGCCATAGAAATTCTTAACTTAAATGTCAGTAAGACCAAAAAATGAATAATAATACTGCTTAAATTATCTAATATGTTTTACATACAATATTCTAAAATTCAATTTGATGAAACTAAGCGTACTTAAAGCAAAATGCTTTTACATAAATATAATACAGTTATAAGCATTACCTACCTCGTCGCCAAGTTGACTATATGAAAATGGTAAGGCCGCATAAAAACCATTTGTTAATAGCCAGGGAAATGGTCTTAAGGAAAATAGCTGCGATAGGTAGTACAAAATCGCCGAAAGGGAAAGTGTGGAAAATATCAGGTGTAATATGATTAGAGGTCCATAAATGATGTTTACATGCTGCCCGGCAAGAGACAAGATCTCGTCATGCACTTTAATGTTACGCAATACAATCTTCTTTAACTGCTTTAATGAATGTTTTTCCTTCAGAGCCGATTCAAGCTTTTGCCTATATTGGCGCAAAATCTGTGCCATGACAGTGATCAATGCGGCATAGAACGTCATCAAATAGTTGCAGTAGAAGGTATGCAATATGGAACTCGAAAATAGTCGGATATAGGAAGGATCCGTAAGAATGAGATATCCATATTGAAAGAGTGTATTTAGAGGGTACATTAAACAGAAGCTTAGCCAGCACCACAACATCCAACGGGGCACTTTAAGTTCATCACAATCCTTCGACAATCTCTGAAGGCGTCGCATAAGATTCAGTTGACGTCGCTGCTGCATAAGCGACCATAGAAGTTGAATCATCAAGGATGTTGATTCAGTGGCGTAGGCCATATGTATGAAGACATCTACCACAATGAAGGTAGTTAAGTCGAACATAATTTCCCATTCCTTTATCGAGTAATAAGCACACCAGAATAACACAGTTTGCAGCACACTGTACTTGATGTAGAACTTCATACTTTGCTTAAATCGATAACACTTTCGGTTTGAATCGTAGATAATTCTTGTATACAGCATTCCGTACAGGAATTCCAAATAAATTTGCAGCGTTTCTTCCATTCTAAGGCTTCTAAACTGGCACTGACAATACACAAGAATAAAGTATTGTCTATGTCATGAAATGAAAAGGATGTGGTTGAATACTCCGTTCCAACTGTGGGCTCAGAAAAAGTGTATACTTTTATTACACAACACAACTTATCGCCTAAGTTTATTAATAAATGTGAGTTCTTGAAGATTTTATTTTTAATTAAGTTGCAAAAATACATTTTATTTCTGATTTGCTAACATAATATACGATTTTTATACCTCAATCATCTTAAAAGACTCTTCTAGGGTATTGGTGTTTCATCATTACATGAATCCTTTTATACTAATTTAATGAATTCCTAACTTCTGCTGGCGATTTTCAACGTTTATAAGTCAATTACATACCTATGATAAGTCCCTTAGGATTTAATTTGTATGCAATTGAACCAACCAGCACTGAAAATTTACTGAATATGTTGAACTTTAATTTGTTAAAATGTATGATATATGATAAAAAGCTGCAAGTGATTAAAATTGATAAACGCAATGCCTATTTTTGGGAAACGCAATTTATACTTCCAAATTAGTGGTTTTGTGCTGTCAGCATCCTGAGAATAAATGAAACAAATCTTGAAAAACTAAAAATACAGAAACTTAAAACTACAAATATTAACAAAAAATATGCTCCAAAATACTAAAAATATACCTAACGGTATATTTATTATATCGATATAGCACCACATTCAAAATATACCATAGACGGCACAATGTACCAGATTCTCGGCCAAATCAGACTCAGACCCCTAGTAAGCAGGCGTGCCCATACAAATTTCTTTAACAACTTCCACAATTTTTATTTGATAGCAATCAATTTTCAGAAATCATAAATACTATAAGTTTTATTGTATATAGTACATCAAAATTTGCTCTAGCTTTAAAATTACGCTTGGTATTCGATTTTTTGATTTCTGCGTGCAAACATAACAAATGCTGTCGACAAAAAAATCATAGCTCTATCTCTTATAGTCTCTGAGATGTAGGTGTTCATACGGACAGACGGACAGACAAACAGACACACCAACGGACAGACGGACACGGCTAGATCGTATCGGCTGTTGACGCTGATCAAGAATATATATACTTTATAGGGTCGGAGATGCCTCCTACTACATACATTTCCCGCCGGAACAAAGTTATAATACCCTTCTACCCTATTGGTAGCGGGTATAAAAATTATACTCATGCACTTAACATTTTGAATAATTTTTCATGGACAACTCTTGAAGACTATTTAGAGTTGTATTTGAAAAGTAATGTGTTTTTATTGGTAGATGTGTTTGAATATTATCAAAAGCTTTGTCTACGAATATTTTCTCCTGATCCAGCTCAATTTTACACAATACCTAGTTTATCGTGGGAGGCTATGTTAAAGACCACAAAAATAAAATTAGATATCTTCACAGATATACATATGCACATTTGTTCAATCACGTATTCGTGGAGGTTTAGTACAGTTCTGTCACCGTTATTCACAGGCTATTATAATATTCACGATTATCATAACGATCTTCCATTTTGGCCGAGTAACAGATTTCCCGCGCAATCGGCAAAAGTTAAAAAATTAATTGCCGCCTTGTGTGATAAAAAAAATTATATTATACAATTAAAGAAAATTCATAGAGGCGTTCGCTTCCTTCAGAAGCCATGGCTGAAAACATACATAGATCTGAACAAATCGCACAAAGAATCGCACCATTGCTACAATTTGGATAATGTCAAAACGTTCGCCTTGCTGTCTGACCATAGCTCAGCAGTAAAAAGAATTGTACAAATCGCCTTTTAGGCTAAAATTTATTATATATTTTGCTACGGATGCAATTGATTAATGTCTAACGCTAAACGCTCTAAAAGCCGAAAGCTGTGAGCCCTCAGCAGCTCCCGCTGCAGTTGAAGTAGCGCAATGCAGCAAATAGTGCCTACAATCTTTGACTTAAGTGTAAAATAAACAAGCGATTTTACAATTTTTTCATACACTTTGTCTGTTTTATTAATCAACGCTAACTGATAGTTTGAACTATTGAATGTAATGGTCTAGAATGGAGTAGTTTTTCTTCATGTGAAACACATGAAATTCTTCAAGATTACGGACTGCAGGAAATTATTTTAAGCATCATTCATATTTTAAAATATTGACGTGATTCATAATTGGACTGAGTTGCCTTGATAACAGAAGTATCGTTTGTAGAATATTGTAAATGTAAGGTTGGTTATTGAGGTACTTAAAGTCTCTTTTAGTTTTTACAATTAATAACCAAGCAATTTGATATTTAATTTATAAAAGTATACGAAGTATGACTCACCTCTTCCTCTAAGTTAATTAGCAAAGGCAAGCTCAAATAAATAGTGAGCGGCGGCATCCATCTAATAAGAAGCAGCAAGTCCTTATAGCATAACGTATCTTTAGGTAGAGCCATGTAACCAATTTGCACAGCATCAACAATTAAGTTGAAATATATAAACAGTAAAGGGATACCATAAATTTGTACCATCCCATCCTGGCAAATCGAGTGTAGTTTATCACTAATGTAGAGTGTCTTCGCCAGCTCTTGGAGGGACAAAGAACCACATTGAAGATGGTATTTGATTCGAGCTGTTTGTGCTTGCATTAAATGATTTATAGCATAAGCTAAAGCACTATAGCATGTAATTATATAATATTCGTAATTCTCAC
Source organism: Drosophila kohkoa (assembly GCA_019972355.1). Classification (NCBI taxonomy): domain Eukaryota; kingdom Metazoa; phylum Arthropoda; class Insecta; order Diptera; family Drosophilidae; genus Drosophila; species Drosophila kohkoa. The sequence goes on along the minus strand of BJEL01000003.1, from coordinate 927,646 downwards.
GTATTAAATAGTTGAATAACAAAATTGAATACTTCAATTTGAACTGAATATCGTAAGTTGCCAAAGCTGCAGTATCAAACGTTTTGTAAATACAGAAGATGACCCAAAGTCGAAAAAGCCAACGCGAAACCCGTGTATTCAGGCTGTAAATATGCATTTCTCGTGCGGCATTGGATATTTGGCGTAGCAGCGTAACTTGGGAGTTCTGATAAATATATAGCCATAGGATGGCAATCAATTGGCTAAAGCAGCCTACCAAGATCTCTATATAATCCATGGCATTGCCGGTTATTGAAATAGCATGTTGATGATCATGAAACCATAGATGCGGTGCGCATATTATACCGGAAACAAGACTTCCAATTAGTAGAAAACGTACGAAGTGGCACGTCCAAGACTGCTTAAGTACGTAACATTCCTTATAATCTGAATAACCCAGATCTGAAATTCCCAAGTAACGTTGATATAGCACAAAACTAAAGAGTCGCATTTTTCTAGAGTGGCACGCGCGTGAGCTGATGAAACACTTACTCACAACTGAACTTCATACTGGGGGAAAGAACAATAAATAACAATATATACTATATTGTGGGAACACGAGTTGAATAACTTTGTGGGGTAGGACATTTGCAATTTGCACAGTTTGTACAGAAATTTTTATAAACTTTTTTGGTTAATTGGAACTTTGTAATGATTGGAAAGCAGAAGGTTTTAATTTCTTTAACAGTAGAGTGCAAAATTAATTTAACGACACTCTAAAAGTTTTTGTTTTTTTTTTTTTAATTCAGTGTAGCTTAATTATTGTTTTCTTTAACCCTAAGGAAATGTTAGAGCATATTTCACAGCCGATCACTTCTCGTACTAGTTTTCACATCCATTGCATTAATATTTAATTTTAGACAAATCGAATTGTCCGACTATTGATGAAGGGAATGAATTAACTAAACTACCAATGTGGGAAATCGAAATACTTGTAGCTATTGAAATAGTTAGGAATTTATAATTAATCCCTTAATAGTCTCTTAATAAATACTTTAAGCTGATGAGTTGGCCATACAAAATTTATATTAAGTTAAATATGAGTAAGACCAAAAAATGAATAATAATACTGCTTAAATTATCTAATATGTATTACATACAATATTCTAAAATTCAATTTGATGAAACTGAGCGAACTTAAAGTAAAATGCTCTTACATACATAAATATAATATAGTTATAAGCATTACCTACCTCGTCGCCAAGTTGACTATATGAAAATGGTAAGGCCGCATAAAAACCATTTGTTAATACCCAGGGAAATGGTCCTATAGAAAAATACTGCGATAGGTAGTGCAAACTCGACGAAAGGGCAAGTGTGGAAAATATCAGGTGTAATATGATTAGAGGTCCATAGATGATGTTTACATGCTGCCCGGCAAGAGACAAGATCTCGTCATGTACTTTAATGTTACGCAATACAATCTTCTTTAACTGTTTTAATGATTGTTTTTCCTTCAGAGCCGATTCAAGCTTTAGCCTATATTTGCTCAAAATCTGTGCCATGACAGTGATCAATGCGGCATAGAAGGTCATCAAATAGTTGCAGTAGAAGGTATGCAATATGGAACTCGAAAATAGTCGGATATAGGAAAGATCCGTAAAAATGAGAGATCCATATTGAAATAGTGTATTCAGAGGGTACATTAAACAGAAGCTTAGCCAGCAGCACAACATCCAACGGGGCACTTTAAGTTCTTCACAATCCTTCGACAATCTCTGAAGGCGACGCATAAGATTCAGTTGACGTCGCTGCTGCATCAGCGACCATAGAAGTTGAATCATCAAGGATGTTGATTCAGTGGCGTAGGCCATATGTATGAAGAAATCGACCACAATGAAGGTAGTTAAGTCGAACATAATTTCCCATTCCTTTATCGAGTAGTAAGCACACCAGAATAACACAGTTTGTAGCACACTGTACTTGATGTAGAACTTTATACTTTGCTTAAATCGATAACACTTTCGGTTTGAATCGTAGATAATTCTTGTATACAGCATTCCGTACAGGAATTCCAAGTAAATTTCCAGCGTTTCTTCCATTCTTAGGCTTTTAAACTGGCACTGACAATAAACAAGAATAAAGTATTGTCTATGTCATGAAATGAAAAGGATGTGGTTGAATACTCCGTTCCAACTGTGGGCTCAGAAAAAGTGTATACTTTTATTACACAACACAACTTATCACCTAAGTTTATTAATAAATGTGAGTTCTTAAAGATTTTATTTTTAATTAAGTTGCAAAAATAAATTGTATTTCTGATTTGCTAACATAATATACGATTTTTATACCTCAATCATCTTTAAAGACTCTTCTAGGGTATTGGTGTTTCATCATTACATGAATCCTTTTATACTTATTTAATGAATTCCTAACTTCTGCTGGCGATTTTCAACGTTTATAAGTCAATTACATACCTAAGTCTCTTAGGAATTAATTTGTATGCAATTAAACCAACCAGTACTGAACATTTTCTGAATATTACTTTAATTTGTTAAAGTGTACATGATAAAAAACTGCAAGTGATTAAAATTGGTAAACGCAATGCCTATTTTTGGCTAGATCGTCTCGGCTGTTGGCGCTAATCAAGAATATACTATATATAGTATATACTTTATACGGTCGGAGATGCCTCCTGCTACCTAATACATACATTTCCTGTCGGCACAAAGTAGCGGGTCTAAATATAAGATTCAGATAGTTTCTGAATCCTTTTTAAAATTCTCAACAAAAGAAGTTCTTAGAAGTACTGACCTCCGCACAGAAAGGGACACTTCTGACCGTACCCTAAAAACTGTAAAAAAAATTACCTGCGGATGTCAAGGATGTTATCTAAAAAATGTAAAAATTGCGTGCGTCTGTCAAGCATATGAAACCGTTTAACAGCACAAGCGGCAAAACGGCGTCATGGCAGGTAGATGTAAACCTAGATAATTTTAAGATAATATTACTTTAAAAATAAATTAACTGAGGCTCTGGGATCAGTCTGATTTTGAAATCCGTCTAGTGCAGATCGTTTCTGTTTTCAAAGCCCTCAAAAGTTAAAAAATAAGAAAAAAACATAAACCATTTATTATCATGCAAAACCAAAGTTATTGCAATCTCTGTAATGTTGTGTTGTCCTCAAAAGGAATGGGATACCATCATCATCTGCGTTCAGAGCAGCATAAGATGAGAGTAATAGAACCGATTAATAGCCGGTTAAAGAAGATTTCGGCAGCATTCACTGGCCGCTTACTTCGATATAAGTATTTAAATGAGTGGACTGGAGTAAAAATGCCACCAGAGTTCTTAAATGAAGCAGGCGAAGCTTACGTTCCTCATTTATCAAATGTATTAAATAGTTATATGTCGGCCAAAGTCAATTTTGAATTGTTTGCTCAGTATACACTTTTGAAGGACGAAGTGGAATACACGGATATTAAATCATTTCAATCAAATATGACAATTGAAACAATGTGCTGCAACTTACAACAATCATTTAAAGAACATGCGGAAACAATAATTTCCAAAATTGATGAGTTTCAGGAGAGTGATAGTGGTTGGCGGCTAAATTGGATTCTTCGTTTGGAAATGAATTTTAATAAGTACATGCCAATAAGAGGTGCAGCATTTATTGAATTACCATATAAGCTTAGGCACAAAAAAGCAGTTATCAATGTGCAGAACAAAGATGTATTCTGTTTTAAGTGGACTGTTATTGCTGCTTTATCGAGGAAGCCAATGCCTTATAGATGTTCATCATACAATGTACGAATATTTGATGATTTTATCAAAATAAACGATGAAATAACACTAAATTTTAGTGGCTTAACATTTCCATTAAGTCCTCGAGACATTCAAATGTTTTTGGATTTGAATCCGACAATAAGCATTACGCTTTTCGGATACGACTCAGAGAATGAAAACGTGTTTGGACCAATTTTTTATACAAACGAAATAAAGGACCATCACATAAATATGTTGTTGGTGGAGGACGAGAACAAATTTCATTATACATGGATCCATAGATTGTCAGCGTAAGTTCTGTGCATTTTTATTTTCTGCGCATGATTTTAAAATTAAGTGAATTTTTTATTTCTAGTTTACTTGCATCACAAACTGGGAAATCTAGGCAGAAGAAGAAATGGTATTGTGACATATGTCTCAACTTTAAAATGAGTGAACAGGACTTCTTGAAGCACAAGGAGATGTGCAATGGAAAAGTTTGTACATTGCCCAGTCCTCTGAATGCGTTGTTAAAGTTTAACAACTATCAAAAAACATTACCAGTGCCGTTTGTAGCTTATGCAGATTTTCTTGAACCAAGAAATTCAGAAGTAAATTCGAAATTCCCAATGTGCAATGGAAATATACCACAAGCATATGCATACTATATAAAGTGTGAATATGATAATAGTTTGGATAAGTTTGTTGTTCAAACGAGAAGTAATGGTATAAATTTTCTTATGAGTCTGATTCATGATTTAACAAATATTTATATTAAGTATATAAGTAGGAAAGAATCCCCAATTATGAGTTCAGAAGAAGAGGAGAAGTTTCAGCAATCAATTAATTGCCATATTTGTGAAGGAGCTTTGGATTTACATAAGATTAGGGATCATTGCAATATGACAGGTAAATACAGGGGTGCTGCACATATGGCATGCAAATTGAAATATAGAATTGAACCCTTTATACCAGTATATTTACATAATTTCTCTAAATATGATTTTAAATTACTTATTAATGATCTTGTATCCTGTTCCGGTGAAGTTAAATTACTCCCTACCAATAAGGAAGAGTACATTTCAATTTCAAAAATTATGAAAGTTTGTTATAAAAGGGATCTGGAAATTCGTTTTCTAGACTCACATCGATTTATGCCATCTAGCTTGGATACTCTTGCAAATAATCTAAATGAAGAGCAATTGATTACAGTTAAAACTCATTTCAAATGTGAATATCAATTCAAATTGATGCGTAGAAAAGTATCATTGCCTTATCAAGATACACATATTAAACTTGAAGAAACTTCGTTACCACCAAGAGAAGCATTCAACAGCTTGTCAAATGAAACCGAAGTATCAGAGAATTTAGAGGAAAATTATACTCATGCACTTAATATTTGGAATGATTTTTCATGCACAACTCTTGAAGACTATTTAGAGTTGTATTTGAAAAGTAACGTGTTCCTATTGGTAGATGTGTTTGAATATTTTCGAAAGCTATGTCTACGAATATTTTCTCTTGATCCAGCTCATTTTTACACAATACCTAGTTTATCGTGGGAGGCTATGTTAAAGACCACAAAAATAGAATTAGATATCTTCACAGATATAGATCTACACACATTTGTTCAATCAGGTATTCGTGGAGGTTTAGTGCAGTGCTGTCATCGCTATTCACAGGCTAATAATAAGTATATTTCCACATATGATCCATCCAAAGAATCTTCATTTTTAATGTATTTAAAGGCGAATAATTTGAATGATTGGGCAATGTCTCAACCTCTTCCATATGCAGGATTTCAATGGTTATTAGAAAGTGAACTTCAAAATGTTGATGTTTTAAAGATCCCAATTGATTTTGAATATGGTTATATTTTTGAAGTGGACTTGGAATATCCTTATAATCTTCACGATTATCATAACGATCTTCCATTTTGCCCGAATAACAGATTTCCCGTGCAATCGGCAAAAGTTAAAAAATTAATTGCCGACTTGTGTGATAAAAAAAATTATATTATTCACTATAAAAATTTACAGCAATGTCTGAGTTATGGCTTACAATTAAAGAAAATTCATAGGGGCGTTCGCTTCCTTCAGAAGCCATGGCTTAAAACATACATAGATCTGAACAAATCGCACACAGCAAATGCTAAAAATACTTTTGAAAAAAAATTTTTCCAATTGTTAAATAATTCCGTGTTTGAGAAATCAATAGAAAATGTTGATGAAAGGGTTGATGTTAAATTGATTTCTGAGTGGGAATCTGCTTCAAAGGATGATGGCAGTGGTCGGAAAAGAATATGTGCTAGATATTTAATTGCTAAAAGTAATTTTCACAGTTGTCAACCATTGAGTGAGAATTTTTGTGCTATACAAATGAAGAGAGTGAATGTTTTGTATAATAAGCCCTTATATTTAGGGTTTGTTCTATTGGAATTATCAAAGTGGAAAATGTACGATTTTCACTATAATTATATGAAACCTAAATTCTTTGAAAATGTAAAATTAAATTACATCGATAACGATTCGTTTATATATACTATAAAAACAAATGATTTTTATAATAATATTCGTGGTGATATTGATACACCGGATTATTCTGATGAAGCTGCAGAGAAATTTAAAATTAAAGGCTTTAAAGATAAACTTAACGGAAAACCAATACTTGAGTTTGTTGGTCTTCGATCAAAAATGTTTGCGTATAAGATTGATGGAGATGATAAAAAAACAATTGAAAAATCCAAAGTTCTCAAACGAAGTGCTGTGGATAAGTTAGATTTTGATAATTGTAAAAAATGTTTAATATCAGAACAAACACATTTATATAGTGATGACGATAAACGTATCATTGAAAGTAACCACATTGATACAATAGCTCATGGACATATTCATCTAGCGCTTAATGTACATAGAGGAATAAGGGATTAGTTGCAGATATTGAGAGGTAAAAAATTTAACAATTAGAAGCTTTTTATCTTTAACTATAAATGTATTAACATAAAGAAAATTATGAAAAGAGACTATTTTAATTAATGAAATAGAATATAAACTGATTATATTAATTTATGACATTGCTCATATAGAAAGTACATATGTATGTGCAACTAGCATTTCTTATTACGTTATTGAAAACATCAACTCCTTTATAACCATCTAGCATCGAACAATAGTGCCATTTTATACCAACACTAAAAGTCGCTTTTATTTTAAATTTAAATAATAAATAATATAAAATGTATGTGTAGATATATGTATTAGTGATCTAAATATTATAATATATTGAAAGTAATTGTTAATTTAAGTAAGATATAATCCGTATATTTTTTTCTGTTACATGTAATGATTTCTGTCTGAATTAGTAAGGTTACCCCTGTAACAATGAAACTGTATTAATAAATAAAAATGCCAAAATATCTGGTAAACCCACTTTTTTTTAAGGATGCTCATAGGTGTGCGCATATATTTTAATGTGGAATTAAATAATTGCCTAGAAGTAAACTTAACTCCAATTTTGGTGCTAATAACAAGAATGCAAAAAAAAGTCAAAGGAAAATCATTAAAAAAGATCTGGACCAATCCAATTTTCAAAAATGGTACAATACGAAATCCAAAATCCTACACAAAACTACCGGGCGACGGTCTCTCCTCTTTCAATATCAATATCAGCACATCTTACGCCGAACACATAAAACACATAAAAAATATTACTCATACGCAGCTTCGACTCCAAGTTAAGCTCTACCGCAACACATAAGTAGAATATGCATATATATGTACAATTAAGTTTGCCTCTCTCCCCTCTATCTTAATGACGTACTTTGCAACTTCCTGTTAGTATTAAGATAATCTCAACAGCAGCTAAGACCCTTAGTAACATACAAAAGTAATTCTTAAATAACTTCGACAATTTTTATCTGAACGCAACCAAATTTTCAGGAGTCACAAAGATTATAATTATTATTTTTTATACCAATTCGCGACTCAAGCCTTAAAATTACGCTTCTTATTCGATTTTTGTCGATTGCGGGGCGGAAGTGGACGTGGCGAACATTTGAAACAAACTTGATCTGCGTGCAAACATAACAAATGCTGTCGAAAATATATATAGCTCTATCTCTTATAGTACGGACGGACATATATGTTTAGATCGTCTTGGCTGTTGATGGTGATCAGGAATATATATACTTTATAGGATCGGAGATGCCTTCTTATGCGTGGTATATACATTTCCTGTCGGCTCAAAGTTATAATACCTATCTACCCTATGGGTAACGGATCTAAAGAGGGATCGTCTAATTTCTTCTATTTGAATTTGTATCATAAACGACAGTAGCATTGTATTGATAATTTAAAGTGATTTTTATTTAATAAAATGTTAATTGATTCACATATTAGGCGGCCTGCACCGATTGCTTTTGCGAGGAGCTGATCTTATCGCCCAGGCTAAGAGCCATGCCCTGCAAGAATAGTCAAATTAAAATATATTAGTAAACATAATAACAGAAATTCCCAAAACAAACTAACCTGGCTCTTGGCACGAATTCGTATGTGACCAGTGACTTTTGAGTCTGGATCATCGACGGGCTTTTCAATGCTGAGATTAGCTAAAGCGTTCTCTCCGAAGATGGATCTGTAAAGAGCGAAGTGTTATTTTAGAGATCCTAGAGCAGCATGGTTAGGCACTCACTTGGCGTACATGTTGGCGGCCATGAAGCCGCATTGACCCGATAATGCTTTCTCGGGCGTCAGGCATTTCATGTTTGTGCTCTTCAGCAGATGCTTGAGATACTCGTGCAGATCTGTGAAGGTGGTGTTTACGGTGACCTTGTTCTCCCACTCAAAGTCTTGCCACATCTGACGGAACTCGGTGTCGGTGCAGCTGGCCGGGATAATATAATCCATGATATCAATGTGTATGGTATTGAGTACCACAACATTTGTATTCAGCGCTGTATCATAAACTGTAAAAGTACATAATTTTTACAATAACTGATTAGTTAATATTGAAGTAATCAAGATTTACCAATGTTGCCAAAAATGATGCCGTTCTCGGTGGATGAGACCTTCACATTGGCTCTAATATTGCAGAAATCATGCGGCGCCAACACAACGGGTTGCGGACGTTCCACTAGCTTCAGATCACCTAATGTGGCCAATTCCAGTGTGCAGTTTTGCAGTGTGTCATCTATGAATATAAGTATGGGCAATCAATTAATTCAGGGGCATATTAATTGATTGATGTCACTCACTTGTCTGGTTCACAATTAGCACATCCAAGACAATGTCATATTGATTTACATTGACGTAGGCCTCGGCATAGACAGGATCTGAGAAGCCCGTAAGCTGTGTGACCTTGTTGAGCTTATTGTTGGGCGATGATACGTCACTGATCTGGGCATTTTTGTTACCAGCCAAAGCCTGATTCAGACTCGACTCGAACACATTCTCACCCAGCTGATTGTCGCGTCCATTCGAGAGCTGAGCAAAACAGACTGGCGAATCTGGTTGCACCTTGGCTGTGGCACGTTGCTTCTCCTTTAGCATGCGCTGATCCTCCTCATGCTGTGCGTCCAACATCTTGCCCAGGGCATCACGACAATCGTGCATAAATACAGCAACAGCTTCGGGTGTGCGCTCGCTCAAAGTGCGCAAGCAAATCATGATACGATCGGAATCATCGTATGTTATGGGCTTGGTGGGGAAACCAGATTTGCCAAGATGCAAAATGGAGCTCATGATAAGCATCACCTGTGTGGTGACACGATTCTGTGTGCGTACATCCGGTTGCAGTTCAGCATAGCGTAGTGCCAACTTGGTCAAGGTGGCTGAGAGGGCGGCACCAATGAAGAAGTCGCCATCCATTAAATACTGTCGCAATGGCGGGCGTTTCTCCTTCTTGGCAACACTGTAAGAATAAAGGGAGATATGATAGTAAATTGCTGGCAAGTATTTTTTTGGTTCGTCGTTACTTACGGAGCCAAACTGTAGGCGCTCTGTGTAGCATAAGTGCCATCCGATGTGACTTTATTGCTGCTGTTTGTGGTGTTGTTGGCATCGCCGCCAGACTGCTGCTGCTGCTGCAGCTGTTCCTCGCTCTGATCACCGGCCAAATGACGCTGCTCCGCATCCACCATGGGAATGTCGCCCAGTGTTTGCTGAATGGCTGCAATCACTTCCAATATCTGTGCTCCCTCCACATACTCGCCCAATATCCAGACAGCAGCACGATGTATCTTTGACGACTTGATTTGTGGGAAGGCCTCAATCAAATGCTTAATGATCAGCGCACGCAATGCCGGGAATTTCTGGATGGCTTCGCGTATAAAGATCAGCACATCAACGGCAGCCAATTCATTTGTATCCGACAAGAACTCAACCAGCACGGGGATCACACTGCCGGCCACGTCGGGGAACTTTATTGAGCACGTGTGCAGGGTGCGCACCAACAGCTGGCGATATTTGCCCGTATCCTCGTGCTCCACATTGTGGGTCTTGGCCACCTCCTTCTGGAGGACCTGCACCATCTCATTGATGTTGCGCGAATACACCAAATCCATGGCTAGAGCCAAGGTCTTCCGACGCACTTCAATGTCGGGTGCGGCCAGCACACGTAGCACATCCATAACCAGATCCTGCATCACCTTTTCCATGTGCTCGTTCTCCTTCATTGCAATCAAACGATCCAGCACAATCAGTTTCACATTATTGTCGCTCTCCTTCACAATTAACTCAATGTAACATCCAGCGGCTGCTTTGATCGCTGTGGGTGCCAGAGAGAGTGTGATGAGTGTGCCGGCGGCTTCGTAGCGGACGGCATTCGATGAGGAGTTCAGCAGATTGTAGATGCAGCGTATAAAGCGGGAACGCTCAGCTGGATTTGCATGACACACCTTATAGATGAGCTCCACGATCACCAGCTGCAATATGTCACCAAAGCTCTGCACCTGATCAATACACGACGCCAAATAATTGAGAGCACGCTCCTGATCGGCATGCAAGAGCATGAGGAATGCATTGCGCTTGCACGACATGTCCTGCTGTGTGTCCAGGAATGTGGCAATCAATTCAGGTCCATCGGGGACCAGCCAATCAAAGTTCTTGTAGATGGTAAAGATCGCAAGTACCGCATTGCGACGTACATACGAGTGTCGATGATCGAGGCAGGCGCGTATGGCCGGCATCAGAGGCTCGAGTAACTCGGGCTCCTTCAGCTTGCATAGGAAACGCAGTGTGGAGCCCCGTAGAAACTCATTGGGATGTTGTAGATCCTAAACAATAATTCGATGAGTAATGAGTTAAACATTTAATCGATATCTGCGTTGTTGACTCGATAACTCACCTTGCGATAGGCGTCGCACACCAGTATCATCTCTTGCAGCAATTTGCCATCGGAAGATGTTTTGGGTACAATCTCCCAGAAGATGAGCAGTAGCTTCTTGATCGTATGATTCTGCACGGGCAGCACGAAGCGTATGATAGTCATAATGAGACCTGGATACCGTTCGCCATTTAGCAGCAGCTTGATCACCTTTTTGAGTGTCTCAATTTTTACATTCGTGTCGCCTTTTTCGAGGTCTTGCTTCAGCTGCATCTCGTTCGGCACCTCGAGATCCGGCGAGTTAATGATGGTGTAACACGGCACTTGGCTCATTTTGACAATTGGTGTTAACCAGCAATGCTGTCCACGAATTCAATTCAGTTTCTGACAGTTATCTTTATAATTTTAAGGCGTTTTAGTTCACTGTTTGCCTGAGACCGACATGCAATTCACTTGACGTGTCATTTGTTTCGGAGCAAAGTAACTGTGTGACCAGATGGCCAACTGCTTTCTTTGTGAGCCGAATGCGGCCAGCAGTGTTGCCAAAGTTTGTTGAGAAAAAAAAGCTGTTTTTGCGGGAAGAACGATGCAAAAAAGCTGAAAAATTAGAAAAAAAAGCTGTAAAAAAAGCTGATTTTTCAATTCATTGGATTCTCTATATTTTTCTGATAGTCACAAGGTGAGCGCACGAAATCGGTTATATTGAAACATATGTATAGAATTTGTACAGCAGCTGTACAATATTTGGAGAATTTTATTAAAACTATCCTGATTCTCCTCATTTTTATTGTCATATGTTCATCCAGTTCCCATAATTTGTAGGAATTTATTAGGAAGGTTATATCTATAGCAGCATTTCTCAAGTCTGCAAAAGCCATAACTGTAAATACATGATTTAGAATAAAATGTATTTTCATTTTAAGTAGAAAACAACGAGTAGAAAAACGAATAGAGCTGTCGTCTTCAAAGTATTTAACGACTAGGTTTCCTAAATGATCCAAATGAGCCAACAATGTATGCTCGGTCACAAAAAGACATAGCACTGCTTCTTGCTCCATTGTCTTGACCGTCAAAGCTACAAAATTTATTTGGTTTGTTTGCATAAAACCGCTCCTAGCACTTTTATGCTTTTTGTATGGGCGCGCAAATCAGAGAGTTTTGCGGTGATTGTAGATTTGCAGTAACTGTCACCCGTTTCGTCCCGATATTTTTGTTTAAAGTCTTTTGACATTTTTTTTAAAACAATCAAAACACAGTGAACTGAAGATCAATTTACTTTTGTCTTTAGAGACGCTACGACTTATCGCCAATTCTTAAATTGGCGTGTTCTTTGAGATTGCTTTACAACACTATACAATCGATTTGTCACTAAAAATGTTGGCAAGCATCGACAGAACAGCTATAGTAAATATTGTTCCATAATTTTGGGCAAATAGAAAAAAATCTAAGTAAAAAGAAAAGCCAGAATTCCCGCTGCCCGCTGTTTGCAATTTTTTCAAGCAAATGGCATTTGAAAAAGCCAGTTTTGACGGGAAAAAAGTGACTCTGGCAACACTGGCGGCCAGATATGCGCCCATCAAGGCTGGTCACACTGCATCGGTCAGCTGTGAGCAATGCTGAAAATATCAAACCGTTTTTCGGCAGATGGCGCCACCCACCATCGTGTTAGGTCGCAGCGTTGCCATTTGGCGGGTTAAATTTGGAATTTAATCAAAATCGTGAAGATTGAATGCAATAGGTGTTTTATCATTAAATGCTAAAGCTATGAATTTAAAAGTTTGGTCAACATTGACTATATATTAAATTTTTTAAATTCTGAAAACAATAATGTGTAGCCACTAATCTGTAGAACACTTATTTATTTTTTCAAGATACCTAGAAAGTTTAAGAACTGTCATAAAGTTTTTTCAGTAATGTGAAACAGATTTTTGTTAAATCTGAAAGTAATACAAAAAAAAATATATTTCAAATTTTCAGTAAGATTTTTATATATTGGTAAATCATAATGTCTCATTCCGCGAAAGACAACATTAGAAAGGGTTCTACGCAACTTGGTCATTTATGCGAACTGAATGTGAAGAAAATATCTACGCAACGTCGCCTCGTTTCGATTATTGCAACTATATCTCGAGCATCCCGAAATGTGGAAACTATTTACAATATGCTAATGAAGGGAGTCAATATATTTCGATTGAATTTTGCGCATGAATCGCATGAAGCACACACGGAGACCATTGAGTTGGTTAACACTGCTCTTCATCGCATTAAAACCGAGACTGGACAATCAATTTCCGTGGCTTTTGGTGTTGACACTCGGGGTCCGCAAATTCGCACAGGCTTATTAGAGGGTGGCAATGAGATTTTACTCCGCAATGGAGAAAGTATACGGTTATCCATAAATCGAGATCTTTACGACAAGGGCAGCAGAGAAGCTGTGTACGTTGACTATCCAAACATTATAAATATGGCCAAGCCAGAAGATCGAGTCTTCGTCGATGATGGCAAGCTCTATTTAACCATACTTGAGGTGGGCGTGGATGGTCTTCTCTGTGAGGTAATTCAAGGAGGCTGGCTCGGCAACAATTGCAACGTTATATTGCCAGAGGTTGAGATTGATTTACCAGCTGTCTCTGAAAAAGATATGGACGACTTGCAGTTCAGCGTGAGGGCTAATATTGACATCCTCTTTGCATCGGGCGTGCGATGTGCCAAGAACATTAAGGAGTTACGAGCTGTACTCGGTGATAAGGGCAAACACATCAAGGTGATTGCCAAAATAGACAGTAAAATTTCATTGAGTCGTGTACCGGAAATAATGAATGCAGCTGATGGATTACTGTTGAGTCGAGCCGATCTGGGCACACAAATACCAATTGAAAAGCTTTTCATTACCCAGAAATCGGTATTGGGGCAGTGCAACAAGGCTGGCAAACCCGTAATTGTGGCATCCAATGTACTTGAGTCAATGCGTGTCAATCCATATCCGACCAGAGCAGAGTGCTTTGATCTGGCTAATGCTGTCATTGATGGCGTCGACTGCATTTTGCTCTCCTCCGAGGTGGCAATAGGTCTGTATCCCATGGAAACGGTAACCATGTGCGATACTCTCTGCCGTGAAGCTGAAAAGGTTGTTTGGTATCGCAATCTCTTCGATGATCTGGTTCACGAAACACACGGTGAACTCGACGCCTCTCATTCGGTGGCCATAACTGCAATTGAGACAGCCCGACGTACAAAGGCCACATTGATCATTGTACTTACAACATCTGGACGTTCAGCTGCCTTACTAAGCAAGTTTCGACCACGTTGCCCAGTTCTGGCGGTCACTCGATGTGAGAGGGCATCTCGATGGGTCAATTTACACTGTGGTGTATTGCCATTGCTGTATACCGCCGACTGTGCGGAGAACTATTCAAGTGATGTCGATGCGAGAGTTAAATTTGCCCTAACAACTGCTAAGAAGTTGGAATTAATAAATGATGGCGATCCCATTGTCATTGTAAGTGCCTGGAAGGATGGCGGAGGCTTCACCAATAATGTCCGTGTCGTTTACGCATTCTTCGAGGCTGATCAAATGGATTGTCTTTTCCGTGCAGATCAGAGTAATGCTCGAAAGAATACAGTGCTGCAGGCGGAACCCACGAAATTGGGCTCTTCAATTTTAAAAGTATCAACCAAAGGGTCTGCAAAGTATGTCTAATTACTTGATATGATTTGCAGTTTTTCGACATTGTGTTGCGCAGAACCCTGCTAAACGGTTGAATTTCGAGCGAAAATCAAATTGAATTCTGTCAGGTGAAATGTTATCGAATATAAGAAAGTCAATAAAAAGTTTTGTATTGTTGCATTGTTTAGTGCTATGCGTAATATTTAGAAATAAACATCAAATACTAACATACCTTTCAGTATTGGGTGATACGTGATGAACATGAATTTCTTCATGTGAAAAATTGGCTTTACTTTGTTTGATGATGGTCTTACAAAGGCTCTGCGACTCTTATTCGATTTTTCATTGTTTTAAATTGTTTTAGTTAAGAAAATTACATTTTCAATATTATGTATGTAAGTAGTTTATCGTGAGTTTTTACACTCTTCAAATAATATTCAATTTAGATATAAATATATTTTTATTTTGTTGCGTATAAAGATAAATTATAGATCAGTGGACCCCGGAGTATTAGAAACTTCGGTTTTAAAGAATAGATTTCAAAAAGAATAGTATAGAATATATTTCAGAAAATTAAAATTTCCTAAAAAAATAGGTTTGTAAAACTTAGTGATTTTTTTTAACTACAAATTAATCAAAAGCTTAAATACGAATTTTACGAAGACTCGAAATTTTCTGAGAGTTGCAAAATATTTTTAAAATGTATCAGCTGTTCTTATCCGGTATTCTGCATTACGGGTTTCCCCTTATCTGGCCACTCTGTCAAACCCTTGTTTAAGGGGGATGAATGTATTTATGTTCTGCGCATAGAACGTGCAACCCTCTAGATTTAATGTACATACGAATGTCAAGTTGAGTTAGAGTCAATGAAGTTATGTACATTCATACATCAGCACATCTAATGAAATTAAAACGTGATTGAATTTTCAATAAAAAACAAAAACAAAATAAATTGCCGTTCACACATTCACAATAACAAAGAAGAAAATGAATATTCCACTTTGTCACTTCATTATTTACTTCATCGCTTTTACTGCTTTAAGAGGAAATTTTGTATGGTCAAAGAACACAAAAATTGAAAACTATGGGTATGTAGAAAACAATCATACAGATATTTACAATTGGACGCAAGCAATATCGTAACATGCCTGCAATATTATAATTATTGTTTTAACTTAATCATATGCCATGATCGCACATTCAAACCTAGCTAATTACATATAAATACATGGTTTCATTACAAAAGTGGGAGCCCCAAATATGTAATGTAAACCAATTAATTAAGACTGGTGGACTGGGAACATGTTGACAGCAGTTGACGCTAGATGGCGCCAGCTGTGGTTTACGGTCCACTAATGCATTTAATATTAGACTTAAATGATTTGTATTAATTAATTCTAGAATCCAACAATCCACTGGAATCTGTCAACTATATAATGGAACGATTTGTCGCGAATATCTGGCAAATTGCTATGTGTTTATAGCACCAAATGTTACAATGAATGACTTAGAGGAGCGACTTAAAGCGGCTCATGGCGTAATAAAAGAATCAAAGTGAATATTTCAAAATTGAAAAATATAAAAAAAATGTATATAATCTATTATTTTCAGAGACATGAATTCCAACTGCCGAAAATATGCGCTGCCGAGTTTATGCTTGAGTTCGCTGCCAATTTGTAGAACTCCTGAGCGAACCAATTTGTTGTATTTTGCCAATTTGGCTGTTTATACAAATCTGTACACGGGAAATGACACAAGAAAAAAACGATTCGTTTCAAGAGATCACAAGAGTACTAATTTTTTTCTTAAAAAGAAATCAATCTTCTACGATGATGTCTTCAGCAAGGATGTATCCAGTAAATACCCACCGACAAAAGAATCAGAGAATTTAAAACGCATTTGTCGCGAAGAATGCGAACTATTGGAAAATGAGTTATGCCAAAAGGAATACGCAATAGCAAAACGGCATCCAGTAATTGGCATGGTTGGAGTTGAAGAGTGCCAAAAACTGCCGCAACACAAAGATTGCTCTTCCCTAGGCATAACTATTGAAGTGGACGAAACCGATGATTGCTATTGGCAAGATGGCTCAAGGTACAGAGGCATTCAAAATGTCAGCGTCTCAGGAAAAGCATGTTTACGGTGGTCCTGGTTGATGAAGGAAATTTCCGACTTTCCAGAACTTATAGGACATAACTATTGCAGGTATGGAGCGTTTGTATACTATAAGGGATTTACTAGATTTATTATTAAAATATTCATTAATTTCACAGAAATCCAGGAAGTTCTCAAAATTCACCTTGGTGCTTTGTTGATGACAAATCATTAGATCGCATCATGGAGCCTTGTCAAGTTCAAAAATGTGCCATAAAACTGTGGTTAAGCACAGCATCAATAATATTACTGATTGTTGTACTTATTGTTGCTACCTACTTTATCATAACTTGCAAAAGAAAAAATTCAGATGGAATGAAAAATATACAAAATGTAAGTATTAAACTAACTTGGAAGTACTACGATCTGATAATTACTTTCTTGCGTGATAGATTAATACACCGAATGCCGGAAACAATATCTATGGAAATTCGCAGTTAAACTCAAATCAAGATATGGGAAGAATACCTTTGAATAGTTCCATGGAACACGTGGGAATGCCATCCAAGAGCATGGAAAAGAGTTCACTGCTGAGAATACCACACTTCACATTACAAGATGTCGAATTTTTCGAAGAGTTAGGCGAGGGAGCATTCGGTAAGTCGTTTCTAGTATTTACACAGATGTACACCTGTCGAATATTAAATATATATACATATATATTTTTTTAGGAAAAGTATACAAAGGACAACTGAAGCAAGCTAATAAGAAAGTCGTAAATGTTGCAATTAAGGCTTTAAAAGAAAATGCATCGGTTAAAACGCAACAGGACTTTAGACGTGAGATTGAGTTAATATCGGACCTGAAGCATCAAAATATTGTGTGCATATTAGGCGTCATATTAAATAAGGAACCTTACTGCATGCTTTTTGAGTACATGGCAAACGGGGATTTACACGAGTTCTTAATCTCAAATTCGCCAATGGAAAAGAAACAATTATTGCAATTGGAGTTCCTACAAATTGCGATGCAGATCAGTGAAGGCATGGAGTATTTATCGGGCCATCATTATGTTCATCGTGATTTGGCAGCTCGAAACTGTTTGGTCAACGAGGGATTAGTTGTGAAAATTTCCGATTTTGGATTGTCCCGTGACATTTACAGTTCCGACTACTATAGGTATTTATGCAAATAACTAATCAAGAAGGTATATTATAACTTTTTCTTATCATTTGTGTAGAGTACAATCAAAGTCTTTGCTTCCTGTTCGTTGGATGCCGTCTGAGTCGATTTTGTATGGAAAATTTACAACAGAAAGTGACATCTGGTCGTTTGGAGTCGTTCTTTGGGAAATTTATAGTTATGGCATGCAGGTACATATCTATTTTTTATACCCGATAGCGAAGAAGGGTATTATAACTTTGTGGTTGCAGAAAATATATGTAACAGGCAGAACTGGTCATCTGCGACCCCAAAAAGTAATTATATTTTTAATCAGCATCAACAGCCGAGACGATATATGTTTGTCTGTTCGCCTGTCCGTCTGACTGTCTGTCCATCCGTAGAAAATTTTTTCCACTCCCACTTTCACCCCCGGAAATCGATAACATTTGAATAACAAGCGTAATTTTGATGCTAGATTTTAAATACATATAAAAATAATTATAGTAGCTATTTGAGAAATACTTTTGTATGGGCGAATACGCCTACTTACTACGGGTCTTGGTTGTTTTGGCTGACGATGTGATATGTTTATGTTTACTATATGGTATATTTAAAATACCATATATTTTAAGAATAATACCGCACTGTGCTCTTATGGTAGCGGTTATCTCACAGTCGAGATCACTCGAGTTGTTTTATATTATATATAAGAACATGAATAACGTAACGTAAACTTTTGCATTTTACAGCCTTACAGTGGCTACAGCAATCCAGAAGTCATCCATTTAATACGATCAAGACAATTACTGTCATGTCCGGAGAATTGTCCAACTGCAGTGTATTCACTAATGATTGAATGCTGGCATGAACAGGCCGTGAAACGTCCAACCTTTGCTGACATTTCTCATCGATTGAGAACTTGGTATGAGGGCCATATCAAAATTGACAACAATAAAGCATAAATTTAGAAACTGCCATATGAGGAATTAAGAGAAATACATATATTGAATAACTGGTCTGAGTTTTTACCTTATCGAATAACAAATAGTATCTTAAGTGTACCATAAAGACTTTAACAAAACGAAATAAAATGTGCATTTATAACTGGTTTTATTTTTAACATTATTTGGCAACTGTCACATTTCAAATTTGTTCTTTTCCACTAATTGCATATCTAGATTAAATAACATCAAGAAATATTGTAATTATATCTTCCGTTTTAAATGGCGTAGTGTTGTATTGTACTCAAAATAATAATCGATATGGTTTTGATTCCCTGTGACTTTCAGGCGATCTTGACCTATACATACATGTAAATATTTACAGTACGTCACTTGAATATTATACACAAATTCTAATGAATACCTAACTCATAGAACAAAATAAAAAAAAACTTTTTTAACACAATTTTCATAAAATATCTCTTATTGGGGCTTATACTTTGGGTGAAAGAGAGAAAAATAAAGAACGTATATTTAAAATAGTCGATATGTTTCGATAAATATTGTAGAAGCTATTTAATAAAGACTTTTTAATGGCAATAAACGTTTACTGCAATCGGGTCTTAGTTGTTTGGCAAATGAAAGAAAATATTTTTTATCATCTTTGTAGTAATATAGTAGATTTATATAACATAATATTATATTATTTTGTATAAATGAGCCGATCTTTCTTGACAAAACCAAATAAAATTCTTTTGTTCACTCGTTAAATTATATAAATTGATCTAATTTTAAAATAATGTATTGTCTGTATTAAAGCTGAATCTAAAAATATTTCAATATTTAGATAAAAGCATTCGTATACATTAATGTACATACTGCATGCGTGCTTCGCTTAAGCGTACAATTTTTAATAGCTCAAATGTCCTGCCAAATATCCTATTTGGCGACTTTATGGCTCCGCAGCATAACACATAATTGTAAATCAGAGCCTTGTCCAGAGCAAAATAAAATGAATATGAAGAGATGCGACACAAAGTGGGGCAGACACTTAATGTGCCTTTCTATGGCGGAAATGGTCAACAAACCTTAACGGATAATTGGTTGCAATTCAGGAAAAGACTTGAAGCACAAAATGTCATAATCAGAAAAATAGTGAATTATGATGATATAAGGCACAGCAAGTGGAACAACACAGTTGCAGTTCATTAGCCTGCCACGCCCACATGTGAGTGAAGTTATATTCCACACACTCACACACACATAGACAGATATAGCAGCGTGCTTTGTGGGCCGTCAGATTCTTGGCAAGCGTCGAAAGTCTGCGCTAAAAATAATTCAAATTATGCAGACTACTGGAGACCATAAAGTCATTAGCATCATAGGCCAACAAGGATAAGCATGAGAAAGACCAAGGATAACTAGGAAACTGTCTTTAGTTCGGCGACTCAAATGTGGAACAAAATGCCAGTCATGATATCATCAAGATTTATCGCTAAACTTCGTTTAAATGAGGCAAGCCAACATTAAATTGTTGTTTAGAATTGTGCAAACTAGCAAACAAAATTTTATTGAACGGTTTTCAAAAATTTGGTTGACTGAGAGATTGGATAAGTCAAAGCTAATAATCAGCAATATGAAAATATTTATTATAGTCTTTTTAAAAATGCATACTTTTAAAAAAAAAATTGTTATTGTGGAGTTCGGACCAAGTGCTATGAGATGCAGCAAGCAGTTGTTAATGGTAAGCAGTAAGTGGGGAAAGGTGTGGTGTCTGTGTACAGGAGAATTGTGGTGAATATAGCATGCGTAGGGGAAGGTCTGGTAACTATACCGGAAGGGAAGTTCTATTTAATGCTGTGGATAAAAAAGCAAGCAGTGCAGATAATGAAAAAAATTGAAAACATGGTAATCAAATTTAAAAACTACATAATTTCATTTCAATTCGAAAACCTACTTTGCTGACATTAGTTTCTATTTGCTTATAATCATTTCTTTTCAATTTGACGTTATAACATAAGGCACATGCAACATATTCATAAAGTAAACTTTCCAAGTAACTTTTGTGCTCTTTGTAATTATTTTTTATTTGTGATTAGTTCATTTAATCGCTATATCAGTATCAGAAAACCAGTTTAACAAAATATTTATAAGAAAAATAAACATTAAAGCTTTAAAAATATAAAAATGAAAACTAAACCCTTACAAATAATACTACTATTTTGAAATGCTCATACTTAATGTTAACCAAATAATAGATGAAAGTTTCTTAGTGATTTTATTTCAAATCTAACGGATTGATTTCAGAAGCGATGTTAATCAGCTGCATTACATTCACCATACAAATTTCACCACTCTTATGACTCCTTCACTTGTTGCCCCTTTAAGCAGTTGACACAGTTCTTAAATCGACACACACACATAAACTCTCTCTCTCTCTCCCCATTTGCCGTGTGTGCTCGTTTGCTGCGTTTGGTTGAATAAAAGCCGACAGCAGCTTCGTGCCGGATTTCGTGCTAAAGCCGAAGGCAGTGGATCATTCGGTTGGTGTTCGCAATGAAAAATCTGTGCAAGGGATTCGATGCGACACGACGAGACGCGATGCGATGCGACGCGACGCAACTCGTCTGAGTTGTCGCGAGTTCTTGGTTCAGTTTTCATTGCGTTGCCTTTGCGTGAGGACTGCTTTGCTCTTTGACTTCCTTGCAAATTTTGTGTCGTGCGTAAAAAATAGAAAACAAAAACAAGCCAACGAAACTGCAGCAGCAACAATTAAGAGAATTGAACCTTCCGTTGCAGCTGTTTGCAGTGTGCGATGTCTCCTCTCAGTGTGTGAGTGTGTCTGAGTGCTTGTGCATATTCTGCAAGTCGTGTGCAGAATTATGTGTTTTTGACACTGCTCCTTAGAAACAAACTAAAGGAGCACCATCTCTCTAGCACCAACGAAAACGAGCACAATCAGGAGCAGACGTAAAAACAGTTTGTGGAGCAGGACCAAAAGCAAAGCACACCAAAGCAAAAAACAAACCGGCGATCGACCTAACGGCACATTTTGTTTTTGCTGCCATCATAAATTGCCGTGTCCTCCACTACTGTTGTGACGACGGTGCTGTGTGTGTGTGAGAGATAGTGTGTGTAACGCTGTTGCTTCATAACTTTGTGCAGTGTGCGTGCTTCGTCTGTGTGTGAGTGTGTGTGCTTCGCTGCATGTGAGTGACGTTCAGTCACGTGTTCTAAGGTGATTTTAACGAGTTCCGTGATACGCGAAATGAGATAAGAAATAACAACAACAAAAAAGAAATACGTAGCAACGTTAACGTTACGGCAAAAGCCACAAGAAAACGAAACAAAGGCAAAACAAAAACCGCAAGCAATACAAAACCAAAAAATAAAAAGCACTCAGTGCTCGTTGGCCGTTTGTCTGCTTTGAGTGTATTTGTTGCACAAAGGATCTGAGCATAAATCATCCATAAATTTGATTTAAATTGTTTGCCAAATTGTGCAAAGCAGCCACAAGAATATAAAAATCTACATTCAGAATGAAAAATAATACAAAATAATGCTCGCATAAATTTATGAGTAAAATGTGTGAAAACTTTTGCAATTCATAATACGTCGAAATATTTGGAATCTATAAAATAAACAAAGCGTTCACAAAAAGTGACTTTTACTTGGAATTATCATTAGTAAGTTACGAGTTGCAAATAATTTTTTAGTTTAAGTTCAGTTTTCTTATTTAAATTTGTTATTTAAATTTTTTTGTTTTCTACCCGCTAAATTAAATATATTTAATATTATAAATATAATATTTGAGCTATCAGAGAACTTTTCAAATTTCTTATTCTAGCGTGAACATAAGAAAATATTTGTAGGGTAAATAATATTTTAATTTATAATTTTGATTTTAAATTTAAAAAAAAAATAGTTTTCTAATAAGTGACGATAATATTCGAATTCTATGCATAGCATTTAACAAATGTTTATCTTGGGTAGTAATCGAGTCCAAGCGCATTTTAAAACAGTTCATGGATACTTATATTTTCTATTTTATCCAGAACAACCGCAAAACAGACGACATTTTGATCAATAGTTTCTTCAGGGTTCAATTATCTCATTGCTTATCGTTAAATACCTTTCAATCAGACATTTAGTCAATTTGCCCACATGTGGGCGGGGCACCAGAAGAATGAATGAGGCAAGGAAAATTCCTCTGGCAAACAAAACTTGTCAACTGCACAACATTTGCTCTCATGAACTGAGAACTGAGAAAGTTGAGGCATGTGGCACTCGCTCTCCATGAGTTGCTACGAGAGTATGCAACAATGTTTTGTTGGGTTTTTGCTTTGCCTTTGTCATGTGTCCCTTCACATTTCATGCAGTATTTTGTTGGTGCTTTTCATTTTTTGTGTGCTGCTTTTGGCTGCTTGTATCATTGACGAAAAATGTCATATGCATGGTATAGTTTTTCTTTGAGAAAACTGCTGAGTCAGGCATAATTTGTTGTTGTTGTTGTTCTAGTTGGTGTTTTTGCAGTGCACAATCAATATGTAGACAAGTTTCTGGGACACTTTTGATTGACTGATTGATATGTGCCATGATTTATTATTGCCAGGCAAAGGCCAAGAACCTTCAACAGCTTTAAGCAACAGCTTTTGCGGGGCAACTTCAAATTTTTCGCATTGGATTAAACCAGACGTAATGCTATTTCATTCGCTTTCTCTTTCTATCTCTTTCTCTATGGCTTCTGCTATCGCTTTCGTTGCATTTTCTGCTGCTGGCTATAAAAATGGTAAAAGTTTTTGTTCGTTTTATGCGAAAATAAAGTAAATAATGAAAGCTATTTAGCACGGTCAAGGGGCGTATTAAGTTGTTCTCGGATTATCCTGGCCCAAAAACGAGTCTAAAAAACAACAACAACAGCAACAGCAACAATAAAAATGGGCAACTGGTGACAAGCGTTTAATGAGCTGTGAGCAGCAAAGAGGAGCTGCGTCCAACTCCGCAGCTGGCCAAGAATTTCAACAATTTTTTACTGCCACCTGCAAGGACATAGCATTCTTCTTCTTCTTCGTATTCTTCTGCTCCGGTTCCGTTGGTACAATTTCTCTGGATGCTTTTATCTTTCACTTTTTGTGGGGTTAACGCGCCAAGCTTCGCTCGGCTGTGGTTTATGCCCAAGATTTTTCAAAAATGCGAGCAGTACTCGCAATTCTCGGCGGCAGCTTCGTTAATTAGCTTAAGGTGCGATGTTGTGGGAATTTTCCAGAATTATTGCAAAGCTTTTTTGCAATAATTTTTCTTATATATTCTCCTGTCCTCTCTCTTTCTGTTTTCGTGTCTGGCTTGATAAAGTTTTGTAATTAATTTGCATTTAATTAAAACGAAATTTAATGCTGATAAAGCGATACGAATTCAAATAGAGGCTACTAAAGGTGCTTTTTTTTTGATGCTCAACTTTCCGAAGCAGCGCAAAAGTAAAAGAAAATCTTTCAAATTACGCACGAACAATTTTTAGTAGTTAGTTTTTTTGAAATATGTTTAAAAGTAGAAAATGTCTGATTATAACTTGGTATATTTCAGATTTAATAGTATATTTTCTCTACTAAAAGTGGCTTACAGTAATAGAAAATACCACAGATAACTAAATAGATTCAAAGTTCACATGCAATTATTTGCTTTTTATCTAATAACTCAGGTCACAAATATCATTTATCAATTTCACAATGAAAGAAGTTAAGTTCTTACTGTAGATTTTATCTCTCATTTTTGCCTTTGCCCTCTGTGCTACATTTTCATGTACATGTGAGACAGAATTTGTTGTCCATTGGTTTTGTGGCATTTCACAAATATCCCAATTATAAAATATGTAAAGGAAAACACAAGTTCGGCCTTCACAGACGTTTTGCAGGCAGTAAAGAACGCTAAATCAAAATGTTGGCCGAGTGTTATTAAACCGCTTTAGCATTGAGAGCAAACAAGGTCTTGCACAGACACACACAACTACATATTTGCGAAGAAGCAACTTGTGAAAATTGGTAAACAATTTATGTGGTCAAATAAAATTGCTGCAGAGTAGAGAAAAAAGGACGATAAGGAAATAGCCGCAACAGAAGCAAATTTATGGATGCTCCCAAGTAGCAAAGGGTGCAGCTCCGATTTCTGCCCCTTCAAGTGTGCAATACAATAACTGCATAGATGGAGTGCGAGTCAGAAGAAGCAGAAAGAGAGAGGGAGAGAGAGAGAGTGAGACAACAAGGAGCGCAGCGTTCAAGGATATAAATTACATGCTTAGCTACTCGTGGTTCTCATATGCAAAAGTTCTTTTTTTCTTTTTTTATTTTTTTGCCCTGCCTTGGTTGTTGCAGTCAGTCGTCGTGTTGTTGCTGTTGCTGTAGAGATTATGAAATAAATTTTCACAGAATTTTTCGCAGACGACAGCGCTGCCAACCGCAGCTAACAATCCAGCAACAATTCTATGCTAGTTTCTAGGTAGACTTCTGTGCATTTTGCCACTCAACGATGCCTGGCGCACTTCTTCTTGTTGTTGTTGTTGCACTTGAGATGCGCCAGCCCCTGAAAATAGGCAACACATATCGATGCACACAATGCATGCAAGTGTGTGTGCTGGCTGCTGGTCACATAAACACATGCAGAAGAAAGAAACAACAAGAATTCGTTCGGTAAATTTACATATGAAAATATTTTTCAATCGCCCAAAGGGCTGCCTCTTGTTATATTTGCCCGAAGAACTTTTGATACGTGAACTTTCTAGCATCGATAAAGTTCCTCCACATTTTGTTCTATTTATTTCATTTCTTTTCACGTTACAAATTCGTTAAGTTTTATTCTGCTACGACGTAAGCTGCTCAGCAGCTGAGCGCTATTAAAGTTCATGGAATTCATTGTAAACATTTATTTTGGAATACGAAAAAATAGTTTGCAGAGGAAAGCTCGAAAAATAAGTTAAATATGAAATTGAAATATTGCAAAATATATACACTGGGTTGGATTTAAAAAGATTGGGATGAAGAATAAACAAAGCAACATCGAAAGTAATATTAAAGTAGTATTATTTTTCAATATTTATACATGAAAGTGTTGAATTTTTAAGAAAACTATTATTTGCGGTATATCAAGTAAATAAATTGTCAAGAATATGTTAAACAAGCGAAATGTAGAAGTATTATGTATTATTGAATATTCATATAGATTATTATGAAACTTTGAATGTACTTCAAGAAAAATAAGTTAATATTTTTATGATTCTATCATTGTCAAGCATTTTAATTATATTTCCACTATATTTACTATCAGTAAGTAGTATATGAGCGATAACAGAATACAGTTCTATAAATAATTTAAACAATTCCAAAAAATTTGGACTGTAACCTCAACTTATCAGTTCATTCCCCTCCACAGTAAATTTTCGTTATAAAGAATTATAAAAAAAACCTTGAAAACGATTAAGATAGGTTAACATACATTTTTGAATTGGCAATTTAAGATTGAATAAATTAATTTTAATTGGAATCTGTTGAATTTTCCATTGCCAACTAAGAAAATTTTTATATTTATATTTTAATATTTAATTATTTTCACATTTTCACACATTCACATTAGAAATGAATATCGAAAAAGTAAGAGACAGTCATTCTGCGACTACTTTAACTTATATTAAAGTTATCGATACAAGAATTGAATTTTTGATTGTTTGAATAGGGGTATTTGAACAGGAGTAATTACTGTACGCAAGTACATCATTTTTATATTAAGTACGAGTATTTCAAATATTTGTATAATATTATATAATTTGGGATCAAGTTAAAAATTGATTAAATCATTGTTTAGTATAAAATTGTTTGTTGTGCTGGAGAGTCATACGAGTAAAAGTAATGAATTGATTTGTTTTGAACTTAAAATATTGAATTCTACTTTAAATGTCAAAACTTAACGAAAATGTGAAGAGTTGCCTAAAAGTGATGTGACTTTGTACCAATAAAAATGATTACAATCAATTTATAACAAAGCTTATCGCAATTGCTTTGAATTAGTGTAATTTTGCTACTGATTGTATATTTGTTTAAAGTCTAAAAAGAAGTGCAAAAACAGATTGGAAAAATTTCCTAAGACGAACACTTTCGAGAATTGTAAGACAAGCGAAATCTCTTGAAATAGCCCAGTTCCAGTTTCAGTTGATGTTGCTGTTAATGGGAAATCCAACTCAAAGAATCGCTTTAAAAGCTGTTTTCACCATTCTTTTTTGTTTTTGTTGTGTGTTTTTTTTGCCTTGTTTGACCGAAAACCAATTAAAAGGATGCTGCGCCTTTGCCCTCTGTGCAATTTTTGTTCCCTTTTCGACTGGGAATTGCTTTCATTGCACCCTCCCCCCCTCAAACTTGTATGCACCCTTCACGTGCGTGTCTCACTATTGCGGGGACTTTCTTGTGTCTGGTCTGGTCCGGGGCTGAACTGCAGTTTGCGGCTTATCGCATTTCGGCCAGACGTTGTTTTTGTTGTCTTACCCCATCGACCTCTTGGCTTTGAATGGGCTACCGGGCATAGAAGAAAGCGAGAGAGAGAGAGAGAGAGAGAAAGATTGCGGGGCAGTTGCGCGCTGCGCTTAAGTTTGTCAATGCATAAATTAAAAAGTTTCTTTTGCTCTTTCTTTTTGGATGCTGTTAATGAAGCTAAAGCAATTAAGAGAAGGCACTACAAACTTAATGGGCCAAATATTCTCAGCACAGGATAGGCAGTTAGAAATAGATAGAGAAGGAGAGAGAGTGCATTCCATTTGTGGACAGCACATGAGGTTTTTAGCTTGTCTTTTCTATAATACGATTTGGGGCCCATAAAAGATTACAGCTTGTCAAGAATCACCCAAAGGATACGGTAGGGAAACTCTCCTGCCCGAATGCTTCTCTCGTTTTTCGACTGGGCTAAGGGGATTATTATAATCCGATTTCCAACTTTAAATGTGCACAACATTTTGGAATATTTCTCATATGAACATTTGGATTTTTCTTTTTTTTTTTTGTGTTCTTCTTTTTTTTTTGTTTTGCACATTTTTGGCAACAGTTTGTGGTTCGTTCTATCTGTGGCTTTGTAATGGCCAAGTTTACACCCAAAATGGATGCGTAAGTGTATGTGTGTGTGTATGTGTGGAGGGGGTTAGAAAATCGCTGCAGTTTTCTTTATAGTTATTACTTTATAAAGCTTTCTTCTTGTTCGTTTTCTTTTTGATTACAAAATTGCTTTCAATATGTATTTTGCGGCTAACGGGTCTTGGCAACAATAACAAACTCGCTTTCGGCTCACCAGCTGTCCAGCTGTTGCCGACTCTACTCCTTGGTATCCAGGTAACTTCAACTGCAGCCTAACTTGAGTTACGTATTGCAGCAAAAGTTTGAACGCATTAAGCAACTCATTTTGTTGGTCTTCTTGTTGCTGTTGTTGTCGGCTCTTTATTGGTCTTTACATAAAGTTCAACTTGTAAAGGCTGTCGGATTTTTTTGGGTCGACTTGCTGGACTCAAGTTTCTGCTAATAATATCTGGTCATATTATAAATTAGATATCATACTACGCTCAATAGCTAAACTTTCGAAATATTACTCAATATTTGTTTAAATTGCATTTAATTTGATTTAGATTATTAATGTCAAACAATGAGACAAAGAACCAGTTAAGATGAAGTGTGACCACATATTTAAACCTAAATACGGTCACGTTTGTTATGCTCATTATAAAATATATAATATGGTCACATTTACAACACATTTTATAAAGTTATATAGTATAAAATTAAACCTAAAGTATGATTTATTTTCTTTTCACAGCATTCCATAATACAACTACAAACATGAGGTTTCTACACATTTTGTGTCAAACAGCATTCCTTCTAATATTAGTGGGTAAGTGTAATTTCCATCTCTCACTAGAAAGTAAGATTCGGTGTGTGTTTATATAGCTATCTCAAAGTTAAGCAAGAGGAAATTAAATCATACATGAAATTATCAATTCAATAAGACATATTAATAAAATGTTATGTCACACATAAATTGAAAATTAATCCAGTCAATAAACAGCAAAAATAGTCTGTAAAAAAATGGTTGCAAGCGAGAATTATGATCAAGCATAAAAACAATATTTATGCGCATTAATTGTAATCAATTTTATTCAGAACCAAAATGCTAATTAGCGATAATTAAACTTTATGTCATAGAATTGCCGTGCGATTAATATTTATTCGATTTGGCAAATGCAAATTTAAGGAAATACAAAAAAATTGAACTTTAAAAAACTTGATAAATAATGCAAAAATGATTAAAAGTGATTGCTGTAAAAAGTCATAATGCGTAATAATTAAATTTAATCATATTTTGAATTACGCTCATTGAGGATTTGCAATTGTTGCTGCCATAAAAATCAATTCAACAATTTGTTGATTGTGTTTAATTGGTTGGCAGTGTGAAATAAATTATGGTCGCAAGTGGGAATCGAAATGTAAAGTTAGGAATTTAAGTGGAAACACGAGGACGAGTGTTGATTTAAGCCTGCTGACAAGTGTGTGCAAAACTTTTATTTTTTTTCTGGCGTTTACAATTTTATCTTGAATGTTTTACACACGTTTTCAAGTTTTTTATTGCTTCTCGCTCGTCTTGCGGCTTTCAACAGCCGTCGGAGGCTCATTTTATTTACCAGCGCACATAAATTTCAAAACCACACGCACAAACTCAAGCGAGGAGAGAGAGAGAGAGAGAGAGAAAGTCGAGCGCACACACTGATAAATATTTGAGCAACACCCCCACTGATTTATTCAATAAATCACAAGTTGCTGCCACACTCGCAGGTAACAGAGATTCACCTCTGAGCATGCGACGCAGATTTAAATTTTATCTGCATCTTACTCACACATCTATAATCGACTTCCATTGAGTTCCATCAGCCTCGGCTGTGCTCAGCCTGTCTGCCCGCCTGCCAGGACACATGTCAATAAAGCAACTTACTCGCAGCCTGCGACAAGCTGCCTTGGCACTTAAATGCATTTAACTTGCAGGTTCTTCAGCTATATTAATATACATACTGATATATGTATATGTAGAAAGATATTTGGAACTGAAAGCGTTTCGTTGTTGTAGTTTTATTGGCAGATCGATTGAATTCAATATAAGCCCGAATGGCCACGTATGTATGTATGTATGTCTGTATATGGGAGCATTCGCTTACATATCTATCAGTCACTCTATCAGCAGAAACTTAAATGACAGTGAATACATCAAATGACTTTCAATCCTTTCGCGTGACTGAAATTTTCGACTCTTTGTCACTTGCGACAGCCTCATCTATGCCAGTCTGTGTATGTCTTTGTGTGTGTGGCTGTAGTTGGTGTGAAGGTGTGACACATGCTGTTGTTCTTGTTAGCACATGACATCTGTGTGTGCATACCCGAGTGTGTGCGAGTGTCTCTGGTCTTGATAAATGCTAGCAACGTGCCTGGTCTAAGGTTTTTCTTTATTTTTTGCTATTTTTATTGTATGTGCCGGATTTATTTAGTGCTGCATACTTTTAGGGGCTTTTCTTGTAGGCCTTGACAAGTGGTTTCAACATACATAAGCCAAAGAAAACTTTAGAATGTCACTAGACTTAAGTCATGTTGAAGACAACAGATTAAAGACATGTTCCCAAAAAGCTGAAAATCATCTTGAAATTCCTTCAAGACTTATCGTCAACGTAAAGAGGCCACTTTCAGTTCAATTTAAATCTGATTTGAATATTCATTTTTGTACACATATTTGCTGAGTCAACACACTAGATAAATATGTTATTATTGTATTGTTGTTTATTTAATACCCACAGAGAGTGTTTATTCGTAATGCGAGCTTTAATCAATTGTCTGCTATATTCTTTTCTCACCTTTTACCACTACGACCTGTGGGTACGCCTTTAAACAGTCCCAAAGTATGTCATTAATGGAACGCAACTGCTGGGATAATTCACTGTCAAAGATACCTACACAAAAGTGATGGATTTTTTTGGGGCGAAAAATCGATGAATTATCTACGACTCTCATGCAATTTAATACACATTTAGAGAAATACTCGAAATCAAAGCACTTATCGCTTAATATAATGGACTACTCGTATGATATTATTTATGCATGGGTTAGGCACTAATTTCATTCGACTTGAAGCCCAGGCAAATTGTAATTAAATGTCAATTTACAGGTCAAACAAAAAATATGAACACATTAAGACATTAACAATGGGGCGTAATACAATCGAGTCAAATGAAACCAAAACAGAAGTAAGGCATAAAAATCATTTTGTTTAATAATAAAAGAGAATGGGATACAAGAGAGAAATAAATATGGGGGAATCTTAAGTTCCCAACGTAAAATTGGCGAGAGCGTCAAGGTTGCTTATTAAAATAAAATCAAGTATACGACCGATTTTCGACACTTGGTAGACTGTGAATATCCAGAGGCCAGAGCACACTGCGACAGCGAGTCAAGCCCCAGACTAATTAGGGATTTTGTTTAGTTGTTTGTGGAAATCGGCGCAATGTTTACCATACCAAACAGGTGTTCACATCGGTTCGTTTGAGGGCTCGATGGGGCCTTACGTGTGTGCGGTTGGGTTGGGGGCAAAGGGGACAATGCAAATACAAATTACGTTTTGTTGTGGTGCGTGCTGAAGATTTTTATCGGGCGTGTAAATTGTGCAGCTACCAGACGCTTTGCCTGACATAGCAGGCAAGGCAAGGACAACCCAGCGCACAACACCAACACCAACAACAACGGTTACTGTGAGTGCATTGGGTCTGCTCGATAATGGCAGGTTAATAAACGTTATGAAGCGACATTTGCACGCACACCCACACACATACGTGAACACAACGAGAGCCAGGACATTGCCCGGCTGCCATTTAGCGCAGCTAAATATTTGGTAGAATACTTTTAGCCGGCAATTCGAAAAACACGTGTCACACTTCATGCTCTCCCGCACTGCATAATTTTTAATGGCACGTCTTCTAATTGACTTAATTTACACAAATCCGTAGCAGACCCCAAATTTTCAAATTAACTTGTTTGGCTTAATAGTAGATGAATTTCTTATCATATTTTAGGAAAAACTACAGGTAACTTTTCAAATCTGAGCGAAAGAAAAAATTCAATTATTGTACAATGCTAAAGTCTGATTTTTTAATTACTATTCTAAAGAAAATTAGGTTAGTTGTTGATATATTTTTAATATGATATTTTAGAAAAAAACATTTTTTTCGATTTGAACGGACAAAAGATTCTAGATAAAGGTACTTGAAATCTACGACAATATTTATTGTCTTCTTATTGTTAATAAGTTTTATTATCAAATATGCTTTTAGTCGTAAAACCGTGTGGAAAATATTTGAAATATGGATTTGTGTAAACCATATTTCTTTGTAATATACCATTTTGGGTAAAACTCAGGTAAGCGAAGTAATTTTCTGAACTTTCCTTGGTACATTTGTATTCAGTTGACCGATCAGTAATTGCGTTTTTCAATTTATGCGGCATTTTGTCAAACAAACACATGATTTTCCGGTGCATTCCCGTAGACGCTGGGCCCAGGCATGTGCAATGGCAAAGCTTCGGTGACTTTGATGCTTTCATCACGCACTATGAAACACAAAATGTGCATAGAAATTGTTTCCTGTTATTATGTAAATTTCGCTGTTAGTTCAACAACAGCTGTTGCGTTGATTTCACTTCAAAGTGGAGACTCCAAATATGCAATGAAAATGAAAACCAATTTTTAGTTTTTTTTTATTTTTTGCTGTACAGCTTTCCTCCTCTGACCTCAGCAGCAATTAAGCCGCTTAACCTCCATGGCCTAAAGCCGAGCGTTTTCTCCATGCCCGTTCTGTTCTGCTGTTCTGTTCTGTTCTGCTTTCGCCCTTAACCCGCAGAAAAATTGATAAGCTTCTCCATCCACTTGACAAATGGAAAAATGGCTTCAAAACTTCCGGCTGTTATAGCTGCAGTTTGTCAGCGCTAAAGCTTCAATTTGTTTTTTGTTTTCATTTTTTAGCTTTTAGTTCTGTGCGAGATTTTCATGAATTTTATGTAACGATCTTAGTGCGCAAACCCAGCTCCCAACAGTCACACACAACTGTATTTACCCGGTGTTTTTTGGGGTGTCACACTTTACAAACAAAAAACGAAAAAAACTGCATCGAATTGCAAATTCAATAATAGTTGCTCACTGGTTGGATGTTATGATTTTACTCAACAGTCGAATTGCAATCCAAATTTTCTGCTTTTTCCATCCGGCTTCACACACACGCTTATTCTCACTCACACACACATACACAGAAAAGTGGTTTATTCATATTTCTCTGTTTACCATTGATTCGCCCGTTAGTTTTAAGTATGCCAAACGAATGCCAAGTCGAGTCAAGCGCCCCACCGTAGTTGGGACTTGCAACAAGAGGGTAGGCAACATGGTTGGAATATGTCTCGAGTGTGTTGCGGGGCAGGGGGGCAGGGGGGGTGAAGAGTGCTGGCGCACTCAGTAATTGGTTCAATAATAAATACAACGATTGATTTTTTTTCACTCACAGCTCTGACGATTGAGATTTAATTAAAGGCAAAGGTGTGTTGCAATCCCAAGAGGGTTGGGTTGGCATAAGAAATCACGGGGAAAGTGATAAGGAAAATGGCATTTAAGTGACGATTGAAGATTGGTGGTGACCCCTTTTACTGGGGTCGTTGCCTTTCTGTCGTTGATGATTGAGGTTGCTTGCGTTTGAAAGAGAATCAACTTATTGAAATGCAAAATAGTAAACGTGTTTGTGTTACTCAATTAATGTTAAATATAGTGAAAAAAACCGAAGCAAGATATTTAGAATTTTACTTTCATAAATATATTTCTAAATTCATTTGTACTTTAATAATAACATTCACTATATATTGCTGGTCTTGGGTTAGACGCACTCAGTTTTCCACATAAATTTGTTTTAAATTTTTTATATTAATGATTATTGAAAAAAAGTTAATATGCAAAAACCTTGGTTATTTAATAATACTTCAATTATAATATTCAAAATATTATAAAAATATAACATAAGTTGTGTTTTCAAACATTTTCTTCAAGTAACTTAAAATAAGGCACATTTTTCTTGGTCAATAGAATAGACGCATTTAGACATTAATATTGTATTCGTAGGTAATAACGTTTTGTCTGCAGGAAATGTATGTTATAAAGTAAAGTACTCTGGTGATTCCTGAAAATTTGCGATGGGGTAAAAGTTATGGAATTTGTCGAAGATATTTGAGAAAGGCTTTTAAATGGCAAAACACGCATACTGCAAAAGGGTCTTAAAAGAATTGGCTTAAAATTGAGTATGTTTTACGATATGTTTAGCTTTTATTCAAAATGGGTAGCGTGTAAATTAAATCTCACTTTTTTAATAATTCAATTTAATTCAATTTTCATACATTCTTTCTGCTCACAATTACAAAATTATTTAATCAATTAATTATGTTAATATATTTCACTTTAAATAACTCTGTAATTGAAAATTGAATATAAACTTAATTGTTTAAGTGCATGTATATGAATTAAACTAATTTTGAAAATGCTAAATGTAAGAGAGTACCCCTCAGCTTGTGTATTCAAAGGATATGCTGTTGTGTAGAGCACTTCCTCCAGTGGCACTAGTCGTGATTAATAATCATTATTAACAATTTACGTGCCAAACAAAATGTTGCATACACCTCATGCTGCAGAACATACAGACACTAACAACAATATACATATATTAGCTTATACATGGACAGACAATAATAATTCCGGTTTCATGCTTCACCTGCAATGTTTTTGTCAGGCTTTTGATAGATTGATTATGATAATGCAATCAATTTTTTGAAATAGTAATTAAAGTAAAATTAAAGTATAATTTATCTAAATAGCACATTTATCTTCGGTATTGAAAGCATAATAACTAGAAATCCAGCATAAAATCAAAATTATTGTTATTTGAAAATTCTGTTTGCAATTATTGGCTATTAATGCAGTGTTGCATTAAGCTATTAAAGTGTATTACAAACTAATAAATAAAAGAATTTCACGACCTGAAAAGCATATTAGCTCAAAGCCATATCACATCAAGCATTCATACAGTCTTGCTATAAATAAAAGCACTTAAAATTAAATGAAAATTATGACGTGCACGAAAATGATTTCGTATTTTTAATGAAAATGTGAAATGAGGCTCTTACCATGTTACCAGCGTATCCACGATGGCAAGTTGCACTTCTATTGCATTTCATTTTCATTTTTATTATTCAATACAATTTTTGCTGTATGTTTACTTTGAGCGCATGTTTAATAAGTGTCAAAAGTTGAAATTTTAATTAAAAGGAATTAATCGAGACACTTTGTACGTACAATTTATAGTATTTAATTCTTGTATTAAATGACAATAAAAGTTAAATACGATTCAACATTGATTTAAATATTATTTTACTTAAATGGTTTATATTTTAAAAGCATCTTAATGTGTAATTTATTTCATTTGAAACAATTAAATATTAATAAAATAAGACATATTTTGATTTTGGTACTATATAAATATACTGAACATAGACTTAGGTATATTTGTAGTATTTTTGCGGTATATTAATTTAGTATATTTTCAGAATACCGCACTGGTTTGATTTTTTTATTCAAAAACGTTAGCGGATATTTCACAGTCAATCATATTCAATTGTAGCTTTCTCCTTTGGTAAGCATTTCGTTTGATTAATCAGTGAATCAACGGACTTGATTGTTAATTAAAGATTTATAAATGATATTTTGAATGTTTCAGTTTTTAACCACAGCACTTTTTAAGCCTTGTTATTTCTGGTATTAAATGTGTTGCAAATTAAAAAAAATCTGTTCTGTGAAATCATCAGAATTATCACATATGGCTTGCTGATATTTGCAGATTTTGCAGCAAGCGAACATAATTGAAGTATTTATATTATTTTTATATTTATGAAAGACTACAGATGAAAACGAACAAACATTAATCCAGGAAAAAATAAATGCAAGAGGAGCGTAATATTTAGCATTTATACAGATGGGAAATGGTTAAAGTTGTTGGTAATTTTCACTTAAACTTTGTTTCGAAATCTTCAATTTGAAAATTTCTCTATATTAATCAAGTAATAAATTCTTTTCTTGCTCGTGCAACTAAATAAAACTTCGACGTCCCCTTCTGCAAAATAAAGTTTTTGTGCCAGGGAGAAATAATGCAGACACATTTCACATTTCTCTTTCGTTGTGTGACCTCAAAATGGAGAATGGAGAGAATGAGCCAAAGTTGCCAATAAACACGTTCGTATCGAAAGACAGTAATGGGTCAGACAGAGACTTTTGGGGTTTGGCATTGGGTTCGCCATTGATTGACTGTGCAGGTAAAAGCAACGGCCAATGTGTGTTGGGACTCCTGCATAGATCAAATACGAGCTAAGTCTAGGTTCCCTAATCAAAATTAATTGTTTGAGGTATTAAAGGAAGTAAAACACTAATATTAATGTGAACTAATATAATAATAATATAATCTCTTCATCCATCAGAAATTATTCACTTAGTCGACATTAGATTAATCGATTAAAAGTCCATTGGCTTTTGACATCGATTAGCAAACACTTATTGCTATCGGTTGTTTATTTATACTACTGTTGTGTATTTGTTGACTTGTTAGGCTTTAGTAATTGACAGATTGAGATCTTTAAGAACGACCATCACAATGCCCATTGAAGGCCAGTTGAAAGCACAAGGAGAGTCAAACGCACAATTCATTGTATAGACAGAAGTGCGCACAAAACTCAATTTTCGACAACTTTTCCGCATTCTAAACACATTTTTCTAGCAACGTGAAAAACGTGGTCAACAACGTCGACAGCAGCAACAACAGCAACAACAACAGCAGCAACAGCAATTCGAATGGTGTTTAAGGCGACAATGTGGCAAGTGCTTGAGAACGAAATTAAGGCCAAGACGTCATGATAAAAACTTTTCGCGCCCCTCGTGCTCAACTTGGGTGTTGTTGTTTCTTTTTCTGTTTCTGTTGTTGTTGCCGCTGTTGAACTTGAGGCATGTTTGTTGGCAAACAAACGTAAGCCCCGCCCTTATCCACGCCCCCGCCTGAGTCGCTGCTCTAGAGCATTTGGCTCATTAAAATGCGAGGCGTTAAGTCCCGTTGGTTTGGCATCAGCAAAAGTTGGAGCCTGACCTGTTCACCCACACAGTCGCATCTTGAATGGCAGCCAAACAAATCTTATTTAATTTGGCTTTGGCGCTTTTCACGCGGCTGCTGCCAACAAGTTAACACACACACACACCCTAACACAGTCATACACACACAGATGCGCTGACACATACATTAGAGGCAACTCGTTTAGCAGGTCGCAGCTGTTGCTTCAAGAATTTCAAGTGCATTTGAATGGCCTCATGGAATGGCGTCACTGCCTGTTTGCCAAAGTGTTAAATGTCAGGCCAGGACGTGAAAGGGCTATCCAGGATGCCAGGCTGCCAGGCTGAGGGGGCAATTCACACAGCTGGGCCTTTGAATTTATGGAAGTTTCAGTGCGCATTTACATTTACTACATGCCATATTTATTATTTATGCGTAAGCACTAGCTTTCTATGGCCGACTGTCAACTGTCGCTGGTTTGCCAATAAAACTGAAATAACTGCCAACAAGACGCATTTCCGCCTCAACCTCGACCTGCCTGTCTGCCAGCTCTTCGCCGGAAGCGAGCGCGATACGATTTCCGGTTAATATTAGCCCTTTTCAATGGGCACGAGAATGGGCATGGGAATGGGGATTGGGAATGGCAATAGCAATAGCAATAGCTGTGCTTGCCTTTTTCAATATTTCATGCTCACTGCACTTTTCCCCACTTCAATTTTATTTATCCATCAACCAAACATGAAAAGGGCGCGGGGTATGGAAACGGGAGACACAGAAATTAATATGCGCACACGCGTTTGCAACTCGACGACATTTTATTTTATCACTTGTTGAAAAAGTCTAAATTGAATTTACGCCAAAAATTATGCAGCACATTTTTTTGCGGCCAACTTTTTTCTGCAAAGGGTCGAAACACGAGAGCACAACTCTGGCATATTAATTCCATTTAAACTGATTTCGCTGAGTGCTTCACGTGGATTTGCAGCCGTTGAGTTGAGTCGAGTTGAGTTGAGTTGAGTTGAGTTGTCGGATCAGGGATCTGAGTTGTGGCCTATTGAGGTCTGAAGTGGATTGTTACATCAGTTTGTATGCCTTCAATTAATGCTCATGTTGTGCGTTGATTGATGGCGAAGTTTGGTTGAACGCGATGTTCACAGACAGCTGTCACTGGTTCAGTATAATATTTTACTAAAGCTGAGTAATTGTTGTTAATGCCGACTTAAAGCCTATTATGAACACAGCTGAACACATGCTTCAAATTAATCGACTTGCTTTTGGTAAATATTAATTAATCACTGCTGGCGGTTTTTAGTCAAACTTTTCCACTTCAAGCAATAATTATTCACATTTACTGATTTAATTGTGCTTTCATCTATTCTTGATAAAAATCACAATTCAAATTTATTGTGTATAAAATTAATGCTACTAACGCAACGAATATAATAATTGTTAAACTGTTGAGTACTTGTGGTGCCAAAAGGGCCTTGTCTGCTTAGTCGCCTGTCGTCTCAAGTTCTAGCTTAGTCCTTTCACTTTGCCTTTTCCTTTCCTCCTTGCTTAGCTGGCTCCCATTTCGGTTAGCTGCGTGCCGCTAATGGTGCAAATTTCAAGCGCAATTGAAGCCAGTTTAAATGTCCAAAGCGCGCCTGTCTGGCATCCTTGACAGGAGCCAAGCGAAAGACAAGCCGCAAAAAAGCGGACACCTTCAACATTCCGACCAGCTTGGGGTTTCTCTCCGCTGTGCTGTGCTTTGCTTTGCCGTGGACTAGACGACAGGCAACGACATTTTTCACGCCCATCTTGAGGCCAAGCAAAATAGAATGTGATGGGCAGAGCAGAGCAGAACAGAACAGAACAGAACAGAAAAACGCGGAAGAGCAGGCCAAATTAAGTTGAAATTAGCAGCGTTTAAAGTATAATGAGCGTATAAATGATTAATTTGGTTTTTGGAAATTGATATAGGTATCCGAGGTTGACAGTCAGGTAGGAGTCACTTAATTAACTGGGCTTTATTGGCTGATAGAATTAAGCTAATTGGTCGCTTGACGCGTCCCGAGTGACACCTGAGCGCGACGTTTTTTTTTATCCTCGGACCATCTGACTATGTCCTTTATTCGCAGTTTGTATAATAAATTATGTCTTTGATCCGCTCGCATGTCTCTCAATGCGAACTCTATAATAATATTAACTGAAATTCCCCAATGTGAGTTTGTTGACAATGCAAGCGACTCAAGATGGAGATGAATGAAAGTCATGCTTGCAGATTTATGCTTAGGCTCATACTTTTAATAATGTGAGTCACAAGAGGCAAAGAGCCAGACGACAATCGAGCAGACAAAACTCATTTTCCTATCCTCTATTTACTCGATTGTCAAGAGTGCCAGAGTCTGGAAAAGGATTTCCCCAAAGAACCAACACAAAGTTTCAATTACTTTAACTAATTTATTAATCTGGCTTAAAGACTTGGGGACTTTTACAAATACTTGAAGCTCAAGCATTTTATGTTTTGCAATTAAGAAATTGGGGCTTAATATCCAAATTACAGCTTATGAATTCAAGTTTGAAATAGTTTTGCATTTTAGGAATTAACCAATTCTTAGCATACTTGGTGAAATGTTACGTTAAGCTTTTTTTGATGTAGGATCTTTAATTAATCCATACAACAAAACTGAGGAATTCATTGTGAAATGAGGTTTACACATTCTAAAGGACAAATAAAAAAGTATTTTCTCCTACACCAAATTTAGTGATGACAACACTATCTCTCGGCACTGTCTGGACTTTATTAAGTTGCCTTTTAACAATTGCATTTTGCTTAGTTTTCGTTTATCTAACCAAGCAGACAATCAAAATCCGAGCTCAGCTTTTGTTCTCTCACACAATTACCGCCATTAACATTTATGGTGTCGACCTCAAAAGTAGAAACCAACCAAATTGGGCAGCCGAGCTAAACAAGCTGGGAGGAAATTAAGTAGAAAATTGCAAAAATTAACAGCAGCCAGCAAAACAAAACAAGCAAAAGGAAAACCGCCAAAAAAACAGCAGAGAAAAAAAAGGAAAATGCACAAATTCCAGATGTGTTTGTTGTTGTTTTTTGCTATCGTAGTAGCCCGAAAGGTCTTTTTCTGGCTGTCTTGGCTGCGGGGCTTAGACTGCTTAAGGAAAATTAATTAAAAATAAACATGGCACACGCTTGTACTTTAGGAATGCCAACCAAAATAGACCTGTGGCAAAAAAAAGGAAAGAGAGATGGTGAGAAAAAACACAAGAGAGCGAATAAGCGGGGGAACGGGAGAACAAAGGCAAAAAAAAGTGAAACCGAAGCGAGGCAGACAAATAAGGAAAATAAAACCTAGTCGAGCCAAATTCCAACAAAAGCACACGAACATTTGCGGCCACAAATCCGAGACGATAAGAAAATAAGTAACAGCACAAAGAGAGCGAGAGAGAAGAGAGAAAGAGAAACGAGAAACGAAAGAGAATGAAACACACGTAAAGACAAAAGAAATAGCTGAGCTGGAATCATTCGAGGAGCGAGTCTGGACAGCGTAAGCGCCAAAAGTATTTAGTAATTACGTCAAGCACAGAGCTGTTTGGAAACTGAAGGGTCTGCCGGCCTGGTGAGGGGAGTGGTAGGAAGTGTAGGGAGCTTGTGGTCAGGTGAAAATTGCATTAGGAACATTTGGGCTTCCCGTGACGATGTTGCTCTAAGTTGTAATATCGTGAGCATGCGAGGCTATAACACAAAATTCCGTGCCCTACATATAATACACGTTGGTCTTAGCGCATTACGCGAACGTTGAAACGGAGGAGACGAGGTCATGAGTTGATTAAAGACACACAAATATTACATTGAATAGCGATAGAGAGGAGGTACGAAATTATTGGCGTGTGCAGGAAATAACATAACATAGATATAAATATGATATACAATGCAGTATCTTAGCTTTGATTAATAGTGATAGTATTGGTTAATTGTTTAATATGTTGTCATTATCATAACTCATTTAAAATACTTATTGTGAAGTTCATTAAATTTGAAAAATACTTATCTTAATCTTTATTATTAAAAGAAAAAATGTTGATTAATGACTCAATTAGTTACCAGTATTACAACACATTTGAAATACTTAAATCCTCTTGTGAACAATCAATACATTCACAGGGTATTAAAGCCAAAAAGCATGCTTATTCATGTATTATTCTTGAATTTGTAAAAGCTAAATTCTATTTCGACTAGAACGTTTGTATTATGCAACTTATTTGCCAAGAATTATGTAAGCCCTTGGAGCATCAGCCATAAAAGTTATCCCTGTGTGCAGCACCACTCCACTCCACTCCGCTCCAATCCACATACATAGCTTCCCTATCCCATGATTCATGATCCCCATGTCCCGCTCTCCGCTTTATATGAGAAAAGTAATTTTATTAAAACAATAAAGCAAGCACAGTAAACTGATAAGCAGCTCATATGGTTGTTTTTAGCTCGCTCACATGCACAAGCATACACACTCACACCAACACTCACATACACACACACACACGGATACTGGGTGGAAGTCCTTTGTGTACTTGTGTAATATTTTGTGCGGAACATCGGAGAGCATGCTTATCCCTATGAATCTCTGAACATTTTCTTTTTTTTTTTGCCTGAAAATTCGTTTTGTTTTTGGTTTTGTTTTTTGAGGTTTCCTTTTTCTGTACTATTTTAATATTT
This sequence comes from Drosophila kohkoa, assembly GCA_019972355.1. Classification (NCBI taxonomy): domain Eukaryota; kingdom Metazoa; phylum Arthropoda; class Insecta; order Diptera; family Drosophilidae; genus Drosophila; species Drosophila kohkoa. The sequence goes on along the minus strand of BJEL01000003.1, from coordinate 885,773 downwards.
CATGATACTTTTCGTTTGACGCAAAATGCATTTAGTATCTCATATTTGTTGTTGTTTTTTGTTTATTTTAATTTTTCAGTAATAATGGGAAATCTTTGATGTGCTTATTATTAGGCCATGGAAAAAATGTGTTTTTCCTCAATAGGATTGCAATTTGTCCTAAATAAATACAAATGGCTTAAATGTTTTTATTCATATTCTGAAATAGTTCAAGTTGTTTAACAGAGTTGATAATAGCTGTTAATAAAATCAATGTGCTGTTTACTCTAATAATGAAAATCGCATAAAAAACAGATGAAAAATTAAAATATTTTAACGTAGGAGAAACATAAATATTACCAATTATTTCGCTATTTGTAAAATTATTAAATGATGTAGTAGATATGTTTAGAGATTGTTAGAATTAAGCACCGATTTGGTTTGAATCAATTGATTATCCATGCGTTTTGATTGCCAGCAAATTACATAAAGAACTCTGCTAGAAATGTGGTTCTAACACGCGATGACACAGGTTAAAGGTAAAATAACATTGCCTAAATTATTCCTCAATAGATGAAATTGAATTTGGAGGTGAACTGTTTTTATTTAATATATTAATGCTCGACATGCACTCGGCTATATTTTATTGTTGAGTAATCAGCAGTATTGTAGCAAATTAGCGATAGGATCTTCCAGATATTAACTAACTGATTTCAATTGTTATCCAGAAATTCTTTCGAAATTCTCTCTTTCTTAATATGATAATTGAGTTGATTAACGAGATTCTAATTACTAAATCATAAAAGCGAATAAAGAATTGCCAAAACCTCATTTAAAATTGAATACTCGGCATCTAATGTGAGTTTAAAAATAAAAGTTGATGTAATTTCAAGGTGAATTTACGAGAAACGTTCCATATTTCATAACAAACATGAATTGATGGAGATAAAAACTATTAGAAAGACAAAGATTGGCAGTACTTGCCTCCCCCATTGTGTTTCCATTACCCAATTTCGTGCATTATTTTGCCCCGACTCTTGGCAACAACCAAGACGAGACAAGAGTAACCCCTGGCATACCATTAAGGGAGAAGGCAGGACGCGTAATTTTTAATTTACCATGACATAAATCGTATAAAACTGTCACAGTCACTAAAAGCAAGAAGCAACAGACTGTCCCAGGGCAGGTCCCGGGCACAAATTATGTCGGAAAACACAGAAGGGTGTCGAAAGTCAATGGGGAACCCAGAAGAAGACAGCCAAGAGACCCTAAATCCGCCCCAGCAAACCAAAGAAACTTCAAAACAAAACAAACTCTCACAGCGGGTGGTAATTGTGTATGTGTGCATGTGTGGGTGTGGGTGTGTATGTGTGTGTGTGTGCGTGTGCCTGTCTCTCTGTCTGACTGCCTCTCAGACTCAATGTCTGTTTGTCCTTTTGGTAGGATGCCATTCAGGCTTGGCATTAATAAGTAAATCTTCAGCATGTGACGGCTATCAGTGGCACTTCCGCACCATTCTCTCCCTTCTTCTCCCCCCGCTCTTCACCAACAATTTAAGCTATTTATATTTTATCTTGTCGTCGTCGGTTTGCTCGAGAACTTCTCTAAAGTTCCGCTGCGTTCTCAAATGAAGTTGCCGGAGAATGTAACTGTAACTTTGCCATGTCTGCAAATGCCTTCAGCAGTATCTTTGTGTGCGTGTCTCTCTATCAGTTTCTCTGTGTAAGTGTAAGTGTGTGTGTGTGTGTGTGTGTGTGTGTGTGTGTATGTTTGTCAGAGTATTGGGCATGTGTTGTCACTGCCGGAAGTTGCAATTCCTGGCTCAATGCCTATAAATTTAACTTAGACTTCTGTAGGACGTTTTGTTGTTATTGTTGCCATTTGTGGCTTGTCTTTACAGGACATACACCAAATTCTTTGGCCAAGTACTTGACATGTAGTCAAAGAATTGGCTTCAAGTTAAACATTAGTTTAATTAGGCTGAACTTGCTCTAATAAAAGTAAAAATAGAAGCAATACTTACCCAATTCAAAAGTATTTTTAAAACTGTTTAATACATTTAATAAATACAGAAAAAACTTTATATTTCATATTGATATATAAACTAAAAAAAAAAACAAGTTCGTGTTGAATTTTGTTTGAATGCTAAAAACAACAAGTCTGGGATAAGTGCACTGAATTCAATCCGAAACGTTGTAAGATTTTAACCCACTTATTTAATTGATAACTATATTAAAATTAAAGAAGAAGATACTGTTTTGAATAATGGTGATATTCTCATTTATTTCTTCTTATTATATTTCATTCCCCACTCCTATTTCTCAAAGTTACTTCAAGCATCGATTATACACATGTGGCACATTATCGATTCTCTAATTTCATCTTTCTTTTATCGAGGCTTTCTTATTAATAATATAATAATAATTTAAGTGTTTTGTAGTGCGTAATGATAATTTTGTGTTGTGTAGTATATAAATCTTAACTGATAATAAGAAAGAAATTGTATTTAGGATCTTTTATTCTGATATATTTTGTAAATTAATTTAAATATTAAAATTTCAACAATGGAATTACAAAAATGTCTCCCCTAGGCAAGGCATCAAGTTAAAATCCTATGCGAGCGCTTAGCTCGGAAAGCCGCCGTGCAGCGTTGTGGCAAATTGTGTAATATTATAACTAAAAAAAGAAATAGAAAGGAACTGCACAAATTTAACAAATCCGCAAATAATTTGAACGTAGGACATCGCGCAAGTGGTCGTGGAGGAAGGGTAAACGGGGGGCCAGTAAAGTTGGGCGTGCGCTAACAGTCCAACAATGCATTGGAGGTGAAGGGTATAAATTTTCACCTGTGCACACGGATTGCCAGCCGAAAACACGCTGCTGCCATTGCAATTTTCGCCGAAAGGAATGCAAAAGAGTGTAAAATCCAAAAAGCATTGCATACACAAAGGCGTCTATGCTGGTGCCGTGTGTGTGTGTGCATGTGAACCTGTGTGTGTGTGTAGGTGTGAGAGCATGTGGGTTGAAAATGGATAATAAAAAGCTCATTGCAACAAATTCTTGCGCAATTTTCAGTGTTAGATTAGAAATGGTTCACACGGTGGAGAAGGCGGGGTAAGGCAAATCGGTGGGTGGGGTGGTAAATGCAACACGAAACGATGTTCACTTTTTACAGCTTTCCCTTGCTCGAACTCCTTTTACCTTTCATTCTTTCTTTTTTGTTTTTTGGTCATGCTGAGTGTCTCTTGCTTTCAGTTGTTTGATCCCTTGCACTTTTTCATAGCATTTCACCCTGGCACTATTTGAGTTGGTTCTTTTTTTTCGTGCATTTTTAGTTTTCCCTTAGCTTTTTTACTTTTTCACTTTGCCTTAACATTTCCAACGTTGCTTTACACTTGCTGGCACTTGTTCGTGGGGTTTTATGAGCTTAGTTGGCGATTTAGCGATGCTTGTCTTATTTAGTTTTAAATAAATGGCCAAGGTTACCCCCTGAGCATTTTACAGATATATAGTACTACTCTATATGTATATATTCCGTGTAAATGAGCGTGGAAACGAGACTCACAGCAGAGCCATCGACAAGCAATGGGGGAGAATGTGCTAATGAATTGTTAAATGTGCAAAGTATCTTCCTCACAAAATATCAAATAGTCAAAAGAGACATTTGGCAAGCGACTCCACATAAATATTCCTTGAAGATCTATTCGCCTAGAATAAAGTGCAGCAGATGTCTGAAATCTGTCCGCAATTAAAAGAAAATGCATTAAATTTAATGAAAAACCAACAAGCATCTGACAATGCGATTCTATGACTGCCGTTGAGGGAAACCGGAAAATGTGCCATTAAATGGCAAACACCAGGGAACAAAGCAGAGACATAGTCACAGTCAGTCACTGCTGTAGCTGTAGCTACAGACAAAAGCAGTGGGAGCACAATTAGACGAGCTGCACTCTCTTTAAGAGTCAGACAAAAGGCATGAGGAGGTTTTTGTGCTTAAATTTCATAATCCATACAAAGCAATGAGTCAGGACATCAATGTCCTGCCGCCGTTGCAACTCCGACTCCGATTCCGACTCCAACTCCAACTCCATCTTCAACTTCAGTTGAAGCTAAAGCTGAAGCAGTGGCAGCATCTAGTGTTACGGAGGCTGCCGCTTTGAATAGCTCCAACGAGGCGGCAAAGGCAACCCCTAAAGGGGAGAAAGACTCATCAACTTGGTCGCCATATCCAGTTGGCAGTGCTAAAAATGCATGAAGTGAATGAAAAGTGCGCATACATATGACACTCGCTGTGCGAATATACTTCGGATGTGAATGTGCGGCATTGCATGTGTTTGTGAGGTACAAACAAACTGCCGGAGAAGCGAATGAATCGAGCACTGCACTCGTGGTCGTAGTCGTAGTCGTAGTCGCAGTCGCAGTCGTAGTCACAGTCGCTTTAGGAGTCACCGAAAAAACTGACATCCAAATGCATTAAGCAAAAATTGTCAACAATTTTTCAGTCACATTCTCTTTCTCTTTCTCTTCGTCCTCGCCCACACCCACGCCCTCGCTCTTCCACAACAGCATCCCCGACGAGACGGCGTCAAGTCTGCCAGAATAACAAGTCACCAGGGAAGGGTGAATGCGCAGTCAGTGAGTCAGCTCTGTTTTTGGGGTAAATAGAGATGATACATGAAACAGTTTATAGTTTCATGATATGACTCATATTTCAACATTATAATCGAATAATTAGAACAAAAATACTGAAAAGTAATGTAAAATAGTTTCATATTGTAGTTTCTTAAATAATCATTTATACGAATGTGATTCAAATTGCAAACTTTCATTTAATCTTTATTAAATTGTGCAACAAAATAATGCTATTGAGAATCAACTAGTGAATTGTGTGCTATGTATGAATTCTTTATTGAATAAATAAGTTATTTCAATATATTATATTTTACGAGTACACCTTTATTAAAAAATCTATTTTTTTTTTAAGGAAATTTCACGTTTTTTTTTTTAGTAATAATGTTAATTCATTAGTTTAAAAACTTATTTATACAGTGTCTTTTTTATTATTATATTTCGTCTATTTTGAACTCTATTTTTAATTAATTTATCAATTTAATCGCATGTTTTTCATGAAACCCTAAAATTTGCTTTTACAATTACAAATAAATAAAGTAGATCTAACTATGACTTCACTACTCAGGACACCCTTTAAACTCAAGTGAAGGCAGGGATGGTCGATCTGATTGAATAATGACTGCAGAAAGTATGCGGTTGCCTGCCAGTTGACACTAATGGTGTACGAAATCCCGCAGTTATCTCCTGCACCCGCATCGAGTTACACTTTGATTTTACATTTTACATTTTTAATGGCTGCAATGTCACGACAAATTATGATGTATTTGGCGCCAGTTGGGCTTGGACCCACCCTTGGAGTCGAGAAGCTGTGAAATGGCAGCCGCCGATAAGCAAAAATATCATCCCAGACAACATCCAAAAACCCAATATTCACAGCGTCACACTTTCCCTGTGGCATGCTACAGCAACAGTTTCTTGAATCGCACCTGCTCTGGTGCAGCTCTAGTTGAGAAGCTGCCAGCTAATAGAAAATGTAAATGCCATGTTCTGGCAGCAACTGTTGCCCAAGTGAAACTTGATGTTCCGCAACATTCTAAGCCAAGTTCATAAACTTGTCCAACGAAAACTTTTGGAAAAGAGCTCCGCCTCGAAAACTTATAGTTTCCCCCTATATTTTTTTTATTTTAGCTTTTTTATATTTTCTATTTCTTTTTTATGCGCTTCGTGTAAACTGTGTGGTCAGTGAGGCAAATGTTGCTTCCAAAGAGTTCATGTGAAACGAAATTTGGGTGGCTGCCTGGGGCAGGCCCAAAATAAGGACAGAGTTACGGTCAGAGGATGAGAAATGGAGCGTCTTGGGGCTGACTGTAGCAAGTTTTCTTTGAGGTTGTGTTGTTTGTTTATTTCTGGTATTTAAACTTTCAATTAACTGACTTTAGAAATCATTAGGAAATGTGTCATGTTTTCTAAATCCAATAGTTGAAAAGCTTCTTGCCGCAGTTTGCGGATCAAATTGGCCAGCATTGGAATTGCATAAAAGTTTATTCGGATTATGTAATGTTTGCTTAATTTGCAGCTAGACAGAACACTAGACTGTACCCAAACTAATAATAATTACTGTTGGAGTTGCACTTGAAATCAATTCCATTTTTGATTGCAAGTTTAATTTTTAGTTTAAATTTGTTATTGTTGTCAATTTCTTGCACATCGATGTTACAAATGTGACTGAGGTACTTGAGATCCAAATTATGTGCACAGTTTAGTGGAAAGACTTGATCATAAATTTCTGGTCAATCTTTTAGCCCATGCAACCAATCGATAAGCACAGATTCAGAATGTTAATCAGAGTCTTAACGCTGGACATTTGTGTAACGCATGGGCGGCAGCTTGTCGCTTTGGCTGTTGCTTAAAATATGTCATGCATGTTGCATAAACAAGGATTAAACAAAAGAAGTCACAGGGACCCAAAGCTATGCTCAGCCCCTCAATCGCTATACGAGGTAAATATTTGCAGCCGTGTGTCGTGTGCGCCAAGGACGTCAACTAAGGGACGCACTGTTTGCTTCGACTGGAAGCTGCCATTTTGCAGCCTGCCCTAGGCACAGATTCATTTACAGGTGTGTGTGTGTGGGAGTGTGTGTGTGTGTGTGTGTAGGCCCCACTGTACTTTGTGTGCCACTCACGTTGCGCTCGTTATTCATATTTATTGCACACGTTGCCAGCGCCACAACTACGAGAATCATGCCTCCAAAAGCCGCCTTCATGGCAGCCAGGTCCTGGCAATAGGGAGTTGTACTCGTAGACAAATGAACGGGTTGCATGTACATTGTCCTAGCTGTTGCTGCTGCTCCTTCTGCTTTGCCATGCTTATTTTTTGCCTTGCTGTTGCAGTTGCAGTTGTTGTAGGCGTGAGTTTGTGTCTAGCAGCAAAAACTTTGCAATTACAGTTATTTGATGGGATTTACAAGGGTTACACCCACCAGTCCTTTTGACTGGCGTCTATGATGCGGGCGTTGCCTGTTTGGACATTCATTTGTTGCCGCATTTTTACAGCCTTGACGATGCAGTGTGGCACGATAGCAATGGGAAGCAACAAGAAAGCGATAAGTGTTGTTTAATGGAACGAGTTATGACAAGGATAAACTTATAAACTTGTTATTAAACTCCTTCTCTCAAGATTGCTGGCAGAAACAAAGCAAATTAATTAATATGGATTCGAGTAGTTAATGTAGCTCATTTATTAGCGAGTATAAAAGAAAAGAATATCTTCATTTTAAATAAATAATTTAAAAGTTGGATAAACATATTGTTAAACTGTTGTGGAACTGTGTGTGCAATAATTTTATTGTTGTTTCGAATTAAATTATGTGCGTTATGCGAATGAAGCGCTGACAATCATGTATATGTATATGAACACTTTTTATGACACTCACCAGAGACGTGTATTATTTTTAATCCCATCACACTTTATCAGACGCAAATCAGAAATTATTATTTGTTGTATATTTTATTACGCACAGGCAATAAAAGTGGCAGGTATTGCTGAGGCGAAAGGGGAAGAAGGATTCCTTGTTGTATGCTGATTTATAATGCACAACGACTGGCTGTTAAATTGATGGCCTAAAAGTGCGCTGACAATAAACCAGTGCTGACAAGCGTATAAATGTCCGTGATGGACAATCGGCTTATATAAACATAATATAAATAAACAATACAATGATTATTTATTCTATAAATATACTTAGAAGTTTGTTGTCAATGCTCAGTTCAATACGTTAAAAAAAGGAATTTTTTATGTGAATGAATTATTTTTATTCCACACGATAAAGAAAGCTAATAAATTAGTAAATCCTTATTATATATAATTATGTATATGTCGGCACTTTTTTACTGACCTTTTTTCTGTGTTTTCGGCCAATTCCCTAACCTCATCAACACACAATTTAAAAAAAAGGGCATAAAGTTGGCAGCAGCAAAAGCTAAACGTGCTTTGGGAATTGTCGAGTCAATAAAGTCCTGTTGGGATTTATTTAATATCGCACAAAAATATAACATAAAATGCCTATCATAAATAATTCGCAAGGCCGTAAAAAAATCAAAATTGATAATAAAGTGAAAATCGTAAATTAAAATCAGAAAAAATATAAAAATGAAATGAAAGCGTATCTCTCGCATTTGTTTTTGTCAGAAAGGTGCGCTTATTGGTGAAATGCCCAAAGGATTTGTTTGCTTAGGTCAATTTTGTTTGCTGACAGCAAATAGATTTAAATAATTAATAATTCATATAAATATTAATAAATCTCGTTTTTTTAAATATGTATTTCAGAGCTCTCGAGCGCCCTGCGGGATGTGCGAGTGCGAGTGCCTCATGCAGTGAAAAGAGGTGAAAAAGCGATATTGAAATGCTTCTACGACATCGAGGATGACAGTTTGTACTCGGTTAAATGGTACAAGGGTAGGCGAGAATTCTACAGATACACACCAAAGGAAACGCCACCAATGAAAGTCTTTCATTTTCCGGGCGTGAAAGTTCGGGTAAGTTAAAAAACAATACAGAAAGCTACTCAAAGATACCCGCTATCCTTTTTTTAAAAAAAGCGAAATAGTGCTGTATTATTGTTAAAGTATACCGAATTCATATACCAAAAAAATACTGAAATATACTTTACGGTATATGAATTAGGAATTTAGCAAGATACTTGGAAATATGCGATAGCTGTTTTCAATAAAAACAAAACAGTGCTGTATTATTTTTGAAATACAATAGCAAATTAATATTCCAAAGAAAAACTGAAATACTGAATGTATATACATAGATTAAGAATTTGAAATCTACTGCGAGATACTCGATACTTATTTTTAATAAAAGTAAACCTGTGTTGTATTATTGTTAAAATATACCGAGCATATGCCGAACAAATACTGAAATATACTAAAAAGAACATTTGGTATTTAATCAATATACTCATTCCACTGTCGTCAAATTTACAGTAAAGGCGAAAGAGTCATTGCTATTCCAAATAGTTAGCTTGCATAGTTTAAATAACTCTAACCATAATGATAATTAAATAAATAAACAATTGTTCCAAATAGTACATGAATATTTCAAATATGTCATGTCAAATGTCTATTTATTATTACAATTTGAGACGCAATATTCACATTTGAAAAATTGTTAAAAAAGTAGAAATGGGAAATTAAATGTATTTGTATGCAGATTTTTCGCTTCTTCTGGAATTTGGCATAGATCATAGAAAATCGAAATAAGTTTAAATAGATGTAGTACGAACTCAGCAATGTGCAACATTTGCATTGCGTGCACTCTGCAACCAGCGAAATGCTTCAGTTAACTGTGTAGAGTAGGAGAAGGGGGTGGAAATAGGGGCATAGTTCAGCAAACACAAAATATTTCAATGCACAATCAAATCAAAACACGGTTTTTAACTTCCGCTTGATGGCAGTTACGAGCCGGAAAAAACACACATCGTTTTCTTTTATTTTATTTTTTTTGTGACTATTGAATTTAGTTTTTTGTTGTGCGCTTCGGTTTGCTGCATTGGCGGCTGGGCAATATTTTTTTTTCAATAAATATTGGCATTTTTAACTTGTTTCACAATTTTTAAAATTATTCAGGCATGTAGAGAAATATATTGGCGTTTTATTTATTTTTTACTTTTATTTACATTTCTATTTCATGCGACAATGCCAAAAACAACAATGAATTGGAAAATATCTTGCAGTTCATAGAAAAACTGAAAATAGAAAATATTTGTTTTCAAATTGCAAATGAAATAGAATGCCAATATTTACAAAAATATTATGAATCACGCTCGAATTGCCATACCATTTATACTATGTGCTGTAAACTAGGAATATTTTATCGAATCCACACGAGCATTTTTTATATAATTTTTAAGTGCTTTATAAAGATTTGCTTTACTTTAGTTTATGCTGTGGTGAGTTCTTTGTAATTAAAAAATATATTGACAGCATCATCAGCTGGGTTAAAATATTTATTAATGTTCAATTCTTTGGAGATTCACATGCCAAAAGATAGTCAATAAAATCCACCACCGGGATTGCAATATTGTCATAAAAGACTTAACTTTTTTATGACCGAATATTTTAAATAAAAAAAATTAATATTGTTCGACACCTCTCGGCATATTCCTCATACGCCATGTTTTTTATTGTTGCCAAAGCAAAAAATGTATTAAAAAACCATTTGACAAACAGGACACACGGACTATTTTATTATTTAACTCAATGATGATTTTGAACTCACACACACGCTCACACATTGAGAAATAAATATGAAATTCAAACAGCAGTCAGATCCATAAACTTATGGCTTATGAAATACGTTGAAAATAAAAACAAACAGGAAAAAATAGAGGGACAAAATTCATTGAGATTCGCATAACGTTGACCAGTTTCAACGATTTTGCAGTCAAACCCAGGGAGAAATTTGTGTTATTTTTTTTTTTTTTTTGTACGCTCAATTATTGAGGAAGCTCTACACGAACCCGTCGGCAATTCACGAGATATATGCATGTATATTTGCTGTTCAGTTTTTGCCATAACAAGCAGACAAACACACAGACACCACACAATGTGTATATTTATTTTTAAACAAATTTATTTCGCTTTTATGTCGGCCACTTCCCCATACTCATGCTGCATTTTTCTCTGTCTGTGTCTTTCTCCTTTCGCAGCGCCAAGCCTCGAACGAAAGCCAAGTGGTGCTCGATGCGGTAACAATGCCAACATCCGGTAAATACAGTTGCGAAGTATCTGCGGATGCGCCCTCATTTCATACATTAATAGCAGCTGCCGAATTGGAGGTTATTGGTAAGTAAAAATGTCAGGCAAAAAGACAACCGCGTATGGAAATTGGGCCACAGGAAAATATTTAACATGGTGCACCCAATTGTGGATCGCGAAAGGAAAAACAATTCACTATTAAGTTTCATAAATAAACTACGAGTTGAAAATAGATGCAATCGAACTTTTATATTGAATTGAATGAATTCGTTGTCAACTTGAAGTTTCAGAGAATCGAAATCGTCAATTTTAAATGATGGGTTGAAGGTTTCTTTAATTTAATTGGGAAACTACAGATATAGTTTTATAGCTATTTAAATTGCTTGTATTTCATTCGTTTAAGAATGCATTCAAAAATACAAATAGACTCGACGTAACTTTCCTCCCAAAGGAATATAAGAAGTTAGCCATATACAAGAAAACAATTACACAGTCTTACACATGAATAAAAGTTTATTGACTGTCTCAAGCATTTCACACAAGTTTTTTTCTCCGCTCTCCTTCTCTTTTGGCTGCTTAAATATCTTCATCTTTATCCGGGGCCAGCAAATTTGTTTGTATTTTATCCAATTGACTGACGTACATACGAATTTAGAGTTTATTTTCAAGTTACGTTCACCCACACATACATAACATACATCCAGTTTACCCACGTCTGGCGTCAGCTTTTTGCTGTCTGCCAGTTTGCTTGGCCACTTGGTCTCTAACCTCTGAGTCATGGCTCTTTGGCCTGCTCAATTGAACTTGGTGAAGCGTGTCTCCTTCGTCATATGAGAGCCATGGATGAAATTAGACAGTTGGTCGTCGCTTTCGAATTTCTCTTTGACTTACTGTAACTTTATGGATGCTGAGAGTCTAAATAGTTGTGCATGTTTTTGTTTGTCTCTATTATAACTTGAAAAATGAGAGTTTCAGTTTCGGTTAATTTAAAAGTAGAGACATCAAACACAATGTGTAATCCTCATTATGAGCAAATGAAATTGCGGGTTTACAAATGCATTTCAATTATAGACTGTGTAACCACAGACATCAGAAGTTTGCCTGTCATTATGCAAAATGTCAAAATGTCGACAGAAAAACAACAGCCAAATGGAACCCTTCATTTTGCCAGACATGTCAGCCTTGGGGGTACTGTGATGCGATGTGAGGCCGCAGGCAGGAGTGTATATCATAACTATAGTGACAATCGATGGCCAGATACACCAGGCTGATGATGTTGCAACATACACAAAAAAAAGAAGAATACAAATGAAGTCAACGAGTCTACAGTCCCCAGTTGTAACCAGCCCCCACTCACACCCACACACATTTCCAATTCTGTTGCATTTACAGAGACGCCACACAATGCACCATTCATAACCGGAATCCGGCCACGATATCGGGTAGGCGACATATTGCGGGGCAATTGCACATCGCGACACTCACGGCCGGCGGCGAATCTCACATGGAATGTGAATAATGAAGAGGTGAGTCCAACGCAAATTATGCAAACACAATTTTCTTGTTTTTAAGCGGCATCTGTGCGTAATTTATGCGTGAGTGTGCGGCCGTGTATCTCTCTTTGTATTTGCGTGTTTGTGTGTGTGTTCAAGAGAGTTGTGGCATGAGCCATGTAATTACCACAGAAGCCAAAATACACGCATACACTGCGCTTAGATAGGCGTCTGTTTTGCCACGCCCAATGCATTAGGCCCTTGCCTGTAATAATTTAGAGCAGTTTTATGCACGCACTGGGTATGAAAATGCTGGGAATATGCTATAGGAGAAAATGCTATTGGAAAACTCCTCTTCTCAGTGGCGCAAACATTTTCGCAGTTTTCATTCAACATTTTTGGGGGCAACTCCCCCCGTCAGTCTCTTGGGCAGGGTTATAGGCAAAATCATGATTCTGCAAATCCACGGCAAAGTGTCTAACACTCTCTGCGTTTTTGTTTTTGGTTTGCTTAACTAATTTGCCATTTGTGCTCTGCGCCGAAATGTATGCAACGCTTTATTTGCATGCGAGTTTGCATTTCTGTTTTGCCGCGATCTTTTGCTGGGATATGTTGATAAGTCCACAGTCTGTGCATAATGAAGTGTCTGTTTGTTGCATATCGCGTATACTTAACTTGACTAGTCGAACATCATTTTCCACCAATAAAGAACCTACTTTAATTTATACTTTGATTTTTAAAAGAGTGTCATCAACTAAATTTGACTTATTTAGTCATTAATATTTAATTATCAATTAGTTTATGTAACATTTTGCTTTTCGAAAGAAGATTTCTTTAATCTAACTGTTTGTTGCACATCGCGTATACTTAATATTTGCTAAGTTTAGCACAATTTTGGATGAGTCAAAAAATAACTAAATTAAAGTTTTTGCATTTTCAATTTAATGAAAATTAATTATGTAAATTTGTTATACTGGATTTAATATTAACATACATTGTTAATAAATTTTATTTTTTTAGTGCAAAATTGTACTCTTCAACAGCTGTTTACTTAACTTTATGCAATGCAAGATTCTCGAAATATGTTTTAATTTTGTTTTAATTGTTCCTTGTTTGTTGCTTTTTTGTTTAAGCACATCTTGAAGTGTTGCAAGCTATGAACTGAGCCAAACAAACTCAGTCAGTTATTGTGAGTGAAGTGCAGAAGAAGTGTGCGCATATTTTAGTACATTTTCAATCAATCGACAAGGCAACGGCATCGACATCGACATCGCCAGATGCAGCTCAATTGCAATTCCAGCCAACTCAATCCAAACCGAAGCAATTGCAACTTGAGCGCCTTTTCAGCTACTAGCGCAGAATTGCGGTTTACCTCTGCATCTGTGTGAATATGTGTCTATGTCTGTGTCTACATTTGTGTGTGTAAATGTACATATGTGTATTTCCTTTGTTTTGCTGCTGCTGTTTCCATGCTTTCTTGTTGTTTCCGCTGTTATGCGCCATCAATGAACAATGTTTGCCACACAGAGAGTGAGTGTGCGAGAGAAAGAGAGAAAGAGAAATTGCATCAACACGCAGCAACTGTGTCTGTGAATGTGTTCGTTTATGTGTGTGATAGCTAATTATTTAGCTGACTGCGTTTATTATGTGATTTAGCATCCACAACGGAACCACTATGGAGCTTCAAGCCAAAATGAACAAAGCGTGAACAGCTGATCTTTTACATGTTTTTCAGTTCTTGAACGAGCTTTAGTAATTAAAATAAATGCAATAAAATTGAGATGAATTCAGTCGCTTTAAAGTAAATTATTGAATGTGTTATTAATAGTAATAATACTATTCTATAAGAATTTTTAGTAATCGATCTTTGGTGGCCTAATAAATTCACCAATTTGGCTTTAGCTATTCAAATTTGTATACATTTTGAAAGTTAAATAAATGGATAAAAAGTATGTGAATACTTAAGCACTAAAAATAATACGAGTTAAACGTGATGAAAGATGAACTGAATTTATAATTGAAAATATATTTTACGCTTATATTATATTACAATTATACTAAGATACAATTTGAAATACTTTCATCGCAGGTAAATCCTTCGCATGTCCGACATCACAAGATACTACGAGATACTCGCAACGAAATGGAAACTGCGATTGTGGGCATACATTTTGTGGTCACCGATCAGCACTTTGAGAATGGCAAATTAAAGGTGACACTAAAAGCATTTTGTGCTAATGACTGGGAATTGTGTTTTATGAGTATTCTTTCATATGCAGTTACGTTGCAATGCACAGCTGCATGATGTGTACTGGAAGACCACGGAAAAGACCATTTTGGAGGCGGATCTGTCGAGCAAATACGGTGGGGGCGCCAATGGCAATCGTGTGAGTGCCGATGAAGTATACGACCAGTATACGCTGCATGAGGACGAGCAATTCCATAGCAAGAAGAACAGTTACCTGACGCAGCTGCAGGGTAAGTTGGGCAGCCCAATTAGCTTTCACACACTACACAAAGTTCTCGCTGTAGAAGCAGAGACAAAAGACAACAACAGCAACAGCAACAAACGAGTACATGGCCTGCATTTTTCTATTTCTCGCTAGACTTTCTCTTTCATTTTGTACCCTCAGGCGAAGAAGACGATGGCGTCGATGGTTTAGAGGATGGCGGTGCTGCCTGGCGAGGTGTTGGCTCGGGCAGCAGTAGCATCAGCGTGAGCAGCATCCAATCTGTGGCATTCAGTGGGGCAACAGCAACGGCAACACTGCTGGCCCTACTCAGTTGGTCGCTCGCCAGGCAATTAGTGTCGCATCTGGTGGCGATTACAAAGCCCGGCCAGCTACCGATGCGGGATGAAGCCCTACAAAAGGAGCAACAGCATTGTCAGAGACAAAGCCTGCGGGTGACCAGCTGCAGCAGCGACAGCGACAGCGGCAGCTTCAGTAACTGCAACAGCGATAGTAGCAAAGGATGTAGCAGATGTATCAGGCAATTAACATGATTCAATTGTCACGCAACTCTTGTGCCACACTTCAGGGAGGGTAAGGCGGAGCGAGAACCAGCCGAAGAAAAATAGGCAACATGTTGAAGATGTGAAAGTTCAGCCCTAGGCGACTAGCAACTGCAACAACTGCAAATGCAACTGCAGCAACAATTGCAATTGCAAACTGCAAAATGTATCTAAAATATTTACACCAACATTCACACACACACATACTAACAAACACAAACACAAGTTTCAGCTAGCTCAAAGTAACTTCGAATGCATTTAACAGATACAAAAACATGTGCATAACAACAACTAACCAAGCAAAGAATGCAGCAAAATTTCATTTATTTTTCTTGTCAAACATGAAAACAGGCTGCGAAAATGGGTTCTAAACGAAAACTGCAGTATATCGAAAGGTTTCGATTACCAATACAACAAAAACCAAATACAAAATACAAAAATCCAGAACAGAACAGAACAGAACAAATTTCGTTGCATTGCCGAGCCAAAAGAAAACAAAAAAAAAAAGAGAAAATATTCCTGCACGTCAAGCTTAACTAACTACGAAGTGAACCATTTCAGCTCGGTTCGCAAATGCAGTTTTGATCATTCATTCGAAATACAAAAGAAATGTGCTAAGCTTTTCACTTTGGTTCTCTAAAATATATATACACACATACATACAATATATATTTATACATACATAAATATATATCGCAGTCTACATTATTATATATTGACATTTATATGTACCATATAAAGTTATATATGTATGAGCATACATGCATATACTCGTATATGTATTATATCTAATTGTAATTCCAGCATCCCCCAAAAAGCAAATCGAAGTGAAGCAATTAATTGATAAGTCTAAATACGCCTATATATGTGAAAGTATATATGTATTTGTATATAAAATAAAAGGGAAATTGAGAATTGTATAATATAAGTATTTACGGTAGATAATCAAAAATAAAACGAGCGAAGTAAAAACATACAAGTTGTTTTATTTATTTTTACTTAAAAAGGTTAAGGTTTGAAAAAAAAAATTTGTGATTTATATGTTACGACATTCAGTTACTATTCTATCATTTTAGATTTCCATAGCAATACTCAGTACTGGCAATTTGGAATTTCGAATTAAAATATACCAGGAAAATTGTGCTTGTGCTGCCCTCAAAGAATTATTTAATTAATTATTCCAAGAGCTCACAACTCACGCCCCAATGGCGCCTTCTTAATGATCATGAGTTGCCTGCTGCCTGCCTGCTTCACACTAAAAATGCTCATAAGAAATGACAACCATAAACTTGAGTTTTTCCGGGCATTCGGGGAAAGTGAATAACAAACAAAAACAATTTGAGTTTGCTTGATGGACAGACAGGACAAGGGATGAGCCTCCTACAATTAGCATAACTAAAACGCTCAATTAGGCGCCTAAAATGCTTTTGCAGTAGGACCTCGACCTCAGCAAGGACACCCGCAGAGGCTGCAATGCAATTTTCACCTTTTATTACATTCCTCTGTCTCTGTTTTATATTTATACGTTTCTTTTTTTCGTCGTTTTCTTTTTGTCTGTCGCAGCGTAATGTTTATTTTTAATTATATTTTTTTCTTTGCACATTGTTTTGCTTTTCTTAATTTTTTTTTTTTGGTTTTGCGAGTGTTGCTCTTTGCTTTTTGTTGTGCGTCCTCATTGTTGGCGATTTGTGGGTGTAATAAACGTTAATGGCGGTTGACCACAAAGAGAAATTGCGGCACTTCGTTTTTCGGCCACTTCTTTTGTCGCATTTTCCTCGGCGCATTTTCCTGATTAGCGCACTTTCTTCTTCCATATTATTTGAAGCTTTCGCATTGCTTAGAGGCGGCATCATTTCGTTTAATTGGTTCTATTTAATTGATGATTTGTTATCAGCTGTTTAGTACTTAATTATTTGCATTACTTATGCCATTATATCAGTAAAGAAAATAAAGGAAAAGTAGCGAAAAAAGAATCTCGGAGCGCTTCAAGCGTATCAGCCAAGTTTCTGACAAAGCGGCTAAAAGCATTTAAAAGAAAAAGAAAGCAGAAAGAGAATTTTCGTCTTTCAATGCGACTTTTCGTCTACTTTTTTCGCTGTGATTCTTTCTTTTTTTGTGTTGGTTTCTCATCCAGCACACTGTCGGCGAAAAGTTTTCGTCCAAACGAAAGTTGAGTATTTACAAAAGTAAAGCGGCTTTTAAAAATGTTCAGGCAACTTGGCTTGGCTTTTCACTTAGCGACAAACTGACGCCCCGCAGCAACAGCAACAGCAACAACAACAACAACAACAGGAGCAACTACTATGATAATAACAGCAGCAGCAGCAACAGAGAGCGAGGCACACATCAAGTTAAGTTGATGTAGCTACATATTCATAATGCTGATTGTCGTTGTTGTCAACGCTGTCATCCAACAGATTGAAAATTTATTCAAAAGTCTGGCAAGTCTGCAAGTGGCTGCTACTTGTCGACCACCGTAGACTGAAATGCTTTCCCTTTCTCCTCTCCCATTCCCCTCCCGTGCCCACTGTGGCCCTGCAGGATAATAACTTTAACTTGAAAAGTAGCTCACAAGCAGCTTTGCTCTGTAGTTTCGCACTTGTCTCCAGCTTTTTTTTCGCGAGACATTTCAGGAATTACAAAATGAAAGTAAGAAACTGGTCCTAAATAATTGATAAAATCCCATGAAAAAAGCGGAAATTAACCTTATGAATATTGTAAAGATAATGAGAGTGTGAATTCATGAGTTACTGCATCTCATCAATAGGCCACGTGCAACGCATTTTAATTAAATTATTATTAAATTAAGTAAGCACTCAAGAGTAGATAATACGTGCGCGGCTGTTAAGACACTTATTATAAAGTGCGAAATATGAATACATAATTTTTATTTTAACACAGCACTGACAGGCTGAATGTGACACCTCCGATTTCTGGAAGTATATATACATAAATTCGTTGTCCGTGTAAAAATCTAATATACTCATTTTTATTTAACTGGCCATTAAGGATAGAAGCATATAATTTAAAAGATTGAGAAAGCAAACATAAAATGTAACTCTATTACGACCCTGACCAAAAAAAAAAAAAATATTTATACTTCATATGGTCGGAGATGCCTCCTTCCTGCCTCGAATATCAAGCATTTTTTTGAAGCTAGAGCATTTCTTGGTATACGCAATAAGAACAATAGTATTTATGATTCCTGAAAATTTGGTTCCAATCAGATGAAAATTTTAGAAATTTTATAAGAAATGCTTTTATAATATATGGCAGGAAACGTCTACTGCAAGTGTTTTAATTGGTTTAACTTAAAATATGGTATATTTTTACATACTCTATATTTTGGTATATTTTAAATGTAGAACAATATCGAAATATTAAATAACTCAGTACATTTTAGTATTTTTGCAGTAAAAAATGCGGATATCTCACAGTCGAGACCACTCGACTGTAACTTTCTTGCTTATTTAGTTTGTAAGGATTTTTGATTATTTTCAGACAGAATATTTTCAATTCGATGGTTCTTTGATGGACAGTTCAAAAGCATGCTCGATCAAAATGTTCTGCTGAAAAAAAAATTTTGTTGAGGTTTGTGAAATCGATTTTGAAAGCGTTGTTCTGCTGATTTTGCATCTTTATTTATGTATAAAGAGTGCATTGGTGAATTATATGGATTCCACATCACTTAGTATATATTCAGAGATATCTACGTATCTGAAAATCTGAAAATCACGCACAAGATTCATCTGTCGCATTTTCAAACCGTTGGCCACTTTTAAAAATTGTCCCATCTGTCTGAAATGGCAACTTTGGCTAACCACAAACAAACAAAAAAACACAAAATACAAAAAAATACAAACAAACAAGCAGCAGAAATAACAACAACAACAACAACAACAGCAGCAGCAAAGAGAAGAGAAAGCAGAACAGTAACAAACAAGTGCAAATAAAGTGGTATTTTTACAAACGTACCAAAGCCAAACCAACTGACTTGTGGGTCTACCACATATACAAACACACATACATACAACCGCAAAAAACTCAAACATACACCCACCACACACATACACGTGCAGACTCATACACACATACACACAAATGTGTCCATACAAATGTGTGCAGCAAGCACATACACAACCACACGCATGTGTTCGCATTTAAAGTCATAAATTTTTATTTGTATGATGATGACTTAAGTTCTACGTGCGTTACAGCAACTCAACTTACACCTGCACCCCCCAAAACTTATATAGCCCCCATCCCATGCTCCCTCACACACATATACAAACACATACATAACTTTCAAGATAGCTTTAGTTAAGTGCATGATTATGCTTTTAGTGGCATGTTGAGGTTTTGTCAGTCAGTTGTGGCTGCCTTCTCACCTAACTGAGACTCACTTCTTCCCATTCTGTTTTTATTGCAATACTTGAAACTGACTATGTGTGGAACATCTGGTTACCTATCATTGCCCTCCCTCCCACCAAGCCAACCCTTCGTTTGTCAGCCACGCTCTGTGCATACGTGCGTTATTAGCAAATTCTCTTTGAGGTTCTTTCTTTTGAAAACGTGAAATTTTCATATGTCTATTTCAAATATTGTTTTTGAAAAAAGTCGTAAGTGCATCTTAATTTTTTAAGTTTTTTCGAAAATATTTCCCAAATAAGATTAACTTTTGTGTGGTCAAGCAATTAGTCACATAGTCAATTAAAAGTAAGTCTTCAAAACATGTTGCTATCAGCACATTTATTACGAGTATATTGATTTTATTTATAAAACATATATACATATATATGTTATACATATATTTCTTTATGGTTTTTACACAGTCTTAAAACATCTTACAGCTATTTCATTATTATTGACTCTTTAATAGTTACATCGTAATCCGGTGGGAAATGTACGTAACAAACAGAAGGAGGCATCTCCGACCCTCATTCTTGATCAGCGTCAATAGCCGAAGCGATATAGCCCTGTCCGTCTGTCTATATAAACACCTAAAATCACCTGTTTGTATAAATATACCTGCAATAGCCTTTACTATTTGTGTCTTGTCAATTTGTAGGGGCGGAAGTGGGCATGGTAAAATTTGAAACAAACTTGATCTGCCTGTAAACATAACAAGTGATATCGAAAAAAATGTATAGCTCTATCTCTTACAGTCTCTGAGATCTAGGTGTTCATACGGACAGACGGACATGGCTAGACCGTCTCGGCTATCGACCCTGATCAAGAATATACATACTTTATAGGGTCGTAGATGCCTCTTTATGCCTGTTACCTACATACATATTCTGTCAACACAAAGTTATATATAAACTTCTACCCTATGGGTAGAGGGTATACATATTATACAATATTAGGCGCACATTTAGACTTTAATTTCAATTTTATTTTGAACATTTTTTTATAATTCTTTTTACTATCAATATATCTAAAATGGGCTTTGGTATATTTAATTATTTTAGCAAAATAATGTTAGGTAGGTTAGGCTTTTATTCAAAATGGGTACCGGGTATCTCATAATCGAGCATACAGAACTGTAGCTTTATACATGTTTTTTCTTGGTTTTTTAATTTAGCATAATTAAAAGAGTATTATTTTTAATAGATATTCGGATATCGAGTCTTATATATTATATATATACAATAGTCAATGCTTAAAAGTTAACATTAAAGCTCTATTAAATGATTATATTTTTTCATAGTCATTATTAAGTATACACACACAAATACCGTGCTGACCCTATTTTAGTTGTTTCGGTGAAGTTTCATTATTGATATTATTCAATGACCATGCCTTTAAAAAAATATAAAACAGACCTAAGATGCTAAAAACAACATAATATTCTATTGCCACATTGGCCGAATCATAAAAGAAGAGAAATATAATTATGAGTGAAATACAGAACTGCAGTCAAGATTTAAGTACAAAGTTTGCGGGTGCGTTGAACGCATAAAAATTCGAAGACCCAAAAAAATGCCATCAATTTTGATAGGCATATGCCAAAACTACAGAATGAAAGCACCATGCTAACTAGATACATTGTTACTAAAGCGAAGTCTCTATAGAGCTATAAAAAAATACAAGTAATAATGAATCGCAAACATAAAAAGTGCTCGTCAATGCATATAAATTTTAACAAGCTATATAAAAGAAAAGATGCCAACTACTTATATAAAATGTATGTAGCATATAAACATAATTATGTGGCTGGAAGGCAAGTTAAACATGGATTTTATGGCTGAGCAAGCCGCAGGGAAGATGCCTGTGAATTATTGTGCCTGGCAAGTGAATTAGTAGTGCAAAATTTACGTATGTATGTGTGTGTGTATGTTTCTGTATTTGGCAAGGAATTAAAACATTTTTAAATGGCGAGACAAACTGGCAGACCGGCTGAGTTGAGTCTGTCTGTCGCTGCTCATGACTCATGCGACGAAGTCTGCGAGGCGTTGCCAAAAAACACACAGCGAGAAAGATGGAGAAGAAAAAAGGAACCGAAAATGCAGCCGACAAAAGCAAAAGCAAAAGAAACATCAACATAAATTTTAGTCAAACAAAGCGTAACGCTCATGTTTTTTTATACGCCAAGTGTGAGTTACGTGGCAGCATCCACAACGCGTCGCGACGCGTCGCCTCGCAACACGACTGTGGGGCAGGGGTAATAGCAAGTTTGTGGCATTGCCAAATGCCAGCCTGGCAGCGATTCTAATGTCGTTGTCGCTGCATGGCTGAAAATGTTGCGTTTTATAAGGCGTAAACACTCACAATATGAATGTGAATGTGTAAACTCGCTCGCACTCACACTCACACTCATACTTACACTCTAACTCACATTCCAACTTGCAACACGGCTTGGTTTTCGAGTGCCACCACAATTATGTGAGAAAGAGCAAGAAGGAAGTGCTCACAGCTTTTTGGCTTGCCGCTTGAAAGTATGCAGCAAAAAAATCACAGCCCCATGAAAGGAGCTGCAGAAACAACAACAGCAACAGCAACGAAAAGGACTTCCCAGCATGCTTTGGAATGCGTTGCCTGGTCCGGCTTCTGGGGTTAGAAGGTTAGCGGCGGCTTCGAGTCGTCGAGGTTGAAGTTGAGTTTGGAGTTGGGTCTTGCTCTTGTCGCTGTGTCTGTCTGTCTGTGTGTGTTGTGGTGAAATGATGCGACAAAGTATCAAATGAGGTTGCCCCTAAGCAACTGCTACTGCTGCTGCTGTTGCTGCTGCTGCTGCTGTTTACTGCAACATAAATCAAAATCAAGACAAACAGAAAATCTACACATTCTAGTTCGTTTCGGGGATTCTTTCGGTTAGCCCAGTGCCAAGAGCGGAACGGAAATGCAGCCATGTAAGTAAGATAGTTTAGATATGTTGAAATAAACAAATTTGGGCTGCGCTACAAAGGAGGTGGACAGCTTGAGACATGCGATAAAGATAGATACAAGTAAGTAAGTGTGCCAACGCGGCTGTCAAAAGACTGAGATAGAAAATATAAGCAAAACTAGAGCAACTTGAATAAAAAGAGAAGTAAGGAAAAGACTAGTCGATTATGTAGAGCAGCACATCCAAAATTATAAAATGCAAATACTTATTAACAGATAAGAGCCGCACGTGGCACACACACTGTGCCAGCTTATTAATAAAGCAGCTCTGAGGCGTGTCACGGTTTTTAGGTTGAAAATCATTGCACACTTATGTGCTCAATTTAGGCAAAATGAAAAGTATACAGAGAATGCCACAAAAAACACTCGAGGCTGGCAGTGTGAAAAAATTTGAAATAAACGAATGAACGAAAAAACACTGCGAGCATTGCCAGAAATGTGGTAAATAAAAATAAATAAATAAATGAGATGCCTTTGGATGTGGATATGTGTGTGTGTGTGTCTGTGTGTTTGTGTGTGTGTACACTTTGCTCATTTGAAATTTCGCACCTGCTTTTGTTTTACATAAATAAATAAATATTTTATTAAACATACCCCACAATGAGCCATGCTGCAAAATGAGTTTCATTTCGCCCGATGTTGTCAACGCATTTTCAACAAACACATTTCCAACCAAATGTAATCCAATATACAGCCGACTATTGCCATTGCCGCCCTCCATGATAAGTGCTGCTCCTGGCTAGAGGTGGAGAACTATCGATAGCACTATCGCCACTATCGATGGTTTAGCACTATCGAGCCACCAACGATGGCAGCAGACACCTTCGATAGTGGCCCATCCACTATCGATGGTGCTATCGATAGTGCGCTTCTTACATCCCTAAAAAATTTGTTCGCGCATTTTCTGTGTCGGCGTCAAATGCAACAACGAGGAAAAATTTAAAAACAAGAAACAATTAGTTAAATTAATATGGATCGCTTTTTAAATCTGGGTATGTTTATTAAATTATATACGTAAGTGTTTTGATCTATAATTTGTTAAATTTAAGGTAAACGTCGAGTGTCTTCATCAAGTGCCGACAAGCCGGACTGTGAGTGCTCCTCCAGCACAGACTCTGAAAAAGATTTGGAACCAAATCGACAGAGTAACAAAAAGAAGTCGAAAATTTCACATGTTTGGAAATATTTTAAAAGGTCTGACGACAAGAAATATGCCAAATGTCTCGATTGTGGCAAAGAATACAAGACAAGCGGCAATACATCTAACTTGCACGACCATTTAAAAAGGTTCCATCCTGGCGTGGAAAGAAAGAGCGCAGAATCGAGCACACAAGTTGTACGTGCTGAGAGGAACGTCACTACATCTACAAGCAGCAGTTGCAGATCGAGCATGAACTCTGTGGCGTCTTACTTTAAAAGAGCCGTCATGTATGATTCAAATTCTTCTTTGCATTCCGGCTACGTCCGTGGAGTCTGAAAGAACATTCAGCAAGGCGGGCCAAATAATATCGGAGAGGCGAACCCGGCTCAAAGAAAAAAATGTTAACATTCTTTTGTTTTTAAATCGCAACTCTTGGCTGAAATAAAGCATATTTTATTGTATTCGTTTCAATCTTTTTTTTAAAATCGTAACTTAGTTAAAATAAAGC
Organism: Drosophila kohkoa; assembly: GCA_019972355.1. Taxonomy (NCBI): domain Eukaryota; kingdom Metazoa; phylum Arthropoda; class Insecta; order Diptera; family Drosophilidae; genus Drosophila; species Drosophila kohkoa. Next base: position 861,420 of record BJEL01000003.1, on the reverse strand, counting down.
ATAATATTTTTATATTTGCTTAAAAAAATTTTTTTTGTTGGGCTACACTATCGAGCCATTATCGAGCCACTATCGATGGCACTATCGACACTATCGATAGTTTAAAATAAACCATCGTCGACTATCGATGGCGCCCACTATCGATAGTTCTCCACCTCTACTCCTGGCTACCTGGCCATTGCACTGGTTGCCTTTCGCCTAAGCCGCAAAAGTGCTCGGCGTGTGTGTGCATAGACTGACATTGGCAACTCCCGATAACGGGGCGTATGTGAAATGCGATGCTTGAGTGAATGCCGCCTAATGAATGGACGCAGCGACAAAACGTGAGTGCACAACTGCTGCTACTGGTGTGTGTGGGTTTTCATTTTCATTTCAGCATACAAAGCAGCATCACACAAAAGTAACAAAAAAACACACAATGGGGTTCGAGTATTGGACACCTTTTTTAGGCAAAAGTTTTGTGTATACCACCTACTCGCGATACTTTTCTAAACGGGTGTATGAATGTTGTAGAAGTTGTGCAGAGTGAAACATTACTGATTCTGAGCGAGATTATCTAACATAATGAAAACCTTTTTAACCCAATACTCACAGAATTTTCAAAAATTAAATCCATTTAAATCAACAAAATTTTGAATATTATTTTTATCTAACATGATGACAACATTTATTATTACATTTAATACAAGAATTTAAAAAAATTAAATCTACTTAAATCAATAGAATTTGAAATATTTTAATATAACATGGTGAAAACCTTTTAGGCACAATAGTCACTGAATTTACAAAAATTAAATCCATTTAAATCAAGAAAATATTGAAAGATCGTAACGTAATTTTTAATGGTCAATATCCCTTTCCAAATAAAATACACGACATCCAATATATATAAAACCTTTATTTTCCTTACACGCTGCACATCCAACCACACCGAATGTACCAACAAATAGACAGTTAAGATCAAGTGTGACCATTCAACAAAGTGAACGGTATTTCCAACTAAATACGGTCACAATTGTTATGCTAATTATGGTATGTATAATGTGGGCACATTTTAAAAATTCATTTATTTAGATTTTTGTTTAAAATAACTTATTAATTTTTGATTTCATGAAAACTAGTACGACAATTTTGAGGGAATCTCGTAGTGTGATATTCTTAAAAAAAAACCTTTGGCTACTTGTTTATTCTCTGTTTGGAAACGTTTGCGTTTGGCCATTCGTCTATTATCAGTCTGTCTAAACGTAGACACAGATTGCTATTCAATTTCAATGTTTGTTTTCAACTTGCATTCTGCATTTTTGTGGGCAGAATGGCTGAGAATTTGTTTACAAATTGGTTTAGAAATCAGCTGTACCATATAGTAAAAAAGTGAATTTAAATAAAAAAAATTCCTTAGCAGAATGGAACCATTGATTTTCGTTGGTAATAGGGAATCAATTTAAGTGAATAGTGAAACACAAAAATATACAAATTTAAAACATTTTTGAATTTAGATAATTAAACATTTTTTGTAAATAAAGTAAAAGGAGAAAGCTAAGATGACTGCAATTATTATTTACAAATTTTAGCTTCTATTAAAAAATCATTAATAGTCAGACTATGCTTGTGGTACTCCATATCTTTGCTTTGAAAAAGTTGACATTTATAATTCCCCCAAATTTGACATAACGTTTTATTATTCTCGAGCATATTTTGAACAGAAAAATTCAATAAGTTTGTGTATTGCCCAGTGGTCAAATTCATGGAAAATATTTACTATGCAAATCGAATGACAAGAGCCAGGGGGCAACTGAGGCAACATCATTTCATTTTTTTTCTTTTCATTTTTGGGTTTTTGTTTTAAACGCACAGAGGGCGAAAGAGAATCCGAAAGCATTAATTAATATTCAAGTGCGCTTCTGTGTTTTTGCTCTCATTTTTTCTCGGTTCTCCCTATTGTTATTTAATTTCATGCAGGCGACATAGCAGAAACCAGACGGAAAGCCGGAGCTTCAGCTTGAGAGTAAAGTCTGAAACGACATCCCGAGGGGAACTTATCAGTGTCAACGTTGTGCCAATAAAAACTATACTAGTATGCAAATATTTCCACAATCAAACAAATAGCTGCTAACAGCAGCAGTAGCAGTAGCAGAAGTAGCAGCAGTTGCTGTAGCTGTAGATGTAGCTGTATCTGTAGAAGAGGCAACAGCAAACACAATACAAACAAGCGAAAGCACGAGATGTGGGCCAACAAAAGCTAAAGGAATCCCGCAGGACGCAGGGCACAGTACAATAACAACAGCAGCAGCAGCAGTGGCAGCGGCAGCAACATCAAGAGCAACAACTAGAGCGGCATGCATAAGGCATGCAGAAATAATGGTAAAAAGCAAAGGCAACCAAAAAGAAAAGACACTGCATGAAAGTGAAGTGCTCGAAGTAAAGCAGCTGCCTCACGTTTTCCTGTTACGCCACAGGACAACAAGACAACAGGAGAGACAGGACATGCTCTGCTTCTAGTTTTCTATATCTGCTCTGTTCTGTTTTTGCTTTTGCTTTCGCTTCACCGCTATTCACAATTTTGCAATTTGCCATTCGCCACTCTCCATTCGCAATTCGGCATTGCGTTGTTGCCAGTTCCGATTCGTTCACTTTCTGCTTTCACTGCAGCGACAACTTGAACATTGGCTTTGATTTTAGCCTTAGCTTCAGACATGGCTAAAAAGCACAACAACAGATTTGCATAGCGCAGAGCCATTTTGCATTCTTTGTTTATTTCAATAGAATAACAACAACATGCAAAGCAACTTCAAGAAAGAACAACAATAACAATAACAACAAGAACAATAATAATAACAATTCCCTTGTCTAGCGTGTGCATGGCTTTATTTCACTTTTTTTAAGCGGGAGTCGCGCACAACTTGCACAACTTTCATACGCCATGTGGGACGCACTTTGCTCTAACTGAATTCGGGCGAGAGACGGGAGATCAGACAAGAAGGCAAGTTCCCTTTTAAGCTGATAACATTATGACATTCTCTTGCTTGCTTTTATTCCCTTGATGCAACTCAAAAGTTGCAGCTAGCAACTTTTTAATATTTGCGTCTTTTGTCGAATAAATAGCTCAAGGCCATTTTGCATTAATTTCTAATTAATTATATTAGTAGCATTGATAAACAAAAATAGGTTCTTAACTATTTAAATGTAATAACATGAACCTTTAGAATGCATAATATATAACTGAAATGATCATTTGTAAAAACATATTTATATCTGCATATTTTTTGATTAGAAATTCTATTTACTCGCAATATTTCAAATGCATTCACTTGCTTCCACTTTTAATTAAAATTGTTTGCCTGCATTTGAATTTCATTTAGATTTTAATGTCTTTGTCAGCTTTGGTTTGCCATTGGCGAGTTTCAATATCAAAATAATAATATTGCAAGAGAAGCAAATAATTTTTCGCAATAGAACAGACAGCAGTAAAACCATTTGTTATTTCAATGCATAAATCAATAAATAATACATAATTCTCAAAAGTGTTTATTTTTTATTTATTTTTTTTTTTTTGAAATTCTAATAATCAATCTCTGTTCTTTGAAATTTCATTATCAAGTGATTTTAGGAGCTTCGAAATTTAGTTTGTGCTAATCCTCTAATAAGCAAAACTAAATAGATTAAATTCAAGCAGCTGTTTGATAATTCAATTTATTAAAATAATTCTCGCACCGAGAGATAAATAGATATTTCATACTCAGAAATGTTTAGAAAATAAATTGAATAATTAATCAAATAATTTATTGAGCTACTTATTAAGAGAAATAGTTATTATTTGTTGAAAGTAAATTAGCATATTTAGTAGTTTGAGTTGTGGATTCAAGCCAATAAATCTATTTGCAAAACAACCTTTTTGGGCCAAGTTTAGCCATTTCCAATTTTTGTAGCTATTGGGAGAGAGTCGTAAAACAACTTAATTTCACTTAACCTAGACAAAAATGCCGCTTGACGCGCTTCGCAACTTAAAAGCCATAAAAGCCGCAACAAAGGCAACAATGCCCTCTCCCCACCCCTCTCTCCTCACGCATTTTACCTACGCAGTTTATGCAAACTTACGCATTGGAGTTGAGTAACTGGAGAAGCGAGTTGGGCTTGATAAACTATAAGCCACAAATTTGCATGAGGCTGCCGCCCACGACTACAAATTGCCATTAAATGCAGCAGGCGGTTAGGGGAGTGTTGCAAAGTATAGTAAACGTGGTAGAGGTGGGGGAATTGAACGTAAACGCATCTACGTACTGTCTGCAGTTCATACCTGAGCTATCCCAACAATAACTGACACCAGTTGCTGGCTGAAGCGACGCTTCTACTTTCCACTTTCTACTTTCCACTTTGTTGCAACAATTTGCGCGCGCCCGAGGCGCCAGCCAGGACGATGATGTGTGCAGGAGCAGAGAAGGAGCAGGAGCGACAAGTAGGACGAAGCGTAGCTGCTTCATTGCATTTAATTCATTTTTATTGCAAAAGCTTACATACAGATAGAGCTACCGGATAGCAAAGGACAGGAAGCCACTTGCCATGGCCTGCTCTTTAAAATTATATTGGCGAAATTTTATGCAGTTGCAGCCAATGCTGCTGCTAAGCCAAGACCAACACTAGGGCCAAAACCAGCTGACGTCCTGCCACCGCCATCGCTTGCTCGCTCCATGGCATACAAAAGTTTCTACAAAGTAGCTGTGGCAGCAGATGCTGCAAGTTTAAACAGAAAGGACTCCGAATAGTGGCAGCAATTCTGCACAAAAGCCAACACCAGCACCAGCATCAGCAACAGCTACAGCGAGTCTCGGCGCCGGAACTAAGGACAGCTGAAGCATTTTGATGAAGCTGCTCCATATTGGTCGGGTAGTCGGGTCCTGGCTGCCAACATAATTTAAATAGCATGTAAATTAGACGGAAGTCTAAAATGACTGCATAATGTCTGCTAAAACTGCTCTAAGTGATTGTAATTTAGGAAAAGTTCTCAGCTCTCGCTTAGCAGCTATGTCCATTTTGAACTTGGGCACAAACTTAAGCCCAATTGCTTAACTGAGCTCCTGCTAAGACGGGCAAATTATTACCAAGATTAATGACCCAACACTTTGTGATATACTGGGTAACTCAAGTATTTTGCGATAAAGTGCAAAGAATGCTAATCAGTTAGTGATCATCTAAAAAGCAACACAGACTGCGCAAGTAATAGAAATCTGAGCTACAGTTGGATTGATGATAGCAAGTGGTTGATTAAAATGTTGAATTTAAAACAAATTTTTATATTTTATTAAATTTCCACAATTTTCAATAAATAGATTAACAAATTTGTAATAATATTTGCATTAAAAGATAAAATCCTTTAATTTCTGCAAAAAATTAACTGCACTTTACCAAATGCCTGCAAATAAGGTGAGTTCTATGCTCAAACCAATTCTAATCCTATTAAATACATAAAATTTTAGTAATTAAAAATGATTAATTATATTTTGGAATTAAGCAATTTATATTTTATAATATTGTTTATATTTTTTAAATAATCTAATTGGATTTGAATATAAATACAAGAGGAATCAGTTTTATGAAGATTTATACAGACCAGTAATACTCGCTCAAGTAGAATATATAATGAAAGCAACTAAGGTTTGATCGCCCTGATGCACTAATAAATTTAACCAAAAAATATTAGAATACTAAAATATTGAAAAATTATCTTTTATTGAATTTCGAATTATAATATAACAGTGATTATAAGCTCCTAGGAATTTACGTTAAAATTAAGCATATTTAGACTGTGTAGCAATAAAAATAAAATTTTAATAAACTTTGCAAATATTTATTCAAATAATAAGTAACAATATATTGAGAACTTGAGAATATTTATTAATGGGTGGATCCTTATGTAATATATCATAGCTAAAGCATCTAGTTTTTCCACCGAAAATTTTGTCTTAAAGGTATTTCCACCTTATAATGCAATGATTCACCTGCACACAATTAAAATATCTTACACTTGATTAGCTACGCGTGTATCAGGTATAAAATTCATTCTCTGATTTGTAGCAAAAAGCAATTGCTATTTAAAGAGCATACAAAAAAATTGTAAAAAAAAAGGGATAAGGAAAGACATTTTAATTCATGGCCTCAATGCCATGTATGCCTCACATCCTCAGCTTGTGGTGTGCTCGCATAGAACCAAAAATAAGAGAAGACAGAAACAAAACGCAAAAGGCAAACGGAAGTGAAAGGTGCTAATGCCTTAGCAAATCCACAGCGGAACACCAATGCCATAGACTTTGAGCCGAGTCTTAGTTAAGGCAACGCCTGGCTGTCTGTTGGCAATTTGGAGTTCGTTTATTTTTTCCAATTGCTGTGCAAGACAATCGGACCAGACAGCTCGAGAGTGTGATCTGCGAAAGGGTTGACAAAAGAAATTGCAAAAGAAAATGTACTTGAGGCTTTTTTATAGTCGACTAACTAGAAATTGGTTTGCCGAAATGGTGAAATGAAGTTTTCAAGTCTAATCTTGAGCATTTCTTTTTTTTTTTCCTCTGCACTACACTTTTTGCTTCCGTCCATTAGCAGTTTATGTATAAGCACCTGCATATTCTATAGGCAACGCCACTAGTAGGACATGGCATAAGAGTCATAACTGCACTTGGCCTGCTGAGAGAACCCCCAAGACGCACTCTAATCTATCAATAATATTATTACTTGTAGCTGCAGCCAAGTGCTTGACAGTAACTTAACTAGCTAGTTGCCTCTGCCGAACTCTGGCCTCCTGCTGGAAAGTTTATGCAGCCACCTGCACTGCACTGCTCCTGCACAACTCCTTCAACTGCACTCGACGAGCTTGCGTAATTCCTTAGGTAAATTTATAATTACTGTAAGCAACTTGAACTAGTTACGCTTGGCAATTGAAGTTCTCCTTTTTGTTGCCCCAACGGGCAGTAGTTGATGAAAAAAAAAAATGACTCAAATAAAAATAAAAGAGAAAACTTGTATCAAGTTTTGTCTGGTAAACTGGCGCCGGGGCAATCTAATTTCCATTTGCACTAGTCAACTAACCCACCAGTCTCCGACGACGTCTTGCAGCTTCCACCTGCCCCTTCCACCTTGCAACTTGCACCTTGCTGCTTGCATTTTCATTAGTTTTCATTTTGAAGCACCTGGTTGGCTGGCTGTAAAAGTTCTTTGGCGCAATGAAGTGCCATTTTTGGGGGCGTCAGTTCTATGAAGTGCACTTTGCTGCTGCTCGCCATTTTTTTGTTTTTTTTTTGTTTGTGTATTTACTGCCTTTCTGGTGTTCACATTTTATTGATTTTAATGAAAATGCAATTAAAAATTTAGCATACAGTGGTGTACATGGTGCTTCATAGCACGCTACGGTGAGTGCATTAACCAATATGATTTATACCATGTTTGACATTTTAATTATGCTTATCGAGTGCGTAACACAAACATGCAAATAACAATGAAAATGCCATTATTATTTTTAACCAACTTTCGCCAGACAAAAATTCATTTGTTTTTAATGAATTATAAAGATATTTGTTTTCATTCGTTTCACTCGTGCATTTTGCAATTAAATTTTTAATGTCAAATTAATTGCATTAAATTAAGTGTAAATCACAAAATGAAAACACTTGCGTTCTATCTATACAATATTCAAGTGAATGCAAATTTTTTGTGTCTCATATTAGTTCTTTATGTAGTGAAATGTATGAAAATTGTTGACACTTTAATTTACTATACATCAATCTGTAGAACTTTCCTTTAAGTGGGCGAAATCCAATTAATTTTTATATCAGCCTCGTGTCACTTTTTGCCAATATCCTGGTCAAGTTCAATCCCGGACACACGCAATTAGTCAACGTATTTAGCACAGTTCATTGAGCAAATTTCAACATGGCAACCTAATGGCATAATTTGCTATTGACTGAGCTGGATTGAGCTTTCTATCCTCTCTATGCGTGTGTGTTCATGTTGTGTTTATGGTCAATTCATTTGATTGTAATTGTAATTGTTATGGACTGGACAATCTGCTCCTCATGGTGGAAGATTAATGATAAGAAAATCGCTAATGAAGCAGTGAAATGGATCAACATGTAGGGATTATGATAGCAGAGTAAGTAAATATACTATACTCATGTGTATGCTTCCCACTTGGGGTGCTCTCTTATTTATGAGATGTTTAAATTTCTGTCCTTTTGCATCTTTACCTTGTTATTTTATTGTGTGGCGGAAATGAACACAACGGAATAAAATATACTTATACATGTACAATACAATAAAAAACGGAAAAAAAAAACAAAATTAAAGTGAATCTCCCACATAAACAGCGTGAAAACATTGTCACAGCATGAAGTCAAAATGTTTTTTATATGCAAAAATATTTCATTTCCTACAGCGACAAAATAAAACGAAATGTTAAATAATAAAAAATGCTCCATGCCAAGCGACGGCATCAAAATGAGCGACAAAGTAAATTTCTTATATAAAAAGAAAACCAAAAAAGAAAAAAAGAAAAAAAGAAACAGAATATGACTGAACAAGAAAGGTATCGGGAGCGGGACCAAGAGCAAGAAATGCAAATAAAAAACTGCAATAAAAATCTGTTTAACATGAAGTTGGGGCGACGCACAAAAGTATGCTGCGAAATCTACAGCCGCAGTCAGTTGATGCCGTGTGCTCTTGGGTCTTCGCCGTTGTCTCCACGCCATCATACACTTTACAACTTATGAGTGCTAATAAAATTCACTCGCCATATCCCTGACAATTCACAAAAAGTGCGTCAAGGTGCGAGCCATGGATAAAGCCAAACAGCGCACTATGAGAGCCACTCGCCTTATGGACAGCATAAAATGCGATTTCATTTCAAATTTCACAATTTCTACTCAGAGCGCATAGAATGAGAACAAAGTGAAGCAGTTTCTTCTATATGCTTTGTGCGCTCTTTGTGATAATTTTGCAAAAAAGACGATAGCTATTCGCAATAAGCTGATGAACACTTACAACTGTAATTTAATGCGAGTATCTCGGAATAAAGGGATTGCAAAGGTACATTGAATTGATATGCACTGCACCTACAGCTTATTTTCTAAGTTATTTATTGTATGGATACTTCAATAAATAAATAATTTTAATTTAATTGAAATGTATCTGTATTTATGTTGAGTTGATAACAATTTAAAGTTATATATTTGGCCTTAAAGTTAAGTTTTATATTTCCTATACACACTTTCAATGATCAGTATTTGGAGATGTGTTAAATCGTTCGGTTGACAATCTGGTATATTTTGTACTCTAGAAACTATTACTATAACAATGTACCAAATATATACATTTGTCATATTAGTTTTTGGAATATTTATTTAGTATATTTAAAGAATAATATCGCACAGTTTTTCTTTTTCGAGTATCTTACAGTCGAGCAAACTCAACTCTCTTTCTTTGTTGTTAGCTATTAAAAAATAACAGAAAAATTCAAAAAACATTTATTATAATTTGTATTCAAATAAAACCTATCGGTTTTTAAATAATCAAGTTTAATGATCGAAAGTGAATAACAAACCATATTGGAAACAAAGTGGAACCGATCGATCTAGTTCAGTGAACACAAAAGATTGAATGATTTCATAACTCTATTTTGCAGTCAGTCTACTTTGAACTTAAAATAAATATAGATTAATTTGAATTTGAATAATCTAAAATCGGAAACATAGTGCACGTGGCGACAAGTGCTCTATAAAAATCCTTCACTCAGTAATACTCTGTAAAGCCTTGGCCATGCCTATCAGTTGGACAGTCATTGCATTTCTGCTGCTGCTGATACTCGTTCAGCTGGAGACATCGCGGGCCATCTGGTTTCCATGGTATTTTCATCGTTATGGCTTTGAGCCGCACAGCAGTCGACATAGCGGAGCAATAAATGCAGCTCCAGCTGCTGGGCCGGGCAAAGGACAAAGTTCAAAATCGAATAAAGGCAGCTCGGCAACATGTCCGCCTGGTTACGAGCTCAAGGGCTCAAAGTCACATTCTTCAAGCGTTCGTCTATGCGATGATAATCCCGTGGTCATGCAGTTGGCGCGTCTATATGTGGTTAGTCCGGAGCGTATTGTTTTGCTACTGGCACAGCCGCTGCTCACCGAGTCCTGCGATGAGATTGCCGATGTGCTGGAGCACATACGCGGGGCCACTAGCAACTGCATACTGGCTGACGACAACATTTATGGCAAGTTGACCAATGGCCTCAGATACTACAAGTCCGAAGTCTGTGACGGTGGCAGCGAGAGCAGCGGCAATCGGAAACGTTGTGCCAGCCTCAATGATGCCCACAACTGCCTCAAGGAGCTCCGCACGGACATGATCGAGTGTGAGGCACCAGCGGATTGGTATGAGAAACGTAATGAATCAAAAGTGTGTCAAACCTTCAACAATGTCCTCGACTGTTACTACACGAGAGGTGCGATGTTGTGTGGCTTGGAGGCGGCCAAGCAACTGAGATCCTTTGCTGGCGATAGCATGAAGCGTGCCATGATCCAATCATGTGAAGTCAACAAGCGCTTGCCGAAAGTTAATGATCCCATGCTCATATCGGCCACCTCATCTAACCAAAGTTCTGGGTTGCTTTGGGGTTTTCTATGTGCATATTATTTGCTTCGAGTTTTGTAATATTTTTGCTGCATATATATCTTGATACATTTCTGTTATGCTGACACTCTGGCCCCATTTGGGGCGTGCAAATCATTTATCAACTGCTCGACAACATGTTTTGGGCCTAATGCTATCTTAAGTGTTTTGCCATTTCGAGTAAATTTCAATAAATACCCATGAGACTTAAACTGTCGACAAAATAAGCCAATTTACCGACCGAAGTCTAACACCCATACATTACGGTGTGTTCACGAGTGTGTGTTTGTGTGTATGTATATGTGTGTGTATGCGTCGCAACCGCAGGACACAAATAGGACACTCTGGTTTTGCTTTGAAGGCTCCCTACAAGTAAAACTCATCAATTATGTTGACGCGACTTTGAATCTATGGCTTGCGGGTCCACCACACTGTGAGTGTCTGTGAGTGCGCGTGTGTGTATATATGTATGCATGTATATGTGTACGTATCAGTAGTTCTTGTTAATGACCCTTTCAAAAATCAGGGGGAGTGAACTGAATGACAGGTGTAACTGGTGGCGGCATCCAAAGCATTTGCTTGCGAAACTACAGAAACTAATTTATGCCCTTACATTAAGAAATATTAAAATATGCTGTATTAGAATATACATATATGTTACATAATTACAATTTATAGAGTTGTCTAAATAATTGTAATATACTAAAAACTACTAATATATACCGGAGGCTATACTTGATATATTGATATAGTACTATATTTAATATATTTACCATAATACAGTACTTTTTATGTTAAAATATACCACATGAATATACGGAAAAATACCAACATATATCAAAAGCTATATTTGTTATATCGATATAGATTAGAAAAGCAAAGTATTTAAGAATGCAGCAGCTGTTTTTGTCATTCAATATTATTTCATATATAATCTTAAATGTTTATCTGAACGCAACGAATTTTTATTATTAAAATATTTTTATTATTAAAATAGCGATATAATTTTTTCGACAGCATTTTTTATGCTTGCAAGCAGATCGAGTTTGTTTCAAATTTTTGCCTTTTTGAATAACAAGTGTAATTTTAAAGCTAGAGTCGAATATAATAATACCTATAGTCTTTTCGATTCCTACAAAATTTGGTTGCGATCAGATAAAAATTGTGAAAGTTATTAATGAAATACTTTTGTATAGACAAAAATGCATAATTACTGGGGGTTTTTGTTGCTTCGGCTGAGAATCTGCACTTTGTAGTACATCTTAACTGTATCATATCAATATAACAAATATACCATTTGATATATTTTTAGCACACTGTAGCTTTCTTACTTATTTTAAGTTTCTTTCCAAGCGTTTTCTTTTAACGATATTGAGACAAATAATTCCAAATTATTGTAATACTCCTATTTTGTATCATGTAAATTTCGGTAATACGTTAATTATAAGCGTATTATTTTAAATTATTTTCACAATTGCGGCAATAAAATGAAGGTGGCGGAAGCAGCTAGCAAAAGTTATGAGCTCAATTCTGAAATTTAATGGCATAATTAACTACACACTCAAATAGACACAGACGCACACACACACTGACGTACACTTCAACATAGTTTACAGAGTTAGAGACAATGGAGAATGCACACACCCACAGCACAAGCTCGTAAAACGAACGCATAGAAGAAGATAGGAGACGCTGACAGGACTCCAGAATGAAAAGAGACGAGATCAAGCTGGCGCCCCTTTGTGTCGCCAATGGTGTTGTTCTCATCCTGGTCCTAGTCCTTGTTCTTGTTGTTGTTGTTGCAGTTGTTGTTGTTGTTGCCAACTCCATTAAAATGGGAGTTGTGGGGTTGTGTGGCGCCAACGAGACGCTCAAAATAAAAAGCAGATTGTTCGCAAACAAAACACGGGCGCATTTCAATGCTTTTTACCTGTTACCTGTAAATACGTGGAAACAACAAAACAGACAACTGGGCAACCAGACGCCTGCTGTCGCCTCACGCAGATAAAATATCTTTTTGTTTTTCGCTTTATTTGCTCTTTTTTTGCAACATAAAAATAAGTGCTTGCAGAACATTCGCAGCATTTTTTCTCCTCTTTATTGTGTTCCAGCTACAATTGATAATGAACACACGTTGACCGAAAGGATGACCCCAAAATGATTGCCATTTGGTCAGGTAAATGTCATTTGCCATGGCAATAAGTGTTGCATGCAGCTTGTGGGAGTTTATGTTAAGTGTACCAGTGCGTATGAGTAATGTTTGCGTGCACAGCGCAGAACGCAGAGCACTCAGTTCGTGCAATTGCATATTATTAATGAGCATTCATTGCTAATTTGGCATAAATGCATCAATAGTAAATAAATTACAGTCAAATTAATGCCAATTAAAATTATTAACTGCCTGCATTGAAATTCGGAAATAATCACAGCTGAATGCCTCTTCCATATTTAACAGCCAACAGTGCGTATACGCAATGCAATTAATCATTTGCGCGCTGCTAAAGATTAAGCATATTCATGATATTCAATACTCGAAATTCTTTAATAAATTCTATTAAGATATACAAGTTTTAACCATGCGCTTAAATTTACGAAGACATTCTAAAGCAACCGCAGCTCATAATTTAACCATCTATTCAAGCGATGTTCAAAGCGTCAACTCGAGGTATTTCATTCAAATGCCACGGCACGTACTCAGCCAATAGCTTTGGAAGTCAACAAAAAGAAGGGCGCAAAAGATGAAGAACAAGAAAATTGAGCATATTTAATAAGTTGACAAAACATATTTCACACGCACCAATGTGTCGGCTGCCTTCTTATGCCTTGGGTCTACATATGTCAAGCATCATTATTAACAGATTTTGGGTACGACACGCACACGAAACCCAACCAAGTAAATCCTCAGCATATACCCGAAAGCTCCCAACAACACCTCACAACATATGGCTGTGGCAGCATGGGAAAAGGCTGAAGCGACGAAGACACAAAGCAAAAAAAAGCAGAGTGTGTGAAATGTTATTGACGTCTATTTCAATATTTATAAACACAAAAGGTATTATGCATGTAAAATAAAATAAATGTGCGAGAACGCAGAGGGAGAATTTCAGTTATTGTGCTGGGCGTCAGTTGGACAGGACGTGCAGAGCTTTAAAACTTAGGCAGCTGGATAAAACCAGAGGACAACTGTAGCGTGTACCTTGTATTCAATTTACCAGCATCTAAAGGGTGTGCGTGTGTTGATGCTTTGACTGATTTTGCTCATTGCAATTTTTGCCACTAAAGCGTGTAAGTCTCATGAAATATGCATCATTTAGCATTTACGATGGCAGACAGCAGACAGCAGCAAGGGAGTCGCACTGCAACTGACAGTGCGGCAGAGGATAGTTATGGTTACGGCTGACTGTTATGGCCACAACATAAATGCCACAGCATTGGTCCTGACACTAATACGCAAAGCCTGGTTGGGCAACTAATAAGCGTGTGCCGAGGTGTGTGCCCAAGTGACCAATGCAAGGACAAGCAGCTTTGCCTCAACAACAGCTGAGTATCCAGTTGTTGTACTCCTCTTGCAGCAAGCTCTCCAACTTGGCAAGCATCTTAAGTAGACGAAAGCCAACTTTGTCTCTGTCCCTATCTCGGTCTGCTCCTGCTCCTGTGTCTCTGCCTTTGTTTCCCGCATTTCACTGGCAATCTGGCAACGGCAAGCAAATTAAACCCATATCAAACTAAAAGCATTGAACAGTTATAAGCCAGACTAGACAGCGTCAATGTTGTTGTTCCATATACAAGATGGCAAAACAAAAACTAAATGTAAAAATAAATGTGCAACCAATGTGACAGAACAGTGGGCTTCCACTCGTATATTAATTCAATATCGAAATGTATATTACTGATTAAAACAATAATTTTTAAAAGACCTTTATGAAAGGAAACTTAACGGAAAGCCAGTATCATCATATAATTATTAATATTTGCAAAGGAAAAAAATAAAATTTTTACCTATACAAATATATTATATTCTACTGTGCAGAAGATGGCAAAAACCTTTCAGAAATTTAAATCAAGGCACCTACCTAAAAGCCACGTCTCAGACATGCAAAAAAATATGTATGTAAGCTCAAATACCGCCGTTGGACAAAAGGCTAGCGAAATACGTAGCAACCATATCAATGGCATATTTATGCAACGCATGAAAAGCTAGCTAGCTAGAGTTCAATGCATTGATATACAGAATACGCATACGCAGCGTGTGCGCGCGCTCTACGACGTTTGAGTAAAATTTTCGGCATAAAATTAAATTAAAGTTCGCTACGCTGGTCAGGGCCAAGTTCAATAAATTATTGATTAGACCCAGCAGGGCTGTGAGGGACCGAGTGAACTAAGGGAACAAACTCGCAAAACTTTAAGAAAATGAAAGGCGGGCAAGGAGAGCAGACAGCCTTCGGGGCGGGGGAGTGGTACGGTTTGTGGTTCACTTGTTGGCGCTGCCATGGTACTTATTTAATTTATAATCAAATCAAAAAGCGGCCAAGGCAAGTCAATAAAAGTCAGGCCAAAGTGCGAGGCACAAAACTTGAGGCATTTCTGATTATTGGACATTCAAATTGCCTCAAGCATGAATTATGTGCGGCCAGCTAGAGAGAAATTTGTTCTTGTTATTGTTTGCTATAGAAATTCGAAGGAAATGAAAGTAAATAAGCGTGAAGATTTGCTTAGTGACTTTCCCTCGGACGTTGACGTTGACTCTGACGCTGACTCTGCCACTGACTTGGAAGCTGTCGCTCTGCAGCTGAGTTCGACCTCATTTTAATTCTGTATCTGATTCTGTCTAAGATGCCAAATTCGAAAATTGTTAAATGATAAGTAAATTAAACTTTTGTTTAGTTATTTTCAAGTTTACAATTTTCTGTTTGCCCTGGCAGCAATTCAGTTTTCGTCTACCAAATATTCAATAAAAGAATTTTGCGGTTGCGGAATTTAAAGGAAAACTATTTGCATTTTTCTCTGCGGGATTTTATTTCCCTGAAAATACAATTGTGATTGTTTTGAAAATTATATTATGATTTGAATGTTAATTCACAAAATTTAGTAAATTAAAATTGCTTATTCAAGCTCTAATTACAGCAGTTTTACTTTCAATTTTTGTTAAATGTTATACAAATAATCGATGGACTTAAATGATAAACTTACTTTGATGTGTTCGTTCATTTTAGCCATATCCATGTTCACAACAACAGGAAGGAAAGCTACAGCTAGGAGTATACATGACTGTGAGATACCCGCCACCGATTTTGAATAAATTCAAAACAGTGGGATTTATTGTTAAAATATACTACATTAATATACCGCAAATATAAAAAAATATGACGGCTATATTCAAAATATACCATAGATACCAGATTGTCAAAACCAACAATGAACCTCTTGCAGTAGTTATTTTAAGTCATACAAAAGTATTTCTTAAGTACCTTCTAAAATTTTGATCTGATTGGAACCAAATTTTCAGTAATCATAAATACTGTAGTTATAATTACCAAAAAAGTCTGACATTAAAATTAAGTATGTTATTTAATTTGTTTTCGATATGCGGGGGCTGAAAATTTAAATCAAATTTGATATGAGTACACAAAAATAACAATAACAATATATAAGGTCTCGGCAGTTGACGCTGATAAAGATCCTTCGGAGTGTTACATACATTTCCTGCCGATACAAAGATATAATATTCTTCTATGTGAATTGGGTATGAAAATACTGTATCATATTATAAAATTTTCATTATCGGACTGGATGAATTGTGTCCATAAATAATGAAACTGATACCAACTGCCACAGAACTAGGAAGAATGTAATTACACAAAAATAGTATTAAATGTGCTTCAGTTTTGACGATAGAGGCATAACATTATTGCGCTTTTTAGGGGACTCGTTGATTGCAGGTGTGAATAAAAATCATATAAATGGCTCAAGTAGCAAAAGGCTAGTTGAAAATTGAAAGATTATATTGATCTAAGATTAATTTCGTAATGTTTGCAAGCCTGAGAAGTTTAATTATTTTGTTTTACAGTATTGTTACAAAGTAACAAAACAAAATATAAATATGCAAATTATTCATTCTACAATTTGTTATGCTCATCAGTCACGCTACTGTTTTTAATGAAGGCAAATTAACCAAAGTTATGCACATGGGTGTGAAATCAATAATGAACACCTTAAAAAAAGGCAGCTGAGAAAAATGTACAACAAGCTCTTTGGTCGTCTCATTAAAACTCAGTCGCCCCATAAAACCTCAAAGGCCAAATGTAAAGTGAGACCAAGCAGTCACTTGTTGCAGGTCTTCAGATGTGAACTCAGACTAAGAGATAGAGAAATACGAAGGAGGTGGAGGAAGAAAATGACGAACACTTGTCGACGCGTCTTTTTTTGTCCTAATGATGTGCAATTCCAAGATATTTAAGCTGTGTTTATTTTCTATGCATGTGTCCGTGAATGTGAATGTGTATGTGAGTTGTCGCCTAAAAGTATGCCACATTTTGCAGACGGACTGCATGCACATGCGGTAATATGTCAATGTCATACATTATGCAAGAAAAGTCGCCGACTTGTGGCATGGCCTCGACAGCAGTGGCAGTTGCCATTGCCGTTGCCGTTGCTCTTCCAGCTGCTGTTGCTATTACATTTGCTCATTTCTCTGTGCCGCACAATGCAAACAATACAAACAGCTATAAATGCATAAAGAAATAAATGTTTTATGTATGTCTGCGCTTCGTTGCATTTGCATGCATGCATATGTGTAGGTGAAATATTTGTATGTGCACGTGCGTGTACGTGTGTGTGTGTGAATGTGAGAATTTGTAAAACACTTTTTATGCTCCAATTTTCAATCAAGACACGCACCAGAAATTCATTGCCATCTGAAGCATACGGAGTTGCATGCGGCATTCACATTGAAGCCTACCGCTTTTGTTGCACAATTCTTGCGGCTTTTAACACAAATTGTTTTGTGTATAGGATAAGCATTTAAATATGTTTCAATTTTAGCATTTGCATTTGCGATTCATCAATAAAATATTCCAAGAAGTTTAATTAAGTGGAACCGATTTTTTTAATTTAATTTTCATTCGATTTTTTCAAAAAGCGACTATACATATAAAACATATTTTTAAAGACTAAAAAGAAATATAAATATTTGCGTATTAAAACGAAATAAAAGTTGCTGACACAGTTTACGGGTGACATTTTTCACTTTTCCATTTCTCTTTTGCCGCGTATGTTATCTGACTTGACTCGCGTTTTTCATGCAAATTTAATTAAAGAATTTCCCAATGTTTTTGCAAGCCAAATACAAAAAAAAAGATACTGAAAAAAGAAAATCCTCATCCAGAAGCAGATGCAAAAGCAACAGTGAAATCAAAAAGATTTATTTACCAAGTGTAAATTTATTTTCATTTCCCCTACTTAATGACTTTATACAGCGAGCCCGTGGGAGGTGCACAGCAAACTCCGTTGGAGACAAAACATAACATGAGTTGTGCCCCATTCTGCTAACCTTCACCTCCAACCAGGCAACTGCATCCCATGGGCTTCTCTGAAAAGCGCATGCAACAGCTTATGCTCGAAGTTGTCGCGTTGAAATAAAGGTGCTGTCTTGACTTTCATTCGCAACTTAAACTGAGTAGATAGAAGATAATAGTTGTTACATACTGATAACTTTAGACTTAAATGAGTTTCAAGATATATACTTAAGAGAGGGTTTAATCATCGCACCCAAGATTCGATATAAGAATTAATTAGTTTTGCTAAGAACGATTCAACTTTTTACACGTCACTAATAGTTGATAGTTTTGATCAGGATAATCTATTCGAGCAAATATGCAAGCAAAATATTTCTAAGTTAAAAACAAATGATGTAATTAAGTTACATAGAAAACTTATGATATATGTAAGAAATAAAATATAGATATAGATAAACAAAATTGATTGCTGAATCATATGAGAAACAGTAAGAAAAACTCCATAGAAATGGTATATAATTTTATATTTAAATACAATATTTACTCTTAATTCAAGTTTTTCTGCGACTTGCTTAGTTTCAGCATAACAACAGTAGGAACAAGATGCAAAATTTCCTTCTCTTTGCATTACGAACAGAAAGTTTTCAAGTTTACGCTAAATGCCTTTTCACTTCCCCGGCAACTTCGCCATGCTGGCAGATAAGTTGGTATCTTAAACAACAAGTTCGTATAAATATCTTAAGCTCGAATTCAGTACACGTATCAGCTAGAGATACTTAAGCAGCATGTAATACGTGTAGTTTCCATGCTCACAGGCAAGCCTTTTGCTTCCCTTTGCTTTAGTAAAATGAAATTTTCACCTCGCATTGTCTTACGTGCTGTGTAATTATTTCCCTTTTTTGTTAAATTTTTTTCGTTTCGAGAACTTTTTTTGTTGCTTATTTTCCGTTCGCAATTCGATTTTTGTGCAGCTTTTCTCTCTCTCTCTCTCTCTCTCTCTCTCTCTCTCTCTCTCTCTATCTCTCTCTCTCCATCTCGTATTTTATTTTTAATTAATTTGCTACGAGTCGGAAATAAAATAAAAGATCTACACGTGACATGGAATGCAGTATGAGCTGCGCTCGCTCTCAGTTAACTAAAGGCTAGTTCACGCTTTGCTTGCACAATTTATTGCGAAGTGCTTAGAAGTGAAATGCTGAATAAATAATTAAATATGGATTCCTTAAAAGGTATTTCAAAATTTGAAAGCTATCAAGTCATGTTTATTTAAATATTATTAAAGCTCAACACAAATGTGTTTTATGACCAACTTTTGATGACTTACACTTGCCTCCGCAATCGACCTTTTTCGTGTTTTAAAAGCAGAGACGTTGCATAACAAAAGCACATATGTTAAGTAAACTCTCATCACCGGCAAACAGAAAATGCGTAAACATTTCACGTAATCGCTCCACACCTAATCAACATTCAGGCAAACTCTTCAAAACAGCTCGCACACAAATAATGCAACAAAGTTTGAGCAGAACTAATAGCGGGTTAGTGCCACGCCCACATCAGCCACAAAACTTGATGCAATGGAGGATGCAAAAGGAAACGAGCTGAACGTTTATCGCACTGGAACTCAGTCTGAGTTTGGTAAGCACATGAGCATATGAGCATAAAGGATATACGCTGTAAATTTTCATTTTTATGAAGTTCCACATAGTACGAGTACGAGAATGTGGTTACATTTTGGATTAAAGTCGCATTGTTGTTGTTGCTTTTGTTGTTGCTGGCCAAAAGTAGTTTATTTTGTAGCAACAAACGAGCCGAGCGAATGTCAAGCGAAGAAAAGCGAAAAGTGCTTTTGCATATTCTTAGAAGAAGTTGTATAAAAAATGCGAAACACACAGATAGCTGACGACAGGTGCATCACATTTTCCAAGGCTAATGGCAACAGCAATTCAAATGTAATATATACAAAATACTGTGAATAAGCAGTATTATGTATTTAAGTGGGCATTATTTATGAGATTTTTGCAAGTACTTTTGCCTCATTAAATTAAATATTTTGTTTCTTATAGTATTTTTGATCGTCAAGTTAATCTTTACACTTTTTGCAGCTCTTCAATCATGTGCACTTTTAAATATTCCTTAGTATTATTTTGTTATTCATAGTAGTTAGATATAAATTAAATTAACACTAATTTAGCACTGCCTATACTATACTTTTGATCGGCGTCAACAGACGAGTCGATGTCATGTCTGTCTGTTCGCAGGCAGATCAAGTACCAAGTATAGTCTTTTCTAAATTTGTAGTATTTTTTTTGTATATTTACTTTGTATATTTTAGGAATAATACTGCTTGTTTGTTTTTATTCAAAACTTGCCTGTACTTGTTTGTTGTAATTCTGAAATTTCTTGTGTGCAGCTAGGAATCTCGTAGAATACCACAAAACCATAATTTCATCTTTAACAATTCCAGCTAAATTCACCAACAATTCAAACAACCATCTGAGCCATCAACCATTCCAATTTGGTTGTCAATCAGTGC
Source organism: Drosophila kohkoa (assembly GCA_019972355.1). Classification (NCBI taxonomy): domain Eukaryota; kingdom Metazoa; phylum Arthropoda; class Insecta; order Diptera; family Drosophilidae; genus Drosophila; species Drosophila kohkoa. The sequence continues at coordinate 840,735 of BJEL01000003.1, read as the reverse complement.
CTCAAGAGCGAAAGAGAGAGATAGAGAGAGAGAGAGGCAGAAGAACTGCCAACTGGTGCTCTTGTCATGCATGCGCTTGTGTGTGTTTCTCTGTGTTCCTGTGTCTCCCCCTCTTTCACCCTTCGTTTATCCTCTATGCATGAAAACCTCAACTAGTCTGCGTTTTCTTTTCACACAGCTGAGCCAAAGCACTCCGCGCGTGTGTGTGTGTTTGTGTGGAGATGGAGAACGTTCCATGGTTGATTTATTTTACATGTCACGACATAAGAGCACTTCCATGGGCCACACCCAATGCCATAGTCGCCTTTCTCCTGTTGTTGTGGCCCCCGTCACCTATCTGCTGCAGATGACTGCAAATGCGACACGTTTGTGTGTTTTCGTGCGTGTAATAAATTTTTTATATGCATTGCGTACGAGCAAAAATAATGCTAAATTCTTAATCGACACCTGTCAATAAAGCATTTTTTTTTCCTTTTCATTCCTCTTCGGTTTTGCTTCTCGATTGATGGACTGACTATTGCGTCTCGGTCTGGCTGGCACTCTTTTTAATATGCCTCCCATGTGCGTTAGGCACAGCGCTTGTTTAATTCACAATGCTTTGCATACTTCCGAAGCCAAGGGCCAAGGGCGGTACAGCTCGGTTGTGACATGCCACAATGGATTCAGCCAGGCACTTCTGATTAATATCTGGTTGTATTGACAGCTGAGATTTGGCCAAACCCCCCGTTGAGTTAATAAAACGTCGAGTGACATGTTTTAGTCTTGGAACGTGCGTGAAATTCTAAAATGGGGAAATGAGCAAAGCCTTCTTTTATCCCTCCGCGCATGTGAGTATGTGTTTGTCGAGCTTGTGCCTTTGAATTATTGTCAGGTTTTTATTAAACGCGCTGCGCTGTGCTGTGCTGTGCTGCGTTGTGTGTTTTCCTCGCACCAACAACACAGGCAATATAACTCATACGAGGGTTGCTATTTATATTTCTGGCCTAATAATGAAAATGCGAATATTTATAAAAAAAAATGGATTTATTGTTTGTCACAGTATTCTCCAGCAAGATTTATATACTTTTGAATGCCCTCAAATCAATTGTCGAAGCACTTTTTCCACTTTGATTGAGGCACCTCCAAAACATGGTTTTTGAACGCTTTAACAGCATCTTCTGACATCGAAAATCGATGACCACGCCTTTTTTCGATGATGTGCGGGTATAAAAAGAAGTCATTGGGTGCCAAGTCAGGGCTGTACGGCGGATGACCCATGAATTCCACGTTTTGACCACAAAAAAAGGCGCGGGTTTGAGCTGGTGTGGTGAGCTGATCCATCTTTTCTTGTTCGTTTTTCGAATTTCCACAAGGACTTCAGGCTTACAAATTATGGTGTACCACTCAGAATTGACCGTCCTACATTGCTCAAGCGAAACAGTCGCCACATGACCAGTTTTACCGAAGAAACAGGCGACCATTTGCTGAATAGTGCTTCCTCCACGAACAAGGTTCGTTGGATTTGGCTCGTCTTCAAAGATCCACACGGTCGATTGCTGTTTTGTTTTGGGCTCATATTCATAGATCCATGATTCATCACCTGTGACTATCTTATAAATGTCTTTTGAAGCACAGGGAATGTATTTTTCCAAAATTTCTTTGAACCAATCCACACAAGCCTTTTTTTGAGCAATTGTCAAATTGTGCGGGATCCAACGAGAACAATCCTTTTTTACGACCAGGTGTTTATGCAATATCGAATGTATTCTGGTGGAAGAAATGTCAAAGGATGCCTCTATCTCACGATATGTCACATGACGATCTAGCATTATCAGTTCACGCACGGCATCAATGTTTTCTGGCACAACGTCTGTTTTTGGACGACCTTCACAACCTTCGTCTTCCAGCGAGCATCGGCCACGATAGAATCCATTAAATCAGTTTTTCACAGGGCTATAGGAAGGCACATCATCGCCTTACAAAGATTTAAGTTCATCGGTGCGCTCTTGTCGTAATAATCCAAGTCGAAAGTTGTGAAAAATTATTGCTCGAAAGTGTTCACGAGTTAATTCGATTTTTCTGCCGAGGTAAGTTTTTGATTAATCGTTTATCGATATCAAACGTGGTCGCACATGAAAAAGTTGTATGGAGCTTTTATCGATAAAAGTTCAAACTTTTTTTGGGAAATAGCCAATTGGTCCTAATATGGCTAAAAGTGACCTAGGCCAGAAACTTAAATAGCAACCCTCGTATGCCATGAACGTCGCAGTAACCGCAGAGACTTGCACTCGACCCCAGCTTGACCTACCTAACGCCGCATTCAGGCAGAGGTGACCAAGGGTGGACGATGTAGGAGGCAATGGAGGTGGCTGAGGCAACGACTGGCCAACAAACAAAGTCTAATGACAGAGATTTATGCTGTAATTGCATTTACTCGTGCCAGCTACTCTGACAGCGAGACACCGTATAAACTGTATGCAAAACAACGACGACTCTATGCGCTTACCAAAGGATTAGACAGGATAAGCGAACAGGTATTGCGCATAAAAGGGTGCAATGTGTACGAGATGGTGTTAAATATACTTGGTCACAAAGAATTAGATAGTGTCTCTGATGCAATCACCTCATAAATGATTTAGAAATTGCAAACTTAATTTAATTAAAATTTTGATTGCGTAATTTTCTTGAAGATTTACGTAGAATTACAATTAATTTTTAATTAGTGTCATCTTTACTCCTATTCTAATAGTACTGAGTATGCAGTCTATTAATCCCAAGTCTCTTAAGGATTGCAGCAAACTCTTTAGCTGGTTAAGAGTATTGGCAAAAGAAATGCGCATAAATAAGCAGTAAAACCAATTATAAGTTTTGTTTTGCTGCCTGCAATTGCACATTGCTCGGTGACATCCGGCAAATGGGCAGGTAAAAAGTTTAATGAAATTGAAAATAAATGAGAAAACATTTTACACACTTTCCTCGCCCGTCCAGAAACTTGGGGGATTTGTGTTACAAACGCTTCCGTTTCACTGTTTTAATTGCACGCAATGCAAGTTAAGCACTCGCTTAAGACGGGCGAGGCGACGAACTCAAAGCAAGTGGAATTTGCAAACGCATTCGCATTCGCATTACCATTCTCATTTTCGTTCCCACTACCATTCTCATCAGATGCAACAGCAGTCAAACAAATGGACAAATTAGCATGTAACCATACGGCAATCTCCGCTTTTGCGGAATCCCTTCTCAGGCAAAACAGACGCGCTCACACACTTGCCCACGTGCCCACTTGACTTGGACTTCATTGCACTCTCGGAGCACGTGGAGCATACTTGTGGAGTTTATGGGTCAAGTGTTTATTACGCCCACGGGCGTGGCCCGAGAGCACTGCTAAATTGTAGCACATTGTTTCGACTTGGAGTGAGTAAGCGCACTGTACTGTGTGCGCAAAGTGTTTGTTTACTTATGTAATTGTGACATTTCATGTGCCCCTAAAAGTAGGCAAGCATTTTTCAAGCAACTGCCAGCGACAGCAAGACAGAAAGACATAAAGACAGTCACACAGAGAGTCGCCTTTAATTGAAAGCTAATTGCTCGGAAATGTGAGAGCCGCAATTGTGCTAACGAAACCCAGGTTCGATGTCAATCAATCTATCCATCTATCAGTGCAGGCGGCGTTCGTCTCATTTCGGCCAACAACTATTTATTGAATATTGTAGTTTCATTTGCCATGCGACTAATTAAGTGCAGCCAAGCGATGCTCTTCATGGCAATTTCTCTATTAGCATCTCACTCACTCATTCGGCATCTCCCACTCACTTCCTCACTCACGACCTTTTAATTGCAGTTAATTGAACCAAATTGTTGTTTGCCATATGAACAGGATATATTTACAAAATATCTCTCCAACTGGCTCCGATATGTATGTTTCTATATATAGTATAGTATGTGTGCCTCTATACTCGTTTATGTACTCGAATGCTTGTGCGTTCACATGGGCGTCTGTGTTTTGCTATATATACTATATATTGTCTTGTGCTCGGGCAGTAGAAGAAAAATATTTGTAATGAATTGATGGCACACAAATTGCTTCAACGGTAATTGAATTCTGCTTTGTGGTAACAAACAAAAAGCAATTCGGCTCTGTCTATGAAGCTAGTTAATTGATAGTTGAATACGATAGTTGAATCTGACAAGGGTCGATTAAAGTGTCCTTAAATGAAATGAAATGCGCTTAAAGTTCACTTAAGCGACCAAAATTCTTGATATGTAGTTGCTAATCAATGCATAATGTCGTTAAATCACTTGAAAGCCGCTTATGAAACCGGCTCCTCCTCCGTTAAGCTTTTATTTCATTATGCTTTAACACTTGCCATTCTTACTGCTAGCTGTGCTTTTTTATTACCTTGTAAATAATTTACGCTACAAACACAATTAACTAATTAATTAACAGCATGATTAACGTCAGGGCAGAGCGTGCAAATCAATTTTGAACGCCTTACTGCGCTGCTCTCCACGCAGCCTTTCAATTTGATAATTAAACTGTGCGACTTTCAAGTTCAAACAGCCATGAAATGACTAAACCGATTCCCACGTCCTGCATCCTGTCGCGTGTTTTAAGGCAGGAAAGCGAATAAGTACAAAATCCTCTCAACACAGGTAAACCAAATAAAAGTGTTCACCTTTTTTTGTGATATTGTGAATTATGAGTTTCAGAGAATTTAATAATACTTCTCGTAGCTAACATTAAAGTCTTGGGTAAACTGCAAATGAACTCAACCATTGAGTTGTTTATGTTTGATATTAGCAAAACTTTCGAGTAGATGCTTTTCCAGAGAGAGATACAGGCTCCCCTGACAGTCTCCGGCCAAATTGGCTAATTAACTAGCCCAGCAAACTCCGACACACAGATATAGCTACAGACGGACACGTACCTGCCCTTAGGCCATTCTCTCTTTGTAACAAGTACAACACAAGTTGTGTAGCATGTGTAGTGGTGTTGTGTGGGACTTGGCTCATTCAGCAACTAATGACAATAATTTGGCAAACTCTCGACGCTGTTTGGTGTCCAATAAAATAAATATACTTTAGCAATTGCCACTTTAGTCATTGAAACGACTCATTGGAACTTTTGAAATTGGTATCTGACATTGTCTACATGTCGATTGCCACTAAGCAAGATTAGCTAAAGTTTACGCGACCCCTGATAAACTTGGCAGCAAAGGCCACAACCTAACATCATAACAACAACTCACGTATGTAGGCGCATTTGGCTGGCATTATAATAAATTGCTGTTGGGGGAAATGAACTCTTTCGCAGCTGACACTATCAATGAAAATAAGTGTATGCAAATTTTGCATTATTTGTCACGTGCAAAGCATACTAGGCAAATACACAGAGTTCGCGCTACAATTGGCCAATGTGGCGTATACGTGATATTATTTTGTTTGCATATCAACAGTCAACGGAAGCCGCCGCGGAAGCGACGTCATTGAGCTTTATTGTTTCACAAATCGAATTCATTTGTATTATTCACACACATCGACAATCTACTCTTCCTTGTTTTTTTTTATTATTGTTTTCATTTTTGTCTCTTGCACATGACCAATAGCTTAATTTATGCAATTTTCATAAACAATACCAAAATGTTAATGAACTTTGCGATTGTGATTGCTATCACTGTGATATTCTATGTACTACTATCAAAAATTAGTTTTGACTTTTGATGAAAAAAACAGCATGAATTCGCTGATAGTTAGAGTTTTACTATTTTAAAAAAAGTAAAAAGTCTACAGCCGAGTGGACTCGACTATGAGATACCCGCGACTCATTCTCAACAAAAGCAGAGCAGTGCTGAATTTTTATTAAAATATACCTAATTAATATTGCAAAACTATAAATATACAATTTACTTGCATTCAAGTTGGTTTAATATTTATTTTTTTATATTTATATGCAAAAACATTTGGTTTTTAATTATATTTTAAATAAAAAATAATGAAAGGATTACACAAATTTAACAAAATGTTGCTTTCCAAACATTTTTTAAAAGCTACTCAAAATAAGGTTTTAACATTGTTTATTTTTTATAAGAAAAGTTATTATTTTAGTTTAAATTTATTTATCAGTAATGAGTACTACCTCATTGACTAGTAATAACTCCATATATCCAGTTCTTCATAAAATTATAGAAAGAATCTGTATATGAATTAATGTTTCCCTAACTTCATATAACTTTCCTCCTTTATATACCTTTCGATTTATACATACCCAACAATTTGCAATTACGTTCAGATCTGGAGATATACGAGACTGTAAGACTTTGATTGTGAAAATATCTAAAAATTAAAGAACACTTTTAAACAAAATCCAAAATTAAGTCTTGTATTTCCTGACATTAAAAACAAAAATAGACGTTTACTTATTAACACAAGAATTTAATTGTGCCCCTGGGCATTATTCATTTACTTTTTATACTACGTAAGCTGATATTATCAAATTTCATTTCCGGACAGAGTTTGAAGCCAACTTGTAAGCAAAAATGGTGCATTGTTACATTGATTGATTAACCTACCCATAATCTATTATATAGCCAGGGGCATTTGCTGTTCAAAAGCTAATATACCACAACCTCATGTCCCTGATAACAGACCTAATATGCCATTCTTATTTCCCCCCTCGAATCAGTTCAAATTTCTGCTCAAAAAAATGAAAGAAAGTACATTAAAATAATGGAAGAAAGGGAAAAATGCTGTGTGTGTGTGTTTGGGTGCGAGTGAGAGGGAGAGAGCACTCGCATGTCCTTTGACTCAGTTAGTCTTCGTTACAGTAGCCCTAATTGGTTGACTGGCGTCCATCTTTTGCGCGTGGCCTTTTGTCCATGTCGTCGTTGCCCACATTGCCATCGTCGACTGGCCAGTTGCCATTGTGGAGCCTTTGCTTTGCTTTGCTTTTGGTCTTTATTTTTGCTGCAGCTTCAATGGAATATTGAATTACGTCTAATGGCTAGTCGCTGCACAATGGACGGCCACAAAGGTCTACATAATAACTGTAGCAGTCAAATAGATGGGAGCAAGAAAAAATTGTATTAAAAAATTGAGAAATATTTTAAATATTTGTCGACCTTAAATATTTTTTATACGAGCGCAGAGTGCGAGATATTAAAGCGCTTCCATACACTTTTCGATGCTATTGTGGACTGTTTGAAATGCGAACTAGACCGCATTAAATCCTCTCGAAATGTATTTACTTTACTCAACCACACAATGCTGACAGCTAGTTTGATGCTCCATGGCAAAGTTTAGATACTTTACAATCAAAATTGAGCTCTAAAATATATTTTTTATTTAATACACACTTTATCGAAAGACCTTTATTTTTTATACTCCAAACATTTAATAACTTTAAGACTAAATTATTGTTGACATTAAATTAAAAAAAAAACATAAATTAAGAAGCTTAATAATCAAATTTAATTACTAGAAGTTATTAATAAGTTTTTAATAATGATTTTCAAGTGACAGTTAAATTAGGAGTATCCTTTCAAGGTGAAGGTCTCGCAATTTATGCGAAAGGATGCAGTAAGCTGAGCTCGGTGTGTGCCGTACTTTGATCAACGAGAAAGGACAATGCTCATTGAGTGAAGCGCATGCCTTTTGCTTGATGGCATAATAAATATTTCGCCTGCCCTGGGTAAATAGCGAAGACAATGAGGACTAAACCAGAAACCAAAGACCAAAGCCAAATGCCCAAAACCGCCCACACAAGCGGAAGTTCAATATGTTTGCATAGGTTCGACCGAGGGACTAGACAAAGACCAAAGGCCAGAGGCCAGCGGAAGGTGGAGCGATTTGTGGCACATTTTCCGGTCCCCTTTTTTTTGTCAAAGGAACTTGAAGAGATCTTGAAATCGTTTTTTTATGTGGCAGTTCAGAGTTTACTTTCGGTTTGTTTGCCCTCGTATTCTATTGTCCAGTAAACTATTGGCGTTTGGCGCAGGATTGCTGATAAGGAGAGCAAAGCTGCTTAGAGTGAAAAAATCAACCACTTAATGGCAATCAATTAGCAAAGATTCAGTTGCAATGTATTCAAGTCGCATGCTGGACCATAAATAGCCTCGACGTCCTTCCGCTCTCAACGCCCCTCCAATGAGCCATATCATTGGGCCACATTGAGTGTTTAGCCTTAAGGGGCGTTCATGTTTTGCCGTTCTCAAAATGCCACATTGTAAATACACCTGCCACGCCTCAGCGCAGCGCAGTGGCAGCGGTAGCGTAAAAAGGTGCAAAAGCTAAATAACAAACTTGTTTACGTATTTCTTTTTTGTGCTCCACAAAGATTCAATGACAATACCGAATACTAAGGATAAGGAAAAGGAAAAGGCCACGCACACGGAAGTTGCCTTTCATCAGCATTTTTTTCCCTCTTCGATGTTCCTTTATTTTCCTTTTTGCTGGGAGTTTTCTTCGCCTTACAATTTTTTCAGTTATTTAGTGTTGAAAAGTAAATGAAGCCGTATTTGTTGAAGGGCTTAGGTCATAATAAAGATAAATGATAAGCAAGTGATAAGACTTTTTTTTTTTAAATAACAAACAATAAAGGTACAAAAAGAGCTGTGAAATTGCAGACACAGTGGGAAGAAAAAAAAATTTCTAAGCAGTTCACGTCTTTATAGAGCAACTTTTATAACTTTATCAATTTTTACAAGTCTGCGAAAAAGAATTGTAAATGCAGAAGTGAAAGGAAAAATAATTAATTTGAACAAATTCGTGCTATATTTTTCTTAATATGTACCAAATTATTTTACAGAAAAAAATCCAACATATACAGAAAGCTTTTGAGCGCTGTTGACGTTGATTAAAAGTATGGGAAAAGAGAATGTGATATTCATAGACTCCTTCCGCCTGTTACATACATTTTCTGAAGTCACAAAGTTATAATACCGTTCTTTCCTGTGGGTATCGGGTATAAAAAGTAAGAAAGCTAAAGTCGAGTATACTCGACAGTGAGAATCCCGCTACTCAAATTTAATGAAAACAAAACTGTGTGTAATTTTTCTAAAAAATACCAAATTATACCTACAGCTACATTTGTTATCGATATACTATTACGTTTTTAAGCAAAGCACCTAAGACCCGCAGCAGATATTTTCGCCTTATACAATTATTTATTGAATAACTTATTCAATTTTAATCTGATTGTATACGTATGTCGGGGATTATTCCTTCTGTCTCTCATATGTATATTTGTTTGAGTTATATGTATTACCCTTTTTCCCTATGGGTAGCGGTTAAAAAAATTAAAGAATTTGCATGAGTGTTCCCACTGTGCAGAGAGGACTGTACAAATATTTGGCTCAACAGGCATTAATTCTTTGGTCCTTTTAACCATAAACTTGTCAGTTTGCGCAGCTCGACAGTAAACAAAAATTCGATTATGAAAAGCGCGGATATGTACCATAAAAAGACCGGAAAGGTGCGTCGTGTAAAGGAATGCAAATTGATATAAATGTTTAAAAAAAAGCGCCGACCTCAAAAATGCCAAAATGAAAAGCCAAGTGGAATTGTTTAATAAAGAAAATGTTTTAAACACTGCCGCTGCCCGAGCAATTAAATGCGAAGAGCTGAAGCCGTAAAATCTGCTTGATCGGCAAGAGGGATGGGAACGAAAGGGAAGTATAGAATTACGAGTGAGGCAGACGGCATTGCAGACTAAGCCAATATCCGGGGCATGAAACAATGTCCCATGACCGACTTACTGACAGCCAAATATTTGCCAAATAAATATCAAGGATTGCTTCAAACTCCCCCACAGCGTGTTGTATAAATCAATTGATTGTCGTCGTTACGATTTAACTTTCTTGAGCCATGCGTCAGCCAAGAAGTGAGGGGCCAAATTGGTCATGAGGGTGAGCCATCCACCCCCGTCTCCATCCCCCCGCGCTCGTCCCCCAAACCACCACGCTGAGTTGGCACGCGTCGATGTCGTAGTCGATGTGGATGCCAAAATACTTTGAGCTAAATTATGTGCAACTTTCGACCTCGTCATGCTCACCATTTGCCCGTTGGGCAGGGTGGAAATATCTAATGTATTAATTCCGTACATGCATTTAGAGCAGGGCTTCGTATGGGGCCACAAGGGGTGGTGGCTACAGAAGGGGATGCGGCTTTATGCTCCCAATAAAATTGCAAATTTTCGTCTATATATGTATGTATGTTACTTTAAGAAATTTTCGAAACTTGTGCCGAATCGTTGGCCAAATGTCAAAATTTGCGACTATCGATTTGAGCCAACATTCCCCTAGGGGTGGTTTGTATTCCTGTATTGATTTGCTGCTGAACTACATGCATAAGGGTCGAGGGGATTAGAGGGTGCGTCTCTTTGTGACCTCAGTTTAATGCTTATGAAGACATATCTTGTCTATTGACAAATTAGGGCAACGTATTTGTCATTTTTCTGTGAATATCTGTGAGTGCGTGCATAAAATGCATTTTAATTTCGGAACAGACAATACACAAGGGTGGCAATGAATGGGGAATGTCGAACGAGGGTGCTAATGGCCAAAGACTGAGTGTCCGATGCATTAGGTTTAAAATAAATTGCACGGAAGTAAGAAAAAGTTGTGCGAATGACTGAGAGCTTTATTAAAATAGACAGACGGAGCTAAAATGTATTTCTGACTGAATACGCTTTGCGGAAATTAATTTAAAAGGTCGTTAAATAATGTATATCCTCACATGTACAAACAAATTCGTAATCTTATTAAAAGCTTTATTTGCAAAAAGAACTGTACTCAAAATCATTGAATATGGCTTTGCACTTAACGAATTTTTAAACATTGAAGAACAAATCCAAGGGTTGTCTTCTAGTGGCAGTTCAGTTTATAAAATTTGATTGAAAATGGCAAATCAAACACAAATTAATATTTGTTATTGTTTGTAAATAGAAATATCAATTAAAAATATTTAACTTAAATGATGATTGAAAATGCAGTATAAAAGAATAAAAGTTGAGTGCACTGAACAAAACTTTTCCTTTTCAGATTTTAATTAATTAATTTTTGATTTATTTTTACACACAAAATGTTAGTCTCGTATTTTGCTATGGCTGGAGTGCAAATGTATTCTTTCAACAACAACTATTTTTGGACGACAGTTTTCGCAAAATTTGTATTGTTCTGCTTTTTTGTTGTCCATTTGGAATAGACCTTCAAACTGTCAACTACTCTACGGATTTAATCTATTTGCGAGCGTTTCACCATTTTGGCAGCGAGTATAAATCAATGAAACAACGTTAAGCGTTGTCCTGGACTGCTGCCTAAAAAAAGGAAATCATCGCGTTGCAAGAACACTTTAAAATTCAAAGTGAATGGTCAAATCAAGTCATGGCAATGGGAGGAGATGGATGAGATAGGGGAGGGACAAAGGGAAATCGAGGGGAGGGACACTCACAAAGTAAACACTTTAAATGCGATTGCTGTCACACTTGATGACTGGCATGGACGGTAAACAACAGCTGAGAGAGCGGAAAGGTGGACGAAGGGAGGGAGTGGTCAAACTTTCAGACTTGAACCTGCACGTGTCTCTATCCCGCGGTGGGAGGTATGGGGATATCCCCATCGCCTTTCCCCCCAGTTCCCTCACCACGCAGCAATGTCACCAATGCGATTTACGACCATTATTCAATCAGTATGACTGTTTGTCACTTTGTGTGCAACATGCCACCTTTTGCGTCTGTTTCTCCTTCTTTTTTCTCTTCTTCTCTTTTTTTCCGCCGTTGTGCAATTCCCCTCCCAAATGGGGCGTCAGTCTGGTGTCGGCTGTGGTGGAGACGGGGGCAATGAGTCTGCTGCAAGTTTGGGTTGAAGTCAACTTGACGCCGTCGCGTCTGTTGCATTGTAGCAAAAGCATTTGCGAGTCAGCAAGGACAACAGTCGACGGTTGTGGGTGGTCGGCAGTTGTTGCTCCTGCTGCAGATGAAGAGGAGTAGGGAGCGAGGAGCAAGGAGCGAGGACTACTCTAGCCGGCGTCGCAGTCAGTCAACGTTGACGCGCGCGGTTTTAATGCATTCTTATGTCATTTTTTGCGCTGTGCTGCACTCGAATGTCATTTCTTTTATGTGTGTGCAGTGTATATGTGTATGTGAGTGCGAGTGTCAGTGTGAGTGAGTTCTGGCCAACATCATTTTTCTACACTCGTGTTTGCACTGCTACTTGCTGTTGTTGTTGGTGTTGGTGTTGCTCTTGCTATTTCGCTTTTCATTCATTTTATTCTTTTAGACCCTCAACACATGGAGGAGGAGACGTGAAGGAGTCTCGGGCTTGAATGCGTCGGCATAGAGCCATGAGCAGTGACCAGGCGCTGGAGCTGGGGGAATGCGTCGTCAAACTTGAAATTGTGGGCGCATTTCATTTATGTTGACAATAGGGTTTTTTGTGCTCCCCAATTTGGAAGAGTTGTCGCTGCTGTTGTTGTTGTTGTTGTTGTTGGTGCTCTTATTGCCATCGTTGCTGTTGTTGCTATTCCTGTTGCTTTCTGACTCTGACTCTGACTCTGCCTCCCTCCCCCTTTTGGTATTTTCTTACTCTCTTTTCTACTTTTCATTTGGTTTCATTTTGAAGAGTTGATGCTTGCGCTTTTGTTGCCAGCCATTGTTCGTGGGCAGCAACAACATATGACACGATATACACAAGTGGGAGAGTTCCCCTGTAACTACGGCTTCAACCATTGGAGTATGAGTGTTGTCGAAGCGTCTGTGTGTGTGTGTGTTTGCAGATGAGTTGAGAGTATAGCAAATGAAATGGCAACAGCTTTGGCTTAACTTGAAGCATTAATTCACTTTGATTGGCATGAGAATGTGTGTCTACATATATGAAAGGATATGCATAAGGATGCCAAGACTTATACTAAAATAACAAATGCCATACCCAATGATTTTTAATAGCACACCATCTATATTTATTTATGAGAGTGTTTTTACACACTTTAAAGATTGCAATAAATGTGTTGAATTCAATGATTTGCCTTTATTTACGTCCATCAGCTTGTTTGTTGAACGCATAAAAATGCATTTGCCAGTAAATGATGTGAGATATTTTAATTAGCTGCGTAGCGAGCCAAACTAATTGAATTTGCACTCACCCAGCTAATGCAGAGTGAAGCGAAGTAAAGTCTGCGAAACGGGTGCAAACTTCAAAGACGACTTTTTGATTTGAAGACTGGCTGAGAGACGCACGAACAGCGACTTCTGCTTGCTGCCTGGCATACAAATTAGTTTTGGCACTGAGCAAATTTGACAGAGAGATGCAGAGAGCTAAAAGATGTCGTCGAAAATTTGCTGCAAACTTTGGTTAACCGAAAAAATTAAAACATCATCATTTCGTGCACTGAGCCACAAAAGTCAAACTCGACGAGTTGACTTCGGTCTTGGGTCTCATCATCACAGCAATGCTCAGCAGCATACAGGACATAGGACCCAAGACCCAGCTGAGTCTGTCCGTCTCGAAATCCTTCTCTGACCCCCGTATTCGTCTCGCCTAGTTATGCCAGTCTATGTCTGTTGAATTTCAATTTGCTCTTTGGCTTCTTCGCCTGTCACTTTAAGGCCCGCCAACGAGTTCATATGAAAAACATTACGCATACGCACGGTTGCACAATTTTAAATGGCACGCGTAAGAGTCGCCGCCGCTTGCTCCGGTTTGCTGATGCTGATGGGACAAACTGTGGCAAGGCAACATTTTTGACTAACCAGCCGTGTATTCAGCTAGACAACTTCGTGCGTATTAGGCGCCTCCTTGACATCTTCTCTTTGACCCAAAGTTTGCACAAGCCATTTGCCCAAAGGGAAAGCTAGAGTCTCTGTTGACTTTGTTTTTAAAATACGGAAGCCAATTGACTTGTTGTTCTTTTTGTTATTGTTGTTGTTGTTGGTCCTTCCCATTTCCTTTCCACCTCTCCATCTCCTTGTGCTTTGGGTAATTCACAAATAATCAAGAAAGTTTTCGTATTAATTTGTGCGGCGCTTTTCTCTCACCTCAATTTATGCAGACCACGTCAGGCTTTCTGACTTTTGCTGGATTTTCAGAATGAAGATACTTCAATCGAAAAGGTGAATAAACGTGCTGGATAAATTCATTTCAATATCCTGGCTTTTAACTGCGATTGAATACGATTCTCAAACATTGCAATTATTTAAGCATTGTTATTTGCCTGAAATTTGTATTTGATATAGAAATCTAGATGTGCTTGTTTACTACATAATTATTAAATTAAACGAGAAATTGTATTAAATTTCATAAATCTATGGAAGGCAATGAAAACGAATTTATTAATTATTAAATTCAATGGGAAATTCTTGAACATTTCATGGAATCAAATATGTATAAAGACCACGTTCTTGTCTAGATCTTGTTCTCATATTTGAAGTCAATTTAAATTATGCAAATAATTTGCAAACTCAAATGACTAAGTATTCAAATCAGACGGTAATAAATAATTTATTCGACATGCTTTTGGCAATTAGCATGAAAGAAGTGACGAAAAAAATTATATTTCATCTACCTGCAGGCAATGCAAAATTATAAGTAAAAAAAAGGTGCCATAAAAAGGAATTCGCAACCGGAAAGCAACAAATTTTATTACAGCTCAATTTTTACTGCTGGCTATGCAGAAATCAAAGCCCATTTCCCATTTCCCACTTCCCATCTCACAGTTCCCAGCTGCCAGCTCATGTTTCCCAGTGGCTTCTCAATCTGTGGCCCCAATTTGTACCGTCATCATCCAATCTGGCAATACTTACTGACGAGTGTATATGTATGTACACAAATGCCTTGCGTGTCCTTTGCAATTTTCTCATACATCAATTTTCATATGCTCGCACACACACACACACACACACACACACACACGCACACACTCATACTCATACTTATTGTGCAATATTCTCTGCCATATTTGCAACGATTTCCTTTTGTGCGCATTTTACGCACGATTTCATTTACATTTGTTCGGCTTACGTTGTCTTTTTTGTTTTTTGTTTCTTATACATTTTTTTTTTGTTGTATTTTGTGTTCTCCTTTTGGAGTCCTCTTCATTCCACCAGTTTTATCAGTTTTAATAAAAACGAATTAAATCTCGGCTACAAGATTCTTATTGTGCTCTGCATTTATGGATTGATTGACAAATGGTTAGGCTACGGCTTTGGGCTGGGATATTGAGCAAAGGTCGCAGTGAGGAGTATATCCAATAAGTCAACAAATGTAAGAAAATAAAGGGTATAATTTAAGCTTCATATTTAACATACTACTGAACAGAATATTATATTTCATACGATGTTGGAAATGTTTGTTTCAATTGCAAATATTTGTATTCTGCAACTACATTTTTAAATCACATTTCCATATTCTAATTCCTATGTTATTCCGTCTGGCCAGCAATTCAGCAGACTTTTTGTCTCCAAAAGAGCATCGCAAATGCGTTCTTAGATTTCAATTTGCAGCCATCTTTATTCACTTGTTTTCTGTATTATTTATGACACGAGTATCAGTGCCACATGCTGTGCTTCAAGCATATCTGTGTGAACAGTTGGTGGCACTTCTCAAGCTGGTCCTTGACGCACGTGTTTGCAGGCAAAGCATAAGGGGTAAGGAGTAATTTTTTATTAAAACGCCTTTGGGCTGACGTGATATTAAATCTGCCTATATATCGGTGTGTGAGTGTGTGGGTGCGAATATTGTTATTAAGAGAACACTCAGCACTCAGAATTGTGATTTGAAATTCAACACCGAATGAACTCAGCGAAAACAGCCGATAACAACTCACATATTGCAACAGGCCATGCAAATTATTCAATTAGCTTGTAATTATGCATCAATGAAATTCCATTTGTCCCAGCTATAAATAATATTTTGCCAAAAATTTCCAACTTAATTTGGGCCCAACGCCATGTCAGATTATTGGTATACATCCTCGCTGTGGATTGTGGGTAGCGGGTTGAGTTGTTTATTAGTTTGGGGCTGTGGTAAACATTTTAAAATGATTGGAAAATATTATTCCATCATTGACAGCTGCAAAATTGCATATTAATTTGCATATATGGATCATATAGTAGAACATGGAATTCGCAAACAATTGACCACATTCAGGTTTGGAATTATTATACGAGTATCCTCATGTGTGTGCGTACTTATTGATGTAACTATAACTATAACTGTCGAATGCTTTATTGTTCAAATTGATAGCGAGCATTTCTCTAATTTAGTTATGCGGTAGACGAAAACGCATTTAACTTTATTTATTATAGTTAAATTGACAAAATGCAAAACAACTACTTTATGTTTTCGTGTATGAATTTATTGAGCGAAATTTTACCTTCTCTTTTTGGCTATATTCGATATTATATGTTTTTTTACTCGCCACCCATACTTTATTTTTGTACCGGTAGGAAATGTATTTAACAGGCAGACCCCTCAGACCTAATGAATGGTATATATTCTTAATCAGAGTCAACAGACGAGACGATATAGAGATGTCCGTTTGTCTGTCTGACTATAGGAGATAGAGCTGTAATTTTTTTATTATTGCAAGCAGATGAAGTTTGTTTTAGATTTTTTGCCACGCCTTCATTTTTCGTCGCAAATTGAAAACAAGTAAGCAAGCTACAGTCGAGTGTTCTCAACTGTGGGATACCCGCTACCCATTTTTAATAAAAGCGCGCCATTATTCTTAAAATATACCAAAATAAAATATTACAAAATTACTAAAAATCTACCAAACGGTATATTTGGTATATTGCTAGAGTACTACATTTAAAAAATATCATAGAGTGCAAAAAGTACAAGTGTGCAAATTTCCCCAAATTTCTTTAATAACTTAGACATTTTTTTATTTGACCGCAACCAAATTTTCAGACATCTTAAATACCATAGTTATTATTGTATCTACCGCTCTAGTTTCAAAATTATTCGATTTTTATGGATTTGAGGGGTTGGAAGTGGGCGGGGCAAAGATTTTAAACAAACGTGATCTGAGTGCAAATGTCCAGAAAAAATTATATCGCAATCTCTGTGTTCATACGGACGGACGGACAGACGGTAATACGGACATAGCTATATCATCTCGGCTATTGAGGCGAATCAAGAATATATATTTTATAGTGACATATCTACTACCGCACTCACTACTTGAACGTGACACATTCACGTAATTATTCCCGTAACTCCCAAATTCTTTCTCATAAAGATCATATTAAAACATAAACTCATCGCGACGCAACCAATCAGTACAAACAAAAATATCCTATCGCATCGATAATTATGCCACTTATTATCTAGACACAGCATAAAAGCACTAACACACGAATAGAGCAATACACACATCTTAACTTTAAGACGTAATACGAAGTTTCTTGTTCAAACACAACGAATTGTAAATTTTAGTTTTTCAAGACACTTTTCTCAAGCAAGATACGAATCCCGCATCTTGAAATAAATAAAGCTTTTCTATAAGCAAATAAATATAAAATTTTCTATTTATTTTTTTTGTTCTTCGTGTAACCACGAAATCTATATTAAATTTTAATATTTATTAAATATAGGTCGGAGATACCTCCTTCTGAATTTCCTGCCGGCTAAAAGTTATAGTACCCTTCTACCCTAGCGGTAGCTGGTATAAATATGTATGTAATAGAATATATAGAAGTAAATTTATTATTATTCTTAAAATATTAAAAGCAATAAAATTTAATTTAATTTAGTTTTTTCGATTTACAATTTGTTGTATGATTTCATCATTAAATTTACCTTAATTAATATTTCTAAGCTGATTGCCAACAATTAAAATCACGCGATGAAATTGAATATGTAATGAATAATGAATTTAGCTGTTTGATTAAATTTTAGTTAATGTACAATATCATTTCACATTCGGTTAAGTGATAATATATGTATTATTAAAATAATATAAAAAATACAATTTTATAGGAAAACAAATACTATTTAATAAATATGCTTTCTTAATGTATTTCTTTTTTAGAATTATTATTAAATTAGATTTTGAACTTGTATCAATTTAATTTAAGGATTAAAAAGGATCAGAACGAGAGATACAAGTATTAATATTTTAAAGTTATAAAGTTTACAAACAGCTAAAAATAGATTTTCCTATATTTTCATGAACTTTTTATCGCAACTTGTGTTTTATTCAAATTTACAACAGTGTTCGCTTTGTGGTATTATCTACTCAGAATAAAAACAACTATTATCAGCACCTGTAGTTATGGAGCATTCTGAGTGTGGCATCAATTACCTTGCTGTTAGCGACAATTATAATGGGGCTAGGAAAAAAAACACATAGAATGGAGAAACAACTAAAAAGTGCTTACAATCAGTAAATGGCATCCCACAAAACCGAGCATAAACCCCAGGAGCATGGCCAGACATTCGGGCAATCACAATGGCTGACAACAATATCCAAACGCGTTCAACTCGATGACCCCAATAGAAATAAAACGCATCCTTTTGCAACATTTTCAACCTCCTCCGTTTCTCCTCTGCTAGAACAATTGTTGGCCGCTGGTAAAAGGACATTCGTTGCAAGTGTCGCACGCTGCATTTATTTTGGTCCTTTGGCTTTGTTCTGTCCCGCTTGGAAAGCGTGGACAGCGTATTGCTTCGCATCATCATCATTGTTGTTGCCTTCGCGTTTTATTGTTGTTGGTTATCCTTTTGACTATGTTGTTTTCATGGCCTTTTATTGCTGCCGCTGTCGCTGCTGCTGCTGCTGTTGTTGCTGCCACAAAGTCCCCTCCTCAATGCGCTGCTTCTTCATTGCTTTGATGTCATTGTTTGGCATTGTTTTAGTTGTTGCAGCTTCATTGATTGTGCGGTTTGGTTTGGCTTTGCCCTTCAGCTGCCACAACAGCTTCAAACTTGGCTTTGCATTCACTATGCACAAATGTCTATAAATTTAACACTCCACACACCAATACACTAATATACACATACATATTTATGCACATACATACATTGAGAATTCAATTTGGATACCCGAGACAATTGCATTTGTGTCTGGGCCCCACAATCTGAGCTGTAATTCTAGGCAACAAATTGGCCAGGCTATAAATTATAAGCCTAGCTGCTTCGCATTCAACCAACCACTTGGCCTGACTTCACACAGTTCAGGTCAGAGACAACGCTCGAGAATTGTCATATCAAAGGCTACGGCAATCGAATACAACTCACACACGCACTCACACACACACACACACACACACGCACACATACAATTGTAGCGAGACCCTTAGGCCTCTCGGCTTGCAGCTCATGGCTCTCAGCTGTGCAGTTGTCCAGCTCGATGCCGCCTTACGTTAATTGCATCAAATGGAGGCCAGGTCGAATGACTTCTCTCTGCCCAACCCGCTGTCTAATATGCTAATTACACTGCAGGCATTTCCCATACGTCTGCCTCTATCTATGTGTGTGTCTATGTGTGTATACGTGTGACTGCAATGCGTTAGCTCGTTCATTTTTGTTTAGATGGATTTTGGGGCAGGTTGCAGCCGGCATTCGAATTCGGCAGCCGGTAGTCGGGCAGTCAGGGAGTCGGTAGGCGTCACGTCTATGTTTGTCCCTAAGCCGCTTTAGTGAACTGCCTTCCTGTCCTTCTAGCCTCCCACTCACGCCATTGCGCCTGTGGCTGCGTCTATCTAATTAATTATACTTTTCAATTGTATCGCAAACAATGACAATGACATTTGCACCTTGCCAAACACTCATACACACACCCTCAGACACAAATACTCACCCATTTCACTTTGAGCTCGGTTATCGCTGTGGCATACATTTAGAGGCATTTCGTGCTTAGTATTTTCGTATATTAAACGCTGCAGACAAAAAGTTTTAGCCGATAAAACGAAGTAGTCGAATTTGCATGCGCCTCAGATAAATATTTGTCAAGCCCGGTTATCGTTCTTCTCGCAAAATTGGCTTCATTTTTTATTTTAAGTAAATCTTAAGTCTTAAGTCCTTAAACTTAATTTCAAATACTTTCAAACCGCCTGAACACGCACAAACCTTTTTAACTAACTAAAACAACATTTTTGTGTCTTTAAATATTTACAAAAATTATTATTTTTTTGAAATACAAATGGCGTGCACATGTGGACACATGTTATTCACTTCGGACTTCATGGTAAAGTAAAATTGAAGTCAGAAGTGACAAACATCTATCCCGATTTGCTCGCCACTGTATATTTCATTTCTAATATACAGAATTATCATATTAAATAGTGTCTGAAATAAACTGATAACATATTCATGTTATAATTTTATCCTACATATTGTATTCGAATTCGATTCTATTAGGAGATTTCTTTAGTATAATACTTTAATACTACAATACTAAATAAACTATAATACTATAACACTATAGTACAATAATATTAAGATACTATATAAGAATACTATAATGACATACTACTATGTTATATATAATAAAATAATAATAGAACATTTGTATTATGACCTAACGATGAAAATAACTACAAAGTTAAACTCTCAGAACTAAGCACATCTAATCACAAGGCATCGCCCACAGCTAATAATTCCAGACAACGGCAAATAATGAAATACGGACTTGCCTAATTAAGCAAAGATCTCAACGCACAAAAGCAATAAATATTATATTGACAAATCAAGATGTTTTTATCTGTTATTGAGCTGCCTTTGGCATTCGCTGGGCCCTAACAAGGCGTCCCACCCACAGACAAATATTTGTAGGTCGCCACAGCTCCTACAACACAATGAATGTGGTGTAACAAAGGGAATTAGTGACCAAAAGCGAAAGCAAAATCACTTCATTATGAAGGTTTCTTTGATATCATTAATCTTTGAGTAAACAAAAAATTCCATTCACAGCCAAGAAATGTTTTTTGGTCATTGGCCAATTGCAAATTAATAACGAGCATGGAAACATAATTGAGATTTACCGTAAGTATGAAGCTTATTTATTTTCATTAGCTAAAAGCGTGACTTTCAGTTTCTTAAATCAAATTGTGAGCAATTGTTTGTCACCATAATAAATTTGATATGGCGCTGATGACGTCAGCTATCCTTTAAGCAACCAAACAAGTAGGTAAGTGGCTCTTACTTCCAGCAAAGAGTCGATCTTTCTTTTCCCTCGCTAAAAAGCGAAACCTGTTGGTTCCTTAGAATACGGAAAGTGCATTTCAGAATGTTTCCTTTAAAAGCTTAATGCACATTTTATGGCACAGTTCACCCTACACCACGAATAAGAGTTAATGAAAGAACAACGAAGGCTCGCAATACATCATTCTCAGCATATCGAATAGGTAGGCAAAAAATATAAATCGTTTTTAACTTTAATGACTTTTACCAAACAGAATGAAAAATTCCCTTTTTCACTTTATTCCCTTCGGTAAGAAACTCACTCTTAAATTGAGATGCTCGTTACGCGTACTTTGCAGTCTTTATATGCGTGAAATTCACAGTGATTTATGCAGTAGATGCATCTAAAAGATGGAGAAGAAGAACGGCAACCGTGAGCTCTCGGAGACCTAATCGGAATAAATGTGTTGCTGCAAAATGCAACAAGTGCACTTAACTTAATTCAATAAAACTTCAGATCATTAAAGGAAACAATAACTTTAAATGAAGTTTATACATTTTGTGAACTGTTAAGCGAATTTTTAGCATTAAATTGAATATCGTAAACTCTGAATTGAAGAAAACTGAGAATTAAACATATTTTAAGGAATGTACATATTTTTATATATTTTACATTTTTATACTGCTTTGGAATTAGTAATAAAAACAAGTCAAGTATGCAACAGTAAAATTACATACTCAAAAAATTACTTATTTGCAAACAATTTTTCAATTTATTTTAAATCTTTCAGTTAGTCTCAATCATTCACACATACTTGCAAACATCCATCCCTTTTTCATGTTCAAAATAGAAAATTAAATTGCTTCTACCGTTGACTGCTATGGGAAGGAAGACAGTGTAGAAAATAACCCCTCAGTCAATGGCAAAACTATTAAAAATTATTCATTAAATGCTGCACAACAAGAAATGTGAAATGTGCAGACTGAATAAAAATGAAAAACGCCTGGGCAACAATTGTGATGTAGCCGCCTTTCAAAGAGCTGCGCGCGAAGCATCTCACAAAAGTATGCAACGAAATTACAAAATGTACAAGGGTGCAAGCAGTTAAGGGTAGAGTGGAAGTGGAAGGGTCGTGGTTTGGAGTGGTTTGGAGGATTGCTGGATTGCAGTATTGAAGCAGTCAACGTGAGCCGAACGGAGTCAGGCTGAAAAGAAGGCGGCCAAAACTAACTAGACTTTCACTTTATTATTCATGAAAAGTGAAAAGCGCACAGCAGCAACATCAACGGCAGCAGCAGCAGCAGCAAGAGCAACAGCAACAGCAACTGTAGTTTGGGATTGTCGAAATGACTAGCGGGAAATGATGTGATGTGGGCTCGGGCTGGGGCTCTGGATGAAAATTAAATGAAATTAAATGCAGCGAACGGTAGCTTGCCTCGACAACAGTTCTGAAATGATATTCAAATGAAATTGCATTCACCACACGCAACTCGCAGGCCACAAACAAAAGAAATGTCTTTACTATACGCCAGCGAATATATAACCGGGCACATGGCTTTAATAAATTTTAATTAATTTGCCACAGAATGGCATATAATTTTTATAAATAAGCAACACTAATCGTTTGCAGTTTCGCCCACACACACACACACACACACACACACAGTAACTCTGGCAGCATTTCACACACACACGCGCATAAAAACAATTTGTTTCTATTAACGAAGCTGCGCCTACAAATGGTGATTCATTTATCAAGCTGCAAAGCAGCGGACACACCTGAGCAATTGATGATGGTAGGCGTTATTCACTATAACGAAAACAACTGGAATATAGAGAGCATATTATAGACTACTTAATACCCTGGAGAAGACTAAAGAGAGAATAACTTTGAAATAGAAAATTCGCTTTTATTATAGACAAGTTGTTATTGAAAGAGTTTATATTCTCCTTCAAACATGATTTTAAAGCAAACTCACCCATTAAAGTGAAAATAGAATATATTTGTTAGCTGCAAACTCCCTACCGATCACAACCTTTGCATTTAGTAGTTTCAAAAACACAGGCATATGCGTTGTGCGTTGTGCTTTTGAGACACACACACATGTTCTGCCATTGTAAACGGTACATCAAATACACGTAGCGTCCGTCATCAACGACGGCCAATTTGAAGTCATCACTCAGGACTGACAAACAAGCAGCCAAAGGCGAGACCCAAGCATAGTCTAAGGACCCAAACCTAGACCAGAGGCGCAACCATAAACGGTCGTAGTGATAAGCGCGATAGAACACTTGAAACCTGGGATGGGGGAATGGGGGATTGGGTGGGTTGCAGGATCTACTCTCGGCAAGGACCATAAAGTCGGTTGTTTGCTGGCCAAAGTTGGCAAGTCAGCGAGTGGTGCCCCCAAAAAAGAGCTCAACATTACTCACAAAAACACATCAATTATGCGCTACTACATCAATGTGTGTGCGTGTGTGTACGTAAGTGTGTGTGTGTGTGCGTGTGTATGTGCCAGCAGCTCTTTATTAATGACAGTTAAACTGTCAGAGGTATGTGCGTGCCATTGCAGGTGGCAAAAGCAACGGCTACGTTTCCATATTCGTATTCAGTGCTGTTTCCTTCTTCCTCATTCCTCTTGTGTGTCTCTCCATGTGGTCCCCAGTAGCAAAAGCCAGCTCACAATTTGAGTAATGCTTGCTTGTCAAATTTGACCAAAACGGACAGCCATAAGTCAAGTATTGGTCGCAATCGCAACGAGAACGAGAATGAGAACGAGTGTGTGGCACTAACTGAAGTGGCAGGCCAATCCGGGGCAGGTCACTTCTCAATATGTTCGTCCGTTTACCAAGCAGATTGAAGTTTAGTGCTCTTTGCATATGATTGCCAATTGCAATTTGAATTGAGAAACTGATAATGTGAGGTAATGCCAAACACCTATTTAAACCTGACTAATTTCCAGGTCATAACAAAGTTGATTACGCCAATAAACTAAAATGGTTTAAGAGACAACCAACAACATCATTGATATTGAATGAATGTTTATTTATTTACATTTCTTTACAAAACCATAAACTTAACATCTCTAATTTTATCTCTATATTTTAAAACTAACTCTACATGATTTGCGAAGCCATAACTAACTTGATTACGCCTCTGAATTAATATGAGACAAAAAAAAACAATAAAAAGATCATTGACATTGATCTGATTAATATAAAATTAGCAGATTCATAGGGACCATTAACATTAACTTAATTATTCATTTTATTAATTTTTTCCTTCATTTTCTTTTAAAATTGTATACTCTAAATAGTTCCAGAGTTATTCCGAACTTCATTCATTAACTTCTAATGAAATTACAAGTATTACGTAATATTATTTATTAAATACATTTTTTTTATATTTAATTTTTAACTAGTTTCAAACAAATACCAACCAACTGATTACGCTAGTGAATTAAAATGAGAGAACTGAAAATATCATTGATATTAATTTTTTATTTTTATAAAAATATTATCATGTGGCATACAATTATTATTTGTTTCTTTACCCTTTTTCTAAAATTATAGGATTTCCTTTATACTTTAAAATGAATTTAAGACTCATTCATTGAATAATTCCGAATCTAACATATGTTATAACGATACAGCAATAAATTCAAATAAGACAACAGAATTCAAAAAAGTTTATTGATTAATTTCATTTTATTATTATCATTTTATATGATTGTTTTTTTATTTTATTATTTTCTACATATTTTCTTAATTCTTAAAGCTATTTCACATTTAATCGTTATTTCTTACTTCAACGCAATGCCATTCACATTAATTGCTATCGATGGCACATAACACCAGCTCACACACGCACACACACACACACACACATCGACATTGTCGCGGAATGCCTTCGAGGAAAGTGTGCTATAAATTTGATGCCTAGCAACCGAGAGCTAAGAATGGGCTCAAGTGAAAACCGAACGTATGAATGACTTTCATTACTATTTTGATATAAGATGCTTTAGCATATCCTTAGTAGGATCTATAGTTGTTGTTGCCGATGGTTTATTTCTGTTGTTGTTGTTGTTCTTACTGTTTGCCATTGTTCGTTATTCATGGGTGGGAAAACAACAACAGCAGCATGTTTATCTATTCTGCTCTATAGTAATCAATAGCTGAGAGTGAGGCTGTCGTAACGGATTGATGCGCATTGAATGGAAAACAGAGAGAGGGAAAGAGAGAGAGAGAGCGAGAGTGTTTACCGAGCCTGGTTTGCATGTCTTCCTGCAATTTCCCAGTGAAAGCAGCGAGGAACTTCATTGAAAATAAATGATAGCATTATTTTGATTTGATGTTTGCTTTGATTGCTTCACCCAAATGATGTTGAGGTAGTGCACTAGGATACGGAACTAGACAAGCCCAAGCATAAGAAGACCAAACCCAAACCCAAATTGCCATTTGACGTTTGTTTTGGTTGGTTGACTGATTCGGCTTGTCATTCAATTTCATGGTCAGTGGTTTTCACTTGAAAAATGAAATGTTCTTTGCGCCGCAAGCATTGTCCGGGCAAATGCGACAAATTGATTTAAATGCCAATCCAAATGCAGCTGGGAATACTTGATTTTCCCACGCTGCGTGCCACATTCACGCCTATGCAACTAAATCGTATGCAACAGTTATCAAGCTCGCATAAATGCCAACAATTCCCCACACTCGCAAAAATAACAAAAATATCATCAACAACAAAAACAAGGCGCAACCGCTCCGCGCTAACGTGTACGCAAATCCTTGGTGTAAACAATGAGTAACCACTTTACCCACAACACCACTAACTACGCCAACAAAATGGCCGACAAACGAATTCCCCTCCCCACACTTTCCACTCTGCCGTATTCGCAGTGCAACTGTTGTGGAGGGGGCGGCACGAGTAACTAATTTGAAGAGTTTACGGTTGGCTGAAGGGCTTCATGAAATGTTTCAACATCATTTTGATGAATAAAGCATAGAAAGGATAGACAAAAACATAAAACTCTCAAAGTTTTGCTGCTTTAAATAGAATATAAACTTTTATGATACTAATATACCGATAGAATACTCGCCTGTGTTAATAATAAAATGTATCTGTATTTTATTTGTAGATAGAAATCGTATTCATCAGTGAAAGACACATAAACATAAAAAATATTGTTTTGGTGTCAAAAAATAATTCAACTTTAATACCGAATCGATGATCATTTATTATACGTCCGCGTTGATTATTTGAAACTTTTACTTATGAACTGAACCGCTAAAAATTCTTAAGACTCGATTTAACAAAAAATGCAGTTTGTTTATATTCAGTAAGCTATAATTGTCGTAGGAAACCTACAGTCAATTGTGTTCGACTAGCTATTATTAATAAAACTATATTCTTAAAATATTCAACAAATGTACCATAAAAATATTAAAACATATAGTACTACATTCAAAATATACCAAGGAGTACAAACATTTTTATTCAAGAGTATTTAATATTATAGATATCAATTTTAATATTGAATTTTGAATGTTTATCAAGGCATACAAACATTGCACTTAAAGCTTGCTAGCATTAAAAAAGCATGTTCAAACATAGCACTTAGTTAAATGTTTGCCACATTTAAAGTAACCTGTAGCCTGGGCACGCCCAAATAACCGCTAACAGCTAATAAACGGCAAATATTGAAACATTTACGCGCACGCAAAGCGTCAGACAGACGAAGGAGCAAGAGGATGAGAAGGAGGAGACACAATTCACGAGCTCAGTGCTCTCAAGTGTGCCAACACTCAGTGCCAGCTCAAGTGTAATTTCCATTGTTTACACACACACATACAGATGCAGACGCAGACAGCCTTATCCGCAGACAGAGAGTAACACACTCACGCACACACAGTAGTACTCTTGGGCAGCGTGTAAAAATAATCTATTACAACACGGCAGCAGCGAAAGCGACAGCAACACGCATAGCAAGAAGACACAACGATTGCGAGTCTACTACGAGGGAAGACGTCCTGTTGACAGGACAGAGGCGCGTGTTGTTGGCAATCAACGGCGCTGACGGCAATCGTCAATTACTCAAACTGCAAACAGTTAACTGCAGCGGAACACATTTTATTTTATTGTATACCATATACTGTATGTACTTTGCATAAGCATGAACGAACGCATCGTGTGTGTCTCGAGTAGGCGAAAGCAGTGCAACGTCGCGACGAGCCAAAGGCTGGGCTACAACAAATTTTTAACGCTTCAGCGCCTGCACACACTCCACATACGCACACACACACACACCGCACACACGCGGACGCGCAATTGCATAGCATTGAGAGACACTCATACAGCCACTCGGTTGGCACTCACTCTACGCCCTGAAGTATGCAATTAAGTGCTTAATGTGTTTATTAAAAGTGAAATGCCAAACAACTTTTCATGCCACTACTCTATCAATTTGTGTGCCTGACTGCGTGTGTGTGACGCTTGTTGTTGTAAGTGTTAGTGTACATGTTGTTGTTGATGTTGCTGTTGCTGTTGCTGCCCGCAGCTGCTGCTCTGTGAAAGTCACTCAGCGTGCGGTCGGCATTGGGTGTAAATGTTGTCCACTTTAGCCATTGTTTAGTTGCTGTTTTTGTTCTTGTTGTTGTTATTGTTTCAACGGGTTAGCTTTAGGAACACATAGATTGGGTGGAGGGAAGAACGGGTCTGTCAACGGGACAATTGTGTGGTTAGTTAGTTACATCAGCCCAAACACCGTAACTGAACACTTTAAAGTGGCAAGGGAACGTGGTCCATTTTCATACATTGTTATTTCTTAATAAAAAGAAAGAATTTTTTGTTTTTATATGTTTACAATTGATAACACTTGGGTCAATAATATAAGTACTTTACAATTGCCTAAAAATTGTATTTTAATTATTTTTTACAATATTTTTTAAGGGTTACTTCATGCTTATCTTGATTTTTGCACCTGTTAAACTATTTTACATACTGTCAAGAACTGCAGAGCAAACTCTCGAAAATACTCTCAGCTGGCAGTTTGCTGCAAAAATTTGCTCTCAATTATAATGTTAAACAATGGCATTAAAATTTCATATGTGAAGTCAAAAGTTTTGAAGGCAACTTCAGAAACGTATCAAGTATACGTACTGTTGGCCAAAGTTCAAGTGGGGTTCAACAACAAAAATAACAATATGCTGACTCTAACTGCTCTTGCTGTTGCTGTTATTGTTGGTGTTTATCCGTTCATGTCCTATAACAAAAGTTAAATATGTTATTGTGGCTTTCGTATGCAGGATTTTTCTTCAAGCACACGCAGCCATAGCCATTTCCTTTGAGACGTTTGTTATGTGTGTTTGTGTGTGTGTGTATGAGCGTAATAATATTAAACGAACTTCTGCATTTGTCGATGTGTGTGTATGTGCCATAAGTTTTGTCGCTTCCGTCTTTCTCCATATTTGAGCATAAATGCAACAGTTTTGAAAACACTTTTCGACCCAAACTACATATAGTGCTATTTAAATGCTCAGAAAATTATCATCAAAAAATTCAATTGCACTTTTACCACAGCATAGGATTTTCGCAATCTATGAGCTTAGCTAATGCTTGTATGGGAGAAATAATAGAATTACCCCAGTGTGTGCAATAGTTTTGTGCAAACGAGCAATGCAATAATTGCTAAAATAACGTAGCATTTGAAATTTTGCAGGTCACAGCCTTCATTGGAGCGACATAAAATATTTTGATTTTCTCTAGAGAAAGTTGTTAGTGCTTAAAATGAAAATAAAAGAAAAAAATGAAAATACTTGGATAATATTATAGCCTTAATAACTTAAATTTATATACTGATTAATGACGAATAAAAGGTTTAAATATATAAATGAAATGCTTTCTTTTAAAGGCAAGATTTCAATATGCGCTTTCTTATTATTAATTAAAAAGAATCCAATACTTAACAGCTTTATTCAACATGCTTAAAAATATCTGAATAAATGTTTGCGCAATTCACTTTAAAATAAAGAAGAAAAGTCTTTAATTCAACATTTTTCATAAACACATACATAAGTGTAGTTTTTAGTATAGATTTAAGCGAATAGCAAAACAAAAAAAAAAACGAGAATTTCAAATTATTATTTCTATCAAATACGCAATCCCCTGCCAAACACCAAACACCAAATGCCAAAAGCTGAATGTGAAACCGACAACGTCTGTAAACTTTTGCACGGTCAAAGCAGCAGCAGCAGCCGCAGTCAAAATTATTAATAAACCACATAAGCAGTTAGATAGCAAATATCTCGCTGTCTCTCATGTACACACACAGCTCCCACACTATGTGGAACCCTAATGCTAGACCGCAGATAAAAACTCAAATATGCAGCATCGACAATTTTGCACAGCAAGTTGAACGGCAAAACGAAACGAAAACTATGAAAACACCATAAATTTTCCACAGACACACGCAAAAAGTTTAGCGCTGACTCACCCACACACATACACTTATACACACACATACTAATGATAAGGCTAGAGAGCCAAGGACACAGGAGTGAAGTGAAAATTATCGAAATGATGCACTCGAATGTCAAAGCAGCAAATTGAAAGGTCCGTCCGTTCATGACGTGGCATTGCCTTTAACAATTAATGTCCCATCGTTGGTAGCAGCAACATGAACTGCAACAACCGAAAGTGCAACTGCAACAACAGAAATAAGTCTATTTGCCCCATGCACATATCTAAGCATTCGATATCTGACGGCATTGGCGCTTTTCCATTTGAGCATTTTCCAAATTGTGAAATTGAAAAGCAGCGAATGGCGTCCACACAAAGGTCAAAATTACAGCACTCATTACGGTTACGAGCAATTTGCCTGATATCTCCCTCCCTCCTCCAATTGCTCACTTACATGCCATGCCACGAAACCATGACCTGTTAGGTTAGGCTACAAGTGCAGAGAACCCTCCTAATAGAGCACTAATTGACTGAACTTAAGATCTCAACGTTCTCGCATTGTCTGATAATGCCTGTGCGGTGCGATGTGGGGGATTTTGCTCATTGGAATAAATGGTTAGCACGACATGTTAAGTCTAGCTCATTGTATTGATATTTGAAACATACATATGCAAAATTCATTTGATTTCATTTTGAATTTAACATTATTAACCATTTTAAATCAGATTCAAAATATGTAAATTTAATGCAGTGGTTTAAAATATAATTTAAAAAATTGGAATTACAATACTATTTAAATTACAAATACTTAAATATTTTTATGCCGACGTGTATTTACTTTAATAACCCTATTGCTACAAGTATAATTATTTTAAATTACTGCATATTCATATTAATTGTTATATATTTACATTCATTTACTTCAATTCAGTTCAATAAGATTGACTAATTGTTAATAATATAATCGTTGTTATTTAAACTATATATGAGGTCTAAATTTGCTACTAAAGATGTTCAGTTATTGTAAAGATTTCTAATATTAAGCAAGTTTTTTAAAACTGTTAAATATATAGCAAATGTATATGACACCAAATTTTAAATTTTAATAACTTATCTCAGTGATTCTCCTTAATGGGAATTTATTTGGTTGGCTTAAAAGTGTAGTTGTATAATTAATTTTCATTAATATCCTTTATCTTTTAAAAGCAATTAAATATTTGTTAAATAAAAGGTTTGACTGCAGTCGATGGCACTAGTTTGCGTGCAATTTCGTTTCGTTACGAATTGTAAAGTAATCAACTTAGCTTCTCATTGAAACAACAATTTGCATTACTTTATGCAATTTTCGTATTTGCACTTATTTTATTTGATTTAATCAAAGCTTGCGTCTCGTTTCTACCTCAATATTATTCGTTTTGTTGCGTCTCCTTCGCTTTCACTTCACGCTTTATTTATTTGTATTGACATTTGCTGTGTGTCTGTCTGTGCAGGACGCGCGAAGGAAACAACAAAAGCAAATACAATTACAGTGAGTGCTTCAGTTCCTGTTTGCTCACCGCCCCGCCCCGCCTCGCCCGCTCCGCCCCTCTCTACTCCACACTTTTATACTCCTACGACCAAAGCCTCCCATCCAGCCCGTTACCTCGTGCCACACTTTGGCCAGCAAATTGGCTGGCGCAACGAAATATTCCGCACAGATAAATGTAAATACATAAGCAAACAAATCATTTGGAAAATATTTCTTGTAATATCACATCAAGGTGCAAAATATTTACGAATATTATTTTTGGCAAGGCAGCGAAAAAGTCAAGAAAATGCCAAATGGCAAAAATTGAAAGTCAAAGGCAAAGTGTGAAAAAGCTGAAAAGCACGAAATGTGTAAATATTGCCACGAAATATTTACTCAGCGATTTTTACTTGCATTTTGTTGATGAAAATGTTAGCTTCAATGAGTTTCCCGCACATTTTCCATAGACTGCGAATGATTGACTGTTTGACTTATAGACTGAGTCGCAAAGAGAGAGAAAAATAGAAACACACAGAATTCTTTTTAAAGTGAAACATTTTTAATAAATTTTAAACCTCGTTGAGTGGAATTATGAGATAAAAATACAAATATTTTGTAAATCCAATGTATATCGCAATATGATTCTAATTATTGCATCTAATTTGAATTATAATTCAATATCTGAATAGCAACCAATACACTCGCGTGAACTAAACTAACAGAAGCCCTCGACAAGCGCAAATGTTGTTTCAAATAATAAACCAAAAAATAATATTTATGCAGACTGTGGTTAACAAATTATTTATACACAGCACAACGGTAGGAGAAAAATCGCTGTGGCGTAGGTTCTTTTTAATGCCAGCACAGATTATTATAATAAAACAAATAAATATGTACAAAGGACGAGCACTTGGCACCGAAGCAATGTACAACGGGGCGAATGAATATTTGTATTTATGGGAAAAAGTTGTAACGTGGGCCAAAATGCGCGAGGCTAACAAGTACAATTCTGCAAGTTTCCTCTAAAATAGCAGCAGAGCTTTTTGCATCTACGTGACTGAGTATTGTGTTGTGTGTGTATGTGCGAGCATATTCGTGTGTGTGTGTGTGTGTGTCTTTACGACAAGTTCCATTGTGGCGTCCCGTGCTTCAAGCTACTAATAATGTTTATGTAAGAACTCTTTGGCGTACGAGCTTGCACAATAATTTCATTGTTCGTTCTGTGTTTGTTCGCCTGTTACCTATTTGTGTGTTTTTCGCCTTTTTCAATGATAATTAAGTGTATATTACCAGTATTCTGGCCACAAAAACCATATTCAGTCCCAGTCCCAGAGAAAACTATAAGCTGGTACCTATATTTTTGTTAGCAAAACTGTAAATATATGAATTAATGGAACTTTAGTGAGCGGAAATAATATATACGTAATTATTTATGCAAAGTTTAGTTTGGAATGCCGAAAAAGTAATCATTAGTATAGGAATATTTATGGAAAATATTAATAATACACAACAGCTGAATTGGAATTTGATTTGTTAGGCAATTAAGTAAGCAAGACAATTCAATTTACTTACTAGTTTAATAAGTAGAAATAAAATATAAAATATTTAGAGAATATGAGTTAATGGAACTTCAGGGAATGTGCGTAATGTTGAAATAATGTTGAAATAGTATATTACTCGGTTTGGAATACTGATAAACTAATATTAATATTTTAGATAATAACTATCAACGGATTTGGAATTTGATTATTTAGGCAATCAGCAGCAATTTTCTTACATGTTTATTAATTATATATGCACATAATATAATAATATATAGAAAATGTACGTGCATTATGTTATGTTCGACACCGCAAAGATAGCAGATAGCTCACGTTCTTCGTTGTCTGTACAACGTGTGAATTTCACGAGGGAACTTTTCAAAAGAATAGCGAAATTTTTATTGCATACAAACAGGCGAAAAGTCCTGCTCAGAGTGGCAAGTGGAAACGTGCGTGTCAGGGCAGAGCTATAATTTAAATATGTTGTAACACTTTAGTTTAATGGATTTACATGCGTTTGCCTTCACAAATTGTTTGCCGCCATTGCTGCGACCGATTAAAGAGAACCACAAGGAATGACTCATAAAATTTAACTCGAAGCGAAGCGACAATTGATGATCAAAACAGCTTTAAAGTTGCTCCCATAATAAGCATAAAAATATAATGTTCTTATATGCATACAATGTAAGCAAAAACTACCCGAGAGAGAGAGTCAAGAGTCAACTGCTAAAAATTGTTTACCCATCCGTTTGATGATGATGTCATCATCTGGGCGTCCCTGCAACGAGGGTGTTTCCAAATTATGCATCATGCTATACCAAAGATACTCAGCTCTTTCACCTCCCTCTACTGCAGAATCAATAACAATAAACAGGGAACTCTGGAGTTCTCTGAGATGAGCTTCAGACGACGCCGTTGCCATTGCCAGACGACCCGCCAAACTGGCGCCAAAATATTTTG
The DNA here is from genome assembly GCA_019972355.1 of Drosophila kohkoa. Taxonomy (NCBI): domain Eukaryota; kingdom Metazoa; phylum Arthropoda; class Insecta; order Diptera; family Drosophilidae; genus Drosophila; species Drosophila kohkoa. The sequence continues at coordinate 807,173 of BJEL01000003.1, read as the reverse complement.
AGCTTCTTTTCTTTTTTTCTTCCGGGTTCTTTCTTGGGGTTGTTCCAACGTGTGTTGTTGTTCCGTCTGACTGACTGGCATTTCATTCATTGGCTTTTCCTGATAGTTTTCCCAGTTGGTTTAACTTTCTGTTTTTTTTTGAAAGCATCAACTTTTAAGCAAAAATCATACGCACTCTAGCTCTTTTATTCTGTGAATTTAATACATTTTGCATCTGGATCGGACCTCCATTCTATTAATTGGATAAATTACTTCAGGCTGTTGCCATTAATTGAAATCTCAAATTGGAAAAAATAAATACCAAATTGAAAGTGGCAAAGTTAAGAAAATTTTGGTTCATAATTGCAAATTAATAAAGAGTATATAATCGGGCACAACAATCCACAACTTATCCTCAGGCCAAACATAATTTTTGCTTTCATCTCTTAATAAATTAGGATAATTATTAAGTAATTATCAACCGACAGATGCAGTGAAAACAGAAGCAAAGTTCACTTAAAACAAAATAAATTTGCTGAGGGGGGTTCGAAGCTTTTGGAGTTTTAGCAAAAGGCTTGAAATTGGCAAGGTACAAATACTTTGTTTACCAATCACTTACTATGAAAAAACAGAATTTTTCATTAAATATTTTATTTTTTAAATATGAAAAAAATATGAATTGCAAATCTAAAATAAAATATGTCCAATTACGAATAAAAAATAAGTAAAAAAGCGTGCTAAAGTGAGCTCGAGATGTAAGATACCCGCTACCCATTTTGAATTTTCTTAAAATATACCAAATTAATATATAATATACAAATATACTAAAATATGATATATTTGGTGTATTGAAGCAGTACTACATACAAAATATGTACATATGTAGAGCAGAAAATATAGTAGATTGATAGCCAATACAACAGTTCCGTAGTAAGTAAGCCTTTTATGCCGTACAAAATTATTATTTTAATAACTAAAAGTTATGATCGAAGCCAAATTTAAACGATTTATAAAAACTGTATACACTATAGTATATATACTTCACTTTGAGACACTATATTCAATTACGCTTGCAACTCAAATTTTTCGATTTGCGGGATCGGAAATGGGCGGTTAATCTTTTTTTTATAAATTATGAAATTAGTGATTAATAGCAAGATAATTAAATGTAGTTTCATTAATATGGAAATATGCAGGAATATTGCACCGCCAAATGTCGCACTAATTAAATAATGAATTAAGACAGAGCTCTGCTGTTGTTCTTGATGTGGATTTTGTTGTTTGGCGTGCACACATTTGTTATACGAGTAGCGTATATAATAGTATCATCGTTGTGGTCGTCATCATCGTCGTCGTCGTCGTCGTCATTGCATAAAGAGCTTCGCGCACAGTTGCACACAAATGGAATGCAGTGCCGCCAACAACAAGGACGACAAGGACAACAAGGAGCGTTACTTGGATTGCATTGCATTGCGTTGCGTGGCGTTGCATTGGATAGCGGGTTCCGGTGCTGCTAATTACTCAAGCAGACGAGTGCACGATGAGGCTTCGAGGACCTTGTCGGCAGCAAACATAATGAACATATGCGACATAGTGGCATAAAAAGGTTTTTGCCACTTCAAAAGTCCTACGGTTGCCAGCTACCGCCGCGGAGGGGTCAACGCAAGACGTAGGAGTGGGAGGGTGGGATGGGCCGAGGCCAGTGGCGATGACTCTATCTGTAACTATGACGAGAGAGAGAGAGAGAGAGAGAGAGAGAGGAGATGGGGTAAATTACGAGCTCGTAATTCTAATTAGTGGCATATGTATAAAAAAACACACACTCGCACACATAAAGAGAGAAAACACGGAAAAATATGTTTGCAGAAAAATTATTATGTTATTACGGCTTTTGAGCACAAGCTGGTTATGCGTAGGCGGATCCACAACTACAAGTAGGCGTGCCCAAAGGGCGTGGTTTATATAATCCATGTGAGTGTGTGGGCGAGTGCAGCAAACAAATTCAGAAACTAGTTGGCAACAAGAACAGATTGAGAGAGCCATAATGTGGGTCAGATTAAGAGATTTTCATAGAATAATAACTATACAATTTAAAAAGAAACTTTAGCAGCCTGGAAAAAAGGGATATCAAGGACTTGCATTCTGTACTCAGTTTCCAGACTTTCTATCTATGTAAGTATATAAAAATGACAAGTTCAATATGGAAATTCAAGTATACATTTAAAGGAATTATTCAATATATATGTATATCTGTTAATAGTCGTATCTATTTGGTTTTCTTTGTTCATCAAGTAAATTAGAACTTATTGCCTAAATAATTATGATTTGATACAATGAAATTTCAATTGTTCCACATCGCTTAAGTAATTTGTTGCCATGGTTGTCAAAATCAAAATATAATGTATATATTTAAGTTGCTGAATGGTAAATGAAACAAGAATGAAAGCTACAGCCACATTTTGAATCACATTTTGACATCAATTGTAAAAGATCCTATTGTGGAAGATAAATTATGAAGCAATATTAAAGCGTGCACAAGTAAGAGTAATAATTAGACCGTAAGTAACATCAATAGAGAGTTGTAAGAATAGCCCAGAAAGAGTAAAGTGAAATTGTGTGTGTTTAGTACGATATTAGCTTGGCTGAGCAATATATTATATATTAATTTTGTTTTTAATTTGGACAAAAAAAATCTCAAACAATAATAACTTATTATTTATTGTTGCAAAAATAAAATCATTAGATAATGTCCAAGCCACAAAACTAAAAAAGACGTATGCTATGGTTATAATATAATACAAAACTGCTAAAACCAGAGGAATTAAAATTATTTAATTTCAAAATATAAACTGCTGGAATGTAAACAAGCTTGTCTAAATTAAAACTTAACTTGTCAAAGTCAAACGCTGTCAAAATCAATTCTCATTTAGGTAGATTGACGCCCCAATGTGTCAGTATCAAAAAATTTAAGGTTTCTAAAAGCACAGAACGAAATTCGTGATTTTCATAAACCAATAAAAAATAAAAAGATACACAAATGTCGAGTTTAGATGATTTTTTTGCCAAAAAGGACCGCAAGAGGTCCGCAATGAAAACAAACCTCTTGGCAACCGATGTACTATACCGCACTCTGGAAGAGACTGCAAAAGTGCCGCAGGAAATGGACAACAACGAGAAGCTGCCGCTGGAGGTAATGAACTCTACACGCGCATCCCTCGAGTTTGGCATTCGATTACCCAACGACGCTGTTGACGAAGAGGACGAATGGTGCGACTTCACAGAGGACCATGATCAGCCATTTCCAAATCTAATGCGCAATTCTAAGCTGCTCCTAAGCCCCACAGCTCCGGTAACCACTGAGGATGTAAAGGTGAGCACCGAACACTCTCAGTATCAAGACACTGGTGGCGATGGCTTGGGCGTCGGGTCGAGTACGGAGGAGTCGGGAAAAACTGCATGTCCTTGGCTAAGAGTTGAGCCCAATGAGATCTCAAACTGCGGCACGACAATTATTGAATCCGTAGAAAGGAAACCACAGCCACTAATTGCAGCACAACCAGATATAATGGCCAAAAAATCAGTCTATGTGCCGCCAGCCTTGCGTGCGAGTCAAATTGATATGAAGGTGCGTCCCAAAAAGCCTACAACTCCAAGTGCAGCAGTCAAAATGTCCAAGGGCCAGGCTCCGGACATAAATAATGTCGAATATTTTCCCTCACTTTCTCCCTCTCACATTTCGAAACGTGCCAAGTAGTTTTTACATTTATTTGTCAATTATTCTAGTTTAAATTTGCCACGATTAAAGATTGAGTCACTGTTAAACGCTGTAAACGCAGTTGTTTATGGGGGGAAATCTCCACATACTGCATCTCGCTTGATTCCCCAAAGTATCATTAGCTGTAAACGAGCCAAATATTTACAATCAAATCGGTTTAGCCTTAAGTACACCCCGTGGACTTGTGCCGAAACTCACTAGGCATATTTTTCACACAAATTGCTAATAAAACACGAGCACCGAGTCAATTTGAGTTTTTTTCGCCAAAAAAATAAATTTAAAAAAAAAAGTAAATTTAATTTTAACGTTATCCAACGATTTAATTAAATTTAATTGATAATCAGGACTTTTTAGTCAATTCAATAGAATTAAATTGATCCTAATAAAACCTAATTTGAACAAGAAGTACAACCTAAATAATAAAATAGAAATAAATAGAATAATTTTAGTATTTCTTGCCGTTTTATTTTTAAGATAGCAAAATCACATCAAAATTTAAATGGAACAACACTACTTTTGGCTATTACGAATTCCATTTAGATTGCGGAATTATATTCCAATTATCCACAATTTCGTCCAGTTGTCAGTACCATATTCGGGGATCAGTTTTTGCTGTAACCTACGCACCTTCTAAGCAGGCTAGCAGTGTCCACCGTAGGGTCCATAGCAGGAACAGCAGCCATATGGTCCACATGGACCGCAGCAGTGATTTATAGCTTTGAACCACTGTCCATTATACGGTCCGCAGAAACCGCAAGGTCCTAGTCCACCAGTTGGTCCACAACAGGTGCCAGGCATTGATCGCAAGCACGGATTACACATTTTCTAAATGATTTACTAGAAATATAAATTCTACCAAAATTCTATCATTGGTTCAACGGCATCATAACATACTTACTTTAGCCTGTTTACGGAGCTAGGTTAGCAGAAAATTCAATTGTTTTTGGTTACTTCCAAAAGATGTTTATTGTGCGAGAGCCCAGACGAGAATGAGGTAATTGCAAGAAGTTTCAGACTCACTAAAATTTTGATTGAGGAGTCTTATGTCAGAGCCTACTTCGTAACATACATATAAGTGTAAGTGATTACCATTCATCCGCCTATAACAGTTTATCGATAGTAGCTTAAAAAAGAATATAAAAATTACGCGACATGACAAAATTCAGTCGTACTATAGAGTTTTATAGAGAAAAGGCTTCATAGAGTTGTAAAAGTGAAGTCGTCATTAAGTTTAATTGTGAAATCCATACCATTTACCAAAAAGATTTAATTAATATTAAAAGACTTGTTTTGATTTAAAGCTTGTAAAATGAAAACCAAATAAAATTAATGTTAATTTATTATTTCGATATAAGTAAAACTAATCAATTAATACTCTAAATTAATGAATTAAATTATTAAAAAATTACCAAATTTTAATCTCTTTTGGGACGAAACGAATTTAAAATCGTTGTTAGTAAAATTTGAACAGTTTATTTGTTTCATGCGTGAATTAGTTTAGAAACGAATAGTCAAAATAACTTTCAACTTTTGCACGGTCAACAATATTTATGTATGACTAAACAAAAAGGTGAGCGTTCAGAATGCATAAGTAAATTACACTTTTGAATAATGCTTTAAACGTCATATTTATCTACAATGTTTGTTTTTCCTGCAATTGGCTAAGCGATTTCCTCGCTTACTCCAAAGGACGCTCTGCATACTGGGCGTACTCCCTAGGGCTAACCATTAGCATTTGTGCTCTGTTAAACTTTTGAGAAATCAGCGTTCACATTGCAGAAGCTGAAATCTGTGTAGTCATGCGTCTGCTGCCTGGCAGCGAATCAAATAGAAATACACTTGACTGCACTTCTGAAATATTTCCAGTGTCGTTTGCCAGTTTCCCTTAAGGCGGTCCGTATCTATCTCCATGTCCACGTCCACGTCCATGTCTGAGCCTCTGAAGCGGTCACAACTCTGAGGGCGCAACAAGTGGAACCACTTTCTCGACTAAACTCTGTTCCTTCTTTTCTCAATCTTTCGTTTTTTTTTCCTTTTTTTTTTTTTTTTGATTGTTTTAGTCCGCAAGTAAAGACAAAACACAAGAGCCTGAACCACTTTACTTGGCTGTGCATTTCATAATAGAAATATGCTACTATTTCTCGAGCTGCTTCTGAGTTTGAGTCTGGGTATATTTTCTCAGTCTCCCAGTTTCCCAGTTTGCCATCACCCACTTGACTTGCGCCGTTGTTTACTTCAAACCGGATTCACAGTCAAAGGGAAGTAAAGTCATTTGACAAGTTTTGTCACGTGCGTCACATGTTGGAATGCTGCTCCCAGCTACAACTACAACTACGACGGCTGCTCGTACTTCAGCTTCTGCTTCTGGAGCAGAGCAGAGCAGCTCCTTGGTCTGGCTTCTGTACATTTTAAGCAATTTTCCACACAGCAGTTGTCATTGTTTCACAAAATTATTCTTCTTGTTGTCGTTGTTGTTGACCTGGTTTTTCTGCTTACACAGCAACAGCAACAGTAACAGCAAAAGCAAAAGCCTTATCGTCGTTGTCGCCTAGGATCTGAGGGTGTTGCTCTCGTCGCTTTGGTTGTTTGTTTAAATGTGTTTGTGATTATTTAGTTATGGCATCTAATTGAGTTTTGTGTTGTTGTTTGTCTCCTCTGCTCAGTTTCTGTGTATATTGTGTGTACTGTCTATGTGTGTGTGTGTGTGTTGTGTGGCCCCTCATGCCACAAACTAATTGAGTTGATTACCTCAACATTTTGTGAGTTGTCCGTAGGATATTGAGCATAGGAAGCGTGAAGGAATGTCTAAAGGATTCTTGTCAGAGCTACCAATAAAATTTAAAGATTGTGCATAATGGCAAAAGGCAAGAATGTGAATCGGACCAGTGTTAGTTATTTGCTTGTCATCCCATATATCAAGGGGGTCTTATAAGTTTCTGGATATTAATAGAACCAGTTTATAGCGCTTTTCGTATCTCAATAAATTCTTTATTACTGGATTTTCTACAGAGAGCGTAGAGTGATTTAAGTGTTATCAGATACCACTATTATATTTATTTTATAAACCTGATATTGAATAATCAGCATGTATTGTCTAACGACAAAAATCTGTACCACATCCATTTCTAATTAGTTGAATTAATTGGATTTCTTATAGAGAAAGTGATTTAAATGCAATCTGAATCCTTTTTATTTTATAAATCTGATATTATTGTATAATTAGCATGTATTGTCCTAGACAAAAAAAAGGCGCAAATCGAAAAGCTTACACAAATATAATCCCAAATCCATTAGAAGAGTTTGCCCCTTTTACACACTTCCACATAAGCCTTATGAGTATCCCATAGAGCCACACTCACACACATGCACACACATCTCTCATACTGAGCAACTCATTCACAATAGACGATTGGCAATAGACAAACTCCATTTGAGCATATAATTGCATGCAGCGCTTTATAAATCAGCATCAGCAGTTTCATGTCGTCTTCTTGACGCTTTTCTCTTTTGGGGTTTTATGCTTTTGATTGCTCAATTGCTGACGGACAGACTGACAAAATGACAGACTGATTGACTGACTGACTGACGAACAAACAGACGGACGAATTGACTAACTGATTCGATGAGTGATTGCTGGCTGGCTGCCTAGTTGTCTAGTTGCCTAGCTCGATGCTTGGCTGACTTGTTGTGCATTTCAATAAAACATTCGCTGCATTACAACTACAATGGGCATAAGTTATGCTCCCTCGACGTCGGCAGCGATGAATCCAACGGAACTGAACGGATTTCAACACAATCATCACTGCTCTACGATGGAGAGAGATCAATATATAGAGACTGAGAGAATGGAGGAATGTTAGAGTTCTTGATTCGCACTAATTCCTCAACAATGATGATGTATGCAGTGAATTGACTGATTGATGCTATTCGCTCAATGGAACGCAAGCAATCTTTTGTCTGCTATATATCTGGTCATTATACCACTCCATTTTGCACTCGAAATAAGAGTTTGCATTGTCCACACAATATTTTTGTTTGCTGCTTCGTCACTGTTTCGAGTTCATATCAAAATAGTGAAAACAACAACTAAAATATTTATCGCAAAACTTCCGCTGCACGGTCCCTGCGAATGGGGACATTGAACTTTCCATATTTCCCGGTGCCTTCGGCAATATGCTTGTATGTTTGTATGTAAACAATAACTGGAGGCACGTAAGATTTAAACAACACAGTCACAACACATTTGGCTCTGTTGATATTTTAAAGTTCTCAGCTTGGCATCCATTTTTAACGTTCGAGCGCCTGCAACTATACAATGAAATATAAAACCAGCACGCGATGAAAAAGCAACGCCAAAAGAATAAAGAACGAACCAACTTTTGCTTTAATTTGCATCAAAACGTAATTTAGAAATTAGCTTCTGTTATTTATTATTGAACTTTTGCCCTGCTCAGCAAATAAAAACACGTAAATATTTATTTGGCAGCCAAGGCCTCCATCACTTTCGTGAAGTGCACTTTCTCATTGATGCTGCATTCAATTGATGAAATTGATTTTTACTCCGATGCTTGGCAATTATACAGAAAGGTTTTCAAGGTTGCCAAACAACAAATATTAATCAAACATTAAATTTGCAATTGGCTTCTTTTCGCTTACATTCCAAATCGATTTTCGCTTTAAAATATATTCGACTGATTACTAATTAATTAATAAAAACAGCAGCTTGTTCACCTTATAAATTGCATTTCTAAGGCAATTTGTCTTCAAAGTGTCATAAAATGCATGCCTCACAACATTCTTATTGCAACAATAATAACAAAAGCAATAACAAGAAGAAGAACTACTAAATTCCATAACGAAAAACGGAGTACAACTAAAAGTTTGTAATTAAAACTTTACGCACGTTTTGTCTAAGTAAATACCAAGGCGGCAGCAACACAAACACGTTGTCAGTAGCTATTTGGCTTTGTCTTTACGTATGCATGATGCGAACCTAAATTTTGTGTTGCATACTTAAGTGGGCATGTCTTTGCTCTAGGCTGCATGCGGTATTCTGGACGAGAGACAGCTCAGTTTAGTTCAAAGAGAGCATATGCCCCACCGCGCTGCTGGAGGATAGTCCAAAATCTCTCTCACTGCCACTGATTACGTGGACAGATGCCATAACAACAAAATCCGGCATGCAGTGCGACAGAGTTTCGTGAAAACTTTTCAACTAATTTACTATTTGAAGGGCAGCTTTTCATTAAGAGATTGAATGTAAAAATAAACGAAAACAAATAGAAAATGTAAAGCTATTTTTTTATATGCTATTTTCTGATATTTGCAACGAAATATTGGCCTCATGGTATACACTTTTTTAATATAATGAATTTTGCAAAATAATTGTGCATACTTTTCCAACAATTATAATCAAAGGTTATTAAATTTCTGATATTTTATGGTACAAATATTTTCAAGCTAGAATATTCTGCAGTTGTAGTTAGCAAGTGTACAGCATAGAAAGTTCACATGGAAATATTTTACACATTGTTTGTTTTATAGTTTGCTAAACTAGTTGAGTTGTTGGGCAGTTGATTATTCAGTATTCTTACAATACCCTACAGGCAAAGTATTTCGTAAAGGGTAGCTAAATTTCGGTAATTATATATTAAATATTGTCATTAAAGATTTTACATCTATGTCTAGATCTAAATATTGTCATTTTTGTATTGATCACTGTTAAGGCAAATATTCCATAAGAAATGATATCCTTTGTTTGTATTTTTAGTTATGACGAGCAACAATTTTAATTGCATGTCTTTTGCTACAAACTAACTTTTTTGTAAAAAATATATTTTAATGACTCTTTAACTTATGCATGGATGGCCATCTGTACGTATGTCTGTATACATGTTCAAGTTAAAGTTGCGGTCACATTCCACCCCAGATATTGGCCTCTCCACCAACCAGGATTCATTTGAGAGTTAATTGTCAGAATTGTTCGTCGCGTCGGATGTCGGCTTTAAAAATTGTATGTAAATTATTGTAAATTGTTGTGGTTCCGCTCTTTACTTATACAGCAATCGCTCAATACTCTAGGAAGACAGATAACGCGTATTACACATAGTTGGAAATATATATAAAGATAAAAATGATATGCATAAACAATTCGAATATGCCAACTTTGTCTCTATAAAAATTAAACAAAATTGGTAAATACGAAAAATTGAACATAAATGTAAGAGTATTTGAATATTCGTTCTCCATTTTTGAGATGTTCAGTTATTGGTTGGCGCTGAATTTTACATACATGTCGTTTACAGTTTTTATAACCATTATTGTGCGAATGTTATTGGTTGTGTCGGTATTTGTGTTGCCATCGTTGTTGATATTGCATTTTAAACATTTATTATACAATAGCCTTTTGCTAAATACACAATTTGTAATATTTGGCAATTGTATACATTTTATTTGCATTATATTGCTTGTATCGCCTGCTGATTTCTTATAATTATATAACATGTGTTAACGTCATTGTTTCGCCTAATTGCATAAGGCTAAATTTTCGATTTAATTTAAAAATTGAATGTATATTTTGATTTATTTAAATTAGTTTTGAGAAACTAACAACGCAGAAATAAAATCAAAATTCATATGTGAATTATGGTAAGAGAAAAACTTTTTATATGTACTTCAAAATCAAAACTTTCAACAAATTTACTGTCTGTTCAAATATTCCACGTTCGTTTTAGTATATAATTTTGAAATTATTATTCAAGCTGTCATCGACAGGCGTGTCGTCGTCCCTGACAATGGAAAAATGCTTAGGTGAAAAAATGAATTGCTGAACAGTTTTTGCCCAGCAGCTGAACATCATTATTCACGTAGTGGAAGTGTAGATTATCACGTCAGCCACTGTAAGAAAGTAGGAATAAAAACCGGGAAATAAATAACCATTTAAATCGTGCCACAAACTGAGTACTCTTGTGATTGTTAACTTAGATATATTCTAGTATTATGAATAAACCATCGATTTAAACAACTTGTGTTGCATTCAAAATTTAATTTCTACATTTTTTATAAGCCAAATCATAAATCAAAAATTAAAGTTTTTATAATTTTAAGAATGGAAGAAGATTAGTAGAGAACAACAAATAAGTTGAAACCACAATAAAAAAAAACCAATTGTATTGTTTATTGTTAATAAAAGTCAAGAACATGTTGACTTATTTTTTGTTAATATACACTGCTTTATTATATTCCAATCTTGAATTCCACAGATTTGTTTCTTCATTATTCCGAAGGTAAAGCAGCTATTTTACAAGTAAGTGTTTGATTAATGCATTTTGTCTCTAGCCATGATTTACCTTTATTCGGTTAATGCCCCGTTTCCACAGGCACTCGGTTTTTTTCTCATTTGATCAAATCCCGTTTTGTCGTTTCCACAGCCACAAATGGAAAAAATGGGCATCAGTGAATTTCTTATTTAGTTAGCTCTGATGCAAAACATCCGCGCAGAATGTAAACAAACTTTTACCACCAAATTATCAATAGCTAAAAAAATTGAAACAAAATGATTTTTAAAAATCATTGATATAATTTGCAGAGCTTCGCTCGCATTTTTTAGATCAATTTTAGCTTTGGCTCTTTTTCGTTCTCATGTCAATAAAATATCGGGTGACTAAAAAAAAAAAATTACAAAAAACTGATGTTCGATATTTCAAGTTTTGTGTTCGATATTTTTAAAAAGCTAAGCTAAACACCGAGTTTTTTTTTGAACGGGTTCTTACATCGGTCAAATTTTTAAATAAATTAAAAAACCGAGAAAACTCGAATGTGTAGAAGGGCCACAGCTAGGTTAAATTCCCCATAAACAAGTATTGATAATAAACAAGTAAGAAACCTATAATATCCGCTACCCATTTTGAATAAAAGCAAAACAATGCGGTATTAATTTTAAAATATAGGGTATACCGCAAAAATACTAAAATTATGCCAAGTACTATTTTTGGTATATTGATATAGTACGACATTCAACGCGAAGCAAATTATCAAAATTGTAACTACATCAGATTCCCATTTGACAGCCTTCAGCCCTTACCTTCACAATAGTGTAAATTATACCTAACAATGTCGGTCAGTATGAAATTGGTGTTAGCGGTGAAGACGCAATGCAACTAATTGCCACACTTAATTAAGATTACACACGCTTGCACACACACTTGCATACGAAAGCATACAATGGTGTCTATTGACGAACTTCGTAAGCGTCAATAGATAGGTAAATGTAAAGACAGAATCCGTCTCAAGGCATTGCAGCATTAAATGTTTCTTGCACTTCAAATGCAACGCAACCACTTAAAATTCAATTAATTTTTAATCAATTGCCGGGCAACTGTGTTCACTGCTGGATAATAATAATAATAACAACAATAATAACAAAAACAAGGGCACATGGCACACGCATCGTTGTGTTGAGCAATGTCCCCGCCAGCCTCAGCACTGAATTCTGCCATTCTCCATCCAACTGGTGTCATTGACTGACATCAGAACGACAGCCACAAATAACCGCAGGATAACTTCATTTGCATGCACCACACACACACACACACACACACACACACACACATATTTACAAAATGGTGGAGCCTCGATGTGACCAACACTTTTCGTTGCATATTTTTGTGAATCGTCCACGAAAAACCATATAAAATATTTTGCGGTCATATGCCTACGTGTATGTGTGAGTATTTATATTTATGTATGTAATCCTTGTACATATATATATATTATATCCGCTGTCTGCATTTACATTAAAAGAATTTTTATTATTGTTGTTCGCAGCTTGTAATACATGCATGCAAAAATGTCTTTTATTAACAGATAGTTAAAAATGCAATGCGATAAATATGAAATCTGCAATGCTCTGCACAATTTGATTGAACTTCGCATAATCATTTGATGACAAAATTTAAATATATTTTAATGATATTAAATTATATTTTAATTTCGTTTAAAAGGCACAACTCCTCGTGAACTCATGTTTAATTTCATCTCAAAGACCGATTATTTTTATAGACAAGCTGCACCAACCAGTTAACAGACTCGCATCGCTTGACGCCCAGCATTTATGTGTTGGCAAAGGCAGCAAATAAAACGCTTTTACATGAATAAATTAAAAGAAATTAAATAAAAATTGTAAACCGACACAATAACAACAACACATAATAATTAATGCGAATGCGACATGAATATGCTACAGAGTGAAACTCTTATTTCGCAGTTCCTTAACCTTTAAATTCTCAAATCGTGAACAAGAAATTCAATGGTAATTTATATGCATAGAACATTTATAAATGGTCAGATGTTGTTTCTGGCATTGCAACATAAAAAAGGGTTCGCAATAAGCAATTTACATGGAAAGATCATAAATTTGAGTAAGTGCCGTTAAGGGATTGGGTTTCGCATGGACTGAGAAGTTAATAGCTGACCACGTGGAAAATATTGCTTATGAAAATGTCAAATAAAGACATCAGCCAGGAAGCAGTTCCCAACATCAAGCGACCTCCCAACCTTTTGTTATTTGCGCTTTAAAGCTCAGCTCAGCCTGTTATATGTCACATCATTATCGACATTAACAACAAAAAGCACTTTATTGCCTTCATCAACCGGTGCAGTGTCCAAGGATGCCCTGGATGCCACAGCATTGTGCTTTGTAATATGCAGTCTCTCAGCATTGAGGGATACGCAACGACCTGAGACCGACAATCGGCCTTATAACATATGTATATACAAGATAACGACAGCTGGAGGCAGAGCGTCATGCTAAGGAGTAGGCGTCGAAGGTTGCTTCGACAATTCGACAGTTTGGCAATCAGCAGCTCACGTTCACGTTCAATGCAACTGTACACTGATAATATTTGCCACGCCTACACTCCTGTGGTGTTTGTGTCCTGCCTGTGCATATGTGGGATATCTAATAGGGGTCCCTGCTCAAAGCAGCTGTGGTGACAGTGACTAGCTCAATTGTCTTGATGTTGTTGTGTCGTCCTGTATTCCTAAGGGGGGCAACGACTTTAATTTTGCATGAGCTTCTAGCAAGCTCAGGTATTTACCTGCCATGCCAATGGGAATGGGAATATACGTTGAGTTCCAAAACATAGATTTTGCTTTGGCTCACATTTTTACAAAAGCTTTGAATTTAATTTCAACTGCAGTAATTTAATATTTTCAATTTGTTGCGCGGCTCGCGTAAATTGCTTATTGAAAAATGTCAGTCAAAAGCAAACGCGATGCGCATATTAAAAGGCTTTTTATTTATAACAAAATATCTGGTGTACATGTCTGCCAATCAGTTACAAAACGCCGCTAACTCTTTGGGCAGCCATAAAAAATAAATACCCAAAGTCGAAGTATTAAAAAAAATGAGACGCTCCAGTCATAAACGGAAATCAAGTGAAAAGGTCAAAATACAAAACTCGCAATTTGCCAGTCGCGACCTTTCCCTGCCCCATATTCCTTTGCTCTCTTTCTCTCTCTCTGTTTTCTCCTCTTCTGTCTGCTGACTGGCGTTAATTTATTTGTCGGTTGATTACAACGCGCTTCCGGCAGACGACAGCGGCGGCAAAAGCAAATTAATTTTTATGTCTCTATGTTGGGAGCAACAAAACCATTTTGAGTAATGCGCTGGGCGCCTAAGCGGAAGTGTATTAATTTCCGTGTGGGTCGGAAAACAGACGGAATAACAAAAAAATGTACATACATATTGCCAATATCAGCTGGGAAATTGTCATCAAGGTGAGCCTACCTGTAATGAATGTTTTTGTGTGCGGTGGCTGGGCGTAGATCCAGCGGGAATATGTCAGATAAAACGTCAACGTTATTGTAGTGAAACATTCTAGACTAAAACACAATATTTACTTTAGGGGATTTTAGTTATTTTAGAATATGTTATAAATATCAATCATACGCAGTGATTAGTTGCCAGTTGTCGGTTGCCTGTGGACCAAGCGTGGCGTCTGGCTTTTACGATACCCACGGAGGCAGCTAAAGTGACTTTATAACACACTCATTCTCAGGCACACGCAGTCACGCCTCCATACTTGTGATGCCACACCCACTTTGGAGACTTTTAATGCTCGAGCTATAAATGTCAAGTCTCGTGGGGAGACGGGATGACAAAGAGGCAGTGAAAACCACAGCAGCGCACAAAGCGCTAAAAGAAAACAAATAAACAACAACAACACTAAGAGTATGACATATACTCACATACACAAACACTTACATGCAAACACACACACCAACAAAACATTAAGAAATTTGTAGCAGCGAATGCGTTTTATTTAATTTTTATTGCTGCAGACGAGGACGACGCTGAAGCCCAGCGAACGTCCGTATGTGGTTGGTGTGTGTGTTTATATATGTATATATATGTGTGGTTGATTATGTGTGTGTGTGTGTAATAAAGCATTTAAGAATTATGAGCAACAAGCTGGAGCAGCAGCTAAGCAAAAGGGGCACAAAACAATTAGCTCTTGCCGCACAAAAGTATGCTACAAACAAGTAAGAAAGCGACTTTCGAGTGTGCTCGACTTTGAGATATTTGTTTGCCTTTTTGGAAGAATACAATGAGCTTGTGTGAATGCTGACTTTGATTGGATTTTTACTGTTTGTTGAATTTAATATGCTTTTTATTTTTACATATATGCATCTTATGTATATTGAGATAGTTAAAATTTTGTTAAATAATATAACTTCATGTTTTTGAATATTTTTTATCAACAGTAAAGTATTCACTTATTTTGATAGACTATTAAAATGAGCGTGCTGAATAACTTGACAAACTTACAAAATTGATCTATAATTATATTTATTTTGTTCATTATTATATTTGAAATGGACTGTAAGCTCTTTTAAATTTAAAATTAGATAATAAACTCTTAAAAGAATCGTATAATTAATAAAACCAAATCAAACGATGTAAATTTTAAAAAATACTTAAAAATACAAGATTATATACTGAATACTGAAAAGTACTAATTTAAATTAAGGAAATTCAGAATTAGATAATATGCATATCTCTATATATTCTCACCGCTTGCATTTGCAGTTGGCTCTTAGTTAAAATACCCTTTTAATCTTTGCGTTGCGGGTATAAAAATAACAGCGCGTGAGTGTGCGAGCATTTGTTTGCAATGCAGAGTGTGGAGATTGAGACGTGCTGTCGTTAAAGTGCATGAGCGTGACCCGTTAACCCCATCTAACCATCAGCAGCTCCCTGTGGCCCCAAGACAGTGCGAATGCGGTTGGGCTTATGATTAATGCTTTAAATGAGGCGCCCAAACACTTTGATGATGTGGCAAGAGGGGTGGATGGCAGTCAAGATTGCAACAGCAGTGTGAAAAACCACACAGGATGCAAAGGATGTAGCGCCTGTCGAGGTCAAGCGAACAAAGTTTTGCGTGTGTGTGTGTTTGTGTGTGGCAACAGCAATAGCAACAATAACAAATACGTACGAGAAGCAGCAACAGCAGTAGCCACAACAACATCAAGTGCCAAACGCACATGTGTTGTATTCCTGTATCCTGTCAAACCAACAGAAACAGCAAAAGCAACAGCAACAGCAGCGTTACCCTTTTCCGCAAACAGACGCGGCAGTGTGACCGTCGGACTACAAATTAAAGCGCAGAATTTGCCACATCGCTGCCTCGTCAGATGAGTTATGCAACTGAAGTATTTGGCCTCAACAAAAGTTCACTTGCATGCGCATGTGTGTGTGTGTGTGTGCGCGCGTATCTATGCGTGTGTGTTTGTGTATGTTATGTGTCTACTCTTGGACATTAGGAGGGGCGCGGGGGGCGGGGGCCGTGTCCCGTCTGACTGGCAGTTTGGTCATTTCATTCGCTCGGTTTTGTCTGTTTGCTTCTAATTAAGCTTAATGTGCTCACATGCTGGACATTTTAAGCGTGTATTGTGTTGCCTGATGTTATTCGTGCTGTTGTTGTTGCTGTTGTTGTTGCTGTTGCTGCCGCTGCTGTTGCTATGTTTGCTTGTGTACTTGGTCGTGTTATTGCGTGCAGTTTTTGGCTTGTTGGGACTGCTTTGGATTTAGCTTTTGGGTTATCGCTCCCACAGAGCTCAGCAATCGTCAAAATTTTAATGCCTCTGCTGAAATTTAATGGCTTTAGCAGCTTAACAACGGCTTTAAGTCGTGATATTAGCAAATCAGTTGCTAAATTTCACTTTTCGCAACTCTTTTCTCAAATTCTATAATATTTGTTTCTCGGTATTATTCGAAACATTTAAATCGTTGAGTAAACACAATGTAACAATACAGAAAGAAAAACACGCCTACTTTTCCCTTACTTTACATCCAATAATAAACTGTAGCTCGTACTTTACTCGAGTGCACACGGAACTTTTCAGTTGGCAGGCGGAAATGATGCGAGCAAAAAACATTCAAGTCAACAAAAACAGAAGCATCGCAACTTACGCGAGTTTTTCACCAAAAGTTTCGTGTCTAAACAGCAGAAAGGCAACGCTTCTTGGGACAACTGCACAACAAGAGAGAGCATCAACATGAGAACGAGGAGAACGTGTCTGGAGCAGAAGACACAAAATGAACAACCCCAATTGCTACAGCAGTTTAAAAATATCATTCATAGCGTCGCACAGAAAGCTATTAATAGACAAGTAAGAATATTTGTGTGTGCTCAACTTTGAAACACTCGCTACCCATCTTAAATAAAAACAAAGAAAACAGTTGTGAAATTTAAAAAAATATGCCAAAAGCATACCAAAAATACACTGTAAACAAACCGATACCAAGTATATTTGGTATAGTGATATATCACTGAGTTTTACTCCCAGGCAAGGAGTTCATCGAAACTTCACTTAATTTTTGCATCAATCCAAACAGTTGTAATAATTAGTAAAAATGTTCCAAAAATATGCCAAAAAAACAAAGTTTATATGGTATAATAATATACCACTGAGTTCCAAATTTTATATTGCATTCTCAAGCAAAATATCCATCGCAGATTTACTTAATTTTTACAGTTCACTTTTCATCCGATCTCATACGATATTATTAAGTATACGACTACCAGTAAAATTTCACTTGTTATTCGGTTTCCTCTGTTTACTAGAGTGGAGGCGGTGCCAAATTTTAATTAAACTTGATCTGCGTTAAGCAATATCAATACTTGTAAGAAATTGTAGTAAAGTCTCTTATAGACTTCATACTCTTATAGACTTTTGGTTGTTTGAGCGGAAAAACAAACACGGTCTTTAACGTCGACCAAGAAAATATGAACTAATTTCCTTTGTCTTTTATATTTACTGTTGGCACAAAGCTATAATTCCCTTTTACGCTTTGGATAACAAGTATAGAAAATTGCCTTAAAGAAAAGGTTCTGTATGGTGGAAAAGCCTAAATATAGAATTGCTTTGCATTTGCTTAATGTTAAAATTGAATATGCTGCTTTAAATGTTAAGGTTCGTTGACACAGCAGAATGTATTAATCAACATAGGCATTAGTTAGCCACGAAATAATTGAAATAATAAAATCAACTTTAAGTCATATATAAATTTTCTTATTAAGTGGA
Organism: Drosophila kohkoa; assembly: GCA_019972355.1. Classification (NCBI taxonomy): domain Eukaryota; kingdom Metazoa; phylum Arthropoda; class Insecta; order Diptera; family Drosophilidae; genus Drosophila; species Drosophila kohkoa. The sequence continues at coordinate 788,830 of BJEL01000003.1, read as the reverse complement.
ATTGCTTAGAAAAGTCTAAGATTTCAATACTTTGTTATATTTATATGATTAAATATACTTGTAAACATACAGAAAAAACACTTTCATTATTCTAAAAATTTTAAACATGAGTATGTGCTATATCCACGAATATCTACGCAAGTTATTCCAACATTTGACTGTAAAATAAATAAAATAATATAATAAAATTTAATCGAATGGAAATTTTCTTGGTATTGGTAATGTTTTTTTCGCAGTTAAGAAATATAATAGTGGGTTTTTAAATAATTGTTAAATTTGTATGATTTAAATTAAGTTCAATTGTACAGAAAAATACAATTGCATTCTTTTCAATTAAATTTCATGGATTTTCTTAAGGACTGCATTATTCGGGTTACTCGTGCGCATGTATTTGTGTTCGTGTTAATTAAAACCCAATGCGGCTTTTAATTGAAATTAACCTGGCGATGTATATGGCGATTGCAATGCGCATTTGTCTGACAAATGTATGCGGTTCAAAATGCAACACATAAATCACAAAATGACGGTGATAATCAGAACAATGCATATACACACAAACGCACACATTCTCATACAGAGTGAAAAGCAATGTCTGTGTTTGTGTTTGATTTCAATCTCTCAAGCCAATTGACAATTGCCGCAATGCAATTGAAAATCTGCGCGATTTCCGTTAACGAGACGAGATGAGCGAGTTGAAAAGGCGGCCAGCAACACAAAACACATAAATAACTCTCTCGTCTGCTTTCTGCATAAATACTTAAAATTTATGCACATGTTGTAGTTATATGCAATGCATCGACCCATCAAGTCCCGCTATTTCCCTTCCCATCAGCCTCCCCCCGCTCATCCACCCACCCACACACATAAATGCCCACAGCAAATTGCACACAATTACAAAATGCAATGAAAATTGATTTATCACGCACACAACATTTACGGTCACGCATCCAACATAAATTTTCATTCAATGTCTTTTTGGCGATGCGAATCCTTTGTTGTTGTTGTTGTTATTGTTGTTGTCATTCTTGTTGTTGAAAATTGTTTTGTACACATAAATTGCATTTTCATATAGAAATATCAGGCGAAAATATCAGCCCTGTATAGCAAAGGTGAAGTTTCAAATGCCAAAATATTAAAAATCTGCTTAGCTCCCTATTAAATGGTAATGAAATGTAAAATATTTCGTGTAATTTGCGGTTAAACATTTCAACAATGAAACACACATAAATTGTTCGATTCTGCTTAAATGAATATTTTTGGAATTTCGCATGGTATATCGTAAATTGTGTGTCACATTCGTGGTAAAGTTTATTATGCAATTTAATTTAGAAATTACTATTAAAAAGCCTTATTGTTTAATTTAAAATAAAGACATATATCTAACTATCACATAATATATATTAAATGGAAAATAATGCAACATATTTTAGTAATTTTATATACTTTATATATTTTTCTACACACATAAATATTTCCTAAAATTCCAATCTTTTCAAATTCAAACTCGCATAATTAGTACATAAGTACACATATTAAATGTTCATAACATACATAAAAATTAATTCTACACATATTAGTAACTTCGTGTACTCTAAATATTTGTTAAAGTTATATCCTTAGAACATCATTACTTATTCTAAGTTACCTATTATCCAAAAGAGCAAGTAAAATAAAATAACATACTCAAAAGTATACAACTTATCTACAGGCATGATAATCATGCATCTCCATCATTAGTCTGAATGGACTACAAACATTTTAGACGCCGTTTAACCTGCCAAAACTCCCACCGACAGAATGCACACAATACGAGTATATGTGAGATTTGCATGCCAAAAATTCATTAGCACTTTAACAATGACAATTTATGTAATACATATATAAAGGCACGTCGGACAATGTGGTGGCCACTGGGGAGGAATGAGAGAGCTACGCCTGGATTAATGTATGGGTATGTGTGTGTTTGGGGTCTGAACCCATTAGATGGATATTAGATTACATGCAAGTCGTAATTATGACTTCTTGAGGTAACAATGCGCATTGCATTATGTATTTTACATGGTGTTCGAGTACTTGAGTATCGAAAGCTATTGATTTCAATTCAATTTCATCCATTCATAGCATTTCAATGGCTGGAATGGTTATCGAAATTCATTTAGAGTTGTGTGCCTTTAATTTCGATTTAAATGACTGTCGCAGTGTCGAAATGTCACATAAATCACACGCGAGCACTGAAGTTAAGTGTGTATACGCCACGTGGTACGTTCTACGTTTTACGTTGCACGCTCCACTTTTGGGGCCAGTTTTGTTGACACTTTTTCTATTTCAATGTCTCCCAAGACGCCACTAAACAAATTAGCGTTAATTTAATGACAAACGCGTTCGCCCATTCTGCAAACAACATGAAATTTATTGGATTCAACGCTCAGATTCTACAGCAGCTGGCAGAATTGTTCAGTGCAAAGAGGCCCAAAAAATGTGAACTGCGTTGAGGGCTCGGGATGCGGTGCGGTGCGAGATGTCCATAAATTTTATTGAGCTTCCAGATGCTCGACAAGCAGCAATGTCAGCAACAACTGTTGCATGGGCGTGGCTAGCCGAATGAATGAGTGTTCTTGCAAAAACCGATGTTAATAGAGTTGTAAAGCGAATCTACAGTTGGCTTAAATGAACAACTTTAAAAAAGTGCTTGATTGAATGTGGATCTAAACTTGCTTAAAATAAGTAATGAGTATTTATAAATACAAATACAAACAAATTTATATATCTGCAGTTAAAAAAAAGGAATTGAAATGTTATCAGATTTTTATACCCGCTGTTCAAAGTATACTATTTACTCTATGGTATATTTTGAATGTAGTACTCTATCAATATACCTAAAATAAAGTGTGGTACATTTTTAGTACTTTTGAGATATATTAATTTGGCATATTTTAAAACTAATACCGCACTATATTGCTTTTATTATTATTTGTTTTTGTTGCTAATGTATTTCCCTTGATTTTTCCTTACCTACTAAATTCTGTGATATAAACAGAATTTATATTCCAAACAAAGTACAATTCTAGAGTATTAAGTTAAGGAATGCAAACAGTCCACAAAATCGATCGGAAGTCACGGTCAATTGGGCAAAATAATTCAACTGCTCCCAGTCAAATTGCTGCCCATAAGTAGCATCATGTGGCAATTGAAGTGGCCAAGTGTCAGTTGCCTTGTGCGACTGAATAATAAATCTCCTTTGTTTTCTCTGTTTTTCCCTGTATCTGTCTGCATCTTTTGTTGATAGGCAGACAAGCTGCATCCAAAATGCAGCTCTTCTTAAGAATCGTGACTGAGCTACAATCCCTTTTACAATTTACATGAATATTTAAAACTTTTCGTAGCTGCCACAAATTTAATATAAAAAAATTTGAACCGACAAATATGAAAATTGAAATGCATGCAACCGGCAGCAAACAAAACTGGCAACCGGCAACCGGTAAGCAGCAAGCGGCAACCGAAGACGCCACTTTGCCAAACTACCAAAAAAAAAAAAAAAGAAAACCCCAACAACTTTCAATGTTCAAAATTATTAACAACAAGAGCAACAACAACGAGAAGATCTAGAGGAAGGGCACAAAAAAAATTGTAAGAAAATGCATCGAAGTTTTTGAAAGCATTTTTCGCACAGGTGTGCACAAATTTTTCGCACCTCTTTGCAGGCTCTCGCTGCCCTCACTGCTCACTGTTCACTGCTCACTGCTCTCGTTGTACTATTATGGGGCCAGCTGACAGCCAAGCGTACTCCACAAATTTCTATTTGTTGGGCTGCTGTACATAAGTTCAGATCCACACACACACACACACAACACACCTTTCCTCTTTTTTGCTGTTTTAGCCCTTATAGTGTTGGTTCGTTTTGCTACCAGTTTTTCATTCCTTTGGCAAAGTGCAAACTTTTGCATACAACTAATGTGCACTTCCGCTTTTGCACGCCATTTTGTTTTCTTCCGAAAGTTACGCTTAAAATGCGATGTGTACGATATTATTTTGTGCTTCGAACTTTCGAATGGGTCGCAGAGTGCCACTGGAAAATGTGGCTGAGCTATGCGAATTGTGTATTGTAAAACTTTTGCTCGCAAACATAAATTCCCAACAGGATGTGACCCTTAAAGCTCCGGCAGTGTGTCTACTCCTACCCCACTTCCCAAATAGATAAATATTTATTTATTTCTTCAAATGCCTGAAATTAATGCGTAATCATTGTACAAGCAATTAATAAGCAAACAATTTGCAGTTGGGTAATAAACATGACAATTTTCTTAAGAGCGTCACTAATCAGTAGCTTTGTTTTTCGTGAACGAACGGAAAAAAACTATTCTTAAAGTTTCGAACTAAATAAGATCATCGTTCTTTTTTCAGTTCTTCAGTTCAGTTCAGTTTTTCACTTTTGATATTCAGTTCGTTCTTGATCTAATTTTTTATTTTTAATTATTCGTTCTTTTTGGCATCCTTTGTCTGTTATTAAAGTAACTTTAAATGAATTATGTAAATTCATTTTTGTGTTTTGAAGTAAAAATACAAACACATTTATGAAACAATATTTGAACACAATTATCTACAAAAATAACGAACGAAGAATATCATAAACTAACGCTAATCGAAATGAATGATGTTGGGAACAATATCCTACGAATGAACCGAATTACCTAGTTCACTAATCAGAAATGAATTAACAAAGCGATGATTGAGCGATGTTTACACATTATACATAACATGATATGCTGAAAGTGATAATGAAAATGTTCGATCCAAACATTTATAACCATCTCCCTGCAGTGCATGTACATACATAACATATGTATTAAATTTAGCTCATCACATTTATAATATTTGAGAATTGATATGGCAATTAAAGTTAAGATAGTCCTGCTAAAATGTAAAGAGCGTACACAGTTATGAAAGCCTATCTGCATATTATCATTCTAATTTAAGTGTAACTTATCTGTTCATTATGGCTGCCGTCGAGTGTGGTTCAATGCATGAATTTCCAATTCAAAAGTCTTCAATATGTATGGAGATTGGCCACAGACAAATTAGATACTGACACAATGAAGTTGCTCTCGTAATCAGGACCAATGCATCTTAGGATATTCGATGGCCTTCTCTCTGCCAGGACGTGTCCGTCCATTTCTGATACAAGCACATAAATCATACGCATAATTGCAACACTTGAAATCCCGAAGTTGCTGCCCCGACAACCGAACGATTGAAATCCTGTGGCAGCAACTGAAGCGTTGGCCATTGCTTAATTAAGCGTTGCCATGCGGCGCAAATGGCAGCGACTATGATTGCACACAGTCACACAAACAAGCACATACACACCAATACATACATTCTCACAAACCTACATACATGCACACTTAACAACGCCACATTACCGTTACGCCGCCTTTTGTCTTTGCAATTATTAGCTAGACTACAATAAAGGTTTTTATTTCATTGCCACAAAAACAGGAAGCGTGAAATTAACACAAGGCTTCAAGGACTCCATATAAGGGGCGTGCCTAATGTTATATGTTCCCCGTGACTGCGACTACGACAATTACCGTGACTTTCTTGAACGCCTATTTGAGAGTCGCATTGTTTTGGCAGGCAGTTTGTAAAAGCATGAAAATCTTATTCGAATTATTTGTCATATCTTTGTGTATAAATTAAACAAAACTTGAAGTTATTTAAGAAATGTTTTTTAATTTTTTTAATGTAGTATTATTAATAAACCAAATATAGCTCTTGGTATATTTTAAAACTTTTGGAAAATTTTAAGAATAATAACGCACTGTTTTGCTAAACTTATATTGAGTTTTAGATTTGAAGATAATTCAAACATTTAAACATGCAATTATTTTTTAATTCAAGTATATACCTTTTCTCCACATACAGATTTATTTTTTAATTTTTATTTAAAAGATTTAATTCTTCTTTTTAGTCTAAGTAACTTCTTATATTCTACTTTCGTAAAAGAGTATTTAGTATTTAGTTTATTGTATACTACATTTTTGGCATTTTTCTCCCGTGCTTAGCTAAGCTGCCTTCATTCTCCTGCTTTTGCTATTCGCATGTGGCTTTATTCCCCTGCCTATTCCACTTGGGGTTCATTCATAAATGTTTTTCTTAAATATTTTTTTCTCGCTTAACGCTTAATTAGGCACATGCCTTTTAGAGCAGCCGTCACGGCCTTCCCTCACATCTCACTTAAAGGTATAGTTAGACAGGACATTCATGTGGCCAGCCAATGTCAGTGAATTGCCATTTTGCCAGCATTCTTCTTGTCTGTGTTTTGTATGTGTTTTTTCTCCTGCTTTTCGAATCTGTCTCGGGTCGATTTTTTTGTTGCTGAGAGTTGAAAGTCCCCTTGGACTTTTATTGACACTGATAAGTGTACCCAGAGCGCAGCAAAAGGTAAGCAAAGCTGGCAATTTAAATTGAAATTGTTTGCCGCATCGCAACAGTAGCATACTGCAAAAAAAAACTTGGAAAATCGAGAAAAAAAATGAATCGTTGAGCAAAAAAATTCGAGTTTCCCAGAGAAAATTAAGTGAGACAAAGTGTTTTGTGACAATGCAGCAGCATTGGCAACAGCATCAGCAACAAACGCAATCCTGGACGTCGTATCGTTCACCCTTTCTATCAGATGCGTGTGAGACGGGCACGAAGAGAGAATCGTGGCGGGGGCAGCAAGAGTGCGTGTTAATTCCCTTTGGGCAACAGTTTTATTGACTGACCACATACATATAGTAGAGTACATGCAACGAGATCCATTCAGATGCGAATCGATGCCTTCGATATGCGTTTCCTGATTGTTTTGTTTAACATCCAGCTGCAACAACAGAAACAGAGACAGAAACAGACACAGCAACGGTTGAGTTAAGATATGTATGAAGCGAATACGAGGATATTCTCTTAAAATGGTTTTACCCACTTTGGGCTATTTGCCAGCACTCGTTGTACAATCTTATGTTCGAACAGTTGGTCAAAAATAAACAAAACTATTTGCAATTCTCCTTACTCTGCCACTAAACGATTTATGAAAAATGCATTAATAATTTATATATGCGCAGTGACTATCACAAATTGTTTCCTTTGGCTGTGGTTTTATTATCAATTCCTCAGACATGTGATCAGTCTTTCGGTAAGTAATCATTCTCAAAAGATACGTTTTGTCATCAATTGTGCCAAAAGAAATTAATTATTAATTAAAATATATTTATCTTGCTCTCTGTTGATTTAACATAAACTAACCTTAAAAAAGTATACATTTGTATTGTGAAAACAAACATACTTGTTTACGAAAGCTAGTTGAGTGTACTAGACTTTGAGATACCAACTATTGTTTGAATAAAAGTATAACAGTATGTTATTAACCAGATTGTCAGCCAGAACAAAGAACTGATTGCTTTAGGCGTTATTCGCCATAGAAAAGTATTTCTTAAGTAACTTCATAATCTTTTACCATTGCGTGATAAAGTGATAAGTTTATTTATCCAACACACAACAAAAGATCAAATGACAAAATGCAATAATAGAGATGTCCACAAGGAAAAGTTTTACTGAACTTGCATTGAAGTCTTTATAAAATTAAAATTTCTTCCATAATCATTGTCGCTATGTGCTTCAAGAGTATAATACCATCGAAAAAGCAGCTTAGTTTTTATGAATCCATACAAAAAAATAAATCACCACACAAAATTTCATTGGCAACAAAAATTCACTGACTAGTTTATTGCCACATATATTTATTTATGTATTTAATTAAAAGTCATAACAATAAGTTGAATAACATCTTTATTTATATTTGACCAATCAGACAAAATACGGGTAATAAAAAGCGGATTGTTTAATCCCCACGCAGCCAGCAGACCAACATTTTGCAATTGTCTGGCTGGATACATAGAAGCTTGTTGATTGCACATGTGCCATTGCCAAGCTTTTGTTCGTGCGTTTTAATAAAAACAAAATTGAAAAGATTAAGCTATGGGTGGTAATAGATACTCCAGCAATATTCAAATGAAAAGCGAAATGTCAACTAAAGTGACGCATCATTTGGGAGATGTGGTGAGGCAATATAAGCTTAAGAAGCATAAGTAAAATAAACCGGGCTAAATTTCAACTAAGTATGTGTGCAATATGTAAAGAGAGCATATGAAAGAGAACAGTTCCTCAAAGTAAAGCCCGCAATATACACAGTAAAAATCTCATTTTCAGCACAATTTTCACATTGCAACACAAATTAATTTCCTTTGAGAATTGCCTTTTGCGCAACTTTATCGAGTGTCCTAGCCAAACAGTTTGCTGCTTCTGCTGCTGGTTCTACTTCTGCCGCCACTGCTGTTGCTGCTGCAGTAACGTTTATGTATATTGTTGCAGCTGCTGGGCCAGGCCACGCCTCAGTCCAACTGTTAGTCGCAACCCGAAGGTCCAGCTATAAAATGTCAGTTTACTGTTTAAATATCCAGAAAATTATCAAGTTTAATATTGTGTTGCAGTTGCAGTTGCTTCTCCCTGCCAACTTATAATGATGTCCCTAGTGTGAGTGTGTAAATGTATCTGTGTCTGTGTGTGTGTGTGTGCTTATTGTCAGTTATTTTAATGCAATTAGCTTTACAATTGCTTGAAAATAAACATGATCATCATTAGTATGAAACAGCAATTGGATAAGCTTTACGAAACGCTGCTGCTGCTGCCATGGAAAACTTTTAATTAACCAACTGTTAACAACACGCATACGCAATGTTGAACCAATGAGTTAATGTGCGCTGATGGCTTCCACTCAATGTTATATTCATTTCATGTATTTTTATTTGCCATACATTTTTAATACTCTCCGTGAAAAGTCGCACCGACTTTCGATTTATTATTGCAAAGTTTTTTGTATTATTTGTATGTTTTATTCATATGTAAAGCGAACTTTATATACCCAAAAATAAATTACATTAGAATTTAATATTATTTTAAATTTAAAAGCCAAAAAGTGCATTTAATATATGTTATAGAGTGTGTAAGCTTCATAATTGTTAACTGATAGCAGTTCTCGCTGTTGTTTCTGTTATATCATTAACATGTACGTAATTATATGCAAGCAGATGCCAAGTGGCTTGTCGGCAGTACAAAGACAATCTGCGAGGCACTCTTCCTGTTGCCCTCATTTGTTGTTATTCTTGTCTTTATGGTTGTTGCTGTTGCTGTTGCTCTGGTGCTGCTTACAAGTTCAACTCCTGTAAATATGCTATGCATATGAGCACAAACACACTTATGAGGGGGGATTCGGGCCGGAAAAGCGAGGCAATGCCAGCCAAAAGTTGGTCTGGCACAGAGTCGGCATTCTACCGGTAAAATCATACATAAATATTGTTTTTATATGTAATTCTCTCTCTCTGTGTGTGTGTGTCTTAGCTTTGTGTTTGTGTGTGTGTGTATTGCCATTTGGATTTTGCTGCGCTGTTTTGTTTTAGTTGGTAATTATGAAAGTTTTTTGTGCATGTTACACAGATTTAAACAGGTTGTCCCTAGGCAATCTTTTTTTGGCTCATGTGAGGTGTGAGGTCTATAAGTATGACCCAAATTACACAAATCAAATGGAGAATATAAATGTATAACAATGGGAAAATTATAAAATTCCAATTTATGCGACATCTAATTTTTATTTTTGAAACTTTTTTTTTGTAATATAGTTTATTTAAAAATATTAAAATTAGAAATTTGGATAGTGATATCGAAAGCTTTATTTCAAATGTTAACAGAGTATAAACTCTGTTAATTTTATTTAAAGCTATGTTATGGTTAAGTGCTTTAGAAAGCTTTCTTGAAAAGCTCTATACTCTTCTTTTAAAAACATATAGCCTATGTCAATTAAACAGCCTATGTTATACAGCTCCAAATTCAAACACATTATTTACATCATAAAATTGTACATATATTAAATTAAATTTAGTTTAATTTTATTGTAATATCCATTAATCAACAAACATTTTGTCTATATCTCGATTGTTTTAGGTTATATTATGAGGATAAGATTCTAAGATCTTAAATATATTATATTAAAAAAAACCCTAATTATCAAAAATTTATTATATTATAAAATATTAAATGTTGGTCCTATATGAAATAATTCCTTTATTTATTTTAAAGCATAAAACTACAACTTTGAAAATCCACTAAATAATACATAAGAAAAATACTGAAGAGAAAAAGTTTTCAAAGATCTCAAGACGAATCTGACAGTTCTCGGCTGATCGTTGGCGTTATTTGGTCCGTTGGTTCGGCGCATTCGCGTTCTCACAACCGCCGCGCAACGCGTCCGTGTGTGTTCAGATTTATTTTTAAGCTACACACAAATTATATTCTCTGTGCGGGTGAAGTGAAAAAACTAATTTAAAGATCCATCACTTGGGGTTTTCAATACAATTTCTATTATTTTGAGAATATGTTTGAATGTTATAGTGATTGAAAATTGATTTAATCAACCATAACTACAAAATTTGCAATTGTCAAAAAAAAAGAAGTGAAAAGTGTTTCATAAAAATTATGCATATAGATTTTCTTATATGTGTTTGCAAGAAATCTATACTAAGTATTTTGTGTGCTGTCATAATCGCATAAAATAAAATACATATTAAATATCATAATCAATAACAATTTTGCAAAAGTTAAAGGAAATAGTGAAATTAAACATATTTTGTTAACTAAACCAAAAAAGTGAAGAATTTGCAAAGTTAAAAATATCAACGACACATATGCTGACTCTGCCGCAGCCTTTGGCTCGGATTTTTGTATGAACAACGAAGACATAAAAATTCGCTGCCTGTTTTTATTGTGGCCACGAGGGAGAGCATTGTGATATCATGTAAGTAAAATGTAGAACAAGCGAAATATATATTATAGATTTTTCAATACTCATGCATGCTTGTGCGTATGTGTGTAAGTGCATGCAATACATCTGTAAATGAACATATGTGTATGTGTATGGGGCGTAGCTAACATAATATTTAGTTCCAAGCATTTGCATTGCATTCATGAATTTCTATAACGCTTCTTAATAGTTTTCGTATTTAGGCTAAAGGCAATTCAATTAAGCTAAATTTAATTTCATTGTCTGCTTGCTTGCTACTAAAAATTGGGGCTAACAACAACACTATGAACGACTATACGATCGCATCGACAGATCCAACTACGTGTGCTTGTTCTAAATATAGAAGTGCGGGCAAGGAAAGAAGCATCATGCCCAAGCAACCAAATGACCGACGAACTGCCTTCTGCCTTCTACCCCATTCCCCATTCCCCACCCCCAACCCCACTTTCACCACGCTCTTCATTGTATTTCCCCACCGGCAGCAAAAACAACAGCGCCGGTAACAGCTTGTCGCTGCTGTGCCTCCGATTTGGCAGCACTGTCGTCGTCTTTTTGTTTAATTTTCTTGTTTTCAATAATATTTAGCAACACATTTTTCATTGACACAACCGTCGCACACAATAGAACAATTTCTGCCATGCTTTCTTTCCCAAGATGACGCTTATCCATTCAACGAAAATTGTATTATATAGTAGTTTAGCTTAACTCTTGCTCTTCTGGCCTTCACAGTGATCAAAGTATTTGCCGATATAACCAAAAGCAATATTTATTAGAAAACATAATTTCACATAAAAATGTTTTTATTGAAACATTTAATGCTATTTTAATGAGTTGTTAGTGAAACATAGCAGAAGAACAAACAAAGCATCGATCAAATTATATTTGATGGAACAAAGCAGCGATGCTAATTATTATTATAATGTATACAACTTTAAGGATATTCGGATCCCCAGAGATTTGAAATCAAACAAATTGCGCGAACCTATATTATCGACTGTTTTTTGATTATTATTGTTGCTATTTTTTGTATAGATAAGTAAATGTTTCTTTTTGCCGATTTTTATACTTTGTGAAATAAATAAAAAATGAGGCTAATATTTTAAACAATTATTGGTTAAGTAAAATACTTATTACAATAAACATTACAAATGAAAATATCTTTTTAATATTAATTGCTTGGTAAAAATTAAAACGTTTATGAGAATTTGCGAACATTTGTTTTCATTCTACACAACAATGAAAAAGATGGTCCAAAAACTAATTTCTAGCCGGACGTAGCTCATTAGCAAATTGTACAACTCATAAAATGAAAACACACACATAATTTGCTATAGTTTTCTTTCTCATAGATACTCAGCAAAATGAAAAGTTTTGATTTATTGGGCAGCGCAGAAAAATGCTGCGATGAGTCAGCTGTAAAATTCAAGCAAAAAGAGAGAAAAGAAGAAATAGCAGAAAATAAAAATGTTTTCTAATCCGTAAAAGTGTCAAACAGAATTTGACAATCAATTCTTGCTTTCACTGCCTCTCTCTCTCACTCTCTCTCGCTGTGAGAGAATGAGAGAAATGGAATTTCACACTCTGCAACTGTCAAAATGTTGTAGAAAACAGCAAACGGAGCATGCGCGTTCAGCTAATCAGCTGCTTTTGAGCATTTGACAACAAACGTGAGTCGGAAAGAGAGGCAATGAATCTCGATACATGGATCTGTCTATCTGTCTTGATATATGTATATTTTTAGATATAAATTGTATAGAACTTGTTGAAAACGTAACGGAACAATCGCAGAGCTGTGTGAGTAGTTTATGTTGTTAATTCATTGGCACATGTTTTCTTTGAGTTTGTTTGTAAACAAAGTACATGTTGTGCTTGGGATTTTTGATAATTTATGTGCGATATCATTTATTTATTTGACTTCTGAGGAATTCATTTACGAGCTGCCAATGAGTATAGGACATGTTGCATCGTAGTCAATATTCAAACCCATTTTGCAAGCTCTCCAGCGGCGCCATAATAATCGATAAAATAAGCTTTCTCCTGCCAAGCTTATCCAACAAAAAAGCTGCCTTTGCAGCTTTGGTGTATGTCAACATTTTCACGGTTGCCACGCGAAAAGCTAAAAATTCCTGCACAGTGTGCTTTTGTGTCTGATTCCTTAAACTCGTTCGCGTTGCTGTTGGTCGTTGCCTTGCGTGAAACCACAAAAGAAAAATAATAATAATACAATAATCCTTAAACGACTAAAAGCAAATGTAACTCCGCGAAAAACTGGTGCATAAAAGATTTGAAGAAGCCTGTTGGGGCAATTGGCTAGAGATTGATGGCATTAGGAAGAACGCTTTCGCTTTTCTACGTACTGCGACTGAAATTTTTCACACGTGTATATGTGTGTGTGTTGTGCATGTGCATGTGCTTGTGTGTGCGTGTGTGTAAGTGAATGTGTGCGCTTATTACATATGCCTGGGTAGGTCAATCGGTCAGCATTTACAGTTGTTTCAGCAGCCATTACGCTGAAAAATATGCTATGCATTTTCCCCAAGCGACTCATAAAATAAACGCGCATATTAGTTTTTACTACACAGCCCAACGCGCACTTGACCCCAATGCGAATAAATGCTAGTCAGCGTCCCCTTCCCTCGTTGAACCGACTTGTGGTTAGCATTCTACCAACTTTAATCAGTGACGAATGCTACTCGGACCACAAAGGGGACCGAGGGGGCCTCCACTATGAGGTTGGAGTGCGGGGAGGCAGGGGACAGGATGACAGCGGGAACTGCCATTCAGTGAAAGCAAGAAATGCTTTTTTGACACTTGGTTCAAACTTTTTCGGTCGCTGCAAAGTTAACTGTGCTTTTCTGCACAGAGAGAGAGCGAGAGAGAGAGCGCGTAATAGGTCGAAGAGAGAAGCTTGGTTACCGAGAGAGAGGAGAGAGAGCGCCAAAGTTGATTGCCCATTTGACAGTTGGTCAACGCAAAATAATGTTGCGACAACAAAAGAAAATGTAAACATTGCGTATGTTTTTGTTTTGGTGCGCACGCACATGCACACACACACGTACATACATACACACGTGCACACTCATCGCGCAAGTATGTGTGTGTTAGGAGCTTAGATTTATATATAGAGCGCCAATCAGTGATAAGTTATCAGGCTCAACTAATGGATATTCTGTGTCAAGCAACCAGATGGAAATAAACGAAATTCAATAAATATATTAAACGTTGACAATAACGAAGTCCAAAAATTCGTTTACTCTTTCATTTAATACAGAACACATTCAGCTGAATAACCGCAGACTTCAACAAATGCCAAATTTTAAATAATTTACAAATAATAAAATAAATACGAAATAAAAATCAATTTACAACAACGTCCAAAGAAAAACAACTGCACCACCGTCAAACATAACAAATTCTAATTTATTTGTGGCCAACAAAAAAAAGCTTTTAGCAGGCTTCATTAGTTGCAAAAGTGTACATGCGAGTGTGAGTGTATGTGCGTGTGTGTGTATGTGTGTGGGAGTGTGTGTGAGTGTAAAAGTGTCAGTGGTACTGGGACTCAACACACCTGTTGATGGCTCGTGTTGTCCGCACTTAATGGGACAGCGTTAGCACAAAGGCGCACTTAATGAACTTAACAGGAACAATCAATTTGCTCGCTGGAAGGAAACTTTAAATATGAATACAGGTATTACGTGTTCCACAAAATATTCGAAACTAAAACCAGCTTTATCTTTATTGCCATAGAGCACGAAGCAGAAAAGGCAAAACAAACATTATAGAGCTCATTTTAAATGAGATAAACCAAATTGATTAGCTTTTGAGCATATAAATCAATAATTTTTATTTCTTATTAAGACAATCAGTAATGATTTATAAACCATTATTAACTTGATTTTATTAGTATATTGTAAAAAACGTATTTTCCAAATTCTATTCAAAGAATTTCTTACGACTTTTTCATTAATTGTATGCTTTAAATGAGTCAGCATTGAACACAGAAATCAATGAATCAATTTATCTTATTATAATGCTGCAATAAATAAATAATTTAATGGTGCACTTATCGTAAAAGCACATTAGATGTATCAATTAACTTCAAGCACTAACACAAATCATTAACCATTAAAACCAGGAGAACATAAGGAGCATGCATCATCAACGCAGCAAAAACAACAATCGCCGACAGCCAATGACCAACACCAACACCAACAACAACAACAGCAGCAACAACAACAGCAACAAAATAAGAAATACGATGCCTTGGATAGTTCTAGTACCAATAATAAATTAAATCATAAAAACAATATCAATAATAAGGACAAAGATAAGGAACGAGCTAGGGATAGGGATAGGGATAAAGAGACAAGAAAGGATTTGTCACCAAGTCCGACAAGCATTGTCATTGATGAATCATCATCATCCACATCATGCCTGCCCCAAAACAACACACAGCAAGAGCCAAGCAGCTCCCACAGCAGCAACGGAGCGAGAACAACAACTTCCTCAAGTCAGAGGCGTCGTCAGTTGCAATTTCAACGGCAGAAGGAGGCGAAACTTTATGACCACAGCGATGAGCCGACATCATCGACCACCAGCGTGATGGGCGGCGGCGAGCTAGTCAATTGCATAGCTTACGACGATAATACGCTGATTATTGAACGCAAGCCATCACCGACATCGCCATCGACATCGCGACGCTACCTAAAAGCGGAGACGCCAACGCGGGGCAGTCGCAAATATAATCGCAAGTCGGCCCCACCCAAAAGTGACCTAGAGGTGGTTATATTGAAGCCGGAGCATCATCATCAGCATCGATCGCCGACGATAACGCTGCCGGTGCCGGCGACATCGATGATAACGGGAAGTGGCAGCTCGTCGGTATCGCCAACGGTTGCCACAGGGCCAACGGTGCTACAACAAAGGTATATGCAGCTCCAACAGGAGCACGATAAGAAATTCATTTACAATGCAATGCAAGAGTTTGATTATTTGGAACATACGAATTCTAGAAATTCTAGAAACTCTAGGGCATAGTAAGTTAGCCAATGACCCCATTTAACCATTATAAATATCGTAAATCGTATATCGTAAATCGTATATCGTAATATGTGTTGTGCTAAATGTTTGTCTGTGATTGTCCCTCGCTCTTTGTCTCTCTTGTGCGAGTGCGTGTGTGTGTGTGTGGGAGAGTAAGCATACGCATGGATGTTCCAGTAATACCTTAATTGTAAGAATGCCTGCTGCAGTTCCAAAGCATGTTAACACTAACCTCATGTCGATTTTCAAAAAGAAATTAGTCTATACTTCGTAAGCTCAAGATCAATATATTTAAAATTAATATGGTGGCAAATTAGGTTACTTAAAAAGGAACATATTCAAAAAACATTTGAACTCATCAGTAATAAAAAAATGTAGGCAATAAAAGAAGCTAAGTATGTGAAATATATTTGCTTAAATAAATATCGAACAAAAACATTGTAAACATAAAAAAAATTAAAACATTAAATATTTTAGTAGTTCAAATAAAATTGTTGTTGAGTATTAATGGGAGAGAAAATTAGGTTTTCTTGATTGATTTTTATTTAACCGATTACCTCATCAATTATAGTCAATTATAGTACACAGTTCGACATAGTTATCTTTACATTACGAATTAATTGCAGTTCTAATTAAATGTAGGTATCCTGACAAAAAGAATAGACACTAACAACCTAACTAAAGATTATAATGGAAATATCGAGTAATCAGAAATTCCATGTGGCTTCATAGGTAAATGTATTAGAAATGAAAGGAACTCACAGAACCGTTGTAAAATGCATCCAAAAGCGTATAATAGTATAAGTAAAAGTTTAGTATTGACAATCGAAAACTAAAGTTATGTTTGTCCTTTTAACACACACAGTTGCAGTCCGCTTGAAGGGATTGCCCCAAGCAGCGAGGATACCACAGCAGGCGCCTCCAGCTGCAGCAGGAAGAGAGCGAACAACACAGAACTTGCGTTGAGCACCGTCACCAGTCAAATTGTTAATAATACGACATACAAGCTCGACTTTAAGCAGCGCAGGCACAAAAACAACAACAATAACAATAACAACGGCAGCCACACAGGCAATGGTGGCAGCAATAGCAACGGTGGCAACAACAGAGGCAGCAAACGTCAACGACGCAAATCCAGTTGCCACTCTTGTGGAGGATCTATTGGTGGCGGCAACGTCAGTCAGCGTTTGACACCAGAGGAGGCAGTATCACAATCAGCAACAGCAGCAGCAGCGACAGCAAATGCCACAGCAGCAGCAGCAGCGGCTGTGACGTGGCAGCAACAACCACAGAATAGTGTGACTAGTGCTGGCAGCACCAACAGCAGCTATAGCAGCGGGGCCAGAGACGAGGACAGCAGCTACAGTGCCATTGGTGGCGACAGCAGCAGCAGCAACAGTTGCAACTGCGACATCACCGGTGACAACAGTACGTTGCATGGTTTTGGCGTTGGCGACATCAGCAGCTTCATAGGTGACGACGATTGCGAGGCAGGCGACGACGACGAGGACGATCCTGATAATCCGGCCGATCTAAGCTCGCAGACATTGCGCACAGCGGCAATTGTTGCAGCCGTTGCAGCAGCAGCCAAGGAACAGGCCGCATCATCGGCCGCTGGCAACACCGACTGCGAGAGCTTCAGTGAGCGACGCCAGGATGCGGATGATGAGATTAGAATTATTGCTGGGACAGCGCTTAGTGGCAACGATTCGCTCGAAGATGTCGGTGATGTGGATGACAATGCGGATGTCATTGTAAGAAGAAATACGCGCAACAATCGTCCTTCCATTCGAAGGACATGTAGAATAACCGAAGAAGACGACGACGACGAAGACGAGGAATACGACGAAGAAGACGAGCCTGAGGGTACAACTATTGATATTGATGAACAAGAGCAGCTGGCCCAACAGCACGAGCACTATAGCGAACAGGACGATCATCATCACGACGAAGACGACGAGGAAGAGCGCGAGGAAGACGACGACGAGGAAGCTGACGAGTATTACGAAGAGGAGGAGGACGACACTCAAGCATTTTCACCCTTCTACTCTAGCTCCGCGGAGCTAATTGATAATTTTGGCGGCGGCGCCGGCAAGTTCTTCAACATTATGGACTTTGAAAGAGGCGCCGCTGGAGGCGGCACCTACACTCCCAATGGCAACGGAGGTGCTGCCCTTGGCGGCGATATGTCCCACTCTCATAATCCGCAAACAGACCTCGGCGGAGGCACCAACATTATGGGTATGTTTTCAGTTTCCCAACTCAAACTCACTAACATTTGCCAGATAAACTAACTGAAACTACCTCTACTACCATTTCTCCCCTCGATCCGACTACTTCGCCATTGACATTTACATCGACAGGCATTGATACCATGGGCATAGCAAACATTCCGGAAACCATGAACGGCACCACAATTGGACCCAGCGGCGCCGGTGGACAAAAACCAGGAGCTGCCGGTTCGAAGCGACCCCAGCGACGAGGCAAACCGCAGCCGGATCGACCACAGCGAGCGTTGTTCTGTTTGGGGCTTAAGAACCCTCTACGAGCTCTTTGCATTCGCATTGTGGAATGGAAGTATCCTTTTTTAAACAACTCACGCTTTATTCGGTGGTGAAGAAAATAATTTCAATTTTTATATTATTTTTTCTTTCACATTCCTAATATTAAGCAAACAAAATAGAAACATTTGGATACATATAGTTTACTACATAGTTTACTAAATAATTGAGAGTAGAAAGTAAAAGTAAAAGTAGCAGACTATATATGTATATAATAATTGGTTTCACTAGTTAAACCGGGTAGAAGGAAATGTATGTAACAAGCAGAAAGAGGCATCTTCGACCCCTATATATATATATATATGTTTGATCAGCGTCAAAAGCTACCTATATCTTAAATGCCTATAAACAGACACATAATTTTTTCGACAGCACTTGTTACACACAGATCAAGGCACGCCCACCTTCGCCATTGCAAATCGAAAAAATCAAATAGCAAGTGTAATTTTGTCGCGATTTTTGGTATATACAGTATTAAAGATTGCTCAAAATTTCGATTGAAGTTATTAAAGAAATATTTCTGTATGTCAAAAATGTCTGTTGCAATAGGTTCTTAGTTACTTTGGCTGACAATCTGTTATCTTTAGTACTCTGTGGTATATTTTGAGTTTAAAACTATATCAATATACCAAATATATCATTCGGTAATTACTTTCATATATTTTAAGAAAAATACCTCACTCTTTTCCTCATATCTAAAATGTGTAGTGGGTTTCTAACAGTAGAGCACTCTTACTTGTTTCCTTAAGTTTCTAAGCGTATACATTGCAAACAAATATTAGTAAATTTTACGACATTTATTATTTTAATGTTTCACAGTCTTTTAGCCAATTCCGTTCTATGAACTCTCAGTCATTTTGGTTTTCCTTAATCGAATACAAAATCTTTCTCTAGACCATTTGAGTTCCTTATATTGTTAACAATCTTCGCCAATTGTATTGCCTTGGCCGTGTACACGCCTTATCCAGGCGCCGATTCGAATGCCATGAATCAAACCTTGGTAAGTTTAATGCGGTCTGTTTAAAGAGGCATTGTCTACTACAATCTAATTATATATTTATCTACAGCCTGATATTGAGATTTATTAATTGATATGCATTTTTTATTCCATCTGTCTTTTATGCATTCCACCCTCCTCATCACATCACTTTTCACTCATCTGCACCCATCGAACGATTCATACATTCATTCAAAAACCAAATATCCCATTTAGGAATCAATTGAAATTATATTCCTAGTTATATTCACAGCGGAATGTGTTATGAAAATAATAGCATATGGTTTTGTGTTACATAATGGTGCATATCTAAGAAATGGATGGAATTTATTAGATTTTACAATTGTAGTTATAGGGTAAGCATATAAAATATGCCAGTTAAAAGCGCAAAAGCGCCGAGGTCCCTCCAGGCCTAATTTTAACCATTTTCTATGTTACCTTATATCCAATTCAATCGATAACTGAGACACGTATGAAATTGTCTGCCAAACAAAACATTTTACAGAGCGATAAGTACCGGACTATCCCAAATCGTGAGTGAGGGCTTCGATGTGAAGGCACTCCGTGCCTTTCGAGTACTGCGTCCACTGCGACTTGTATCGGGTGTACCAAGTAAGCGCTTTCTGCACCAAAATCAAAAACGAAAAACTCCCACAAATGCGTCAAACTAAACACAAAATTCACTTTGTCCTGTAGAGCAAGAAATCGAATAACTACGGAGTAAATTCGTAGATAATATGCTGCACAGACAACTGCCCTGAAAATCAATTATGTTGTCCGTTATTTTAAAAATATTCCAAACATGTTTTAAATTTAATTTAATTTTACAGATATTTTGAATTTGAATTATTTATTTATTAATGATCCAAACATGTTTTAAATTTAATTTAATTTTACAGATATTTTGAATCTGAATTATTTATTTATTAATGAAAATTTAATATGAAATGCTTGCAACATTCGTGGAAATGTTCTAGAGGTCTGTGCAGCGTGATCAGCTTTCGTTGTGTGTTTTGTAGTGTAAACCGCACTTGATGTTTTTGTACATGTAAACCCCCACTATATATTGGCTATTCATACGCTTTCCGCAGGTCTACAGGTTGTGCTTAATTCAATTTTAAAGGCCATGGTGCCACTGTTTCACATTGCACTTCTGGTCATATTCGTAATCATAATCTATGCCATAATTGGCCTAGAGTTATTCTCTGGTAAATTGCACAAGGCGTGTCGAGATGAGGTAACAGGTAAGCGTTTATTAACAACACAGTACAATATTTATACGTTGTACGAATGTCATTCAAAGTCTTGAATGCTACCAGATATGTCGCATTAAAATTCAACGTCCTGAAGCTCTATTAATAGTAGATTGGTGCACGTCATTATGGGCAGAACACACTCCAATCAGACAAACAGTCAATTAGTGTTAAATCAAAACTTCAAAAAGAAAACGCTCTACACAGATTCTACACATCCATTCACCACAAAGATATGCCAAATGCACCCAAAAACTGAAAATGAAAATTAAACTAGACACAAATACAAAAAAATTATTGTCCAATCTCGACGGAGCATTATAACTAATCTGCTAGTTAATAGAGCTGTTGAAATTTAAACTCTTGGGACAAACGGGCGGCATATTCCGCAAATAAATTCAACAAAACAAAATCGCCTCACAAACATCACCAGATCATCCACATTATCATCTCATCCCATTACTAATGCATGAAAAAAAGATATCAACAAAAACAAAAAACAAAGACAAAACAAAAAAAGAAACAATCCCAAACGAATAACTCGGAATCTAGGTGAATACGAGGATACGAAAAGGCCCTGCGGAGTGGGCTATGAGTGCCCAGCTGGTATGAAGTGCTACGGCAATTGGATTGGACCCAACTTTGGCATTACCAACTTTGATAATTTTGGACTTGCCATGTTGACGGTGTTTCAGTGCATCACACTAGAGGGTTGGACAGATGTCTTGTATTATGTAAGTGATTTGAGTTCTTTTTGATACATACTTAAACGGTATTCGCAGATACAAGATGCCATGGGCAGTACATGGCAATGGATGTACTTCATTTCAATGGTCATCTTGGGCGCATTTTTCGTCATGAACCTAATTCTTGGTGTGTTGTCTGGAGAGTTCTCCAAAGAGCGTAACAAGGCCAAAAATCGTGGCGATTTTCAAAAGCTGCGCGAGAAGCAACAGATCGAGGAGGACTTGCGTGGCTACCTCGACTGGATAACACAGGCCGAAGACATTGAGCCCGATGCTCCCGGTGGACTTATGCCCGACGGCAAGGGCAAACAGCCAAATGAAATGGATTCTACCGAAAATATGGGCGAAGAGATGCCCGATATGCAAGTTACCGAATCGCGTTGGCGCAAAATGAAGAAGGACTTTGATCGTGTCAATCGTCGAATGCGTCGCGCCTGTCGCAGAGCTGTCAAGTCGCAGGCATTCTATTGGCTCATCATTGTACTGGTGTTTCTCAACACTGGCGTTCTGGCAACAGAACACTATGGGCAAGTCGATTGGCTAGATGATTTTCAGGGTAAGTGATCCCAATGTAATGTCGATGAGTGCACCTATGTAAATCAAAATGTCAAACATTTCATAATATTGGACAATTGCAGTTCGACCAAAGTCTTTCAAATGATTATAAAATTTTTGAGGTATCTGATGATAAAATTTATTGGCTCGATAAATCTAATATTTATAATTTTGTATACTAAAGATGCGTGCGCATCTATCGATATTATGTTGTAATTCAAATACTAACAAATTTTTAAGAGCATTCTAATTTGATCTTTCCGTACTTACAGAATATACAAATATGGTGTTCATTGGACTCTTCACATGCGAAATGTTGCTGAAAATGTATAGTTTAGGTTTCCAGGGATACTTTGTGTCACTATTCAATCGCTTCGATTGCTTTGTTGTCATCGGCAGCATTTCCGAGACTCTATTGACCAGAACCGGAGTAATGCCCCCATTGGGTGTCTCCGTGTTACGTTGTGTGCGTCTTCTGCGAGTCTTCAAAGTGACCAAGTAAGTTGAGTGTTATCGAAAAACTTTCGCTAAGCAGCAGTTAGCGATAGTTTTCTTGGATAGTGCATCGATTAACAGCGCTTTTTTCTTTCAGGTATTGGCGCTCGCTGTCAAATCTAGTTGCTTCCTTATTGAATTCAATACAATCAATTGCTTCGCTTCTTTTACTGCTCTTCCTGTTTATTGTGATATTTGCATTGCTGGGTATGCAAGTTTTTGGTGGTAAATTTAATTATAATGATGAGGAGAAAGTTCGCATGAACTTCGATTGCTTCTGGCAGAGCATGCTCACAGTATTCCAGGTAAGTAGAATTACTCAAAGCTGAACATCTTATTGTTAATACTAATTTGTCCGCTTACTCTTAGATAATGACGGGCGAGGATTGGAATGCAGTCATGTATGTTGGCATCAATGCCTATGGCGGTGTCTCCTCCTATGGTGCCTTGGCCTGCATATATTTCATCATATTGTTCATATGCGGTAATTATATTCTGCTGAATGTGTTCTTGGCCATTGCTGTCGACAATTTGGCCGATGCGGACTCACTCTCGGAGGTCGAGAAGGATGAGGAACCGGCAAGTTACAATGTTACGTTTTTGTATCTCAATTGATCATTAATTACTGGGCTTGATTTCTATAGCATGACGAGGGCGCCTTAAGAAAATCACACAGTCCCACGCCAACCATAGATGGTATGGACGATGAGCATTTGAGCATTGATTTGGATATGGAACATCATGACATGGACGATGATAAGTTGTGTGATTTTTGTATGAGACTTGAGTAGACATTACAGCTGAAATTTTTTGATTTTTATAGGGACCATGAAACCTTATCCGATGAGGAGGGTCGAGAAATGTGCGAGGAGGAAGAAGAAGGTATGTTACATATACTAACACTTATCTATAACTAAGCTATATATAAATCTTAGTTAAAATATTTCAAAAACTACATAGAATTTAAGTATAATATCTAAGTTAAGCACACAAAAAACAGCTTCAAAACTTACTAAATCATAGTTGACAAAAATGATGAATGATTTTCATGCTACTGACGCTTTCATTTGCTGCCTTGGAAAACCAAAAAAAAAAAAAACAAAATTCGCGCACAACTCTCAATTTTGTATTAATCGAAAGACTCCCATTCTGAAGTATCAGCACGTGTTACTGCACGACCCCGACGTTTATCCGAAGTCAGCATGAAGAAGACTAAAAAACCCATACCACGCGGCAGTGCATTTTTCATTTTCAGTTACACAAACAGGTAAATCAAGAAACCACATTCAGACCAATAATATCAATTGAATATACTTCAACAAAATACAAACATATACAACACAATACACATTTGTAATTTATTTTCAAATTTGTTTAAACTGATTTTGTTGAACGTTTCTTTGCACTCTCGTTTTACGGTTATTTTGCATGCTTGCATTTTACAAATAAACTATTAAAAGCCTTAAAGTAATACCATACGATTACTTGATTTTTTTCTCACAGTGAGCTGTATTTATTGCACTTTTTAATGTACATAAATAATATTCATTTTATAAAGAACTGATTTAGATTCTCAGTTAAAGAACAACAATTTGACTCAATCCAACTGACAATCATTTGTAATTTAAATTAATGATCACCATATTTTTAGTATGCATTTAGCATTCAGTTACTTCGGTTAATGTAGACAACACTTGAAGTTTATTTAACATAGTCCCTGGTTCAATAGATTTAGTACACACACAAACATCAATTGGTTTTTCATTTTAATTTCAAGAAGAAATTTATTAGTTAGTAGCTAAGAATGGATCTTCTTTTTAAGTCGTTTTAGTTTTATAATAGTGTAAGAAAGATTTTTAAACATGTTCTTATTTAAGTACTATTTAAGTACTATATATACTATTAACACATATTTAATTTTCCCTAAAAAATGAAAAGCTCCTCCTTGAAATTTCTTCGATAGAACGGTAGAATTACAACCTTAGTATAAGCTCTTTATTTTCTAATATATAAAGCCTTACATATATTTACATTTCTTTGTATATAAGTTAAGAAGCTGCCTTATATATCTTGGAATATATATGTATGTGTTTATTATTTTTTCCTCATTGGCCAATTATAAATATGAAAAATTTATTGCATATAGTGGATGAAGAAGGCATGATAACAGCACGCCCACGTCGTATGTCTGAGGTTAATACGGCTACGAAAATTCTACCAATACCACCGGGCACATCATTCTTTCTTTTCTCCCAAACGAACAGGTTTTTATGTTTTAGTTTTAACCCTACAAAATAAATCAAAGAGTTTTCATTTGATAACCAGTTATCCTTTACCTTGTCTATGTGTGCGTGTTTTTGTGTGCGTACTATGACTACATATGTGATGTGTCCTAATTATTTGTATTTGTACTCGTATTATTATGATAAAAATGTATTTGTCTTTTGCATATAACCCTTTATTCGTACCTGTGTCTAGATGATTAGACTTACACTTGATTTTCTTGCCTAGCAATACCTGAAATCTCTTGTATCACCAGATCCATAGAGTTTGTTTCTGTCCCTAGTTGTAGTAGAAATCTCGTATAAAAATGATAAGCCAACTCTAGCACTTAGTATTTGCCTTCGTTTAACACACTCTTATCAGATTAACAATTGTGTTTTGCATGTTTTGTTTTGATTCTGTTTCTCCAAAAATTTATTTGATATTTCCAATTCAATCATATTTAATTAACAACACCCAATATTCATTCACAGATTTCGCGTGTTTTGCCATTGGCTCTGTAATCACAGTAACTTTGGCAACATAATCCTGTGCTGTATTATGTTTTCATCCGCCATGTTGGCTGCCGAGAATCCACTAAAGGCTGGCGATGATTTAAACAAAGTAAGTAGCTCCCGTACGATTTAAAGCCAAAAACCATCTGATAATCTTGTAAGTTGCTAAACAGGCCTGGCTATAATACGAGTATTAGATGTGTGTTTTTATTTTGGTTTCTATCGATTGTTTCTAATTAATTTCTTTTCATATACTTTTCATGTTATCGTCATTGGATTCAATTTGCAGGTTCTCAATAAATTTGATTACTTTTTCACGGCAGTTTTCACAATAGAACTGATTCTGAAATTGATTTCATACGGTTTCGTATTACACGACGGAGCCTTTTGCAGATCCGCATTTAATCTATTAGATTTACTTGTGGTTTGCGTCTCATTGATATCTCTAGTATCCAGGTAAACACTAACAAAGCTACTCTAACCCAGTAGTTGAAAACTTACTTCTGGACCATAATTTTAACGTCGATTTCAACTGCAGTTCGAATGCGATTTCAGTCGTGAAAATTCTTCGTGTTCTTCGAGTTTTAAGGCCTCTAAGAGCCATTAATAGAGCCAAGGGTTTAAAGGTAAGCTACACGCACAAATTTCATAACTTTTGTTCAATTTGTTTTGTTTTTTGGTTCTTTTAAATTGATTTTATTCACCTGCTTTTATTAAACGAAAATTGTTTTGATTTTCTTTGACATTTGTTTTTTAAGTTTAGGCTATGCTCATATTAATTAAACAAAATACACCAAATAATATGATTTTTGTTATCTGCGAGCTAATAATGAAGTAATGACTTTTTGCAATAACCCGAAATGAAGTGATGGTTTGGGTTCATAACCAAGAGAACCCATAATGAATTCTTAAAATAAAACCTTGAAATGCTGGGTGTAGGGTGCTTCAAGAATTTTAAACTGCAATGAAATAAAACTATACGAATATTTCTTTCAACAATATAAATACATTTATATATACTTTATATATACTGTTTGATTTTGAGTTACACATTTAACACCTAACGAAAATGGGCGTGGAATAAATGCAATGGGCGTGGCTTAGGCATAGTCAAACTATGTGCCGTTCATGTTGATACTAAACCAAAACGCAATTAATTACTAGAGCTATTTACATATATACATATAGAGTATATCTTATATATCTATCGTAATATAACTAAATATAAATATATCGTCGTATCACACGTACAGCATGTTGTTCAATGTGTCATAGTCGCTGTAAAGACTATCGGAAATATTGTGCTCGTCACATGCCTCCTGCAATTCATGTTTGCAGTTATAGGAGTCCAATTGTTTAAGGTATGATTTTCTTCTTAAGTGCTTAATCTACTCTTTCGATAAGTAACACTCCAACTACCGAATATAAGATTGTATAAAATTCGAGCCTACTCTTACCATATGTATTTTATCTAAGATTTAGACTACATAATTGTTGAACATTTATCATGATCAAGCGAAAAAAATATATACAATTATTTAGGGTACAAGTTAGTACATATTCAAAACTAACGAATTTACCGAAAATATTTCTAAGTATCAGTTTATTGTTTAAAAGTAACAAATGTATATTTAAAGCTTCTTTAAGATATTTAGTTGTAAATTATTTAAGTCATTTCAATTTTATTTTAATTGCAACCAATTATTATATTAACCTTCTGTTGTCGTTCCAAATTGTTAAATGTTTGAATTGCTATCCTTGAAATTTAATCTAATCTACTATTGTAATTATTTTTGAAATTTGATCGAAACACTCGTTTATTTTACTAATAACTGAAAATATTATGAAATGTACAAACGAATTTATTGTAAATAATACTACCTTATGTAATGCCTAGTATTGCTTATTAATGCTCAGCATAACTAAGACTGCATTCTCTATACCATTCCTTAAAGCGGGAATCCATTCTACAAGGCAGTTTAGTTTTTAAAACATCTTTTACATTTAAGCAGTGATCAATTGATGGGCATTTTATGCGACTCGAATCAATTCTACCAAAATCAGTAGAGCATACTTTTTGATTCAACTTTTTAATAAAACAATTTAAGAGTGTGCTCTGCACATTTCAGTGGAACTGGTTCGAAAAGGGAAGAGCATAATTAATGTATTTTTTTTTGTCTCTGCACTTTACCAGGGAATTGATATGCTGCTAATCAAATAGAGACCTAACCATACTCACAAAAATCTTATTCCATGTAAACTTGTCGAATCAGTTCTTATATTCCACACCCATTTTCTGCGTTGTATACGTCAATCCCAAAGCATCAAAAAGTGAAATAATGAATGATTCAAGTGAATCTCAGCACACTTCACAAGCACACACACACTCTCTCCCACACACACACGCCCACAGAGCAACAACTTGTTATTTTAATAGTTTCAGCGTCCTACCTTGCACCCTAGCATCAAGGCAATCCAATCAACAAACCGAAGAGTAACGAATATATAATCCACGAATTGTTTGCAATTCTAGCAAAATGATCGTCGGTAGAAAAACTTCTTGTATGTAGTAGTAACAAAACCTTGTCATAGAACATTCATACTAATTCATTTATTAACAACAAGTTTTCATCTTTTTTTTAGTACTCTTTTCATTATTTATTTTTGATTTTTTATTACTTTCAAATCAAAATACTGATTTTTTAGCCCACTGTCCGTTAATTTCAATGTCATTAACCTTTTACTTAATGTATATTGAAATGAAGAACACATTCATCCATACATACATATTTATTTTTAGCATATGAAGAACAAATGAAACTCGTAATGAATCCCTTACAAATGAATTTTCCTCTTTTTTCTCTCTTTTATCGTTTCGGTTTTCCAATTATGCCAAACACAACAAAACTTGCAATATATACCATTTGCTTTGGCAATATGTATAAACTTTTGATTTCTATAAAACAATTCCAAAAATGTGGCCAAAATAACAAAAATTCCTCTGATTGATGCTGCATAAACACAAACATACACACATCCATTAATATTTAAAAAAAAAAAAAAAAAAAAAATGAAAACCAAATAAAAAATTTCACACGCCTGTCAATTATTTTCGTACACTGAACAAAATAACTACAGTACGTGGTGAAGTGCGTTGTAGTCGCAATTAAAACCATTGGTAATATCATGTTGGTTACATATTTATTGCAATTCATGTTTGCCGTTATTGGAGTGCAACTCTTTAAGGTAATTTCATTTCAATTATTTACAACAAATAAAATTTCAAAAAAAAAAAATATTAAAAAATTAATTGAAAAAAATACTTGGTGGAGGGTAACCAGAATCGGCTTTATGTGTGCGCTTTCTACTTTTAAAAGAATTGAATAACTTGCTGCTTAATATTATATGTGCTTTGGAATATTGATGTACACTTGGCCCAAAAGTTTATGTGATTGAAAACAAATATTGATTGGTTATTGGTGGGGAGGGGAGTGTTTAAAATTTGTATGTGTACTCTTGGGACTTGGGCAGACTCGAACACTTAAGATTAGGGCTTTCACTTGAATGGACAATCAATGTACTGATTTATACTCGATTCTTTTGATTTTTCTCAGCTTAACAGAAAGATTATGATATTGGTAAACTTGATATAAATACAACAACTTCATCAACTACTTATATAATAAATCATTATATCGTTGCAACACACACTTTCCAATCAGCCAGCTATTAGCTTCTACGCCTCGCTAGCTATTATTAGCTTTCCAACAAACCTAACCCGATATTGTTCAAGTTTTTCCAACTTACATATACTTACTCTGTATACTAATCTGTCATATAAAGTATAAGGATACAATTCCTAAAAAAAAAGCTGCTCTCTAACCTCTTGTAATATACTCGTATATTTGTAAGTAATCGTATCTAACCAATCCTGAAATGTTTGTTTCGTATTGTTTTGGTACCGTCTGTAAATATATTGTGATGTCCCACACATATCCAATAAAAACCTGTGTCCGTTTCAGAGCAAGAAATGTGTGTAAATTTGATTGCATTTGAGACACCCTGTATATGTATGTATATATACTTATATATGGACTAGCTTAGTCTATTGTATCGCTGCATAATACATCTAGTTAGGCTTTAGTTGATAGTACAACAGTTGTATTAGCAAAGTGCCCTCAACTGAGCTGGTTTGAGTTTGCCAAGTTAAGCGCACTTTTCGTAAGCTAACTTTATCAATTTCCATTGCAAGAGTTAATAACATTTTTCTAAATTCCTTCTGTTGCTGTTACAACGCAATGGTCATACATCGCACATTATGTAGGGTAAATTTTTCTCCTGCACCGATGGCTCTAAAATGTCTAAAGACGAATGCTAGTAAGTATTTACATTCAATCCTTTTATAAGCGCATCTTAATCTAATTGATGTCACCTTTTCAGTGGTACCTATCTTGTCTATGAGGATGGTGATATAAACAAGCCGCGCCTGAAGGAACGCGAATGGGATAATAACGGTTTCCATTTCGATGATGTGGCCAAGGGCATGTTAACCCTCTTCACCGTTTCCACCTTTGAGGGCTGGCCGAAGTGAGTATAAGGAATTCTTTCAATGCATTTTTTCAGAGTGAATGATAACACGATTATTTTTTTTAATTGGCAGCCTGCTATACGTCTCTATTGATTCGAATAAGGAAAATGGGGGTCCAATACACAACTTCCGTCCTATAGTTGCTGCCTACTATATAATCTATATTATTATTATTGCCTTCTTTATGGTCAACATCTTTGTCGGTTTCGTTATTGTCACTTTCCAAAACGAGGGTGAACAGGAGTACAAGAATTGTGATCTCGATAAGAATCAGCGCAATTGCATTGAATTCGCATTGAAGGCGAAGCCAGTGCGACGTTATATACCCAAACATGGTATACAGTATAAAGTCTGGTGGTTTGTCACATCCTCATCGTTTGAATATACCATATTCATATTGATCATGATAAATACGGTCACACTGGCGATGAAATTCTACCAACAACCGTTATGGTATACAGAGCTTCTAGATGCCCTCAATATGCTATTCACAGCTGTATTTGCACTCGAGTTTGTCTTCAAACTGGCAGCCTTTCGATTCAAGGTGAGCCGAAGAGGACTTAATACTCTTATAAACATGTACTAGTATTTTTTTTTGCTTATGTTCAAGAACTATTTCGGCGATGCGTGGAACGTTTTTGATTTCATTATCGTGCTGGGCAGCTTTATTGATATCGTTTATTCGGAAATTAAGGTTTGTGCCAATCTTTTTTTGCAATGTCTATTAAATAAATGACTCTAATTGCTCCACAGAGCAAGGACACATCTGGTCAGTCTGCTTGTGATATAGTCGAAGGCTGTAAGCAAAAAGTCAAAGCGGTAAGTGTGTTAACTAAATCTTAATTTGAAGCATTTGTTACTGGGAATGATTGTATTGTTGCAGGCCGGTTCGAACTTGATTTCCATCAACTTCTTTCGACTGTTTCGTGTCATGCGTCTCGTCAAGCTGCTCAGCAAGGGCGAAGGTATACGAACCCTTCTTTGGACTTTCATTAAATCGTTTCAGGCTTTGCCTTATGTTGCATTGCTCATCGTCTTGCTCTTCTTCATTTATGCCGTGGTCGGCATGCAAGTGCGTATCTCAAAGATATATCATTTGTTTCTTTAATATCACAATATACTTCTCTAGGTCTTTGGCAAGATAGCGCTGGACAGCGAGACTGCTATAACGCGAAACAACAACTTCCAGACGTTCCAGCAGGCCGTCCTGGTGCTCTTCCGTTCAGCCACTGGCGAGGCCTGGCAGGAAATTATGATGTCGTGCTCAGCACAGCCTGATGTGCGCTGCGACATGGAATCCGATACGCCCGGCGAGCAATGTGGCTCATCGATTGCCTATCCCTACTTCATATCGTTTTATGTGCTGTGCTCCTTCCTGGTAGATTGCCTCTTTATACGCATTTTTATCGCTTTCATTAACTATTAATCTTACTCTCAGATTATCAATCTGTTTGTGGCCGTCATTATGGATAACTTTGATTACCTCACACGTGATTGGTCCATTCTGGGTCCACATCATTTGGATGAATTTATCCGCCTTTGGAGCGAGTACGATCCGGATGCCAAGGGACGCATCAAACACTTGGACGTAGTCACTCTGCTACGTAAGATATCACCGCCTCTTGGTTTTGGCAAACTATGTCCACATCGCATGGCCTGCAAGCGTCTGGTCAGCATGAATATGCCCCTCAACTCCGATGGAACTGTGCTCTTTAATGCCACGCTCTTTGCCGTGGTTCGCACATCGTTGAGCATCAAGACCGAGGGCAACATCGATGATGCCAATGCCGAACTGCGTGCCACAATTAAGCAAATCTGGAAACGAACCAATCCTAAGCTATTGGATCAAGTGGTTCCGCCACCTGGCAATGATGATGAGGTTACAGTGGGCAAGTTCTATGCCACGTATCTAATTCAGGACTATTTCCGGCGTTTCAAGAAGCGTAAGGAGCAGGAGGGCAAAGAGGGTCACCCCGATAGCAATACAGTCACCCTTCAAGCCGGTCTGCGCACTCTACACGAGGTGTCGCCAGCTTTAAAGCGTGCCATCTCCGGCAATCTGGATGAATTGGCTGAGGAACCCGAACCCATGCATCGCGTAAGTTAAAAAGTCTCATTTTAATTAATTTGTGTAATATTAGCAATTTCGATAGTATTAATTTGGGATTTGGGATATTATTACCATTAATTTTGCAATTGTGCAGAAGAACAACCCGATATCATGTTTCATTTATTTACATCATCTTAATTTTGCAAAAAGGCAGAAGAACAACACAAGATCGTGGTGCACTTATTTATGTAAATCTAAATTTTGAGCACCTGCTAACTTTGTGCAAACAGGAATTGTATGTTATAGGTAAAAAGGCGCATTTCGGACTGCATAAAATGTATATATTTTTAACCAGCCGTGACGATAATGCCTATTCGGTATAATTCGTCTGCCCATGGGAACATTTATTTAGACCTAATAGGCTTTAAGAGAAATAGCAATAATTTTGACAATCGAAAAAAGAAACGAATAGCAAGCCAGATTTAGAAGGTATAGTATATACGCGACTTTTAGCTTTCTTACAATTTATTACAAAAACCAAAGATAATAAAAACAGCAAAGTGTGGTATTATTCATAAAATATACACAAATTAATATACCGCAAAAATAATTAAAATATACCAAAAACTATATTTGACATATCTCTATCAATATACCAAATATAGTCATCGGTATATTTTGTGTATTGTGTGGTATATTAATTTTGGTATATTTTAATAATAATACTACCATAAAGTACTAAACAGCCTAAGCAGCTCAGAATATTGCAGTAGAATATTTTTGCCATGCAAAAGTAACTAAGTTAAATAACTTCATACAGACATACGGAACGAATATATCTTCTTGGCTGTTTGCGCTGATCAAGAATTTATATATTCTTTATGGGGTCGGATCCTTCTGCATGGTTCATACAATTACACAAAGTTTACATTATGGGTGTCGGGTATAAAAACAAATACAATATTTTGCGGGCTTGAACTCAAATCGTGCATCACAAGTTAGGCTGCATCTTAACTTTTTGGATTTTATGATTATTTTGTAATTTTAGAACTACTTCAAGCGTGTGATATCTTCTACAAGTACTTTTACTCTTATTGGAAATATATTTATGAACTTCCATTTCACAGCGCCATCACACACTTTTCGGCAGCGTGTGGTCCTCCATTCGCCGACATGGCAATGGCACCTTCCGACGCAGCGCCAAGGCTTCCCATAGCAATGGAGCATTGACCATTGGCGGCTCCTCGCTGGCAGCTGCTGGAGTTGGAGGCAGCAGCTTGGTGCTAGGCAGCGTAGATCCCGCAGGCACTGATTATCTGTATGACAGCCTCAATCGCAGTGTGGCCGATGGTGTCAATCACATAGCACGCAACCTAATGCAAGCACGGATGGCGGCCAGCGGCAAGCTGCAGGATGAACTGCATGCTAGCAGCGGGG
This sequence comes from Drosophila kohkoa, assembly GCA_019972355.1. NCBI lineage: Eukaryota > Metazoa > Arthropoda > Insecta > Diptera > Drosophilidae > Drosophila > Drosophila kohkoa. The sequence continues at coordinate 755,443 of BJEL01000003.1, read as the reverse complement.
GCGAGCTGCGAACCTTTGGCGAGAGCATCTCGATGCGGCCCCTGGCGAAGAATGGTAGCGGTGCATCAACAGTTGCGGGCACGTTACCACCGGAAGCCAATGCGATATCTTATGAGTGAGTATTGGGAGACAAGTTAGTGATGAGTGGGAACTCGTCAGCGTGGGGGGAGATGGAAGACCAAAGAAAGAAAGAAGGAGTTGTGGTCATACTCTTAGCCGCATACACGACGCTATCAATTCTTGAATTTTATTTTACATACATACTTCCTGTTACTATGGCTTGCTGTTTAGTGAGTTTTCTTTATAATTTATTCACATTTGTGGCCACGTTTGAATGGCATTTTTTGATTTTCACTTAGTGCGCCTTTAACGTTTGTAATGGACAAAAGGAGCCCCGGGCCACAATAAACAATTTAGTTGTCTAGCAATTTAGTTGAATATATATCAAATATCCGAATAAGAACCTACATACAAATACTATATAAAATATATATTAAATCAACCAATTAAATTAATTATATGCCCTTAACATAAATATCTATATTGACTAGATATATAGATTATTTGTGATAAATTAGCGCGTTTTAAATACCAACATTCACCGAGAACCGAAAACCGAAAAACGATTTTACTCAATCCCCGAACATTAATTTCAGCAACCGCAATCGTGGTATTTTATTGCATCCATATAACAATGGTAAGCGCAAAATGCTGCAATTGCAACAACTACAGCAACAACAGCAATAAGCAATTGCACTAAACAAGTTCTTTAAACGTTAATCATTTTCAAATTTATTATTTACCCAATTTAACACCAAAGAGATACGGAAACAAATTAAAACAAAAACAAAACCAAAACATTTGTTTGTTCGTTCGTTGTGGCATTTTTTTTATTACGTTTGAATTATTTTTTTCACACAAAACTATTGATTTCATACCAAACCTCTAATTGCTATTATTTTGTGCATAACATAAATAATTAACATTATTATCCATGTACATTTTTAGTAAACGCCACTTAACAGATTCTGAGTTGAGTTCTGAATTTTGCCTGCGGCATGCCCAAAAAACGTTAAAGAATATAATATGAACAAGTATAAAAACCACAAAATAAAAAAAAAACACGAAACTAAAAAAGTTCTAATAAGTGCAATTGTGCAGCAACAAATATAACAACTAATAAGATTGCTACATTTGTAATGTATTTAATTTTTTGGCTGTTTGTTCTATGCGGCGCAACAGAAAGACAACACTCAAGACACTCATCCGAATGGCGTTCCATTCGGACATATAGCACACATACACACATGTACATTAGTTAAATGCGCAGTTCATAATATTAATTTAAATTATCGTATTTTACTAGTTTTAGCAAACAAGTAACCGTAGTGTTTAGTAGTTTAGTTGGGCTATTATTGAAACGCTTTTGCTGCCTATTAGAGCATAGATATATTTAGTCTTATAAATTTCCATTTCTACACACAAATATATTTGGTCAACAACCGTTACACAAAACAACATTTGAATACAACATTGATTGCTGTGACTTTGAATTCTCTTAAATAATACATTATAAGTATGTATATTTTTGATGTTTTAACAATCCTGTGATGGGTCTAAAAAAGAAGAAAGTTAAGAGTTATATGATAATATCTTACAATAATAAGTTTATTATTTTTATTGGGTTTTCATGATATATGAAATATTTTTGTAAGCTTAGAATACTCGTATACATAATAATAACGATAAATAGGTTAAGAGTGAAATAGATTTTTTTTGTCGAAGATACAATTTTTTGTAGTTTTGATATCTATTTACAAGTAAGTACTTAAGAAGAATATATGTAAGCGACAATAAGATGCGATAAGAGATTAATTATTTTCCTAGTATTAAGTATTACCATCAGCGATTAACACTGCAGATAAACGTTCCTCTAATAATGGCAGCGCATCAATTAAGTAATACATTGGGTTATTTGAGCAGCTTATTATAACTAATTAGCAACCTGCTTATGGCTCCTTTTGTTGATTACAAACTAACAAACTGAGATTGATGCAATGTTGACAAGTTGTTATATAATAACTGCTTATTAATTGACTGTAAAGATAATTGTTATTTAGGGTAAAAATCTATTTTAAACAAAATTCCATGCAAAAATTATGTTGTTAAAGTAATTTGTTTTTGTAAAACTCTTTTTTATAAAAATCTTTATTATAGCTTAAGTGATTCGAGTTTAAAAACAACCGAGTGCTGAGTTTCGAACCCTGAAATACTTGCTGGATGAGTCTCAGAGAGTTCGAACCATTTTTTATAAACACTTAGCTCTTTTTCTGACATCGTGGGCAGAAAGTATTTTTTTACATTTTTTGTTTTGAAATTCCTGAGTTGATTAATTCCTTTGACTGCATTTCCCCTACCATCACCCTGAGTACGTTATTTAATAATTAGCAATGCGAAAGAGTTCAATGTAACCTGCGTGGAGTAAAAACATAACACCTACAAGAACAACAACAACAACCAACAACAACAACTGAACAACAACAAGAACTACCGTTGTAACACGCATCAATGAACGAATCAAATCAAATCGAATCGAATTGAAACGAAACGTATGAAAAAAGGTTACCATAATCAAAGTATTATTCACAAAATATTTATTGAAAACGATATCGGTGTCTATATAAATACCTACATTCATATACTTATAACAGTACAGTGTTGTTGTGCCCACATACATACATACTATATACTCATAAAGCTGGCCTCGCCGATTGAGCCCGTCCCCCATCAAAGTGTGCCTTGCGTCCATCTTATACCTAATATACTAATCTAATATATAATAATTGTGATACCCATGTCCAAGATAATCGTATAAATGTACATACATTTTATATAATATTTTGATATGCAGAATTTTCAAAAGAAAATGTTCGTTAACTGTTGTTTCAATGTTGTCTTGTCGTCGCTTCCTATTTTATGTGTCGGGATGGACTCAAATGTGATCCAAAGTATCCAATATAAAAGATGAATACACAAACACAAACTTACTACTTGTGCAAACTGTGAATACCCAACACCCACATCCACACACACCCATACACACAACCAAACATATTGCTTGGCTATTGATTAGAACTAAGAAACGCTTTAGATGCGCCGCCTGCTTCGTTCATTTAACGCCTTCGCCTTTGCCCTAGAAATTGCCTAAATAATACCATAGTAGTAGAGATCCTTGTTAAGAATACATATAAATATATATATTTAGAGTATGTTGCTTGGTTCAGTTTTTACGTAACTATCAATTTTCGTTTTGTATAGAACATGCTTACTATATCATTTAATTTAGATAAAGCTGTACAATTTAACATATTAATAGCCTGAATTATTGAATGCCAAACTAACAGTCAAATGTAATTCATATTACAGAACATTTATTTTAATGCTTGATGATCATTTGAGGCAGCAAAATATAGTATAGTAAAATTAAGTTAATCAGCTAAAATGTGTTATAGTTTTTGATCAATTTTGCCTATAAATATTGTTGAAAATATTAAGCCGATTGTGCACAATTAGCGAATTTAATTAATATACTATTAGAATCAGCATATAAATAATCAGTCAAGTGTGCTTGACATTGAGGTACCTGTTACCCATTTTCAATAAAACCATTTGTTGCACTTATACCAAATTAATTAATCAAAAAATACTAAAATATACCGAAGGCTATATTTTATAAATCAATCTAGTACTACAAAATTTTTTTAAAAAATAAATGAGGTCAATAAATAAGGTTTTCATAATAATAAAAAAACTGTTGAGAGGAACTTTTCAGTTATACTTATTAAAATTTGTCCACTTGGTTCCAAATATTTCCAAAATAAATTTAGTAAGAAATGCTGCATAGATATTATCTGGATAGTTTGCATATGATCATCAAGCTGTGTATAAAATGTATTCATATTTAATCTCACTCAAACTTTCTAGTTACCAGTGATAATTAACATGTTTAATGTATATTTAATTCTATATTTTATGCAATTATCTAGTCTACGCACCCAATGGTGCTATTCCTGGCCACGAGCGCATGATCCAATCGACACCAGCTAGTCCTTACGATCAGCGTCGTTTACCAACTTCATTTGAAATGAATGGCCTAGCCGAATCATTGATTGGAGGGGTATGTTGAATCTTGTTAAATCATATACATGTATATTAATTGTGTTGAGATTTGCCTTTATTTAGGTACTCGCCGCTGAGGGCTTGGGAAAATATTGTGATTCCGAATTCGTGGGCACGGCTGCTCGAGAGATGCAGGAGGCGTTAGACATGACGCCTGAGGAGATGAATTTGGCTGCACATCAGATACTATCGAACGAGCATTCGATGAGTCTGATTGGCAGCAGCAATGGTAGCATCTTCGGTGGTCCTGGTGGTGCGATTGGCGGTGGCATGAGCGGTGGCAGCAGTAGCATTGCTGGTGCATTCGGTGGCAGCGCCAGTGGACCATCATCGTTCTCTCCGTTGCATCAAGGTTCGGGCACTCTACAATCACCACCGATACCAGATAATCGTCTTAGACGAGTTGCCACTATAACGACCACTAATAATAATAAGTCTCAATTTAGCCAAATCAATACTAATAATAATTTAAATAGTAGAACTAATGCAGCATCGCCTACAACTAGCCAAACAACAAATTCACCCACTCTGCTGCAACAGCAACAACAACAACAACTACAACAACAACAATCGCCTCAGCGTAACTTAGGCAGTGGTCAGGGTTATCCGGCCGCCTCATAGCATACATACTGTAGTCCATACATGCGAAATGTCTTCTTGATGGAATTTTAAATGTACGTCTATGACAATTTTTGTATAATTTTTAGCAAAGAAAAAAGAACATTAGGAATATTTACTCAAGGTCAAATATTGCGTAACTTGAAAAAACAAAACAAAAACAAACAAATTGTAAAACTTGTAAAAAGCATTGTATGTACTTATAAAATTAATGGTTTGCCTTTTTGATAACGTCTATGATGGTTTATCGTCCTTTATGAACCAAGAAAAAAATACAAAAACAAAAATACACACAAGAAAACAGAAGCACACGCAAATTATTATATATGAAGAAATATATTTTTTAAATGAATGACATAATTGAAAAAGGAAATTAACCTAATTGATTAGTTATAATATTATTAATAACAATGACAAATTTCATCTGATGTGTACGTACCGTACTACTATTTCAATTTAGACGCATTTTATTTTTTAAGTATTTAACAACTGCGTAAATAAAGCATACAAATATGGAATTGGTTAATATGTAATAAAAAAATAAACTTATTAACTTCATAGTGAATGAATGAAATTGAACCCTGAAATTGCGAAATGAATTGTTATGATTGATTTTATAAAATAAATGAGCAAATTTAAAATATCAGAAACTTGGTTTCATTATTTGTAGGTTGATATTGGGGAAGCTTCAACACTGAAATTCAAGTATTTAAAGCTTACAGCTGTTACTATACACAGTTTAATCCTCCAAATAAATGAGTGACATGGATTACCATTTCAATGTAACTTTTTTTTGTATGAATAAACATTTGAATAGCCTTTTACAGTGAATTTATGCTCGGGCAACTGGCATTTTAAAGGGACCAGCAAAAAGAAAAAGTATTGCTATTATTTACCAAATTATTTAACTATAATATAAACCCCATAAAACATGAATATATTTTAATAAGATCTCTTGCACTTAAAACACCAGTCGCTATTTCAACGAGAAAGAGAGCTTCGGTGGAGTGTTCTCGTCTTTGAGATACCCGCTACCCATTGTGAATAAAAGCAAAACATTGTTATATTAATTTAAAAATTTTCCAAAATCATACTAATACCGCAAAAATACTAAGAATATATTGAAATAATACTGCATTCAAAATATACCATAGAGTACAAAATATATCAGATTGTTAGTATTACTAACTTAGTAAATAGTTTTTTTTCCCATTCAGAAGAATTTTTTAATTAACTCTACAATTTATATTTTAGTGCAACAAAATTTCTGTCTGTCCGTATAAAAGATATAAAGCAATAATTTATTTCGCCAGCTCTTGTTGCTGTTTGCACACAGATTAAGTTTGATTTTAAATTTTTGCCACACCCCTTTCGGCCCTGTAATTTACATCTAGGGGGATTTTATGATTCCTGCGAATTTGAAAGCGATTAGATAGATATATTGGGGAAATTATTTAAGAACAAAATTAAATGGCAAAATAATCTGGCACATTTTGTACTTTATTGTATATTTTAAATGTTATAGTTTATTGATATAACAAATATAGTTTATGATATATTTCCGTATTTGGTTTGTATATGAATTTGGTATATTTTAAAAATAAAACCGCACTGTTTTGACTTTACTCAAAAAGAAGAACGGGTATCTCACAGTCGAGCACACTCAGCTATAGCTTTCTAACTTGTTTAAGATATAATTTTATATAGCAAAGCCATCTGGCATATTTTGTTCTCTATGAATATACCATAGAGTGTTGTATATTGATATACCAAATATTATATATCATTCGGTATTTTTTAGTACAATATGGTATATTTTATTCAAAATGGGTAATAGAGGTCTGCACGAATGCACTCAAAAGTTTCGGTTATTTGAGTACTCTAAGCTTACCGGTTTCAACAAAGTGAATTGCGCATTGGTAAGGGTTGTTTTCGTTAAATGCAGAATGAGTGAAAATCAAACCAATGCGTAATGGATAGAATGAGTGAATGCAGAGTAAATGTTTCGAGTATTCGAATGAAATTTCGGCATTCTCGTCATTCATAGCAAGCAGAGCAGAAGCAGCAGCGCATCAAATTGAGTTTTAAAAATGCAGAGCTTCGACGAAAGCGCAAGAACTTAGTGTTTTGCGTATGTAGTACATGATATATGAATATACATAATATATGTGTAAATAGAATAACACATTAATAATTATATATATATGTATATATATAAATTTATATATGTAAATATAAAAGAATATAAATTTAATTTCAGAAAAACAATGTATTATTGCTATCAATTCAGATACAATAAACAAAATTATGTTTCTGCATTTAGTCATTGAAAAATAATATAAATAAATTATACATATATAATAATTAATTCATGTCTTTCTATTTTCTATGTATGCCTTGTATTGAAAAGCAATACAAAAACAACAAAAACAAACACGCAATAAATTTTACTCGGTCGCGAAACTCATTCGGTTATTGCGTCGCCGTTCGGATAGAGTAAATTTTTTACTCATGCCTTTACCACATTTGCCAAATCCGTTTTACTCAATGTCTCACTCAGTCAGTCCGAACTTTGAGTGAGAGTACCAAATGCTGCTTTGAGTGCATTCATGCAGACCTCTAATGGGTAAACGACATCTCACAGTCCAGCACTCTCAGCTGTATCTCACTTTCTAATTCCATTTATTAAGGGGTAATCAAATTTGTTTTTTTATTTCAATTTTCATTTGCATAACATGCAAACACAACTAGTCTTTAAAAATCGGATCAGTGTGGCATACACAAAGGCACCAAAGCAAACCAGCAGCAACTGAAACTATAAAACATTAAAGGGCCATGTAGTAGTTAGGGTGAAAAGTGAAGCAAACAAGTTTAATTAAAAAAGTGCAAATTGATTTCACTTGAATTTTTAATCGATTCTGACATCGAAAGCTCTTTGACTGCGATATTTTGCGTGAGGGGAACATGAATAGAAAAATATTGAAAATCAAAATAGTTTTATTAAGACTACGAAAATAGTATAAATAAATAGAAACATTTTTCATGAGTTTATGATAATTCCATTTCAAAAAGATACATCTGGGTAATTCTCTGGTAAATGTCGCGTGCGAACAGCTTTTCAGTGACAAAAAAAAACATAATTTAAAACAATTTTAAAATTAAGTTAAGGTTATTCTTAAAGCTTTGGATTAGCACTATTTTTAGAGCTAAGATTGATTTTAGTAACTTATTCTGTTTTACGATAAAATATACCAATTCGTTCATTTTTTGGTTTTGCGTACGAATTTGTTAATTTTTGCAATTATCAGAACAGAAAACAAAACAGAAAAAAATTTCCAAAACCATTCTTAGCTCTAGTTAAAGTACTAATCTAGAGCTATAAAAATAACCTTTACCTATTTTTAAAATTGTTTCAGAATATGTTTTTTTTTTTAAACTGAAAAGCTGGTCGCACGCGACATCCCTCAGAGAATTACCCATCTACAGAATATCTGCTAGTCGATCATAGCACAAAATTACATCTTAGTATTACATCTAGCTCTTTTATTTGTTTGCAACTGGAATTTGACCTTCTGTTGTTGGCAGCACTTCGTTTATAGCTTGACCAGCACGTGTTAATCTGCCACACTGAGGATTTAGTGGCATCTACGCCCCCATCTCACATCCGAAAGAAAAACTTTATACAACAAACCGCAAATGCAAACACAAAACACATCGATTTTCTGTCTTCTGCATTTTCTTAACAACACTTTTCCTTTTACGTTTGCGTTTGCGTTTTCTTTTTCGTTTCCCTCTTTTTTTCCATTCTACACGTTGCAATTTGGCGTTGTTTCTTGGGTCTTGCCATTGCCATTGTTTGACTTTAGCTAATACGAGCTGAGCTGAGAGCTGACACTGCTCCTGATGCTGCTGCAGTTGGAATACAACTGAGATTTCCAAGACGTTCAGCACGTCCGATGGCCAGGGCAGCGCAGGTCAGTGCAAAAATGTTTTAAGATTAAATATTTGCTCGGTTGAAAATCATCGACAGCTGTGGGAGCTGCCTTCTGCTTGCTCCCGGCTGCCTGTACACAGGATATGCAACTAATCATCTGACGTCTACAATCCTCCTCCATAAATATTTCACATGCTCTCATGTAGGGACTAATGCATTCTGTGCAAATATTCAGCTGTCTCACTCTGTGTGAGTGTCTACGTGCCTCTTCTGTATATCTCGAGTATCTGTGCAGGCGTGTGTGGTAGCCTTGAGTTTTAAGTATGTGCACACATTTTCAAATTTAATTTTACAGATCTTAAGCTACAAGACATCATAAAAAAAACATTCAATTAACTTCAAAACAAACAAATGAAATATGCTTATAAAAATTAAAGTCAACTTAATTTATTTCTTTATTGCATCTCGCGCAATGTCTTTTTTTCTTAGCTGAAGAAATTGACTCAATTCCACTTTACAATCCATTACCAAGACACTAATTCAAACTTTTCCCAATTTAATAGAATCACTCTGAAGCTATCCAATCGAATTATGCCATAAAAAGAACAGCTTCCGCAGTTAACCACAACTAGTGCAATGCTCCATTTTTATGTTCAGCAAAGGCGTCGCAAAGACCGCTGCAAGTCGCTTAACTGCTTCTGTCGTATGAATGATTTAAAGCTTATTCGCAATCAGCGAACACGAATAAAATCCAGCTAGTGCAGAGAAATAGCCTCAAGTTGTCCCAATCAAATGAATAAACAGCAATTGCGGTTGCTTATCAAGCCAAGAGTGATGAACGAAACTAGCTCGAACCGAGGAATATTCATAGTTAAGCGACCCATTACATTTAGTTTTTGCCGCTGGCCTAATTGGCCTCATTATGTGTAAAGGAATTGCCTTTTTCATTTGCGATTATCCGCACGTATTGCACTACATTTGCAAAGAGGCAAAAGTAAACCGAAAACAATGCGAATAATGTGTCGAATACTTAATACTTTTACCTTTTTGCGCTGAGAGTTTTCAAATAATAAATATAGAGGTTTTAATTATTGTAAATTTTATGATCAAAATTACAAAGTTATCAATTTTTTTTTTTACCATTTATTAATTCAGCCATTCAATTATTATTATTTGTTTTACGACATAGTTAACAATTATTATCTTGACAAACACTTATTAATAAGTAAATGACATCTAAAATTAGAGTTACATAAAAATTCAAGTTTATATTTTATGTATTTCTTTTTTTTTGATACATTACTATTTATAGTTCATTAACTTTAATTTTTAGTTTAAATTTTCTAATATAAATTCTATTCTGGTCAGTATTTTAATCTGCATCTTATAGTTAATTATTGTAATTTATTTGAAAAATAAAGACTTCTGCTCAACTCGAAATCGAAACAAACTTAGGGATGTTCCACAATACCTTGCAAATGTGAAATGCTCTCTATGAGGGTATTAAAAGGGGAAATTATGCTCAAAATCAAGGCAAAGTTATGCTTGGTATCTATGTACATGTAGCGCGCACACAGTCTACTCCAAAAAATTCCACACACTTGCCGGTGGCATTATCGTTTGCGCTTTTATCAGCCAGACATTTAGATGGATTCAACACACGAGCTAACATCGCATTTGTATTCCGTTAGGAAACGGACTAATTCATCGCGCACACGGTACGAAATATAGCCTCAGGTTCGACAATACAACCCAAAAGCTTACATACCCAAAAAAAAAAAAGGAAATTGTAATAGGTAAATAAAAAAGAGCAAGTGCTAGCAGAGTAGTATTAATTACATTCGCCAAAGGGCAGAGAAAAAATGTTGATAAATGAACGGAATGAATGCAGTTGGCAAGCGTAAAATTTGCCAAATTTCTTAATAGATTTAAGATACATTTAAATTTATACAATTTTCATATTGCAAACTTATGCTGAACTAAAATGTGTTTACTTTTTGTCCAGATTTCTTTCATCTTGACATAATAAATATCCAATAAATTTTAATGACATTCCCTTTCAACCAAGGAAATTCCGTTATGACTGGACTCAAAAAGAGGCCAAAGAGATTATTAAAAATGTATCATTTAATATCATTAAGCAAACTCATTTTGCATAACTTGACGGCCAAGAAGGCATTTTTCTTTTTACTTCTTTCAATGCTTTTACAACATTCTTTCCGTTAGGTGAGCTTATTCCAGCATTATATGCTCTACAATCTAATACAAAGAGCGTTCCTCATCGCTTTTGTAATAACAAGTAAGAGTGTGCTCGGCTGTGAGATTCCCGGTACCCATTTTAAAACAAAAGCTATACCAAAAGCTATATTTGGTATATAGTTAATGAACTATAAGCAAAAAATACTATAAAGTAGTAAGCAATTAATCATATCAGATTGTTATCCAAAGCAGCTAAGAACCTGTTGCAGAACGCGTTCTTTGCCATACAAAATTATTTCTTAAAGAACTTCTACTATTTTTATCGCATCCAATCATAAATACTATTGTTTTTATTGTAAGCCCCAAAAATCTCTAGCTTCAAAATTACGCTTGATATTCGAAGTGGGTTGGGTAAAAATTTAAAACAAATTTGATCCGTCGAAAAAATACATCTCTATCGTTTATAGTCTATGAGATCTACATAGATGTTTATACGGACGGACAGACAGACGGACGGACATGGCTATTGACGCTTATCAAGTATATTTATACTTTATAGGGTCGGAGATGCCTTTTATTCATTAATTTCCTGCAGGCTCAAAATTATAATAACCTTCTACACTATAGGTAGTGGATTTTAAACAGTAAAAATCATGTACTTAGTATAAAATCAGTAATGTTTTAAACTATATTTTCTTGTAAATTGCGGATATCTAATCAAAAATTCAAATTAAAATTCCAATGTTTCACGTAAAGGATTTTATGTTACTTTATGCAAATTATCTTGATTTTTTCGCATAAACAGTTGACAGCTTAACTGTCCACATTTATTAAAAAATTCTCAACTAGCATAAATAATGCTTTCAATTTATGTATTAAGAGAGAAAGAGAGAAAAATTAAAGGCAAATGTGATTTAACATATTAAAGCAATAAAGGGCTTTGGGCTGTGTGTGTGTGTGTGTGTGTCTGTGTGTGTGCAACATTTAGAGGCAGCTACAGCAGAGCGTAGCTGAACAGAGCCAAGCAGAGCTCATGCTGACATTGTTTATAAGATTAAAAACAGCGAAACCTCCGCAAAAATGTCTGGTTGACTGGCTGACTGCCTCGCAGCAGACTTTTCACTCAAGTTTTAACAAGAACTCGGATAGCTGTGGAGCGAATGAGGGGGGAGGCTGCTATAGAAATATGTCACAGCATGTGAAAGTGAGAGACAGTGACAAAAAACGAGGTGTAATATCCTGCCCGACAAACCAAAAAAAAAAAAAAAAACAAACAAAAAATACAACCAACAACAGCAACAGCAATGCTGATGTGAAGGACGCATTTTGTGCGCAGGATAATACACAAACAAAAAGATGGAGCAGCAAACAAAAATAATAATAATAATAATAATACGAAGAAGAATGGAAAATGCAAACGCACTGCTGGTGGTCGCTGCGCAGTCAACTAAAGCTTTTTTCGAGTGTCCTTTATTAAAAACAGGACATCACTTGTCCTCTTTCTTCCGTTCCCTTAAGTGCTGTGCCTTCTACAAACAAATGACTAATGAGCACTTGGCCCACAGATTAAGTGACAATTCAAAAACTTTTAAATTTCATAAGAAACTTTTGCCTATCTTAATGTATCTCTTCATCGATTTAAAATAGATCAACAATCAAATCGCTTTGCCGAAGGCCATTTAATATATGGTGTTTGCGAAACATGTGTCCGTGCGTTAGAACAAACGAAAGTTGTTTTAAGCAAACTGCCCACGGCACAGTTGTTAAACTGTTGACTTGTCAGCTTAAGGTATTTGATTATTTATCATATAAACCGATATCAGTCTCTTACACGTATGCATATTACATTTTAAACGGATTCATGTAATTACATAAATATGATTGGGATTAATGTTTTCTTGTGTATATTTTACAAATGAAACAGAAGAACAGAGGCTACTATGTAGACACTATCGGTATCGGTTTTCATTACGGAGGAGCTAAGCTAACGGTACATATAATACTATATAGCGTAACAGAGAGTGATCTAATGAAACCGCAGAAATCAATAAATACTCCGAAATTACTTAATGGATTGATGGCTTTAAGTTTCATTTACTCTATTTATGAAAATTACAAATATTTCGATTAAATCTTTATGTAACTTTCCCGATGAGTAGAATTTGTAATTTTTTTCATTTCTAAGATTATTTTTACACCATAAATATTTACGTATGCTTAGTAAGCAAACAAAAGCTGAAACTACGGTAACCGCAAATAAAAACTAAATAAATAATCTGAATCGATGACGACAAAATGGCGACCAACTGCATCAAGAGCCCCACGCAAATCCGCTTTAACTGACGAGTCGTCGACAAAGAGAGGCTCCACACAGACGGCCAGACAGTCAGATGGATGAGGGAGATTTCAGGAGAGAAGCAAACGGGGTATCAGTGTGGTAGTCGGATGGAAAGCCGCGAAGTCAGGAAGCCAGCTAGTCAACGAACAATTCAAGCATCCATCCATCCATTCAGACATTCATTCAGTCACTCGTTCGCTCATCCTTGTGCTCAGACAAAATGAAAACGAATGATGCAAGTTGCAAGTGACGGTGGGTAAAATTGGAAAAATATGAACGACGGCAAATGCATTTAACAGTGCAACCAACGTTCATCGTTCAGTGTCCTTGCTGAGCAGAGTTTCTCAGTTGCCTCAGCATCAGCTCTTGACTCTTTGGGTCCTCTGGCACCAGCATCAAACTGTTTGCCCGTCATATTAATGCCACGTTGCAGCAAGCAATGTTCCGACTGTTTGTCACTTTTGAAGTGCGCTTTGATTGAATTCATTTTTGAGTCGCTGATAAGTAAATTTGCCGCTTAGCAAGAAATTGATTTTACAAAACAAGTAAGTAAGAAGCAAATAGTGCTAGACCAGCAGATACCGTGGCAACAATTTTTTGTATCTAGATACAGAATTTGTTTTGTATCAATATGCGTTTCGAGTAATTAATAGAAATTTACAATTTAGTTATTATATATATTCTCATTTTTGCATAATTCATGAAATTAAATTGAATAGATTTAAATGTAATATTCACAGTTTCAATAGAGCACATCATACCTTACTTATGCGCTACTTTTTATTGCTGAGCATACCAATAGATAATCATGTTTATTGCTGACAGTTGAGGGAAATTTCTAATAGATTTAATGTACTTATAGTTCGAACACTCAAATTGCATTCGCATTGAATTAATAATGCAGTCAAACCTCCACTCATTTCCGTTTGGCACTTGTTGACTGCGCACTACAAATTTGGTGTAGGGATGCAAAGGAAGTTTTCCTTTTACAATTTCTGTTTTGCTCAATAGTTTGCACTTTTAATTTACTTTACTTTGACTTCCGTTGCTTCGATTCACTTCAGTATTCGAGTTGACATTTGAGGCACAAGGAACGTCAAGTAAAATGGCGAAGCACAGCGACTAAATTCTTAGTTAATATTGCAGAAAATCAAAGGTAATGGCGAAATGAAATTCCTCATTTCTTTTTTTTTGCACAACTTTCAACATTTACTCCAATGCAATGTGGGCTGACTTATGTACTATATGGGAAGGGTAATCCGATTTAGAAAAGCATCTCTCAAAGGAATGAAATGAAAAAAATTGACATAAAAATGTCGCATGATACACATTTTTCCACTAAATTCATATTCAGACGAAAAGAAGAGTAAAGCGGCTACATCGGCATCGAGTATACACTGCGTATACTTACTGTTGCAATTTGCATTTCAATCATAAAATTTGACTTTTGGCCTTGCGCTGTTTAGTTTCTGTACAGTTTTTTTTTTTTGATTCCTCAAAATTATAAACTAATTTGCGTGTTGATTTCGTCACGCGTTCCCATCCATCAGCTGAGAGCTGTCACAATTTCGACACGAATACCGAACAGTTTGTGGTGCGGAGTGTTGGAAAAAAGCAAGCGAAAATTGTACTGAGATGAGAAAAATATTTAGCTTCAGCATTAGAGTCAAATGCCAAAGCCAAAGCCAAAGCCATAGCCAATGTCGCATTGGCCACAACGCTGATCTGCTAATTACAAACATGTCAGTGGCCAGGACATGGGAGTAATAACCATCAACGCCAGGACCAAAGCTATGCTCTGCTCTTCTCTTCTCTTCGCATTCCTCTCCACACCCTTCGTTGCTCAATCAGCGTGTGCTTCTGCGGAACTTGGGAAACTTGGCTTTATTTTGGTATGTCAACTGAACATTACCTGGTTTCGCTGCTCAATTGGTATTTGGCCACACGAAATTTGATTTTCTCACTGACAACCTTCCACTGCACACATACTTACACACATGGACACACACACTAGGATACATTTAGTTGTATAATTATGACAAACGTGTAGTTGTCACAAGTTCATTGACTGGTGCCAGACAATGGCTTTGTTGCAATGCTGGCAAAAGGACACAAACAATTGCAGTTTAGAATTTATTAAGTGCTTCCTGCTGAGACAGTCAAGATGCGCATTGCCAGGATGCACTTACATCTGCTGCCAGGCTTTTAGCTCAAGCATGCCAAGTCAGTCCATCTCATGACACTCTCCGACTGCTGCTCATATTTTAAGTAAAGTTCGTCCTTCCTGTCACTTTGCCACTCACGAGCTTATACGACTCTGAAATGTGCACTTTATACACATGCCTGATCTTTTAATTAGCTTACTACGATGCGTTTGAAATGCGCAATTTGAAATGCTTTGCAGCTGAATCTTTATAGTTGTATTTATTATATTATTTTTTTTTCTATAACTAATTAATTAATTAACAATTCAAATTAAGTTCATTAATATTGAAAACATGTCGAAAGCATTATGTTTTAATAGAGATAGTTATAGACCTTAAAAGTATTTCTGGCTAATATATAAATAGAAAAATAAAACCTATTTTCCCTATTTATTTAAAGTAAATTCGGATTGTCTCAATTGAAATCGTTGTAGAAATTTTATTCTATAGAATTTAAAAAATACATTACAATTTAAATTCTTGTTCATGTGTTAAAAAAAAAGGAAAGAAAGGGGTTTATCTGTTCGTATGAACGCTTAGATTTCATAGACTATAAAAGATAGAAATATAATTTCAACAACCGAGTACGGTGTTTATGATTCCTAAAAGTTTGGTTGCGATCAGATAAAAATTGTAGAATTTATTTAAGAAATACTTTTGTATTGCAAAAAAAGCCTAGTGACTTGGCTGACAATCCGGTATAATTTTTTAACCTATGATATATTTTGATTGTTTTACAATATCAATATACCGAATATATATTTCGGTATATTTTTGTATTTTTGTATATATATATTTATATTTTCGGTATATTTGTAGAATATGGTTTTATTGAAATGGGTAGAGGGTATCTCATAGTCGAGCACACTCGACTGTAGCTTTCTTACAAGTTTTACAAAATAATTTCAAAAATATTGATTTACTTCATTTATAAACTAAGACCATTCCTCTTAATAACATAAATCGCATTACTGAATGCAATGCGACAGACAAATAAAAGCATCGCTCAACTTCTTATGATTAAAGCAAAACACAATTAAGAAGAAAACTTTGTGAATCAGCAAAATCATCGCATAAATGAACATTAATTAAATATTGTGATGCACAGTTCACAATTGGACTTGCAAGCGACTCTTATGGTCAAAAGTCGCAACTAATTAGCTGTCATATTTGGTAGCAAATGTGCAAAAGCTCAGTGCTGAATGTGTGAAGTTAGAGTTCAAGGAACATATCGGACAAAAAGGGAGAGAAATGCCATATATAGAAATTTGCATGACGTTTGTGCTTACATATTTATGGCCAACAATTCATGACAAAAGTTGCAGCCCTTGTGTTTCCGTCTGGTTTGTTTTCGTTTTCGGGTTTTGTTTGCCTATTTTACATATATTTGTGTGGCGGACGGTGTGGGGGGAAGCTTGTTAAATTAGTTTAGAAATTGTTGTCGCAATAAATATATTTGCATATTCGTCGGTCCGGCAATCTGTGTGAATCTATAGAATATGCATACAATATGCTATCTGTCCTCAACTTAACTGAACCCACTAAATACTGACCAATTGAGAATAAATAAAAATGAAATAGTTGTTGAATGTGATTAAAAAAAAAAAGCAATTAACATATTCGGTGTGTGCTGACTTTAGAACAATTTGGTTTGCACAATTCGCTTGCCCCCAAAAAACACCTCACGAAAAATAGCTGCAATTGTGTGTTACGAGTTTTTTGGCTACGCAACAAGTTCATTTTTCATTGCGCTTTGTGCTCCTTATGCAATTATATGCAGCAGCTTTCGCCCTTAAGTTTACACGCAACTTTGACTTGTGCCTTCGTGACAAGTGGAAAGAGCTTCTTCTTCTTCTGCTTCGTCTTTCACTTATTCCTGGCTTCTTCTTGTGTGAGTTTCCATTTCACGTGGTTTACCCAAGGATTTGTCACGTGCCATTCGCAGGATTATTTCCACGTTGCCACCCAATCCACTCGCAGTGGTAACAAAAAGAGTTAAGCTTATGGCATAATAAAGCATTTGCGGTAAGTGGCAGAAGCTCAGATGCATTTCGACCAAAAGATTCTCTATTTGCAGATGATTTTCAGTATCGAATCGGGGTATTAGAGTTCCGAACATTCATTATAGTAATTTATTTATTTTAAATAGTTAACTAATTAATTTTTTAAATATTGTTTATGACTTGCTCTTAAAATAGCCCCTTAAAACAGTTAGACAACTGAATACGAAATTTTCACCTCTATGAGCTAAATTCAACACATCATCATTGGAGAATCTTTCGTCGGTAAAGCAGTGCTCAGAATTTCACCAGCGCAACTCACGTTTCCCCTTCGTCAGCTTAGTTCACCTAACTCACCTCGATGGGACCCCTGCAAACCTGCGAATGCATTACCGGCAAACACTTGTTGCTTTGCCGTGGTGAAAATGATTCAGGGGTGAGTTTGCGACCCCTTCTGGCAGCCACTGAAGAAACATGCGCAAAGAGTGTGTGTGCTTAAAACCCGATTCGAATCATATTTTTGGCCAAGAAATTTATGTGCTCAACGCGTTTGCTGCTTCGTTTACCGTTGCATAGCCCAAAATGCTCGCCCCAAATGCAAAATCAGAGCAATACAAATAATTGCCAAAATCCAAATTTATTATAGTTTTTCAATTAACACAACACTGTAAGCTATGATGTATCTATGTATTTATAATTTCATACATGATTTTATTTATTTTTAAATTCTATTTTTATATTAAATTCTATTTCACATCCTTTGCTTTCACCCAGTTTAAAGACAGCAATTTATTTCCTTTATTTTTCCAGTTTTTACTTCCTTCTTGACTTTTGCCTTTCCATATTGTTTTCGCATGCTTGCCTTTTGTTTTTGTTTTGTCTGCACCAAAAATTTCGTGTCGTGTTTACTGCATTGAAATTCATGTGTTTATTTTTGTTTTACGAGCTTTTGTTTATGTGTAAAACAATTATTATTCCTGTGTTATTGTTGCGTTGTGAAATTTTAAGCACACATTAAATCAAAATGTGCAATAAAATTATTTGCCAAATTGTGTTAAATGTTGAAATAGGCATTTCGTTCGCTACGAGTATTTAGTTGCAATTTACAGTCCATTATAAATTGTATATTATAAATTATAATGATTTGCATAATTTGTTTCACAGAGAAACCAGGCCAAATGGACAGAATATCATATTTCTAGATAAAAAGACCGGATTTACTAATCTTCTTAGTATTATTTGCAATACTTACCTCCTTTGGCTGACAATATAGCATGTTTAATACTCTATAGTATATTTTAAATGCAGTACTATATCATAATACCAAAATAGCCATTGGTATATTTTAGTGTGGTATATTAATTTGATATATTTTAAGAATAATACCGCACTCTTATTCAAAATATGTCGAGCATACTCGACTGTAGTTTTCTTACTGTTTTTCAATTTGAGGATTGCATAAATATTGTACTTAAATTTTCAATATTTTACAAAATTGAAAAATATTGCAAGAAAGAAAATCAAACGTCCCAAGATATTTTTAGTAAAGTATCATAGAAAAAATATACTTGTTTTAACAACTCTTCTTAGTATTATTTGCAATGCTTTCGTTTTTGTCATATGTTATTTTCTGATATGTTACTTGGCTCGCTTTTAAAGCTTTTCGTTTGAACGCTCTCCAACTGAAGCATAAGGCAAATTCAAGATAATAACTTCGTATGTCTAATCAGCTTATTCAAAATTCTTCTCATTCTAAGGCAGTCGAATCTATTTCGTACTTAAAGCACTTCAACACTCACACATACGCATTCACATTCAGGCTGAAATCGAATGATAATGCAATTGGTATCGTAGAGCGTCATTCTGTGAAAAGTTTTCTCTTGCCAACGATTTCCTTTCATTTTCCTCCTCCTTTACTCTTTGTGTTTTTGTTTTTGTTGGTTTTGTTTTTTGTTTGCGACAAACTAATGCAATAACATTCAATGGGCAAATACAGTTATTATTGCACAAGTTTCGTTTTTTGTTTTTTTTTTATTATTATTTGTTATAGTTGTTATTGAGCTGTTTTTTCGTGCGTTTCTGTATGTAATTTCATTGTTTACTTTTGTGGCTTGTTTTGCAAATTTTTATAGAGTACATAAAAGCTTTTGGCTGGGGCTTTGGTCAATGGCTATACGACTATTGGCATTTTTTTTTTGTTTTTTGTATTCGTCCTTGTATAATTCGCATTTAAATGCGGAGGCGGAATGTGCCGAGCATTGTTTTCATTTGGCAATTAATGGACATATTGTTTGGATTCTACCTTTAAACAAAACTATTGAGCATTATCAAATTTAATTTTTGTCAATTACATTTTTTTACAGCTTTCATAGTGTACACAATATTCTCGGTTAGCGGTATTTTCAATTAATGTCCGTGAATGTTTTCAATTTGTTTAAATGCAATTTGAGATGTTAAATAAATGTGCATATATTTTTATTTAGTAATTTCAGCTTAATTGTCAGTTGTAGCACTCAAATTGGATGGCTTTGGATTGCAATAATATTAATAAAAATTCAAACCGCTTTTACGACAAATTCAATTCATACGCAAAGTACAAAATAGTACCGATAGAGATTTAAAATTGAAAAATATATTATGAAAACAATTAAAAAGAAATTCAAATATTTTTTTAACCATTGATACACTAATATATTGCTTTATACAAAAATATCATATTTTTACCGAACCTTGGGATAGTCTTGTCTTGGCTTTAGCTAAGATATTTATTCATTTGGTGACATTGCGCAGCTCCTTCCCTAATCATTTTAATTAATTAACGCAGACAACCCTTTTAGTATTTTGCCAACTTATACGTTAATTAAAAACGCAATAAATCAACGAAGGTAAAGCAAATTGTGCCATAAATAAATACTCGACTCGACTCGATTCGGCATAACAAAAAGAAAAACTATTGAACACAGCCCAAAGAGCACAATAAATGATATCAAGTTCCTCGCAGTTGATGTTGTTGTTGTTGTTGGGAAGGCGCGCCGTTGTAATCGTGAACATAATAATCCTAATAATAATAATGGCCATTAGGCAAACGTTGAACCGGCAAACCATTTTGCCCATTGAATTTCATTCGTGCGGAAATTATTCATTATAAATGTGGAGTACCAAAGGGGCCAAAGGGGTGACTACTGTATAGGGAGGGGGGAGGGGTAAGGGGAGAGGAGCCTAAACCGAAAATGCTAGCAAATCAATTCACAAAAACGTGCACCACGTTTTTCTTCTTGGCTCAGTTGCATAAGCAACAAAAAAATATATATGTATGTATTATATGCGAAAGCGAAAGGCAGGACCAGAATTCAAGCAGAACCGTGGCAAGGACTTTGCTATTGGCATGCAAAAGTATTTGCGGAATTTCAACGGCTGACATTTTGCGCCCGAATAGGAATATCGAATGCGTGTCTGTATCGCATTACATACAAATATATTTACAATACTCCTACTCGACTATTCAATGAATTGTTCTGTTGCTGACAACACAACGAAAGAGGCGTATATACGAATTAAGCGAGGCCAAAGTTTTTGCTCCAAATAAAAAGAAGTTAAAGAAAACATGGGAAACTTTAAGTTTAAGGTTGAAGAGCAAGGTGGAGGCGAAGACGGAGGCGGCAACAGTTTAGCAAATTCTTCGCAGCAAAAGTCAGGATTATCACTTAAAGGCCGTTGAAATATTAGGAAGTTGAAGCATGTAGTCAAGCGTAAATCTCGCGTTAAGCGAATAAGAATTGAAAGAATGGAATGAAAAAATTATCAACTAAATCGCTGTAAGCGTGTTAAGACCAAAATGACCAGGTCCAAAACGAACGCGAGCCGCCCGCTGTTGAGAAACATGACAACTTATAGTCAAGGACATGCCCAGTCTGTTCTCAACATCCCAAGCAATGTTATCATCCTCATCGTCGTCGTCGTAGTCGTCATCAAAAGGCGCTGCCTCGGACTAACTTCACTTCATTTAAAGGCCACTTGTCAATTGGGGGTGGCCCAAAGGGCTGTCTCCTTTCAAGCCATTATGTTGAGCTGTTGCCGGCACTTCTTCTTCTCTCGGTTCCTTTTCAATTTTTATGCGCTTTTGGGATTCAATTTCTCTCTTTTACTATTTGCCTGTCTGCCTCTGTCTGCTAGCCTGCTATTATGGGTTTAACGTATAAAATGCTTATTTAACTTGAGGTATTTGTTATACGCCAACAAGGAGTAATTTAAAGTAGTTGTTAAGACTTTTGTATATAAAGTACGTTTCTGCCATATATAAATAGACCCTTAAGTTATATCGCAACCCAAGTTTATAATATTAGAAATTAACAATAATAAACGAAGTGAATGTAAGTCTTATGGTAAAATAAATTTTGATCTTATTCAAAATCTGTAACAGGTTTCTCACAGTCGAGCACACTCGACTTGTATCTTTCTGGTTTTTTTTTTTAATTTAGAAATTACATCAATATTGTAATGATTTAAATGGTAATTACTTAAAAATGTTACATACGCGAAAATATAATGCTAAACAAACGTTAAATTTGATGAACATCAAGAAAATTGTATTTTGTAGTCTTACGCTTTATCTTATGCTCATTTCGCCAATTTATAATTATAAGCAAGTAAAAAAGTTACAGTCGAGTATGCTCGACTGTGAGATACCCGCTACCCATTTTTAGTAAAGGCAAAATATTGCGGTATTATTTTTAAAATATACCGAAAATACTTAAAATATAACAAATGGTATGTTTGGTATATCGATATAGTACACCATTCAAAATATACCATATCATACTATAGTAATTATTGTATATACCAAAATTCGCAACTCTAGCTTTAAAATTACTCTTGTTATTCGATTTTTTTCAAATTGCGGGGGCGGAAGTGGGCGTGGCAAAAATTTGAAACAAACTTGATCTGCGTGCAAACATAACAAATGCTGTCGAAAAAAATTATAGCTCTATTTCTGATAGTCTCCGAGATCCAGTGTTTCATACGGACGGACGGACAGACGGACATGGCTATATCGTCTCGGCTGTTGACGCTGATCAAGAATATATATACTTTATAGGGTCGGAGATGCGTCCTTCTACCTGTTACATACATTTCCTGCCGGCACAAAGTTATAATACCCCTCTACCCTATGGGTAGCGGGTATAAAAATGTAATGAATAATAATACAAATAAAACTGAAATTTAGTTTGTAGATGTTTCTAATATTAAAACCATTTTTAGTAATTCCGGAAACTCTCTAATTTTAGTTATTTGAAAGCAATTAACAAATTTGGAATTCGATTCACATTCTCAACTTCGTTTAATGTTGTTAATTTTTAATATTGATATCTTCTTATTTTTAGACAG
Source organism: Drosophila kohkoa (assembly GCA_019972355.1). NCBI lineage: Eukaryota > Metazoa > Arthropoda > Insecta > Diptera > Drosophilidae > Drosophila > Drosophila kohkoa. The sequence continues at coordinate 732,586 of BJEL01000003.1, read as the reverse complement.
ATTACTTACTTATGTATAAAAACTTAAAAAGCGTGTTACATCAACTGTTAAAAATGTGAAACACCAATTAGTTCGTTCTCTAATGCTAACTTGAGGTGGACTCAATATCTCTCATCTTTTCAATATGTAAGAAAAGCACCAATGAGTTTAGTTATAGTTGTAAAGAAAATAATTTAAAAACAATTCAATCACAGAGTAGTTGATTGCAAATATTTTTGCCTGGACCTTTCTTTCGTGCTTCACAACGCTCTTATTTAAATCACACATTTCGGATTCATTGTTTGATCGTGAAAAAAAAGCATCTGGACCCCACTCGGACCGATAAATGAGGCAAAGTGTTGCAACTGTAACGTTAACTGGTTGAAACTTTGTAGCTGGTTTTATGCCCACAATAACCGCAACAAAAACTTTTTAGTCCACTTGACTCAAAATGCGCTTTGCCACACGACTTTCACAGTGGCTCACCTAGCTGTCGAGATTGCTGCCGTAGATGGGACGCCGTGGAGGGTGGGGTGGTAAGATGAGGGGAAGGGATTGGCACATGCACACAATTCAATTGAATTGAAGTGTTTTTGCACTTAAAAGTTTAAACTTTAATCCTTCAATAATATTATTGCCAGAGTGCAAAGTTTGAGTTTGAGCCAGTTTGCAGCGCCCACCTGACTCCTCGCCATCGCCCCCCTTCATGTTCTCTATTTCTTTCACTCCCCCACTCTGATCCCCCCTTTCAGCCACAATGCATGCTTTCAATTATACGTAGCGCGATTCGCAATCTGCCTGTGGCTAGCCAAAAGGCGCGCACAAATTGCCGCTTGGCTCATTGGCCAAGTTAAGAGAAGCTTTTAGGAAAATTTGCATTATTCAATTGTTGCGGGGCACTGCTGGGCGTTCTCGGCCACGCATTTGCTTTCTATTAACGTTTTCAAATATGTGCTGTTCTGCGTTGCTGGCCCTTGTTGTTATGAACCGCAGCTAATCAATTAACCGAACCGTACTTCAATTGGCTTTAAACTTGCATTCGTTCATTAAAGATTTATCCTCAATTTTTGGCCATGCTCGTTTTATAATTTAAACATTTGGCATTTCCTGCACTCGTTTTGCGGCCGCAATCTGTGCCATAATTAGCTAATTGATTTCAATTGCAGCCTCGTGGCTTTTTTGGCAGCCTTGGTGGTTTCTCTACATATCAAAATGTGGTTTATTGGTTGGCTTTAAGCTTTTCGACTCAATGCCCCCTCTTGTGGCTTTAACACTTGAGGTCATTTAATGCTGCTAACTCCAAATGTTGCGCTTTAATGTAATTCAAATGATTAATTTATGAATTGCACGCTTTAAAACTATGTTTGCTTGCATTTTATAAGATATCGGGACAGAACTTTGGTCAAATAAATTTTACGACCCGCATTTAGAATCATGATCTTAGTATTTATTCTCGTTATATTCATTTAAAATATTTCTTTATTCCTTTACTCCAATTTCACAATGTTGCCTCTGACGACGATTACACGCTTTGTTATTGATTCTTTAATTTCTTTCTTTGTTATCAATAGTTTTTTTTTAGTGCTGTTTATTGTGTAAAAATACATTTTGAAGTGTTGAACAATTCCTAATGACTATTTAATTTAAGTGTTGTATATTGTTTATTTGTTGAGTACTGTAGTAGGAAATGATAACTAAGCTCAAGTGTTGTATAGTGCATAACGCTTAAAAGATAATTCATGAAGTAACTCTACACTCCACTTAAATCATTGACAGGACTGGCTAATCACCCAGTCACAAGAGTAACCACAATAGTCTCCCACTGCTGTTAACACTCTAAACAACAACATGAACTGAAGACTCGACCAAATTGTTAGCAAATTGACAGCTTTGTTTCAGACAGCATCTCATGTCTTGGGAGTCCATGTTGGGGCTAATCAAACGCCTTGCTTTGTGCCACTGTTTACGGTTACTGTTACCTCAACTAAACCAGTGTAAGCTGATATTTCACTCGCTACAGCCTAAAAGCAGGCAACAACAACCTTTTGGTTAACTTAGGCTACTCCTCCGGTTTCTTCAGCTTCTGATTCTGCTTTTGCTTCTACTGCAGCTGCTGCTGCTGCCGCTTTTCCTACTGCTGCTACTGTCTGGGCTAATCAAAAAGCAAAAATGCTAAAATCGTCTTTGTCATCATATGTCTAACACCCCACACACACAAGCACACACACACACGTGCCCAGAGTTTTGCACACAACGAAGCAGACGCCTACCTAAACCAAAAACCCTGTGAATTTACATAGGCGTTGATTTTGGCTGCTGGTCGATGCGATGGTAAGGCAAAAGGACGCAGGACATAGTTCGCAGAACGAGGTTTACAATCACACCCTCCCCCCAACACACACATAGGTGTGCATGCATGTGTGTGTATGCTTTGACGCTAGGCGCATCAATCAAAGGATTACATATCGAAAGTTGAAAGGCGCTTTTAAAAAAATGGAGTGTGACGTCGTAAAGCGTATGGATAAGAAGAGAAAACGGGCGAGAGACACAGAGAGAGAGAATGAGAGAGGGAGAGAATGGCACGCCATTTGAATGTAAAAAGATTCTCATGTACATGAAACTTAAAGCTGCCTCTTTGCATATGACCTCCATGTGCCACAAACACACATTGCTCCCCCACCTTTATTCGCTGCATTTAAATTACAGAAGACGTCGCATCAATCACCCAAAAAAGCCAGCTAATGAGTATTGGCGGGATGAATCGGGTGTTGTTAGCATACCACACAACAATGCCGCAACTCCAACCCAATCAAATTGAGCATTGGAGCATTAATTAAATTGTTCGCATAATACAAATAAATATAAAAAGGAAATAAGAGAAGGCTTCACACGAAAATAAAACAGATTTTAAAGCAATATCGACATGCATTTATGGTATAAAATAAAGAATATGCGTCAACGCATATGAATAAATTACATTTAATATATTTCGATTTAAAATGTGATTTATTAAAACACAAAAATAATGCAGTTTTTAGAGTGTCAATTAAAATCTTAAAATTGAACAAATCAAAATTATATTTTGATCATTTACGAACGTCATAATAATTGGAAATAAAAGTAGTGCATTGTAATATCTTTTACAGCCACTACCTAAAGGGTAGAGCATTAGGAGGGTAAAGCATTAGGAGGCATATGCGACCCTATATATCAATACATTCTTGATCAGCGTCAATAGCCGAGACTATATAATCTGTCTGTCTAAAGCCTTTTGTATTTTAGTATATCTTATATATATATATAACATACATATATATTTTAAGAATAATACCGCGCTGTTTTGCTTTTATTCAAAATAGGTAGCGGGTATCTTACAATCCAACACACTCGTCTGTAACTTTTTTTTTCTGTTTAATGTACGGTAAAATATAAAAACTAAAAAAAATATGCTGTTAAATAAACTAAAAACAAATATATGTCAATATTTGCACTTATTTCAATCATAAGGTAATCAATTTACAAATAACTATTTTTGGTAATTGTATTTGGGAGCATTTAAGCACTAAAGCAGTGACAAATTTGTGGGGTGTCGTTGTAATTACTTTCATGTAGCAGTGTAGACTGTGCCCCCCACACCCTCAGCACAAACGTGAAACGTGGGAGGCAGCTATTACCAGGCCAGACGCACATACAACAGTCGCATTAATCTTGTAATTAATTAAACCAAAGTCCAGCCATAAGCACAAAAAGTGACTACTTAAGCCATTTTGCCTCGAAAGCTAACACATGGCCTAAACGCACACATACACACACACACACACACATACATTTATATGTTACAGCAGTCTCTCATGAAGTTGGCTAGTCAACTAACTAACTGACATATGGACAAGCATATAGGACATTAACTTGGCCACACACACGGAGCATTTGCTGAGTGACATGGTTTCCCCCTCCGAAAAGAAGAACAAAATGAAACATTTACCGAGCGGAAACGGAAATAGCAGCTAGAGTGCGTACATGTTCACTGTGTGTGTTTGAGTGTGTTCTTGTTTGTGTCAAGATCATAAAACGTAATGGCGGAGGCCGTCGTCCGGTAAGAGCACATGGAACTTATGAAGTGAGAGAAGGACTTGACAATTTATTTTCTGTTCCACTGACGAAATTTGAGGCACTGCCACCTGTTGTTGTTATTGTTTTTCTTCTTCTTCTTCTTATTGTAGTTCTGTTATTGTTATACATAATTAGAGGACATAAGTGAGCCACTAAACGTGAACAAAGAACTAATTAGCAAAGTAAACACAAAAATTCCAGCTTAGAAATGAAAATAATTCCTTGCACAAATTTTAAATGTAATGTAATATTTAAACTTATCTTAAAAATTACGTTAAGTCAGCACTAAATGAATATTCATTCGTCTTTAAGCAAACCTTTACATCCTTCGACCCTAACGACAGCCGATTTATAGTAGCCAGCAGCAACCAGCAACCAGCTATCGACAACAGCATCGCTTTCGTCTTGTAATGACAACGACAAAGGCCGCAACAGAAGTTACAACAACACCTCACATATCCGTGTCCACCTCTGCACTTCATTTGCATATTTCTCTTGATTCTTGCTCTTTTTCTCTGACCATTTCCATATTCAGGTTTTTACTTACACGCCCTTATGGCCAGCAGGATCCACCCCTGATGCTGTACGCCCATTGCATTTCCTTTTTGATTTCTTTTACTGAGCATGTAACATGTAAAGTGCATTCAGAACGAAATTGTGCAACGCCTACTTGCAAACTGTGTTTAAAAATAAACTGAAATTGATGCACATTTTGGTAAAATAAAGTATTAATGTGTTGATTCTTGGCAGTCATGAGAGAATTTAAATACGGAAAACAATGAGCGCTGTACAATTAAAAATGAATGAAATAACCAAATTATTAATACACTTTTTTCATCATTATTTGAGAAATATATGACAGATTTATTATTAAGAATTATTGAAAGAGATACGTTATAATACGTTTAAGTATTAAAGAAGACAAGCAAAATAAATAATTAAACACGTTAGCGTAGACGATAGATGACGAGTGATGTCAATTCCGATAGATCATTAATCGCTATTTATATATTAAATTGTGGCTTTTGCTATGAAATTTTCAGCACTTAATGAATACTTCAGTTTCCAACAAGAATTTTAGTTCATTAAATTTAATATTGAAAATGACTTGCAAAATTGAAGGCTCTATTTTTCTGAGAAGTAATACAATTTACTATTTGAAGTGCGTAATCATTTATTTATTCAAATTTTGAAGCAGATCTTATTAGCATCAGAAATGAAACTTTAATATTGATTCTGTAATATTTCCCTACGAAAATCATTTCCTTGGCATTAAAAATGTTTCAATTAATTATTATTGTACAGAATTTTCGCACTTTTAATATATATTTAATTTATTTGCGAACTTTTTGAATATTGCTGAAATCAGTTAAACTCTTTTTCGATGAAGCAGCAGCTCATGCGGCGCCTTTCATTGATTTTGGTCATCCATTGAAATCAATTGCAGTTCACGTCCATCAACAGCGCAAACATTTTGCTGTCGGAAATTAACACACTTTCCGTTTCCGTAGTAGCACATACATCCCCACACTCACACACACACACACACACACACACATGCACCCACACTCTCGCACACTCACTATGATATAATTTATTCATATTGCTCGGCTGTCCTTGCGCCATTTTTCTTACCTCTGAGCGGTTTTTCCCATTCTCTTTGAATTGTTTTCTTTTTCCTTCTTTTTTTTTTTGTTTTGTTCCCGTTATGGTTGTTGTTGTTCCTGCGAAAATGTGCTAAATAAAAATTAATGACTGCCGGAAGCGAATTGTAATCAACGGTCGAAGCGGCCATTCGTCCATGGACGCGACAGGCAATAAAAATACAAAAACAATGGCAATGCCATCAGCAACAATATAACAAAAATAATAACAACAACAAAGACAAAGACAACAGCAACAATATAAATGCCACATGCATGGCCAAAATGTCTGTGAAAGTTTTGTTGTTTTCCTTTTTGAGCTCATTTCCGGCAGCAATTTTCAGTGCGTATGTTCATGAATATTTGTGTTTATGTATGGGTGTGAATGTGTGTGTTCACTTCCGTTTAAGCAGCATGTCAATCAATTTGCGTCTTTATATTTGGCGCGGCTTATAAACTTTTCACTCTCTATTTCAATTCTATTTTTAACATTTGCTTGCAATAATCAATCAAAATTATTTGCATTAATTGCCTGCGATCGATTCGCAGACAACGACAACAGTAGCAACACCTGTCAGTGACAGCTATTTTATAGCCTGGCAACCCTGGCTAAGTGACCTCGCTTCCATTTCCATTTCGCCTTCGAGCCGCCGCCATTCAAGCTCCAAGCTGATGTCGTCCCTGTAAGGCTGCAATTGACGCAGCACTCTTCATTGTTCACGAGGATATTACAAATTCTTAATCGACCTGTTGTTGTGGCATGCGATGGACAAATTGGATGTGTCCAGGGTGCGCTTATCTCGGAATATGCGCAAATCCATAAAGATTGTGCTTTAAACAGGACGTCACCTAGATCAAGTGATAGTAAAAGTATTTAAAAGAGAGAAAAGTCTGCTGGGAAAAGTTTTTAAATTAACTGTTTAACATAACCTTCATGTAACTATTTATTGTTGCTGTCTTTCTCAATTTCAAAATTTAATAAAGAGTACTTTTTAAGAAGCTATAATTTAATACAAAAATTTAATACAATAAGTGTTTAAACCAATCTATTCTATTTAATTTCATTGATACTATTTAACGATCTCTATTTAGGAATCTCTCCGTTTCAATATTAATTATTACTACAAATAAATTATCGGCATTAGTTTTTTAGTCTAAAGCAATTTCACTACTAATTCCACTTCTGATAATTACTCACATACGACGACACCTAGATCGAGAGTTATTAAAGGTATTTAAACGACAGAAAAACCCGTTGCTCTAAGTTTTTAATTGAACTGCTTAATATTACATGTGTACTATTTATAATTGTTATCTGTCTCAATTATAGCATTTCACTTTTAATAAAAATTATATTTTTCAAGAGTCTACACTATGTTAGTTGATACATAATTCACTTATTATGTAATTGTTGTAAGTACAACATTAAGAATATTTATCTTAATTTATTTTATTTACTATTTACAATATTTATCGATCTCTTCTTTTATTCATAACGAACGATCCGTGACCGCTTTTATGGTCAAAAAATAAATATAAGCCATATATTCATTTGTTATTATTTTTATTTATTGCAAAGTATTATAATACAGTAGAGGTAGAGAGCAATCGATGGCACTATCAAAAAAAATATATATGATATATGGATCGCTTTTTAAAAATTGATATGTTAAACGTACTATAGATACGAACTTTGATTGATAATGAGTCGAATTTAATATTATATTTAATATAAGCTTTAAATAACCGCCACTCCTAGGGCGTCAAGTACGGAGAAGTTGGACTGCATTGCACCAGCACAGACTTTGAAAATGATTCAGTAGCAGATAGGCGAAATACTACAAAAAAGAGTAAAATTTCACATGTCTGGAAGTTTTTGAAAAGGTCAGACATTAAAACTATCTTGACAACTGCAAAGAATACAAGACAACTGGCAATACTTCAAAATTTGTATGTCGGACATTATTATTGGCGACAATTGGCTCAAAATTGACTATCGTCAAATATCGATGGCGCCCACCATCGATAGTTCTCTTTTTGATTTGCCATCAGTACAGTGCACTGCAGTGTATGAACAAAACTTTCAAAAATAAGGCATACTAATATGTAAACCTTCTCTGCATGGTCTATTAACTAACAAAAATAAATCCAAATGAGATGTTTGGGGCACACAAGTTATTTTTATATTGAGTAATAATTAATGACAATAAATTGTAACATAATTTTCTACACTGTCACTTCATTACTCTTTAATGGTCCTATATTCTATTATTTTGAAATATTTCGAACACCATTTCCTCTTCTGACAATTACTCACTCGCTATCAATAGAAATTTCCTCAAAATATGCTCAATTTATGCTTAATGCATTAGAAATATTTGCAAGGATTGAACAAGCATTTGAACAACCGCTTAAGACCCGCTCTTTGTATCCATTAGAGAAACTTGTCTGCTCAAATCCCACAACGGTGAGCGAACAACACGTGGCTGCATCTTTGTTAAGCCCAAACACGCAGCACATTTTTATTATGCATATCCTGGAAAAAAGCATTGGGGGGATTTTCGCTAAAATGCTCGCATCAATTGAAATCGCTCAAGGTAGACGTAGTTGGTTTGTCTATTTCAGTTTATGGTGAATAAATTGTGGGCAAACAAACGTGTTCTTTCCACAAAATAAACATGGCAGCAAAATAAAGTATACGCAGCGTGGGCCAAGTGTTTTGATTGTATAAAAGTGTTGCTAATGTGGATTGTCAAAGGATTTGCCAATAATGGGAGAACAGCATTGCTCATAGTTTTTTACCATTTGAAAAGTTTACTTAATGATGAAATAAATATAAAGAAGGATGTTTTAATATGTAAATAACATAACAAAATAACTAGCAGAAATTTATACTATAATACTTCTTGATTATTTTGAAAACGTGAGAGGTGTTAATAACTTGTATGATTTATCAAATATTTTTCATTTGAATTATAAATCAAACTGCCAACTCTGTTGGGAGGACAATAAATGGCGAAAGTAATGGAAACGGAATTTGAATACACTTTGAGCAATGACTTCATCCATGGCTTCCACGCCCCAATGCGCCCACAATCAGTGCCGAAAAGCAATCAACAAATATCAACAACTTTACTCATTCGTGTCGTAAACAAAAAGCGCAAGCCAGCCGAGAAAAATGAAACCATCCTACGGCTACTCAGACTCACCCGCAGCTTCAACTTCAACGACCCCCCTTCGGCCCCTCTCTCTCTGTGCCACTATCAAACAACAGTCTGGCGACCCAACTGTGACACTCGACGCACCAAACCATGAATATTTTAGTAAATGCCGCGCTTTGAGTTTGACTTTGCCCCACTTGGACACCTAACCGCCAACTCTATTTGTATATAGCGAAAAGGGAAGCGGGTGCTCTAAAGGGTTTGAAAGCGTCCTCGGCAATTTACGCCATTTTTAAAATAAAAAAAAAGTTTGTTCACTGCCCAAACCGGTTTTCAGTTTTCAGTTTCGAGTTTTTCGAAAAATGTGCAAAGTTTGCTGGTGTCGACAACGTCTACGGCGTGGCGTGGCGTTTGAATTACGTTATTGCCTAAAAGTATGTTTTAGTATTTTGCGGTTGAAAAAGTTTCAATTGCGTGGGTCGCTGTCGTCGACGTCGACGAGTGCTTGGTCCTTCGTCCTTCGTCCTACGTCCTTAGCTGCGTTTTGCCATTTTATTAAATAGATTGCAGCGGGACATCCTCGTTGTCCTCACTTTGTTATGCAAAAAGGTCCCAAAAGCGACTCCCTTTTTGCAATCCCAAGTGCTAAAGTGTTAAAAAACAACAACGAGAGGAACAACAAAAGCGGTTGGAATTGAGTAAACAAGTCAATGGGATATTTTTCATGCATGCCCGATGTTGACTTGTTGATAATTTGAATATGAATGCAGCAAATATTATTAATAAACAAGAGGAAAACTAGAATCAAACTATTTGGATTTCTAGTCAATTATTTTGATCGTCATTAATGAGTATTTACTTAATTTGTAATTTTCCAAATGCATTCTCCGACGAAATCTAAGCATAATCTCTGTAGACTTTAGCAATGCCAATTAGAGCAACAAATAAATTGTAACAAATGCCCAATGCCAAGTAGTTAGTGCTGTCAGTCTTCATTTTATTATCAAGTGCAAAGTCCAGTTCAAATATAACTGAATCTATCCATTTGATGTTATTGTTGTGTAAGGCACAATAGAAGAACAAATAGGCCACAGTAAACTAGACGTCGACGACGACGACGACCTTATGCTAGGAAATCTGCTAAACAATTCAATTACTGCAATAACAACAGCAACAACAACAGCAACAACAACAACAACAACAACAACAGCAACAACTACAACAAACAGTACAAGTATAAATTGGCAAACAAAATGAGAATGAAAATGAAAACAAAACACGCAGACTGAGAGAACTGAAAATTATCTGAGCATTTCGTGCAAATGAAAGCAGAAAATTCATTTTTGCCGCAGTCAGCTGTTGTTATCTAGGCCTCTCATCCTCCCTCCCTTCCTCCCCATCGCAGCTACAGTCTGGCCGCATATAATGCTTCTGTTGTTGCTGTTGCCTGCATTTAACTAATTACAATAATTAATTAAGACTAACAACCAAAGTCGGCAGAACGGGAAGTGAAGTGCAACCATAGCAACACTGCCGCAAAACGAAGCGAGCGAAAGAAGAACTTCTAAAGGTTGTGAATGAAAAAGAGGGCAAAAAGTGTGGAGAGAGAGAACGAGACGCCACATATGTCTGTATGTTTGTTTGGCGATAATCCAAAGGATATGCATAAGTTTGCATTTGGGATTATGCAAAGGAGTGTTAATGGTTATTCGGCTTTTATAGTCTTAGTTAATGTCGTGTTTCTTGTCTTTAAACTTGCTTAAGAAATTTGTGTGCCCCAGTTGGTTGCATGCAACAAACAGTGTGTGCACAAAAAATCACAAAATTAAAAAGAAAACTTGCATAATTTTAACAATTTCATATCGCATACAATTTTGTATTTGCCTAGGCATTCTATTTATCCTGCAGCTGTAATATTCATTAATATATGTTACAGCAAAAAGGAAGAAAATCAAAGCAATTGCATACAAAATGGAGAGCGCAGTGAAGCAGTTGAAAATAACATAAAATATCCGTAAACAATCTGCATTTCGAGACAGAGACATAGACAATGAATAAAGCATTGCCAAAGGATATGCTGTGATACGCTTCTGTGAAATCTTATACTAAACACATGACTGAAGCAGAAGCAGAAGCAGAGATAGACACAAAGTCAGGGTCGTAGTTGGAATCGCAGTTGGAGTCGAAGATGTAGCGAAATCTGCACTGATAAATAATAAATCTTGAGCATCAGAGTGAGCAGAGTGTGTGTGTGTGTAGAGTGCAGACTCTGGATTGCAATGGAGCGTGCAGAGAAGAAAACTTTGATATATTTGCATGTCTGCATAAGACTGACACTGCTAAGGATTTTGGCACCCGCCAGCACTGGGATATGTTTGGTAATGAACTTTAATGTTGCAGATTTCCAGCCAACATCAGTCATCTGCATCTGTATGGCCAAAAACTCTGAAGGCATTAATAGCATTTTTGTGTTTGCTTTGCGGCCCGAGCTCTGCTGACTCAATGTCGATAAGATGGCGACGAAGTTGCTGCCCCCGCCGCTCTGCCCCTTCCCTCGAGGGAAACTTTGCATGAGGTCATGTCGAAGACATGACCAAAAGTCTAGCAAACTCCTGTTATCCTTATTTGTGTTGCAATGCAAGTTGTTATTGTTGCATTGTTATGTCCAACATTTTGACACAAAGCAGCAGAGCTTGCAAAAACTTTTAGCTGCGCTCAACTTTTAGTCCAATGCATTGCAGACTTTGTCTTTGTGTGTTTCGGTATGTGTTTGTGTGTTTGTGTGTTGGTCCTTTGCAGGACATGTGTATAATATGCGCTGGGCGAGTTCAGGGACCACTGCCCTGCGTTTGTTGGCTCGCAGGATTGAGCATCCTTTGTGCGTTTTGCTTATAATTAAGCCTCGTCCTGGCTGAAACAGCAGCCTCCTCGTGGTTGGCATTAAGTGTTGGCATGCGGCTTTGACTGTTGTTGCTGTTGCTGTTTGCTGTGGCTCTGCTTCTATTTTGCCTCCTTGCGACATTGTTGTTGCTGCTGTGCATTTTGTGTTTCGGCTTTTTCCAGCTTAATTTGCACAATTAACGTTGCAATAAACTTTATGTGCAAACATTTAAGGGATTCTGCCATAGCAAAGTTATGCATACTGCGAGGAAGCCTATATGTATGTTAAGTAATTAGACAGTAAGGTCAGGAAACCTTTGAACGAAGCTCGAGCCTAATTAAAAATTTAATAAACAAATTTTATGTGTGTTGTGTTTGACAATTTTTTAAGCAAGTTTTTTGTTAGTAAGACAAAATAACAAAATAACTTTTATAAATTTATGTAGAAATACGTAAAACACGTAACGACAAAAATACTAGCTATCGATTAACGAATAATGCATAGAATGCAATCCTGCATATCGAAAGCAAAAGAAAGAGTTGAGATGAAGTTGAGTTGTCATAATTACAAAAACTTAATTATCAACTTTGTATTTTATATCAATTTAATTAAACAATAATCTTAACCAAAACGAGCATCACACATTTATATGTATATATTTTATTTGCTTAACAAAGTAATAAGAATAGTTCTTAGCAGCAAACCCAACTCATAAATTTAATCATTAATGTGCTTATAATACCACAGCTTAATAAACCATAAAAAGGCTATTATACGATAACCATACGAATTTTGCCATGCTATAATTTAACGAAAGAGCAAGAGGACATAGAAGAGCCAAAAGCTTATTTCGCTTCATTTGACGGGATCTGTTGCAGAAAAGCCAACAAGTAATCAGAGAAGCCAAAGCAACGAGGCATGCAACTTACACCAACACAAACACACACTCACTCACTAATACACACACACACGCACATACTTATACAATAAATCCCGACATCCTTTTGTTTTTGTGTTTTTGGCTTGCGGTAAAGTCGAAGAAGTCGTTTGGTGCGACACCGAAAAGTATGCTATATAAATTGTGTAGGAATGACATGAATTGATTTTTGATTAATTAAATTATTTATTTGGCTGGCAATTAATTGGTCAGCGAAATTTATGAAGCCTTAGCCACAGGAGATGCGTTAAATGTGCATTCAAGTTGTGCGGAAATTGCTATTTGTGTGTGTGTGTGTGAGTGTGGGTTGCTCGCATTAATAAATTTCCAAGTGTTTGAATTCCGGTATATGGTTTATTTTATGGCTGCCTCAGCTTACCACGCACATGTGTGCTTCGTGTGCAAGGATAACTGGCGGTAAGATATTGTCCTGCCGTGCGTGAGGCCATAAAACACTCGAGAGTTATGTGCTGGTCTCAGGCAGTCGCCGCTGCTCAATGCTAAATGCATTGGTATGCGTTGCGTAACGAAAAACAATTAGCTGCGGCCAAATAAAAATGGACCAAGCTCTCTCTCTCTCTCTCTCTCTCCCTCTCACTTCCCGGTTTCTTCCCCATTGGCCGGAACAGACCCGCTGCTTTGTTGACTCATTTGTCGTATATATACGACACGACATACATCCACACATGTAATCAAAAATGTGCGTGTGTGTGTGTGAGGGGGCGTAAGTAAAAGTTTTATATGGCTTGTTTTCGTGTTCCTGTCTCTCTGGGTCTTATCACTTTGTACTTTGTTGTCCAACTGGCCCATTGAGTGATTGGGGCTTGAGAAGTGACTCCATATCCTGAATGATGACGACAACGATCCAGATTCGAGGACACACACGTTTCTCGTATGAATTGTGTACGCTTTACTTTGCCATATTCAATTAATTGAAGTTTTATTGGCTGATCGAATTCAGCTTCTTGGCTAACGTTCAGCACAAATGGTCGAGAATAAAACTGGATTTCTTTCGCATCAAATTGATTGATTGTTAATGTGCTTGAGAACACGCAAAAGTTCTCAAAATGTTTTTTGAGTAAGTGAACGAGAAAATATAATTAAATTTCCAGAAAGAACTTAAACGAATTTTTACGTGAATCTAAACTACAAGCACTTTTGATTAAAAACACGTAAGAACACTGCAGTCAGGTGTGCTCGACAACCAATTTTCAAAAAAGGCAAAACATAAAAATATACCAATTAAATATACCGAAATATACTGAACTATATTAAAAATAGAGCTAACAATATACCAGATTGTCAAACAACACAATGGTACTCTAAAAATATAGCAAATAAATATTTAAACAAATACTGCACAATATTCAAAAGATACCATAAAGTTAACAAACTTCTGGATTGTCAAGCAAAGCGATCTATTTTCTAAATATCTTCCTAAATTCTAATCTGATAACAACAAAATCAAGAATGATACTACAAGACTCATACGAACAGACGCACAGACAAAAAGGTGGACCCGGCTATATAATCTCAAATGGTAACTCTGATCGAGTATTAATAAACTTTTTTTTATAATATCCTTCTATGCTATGTCTAAATTTATAAAGAATTGATGTACTTTCTTTCAGTCTAAGTATTTTATATCCTTCAATACATATTATATTTTTATTATATTATATTTTTTAATTATATATTTTGTATTTATTGTTGTTTTTACTATTGAATATACTAAAATTTTTATTGAACATTATTATCGAGGCATCGTTATACTGTGTTCAAAGTACTATTTTTAAAAATATCTTCTACTTGTTATCCACTTACACATTTTACTATATTTATATTTAATAATGCAGCCAGTTCTGGTAACATAATAAGGGATAATCAGCCAAACTGTTGCATGACAGAGATACTCGAGTTAACATCATATTTTTCGAACTGGGTTTTGTTCTGTCATCGTCTGCTATTTAATTTCCTTTGCAGTTATCTTATAAATTCCACACAACAGCATGACAAAAAAAAAAAAAAAAGTAGCCAGTGATAGCCCATAATATAGTAAATTCCAAACTAAGTAATCCTTTAATGCCTTTTAGCTGTTGGTGCACTTATGTGCGCTGCACAGCACTAGACTGTGCACTGTGCACAGCATCTCGAATTCCTTATTTACTTTATAGGAAACTGTTAGGGGCAAAGTAAACCAATACCAAAGCTATTTTAGACGCTTACCTTGCCTTGCCTTGCCCGCAATTCTTTTGGCTGACTTTAATCAGTGGCATTCTTCGATGCGAGTCCTGTAACGTCCTGCACTCAATTCGTTTTCTTTATTTTCCGTCAAGCGGAAGTCATGTGTGCCGGTTGCACATCCTTTTCTCTCTCCTCTCCTCTCCTCTTCTCTTCTCTCTACTCTCTGCGCTCAAAAGAAGCAACAGCGATGGGAGCAACGCCTGAAACAGCTACGATGCTTACACATATTTAAACCATACTTACACATACACATGCAGAGATATTCCTTATACGTATTGGGATAATCGCTTTACAATCAGACAGGAAGCTATTGCAAGCATGATTGTTTCCGCGAAACGTGTTTGCTGCTCAAAAAAATATATATATTCTGGGTAAAAGCTTATGAAATAAGGATGCAAGTCAAAGAATTTCAAGATTTGCAGCCAAGACAAACTTTAAACGACTTTGTGTATTATTGCAGTTGTGTTTCTGCTTATTTAATGGGCGGGAACAGTAATATTATACTCAATTTGTTGTTGTTATTTAATGGAACTAAGTAAGTCAAGGCATCTAAATGTAATTTTCTGTAGTTCAATTATTATTCATGCACTTATTCACCCTCATAAGAACTACAATGACCATCCTGATAGTTAGTTTTTAATATAATTCTACTCAATTACAACTAAAAACGTTGTACTCACACTTCAAGGTGGCTCTGACCTAACACACACAATTTTAGATTAATGACTAAAACCACCTCCAGAACCGAATGGTAAGTCAATTTCATCTACCAAGTAAATGGCCAGTCAACGAAACAAAACACAAGCAGAGGGCAAACCGCAAATAAATTACCATGGCACGTTGAAGATTTGTTAATAAAGATAAATTTACTTATCGTTTATCTTGATTATGCAAAATGCCTAAGTGAAAATTCAAAGAACAGCCTCCGGCTCTATGTATACGGCAAAGGCCGTCCGGCGGCATTGAAGCAGCTGCGCCGAAAACTTTTCCATTTCCTCGCCCATGCCACGAACCGTTTGTTTCATTTGTGTGCTTGTTTCTCTGAAGACACAGGGGGGACACAGAATGGCGATGCGGGGTATGAATAAACATAATACATATTTCAATGTTTTATAATAAATTAAATAACTTGTCGGTCGATCTTGAGCAGCGGCCAACAAAAAATTAACACATTCCACTTGGCTGCTGTGTGTGAATGCCCCCAATGTTTGGCAACTGTAGCACTTGGAGAGGTCAAAAGAATCCTCCAATCAGACTCTAGCTGGCGCCTGACTCTTGGCTACAATACAAGAGTGCTGGGAAAAGCTTCTACTTTAGTTCTTAGCCTCGTCTACACGTGGTTGAATGGCAAGGCTGTTGCTCAAGCCCTATTTACAATGGGGTGGCCGACGATTTTAAGAGTATTCTAAATTACATAATTGAAAGCATAATACTGACACCTGAATAACTATTCAAAATTACAGCTACTTACTTTAATTAATTTTTAAATTAACTATAACTTTTCTTAACTGTTCTGTTAACTATGAAGTATGAACGATAATCTAAATAACATTATTATAACCGAACAATGTTCATGAATAACTATTGATGGTGAGTTTTCAGATCTTGAACACTTATAACATTTATTAAATTATGTATTTGTTAAATCTTCTTATTACTTATTCTTAAATTGCTATTTTAACAAACATATGTATATAAAAAGAGCTTTTAAATATTTAAGAAAATAAATATAATATTCAAACAATTTTATTTTAGTAATTTTTGTTAGACATATTTATTATTAGTTTGGAAATTAATTATTAATTTTCGCACCGACGAATCCCTGAATAACTATTTAAAGCGACATTTTAAACTCAAAATCTCTTAATTTATCGATGTATAAATGATTTAATTAATTTATTACGTTCTTTTAAAGTCGATTATATTTTAATGAATACTATTAGCACTTTACGTAAAACGGGAGACTGATATTTTTGTTGGAATAACCTAAATAATATGATTAACAAGCATGAGATATAGATTTAAAATAAAACGTTAAAGGTTAATAAAATGTTTAGTTATCTATTATTATTCATTAATATAATTACTTCTTAATTAAAGAACAACTAAAATTTCAGAAATTATATAAAAATAATTGTACATTTATCAAAGTTAGGCGTTTACTTGAAAAAGGAAAACATTTCTTTGAAAGCTCTAGCAAATATTTTCAAAAATGGTAAAGTATTATTTAACTTAATCGATATAATTTTTCTCCAATATACTGCAAAACTTTAATAAGCTCTGGGCAACAAACAACTTTGACTCCACTGTGCGAAAATTTCGCACTGAAATTTCCCTATCGAAACGGCAACAATTTCAAAATAATTTACACTTCTCTGACCACTGAAAAGTCAAAATGAACAAAAAAAAAATGTTTATACATTTATTATGCAATTTTATAGCCAAAACCAAGTGCAAATAGTTTGCGGACTTGGGTCTAAGGAGAACTAGCAAAAGGGAAGTCGACCAGGCAGACCCTAAAAACCAACATCTCAATCAACAGAACTGGATGGAGCAAAGTTCAGCTAACGATTAGAGTGTGTGTGTGTGCGTGTGTGAGTGTGTGTGTGTTGGTCATTTAGGAACTGAAGATTTACAGGGGAAGCTTGTAAGGAGTTGGGTATGGGCATGAGTTTCTGGGGTTTGTGTTTCAGATACTGTTGGTTACAGTGAGCGAGCACACTTTAAAATGTTGTTGTCGACTACTGTTGGCAAAGGTTTTTATTTATTGGCATATAAACCACAAATAGCAAAGATGCCGGGATGGCAACGCACCCACAAAAAGTCCCACACAGAAAACACACATAAATATTTCATGTCTTGACTTTCAATTTCTACTTGGCCAGCTATGGTTTGTATATCCTCTCGTCCTCTCTCTCTCTCTCTCTGTCTTCCTGTTATTGCAGAGTTCCTTTCGATTTGTTTGTTTGTTTCGAATGAGAAACCACTTGATTTAAAATGTTTTATTTATGCGCACGATTATTATTTTGGATTGTCCGTATACAGTGGCTCCCAGCTCTCACTCAGTTTGCATGTTTAGTTGTGGTCACCTTAAGGCATTTTATCATAATCGAATAGCATAGCAGCATAGGGATGTCCAACTCCAAATGCTGTCTGTGGTCGTGCCTGGCTCATTGCCTCATTGGTTTCCTTTTGATGCGGGTTCATTGTATATATGTCTATCTATGTTATACACATATAGTATGAATGTCTGTTCCTTATCCTTGGGGACCATTTTGTGCACGAATTGTATTTTTCAAAACCATTTTATTATCGTATTTATTGGCCACCATACTATTTACTTATATTTTATGGCATGTCAAATCGCTTTAACTTCTACTCGATTTGCTTTTGCTGTTCGCTTATTGATTTGACCCACATGTGCATTCATTTTGGCCGTCATAGAAATCAACAAACAAATCCCTAATACAAATGACTTATTTCAATTAAATTCTGCATTGCAATCGCATTGGTTAATTAAAAGCTTTAAACTAAGATGTCGATGCTTAGATCTCTCTAATTTAATTTTAAATTGCAATGGACACAATTTCGGCCTTTTCAGATTGAATCTTAATAGGCTGCAATTACCTGTCAATTGCTAGGAATTAGACAGATTATAAGTAAAGGTCGTTTTAACTCGCTGGCCAATAATAAATAAGTAAGAAAGCTTCAATCGAGTGTGCTCGACTGTGAGATACCCGTTGCCGAATTCGAATAAGTGCAAAACAGTGCGGTATTATTTTTAAAATATTTGAAATTGATGTACCGCAAAATTATTAAAATTATATCGAAGGCTATATTTGGTATTGTGTTATAGTACTGCATTTAACACGTACCATAACGTACAAAATATACCAGATTTCTCAGTCAAAGCAGCTGGTATCTGATTGTAATAGTCGTTTTTTGCAATACAAAAGTATTCTTCTGTCTGTAATATACATACATATACATACATACATATTTCCTGCAGGCACTAATTTTTTATATAAATAGGGTATAATTAGCAAGTAAAGCATCGTAATATATGTAATTTTAAAAGAAAATAAATTTTTGCACTAAAATTAGAAGACACTTTTCAAGACATAGTCACATTAAAATTAAATTGAATTTTAGTTTATTATAAACAATACTGTTGCCACTCATAAGCTAAGATTAAAAGAGAAAATGTAATTCATTTAGATTCTATCACAAAACAAACTAAGTTTCTTTTATTAAAGATACATCAAATAGAAATTTCATTTGAGTTTTTCTCCCTTTACACCTGATCTTATGCAATAAAAAAGGTAGCATGAAAAACATGCAATAATCATCAAATAGCTCAAAAGGACATGGCAGTTGATAGACAAGAATTTAAAGATGAAATGCCTGTTGGAATTGAACAGCTGCTGCATAAAATATTCCACATATGAACTGTTATCCGCATCATATAATTTCAATGCAATCATCTAACACAATTTCGTGCTCTAGGCCATTTTGTTAGTTATCAGAAATCAAATTTAATTTTATTAGATTTTGGTTACAAGCAACTGCATAATTTTTGCATAACGAGCAAACTGACTTGTTTGTTTATGTATTCATTTTGTTTCCATTTCTTTTTTTCTTTTAATACTCTATGCATGTATGCGAGTACGTCTGTGTGTTTGAGTGTGTCGGAGTGCATATTTATATATTTACTGAGCAACAAATGCATTTCACTTTAATTATGCAAATTGAATTCCATTCAGGCATAAATATACCGACTCACTATCTGACTGAAGTCACTTCTCGTGCCATTCCTCCACTTGCTGCCTTTCACTTGATTTCCATTTACTCTTGAATTTTTATTAGTAAATTAGCACTTATGCAAATTTTTTAGAAAATATTTCACTGAATATTTTATTTGATGTTTGCAGAAAACATTTATTGCAGCAGTAAGCATGTTTTTTGCTTTTTTCTCTTTTGCTCATCATTTATTTTGAGTAATCAAATGCGTTAAAGCATTTGAATATGCACAAAAATTACGAGTACGCAGCGCTTTATGCCAGCTGCAATGAAATGTTGCAGCTTTAAGATTTAAAGTTTACACTTTTTAGCAAATACTTATAATCTGAACTTTGACGATTTTTTTTTTTGTTTTTCATTGACTAATTTGACACTTGTCAATGTCAAGCTTGACCTCACAAAGATTTCTGTACATTTCACAATATGCAGCCATCTGCAGAAAAGCATCCAACTAATCAGTGTATGTGTATGTGTGTGTATTGTGTGCTATACATGTGAACACTATCTCCATTGACATTTTTGTCTGTTGTGCTAAAAACTCCAGTTGTCTAGGCCTTGTCCTTAGTCGTCCAGCAGAGCATTAGATAGCAGTATATCAAATGGCAGGCATTCTCAAACCTTGACGAGACTGCAATTTGTCTTTTGTGCCAGAGAGAAAAACAAAAAAAAATTGATTTGTTGTGTTTGGCCTTAAATAAGCAAAGATACATTTGCCTACTCAACCATGAGACAAGTTAGCTCTTTAGTCCCCTTAAAGCTGTTGACAATTGAAGCACTGTCATACTCGAGTTCATCTTCGCCTCATTTGCTGGAGCTTATAAATGGGCAAAAGTTGCAATTAAATTCTTTTCGCATCAGCTGTGGCAGTTGTCATATCACAATTTATCACACCAAATTTATTAACCATAAGTTTATAACCAAATAAAAAATTTATTGAAAAATCAATTACTTTAAAAACAAAAACAAATAGAAAATAAAAACGTTTTGAATTAATTTTACAAACGGTAAATTTCATTATATTATTAATTGGATTGAAAATAAATTCAATTTGCTGTGTGAGAATTTATTATATTTATATTATTATTATATATTACTAAACTAAACTAAACTTTTCCAAAGTAAAATTTTTTGGACTTACAATTATCCACTGTGGATAGGAACTTATCACATTTTATTTCAGCAAAGATTCGTTAAAGCAAAGTTTAGAATTTTATTAAGAATTGAAAAAATCAAAAATTTAAAAAAATTATAGAACGCAGAACAGATTTTAATTTAATATTAAAACGAATGAATTCAATATACACATACATATATAATAATATAAGTCTTAGCCTTTCTAGATAAAATAATAATATAATATGTAGACATTTAATTCTTCTTGAACTATGATATAACTTTCAAGCTGCGGTAATCGTATCTGTTTGTATAAACACCTAGAAATAAGAAATTAAATTAATTAAAAAACTTGCGGCTCATTAATTGGTATTTTTGAAGAATAATACCGCACTGTTTTTGATTTATTGAAAATGGGTGGCGGGTATTTCACAGTCGAGCTCACTAGACATTCTTAAGCTATGCATCATCTTTGGCAGTTAAATTAAGAATTGGAAAAATCAATTCAATAAAAAATATTTCAATTTTATAATTGCAAAAACGATTTACTTTTTGTACTTTACAAAATAGTAATTGCAGATATTAACATTTCTTTTTATTAGAGCAACCTGAACTCAATTTTTTTTTAATTAACTTCTTTTAACAATGCCGAATTTCGTGTAAGACTTTTGTGTCACTACTTGCCATGAATGTGCAATGTTTTTTGTATTTATTATTTCGTATAATTATCATAATTGTTTTTAATTTGCAAAAAGTTCATTCATAGGCAATGGCGTGCACAAAATTTGTTAATTAGAGTTGAGTAATTTTAGTGCTGCAACTGGCAGCAGCAGCTTTTGTTTATTTAGTCGCATTACAGGTATTTAATTTATTTAGGCCGCTTACGCACACACGAGAAGGTTTATCGATTTTATCTATGTCCATAGACGAAATTAACTTTTGCCTGGGTACGGTTTGGAATTTGAATTCATTTAATGCTATTATATTGCATAATTAAAATACTTGCCCTTTGATTAATGATGCAGATTAAATACAACGCTTTCCCAACGAAATATTTATGTTTGAATTTCAGTCATTTAGTATTTTATTTACGATTATAGTCAGCATTAGAATTGGTTGACTAAATTGGATTGGCATAAATTACTAATAAGCGCACAACATGAAGTTATGAATGAAGTATGTTAAATACATTCAATGCATTTACAAATAGTATTAAAGCAACTTTTACGTTTAAATTGTTTTGCATGTTATTAACACATAATTTCATATGTCTCACATTTATTTTTGGCTGTCGACATCTTTAAGGTAGAAAAAAATAACCATAATCAAGCAGTCATAAAAGAAAAGTATTTCCCAGTCCCATTTAGGTCGATGTTATTGCTCTGTAAATGGCTCGCACTTGCCTCTGACTGTCTGGGGAATATTTGGCCATCATCCAAAAATATTTAAAAATTACAGCTGGGGCCAAGCTGAGGACTTTAATTCAATTCACTTGAAAACAGAATCGGGCAATGGGTGGAGGGGGACAATCTGGAATTTGTCATTAGTTAATTTAGATAAATGCCTCTTTAATAATTATACAAAATGCAACAGCTATTCTATTGGAGTCAGAGGATTTCTCAAGTCAGATAGAAGCAAATGCAATTAGCTCTGTCTCTCAGTCTGGCAGCATGCATAAATCATGAAACCAAAAGCTCAAATATACAAACACACTAAAGCGATATACACAACACGCATACACACACACACAAGCACACACATGTGTTTGGAGCATTCATAATGGCATAGAAATTGCTTGACATAACGGACAAAATGTTATTGTGTGCGTGTGGCTCGGACTACACGCATAAATCTCGGCAAATTTGAAATCTCATTGACAATTGGAAATGTGACCAAAATCATGCATTTCCGCAAAGCCATCGCTCCATCTCTCTCTCTCTCTCTCTGTCTCTCCGTCCGTATCTCTGTATCTCTCTGTCTGTCTTTGTGCTTTCTGGGCGATGCGTTGCAATGGGCCAAATTGAAAATACATTTTACACAATTACAAATTGCAATGAAATTGATTTATCACGCACAAACGCACGAAGGTCACGCGAGCCACATAAATTTTGACACAGCCTGGAGGAAGCCATGGTCCTTAAATGTCCTGTGCCGTTGGTTGGTCCTCTGCGCCTGCAACTGCAATTTGCAACAGTTTTCGGGGTGCCACACACACACACAAACCATTTACATACTGCTATCGGACTTATTAGGGCGTTCCTCCAGGACCGACCCCCGCACGAAATTCTGTTAAACACTTTTAAGCCTATGAATAATGTCCATCGCAGCGAACGTAAAAAAAATAACCTAACATTGATATACTATATATATATATATATAATATATAGTATATCTGGCAAACTTTGCACATTTTATTATCAGCAGCATTAAATTGCATAAAATATATGGGGAAGAACTTTTGGAAATGAGCCTCAGTCGCATTGCATGCATCGTTCTCGTCTTCGTCTTCGTCTTCGTCTGCCAGCAATAAACTAGTCGAAAGGACTACGTGACTTTGGTATTCCCGTATACTGTATATCGTATACTGCTGACCAGCCTGGAGGGTTTTCTAGAATCTTGTTGCATTCAATTAACATTCTAAATAATTCCAAAGTTGCCCAACATTTATTTCACAGCCATTTAGGGAGCAGAGCGAACTGATATTCTATTTGTCTATTTGATACTGAAAAGTGCTTCTTTCAAATGTGCTAAATATTGAATGTCACAAAATATGAAATAAATTAATATTATTTTAATTAGATTACAAATACAAAAGTTAAATTTTTTTAATCCATTAAAAGATATAATAAAAAAGAAACATTTTTTATAATAAATACAAACGCTGTATAAATTCTTTAAATTTTAAAATACCAGTTGATATTTTTAGTTCAACTCTAAAGCGAGGGTAGCTAGGAAAGTATTCTGATTAAGAACAAAATTTGGAATCTACAACATAAAATGCGAAATGAAATGTAGAATGCGAAATATTCTGCGTTGGGTACTAAACATATTAATTTAGTTTCTTTATTGTCAAGTGTACAAATGTTTATACCCGCTACCCATAGGGTAGAAGGGTATTATAACTTTGTGCTGGCAGGAAATGTATGTAACAGGTAGAAGGAGGCATCTCCGACCCTATAAAGTATATATATTCTTGATCAGCGTCAACAGCCGAGACGATTTAGCCATGTCCGTCTGTCCGTCTGTGTGTCTGTCCGTCTGTCCGTCTGTCCGTATGAACACCTAGATCTCAGAGACTATAAGAGATAGAGCTATAAATTCGACAGCATTTGTTATGTTTGCACGCAGATCAAGTTTGTTTCAAATTTTTGCCACGCCCACTTCCGCCCCCGCGAATCAAAAAAATCGAATAACAAGCGTAATTTTAAAGCTAGAGTTACGAATTTTGGTATATACAATAATAACTATAGTAGTTATGATTCCTGAGTTATGATTCCTGGTTACGATCAGATAAAAATTGTGGAAGTTATTAAAGAAATACTTTTGTATGTGCAAAAGCGCCTACTTACTAGGGTCTGAGTTGCTTTGGCCGACAATCTGGTACATTGTGCCGTCTATGGTATATTTTGAATGGTGAACTATATCGATATACCAAATATACCATTTGGTATATTTTTAGTATTTTTGCAGTATATTCGGTATATTTTGAAAATGATACCGCAATATTTTGCTTTTATTTAAAATGGGTAGCGGGTATCTCACAGTCGAGCACACTCGACTGTAGCTTTCTTACTTGTTTTATATTCACTTTTCTTGCAATATATGTATAAAGGTACATAGATCAGTCTTTTAAGCCGAAAGTTAATTAGTGTTAATTTTAATTATATCTTACCTTTAAATATATAAAAAAGATCAGTCATTTATCTTTTAATATTTCCTATCTGGGAACTCCCTAATAAAATTGGCAACAGAACTAAACATGCTCTGTAGTTGTAGTTTATGTCTGCATCCACTTTTATTATTCTATTGTGAATGAAATATAAATTAATTTCTAGGTCTCTAATTTTCTTTGTTTATCCATCAAATGTATCTGACATGTAGAAATCACCCCGACACTAAAAAATATATAGTATTTGTTCTTGAAAGTCAGAGCCAATGTAGCCATGTCCGCCTGTCTGTCCGTCTGTCTGAATGAAACACTGCATCTCAGAGACTATAAGAGATAGTAATATAATTCTTTTTCAACCTCGCTTGTAATTTTTAAACGAATGCAAATAAAGTTTTACTTAGATTTTACCCACGCTCACTTCCGTCCCGTAATAATAAAAAGTTGTAAAAGTTATGTACTTATTTGCTTTGGTTAACAATCTGATATATTGTGTACTCTATCAGGGATGCCACATCACTAGTGATTTGAGAAATCACAACTGAAGTTTTTTGGCGACTTAATTGATTTTAATAGTGATTTACAAAAATGGTAATTTTAATAAATTACTCCGCAGAATATATTATTATTTAAATACAAATTAATCACAAATGGAATTGAAGTGAAGTTTGATTTGAGTTTTTAGAAAAAAGCACTGGCAAAATAGCTAGTATTTTTGAAACCACTGTAAAAAGGGCACCTATAAATTAAATTGAAGCAAAGGTCTGTAGTATATATTTTCAATATAAATAGTATATCAATGTACCAAATATAGCTTTATATAGGTATACCTTAAGATTTTTTCAGTATATTTTAGGAATAATACTGCACTGTTTCGCTTTTATTGAAAATGGGTTGCAGGAATCTTACATCTATCTTGTTTTCAATTGGTTTTCATTCAGTTCTGTAACAAGAGGTCAGAAATCTAAGGAGATGATAGCTTTAGTAACTGCCCTCGTATGTGGCAATGCTGTCTGTAAATAAATGATAATCGCTCGGGTCGGTCGCTGCATGACTCAACTGCATTCTGTGACGAGCTTCGGTCCGTCCGTCCATCCAGTGACTACTTTGTCTGATTGTTGAACGCCGGGCAAGGAAGTCGTCGAGTACATTGCCATGACATTTTATTTAGTACGTGTTGCATGCCCTGAATTCCTTTTGTACAAAAAAAGTATGCTGTATTTTATTGTAAAATATTTTGCTTCGCTTTTCCTTACAATATTTGTTGGAATTTATGATAAATAGCTTTCACCGGGTTTTACTGCAAATTAAGTTAATGCCAAATGGGAAACAAGCATGTGCATAACTTACTTTAATGTGGATCAACCAAAAATTAAAGCGACTCAAAGAAATTAAAAAAAGCCTTACAAAATGTATATCCTTTGGAGATGCACGATAATATCGGCAAACAGCCGTTAATTCGAATATCTTATTATAATGGTTTTAACTGACTATAAATTACATTTTACAGCAGAAGCTTGTAAAAAGCAATTTAATTACGCATAACCAAATTGCATTTATATCAATAATGATGCTTTAATGATGAATAATCGAGTATTTGCATTGAATATCATCTACGCCTACACACATCCACCCACATCAACGTATACGCATTGTTGCACTCACCGAAAACAATTAAATTGAGGTCATTTTTGTGAATTACACGTTGTTCTTGTTGCTGCTGTATCTGCAGTTCCTTTGAAATATGCTCATGTGCTTTTATTATGCCCTCTAGGTACAATAATGGTGGGTATATATTTTCGATTACAAGCACTTTGTTACAATCATAAAGCATACAAGATGTTAAAAGCAAATTGATCGAAGTTATTTTAACTTAAAATAAGGGCACAATATGAATGGATTCTTAAATAATACCTAAATACTTAAACAACAAAAAATTAAATGACTACCTCATTGTGTTAAGATAAACGAAAGGGTATTTTTAGGTCTTCATAATTTGTAAATATTAACCTTTTAAAGGGGAAAATTTCCATTTATTACACATCACGAATTCATTTCATTTATTAATTAAATAAATAGCCGAGCTTCTTGCATGCATTATTTGAATTGTCCTATATTTTTGTGTCTGATAGCGCCAGCTGTTGTAAATAATTTGTACCACATGTCCAGCTTAAGCTTTAAGCTCACAAGAGCTTTGTGCATAAGCTCGGAAAAGCATATTTGTTTGAAGCTTTTATGTTACGTGTGCTTAGATTCCTGTTTATGAACCAATATACACTGAAGGCAAAAATATTGTGTTAATATTCTACCTCAAGTTTCGCAGCGCAAATAACTTAAACAACTTAATTGTAAGGGTAATCTTTAACATACTTATTGATAATAATTCTACAAAGAATTAAGAAATATATTTATTATTTTTATAATTTAAGAAATCATTTAATTTTGTATTTTATTTCATATGAAATAAATCAGAGATAGTGTCAGATTACAATGAAATCAATAGTTCTTCTTATTGACATTAAACAGCTGAAATTTATTCTTGCCAGCATTCTGTGATGCTTGATATTGGCATTGTTGTTGTCGTTTTAGTTGCTCCACCAATTGCATAATGCATGAGCGTCAGCCACTAATACGAGCTCAAAGCTCATCTGCTGTCAGCTAGAGATGTGAGATTGTCAGGGATTTGATGACTCGAAATATTCAGTGGTAGAAACAGTTAGGTAGCTCTAATTAGGATTCGAAAGTCCTCAGAACTCTCAAAAGATGTTCTTTCTAGTTTCTATTTACTATTCAAGAATATCAAATGTCTCACGCACACATCTTTGGACGCATGAATATTCAGTCAGCAAAGCACAAACGCATACAAACATACAATCACACGAATTGGAAATCAGCACACCAAGAAACTAAAAGGCAAGTGTTGACAATATGCCTGCCAATTGTCACTATGCACGATGGTGTAAATGCAAATTTTCCTAGAAATCATTATTAACATTTACGGTAAACTGACCAGGGGAATAGATTTCTCCCTCTCTCTCTCTAGACATGGCTGTACTGTGTAAGTTCTTGAAGCTGATCAGGAATTTATATAATTTTTTTACATTCATACGATATAGGCACAAAATTATAATACTCTCTTTCCATATGGGTAGCTTATATAAAAATAAACTAAAATATTATGTTATTCAGAGTTCATCTTTTGCATAGAAAAAAGTAAAGTATTACAGAATGTGTGTTATAAAACCAATCTAGAAAAATTAGTTAGTGGATTATGACCCTATTAAAAACTATCCCTCTATCTCAAACACATTTTGAAACTTCTGTTGGTCCGGTAATTTCTTATTTTTCTTCAATATGTTGAGAAACGACATCGATAAACCTTATAAGCTGACACGTAAATAAACTATAAGTTCATTCAAAACAAAAGAGAAGAACAGCGGAAAACTCTGTGAACCTCCCACAACCTCTCTTTTTTTTTACTATTTTAAAAAGCATAAGTATTAAATAATGAGGAAGTTTATGAAAAATAATAATTTAGCCCATAGTGCATTGATGTCTTTACCATAGTGTCTCTTATGAGGGAGAAAGGTTGTGTTAAACGGTTTAAGACAGCGTCCAGCATTGAAGTGCATTCAAGTCCGTTTAGTATATTATAGATTTGTCCTTATACTTTGCAGCAGTTGACATAACACTATATACATGTGTTGAGTACATAAGTATGTATATATGTATATCGAGGTATGCACTTAAGTGTGTAGTTGAGTGTGGGCATGCTATTTGCTTTGGCTTGTCTTGGCTTTTCCATTGTTGACATTTTAATTAGTTGCATAATGACAGATACTTAGTATCTCAACACGTTCAGCTTTTCCTTTGCCCATTGTCATTTCAGTTGCTTTGTTGTCAGGTGAATTTACCCTTCGGGCCTTACTTTGTTAAAGTGGATAAGAGACAACTGCGCTAATGCGGGCAGTAAGCATGTCTGTCCTTAAAGATACAGCTAAGACTTAAATGCTACGTAAGCTGTGTATTTAATACGAGCAGGAATGTAAAACTACTTTCGACCAGAATAGTTTACATAGCTTAATCTTCATCTCATCTATAATCTATTTCCGCATTCACTGTAAATCTATCATTCTATTTAATAGAATAATATTGCAGCAAATTTACGTTATGCCATTCCATTCATTTTGCACAGTTTTTCCTATGCCTGCCAAATCAGTTTGGGCCTGTGCCAAACGACTATCATTTAACACTCCGTTGTATCATCTAAATGGTGAATTTTTTCCATGAATATCTTTAGCCTTTGCTCGACAGTTTTTTGTCAACTTGCTTAGCCGAGTCAACTAAAAATTCCCTCGTGACTTTGCTGCTTCTGCAGATGCCAGCACAACAACAGCAACAAAAAATACAAGAAAAGAAAAAAAAATTGGTTGTATGTCTGGTCCATGTTCATAAATCATACAACGCCCATCATCAGTCAAGGACACAATAGGAGCTATGAGCCAACCAGCCTGACCAAAGCCATTAGATGCGAACTGACGCCTACAGTCCTCTGTAAATGTCAACGTGCCTCACTGTCAATGGAAATTAATTGAAGGTGTGCTGAAAGTACTTTCACATGAAGAGTCAAGCTAATGTCAGGGGTCAGCCTACAGAATTATCAATATATTCATTAAAATGCACATACACTTAAACCGATTTTCCGCCGATAAATTTTTTAATATTTGTTGTCACAACTCATTGTAAAATTTATTAATACGTGTAGCACACATCATTTAACATTAATATGATTTAAACAAGTAAGAAAGCCACATTCGAGTGTGCTCGACTGCGATATACCCGGCACCCATTTTTAATAAAAACATACCAGTACGATATTATTCTTATAATATACTGAATTAATACACTGTAAAAACACTAAAATATACCGAAGCTCATATATGTAGTAATACATTTAAAATATCGCATACACTAAACATACCAGATTGTCAAGCAAAGCAAAATATAGCAAATCATATACCAAAAAATCTTGAGAAAAAAATATACCAAAGAATATACTTCATATATCGATATATTACTACATATTGTTAATGTACCATAGAGGTAAAAATATAGCAGCAAAGCAGCAATAAGTATAATTTTCCATAGAATTATTTCTTAATTAAATATATAATAATACCCTACTTCCCTATGGGTAGCGGGTATAAAAAGTGTATAACAAAAGAGTTACTGAATAAATTATTCTATCACCATTTCCATTGTTTATTAGTTTCAATTTCACATAATTCCTGGAATGAACATAATTATAATAATCCTTCTCCTAAATGAAGTTCAAACGCGCACAGCAAGTGAATTTCTTCAAGCAACATTTTTTGTGGCTCATTAAATTCTATTTAATCTGTACAGATTTTCTGGCCAACAAAGCAATTATCGATTGCAGATGAATTTCTATTTATAGCGAAGTGTGCCCGAACCTGAGTGTTTCATAAAGTTGGCTGTTGTAACCGAAAACCGAAAGCAATTTATTAAAGTTGAAGCACCCAAAGTGGCAGCCAGCCAACTGGGGACCAGTGTCTTGTATCAAGTGGGCATCTTTTCAGTTGGAAACCGTTTTGTTTAGTCGCCTTTCAAAAGGACGCGCAAATTAATTGAACATGCCATAGCCTGGCAGAGTTTCCATTGAATAGATAAATTAAGCAGAGTGCCACTGTGAATTAAGGAAAGGCCATGAAAGAAAATCTTTAGCAAAAGCGAAAGCTCTCATGCCTAATTAAAAAGCGTAAAAATCCGTTGGAATGTAACCAGCGGCATTAAGAAGCAAATTCGCATTGGCTTTGGCATTGAGCAAAGTGGTCACGGGGTCACACGATGATATCACAAGTCTGTTCTAAATGCCAAAGTTGATGCCAGAAACAATTATGGATTAGTGTTTGCAACAATTTGAGTGGATTAAATGTGGACAATTTCAGCTTGAACTGGCTTAAAGTTTCCACAATTTGCACGAATTAAGTCTACAATTCTCACAGTTTTGGATGAGATAAGAACTGAGTTTTCAACGACAATTTAACCTCTCTTAATTCTATAAAGCGCCGTTCATAGCATACGTAATAAGCATTCATAACCTTAAAATATATAAAAAAAAACAACTTAATATTGACAATAATCTTTTTAATCTGAGAACTATGAATAACACAGTTCGTGGTCAAAAATTGAAGCGTTGTTCAGAGTCAAGTGTGCTCGACTGTGAGATACCCGCTACCCATTTTCAATAAAACCATATTCTGCAAATATACAAAAATATACCGTAAACTATTAAACTATACCGAAAGTTACATTTAGTATATCGATATTGTACCACATTCAAAATATACTTGAGAGCTCAAAATATACCATATTGACAGCCAATGAAACTAAGACCCGATTACAGTAGGAGTAGGAGTTTTACCCTATGGGTAGCGAGTATACAAAATAAAAATTAAATTATCGATCAGTAATTTGCTGAATTCTTAAACTTTTATGTTGCTTAACGCTCACTTTGCTATTAAATCGTTGCAACATTTAAACGCTGCTCACATTTGAGTATTGTCACAAACACTACTCAATTAATGGCTAGCTAATTAGAGGTTTTTGATATGAAAAGCCACAAACAGCGCAAAATTGCAAAGGTCAAAGCACAGCACGTGCGAATGATTTAACTGTTTTTTCAATAATGCTAATTACAAATTAGCTAAAGTATAAATTAATTAAACTGCGTGCTACGTAATGAGGGCATTTCGGCCTCGAATTATTTAATCACATTTCATTCGGGTTGGCCCACAATGCGTATACGTGATTTTGTTTGGTATGGGTGCGGATGTGTAAAGAGAAATGGAGATAACAATAAAGTCACACAACAACACTGTTGTGTATGTGTGGGTGGGGTGGGGGAGAGAAAAAGGATACAAGGACGCGTGCTGAAGTGGCCATAATTTACGGCACATCCACTGCAAATGGGCACAAGTCCATAAATTATCCTGCGCACCGGCAAGAGGATACGTTTTGGTGCTAAAGTTCAGCTCGATGGACTCATTTCATGCGTCATGCAACTCATATGCAATTAAATGCGAGGCGAACTAAATTATGTTCAATTAATGTGCCTGCCGAGTTTTAACTACGCGCCAGTTGTCAAAGTTAACGTTCAGAGTCGCTAAAGGACATCCAAATAACCAGCAAACTGAATTGAACTCTCTCGCTCTCTCATCGCCATCGTTTGGCAACTGATTGTTTCCAGTGACTGCACACAAATGCTGCTACTGTATGGCATGGCAACAACATTTTGGTTAAGGACATGTGGTCAAAACGAAATGTTGGCCATTGGCACATAAAACAGCGTCAACCAACTGTGAGTAACAAGCAACAAAGCCAACGAGGGCGTGTTCACCGAAACTGACTTTTCACAATTTAAGCCAAGCGCAAAAAAAAAAAATAAAACCAAAACAAAAATTGCAACTATCGAAAGTTTACTTCAGCCAACAATGCTGATGGCATGCTCTTCAAAGGACTCGCCCACATTTGTCAAGCGAACGTCGATTCCCATTACATTTCAATGCCAACAGCACACTCGAAATATCAGGAAAAAAAAGCGTATAAAATTGCATTTCAATAAATACATAAAATATTCATGTCGACAAAGAGAGAAAGGATATTCTGGCAGCACAAAAAATTGTCGTGCAATTGGCACCGGTCCAATGGAAAAATGGCAATGGCAAATGACAACACAAACTGGTGTCAACCTCTTAACAATTTTTTTAGATGACTCTGCTGTTATAGTTGATGTTGTTCTCGTTCTTGGTGTTGTTATTGTTGTTGTTGTTATTGCAATGGTGACCGTAGCTAGGAGCAGCAAAGCGGAATAAAAAATAGATGACTGCTCAAGCAATTGATGGGCGTTCGCCTATGGCGAAACAGGGTGATGCAAATGTTGTCAAGTATCAAAATGTTCTCATCTAATACGAGGACTATAAAACATCGCAATGCACTTCCTATAATAAAAATGTTTAATTGCATACAAAATTAATTTTTTTATTATACTATTCTTGATAATTTATTATTATAATGTGTGATTGAAAATAAAATACGAATTAGTACAACATTAATTTCCTTTACACACAGATAGACAATCTAAAATTGAAAGAGGATTGCGAATAATGGTTTAACATTTTTTCAATCTCAAAAAAAAGAACAAAATTTTGAAAAAAGATTCTTAGATGGAAAAAATCTTAAAACAAGAGTTAGTTCTTCAAGCATCGTTTTGATATTAAGAAAAAACTTTTTAAAAGATCGTAAAGATGTCAAATTTCAGAATTTTCTCTTTTTCCATAAAATTCTGGAATTGCCTTCTCTTAAAATTAGATTCGGGTGCTCTTGCTGTTAGCTTAGTAGTTGATATGCAAATTATTGTGCGGTGTGGTCGTTAGTCTATATAAAAAAGGAGTAAGTGTTATAATTGTAACAAATATAATAAAAATTTGACAACATACAGACATGTGTAAAAAATATAGATAAAAAAATATAACATATAAATCTATTTTTATTTTTGTTTTATTTTAAGCAATCAAAATTTTAGAATGTTTGATCTTGAATTACAATTTTGGTTCAATTTTGAGATTTTTCAATTCAATTTAGAATTTCTATAGAATTTTAATTTGAATTTAAGAATAAACCTGGCATCATGTAAACTTGATTCAAGATTTAATTCTTAATTTAAATACGTTTTTATTTTTGAAAATTGTAATTATATTTATATTTTATTTTTTTACTGGAACACCCTTTACCATTTAAGGTTGCTTACTTCTGTTTCCACTTTTATTTTTTTGTATCATTTTCTTGATTATCAATTCCTTCTTTTTTATTCATGGCAGATATAAAAAAAGTACAAGTTCATGTTGCGAAATATTGTCGAAGCGATTGCCCTCGAGGGAGCGTCGAAAAAAGCAAGCAAACTTTCCAATTGCTAAAAGTTTATGATGTGCTTCAAGGCATACGATTCGATTGGTTTTCCTTTTTCTTCTGGCACTGTCAATTATCGAAGTTGTTCTGCTTTCCTTTGCATCTTTGCCCTTTCGTATGATTTATTGAAAGATGTTTAGGATATTCCAAACTGCTGTTCTGAGGTGTTTATAGCTTTGCGGTTGCTACAAACTAATTAAGAGTTCATACACATCAGTTGTGTGTGTGAGTGTGTATGTGTGTGTGGCTTATTAAAGCGTAATCAGCATCAAAAGGATGTCAGTTCCAGTCGCCTATAAGTAGGCTACACTTATGCAGAGTCTTATGGCTCATAAATTTCATGCAAATGAAATGCGCACAAGCCACTTTATATGCTACCAAAACCAAGCAGTGTGCTTCACCTTCCTGCGATAAGCCCCGAAAAGGTTTGTTTCCCCATACACACTCATATGTTTGCCCATCTCTTGCTCTCACTTTGAGTCTCTCTGTGAGTACTTGCCAACTGCCACAAATTATCTTCATAATGATGCAGAGAGGGCGCCCTAAAAAGTATGCTATGCTAAAAAATGCCAGCTCGTAATTAAGCCTACCTCTCTGCAGAAGTAGAAAAACATACAGCAACAAATTTGCAGTGACAAGCTTGTGGCAGTCTGGCCTCTTTGCACTCAGGAGTCAACTGCAGCCAACTGCACTGTCCTTCGTCCGGCGATCCTTCTGCTGTTGCCTCTGCCTTTGCTTTTGCTTTTGCTGCTTGCGGTTTCTGTTTGCTGTTCTTGTGGTTCTTTTAAAAGTAAAACGTTGTTGAGTTCATTAAAAATTTGACTAAGTGCGTCGTCATCATCGTCATCGTCATCGTCATTATCATGCCTATGGTTGGTCCTCCTCAACCACATTGTTTGGTTGCCCGCAGTTGCCCGCCTCCTGTTGAAGTGGATGCTTGCTCCTCCGCATGTCCTTATTGTGATGTGTGAGCCGTGACTGCGGCAGGCACACTTGAACTTTCTCGTCTACATATGTATGTATGTATGTATGTATTTGTATCTGTTTACGGATGAGAGAGTATGTGTGCGAGTGTGTGTAAATGGTTTTGCGCCGGGCCACCAAAATTGGTTTTTCATGCTGAGCTTAGCTCCCCGAAATAAAAAACGATTTGGCGCGAAAATGCGTCGAAATTCCCCACAGTCTAATTTGGATTTATGAAACATTAACGGCAGCAAACGCAGAATAAATCAATTATTCATAGAATTAAAAGAGCTTAACGCTAATTCGTTTCAATCAAATCTGCTTGAGCATTAAAATTTCATTGGATAAACATGTATGTTCATGAGGTTCACAGGATTGCCGCAGTCTTTTAAGTATTTAAAACCCTCATAATTATGTGTGTGTTACATAATATGATGATATGATATTTGTGTTTATTTTGATTATCATCTTCGGAATTTCATTTAAAGGGAAGCTAATGATGTAATTTAACAAATTTACATACTCGTAAAATGAGGATACGTGATATTTGAGCTTATTTTACTGGGTAAACGCGGAATTTGATTTGATAACTGAAAACTATTAATATAATTCATTAAGTTCATTTTACAGAATTTAATGTCAAGAATTAAAAACCCGCATAATCATGTGTGTGTTCCATATGTTAATGTTGTGATTATTTAGACTTCTGATTTAAAACATTTACTTTTGTTATGAATACTATGTCCATAAAGATAATAAATTTTGTAATTTTTTAAACTTTACTTTACATAAGTCGCATTACCATAATTGGATAATACAAGATCTGCAATAAGTTTGAATTGTTATGTTAAGTGCAGAAATACAACAATGTCAGAAGTAAATTTAATAATATTCTCCTATTCGAATATGCAGGAGACATTTTTGCCTCTTGCTGAATATATACTATATATAATAAACTTAATAAAATGGCCCATGGCAAATAAATAAAACTTGAATATAAGCAAACTAACGAAAACAACTCAAACTAGAAAGATAAATAAGAATAGTAGTCATTAGAAAAATGCCGAATATTATAATAATAATAATAATATAGGCTCTTGAAGAACACATTCTCTGAGAAAGAAAATGCTCTCAAATTTCCACTCTTGCGGCACAGAGCAATATGATGGCTCTCTGTTGTGAATATGCGGCACAAAAGAGAACAGCCAATAAGAAAAGCAAACACATGGAGTGCCAATGGATGGGAGACTCCGAATGGATTCCCTCGTCACAAAATCAATAGATAAACGCGATAAGAAAAATCCCCAAACAGCTGTTTCGCTATTCCAAGTAAACGTAAACAACTGAGCGAAAGGAAAACCAAAGAGACAGCGCGAGCGTAGGAGAGGAAAATTAAAAATAGGACAACCACAGAGAAAGTCTAAATAAACGCTCTCTCGCTGTGTCGTTCTCTCGCTCTCTCGCTCTTAGCCAAAGGTTGGGCCAGGCCGCATTCGAATTTTCCGATTTAGTCAGACGCAGCTCTTCGTCGTTGTCGGTAGCCGAAATTCAGCGGAAAAGCGGAAAGTGAACAGCGCACTGAGGCACTATCGTACACCCATACACTCATGAAGAGACCCACACACAGACACACGCGTACAGTGACAGTCTGCCATATGTGTAATCAAAACGACGGGCCGCGCTAAGAGCAAAAGTTTATATATAGAAAATTGTACGCACAGCTGAGGAAAACTAAATTCGGTGTGCAGCTGAAAATAAATGAAAGAAAATTAACGAAAATTACGTCGAATACGAAGACGATTGAATTTTGCGTGTGTGTTCCAACTTTCTTTCTGCTCCTCTCGTATGCAATAACTTAAATATTACGCATACGCCGCGTCGCCGCGATTGTGTGTGTGTGGTGAAAAATTATTGGCAAAAATTTTGCGCCTGGCGCCAGCGTCAACGCCATCGCCATCGCTATAGCCATCGCCAAACGCTAGCGTCAGCATCGCTGCTTGCTGCTCGCTGCTGACGTCGCGACTCCACCCAAAATTGTATACCAAATTTGGTAGCAAAAACATTTGGCAAATGCTTCAATAGTCGCAAGTGCATTGCTAAAGCGTTTAGTGTGTGGTGTGCTAAAAGATTGTGTGTGTGTCTGTGCACAAGCAGCAAACAACAAAAGACCGGAAAATGCTAGAAAAATGTTTGGTACATGTGAAAAGTTGATGACACATTTCGCTGTCATTTTGACCGCATTTCTTGTCTCCCAGCCGCTCTTGTTGTTGCTGATCTGCGGTCCGCCAACGACACCTCATGGCGGCACCACCCATTTATCCCCTATGCTGGTGCACGCCTCCGCCGCGGACGAAGCGTAAGTTTCCCCAAATATCGCTTATATTCATTTATGATTTAAAAAACTTAAACTTTGTTATTGTATTCGAGGCATTTTGGCGCTTTGAAAACAACTAAATTAAAGGGCGTGTTCTCATCACAATCTACATTATCATCATCATCATCATCGTCATCGTCATCATAATCATGTTTTTCGACTACTTCGTCCTTGTTGTGTTGCCGTTGTCGCTTGTTAATTTTTCGTACACTTTATGCTAATTTTTTTGGCAGCAGCCACCTCCACACGTTTCCTATCGCTTGCCCTACGTTTCGTGACTTGGGCATGTGCGCCGTAGGAATTTGTAGGGTATCGAATTAATCATTACCGAATACCTTCATTTGATTATTAAATTTAATTTGTATATTTGAAACGAAAAATTACCAACATTATTACTAGATTACCAGAAAACAGTTAGCTAACTACTTCGTAATATACTTTTTGGAAAACAATAAAACGAATGCGATAATTAAATCATAGCAATATAAAATTAGTATTTGCAGAAAATATAAAAAAATGTTTTACCAATAGAGTATTCAGTTTTAGAGTGTGTGTTCCTTGTAATAACCTAAATAGTCTTGCACTATCTGTATTAATACATAATATAATGTTGAAAATAATTTGGAATTTTTCACTTTTTTGATTATAATAATCACTAGAATATTTCAAATATTCGTAACATTGATAATAATATGTTGCAGCGATAAATGTCGTTACACTGAAAACAAAGTTTTGCTCCTAGTACTGCGAATTTTTGGTCTAAAAAGTGCGTCAAGAACATCAAAATCTTAATGTTAGAAAACACATCTTGATCTCAAGAACATTTGATATAAGAAGAAAAAAATAATAAGAACAAAAAATCGTATAGTTTTAAAACCAACAATTACATTACTTTATACTTTTTTTTGCTATTATTTTTTATTATACCATTTTATTACATATAGTCCCTCTCTCCTAGACTGCAAGCAAAGTTATAACCAAAAACACTCAAAGTAAGAATTTGGATGGATTACAGAATTTCGTAATTCTAGAACTTTTGGTCTTATTTTGAGAATTTGGCATTTTTGAGACTATTGTTCTTAGTTTTAAGAATTTCTGCTTAAATTGGTCTTATTTTAAGAACCCAATTTTCAAGGAGAATTATCTTGATTTTAACATTTTTTTCAGTATACAATAATTTAAAAAAAAAAAGTACATATCCAGCCATAAGTTTAGTCTTAAGTTCAACTCTTGTATCAACCTCATAAATCATAAATCATTTTCTGCTTTTGGTGGATCGCTTTTAATACTTCGAAGTAACTTCGAACATTTTGTATAGGGTGTAAACCATTCGTATAGTGCCAATTGTAACGATCCGTCTGTGTTTTTCTGCCTTTGCTTTTTGCGTGTTTACGCATTTTGTCTTTTGTCTTGAATTTTTATTTGTCGCGTATATACAAGTGTGTGTGCATTATATATATGTGTGTATATATATATGTATATATGCGTGTGTGTGTGTATGAGTGAATGTCTGTGTGCGTGTCAGCGTATTTTCCCACAATTCAGCTACTCTCGCTGACGATTTTACAGTTGTTGTCGGCTTCTTTGTTGTTGTTGTTTTTGTTGCTAATGTTGTTGTTCCTTGTGTACAGCTGACTGCCTTTGGACCCAGTTTTCATAAGTCACATAAAAGAATTATTTGTCAGACATGTTGACTTGGGGCCACAGCAGGTACAACAGCCGCCTATTTGCGCGTAATGCATATTTTATTGGGCATTTTGTGGGGCTGCTGAAAGTCGTGCGATTAATTTGACGCCTGAAAATATAGGGCGCTTTGGGGGGCGTGTCAATTTAATCAAGCCAAACCTTAGCAACTAGTCACAAGCAAAGTATGCAAATACAATTAGGAAATGTAATTAAATCATATATGTATGTAGAAAATCTAATTAATAGCTGGCGTGTAGTTGAATTTGACTTTGACATGCACCGTTCACAAACCATAAGCAAAAACGAATATTGTTGTCTAAAGACGCCATTTGGCCAATCCTTTATACCAAGACCCATCGTCGAAGATTATAAAAACAACCATCTTATTACTTAGCCATATATCCATTTAGTCAGATTAATTATGAAATTTGCTTAAGGGCGTGCCACAGAGCTCTCAACTGTTCCATGATATCACCATTTATAATACACTGAAAGCTTCACGAACAGCCAAACTGCGCTAATGGATAGCTTTACGTGTTCAGAGCATTTAGTTTGGGATTTCAAAATAAGCTCCAATTATTAGACTAAACACAATGCTTCGAAGAGTCACCCTCCCTCAATGGAAGCAAAACTCCCGGGGCAGCGTTTTTAGTGTTCACTTTAAAGAGCTTTCACTGCATAAACATTAGCTAACCACAGATTGTTCTATTTGAAAAATATACAAATAAAAAATATATAGTTTAATCAGCTAAAGTCTTTGCCTATAATTTATGACCTGACAGCACGTTTGATATTTGAGAATTTCAATAAAATTTGTTTAAAAATACGCAAAGACATATTGACCGATTATTTTTAAACGTTTATCTTGCAGCCTATATTTCTTATCATAAAACTATTTAAAACTTAATTGGATTCAAATAAATGTTCTCAGAGAGCCATAAAATTTAACTCTGCGTGAAATTTTTTTTATTTCTGGAATAGTTTTCAATGTATGTATGCAACAGACAAGATAAAAGTAGTTTGAATGGTTGCTTATTAAAATCGACTCATTAAATATATATATAACATAGTAAATCTATAATAGTACATATTAAATATACTAACAAGTGATAAAGAATAATTCCGTACATTTTTGTTAGGTATCTGTCTTCTAGAAAGAATTCTGTATGAAAAAGAATTATATTCAACTTTAACTTTATTTAGAGATTAACTCTTTTTGTTAACTATTCGATTCTTTCAAAATATATATTTGATTAGTCATTAAAGTTAAATTAAATATAAATAAATAAAAAGCATCCGATTTCTAAATAATGTTCAGTATTATTTCGAGCAATAATTTTTATACTTAAATACTGAAAGTGAAAGATTAATACTACTAATATAAATAAATGCTGAAATTTACAGACTCATAAAAATATATTGAAATTGCCAAAAATTGCTTCTTGTAGTTGTATTAATATACAAGTAATTATACAACTTTCATTTATTCTATTTTTAACTTTATAAATAACAAAATTAGTAATGAATATCAACCAACATCAAAGAAATTATGAATATATAGAAAAATAGTATATGAATATACCCAGCTGACTAATATTTGATAGGTAGATAGTGCAATAGCAAAAAGTAAATAAAACCGGAATGTACAAAGCAAAAACTTGGCAGCCTGTTCATGCTAGCAATGCTCTGTTGGCCACGTCTACACCCTCGCACAGCTAGCCAGACGGATTTGAGCAGATAACAATAACGGAGCCCATTGAGAACAATATGAGGCAAGCAGACAAGAGCTGCCCATTGGTCCGTGCCACAAAGGAATGTTGCAAATTTAATTGAACAACTCCAAAATGAAATAAAAAGCTCGTTACAACTACAACAACATGATATTTCACTTGACTAAAGGCAGCGTCGTCAGCGACAACAGCGAAAACAGGCAGCACTTGAACACACGCTAAATAAGTGTGTCAAAGGCAAAGCGACAACGGACCAAAGCATTGAATTGAAAATGGCCACAGCAGCGCCGCCGGCAGCGGCACCAGCAACAAAGAAAGAGAGCAACCGAAAAGAGAACGAAAAAATGAAATAGAGCATGAGCGAGAAAGCATTGCGCAGGTTTGCTCTGCGGACAAACTGCAGAGTGCAAAAGCTAGATAACAGACACTTTGAATGTCCTACAAATGCAAAATATTATTTAATTTCGTGTTTCTATTTAAATGAAAAACATTATTGTATGGGTAGTTGTAAGGATTAATCTAATGGGGCAAATATTACAAAAAATTGGAAATTTATTAGCAATTTAAACTTGATATCACAAACAATAATCAAACAACATTAAAGATCTCATATATACACAGTTGTAGGGCATTCTGCAATTTAAGAGTAGATTATATTAAGAGCATTTGAACTTGCATTTTGTTGTCAGGCATGCGCGCGCATTAACTGGGCACTTGTTGATTTCGCACTCACACATACATACATACATGCTCACACTCACACCCAAGTTATGGGACATCACAGCTGTTTCTGCTGCCGCTGCCAGCGTCGCTGCTGCGAAGGCCTTTGGCTTAGATGCTTTCTTTGACACACACACAGACACACAATCGCATTTCGTATGGTCCCCCTACCATCATCTCGTCAGGCGTCGCACTTGTTACCAACACTCTCGTGACAGACATGTGCGCTAATTTAATTAGCGGCCTTGTTGTAGTTGCACGTCGACAGGTGGTTGACATTTCACTTGTGGTTGCCAGATTGTTTTTGCATCCGCCTTTTTTAGATTCGTTTGATACAAAGCGATTTGCAAATTATTGCAGTAATAAAAAAAAAAAAATCAATCATGTGGTTACAAACAATACATTTTTAGGATCTCTCGAGATTTTGTCAATTTTTTCATATGTAGGCAATTAGCAGGGGCATCTACTGAGTTAGTGTTCTATCAACTTTATCTATTATTGTCAATAAATAATATTGTTTTCTTTTAAATTTGTATTAAAGAAGAAATTTTTTTAATACATATGTATAATTATTTCTTGGATTTTA
Organism: Drosophila kohkoa; assembly: GCA_019972355.1. Taxonomy (NCBI): domain Eukaryota; kingdom Metazoa; phylum Arthropoda; class Insecta; order Diptera; family Drosophilidae; genus Drosophila; species Drosophila kohkoa. The sequence continues at coordinate 690,782 of BJEL01000003.1, read as the reverse complement.
TATTTTAATACACAATTCCATAATTACATTAGCTTTTTGTTTCCTCTTACATTTGCAGTGTTGGAAAATGGGCAACACAATTTGGAGATGAACTGTATTTACTGGCCCAAAAGATAACCAAGTCCCAGCAGGTAAAGGAGAAATACAAGGAATATAATGCCCGCGTCGAACTCAAGAATGGCACCGAACTGATCCAATCTATAACCGCCAATGTGGGCAAAATGTTGGCACGCAAAATGGAAGCAGTGCGTTGCATTCAGGAGAAGGCCGAGATAGTCAATGAGAACTTTGAATACAATCAGACATATGCGGAATCGAATTTCACCTACTATTCCAGCAAATATTCCACGTTCAATGGCAACAGTTCCGAGCAACTGGAACCAAATGAGGCGGAATATTCGTATATGTATCGCGATATGCAACTGAATCCGGATACACATTTCTATAATATATCCGTGGACACGGAGCATTCTTCGGTGCATGTACCGTCGAATGTCTGGGATCGAAAGAGCACTGTACTTAGGACCATTCAATGGTCAGAGCAACTGGACGAGGTATTCCGTCAGAATTATCAATCGGATCCTGCTCTCTCGTGGCAATACTTTGGCTCCGACACGGGAATTCTACGGCATTATCCGGCCGCACAATGGACAGACTCGCGGACCAATAAACTGGATGCGGATACGTACGATTGCCGTAAGAGATCGTGGTACATTGAGACGGCCACGTGCTCGAAGGACATAGTCATATTGCTGGATTATTCGGGTTCGATGACGGGTCATCGCCTTCATGTGGCTAAGTTCACCATACGCAGCATATTGGACTCTTTCTCGAACAACGATTTCTTTACGATCTTCAGGTATTCGAACAATGTGACGGGCATTGTGCCCTGCTTCAAAGATGCCCTCGTCCAGGCCACGCCCGAGAATATTGAGACCTTCAACTCAGCCATTGCTAAACTTAAAGATCCCAAAGATTATGCGAATCTTACAGAAGCTTATGATTATGCCTTTCAAATTCTACGCAACTATTATATAAATCGTAGATGCAATGAGACCACCAACTGCAATCAGGCCATAATGCTGGTTACTGACGGCGTTGCTGGTAATACGACGGAGGTATTCGAGCAATATAACTGGGGCAATGGCGAGAATGGAACCTCGAAAATGAATGTGCGCATCTTTACGTATCTGCTGGGCAAGGAGGTGACCAAGGTGCGAGAGATTCAGCTAATGGCATGCATGAATCGTGGCTACTATTCACATGTTCAAACTCTCGACGAAGTGCACGAGGAAGTGCTGAAGTATGTCGACGTGATTGCGACGCCGTTGGTGCTGCAGGACGTTCAACATCCGCCCACTTGGACGCACGCCTTCACCGACAAAACATACGATCCATTGAACTCAACAGAAAGAAGGCCGCGTCTTATGATTGCCGTCGGAGTGCCAGCCTTTGATCGTTCCTATTGCCATGAGAACAGCACCAATCGCCGAGCTCGTCTACTAGGCGTGGCCGGAACAGATGTGCCCGTCGAGGACATTGACAAGCTGACGCTGCCCTACAAAGTGCGTGTTCTTTATCCTGTAAGAATGTTTGCTTTTCTAATTCTAATCATCTTCAACAGCTTGGCGTCAATGGCTACTCATTTGTGGTGTCCAACAATGGCTACGTTCTGCTCCATCCAGATCTGCGTCCCATAGGCGTAAGCATTGAACGAATCAGTCCTCAAATTTTGTAATCATCATTTAATATATAATATCATATTGTTGCAGTCGAACGGAAAAATGAATCCCAATTATAATAGCATCGATTTTACCGAGGTCGAACATCTCTTCGAAGATCAAAGCCCTCGTGAACCGGGTGAATCCATTCTAAATATACGCCGTGCTATGGTGAACCACGAGGCCAAGGAGTTTAAGGACATCTCCGTCAAATTCCACTACGATAAAATGCGACGCGTCTCTGAGGAGAAGCAGGACTACTTCTTTGCCCCCCTACCAAATACCCCTTTCACATTGGGGATTGTTATGCCGAGCGATTATGGCAAGACTTGGATCAAAGTGGGCGATGAGGTGGACAAGAACAAGCACATGAAGGTGAACATCTCAGAGTTCTTCATTGGTGAAAACTGGAAAGTGCATCCTGATTGGTAAGATGAAGTTTGAAAAACTTTAGTTAAAAACCTACTGAACATGCTTTTCTTAGGGTCTATTGCAAGTACCACTATCTGGAGGGTCATGAGTTTAAGACGCCTGAGGCAGAGTTACGGGAATTTCTAGAGAAGATGATGAGGCTCGACTGGAAATTTCCAGAACAATATGCGGAAGAAGAGTCCGATTTTGATGACAAAGACGATCGTAAGTCGAAACCGAAAGAAATTTAACAGAATTCATAAGTTTTCATTACAGATCCCTCTTACAGAACTATTAGAATTATTACATTTATCCAAAAATAGCAACAAATATTTTATCAACTAAACCTGTGATTTTACCCCATTTACATTTTTCTTTCCACCAATTTTTAGTATGTTTGATTTTCCTTTGTGAAGCAAGAATTCTGATTTTTTCGCCTCCGAATTATCAAAATTCGAATAGCAAATGAAATAATGATCCTAGAGTATTTATGATTCCTAATAATATCCATAATATATATGTAATATAAATATTAGAAATTATTGAAGATTTGATGATTGTAAGATTTATTTTGAATATGGTAAAATATCAATTCATAACTCCAATTTTATATCAAACATTTAACTAAGATTAAATTCGTAAATTTGTTCTAATGAATCCTTATTATTGCTCCTTAGTAAACTGTGGACGAAAGACACTCGGAGATGATGCCTACTACTGCAACAAGGAGCTGGTGCACTTGCTCATCTTTGACGCCAAGGTGACCAACTTTAGCTACGGCGAATGGAAGTTCGAGAATGAACAGGAACGACATCTGATCGAAAAATTTGGGGCTACTTTACGTTTTGTGGCTACAATGAGTGGATTGACACGCTGGCAATTCATCTTCGGCGAAGTGGAGGTGGATACGGATCAGGAGTTTGGCGATTATCATACGACGGCAATTGATGAGACATGGTACAAGAGCGCCATATTGCAACACCATCAGGACAACACCGAGAGTTTTGTCTATTCGGTAAAGCATTACAACGATCCTCTCGAGGACAGTGATCTGAAGGTGACAGCCTCGCATGCAATCTTCCCCAGAGATGGCGGCAAGGAGGCGCCCGCCTGTGTCGTTGGATTCCAGTTCTCCCAAACTCGAATGTATGAACGATTCTTCAACATTACAGCCGTTGACAATGTACGTAGTTTCATTTTTTAATTTTGTAAAACTTTAAAGTTTACAACCCATTTCCGATTCTCAATGTGCACAGTGCAATAATTGCCTTCCTATCTGCACTGATGATGATGTCGATTGTGTGGTTATCGATAACAATGCCTACATCGTGGTCGGCCAGAATTTGAATACTACAGGCAAGTTCTTTGGAGAATTCCATGGCGATGTCATGGCTGCCATGGTAGAAAAGGGCATCTTCCAAAGCATCGAAGTTTACGACTTTCAGGCTCTCTGCAAAGAAGAACCCACATCTCCTAGCGATGGTCACAGTCTGTTGCATGTAAGTGGATTAGTTTGGTTTAAGGCCTATATAATTTAAATTAGAATTAATATTCAGTAGACAATTAACTCCATTTATATAAAAATACAAATATAAAAATGAAATTTAAAATTTTTCTAACATTCCATTTATATAAAAATACAAATATTAAAACGAAATTTGCCATTTTTCTAACCTATTGATACATCTACAATGTAGATTCTACATATGTACATTATTTTTGTTATGGGATAAAAACCTATATATCCTCTTTTAATTAAAGATTTAAGATTTAAGCGATTTTTGGTACATACAATAATTACTATAATCTTTTCAGTTGCTATTAAATAAAATTTGTAAGTTATAAAGATTAAAGAAATAATATATACTTTGGCTGACAATCTCGTATATTTTGTACTCTGAATTTTGAATGGGGTACTATCTCAAATTGAAAATTATACAACGAATTTTGTATTTATATTTAGTTTTGTATATTTAATTGTTTTACTGTTCATTTCATCTACAGCCTTTAAAATTGTTGAGTCTCACTTGGAAATGGCTAATAGCGCAGCTATTCTGGCACTACCAAAGGGTACAATGGTGGGCGGATGGAGCGCCCTGTAAGTACTTTAGTAATTGATTAGAATATACGATTTTCTTACCAATTTTTTGGTTGGCAGTCATGGAATACATAGACAATATCGAGGACGAATATGTGGCAGTCGGCGACAGCAACTCACAATCGGCAGCGAAGCCCAAGGAGGATGGCGATGATGGTGATGCAATATTTCAAGCGCCTGAGCCGGAGCCCAAATATACGCCTTGCGATATGCAATCCACACTGTACTCGCTGCAACCCGAGTCACTCGTGGGCATCAATGACTATGTGACGGTGCCATCGACACGTCCATTTCTGGTTAAAAAGATACCCTACTCGAATCTGTTGCTGGTAGTGGTCAATGTGCTGATGCCATCGCGCAACGTTCGCCTTACCACCGAGCCAACACGCATCACGAGTTACGAATCCGCATATCCATGCTACAAGCTCAACATGAGCTTCTACGAACGTCGGCGCATTGAAGAATGCTTCACGGTGCATGAAAATGTGAGTCAAAAATAATTTATTCTTAAATGTCATTATATCAATAAGGTCCCATATCACATTTGCACTTAAGGGCCACTCTATATACTCCCATATCACATTTGCACTTAAGGGCCAAACTATATTTAGTACCAAGATTCACGTAGCAGCATTATTTTCTCACGTTAAATAAATAAAAATAATTAAATTATTAGTTCGATAAGTGAAGTACCAGTAAGTACTTAACGCCATTTTTTTCATTTAAATAATAACGAAGAATATCTATACTAAATTTTTTACCTATATAACAATACATTAATAATGAATATATACACTTTTTTTAGGAGCAAAATTTCACATATTGCGGAAATGCCTCGCGGCTTCGACTGACGGCACAGCTGCTGCCGTTGACCATAATTTTGATGTTTTACTTGACGCGTTGCTTTATGCGCATCTAGTTGATAGAACCTATACAAGCATATATATGTATACTATATACCTATGTACTATTGCGATCTGTTTGTTTTTTAGATTGTAAACTATTGTGTAGTACAATTTTAGTCGAATGTTTAACAACAACTAAACCAGTTACCAGATACCAACTAAAATGGCACAATCTCTAACTAACTAATACATGTTTAGCAGCAATAACAAAACAACAATTTCAACTTTTAGACTTACAAAATACGCCAAATGTTAAGAAAAGGAATCGTTTTACTTTATTAAGTCCTATTCGAAATACGTGGAACAGTCGAATTCAATGGTTTTTATCGACTTTACCTCAAAAGTATATAACATAATATACCTTTTGCAATATTTGATACACAGAAGAGTCCGCTTTTAAATTTTCTATTTTCTTTTTATATTTTCACACATTCGACATTGCACAAAAAAAAAAAGAAGTTAAGTTTTATTTTTATATACTATGTATTTGTTAAATACATGATACTAGCAAAAGAGCCCACGTTTCATTAACTATTTTTATAGTTTCACATGGTACAACCTATGCCAAATATTAACGAGAAGCGAACGCAAACAAAAATAATAAAAAAAAAAACAATTATTTTTGTAATTTTATAAAATAAGTTGAATTTTATAAACGGAACGTAAATTTAAATAAATTGTTAAACACATACACACACACTGACACACACAAAGAGATACAGAAACACGAAGAATACTATAAATATTTCGTCCCTAAGCCCAACCGAACAATATAAAAAGTCTTTCAAAATTCATTAGCTTTTTCATATACAATCAAAAAAACTTTTAATTATACAACTTAATACGATTATATAATGTAAAAAATAAAACCAACACTAAATTTAATATATTCAATGTTTACATAAATATTCGTAAACTGCTATCCGAAGTTTTTATATGGTTTTGTATACACATTTATTGTATATGTACCGAGTATTTATAAAAGATTGTTTTTTCTACTTGCGGTAACTTTATTTTACACTCGCACAAAACCACAAATGCACTCGGATATATATTATGAAAACTACGAAAAACAGTTCTCAAAAAACCTTGCAGAGGGTTCACTACATTTTAAAGTGATGATAAACTTATATTTCAAAATTGTTTAAGTTTAACTTACAGAATCTTCTTGTTGTGCCTCCCGTTAAACACATCGTTTGAAATAGTAAACTATACTGCTATAGAGCTATTAACAAAATGTGTCACTATTTTAGTATCCTCTGCAAGGGATAGCAAATAGGACCACCTTAAATGATGCAATACTATTTTCAACAACCGCAATTTCGTTGCAAACTTTATCTATAATCTTTTATCTAAACAAAATTATTCATCATATACACGAATGTTATAAAAAAAAAACAAGACATTGAAAAACACAAAAAAAAAACCAAAAACAACCTAATTGCCTTTGTATCGTATTTCGAAACATTTTATGAATTTACGCATAGAAAAATAAATGTAATTTATAAATATTAAATTTTTAATTCAGTTTATTTTCGAATTAAAATATAATGGAAATCAAAATGAAGATGGAAATTTTAAACGCAAACAGTTAACTATTAAATGTAATTTACGAAAAAAACAAAAACAAAAAAACTGAAAATAAACAAATGAACTAAAACTAATTAAATGTTTATATTACGAGTACTAATACAATATTTATTTTTTGGAGTGTTTAAACGTTGTAAGATGTATTAAATGAAAATAAATCGCTAATTATAATTCGTAATAAATCAAATGATATACATGGATTACAAAATAAACAACAAATCAATTCTATTTCGAATTCCATTCAAGATTTAATCCCATACCCATTCACATTTTTTAAAGAAGACAACACCTTAGTTGTTCGATTTTTATTTTAATTTTGAAAAATATGGAATTCGAAAGGATTTGTGTAATACAAGCCATGTGTGCACCTTAAATAAACAAATGTCCACTAAACTAAACACATTAATATTACAAATAATATAATAGAACAATATTTTATAATTTCATTAGCAAATTTCAAACACTTCGTATGCAAATTCGATGTTTAACACAGAAACGGTTTAAAACTGATACAATATGTACACAAAAATATTAATAATAAAAAAGAAACTTTTACAGCTAATAAGAAAAAAGACCAATAAATGTTAAAATAATAAACTGAGTGATTTTCAATGGATGGAATATGCAATTCTCTAAATTTAAGATTAACCCTCAAATTGATTCAATTTTAATTAGCCTTCAAACTAAGCCTCGGTGGTGCTGAGCACTGATTTAAAGTAATCGCTATCCAGCTGTTTAATATCCTTTGCAAATTGTGCGACCAACGTTGTAAGATCCTCCACATTGATCTCGGTATTGTTGCCAGCAGTCGATAGCTGCTCTATGGCCACTTGTATCTTATCGAGCAGATCCTTATCCGTTTGATTTTGCTTGTCCGCATGCTCATCCTCAAATTCATTGTAAACCTCTTGGGCATTCTGCACCACATGCTCTGGAAAATTAGCCAAACGCGCCACCTGTATGCCAAAACTTTTCTCCATGACACCGGGTCGCACTTGGTAAAGTAGCGTAAAGTTGTCCGCATCGGCTACAGCAGCCATGTGACAATTTTTCACTGTGGACAATGTTTCAGCCAATTTGGTAATTTCATGGAAATGCGTGGCAAAAAGTGTGAAGCACTTAGTTTGCTTTGCTAGGTGCTCAGCTATAGACCAGGCAATACCACAGCCCTCATAAGTGGACGTTCCACGTCCGAGCTCATCAATAATAACCAGAGACTTATCGGTAGCAGTCTGTCTTGGAATATAGAACAATATGAAGATCGTTTTTACAATACTAAAATTTCAAGCTCACCCTTATAATGCCAGAGGTTTCAATCATTTCCACCATAAATGTGCTCAGGCCTTTGATAATGTTGTCGCTGGCTCCAACGCGGCCTAATATCGAGTCCACCATGCTAATGGTGGCCAAGCTGCAGGGCACAAAGGCACCGACATGTGCCATTAACACAGCTGTCCCCACGGAACGTATATAAGTGCTTTTGCCGCCCATATTGGGACCCGTTATAATGAACATGTTACATTTATCTGCACAAAAAAATCAATTATAATAATATGGACTGCAATTGGAGCAGGGTTAAAAAACAGCTCACCCTTTTCAAACTCGACACTGTTGGCTATAAAGCTGACATGTTCCTGTAGCTCCAGGCATGGATGTCGCACATCATCAAGCTGCAGCTGACCGGCGCCTTCGGGCAGCATCTTGGGACGCACATATGGCGTCGGAGCACTTCGAGCAGCGTTGGCAAAACTAACCAGGCAATCCAGCTGGGCGAGTTCATTGTTTAGTGAAGTTAATGGCGCCGCATAACCGACTGCCACCTGGATAATCTCCTCAACAATGGACTGCTGCTGCTCCTCGTAGCGAGTACGGCAGCTAGCAAACTCATCGGCATAGCCTTCTAGCTTGTCGGATGTGAAACGCACGCCGCCCTTGATCACATCCACAATGCGATAGTTTTTATTCTTGCGCAGCACCGAATCATCTTTGAGTGTGATGCGAAAATGATAGCCCAACTTTGCCACATTTTCCAGCTTGAGCAGCTTGCCGTCCAGCTCGAGTTCTTCGTTGCATTTGCTCTGCAGACGTTCCATTTTCTTGTATAACTCAGCCATAGTTTCCTGCAGCTCCATAAGACGACTATCAAAAGAGCCCTTGACCAAATACTCGCCCTTCTCGATGGCCTCAAAATCTACCACCTGCTCGACCATTTGCTTGAGCCCTGTTAAATCCTCGAGGAAACTTTTAAAGGGCGCACACAACACGCTTTGCACTGTGCTGTTATCCAGCTCAATCAGCAGCTGCAATATTTTTGGAGTGCGCAATATGACCTGATAAATGCGAAATAAATCCTGTAATGTGGCCTTGCGACGCATTAGCTTCTTGGTGAGCATCAGAATATCTGGTATGCGCTTCAAATAATCCAGGCTGAGCATGTCCAGCGTATGTGGAGACTCCAGCAAACATTGCACAATGTTGTGGCGATCATTGAGAATCTCACAACTGCGCAGCGGCTGCTTCACCCACTGTGCCATGAGACGATGTCCTTGCGGCGTGCGACAATGATCAAGGACACCCAGAATGCTTTGCCAGCGATACGAGGGCATCGATGGATGCGTGCCTGGTTTGGGCATGATGTTCAGAGCAGCCACTGCAGCTGCGTCCAGGTGCACAAAGCTGCATAAATGAAATCAATTAATTTACAGTTTGGCCAAGAGATTATTACTATTATATAAATATATATTATTATATTTATTATATAAAAGAAAAAATAGTACTGCAAACAAAAATATCTATTATTCTCAATTTGGATCGAGTTTTAGTCTACGGCCCAGGTGAAGTAAGTCTCCTATTTCGTCTGCCAAAATAATGCTAATTACCAGACCTATTTACGTTAAAATTACGTTAATTTAACCGAAAGATAAGGCTGGATATGTGTATTAAATATTTGTATGTTAAAATGACGGATGTTAAATCCAGCAGGATTGCTGTAGACGCATTTTTGATTATAAAATTACTTTTTGTATTATTATATAATTATTTCTCTTGCCTTTATGTTATGTGTTTTTGAATAAACATGCAAACCACAATAGAACTCATTGTGTTCAATAAAAGTAACTTCTATAACTGAAGAGGCGGAGCGGAGTGGGTCTGGGTGCATGTAAACACATACTTGAAAGATGTATAAAACAAAGAAATTTTACCACCCACTCTGATAAATGTAGCATGGGCAGTTTATAAGGTCTACAAATGAGGATACGCGGAAAGACAGAGAAAACTTTCCTAATCATTCCCTTATGAGATAACTATAAATATTGAAGCGTTCGCCTCAATATAAAGATTGTTATTTGACACAATTTTTTAAATTATAATAATATATATCTCCTACCGCTTAAGATCCAACTGCTTCAGTTCATAGTGTCCCAAGTTGCCTGCATCATTGACCAAGTCCAAGTATTTAATGGCCACTCGCAAGGCCTCTGAAGCTAGCTGCAACTGTAGCTCCTTAAGTCCGTTGGCATCCTCCTGCTGTCCCTTGGCAAAACGCAACAAACGATTCAAGTCTTGTAACAGATCATTACGATTTGCAACGCTTTCCTTTTTGGGCACAGTGATCATGACGCCATTGCGTTCCAAGAGCGCTTTCACAGCCGCATATTCCCCCTCAGCCGAGGGCAACAGACATTCCTTGGGTCCCAATAGCACCACAGTGGCCTCCAGTTCCGTAAAGAAATCATCATCCACGAATTCGAGCAGCTGAAAGGTGCAATCATTTTGCTCCACTGCAGCCACGCCCACACGCCTCTGTGTGCCAGCTTCCACTTTAAGCTGCAGCGCAATGATGCTATTTCCCACCAGCACTTCTTTGTTGGAAAACAAAATATCCTCGAACTGAAGCAGATTGCCGGGTGAACCACTATACTCAAGCTGCCAATCGGAAGAACGCTTCACATACACTTCAACGCGTAGATTGCGCACCAAAAGCAGCTCACGCACGGCGAGGTCAAAGTTGGACTTGGACATGGCCACATACTGCAGCGTTTCCTTCTTGTCATCGGGCAGCAACAAGTGCACATAGGCGGTAGATTTATAAACAATTTTAGCCACTTGTTCGCAGTCGCCGCTGCCATGAACAGTGTAGCAATCGGTTTGATCAAAAAAACGCACCGTCGAGTTGGGTTTCTGGGTGGTGGTGAGAATTTAAAGTTTAGTCGCAGAAGCTAAAGCTGCATTGCAGAACTTACCTCGCCCAGCTTGTTGTGGAATTTGATGAAATTGCGACGTGCATTTGTATCTGGTGGAAAGTAAATGCGCATTTAAATGTAATTGTATTGTAATTGGGCTGCTTTACTAAGCTTACCTAGATGCAGCACCGGCTCTTGTCTGCTCACAATTGATTTTCCTTCCATTCTTAATTTTTTATGTGTTTAATAAAGCCTCTTTAAACAAATTGCCAATTTACGCGCCACTCGATGAAAACGACGCGAATAATTTAGTGTTAGTGAACGCCAAAAATCGCACAAAACAGCTGTCTTTGGACATGATAGAATGATACTTTCAAATAATGTACGTTAACAGCAAATAGTTATCGATTGCCAGCTAAAATAATCGAGTTCAATAAGTGAGGTGTAATTAGTGTATTATCATTTAAATATTAAAATAAGTTATTATTATTGAATTTGAATTTTATATTTGGAAATTTAGAATCAAAGTGTGTAAGATAATAATATTGTATTCTCATACAAATTAATGTCAACTTTTCCATCTTTCTTAAAGACACATTAGAGTCTAATCAATAGTTTGTGGATGGTAATCCCCATTGGTCAAGCTAGTTGCATAAACTTGTTTAACGGAATCAGTTTATTTATAAAGTGATTATTTATTTACAGCCAAGACTTAATATTATAAAAACTGAAATGCTTTGATTTTAACTTAAGAATACTTGTAAAATTCGGTTTTAAATCAATAAAAACTTGTTTACACTTGGCTTTATCAACTACGCGGTGTGGAAAAATACAGACTAATTTAAACTTAATACAGCAATCAATCAATCAATCAACATCAATCAACTATTTACTTAGAGACTAACATCAGTCTAATATCTTGAGTACGAGAGACCGCCGCTCACAGCAGCTGCCTGTCCGGCTTTGGTTGTTGATCTCCTCCGCCTCCTACAGCTTTTTGATCCTGTTTCATTAATACTATATCCCAGGCACCGCCCACATTGCCCGCCTTGGAGCACAAGTCCAGACTGATCTTGGCACCCACTTCGGCTGCTGCAGCTCTTAGACATGTGCCCTTGGCCATGTTGTAGACAGGACTGTCCTTGTTCCTGGTGTGTCGCCACTGCTGATCGCCAAGCATCTCATGGCACTTGTTAATGATGACCAGCGCATCGTCTGCAGCCTCCAAGCACAACAGCTTATCCAAGATGATCTCCGATTTCTCTGTCTCGTACCACAGTTGATTGGGTGCTCTGCCGCGACAGGGTTGCAATGTCAAACTACTGCCTTTCTTCCAGAATCCCTTCACCTTGGGCGCCACAACCGACGCACAAAGCTGTGTGCCCGCAAGACGCAGCTGGAAGGAGTCCAGATAGTTGCGCTTGCGTGAATGCCAAGGCTGGAAAATGGGAGCTGCTGCTGCCGCTGACTTCTTTGGCTCCTCGCCAGGCACTCGCAACTCAGGATAAACATTCTGCAGATACCAGGCAAAGTCATGGCACTTCAGACGCTCACGAAGCGCCAACCGCGCGCTAATGTCGCCAAAGTCATAGTCCTTCGGTACTTTCTCATGCTTCAGATAGTAATCCTTGTAGTTGTCCATCCAAACGTGCGCCAAACGTAAGGAGTTCTTCAACATCGTGTTGGCGCCATCTGGTGCCGTGTAGGGACGTCGCTTGCGAAAAATGTGTCCGACACGGGAGCAGGGCACAATCTTGATGGCACCGCCACATTGCCAAACACGGAAGGAGATCTCGATGTTCTCGCCACCCCAAATATCCATGGCCATGTCGTATTCGCCAATGTGCTGGAAGTACAAACGATTCACCGCAAATAAACCGCCTGCCATCGTTGGCGAACGGAACGGACCCTTAAAATCCTCCGGAACCTTGAGGGTGCCATCCGGTAAATGCTCCCAGCGAAAATGAAGTCCCCAATTGAAGCCACCGCGCACCAACGGACTGGACGTATACTCAAAAGTATCTGCATTTATCAAATCAATTACGGGCACCGCCAACGTGGCATTCTCCTGCTGCACCAGATGCATCAACGGCTCCAACCACTGACGGTTCACTTCGATGTGCGAGTCGAGAAAAACCAATACATCACCACTCGCATCACGTGCTCCAATGACCCGCGAACGTATTAAACCCTCCCGCTGCTCGTTGCGTATGTAGCGCAGATTATCGTACTTAAGCCGGGCATGAAGATCGGCCAGCAGATGAAACTCAAGCTCCGGCAAATCGCTGTTGTCGTCTACCAGTATGATCTCCTTGAGTAGTTGGTCAGGTGTACGTTCCAGCACTGTTTTTATAGAGCGCATCAACGTCATCTTGTGCTCATTATAGAAGCACATGATGATCGAGGCCTGAGGCAGCTCCATATCAGGCAGCTCCGCCTGACACACTTTGTGTCTGGTGTCGGGTATGTCGCGATAGAGTCCGATGTTGTTAGACACAAGCGCATTGAATGCATGATGCTTGTAACCAATGTCTCGAATATATTTATCCTGCTTATTTCGCACCACGCCTAGCAACTCGAGCTGCTTGGGCTGTTCCTCCGTGACCAGATCCTCTTTGCCAGAGTAGTTGAAGAACTCCGGTCGACAGCCAACGGTTACTTGAGCTTTGTAATTCATTTCGGCTCGTGGTGCAGTATTCCAGCCAGCCGCTGGAATAGAGCTACGCAGCATATGCATGTAGAGCAAAAGTCCCACTGTCCAAACAGCCGCAATTAGGAGCGAGCCGAGAGTGCAGGATTTGCATAGCAGGCGCTTGATTTGCATCATACGTGGTTAAGTGCGTCGTGTTAGTAAATCGTTCAACACCGTTTAAGCGAAACTTCATCACTGCATATCTTGCAAACTGTAGTAAAACCGGATTTTATGCGGTGTCAATATTTTTTGTTGGCTAAGCTTAATTAAATTCAATTAATTTGCATACACGCAGCTGTTATCGATATCGTGCGCCTATCGATTAGGTAAAGGCGTTGCCATTTCTTATTAGACGCTTTTGCAAAACTAGCTGCGAGCATTGGCGCATTCTTTGAAAATTTTAGGCCACCAGTTTTGTAGATGAGATAGATTTATATAAATTCTGTATTTCCTATGTAGCATATCAGCTTCCTCCACAAGCTGAGGGGCATAATTAGCATACAAAATTTTGTTTTGCATCATACGTAAAAAGCTAAGTCTAGTCAACAAATTGCTTAATGCCGCTTGATTGACACTTCATCTATGCATGCCTGGAAATCTGTAGTAAAACCGGATTATATACGGAGTCAAGATTTTTTGTTGCCTAGAGCTTCATTCAATTCAAATTATTTGCATGCCCACAGCTGTTATCGATAGTCAGTCCATCGCTTGAGTTCCAGAGTTGCCATTTTACAAGCTAGATGCGATTTGTGAAGAGCGCGAACTCGATGCCTTTTAAACATTATTGGGCTGCTTGTTTGTGTGTAATTGTGGGGGATTTATAAATAAATCGTTCTTTATTTCCTATATAGCATTATGCGTTAAATACGTCTTTAATATTCATATAACAGTGGTTGCCTTCAAATATTTGTTACATTACACACAACGTTCAACAAAATGAGCTTTAAAGAAGGATACATATTATAATATATACAGATTATTTCTAACAAATTTGTGTGATGTAAAAAACAACAAAAGAAAATAGAAATATAAAATGTTTTGTGTATTGCAGTATTGAAATGAGAAACATATTCGCTAACATCCAACATATTTCTATATGCATTTAGTTTTGCGTTTTTACGTTCAGGTTTTCTAAATATCCAAACAGTTTCAATGCAATGCCAACGATCAATGAGAGATAGAAATAATGCAACAATACAATGTAGATATTCAAATTCTATGTTACTAGTTACCTAAATGTTTGTTTGTCATATGGGGACGTTTATATATTTTGGTTTTTGTTCACACTTTTCTTTTTCGACTTAATCCAATCATTTAACTACATACATGATTTTGTTTTTGTTTCATTGCATATTAGTTGCATGTTGGTTTTGATAGATAAGAAATCAATATGATTACGAGTTGCGCTAAAAATAAAAGTTAGATTTTTGTTATTATAATCTATGCGTATGTATATAAAGTTAATACATTTAGCAAGAGCACTGATCCTTCACATGTGCTGCCTCGCTGCTGAGATTTGGCCGCGATGGTTGCGACGGTCGATGTTGCACCCCCGATTCAGATGCATTTAGATCAAGACGACCCTCCTGTATGTTTTGATAGATTTTGCGTGCCGTTTCCAAAAATGCTTCCTCCACATTTTGGCCACTATTTAAATAAGATATTTTTAATTGTATCCCTCAGCATTTGAAGTCTCACACTTACGTCATGGCGCTGGCCTCCAAGAACATGAGTCCGTTCTCGTCGGCAAACTCTTTGGCCTCCTCATAGGTCACCTCTCGTGTGCTCTCCAAATCGGATTTATTACCAATGAGAAAAATCACAGTGCTGGGATTTGTGAGATTGCGAGTATCGGTGAGCCAGCTGCTCAAATGATTATACGTTGAACTGCCGAGAAAATTATTATTAGGTTAAATTTGAAATATTGTTTTTTGTTTTGTGGACTAACCGTCTAGTTATATCGTAAACCATTAGAGCACCTGCAGCACCGCGATAATACGATCGAGTAACGGCCCGAAAACGTTCCTGGCCAGCAGTATCCCAAATTTGTAGTTTAATCTTCTTGTCATCGACCTCGATAATGCGTGTGCCAAACTCAACGCCAATTGTGTGCGGACAGTTGGCCATGACTAAGCAGAAAGAATTAAATATATTTGAAATATCGATCTAATATTGTACTTCATAGTGTGCTTACATTTCTTCTCGGTGAACTGATGCAGTAGGCAGGATTTGCCCACGCCCATGTCACCAATAATGATGTACTTAAAGATATAGTTGTAGTTATATGGTGCTGCAGTCATCGTGGGACCTGTCAACGAAAAAAACAAAACTGTAATGATTTGATACATCTTTAGTTGCATCACTCGCACATTTTTCTAAAAAGTAGTCAAAGCGATCATATAGCTTGTTAACAACGCGACATATTTTAGGCCTTTTGGCATCCATTTTTCTGCCCATTTGGCAACCTACTCAACACAATAACTGTTAGGTGCATTTATATATATACACAATTT
The DNA here is from genome assembly GCA_019972355.1 of Drosophila kohkoa. Taxonomy (NCBI): domain Eukaryota; kingdom Metazoa; phylum Arthropoda; class Insecta; order Diptera; family Drosophilidae; genus Drosophila; species Drosophila kohkoa. The sequence continues at coordinate 674,668 of BJEL01000003.1, read as the reverse complement.
GAGTTTTTTTTTTTTTCGTTTATCAAGAATTGTAATGGTGCATTAATTCGCTTCAGCGTCGCTTGGTTCTTGGTTCTGGCTGTCTGTCTTTTGTGGCATGTCGCCAGCGGAGTTTGCTGTTCTGCCCCCATTTCGGAGGGCTTGAAGCATGTGTTTGAACAGCAGGCCAGTTTATTTGTTTACTGTATTCCAACAAACCACTTGTTTAAAGTATGCGTCAGTTTTTATTCTTCTTAAGGGGTTTAACCCTACTTGCAGCTCGACAGATAGTTGTGCTTTCAAGCTCATAGTGTTCATATCAATTTACACCAATTGATCTTTACTGATCGTAACAAATTTAAATAAAATTTTGATTAAGTGATAAGTAAAATAAATTGCGAGTCTTAAGAAAAGGAAAAGGAGCCAAAATATGACTTATTTGACCATTTATAAATATTTAAATAAATATTCAAAATATGAGTGCATCACATTAAAGAATATGACGCAGTTAAGGCAAGTTAACATAAGGCAAGTAACAACATAACAATATATTAAAATATTTATATATCTCATGTGTCATTTCAGTTAATCATTTTACAGAAACATGACAAAACTTATTGTAGGTTTTTAAACACATGTTGCAACCACAGATAACAATTAAGTAATGTTAACGATTATTTAATACTACACAATACATGCATACATTTTATCTTGTTTTCCAACCTCGAAATTATTACTAATGTACCCATATACCCCTACTATGCTTATTTCGACGAACTCTTTTTTTTAAATCGCGATAAAAGCAATTCTATACTTATTAAAACACATTTGATATTATTCACACAGAAATAAATTGTAAATTGTAGAATATATTTTGATTCCAAAAATAAAGGCACAATTATTTTAGCGTCTAATGTTAAATTTCCCGTACCAATATATGTATTTTCACCTCAGTTGAATATAGAGGCTATAATAAATGATTAAATTTATGATACGTTAAGAACAATCGGAGCAAGATTTTTTTTTTATTCTAACACGTAAATTAAACTATGTTCATGTACAAATAATTTATATATTTATCACCAGACATTTACATCTTTAACAATATAACTGGACAATCATTGTTTAAAATCTTTATTGCTTTATTATAACACATTTTTAATGTCAAAAATATCCTATATTATTCGGGTTTCTCTTGGTTTTGTATGATAGTTAAACAACAATCAGTACATCCATATAGAGCATTGTTATATGAAGTGCGACGCATTCAATATATGTATGTAGATTGAGTTCTTCGTCTTATCAGTCAAATCAGAGAACAATGAATGAAAGCTGGTGCTACTCTAAGGAAATCGCTACTCTGAAGGTTGACTCAGAGTATTGCCTTAGTAAGGCAACAGTTGAGAGTGATCGAATTTGAGACACCTTTTATCCACTCCAAGATAATATAACATTTGAGTTTTTGAACATATTCAAGATTTCAAAAACTTTTTTCAGCACATTAACATTAGCAGTTTTATGTTTATTTCGACGAATTCTTTTTTTGAAATCGTGAGAAAATCAGTTCTATACTTATTAAAGCACAATTGTTATAATTCACACAGAAATAAATTGCAAACTGTAGAATATATTTAAGCGACCGTAACAAAATATTTATTATTGTAAAATCGTTATTAATGTTTTTACTGAATTGGGATTTTATTTTGCATTGATTAAGATAATATTTTCTGCTTTCACTAAACCAGAATGCCCTTCTAGCGTATTAATACCTAGTATAAAAAACTTAAGCTGTGCCTGTGTCAGCTATGCATGGAACTTGGTGATAACTTTAAAATGTAGTAGGAAAAATAATTAAAAATATTTGCATACATTTAACGATGTGTATGTGTGCGTTTATGTGAGTATTCCCTAAAGCCCCGCCATTTGATAAACTAAACAGAAGGCGCGCCCAGCCAGAAGACTAGACAAAAACAACAACAACAATTGGGGGGTGTTGACTAAGACCCTAATATCAATTACAGACACGAGAGAGGAAAAGTGGGTTGCCCTACAACCATAACAACAACAACAACATATGACGAGTAATTTTTATGGTACAAGGGAAAGTTGTCATTATATTAGAAATCAGCGACCGCCCCCTCCACTCTGATGGCAACACATGAGAAGAACTTGTATTTTATATTAATTGCAATCAAAATCTACAATGTCTTATAATTGGCTTAAAAGCAACCCAACAAGCATATTACTCACCGTTTTTTGTTTTTTGTCTGTATTTTAAGTTGAGCTAGGGAGCAGACGGAATGTAGGGTGGCAGCAACGAGCACGGGGTTGTGTGGGGTACAAAGCGTATGTGTGTTTGTGTGTATATGTAAATCGCGTCTGTATTTGTTTGTATATTTCAATTCACCCACTATCGTCGTAAAAACACAAGCACAGTTATGTGCTTATTCCGTTTCGACCACTTGCATAAATATACGGGCAAATATGCAAATCACTTAGATTGTATATTAATAATTTGCAAAGATTGAACCAGCAGCAAATTTCTTTTGCGTTTTTCTTGTTAGCAATTGTAGCGACGAATTTTCTAGCGTTGCCAGATTGCTGCACAAAGTGTTATAAACTACTGCATTGTTGAACAGCTGTGCAGCACTCAAAGCTAGGGTTGTAAGGTGGCATTTGTATACATTTTATTTTATTCTTTAGCAACACTGTGTTGATACCGCACGTGTTGTATTTTGTAGAGTAATACACATAGATTTGTGTGCTTAAAATGCAGTAATGTTTGTTAACGAAGTGAATGATGTGAAAATCTACAACTTGAGCGCCGGCAAATCGGTGCCAGATGTAAGTCATTGCATCTTCAATACAATGTAAACAATAATTAATACGTTTCTTTAAAGTGGCTTACCGATCGTCGCAAGCGCTCACAGCTTATGAAAAAGGGGGATTCTCGTCGACAAATAGAGCTCATACAGGACTTCGATATGCCCGGCGTTTGCACCAGCATACGCATGAGTCCGGATCAGCAATATATTCTAGCCACCGGAACCTATAAGCCACGTGTTAAATGCTTTGAGGTTTCCAATCTTTCCATCAAATTCGAACGGTGTTTCGACTCGGAGGTGACCACATTTGAGGTGATTAGCGATGATTATAGTAAAATGGTGTTCCTCCAATGTGATCGATATGTTGAAATCCATGCCGCACATGGGCGTCACTACAGATTACGCATTCCGCGTTTCGGTCGCGATATGAAGTATCATAAACCCAGCTGTGATATGTTTATAGTGGGTGTGGGCAGGGTAAGTAATTAATAATAATAATAATCCAGCAGGCTTTTAAAGTATACAATTTTTAACAGGATATTTATCGTCTGAACCTGGAGCGTGGTCAATTCCTACAGCCCTACGAGACAGACGCCAGCTGCCTGAATGCCTGCGAAGTAAACCCCGAGCATCATCTGCTTGTGGTGGGTACAAAAGAGGGCACAGTCGAGGCCTGGGATCCGCGCAGCAAGCAGCGTTGCGCCACCTTGGATGTGGCCATGAAACTGCCGGGCGTCAAAGAGTTTCCTTCTGTCACAGCACTTAAATTTCGCAATGGACTTCATATGGGCGTTGGCACTGCTTCTGGACATGTGCTGCTCTATGATATACGCTCTCGACAACCATTACTCACCAAAAATCATCTCAACAATTTGCCCATCAAGCGCTTGGCCTTTAATCCAGCTCAAAATGCTGTTTACAGCTTAGATGAGGCAACATTAAAGTTGTGGGATGAGCAAACGGGCAAACAAATAGCATATGTGGAGTCGACGACGTCGTTCAATGATTTTTGCACTATTCCCGATTCGGGAATGTTCTTCCTGGCACAAGAGGATGTCAAAATGCTAACTTACTATGTACCAGCCATGGGACCAGCGCCACGTTGGTGCGCTTTCCTAGACAATCTCACTGAGGAGATTGAATCTGAGGTGGTGGAAAATGTCTACGATGACTATCAGTTTGTGACACAAAAGGAGCTCGCCGAACTGGGCATGGAACATTTGATTGGAAGTAATCTACTCAAGGGTTACATGCATGGGTAAGTGATTAAAACATTTTTCTTTAACCCCCATTGCACTCAATTATGTTTTCAGATACTTTATGAATGTTCGCCTTTACAACAAGGCCAAGTCTGTGGTAGAACCGTTTGCCTTCGATCGCTTCCGCAAGGAGAAAGTGCGACAAGAGATTGAAAGTGAGCGCAAGTCACGCTTGCAAATCGAATCGAAGTTGCCAAAGGTCAACAAAGAGCTGGCCCTTAAGATTATGGATGAACAGGCGAATCCTTCAAACAGCGCCAAGCAACGCAATGTGCCCAATCTTTTGCAAGACTCTCGTTTCAAGGCCATGTTCGAAAACACCGATTTCGCTGTCAACAAAGAAGCTGAGGAATATCGCTTACTGGCTCCTGTGCTAAATCGCCTGGACAAATCAAAGGCCAAGGAGCTGAAACAGCGCATTGAAGTTGCTCATGTCGCTGAACTACACGCGGATGAGGCGCAAACACGCGAAGAAAGTGATAACGATGAAGATCTGTTTGGTTTCGAGAAGAGCAATTCCGAGGAGAGCAGTGGTGATGAGGCATCCTCGGATGATGATGACCGACGAGAATATGTGAAGGAAATGAAACAGGCCTATAAACAAGTGAAACAACAGCGCGATGAAGAGGAGCAGGCAGAGAACGGAGAAGAAGAACCTGATGGACCAGATGATTATGTGTCTCCTCTGGCCAATGTCAATGATGACAGCAATAGCAATACTAGCGCACCGCCATTGAATAAGCTGAACTTTAAACTAACAGCTATCGACAAAGAGCAGGGCAACACTGAGCTGCAGCGTCGCATCAAGCAGGTCAGTCTGCAGGATCGTGTACGTGTCATGACTAGCTTGGAAGGCCAAGTGACAAATGTGGGTCGCTCAATTGGCAATCGACAAATGACGTTTGAAATAAACAGGGAAAAGAAATCCCAGCACATTGCAAAGAAACGTGAGGCGGAACTGAAAAAGCATCGCGAAGAACGGCGCGGCATCGTCAGACCAATTAAATCGTTAAAACTGAAAAAGGTTAATTTTAAGTAGGACTTTGTAATCAAACTTTTGCTACATAAAAATGTTTTAATTTATGTAAATTTTTCGTTCTCAACTATCTTCATTGGCTAAGTCACCAACTCGTATAACAAATTCATTTTGTAACTGCATTTTAGGATCGTCAATATCGAGTAAATCAATTGGTTTTAAATCCAAGGGAATCAGCTTAAAATTACAATTGCCATGACTGGAAATGGGCTCTATACTAACATCACTGTCGGAAGAATCATCAAGTGAATTGAATTCGTCAGACATAACATTTGTTTCTTGCTCCGGTTCGTCATCACTTGCTTCCTCTAAATTATCATTTTGGTAGGCAAAACCCAGCTCTAAAGGTTTGGCATACACATTTTCGTTCTCTTCAGCTGAGTAATTAAAATTTGATAAGTTGATTTATTATTATTCCGTTAACTTACATAAAGACTGTTGTGGCATGTTCGCTATTAAATGTAGCAGGGCTTCTGTGACAGGTCCTGTTCTAGGTTCAGCCATTTTATCAAAATACATTTCGAAAAATTGCTCAGCATTGGGAAGTTTGAGAGGATTTTCCGGTTTTCCAGTTTGTGTGCAGACTAACAATGCTGATTGCTCTGCACCCATAATAGAAATGAAAGAAACAAAAACAAATTTATGAATAGTAATTTTCAAACATGGATTGCTTAGGTTATTATTTGATTGCCATTCGCTTCTAGAACAAAGGTTCGAATCGAGAACTCATTATGAGAATAAAAAATCTTTTTTCCAAATCTGTATATATAAAAGGTATTGAAAATAAACTACTGATCGTAGAGAATTTTTTACATGCAACAGACAAATTTTTTAACTTTCACTAGATCGTTTTCTTTGTTCTCATTCAATCTCCTTAAACTATACAGTGTATAGTATACACATTAGCAATATCGTATCTATCACTTGTCATACTCTTAAATGTTGCACAAAAGTTTCGATTTAAAAGTCGTGATATATCTGTGATATCTGTGCTAATTGTCTGGTATTGACTATTTATTATTCAGAGTAAACACTTAGTCAGCGTTTAGCGATGGTCACAGATATCATTGCACTTTCTATAGAACGGATTCCTGAATCTATTTCTGTTTATTTCCCATTTAAAAGTCGAAGTAGCGATGAGCTTTTATGCTCTTTGTTATTCGTTAGCTTTTTGACTAAAGCTCGGCTCTGACCGGTCTTAAAAGCTTTTTTATTATAGTTTCAGTAGACCGGCTTATGGATGGGCTTTATATTTTTAGTATAAATAGAGAGTCGTAGTAGAATTTTAAGCTTATTTCAAGTTTTTCCTTTGTGTCGTGTGGTTGTATCGTTCAGTGGTAGGTACTTTTAAAAGTCAATTCAAGAAACGTGTGGTGCCCTTAAATTTTAAAGATAATTTATAAAAGGAATACGTACTGGATTATCACTAAGGGGGATTATTGACATAATTAGTATGTCCAAGGAGTGAAACTAACATTAAAACTAATTATTCGAATAGTGCTGGGAATACTTAAAAATCAAAACAATGGTTTTCTTAATTGACCATGAATGTTACTAAATTTATGATAATTATACATTTGTATATTGTTTTCAAAGTTCTCATTTAAATGTTGCGTGTCATTAAACAATAGCTACTGTATACTATATAGATATAGTTATTTGAATAAACTGAATGCGTGTTTTAAGCTTCACTGAACTTAACTCGAAAGAAATAACAACAGCACAGTTTTTCCAACCATTACAAAACTCGATAATTGAGGTTTTGTGGCGAAAGAAATACGCCAAGCCGATGATGTTTTATTTAAACAAATAAAGTAACCGGTTTTTTTATTATTTAAAAAAAAAACAAAAAATTGACACTATAACAAGAAATAGACAAGTGAGAACGCATTAGTCGAGTGTGTTTGACTTCACAATATCCTGTAGATATTATATAATTAATGGACAGACTTAAGAGCAGACGGATAGTAATAACTACTTTTGCTGTTAAATAATTTATATTATTTATAGTTCCACTTACACGAAGTGCTATACCCTCTTGTGCAGCAACCTCAGAGAATATAAATATTAATGTCGCTTCGGCAACTTGTCCAGTGCTGAACTTTAACATATAACAAAGATACTTTGACGTAAACATATACCATTTGTATTTGAGGCTTGGCTTGACTTGTCTTGTCTTGAGTTGTAGTCGCCTAACAAACTGGCTTGACATTTTCGTTATCTGCTTCTCTTTGGGTCTTTGGACATCATCTACAAGGTCTTAACCAATTGTATGGTCGACTGCGTCGGCGTGTGAATTGATTGCTTTGTGAGATCTAATGGAGGTTATACAACTTGTTGCCTTGAACTTGAAGTAAATAAACTTGAGTTAGCTCTGCTCACGATTTCTATAATTCAGGAAATAATGTGCGTAATTGTAACATTGCCCGCTCTTACTTTATCTTACTTCTCTTTTTTATAGCTTACTGGAATTGTACTCTAAACGTGATTTTTGCATTTCTAATAGCCCAAAAACCAGTTTCCTGATTGTTTTTTTTTATCTAAAACTTTTTTAATCAGCATACAAATGCAACTTGGTTAGGTTTATAATTATTACGCTATACATCTGATACGTTTGATTTGTATATAGCAAATATGTCATTGTACTCTTTGAAACGATTTATGACCAAAGCGTGCTTGAATTCGCAAATTTGACGAGAAGATTTTGTATCTTTACATAGTATATTATTTATTTATTACCAGTTTTGTCGCTGCAGCAACAAATCTTGGAACAAGCAGTTGTTGACAATCTTAAGCTGGCCAAGGGCAAAACTAAGTGGAAAAATTTATTATTAGACCCACTTCAGCGCCAATGCTAATTGATTAATTAGTCGAAACAAGCATATACAATTATAGTAAATGCAAATAAATACTGATCTTTAATGAATACGGCTTTCTGATTATTTTAATTCGCCAACTGCTGAAAGCCATATTTTGCTGCACTACTACAACTGCAACAAAATTTACAGAGATAGGTTTTGACTTTAAAAACAAGTTTACAAAAACTCAAAATATAATAAAAAAGATTTTTCAGATATTCAATTTTGTTTAACCTTTTTTCCATTATTATTAAAGAACGCAAGTTTAAACGAATCCACAAAAAATATTTAATATTTATTTTACATTTTTTTATTTATAAAAATTAGTAAAGTGTGTAAATTAATAAGGGTTTTTAATGCACATCATCTTCTAAAAATTCATTTCACATTTAAATATTTTTCATGAATTCCCTAATTTCAGCCAGAATGTTCCGCTTGCTCTTGATTGCCGTCTGCCTGGCTGCCAGTGCTCACGCCTACTCCGAAGGTGCTCCAAAAGTTGCCTGTGGTGACCTTACACCTCAACACGGTGCACAGCTGCAGACTAAGAAGCCTCCATATAGCATCTCTGGTTCATCTCATGTCCGCAACAGTCAAAAGCTGACCCTTACTTTGGGTGGCGATGAGTTCATGGGCTTTATTATTCAGGCACGCGACGGACAGAATCGTGTGGTGGGACAATTCAAGGTTGTGGACACAGAGCACTCTCAGACTTTGGACTGCTCGGGACCTCAGGTAAGTTGCCCATTGCGATCGAGCTTATAGCAGCCAACTTAAGGCAATATTGAAACCATTCTAGGACACTTTGACCCATTTGAATGCTAAGAAGGGCAGTCCACTGAGCGGCCTGACCTTTGAGTGGATTCCACCAGCGGGTTACACAGGCAACGTCAAATTCATGGCATCTGTGGTTCAATCTTCATTCGTTTATTGGGTGGGACGTGTCACCAAGGACGTTACTGTGGAAGCATAATTTGGTTGCAATAATTTTTCAAAATTACTTATTACATTTCTTTGATTTCCCATTTGTTTTTGTTTACTGGACTATTTGAAGGCTAATGGAATCCTTGTGATAAATATTCATGATTTTTGTGCATGTTTCAACACATTCGTGTAGGAAAACAGTATTTTTGCAATAAAGTCATTTACAAAACATAAAAACTAAAGGGATTTTTTATTTCGAAATTTCAGTACATTTTGATTTATAAGTGGATCACTTGCAAATGTTCTTTTATATAAGAAATAAATGAGAAAAACATGTTGCATTCAATATAAATGATAAAAATATAATTTAATTTATACACTGGTATAAATAACTTTCAAATAGTTGTTGGCGTATATGATTGTTTCACTATCATCAGGATTAAGATTGGGATAAGGTAAGATCTCACGGTACGGATTCTCCTCGCAATCATAGACGTTATTTATTTCGATCTCAAACGCAGAGGCGATCTCATTAAGAAACGCAATATTCGAGCGGAACTGCATCTTTGTTAGAGAAGTAATACATATGGGAACGTTATAGATATAAAGTGTCTCTAGAACGCATGAATTCCAAGAATATGAATCTTTAAGATTGGGAAGATGTGGACAGTTTGGTACAAGTTTTTCAAGTTTTTTTAGTGCAGAAAAGTCTGGATTATAAATCATAATCAGCACAGGGTCCACCTTATGGCACTTGGCAAACTGGACAAAAGTCATCGAAAATGTGCGTTTGAAAACTTTACGCTTGCTACCCTGTAAAGCAATTGGAGTCGATTAGATTAAAGTTAAAATTTATCTTTAAATTCTTTTCGAATTACCTTCAAGTTAAATATGACCAGTTCTTCCTCCTGCGGTTGTAGTTCATGGCCAATGAAGGAAACAACCAGCTGGCAAATAGATTGATATTGAAGAAAGAAAAACTTCAGATGCATCTCCTGAAAGTAGCGTCGGTGTTCTTCAGTTGCACCCACCACATAAATGTGGAGCGTCTCATGCGGTGCAGCCACAAATGTGATAGTAGTGAGAGCCAAGCAAATGCTGCTGATGCCGCTGAAGGATGAACATGCCGCGTATTTCTCATAGTCCTCTAAGCAGCTCCAGGGCTGGCTGTTTATCTCCATTCTGGTGGCACGATAAAATGCTTCGACCAAACAACTCTGCTCTAAATCACATGGCAGCTTAAAGTTGGCAATTATTAACTGGCTTTCGAGAAAGCGATATGGGGAATAATAAAGTGCCAAAGTGTCGCATGCTTCACGTGTGTGATAATCACGATCCTGGCGCCGATGCTCCGAGCAGCAATATGCCACAGCCTCACAGCGACTGCAGGCAGTTAATGTGTCCAGACTATAGCATACCATGCAATAGCTGGGATAGCCAATAAGTTGTCGCTCACGTGGTGTCAACTTGCGACCGAGTTTGAGACGCGTCGCCAGCATCAATTGTGCAACAGTCCGCTGCAGTTCCATACGTCTATGGGGATGATCATTCAACAGCAATGGATGCGCAATGTTCAGTGATTTTTGCAATTTGGTTAAAACTCCACAAACTTCGTGATGCTCGCGATCCTCAATAAGATGCTTTAAGCTGCAATAACGTTGCAATTTGCATCCCCTGCATTCCACGTTAGCTGGTATCGTTTCATCTTTGGCAAGTTGCTTTGTTTTCAATTTACATGCCTGATTGTATATGCAAACGTAGCATTGCATTGATGATGCAAATGAAATATTGCGAGTGGAGATGACTGACATATTTAATGCGTAATTTATTTGCATTAAAATTCAGTTACTTCCTAGAGATGGGAGAGCATTTATGATACTATAAAAGTATCATTTCTTTTGTAGTGTTGAGCATGGAATTATACCGCATATATCGATATATTTTGCAAAGATTTATTTACTATTGAATAATTTAAAGTTCCTACTAAATTTAAACATTTATTTAAAGAAAGTTAATTTAAAGTTTCTTAAGTTAATTTATTGCGTTATTTTTGATTACACCAATAGCATTTCACTGAAAGATTCTAGAGTTCACACCAATGTCGAATCATTCGAATAGCTGTGTAGGCGTACCAAAGTTAACAAATTCACTTAGGAAGAATAAGAACAGAAAAAAATTTGTTTTCCGATATATGAATTAAATTTATTAATTAACCCCACATATGTACTTACAATTCACAAAGTCTTCTATAAACATTGAGAAATTTAATCGCCTTGTCGTGTTTCTTTCAATAAAGCTACATATTTCGAAACAGATATTTCCAAAGTTTTTGAGCTCAATTCAGTGTTGGTTTCGGCAAGCTGGAGCACTTACAGGAAATTAATTTTAATATACATATGTAACTCGAAAATACTTCACAAATATTAAAAGCATACCTCAGTTAAACTTCGAAGTTTAAGCTTACCACTAATCTATTTACAATATGGATAGCGGTTACTGGCAAAATATAGTAGAGTTCGGTATTTCGATTTTAACCTTAGCGCACTTATGCGATGTGTATAAATATTAATTAGTGTAAATACAAAAAAAAAATGTATAGTAACTGCAGTTTTATCACTTTTAAATATACATTTGAACGTCAAAAGAATTCGCATTAATTTTATGACTAAGTAAAAATTTTTTTAAAGAAAGTTGTTTTATTTTATAACAAATACATGACACTATCGATAATTTGCATACTGCCGGGTTATCGATCATATCGACATTGCGTCGAAATTATTCCAGCACTAGGGGAAGCGGCACAACGGTGCTTCATTTACCAAGAAGTGGTGTTTGAGGCAACAATAAGCATGGAAGATAAGGTTGTGAAACTGGGATTTGTAGCTCCGGAAGGAAAGCCGCCACTGACTAAGGAACAGTCAGAGTTGATAAAGGAATCGATTCGGAAGACTATTATTATCTCCAACAACGGACCGCATGCGGAATTCCAAGGAATAAAGTGGTTGGATTTTTGGTTGATGATTCAATGCGCCAATCACAATGCAGCCGAATGGATTCGACTTCACTTTAAATCTATCAAGATGAATTGTGATTTTGATATCAAGCTAGTAGAAGAAGATCATTTTCCACCGACACGAAAAATGCGTATTAACATCGATGGTATCCAACATTTGACTAATGAGAAGATTCAGCATTTAATAAAAGCCCAGAACAATTTGTGCACCGAGGAATGGGTATTTGGAGATAGATCACGATATTCGGATTCTTGGAATTATTATCTATATGTTTTAGTCGATGAAAAGTCTTATGAGACTTTAAAGGAACGCGATTTTAAAGTAATTCTCGAGTTTTCAAGTACCAAAATGGAATATATGGGAAGTCAAATATAAAATTCAAAACATTTGGCAAATGTGGGGAATCCCCTGAAATGATTCTTATTGATATTGTTGTAATGTTAATATAAGGCAAAAAAAAACAAAGAAACATGAAAATTTAATATTGTCAAAATAAAATGGAAACAAAAATACTTAAAAAAAAATTTCGTATTTCACAATTTTCGGCTTTTTCCAAATTGGTAATCAATTTACTTTGTTTTAATATTTGGTTCTGAAGTGGTTCCCTGATGTGGTCAAATCCAAACTTGTCCTGAGCAGCAGAAGAGCAATAGAGTCGCTGAATGCATCTGCGGTCGTGCGTCGATGGCAACGAGATCGTAGACACTCTCGCCGAAGAGGGGGTAGGGCTCGACGTCAGTAACATAGGCAACGTTCCTATATCCCTGCGAACTCTAGGCCGAGAAATTGAAGTGCGCTCTAGACTTCAGTGGGATGCGAGTTGGCGCAATACCAACTCGTGCAAAACTGCAAGGCTGATGTGTGCCTCTACCAATAAAAACGTAACCAATTTCGTCATGCAGCTTTCAAGGAAAGACTGCAGGCTAATGCTAGGCATTTTAACCGGTCACTGTCTGTCGGCTGTCCATGCTGTAAAGCTGGGTATCACGAACAGTGATCAGTGCAGGAAATGCAACGAGCCCGGGGTTAAGAAAACACTTGAGCATCTTCTCTGTTGATGCCCAGCGTTATCCCGGCTCCGGCTTAAATACCTCAATTCGCCGTGCCACAACGATCTTCGTGACGTTTCACGGCTACCACCTAGGATGCTGCTGGCTTTTGCCAAAAATGCATCCGACTTCTGAGACGAAGATACGCTTCACCGGTACAGCTACGGACCTCCACTGGTCTATGCTTTGCCCCGAACAGGGGCAGCCGGTCCTACCTACATATGTATAACCTATATAACCTAATATTTGGTTTGTTTCTGACTGGAATCAAATTGTGAAGATTATGCACGTAACATAAGCCGATTGTAAATAATTTCACTAGCATTTGTGGATTTCTCGAAAAAAATGGATTTCGACTTTAACCTAAAACATTTGTATTTATGTATCATTCCAGAAACTTATCGCCCTAAATCTTAAATTATTTTCCTTTTTCTTATAAGAAACATTCAGTTGCAATATTTTCAATCGCATTTTTTAATTTTTAATGCACATTTTTGATAAACTTATCGATATTTTTCCATTGGTGGCCAGGTTGCGCCGAAAAATATATCGATAGCAACGCAACTGTGAAACAGCTGTTATATTAATATTTTGCAAGCGCCCACAATGTTTATACAATTTCAGTGAATTATATTAAATGCTTAAAAATACAGAAGCCGCATAAAATATGTTGCGAAATTTGATACGCAGTTTTGAGAGCGCTCTCAAACTGCATCTCTACTCAAAAGCGCCTACAACATCATCCGTACTAGCAACGAGACCACGTCGCGCGCTGTTTACACAATTCGAAGAACATGCGAATAATTCGGTTTCGAATAAGCTGTCACTGTCATCTGCACGGATTAGCAGTCATGCCACATCCCTGGGACACGAGACGGACAACGACTATGTGCCATATCGAGCGAACCTGGAAACCGGCAGTCGTATAAGCGTTTTAATTGATGCGTTACGCGAACGCTTCCGTCTCACAGAAGACGAAGTGCAGCGTATTGTGAGTGATGAACAAGTGCAACGCTTCTATCGCAATCGATGCCTTGTTCAAACACTGGATACCCTGATACTGGAGGGCATTACCAAACATAGCTTTGTGGAGTATCCCTGGCTCTTAGCATTAGACCAGAGTAAGTTGAAACGAGGAATTTGAGAGTGAGATGCTCTATTATAGATAGCCATTTTTAGAGAATACAGCATTCAAGAAATCTGCAATTTGTCGTCGCTATCTTCAGACCTCTTCAGAATGTTATATAAATATATATGTATGCATTGACATTTAATTAAATTACCTATAAATTCCATTCGTTATAGAACGCTTGGGCTTCAAACTGGATGTAATTAAAACAATGAAAATGGACGACATTAATCACTTTGTGCCATTTCTGCGGCTAACGGTCCCACGCCTTCGTAAACTGGTAACCGCCTTAAATGCCGAAACTGGCGACTATTCCCAGAAGAATCGCGTCTACTACATAAGCGATAAGTTAGGCGTACGTCCAGAGATTGTCACCAAGTATTTGTGCAAACGTTTGTTCATATTGGAAATGCCATATGACATGTTTGAGAAGAACCTGCAGCATATGATTCACTACAATGTGTCGCCTATTAATATACTGAAGGATCTGTGGGCCTTTCGCTATACACCCAAATCTGTTGAGCTGCGTCTGGAACGCGCTAAGCGTGCGAAAAAGGACAAGATTATGCCCTGGATGGTTCGTTGCCCAGAGCCCATTTTGCAACGGTATGATCCGATTTTATATCCAGTAGCAATTATACTATATTGTAGGTACTTTGTACAGGTCTTTGAAACTTTCGCTGGATGAGCTGCAGGTGTTGGGTAAATTCTCCTCAGTTGTAGAATATCTGGCGCATCGACTGGAGTTCAATGTAAACGAAGCCAAAGCCATTATGGACAGACATCCGCAAGTGCACACAGTTCGTGTTACAAAGGTAAAATTGGCTAATCAATTTCTCCATATTATAATTAAGCCTTATTATATATTAATTAGATCAAGGAGGTACTGGATTATTTGCTAAATGAGGCGAAATTCACCCGCTTCGAAATTGCTCAAGTGCCGCGTATTTTATGCCACAGTCTGAAGACAACAAAGGAGCGCCTCAACGAATTGGCATCGTTCGGCTGTCGACCTTCCTCCTTGGTTATAGTGTGTCGTAGTAGGCGTGAATATAATAAATTCCTAGAACAATGGACCAGCCACTCAAAGCATACAAATGCAGAGTAAACTAATATTTATCAATGACTGATTGCTTTTTTTGTGTAAAGCGTTGTTAAGATCATGTTGAGCAAGTTGTTGCTAGTAGGAATAAGTTTTAAATGAAAGTTTGTCAATAAAAAAATCTAAATTTCCACGAATAAATTTAATATTGACTGCAACATTTAAATACTTTGCTTATTTTGTAGACATAAATACATTCATATATATAGAGTATAATCAGTAAACAAAAATCGTGATTTCAATGTAAATATCTTTGCTTAGCTAACATTTAAATACGTTTTGTGCTTCTTGAATACCATTCAATAATTGTACTTGGAACAGAGCTGAGCGTTTTAGCAAAGTGCTCTTCAATTTGTGACTGCCAAACGATTACATAGACAGGCTTATAAGATAGAGAAGACATTGAGAACAAGCAACCAGCTGAACTTAGATTACAAAATACATAAATATAAAGCTTTTTCTTGAAACATTTCAATACAGTTTGATTGATTTGAGGCGACTCTTTGAACCGCCATTTAAGCTCGTAACGTTACGATCGATTTCTCAAAAACGAAAAAGCTAAGAACCTCAATGATAGCTTACAAATATCTTTGGTATCGCGGTACATTCTCGTTAGTGTAGATATAAAGGTAAATCAATTAGGTATACATAGGATTGTACTGTGAATTTAGTCACGTAACGCCTTGCGACGCTCCCAAGCTACCTGCATGGACCAAATGCTTAGGGGTCGCATATAACCAATCGAGCGATAGCGTTTTTCACCATACAACGCTTCGGGGGTTTCAAAGTTCATGCCAATACGCTCCGATATGGTCTTGTACATGCCGCCAGCGGTCTGAAAGGCTTCCTCGAACATACCCTCCTGTAGCATGGTTGCAGCTAAAGCATACACAACACCTGGCCAGACTTCCTCTGCTTGAATGTTGCTATTGTCTACGTGACCCGGCTTTGAAGGCTCGCTAGCATTCGCAATGAAACCATTCGCAGCACCTATATTGCCCTCATGGAAGCCCATCACATTGTTGTCGTAAATGCGCTTCAAAGCAGTTCGTACATTCTCCTTGGGGTAGATCTCATAATCAAAGCCACAAGACTTTAAATACCAGTGGCCGCACAACTGATCAGCCATAATTGTATCTCGATGATTGTGGGACAAATCAAATCGATAGTAACTGCCATTCCAAAGTTTCTCCTCCAACGCATGCTTGCCCTTCTCCAAAATATCCTGGTAGCGCAGACAATCGTTGGGCTGATCCAAAAGAGTGGCCATAACCGACATTGTTTGCAAGGCAGCGAGCCAAAGACCAGAGCAATACGCGCTGGGACCATCCATAACCCAAGAGTCGTAGGTTTGATCAGGCATTTTAGTATTTTCAATAAGTCCATCATTATCCTTATCATACTCAATAGTGCGTTCCATAATGGCTTTACAGGCGCCGTACATGGCCTTTAAGTAGCCCATTGCATCCATAAGATATACCTTGCCATTGGTCTCATTGATGTACATGGAAGCAGATTTGCGATTTTCTGAAATTGAACATCTTATTATATTTTACGTTATTACAGTTTAACATTCGTTAACAACTTACGTTGCTTTTCATCTGCCGAGTTCTTGCGCTTGTTATCCTGGGAATAGAGCTCGTAGAGACTTTCCTTATCGATAAATTCAATGGAGCTGAACTTGCTGGCATTGTCCGCCTGCGCCTGGGCCAATTCATTTAGAACATAGTAGTCCCTGTAGACCTGAAGCACAAACTTGGTATTGAGATCCTTCCAGTCGTTGACATCATGTATATTATAACAGTTGATAAGCGTAAAGGGTTCTGCAATCCCAATCAGAATGCCATTAAATTGGTGTTTTGTGAATAACTTCTTTGGATTAAATTACCTTCATCAGGATCACCTAGATCGTGTGGAACACAGTTCCTAACTTTGCGCGGCATCACTTTGCCATCGTAGAGCATTTTTCGTGTGTCGTTGAGCTCCGCGGCAATGGCATCTTTGAAATCATACTGCAAACTCACTTGCAAATTGGGCCAAAGATGAGCCAATGCAGGCGAGGCATAGAAATGCACATCGTACGTATTATACATGCGATACTCATGGCCCTCTAGATAACCAAAGCGACCATACGCCAAGCGCGGATCATCGTAAGCCAGCTGAGTGCCCAGTGAAGAGTCACATTTGAGCCACAAGGTGCCACCATCCGAGATGAAATACAATTGATTGAATATGGCACACTTATACCAATCGGGAAGGCCGCTGAAAGTGGATCGACATTATAAACAATCAGTTGAAAGAGGTAAAAAGGAAGAACATACTCATCGTTAAGTATGGGTCGCTGCCAGGCATCGATGAGTCGCTCCCAGCTGGGATAATGCTTCAATGCGTACTCGCATATCCTCGGACCAGACTCGCCGCTGTCATCAAAGTATTTCGTGTAGTAGCGAGTGTGCGTCTGCAGCTTGCGTGGAAATTGTATCTTGGGCATATCCCAGGCTAGTACAAATTCCAATTCATGCGAAGCTTTCGGCTTCAGCGCCAGCTGAGCACAGACAGCCACACCAATGTCCTTGGCTATACAAAGATAAATGTAAATCAAGACCATGCAACGAAATGCTTGAATTCTACTCACTCTTGAGTACCTCCGTGGTGGGCTGCTCATTGAGTTGGCCATGTTCCTTCAGCTGTGCCCACAACTGCTCACCGTTGCCAGCCGGATCGAATTGCGGACAACGCGTTATGCTAATCTCGGGCAAGACGCGACAGGCCAGATTGTAGCTACATGGCATCTCGTTGATTTTCTGCCTGATGGCAACACCTTTGGCATTGCCTTCGCTGATTAGTTGCGACTCGGCATTGCCCTCAGCATCCTGTTTCTTGTTGCCAGTGCCATTCTTAAATGTAAACGTTATCGATACCTTGCGCTCCTGATCGCTCACATTCTCGGCCGACCATACAAACACGGCACAGGGCAGGCTCGACTCCTTGTAGTCGTGTGGAATCACTGGCGAGATCTGGCGGCACACCAAACGCACTCCATAGCGCGATAGATCGTATTCGGTCCAGGCGCGGGGATAGAGACCCGTATAGCTGCATCGGGAGTCCTCAATGTTTGAGTGCCAGGCACTCAATGGCTGTCGGGGGCGGCTGCTGCAATTGGGCAGTTGACATTTAGTTTTGCGAGCCTCGGCCTCATCGGCGTCGGCATCGTTGTTGTTGGTCTTTGCCTTGTTTGACTGGGTGCTACAGATTCACATAATATTTGTTGTTGTTGTATGGAATGGAATGGTTGATCAGCGCACAAAAGCAAAGCAAACCAAAGTGTATCGAGAATTGAATCAAATTGCATATTCCCAAAAGCAATAAAACACAAATTGCAATAGAACCGAATCCGTTTACCAGTTCAAAACGTGAGTATATATATATATTTTCGTTTAATCATGGTTGTTGTTATCGGTGTTTGTTGTTGTTGTTGTTGACGTGGTGTATTTTATAATATTGTAGGTGCAGCAAAAATGAGAGAAAAATATCACATTTGGAAATTATAAAAGTATGTTTTCATTGTCAATGGGGCAGACCGTTAATTATTGAGTTATCAGATCCATTAATAGGTAGATGGAAGAGTGAAGAGAGAATTAGGTACGAGTTATATATACAAATATATAATGAATTGATTCCAAATATATTACAGAGAATTAGAGAGTTAGTCAGTGTTGTCAGCATTTCTTAAAGTGGAATTTTAAGCTTAACTAAGTTGACATTAATAATTAACATCTGTGTTACTAATAGGTATTCAACTCAACAGGCTGTTTTAAAAATTAAGGAAAATCCGCAAAAGTAATTCCAAACTATAGTAAGTAGTATTTTTATGGAACAAACATTATGAGACTGAGCTTAATTCCTAAATTGCTGAACGTAAATACTAAGGCAATGTAGTTTTCATTTACTAGAATGCGTGTTTAGGTTCAACAATGAACAAATGCCATTAGAGGTAATTATTGTAATTATATCTATAATTAGCTCAGGCTAACTAAAAACAAAGTGAAAAATTGTGCAGAAAATTGTTCTCGACTTCAAGTCACTTGTTCTGCACTAGTTAAAAAAGTTTTTAGAACAGCTTTTACCGATTAAAATTATAAGTTAAGTTGTGCGAAACTTAAAACAAAGAATTGTTATTAGCTTATTCCTTCAATTATTGAAGGGTTGAAGACAGCATCAAAAATAGAATACATAAGTGAAGCACAGAAAGTAAAGCTGATGAAGGATGAAAATTTAATGGAAATCTGAAAGTCTACTTTGCAGCTACTGAAAGTTAGTGCGTAGTATGTACATAAAGATTTATTTTTCTTGTATTTGTCAAACTCACCTGCACTTGGAAAGCAAACTCTGAAAGATGGTACAACCTTTGTGATCCTTGATGGTGACTATAAACTGATTGGCATGCACCACATTGTACTCATAGATGCCGGGACGCATCTGAAAGCGACAGAATTCGCCAGCATAGCCACGTCCAATGCTGCCTCCACCAATGCCCCCAATGGGCACTCCATAGATCTGCTTACCATGTTCCATATAATAATAATCCATGTACACGCGACGACCTTCACGAGAGACCTTCCAATAGTAGGCCGCATATCTGGGAAACGGGAGAAACAGAATGAAGAGAATGTATCAGATTTGTTTTGCTAATGTGCGGCACTTCATAATGACGATGACGATGATGTCACAATTCTGCAAATGTTAGCCTAGCCCCCAAATTGGGGTGGTCTTTGGGGGGTTACTTTGCTCGTCTCTATCTCTCTTTCTCTATCGCTCTCTCTCTGTCTCTGTTCAACTTGGGCTTGTTTTGTGGTTCTCTACACGCATATTGAATTTAGGGCTGGTCACAGCTTAACACTGTGTGCCACTGTCTCATTTTGAAGGCCAATGTCTCAGTCGAGTCCCATGCCAAAGTCAAGTGCATGTGCGGCATGAAGCCAATGACGCTGGTTACCAAGCGGAATCCAGCGAAATGTTAAGTGCTGTCATCAACAATGACCCAGACACAGAACACTGAAATTTCCCTTAAATGTGGCGTATGATTTAATTGGTAGTAAAATCAATGAATTGGCTTGCAAAAACATTCAAAACATAAAGAAAACTACCTAAACTCTTTTAAATTTGTTGCAAGTATTTATATAAACGAAGAAACTTATGTTGGTATAATAATAAATTGCTTCTATTAGTTTTGAACACCTTTCGTTAGCCTTTTGAAAACAGTATTTAAATTCTAAGCTAATATTTATTTAAGCTAATTTTCCATAATAAGAATTACAAATTCATAACTTTATATCTGAATGAAGTCTAAGACCTTTCCTTAGTAAAAATATATTTATTTTTATTGTATATTGATTTGTTTTCTTAAGGTTTGATCAATGTAAGACGAATTGTTTCCTTCCGCAATAAAAGCTGTATGTAGTACAACCCTTTACATGCTATTTGCGGTAAAGGATATATACAATTGACTCTGTCAATCAGTATTTTGACACAGATATTTTAGGCTGAGTGTGAGCATCAGCGAAAAAATGCATTTGAAAACAAGTAAGAAAGCTACAGTCGAGTGTACTCGACTGTGAGATACCCGCTACCCATTTTGAATAAAAGAAATATATTTTGCGATATTTTTCTCAAAATATACCGAATATACTGCAAAAATACTAAAAATATACCAAATAGTATATTTGGTATATTGATATAGTACCGCATTCAAAATATACCATAGACGGCACAATACACCAGATTGTCTTCTAAAGCAACTAAGACCCCTAGTAAGTAGGCGTGTTTGCCCATACAAAAGTATTTCTTTAATAACTTCGACAATTTTCATTTGATCGCAACCAATCAGGAATCATAACTACTATAGTTATTATTATATATATGTACCAAAATTCGCAACTCTAGCTTTAAAATTACGCTTGTTATTTGATTTTTTTGATTTGCGGTGGCGGAAGGGGGCGTGGCAAAAATTTGAAACAAACTTGATCTGCGTGCAAACATAACAAATGCTGTCAAAAAAATTTTAGCTCTATCTCTTATAGTCTCTGAGATCCAGTGTTTCATACGGACAGACGGACAGACACACAGACGGACATGGCTATATCGTCTCGGCTGTTGACGCTGATCAAGAATATATATACTTTATAGGGTCGGAGATGCCTCCTTCTACCTGTTACATACATTTCCTGCCGGCACAAAGTTATAATACCCTTCTACCCTATGGGTAGCGGGTATAATTATAGTGGAAAATTGGACTGTCAATCCCTATTGCTCTATTGGGCCAATCACTCAGCACGAAATGTACTACATAAGTATCTGCTTCTGATTGAATCTTTTAGGGCTCTCCATAAAAACCAGCTTGGGCGAAACACCTATCCAGCTGAGTAATGGGGAACTGTCTTGAATGCTAATAGGATGAGTGACTCGGAATCGTGAATGCAAATAAGTAAACAACTTTGAAATTGCGAACTGAATGTTAAACTGCTTGTCCAACACATAATAACAATATATAGTACGGTTAATAGTGCTGCAGTAAGCAAATTGAACGCATTCAATTCAAGCACTATATTTATTGAAAATCTGCCTATTGTAATAAACATATTGTGCACATTTTCAATTTAAGCACAATAATTACGAGCCTTAATGGCAAAGAGAACACATTAGGTTCCTCCATTTGGAGAATAAATCGAATCAAGTGAATAGCACAGCGTTAAGCGGGTAATTGACTCAAAGGGATTTCCATTTCATGTGGCACGAACGTCGAGATAAGCTCGCGCAGCACAGTTGGGCCACAATTTCATTTATCCAATTATATTCAATTATATGTTGTGATAAAAATGATGAAATTGAAGATGGCAGATTAAATATTTTTATAACCAACTCCCACACAACCAAGGGATGCAATTTAAATAATTAAGCCACAAATTCAGTTGAGCTTTTGCGACGATTCTAGGGGGTACTTTAGGGTGTATCCGACCTCATCACCTCCGCTCCGTCTCACACAAGGATCAACCGCAAATGATGACACAGATTCCGTGTCGAGCAACGTCAGTTTGTTGTTGACTTTTTAATTAGCTCTTAGAGTCAGCTATTTATGGACTTTGCTCAAGGCAGTAGAACCTAACGAGGACTTCGAGTGGATGTCTAGGCAGTGGGAATAGTAAAGTACAAAGTAGCATAGTAGGAATAAAGCTGGTAACACGAATATCATCTCAAAGGATAATACTGTTTTCGCTTTCCTAATTTATCACAGTCGTTGAATTTAATGAAGTTAAAGAAGCTCTGATTGCACTACAATCAAATAGCGATAGCGCACTTCAATTAAAAAACGATTAATCATTTATTTATAGAAAATACTGTGTACTCGCAGTTGCTAGTTAATTAACATGCCAATATACTGCAAAAACCGCAAAGTCGAAGAGTCAAAAAGGTTGTGCCTGTGTGAAAAATATGAAAACAGAAAAACAAACTAAATCTACTGGGGTTTTTTGTTTGTTTCCTATCGATTTTACGTAAACAAAGTGCCAGCGATCAACTATCAAAAAGGAATACCATATGCCGTTATACAGTTATTCTTTTCTCGCACTGATATTTTAATGAACACATTTGTGAATTGTATAAATGCATATAAAAATTGTATAGAACAAAACCCTATTGAAATTTCGAGCAAACTTCTTTCATAAAGAAAGCTTAGTCTTAAATTATGCATCTTCCACAAACAACTAACTTCAAAGTACAGCTGGTTACAGCTTCGTCTTTATTTGATATGATTTGAATAATGCATTGGTGTTACTTGGTTCAGTATAATCCATATCAAACACGCAACTACCTAGGACAATTGCAATTTATTTGGCTGGCCCCTAAAAGGCTTTAACCATTAGATCCGAAAACATTCAACAGGGCCGAAGACTCCAAAATTTGTGCCTAGTAAGAAATGGAACGAAAGGAGATTGGTTGTTGCTGTGCTGCATAATCACGTATCAAATTGTCGAGAACTGTGGCGAGTACGAATAGTTGTATTTACTCTGTACTGTGTGTTAGCATGACGTAGTGTGCTTTAGGTCCAGCTCAGAGTCGCCAGCCCCAACAAATTCACTGGCCAAACGATTGCGTAACTTGTGTGTCGTGATCGTAGTTGTTTCTGTCATCGCATTGATGGGTGTGGCAATGCCTGTGGATAGTTCCTCCTCGCAGAGAACCGATGCCAGCAGCTGGGCCACAAACTCGGCGCGCTTAGCCAGAAATGTGACGCGTTCTTCGGGTGGGCACAGAGTCATGGATGTGTCCGACAGAAAGGGAAAGCAAAGGAAACGTTCGCGTTCCTGATCCACTTTTTTGACCTCAACTATTGGCTGCTGTACCTGTTGTTGTTCCTCTTCCTCGATGGTGCGCAATAACATAGGACCCGAGGCCATCATCAGTTCAGCGGTGTTGTGAGCCAGTTCACTGAACTCGACCAGGCGTTGATTTGCAGTTGGCGCTCCGGGTCCACCTCTTAGACGCTGCACATGCACCTGACGCAGACCACTGCCGCTAGTGGCAAATCCATCCATCTGCATGCGCTGATTGCGATGGCGCTGGCTGCGTGGACGCGTCAAATCGACTGGCGAAAAGATGCTGCGTCTCATGGTTTCGCCCGCTGTGTGGGCACCAAAGAGATTGATACTGCGTCCGCTGGGCGTTTGATTGGGTGACTGCATTGGCACATTGCGATTCGGTCGACTGGTGGGCAAAGGCTCATTGAATCTCATCATTTCCGAGAGCGTTGGATGCGCGGATCTCAACTGTTGTTGCTGGTGCAGTTCATGCTGCTGCTGCTGCATTTGTTGCAGCTGCTGTTGATCCTGCTCTTGATGCTGTTGCTGCAACTGTTGCAGCGTTAACGGCGACCGATCCAAGTTTAAGCGATTGCGTGTTCGCTCCAGCAACGATTGCCGACGCACCGGATCCGGGATTAGAAAATTATTGTCCACATTGTGATTGGCATTCGATGACGACAAGGCGACGCCACCGTCGGCGACCCAAGGTGCCACTTCAACAGCGACAGATTTTACGACTCTAAAGGCATAGGTTCCGTTCACGTGATCCCGCTGATAGCTGCCATTCGGATTTAATGGTTCCAGATACAATTCCAGTGAGCCCTCGTTGCGATTCATTAGCTCGTTGCGCGATGTGGCCGCCGATGCAAACACCGCCAGCTGCTCATCCTCCAGAAAGAGACGCACCGCCTGCTGTTGCTCGAAGAGCGTAACCATGGTCGACACCAGCAGTGTGCTGGCATTCATATGCTCGGCAGAGACGTGCTCCAGAAATGTGGACTCATTGTAGCCCCATTGCTTGCAGTATGGACAGCGATAGCTCTGCGGCGGATCGTTCAGATATTCGCCACCAAAATAGAGTTCCACATCGGCTGGCGTCAACACACACTTGACTGGATGATCGAATAGATGCTGAGTGGTGGTAAAATCATGGTCATAGCACTCGGCGCACATATTAAAGTCCTGGCAGCTGAGGCAGCGATAGCAACGTCCTGTGAAGTCCATTTTGCCGCAGCCCTTGCACACGATATTCTCATGACGATTCATATTGTAATCTGAAGATCAAATGTTGCTATGAAACGATCTGGAAGACAACTAGATATCACCCAAGAGATATGATGGTCCTATAAACTGGTGCACACAACATACGAAATAACAAAATATACGTATTACGTAAAATTAGCTTAGGGCTTTTAACTGACTCGATTGATTCGAAAGTGATGTATTGCTTTATACGTAAAAATAGATTTACATATATTCCTGGTGATAATAAAGTCTGTGGAGAGTATGTTTCTCAAAAATTGTGAAGAAAAGAAACTGCAAATAAATGTAATCTACATCGAAACATTCAACAAGTAACTGTTCTCTGACTTTTTAAACTTATACCCAGCCTTTCAATTTAATCCTAGAGCAATAAAGTTATAAATTAATTTCAGTCTATCCAACTGGTTAACTGCAACAATATTGCCAACTTCATTTGTAACTTGCCACAAGCAATTTGTGTCCTAGTCCCTTGCCCCTCTCCATCGGACAGTGCCACCGACATGACCTCATCCAGCCCTGTTTGCTGGCAAACTTTGTTGCCACAGTTCGTTGCAACATTGCAACGTTTTCTGCGTTAGCAACAGACATTGAGACTGCCATTTCTGCTGTGCTTGTAATTCAATTAAAAAACTATTTTCATTTCGGATTAGCATCTCGAGATGAATGCAGACAGAGATCAGACTCAGGTATGGAATTGAAAAGTACCTGCTGAAAGAAAAACGCGATAATTTTAAATTTGCATATCAAAGGCTATATTTGGTATATTTATATTGTAGTAATACAGTCTAAATATACCATAGAGGACAATATATACCATAGACCAGACTGTCTGCCAAAGCAACCAACCCCTAATAAGTGGACGTATACAAAAGTATTCCTTATATCTGAAACTTCTATAATTATTATCCGATCGCAAACAATTATATCTCTATCTCGTATACACATCGTCACGGCTGTTTACGCTGATCAAAAACACACTTTATATAGTCGGAGATGCCTCCTTCTGCCTGTTACACTCATTTAACGGAAGCACAAAGTTATAATACTCTTTTATTTCATGGGAAGTGGGTATAAAAACCTAAAAAAATGGCAATGTCAAAAACAATTTAGAAGTTCTTACGTTTAATTTATTCTTTAAAATACAAAGTTGAGGAATGATAAAATAGAGATTGGAGAACACTTAAACAAATATATTGTGCTGTCATGTATGTATTTATTACAAGACAACTTTAAAGAAAAGAATAAATTCTCTAACATTATTGAGACTAATCAATGTTAAAATTGATATATAAAGCTATTAAAATGATTCACATCAACTTGATTTTCTTTGGGCAACCGCAAAAACTTCTTTGACTTTAACGACCCGCTTAATCCAAGATGAAAAGAAAAGTCATGCCTTGGACATGAGTTAAGTAATCCAACAAAGTGTCTGCCTCAACAGTTCCTATAATGGCAGCACGTAAATCACATTACATTAAGTGATATAAAGCATTCAAGCGGTTGCAATTTCGAATTCTCGATGTTGAATTCCATAAATATCAAATCTCACTGAACGAAGCTACACAATATTTTTAGAAAAAAAAACACACATTTTCCAGCATTTGGAGTCAAAGCTAAAACTATCCCTAAAGCAAAAGCCAAAAATAAACAAAATGTGACAAGTTGAGGAATGAAAACTAAAAGAAAACCGGAATGAAAACGGCAGTCAACCCAAAAGAAAAACTCCCTAAAGTAACGAAATTGTTCATTTTTATGCAGACGGAAAGATGTTTGGATGTTAGACGGTGACAAATGAAATGCCAGCAATGGAGAAACAATAAGGAAAAGTGCTTTTGGGATTGCAGGCAACGCCTGGATAAACATACCAAATGTATGATTTGAGTGAAGCAAATAAAAACAACTGAAGGCACCAATCTATAGTTGGGAGAATATTCAATACTCTTACACAAAGTTCTTTGAGCTTTTAAAATGAGAAAAAAATGTTCAAATTACGAAAAAAAATTAATCCACTTGTTATGCAAAAACAATTTTAAAACTAAAAATAAACTTTTTTGTACATCCATTTAATAGCAAAAAAAAAAAAAATAAAATATCTCACAGATACATTTTCTCGTGATGCGGTTTTTTTTCAGATTCTACATGTGCATATATTCATTTAAAATGCTCGCTTGGGCGCTTGCCAAAGGCATTAAATGACAGACAGAGTGAACTGACAGGACTTTGTTATCCCGGCCGTGGCGCCAGGAGCAAAATGAGAATACGCGGTTACGACAATGCGCTGATTGTGTGCGAATGTGGAATGGCAATAAGGAAAGGGAAATTGTTGCAACTCTGACGAATCTGATACACTGAACCTCCTCCATCTTTGCATAGCTGCCGTCTTTCAAGTGGGTCAATCTCGCAGTCTTTATCACAATACGGTTGAAACATGTATTGAGAACTATACTCGTAGAATTCTCAGTAGATTAAGAACATGAAAAGAAACGATTTGATTCTCTTTTGCTCCATAATTTTCTTGTTCTCTTTACTTAAGTTGTAAAAATGTCGTTATCATAATTGTTAAAAAACAACATAATTCACAGCTGGCTTTTTAAATTCTACTGATTAAATTCGTGGGAAATTCAAAGCTATTTTATAACTCTCTTACTATTTTTTAATTATACCAATATCAACATTTTATGACCTTACATTTTCATAGTCATACTGCCAAATTTGTAACACGATTACCTTGTAGATATTCTAATTCTATGTGTAATACAAATTGTGTATAAACTAAACACTCTGCAAACAAATGACATCAGAAGTATAAAAAATCATATCATGCTGAAACACAGAAACCTTTTTTAACTACTCGTTTTAGAAAAACAGTAGATATGATAAGCTGACACAAAAAATATAATAAAAAAATGCATAACCTTTTTGTATACATATATTCAGATAAGGCGTGAAACGATACAAGATTGTGATATCATCCATAACTAAATCATTAACGTTTGGTGACTTTTTTTCTTCTAGGAAAAGCCAAAGATTAATATAGCAAAAAAGTAGCTGAATCTGATAAAAAACTATATTTATGCTTGAGGTATGAACTCATTTGGATAAATGCAATACCACAAAGTTATCACCCCCTTTTTTATTATGTTACCGAGTGATAATAAAATGTATACAAAACCATTTTTTCTTCCTGCATTTGAGTATTTTTTTATTTTTATTTTGCGCTCGTTCATAGTTCACAAAAAGCGTGACGAAACTAAACAATTTCTCGCGTAAATATTTGAAGGGTAGCTGATAAAGTAAAGCGAACAGTGGTGTCATTTCTAGATATGCATAAACATATTCTAGGTAAATATTTACTAAATTCGAGATACGTATCTTTTGTATGTATGTTTAACAAATTAACCCAAACGTATATGACCATGTAAAATCAATCGAATCAATAAATTACTAAAAATAGAACTATTTGAATTAATATCTCTTCTACAAAATCTATGAAACTATTTTTTGTAATTTGCTTGGCAACCTCAGATTTCGTAATTGTTCACGTTACAAGATAGCTTCTTAAATGACCCACTTCGGATGCCTTTCACAGAGTGTGAAAATGTTGAAATTTTTATGAGAGTTCATTGCACTTAAGTAGGTTCGGCATTTCAGATAGGTCAGTTCAGTTTGGCGCTGATTGCCTGTTTGGCAGCCCATAAATGGAGCAGCTTGAGGTACACAAAACGAAAAAATAACAAAAAAAATCCTATAGTTGACTGTTTGTATAAGCGAGGGCAAACAAGGTATAGTACATGGTGCTTTTGTGGCTCCAAATGTGGCCAGGACACGCAAACAGAGCCACCAGCTTGGCGCCAATGCGGGCAGACGAAAGGGGGTGGCAATTTTGGGATGTGGCGCCAACAGAACCCCAGGCGTAGCGTGAAGCCAACTGTAAAAGCAGAGCAGTAATAAGGCTCTTATCAAAGGATTCGCTTTGAATTGAAGTCAAGCAATGCCTCGCATAAGTCATAGAGACTCTCATGGTCAGTGAGACATCTGAGATGGGCTAGACAAGGGTCTGTTTACATAGATTAGAGTTGTGCCTAGCGATGAAAGTGAGCACCCGACTTTTAACGAATTTAGATTTTAGAGGCAGTAGGGTATTTCCAAAATTAAACTAAGGTCATTTTAATAGTCGATTTCTGATAAACCGTGTTAAGTAAACAAAGCAATTACCAAAAACCATAAAAAAATTGTCGCTTCGATTAGCAGATAAAAAACTGCAGAAAGAACTGTCAAGCTTTTGCTACAACATTATAGAGATTGAGATAGTCGCATTGCCTTCTTCTGAAAGATAATTTTATTCGAACGATACCTAAGAAATGCTTTAACTTGCATTCGGTAAAATTCGAATCATGCCAAAATACAATTTGAAGTCTTCAAAGTAATTGTAGTGAATATACTTGTATTAAGTTTAGTGTTTACCTATTTTTATTAAATAAAATAAAGCTTTCTAAAAACAAACTTGACCAATTTTATTGATTGCAAACACAAAAAATTTGAATTTTTTTTTTTAGAAATATGAGAATTACTATAACGATAATAGATTGGAATTTTCGAAAGTTTTCTGCATTATTTTTCTTTGCGTGCTTCGCACTCGTGTCACGCAAACACGACATTTTCTCATCGCTACTTCCTAGCCTTTTCCGTTGGCAAATTAATGTCATTTAGTTGGCGCCAAGCGAACAAAAATATTCAATTTATGAACGAGCACATGTATGAGTGTGTGTGTATGGGTATTTGATTGTGTGTTGGCAGGACCTGGCGCTATATTTGGCACGCACGGGCACGGGGACAACAACACGGACAATGTATGTATTTGTATGTTCTCAAGTTATATTAGGCCTGCTATTGATTTCGCATTATGTGCTTCAATTAATTATTTATATAGCCCACCGACCGTCCATCCACTCAGCATCTACAGCTGCTGCTGCGTTAACACCGACGCCGACTGCTACTACGACAGCGGCGTTGACGACTCACCTGCACACTAATGGGACCATGGGCAGCGATTGTTTTATCGATGGCCGCAAATTTTGATTACGTTTCTCAGGCCAAACGTGATCAAATTTTAGCTTTAATCCATAACGCGGCACAGCCGTTATCTCATTTGATTCACCGGTTTGCTGCCGTTCCTCCTCCTCCGCCTGTTGCAGTTGCTCGACGTACACAGCGCTGGCGGAGTCTGCGGTTGCAGCTGCAGTTCCGTTGGCCGTCAATGGTGTTGTTGTTATTTCCACAGCCGACGCCATTGTGCGTGTTAGATTTCAATTGTTCGATTTGACTTTATATTTGTGTGGATGTGCGAGTGTTGGGTGATTAATACAATTGCGTGCACTTCATATTTTGGTTGTGTTTAAGAACTACACACGCGCGCGACTAAAATTGACGGCAACGACGAAAGCGACAACCGTTCACAACGAGAAACCAACTGTGAATAAGAGAACGCGGGAGAGAAAGAGAGCGAATAAGCACAAACATTGTCGTCAGGGTGACCCTAAACGCTATTTAAGAATATGCTGTTTAATAACAACGAATATACCAAAATATACTGCTTCTATACAGGTTTGATTACACTTTGCCGGTCATAAGAAAATAGCTTTATGTTTCGCTTTGTTTTCTTACTAAAATAATAATAATCTGATAATAATATTGACAAGAAAAATATATTTAAGTTATTATATTTTTTAAAAATCATGTAGATATAAAATGTCAAGTGTGACCAGCAAGTATATTTGGCGCCCTATCCAAATTCGAAAATGCATATAAAATGTATACGTTCGTATGTATATATTTAATTAAACAAAATGGCAACTATTTAATAGATTTTATATATTTAGGGCACAGACACTTCTTACGATTTTTCTTTTGCTCGGCAGATAATGGCATTTTGTCTTTAGCGGCATCTTCATTCTTATTTTTATCGGTATTATACTGCTCCGGGTGTTCTTTCTCATTGCACTTGGAGGACATGAACTCGAAGAAATCAATATTACGCACATGGCTATAGAAATTATCTTTAAACTGGAAGTAATTAGGGTACACTTTATGCTTCAACATCGCAGTATATAAACTTAGACGCTGCTGTTCCATAAACTGGCGGCGCTTATTGGCGGCAAGATGATTTCGCCAGCTTTGTTTGCTAATTTCTTGTTTTACCATTACGCGAAGATTCGGATATAAATGGAAAAGAAGAGCCCTGCAAAAAAGGATGTATATGTATATTAGCTGGTTTTATTATTCATAATACTCATTAGACTTACTCATTGAAACGATGCTTAAGCTTTCGGAACTTAATTCGATCGAAGGGATCCAAAAACAAATGAATGCGATCCGTATAGGCCAGTTGTGCGGGAATCTCCACAAAGATCCTATAACAACATGATATAATTAATGTTGGTATAAGAAATAGCTATTAACTCACTTTGTTGTCAATACAGGCGGAAAATCAACTATTGTTGGTGGTTTCTTTTGTTGGGGAAATCGCGGGAATTTTGCCATATCCTGCTCATACCAATCAAAATGTTGCACCATTCGAGTATGCATGGATTTTAATTCCTCTGGATCAAGAAAATAGTTGCCAGCACAAAAGTTATAAGCACCCAGGTCAGGCATGGTTTTAAATAGTTCTAGGCCTGCAAAAGCAAATAGATTGATATTTTTATACCCGTCACTTATCGAGTAGAAGGGTATTATAACTTTGTGGCGTCAGAATATGAGACATAAGGTGATATCTCAGACCCCCACTGACCCACTGTCGATCTTTCCGTCCGTTTTTATGAACACCTAGATCTCAGATACTATAAGAGATAGAGATATAATATGTAATATTTGCCTGCAGATCATATTTGCTTACAATTTTTCCCACGCCCACTTTCGCCCCCGCAAATTGATAAAATTGGAATAACAAGCGTAAGCGCTGAAGCTAGAGTTGCGAATTTTGGTAGAGATAATAATAACTAGTATTTATGATTCCTTCGAATTTTGTCGTGATCGGATACAAAATTTTATAAGACAAATTACGCATACTGCAATGGGGTCTTATCTGCTTTGGCTGACAATCTGGTATATTTCGAAGTGAAATTATATAAACACACCCAATATGGACTTCGGTATATTTTTAGTGTATTTGTGGTATATTGACTGTAGGTTTCTTATTTGTTAGATAATGCCTGGTTCACTTACCCTTCTTCCGACAGTCACCGGATATACTTTCTATAAAATAATTAGTTTTCCATTTGGCACAGGGACAACTGATAAACTGATGAAAAGTTTCGACCCAATTTCGAAAAACCGTGCTCAGATTTTCATTTAAGTTCAATTTTAGTTCGATATTGTCTCTGTTAAGAGGTAATTATTAAATTTATTACATGGATAGAAAGTAATAATAGCTAGTGTATTTCTATAATAGAAGTATTCAACAAAAATTTATTATTTTATTTTATTATTTATAATTCATGTCGCTATTCTAACATTACTAACATTTACAGAATCAAATAAAAAATAAAATAAAATTAAAAAATAATTGTAATCTGGTACGGACTTAATTTTCAATAATCTTGATCTAATTTAATTACAATTTTGATTTACATAATAAATTCAGACACCTACATAGCAAATTTACTATCCCTGTTAGTATATAAGATAACTACTTAAAATGGAATTAACTACTTACCGATTCTCATCTTGATTCTCGTTGCAACCAAATCTTTGCAATCGCGTGTGCAACAACAAGCTATCTCTTTCGACCAACAATTGGAAGTTGGACGCCTTGACTTCCACTCCCGCACACATACACTTGGGATCCCTAGGTGGTGATTTTGGTTCCGAGGCTCGCGTCCATTCATCGGGATCAGCTTCGGAAGATACTGGATCTTGGAAAACCTTGTTAAAGTATTTCTCACTAAATCTGTTGCTTCCGGGATGCTTAATGTCATAGATGTCGTTGGTTGTGTTAGCCATAGGATAAATTCGAAATTGAAAACTATCCGCCGCCATGACCTTTGTTTCCATCTGCAGTTCCGTTAAATTAAAATTGAGGCACGAGAACTGTGTGCCAGCGTAAGACTTGTGCAGCATCGCAAAACTCTCTGGATTAAAGGTGACGAAAGAATAATCATAAAGATACTGATCTTCGAGCTCGCCTTCTTCGAGAAACTCATCGATGCCAAGGGTCTTTAGCTTTGGATCATCATCATCGATCATATTGATCAATATCTCTTCGGTTTGCACAGAGCCCGAACCAATGCGACCCAATTCAATCTTATGGGAACTACTCGAACTAATCTGCTTATCAATATCATCCTCATTAATGCCCAAATCCACTCCCATCGATGTCGTTGTATTGATGACA
Organism: Drosophila kohkoa; assembly: GCA_019972355.1. Classification (NCBI taxonomy): domain Eukaryota; kingdom Metazoa; phylum Arthropoda; class Insecta; order Diptera; family Drosophilidae; genus Drosophila; species Drosophila kohkoa. Next base: position 641,481 of record BJEL01000003.1, on the reverse strand, counting down.
GTGCCATCGCTGTGATAGCATTTGAGTGTATCATGCGTCCAGACCATGCGAACTCCATCGTCCCGCATCGCGTAGCTTTCGTTGGCATAGTAATCGTGCCACTCGGTGACCCGAATGGGTTTCGCACAATAGATCTTATGCTGTCCTTGCACATGCACCACACTGCCCAGTGATGTGGTTAGTTTTAGATGCACATAGCTAAAGCCGAACAGAGTCATCATCGTCTCCAAGAACTTCAGCTCATTATCGATGCTGGCGAATAGAGCTGCTGTTTTATTCAATCTCATCTCTTTTATATGTGCCTTCACTGATCTGGCAGCCAACGTCTGGGAGGAGGTTGAACTGTTGCTTAGCGTTGATATTTTAGCCCTGGGTTCAGTTCCGCCACTTGCGCGATTTGTTGATCCTTTGCTGGGTTTTTTCCTGCGCTTGCGCGGCGCAGACGATGAGATTGTGCCTTTTTCTTTAGGCAATGACTTATAGTTGCTGTAGGTAGATTGTGTAGAGCAGGCATTAACAAATTCCGATGTTTCTTCTATTTCACCTTCCTCTTCTCCGCCCATGGCATCGGGGAAACTATAGAGTCTGTAGACCTCCCCATTATAACGCATAATAATCACAGTATCATTGTCATTATAGAAGACGATCACGCAGCCATAAGGGGTGCATATGCGACGACTTTCGTTGAGCTCACTCTGGTGGCCAGACCAGAGATGCTCGGCATGGGTATCGTGACAGTAAAGGGACAAACCATTTGGATAATTGAGGACCGCCTTGGCGCATTCCTCGCTGTTGGGTCTGATCCTTAGATGAACCCCGTTTGTGGTCTGTATGCGTATATTATTTGAGATCTTATTCATGTTGCCACGTTCGTTGGTCAAATGTATGAGCTCTTTGTTAATCTCAATGTTCAAATACTTGTTCATTTGCCGGAAATTCCACTTTTCCTGGTACAGTGTCATATGGCCCTCTTCGAAGTGATACTTTGAGGTCTTAGCTTTGATGGTCTGCATTGTATCATCGAGATTGTAACCCTTGAGCATCGGATGATCTGGTCCCAGGCCAATGTAGGAGTATTGGCCCGTTTCCTTTGATTCTCTGGACAACGTTGCAGGTTGACTTCGTGTAACATTCGCACGAATATTGCTGTTGGAGGCCATGGAATTATCTTTTTGAGTTTTTGATGCTCGAGTGGATAGCCTATCGGCTTTCTCCTTCTCCCTCAACTGCTCGGCCAGTTTATTGGCTTTCAGAGACTTGGGGCGTATGAAAACGCTCGGCGTAATTGTATACTGTACATTAGTCGGACAGTGACTATATGGATTAAGCGACTCTCTAATATCACCAATGGTGTAGACACTTGTGTATGTGGACAATGGATCCGGTTGTGGCTCGATGGCATCCTCAAACATTACCGGTGTGACCAAGTCCTTCAGAAACTCATGCGCATTGTAAAGCGTAAAGTCTCGAAAGCAAAGACGTGATGGCAAGATAATGTCTTTCTGGTGTTCAAAGACCTCGTTCAGTCGACGTCGAAATGTGTAGAGCTTAATAGTGGGATGAATCTCTTCAATCTTATAGTTCTCATTCTCATCAATCAGGTGTATTATGCGTTGAGTGACCGCATCATCCGTCAAATATAGCTTAGCATATTTGGGCAGGTGTCGCGGCTCCACTTCACTGGTGTAGGGCGTGTACTGCAGACTGTCTATGGTATAGCCGGTATTAAAATATCGCCGCAGTATATTGTACTCGAGACAGGCATGGTAAATATTACGCATTAGTTTCTGATCCATGTACGACACAACGCTGGTAAGTAAGGGATTAGTCTGTTCCACAAAAAGACGTTCCGTTTTATTGAGTTTGACGATGCTCTTGAAGGCGCTGGCATACACCTTGATCTTGTCAAGCACTCGGGTCTGCACCAAGGACGATGGATTAGCCAGCAGCAGCACTTCCATCTCAGTCATCACTTCTTTTGGACTGCCAAAAGTGTTTAACAGCGACTCCAAATATAAATAGACTGTGGCATCATCGTCGTGCACTGCGGGCACACTGTGATTTAGATAATGTCCCTCAATGCTAAGCGATTTAGCCAAATTGTAGCTCTCCTGCATGTTCTCTGCGGGATTCATTTTGATGTTGATCTCATTGTAAGGTTTCACATAGTAATCTTCGTAGTGTTCGCGCAGCGTCTGCACATCATAGATGAACCAGCTTAGCTGACTAAAAATATCATCAGAGTATTTAGTGGCCTGGCAAATGGACATCTGTGGCAATTGCTGCTGGAAGATGCCCACTGGCTTTGTGGCGGATCGTTTTCGTAGCGAATGAATTTCCTTTTGGATATTCTCGATGGTGTCACGCAGTTCCATGAGGCGTCGTGGGCGTGGCACCAAAATATCATAGGCACACTCCTCAGGTAGAAAGTGAATAATACCACGTAGTGGAAGATCGAGTCTTTAAAAAGAAAGAAATAGAATCATTTGTGTATTCTATTTCAGATACTCTAGCAATAGTTTTGCCAATACTAGGACATTCGTAAATTAATTTGGTAGGGAAGTAATACTATAAAATTCTTATTCCTCAATTGCTACTATACATTGTATTGTTAGATCTAGTAATAGTGATTACAATATTTACGTAATTTTGTATTATTATATATTAATTTCAAAAATAAATATTTTAAAATTATGACCATCCATTTTCAATAAGAACCTATGTGTATACCAGTAGTAGTTCAGAACAGTGTTTTTGAAGAGGGCCAGACGTTCTGGCAAAGAGTGAGTTCAACGACATAATTATATTGGCGAAGCTCACAAAAATAAATAAAGATCATTCGACTATGATACAGTTAACCAATAATTTTCGTCAGGCACTTACGATATCAAACTTTGGTAGAAGTCATTGTCCAAATTGCCAATTATGAGTATAAGAATCGAAGTAGCTTGCGGTTGATCCTTTATGTACTAAATTGGAATGTAGATGTTAAGAACTCAAAGCTAAACATTGACCAACTTACTGAACGCTTGGACAGCGGGCGACCCTTGCCAACTTTGTGGTGCTCCTTGGACGTAACACCGAAGCAAGTAATTTGGCTCCTTACTTTCGTATCGGTTGTTTCCTTGCTTTTAGCAGGTGGCTTTGCCCTCTTGGACTCCATGCCTGCCTTGTCCTTCTGATTAACAAACTTGAACTTGAGTTCGGCGGGCGTATTTCGTTGGAAGTACTTGAGCAAGTTGAAGCTATTCTCAGCATCAATTCGCTTGGTCACATGCTCATACTCTTCCAAACAATCTCGTATTCGCAGCATTACTAATGGCATTCTCTCCGTGGGTATGGGATCTGATAGAACAACTAAGATCCCGGCCGAATCATTCAAGTTAAATTTGCCAACCTACCTTGTTTTTTATGTTTCGAAATTCGCTTGTTAATTTCATTGGTATATTGCGCTTGTCGAATCTCATGCTCCACATCGATGACAAAAAGAAATCGTCGTAAGCCAATTCTGATCTGATTGATATACTCATTGCGCACAGCAGCCAGTCCATTATCATAGAAGTTCATACAGTATATATCATAGGATACCGATGTTAATGAGGCGTGTGATTTGCGTGTGCCACGACGACTGCCAAGGCTGGTTCTTCTGGTGCTCACACTCATGGTGGGCTAGTGTTCCTGGTGTTTATATAATTTTTGTTAGATATTTTTATCTATTGCTTTTAGGAAATATAAACAGAAAATGTCCCATTCTCGGTTTTGACAATAAAGTCTTGACCCTGAAAATTCAGTTCTGTTATTGAATTGTCTAATTGCAGTTGGATATCATTGATATTCTATTTATAATGAAAATGAAAGAAAAATAAAAAGTATTTATTTTAAGATATATTTATTAAACTTTTGATTTACATGGTAACTATAAACTAATGTTAAGTATACTCGTTACAAATCTACATACTAAATGGCTCGTTTTTATGTACAAATGAAATTATGAAATTACTAATATTATAAAATATATATTTTATTTTATGTATAAATAAATTCTGTACAAACGGGAGGAGATTCGAAATAATGCATTCATGTTGATATTTTCAAATGAAATCAAAATAAATTCAAATTGCAAACATAAAGCCTCTTGAAAACAAAATAAATAATGAAAAGAAAAAAATAAATTAGGATTGGTAGGTCATAAGAAATGCAGTCACTGGCAATGATAATTTGTTCTTTTCCAGTTGAAACGTATAGCTAGATAGATTAATATTATGGTACTTATATGGCAGTGTTCTGCTAACTGGACGTTCTCTAAGTCTATGGCTATATAAAACTCAATAATTGATCACAATACATTTGGAAAAAGTTTCGGTGTGGCATCAACACAGGAACCAGGATCTTCATCAGTTATCATCGCTGGATACAAGACACTCGCTGAGCAGAACATTATGCAGATCATCCATTTCGATCCAGTCACGTCTCTCATTGCGTATGGAGACATTGCGGATGCAGCCCTTGAAGTTGTCTCGCGTCAACAAACAACCGCTGGGTGCAGTTTCTGTACATAAAATAAATTTGGTAAGAATCTTAAAAAGCGGCGCATAACTTGTATATATTTACCTGGCAATCCTCCGATGTAGAGAGGCGAACGTGTTTGCACTTTGCCAGCATTGCGTTGATTTGACATGCTGATTGTCGCAGGCAACTGATCGATTCGCAAAGCAAGTTGCTCGCCATCGTAGAGAGCTGATATATTATGCCATTTGTTGTCACACAGTGCATACTTTCCAGGTAGCGTTGACTCCACACGGAAGTGCACACCATCTCCCAGATCGCAAGAGAAGATAATCTGAATAATTGAGAAAATTTAAATCAAATAATGCAGTTGAAAGTTTTGGCATTTATCACTCACATTGCCCATGCTAATCTCCATGGAAAGTGCCGGTGAACCGCTTGGTTCGGATACGCTTAGTAAGATGCCGGATAATTCGGAAGTGCGAAACTCCATTTCCAGTTCTAAATATTTTGCAACATGAAAGTTTTTCGCTGCAAATAAATAGCAAAATGGTAAATATAGTTACACACGTAAATTTTGTAGAGTCTACTCACTATATATGGCATAGGCATCGCCTGGGAAATAGCTTCCCCTCTCCACGGTGGGAAAACATTGTCCCACATTCGAATGTTTGCCCGGACGAGCCAGGTCCTGTGTTGCATTGTTGATGCTAAAGCGCCGTAGGCAGCCCCTGAAGGGCTCTAAGCGCATGTAGAGCTCCGAAAGCACCTTTCCTGGTGCCTGAGGAACACCGCCGACCAGCAGAAGCTGCGCTGCGCCAATTTTCTTGGGCACCTTCATTTGAGCCGAAGTCTTTTGATCCGTTCGTCCAATCTCCACGCTCATGGTGACCTTGCGATCATGACAACTAATCGTCACATGATGCCATTCGCCATCATTCAGTTTAGCCGTCAGCTGTAGCTCCTCACGTCGTCGTCCACGCACGATTAACACCAGCTGACCGTCCTTAAGCAACAGCGCAACATAATGCTTGTGCTTCTCCTTGCTGCCTGGCGATAAGTAGAGCATGCCATTCGGATAAAAGGAGCGGAAGTCGAAGGTCATGTGAAAGTTGCGTTGCCAGAAGTGACGTTCCGGTAGCTTCAGCTGGGAATAACTATATTTTTCATCGCCGAATTTGAAAGCATTTGGTTCGTATGAGTAGCTGCCGATCTGCAAGAGAGTTGAAGTCGGATTAATCTTTAATTCTAGCCTAAGTAACCCGGGAACTTAACTCACCACGACGACTTTGTGTTAGTTCTGAGCTTTTGTGAGCGAGCTTTCTGAGTGCAAACTCAGTGTGCGCGTTGTTTTTTTTAGTACGGTTAAAAAATAAAAACGTTGGCATGATTTTTGTTGATTTTTATTATTTTTTTCTTTTGTTAAAAAAATGTTTTTTTTTTATTGAAAACGCAAAATGTAATAACAATTCATGTAGTTGAAGTTGAAGAGAGCAAAAGTTATTCGTATGTTACATCAATGAAAGCAAAAACGTACACAAAGCGTTGATGAGTGAACTACATATGTACATATGTATGTATGTAAAGTATTTTTGTATGTATGCATAGATGATGTTGATGCTTAAATACTTAATTATGGCTTTCGAGCTTATAAGATACGTAAGTAATTAAAGTTGTATGAAATATTTACAAATATGTTTGTATGTTTCCATGTTTTCAAATGTCATAAATAATAAAATGGCGCTTTTGTTAGCCGACGACCATGATAAAAAGTTGCGCTCAGATCTTAAAAGCTTACAACTAATTCTAGATCTTAAGTGCTAATAAAGCTGGCGTACATCGAGAAGCTTTAGCCATGAACTTCGCATTGCTTTCGACTGTAAGACAACTTTGGTGATTTTTTAGACGAGTGTTAAGGCTCAAGACCCAAGTGAATATGCCTTGGAATTATGCTTAATTGAAACTTTTGGTTAAAACTGAGGTTATATTTATGTATATTTGATGATGGTATGATTAATCCACATGTAGACCACATTGAGTAGTGTAGCTGTGTTTAGTAAGCTTTTTACTTTTTTTTAGGCGAAATTAGTATACAAAAGAGCTTTCTTGCAGCGCAGCGCTTAAAGCTTTTAGCGTAGCAGCTTTTGACATAATTGCTTAGCAACTAAAATTCTATAAGAACAAAGAGAAACATTTAAGTCGATCAAGTTGAGTGTTTGGCAACCACAGATCACTTACAAATATGAAAGCTATACAGTCGAAATAAATTCGACTATGAAATACCCGCTAGCCAAGACTGTACTTTGTGTTGTGAAGATACATAATAAAAAGTGCAGGAAAGATATGAAAGATATATTAATACAATGTTATCTAAAGTATTCGCATCGAATGCAATTATTATGTGGACTAATTGTAATATAAACATTAGACAATGTGTCGCAATCTTATAGTTCTAGCATTTATAGTCTTTGAACTGTGCGTTCCCATAGTTGCGAACAAACGATCAGACAAATATACATAAATTTATCATTATGGCATCGGATTAATCTTTATATCTTTATCGGATTAATTATAAACAATACACCTCTCAACAGTATGGCTATTGGGTAAATTAGGTATTATTAACATGCATCTTTTAGTGATCTTCCATAAACCGACAGAGTGTACAACCAACCAATCAATTAACAACTCACCCGCTTGCAGCCCTCCGGCGAAGCTGTGAAACTCTTGCCAATCATCGGCTCCGTCTTGAGAAGCACATCGTAGATGCCACCCTTAAGACTGCCCATCACTGGACCATTGCGTCCGATTTGCACATTGGCAAAGGTCAAGGCATCATTAAAGTTAATAGTGCGATTATTGAAAACCACATCCCGAACAGCACCCTCAAGCTTGATAAATGTGGGTGCCAACGGCGTGTAGCTTTCATGTGGCGGTGCTCCTCCAATGTAGAGACCACCTGCATCTTGGGGTAAGCTGACCAGCGACGGTGAGCCAGTTAAGGTACGCACATCTTGCTGCTCATCATCCACCATCAGCTCTAGTCTGCGTCCAGTCTTGATGAGATTAATCACATGCAATTCGCCGTCATTCAATTGACTTGAGTTTGAGGACAATTTGACGAAACTGCGACCAGAGTTGACCCACACATGCAGCTGACCATCGATTAAGCTCATCGAATAGTTGCCCTTGATATCCTTGGCATCGTAGTCTGCCAGCACTTCTGGCGGATATGCAGCTAACAGCAGCAGACAATCCGGCTGTAATGTGCGGAAAACAAGGCCCGTATTGGCACGTTTCCTTAGCGATTGCGATGGCAGCTCCAAATACCCATTGCCAGAGAAGCCAGCTCTATAAAGTAAGTATTTGATTAATTTTGAGTTTACTTGGAAAGTGAATAGGGTTACATACTTGGTAATCATGTCTTTGCAGGAGGCCTCAACACCAAAATAAGTGGAACTCTCCAGCGGATCGTAAGTCTCACCGTTCACCTGCACATCCATCATGCAGCCAAGGAAGGGATTATCTGCGCCGGGAGCTTTAGTGGTGCCGGAAGTAAAGCCTATGAAATGAGACAAAATAAAATGAAACTTAGTAATACTTAGTAAAATTTATATTAAATAAACTAGAATAAAAACTAAAACTCGGACTTTCAATAAAGAAACATTAATAAATAGTAGAAGTCAATAAAGAGTGAAATCTTGATAAACACTAAAACTAAAAGTTAGATTAATTGTAAATCAAAAACATTTACATAAATAATAAATAAGTAGTAATGACTTTCATCATACGTTCGTTCAATTTATGGAGTTGAGCAAATCTTTCTCTATAAAAATAAATTTAAATAAAGGTACAATAATTTCCAGCAACAATTCTTCAAGACACTCATTAAGATATAATTATCAATGAATGTATCTATAGGCAAAAAAGGTAAACTACTAAATGATTGATTTATCAAATAAATTATATAATTCTCATTCGAGGATCAGACGTTGCTTCGCTTACTCACCTGGTGGCACGCCGCCCAAGTAATACACAGCCTTGGACAGATCAGGTAACATATGACTCTTCACTGGCAATGTGGGTGCTCCAGAGATGGCGCGATCGTTGTTTACACGCAGCATGCCATTCTCAGTACTTCGTCTTGCGGAGAATTCTCGAGCTGCCTCCATTTTGATCCAATGCCCAGTGTTATACTTCTTTGTGGTGTTGATTTCCAGCTTGGACTCGTCACCATAGTCGATGCGGAACATAATGCGTCCTCGGCTTAATGTTACAGAAACCGAGCGGTTCTGCAAACATAGAAAAGTAAAAACATTAAGACGGACTCAAGAGTAGTTCTAAGTTAAGAGTAGCTTACGTTCTTGTCATCAACCGCCAGGAAGAGCAACGCATTCTCGTCCAGCGTGCGGAAGGTCATCTGCAGCGCAAAGAGATTCTTGCGATAGGGGCGCGGTCGCGTCTTCATCACCTGGGCATAACCCAAGCCATTGAAGTGACGCGCCACCGACGATGCCGAAGATTCTTTCGCACCAATCATGGCACCACCGCAACGACCTTCGCTACGCAAAAAGTTCCACAGTCCCAATGGCTTGTTGTCCACCTCCACCTGATGCACCACCACATTGAGACCTGGCGTGAGTTCTTTGGTGGCATAGCCGCCCAGCAAAATGCGCTCATTGTGACTTTGCGAGAATCTTGTGTGCTCCGCATCCGTCGAACCCGTCACAGGCGACGCTGGCGTCAAGGCGCCATAGTTATTCATGCGCCGCACCAACAAACTGCCTAGATTCAGTGTACGATTCGCTTCCACTTGATACCAGGCATCATCGAATTTGGGATCGCGTGTCTGCACTTCAAGTGGATGCGTAATGGTTGCCGTGCTTCCGCCCAAATTCCAAACGAGACGCACTCGTCGCTTGTACAATTCCAATGTGATGTGCCGTCCTTCGCTGCCCTCAACATGCAACAGCGGTGAGTTGCCCATATGGTTTGACAGTGCAAAGCTTAATCGCAGGGAATTCGAAGTGCTTAGGCCATAGGAGGTTGGCAGGTAGGTGCGGCTACACTTTGGTCCCAAGGACTCCAAGGAGACGTCGATCTGAAATGAGATTATTTATTGTACTACAATACTATTTTAAAGCAGGAATTCAAACACGTTAAGAACCAAATTGAAGTTCTATTCGTGATTTTAAAATAATGAAATCGAACGAAAAAGTTAACTCTTATAAACCGGACCAAGGGTCAAAACAGCTTGGCGGTTTTTTTGTAGGTTTTGTAATATGAGCTAAATTTAGAATTAAGGTCTTATTCATGAACATCAAAAACCAAATCATTGAGAATATATATTTGACTTGCGAGAATCTAAGGATTTTGGGGAAAGTTGAGGTATAAAATTGATATAAGACCCCACTATTGAATTCAACAGAAAGAAAGAAGCAATTGACTTATTCGTGGCTTCATCGAGGATCTATTACTTACCGCCTCAGCTGCATGACGCGCCTTGGCAATCTTATCCCTTAGCTGCTGCAGCTGTTGGGACATGCTGTTGTTCCAGGTATCAAAAACCTGATTCTCCTTCTCTGCCTGCTGCTCAATGTAGCTGAGCGTCACATTCGCCAGTCGCAGATTCGTCTTGGTCAGCGAAATGTTCTCCTCGGCCATACCCAGCTTGATCTCCCAGTCGGGCTCCAGCATGGCAAATGATTTGCGCATGTGTTGTAAGGAACGTTGCATTTCCCGAGCCGAGTGAAGTTCAGCATTCATTTGATCGCTGGTGCGCTGGGCAAGCTCCATGCTGTCCTCGGCCAGGCGACGCGCCGAATTGTTGGTCAATAACTGCAGATGGCTGGTAATGTTATTGCTGCGCTGTCCCGTCTCGTAGATGATGCGCTTAACGCCCTCCACCTGTTGCTCTTGCTGCTGCAACTTGTCCTTGAGCATTGTGGACTTTTGCATCTGCTGCAGTGCCTCGCGTTGTAGCTGCTTGGAGCTGTGCAACGAGTGCTTGGCACGCTCAATCATGGAGCTGCTATCGCTGGGATAGAGCGTGTGTTGTGCCTCATAAACGCGCTTCTTGGCGAGCTGTGAAGCCTGACGAGCATCCTCAATGGCCTGTGAAATGTTGCTATGCGCGGAACTGTAAGAAAAAATCATGTTAAAGCTGCCAGGAGAATTGAGATGCCTTTAATACTCACCTGGCCAGCATGGCGATGCGTGCTCCATTCCTCGTAGGCTGAAATTTTCTCGCATACTCATTTGAACGCTCGAGCAGGCGAGTTGCATGTCTCTCCGCCTTTGGCAGCCAATGCTTGCGCACCTCACGCTGCGGCTCTAGCTGGTCGTCGAGCGTTTGGTTGAGTGGCACAGTTGTGGTAACAAGATGATGACGCTGCTCCTGCAGCTGATATTGCTGCAACATGGCTTTGTTCAGCATGTCCTCGCCGCGGTGCACAACACTCTGATTTAAGTGCTTGCCAATGCGCTCGCTGAGATCATTGATTTGCTGGTACTGTTCCCCAACATGGCCACTCAAGTTTCGCACATGCTCGAGCACATCCTCGGCCTCCGACTCCGTCTCTTGGGTGCGATCGATGTGCAGTCGCATGTCGGCCACACGATAGTTGGTCTGATTGAGATCCCGCCAGAGCATTTCTAGGCGCGCCTGTTGATCAAATGCCGCATCCGAAGCATTGCCCGTGGCATAGAACTGTTGCCATGCACATTCGTTGCTGCCGCGAATATCCTGGACCAACTGATGATGTTGTTGAATGGCCTGCAGATAGAAACGTGCCTGCTTCAGAGCCGTGGGCAAACTCAGATGTTGAGCTCCTTGGCCATAGTTGTGTAGATTGTGCAGAGTGTGCTTAATCTCAGTACGCAACGTAGTCACATCGTGTTGCACCAACAGTGCGGCTTCCTGCATGGAGTTCAGTGCATGCTGCCGCTTCCCAATGGTAGCCAGAGCTTTGCGCGACTGGAACTTGCCATTCTCGGCATGGGCATCCAGTTTGATGAGTGCTCCATTGTCGTAGCCAAGGAGCAGCTGCCGAGCCTGAATGTAGTTCTGTTGCCGGGCATGCCACTTGTCATAGGCACGCTCATACTCGGCGAGCATTTGATAAGGTGCGGGAATGCCCGTTAAGTCCATGTTGTGCAGTCCTCGACGTAACTTGTGTCCCACTAGCTCCACGTAGTCCAGTAGCAGCAAGGTGCAGTTGTCGCAGACTAAATGAAAGTATAAATTAATGGCTGTCTTAAGTGATAAATGTACAACATACCTCTGCAACCGTTCTCGACCAGATGATGACGCTCTGCCAGACACTTGTTGCATTTGAGACCTGTGACGCCATCGCGGCAATAACATTGACCCGTCTCCGCATCGCAGCCCTCGGCTCTGATACCATCTGGGTGGCAGCCGCACTCCTGACAGCTGCTGTTGGGATACAGCATCGGATTGCCAAAGAAGCCCTCCTGACAGCGTTCGCACAGTCGTCCTGTGTAGCCGGGCTTGCAGATGCAGCTCACCTCGCCCTCCCACACGTTGCAACCACGTGCAAAGTTGCGGTTGGTTTCGGGGCAGGGACATGCTTGGCAGCCGTGGCGAGAGTTCGGATCACCATAGAAGCCATCTGCACACTGTTGACAATGGGCGCCACCAGTGTTCCCGCGGCAGTTCTGCAAAGTAACGTTAAATTGGAAAGGGGTACAATGTTGTAAAACATTTCATTCACAGTAGATGCTCATAAGTACAGTTGGTACATTTTTATACCCGCTACCCATAGGGTAGAAGGGTATTATAACTTTGTGCCGGCAGGAAATGTATGTAACAGGTAGAAGGAGGCATCTCCGACCCTATAAAGTATATATATTCTTGATCAGCGTCAACAGCCGAGACGATATAGCCATGTCCGTCTGTCCGTCTGTCCGTCCGTCCGTCTGTCCGTCTGTCCGTATGAACACCTAGATCTCAGAGACTATAAGAGATAGAGCTATAATTTTTTTTCGACAGCATTTGTTATGTTTGCACGCAGATCAAGTTTGTTTCAAATTTTTGCCACGCCCCCTTCCGCCCCCGCAAATCAAAAAAATCGAATAACAAGCGTAATTTTAAAGCTAGAGTTACGAATTTTGGTATATACAACAATTACTATAGTAGATATGATTCCTGATTTTGTTACGATCAGATAAAAATTGTGGAAGTTATTAAAGAAAGACTTTTGTATGGGCAAAAACGCCTACTTACAAGGGGTCTGAGTTACTTTGGTCGACAATTTGGTACATTGTGCCGTCTATGGTATATTTTGAATTTTGTACTATATCGATATACCAAATATACCATTAGGTATATTTTTTAGTATTTTTGCAGTATATTCGGTATATTTTGAAAATGATACCGCAATATTATGCTTTTATTAAAAATGGGTAGCGGGTATCTCACAGTCGAGCACACTCGACTGTAGCTTTCTCACTTGTTTGTATTTGTACCGTTCAGTTCATTGGTTCACTTTACTATACACCTTTTGGTACATAATTATAATTGTAAATTTTGCTTTATTTTTCGGTACATCAAATTTAAAAATTGTATCTTTCTTGGGACTAGTTTACAGGAATCTGATAATGGCAAAAGGTTCGGGAAGAACAATTAACTTTCAGTACAGACTTTGCCCTTCTTCCAGCATATTCTATTAACATTCGAACTAACTAGTTCTAGATTGATTCGGTGAAAAGTTTAAATTCTTACCTTGCACACGCCGGTTTCGCGGTCGCACTCGTTGCTACGTCCATTGCAATGGCAGGGTGCAGCACGTCCAATTAGATCCTCGATGAAAACACTTTCTACATCGCTCGTATTGCGCCAGCGATAATATGAATTGCCGGGATCCTGGCAAGAGAGGCCGTCGAAACGTATAGGACACTTACAGCGCTCCACACCCTTAGCTATGAGATTAGTGGAGCCCTGCACGAATATGGCAGCATCCATGTGTACATTGTGTAACCTAGCAAAGCAAATAAGAAATGTAATTAATAAAGCAAAAGCAAAGCGAAGAAAGTATGTGCGTTTTCAAGCAAATAGTTACGCCGCGAAATAAAGTAGTTTACTGCAAAAAGTAATGTGAGTACATACGCATTACAAATAGCATAATGTGAAGTGAGTACATATGAAACAAGTAGTTTTCTACGTAAGTACATGTTAATTGTGAAATTCGAATTGGTTGGTTTGTGTCTAGCCTAAACCATTTAATATGAGTAGTAACGGTGCCAACGGTAAATATGAGAAACTGCGGTATGGAAAACAAGTAAATAGTACAATATGACTGCAAGAAATGTACCGTGAGAAATGAAAACGTATGAGTACTGGCTGCTTAAAACCCTAAATGAGTTTATTTTAAATAGAAATCGGTGACTTGTAGTTTGGGTTTAACCTCAAAGAAAATGTATCAAACTGAAAATATACTTACACAACTTGCTGGAACTCTGCAAAGGCAAAGGCACGTAGGAAAATGTGCCGCACATTCTGCAGTGCCGCCATCAAAGTGCCGCGATCCACTGCCCGACTATTATGATGATACTTCCAATACGATTCGTGCAACGGCACGCGATGTGTCACATTCAGCGAATACTCGAACTCCTCGTTCTCGTAAAAGTCCAAAACGAGCTTGGCATGTGCATGCAGCTGCACCAGCGGATATTGCGCCAACACCTTGCGCTCCAGCGGCGTATGGGCGCCATCAGTGAGCAGCGAGAAATACAAATTGCCGCCGTAGCTGGCGGTGCGATCGCCGTAGAACTGCGGTGGCAGCTGGAAGTACAGTGGCTGATAGAACTGCGAGTAGGCGCCAATGGAAACATTGCCGGTGGATCGTGGCACGAGGCTGAGGTCATTCATACGCTGTATTTCCGCATCCTCGCGATAGGAGACGCTGCCTGCCATCTGGATGACCACAATGTACTCGAACTCGCTGCTGGGCACGTGCTGCGGTCGCAATTGCTGCACGCTGAGATTGCGTGCCTCCGACATGCGAATGTGACCCCAGGATAGATCACTCTGCTCACACTCAGAGGCACGGCCAAAGCAGAAACAGTGGGTGCAGCCCTCCGGATTGAGAGCTGAGAGACCAAAGGTGCTCTGCATGCAGGTGTCGCACTTGAGTCCCACCACCAGCGATTTGCAGGGACATTGCCCGTTGGAGTCACAGGCAATGAGGCCATCGGAGCGCATAAACGAACCAGCTGTATCGCAGCCACAGCGTCGACACTCCGGATAGCCAAAGTAACCGACGGCGCAGCTGTTGCAGGTGCGTCCGGCGTATCCCTCGCGACACTGACACTGTCCACCAACGGCAGCACAATGCTGGCCAATGGAGCCAATGTGATCGCACTCACACTCCCGGCAACCAAGTCGCGCCTGCCAGCCCCAGGTGCCAGGCACACATTGAGCACAGCCCAGGCCGCGGGTGAATTTGGGACAAATGCAGCGTCCGTTGAGGGGATCACACACCTGACCCTCGGCCGCACAAGCTGCACAGCGTTGACAGCCATCTGTGCTGAAGCCGAAGAAGCCCTCGGTGCACTCATTGCAATGCCTGCCTCCGACTCCGATTTTGCAATCGCATTGACCAGTCCACGGATTGCACTCACGACTGCGTGATCCGTGTGGATCACACTGACAATCGTAGCAACCGACACCCTGTGTAAGATTCCAGTGTCCCGCCCTACACTTTTCACAGCGACGACCGGCCACATTCAGTAGACACGAACACTGCCCGGAGCGCTTATCGCAAGCGGTCGATAGCGATCCAACCGGACTGCATTGACAGTCTGCAAAGAATAAAGACAGATTTAAGAATTAACAATAGTGAATAGAAACATTGGTACTCTAATTAGAACTACTTATTTGTAATATTCCATATAATAATAAATATAAAGCATAACATAAATACGAACTATTTTTAAAGTAGTTGCGAATAATAAAAATTATAAGAATCATAGATACTTAAAATTACAAGTACATATTTTAAATATTTATAAACTAACTTTTTCTGAAATAGTATCTTATGAGTTAATAGATAAGTACAAAATACCTCAAACCACACAATTATTGAAGTGGTAAACAATTTATCGAGAATAATTAGGAAAAAATTACAGTAATTCGTTAAGAATGGAACAAATTAAAATTCCAATAAATGTAACTATGTATGTAATTTAAATAACTTCTGCTCAATTCTATACTTATTCTGTTAAAACTAAGTCTTCAAATAACTTCGAGTAATCGTTCAAAGACTTTAATTTGTTTAAATGATAACGGTTGTTAAGGTTATTCGATGCCACAGGTCAGTGCTATTCAATTCATATTGAACTCGTTTGCTTTGCAATTCACAATTTGTTTAGGGAGCCACATGAGCTACCATTGCCATCATCACCATCATCATCATGGAGTCGAACGGCAGCAAAAGCTAACTGCACCCAAAAGACTGGTAACAACTGTTGGCCAAGCAAAAAGATCAGTCAGCTAGTTGGTCGTTTTGTGGGTTGCGCGTAGGCAGCATCGCAAACCCGCCCACATTTGCATAGAGTTTCCTATCCAGGCGACAAACGACAAATGCAACCACGACACACAGAGGATACGACAGACGCTTACGGGGCCTAACACACACATAGACAAGGAGAGTCGCTGCACATGGATGTGGCAGACAAGTCTGCTTGTCTACCAGTCAAGTCAGCCAACCTAGCGTACATCGACTTGCCTGGCATATGCGAGTATACGAGTACAAAAATAAATTCATTCATAAATCCGGTAAAACCAACGCAAAAATATTCAAATTGATTGCGAGATCTAATGCAAAAAAAAGTAACTAAAAATGTTTAACACAAAAAATATCTATAAAGACTGGGTACAAAATGAATGCTTAGATCTGGCGAACTTGAAGTACGCTTACTTGAATTAGATCAATGGATCAGAGTATTCAATTTGAACTAGTGAAAGCAGAGTAATAAAAATACATACTGCATTTACTTATTTTTTTAAGCTAATGTTGGATGGAAAATTGATGTAGTGTAATAAGGATTGTTTGGTCAAAGTATCATTCTTAGTTGCTGATGATTTATTAAAATTCAAATATTATAAACTTTTTTCTATTAGTTGGAAGTGTTTTCATAATCAAATAATGAGTTTCTCTTGTTTTCTTTTCAGTACTGCAACAAACTTTTTAAACAGTTTCCGATACCCATTTCAGTGAAAAGCGTATGCCAAATAAATGTTTAGAAATATGAACATGCCATAGCACGCGACACGAGGAGATAGTAGTTCGACTGCGTCCACGAGAGGAGTTTTTTGTGGAGGAGTTGCTGGAAGAGCAGGCAGCAAGGCAGGCAGACTGGCAGGCCTCAAGGCACTTGGCTGAGGCTTTGACTGTTGCAGCTGTCAAGTGCCTGCTTGGGATTTGCATTTTCATGAATGAACGAGAGGCGCAGTTGCAGCATTGCAGCTTAAAAGCATCCAGGAGAAAGGTTTCCTTTTCTTAATCTTCTTGTTATTGTTGTCATTTGTTGCCACCTCTCAGACAGTCAACCAATAAAAGGTTCAATCAACTGATGCAATTCAAATCCAACACTCGTTCATTTTTCCCTCTCTATCATTCTCGCTCTCACTCTCAATTTCGCTGAGCAAATGATGTCATTAAAATATACAATGAGGCATCACGACTCGACGCTTCAGAAATGCGTTTGTCATGCTACAGTTTTAGAGTCACTGTGCGGCAATCGCAACTCCCACAGAGGTTTGCTCTGTCTGCTTGCTGACTGAAAATGTTAGAGTTGTTCAATTTTGCGTGGGTCTTCAGCACTGTGTCGTTGTTGTTGTTGTTTCTCTCAATTTTTTATTGACAATTTTCATTGTTTGCCTTTTATTAATGAGCGCGTTTTGTTGTCTGTTTCTTTGGTTGCTTCCAAGTTTGGCTAGAAACTTTGGCTAGAGGTCTGCAACTATGGTCAGACGTTCGTTGATCGTGTGTGGGGCATCTGTGGGTAGTTAAAGTGCACTTCCGTTCGTTTAACGGGGTTTTAGGTGAGCGTGCGTAACATTTATCATATGCATTTTCAAACTGGCTTTGATGGATTGCCATAAAAACTTCAAGTAATTGTGGTGCATTTAAAGGTAAACTTGAGATTAGGCAAGTGCAATATCTTATGGAGACTTGTAA
This sequence comes from Drosophila kohkoa, assembly GCA_019972355.1. Classification (NCBI taxonomy): domain Eukaryota; kingdom Metazoa; phylum Arthropoda; class Insecta; order Diptera; family Drosophilidae; genus Drosophila; species Drosophila kohkoa. The sequence continues at coordinate 623,773 of BJEL01000003.1, read as the reverse complement.
TGAAATAATTTAACTGCTTTTGAAAATAATAAATAAATAGTAAATAATTTTTAATTAAACTAAGCAGCAAGATTTATATTTTAATTTATATGTTATTATACCATGATATTGGCCTTCGACCTATCCCCCAACAAAAATTGCAAACAAGTTCCAAAATGTTGTCAACACATTCAGAACTCACAAAAAATACAATAAATTAACAATTAAACAATAATAATTCTAAAATGCCATAAACGAACATGACGAGAATTGACAGTATAATTGCAAATTCACATTGAGAAAAATAAATAAAAAAAAAAAAAATACAAATGCTACAAAACATTTTTCAGAAAATATATCAGGTAAAATGTAGAGCACGTGTTTGGCTGCCTTGCGGTTTTTCACTCGGGACATGACAAAATATTGATTAAATGATTTATTCTGCGACCAGTTGCCAGACACCGCTGCGTATGCGCAATGTGCAGATTGCTAAAGAAACTCGCGCCAACGCGGTCAATCAATTATCATAAATCTCCAATCAACAACAACAAAATTGTTAAGATACAAAAAACGTTTAACCGCAATTTTTATCTGAGAAGTCTAAATACACTTTAAATGCTTTTGTATAAGAAAAATAGGAGATTCAAATTATAGGGGAAACATAAATTCCAAATCTGCTAATGAATTTAATGCTGTTGTTTTTCAACTAGTTAATGTAAATAATAGAGTGGAGATCATCAAATATATAGCGACTATATAACCCAAGAGTGGGAAGGGCATTCAATGCATATTAGCTACGGTTAGATTGTGCGAGAAATCAAACGGCAATTAAGCATCTGTATGCAACTGCGATAACAATCTTGTGGCAATGCGTTGACCACTGTATGAATGAATGATTGAACGACTGACAGACTTACTGACTGAGTGACCAACTGTCTTGACAAGATTTATGTGTAAGTTGACATTTGAAATGTCAAAAAAATAACAAAAATACTTGGCCAACGGCAGCGACAGCGGCAATTGCTGTAAGTTGCAGCAGACTTAATGCGTTTACTGCAGTTGCAGTTGCTGGCTGTTATTGTAGTTATTGTTGTGTTGTTATTGCCTCGTTAGCCGCCCACAGTTGACCCACATTAACTGTGAAAGAAAGAAAGACTGGCCTGACTGAAAGAGTGCAAGCTGGAGCAGCGAGTAGCAGCGGCAGCGGCAACGGTGGGAGGAGGAATCGACCACCCGGCTGTGCTGAGCTGCCTTTTAATAGGCTCACGTAGCTAACGCTAACGCTCGAAATTTCGTAGTTAATTAACCCGTTTGCATACATTTTGTTTTGGCCAGGCCTTGCGACTGGTCCTGCTGGCTTCAACCAGTTGGTCCAGACAACAACAGCAACAACAACTACTATTATTGGACCAGTCCCATTCCCACTCCCGTGGCGTGGCATTATTTATGCTTTCTTTGATCGAACTCGGCGCTTAAGCGTCATAATAGTCACAGTTCCCGAGTAAAGAGTCCCGACTATGACTACAAGTAGAGTCTCTCGATTGTTTTCGTGCGCCCCATAAATTAATCGAATGTTAACTTTGCTCAGGAAATTGCCTTTGACTTGCTGGCTGATCGCTCCACCTCGAAAAAATAATAGAAAAATGTAAGAATGCACAAGTCTCAAGGGATTGACTAGCAAATACCACGTAATTTGACTTAAATACTCTCTTTACTTTTAATAAATCTTAAACGATTGCCGACTATTTACTAAGCTCAACTTTATTGTCTTAGATAATAATACTTTGGAATAATGTTTCTGGGTAACCGTTTAAGTGGCTATTTCTGGGTACAGGGTATAAATTAATTATAGCTTTTTGTTGATTATAATAATCGGTTGACGGTGTTGAATTTGCGGCTCTTGATAAGTGGCAGTCGCCGTGGAAGTGGCTACATTAAAATATCGCCTGTGTGCAATTTATTAAATTCTTTTTTTTCCTCTGTTGGCTAAGCTGTCGACTCTATTAAATTGAGTAGCAGATGAAGGCTTTTTGTAGAGAAACAAGGAAGATTAGATTGATTAGTGAATACCGCAAACAGGTCTTAATAGTTTTAATCGGAATTGAAATTTATACACAAATTTTGTTTTTCACCTTTCGGTGTTCAGAAGTGTTTTGCATTACTCATACTTTGCTCTGAAAATTTACTTCTTGTATTTACGACTTGTCAAGTGGAAGCACATTTGTAGCACCACTTAATCCGAATGTCTCCATTATTAAGCAAGCCAAATCGTAAATGATGTAGTTTTCGGTAACCATATCCATTGAGGCAAACTGCCAGACACCGTTAAGACGTCTCGACATCTAAATTATGGATAGCATGATTTTATTTTTGCGCTTTATTTTTTTCTCTATTTCTACTTCTAGTTTACAATTTCGCGCATTTATTTTTAGATTTTTCACGTCGTTTGGCATTTTGGAAGATTGAAGTCACGAGTTTGGCGTTGGAGTTGAGTCGAGTAAAGTCGAGTAGTTGGGGAATTTTAAGACAAGTGGCAGTTTTGGGGCTTATGCTGGCACCCGTGCCATAAAAAATCATATGCAAATTTGTTTATGCCGCGTAATGCGAGCGTATTAAGCAGCATAAACTTTGGCATTAGACCACAACGTGTTTTTTTTTGTGTATACCCTTTAGTCATAAAACGCCGAAGCGAAGGGTATTATCAGATTATATAAATATGTGAAGGCTATAGATATTTATGTCTATAAGAGCTGGTTGTAGTATTAAGCTCTTCAATGTGTATAGAAATTCTTATTTTATTGTCCTTCTTTCCATTAAATACAGAGATTTATTCTCCTTATATAGGGTATTTGCAAGTCATTCGATTCTCAAAACTATTCAATGGGACTATAAAGTATTTCGAAAACTAGTCGCTATACTTACGTATTTGTAATACTTGGCAATCAATTTGAAGCGCTTTGACCTTTCGCAGTGCTTGTCAAACTGCACAAAATGATGAATTGCCACAGCGCTAATGAATGGCATATTAATTTGCATTTAAATGCCGCAAACATATTTTCGGGTTTTGCTTTTCAGCTTTTCAACTTGTCATTGAATAATGAGACAAACAGCTAGTTTTTTCGTGAAAATAACACACAATTTTTGCGGTGCTCAGGAAACATAAATTACATCGGGCAAATACTTGTAGATTGGACTGCAGCTCTCGAAATATGAAAAACACATTTTGTAAATGTCATATTCACATGCTGAAAATTCGCAGTTGTGCCAAATTTCAGGCGCGCCCACAAAAAGAAAAAAATATTAAAATTTATAATAGGTTTTTCCTTCTTTTTTTTCATTTGGTGTTGGCAGCATTTTCAAATTTAATTCTGTTGACAGTTTTGTGCGTGCAAATTTATGCAAAGTATTTATCACACTCTCGGAAATTGAAATCATCTGAAGATTTTTAAAGCGTCAAGTGTTTCGGTAGTTTTAAACGGTTTCTTTAATGGCTCTAAATGCCTACATGAAGTGTGTAGATCAGATCAATGCTGATAGGGTGGGCATTGTTGTTATTGAGTATTGTTTTTTTTTTTCTTGGTGTGAACTTAAAGATGTATCGCTGTTTTTTATCTTTTGGAGGAAATCTTTGCTATTTATAAAACTTTGGCTTTACATTGAAATTTACTTAATTTATTTGAAAATATTTTTATGCGTGTTTTAGGCATTACAAGTTTTCAGCTTCTGTAGAAGTCTGAAATTTAGATGGCTCTAAATGGTGTATTAAATACATATAAATACAATAATTCTTTGTGTATGCGAAAATAGTGAATGAAAGAGTTTAAATAAGTATATTTGTCATCCAGATAATCTTTTTATACTATTTATAAGTTACAAAAAAATATATTTGCAAAGCAAAGAATGTTTACTACTATCGGGTTGCTTTCACTGACAATCTGATATATTTTGTACCCTAAGGTATATTTAAAATGTAGTACTATACTGATATACCAAATATAGCCATCGGTATATTTTAGTACTTAGCGGTATAAATTTTATATATTTAAAAAATATGTTTTTATTAAAAAAGGGTTACGAGTATCTCACAGTCAAACACTCGATCCTATCAAATGAATTTTCCTATCGTTTCAAAATATTTCTAATTAACTGTAACTGAATTTTCTACAAATTTGAAACTTTCGCGCAATTAATGCCTTTAAATGTGCTTAATTAAGCAATTTACCATTAGGCGGTAAGATCTGCTTTGGGTCCGCCCACCAGGTAACGCCCACCGGGTATACAATATGTGTAGCGTATGCTGGCCTACAGCCAGACCTGGGCACACTGCACTTTCGCCCATCAAAATGAACGCAGTCAAATGCTTGGCGGGCTCAAATTGCATTTCCTGTCACTTGGCCGATTGCTCGACCAGCCCAGCCATGAATCTTGCACCCAGCTTCTCAACTCACAGCTCTCTAGCTAAATTCATGGGTGTGTGCCGTATATCTCTTTGGGTCTGGGGATCAAATGCAGGCTGCCTGACTGTCTGCCTAACTCTATGCCTGTCTCACTGTCTGTTAGTCCTCTCACCCAGTACAACACAACACACGACATGCAAAGCTACATGTGTGTCAGTCTCAACGAATGCTGTGGGTGTGTCTCACAGCCCGGTGAACAACATCAACATCAACACCAACACCAACTAGATGGCATATGTTTTTGCTTTTCTTTTTGTAAAATGCAGTAAGGATGCCGAAAATTTGAATTGCAAAATTCTGAATACCCTTGAAAGCTAGTGTTCCCATGAAAATAGATTGACATATGGAATACACCTTCTAAGTGCATGATAAATTGACTTTGTTATATGACAAAGTGTTAAACTGCATCTCAAATTACATCATGACAAGTTAATGAGTTCCATTTGCGTTTATGATGTGATTAAGTGTCAGTCCTTCTCAAACGTAGTTTATTGTTAGCGATGATAGTTCTGTGACTCTCCTTAAAGACTGAGTTTCTACGAATGTTATAATGCAATTTTGATTGGCTAATCGCTGAATTGTTTTAATTTTAAAGATTTATCTGCATACTTGAGATATCCTTACTGAAATGCCATAAAAACATCGAAATTGTAATTACCAAAACAATAAAAACATGTTTTATTACTGCATCAACAGCAAAAAAAGTAAACTTTCAAAGGCCATGACGTGTTTTTGCCTAATTGCAGTTGTATTTTAATTACGCCAGTTGCACTTTTAGTATTTTTAATTAACTTTTTTTGGTTGTTGTTGTTGTGGAGGCGGAGTTGAGCATTCCGGGGGAGCTCGATCGGCCGCAACATTATGTCTGGCAATTTCTTATCTTTATTTGCGACATGTATTTTTAATTTAAACGCGACTATCAAATATTTAAACTGCATCGCTAGCAACTCCCTGGACAATGCCCCAAAGTGTTTTGTTAAATGGATTTCAGTTCGGTTCGTGGTTTTATTTTTTATTTTATTTTTTTGGCTGCTGGGTAAGTATTTGCTCTTCAAGACTTGAAAAGCTGCCGGCTACAGTCTTTGACGTTGTTACAATACCCTGTAGTTAGAAGAACATGAAAATGGGGTTTATGCTATGCGAAAGTGGACAACACAAAACGTGATTTCATTAACAATAGCGCTTGGAGGTGATGAAGAATTTACTTGAAAGATGTTCAAAGCATTTAAGAATATGTTAAGAAAAAGATTTCAAATCATATAACTGGTTTCCCCTTTTTCTATACTTTGTAAAGCTAACAAATTAACAATTTTAGGCAGCTTTGTGGTGCTTACTGGGCATCTTTTGGTCGACTTCTTTCGACTTTCAGATAGCGTGCATAATTTTTTAGAGTGTATCTGGTTTTTTTTATACAGTTTTGGATTTTTCTTTTTGGGCAAATAGTTTCGTTAATTGAAATAAAATTCAATTTGACGTTTTTATGGCATGTGGAGATAGTTTGGCTAAATACGTGAGAAGTTGCAGTTGCAGTGGCTTGCTTAGGGGCGGTCTAGACAGCCAGAGCTCTATTTCATTGGTGTGTGTGCTTAAGTATATGTGTGTGTGTCTGTAAAGTGTGAAAGTTGTTTTCTGGCTAGAAAGATGCAACCCGTTTTTATGGGCAATTTGAACGGTCTCCCAATAGATTTCGATAATATTTGCATGCGAATGCAAATGAATTTTCAATGGTATACCCATAATTCATACAGTTGATTCGCATGGTCATTAAAACGTGTGAAAAGTTGGCAAATTTTCAATTAATTCAGTTTTACTGCACATTTCATAGATAATAATTAATTTTTGTATGTGATTGCTTGAAGACTGATATTTATAGAGGTGTTTTGTAATGAGGTACAATAATCGATAGGAAAAGTCAAAGAACAAATTTAAAATATTAATGTTAATTGAAGATTTAATTACACTTTGAGGAAATCAATCAAGAGATTTATTTTATCTTAAGACTCTTAAATATTGGTTTAGTCGTTTAGAGCAGAATGGAATGGAATGAATAATAAATAAGTAATGCACAAAATTAGATATTTTTGACACAGTTTGCATCTCTTGTTTTCAATTAACACATTTCAATATTTTTGTGTACATTCAATACTTTATTTAATTTATGATTAATTACGTTACGTTCAACACAAATTTTATTGTAATCGCATTTTTGAATTTGGATTTAGAGGTATCTAAGAGGCATTAATTAATTTTTTGTCAATTAATAGTTAAAGTCAATGAATTTATTTATGATAAATATGTTTGATGTGTACACAAAGTGACTTTTAAATTTAAAGACAAAAGTATTTTCAATTGCATAAATATGTTTTTTGAATATTTTTCATTTTATCGATTCGAGTTAATAATGACGTAAGCGTATGCTGCCTTCGATCTGAAGAATTCGATAACTATTCTGGCAGCTCATTTGGTAATCAGCTTCTGTGTATGAAAACATTAACCCACTGTTGCCGACACAGTTGGCAGCTGTAATTTTGAACAATTTTGCGCCCGATAATATTTATTATTCAATTTTCATTAAATCTGATTATGGATAACCCGTTCGCCGTTGAACGATTGTGGCTAAATTGCAAGAGAAAAATGCCAGCAAATTATTTCAGTGACGCTTAAATTAAGCATTAATTTTCGCAATGGGCTGGTGGCGGCTTCATAAATATCTTTTCGAGCGCCGTCGAAAATTGTGAGAGATCATGTCGAGAAATAAGCAAAACATTTTTTAAGGTGTTGCTGTGCTTGTTGTGACAAGCGAATGGAGCGATAAGTGTGTCTATGTGTATCGAATAATCAAATGCTAGATAAGCAACGGCAAAGAGAGTAATCGACTAGTTGGTACTTCGTAACAAGGTTTCAAATATTCCCTACTTACATTAACCATGTTTCTATAAAGGAGATTTATTTAATCACACTTAAAATTATAATAGAATAAGTGCGTCTTTGTGTATCGAATAATCAAATACTAGACAAACAAAGCCAGAGAGAGTAATCGACTAGTTGGTACTTCGTAACATTATTTCATATATTCCTTACTCACATTAACCATGTTTCTGTAAAGGAGATTTCTTTAATCACACTTAAAATTATAATAGGATAAGTGTGTCTTTGGGTATCGAATAATCAAATACTAGACAAACAAAGCCAGAGAGAGTAATCGACTAGTTGGTACTTCGTAACAAGATTTTTTATATTCCTTGCCATGTTCTTGTGGCTTTTAAATGGGTCTTCTTCAAGCAGAGTTAAATGTATAATATTACAAATAAATGCCAAATTAGCGATAGAGGTAGAGGGAGATAAATGAAAAGACAAAGCTTGATATGCTTTATAAATCAATTTCCAATTAAAACACACCGGAAACACGAGACCCTGTGTGAAAGACCACGTGTGGAGAGTGACGAGTTTCATTGTGGTTTTGATACTGGAAATGAAGAAAAATGAGGTTAAACAGCGCCAGAGAAATTCAAATAACATAGCAAAGTCGAAGAATTTCACTTTTGTTTTAATGACAGCTTAGCTTTGCTTTTGTTTATTGGTCGGTGTCTGAATTCAGATAATGTTAACTAGTCCAGATACACAGTTACAAGCTCCTACATGTATAAGTTGTATACTCGCATGTATGTATACGCCTGTAAGTGTCTATGATCCCAGGAGAGCTTTGCAAATACTTGTACTATTTCTGGCTAGTCACGTTTTCATATTTATTTGGTAATTTTGTTGAGTTGTGTCTGGATGTTTGGCTGTCTCTCCGAATGTCTGCGTGTCTCTCTGGGCCCCACAACGTGTGCCGGGTTGTCTAAGGTCAGAGACAAGATGACGCTGAAGCCGAAGCCATAGCTGAAGCTGACGCCTGCCTCGTGGGCCAAAATCAACAGAAACTCAGACAGACATAAGCCTCAAATATGCTTGCAACAACAACAACAACAACAACAACATCAAAATAATAACAACAACAAACTAAACTGGCGCCTCGGTCACTTCGATCTATGCACTTCAAATGATTTTTTTTTTGTTAGCGTTGCCTCTTTGTCCCCTTTACTGTTGCCGTCGTTGTTGTGCTCTCTGGTTGGTGTTGTTTTTGTTTGTGGCGATGCGTAAACAACGTAGCGGCAATTTAAATGAAACGGCAACTTTTGCGCTTGGCAGTTGAAGCGTCAAAGAAGTTGGCATAACATGTGCTTGAAGAGACCTCAAATGGAGGAAGTTGCAACCGTAAAAGTGTTGAATAAGTGGCTGCACTCCTTATGTTGATCTTTCGAAATGGAGGGAACAAACAAAATAGTATAGTCTGGGAAAAGTTGAGAAAGTTGACTTTGATTTTTATAGGTTCAATATGCATTGAATATTTATAGTGAAAATTTATGGTGATATACTTTTATTACATTCTTGTTATTCTTAAACTTGAATAGTTTTACAAAAGATCGTATAGAAGAAAGCAACTCTCCCTCTAAACGGTAAGAGCTAGGAGTCTGTAATTTTACATAAGTTGGACAATAAGAAAGCTTTCTTAATACCTTTGAATTTAATATAATAATTGCTTACTAAGCACTCCATTGAAATTTACAAATTTAAGTCGTGGTCGAAGCTGCAGCTTAAATTGCTAGTAATGAGTAAAATTCAAAACAACGACATATTTCTCAATGATTGCTAATCCATAAATTCAAACAATCACAGTTTGAGAGCCACTGCAGCTTAATGTCAGCTCAACAAATGTCGTGCCTACAAGTTTGACACTTGCATTTGTCATAAGGCTCATTTGTTTGCTTTGCTTTTGTTTGGATTTTGCTTTGCTCTGTTTGCCCGTCCATTTGCTCCGCTTACATTTTCAAGTTTCTTAATGTTACAGAATTTCCCTTGGCCCTTTGCTCACATCTAATCCGTTACTCCTCTTTCCCCATCGTTGTCTTTTTCCTGTTTATTTTTTGTAACATTTTTTTTTGTTGGCCTTTGCTGGAGTTTTATGCGCAATTAGCGAGCACATTGTTTTTGTGGCACGTTTCATTGTAATTAAAAAATCAACTGCAGCCCCCAATATGTTGTCCAATTCAGTGCATGCAACTACAGATTGCTGTCCCATGTAGTAGGTGTTGCAACTGTCGAATATCTGTGGCAACGGATGGCGTCTCGTTTGAAGATCGAAGGCACTGGTAATATCAATATTTGTGTTGCGTTTAGTTAGTTGGCGCGGTTTGTTCACCAATGTCTGCTCTAGAATAGGAATTGTGGCAGTCAATAGTCATCTAACAAGGCAGCTCCTAAACACATCTATGCATATAGAGCGTGAATGTCATCAGCACCCCACGTTGGGCGCCTACAGTAAAGCGAAAAAATCCATTGAAACAACCAGCTCTCTAATGTCAGCTTCGTGCTCGTTTGCGGCCATTTCGTTGGTACAAATACGAACATGAGTCGAGTACGACTACGAGTAATCGTATGTTGTCGATGTCGTTGGCTGTTTCCCCAAAATGCTAATTGAGCAGGCGCAACAGGCGCCAAATGTCCAACGCCGAAACAATCTATCAATGGACCCACAACTCTCAGGCACCCCAATCAAATTGGCAGCAGCATTTTTTGCATTTTAATGTGTATGTAATTTGAGTTGGTTGCAAATTTGTTGAGTGATTCGATTACATAAGCATTCGAAAAAAAAATAAACGAAATAAATACCTTAGAAATCAATAAATAAAGTCGACGCGGGTCATTTAAATTCCTGCTAATTGATTTGAGACATGAAATATCAAGATTGGGTTTATTATATATAGCCAAGAATAATTTCGTAATGATTTTAGGCAAATCACAGTTTAGATTGAAAGTACTTTACTTTTTCTTAGTATTTTTATAGCTTAGATATTTAGCTAGTTTTTCGATATTTAATCATATCGATCTGAATAAGAAATATAAAATTTTAATTTCCTATTTTAGTATTACCTTAGAGTAAACTTGGATGATTCCCTCTAAAGATGATTTTTAAATTGAGAATCTAAGCTTTCTTTCGTAACAGAGACAATCACATGCAGCTTGTTTGGGCAATTTGGTGTCTCTTAAAGCCGTTGGCCGCCAAAATGCCAATTGCCTTGGCCAATTAGGCAGGCTTTCTAACACTGTGATAGCCAGAGGCGACTGCAGCGGAGTGTGGTGGTAATTATAGGTAGAGAGAGGGGCCATTTAGGCGCCAAGCATGACGAGCTTATTGCAGCCCGGTGCCATTTAAGTGGGTAAACACATTTAATGCCATAAACGGAGCGAATGCAATTTTTATTAGCGTAATTAACACCTATACTTTATTTATAATTTGTTTATTTAGTCTTTTTTATTTTAAACGCAATGCGCATTCGATGTATTCATCGTGACAATTAAATGACTCGTGAGTTAAGCTTTGCTTACCGCGTTGCCTGGAGCGTTGGGTTGTTGTGGGGCGTAGTGGTATGAAGTGTTGTGGCATCAAACGCACACCAGTTGTTGGCAAGATGCCTGGGGGGCAGGGAGGTATTGAGTCGAGATTGTTGTACAACACAATGTTGTTGTTGCCCGGGTGTATTAGAATATGCTGCTGCTGCTGTTGTTGTTGCTGCTGGCTCAGATTGCCAAAGAGTTGTTGCTGATGCTGTTGCTGCTGTTGGTGTTGCTGATAGTAGGTGGCAGGCAGCAATGCAAAGCCATGTTGCTTTTGCTGTGGCTGTTGACTCTGCGGTCTTGGTGTTATGGCAACAAAGTACTTCTGCTGTTGTTGTTGTTGCTGCTGCTGCTTCTGTTGTTGCTGAGTGCCTGCAATATGTTGCTGCTGTTGCTGAAAGCTGGTCTGAAAGCGCGTGCGATAAGTAAATTGTTGTTGCTGCTGCTGCTGATGTTGCTTTTGTTGCTGTATCTTTGGTATCAATGTTGCAGCAGTTGTCGCCGTCGCGCTTGCAGCAATTGTTGCCATTGCTGTTGTGGTGCGAGTTGCATGCGTAACATTGCGCTGATAATGACGAGGACGCTGCAGCTTACGTCGTTTGTGGCTGCTATTGTTGCCATTGCTGTGACTGTGGCTGCTGCTCGCATTGCGATTTGCGGCAAAGGGAAATTTGTGACGCCATTTGCGGCGCATTGGAGTCGTTGTTGTTGACGTGGTTACAGTTGCTGCTGCTGTGGTTAATGTGCCAGCTGCAGCAGTGTGAAGTGTCGCCGTTGCCATTGCCGTCGCCGTCGCAGAGGCCGTGGCAGTGACAATTTCATTGAAATTACTGCTTAAATTGATATTTACACTGCTATTTACACTAGTTGTTTGATGCTGTGGATGTTGCTGCTGCAACATGTTGCCCTCGGGCGTTGCATGTTGCTGTCGCTGTTGCTGTTGCAGCGTGTGTGTTATGCAGACTAGAAAAATGCATAAGTGCAGCAATTTTGTTGTTGTTGCTGTTGCTGCTGCTGTGGTTACTGCTGCACTGTATCGTTGTCGTCGTTGTCGTTTTAGTTGTCGTTGACTTGCTGCTGTCATTTGTTGTTCATGTTTTTGTTTTATTGACGCGTCTGTCATTTTGACAGTTCGCATGTCAGACGCTGACACATTTCCCATTTTCGAAAATTTGTTTCCAATTAGTATTCGATACTTTTCAATGAGTTTTCACACATTTTGCGGCTCGCTTTGTTTGTGCTTTTCATTGCTTTGCTTTAAGCTGCAATTCATTTTCATTACACTGTATTTTTAGGGTAATTAATTTGGGGAAAACTTTGAATTTATGTTTTTTGTTTGAAGTTGGAATTCTTGACAGTTGCAGCGTTTAATTTTTTACACTTTTATTAACTTCTTTGGCATAGGTTGTATACGAAATTATGTTCCATGTCTCAATTAGTGAGGTAAATAAGTAAATGATTGTACATTTCTTGCTTCACTACATTATAGCAATCGACAACACATTTAGGCACATTTTTAAACAAAACTTTTGACAGTTTGTAAATAAACAAATAGTATTTTACAGTTTCAATTCAGAACGAAGCCAAACACATGTGTGTGGGCTTTGGTAAACTAATTAGTAAAGTTCTACAAAAATAGCAGTGAATGGGGAGTAATGCTAGACTTAATGACACTCTGTAGTCCAGGCAGTATTTCAACGTTTGGCTGCCATCTCCATATACCTTTTTAATCGTAAAGTCTAGGGTATTTGCCAAGCAAATAAAACTAAGCAAATGTGTTACAATTTGTAAAAGAATTTTGTTTGTGTTTAAGGCGTCGGAAATAAGCCGAATACAGTTTTGACACAACTGTGGCAATGCGTATATTTCGTATTGCCAAAATATATAGTAGAATCGCAATCTTTTGGAGAAATCTATGGCACCCTTTGGTAAAAAACACACAAGAACGTATTGCTTGGCAAATGCCATAAACATGTAGCGCAAAACCCATAAACTCGTGTCGAAAACTTTATTATTAAATCGTTTATAAGAGAGTTCAACCACAAATATCTATTCGTAAAGCGGTTCTATCGTCATCAGATGCTAGCTGAAATTATTTTCCAGGAAACGCAGCTGCAAACAAAATTCGCTGTCGACCAGACAAAAGCGAAAAGAGATGATCATAAACTACAAAGTAGATCTGGAGAATCCGAAAGCAAACAAAAATGATCGTGATGTAATAAATTTCGAGTGGAACTGCAAAACAAAAATGCCGAAAAGATTTTCGTATTCTCTAGTTATACGAGTACGGACCATAAAAATATTATATCGAGCCTATGATGAACATCAAATATTTCAGCAATCGGGAGGAAAAAAAAATACAATACAACGCTGAACAAACGATCGTAAATAATCAAACATGAACTGACAAATCAGCGAAATGAGGAGTTTGGTTTGGTTCTCTCTCTCTGTCTACTCGTATATATATTATATTTGTGTTTCATTCACTCTCTGTATTCACAAGTGGAAAATTAGTTGCCTTAAGAGCCGAGCAACAAATTTCAAATAAGTGAGCTTTTGTTTTCCATTGAAATTTGGCGGCTTTATGTTATTTGATCTTTTTTTAACAAACCTAACAGCAACAAAAACAAATGAAACATTTTTTGTTCATAATTCTGGCGTTGTTGGTAGTTGTTATTGTTGTTTTTTGTTATTGTTGCTGCTGTTGTTTTCTTTAGGCATCTTCCGCTTGAGGTTTCTGAGCCGCATTTGCGGCTACCTAATTTAAATTTCTCACATTACAATTAAATGTTGAACCTGGAAACATTGGACATTCGCCAGTTGCTCAACTTTGGAACGCTTTACCTGGGCCATTTACCTTTTGCACTTACTTTTTAAGCATAACCACATATCACACATAAACCTGACTGACTGGCCATTTGGACTGACAGTTTAGTGCCAAATTAATGTAAAATCTCAAATATGCCAGAGCTGAGCGCGTAAATAATTAATTCTGAAATTGGGCTTCATTCAATGTGACGGACCCTTTTTGTAAGTGACGCGAATTATTTATGATACGGGTATTAACGCGAATCTTAACAGTTGAAAGTATAACATATGGTACATACGAATTTACAGATTTCTGTTTGTATTTAAAGTTAGGTTAACAAAATATTCGATCTTTCAATAACTATGACTTTTTTATTATATTTTCATTTGTTGATTATTTAAATTCTCATTTGCTTTAAGTTATGTATATAACTTTTAGTTTGAAAATGTATTTCAAATAACATATGGGTAATTCTCTGGTAAATGTCAGTGACAAAAAAAAACATAAACTAAAACAATTTTAAAATTAAGTGAAGGTTATTCTTAAAGCTTTGTACTAGCACTATTTTTAGAGCTAAGATTGATTTTAGTAACTTATTCTGTTTTACGATAAAATATATCAATTCGTTAATTTTTTGGTTTTGCGTACGAATTTGTTAATTTTTGCAATTATCAGAACAGAAAACAAAACAAAAAAAAAATTTCAAAACCATTCTTAGCTCTAATTAAAGTACTAATCTAGAGCTATAAAAATAACCTTTACTTATTTTTAAAATTGTTTCAGAATATGTTTTTTTTTTTAAACTGAAAAGCTGGTCGCACGCGACATCCCTCAGAGAATTACCCATATGTATAAAAATGTGTGAATATTTAAAGAAGCAATAGAAAAATAATTCAAATTCTTTACACAGAACCTTAGAGAATCTCCATCTGTAATATCTCATTATAACCATTTTACTTTGTTTGTTCAACAAATTAAATTTGTTGAAGTGAAATGCTATTGGAACATGAAACAAATGAGTTCTTAAATGAATTATAATTACTAGACAAATTGTCTGTTTTTCTATTAGCCCAATTTATGTAGTAATTTGTTGTATTCTTCTTTGATTCTAATTACTTATTCAGATGTCTGCCAAGCTTAATATCTTTCACCTGCTGACAGCATTTTTGGTTTCACCTTTGAGGCACACCCCATTACACATTCAGACTACATTCGGTATTCCTTATACTTTGTTTTTGTAGTAGTAGTGTAACCCAATTACAAAACTGTTGAACATTTCGCACATTTCCACCGCTCACTTTACACCACAGAGAAAAAGTAATCTATTAACGCCTTCATCAGGCTACCAAATAAAGAAAAGAAATACAGGAAAACAGAAATAGAAGAAGTGGAGGAAGTATAGTGCAAAGTGCCGGTCATAAAGTATTTTAATATCTTGCAGTGCAGTTTGACGGCACCAGAAAAAAACCACCGACTGATCGGGCCAACCACCCGCTGATCCGTTTGATCAGTCTCAACTGGACATGGCCACATGTTGCGCTTTATAGGAATGGTTTCATTTCGATTTCGATTTTGATTTCGGTTTTCCAATCTTTTATTGCATAATTGTAATTGAATTGTTTGCACGTTTCGATTTCGTTTTGTTGTTCGAGTCTTTAAATTGGAAAATATGTTAATGATTTGTACTAGACTCCTGCTATTGGCTACCAGCTTCCCAATACACAAACACATTCAATGGCCATAAATTTTCTTTATGAAGACAACACATTTTATCTGTGTTTTCGCGGCAATTGGAGCGTTGAGTTAAGCTGAAAATTTGTGTGTTTGTCGATGGGCTCCACTTGAATTGAGCAATTTCCTCAAACTGTCTGTCGAAGTGAGGAATAAATATAATAAACTAGGACATATATGTGGCATGACACAGCGGGAGCGTAGTGAAAGGTTTTTTTTGGTTAATAAAATTAAAGACTTAACAATTTTTACAAGCATTGCTATCTATAGAAATCGTTTTATTTCTAAGTAAACTTTAGTAAATTTATTTTCAATCTTGCCTACAAAAAATCAGAAAATAAACCACGCATGTTTGCACAAGAAACAGAAGCAAAACTGTCAACACTAATTAGCGAAATAAACAAATCAATAACTTGCAGAAATTTGATATGATAAACAAGTTGGTAAGTTTGTCCTTTGATGCTGCTTTGGAGCTGTTTTGGGGCTGCCAACCAAAGTCAGTCGAGTGTTAAAAATAGCCGCCAGCTAATTACGTAGAATTGTCACTTTTAATTAGAACAAATGCGGAAAGAGTCAAGATATACAAGGAACAACACATTGTCAAGATAAAAGCAAAAATATTTTACTAACAAAGTTGCGGGCACTTAGTTGAATGCTTGTTGCTGCTGCTGCTGCTGCCACAAGTCGATGGAACGAGTTTGCCACCAAACGTAGCAGACATTAAATTTCGGGCTTAGACTGTGAAAAATTGCAATGCCATCGAAGAGGGTTGAGCGGACTAAGCCTAAGCCCAGTAGCAATAGCTACGCATGCCACAGAGGAGAAATATTCGAAAAATAGAAAAAAATAATGAGCCCATATAAGAAATGACTTAATCGCTGGCGGCTTGTTAACCCCAGTGCACCCCACTGCAAACTTTGTTGCCAGCGAGTCTTTAAGTAGCTGCACAAATAAAGATTTACAGCAATTTACTTGAAGGCCTAAACTCATGACTGCCAGTCAATAATTTCCGATGCCCCGAAACGCGCGCCATTTGCAGATTATATAGCAGACAGACGACCAGACAAAGACATGCAAAAAGAGTTGAGGGGGACGACCACCGTCAGCGCCTTTGAGGAATTGCATAATTATAGCATTTTCCGGCCCAAGACAAGAGCAGAGCAAAGCAAAGCAAAGCAGCCGAGCCCAACTGGCAGCCATTGGCCTAGGTTCAGGCTAATTTGTTTAACATACCTCACATAGCAGCAATCGTTTGTTTGTCCATATAATCTAGGTAATACGAGTACACGTAGTACTTGGGAGTGGATACTACAACTGTGTTATGATGCTTGTAAAACCCACTCAGTAGATAACACTAACTACAAGCTATTTGCTAATGAGACACAGCTAGGAACGAACTTTGTTCTAGGTTTAGTAAACACATCTCTTCACATTGCATGTAACACAGGAATATGAAGTGCTGGCAATGGAAAGATATATTCTGTTATTTTGTTTCTCTTCACTCAAACTTTGTTGACAAAGAGTATTCAAATTTCGTTACCAAAAACATAACTTGATTATGTAGCGTTTTGTAGTTTCCTTTATAGCCCGTAGGCATCTTGGCTTTTAATGTGGATGTGGTTGGAAAGTCAGTCTGTGGCTGGGAGTCTGACTTGATGGTAAAGGCAAAAGAGCTTGTACAAATATTGTAATGGCATGATATTGATCTTGATTGTCAAGATCGCACACAGCATGATCTTGGAAGAGAGAGAGAGAGCGAGAGGCAGAGGGAGGAAGAGTTTGGATCGTCGTCTAGTCTAGAGTTCAAGCAAAGTTGCATTGTTTATTTTGTTTAACTTTGACTTTGTGTCAGTTTATGCCTGGCTTTTCGATAACGATCACAGATCGTGGCTGCCGACTGTGTCATGTGATTAATCGTGTGTGTCGTCGACGATGGAGCTTGGTGTTTGGTGCTTGGGAAAGGGTTACCCCAATAACATTCACAACGTAGAAAGTAGCACTCATATGCATATGAATCTCTTGCACTCACATTCAATCATTTGGCTCAAATGCACTTGTCTTGATTCAAATCGATTCGAATCGAATTGCATTCGAGCTGCAGCTGGCAGACTTTCAATCTCTGATCCGTCCAGCGATTTGAGTGACAGGAAAGTACTTTGACTAGGCGCCGTTAATTGAGGAAGCAATTAAATTGGGATTATAATGGTTCCCTATCGATCGCCTGCGATCTCAATAACGAATACCATGTGTGGCACAATTTAGATTTATGTGCATGTAATTTTGCAAAATGCCTTCAATAACGATTGAAGCATATGTCCTCAGAAGCGATCGTTAAATTAGAACAAAAACACATATGAATTGGGTATTCTATACATTTACAGTTAAGTAAGAAATATGGGTTGTTTTTCTGTTTTGATCTGGTTTCATTTAATTTATGATCAAGCCAATCTGTTTTTTGATAACATCGAGTTGAAGTCATAAGCTTGTGTGTTATAAGGAAAAAGTACACAGAATCATGCTCAATTCGCAGTGATCAAGGAGAAGCGAAATCATAGGGTAACCAAGTTTCGTTGTGCCTGCAGGGTGAAGTTTGGCTTTGAGGCTTGTGGCTTTGGTATGCCAATTTAAGAATTTTTTTTAGCTTGATCTTTGATCTACAATTTGAAACGCAGAGCAATGCGAAGGAGCTGAGCGAAGTGGATCGAGATCGAGAAGAGGGAGAGATCACAGACAGAGAGCAGGGCGGCCGTTAGATCAAGTCGATGCGATCGTTTCGTTTTTGTTTTTTATTTAGGGAGTTAACTGCGCATAGTTAGAACTTGTTTTTGTTGCTGTAGCACGCTCCTCGGAGAGCGGGATGCCGTGCCGGTTTAGGGATCTGCCAAAGAACAATGGAGAGGCGCCGCTTTCAAGTTCAAGATGCTGTTTTGTTGCCGTTGCTGCTTCCATTGCTGTTTGCTACTCGTACAATCAATGACGATCGACAAGGAGCGCAGCTAATTGGGTCAACCGGTCTGTCTGCTGAGACATTTAATTGGATTACCGCCTTTTGATTACTCGACTCATATTTTTGGCAACACGCGTCAAACTATAAAAAATTGAGGTGAGCTCAGTTGAGTCATAAACTTCAAATTTGTTAGAACGCCAGAAATGTTGGCACCTTTATTTACAAAAGTCACAAAACAATAGGCACACACTCGTAGCAGAATTCCAAGCTTATCAGTTGACAAATATGAACATTTTCTATATATGCATTTGTCATCTCTCGCTTAATGGGAAAATCATCTAGTCATAGTAGTAAGTTTTATCTGTCGCTTGGACAAATAGGGAGCAGCGAATTGTCAGAGTCTGAGACAAAGGCAGACTACTGTGTACTATATATGATAGTTCCCTATTATATTCCAAGAAGTCAACTTGATTGCAGGCCAAGTTAAATGCCAGTTGCAGCTCTATTAGCATTCCTAGAACAAGAAACTAGTTACCCACTGAGTCTGAGCAGATGCAGAAGAGCCTGCTCATCCATAAATCTGTGCAGTCTCGCCCATTAATCACCATGGATGTCCGAGGCAATCATCACTTGCAGCGCATTTCAACAACTCTGTAGACAATCAGCCACTAAGTAGAGCTCTAGGGCGTTCCACTAATGAGTTATGGGCTTTTCACATTGTGTAATCTCTGTGGCTATTAGTAGCCGATGATTTCGGCACTGATTTGGTACTTTTAATTAAGCAGCTTTTCATTATACAAGTAGGAGGTTTTCTTAGAGCGACCTCCGCCTACCCCCCATCTGCGATGATCAATGATCAGATTATGACTTATGTAAATCTGATATGCCCAGGGTTATTTGAATACGAGAAAGCGAAATTGAAATTGATTTATAACTAGAATTGGCAAGCACATTTCGGTATTTTGTTGTCGTGTGTTTCCAACGAAAAAGCTTCAATCAAATTTTTTGATAAAATTTAATAAATTGTGAAGAGAATAAGCAGAAAGAAAGACGTGGGAACTTGTGTAATCGAGTCGCAAGACAAATGTTTCATTAGCGTTTTAATCGGCTTATTCATTAGTCAAAGAATTAATTATGTAGATTTTGTTTCATATTGATTATTATTCACGCTGCAACTATCAATCGAACGAATTATTCGCACCTTTAGCAAAATATTTGGATATTTTCACAGATATTACCGAAAAAAAAACACAACAAAAATAAATCAAAATTGGCCAAGTAATAATTTCGTGTAAAATGCAAGCAATGCACGCCCAGCTAATGAACACCTTGACCATGCATTCTATAATCAAATTGTGGGCGTGGCACGTTGAGCGATCAATGGAGAAGAGCAGCGGGAGACGCGATCATCAAATCAATTTTCTTTCTTTGCATTGCAAATTTTTCGTTATCAACGTTGACGATCGGTTCGGTTTGGTTTCGGTTCCGTCAAACGATCGATCGATGAAGTCGCACGGTACACAAATCAACATAATTGCCCCCGACGCGGCACGAGACGAGGATGCAGGAGCAGCTTCTTCCAACTCACAGCGGTACTCCAACTGGAATGGAGTTGCACCTGGGAATCGAGATGGAGACAGAGGCGGAGACGGAGATGGAGTTGGTGATGCTGATGGTGATGGAGCGCCAGTCACGTTGCGAACGCGGCGCGTGCGTCGCAAATCAAGTGCAAAAATGGATCAATCAAGCAATCAATCGAATCGCTTCAATCTCCAAGGCAAATGAAAAGCTTTTTTTTGTCTGTAGTTTTTATTTGATTTCGTACGTGTCGCCGCGCGTCGGGAGGAAATCAATGGGAACTGAGATTGGCCAGAATTAACAGAATCAACATATTAACTGCTGATACAAATTTTGTTTCTGCCATTTCCGCGGAATTGCCGACACGGGAAAAGATGATTTGCTGTTATTTCTTTTGTTTTGGATTTTTTTTTTTTGCTTTCAGCATAAACAAAATTTTCACATAAACGCTAACAACACACTCACACACACACGTACGTAGACACAGAGAGGTAAACGCAACACGAGAAAGACTCCAACGACAGCCGAACGATTTTCATTTGATCCAAACGCGCGCGACGTCTCGTTGCAACTGATCGCGATTGTCCCAATCAGAAACCGATGAGCGAAAAGCCAATGTTCGCTTCGAACATGTTGCGAGCATGTTGCCAACGGCTGGTTGATGTTGCCAAGCCTATACGACAAATGTTGCTAGCGACAAGTGCGTTGGCAACACAGCTTCAAAGCCAAGTTCGAAATTGAATCTTAGCACAATTTATGGGTATTTAAAAGATTTCACAAAATTATATCATCATAAAATAAGAGTTGTGAGGAATTCCATATGGAATAATTATTGTTAATTTGTTTATTGATTAGACCTCTTATAATTCAAAGTGACAATCTGATGTCTTTACTGTAATCTTGAGTTGAAAATATTGTTCATAAATAAGCAAACTTATCAACATAAAGCTGCAGATTCAACGCTCATCACTTGAGAGCATATGCCCCAGATGGAACACGTTGTATTATCCAGCATACCACTTATTTATTTTTTTTATCACATTTAAAAACAACGCATCTGCTGTGATGCAATGTAAAAAAAGAGCTGAGAGAAAGAAACGAATGAGGAAAACATCTTACGATTTTCCATAATCAGCAAAACAGAGAGGCAACAATGAGAGCTACAAATAGCTTTGAGTGCTGCATATGGGCACCGCACCTTGCTACCAGCAGCAACAGAAGCAGCAGAAGAAGTGGCAGAGACAGAGGCAGAGGCAGACCCGAGTTAAAGACAATCCGAGCCAGACATGGCCAGTAGCCCAGACAGGCGGGCAGTGAGAGCCGTCTAGGCCATATGCCTTTGACTAGGCCTCAACCTGGCCAACCTGGCTCTAGCCTGGTCTGGTGTGGCACCAACACTGCCACTGGCCACTGGCCACTGGCCACTGTCCACTGGCGACAACAGGCATTCCATGTCACAAACGCAGTTATTTATGCGCTTCAGCGTCGACGGACGGAGACCGATCCGACTGCCGGCAGTTCTATGACATTGTCACATGAACATGTCGCCTTAACCTTTCGCGCCAAAAACAAACAAACACAACTAACAACGGCAGCAACATCAACATGATCGAGAACAACAACAGCAGGAGTCCACTTTAAGTGTGTTTGTGTGTGAAAATCTTTTAAATAAAGAAAAACTTATTATTCATCGCTATGGAAAAACTGTCAATATTTTAATTGCCAAGCCTGAAAATGCAGCCGGTTTGGCTGCTCCTCATCTTCCTCCTGAAGCTCCTCTTACGCAGTTTCTTGTCCACTGTCCACTGCGTGTGTCCGCATTCTGCGGGAAAATCATTTTTTTTTTTTTTGTGCTGCTACTTTTTCCAATAAAGCAAATGGTCTTCGATGCGTGTGTCGCATTTTGATGACAATTTTGCTGCTTGCAACGAGTTTTTCGTAACCTTTTTCTTTTTTGTAATTTGTTTCGTTGTTTTTGGGAGCTAAGTGAGCGATAAAAATGTCAAAAACAACAAAACGCTCTCGAAATTATGGCCTATAATCGACGAACGACGCATAATAATAATCCCAAGAGTAGATTTTGCTTTTCTTTTCCATTGAATTCATTGAACAGAAAAAAAAAAAAAAACTTAATTAGGGCTCTATAGAAATTACGTATGCTAAATGAGACGCCAACAGGGGCATAAGACATGGGACAAGAGACCCCACGCACAAAAGGCGTAACGGCATTAGCTGGGCGTACTGAAAAGTCGACTCAATCCAAATCTGGTCTTGTCTGGGATCTATACTGGCCTCCACATTGCTTCACGCCCCGAAAGTGCAGTCAGAAATAGCTAGAAATAGGCAGCAGCTTGCAATGAGATCAACAACTTTTGAAAATCTCGAATCTTATCAATTTAAACAATTAAAAACATGAGTAAAGTCTATAAATATGACAGTGGGGATAAAAGCTTGCCGTCTTATGAAATTACGAGGGTGCATTGTATAGAAAACAAGGTCAAGTGCTGACTATTGCAGCACAGTAGATAGTCAAATACAACTCAATGCATAAAGAGTTGGGCTTCAGCGTATTCCAATTTGATTTAGTTGCTATAAATTTTGAATACATTATAAATTTTAATATAAATTATATTTCTAGACGCAAGTTCTCAAACAACTGTTAATATTCGTTGGTGAAATGATTAAGTTTTCATTTTAAGTAAAAGAAGATCGTCTCGTTCTTAACAGTGAGTATAGTTTTTGTTATATTACGGTAGGTTTTCAGTTCATGACATATTACATAGAGCTTATGTATGTATGTTTATAGATTGTAAATGTAAATGGCTTTTATTTAACATAAAGTTAAATTATTTCTAAAGATTTAAATTTAATTTTATACCTATTGACCTTTATATGAATTTTTAAAACTATAAATTTATGTACAAAATATATAAATATTATACATTATTCTTGATTTTTATACTTGCTTTAAGTGAAGCTAAAATAAGAAAGTATACTTTGAACACATTAATATTTGTCCTCTATTAAAGATTGTATAGAAAGTTGCCTAAGTTTGGTTAGTTTGACAGCTAAATTTGACTTATCCTTATAGAATATAATACTAACAATCCATATATTAATCCGAATATAATGTTTTGCATCACTTGTCTGCATTTAAGAGATTTTATGTCGCTTTATCTTTACTACTCTCTTGGCTGCAGAATACTCCCCACCTGCCATCGTCTTTAACGTTAGTTGTCAAAGTCAAGCCCACGAAATACCAAAAATAAAAATAAAAGGCTGTCACACACACATACACACAACAATCTTATAAGCCTCTAACTGGAAACTAACAATAAGTAAATGCAAAGATTTAAATCAGCTACAGATTTGTTGCGGCCGCAAAAAAAAGTGCAGGGAAAAAACATATGAAGAAGCTTTGGAAAAACTTTGTCTAGAAACAGGAAATCCTACACAGAGATTTTCAGAGCTGTGTAGTTCTGCTGCAAATTATCAAAACGCCAACATCTTTTTGACAAACTGCGAACAGGCCACAGTAACCAACTGACTGCCTGCCTTCCTCCCTCTATTCCTTGGTATGGTCCAGGAGAACTCGCAGCTGTCTCTGGTGGTCTGCGCATTTCTCAGAGAAGAGCGCACGAGTCGCATTTAAGCAAGTTTTTCGTATATTCTTTTTTTCATTTCTGATTTGTAGCGATCGCAATCGTTAGTTTGGCTTCGGCCTCATGCGAGTATGCGAAACGCTTTTGAGTCTGGGTCGGAGCATTATTTACGGAGCGTTGGCCCATTACATGGCTCGTTGTGAAGATCAGTTCAGCGATTGACGTGTCTTACTGTAATTTTTCATGCAATGATCTCTTCTTATGGCATCTCTCGAGGCTTCGTCGTCTGCCTTGTTGTCGTCGTCGTCGTCATTCAACGCATCGTTGACCTATTGAACCATAATGCATGGCCCCTCAAGAGAGTTGGCTGAACATGTGCCGAAAGGATCTTTGAAAACCAAAATACCGGCTTCGGCTCTATCTCTCTCTTTTTGTTAAAACCTTACAAACCTACTACGACTAATATTACAACTACTATGACTACTAACAGTCACGTTTTAAGTAGAACCTGTTCTTGCCGCTACTTTTCTCGCATGAATCATTATTTGTTGTGGCTAAGCGATCCACACAGAGAGAAGTCTGGGATCTGCAAGTGGAGGATCTTTTGGGACAGCTGCAAGTTTGGCCAGTCTCTTTTTCTGTTCGAGACCCTCTGGGTGCAGTCGACTGCCTCGTTTGCGATCATTTGTGATTGATACTATTTATTGGTTGTTTGGTCTGAGCAATGCCGCGATGTTCGCTTTACGCATGTGTCGCAGGGTTGTCGACTCACCCAAAGCTGTTGACTGAGCACATGAATGGCGAAGGTAAGTTAATGAAGAGCTAGTTACTGTTTCCAAATTCAGAATACCATCAATCTTTATATTTATTTAATTGCATATATAAATATTTCAAAACTAATTTTGTATATACAATTTCATTATTCCTCAAATAAATTGGTTTGTTTTATTAAGACGTTTTTCATAGACATTTTTTAGCACAAAGAATTTTCCAAAGTATCGCTATTTTTCATTTTTCATATGTATATTCAGAAATTCTAATTACAAAAAGAATATGCGAAAATAAAATATTTCTTAATTATCTCTGGGTTCTTGCAGGTAACTCTA
This sequence comes from Drosophila kohkoa, assembly GCA_019972355.1. NCBI lineage: Eukaryota > Metazoa > Arthropoda > Insecta > Diptera > Drosophilidae > Drosophila > Drosophila kohkoa. Next base: position 599,126 of record BJEL01000003.1, on the reverse strand, counting down.
TTTTAGTTCCCCTCTAGTTTGGCAGGAACTTTCCCCTTGGTTTGATCTTAGCGTCTATTGATGAAAGAATTTCACCAGAGGCGCTGTCGTTGCCACTTTTTTCAATTTTTAACTTTGAGCTGGGAAGCAGCTGCATGGCATGGGATGGCAAGACCTCTTCTTCCACCATAGGCATTATTATAGATTATGCTCCTCACTAGCTTTAGTGCTTATCTATGTACATGTATCCGCGAAAACTGCGCGTATCCGGCGCGGGGCACCGCAACAAGAAAAGCGTGCGAAAAAGTGGGCGTCCTCGGGTTAGCACAATCTTCGACCTTTTGATCTGTTTTCTACCCGTGCAACAACACAACAACAATACCAACAACAAAAACACAACGCCAACGGCAGCGACCGAAAGTGTTGGCAACATTTTTGCGAGTGTGTAGCTTGCAACATTAGCAGCAGTTGCAAGTTGCAACTTCCTTTGCGTGTCAAGTGTAAATGCATTACACTTGAGCGTTACCTTAAATGTTGTTTGCTGCCCCAATCCCCCTCTATCCGCATCCCTCCCCCTCCCTTGCAGAAGCCTCTTTTGCTGGGGCAGCTGCCGTCTTGATTTTAATTGATTTTTTCGGCTTGCTGTTGTTTATGTTGCACTCGTCGGCAAAAGCTTTGTGTGCTTGCCTCACTTTGAGAACATGTTGCTATGGGCGAAAGTTGCCTCGGCAACAACAACAGTTGCAGCTACAGAAAGTGCAACATAGTAATGCTAAGATAAGAGGTTTGGGATAGGTTAACTATTAACGGGAGAGATCTAAGGATGCTTTGATTTAATATTTAATACGGATTTCCTATCGAAATAACTTCAACTTCGTTCACACACAAATTAATTTTATTACTTAAAATGTTTCTCTTGATATTATATGTTTCTATTATTTAGATTTGATAATCATGACCAAATTAAATTTTATATTTAAATCAAATTGAAAGTCTTAATTGCAAATATTTAAAATATACCTCAGCTTTGCATAAATAATTAATTAAATCAATGTATTTCACTTATAATTTATTAAGTACTTTGCAGCATACTGACTTCATGCGGATTTTCAACCAAACTTATGCGTTGTGACATCGAAATTTGAAGGTTATAATTTCCTTTTGTTTTAACAATAATCTGCTTCAGATTATTTAATTATATTATTTCTTATTTCAATTGCCTTTAAACTAGCTTTAACCCTCCTTGATAACGAAGACAAAATTAAATTATATTTTTGATTTATGTTTAGAGTCTAGATTTCTAAATATTTGAAATTGGTCATTAATAAATAAAATTAATAATTGGATGCCAACTTTTCCCATAATAGACTTTCCAAATAGGCCATCAAAGATCAGAATATGCAAGAACGTCACTCTAAAATTCTTCATCATATAGTGCATATGTGTCTAACCCATAAAGCATGACAAATCAACTGAAATTAAGGCAATACACGAAACACAAAAAAAATCAACATCTTCAGTTAGAGTTTCCCACCTCCAGTTAAACGTTAAGCAAGGAAAAGTCGCGTTTGTTATGAACTTGCCGGTTTTTCGCAACAAATTTATGGAGACTGTCATCATTGAAATTAGCAATTTTATTTAATTGCAATTTACTTTTATTGGGCAAACAACAATTTCCGCTGGCACGACTCGACTATTGGTGGATGTTACTCTGGCTGTTGGACTGTTGTTGGAGTATTGGCCAAATGGATTGCCTGATGAGGTTTCGAGTTGGAGGAGTTGTTAATTGCACTTGTGATTTACGTTGTCGAGTGTCAATACACGCAATGTGAATGGATTCACTCGTAGGATGGTCGCTCTCCACACACTGCACTTTTGATTAAATGCATTGCGTGTGCAAGCCGCAGAGAGAAAGAGAGAAATGGATGAGATTGATGAAGCGAGGGGCGTTCCATGACCATTAGAAAGTGCATCAGGTAACGCCCACATTCATATGCAGTATTTGTACACACAGTGTGTCAGATGCAGATATTCCATAAGCTTGTGCCCTGGAGCAGCTGAACGCATTGCTATCTAAATGCATTTGACATGTTTTGCGGTCACATTCTGAGCCATAAAACTAATGGCACCGCCAAACCATCATTCGACGTGTGTGCTAAACCAACTACTTCAAATTTTTGTTTTCTCTACTCTTGTTTTTACGATTTTTTAATGTTGAAAGCTTCTAATAACCGTAAAATCGAAGCTCTGAACTAGGCTAGAAAACGGAAAACGAGTTGGGGGTGCAACTCTCTCGACTCTCTCGAATGGTGAGTCAAAAGTTTTATGACCCATGCACATTCTAATAAAGCAGCTAATTATAACGGTTAGCAGAATTTTGCATGCCCCCAACAGCAACTACATACATATGTATGTAGTGAAGAAGTATGTGTGAGCTTTCATTAGCTGCGACAGTGGAAAACATAAATGTCGTCGCATGATTCGTGTTCGTGTGAAAGCACAACAAAAGTGTCACCTCAGTTGACATAAATTACTTTATGTGAATTATTTTCAGAGACCACACAGCTCTTGGAGAATATGACAGCTGGCCAAGAGATCTGAGTGAGTGTGTGTATGTGTGTTTGTTGTATTGTGCAACATTGCAACAAAGTAACCAACTGTTGGTCTCTCCTCTCATCTCTCTCCCTCCCTCCCTTTCCATCTCTGTTTTCTTGTAGTGCCATAAAAAATGTTGGCAACTTTATCAAGAGTACAATTTAAATGTCAAGTTGATGACGTTTTGTGTCTCTTGTTGTTGGCTGGAAGAGACAGAGACAGAGTTCGGGTTGGGGTTGGGGTTCTCTCTCATGCTGTTTTGTCGTGGACTTCAGCAAAGACAGATGACTTTAGCAGCTGGCAAAATGCAAGGCCCCCAAACGGAAGTGCAGCAGTCTAAACAAATTTATATAGAGTATGAAGTGCATGGGAAGTGCTAATCGGGCACAACACGAAACACGGCCGCAACACGTTGCAGATGTGGATGATGTACTATAGCAGCGGGAGATGCAAATGCCGAGACACATCATGTGATTGCAAAGAAAAACTGTGATATACAGAGAAGTATTTGAACTAATTAGAGATTAGCACTCTCAGAATATCATGTGCAGCAAAAGGCGATTTACGATTTAAGATATTAGAGCACTCATATAGTGTAGTCATTTAATAGAGCAATTTAAGTACGAATAAACTTTGGAATTTTTGTTTATATACAGAATTTATATTATTTATATTAATTAATTTTTGACAAAAATACAGCTATAGAAAAATGCTGTCAATTATTTTAGTTAATTTTGAATTTATTCTTATATACTCACTTACTAATTTGATTTATTATTTTATTTACTATTAATTAATATTATAATAACTGCCCAGTTCCTAAGCTTTAGTTTAAGCTAAATTTTATTTCTGACTGATCAACAATTCCATATAAAAAATAAGTATTTATGATTCTTGAAAATGTGGTTGCGATTTGATAAGACGAAGAATTAACAATTAAGAATTGTTCTTAAAATGGTTTACTTTAAGAACACAATTTTTAAGATGAATGTTCTTGATTGTAGAACTTGATCTTTTTTCAGTATTCTTCAATGGGGTATACATAGTTTCTTTGGCTGATAATATGGTATATTTTGTGCTCTATACAATCTAGTACAATATCGCTATACCAAATATAGTCTTAAGTTTATTTAGTATTTTTTTAGAATATGGTTTTATTGAAAATTTGAAATAATATTTTCTATTTTACTAGAAGTTCAGAGAATATTTAACAGGATACTTCTAAATTAAATTAAAATATTATTCACAAGTATTTAAAATATAATCAAATTTATATTGCTGCATCTGATCTACTTTTGAAAGTACTTCATATTTCGATTTCATAGCCCATTCTAACTGTGAATGATTGGGTGATTCATCATCACACCACATCATCACACATCGCACAATGAAATCACGTGTAAATTAACGCGAAAAGGGGCTTTGCTCGTTAGTCTAACTTTATGCTTGGGTTTCGTCGTCCATTTGTCCATGTTGTCGGTTCGCCACATGCAAAAGGGCCCGCGACCGATGCTTCGAGAGTAACAAGATCATTAACGTGCCGCAAGTCGGATGGTTGCATGGTCGTCAGTTGGTCCCTTGGTCGCTTGTTCGCCAATGGCCCCACAGTAGCTGTAGCATCAAAACTGGGATGCCCACTAGACGCTGCTCCCATAAATAAGGAGGGAATTTCTGTGTCGTCTGGCAGCAAAAATTATGACTGAAGCGCAGGCTTGAGGAAAAACATTAGCAGGTTGGGCCCCGGCCAAGACAAGCGGGAGAGAGGGAGAGATGAGGATGAGTATGAATATTAGAGAAGCAGGCAGCAGCCAAATTCGAGCGACCGTCGGAGGCAACAACAACGAACGTTTCGTTATCTTTTTGTTGTGCACCGCCTCGGGAGGTTAGTCACACATGCGCGGTGATAATTCAACACGGCAGCAACGGCAACATTAAATGGTAGCAGACAGCAGCAACTGGCAAACGCTGGCAACATGTTGCCTGTGTCTTGTTAGTTGGCTCCGCTTGTGGTTTGGTTTGGTTTGTTGCTGCTGCACCGCTGCGCAAAATCGTGACAAAGTGTTGCCATTGTTAGGCGCAAATGAAGAAAATGCCATTGTGGAAACGGAAAAATCTATGCGCGAAAAACAATTGCAACTTTGTTGTGGAGTTGTGGAAGCTGTTTGCTGTTGCTTGCTACGCTTGTTGCATGTTGCTGCCGTGAAAATGTTTGGCGCACGTTTTGTAATCAATCAGCGAGTTGCTGCTGGAAAAGCGACTCGAAAATTGTTTTGCCCAGTATGTTTTTGGGGTGAACAAAAGCCTAACGAGTTTTCATTTCAGCAAGCATCACATGTGACTGCGTCGAGGAGAAAGACAGACAGTTGAGTGAAAGAGGTAGAAACAAGAATTGAGGAGAACCGAATCAAAATGAGTTGGAGAATGTTATGAATACATTAAAGAAATGACTGAGCTTTAGAAATCAAATGCACAGTTTCCCCAATCAATTTAAAAAAAAACATTAAAAAGTTGAGAATTATTTGGAAATGTTTCCAAAATATATCTAGATAACAATTACACTAATAATAACCAAGTAAGAAAACTAAAGTCGAGTGTGCTTCTCTATGAGATTCCCGCTACCCATTTTGAATAAGAATATACCAAATTAATATATCGCAAAAATACTCAAATATACCCCATAGAGTTACAATGCCTTTTTTCACTATGGGTAGTGGATATAAAAACTATAGACACTTTCAGCTTTTTATATAATATATACTTTTTTTAAAAACAATTTTAACAAATCTAAAATATTATATGTTCAATATTTACAAATATCTAGTTTTACAATCGGTTAAATTCAAGGCGTATTTCTTTCTTTAACTTCTAGATTCTCACAACTTACAATATTTCGTGTGTATAAAAAGAACATTCCCACAACTGACTGCCAACAGTTTTATGATGAGCTAAAATTCAGTATATAGAACCTATTTATTTTTTAGACAATGTAAAACTCACACCTGCCACTCGACTCTTCAATATTCACAAGCCAAGAGCACAAGTCTATTAGATTTCATATAAAAATTTCACTGTCAGTTCATGAATGCTGTGGATAGCTCGTAAAATCGGAGGGAAAACTGCCGAAGAAGCTTTGCCATAAATAATAATATATGTCGACGAGAAAAAAGAGAACAAATATTGAATAAAAAGAATTTGAAAATGCGTTCATGAATGAACTGCAATTCAATTTATGCTTTTTTCCACGAGATTCTCGACTAGCTTATTTTATGTCTAGCTAATTTTTACGAACCGCTAAATGCATGGAAAATGTGAACAAAATCAAAGCTCAGAGCTCTTTCAACCCACAGTCCACAGTCGCGGCGGCAGTCGCTACAGTTGCCACAGTTGCCACAGTCGCCGACAGCCATTTGACCCTAATGAACTGACATGGAACAGCAGCAGCGGCAAGGCGATTGTCCGTAGATGCGGTGTGCTGTGGTGCGGTGCGGTGGTGCGGCGCTAGCGCATCCGCGGGGCGCCTACGTTAGACCCACACAAGAGAACATGTTGCAACTGGGACCCCTACACACAGTTTATTGACTGGAAATAATTTATTAATTACTTTGTGCCTTGTCTTTTTATTGCTTTGGAGTTGTTTTTGCGTTTTTGGGCTTCGGGCAAGTTTTGAATTTTGATATTTTCTAATTAATTTTCATTTCCTCAAAAATATTTTCATTGATTAGTTTTGTTATTTTGGGTGGCATTTCAAGATTATTTATATTGCTCTTCAAGTGTTTTGTAAGCAACGCATCGTTTGAGTGCTGATTAAATATTGAAATGCGCTATTGAATCGGGATTATCAAGTGTCAGAGGCACTTAAATTAGGCATTACAATAATGATTTCCAATGAGCAAATTAAATAAAAATGGAAAGTTAAGTATTAAGATTATATCAAACAATCAAATCAAACATTATAATCAAACAATCTTTTGCATTGTTTTATAACTTCAAATCCCTCTGCTTTGTCTCCGAATTGTAGTCAACCCAATTTCTTGCTATTCGATTGCCATAAAACCGAAAAGAGCTCAGTGAATATACATCGATTTGCACTCGAAATGGCGATGCATGTGCGCCTGAAGAATATTTGTTGGACCAATTAAAATCACACCACGATCGAGTGGAAATTGGAGACGTGTTTTCATGGCCGTGTTGTGTGTTGTGTTTGTGTTTGTGGGGCTGTGTGGACAGTCGTGTGGCATTTTGGCGATAGGAGAAACATGGCAACCAGGTGGCAGATAGAGATGCATACAGGCAGCGAGCGAGGAGGAGAAGCTACTGTGGTTAAAGACTGGCCATAAATTAGATAGTCAAAATGCCAAAAGGCCTGTGCCTCCACTCCAGTGCCTAGCTGGAGTGTGAGATCATTTGACCAATGGGGGCACAGTTTGAAAGCAATTGATTGCCTCTGCCAGTCGCAGCGCAGCATCCGCTTTAATAACAGGCAATAAATTTGACTCAAATTGTGAGCAAATTGTCATCTTTTGACAATTACATTTTGTTAGCCACATTCATTAGTGTCAAGTGCTTTGCATTTACACTCGCCAGACGGCCAGACGGACTCCAATTTACCTTTCTTTGGCCATCGCATTAACTGATTCTCAACTGGCATTGCATTTACCGTTAGTGTGTGATCGGCAGTGATCGCACATTTGTTAGTTAGTGTGCAGCTCGATTGAAAATGATTTGAAATTTATTGCCACGTGAGGTGAGGATCCTCTTGCTCCATTTCCAGTCATCATTTCACAGCCAGATGCGTTGACAGGCCAAACAACAAACACAACCACTTGTCAGAGTCGCTTGTTGTGGTTGTTGTTGCTCCATTTTGTCCATTTAGACGCTTCTTGATTACCTTGCTGCGACATTGCGACTCCGACTCTGACTTCAAGTATCAAGTCAATGTATTAAGTTGCTTTCAATATACCCTCTACTTTGAGTCGAATGGGGTAGAAATACGTAAACTTTAAATGCCTTTAACTACTTTTATTAAATTTTATCTTCTTCTTAATATAATATTTCAAATGACTTTAGTTCATTAGTCATCCTCTAGAGTATCAGTTAGTCGAGCACATGCTATCCCAAACTCTTACTCTTGGTATAAACTATTTTCAGTCTTGTCTTTGGCAATTGTGAAAAAGATACTTGTTGCACACATTTTACTATTTGCTTTTTTTGTGCTTGTTACCTATAATTTTGTAATTGTTTTGGCCTAGTTAGCAGCTGAAGCATCTCAAAGTGTGTTTCACATGTGTGCATCAATTTTGTGGCAAACTTTTCCCCTTTCAGGAATAGTTGAAAGCCAATCAGCTGAATTCTAAAAACAAATTTTAGCTAGTTAATAATTCTTGTAAATTTGAAAATCTGATATCATGGCGTTCTTTGCTCATTAAATTACTATTTTTATTGGTTTTTTTTTTTGGGGACTAGTGTTACAAGTATATTAACATTTTGTTCCCATGTCGAGATTAGGCAAACTTGAAAACAATTTAGAGTTGTTTTTCCAACAAACTGTAATGTAGTTCGAAACTGGGCCAGGCACTTAAGGAGCTCATTTGCATTACCAATTTGGCAGTTGGTTAGTCATTAGTGTGGACAACGACAACGACAAAAACATCGACGGCGACAACCACAGCAAGAGCAATAGCAGCAGCAACACCAACAGAAACAGTAGCACGTGCGTTTTGTGGTGTACACAGAGAGGCCAAAATTTATAACCCACGCATAAAAATTACGAACAAAAATATGGAGTTGTAGAGGTCTAAAGGCTTTGCTATCTGAGAAATTAAGCAGCAAACGGCGAATACATTTAGCCGCTGGTCATATTTTGTAATCAGTTCCATTTGCCGCTCACCCAAGACATGCCACAGCAGCAGCAGCAACAGCCACAACAGAGCAACACCAACAACATCGAGAGGCACAACCACAGCAAAGTCTCAGACAGCATGGAGCCAAGCGAGATGGTGTCCAGTTTTAGGCCCCGGCGAACCAACAGCCACTGGGACAAAACCACTTTGGCAATCCAAGTCAAGCGGTACATATTTTCTTGCCGTTGCTGGTCTTGGTGTTGTTATTGTTGCTGTTGTTGCGGTTGACATTTTTATGGACATTGGTATGCCCAGTCTCTCGGAATCGAAGGAGAGAGAGAGAGAGACAGACAGACCCCTTAGAAACCGAAAACGAACCACCAGCAAGGAGAAATATAAAAACCAACAAACAAACGAAAAAACCAACTATCGATATGCGAAAATTGTCACTGCCTTCCATTTGACTTTGCTCCGATGCCGATTTACGTTTTCGGCCAAACTGATTAGTGCAACAATTTCAAATATTTGTGTTAAATACCTTGAAATTAATTGCAACTGTGGTTTTCACCAAACTGCGGCATAAAATGAACTTATTTCAAACAACTGCGTTGGCGGCTATTTCTTACAAAAACAAAGTCGCAAATTGATTTGCGATAAAAGTTAAAAAATACAACTGCGGTTGAAAGAGAAAGGAATTGAATTTAAATAACAAAATAATTAAATGAAAAGCTTTAACGTGTTAAAGTAGAAGGTTCCTTAAATTACGTATACGTAATATGTTCCCATAGCACATTTTATTGAATTTAAATTCAACTATAGCTGCAAATTAATTAAAAATTTTAATGTGAAATTCTCTTCAACATTCAAGTTTATAACCAAAATTCTATAAAATAAAATTTAATAAAATGTCTCGATTCTTCTATTTTTCTTTGGCACAGTTTGATTTACCATTTATTTCCCTTCTAAAACTTTTGGATTTGTAGACTAATGATACATCTGCTTAAGTTGTGGATTAGTACTAGTAAAGAGTATAGTTCTTACGGAATTGCCCAACTTATTTCTCAATCACTTTTCAGCTCATATCTCACATCTTGAGCTACTGACTCTGCACACAATTTCGTGGCATGTGCGTGGGTGTTGCTTATGAAAGTGGTTGCTATTGCAACTGCAACTGCAGCTACCGTGTGCCGTCCGTCAGTGGATGGAGCTACCGTTGTGTGTGGCAAAGCAAATCCAAGTCCAGGCCGCAATTGTCATTGCAGTCTTTCATTGCCATGGCTGTTCAGCGAGTTCGGAGATAGTGAGATGAATTGATAGGAGAAATAGAGACCCGAATCCAAACAGGCTTTTGGCTATTGACTTCTTTTGGAGCACAGAAGTCAAACTGCGATTCGGGTGTTAGATATATTGCCAAAGATTGGCTTGCATTGCAAACTGGTTGGCATGCAGTGCTTCTAAAACTGTGAGCCACAGCAGACACCACAAATTGTTAATTAAGTATGATGGTTCAAGTTATGTCTAAGCGACTTGATATTTTGACCCAGAAGACAGCAATTGTTGAGCAAAGACAGCTTGCAACTTGTTGCAACTAAAAACACCTTCGAGCTTGCAACTGAAATCTCTTCAATTAAGCTCAAATTTCGACTCTTGACCCTAATGTCTTTAACAAAAACGCTGCGTTTTTATACATTTATTTTCAAAATGACTTTAACTCTTTACTCTTTGGTTAGCCAAGTTACAAACCAAAAGTTTTGCATAACAAAATCTGAACTTTTGTGCTGTCATAACTTAAATTCCTGTTGTGGTTATAAATCACTGTTGGGATTGTTGTTGCGATTGTTGAAAGCAATTCTCTGCACAAATATTTTGCAGTGGGTGTTTTATGATACAAGAGCGATAAATTTATATTAAATTGTATAGAATTATTATCGTTGCAAGTGAATTAGATTGGGTATTTAAATAAATGTAAATTGTAAAATATTTTGAATATTAATTTAAAATACGACTTTTCATGAATTGTAAATTACTTTACACAGTACGATAATTATTTTATGGGCGTATCATTATTGCATCATCATCATCATCACACTCAAATATATGCATTCTGTCTGAATTCAACATACATTGCTCATTATAGAGGCCCATTGTAAGATGATATATCGGAGACCTGTAGGCAGTTCTCCTTGAAGTCCGTCAACTCTTTTTCTACAATTTTTAACACCATTTTCTTCTATAGACAATAGGCAAAAAACGGCAGTTGTTGCAGAGTAGTTATGATACAAAGTGTACTCAAATAACAATTTATTGTTTTGTAACACGGATGGGCAAGAAACGGCAACAGCAAGTTGAGTTTGAAAGAAACCTCAGCAGATGTATAATAGGTCTTCATCAGTTTCGTCTTTTATCTATCTGTCTTCTCTCGTGTCGTCTTCTCTTCTCGTTGTCGGAGGTGTTGTACTTGAACAAGAACTCGAATTGCATAATCCAAAACGTTGCCTTTTCTATTCTTCAATTTTCTTGCTTATGCTTTTTCACTCACTTTTTTAGCCTTTTGCTCCGCATACGAAGCTAAAAACTTTGGCTGCGGCTGTCGACTTTTTAAGGTAGTCTTTTCTGGGATTTTATTATCTCTTTTTAATTTTACTGGCAGTTAATTAGCTAATAAGCTACGGTCAGCCAAGTAATTGATTTTCAAAAAGAATTAACTAGACTTTTGCTTGAGGGAAGCAAAACTATGATAGGGTATATAGAAAAAGGTCCACTACGTTTCAAACTCGAAAATGGAGCAAAAAATCAATTACGCGCATCTTGTAGATCGACCGCATTTTTCTTCTACTACACATACTTGTGCTCGCACTTATTGATGGGCCACAGCACTTTACACCGCACATCTTACATCTGGTTTTCATAGGTGCAACCACAACAGAGCACATATCCATCTATCAAAGGCCAACACACAAATTAGGGGCATGCTGCACATGCAACATGGAATATTTCAAGAATTTCTTTGTTCTTAGCCGCACTTAAGTGAAATCACTGTGTGTGTATCATCATCTGGGTGCGTCGTCTGCCTTTTTGCAGACCTTCAAAATGTATGAAACTGGAGTAACTTTAAATTAATTTCTTGAAATCCATGTAATCCCTTTTTAATTTGCTTAAGATACTTTTAGTCGCAATCTTCATCTATTATTAAAGGTAATTTAATTGATAAGTTTTTTCAAAACTTTTTAAGATATTCATTAGTAAAGCAAGATTAATATAGTATTACACATTTCATTAGCTGCGTTCAAAATAAACTTTTGTGTTGGGAGTATAACATTACTGTTCTTTTCACATCTTTTATTTGACATATATTTCAGCTAATACGAGCTGAGGGCTACGCTATTAATTATTCATATGAGTTATTGTCTAATATCACTTTTAAAGCTTTTCATAGATTTCCTGAATAATTTAATTTACTAATAAATTTGCACGAAGAATAAAACTTAAATATTATTTTAATTTCATTTCAACTTTTGGATGGCAGTTGTTAACTTAAAAGGGTATTCCCTAGTCGACTAATGGAATAGTATAAGTAGTACGAATGTTCACTCACCCTCACAAGCCACGGCATCCATCTGGTCATCATCCTCTGAAACCAACTCCCAATCAGCATCATTTTCTGCCTCACGCAGCGCAGCCAAATCCTCTTGTCGCTCGACATTCACATTCATGCCAAAATAACCATCTTCGCATTCCTGGCACTTGACACCCATTACACCCAGCTTACACTCGCACTGTCCAGTGCTGGCATTGCAACTGTCCAAGACAGCTGCGCCAAGTGCATCGCAATTACAGGGCACACATTGCAACTCGACATGGGAGAAACCGGTTTCGCATTGATCACATTTCTGGCCAGCGAATCTTGGGCGGCACAGACACTGACCATCTGTGCTGTCGCAGAGCTCGCTCTCGGAGCCCTCGCCATAGCAATGGCAGGGCTCACAGCCGACAGCGGGATCACCCCAGTGGCCCAGTTTGCAGCGCTCGCAGTGCCAACCTTCGGTGTTGCCCTGGCAGGTGATGCAGGCACCGGTGGTGACGTTGCAGGGTCCGCCTTCGCAATTGCAGCGCTGACAGCTGCTGCCCAGTTGCATGGGATTGCCGTAGTAGCCATCATCACACACTTGGCAATGGTCACCCGTATAGCCTTCGGGGCACTGGGTGCAAATGTATTCGGCATGCTCAATCAGTTCAAACTGTGGATTCAGATCCATGTAGTTGTAGCTTTTCAGTTGGCAGCTGGGTGAGAAGTTGTTGGACTCCTCTGAGAGGGGGCAGGCGCATCGCTTGCAATCGTGAGGCGTGCCTTGCAATGGGTTGCCATAGAAACCGAGCTGGCAACGCTCGCAGCTGCAATGAAAAATAATGCCGCATAATTGGTGTGTGTCTTGGCTAAGCAGTGCCACTCGCTGTGTGGTGAGTTTAGCGAGCGTTCAATCCTCAGTGTGTGCACTGGCTAAAGTGGATTGTGGCATGTGGAATGCATTTACTTACCGCTCTCCGAAAGTGTTGTGCATGCAATCGCCACAATTGCCGCTCTGCAGATCACACGAATTCGAGTGTCCATTGCAGGGACAGGGAATGCACTTGCCCAGTAGCTGATGATCCGTAGAGTTCTCGTAGATGCGTTTGTAGCCAAAGGCGCAGCCCTCACAAGAGAGTCCCGTGTAGCCGGCCGGGCAAGTGCATTGCTCCACCTGTGTGGTGGCCTTAGCTCCGAGTTCTAAGCCTCCTGAATAGATGACAGCACGCTCCAGCGAAGTTTCCACCTGATCTGTGTGATAGGCAGCGCGTATAAGCATTGCATCCAGTGAGACCATCACGGATAGAAACTGTGATCTCGTCACGGGCTCGCCATGATAAGCACCTCCTTCTGTGCGTCGAAGTCGTGTCTTGATATCCTTCACAGCGGGCGGCACATGATACCAGCCCTGTTCCGTGAGAGTTACATTGAGAGCCACCTCTAAACTCTCAAAGGATTCATCTGCATAAGCGATCTTGAGTCCATTCTTGCCACACAGTATGACATTGGGTCCTGTTGTTGGTTTACCCGAAGTGTCGCCTCGCATCACCACCCAGGAGAGTTGTAACTGCAGCCTGGCACCGTAGCTGGTCAGTCGATTTCCAAGGTAACCCACTGGTGCCTGCCAGTAGATCGCCTCAACTTCATCCAACTCATTGCCAAATACCAGACGCATTTGCTCCGCATCCACGGTCACAGCAATCGACTGTTGCCGCTGGATGTCTGTCAACCTCCAATCGTTTAGTGTCTCAAAGGCCAGAGTTTGCAGCTTGGCACTGTGGCAAGTCTCGGAGACCTGTGAGCACCAGCAGCGACTGCAGCCATCTGGATTGTGTTCATCCAAATCATAGTAGCCTGTGGCACATTCGGCGCATGTTTCACCCTGCACATTTGCTTTGCACTGACAACTGCCCGCACAGGCGCTTCCCTCCATTGTGCCACGTTCATCGCATTCGCAACGTCGACAATCGTCGCCGTAGTGATTGGGCGCACACTCCTCGCAGTGCGGACCCTGAAAGATTTTAAATTTATTTATCATTTAAAAATAGGTATTATTAAGTTCATTGAATATGTAAATAAACACAGCTCAAAAATATATGGCTATTTTAAAATTTTTTGAAATTCAAACCTTAAGGAAATATTCACCACACAACAGAATGGAGAGCGATTTTTTTTTAGTCTTTTTATGAACCTTTTTTTGTTTGTGTAATAAGATAATAATTTTTGTGTTCATTTTAAAATTAAATTTTATTTACTCAAAGTCAATCCAATGAAAAATTAAAAAATTTAATATATATGTTATATTTGTTGTCCTCAGCAATAATTCCTGCTTTCAAATAAATAAAACAAATTCTAGCACGCCATGCAAAAAGTGGTTACTTCACAATTGGAAGTTGTAATCAGCTGGGTGTAATTGTTAATAATTTTGAGCAAAGCGAAAAATTTGACTTAAAATGCCAATGCGAGAATAATTTTCCCAAAGTTTGTAGATAAGCATCGACACAGATTTCAAACTTTGCGGAAAAGAGTAGAAACTGTTAATATTTCAAAAGTGTTGCCCAAGCGTGTTGGCGTCAGCTGTAAATTGTGAGTCATTTCCTAGCTATTATTCCCAGCCTCAATCATTGAGAAATTCGCAATCACTTGCTATACACAGAGAGGCAGCCATCAGTAAGTAATTTACACCCGCATCAAATAGTCACGCTATGGCTGCCGCTATGAAGAATAAACTACGAACCGAGCAGCAGCTCAAATCCGTTGATTCCTTGGAAAGTACTCGTCGCATAATCAGCATGATGGAAGAATTCAACGAGACGGAAATTCGCTCTCTTAAGCCTATCTATGATCAGGGCGAGCAATTGGATCGTATTGAGGAGGGAATGGATCGCAATACGGATATCCGTGAGGCGGAAAAGAATCTCAGCGGCATGGAGAAATACTTTGGCATCAACGTGCTGCCGTGTAATAAAATTATTCTGAAGAACGACTGGAAAGCGATTAATAGGGGATCCGAGTTGGAGAACCAAAACAAACAAATCGAACCCATCAATGCCAAGGATGATTCCAACTATATGCGCATTGACGGTGTTAATCAGGTGTCAAAATCTAATGATCAAATATAATTGCTTGATACCGATAACCGATAAACAGCTCACCCATCGCTAACTTTCACCAGTAGATGTAGCAACAACAAAAGCACAACAATAGCATCAAAAATAAAAGCAACAATTATGAACTTTGCACTGGGAACAAAATCAATACTATGCTGTGGGCGCAAAAACCTACTACCGTTATTTAGTTGCTTTATTTATGGCAATATAAAAAATTAACTTTTATATTCAACGTACACAAACTACTTAGTAAACAACTAAAGCTAAAAAACCTCAACCAAAAAAACAATTCTAGGCGCCAAGCAAACAGTGGTTACTTGACATTGGAAGTTATTAATAATTTTTAGCAAACCGAATGTAACATATTTGATATGAAAAACATTGTGTGTTATATTCGTACCAGAGAACGACTTCGGGTGAATAAAAAAAAATTCGTACGCACTTAACAGCCTAATAATCACACTGCTCGGATTAGCCGATCAAACTTGCATGTACTCACAGTTTCGTTGTAGATTTTTGATTCACTCGGATGCGAGCGATTTTTTGGTTCACTCCAAATTGTTCGGCTCGTGCTCAGCATAATGATTACGGGCGCTACTCATTCGGTTCAACAATCATTTTTTTGAACAAGAATAGCACTCAAATCACAAAAATCAAATCGTATGATTTTACTCATGCAGGCAGAAAGCACAGATGAAATGTGCGAAGAAATTTATTTTATTTTTTTTTTTTTTATTCTATGAAATGACACTCAATTGAAAAATCTGTAAGTAATATGCTGTTTTAAATAACAAACAGTTTGAAAACTGTATGCAATCGTCGTGTTGACAATTCTCTGGGTCTCTCTACTTCAGTAAATACAAATTATTGCTTATGATTACAACTGGGCAAATAATAGAGTAAAATTGCAATCTGAAAGAATAATTTCATGAATATTTAAAAAATGAATTTGTAATATTATGTGGATGCAAAAGCATCGTTTTCTTATTAAATATTAAAACATCAAAAAGAGTCTATAGTGCAATCGATGGCTCGCTACCTCTTTTGAATATACACAATTGGTTTCATACATAGTGTGTAAACATTTGGTAAAATATTGTACAAAAATAACTGAAACAAAACTTATTAAATCAAAAACGTTTATCAAATTCAAGTTCGTATTTTGACAAAAATAAACGAACTTACTAAAAGTAATATACTATACATCATCATCATCAGCAAGTGGCGTCAGCTGTTAATTGTGAGTCATTTCCTAGCTATTTTTTTCCAGCCTCAATCACTGAGAAATTCGAGAAATTCACTTGCTATACATAAACAGTAATCAGTAAGTAATTAACACCCACATGAAATAGTCACGCTATGGCTGCCGCTGTGAAGAATAAACCACGCACCGAGATGCAGGAACTGCAGCTGAAATCCGCAGAAGTTGTCAATGATTCCTTGGAAAGCACTCGTCGCATGCTCATTATGGCGGAAGAATCCAAGGAGACGGGCAATCGAACTCTTGTAGCGTTGGGTGGTCAGGGCGAGCAATTGGATCGCATTGAGGAGGGAATGGATCGCATAAATGCGGATATGCGTGAGGCGGAAAAGAATATCAGCGGTATGGAGAAATGCTGTGGCATCTGTGTGCTGCCGTGGAAGAAAGTTAATCTGCAGGACGATAGCGCCTGGAAGGCGAATGATGATGGCAAAGTTGTTGCAAGTCAGCCGCAGCCAGTGATCGATGAACGTGAACGAAATGAAATGGGACAACCAGCGCAATCGGACTATGTGGCAAGAATAACGAACGATGCACGCGAGGATGAGATGAATGAGAATTTGGGGCAGGTAAATTCGATATTGGGCAATTTGCGTAACATGGCGATTGATATGGGATCCGAGTTGGAAAACCAAAACAAACAAGTCGAACGCATCAATGCCAAGGCTGATTCCAACAATTCGCGCGTGGACGGTGCTAATAAACGCGTAAATAATTTGCTTAAGAGTTAATTAGGTGTCAAAATTAAATGATCAATTATAACTGCTTGATACCGATAACTAATAAGCACCCCACCCATCGCTACCAGTTAACTTCCTCCACTTCTCACTTGAATCTTTTACCAGTAGATGCAGCAACAACAAAAGCACAACAATAGCATCAAAAAGAAATGCAACAATTATAAACTTTGCACTGGGAACAAAATCATTACTATGTTGTGGGCACAAAAACCTACTACCGTTATTTAGCAGTTATTTTAGTTGCTTTAATTATGGCGATATCAAAAATTATTGAACTTTTATATTCAACGTATACACAAACTACTTAGTAAACAACTAAAGCTCGAAGCGAAGCAAAGCATTTATAAGGAGGAGGAAAAGTTAAATGGAGAAAGACGAAGGAGGAATGATTAAAAATTTAATTTTAAAAATATTACTAATCTATTTTTTTATAATTAATATTTAAGCAAATGATGTATATATTTTTCTAAATAATTTTGAGTATAAATGGAAATGGAATATAAAAGGAATTTAAAGAAAATTAAAAATGTTCGTTATAATAAACAAATTGCTGATTGTGAAACTAAGTAATTAGCTTTGAGAATTTAATGCATTTATATAGTAAAAAACATTAATAACTTATCTTATATGAAGTGCTAATGAACACCACTTGAATATTTCTTTATTTTTTTTATTGAGTTCTTAATAACAACGGAAATCAGCTCCAAATAAAATATATTTTTATGCACTTATCATTGCTTACCTGAAAGCCTTCCAGGCAATGACAGGCGCCTCCGACCGGAGCACAGATGCCTGTCGAACGTTGTGGATTGCAAGAGCAGGGCAAACACGGTTCAGTTGGTGCTGCATCTGCCGCTCTGTAGAAGCCTCCGGCACAGAATTCGCACTCGTTTCCCGCCGTATTATTAGCGCAGTTCTCACAAATGCCACGCTCCAAAAACGAATCGTAGCTGCAGCTGAGAGCATGGCCATGACATTCGCAAATCTCGCACTCGGCGCCAGGACGATAAACGCGGTCCTGATAAAGTGGACAACACTGTTCGCACTGCATGCCACAGGCGTTGTTCTGACAACTGCACTGTAGCAACTGGCTGCCCATCAGTTCCTGGATGCGATCCGCATTTCCATTGCAATCTAGTCGAGCGCTAACTCGCAACTGCTTCAGACTGTAAAAGCTGCGCTTCTCCATTGATTGGGAGTCGAGCACCCAATCGACGCTGTTGTCCAGATTCGCTGTTGAGTGCATGCCCTGCAGTCGGATGCGCATGAAACGCGCCGTGATGAACTGCATCAACTCTGGTGTCTGGGTCATGGCTCCAGGTCTATTCTTCATTAGGGAGACGTGTAGTTCACCATTCTCCAAAGGCAATGCCTTCGAGAACTGTGTTGTGCAGATGACTTCGGTGTCGTTTTGGAACATATACTTTCCATTCTGGCCAGGCAGATTATACCGACGCTTGCAGTCTGCATCGCTTAAGCCAAAATACTGCCATGGCTCATAGTTGATGCCATCGATGGATTTCTCGAGTATCCAGGAAGCGGGACGCGGCGAGTTGGCCGACTTCAGCATAATGAAGAATATTTGGTATGTCTGAAATGGATATTAATAAAGTTAGGAAAATTATTAATTGCTAAAAGTTGGAGCACTATTCATTTAGTTTTGAAATTTCTGAATTGTATTTAAAATGTTGTCAAGCATGGGTATCTATAAATGCAACTTGTGTGAGAGGGGGTTTAAGAGGAATTAATAGGCCTTCGAGTGTATTTGTAGGTTTATTTGGATAATTGAGTTGATGTGTTTTAACATTTTAAAATTATAATATTCTCCGGCAACTTGCTTCTTGCTCGAGTGCGTGCTTATAACTACTCGTATTGATTATCGATACTTAAGTACTTTAGCTAATATCGCGATACCAATACTGCATGCAGTATCGATACCGATAACTCAGGGCTTATGAACACTGGCTAATTTGTCCGTTGTTCACAGTCGGCCTCTCCTGACACATCGACGCGTCCTCGCAAGATTCGGGTTGTGGTTCATACTCCAAATCCTCATCGTCATCTGGCTCATCCGATGGCAACTCGCACCAGCGCTTCATCTTATCAGACGAATAGATAGATTTGTAATGTTTCTGCTTTCGTTGAGCATGTGGCAGATCTTCGACTAGATATCTGTCATTTGGCAGCACTTTGGTGATAATAAAAGGACCTTTATATCGAGGCTCCAATTTGCGGGAGGTACCCGTGCTAAACGGCTCATTCTCGACCAAAATAAGATCATCTAGTTTGTATACTGTTGGTGTGGAATGTCTGGCATCGTAGCGCATCTTCGCAGCAGCTCGATGATCGTTGACTTTAGTCGCAGCATCTCTTCTTAGTTTGCTTAACTCTGCATCTGATAACATCGTTTGGTCATGACCTTGGATTACGTTCGTCAATGTATTTTTGAGAATATCTCGAGGCTCATAACCATAAAGGAGCTGAAATGGGGAACACTTAGTTGTACTATTTACCATAGTATTAATGCTCCACTGAATTGTTCGCATGTTCTCATCCCATCGCTTCTCATTTTCATTAGAAGGCAATAACATAGACAATATAATTCGGTTCGCTCGTTCTGCATGACCATTGGCTCGTGGTGTCCTAACAGCATTAAGTATGTGCTTTACGTTGTTTGACTTGCAGTACTTTTCAAAATCTTTCGATGTAAAGGCTGTTCCACGATCTGTTACGATTCGCTCGGGCATTCCCAAATAGCTTGTTACATCTTGCAGGATATCCAGAACGTGTTTAGTTGCGGTACTCTTCACCGCTCGTACTATGGTGAATTTTGTGAAGGCATCGACGATTACAAGAATATGCTCATTTCGTTTAGAACTTTTAGGAAAAGGTCCTAGGTGATCCATGTGTATGGTGGAAAAGGGAATCGGATTGATGGGATTATAGTGGTACTGACCTTCCTGTCTTCCACCTGGTATTTTGTAAAGTGCGCAGCCTACGCATGCTTTTATATAGCTCTTAACAAAATTACGCATTCGAGGGAACCAAAACAAATTCAGAATTCGAGCCATCGTCTTGTCTGTGCTCATATGTCCGGCCTTATCATGACATTCGTGTAAAATATGAAATCTTAACAGCTTTGGCACAACCCACAACAACTTATCTTTGTACTTTCGGAAGAGGCGGTCATGTTCTATAAGATATTCGTCGGTCTCCGATTTCTTCTCTGATTTCATATCAGCAACAATTTTTCTGATTTTCTCGTCCTGCAATTGTATAGAAAATAACCAATC
Source organism: Drosophila kohkoa (assembly GCA_019972355.1). NCBI lineage: Eukaryota > Metazoa > Arthropoda > Insecta > Diptera > Drosophilidae > Drosophila > Drosophila kohkoa. The sequence continues at coordinate 578,743 of BJEL01000003.1, read as the reverse complement.
AGCTTCGTCAATTATGGCTTTTGAGATCTTTAAGCATGCTGTATCCATCTCATGATGATCTTCGAATGGTGCTCGACTTAGTGCATCCACATGACTCATCTGTGTTCCAGCGCGATGGACAATGTCTATGTCAAATTCTTGAATGCGCAACCACCATCTAGCAATCCGGGGTATAAGCTCTCGTTTCTCCATTGACGTTTTCAGTGCATTACAATCTGTAACAACTTTCAGCTTTTTACCATATACGTAGTATTTAAATCGCTCCAACGATTCCACAACAGCTAAAGCTTCAAGCTCGTAACTGTGGAAGTTCTTCTCCGGTTTGGAAGTAGCTCTGCTAAAATAGGCAATTGGCTTTAACTGGTTCTCTTCATGTTGCAGCAATACTCCTGCCAAACCAATGGCACTGGCATCTGTATGAAGTTCATGATCAGCATCTAAACGGTAACTGGTGATTACTGGGTTTGATATTAGGCATCTCTTCAACTCGTCAAATGCATCTTGTTGGGCTGGCTTCCACATGAATTTCTGTTCCTTGCGCAATAGGAAACGCAATGGCTCTGAGATGATAGCATATCCAGCTACGAATTTGCGAAAATAACCAGTGAGACCCAGGAACTTTCTCACATCGGTTACATTGGTGGGCTTCGGAAACATTCTAATGGCATTCGTCTTAATATCCCCAGGACTAATGCCGTTTGCATGTATTTGGTGACCAAGGAATGTGATTGACTGCTTGTATAGTTCACATTTATCCATGTTTAAAGTCAATCCACACTCATGCAAAACTTTAAGGACTCGCTCTAGCTTCTCATACATTTCGCGAAAAGTATGGCTACCAATAAGGATATCATCCATATAGTGTATCATATCGCCTTTGTACACTCTCCTCTGTAATTCTGCCATAAGTCGATTAAAAACAGCAGGTGCGTTTTTCAATCCAAATGGAAGTCGCTTGAATTCATATAATCCATCAGTGGTGATAAATGCTGTGAATTTCCTGCTCTCTGGGGCTATTTCAATCTGGTAATAGCCACTGTTAAGGTCCAGGGATGAAAAGTATTTATATCGTTTTGCCTCCTGCAGGCGCTCTTCAATGTTTGGTACTGGGAAATTTTCCTTCTTGATCAACTTGTTCAGACGTCTGTAATCGACACACATTCGATCACTACCATTCGGCTTTTTGATGAGCACTATCGGGCTGGCGTACTCTGATGTGGATAACGTTATAATATCCTGCTCCAACAACTCGTCGACCATTTTGCGAACAACTTCCTTCTTTGGCTCGGAAACTCGATAAGGCGCTTGAGAAACTGTCTGACCGCTCTCAACAATAATATGGGCTTGGACTAAATTTGTTTTTCCGATGTCTTGCAATCCTGTAGAGAAAACGTTGGGGAACCTTTCCAGCAAATTACGTATTTTGCCTCTTTCCTGATCATTCTGAAAATTGATCAAAAGTTTGTCTATAGCATTGCCGATTGGAATTAACTGCTGATGAACTGCTCGCTTAACTTCTGTGACATGTGGCTCAAAGCTTAGTGTGAGATGAGCGCTAATGATAACATCTTGTCCCAATAGGAAATCCTCCTGTAACAGGTCGTCGTCTGCTACATATACTTTTGCTGTGACCACTTTTCCTTCGATGTCCATGTCCACAATGATCGCTTCTGTAAGGATACATGAACCCCCGCAAATGCCTCTTATTTGCATAGAACATTTGTGGCGTTCAGCGTTGATTTTCTTGGCAACAGATTGGCGCATGATACTAGCCTGGCTACCTGTATCAATGAAGGCGCTATACTCGTGTGAATTTATCAAGATTTTTCTGATGAAAAGTTTGTCATGATTGGTGGCTCCTCAACGCATTGTATTCGCGGAATGACAAGCTCCGTTTGGCTCATGAAATTTGTTGCATTTATTACAGCGCAGCTTTTTCTTTTCCTTTGTGCACGAATTAGCAAAGTGTCCCATCTCTCCGCAGTTGTAACACTTCAGGGTTTCCCTTGATTTTGATGACTTTACATCGCTGTCCTGCTTTTGCTCGAAGTTGCTGCCTTTTGGTAAGAATTCTTTTTTAGTTGTACTCGGTCGACCTCTATTTACAAAATAAGATTCAGCTGCATCACGAAGTTGCTTCATTGACGAGAAGTGAATCGCTGCAATACTGTTTTGCAGTTCTCGGTGCTGTAGTCCTGATCTTACATATCTTATAATAGCGGCTTCGCTTAGCTGGTATCGCACCCCAAGGGCGGACATTCTGAAACAGTACTCCTTGACCGTCTCCTTTGATCGTCTGGTTGCATTTGCCATAGTAAAATGCACTTCTGCTTCGTCTGGGTTTGCTCCGAACTCATCCTGTATAGCTTCCGCAAAACTATTCCATGTCGTGTGGAGAATAGGTGAGGAATCGAGCCACATCTTGGCTGGTCCCTTTAGTCGTGTGTATATTGCGAGTAATACAAATTTCTCGTCCCATTGATAAGCATCAACCACTTTGTTGACTCGATCAATGAACTGGTTTACGGAAATGGCGTTCTCATCACTTGGATCAAACTCCGGCAATGTGTTTGCAATTTCTTTCACCGATGCTTGTCTCATGACCTGTCCAATATGTCTGTTTTCATTGTTGATATTTTCGGGTTCCACTTCAATGATTTGCTGCTGTTGAGTGTTTGCCATTGATGCTTCTGCATTTTGCCTTTGCATTGCGACTAGCTGACCCACCATATTCGTCAATGCTTTCATTTCATTTTGCAATTGTGAAATTGCCGCTGATTGTGACGTCATCGCTTCTTCTTGCTGCGTAGAAAGCCCAGCCGTTACTGGCATCTCTACTTCTTCCGATTGCTCAAATTCAATTAATCTTAGAATTAATTCAGCTCGGGTGCCTGAGCTTGACAAATTTCTAGCTCGTAGCAGGTACCTTAACTCGTCTACTTTGAGTCCATCTATTTTCGTCATTTTTCCAAATTCGATCGTCTGTCTGACTTCGCCTTTACTAATTGCGCAATTCCTGTTGCATGTGTGCAAGCGAGACAACTGCTAAGTATTTCACAACGTTGGCGTCTGTTTGCGAATTTCACCACAACTTTTCGTATACACACAAGCCTTTTGTATGTACACACATATGTCTTCAAGTTCACACAGATTCTTGAAATCGTCTCTTGCTTCCACAGGTTCACTAAGATTCCTGATCTCTCTGTTTTGAATTCGTCTGCCACGTGAAAAAGGAACACATCCGTAATTTGCAATATACGTTGTCACATAGACCTTTGGGAACACATCCCATTACAAACTTTCCACGCCGACAATTCTTCTTGGTTTTTTTTTTGTGAGTTTTCAGCACCACTCCTTCGTTTCACACATCCAACCTCAAGAATCCCACTTCTGAACTGTGAGAGGGGGCTTAAGAGGAATTAATAGGCCTTCGAGTGTATTTGTAGGTTTATTTGGATAATTGAGTTGATGTGTTTTAACATTTTAAAATTATAATATTCTCCGGCAACTTGCTTCTTGCTCGAGTGCGTGCTTATAACTACTCGTATTGATTATCGATACTTAAGTACTTTAGCTAATATCGCGATACCAATACTGCATGCAGTATCGATACCGATAACTCAGGGCTTATGAACACTGGCTAATTTGTCCGTTGTTCACACTTGTTATTTCAGTTAAATGATTTAGTATTAAGTTATTAAATTTAAGAAATCTAAACTGTTTTTACTCTACCATAAAAACGACGTAATTATTATTATTTATCTGTCACTCCAGGTTTTTCACAAATGAAGGAAGTCTAACTTAAGGTTAGCCATTTTATGTGTACAAACTCAAAACTCGAAAGTTTTCTTTAAAAGATTTACTTGCTTAGTTAATTCCAACTATGATTTTTTACTCGTTATTTGGATGCGAACAAACCGCAGTTGACTTACAGTTTTACAGCCACTGTGCGGACCATAAATTAGGAAAGGAAGCCAAGCAGCATTGTTTCTGTCACTTTGGGGCAATTCGCTGATGTTTCTATTTAGTTTTATATCTTTCTATCAGCAACTGCAGCGGAAAAACTCAATGTTGTCTGTTAATGTTGTTGAAGTTGGCTGCTGTTGCCGTTGGCTGCCGAAAAAACAATAAAAGAAAAAACAAGCGAAGAAAACGGCATGAAAACTATAACCCAACGCCATCGTCGCGTCATAAATTTTCCAAACTGTCAACAAAAATGCCGCGAAAAACCACCTACCAATCGCCTGGAACACGCCCGGCAGCAGCAGCTGACAAGCGATATTTATATTTATATTTATTTATTTTTCTTGATGTTTGTGGTTGTCTATAGTATGTGGCTTTTTCGAAAAATTGTTAAAAATACTGAAAATAAAATGGCAAATGCCAAAAACGTCGCGTGTTATGCCTATCGTTGTCAAGAGATCGAAAAATGGAAAACTAAAGCCAATAAAAGGCAACTTGCGGCAAGGTGTGGCTTTCCGACCAGGCTATAATTGATTATAAGACGTGGCTAAGCCAACTGGCGCCATCTAACGACATTTTTTTAAGCACAACCAAAACTCATAAGCCCGCAAACTCATGGCCAAAATGTCAGGACCATATCAGGCAGAGATAATATAGCGACAAGCAACAAGCCGCAACGAGTCTATCAAATTTCAAAGGCACTTGCTCGCCACTTGCCTCTTGTCTGTTGCCAGTCGCCAGTTGCTGCCACATACAACGACTGCAACATTTTCGCTACAAGTTTTTCCGATTCGCAGTCACTGATAAAACGCACGCAGCCACTGGAAAAGCCACTGCACATGCGTGCCGCATCGCACTCTTCTAATTTTCTTCTGCCAGTACTCGATTACATTGCAACAACAGCAACTGCCACACGACGCTGATAAGATACGACAGAGATAGGCAGAAATGCAGAAGCAAAGAAATGAACCGAGATCTCGCAGGAGGCAAATTAGCGAGTGTCAGCGAGAAATTTATTGCATGCTACAAAATGATTTGTGGACTGCAACGAATCGAACTAGGAAAATGACCAGCTATAATTAAAGTGTCTATAAATAAAATGAAATATAATTAAACTAATGTAATAAAAATAATAATAATAACCAAACCAATAAAAATGTCACTCTACAATCTAAATCTCAAAATATAAATTGCGTTTGTTTTTATCCATCATTGAACGAACTATCGATAAGTCATCTGCTGAAATTATGTTGTCTCCGTCAATTGCACTAACCTTGATCACAGATTAAAGCCAGACCAAAAGCAAGTGCACGCGTCTGCTGACTGAAGCTTCCTGCCTGGTCACCAAACAAGTTGCCGATAAGCGGGAACCACAGACACAGACACCCAGAGAGTCAGGTATGTATGATGCTCTCTATAGGGCAGTGGAGGAACTGTGTAGATTGCAATCATCGGCACGGCAACTGGAAGCTGTCAGTGCTTGGGGCAGGCAATGTAGCTCTTGACATTTTTATCAGCAACGAACTGACGGGCCAATTGACATGACTTTCAATAGCAACGAGCTTGTTCAACAAATGCGAAAACAACAGCTGGGAGAGGAAACGAAGAAACGAGTTGATAAAGCGATGATCATCTCTAGGGCGTGTCGGAGAAATACAAATGTATTAATATACATATTTGGTCAGCCAATGCCTAATTTATTGTTATATGCATTCCAGATAATAACTGGCCACACAATAAAACCCGTTTCTCAGATGCTGCAAATTGATAAACCCCAATCGCTGTCAAATTAGACAACAAAATGGTAAAAATATGCAACACAGACAACTTAATTGGGATGACAAAGGAGCGAAGCACTCTTATCAGCCTTATAGCGGTAGATGAAACATTGAGAGTTATAAGCTATAGAATCGAAATTCACAATTGCAGGCCATAAATTAATATTATTTAGTATTTAGACGATCATTAAATATTTATCGCCCAATGGCCGACATTAATCGACCACAACGGCAACACGTTGCCCGAGCTAATTGTATAAAAGACGCAAAAATGGAAGAAAACTATAACCATAAAAACAAATGCCGTAATCCCAGAAAAGTCACTGAGTCGCATCATAAACTTTAAAAATAAACAAGCGCGAAATTTTGTGGCTAGACAGACAGCAAACTAGCTGACAGTTCGGAATAAAATAAAAAAATTGTAGAAAGATTTTTTTGTTTTGTTTTTTTTTTTTTTGGTTTTGTAGTCGCCATCTGCATATCACTCATATGTCTACAAGGCAACTTATTCACATTTTTGTTGTACCCTGTAGAAATTGAACGATTTGTTTTTAAAGGAACAATCAAACTCTGACATTTGAATGATCTGTCTATTGGATTGTCAATATCCGTTTCCAAATAAAATACACAAAGAGAAAGTTAGGATCAAGTATGACCAACCAACAAAGTGAAGGATATTTAAAACTAAATACGGTCACGTTTATTATACTAATTATGACATAGATAATATGGACGAATTTACAACACTATCTTAAACATTATTTAGTGTTGTTTGAAAAGTATTATTATTCTCGTTAAATTAATAGAGTAACTTTAAGTTGAGCATTCGTAATTGAAGTATATTCGCTTTTTGTTTTTTTGTGCAACAATTTTTAAAGTTTGGCCCATTTGAAGCGGCCAAGAAATAGAATTTTTGGCTGGCACGTTTTTAGATAAGGCGGCCAACAAGCGAAGCGCATAATTTTTGGCTTTTGTAGTGAATGAACATACATGACAGACAAAAGCATGAATGTCTACTCTAAGATCATGAAGTGGCAAAGAATATAAAAAAATAACCTATACAAAATAAAATAATATTTTATGGGTAAGCAGCATTTGATATATTTTACAAAGTAACTTAGATTGTAGGTTAATTAATAGCCAATTTGGTAGTTCATTTATATTTACACCGTATCATGTAGTCGATGACCTTAAACTTTAAAATTCTTGCTTGTTCCGTTGCTTTAGTTTTCTTTATACTTCGTGTGGGGGTAATAAAAAGTTCAATGCTTCGCATGGAAAACTTTTTGCTGGCAACTTTTCTTATCTTTAAATTGGCGCATTAACTGCAACTGCAGTAAGTTCACAGTTCAATTCCAGAGACTGACAAATATTGCGATTCGCCTTCACTTACTATTAAAGGCAAAAGCCTTAAATCCATGTGAAGAATTACATGCATGAGGATTTCAAGCAAAGCTTCAATCACGTTAACAATTTACAAAAAAAAAAAAAAAAAAACAAGAAACCTTTAAGCAATTTATGTAAATGCCACAACAACTGTGAAAACGAAACGCACAACAGAAAAAGGGGAGAAGCATTCTGAAAAAGGAGAAACGTGAAAAACATCACAGTCAAAACAAATAAATAAATTGACCATTAAAATAATTGCAACGCCTAAATGCGTCGCGAACGTGGCTTGTAACACGCTTTGCCTGTTGTTGTTGTTGCTGTTGCTTTAGTTGGTCCGCTGTTTGCTGGCGAATGTTGCAACAACTTGTCAAACATTTGAATTACAGTTACGTAAAGCTGCCCCAAACCGCGGGCGCCGCCGCCAGCAGCAACAACAACAACAACAACGTCGACAACAGCACAACTTTTTGGCCAAATTTGGCTAAATTTAATGAAGCAATTAAATGCCTATAAAAATCAAAGAAAAACATTTTTAATCCAGCTTGTTGATGTTGCCGCTTGAAAAAACAATCACAAACATTTCGCAGTTTGGGCAGAAAAATCATTGATATAAATCGATTTTTAACCGGTTTAGAATTAATCCAATAACGAAAATCCATGTGTCTGCACATAAAACTGTCAGTATTTTTATCTTTTTTACCCAAATTTAAATTGCTTGCTTCGGAAGTGAATATTACAAATATTTTTCAAATGGTTAAGTTTTTTGACATTTCTTTTAAACCCCCATTCGCACCAATAATGTAACAGTTAAAGCATCAAATTTGCGATTAGCCAAGTGTTCTACAGTTTGGGAAGCACTTGAATAGAGCTACTCCATACATACCCGCCATTCCCAGAATGCTCGCTAGACTTTCAATTAGTCACGCGCGCCCCAAAGTCATTGAAGCATAAATCTAGACATTGTTGTGGCCAGTTCAAGTTGACAGAATGACAGACTCACTGACTGACGGACGGACGGACTGACTGACTGAATGCCTGACTGTTTGGCTGACAGTTGCAGTTGCCTTTTGGCCGCTTTTGGCGGCAGTCTGCTGCCTTTTTCTGCGAGCGACAAAAATATTTTAAGCTGTCAAATCGTTGACACATGCCTGTCTTATGTTTGTTGTTGTTGTTGTTGTTGTTGCTGTTCACGCTGTTTCTTGTTGTTGTAAATAACTCGATAGTCTAATTGTTAAAATCAACTCGAAGGCTTCAATGCTTTGCCGCCCATGAAAAAAATACAAACTTCGAATGTCAAGTTTCCGTCAGAGGTCATAAATTTGGTGGGCTGATTGTCTGTCTGTTGTCTATTTGTTTCGGACGTGGGGAGATTTCTTCCAAATGTGTTTTTAAACAGTTGTGACAAATGCTTTAAATATTTCCCGTCGAAACAGATGAATACATAAATTAAGCGATAACTATTTGGGGGGATGCTGACGAATTGAAGAAATGGGAATAGGAAATGGAAATGAGTGCTAATTGCCTGTGACGTCCCTGAGAGACAGGAGACGTTTTAAAAATAAATATAATAATTGGTTCTCATTTTATTAACAGCCTCTAAGTGAGTGCATTATGATAAAGTTTATATTTGTTTACCAAAAATCCTAACTTACTTCACATTTCTTTAAAAAAATTCTACATATGTGTATTGTGAGCTGCAGTCTTCTGCAACTCTATGAAACAAGGAAAGTATCTCGTTTAAGAGTTTGACCTATCCTACAATCAGCGCAACATTGCAACTTCGAATACTTATTGAGTGCAAATCGTGTGTTAATTGAAATTCCATTGTGGATCGAGGTAAACAGAAAAAAAAAACAAAGTATTATATTTGGTGGCCACACACCAAGCATTTCCTCCTTAGCGCAGCTGATTAGTCAGCTAATGAGCATTACGAATCTCAATCATATCATCATTATGACTGCCTTGATCATTGTGAACTTTCACAATCTTCTACTATATGGCCAATTATGTGCTGAAAAATTGTCTGCTTAACTTCAGCCGACACAAAGTTGACATTTCAAGTGCAGTTTGCACTCGAGACTCTCGCTCTCTCTGTCTCGATTCGAAAGATATTTCAATGTTTTGATATAATTCTTTCATTGCCATATGCCGGCGAAAGGCGCAGAAAGATGCCACAAACAAGACAAGAGAAGACAAAGATATTCACATGGAAGTGCACACTTAATTAAAACAGACGAGCACAGAACCAACTTCGAGCACTGATTTAAAATTAACAAGTATGAATAAATTATCTACCACGATACGATCAGTAGATACTCCTTATACATATTTTAAAAAATATTTTCAATTTGAAAAACTAGTTTGAAAATGTGAAAACGCTTCAATTAATAAAATGAATATTTACAAGTTGAATACTATTCTAGTTCTCCAATTTATTCCCTTCCATAGATGAGGAAAGTAAGCTCAATAAATTGATTTACATATTTTCTCCATTGTGTAAGCATACCCTATGGTCGCATTAAGATTACAGGGTACAAGAACAATGTTTTCGCATATGCCTCAAGTATGAGAGATTTATGACAGCCATGCGTTCCAAGAGTTATTAATAAATAACGAAGACTACAAACGGGAGCCCAACTTCTCGAGAGCATCGCATTAATATTTAAATTGGCTCGTCCTTTAATTAACTTTGTCAGTTTCATAGAGTTTGAAATACAAAAACAATGATGAAAAATATGTTAGTTGCCAAAAAAATTCGAATTACCTTTTATAGATGCGTCGTTAGAGTTTAGAGTCTGAACATTTTTTTCATTTATTGGTTTTGCTTATTTCGTGGCTACAATTGACACATGTTGAACTGAATTTTTGGTCAGGCGGTGACAGACAAACAAAATTTCTTTAAAATGTCACAAACGTAAAAAAAAGAACTTAAAATCTGCGTTTTTTGTAAGGTTCCCATGACTTTTGTTTATGATGCTGGCAGAGGGCAGCGTCGCTCAATGGTATTTTTCATTATGAAGAGAACGAAGGGAGAAGAGCAGACAGACAGCTCAACATATCAACGGCATGTGTCAAAATTTACACGCTCCCATTAAGTTGATTTTGCATGAACGCAAAATATATTCACAGACTGTCATGGAATTTTGATTTATATATTATTTTTTCTGACTTTGATTTTGATGAAAGTATCTGAAGTTCAGATGGTACGTGATGAGAAATTGTGGGTGCCAGTTGTTCGTTGACTCTACTTAAATAAGTCTCGATTACTTAAATATTTCTCATGACATAAGTTAGTTGATGGAAACCCGGAAACGATTTCCAATCACAAAGAAAATACTGTAAGACGATACGACTTAATCAAAACTCAATCAGAGCCAATTTATGTTTGCCATTTTGAGCATTAGAATGTAATACCTAGTGACCGGTCTCGGTAAAAAGATGGAAAAACCCGATCCAACCCACTGTGATCATATTTCATGCATAGTCTAATGATCAGCGACAAGCCCAAGGCACAGATGGATCATGGAACTGGCGTTAAATCGCTTGTAAATGAGTGACAAGTCATCGGCTTAATTACAAACTGGATCACAGCTACGCTGTCACATGAGCTCAACTCAGGCTCAGACTTAGGGGGGAGCGGGGGTTTATCTATGGCGCAGTCAAAAGTCTCACCTGTTTCAGATCCAACGTGATGGTCACATACTCATACTGCCGGCCACCCTGCAGTGTTGGTGATTGCCACCAGCTCTCCTCGAAGCTGGATCCAGGTGAAATGAGCGACTCGATGGGTCGCTGCTTGGCCCGGTCAGAGCTGTGGGCATTGCAGGTGCCACATTGCGTGGCCCACTTGCGATGCGGATATGCATCGACTAATTTACAGTATTCCTCGGCACCGTTTTGGCCGCAGGTCGCATTCACAGTTATCGCGGCACGTGGAGCGACATTGAAAACGGGCGGATAAAGACCGCTTGGGTTTCCAGCACTAACATCATCCGCCTGTTGGCTGTTCAGATCACGCACAGCTGCAAAAAATATAAAAATTAAGTTAGTGATATAATGAACTGAATAAGCAAACTCCTTAATGGTTTCTTGTTTAGTTGTTCCCTTTTGATCTTTAGTTCGTTCTAGCTCATATGTTCCATTTTGATCAGATGTTTTTTTGCATCATATAGCTATTTCAACACATGTGGCAGCACTTATAATACAAATTTTAACATTCATTGAACAATATTTTCTATAAAAATAATACATATACTTAAATAATCATACTGTTATCGAAAACGAACGTTGAACGAAATCAAACGAAGAACGACTAATCAAACAACGTGATTGAAAATTAACGTACGAACTATTTTAATAAATGGATCAAAACTGAAGAGAAACAGCGCTCTGGGAACTTATAGACAGAATATATTCAAGTATAATTCACTTAGCTTTCAAGTCGATACCAGTTCCGATATATCATTAATCGATATTTATACTGTGAATACATTTCTCGCGGCTTGCGCTAAGCAATTTCCAACAAGAACTATGTGCATACTCTATAAACTGTCTACCGAGAGCGTCGCTTTATGCGTTTGACAGATTTTCCCATGTAAATCATATTAATTGCTGGAACAAGTCAAGAACAAGCTCAGCAATGACCATAAATCACAGCTACAGCTGCTCTGGGCTCAATGTTCGTATTGATTGGTCAGCTTAAAGGCAAAAATGTATCTCACGTATGTGCAGATAGATAGCCAAACAAGGCAACTTTCGAGATAATGTTTATCGCTGTTCAGCGCAGTTGGTAGCAGCTGTAGCCAAAGTTTGAAATGTTGACCTGGAATGCGTTTTGCATGTTTCTTACGACTACTGGCTTCAAATTGCAATTGTTGCTATTTCTACTACAAGTAGTCAGATGTGTGTAAGTGTATTTCTAGTTGTTGTTGTGTCAGCATGTGCAATTTTGGCAATTGTCAACAAAAAGTTTTTCGCATTTTGTTTGTCCGATGCAAAAACGTTGACGTAATTGCTGTGAAATTGCACATAAGTTTCTGAGCCAAGGCTTCAAAGTTTCTCAGAAGCTCCAAATATTTGATGTCTTTAAGTGTGGCAAGGGAAAACTTTCAAAAATAGTTAACTGACTCGTAACTGATGAGTTTAAAAAGTTCAACTATTTTGTGCAAATTTAGTGCAGTGATCATAGGAAAACTTTACAGAAGTATTTTACAATTTCTAATTCAAGCAATCAATAAAAAAAAAACAGCTCGTAATCTAACACTTTGCAATCAAAATCAATGAAATAGGAAGTATTTTATAGGTTTACTGAAGTAACTAGTGTGAATTACCGACAATTACCACTTCCCGAACAACACGGCCAATTTAAATAGAAACATCTATTCCCCAAGTGCTTATTAAAGCTATCAATAATTGGACAAGCTAACACGCAAGGCAATAAAACCACTCGAAACTCAGATCACTTTCACTTAACACTAATTTCATTTCAACAAGAAGACAGCCGTGAAAAATAAAACCACAAAAAGAAAAAAAGAAACAGTCTGTAATTATTGAAATGAGTTTATGAAATGTGTAGAAAGTCAAAAGAAAATGTTAAACAAATTCGCTTTGAGCAGAGCATTTCCAGGGCAAGAGGTGTGAGAAAACGCGGAAAATCAAGAAAATTTATCGACAGCTGTCAAAATGCAACGCTACACGCAAATGGCATTTAAATGTCTTGACAAATAACAAATTTGCGGTAGCCAAAAAGTTGACTTCACTCCACTCTACACTCGAGACTCAAGACTCCAGTCGACTACACACCAAACCCAAACCCAAACCCAGCACAGCACAGCAGTTAAATCCACGAAGTCGAGTGTGTATCTTTCCTCTGGCCCCTTGGCTACATGAGGCATGTTTTTCGGGCAAGTTTTCCATGCGCTGACAGCTTAAGTGAGAAAAGTTTTGCTGATTAAATGTTTTGACAAATTGAATGGCAATATTTATAAAACATTAACACAAAAGCGGCGTCGAGCATGAATTAAACTACGAGGCTATGAAAGAGAAAAGGCTAAAGAAAACTCGTATTAATAATGTCATGGATGAACCGTTTGAGTGATTTGTAAAAGACAACTTTATTAAAGCAATTTTCACTCAGCACCAATGCCAACCAATAAGGTAAACAATCCATAACATTGGTTTCACACTGAGGAAGCCACAAGCCAGAAATAACCAAGAAATAGAATAAGCGCGAAACTTCTCTAATCTTCGCAGAGTAATATGAGTGTGTTATTAAGTATGTTTCAATTATACTTCCATCTCTCTTACATTTGTAAAATATTTTAATATTGGATTTAATTAAGATATATATTCCGTTGATTTGAAAAGAGTAATCCATTAAATTATTGGCAATTTATTATATTAAGAATTATGTCCTAAAATAGTCTTTTTGGTTATTTTAACAACGCAAGAAACGGTTAATTAAATAAAAAATTAACAAGTATTCGAAATGTATTGTAAGAAAACTTAAAATATTATTGAAATATTTCTCGCTTGGAGTTCGAAAAGCGTATTCCAAATTTAGTTAATTGAATTAATTGATATGAAAATATATCAAAGATATATATTGTTATAGTTCGGTTGGGTAAACTCCCTACAACTAATTTTTATTACTTAAGCACGCGATTTATTTTGAAGTTTGAGAAGAGTATTTGGAGTGCTGTAGATTGGAGTTAGTGATTGCTTCTCGTTTTGATTAATTACAAACCATTATGGGCACACGCATGTGTCTGGAGTCTGTGGACTGCAGTTCATGCAGCATTCATTGGATGCAACAGCAGCATCATCATCAGCAGCTGTTGTTTGTTGTTGCACGTTGTCGTGGTTGTATTGTTGTTGTTGCATAGTTGAAAGCATTTTACTGTTTTCTGCATTTTATTCATATCGACCGGCGCATAAAATACAAAAATATTTTCACTATTTTTGGTCCTCATCCGCAGCTGTGCATTCGATTGGGCTTTCCAGTTGCCTGCCTGCCTGCCTGCTTGCTGATGCTTTTGCTTTTGAGGTTGGCTTCCTCTCGTTGTTTGTTAGGGGCCAATTATGCATATAAACAGACAGTGCGCACAGTCGACCAATCTAGTTGGTATAAATTACTTGGATCTACCAGTTGCAACCTGCTTATTAAGTCATTTCAAGTTGTTGAACTTCAAAGAATACCAAACTGCCAAATTGCCTACATTCGTATTCGTTTTCCTTGGTAACCAATTGGCTGAGATACTCGATGATTTGTTTGTTTTGCCAATTTTTTCACGATTAATTTACCAGGCGCTGCAGCATCGCTGACCTGGCCAAAAGTGTTGCGAATAAAAAATCAAATTCGGTAGCCAAAGTAGCTGCCAAAATGTCTGATGACGACATTCGAACCCCACGAGGTAGCGAGCAAAAATTTAATAATAATAAAAAATCGCTGTTGGCCAAAAAACGAGTAAAGGAAAGGCAAACAAAAAACACCACATGGGTCCATAGCTGATGACGATGGCGATGACGATGACGTTGCTGATGAGTCTCATGCGAGGCGGCAGCGTGACGAAAACAAACTTTATGCAACTTGACAGGCTGCTCGGCTACCGTTGCTGCCTTGTCTGGTGCTGAAGTTGGAGCTGGACCTGGACCCGGACTCGACTGGAGGATGGATTGGTTGCTTGGCCGCTTTGCTCGAATGCATGGATGATGGAACAAACGAAGGAGCAATCAAAATATGGCCATAAATAGGCGACCAAAACTGCGCGAGGCGTCTCGCAACTCTCGACTTAACTTTTCAGTCTGTCTACAACCAAAAGCAAGAAGGCAAAAAAAAAAAAAAATGCAAAAACGGTTCAATTACAAATGGCGACAGTGGCTGGCATTGGACCTCTCGGTGATGCAGCAGTTTTAAAAACTTAATGGAACTTTGACGCGACGAACAAATTTCGCGGAATTTACTTTTCGGTGCTGCACTTAATGAAAAGTAATCAAAATTTATACGTTGGGCGGAAACACTAAAGAAATTAAGTCACTAGACTCTATATGAAAATTTTAAAGGGGGAGTACTAGCCATACAATTTTAAATTGCATAACTTTTAAAAACCAGACTCAAAAACCAGACATATTTTATTAAGTTCAAGCCATTTAAATATAAAAATAAATATCAGAATTACAAGTGAATCTATTATTTTTATTTGCAACTCGCTACCCAAATTATAATTATATAATTTTTATACATTGAAAAGCTGAGTTATAAATGAATGTCTTTTTAAAAATGTATTTCATTTTTTATTTGCTAAAGAAATACAATTAAAACTAAATTCAATTTTATGAAAATATGTGACTTGGCAAATAGGTTTTTTTTTGAAAATGTAATTTGGCTAAACAATCTTAAAATTTGTTTTTTCTTTAATGTTTCATTTGTAGATTGCAGATTATTGAACTTATTTTTTTTTTATAAAATATTTCTGTGTAATTCGACATTTCACGCCAAAAATATATTTAGCAGTAGTTCTCTTTAATTCTCCAATGTTTGAACTAGAATGTTGCTGGCAACAGGAAGTGCTGAAAATGTGTTACAAATAAATGTCGTTGACACCGTCAAGTTGTGGCTATTACCCAACACATCTTTTTCAATATACATATATAACATATGCACCATTGCACAAGTTTTAGAATTTACTTTACCACTTATGCAAAGTTTGTGAAATATTTAAAGACACTTGCTTAGCATTTCAAACCGATTGCAAGTGAAGTAAAGCGATAAATTCAACACTCAGCTGGGAATGTCACACTGTTTCCTTGAACAAATTTTTCGCAACCAAATGTGTAGTAGAACAAAAAGTCCACATCAAACATCCGCATTGAGGATGGGTGCCAGAAAGGAGAGGCTTTAAAAATGCATCAAGTTGGCTAAGCAGATTGCAGCAGCGAGCTTACAAAACTCGGCTGGGACTTGTGGCAGGTGGCAGAGACGAGATGCTAGAATGGGCGGGTTTTGGTAGGTTGCAATACTACTTGAAAAATTAATGTACCTGCGCCGTGTTGGCCGCCAAACGGTCGAATGGTTGAGGGGGGCTCGGGAAAATGCCTAGACAAATGTCAAATATTTATTGAAAATAAACAAAACGGGCAAACAAATAAACAAAACTGACAAACAAGACGGCAAACCGACGATGGACAAACGGACGGACAATGCGACAAACGCATTTCCAAGAAAAGAAATAAAATGAAGGAACGTAGAATGTAGAGACTGGAGAGCCAAGAACCAAGAACCAAAGAACACAAGCATCAAACTGACCAGAACTGAGGATGTTTGGACATGCATCAGCGCACCACTGCAAACCACGACAGCGACAGCGACAACAACAACAGCAACAAGTGAGTTGAAAGCCGTACCGGGAACGTCTCCAAAAGTGGATGCTGCACATTGCCCGTTAACCGTCGGTGGGTGCTTCAGAAAAGCTGCCTGCAAACCGTCGACGAAGAAGACTACGGGTTTCGACAATGAGAACTAGTGAGAAGCACACACATGTCCAGCACGTCGTCTACTCATACACACACACATATGGTAGCTACCGGCGTTCTGACAGCGTTGTGGCTCAAGTGGACCCCAAGATGCAGAGCTTCCCTCTTTTCCCCAACCCCAACCTGAAGCTCAAGTTGTGCTTTAGAAAAATATTTATGCATGCCAGCGCAGTGATGATGATCAGCAACGTAATAACGATGATGATGACGATGGTCGATGACTTTGGCTTGGGTTATGCAAGTAATGCTTGATTTGGTATTGAAGACTGGTAGCTGCCACTTGGTGTTGTTTTGATGACTCACAACACAATCAAGCTGCCACATTCTGGCTTTCGAGTCGAGGGAGTTGACCAAAGACAGCGAGACTAATTCAAGTGCTGCGCATTGCACATTGGGTGGCTACTCCAATAATGGAGGTGTGAGAACATACGTTCAATAGATTTATGTTCACACAATGTTTTAACTTTATATAAAGTAATTTAATTGAGCTGTGAGCTTTCGTTTGTTCTTGGGCTTAAGTATTTTAGGGGAATTCAAATCAATATGTGGGTCATGAGAAGACGTTCGTCATTTGAATATTTGGTGTGCTAAAAGTTAAGTTACTACAGGAAAAGAATGCATAAAATTTCGTAGAGATATGATAAGTTTCAGCTAAAATTTTCTAGTTAACTGAATGCCAATTTGAATGAGAAAGTTCAGGTCTTAGATGTCAAGGCAAAATAATAAAAAATTAAAAGAAAAGTGTATTTATGCTGCATTGTCTACTAAATAAGAACTAACTTTCATTGACTACTGTAGTAGTTACTCAATACATTAAAATATGACAGCAATCAATAAGTTTCAAACAAAAAATGTTTATAAACTACTAATACATTTTCTAATCCACAGTTAATTATTAACTTATATAGTTATACTCTATGTTTTGTGTTTCTTTTAATCTCTAAAAATAAAATACCCTTTGTTTATTAATTGAACTTAGAAGGAATTAATATTGTAGAAAGGTGATATTGATTTCCCTCAATATCTCAAATATTCAACACCTTCAGAATGCAATTTTGTGACATCCCAACAAAACAAGTCTCACCTTGATCACTTTTTTTACGGCGAACATAAATTAACTCATTTTGTAGAAGCGCCTACGTTGACATAAAGTCTTGAGGAACCAAGCCAAACTGACTGGCAACTCTTTGCACTTCGTTGGTGCATTCGGTCTGTGGTATTCTGGTCTCCAGAGTCTCCTGAGCCTGTCAGTCGTCACCTCTGTTAATTAAGCGACTTGTTTCGCTCGAGCGCCAAAAGCACTTGAGTTTTTATCTAATCTGCGATCGAAATTGTGTAAGCTACTGGCAAGCGATATAAGTTGAAGCTGAAAGCGAGGCATTGGCGAGGAAATCTTCAAAGATCTCTGTTCGGTTAGCGGTTCATTTAATAATTTAATAAGTGGCACAACATCACGAATATACATTTCGCTGGTGATTCGATACTTTTCGGCCATACTCATAGAGCGCAATTGCACTTGCCGCGATAATTATCACGATTTATGAGGCCCCCAAAAAACCTCTTATCGAACAATTGCGATCGCTTTTGTCGGTCCCGTTCATGCATTAAGTGCACGAAAAGGCGTCGAAATGTCCATTATCCAAATGCTTTTCTATATGCACTCTTAAAACTGAGCTTTTTTCGTGTTTGCCAATCACTTGAAATGCATTTGCAGCAAAGTCGTTTCGGACCACTGACAAATATTTACTTGCGTTGACCAACACTGGCCGAGTAGCGTATATCAACACTCATTACTTACGTCTCAGTGAGTTTTGGGCAAGCTTAAGACTTTGATATTGGATATCTGATATATCTCTCAGCTTAGCCACGAGTCGCAAGTCACAAAAATCGCCCACAGTCCATTGCGTTGGTTATGTTATGTTATGTTATTTTGGGCTCACTCTTTTTAGCTGTTAATTTGTCATGAGCTGTCACTTTTTATTAATAAATGCGCTTGCCTTGTGCACTTTTGTGTTTGGTTTTTCCTTCTTTTTTTGTGGTCGTGTGCGAGCCTCGCATAATAATGTCATAATTAAATTTATAAACTCTGAGTTAGCCCATCAGCAAACGGGAAGACAACTTAGCTGGGATCTAACAGGGAGTTGGGGAAGTCGACGACATCGTCTAGACTCCAGACTGCAAAGTTAATCCTATATCAGCAGACTTGAACAGACTACTCTGTACAGCAGGAATTTACATACAAGACATTTTTCAATTTACAGCAAATGGAATTTATTTTGAAATATAATACATACATACATTTATTTTGTTACACTCCGAATATTTCAAGAAATACTTTTATCACAAATTCGAAAAATGCGGATTTCATACATTAAATTAGCTTATAACATCTTTATTTTAATTTGTATTTGTTATTGAACTGATTTTCTACAACCTCACAAGCATATTTTTGTTTTTTTGTTTCTCTAAAAACTTAAATTTTAATTTGCATTGGTGAATATTGAAATTTTCGAAGAAAGTTTTATTGCCTTGATGCCTGACTTTTATTGGTGAAAATTGATCGAGAGAATAGCTTTAACTCTTTTATTTTTGCCACTCAACTTTGCGAACAAATCAATTGCAGATGCCAATAAAAACATTACGTTTACGAGCATGATCAAACTTTAGTGGATTTTAACGAGTTGGCAGCTCTGGCTAAGAGGAGGTAAGTCAACATTTAAGTGGGTCGCTCGGTCAGCTTGAAAATCTGCGGGTAATCCAAATGACAGCCATTCATGGCACATGCTGTACACGATCAGCAATAAACAAATCATTTGCAATAGACATAAAACTTAAAGAGTTTTTTTTTTTTTTGCTGCCTGGAACAAGTTTATAAAAGCGTTTCGATCCGCCCCAAAGTTAAACCTGTAAATTTGGTCTCAGTGGGAGTTATTGACTGAAAGGCACGCTCTAATAGTGTTTATTTGTACTTTAATTAACAAATATTTAAATCTTTTATATCATAAATCGACTGCACATCTATAAACAACTCATGCCATTACTTTTTAAATTCTTTTTAAAATTGCAAGTCGGACTAAATAGTCATAAAAATGAAATGTTACATCTTGGTCACACCCCTTTTGGCAATACTTCGAGGATATATGTTGAATGTTGAAGCTGGCTTATAATAAATCTTCAGACCTGGACAAACTTTGGTCAAAATAGTTGGCTGGCAGCTCTGTAACTCTTGGAGGCACCACCTCCGGTGCAATCAAGTTGACTTGTAAACTATTTAATTAGTACGTACGCGCCAGCGTGTTAGTTTTGGCTGTAAAAAGGCGCCGCCGGAGGAGACAAAAATCACCAGAGTCAACCCACGAATGCTTCAGGCGCCGCAGTCGAGTTGCATTGGCCATTTGATGGCGCCGCCAGATGTGGCCAATAGTCGGTGTGTCTTGACTGTTTTGGCCTTTTTGTTTCATAGTCTTCGACAATGTTTTGTATTGCATTGTGTTTTTATGGCATATGCAATCCGTAATAGTTGTCAGCTGTCGCTGGTTAATTGTCGATGCATCGAAAGAAAATTGCGTTAATTTGCTTGTTTACGTTGATGTCGCCAAACAACAATAACAACAACGACGACGATCACGATGCTTATGGTCGTAACGATCGTGATGACGGCGATGATGATGCGTATCTCTTGCCTGGTTTGTTTTCCATTTACAAATTTTTATCGCCTCAACGAACTAAGCAAGTAAACCAACCAGTTATCAGCCAACTGCATACTTACTATACTATATAATCAATGCAATTTGATAAGCGCTTATCCTGTCGCGTCACAAAAATGCTGCTTTTGATTAGCAATTAACGCTTTATTGAACAAGTTGACAGCAAGCTGAGATCAACTTGGTCTTTGCCACATTGAAGATTTCCATCTCTAATTGACTTTTGTAACTGTTTAGCTATGGGTGGCTTTGTCGTGAATAAATACTTTTTACGCAATTACTAATGACTATCGCAATTCGTTTTATAAATGAATGAAATCATGCATCTAAGAGTAACATATAAGATTAATGTTATTTATTATTGTATTTTTTTTGTACCCATCTACTAACAAATGTCTATGAAATCATCTTATTTGATAATTTATTTTACTCCTTTGACTTGAATTACTCTCCAAGCTCATTTAGAAATTAGCCGTTAATAACATCTTACTTCTGGTTGCAACTTTGTGGTTTACATCTTAATTATTTCCGTATTATTAACACATATTAATAATGTTTGAAATGTTAATCTACTCTCAAGGATTCCACAGCAAATACATAAAAATAATTTGCGCATAAATTGACGTAATTTTTTGCATCATAATAAATTGAAATATTTTCAATTCATGTGCAAAATATACTTAAGTATTCAGCTCAGATTTTTTAATTAAAGAAACTGGTCGGTTTTTTTGGCTTTTGATGTCACAATGGCAACAGGTTTCCAATAGCAACAATTACAAATCGCCTTCAAGGCGTATTAATTAAGCAATTTGTCAAGCGTCGAAACGGATCAGATCGGATTGGATCAAATGGTCGGCCAAAGTCTGTGATCCCGAATCAATTCCAGTTAACCAACTGAATCACTTTGCATGTCGCGTGTCAATTCCTCATTGATTGGTGTTGGCCTCTGACAAGGCGACAGTTGCGTTATTTAGAACACTAATCATGGCAGTCCCAAATGTTTCAATCCTTTTAAAGACAAATCTCGAGAAGCTGTCAGAAGCCCCCGACTCTCTCTCCGTGCCGCAGCCATAAAATGGAAAGGAAAGCAAAAGCCGCCAACGGCAGTCGACAGCTGCAGCATCTCCACACTCTCGGTTCCAGCTGTGAGTATCTGTATCTGTATCTTCAAACTAAAGCTGTTGCTGTTGCTGTTACGGCTGAAGCTGAACCTGATCTCTGGTCTGTTGGCAGCCGCCTCATTGCCAGCTTCTTGAGCTTTTAACGTGTCTGCGCCGCGTGTCTGTAGACAATTTGTTTTGTCGTGCATTTCTCTGGTGATTTGACAGCAAGTTTAGCTTACCATACCCTGTACTAATTGCTTATGAGAGTCTAATTGAATTTAGTATGTATTAATCTGTTGATATTTAGGAATAATTTTCTCTATTAAATTTAGAATATTTTACAAGTATTTTGAACTTGTTTAATGTCAATATTGTTTGCAAATATTTTCATATGCTCTTAAAAAATGATCAATTAATTTAATGTTAAATCTGCTTACAGAGTGATTTCTAGTCGAGTGGATCCTGTGATTCTTTCAGTTTGGCATTTTAATAGAAATACTTTGTGAGCATTTTCCTGGTGATGTTTTCCTCTGAATATTGTACAAGTGTGTGTCAACGCCCACATGAGGGGCGTGTTAACTCGATAACACTCCAGCTCAACAGCTGAGTTCAGTTTTGTGCAAATTTCTCATTTCATTTTCTCCCAACTCAATTTTCCTGCACCCGATGCGTGAGTCATGCGTAAAGGCACGTTTCATCATCTGTCCGTCAGTCAGTCAGTCACTCAGTCAGTGAGTACATTCATCCATCCAATCCATCTACCCGTACAACCGTCTGCCTAGCTTCCTATCTGCCTGATTGTCTGTATGCCTCTCTTGTGCTTTTGCATTTGCTTCCAGCTTGTAAATAGTCTGTACATCGTCTGCATGTTGATGGAAATTCCATCATTGCCAGTCCCTAAGGGGAGGGACTCACTCTCTCCCCCTTGGGGGAACCACATTGGCAGCGTATTCAAAATAGACTGGCGAAAAAGTTGTCGCCGATTGTCGGCGCATTTTTACAAATGTCAGACAGACAGGCGGGCTGACAGACACACAGGCAGACAGACAGACACACAGAAAGGCAAGTGAAGTTGCAGACTAGAGTTACAAAATGTTGTCAGCGAGGTCATATGTCTCTGATTGATGATTCACTACGAGTCTACAACAACAGCAGCGAAAGTGATAAATGCACTTTAGATCTAAGAAAATAATACATCTTTTATTCAAATCATTCGCGTCAGTAAACTCTTTTCAGTATAAAGAATTATATACAACAAATTCGATCTATAAAAATGATTCAATTTAGGTTCCTCTGAGCATTCTTTAAGTAAGCAAAAAATTATGTTTTAGTTTCAATAAAAAGGTACACTTTTTTAAAGACTGTAGAAAACATAAGGTTCAGAATAGTTAAAAGAATTTTATCGTAAATTTGTACTACTAATCAAGATGTAGTATAAATTTATATAATACTATAAATTAAATTCCTCAATCTTCATACAAATTTTGGACAACTAAAAACAAGTCGAGTGTGCTCTACTGTGAGATACCCGCAACAGTATTATTATTCCTAAAATATACCTAATTATTAATATATTGAAAAAATACAGAAACCGAGGATTATATTTGGTATATACATAGTTATTGTACTACAATTTAAATATTCCATAAACTACATAATATACCATATTGTTAGCTAAAGCAATTAACACCCATTATAAGTAGGCGTTTTTCCCATACAAAAATATTTCTTAACTTTATTTCCTACAGGCACAAAGATATAATATCACTCTACCCCATGGCTGAAATTCTCATTTCAATAAAAAGCATAATATTTATTATGAACAAAGTGCAAAATCAAAAAGATTCAAACATGTTCTATGAACTCCGACATTCAAATACAACTCCAGATGTTGCACAGCAATCTGATCAAAGAGTGAAATGCCCTCCTAAAATCACATCCTCTGCATTTACGCGAATTAATATCAACACTTTGCCAGTTCCACCAACAACTTGACTGATAAATTGAAAGAAAGAAGATTTCCTACTGCAAGTCATTTTTATGCACCTTTCATCGCATGCTCAAAGGGAAGCAACCACACAGATTGAAGGTAAATAAACAATTTGTCGACTCGAAGATCTTCTTTCAGCACCCAAACATAAAGCATAATTAGTGCTAGTCTCTGACAGCAACAGCAGCGATTTGCCCTCTACAAAATATTTATACAGAACTTTCAAGTGTTTTCGCCCCACCAATTTTCTCACAACTGTATTTTCCGGGCAATTGTAAGCACACGTTTCCCTTCCCAGAATTCGAGAATATTTTCATCAGCAAATGAGAAGTGCGAGGCGAGAACATGGAGAGGTCTGTTACTAAAATATTTGCTACGATTTGAGCTCGTTACAAAAAACAGGTTAAGGAGTGTAATCTGATATAGGGAATGATATAGAAGTTCTTTGCCTGCTGCACAGCGAGAGAATGGATTGTGTGTTAAGCTTATCAATTGCATCGCACCTCGATACTTTTCGGCACTTCGACTCGACTCGCGGTGGAATGCAGTCGAGAAAAACCTGTCGCCAAGACGACATTTATCAATGAAGTTCAATGACAGTCGTTGTAGCTTTCGATCAATGATCGTTTATCAGCTTAAATATTGACAAATGGCTCGATAAAGACGCCGCAGAAGAAGAGACAAGAAAGGAAATAGTATAGCATGATAGTGTTAAACATGTAGGCGCTACACGACGACGCTGACATTGATGAGTGTTGCGAGTTGATTACTGAACTGAGGTGCAAGATAAGAAAAAAGTTGAGCCAAACACAAGCATTGATAGCTGAAATAAAAAGGATGGCATGAGACAAAAGTACACTGATGTTGAACTCCGATTACTTGAGGTTCTAGAAGGGGCAGAAAGAAGATTTAGAAGTGCAACAATTGAATATATGTATTTTGAAATACAAAGAATCATCGAATTTTAGCTCCTTATGCATTATCAATGAAGGAAGAAATTTACAAGAAGTGCACAAATTTAGCTCTTATGAAATATTGTTATTTTATCATGTGAAACATGAAAGATAATACCTCATAATGATGGACAAATTGAAGAGAGTGCCCAAGTGCTCTTATCCTCCGACATCCCTTTCACATTTCTACTCACAAGATATTTGAATAGTTGATAATCGACTTCTGAGAATGTTATGGCTCCTTCTTCAAAACATATTCCATGGAGATTGCCTTATTGATTACTCAATCTAGTCTTAATTCACGTGCATTATGATCATTATCAGCGCATTTGGTAGTTTACAAAACCATGTGGCACTGATGCTCTCTTTCATTGACCCAATTTCAAGAATTTGTGGGGCCTGGGAGAATTTATTGGAACTGCTGCTGCGGCTGATGCTACGGCAAGCATCAACCTCAATCACAGCGAGCGCATTGCATTTCCATCTCTTATCTCAAGTGTCTGCACTAACGAGCTACGAATTTGTTGTTTCCACGGGCTGCACATCAACAGCCGCTGACCCGTTAAATGTTCCGGTGGCCCAAGTCAGCGCGAGAGGGTCAATGAGAGCGAAGGGAGCGAAGGAGAGGAATGACTCCGCCGTCTGACTGGCGGCGTCAATGTCTTATCAAAACGCTGGTCTATAACATTAATTTATTGCCTGGAGAGGCATGAATACGCATACCAGTTGGGGGCACTTCAAAGCTGCCTGGAACCATCAGATATCTGCCAGCAATTAAGCATAAGTTTATTGCTAACCAGCCGACTAACCAACCAAAATGATGTTCTTATTTATGTAAACAGCGCCACGTAGAGTTCCACTTTGGGAGTTTTCCTTTTTTTTCTCATTTCTATAGATCATTTTGTGGCGTCTTCTCGGTCAGCGCGAAGTTGTAACTCGATTATTTCGGTTCTTGGTGTTTTTGACTTTTGTTTGTTTATAAATGTTACAACTACAACTACAAATTGCGCCGTGTTTGTATTTATGAATGCCCAACAAAATGTTTACATGTCGTTTTCTGATGTTGTTCGTTTTTTTATACCCTGTTATGCATACTAAAAGAACATAAAGGTAAAACAGATAATTTCAAATGTCTTCAACATATTTACAACATGTTTTCTTTGAGAGAAATATGAAAGTTACGGCTTGTGTTTTTATGAAAATTTTATTAGCATAGATTTGTGAACGCTAAAAATAGGGTATCTGTTAGTCAATTTTACTTTTATTATATATAGCTAGAGAGTGTGATCTATAAAACTTTAAATGCCTGCTTGCCCTTTAGTTTTATATTCTTAAGTGGTTTATTTATTGGAACTTCACTTCAAAAGCGCGCTCGCAATTTGTATGGATGTGTATTGGGTTTCCGTATCAAATAACCCTGTGTCTAACAATAACCGAACAGAACTCAACAGAACTCTCTACTTCATTGTGTTCTCGCAGCTTTTGTTTATTTTTAATGAGTTTCCCAATTGCCGCAGCTTCATCTCCTTCTCCTTCCGTCGTCATCATCATCACCATCATCTTGCTGCTGATATTTATTGTTTTTGTGGAGTTTTGACATGTGTTTCCCCAATTGAGACCGCCCCCCATATCATATAACTTTGTGGGATATTCCAGAAATTTTATAAAATTCCAAATTACAGTTGTAAATCCTTTATATTTTTTTTTTGGTTCATCTACTGATTAAATCTTTTCCTCTCTGATCTACTTTTGGCAACTGTGTATGCAACATTGCCGTAGCTGGCAGCTGTCTTCCAGAATTATGCACTTCCGTTCAGCAAGCGCAACCAAAAGACAGATGTACAGGTGTGCTGGCCAGGTGTTCGCTTGAATCGCAGATGAATCCGAATGATCTATAAACTGCATTTAAATAAATTATCACAACAAAGGTCTGGACCACAAATTGCTTGTGAAATGCAGCAGAAAATGGGGATAAGCATGATTTATAGCCCATGTAAAATAATTGGAATTGAAGTCGACGATATTGTTTATTTTACAAGGGTTTTGTGGAATCGGAAAATACAGTTGTAAATGTTCAAGGGAATTGCGAACACTTTGCTTTGTGCACTTTGAACAAATTGCCCTAAATTGATATATTTTTAAAACAATCATTTCTTCGATAAAACAAGTAGGAAAGTCTAGTTTGAGAGATATCCGCTACCCATTTGCAAGATAACTACAAAAAATACTAAAATATATCGAAAATTATATTTGGTATATCAATATACTACATTCAAAATATATTAGACTCTCAGCCAAAGCTACTATGTAACATAATACCCGTCGCTTTTTACAAAAGTTTTTCTAAATAACTTCAACAATTTGTATCTGATCGCAGCAAATATAGCCAATGCCGTCGAAGAATTATATATATCTCTATAACTTATTGTGTCTGACATCTACATAGGTGCTTATACGGGCTGCAAGAGAATCCATTTCAAGAATTAATTTAGATTACGAATCTAAATACGGAGATTGTTTTTCAACTTATATTAACGAATATTTCTGTTCCCATTGAGGATTACCATCTTCGTTACTCATTCACGAATAAACTGCTTAAGAGTTTCAACACTTTAGCTTCTACGAATCGCTTTGGACCGGTGCATTTGTAGAAAACAATTTCTCAATAAAATGATAACACTAAAAATCAAAAGCAACAGCAACTTTTGCTTTTCACGCTTTGCAGACGAAGATTAAGCATAAAAGGCAATAGAAAACCAACAGTAAAGTTCACTAAACTTCTACAACTTCACATGTCAATAAAAAATTAAAAACAAATAAAAGTCAATGACAGCTAGCAAGAGGCAAGTGGCGAGTTGCGAGTGGTGAGTTGTGAGTGGCGAGTGGCAAAGGGAAACAGTTGGAGATCTGCGGCATTTTTTCCCACAAATCTAAATTTCCAGCACTACGGAGTGCTGTCTGTCTATAACTCGTATGTTGAATGTTATGCTGGATGCATTGTGTAATGCAGTTAACAAGAAGCAAACAAAAAAAGCCGCGTTAAAAATCAATGAAGAATGCATTCTCCAAACAGTTTGCCGATGGACAAACAGCAAAAGCAACAGCAGCAGCAACAGCTTTCCAGCATGGATTGTGTAAATATCTTTTAGATAGGAGAGAGAGAGAGGTTGGCCATGACTTATGGAATCGCGCGATGTATATAAGAATCTATATCCACGCCGAAGCAACTAATGAGCTCTTAAAGTGTGCATGCGTGTGTGTTGATTAGGCATGGCTTAACACACAACAACAACAGAAACAACAGAAACAGAAACAACGGAAATGCAGCGACGTCGGCGTGGCTCAATCATTCAGTAGCCATTGTAGCTTTCAGTAAATGTATCTGTATCTGTATCGGTATCGGTATAGGAATCTATCTCTTCGCTTGTAGCTCGTTTGGTGACCCATTTCGAGCGCTCACGAACTTTCGTTTTCTCCATCTAATCTAAACAAGTCATCAATCAATTAATGCCATTAGCTGTTGAATTCGTTGTTTGGCTTTATAAACAGTCAACACGCCGTTTAATCGCAAATAATTTGCTCTATCAATTCGCATTTATGTCTCGCTGTCTCACACATCGCCCAAAGCAGCCCACTTGACTTTGCCAAGACTTGAATTGCACTCAACAATTTCGCTGAATCTATTTACAATTGACTGATTAACTTAACTGCTTGATGCATTTGATTTGCAATGATTACAGCAAACGTTTAAAAGACTCATTTTCAATGACTTGCTCGAAAGTTGTTTCCTGCTGCAATTCAATTTGACTTAAAAACCGATTCATTTGAGAGTCTCGTTTACACTGTAAATTGGGTGTATATTTATTAATGAATAATAATGGAAGTGGACTGGTATCAATTAAATCATTCTACTGCTATGTTTCTCAATTATGTGAAGGAGGTTGGACATATGTTACAGTTGAAATAAGTTCGTTTGGTCCTCTAAAGAACAAAGAATAAAAAAAATTGAAAAGAAGTTACTGTGAAAATGATGTTTTTAATATTTTTAAATTACTTTTGTATTTTACAGACTTCGCAGCTTCCAAATTTATTTGTAAACACATTTAAATTTTGTTTTTATAATCATATATTTTGTTGCAAATATGAAAAAGTGACTTCAAGACTAGTAATGCATAGATCATTGATCATAATAATCATTGCCACCGTTACAGATCGTTTAGAAATGATTACTAAAATTGAATTCTTTAAAGAGAACAGCTCTTGGTCTAAACCTTATCAGACTAGGTCAATCATGTTTTGATAGCACAGCTATCAACATTCGTCAGAATTAACCAGCGATTATCATAAAAGCCCTCTGTCCTCAAATTATCATCTCCTAAACATATCGACACGCAACTTTGTAAGAAGCTTCATCGTTTTAAGGGCCATCTATTAGCAAGTCATAAGCATGTGTCTTGAAAGCCCGAAGAATGCATATTCAAGCGAGAAATTGGTTTAGGGCATAACGAATTTAAACGATTCGGCGTTGCCAGTAGACAACACGATAAGCCACTTAATTTTTATGAACAGCGTCGGAGGCGGGGGTTGAAAAGTGCAACACGTCCAGATTGAAATACTATAACCCTACCACAGACTTTGCCATATGTGCGCTGGAATTCTTCTGGTCAACACCTAACCGAACCGAACTGAACTATGAGTTGAACACATGTTCCTATTAGCGCGTGTTGCGGTTCCTGTCTGACATATTCCGAGATACGAACTACGAGTAACGACAACTCACGCAGTCTCAGTCCCAGTTGGCCCATCTATTATATGCTCAAGAGGGTTTTCTAAATGCTCAACAATTGGCCATTGTGTGCATTGTTCTTGATGTTGTTGTTGTTGTTGTTGCTGTTAGTTTGTTGTTACGGCATCTTCTTTAGGCTCGACCACAATTACTAGAACTAGACCTAGAGTAGGTAGTCGAGGCTTGAGACTAGAGCTTGGCGCTATTGTTGTTCTCAGTTGTTTTGGTGTGCTCTTAGTTTGGGGTCATATGTGCGTCTCAAAGACTGTCAAACACCCACACACACACACACACACAAACACATACAGATGTTATATCGGTTAAGTGCTGCACATTCTAAATTGTTTTCGATTTGCTTTTCTTTTGGGTTTTCGGTTTGTGCATTTGTTGGGTTATCGTGTTGGGCCTTTACTTTCAATGGGTTCAATTGTTGAGCAATTATTGAAAACAATACAATAATTTGTGTTGACAGAAAATATTGGGATAATGTTTGGGTACACTGAAGAACTGTCATCAATTTCAATAACTATTTTTAAATACAATTTTAAAATACTTTATAAATCGCTCATAATTTTCTTATGAAATTATCTATTTTGTTGACTTTTTGTTCATTTGAAATAAAGTTTATCAGTAAAGTTGTTGGTGCGTTAAGCAGCTAAACAACTATGCAGATCGCACGCTTAATAGGCAAAGTTCACAACACAGCTGCAGCAGAAGACAAAGACGCAGAGCAAATGCTGAGCAAGCAAAGAACCACAACTGGAGCCAAGACAACGACAACGACAAAGGCAACGACAACATAGCTGGCCCATAACTGGACCTCTCACGTAATAATGTATAGAATTACAAAAAAAAAGCTAAGAAAAAATAAATAAGTAGAAAAAAATCTCTTCCTCCTGTCACAACTTTCACATGAAAGTTCTTTCAACTTGAGCGCCCAAATATGGACGCAAGACACGTTGGACACGACAACCAGAAGAGCAACATCAACAACAAGAATAAGAACAACAACAAAAACAATACAAACAACACCAACAAGGAAGCCGAACAACGATCGACTTCTTTGAGGCGCAACAATCGATCAAAGCCATATTTAGTATGCAATTCCAAGCTGGGCATTAGACCCCCGATAGCTAAGAGGAAAGGAATGGACTGAGAGAGAAGGCTTCGACTTACCATTCGCATTCGATTTGCTGTTCGGTCTTTGGAGGCGTCCATTGCGACGTCGCTGCTGTGCGGATTTCTTGCCAGATCTGGAGCCAAACTCTGCGGAAGTTGTTGTCATTTGCTCCTCGGCAATGTTACTTTCGATGAGGAGGCCACTTTTGGTTTTGCGACGGCGCGGATTTTGTAATTTTACCGTTGTCGTCGTCGGTTTCTGTTCCTTTATCCTAACTCCTGTCCAGGACATAATGTTCTCATCGAGCACATCCAATGTGGAGGAGGCTGCATAGCTATCGCTGGAATTGTATTCCTTGAGCAATTGTGCAGGTGAGAAGATCTGAAGCCGCTTCGTCTGTGCCTTGGTTTTGCCCTGACGTCCCTGACGTCTGCAGTGGCCATCGATGACCATCAACAGGATCAGCAAAAGGCAGCAGAGAAGGCAATTGTAGAACTTTCTGGTTTTCATTGTGACACAAAACAACAAATGCTGTAACTCAACTCAAATGCGCATTTTAACGACTTGACTTTGAACTTGGGAACTTTAATTATTTCTTCAACTTTGTATTCGTTAAGATTTTTTTTATAGCTTTTATATCAAAATGATCGCGCACTCACACAGCCCACTTCCAAGAATTTTCATTCATAATTTTAATGCTTTTTATTTCTGTAATTCTCCTTTTTTTTCGTATTTTCTTCACAATTTCCGCTTGTCAGACGATGACGCGACGTTTGTCTGATTTTGTATTTTATTTTATTTTATTTCTTTACACATTTCCTTTGGCACTCTATTTGACTTGGTATGCAAATTCTATTGCAAACTCAACTTTCTATATGTATTTGAAAACATTTCAATCTTTTATTTTCGCCTCTTTTTTTATTTGCTGCAATTTTTGCGCTATTTAATTTTATTTTCGTTTCACGCACATTTCGCACTTCCCTGCACGGCGACAGCGACAAATTTTTTTCTCTGGCTATTTTCGTATATCCTCGACGCAAAAGAAGCAAAAAATAATGATATCAATACATATAGACAGACAGATGTACATATATATAAAGACGATCTGTGGCGTTGCATAAAGCAATTTCGCATTTATTTATTGGCACTGCATTATCACTGCAAGAGCTAATTTTTATGACACGCTTATTTATCAGAGAATAGAATAAAAAACCATAAGAATAACATAAACACGCACCACAGTATCAACAACAAGAACGAGATGTTTTCTTTAACCGAGACGAACCGATCACAAAACGAACGAACACTCGACGATCTCTTCGCTTCGGTCTTTGAGCGAGATCTACGTCCTACACAAACGACCGTCAAATCGAAACTGATGCGAACGCTCGTGCCGGCTTGGCGATCGTGCTGCCTGTTCGTTGCACTCAGTGATGCCAACTTGTGAGTTGGAGTACAAAAAACCGCTAAAAATAACAAGTAACAAATACGTGATTGTGTGTTGAATAAAAATGCAGTAAAATATATTATGCTCCTTTAAATTATCTCATTTTGTCTTTATGCTAGTTACAAATTGTATCTATTATTTATATTTCATTCCATTTATTTCAGACATGCCTTAGTAAATTGTAATCTTATTACATTTTTAATTAAATGGAAATGGTTTAAATCTATTTATACAACTAAAATATGTAAGTATGTATTCCCATTTTATTTTATTGGTTAATAAGTACTTATTATATTCTATTTGTTAAATTTGATCTTCCGATTTCAAAATATTATTATTATTATTTTATTTTGTTTATTTTCAACATTATCTTACTGATCTGAATTATTTTTATTTATTATTTATATATTTTTTGAGCAGCATGGAAAATCTTTGAAAATGTTTACACCATTAAAATAATATTGCGACTTTAGCCACAAAAAAGCCAAATTCTCTGTCCTGAGTGCAAGCTGGAATGTAAGTGTGTTGTTTGAGTTTGTGGAACGTATTGCTGTTTCGATTCCTTCGTGTTATTTGTGATGCAATTACAGGCATTCCTTAGAATTTATCCTTATTAAAGATCTCTCGATGTAGAGAAAATTTATTTTCGAGAATTTAATGCAAACAAAACAAAGGTTTAATTAACGAACTCTTATTACTTTCTTCCTTTAAAATCAAAATTAAAGTAAAAAAAATTAAAAGAAATCTTCTTCAGTTTTCCGAAAGCATCTATATTATAGAAATTTATAGTTAAACTTGTGTTCCACAAATGATTTAATACTCTTTTGGCTAGCTCTTGGTTTTCGCTCAGCTGAGTTCTCTCGTGCCGGCGTTTTAGTTAGAATGCCGGTATTTACCTGTTGCCGAGTGACTTTGCAGGTACTTCAAAGATACACATGCGTATTGGGTTCAATGGGATTTTCCGGTGCGCGAAAGAAAAACATTTTGTTATGACCTCCCGCACCTTGAGCCTCCTGTCATTGTTGTCTCACATTTTACACTTTATTGTTTGTCTTGAAATTCATTTTGACAGTTGCCAAGTTAGGACTAAGAGAAAAACATAACAAACAGACCGACAAAACAGACTGAGCACTGGCCAAGGGTCATTCCTGATTATCCTTGCGGTGCTTTTGTTGTGCTCGTGTTTTTTTTTTACGCGGCAACGCAGCAGGTGATGGATCCGCAACGAATGGCGGATACTTAACGCCGCCTTCGGGATGCTGTGCTGAAATCCATGTAGAAGTATCTGAAAGATACTTAAGCCACTCAGTTGCAGTGGCGCACGTTTTAAGTTGCCCCGCTGGCTATTTGCAACTCAATTCGTGGCAGTTGCATAAATATACTCGTACCTCGTTGTCGAAATGCTGCGCCTAATAAGTTCTACATGTTGAGAGGCAAGACGAGAAGTATCTGCCGCAATTTGTTGCAACTCCTCACAGAGTACAAAGGGCATTTATCGAAGCGTGAAACAGCAGTTTCACGAGCTGCTGCAATTGCCAGGCGTCTCTGTCTCTCCTTTCCCCCTCCAGGGTATCGGTCATGACAAGGATTAAGTCTGTCGGCCCTTTGTCTCCGTATTCTTCGCTTTCGTCGTCTTCTTGATCGTCTGCAGGCTGCCGATGCCGATGCGCCGTTTAAATTGGTTCGTTTACCAAATGAAATGAACTCGAACGAGTTGAGAAAAGGTTCTCTCCGCGGTTACCTTGAGGTTGCGTAGGTTGTGCGCATGCCCAGTGCCTGTTTAAGTGCTCTCTGTACTTGAGGATAACGAGGACGATGATGACCATAATGATGATGATGATGCTGCTGATTTCTCTGTGATTTATGCGACTTAATTGAAATGATGGCTTACAAATTGTTGGCGCAAGTGCCAAAGACAGCGGGAGAGACACGTTTGGCCTTGGCATCGCAGCAGCAAAAGAGTTTGTGTTTCTCGGAATGCCCGGCTGCAACGTGAATAGCGTTAGAATCGCTTCTTGATGGAGTGTGACAACTTCCTGTAGGCAATGGTATTTCAGACTATTCAGGCATAGACATTGCCATTTAGCTTTAGGTAAATAATTGAAATTGAGTTTTCTAAATAATCAAACTAAAATATTATCGTAAATATTATTATAAAAATTTCGTATATTATTTGAATACAATAAATAAGTAAAATTAATCATTGTGGGTATATCTTAAAAGGGAATCGTAGAAATTGATTAACATATTTGGAGCTCAAAGCTTTAATTCTGTAGCACTAATAAAATCCGAAGCCTTGCGGCTCTTAAATCTTACGGCAAACGCCAATTGCTTTTCGTAATAAAATCCATCGAATTAAAAAGTAAGAATTGTGTCTCTTTGTTATTATGCGACGAAGCCTTGAAAAAATGTATTTATTTTTTTTTTTTTAGTTAAGATTAAATGCTATTTACAACATTATTTTAGAGACTACAATGTGATGTGAATTTATAAAAATCTATGCGAAATAGTTAATTTATTTATCTTAAATATTAAATTTATTTAACATTTAGTCTATGGACTTACAAATTGTGTTTCAATTTAATTTAATTAGTAGTAATTGCAAAACAGTTCAAAAATAATTTTGAGGTTAATTATTTGGCAAACCAAGAGACCTTCAATTGCTTGAAACCTTTCGTGACCCACTGAATAGTGCACGTTTTGCTTAGCAAACAGTGATGTAATTTTTCATGACCATTTTACCAGATGACAATCTATGTTTAGACTGCGACTTTCGAATGAAATCTAAGTAGTCGAAACTCGTGTATTCAATTTTCTAATAGCCGCCTTCTAATCAAAACTAAGGCATCTAACTTCTCGACGATTCTGTAGGCGCAAAACCAATTAAGCCGAGCCGAGAATTGGGAGGAAACCAAAAAGAGAAAACAAAAATAAAAGAAGTTTTTTGCTTGGCCAAACAAATAAGGAAGTTTCCCTGGTCGCAATCGCCTTGCGGTAGCCGAAACTAAAAAACTAAGTTAGAAAAAAAGCGAAATAAAATCAAATGAAATTTACCGCCAATGCCATCGAGTCTTACAGTCTCTGGATGGATATCGACTCCAACTTTGGAAGCGCCAAAACGTTAAATACAATTCATGGCGCTCACGAGCGGAATTTAAATTATGCCCAATTAGAGTTAGGTGCAAGCTGAGGCGCAATCTCCAAGACTGCCAATTCCTGTGGGTCTGGTGCACAGTTGCACAGTTGCTGTACAAAAAGAGGCGGTGGGCGTGTCATCTATGGGGGCACGTTCG
This sequence comes from Drosophila kohkoa, assembly GCA_019972355.1. NCBI lineage: Eukaryota > Metazoa > Arthropoda > Insecta > Diptera > Drosophilidae > Drosophila > Drosophila kohkoa. Next base: position 543,686 of record BJEL01000003.1, on the reverse strand, counting down.
TGTGTTAAAGCGCCAAATTGATTTCGATCGCCCATGGGGTCTTCCAGTCGCAAGTCGCAAGTTGCCAGTTGCCAGTTCTCAACTGTTTGTTTCTAGCATTATGTATGTACATACATATGTTGCATGCTTCGGACAGTTGTTGCAACTGCCAGCCAGTTGTTGCCTCACATGTTGAACGCTGTTGTTTGATGGATTACATGTTGACAGGCTCTGGTTTTCTTTTTCAGTTTTTTTTTAGCGCCACTGATTGTCTCTCGCCTTGGGAACTGGTCTTGTTATGTAAATTGTAGCAAGTTTCTTGTGGGTGAAACGAGTGCACAGCTCAGACTTCCAAGTGCTAACAAGGTTGCATTTTTTTGTTACTTCTCTCTTCGCAATGTACATTTGTTTTTTGGGTTTCCAGGAAATATTTTTATGGCATTGCCCAAGGAGTTTGAAAGATTAATGATGCATTCGTATTTTTGGTCACAGAGCTAGCGGTAAAAACAGTTCTCTCGGGGGGTTTTCATGGTGATCACTTCATTAGTCACAGCTACTTGATATACTTGTATCAGAAATCGTAGCTTGGAGCACTTTATTGGAATACTTTTTACCTCTGTAGCTTTTCTTAGAAAAGAATTTTTAAGATTCAATAAACATTTCATGGGACGCTTTTAAATATTATACAATTCATATTTGTACACTCGCAAACTGTTAAAAATCAATTTAAATTATTCTCAGAATTGTTGAGATTATATAACACGTTCAATCTTCGCTCTGAATTCCAGTTGATGTCCAATTAACTTTATTTCATGCTCCATAAATACGTGATACATGAGTCTCTCAATTCCAATTGTTTGCCTAGACACTTGTATTCATGCAACATGTCCACGCATACTGAATAGTTGAGATTTTAGATCGTTTCAAGATCTTCGACTCCTTTAATTCACTTCTCTTCTTATGCGCAGCCGCAACCTGCCCCAAAAATTTGTTCTTCTGAAATGACAAAATTATGCATATAGAATTCATAATTAAGTGTTGTTTTTCTTTGGTGAGGGGACAGAGTGAAAAGGTTCTTGAGTCGACCACAATCACGACCACCCTATGGGAATGAAATGTGTTTCTAATTTTTCAGTTCAACAAACGGAACTCAAGAGCCCTGTTGACGGTCATTCTGAAAGGGGTTCGGACAAGTTTATGACCTTTTAAGTGTCATGCATCGCATTTTGATTTTTGACACTGGAAAATTTGTAGTAACGCCTTTTTGTTCTGGGACTCGGTTTTTTTTTATAGCCACCAGCTGTGCATCAGGCGGCGCTTTGAATGCTCCACTAATTAGAGAGTTTTACGATAAATTAATATGATTACGCCTCAAAGCGTTTAAAATGTTGTAAAATTAAGTTATAATTGTGGCTACGCTTAGTTCCACATAGAAATAACTGGGCTCTAAATGCATTAATGGCCCAAAGCAAACGGCCAAAAAGATTGTAATCAGAGTGGCATCAACAGTTTGGAGGCGTTACTTTCTGTAATTAAATTAAACATTGCGCATATGCTACCAAAGGGTTCAATATGTGAGCAGCATTTTATATTTGTCTTACCAATTAAAATTAAGTTACAGATTATTTGTGATAAAAGAAAATTCAATTTATATGATACTTTATTATCTTTATACTTTAGAAAGGGTTTTGTATATTGAACCGATTGCTTAAGTGCAGTAACGTATGTATTTATTCATGGCTGTTCTACAATTAATATCAAGTGAGAAAGCTGAAGACGAGTGTGCTTGACTGTGAGATACCCGCTATCTATTTTGAATAAAAGCAAAACAGTGCGCTATGATCCTTAAATATACCAAACAATATACCGTAATAATACTGAAATATACCTGAGGCCATATTTGCTATATCGCTGAAGTACTACACTCGAAAAAAAGTTTCGAAGTTATTAAATAAATATGTACTTTGGTATGGGAAAATTCACCCACTAAGGGTCGTGATTGTTTTGGCTGACAATCTGGTGTCATATTTTTAATCCCGAACTTTAGTAATATACCAAATATACCATTTGATATACTTTTAATATAATTGTGGCATATAATTTTGGAATATATTAAGAATAATGTTTTTATTCAAAATGAGTAGCGGGTATCTCACAGTCGAGCACATTCGAATGTAGATTTCTTACTTGTTTCAGATATGTCTAACGAACACTTTTATTCATGGGCTTTCTTTATTCATTGAAAAAATACCCAAGGTACATCTCGATTAGAATCTGTTGACCGCGAAATTGATATGTACATATGAGCATTGAGGTCTTAAAATTTTCTGCATCTTCAATTAATTCTTTCGATCAAGCCGTTTGTGTGGTCGATCACTGACGATCCATAATTTGGTCAGATCGTATTATTGTCTAATCACTGAAATTAGCGCACCCTGAGTATAACTTTTGTGCTGTCTATCGTGAGTTCTGTATGGTGACTGCGAAGCCAAATGAAAGGGAAATGCTGAAGCACGCCCAGAACGGAGCAACATTGCGTGACGGGAGAGACAGAGCCACAATCACAGTCTGGCATTGAAGTGAAGACGGGAAAAGAGGTCAAGTAAAGGCGTTTAGTAGGTCACCCACAGACCGAACAAGATACTCAAGCTGTGAGAAGGGAAAAGAGAAGGCGAATTGGACGGACATTTGCAATCAATGCAGTGCGCGTAGAAGGCATGATATATGTTTTAATACGAGTACACGGTACATTTTGCTTATGAAGAGGCCGCCGACTCTGCCGTCGGAGCATGTCGCGCATGCGCAATTACAATGCTCCCCCCCAGTGTCACTTTTCCCTGGCAATGATTAAGCATATTGTTTAACTCGCCGCCACATCGCAACATTATGAAATATGAAATGGGCGTAGAGGATGCTGAGAGATGAGGTTCAATAATTTATGAAGCGAGCACACGCCAGTCGATTGCTACACTAGGAGGTTTCCTTGCCCATCTATTTTTATCCCCACCATGAGGAGCACAGCCTGCGGCAAACTATTTTAAATATTTTGATTAGCCATCGCCAGCACAGACGCCACTTGAGGGCTCTGTCTACAGGTTGCCTGGCCCTGGACTCCTACGCCATTGCCAGGCTCTACTCTTTGTCGGATGTCCCCCTGCCACCCTTTGTTTCTCTCTCCCTCTCCTTCTATCTGTCTGTTCTGTGGGCTACCGAAAGCCCATTAATTTAAACTCCATTTAGGTCCTGCGCCCTGATTATGCATACACTGAAAGAAATAATGCACTCGATTAAATTTCATGCTTCAATAGGCACACTTAAAATAATACAATTTGCATTCAATATCTGTATCTTTAATGTCTTTACGTAAATTTTATGCATTTTTATCAAGGCCTGTAGCTCAAGTGATTTTTATGCATTATAAATGAATTTGATTTTTTCGTTTTCTAAAAATTCTATTATGATACATTTTATTTATTATAAAATTACTAAAATTATATAACGAAAATCGTAAAAATTAGTAAAGATTTAGGAACACAAGATTTTTTAATTGAAATGTGAAATCTTTACGGTCCTTGACTTATGTATAATATAATATAAAGGGTAAAAAAAATAATAATAATATAACACATAATACTAAGAGAGCAAAGAACTAAGAGAAAATCATAAGATTCTTTATATTTAATGTTATTTATTTAGTTGTTAAATAGATATTGTATTATATTAACATTAAATATGAATTGATTTCAATTACAATTTGAAAAGGTATTTAATACAAATATCTCTTTAACCATTTCTATATATTTTTAAATTACAAAAAAAAAGAGTTGTATTTTATTATACAATAACCAAAGTATTTTGCAAGTTATTTTTTCAGTGTATTGTGTATTGGGCGGATTGTTGCCTTTGGCTTTGCTTGTAGCTTGCGTGTTTGGCTTCATTTGTGGCTTGGCTTATCGCATTCCCGGCATAAAATGTTCAATTTAATTAATTTTAGACAAATCACTTAACAAGCTGAAATTCTTTTGTGGCACATTAGGCAAAATGGGATGCCATCTACGAGTATATGATTAAACAAAATCACAGCTGTGCAAATGTCTTATATTCGAAGCTTCTCACTTTATTTTTATTTACAATTTACATTGAGTGCAATTGCAACATGTTGCACAATGAGCACACGACAAGTGAAAGTTGTTGTTATTGTTTATTTTTTCGGGTCTCGTTTTACACCTGAGGACGATTTACGATTGCCTTGATGGACAGACAATAATCGAAATCTGGTAACGAGAAATGTAAATTGAGCAAAGCGAAAATCGCTTAATTTCAAGTTGGACAGTGACATTTAAGGGCAAACTCTTTACAGTTATGCCGAAGAAAGCGAAAAGAGGCAGATAGAAAGAGAGCGCAAAGAGAGAAGATTCTCTCCTTCTGATGGGATGTGATCGATGCGGCATTCTGGCATTTCCATTATCGATCTTGAGCACGATCATGATGATCTTACGTCTGTTGTAATCTTCAGAAATGGGCAACGACTGATGAGATTTTGCTGCCATTTTTGGACGTCCCTTTTCGATCGTCGCAACGATCGACGATCGATGTTGCCACAACTAATGAACACCTTAAATGGTGTTTTCCAGAGTTTTGCCATTGGTATGTGGACTTATCCGCAGTTTCCGCCAATACCTTTCTCCCATATTGGCAAGCGAGTGCAGAGTACGACTCTACACGCATTTTGTCACATTTTGACATATTTTTGCTGCATGCCACAGCAGCAGCCGCAGCCGCAGCCGCAGCCTTGGCCATGGGTAGCAGCTAAATTGCCATATTTGGTGCCAATTAGAGGTGGAGGATGTACAGCACTGCAATCTCAACCCTTTTACTTTCCACCGTTGCCTCATTACCAATCCTCGTAGTTGCCTCGACTAGCCTGCTAGCCAGCTAGCCAGTTGGCCAGTTATGGAGGCGCAAATGAAAAGTCAAAGCCGGGTCTTTCTGGGAAGTCACGTCGTCGACATCTTCGACGCTTCAAGATAAATTGCTGACAGTTTCGTTTAATTGTGAACCATGTGGTGGCTGCTGTTAATTGCCACAAAAGTGTCCACTACTAAAAAAGGCCACACATTTTATTGGTAAAAATCTCTCAAAAACGTTGCCAAGTTTTATGACTCTATTAGATAAGCGCAGCCATAAGCGAGCCATCTGATTCATGTTGAACATTGAATATTAATATCGAACATGCCCACATTACGTAATTGATATTGACAACAAGCTCAACAAGTTTATCCATAGAACCGGAGATGTCTCTACTCACCTAAACGGGTTTTCAGTTGTTTACCCATCCGACTTGTTACAATTTCTTTCTGCTAGGATGTTGTCTTACTCATAAATTTTAATATTGCTTTCTGAGATATTTTTCCCTCATTGTTTTGACCTAACCGCCTCACCTTTTGCGTCTAGTAATTGGCGAAATGTTTCAATCTCAGAGTCATGGCTAACGATTGAACTGAGCTCTCGGCAAATCAAACACAAGTCATCATCAGCGACGTCATTGGCGACTTCGTTTTGATGTCGAGGGGCAACCGAATAACTATTCAGGTCAATAGTTCACCGACGAGCTAAGAGTCATGAAACTTCAATTTCTCATTGCCCTACGTTCCTGGTAATGGGGTCTTTTGAGCATCAGATCCATTAGGAAGCTTTTTCTCACGTAAACAATGCTAAGAGTGGAATTTGTGAATGGCTCATAAAATTAAGGAACTTACGTATAATAAATGCAACTTACAATGGAATTACATTTTTAAATTAAGTATCGAATACTATTTTTACTTTAATGCAAATTTATTGGCTCGAATTTTATTATTTATTGAAATAAATTATATTTTTAATTCATTATTACACAAATCATAAAACAAAAATCAAAAAATCCACTTATCCGAACTATAAATATGGAGTAAAACTTAAAAATAAATCAATAAAAAACCAAACATCGTTGGCATTATTGATATGTGACAAAATGTAGGTTTATTTTTGAATACGATCCGGAGTTTCATTTCACTAAATCCCATTTTATGTTCACTTCCGACAACAAGAGAAACACACACAGACACATTAAAGTACAATAAAAATCGAATGCCGCATACTTGAAAATGTTTGTTGGGTGTAGAAAATCGAAGAGTTCATTTCGACTCAAACAAAGTCTTTCAACACGTTTTCCACATTTTACAACTTAATTTTTTATTATACGACTTTGCCCCGCCAAAGAAACCCTGTCAGTGGATTGAGGGACAAACAATCAAAAGTTTCTGTGGCTTCAATTGGATTTGAGCTGTGGCAGAGCCACAAAACCACTTTCCTCTGTCGTTTCTCCCTCTCTTTTCGGTGGAGAGGGAGATGATAGAAAAGTAGAATTTGCATTTGAACAAAGCTGAGGGAAAAAAAATTAACTGCAATCAAGTAAAACGTCATTCAACTGGGACTTGGGCACGGAATGAGAGACAGCAATGGTTTCAAGACTGGACTTCAACTGGGAATAGCAATAGCAATACGAATGCGAATGGTTCATAGGTTTCCATTATTGGGAGAGAGAACTGTTAACTTGCTAAATTGCCAGCATTCAACACATTTTTTTTCAGTTTGAAGATTTTGTTGCATTTTGCTGCCCCTGGGCTAAGAGAAGCGTATCCAATCGACTCTTTCCGTTGCTTTGATGAACCTTTTCAAGAGTTTTAATTAAGCTAATAAACTTGTCTAACTCACCCTCTCCTCCTCTTCTTTCTCCTTCTTTTATGGCATTTCTGCATTGTGTGAGGAGGCTTAAATTCGCAGGAAAATGCAATGTGTGTTGCATGCAAAAATGTAACAAAGACATTAATTGCTTTGTGAGACACTCTAATAAAAAGAATGCAAGTTCATAAATGGGCTTACTTTTTACTATTATTATGCATGGCAGAATCGACTGTTTTCATTGAACTAAAATACTTCAATACGCAGTTAAAAGAATATGCTAAAATTATTTATAGTTGACTGATGTGGTTAATATAGACAACGTAGCTTTTATCACAGTATTATAAAAGCATTAAATTCAAAATGCGCTACTCATAGCTGCGCCTAGCTGCTTTCGATGACAATCTGGTATATTTTACCTCTATATTTGGAATGTACTATATAATTTATATACCAAATATAACCATTAGAATTCTTAAGTATATTTGTGGCATATTATTCGGTATTCTTATGAGAAATTCTTCATTGTTTTAACAAACTAAATATCAGTTTCATTTTATGTATCTTTTAAAATCAAACGCAAGTAAAGAAGTATATATGTATTTATACACACATATATACATAAAATACACTCTTAAAAATATATTCATTTATTGTTTGAAGTCGTATTTAAACAAAAAGATAATTTTGTATTTTATATTTTTAAATTTGCTCTTCGTTTTACAACTTATTTTAAGATTTTAAGCTCATTCGTTTACTTACGATGCTTTTTCTTGAAAAATAAAATTATAAATGCTGTCAAAGATTTTAAATTCTATAATACTCTTAGAATAAATGTTGATGATTCACAATCTCGGAGTACATGTTGGGCAGGTAAATGTTGCTGCTGTCAAATACATTGCATAGAAGTGGCATTTAAATTTTGTTGTTTTTGCATACAACACACGTTTCTCACAAAAAATATTACACCTCCGGGCGAGGCGCCATTTGGTGGTATTACAAAATCGTTAAAAGTATACGACGCGGTGCCACTGAGCTTTACATTTACGAGTCGGTCGCGTGGGTTGCAAACTGCTGGCAACTGGCAACTGCGAAAAGTAAACTGTAAATTAACGCGGTAGCTGGCAAAACATATTAGCGCCTATTAAACGGTCAATTTGCATGTGGCTGAGAGGAGGAGAAGAAACAGCGAACGCAACCGAAGTTCAAGGTAAACTGAGACAGCTGAGAAACTGATGTTACCATTGCACAAAATGAGTTGAGAAGGGGAAAACTTATAATATGTACCTGCAACTGGTTGGTTTAGCTTCTCATGTGGCGTGTAATTGCTTTTCCAGTGCTGCTGCGGCTCAGTGGCACTGTCGATGGCCGTGTGGGGCATGCGCCGATTGCTTGCCACTGATAACATTCCAGTCCTCTCCTACATACTTGCAACTGCCACGGCATCAGCTACTGCTGCTCTCCTTGCTGTTTTCTTTACTTTTCTGATTAAACGCCAAGATTGTATCTGATATCAACCTGTCTGCCGCAATATTTGGGGCGTAATTAAAGGTATTATGTGGCAGTAAGTGTGGCCAGCTTTGCAAGTGTTGGCCAATTGCATGTTTGCGGTGAGTCAAGTGAAAATATGGGAGGCGTGTGATCTTGTTGATGGCGTGAATGTGTCGGCTATATGTATGTTGTTGGAGAAATCCAAATTAATCCAAGAAAAGTATGTCAGAATTTTAAGGTACAGTTAAATTCATATTATCATTAAGATATATCTCAAAAGTTATGCATAACAATGGACAACATATTCAATCGTGATTTTTAATTGAGAAATTGTCTGTCGGATTACACGTGAAATATTAAAAAGTAGTTAAAGATACAAGTTGTATAAGTTATTTAAGAAATACTTTTGTATGGCCAAAAATGTTTACTGCAATCAGGTATTCTTTTTTTGCTGACAATTTGGTATATTTTGTACTCTATAGTATATTTTGAATGTAGAAGAATATCAATATACCAAATATAGACTGTGGTATATTTTAGCATTTCAATGGTATATTTTTAGCTAATTAAAAACTCAACTGTAGCTTACTTACCTATTTATTATTTGCCAGATCAATTCGTGTACTTTGGAAATACCAATTTAATAATTTTGAGAACATAATGATTATTAATAACTTTAAAATTTCATTACATTTATTGATTTATTTATACAAATTGTAGCGTGAACTTAAATTTTATTGTATAGTGTCTAATAATGCTTTCATATATTTATAATAATATCATGAAGTAAATTCAAGCTGTCTTTTAATTGTGTTATTTTTTTCTCTCCGTCCTTTTTTATTCAGTTATTAAAATTATACGAGTCCTTAAAGAAATCTTCAGTTTGTAGCATGTGAATTGCTCCCCTTGCTTAGTATTCAGTCCCTTTTCGAGATTCAATCAATCATGGCCAAAAGCCGACACCTTCGCATCCAAACATAAAAAAGAACACAGCGAATAACTTCCGCATAACTGGAAACGAGATCAAAGAACAACTCTGTGTTTGGGTCTGAGGTTAATCCTTCTGATTTTGCCAAGAAGCGTGGTAAACATGTCAAACAGTTGCCAACTGGGCCAATGAGCATGCAACTGTTGTTAGTGCTGTAGTTTGCCCAAAAGAAGACATGATCAGGAGACCGAACATCCATAGTAACTGTAACAACAACAATGCTGATCAGGTTAACTGGGCGCACAGCGTGAACTTGATATTATGCTAAGAAGCCGGCCCAATATGCAAAGTGACAAAAGTCGAGTCTGCTTTGGGGTCTGTAGCTGGAGCCAATTTGGTGCAGTTGTTGCTGCTGTTGGCTGTTGTTGTTGTCACCTCGATAAGCATCTCTGCAGCCAGCGAGCAAATGCAAAATATTGAGTGTGCTCCTCTTTTGGGACTACCTGAAAATGGAGTTGAGTTTTTTGCAATTTGGTGTTTTTTTGGGCTCTTGTGGTGCCGACACAACAAATTACATGCAAATTATGTATGTAGATATGATGATGTGTATAAGTCGGGGGGAGAATTAGAACACCTCGACCTCTTTTCATGAAAATATCGTAAAGTACAAAATCAGTTGAATTAATAATTCAATTGTTGAAGTTGCATATGATATATTTTCTTGTTATTTCAAATCGGTTAAGGGAAATTAATTTATCTATATTTTGGTTAAAATACCTGATTTTGTTAGAAATTTAAAGTATCAAATTCCAGCAGTTGTTCAACAATCATCTTTGCTGTATTGGAATTCGTCCAAGCATGATAAACCTACTAGCTTAAATTTTCATAAAACCTAATAGAAGATTTTCCGCCTTTAAAAAAAAAAAAGGTTGAATAATAATATTTTTTTGTCATACTATATTTAGAAATGAACGACATGACAATGGTCGGTCCTTACCTCTATTTCGCGCACAGTTTGACAAGCAGTGCATTTGAGGAATTCATGTGCCGCCTGAAATTATGCAATGATTTTTTGTCTTCTTCTCTACTACAAATTCATTCCTGTTAAAAGTTTCCTATGTCGCTCACTTGAATAACTGAAAGTCGCATTAAAAGTAGGTGACAGCTGGAGCACGGTTGAATAATTATTTATTAAATTTTGTTTAATTAGTTTGGAATTAATTCACTTACAAGCGCTGTGCAACCTTCCTTCACGACTGACGTCAAATGCGCTGACAACCATTTGAATTTCATAACAGGTCTACTAAAAATAAATCGTCACAATGGGATATCTGCTCATGAAGTCCGTATACCCTTAACATATACGTTTGCAAGGGTATTTATGTATATTGATACAAAAACAAATATTTTATTTATTAGAATATATATTTTATGCTCCCTAATGTGTTCATTTCCGAATGAACTTTCATCTCTTACATACAGGGAATTTCACAGTTGAGCAAATTGTAAGTGACTTACCTTTGCCACAGCTGTCGTCAGCAAACGGCGTTTGGCGAATTTGCGCTGACGCAATATAAATCAAATTAAATTTCGTTCAGCAAGCAAAAGTTCTTTTCAAGCGTAGCCTAAAAGTATGCAACACGCATGCGACTCCCTGATTTATGCAAGAAAAACACTGTACAACAAAATATGGAATATTATTTAATCTATTTTTGTAATGTAAATGGTGGTGAATAAATGCAATTAATTTGAATCTGCGATTGTTAAAGTAGAGTGCCTGGATTTTCCGTATTCTAGGTCATGACTGTCGTCATCGCCTCAAGGATCTAGAATCTCATATGTTTGTTACCTAAGTGCCCGGACACGTGCGTAGGAACTTGAGAGTCGCTAGTCGATTCTAGTGACATTTGACACGTGGCAGCTGCTAAAGTTTTGTGTCGAAAACTTTGACTAAGCAAACAAATGAGAGTCCATTAAAATGCTTAAATGATGTGATAATCCTCCAACCAGGCTCAAAAAGTTTTCCCTGCATACATGTTAATTTGCATATTGAAGTGAAAGCTTAACGTTAATATGCCTCCTAAACTATTTCTAGATGGCATGTAACAAAAGTTATAGTATAAAGTATTCATACTGAATCATTTAAGCTCATAGAAAAAGGGACAGACAAATAGAAAGAGTGAGAAGATTAAGTATTCAATACAATCTTGAGGCAGTTGACCCGGGTCGCTGCCTGGGAATGTGGCACGCAATTGACATGAGTCGCGTGCGATTCTTTTCATTCGCTGTGTGGACAGTTGTGTGCTATTCTTGTTTGAATTGTTGTTGTCTTTATCGTTTTAAGTGCAGCTGACACTCTCAGCGCACAAATTAATAACAATTGGATGCAATGCAACAACTGCAAAAACGAGTAAATTGCTCAACCGACACGACTGGTCAGAAGATGCAACTATCCCGATACCGTTTCTCTTGTGTGGGTTGTGCTGGGGCACATAAATAAATACATAAAGAAATGACATGGGTCTGAATGGCATTTTGCTTTTTATAATGCGAAGAAAGTCCAGTGAAAATTAGTGGACTAATAAATGCTATGGAATGAGGAAGAAATGATGATTTACTGTCCGACATTTAGCACTCATTCTAATTGCAAATAATTCTAATTTTAGATAAACCAACAAATATTTGGAAATCCTATACCTTACAAGCAACTATTTTTAGTTAAACAACAATTTTAAATCACTGCCTCATAAAAATTATATGCTCCTCGGTTAAGCATTAATCTTGAAATTTTCAATGTACAAATATTGTGTGGTCATCTCTAAATTGTGTCAAGAATTGTGAATGTAAATATTTATAAAAATACTTGCGAAATTCTAAATTTTTTCCTTCCAAGTTTTAGTGACTTTAGTTTGTAAAGCAAATATTTTCCAAACAAGCAGCAATGACTTGACAGTTTTAAACTCTCGCTGTCGTCAAACAGTTTTCGAGCATTTTGATAGTTTGACATGCATTGCATTCGCTCGTTTGTTTGCATTTGCATTGGCATCTGACACTGTTGACCTCTCAGCTGTTTTTTGTTGCTATAAATTCGTTGTCTGTCGTTAATTGCATTTCTTATTGTTCGAAATTGAAACATAAATAATTGTAAGATATTCATTGCATTGAGTTGTTGTCGCTGTTATTATTGTTGTTGTTGTTGTTGTTCTTGCTGGCAGTTGCTTTTGCTACATTTGACGTTTGGCGCGTGATTTAAAACGTCAAACTGTCAGCTTTGGCAATTGTCATAGTGTTACTTGCTGTCGCCGACGACGTTGCCGTTGCTGCTGTTGCTGTTGTTGTTGTTATCTCTGTTGTTGTCTCAGCTTGTTTGTTGTCTCCACTTGTCTCTCGTGCGTGTCTCATTGCTCAGCTGCGCATTTTCGCGCTGCACATTTCCTGATTTTTGTTTTGGATACTCTAACAAAGGGGTATTCTAGTTAAAGCGTCAAAGTCAAATTGAATTTCAATTATTTGGAATCTGAAACCTAGATTGTAATGAAAACATTTCACTAAAATGAAAAAAGACAAGTTTCGAATGTTCTTAATATTAAAATTGTATTACTAAAATAAGACCTCTTTAAAAATAAATTCTTAAAACTAAGAACATTAGTCCGAAAAAATCTCAAAATCTCAAATTAAGAAATTCTTTAATCTATCGAAATTCATATAAAGTTTTTATCCAGCATTGACGCACTTTTTAGACTTTTTACTAAAATCCAAATCTTGATTTTAGAACATTTTTTCCACTGTACCCTCTTTTATTTGCAAAGCATTCATTTAGAAAATTATATTGAGAACAGCTCCAATGATAATTTAATCCTTTAAATATGCTGCAAATAAGATCAAATATTATTTGTTTTATTTTCTTTAGTGATAAAACTTCATAAACTCCCAAAAAGAATTTTTATTTTCCTTAAACATTAAAAATTATAAAATAGTAGTTTTTAATATATTTTTATTTTATTTTTAATAATTGTTTTTATTGGTAAAGTTTTATGCATTCATTGAAGAATTTATATATATTTTATATACAATATTATAGTAATCAGTTAAGGTAATCAATTTATTATTGTAGTGTAATTAAGTGTGCAGCATGTTGCTTTAGCTGCATGTTTGTTATTGTTTGAAGTGCTGTGTTGGCTTCTCTGTTGCTTTTCCGCTGTGACGCATCTGATGTCGCCTCGGTTTGGGGCCAACTGAAGTGACGTTTTGCACGTTTCGCATTTTGTTTTCTTTGGGTCTTTGGTCGATTTCCCGTCGCTTTGCACGTTTCCAAGTCGAATGTCACGAGCGCGCATGTTCAAGTGGGTCGCTGGCAACAAATGGGTGGGTCTTTGGCTTTTGATTAGCCGGCAGCTTGGGCGACTTATCCACTCAGTTGGCTAAGAGCAGGGCCCCAAACACACACACACACACACACACACATATCAGGTGCTCAAAATTAGCAGCTGCATTGTTAAAAATAACCGTATAACCCTGCTGCTCTCCCTGCCTGTCCGTCTGTCGGTCTGTCTGTCCGTCCGTCTGTCTGTCTGTCTGTCTTTCTGTCTGTCTGTCTTTCTGCTCACATGCATTGTCACGTGTCTGAGACTAGACCCATCTTGACTGCTCACCTGGGTCCGCTTTGCAAATCAATATCACCTCTCTCTTCCCTCTCTCTCTGTCTCACTACCCCCATTTATCCTCTTCGGTGAGGGACAGTTGCTTATTTCGCCTCAATTGCGACAATGTTTCTATGTTGTCATTGTCTGGTCGGAAAATCGAAGCTCTTAAGCGGATTAGTTTGATTTTGCAAATTGAGACTCTCCAGTCTTTAACTCTCCGTCTTCCCCATCCACTTCCATTTGAAAATCAATAGGCTAATGCACTTGAGTTTGCTTTTAGTCTGATAACTAATTGCTGGTAATGTAATTTTTTTCACTCCGTCTTTCGTTGTGTCGACATTACCGCTTCAACTGATCAACTGAAGCCCATAAAGTACTCCGTACAACACATTTTCCCAATACATTTACACCCAGGTGTTGCTCTCTGAAGTTCAAACTCACTTGAACTCGAGTTCAGTCTTAAAATAAATTCCAGAAATAAATGCAGTTTCAGTTTGTTTACCTATTTTATTCATTGATCGGCAGAGAATATATTTTTCGAATAGCTTCTTCAGTTCCCTAGCATCTAAAAGTTGTTTCTTAGGAACTAAAACACAGTTTTAGGAAACTTTAGAAAAAAAAAAAATTTCAAAATCTAACAATTTTTAATGAACGCTTAAAAACGGTAAAAGTTTTCCGCAAATTTTCAACTAGTCTTTATAATGACAAGTTGGCGGCACTAAATTCCAAGTTGGCAGCACTAATTTCCAAGTTGGCAAAATTTCCAACAAAATTGACATATTAAAAAAAAAATCTGTAATTTATGTATGCGTTAATTTTTATATTAAAATTAAAAATTGAATGAAAAAAATATTAAAAAATACAAAAACGTATAATAAAAAAATACAATTTAATTACAATAATAAAGAAAGGCTAAAAATATTAACATATAAAAAATATGTGTACTAAAGAAATACAATCAAAATTAAAGTAAATTATTTAATGGAAAAAACTTCATTAAACCAGACAAATTAAAAAAAAATTAAGATCTTTTTGTTAACTCAATCTTGGTAGTTAGAAAAATGCATATCTGCTGGGTCTGCGACATTCGATTTTTAATGCGATTTTTGTCAAGATAAACTGCATACGACTTTAACGCTCCATCATTCATATTCCGCGTTGAATTAAGGTTAATGACTGCCAGATTACTTTAGATTATTCGTATTTTACCGCTTTAAAAGGCAAAATATTTAGTTGCTGTGCCGACAGTTGACTGTGAAATTTATCGGAATGAAGATACTGGTGCTAGGTATGTCGACAGAGTTGAATCTGAAATCTATTCAAGTTAATATATCTATATATAGCTCTGGTCTTCTGCTCCTATGTACAGGCATCTTGGAGCTGCTTTGTGGTTGAGGGTGGCTGTCCAAATAAGAACGTGACCTTTTGGCTTTATACCAAGTAAGTTGCGCTTAGCTTCGATCAACACGCAAACACGTTCTCTGTTCCATTTTCAGTGCAACTCGGGACAATCCCACACAAATCAGGCCAATGAGAATTGATCCCGCACTCTTTCAACCGCCTCGCCCAGTTTATATACTTATTCACGGATATACAGGACATCGCGACTTTTCTCCCAATACTGAAATTAGACCGGAACTACTTGATAAAAAAGCAGTCTATGTGATCTCCGTTGACTTTGGTCCCTTGGTAAGGCATCCGTGTTTTAAGGAAGCCATTATAAATGCGTTTTTGATTAGCGAGTGTCTGGGTCAGTTGATCAACAATTTGGTTAATCCTGGCATTATTAATAAGGATGACTTGCACCTCATTGGATTCAGCTTAGGTGCCCAAGTGGCTGGCCAAACAGCAAATTATGTGAATCACACACTTCATCATATAACGGGATTAGATCCAGCTAAGCCTCTGTTTGTTGTTACCCATGACAGACATCGCTTAAATCACGAAGATGCCGACTTCGTGGATATTATACACACAAATCCTGCGGAACGTGGCATTCTGAAACCCATGGGGCATGCGGACTTCTATGTCAATTTTCGAGACGGTGAACAACCTGGCTGCGAAAATCATAAATCGCCAGGATCTTGCAGTCACAATCGTGCCCCCGAATACTATGCCGAGTCCATTGCATCGGAGAAAGGTTTCTGGGGCATCAAGTGCTCTAACTTACATCCGCATGCCTTCGGTCGTTGCACCTTGCAGCAGACTCAAGCCTTGATGGGCTATCCTGCGTCCCCCAACAACAGTGGCACTTACTTCCTGGAGACGTATGCCAAGTCGCCTTTTGCAGCCGGGCATAAGGGCGCAATTATCACTGATTTAACGACAAAGTTGTTTGACAAAACTGGTGTTCAGCACATTGATGAATTGGAGCAGAAACTGGAGCGAAGATATTTGCAAATTGAAGCTGATGCACTTAAGAAATCACAGAAATTCGCTGAAGCTTAATTCCAGATTTATTCAATATAATCATATTTAAAAATTGTATTTCTAAGCACCAAAAAATTGCTTTTCTATCAATTTCTTTTCATCAAATAGTCGTATGTTAAAAATATAAAAAGATTATAGAAACGTGATTTTTAATTTTGATGGTGAATCAGTAAGTAATGACAACATGAGGCATGTTTCTATGGTCTTTGCATTAGGCTGACTTAAAAGTTAAACTATACTAAATTTATATACCCACAATGCTAAAAATGTTCCGAAGGGGACATTTGGTATATTGTTATAGTACTACATTGAAAATATACCAAACTCTGATCAAGAATATGTCAAAATATCGTAAACATTTTGGTGTAATAAACGTTTTGTTATTTTCTATTGATTAACTTAACTTAACTTAACTTAGTTTAACTTAACTAAAATAAAGACATTATACAGTCGGAAATTCCTTCTTCTGCCTGTTACATACATTTCCTGCAGGCACAAAGTTACAATACCCTTCTATCATGTGGTTAACAGGTATTAAAAGAACTGTTATCTATAACGGAATGCCATCAGAATGTAATAAATAAAAAAGAATGTTATTAACAGCATTTTATTAACAGAATGTAATCAGCAGAATGTTAAGAACTCTACCAAACTAACCTCTACATAAGGCGACATCGAACTGACGCAATTAAAGCGGAATTGAAAAATGTATTATCAAGGCGTGAGCCCCTCAAACAGTTAAATAATTTAAGTGCAGCTTTCTTTCTTGATGACTGCAAGACATTGCCATTTTTGGGGATGTTGCGAGTGGGCGGCTCTAAAATAAAGGTGAAAGCAGGAAATACAAGGTCTGACAAGTGGGTTTTACGTCCTTGCTCCAGAAATGCGGGCGAAATAAACGTATTCGGAACAACAAAAGAGCTGTCAAAATTGACACGCGGAGGCCCCGAGTCGTGAATCACATTTCGATTACTCATTGCGAATGAGCGAAAATCTTTTACGCAGAGATCTTGTCTTGTATACTATGTATATACTTATTGTTTATTGTTTATTTTTGTATTTAGCAATTGAAATGTCGACAAACGGTAAAAACCGGTTTTACAAAAAACAGAGCAAAAGAAAGAAAACGACTTTGACGCATGCGCAAAATTACAAAATTTTGTGAAATTACAGCACAGAAGAAAGATACTTACTTACACTGAAGCAAAGATACAAAGATACAAAGAAGAAAGACAGAGAGACTCAGTCGTGTCGTATTTTTAAAGGTTATTGCACATTTGTCACGAAATGCGTAACACTTTGCGGGAGGCGATTATGACCCCATTAAGCATGTGTGATCCGCATGAAGATCAGCAACAAAGTGTGTGAATAAATCTTTGGGTGATGGGGCAGATCTTAGATATGTTTTCAACTCGAAGGGAAGTGAGTGATGAATTGCAAAAAACATATTATGATTACATGTGAATTTTCACAATTTCTTATAAATATTTTACACCTATTTTAAAACTTGATAAGTTTAGAATGAATGATTTATTTTAAGTGATTTTAATAGATACAGCAAAAAATATATTACTCTTGTTTGCTGAAAATAAATCATTTAAAAAAAAAACTCGTGCGGTTTACATTTCCAATTAAATTACACAATACCGATTGTGATGTAATTTAAACTATAATTCATTTAATATAACTACTTTACACTGTTTAAAAGAGCGTTGAAACTTCCCCATTACCCACATTTAGTCAAAATTGCGATAATTCATTTTGAACTCGACGCAATTGGAAAGTAAAATGCGTGTGCGCAGAATGCCAAAAATCCAAAAATTCGCGACAAAAATATGTGAAAGATGTAAATCAGAGCGAAAAGAGTGAAATAAATGTAAAACTGAAAAGTAAACAAAACGAAAGTCTTGTGATTCTTCGCCCTCGCTGATTGTGTTAATGTTATAATAATAATAATAATAAAATACACCAAACGATGGCCCATAATTTTCACAAATTACTTCAAGCAACAGCTGTCGAGTCATCTCATCACATTGGCCTGGAGCCTGGAACCAGGTACAACAAGCAAAGCAACCATAAGTGGGTTAATTACGACAACATGTTCCACATTGAGGTGTGAATTGTTATCATTTGTTGTGCTTGGCACCGTCTCTCAATGAACAGGCCAAATGTTTGCTGATCTTGTAAATACAATAATGAATAATAAAGCTCAATTCGCGAAAGTGAATCTATACAAAAGAATCTTCAACACAATGTCGATAAGATAATCTTATTTAAATAATATATTATTTATTATTATGGAAGTATTGTTCTCACATTTTTATGATTTATTTATGGTACTTATTTGCAAAAGGGAATCTATACAAGAGAATCTTCAAAAAATAAACGATAAGTATATGTATTTGCCAATATGATTAGGACTTGTTACTTAGTTTTGTGGATAATTAAAAGCAAGTAAGAAAGCTATAGTTTAGTATGCTCGATTATTAGATTGAAAGAAAATAAATGAAACAATTAAGAAAGCTACAGTCGAGTGTACTCGTCTGTGAGATACCCGCTATCCATTTTAAATAAAAGCAATAAATTTTGCGGTATTATTCTCAAAATATACCAAATATGCTGCAAAAATACTAAAAATATACCAAATGGTGTAAGTGGTATGGTGTAGTACCGCATTCAAAATATACCATAGACGGCACAATATACCAGATTGTCAGCCAAAGCAACTAAGAGCCCTAGTAAGTACGCGCTTTTGCCCTTACAAAAGTATTTCTTTAATAATTTCCAAAATTTTTATGTGATCGCAACCAAATTCTCAGGAATCATAACTACTATAGTTATTATTATATATACCAAAATTCGCAACTCTAGCTTTAAAACGCTTTACGCTTGTTATTCGATTTTTATACCCGCTACCCATAGGGTAGAAGGGTATTATAACTTTGTGCCGGCAGGAAATGTATGTAACAGGTAGAAGGAGGCATCTCCGACCCTATAAAGTATATATATTCTTGATCAGCGTCAACAGCCGAGACGATATAGCCATGTCCGTCTGTCCGTCTGTGTGTCTGTCCGTCTGTCCGTATGAAACACTGGATCTCAGAGACTATAAGAGATAGAGCTATAATTTTTTTTCGACAGCATTTGTTATGTTTGCACGCAGATCAAGTTTGTTTCAAATTTTTGCCACGCCCACTTCCGCCCCAGCAAATCAAAAAAATCGAATAACAAGCGTAATTTTAAAGCTATAGTTCCGAATTTTAGTATAAATAATAACTACTACAGTAGTTATGATTCCTGAAAATTTGGTTGCGATCAGATAAAAATTGTCGAAGTTATTAAAGAAATACTTTTGTATGGGCAAAAACGCCTACTTACTAGGGGTCTTAGTTGCTTTGGCTGACAATCTGGTATATTGTGCCGTCTATGGTATATTTTGAATGCGGTACTATGTCGATATACCAAATATACCATTTGGTATATTTTTAGTATTTTTGCATTATATTCGGTATATTTTGAGAAAATACCGCAAAATATATTTCTTTTATTCAAAATGGGTAGCGGGTATCTCACAGTCGAGTACACTCGACTGTAGCTTTCTTACTTGTTTTGATTTGCGGGGGCGGAAGTGGGTGTGGCAAAAATTTGAAACAAACTTAATCTGCGTGCGGGTATAAAAATTCGCGAATAGCGAATTTTCATTAAAATATACCCCATTAAAATACCAAAATGAATCAAAGACTATATTTCGTATATTGATATATACTACATTCAAATATACTTCAGTTATTTATCTGTTAATAATAAAGATTTGTTCTAGAAAATGTTGTCAATAAAGAGCTAACAAACATTTTTTTGGTGTGGACTTTGTATTTCGCGTTCTTGAGAGCAATACGACAATTATTTTATTTCGAGCGACAAACTTCTTAAAATATTAAAATACAAAATTTAAGTCGCGTTTTTGCCAAAATAATTATTTGCGCCGAACACTTTTTTAATTTTTTAACGACTGCAACAGTTGTCAAAAGCTATGGCATCTATTGCAAATGTGACGAATAAAATTTTTGGACTTCCCTGAATTAGAAAAATCAAGATCGAAGGCCAAAACCAGTAAGGACAGCGAATGACGAAGTGTTAACGTTAGGCCGTCTAGAGGTGATCTTGACGTTACATACGTTATAAAATCATGTCTTACATACAAAACAATAGTTTTTGCTATCGACGTGAAAACATTGAAATTCACTTAAACAATTTACAGATTACCAGTCTTTCATCACATATTACATTAACAAAATATGGTCACACTAACCGCACCCATCATTCAACGCTGAGGTTATTGCGGCTCCATTTTTCCATTTCTCAAACTAAATTGTCAATTAAAGTTGCATCTTCCGCCCACGGAAAAATTAAAGAAAAATAAAAGGCAAACTTTACAACAATTTTTCACACATTTCACTTTTGAATGCGCCGCCTGCACAGAATATACACATATATATTTCGATATTTTTGTAAATTTAAATCGATGTATTCCTCAAATCATTTCGACGCTGCAATTTGTTAACGATTTTCACACACCGCCCGCTTGACAGCTGCCCCGCCTCCCGCTGTCCGCCCCCCGCGGGTCACCGCTTCGTCCTCTGCGGCGCCCACATAAATCGAATGCGTAGGCCATTAGTCAGCTTTTGACAGACACTTAAATAAAGCCCCCCTAAAACTTGAGATACACATACACACACACACTAACAAAGTATCTGGCAGATACTTTTGCGCGCTGCACGTGGCAACAAACAACGGCGAGGAATGCAATGCAATTGCAATGCGAAAATGATCCGTTAGCTAATAAACCGTTGGGTTGGGGAAAGTGCATAAACAAACCTTTAAAGCAAATACAACTTCGTTCGTAATGCAATTCGAATTCACTGCGCTGACAGTTCAATGAGGAGACTGCTGCATCTGGCGTCGGATCGGGGCAAGGTAGCGCCATCTGGCGACCAGATGCCGCACTGCGCTGCACTGCAGTTATCCAACCAATTTCAATGCGTCGCATTGCGATTTGAAATGCGTTCTGCTTCCCTTCCGATAATGAAGCTCGAAACTGTCATTTCTGGGTGGTATTTATTGTTCTTTAGCAACCGCAATAAACAATAAACAATACGTAAGCGGAACCATTATTATCCGCATAAGATTTACGAGATATGTACTATATATATTGCACCTTGGACTCGACCTGCCGCTTTGATCAATGCCTGACGCTGAAAGCGTTATATTCTAGATGGAAATTGAATCCACACAAGTTCAAAGCAACGAAATATCTTTATAGATATAAAAAAGAAATGTATTAAATCGTTGATTAATTGCCTTGAATTGAGCAACCCAAGTCAATTTAATCTAACTTAATCACTTCGTAATGAGCTCAAATCGTTTGCTTTATCTTTCATATTCCAATCGCATTATGTGGTAATCGAAATGCATTGGAATTATGAATTTCCGTCGATGTATTTTAGATTTTTGATTCGCCCCCGTAGCTATAAAAAATGCATAAATTAATTAGAGACTTGAACTGGAAATAGACGAGAAATGCTATTAACAAAATTTGTAGAGTCTGCGTTATATCGAACCTTGGACAACTAGACAATGATTTCAACTGGTCGAGTCACTCGATGCACCCAATTTTGTATAAAATAAACGACTTCAATTCAATCTCCATGTGTTTACAAACAACACAAAACGAACCAAAAATAACCGAAGAGCTAAAAGGAGTTATTATAATAAGTTTGTCGAATATTTAATACTCTCTCCAAATGATAAAATATATTAGAGACGTAATCAATAAATAAGTATTATTTCGTATTTTCATTAATCATAATTTAGTAGATTTATAAGCAAAGTTTTTCTATAATGTAAATAACAATTTAATTAGTTGCTTGATAAAGTAAGTTTATTCATTAATCATTATTCGATTATGTAATATAACAGTTTACTTTTACTGCTATTTATTTTCATTAAGTTAAAGATCTAATTTATCTTAATTTGTACTTTATGAAAATAACATTTATTTCCATAAAAAAATCATTATTAAATTATGAATTAAAATTAATTGTTATTATAAATATACAACAACGTAACAAAGCGCATTTAAGACAACAGTATAAAACGTTTTTTATTTCGTCAAATAAACTTCCATTTTATGTGTTACACAGCTTACCATAGAGTTTTAGTACCCAATGGAAGAGTATAATTAAATCGCTCCATTTGACAGAGCCAAACTTGCAAATGACATAAACAAATGCCCCGCTTATCTCTCCAAAGGCATCCAAAATATAACGTAATATTTAAACCCCAACGAAACAAACCGACGTCAACTGAGGATGAGAGTGAAAGTGCCAAAAAAAAAAAAACACACACACACTCACACACGAAAAACGAAGTGATGAAGATGAAGACGCAGAAAGAAACAGAGAGGGAAGCAACACATACAGTATAACAAATATAAAATACAAAACGCATTGTAGCCGGTTCCTCCATTGGCAATCCATGAAAACGCGTGATTACCGCACTCGACAGCAGGCCCCCAACCCCACAAAACAAAAAACTCCCCTCTCCCGTCCCTCGACTGATCCCCCTATGACTGCACTTTTTCTCAAGCGTGCAAGTGAAATTTTCCATATGAGGCTGACGATGTTACACAGTGAAATTTTCGTTTCGTCTCGTCTCGCAGCTCCAACCAAAAATGCTTACACTTTGCCTCTTCTACTTCTCCTTCTCCTCTTTTTCGGCTTCATATGCGACGCGTGCGTTTTGTTTACAGTTGAAACTTTACTTTTTTTTTGTTATTGTTATACACTTGTTTAGAAAGGGTATAACAACTTTAAATTGGCACTGCCCTAGGAAAGAAGTTTTGAAATTCTTTGAGTATCGTTTGTATAAAGTTATGTGATATTATAATACGAGCTTTAAAATATTTCTATACAAAATATTTGGACATTTTTAACAAAAAACTTTATACATAAATCTAGTTGATGCCAATATTATGGACACTGATAGAATTTAGAATATAGTATAATTCTAAATTTAATAAAATTATTAATAGGTTAACGATATATATTTTTACTTTTATTTATGTATGTATTATTGTAATTCTATTGATTTTTACATATATTTCAATTATTTAAGCCAAATAATGAATCAATTGCTAAAAAAAAAAAAAATATTTTTTCAAGTATATTTTTTATTTTTAGGGAATTCTTTATTTAAATATTTATTACTTTTTATATTTTTTATTTTAAACATCATTTGGATACTATTTAAAATTATTCGTTACATTTACTTGTATATTTTTCATTATTCTTTATTTAAATATTTATTACTTTTTATATTTTTTATTTTAAACACCATTTGGATACTATTTAAAATTATTCGTTACATTTACTTGTATATTTTTCATTTCATTGCAAAATTAAACATGCACTTCAACTAATTTGTAATTGAAAACAAGATTTCATAATATTAATAGCAATATTATGTTAATTTAATTTCTAATTGAAAACAATATTTTTTTAATATCAATATTATCTTAACATGATCACTTAGAATTGTTTGCTACAATTAACAAAATAGTTTTTTTTTATATTAATATACTTAAATTAAAAAAGAAAACAATTTAAAGTCATTGTCAATATGAATAGATATTCCAATTATTATAATACCTTTCAAATACCCAAGTATGTTTTATTGACCTTCTTGAAAGAGTAACTAAACTTCGATGTGGCTCCGTTTGTTTGTTTTGCTTCTTTACATGAGCAGCTGCCTTTGCTGCAACGGTTGCAGTCAGTGAACGATTGTGTTTGTTGTTATTATTAGTTAATGCTATTGTTATCGCGCCAAGATGGTCAATACCAAAAATCAGTTGGAGCACTTGAAGACTGCCTTCAACAACTTCAACCACAATTTTGAAATTGCCTCATTGCCTCAGCCCCAGCCCCAGCCCCAAATCCCGTGGCATATGCGCCCCGCACTTGCACCCAAGTAATATTAATTGGCCTGCCAATTGCGGAAATCATTGCATAGGAAACTAATTTCTCTCAATCTCTCGCTCTCTATCTCCCGACTTTTATCTGATGTATTACGCACTAAAAAAAATCATGTTTGTTTTTGATTTTGATTGAAATTGTCATGAATTTCGTATTGAAGGCAATCGGTGCGTACTGTAAAATTAGCTCACGATTCGCTCTCGAAGTCGCTATTAAGTAAAACCCGTCGTAATTGTTTTTATAGTATTTTGTGCATTGTCACGACTTCCTTTTTATTATTAATCAACTAATCAAGTGCAATTTATATTAAAATGTTGTTGCTGGCGCTGTTACCTAATATGGCCATTGCTTACAATAAGTAGTATTACTCACCTCTTTTCTGGTATGATTATTTAGTTGTAGGCCATGAGTGCAGTTGAACTACGTTGCATTCAAATTATTAAAGTATCTGCAAAATTGTTTGCAATTGTCAACAGCGGCTCATTGACATATTAACAGATATTCAAAGACTGACTGTTAAATAGCTGTACAAATTTAAATTGGATTAAGTAATTAAATAAAATACTATTACATACTCTTTCTGGTGTTCATACAAATTTTAATTTATTTGAATTATCAACGGTTTTGGCAACGACTTATAGATAATTTAACAGATATTTTAAAGAAAGATAACTAAACATTGGAATATTGGAAATTAGTTCAATAATTTAAAAAAATGAAATTGAATATTTACATCATGAATGCAGTTGAATTCAAATCAAAATTAATCAAAATGTTAATATAGTATTACTTTTCTGGTATTATTATATGATCCATGATTGAAGATAAATTTCATTTCATTTAAATTATACAATTATTTCAGTTGCCATCTGTTTTAAAGAAAGTTTAGTCAACAGTGGACTGTACGTAAAAAATGTGATACTAATATTTACTTCACTAGCAGTGCAGTTGAATGCAAATTTTAAAATTATCGGGAATTTATTTCCAACTTACAACAGCTTGACAGCAACTCATTGACATATTAACAGAGACTTAAAAGAAAGATAATTAAACATTGGACTGTTAGATATGTGCAAAAACTTGAATTCGTTCGGATAGTTAATTACGATAGCATTAAATATTCTTTGCTGGTACGAGGATTATTAAATTGAGCGCCACTTAAATTATAAAATTATCTACAAATGTTTTCCAACTGTAAACATTTTGATTACACAGAAAACTGTTCAAACTTTTAAAAAGTTAGCAAAAAAAAAAAATAAAAACTTTCTGACAGTCAAAAATTAGCTAATTTTATGAAAGATATGTTGGATAAATTTAAATTTATTAAGAAATGTTAATAAAATCTGTAAAGTTTTATGTATTTATACATATTACATTCAGTATTATTCTTCTATACAAATTTTTCCAAGTCATTTCGTATTCTGGATCATATATGTAATACATATTATGTATTAAAAATGTTGCTTGAAAGTTATAAATTAAAGCAACAAATCTTAAACCTCTTTGCATACAAAATTCTTTTATGATAATATGGAATATATTTAAAGAAATATATGGGTTTTAAGCAGTTTTAATATAAAAAGATATTTTAGTATATTAGAATCTTTCTTGCCACAATATAAATCAATAAATTACAAAATGGAATGCAAAATTTGCAATGCATGTATTACTGAACTTAAAACTGAACTTAAAAATTTGATTAGGATTAATTAAAAAATATTTACAGTTTTTAGTGTTCTTTTATTTAAAGAAAACTTAAGTATTTTTATTTTACCAAACTAAATTTAGAAATTCTATATTGAATCGGTTTCTTGAATGTTGAAAATGTAATAAATCAAAATGCGACAAAGTTATGACAACGCCAGACCTCTCTTGACTTCTGGGCTGCGTTAGTATCACCTTTTAGGAAAAACTTTGTGAAAACTTTTGGCAACAGTGGCTGCAAACAGTTTGCCGCCCCCAAACAAAAAGAAAAGCGAGAGAACAAACTCGCCATATTGACGTCATGTTGTTGGAACTGTCAACGACAGTTGAAAAGCAAATCTTGTGTAAGAGTCGAACAGACTCCCTGTGCGATGAGAGTTGCCTGCAGACATTTGACGTCACTGAGAGGAGCAAGATACGCGACGAGAGAGCGAGACAAAAGATAGGAGATGAAGAACTCGCCATGTTAATGTCAGCCGCAAAAACAGAGATAGAGACCACAGCATAACATGCAGACATTCATTGCGAAATGTTGTATGTATGTACATAAGTGTGTAGCATTGCATAACTGTTGAGTGTGTGCTGTGTGAGTGAGATGCAATCGAGTGGAGAGATGCGAGAACAAAGCGCGCACTCTCCATGAGAGAGCTCTCTCTCTCTCGCACAGTGTTGCGGAGAGTTTGGAGAGTCCTTCGGCAGCCAACAGCTGTGAGAAGCTGCAACTACAACGAGGACAGCATCAGTGACGTCTCCTTGAACTCAACATTTGTCGAGGCCACACTCTGAGTGTGTGTGTGTGTGTGCGTTTATGTGTGTGTGTGTATACATTACATGATATTTAGTTGGCTCAGACAGCAGCTTGTTGTGTTATGTGAGTTCCGTTAGCCATTTCGACATGTGTGTAATAAAATTCAATTTTATTACCACCTCCTCCCCATCAGTGAGCAGTCCGGAAAGTAGGCAACAGTTTTGGCACTAACTACGAACTTCTTCCACCTCATTCTCCTTCCCAAATTCACCTCACATCCTTCTCCGTCTTCTTCTCCGTACCTGCACTTAGTTAAAAATTTATTACAGTGAAAGGTCAAGCTGGCAAGTAGCTTCCACGTGGCAATTGCTTTGTTTTATTTGCTCCTAAATAGCCATCTATATGATACTCATTTCCTGTGCTCTACGCTAATCCCATATCCCTGGGGCATTGACTTTGCATCCTTTGGGATCCGTTCATATGGCTGAATAAACCTAATCAAATAAATTCAGACTGGAGAGAACCTTTTTGTTTCACTCAGAAGAATTCCCAAATATATTTTATTTAATAATAACTATAAATAAATAATATTCAGTTCTGTCGGGAATTGTTAACTTTTGTATTACAATCTTTTAAGTAAGACTTATTATACTTAAATAAATATTTGATTTTTGAATAATATTTTTATACCCGCTACCCATAGGGTAGAAGGGTATTATAACTTTGTGCCGGCAGGAAATGTATGTAACAGGTAGAAGGAGGCATCTCCGACCCTATAAAGTATATATATTCTTGATCAGCGTCAACAGCCGAGACGATATAGCCATGTCCGTCTGTCCGTCTGTGTGTCTGTCCGTCTGTCCGTATGAACACCTAGATCTCAGAGACTATAAGAGATAGAGCTATAATTTTTTTTCGACAGCATT
The DNA here is from genome assembly GCA_019972355.1 of Drosophila kohkoa. Classification (NCBI taxonomy): domain Eukaryota; kingdom Metazoa; phylum Arthropoda; class Insecta; order Diptera; family Drosophilidae; genus Drosophila; species Drosophila kohkoa. The sequence continues at coordinate 516,087 of BJEL01000003.1, read as the reverse complement.
TGTTATGTTTGCACGCAGATCAAGTTTGTTTCAAATTTTTGCCACGCCCACTTCCGCCCCCGCGAATCAAAAAAATCGAATAACAAGAGTAATTTTAAAGCTAGAGTTACTGAAAATTTGGTTACGATCAGATAAAAATTGTGGAAGTTATTAAAGAAATACTTTTGTATGGGCAAAAGCGCCTACTTACTAGGGTCTGAGTTGCTTTGGCCGACAATTTGGTACATTGTGCCGTGTATGGTATATTTTGAATGGTGAACTATATCGATATACCAAATATACCATTTGGTATATTTTTAGTATTTTTGCAGTATATTCGGTATATTTTGAAAATGATACCTCAATATTTTGCTTTTACTTAAAATGGGTAGCGGGTATCTCACAGTCGAGCACACTCGACTGTAGCTTTCTTACTTGTTAGTTAATATAATAAGAATTATAAATAAATAAGTAAATAATAAGTAAATAAGTAAAGTATACTTTCAGTCTAAGAAACAATCTTCAACAAAAGTACTTTAATCTGAAAAACATAACTTATTGTGTGCTCTATCATTCCTTAACATTAAAAACAAATTTCAATTAATTTTCTCTATACTAGAGCATATTTAAACAATCCGTCAATCCTACTGATCAACATTCTGAAAGAAGTAATAATAATATTTATATTTTATTTAAGTAATATTAAACTTCATACTTTCGTTTCAGTACTGAATATTTCAGCACTTACTTCTACTAAAATCTCAAAGCAATTGAGTAAAAGTGACAAAAGTATCTATTGTCCTTAGCTTAAAGTGCGCCATTCTACGGTTGAACTAACATATATCCTTAAATGTATACATAATGTCTAACAGCTTGGTTTCCCTACCAAATTACATGCCACAAAGTCTCATTCCCAAAAATAAAGCACTTCATAATGTACAACAAATATGTTTGCCCAGCCCCAACAAAAATACTAAAAAAAAAGGACGCAAAGAAAGTTTCTTGCGCTTTACTCAAGGCTACAACAAACATGTCTCATGCCCATGACCAATAAAAAGCACATTGTATGGTCCAGCAGCCTGCCTGCAGCAAGGACAACCCCCAAGTTGGCAGCCAAAAACAATTTTCGGGGAGTGAAACCCCAACAGACGACCAGATACAAATCGATAAAATTAAAAGCTACAAACACCACAGAGAGACACAGAGAAACGGAGAGGCGACAAAGAGAGAAGATGCTGAGAGAATGGGAGATGTGTGACAGCATCGAAAAAGGAAAAAGAAAAACCAACAGATACACAACATTTCTTGGGCTGCAAATGGAATTGTATAAATTGTCTGGGCCGAAGCTTTTAGGCGATATCAAATGCTGAAAGTGTTGCCAAGTTTACGCTTAATTAGGCTAAAATGCTGAGAGATGAAAATTTCAAACATGAGAAAAAAGCTGTTTCCTCTTTTTAGGCGCGGGAGCAGCAGCTGAAAGGACTTCCGGGATGCGACTGTTGGATGACGAATGTTGGCAGTCGATGACTCATCCAGTGTCTGCCACGTTGACGTAGGCGAACTTCAGACCCAACCAACTCTCGTATTGTGTCTGGCATTTTACATAGGAAAGGCGAAAGTGATACATACAATCTTTCAAGGGAGGTTGTAGGTTGTAGGTTGTGGGATACATTATTTACTTGCCTTGCGGATGAGCAGAAAGCAAGTCGGGCGCCTTTTTTTGATAGACAAGCTGTTGATTGTTGTGGAAGCTGCTGTGGCGAATGGTTGTTTGCCTAGCAACCAACATGGAACTTAACAATTGCTTGGGATTTGCCAAAAGGGAAATTGTGTGTGTGTGATTTTCACAATGAGCTGCGAATGTAATGCCCAAGAGAAAAATACAGCTGTACAGCCAATGAATCTCGAGAGATTAGCCGCATGAACATTTCATGTAAATTAGCTTCTGCCAAAATTAAAGTTTAACAGACCAGCAACCTTGAAATAAATATAGTTTTTGGTTAGCAACAGTTAAGCTTAAGCTTTCCATATTCGAGAGCAACCCGGACATGATTTCATTGCAACTTTCTTTCAATGAGTACTCAAACGATATGCAATCTATTATTATGATTGCCTTTGAGTTGAGTACTCTTAAATTAGCAATCCATAAGCATAGTTTTTGATATCCACAATTAATTTAAATTCAACTAATCAGCGATACACAAATGGCCAAACCCACATAATTACTCATAATTCACAATGCAAAAAAAAATGTAGCTAAAAAATCGAGAAATGTATCGCATCATAACTATAATTGTGATGATGGCAACCACAAAGTTTGTGTGCATTACAAATTTTGGTCTCTGGGAGTGAGTTCAATCAATTTGAATTAATCTAAACACAACACAAAATCCCCATACGCGTCACTCATACGCCCCGTCTACCGCAAAGTTAGCGCTGCCTCAGCAGCCGCCTTCAAATCAAAGCAAAAGTTTATTCACACTTGCGTTGATTTATAATTACATTTTGCATGCTCACATGGGAGGCCTAGTTGAAGATTTAAAAAAAAAAAAAAATTAAAATAACACTGCACACAACAATACACAAAAAACAACACTCGTATTGTAGCTGTATCTATAGCTGTTGTATCTGTATCTGAATTTGTATCTGTAACGCGTGCTGGCCAAAGTTTATCTCATAAATGCAAATCGCAGTTGGCGAATTCGTGTGTACTCGCAGCTCATTGTCTGCCTGGCGCTTCGCTGGTCATTTGATTGAGTAGCCAACGCTCAGACAACTCGTCTCTTTCCTCTCCTCTCTTCCTCTCTCTGCCCTCTTGCCACTTTGCTTAACGCCCACTCAGCTTTTGGCACACGAATTTTGGAAAGCGACGGCTGCCGGCAGTCGATGCCGCATTTGCGTCAGGCGTGACGGTCAATGATCAGTTTTAGGCGACAACAACAACTACAACTACATCATCATCGTCATCATCATCATCATCATCGTCATCATCATTATTATGTTTGGGGGCACAGCTGGCAGCAGTTCGTGTTGTTATTGTGGTTGTTGTTGTTGCTTTCGTTGCTGTTGACGCACTCTAATAACTTTTTTAAACGATGCCTGGCAATTTTGGCTATTAAATATATTTTGGCTCTTGGACAAACACAATCAAAGCACGTTAACCTACCTGTAGAGGTAAGAGTATATTAGCAATTACATCAAATATGAGACACATTGCTTTTTAAACTTATTATTATTATCATTATTACTATTATCGAAATGTCGCAGCGAAAGACTTCAAAAACTTTCTTTAATAAAATAAAAGTATGAAGATCTTAATAGAACTTATACTAAAAGTTGAAATAATCTTATTTTTCAAATATTAATATTATTATTTAAAATAATACATATAAATAATAATAATAAAATAATTTTTTTTAAATTCTGGTACTAAAAGTTTAACAACTAACTATTGGCAAACAAATTGTACAGAAAAATTTGTCTGCTTTATAAAAACTTTAACGATCTTTAAAAGTCTCATCTTATAAGAAATAAAAATAAAATTGTGATATAAAATACATTGTAATGAAAATTTAAAGTTTTCACACATAAATTATTAGTATTGCTCATATTATTTACGACTTATTTTTAGCTGGTATAAAATATTGCTTACCTCTTGTTAAATTTTCTGAATTTTAGATAGAGTATTTAGCTTGCGATGCGTGCAGATACTTTTTGCACTTATTGTTTTGTTGTACAGCCTCTTTAATAATTTAATTTAGGAGTGAAATTGAGCACGCAAGGCGCCTTGGCAGTTGGCTTAACAGTAGTTTTTTGGCCTCAGCATGCGATCTAACTGTTAGATACTTAGCTGTAGATACTTTTACTGGCAATCCTTTCTCAACTGCGACTGCGACTTCGACTTCCATTTGGTAATTTCCGCCTGGGCCACGTTCAATGACTTGAAGCTTGGACATTTGCGTGACTTGTTGTTGCTGTTGCTGTGGTTGTTGTTGTTTTAGTTGTTGAGAAATCTGATGTGCAATATATTTTAGTCAACAATCGGTCGACTCATTTGCTGCTGTGAGTTACAAGTGTTGGGTGCCGCGCCTGTCTGAACGTCAACTCACAGCCACTTGTTGATTAATAGGCGAATGTTAACCCCCTCTTATCTCCCCCCCGCCCCCTTGGTGCAACAAATACGCCCACTCCAGGTGGCTGACCTTGCAATTCCATTAGCCTTTTTCCCCAGGCTTCCTTGTGTGACCAAAATGATATTAAAAGCAATTAAATAACATGATTTGTTCATGTTCTCTCGCTCTCTGCTGATTTGCTCATGAAAATTTTGCACTTCCGGGAAAGAAAATTAAATATACAAAATTCTGTTAAATTCCGCAGATTGTCAGGTGAACAAAATACTCTTTGTGCGATCGCCAACAAATGACTCAAGAATTGTGAAGAAACCAAATATTTCGTTGTTCGTTGAAAATTGTCAGACTCTTTCTTATTTTAAGAGGAAATTCAAAGAAAGGCGAAAATGAACCGCAGCAATTCTGAAGAATCCATTGGGAGAATGGCAATTAATTAATTGAGACATTTATGGCAAAACTCATGAAATTTTTAATTCATTGCAATTACAGTAAATAAAGTCATCAAAAAGCTCCCTCAGGTGTTCAGCGAATAATTTATAGATTTAGCCAGCTGATTAATTCATTCTTTATCTCACAGAAAAGCCTATTTATTTGGACTCGAATTAAATAAATAATATCTGAAGTTAATAAATTAATGTGGCATCATTTAGCTTCACCCTCGCTTGAATATTTAATAACTCGTTAACACCTCGACTAAGCGCCTACATAAAAATCCATTATACTCACCACACACAGACAGACAAAGAGCAACAACTAAAACTTATTATATTATGGCACAGAGCGAATCTTTCTGCCCCCCATTTTGAGATGTTGAAGCTGAACAAGTATCTGCAAATCCGCATGTGATTGAGTGCCTGACATTTGCAGCGGCAACACGACACAAAATGTTGCCACTGCATCAATAACAACAATAACAACTCATTAATTTCACATGAGGCGCCCCATGGTAGACATTTCTCCTGCTCACCCCCTAAAGCCGACAAATGCCTCTGCATTAAAATTAATGTGCTTCATTAAGCTGTATTTCCACTTCAAACGAAATAATACTGTTGAAATTGTGGCAAGCTTCAAGAGCCTTATACCAAAGTGTTCTGAAGTGTTGTGCTGTTAAGTAACAGACAATTTTGTTTCAAGACGATCCTGAGACTTGCGAACTTAGCCACAGATTAAGATACGAGTTGTGGATTGTCAGAGCAATGGATTGGCAGAACTTTTGGCAAGCAAATATAAACTTAACTCGGTTTTAGCCGGATCATCTTGTCAACAGATATAACTTGGACAAATTTTTAAATTAGGCAAATATAAATCCAGGATATCTTTAAATTGCATTTAGAAAGAACAAAAATTCTTTTCGCATGGATAAATTGGTTTCAGATGAAAATATGAGTTGTAAGAAGAAAAGATTGTGAAAAGTTTACAGACTTGGGTAATCAAATATTAAGTTAACTATTAAGCGAAGCTTTTAAAAATTGTCAGTAACATATATATATGTAATGTTTACATACTTCCATCAACTAATGATCGACTACTGACGGCTGATGATACCGATAAATTAGAGTCTATCGCCCTACTAATGCCAACCGATATCGCATGCCTATTCGCAATTGAGAAATACATATTCTATTTTCATGAATAAATTTTCATTAAATTAAATATGAATGCATGTTTTAGTGTGATGGAGTTAAACAAATTATATTAAATTGATAGAGAATTAATTGAAAACATTAATTAATACTGAATTCATAATTGAAAAATTATTATATATATATTAAATTAGTATATCATAAAAATACTATAATACTAAGAGATATATTTGTTATAACTGCTTACTTCTACACTCACAATATACTATTGAGAACAAAATATACCAGATTGCCAACCATATATTAAGTTGTAATTTTTCACTTAGTTTATTTGTAATTTGTCACGGTAATTATATCTTAATCTTATTATAAGCTGCAAGCATAACAAACTGAACTTTATCTTTTCAATTTTCACAAGTGCAAATCGTGAAAAGTTTCGTAAGTTTACGACTTGTACTTTGACAAATTGAAATCTAAAGCTTAACTCTTAATATTCGTCATGGGAGTTATCGGGTCAGACCTCTATGTGTCGGAAATCTATCTGCAATTGACGTCAACACGTTTACACTTTCAAGATTCGGTATTTTACGAGTATGCATCTTTCACTATACGAGTAAAATGCACACAAACAACTCGCTTAGCATTGCAATTGCAATTGCTCAATTGATACACAAAAGGCGTAAAATGCACATAAATTGAATGTGCAATGTTCCACTTTGAAATTGGTTCATTTCGTTGGCTTCTGCATTTGAATTTATCAGCATTCAAGCTGCGCAATTGCATTGCTAAGTTCAATCTCAGATGACTTGTATCTACATTTCTTTTTCGAAACTATTCGACGCTGCTCTAGACGAGATAACAAAAGCCTCGTCTGGGTTCGGTATTATTCATGTTTATATCTCGCATGGCCCCAAACAATGCGCATAATATCGTTTCTAGTCTTTGTATTTCACAATAAATGATTGTATTTAATTCTATTCATATTTATGAAAAGCACGCAGTTTTATAACCTTTCTCTTATCATTAGACCGATTTTATGAACCACTTTTATAAAAATGACATTAGCATAGAGCATTTGCAAAGCAAATCATTTACTTTCGATCTGATAAGAAATATGAGCTTTTAAGAATTAGTAAAAATCAGTTGACACAATATTTCAACTGTAACTATATTTAATCTTTTATTATTGTTAACTATTACTTTGGGAGAGGTTACAAAGTCAGAGTCACAGAGCCAGCTGGAAGGATGTGAGTTCAAGCTTCACAATTATTTGACTGTGAGATACCCGATGCCCACAAAATTTATTGTTTATAAGTATGTACCAAATTAGTATAATAATACTAAAATGCGGTAAAACGACGTACTACTACACTCACAATATGCCAGAGATTACAAAATATTCTAAATTGTAACCGAAGCAATTATGACCCGAAAGCTTCAGACGGGTTTTTAATATTTTTTTATTTTATTTGTTGTTTTATTTTACACAATCTAAGTAAAAAGGTCAGTAAATAAAGTCAATGGTTTATTTTGTTGCATATTTTCGCTCTGTTCTTATTTTGTCCATCAATATTCCTAATCAATTTTCTTAACAAAATAACAATTTTGAATATATGAAATAATAACAACATATATTTATATATGAGGACAGTTTTTGTTCTCAATTATTCCCAAAAACAATAAAATATAGTTAACAAAATTATATTTTCATAGCTCAAATTTTGAAAGAGTTAAGGTGTTAAAACTAATATATAAGTGAAAAGTACATCTTGTTACAGATGAACCAATTATCTTCATTTAAGAATAAGTTAATTTATTATATAAAATATTTGTATGTATATATGGACCCCTTGCTTAAACTAAACCTATTATAATTATTATTTTAAAAGATTGTGTAAAGTGCAGATCTTTTTACACAAAAACTGGTTATTGATAATGATACAAAGTAAATTAATAGTTTTTAAAGTATTCAGGGATGATTTAATATTAATATTAGATCGTAGATGTGGCTAAACTATTATGCATTTAATTTGGTGTAGATAGATCACATACTTTCATTAGGCATTATTCCCAATTGAGTTTCGTGTGTTTCTAGAGCTTTCCTCATTTCCTCTGATTACCCAGAAATTTATTGGGCATTACTTTGTTTAGATTTAGTTGGAGCGACCCCCACGTATGGCGTCATTAATTTTAAGTTGTTCTTCGCACGCCTAGCTAAAAATCATGTTCTATTGCCCAAGTTCTCTGGACCATCTGGTCCAGTTTGAGAACGTGCCAGCGAATCGTAATAAGTATTTTCATCATTCCCATTTTCCGACTTGGCTTGTTTATTTTCTTTTCTTGTTGCTTTCATTTTCGACTCGACTCGGAAAATTTCCCAGTTGCAACGCGTGCATTTTATGGTTGTTCCCGGTGCGAAGTATTATGTATTAGGAAAAAGTCCGGTATGGACGTTGGGAGGTTTTGCTTTTCCGGAATAAACTAGAAGGTAGAGAGAGTCCAGAGAAAAAGTGAAAATGTTTATGATGCATTTGCAATGAATTTGTTTTCGTTTTCGTTAGCATTTTGTTTACAAACAGCAACGGATGATGCAAATATTTAAACTCGAATCGGAGAAAACATTTTGGCGTGCAATTCAATTAACAGCAGCTAACGGTTCGAGTATTATTCACACATATTTCTGTGGGTATCAAGTGGTAAGTGTGCCAATGGCCCCTTAGGGGGAAACACTTAACTCTATTTTTGGGGTCGCATACACCTATAATTAATCCATTAACGTGTGCAGAAAGCGACCTTTTGTGTGTGTGTGGAAAAACTACCCAAAAGTTGGGCAAAATTTCACTTAGCGTCGACCCTTTTCATTACATATGAAAATTACATGAAAATTTAGCAATTTTCATTAACATTGCGCGCATTTTTATGAACACCAACACAATACAATAAAAGCACTTTTCGGCCTTTATGGTATGTGGGTCGAGTCGAGTCGAGTCGGGTCGGGTCGTTGGGATCGCTTCGTTGGTCGCTGGATTGTGTAAGGTCTGCTATATAGTAGTCTGGGCCTCTCAATCTCAAGTACTAAGAGTATGCATGTTCGGTTCGTGCTTTCTGGACTGTAAACTACTCGAATGTCTACAATTGTCGAGGTCTATTTTGAAGGTTTAATTAATGCAAATGCGAATGGAAATCCAAATAAAAATTTCTGCTCAAAAGTGGGTCAAGTGTATCTAAGAATACTGCTAGGATTTTGAAAATTGAAATCTTGTGCACATTCATCAAGATCAGGGACTATTTTGAAGGTCAGCGTGTGCAAATTAATTATAGATGAAATTTCTGAAATAAAGCAAATTAATTGCCTATTAACTAATTTATTAGCCTATAAATTATGGAGCTATAGATGAAAAATATCTTTAACACAAACATCTTTCCACTAGCACTAAACTACAAATATTTCTGGGTCATCATAATGATAATCACTCTTGATTAAAACCTAAAAAAATTGAATTAAATTTAAATTTCTAATATTTAAAAAATAACAGCCACTTAGACTAAATAAATTTGTATATAATATATGTATATAATATATGTATAGGGAATTATTATAAAAAATATATTTTATATAAACAGTATTTGTACTATAAGCACATAATTCAAATCTGAAGAACATGTTAACGAATTATTAAAAAACATTATTAATTTAATCAAATATTGCATTTGTTTTATTCTTATACTTATTTCATTAATTCTTTCTAAAATATTTAAAATAAACATAGTTTTACATATAACTCATATATGTTTCTCTAAGTAAATGTTGAAATCGAGTAACTAATACAAAAACAACTAAATATAAAGAAGTAAAAAGTCTAATAAAATTAAATTAAACAAACTGAAACCCGAAGATAAAGTCCACTCTGACTGTAGAGTTTTTAGTGTTCTTCGTTCAGAGTTGTTAGCAAGCAAACAGAAAATAATTAAAATAAAGAAAATAATTAAAATTGAAATTGGGGTGTGGAAATGCAAAAAAGAAAAGAGCATAAAATAATAAGAAAGAATAAAGCCTGAATAGCTTCTAGTTTCGTTGACAAACTGTTCTATGGAGAGTGCAAGCAACTTCAACAAGCAGAAATTTGCTTTATGAAAATAATTTCTTATTTCGCTCAATTTGCAATTGCGACGAGTCGTAAAAAATCATATCAACGTCGCCTAGACGATGTTGCTCAACGATAATGAGGCAGAGGGAAGACGGAGGATACGATGTGGCAATTTTCACAACTCTTTCCCCCCCTCACTTTTATATCCCCTCCAACTTTATAAGTTGCTCTATGCCACACCCTTCTTCATATGCTTGACGTTGTGTGTGGCACAGTCAGCGACGTTTGCTGATTCTTATATTTTTTTCCTGCTCCTCCATATCGAATTACATTTGTTGCCACATCCACTTGAAGCCACTTGAGATTGAGTAAGGAACTCGCTTTGGAGTGTATAATATACCCTGTAACCGTAAAGTCGACAAATAATGGGTTATATATCGATTTTGAAAATCAAGTAATTATCAATGATACGGATTTTTATACCCGCTAGACATTGGGTATTATAACCGACATAGTATATGGAGTATCTATCTGGTATATATTATACTCTTTATAGTATATTTTGAATGTAGTACTATATCAATATATCAAATATAGCCTTTTGTATAGTTGTAGTATTTTTGTACTCTATTGCAAATTTTTTGAATGTTATGCAAACTCAATATACTCAATATTTTGTATATTTTTAGTATTTTTGTGGTATATTCAATTTGGCATATTTTAAAAATAATACTGCACTGTTTTGCTTTAATTCTGGTATATATTGTCGCCTATTGCAATTTTTTTAATGAGCAATATAAATATACTGAATATAACATTTGGTATATTTTTAGTATTTTGTATTGTAATACAATTGGCATATTTTAAAAATAATACTGCACTGTTTGCTTTAATTATAGTATATTTTGTTTTATATTATTTAAAATATATTTTGAATGTAGTACTATATCAATATATTTTGGTATATTTTTAACATTTTTGTGGTATATTCAATTTGTCATATTTGAAAAATAATACCGCACTGTTTTGCTTTATCTCAAAATGGGTATAAAGCAGACTCGACTTTAGCTCTCTTACTTGTTTATATACAAAATCATTTCATATGATCGATAAATAAAAAGACTCTTGAATAATGAATAATGATGTTATTAATTACAGGTCCAATACTTAGTCTAATCAATGAAAAATGTCATAAATAATTAGACTAACTATCAGCGATTCACAACTCTTGATCCAATGTAAAAGTTACTTAAAGTATTTAAAAGGCCATTTTAGTACATGATATTTATTCGATATTTTGAAAATTCCAGGGTATTCATTCGTTACTCATCGTAAATAGTCTGCAATTTGAATGCATGTAATATGAAAGAAATTCGACTAGCTAATCAAGTGGCTCTCATTATGAACTCTGCCCACAAATTTCTTCTGCTCATTTGAGTTTGTTCCCACAGCTGAAAAAGTTACTCCGTGTCTCTCGCCCCAATTCTTCAGTGCCTACTTTTGATTTATTTGAACAATTTCAAATCTTGTGTAAATTGTGTTGATGGACTTTGAACTTCGACTCGACTCTGAAACGCTGATTGACCTCGCCTTTGATGCACAGCTGTCACGGCTCCTGATTCATTGCGGATAACCGGTTCAAGCTTTGAATAGCACTTGAGAAATTCTGTTTATGTTATGTGTCGATGTCGAGGAGAAAAGTCGTAAATCCCCCGGGATAGACACGCACTACTAATACTTCAATATATAAATATATGTGTATATGGTATAGATGTGTGCACTCGGAGCTAAGAGCTGGGTTGGAGCCACGCCTTATCGGCAACAATTTGATCTTTGTTTACATTCGAGCATATTTTTGTTGTTTTCTTTTGTGGCTTTACTTTTAATTGACATTTGATTTTGTTTTTTTTTTTCTACGTTCTCTACCAGCTGTAACTTCTGTCTTGGGGCATAATTAATTTATGCGTACATTAACCGCTACTTGATTATAAGCGAGCCTCACCCCTCACGCTCAGTCCCGGACTCAGACTCAGAAACAGAAACAGAAACCGACTCAGTCCCAGACCGAGACCTTATCGCAACGTCTTGCAAGCCGATTAAGTCCGCAAACTGTGGTCAACTTTTCAATTGCAGTCAGATAGAGAATGCTGTAAACGAGACAGGGGGGTACTTGTAATTATGGACCTGGACCAGTCCCTCAACCAACTTCCCCCTCCTTTCATGTCGGAGTCTGACACATGCTTTGAGTGCTCGCACTTATTTCCTTTGTGATTAATTGTCAACACTGCGGAAAGAGTACGGAAAGTACTTACAGCTTAAACGACTAAGAGTATCCGAGAATAAACCAATCGATGCATTGGGCGTTACACTCATTAATGAAGATTTATACTATAGTGTAGACTGCGTGTCTTAACCTCAAGCACTTTACAAAGACTTCATCATATGCTGGACTATGCGATAGAGTCGATTGTTGAGCCTCCAGTGGGCTTCGTGTGGTTCCTTTGTTAGACTTAAATGAAGAGTAATAACAGATTATTATCTTCTACTTGAGGTTTCTGAAATGTTCTTGTAATTTGATTTCATAAATCGAAAGAAAAATAATTATTTTTCTTCGGCGAATCTTTACTCTAACTATGCAAATAATTTGAAAAAGGAAAGGAAATGTAAGAATCTAGGATTAAGACTAATTAGTCTGATCCTGTTAACGTTAGAGTGTGTTTTTATGATACAGAATTAAAATTTGGTATATGTTTTGGTATAGTTGGTATATTTTTGTTTAGTCAGTAGAATATTTTGTTGGTATATTCGGAATAGAATATTTTCAACTGAAAAAAAGAAGTACAGGCTAATTTGATATTTATTATTTAAAGAATTAGTCATACTTTTTAGTCACATAAACAATATTTTTATATGAAAAGAAACAAAAATCTTCTAAATAATTAGGCTCATTTTAATTTAGGAATATAAATCAATATTTAACCAAGAATAAAGAAATAAAACAAAAAAGGAAAAACAAAAAATTCTGTAACTTGTAACTCGACTTTTTTCCATCTCTAATCAAAACTTATCTCGATCTACAAAACGCATCTAGATGATATTGAAATATCAACCATGGTGCAGACGATTTCAATTGGCAATCGAGTTAATTTTACCCTAGACTACCATTAAATACTGTGCGTAGGTGGGCAGCTTTAAGAGTCGATGCAGAAGCCGAATAAGTCTGATAGAATGATGGAATATGAGAAATATCATAATTTATTTCCAAGAAATCAGCATAGGTCAGCAGACAGTGGCCCAAGACAGAAACAGAGTGGGAAGTCAGCGCCAATGATTGCCCAGTCAAAGACCGAATCGAGACTCGAGAATTGGCGGCGACTGCCCCCGGTCGATTGAATGAAGACCCCGTCGACGACCTCAGTCGAAGAACAGGCAGCTAAATATAATCAAAAGACACGCACACACACACATACACAACGAGTTGACTTGCGTAGGACTACAAAGTGGAAGAAGAAGAAAAATACGATGTTGACTGCAGTCTGCAGACGTGTTGAGGAAGACTCGAGACCTCTCTCTAGACAATGTGCAGAAATGTTTTCTTCTGTCGACTTTTTTTTTCTCCCTTTTGTTTTTCCTTCTTTTTTTATTTCTTGTTTTTGTCTCGGCTATGTTTTGATTACTTGCCTTGTTGTTGCTGCAGCTTGCTTTTCTTCATTTTTTTTTTTTTTGATAAATGCGGCTCATCATGTAATTTTAAACGCACCGCGCATGTTAAACAAACAATTTCCCGTGACAGTGTAAAATGTTTGCCCAACGCCAGTTGACGCGCGCAACGGGTTGCGTCCCAAAGGGAGGTGGCAAGTACAAGTGAGGAGTATGGAGTGAGAGAAGGGGGAGGGAGGGGGGCGTAGCAACTAGCCTAATGTAGTAATATTTAGCTGCGGGCCCTCAAGCCACATTACACGATGACTCGCAAAGAAAGCGAGTGTTAAATGCAACTTTTGTTCCAAGTTTTTCTTTCTTTTTATGCCCTGTATTTTACACTAAATGGGTATACCCTACTTCCTTGAAGTATCACAAAAAAATAATATCCCAGTTTGAATTAAGTTTAACGAAGCTTTTGTATAATTTAAATTGTTAAATTGAAGCAATACTTTTCTTGCACTGTTCTTTTATTTTAATTACTTAAAAATAGGTAAAAAAAAATATTTCTATTGTATTTCATAAAATTAAGGCAACCCCTTACAGTTTTGACATGACAACTCTGTTAAAAGACAATTTTTCAAATTCCATAAATATACCTTTAAAAATTACAGTATCGCTTGGGCAGAACACAATGTTGAAAATACCCTGTAATCGAAAATAATATATTAATTTATTTATGAAAATATTGCATTGTGATTTTAACAGGATATTTATTAGTCGCAATTTATGGGTTCCTTACATTTTGGTTGGAAAATCTCTGCCCATTGTGGCCAGAAGAATCGTGTTGATGGATTTCTTCCTGTCATAAAAACTGTTGTGGATAGAAGTGCCAACAGTCCGCCTTGTACATATGTGGGCTGCTCTCGTGATAGAACTTGTATTACATCTATGCGTACTTCAACTTTTCCATTTTGAAATTATCATTCAAAATGCGTGTAGCACACGTAGATTGAATGTGGGACTTGAGGTGAGGTATGCGGAGATAAATGTAGTGGGTGTGTGAAGGTAGAAAAAGCTGGTTAAGGAAGAGCTGGAGAAATTTTTTAACAAGAAAAATTATTAAATTAAAGAAGCACATTTCATTTCTTGACCTTAAATGATTTATTAACATCGAAATTTAATTTAAGAGACTCCATGTTTTTTTCCTAGGGCTCATTAGTTATGTAAGTTGCTGCTATTAAACAACAAATTTTTTAAATAAAAGCTTTAAGTTATGGAAGATCAATAGAATTTTTACTGATTTATAGAAAGCATCCTAAGCAGATCGAGAATGGTCAGAGTTATCTAGAGATCTTAACTATCCTGTTTTAAGACCATCGTTAACTCATCGAGATCTCAACTAGATGGGAGTGTGACAAAATGTCGACACCATTTCGAATGACTGTGTATATCGAGCATGTTCGAACTTGTTAGCACCAATTGTCCCTCTCTCTTTCTCTTTCTTGCTCCCCTTCTCTAATTTCTTTCATGATAAATATTCAAAACACATCCCAGTCCGTCCTCTTTTGAAATTTTGTCGAGCTTGTTTTGATTTCTAGTTTCTGTTGTTGCTGCTGCTGATGTTTTTGATGTTGTCTGTTTTTCCAGTTTTGACTTATGTTTTGCTCGCTCCACACCTCCCCACCTTCTATCGTTGACAACAGCTGTTCCATATGTTGTAATTGGAATAAACAAATTGTTGTTGCTTTGCTTTCTTAGAGATTGATAAGAACGAATGCCCGCAGATTGCAGCACAGTTGGATTTCTTCATGTTCCGCTTTATCAGCTGGTCACCCAAGCTGCCTCCCTTTTATTTTGCTGGTTTTAATTAAATTATTGTGAAATGACTTAATTAAATCTCGTTTGCCTACATGCAATGTTAATCGACACTGTTCATTTACAGCGCTCTGTTATTACCACCACATGCGGTGCTGTTAACAGCTGGAGGGCGAGAGCGAAGAGAGCCAAAACGCTGCTATCTCAGTCGCTTTTGTGTTTGCTTAGTGTGTTTACGTTTGCTCTCTCTTCAGCAAAGACAGAGACAAAACAATAACAAGAGAGCTGCGCACAAATTGAGTATGTTTCTTTTGCGTGCCTCGCAAAAGAAATTGACTTTGCTCAAAGTGGCGCTTAAAGCGTTGCCAGACAGTCGTGGGGTTTCCTATCCCATTGCAGTGTAGATCAATGCAACTTTTTAATGATAAATTATCAACATTCGAGGGATGAAATCCGAGTGTTCGTAGAAGGTAAATAAAATAAGTATAATAAAATTTCGATTGCCATCGGTCAAATGCGGATAAGATTGCTTTAAGTGTTTTGCATTTCGTATAGTAATTTAACGTATTGTTATTGTGGCTATTAGGGGTTGTTTCGACCTCTCGAAATATTAAGTTGCACGCAACATGATCGATCAGCGGCCAGCACAGATGTGAAATTTGAAATTAATATTTAATGTGGGCTTTTCGGTACGACTACTTCGCGTAAATGCGAGGGTGAAATTTAGATATGTATTGTAAGTACTTATTTTTTATCTGGACCTCACCAATTTTTATCGTTTATTAAAATTGAAAACATTATGACACGTTATTTTCTAGTGTATTGTCACAAATCCCTCATTTCAAAAAGCCCGCTCAAATACATTCACTCACATTTAACTTTGCGGACTCTCTAATACGCACACTTTTAGCGCCATGCAG
Organism: Drosophila kohkoa; assembly: GCA_019972355.1. Taxonomy (NCBI): domain Eukaryota; kingdom Metazoa; phylum Arthropoda; class Insecta; order Diptera; family Drosophilidae; genus Drosophila; species Drosophila kohkoa. The sequence continues at coordinate 499,930 of BJEL01000003.1, read as the reverse complement.
CACTCTCTTGCTCTCTCACATGTTCTCTCATTATGTCGTTCTTTGGCTTGTCCCTCTCCTTCAATTATGTTGTGCTGGCTTTTCGTTCTGTTTACTTTTCTTTTGCCTTGAGTTGTTGTTGCTGAGTTTCTGTTATACTCTCACGCGCTCTTACGCTCTCTCTCTCTCGCGCTGTAGCTCTCTGGCTCCAACTGTTGTGTTTGCACTGTTTGTATGCCATTGTTTTTGTTGCTGCTATCGTGAGCTGTACTTCTCATTGTTTCTGCTATCGTGCGTTTGCCTTCCACTAATACTCTGTAATAATATTAGAATTTTATAAAATATAACGAGACGTTTATGACGAAAACTTGAAAATTATAATTAGAAAATCTATGTAATTCTCTTCATAAAACGGTTTATTATATTTTTGACTTTCGGAGCATTCCATTATATACTTCTATTATAAGGTATTTTAGTAGTCGTGCTTTTATTTTAAACGTATCAATACTTGTTTTCTTTTGCCTTTGTCCGTTGCTTGCAGCTGCTGTCGCTGCCGTCGACGTCGTCGCTGCTGCGTTGACTGCTGCCAGACTCTTATTGGATTTCAGTTCAGAAAATTTGTTCGCGCTGTGCGGTTGTGTGGAGCGGAAACTTGAAATTTACTTTCAATTTGTCCAAAGTTTTTCATTTGTGTTGTACTCGTTCGTTCGTTCGCTTGTTCGTTCGGTTCGTTCGCATTGTTGATTTCAATTGTGAGCGAAGAAGCAGCATCCCACAAAACTGCAGGAGCTGCTTTCTGAATCGGCTGAATAAAACGCGGCAATATATTCTATGAATGCAATTTAAATAGAAATCAGCAGAAAAATTGAAAGTGAAATTTGGTACAAAAATAACAACGGTAAAGCAAATACACCGCGACGACGCGCAAAAAATTTTTTGAATGAAACCCTAAAAAGAAGCAACAAGAAAATTAATCTAAGAGAAAAATAAATATTAATAATTAAATATCTAACGGAAAAAGCAAATTACCAATTTGTATTTGTTACAAAAGTGTTTAACAGTTTAACAGTAAAAATTAAAAGTGTTCCTTTTTCGAGCGATTTAAATTTGAATTCAATAAAACAACAATCACACACAGCAGCGCAGCAGCAGCCGCAGTAGCAGCAGCAGCAACAACAACAATAATAATAAGGTACGAGTAGAGGTGTGCACACCCATACGTTTATGTACATATTTTGTCTGAGTGTAGATGAAAGGTGTAGACACAGACACATACATACGTAGACTGTAATCATTTGTGTGCCTGCATCCACCAAACATCAACAACAACAACAACGATGTGAATTGAAGTCACACATTGCGCTCAGAGAGCGGAAGTTTGTCAAAGGGAGTAAAATAAAGAGAGAATACAATTGGGAGAGTTGTGCAGCATCCAAAAAGCCATGTGAATGTGTGTGCGTGTGTGTATATGTGCAGGACATGTATTCAAAGCCTTTTCGATTGAAGCTTAGAGCGAAAGGCGAAAAAGCGAAAAGAGATAAACAAAAATTGCAGTGCAAAAGCAGTCAGAAAGATTTTAAATTCGTGGCAAATATGTCAGCTGTGATTTATAAGATAATCCCAAAAAAGTTTTAGAATAACTGTGCAGCAATTCGAACAAACATTTAAATGTTTGTTGATTTATTTATTCATTGCGGTAGCAACAGTAAAATTTTTCAGAAACTATAATTGAACACGCTTAAAAATAATAAATCTTATCGGTCATCTCAGCTGTTAAGTACAATATCAATTAATTGCTGCTATATTATACATATGTGGATGAGAGTACGATGACACTTTGAATAAATAATATATAATGTTCAATTACGTCTCACGTTCTGAATACAAATTGTTTAACATTTGTCCAGATCTCATTCATGCTAACTGTAGATTTATTTTGTATTTCTCTTTGATTTGTTTATAAACAAATTCCACAGCGCTACTGCAAAAATGCTGATAATTTTTTATTATTATTCATCTTATTGTTGATAATATTTTAAAAAAATAATTAGATGAAATCATAGATTACAGCAGATTACTTTGTGCTTAATTTATAAAAGGTTTTATAAAAACACATTGCCTAGATCTTAGTTTTCTATTTAATCGAGAGTACAATCAATACAAGATGAGGCAAAAAGAAAAGGTAACAAATTTCAGGTGAAACTTTTGCAAAAATACAAGAAAGAGTAAAATAAAAATAAAAGAACCAAGAAACCAATTTATAAACCCATCGATATCGTTGTCAATGTCATTCGCCGGTCACTAATGAGCAGCCTCGTGTACAAAGGGGAACACACTTGGGGGCTATTGAAGATTTAAATCAGCTGCGAAACGATAAGAAACAACAACCAACAACAGCTCAGTCATGTCACACACACACACACATACACTTACAAACACACAGACTGAGGCAAATACAACACTTTTGTGGATGTTTAGCTGTTAAAAATTCAGATACAAAATTTAAGTTTAGTGAAATTTCTGCGTTTCCAAGATTCGTTTTTATTTTCTAACTCACTTGGAAAGAGTATTATGGATATCTTATCGAATATGCAACAGCGTTGCTTTTAATTAGGTTATAACTTTTTAGAATTAATTTGAATAATTGGAATTCGGAAATATAAATTATACATTTCGCAAGTCGCTTATCATTTTAGCTTAGTGACACTTAATTTAAACACTTTATTTACCAATAACATTTAGTGGATCAAGAGTCGCAATAAAGATTATTTTTATGTGCATTTCATTTCACGATTAATAAAATTATTAATTCGCGTGCAGCTGGTGTTTAATTAAATATACAGATTTCTATAAGAGAGTATTTCTGTTTCAACATTCAACCGATAACTGTTCTTTCCAACAACTATTAGTTGTTTCTTGTTGTCGACCCCCATTTGGCTACCTGCTGACTAATCAACGCTTTTGTGGTTTGTTTGTTGTTTAGCTTGAAAGCATTATTAATAATCTTTTGGCAACACTTTTTTTAAAAATCAATTTGCAACACGTTTTTGCATTTGGATTTTGCTAAGCTTTCCATTTCACTGCAAGAGATCTTTTGTGTGTTGAAAAGCTGCTTGCTATAAAACTATTTCTATTCTGCATCACAAGCTGTTTACTCGAAAACTATTCTTAATCTGAATATGGTTAGATATTCAGCACTTAAAATGCAGAATAATTAAATAATTGCTCTTAGTGTTATACATACGCATTAAATATTTATAAACGAAATGAATGAATAAAAAATGAAACAGAATTTCTGTCAGTTATTTTTTGCTACTTCTTTGTCTTTCTCTCTCACTGCTATAAAACTCATCAACTTATGCAAATGAAATGAAATTTTCTGGCCTGTTTAGAAATTCTAATGAAATGTTGTAGTCTGTATCTTTTCTGCAAAAAACTCACGCATAAAGCACTCACAGTGACACAATTTGGATGCCCTCAGGTGTGATTTGGTTATGTACCATATATACACACACATATGTATATATCTGTCTGAATGCGTAGTTTTCTTGTTTAGTTTTTTATGGTCCCGCTGAAGTGTCATATAAAAAAAGGTAACCCACTTGGGCCCCTTGACTGCTCCGTTTCCTAACGGACTTACTTAAAATGTTATTACTATAAGTATTTATTTTGTTTGCTATTTGCGCAATTTTTATGATGTGCAGAAAACTTGAGGAATAACCTGAGCAAGAAAGATAAGTGGCAAAAGTACCGTTAGGACCCGAAAACCTCTCGAAAAGTAGCCGCCGTTTTGCATGAATTATGGTAATAGCAAAGGTAATGCAAATTTACGGATAAACAAAAAATACATATTTTACTGAATTGCCGATTTATAAAAATAACTTTTATTTCAATATTATTTTAACTTTTCAATTATGAAATATTTACTTAAAGTGAGATCAGAATGTTCTTAACAATAGATCATTTAAATTAACTGCCGTTTCCCCCTTCGGAAATCATAATCTATTTAAGCACCATAAAAAGAGACCAACCCAAAGAATAAAAGACTGGGTCATTGCCATTTAATCTCAACACTCGAAATAAAAAATCTTTGTACAAAACTTGACTGGAAATATAAATAATTCATTCTTGAAGTTTGATTTCAGTACTTGTCGATTGTTGAATGAATAACACACGCCCCTAAAAGTTATCAAACAGATTAGTACACTCGAACCGGACTCTCTGAAGTATCAAAGTACTGTTAGTCCAATAAAAGTATATATATTTTGATATTTTTCATATCAGCGAAATATGGCAAAAAAAAAGTATATTAGACTCGTAGTTAGTGTTGTTTTTAAAATTAGTCTTATCAATGCGCTGCGAAATCAAAAACGAGTGACACAGAAATTTATCAGGGAAGACCCCAAAAAATAACCTTAGAGATTACAAATTAACACTGAAATGCCGCAACTTCCGTAAAATTCCGATGACAAACTTCAGCTTCCAATGAAACGCCGGATGAATGAATCTTTCTCCGAACAGGTGAAACTGGCCCTCAGAGAGCTACGAGCGAGTTAGTGATAAAATCTATGCTCAGTATTCACAATGGAATCAAACTCAAATTCAAATTCACAACAAATTACTTAACAAAAGCAACCAAAACAAAGAGAAGATCGAAGGGGGCGCAGTCATAATATTTAGTTGTCAGGCGGCATTCGGAATATGAATGCAAAGTATATGTGTGTGTGTGTGTGATGTGCTTAAATTTAGCACTGCGAGAACTACTGACGACACGTCGAACCCCTTGTGTTCCCATCTCATTCCCCCCCGGACTCTCCGATGTGCGTCACAATTCACAATTTTGCTGGCATCACTTGCCATAAATCTTCCAACAATTGTCTAGTATATACAAAACGTTTCTACTCACGATTCGATTGCGTGTGTAGTTATAGGGTTTCTTGATCTAGCCTAAGCTACAGCAATGTTCCATCTGATTACCGACATACATACATATGTACATACTCATCTATATACTATATATGTAGTATACAATATAGGAAGCATTTGATATTCTGCTTCTATTCGTTAATTCTATGCGATATTCTCGACGAGGTCGTTCGCTTATCAATTTTTACTTGCGCTTATCTAACGCAACTCATGACAATGTTTATGATTACACGAGTCTGTTAGGCAATTAGCTAAATAAATGTGTAGACTTAATATCGAATAACCTGAAACTGGTAATTTAAATCGCGATAAGCAATAAAGCTGGCAAAACGTTTCTATGAGCAGCCAAACAAGTTTCACTTTTGTCGAATATGTGTTTTGATTGCATTTGAGAATTTTGTTTGTGCTACGCTGATGAAATTGTCCAGATAGCTCGGTTATTTATCGTTGTTTTCTGCATCAAACAGTTTTAATTATATTTAATGTTAATTTAAATTAAAAATTCATGAAGAAAACTTTCAATCAATCACCAATACAATTAGCAATCTATTGCTAAAAAAAAGTACAACTAAATGGCATTTCCTTTCGCACTTGAAAGTTTCATTATTATAGAAAATGTAATCATATGGCAATGAGCAATTTATTGCACTTTAGTAAACACTTTATGACTAAACTCTAATTTATTGTTTATTTTTTTTGTTTCTTTTTCTTTGTCTGTTGCAGTTTCGGTGAGTCAAGGCTAATGAAAAAGTATTGCTAAAATGATTAAAGGTAGGAAATGAAGAAAAAGGAGATTTCGTAGAACTGTTGCTAAGCAACAACATCTGAGAAGATGTCACAGTCGTAGTACAATTATTGCGCCTACATCAGTTGCTATATTTTCTAACTAGGCCTTCAATAGATCACTTAACTGTAGTGCCATGAAGCCGACACCTTCAATTGAAATTGATTAGTTGTGTGTGCGACATCCACGCATTATTTAATTAACAAAAACGAACGAAAAATTATAACACAGTTAAGTATTATATGCAAAAGCCAGAAGGCAGACCGGATTTTCCAAAGTTGTGAATAAAAGACACAAAACGCCCACTGCGAAAATGCAGAGCTATAGATTTGAAAAGTACTATAAGATATTTTGTTAGTGATATCAGTATTTTTAGGGGTTTGTCAAGTTGTCAAGTGAATTTTTGCTAGACCTTCGACATAAGTCAAACTTTCCCAGTTTCGTGGGTGGTTTTTAGCACTTGTCGCAAGTTTTTTTTTTTTGTTTTCAGTTAGTCTGTGGGCGGGTTTTGTCCAAAGTTTTTTTTTTTGCGTGTTTCTCTTTTTAAGGTCATTCATATGTGAAGGAACTACTATGCATCATCTATGTATATTTATATATATATTTTAATTGTCGCTGAGACCTTTGAGTGTCTATTGTAATTGAAACGGCAACAGACACTCAATATGCCAGTTCAAGTTGATAACAATTTTCCTTTTGTCATGTGAAAATTGGGTCTTGGTCGGCTGCTTTACCACCTGCCAAACGTTTCTGTATCCGTCAGATACTTGTACTCACGCATGAAGGCGTGCGCTGATGAGTAACTTAACAACAACAGAAACAACAACGAGAAATATTCATTTTCAAATTATGATTCTCAGTAGTTCTTCAACTACTTGTTCCAAACTGGGTCAAGTCTATAAGGCAAACTGTTGTATAGGTAAAATAAAAGTGAAATCGCAGCATTTGAAAAGCTGTAATTAAATTTTAATCATCACTTTGTTGTTCTCTCTCTCTCTCTCTCTCTCTCTCTCTCTCTCTTTTTTAATTGTCACTCGCACTTTTACTAAACGATTCTAGCTTGTGTAATTAGCCAAGTGTATTTACAGTATTTATGAATGTAATGAAGTGTTAATACCTTGACAACTTTGTTGACGATGCTGTCATTGAGCCTCAATCGCAGTCTAGACTCTAGACGGGGTGCAGCTAAATTGAAATTTGAATAAAGTTTCGGTTGAAATTGAAGAGTTACGCTTCCTTAAAACTGACGATGTCTGACAGTTTAATTAGCTTTAATTACGACCAATTGCACTGGACTCATAATCAGCTTACAAGAAATCAAGAAATTAAAATTAATTTAAATTACGAACTGCATTTTCTTCCGCTTCCAACTGATGAAGAATTGAAGCAATTGAAATTGAAGCTTAACAAAGTCTTTTTCAATTTTGTTGTCTGGCTGCCCACAATAAATCTTTGTATACATCAATACTATTTCATATTTTTATTGAATCACTATTCAATGCAGTTTTTTTTTTTTTTTTTTTTTTTTTGGGCACAACCTGACGCAGCTTTTGTGATGACGTTGGCGACAAAACTTAATTAGGCGTCTCGCACCATTGAAAGCATGAGGTTTTTGCTTTTTTCTTCTACTATTTCTGTTTGGAATTTTGTTTTCGTTTGTCAACTTAACTTAAGAACCACTGGCATTGCAGTTGCTAATGAGAAATTATTGAACAGGGAAAAAACTGTGAAGAAAATCTGTTTATGTTAAACACACAGGTTTCTCCAGCAAATTATAGATAATAACTAAGAAAACTAACTAAAATAGTTGTAACTAAAAATAAAACTCTGTGAATTTTAATAACATGCTTTATTTCAACAAACTTGATTTTGATGTGTGCTTTTATAATCTCTACATGGCTAGAGCGGAATATTTAAAATACAGTAATTATCTAAAAATAAACAATAATTAAATTTTGAAGCGTAGGCTTTAAATGAAACGTTAGCTAATTGAGATTAATTGAGGTTAATATCTTAAGACCTTCTATGTCAGGTTTTGCTTGTACAAACAATTATACTTCTTATAAATGGTTCAAGCGATGTTCTCTTACATTTCCCTTAAGATTCAGATTGATGGTAAGAGACCCGTTAGCCTCTTTCCTTGTTTTGTTCTGCTCTGTTCTGCTGACCCACAGCAAAATCTTAACTTCACCCACGAGCAAAACTCGTTGAAATCTGAATCTGACTAAGCCAAACAGTCATATACATATATATAGAGGTATATTAATGCCCCAGAGATTATATACCAAAGTCAGCAACGTATATCGTTTACCGTTTTAAAGAAAGAAACGAAAAAAATAAAAAAAAACAGAAACACAAAAAAGTTATTTATGCACTTCAACGCCATAACAGAAGTTGGACCGCAGTCCCAGAACGAACTTCTTCAACCGCAAAATAATGAGTTGCACCAACGCCAAAATGAAATACAAATAAAACCTCGGACTCACGACATTTGTATACCCTGCCAGACTGCCGATTAATCTGGCCATCAGCGTGGAAGTTATCCAAAAGTAAGAGAATTATTATGTGCAGTGTATCTCGAGGTGAAAGATACAACGCGGCGAGACAAGAATCAGACTAACAAAGCTTTGGGCCAAGCTTGAAATTTCAACATTTTCATATATGCACAAGACGGAGACGTGTATAAAATTGCGACTGCATCGTCAACGATGTCTTCAAAAAGTTTTAGGTCAAACCGCAGCCACTGCTCCTGGCTGCTTCCAACTGCAGCCAGTCAGCAATTTGAGTGCGTGTCTGTCCCTGTTCGTTGGGTGTCTGCATCCTGCGTGGATCATATTAAATTTCTGGACCTGGCCAACAGCTGTGCGACGCCTTTGGGGCGGCGAGACTTGAGACTGGCACCGGGTCTGCAAAAGCACAATACGACGAAACCAGTTTTAAGCCACAGTCTTCAGTGTGCTGCTGCCTCTCGACGGCAGCTGTAAACAATCAGAGCTAACTGCATGGCAGGCACTCAGCCATGAAAAATGAATGATGATAATGACGACGACGACGAAGAAGAGAAGACGGTTAAGAAGAGGCTTGGGGGGGATGACGTCTCACCCTCTTCTTTGGGCTCTTCGGCAACTGCTGCTGCTGATCTTAGCGCTGCGAAAGCCATTGACCAAAAAGGCTTCAGACAAACTCTTATTGTTATTGCCTACCATACACTGAACAAAGTTGCACAGAACTGATCTCAAATCCGAAATATGTGTTTGCAAAGAAATTTTTAAGTGTTTTCAACGTTAATTATCAAATCACAAAATTTCATTCCATTGTTTTTCTTAAAAATTAATATTTATAAATAAGATGGCCAAGTTAGTCAGCTTTTTTGTAATAAAATAAGTAAGAAAGCTATAGTCGAATGTGCTTGACTGTGAGATACCCGCTACTCATTCTGAATAAAAGCAAAACACTGCGATATTATTTTTAAAATATACCAAACAATATTTCTCAAAAATACTAAAATATGCCAAATACAATATTTGGTATATTGGTCAAGTACTTCATTCGAAGTATTAATGAAAAAATACCACATTGTCAGTTAAAGCAGCTAAGACCCAATTGCAATTGGCGTAATTTGTCATGGAGATGAAATTCTTAAATAATTCATACAACTTCTTTAATTCGCAGGAATCATAAATACAATAGAATATGTATATAATTTTTTTGTCATATTATTTTAATAAAGAGTTCAAATAATTTGAATTTGTTTGGTTTTAACAATATTGTCAGAAGAATTGTGATTTAACTTGCTTAAATACTCATTTTTTTCTCTTTTTTTTAAGAATTTTACGTTTAACATTTCCCTTTATATTATTTTAATAAGATGCTTATCAAATTTAACATTTTGTTTCATATTTCTTCTTTAAAAAGATAAAGCCAAATTAGTTTATAGTTTTAATTTTGAATATATGTGTATTATTTATTTTTATGAATTTGCATTATTTTGGCTTCGTACATTTTTGTTGAGTGTATGATTATAGTTTTGGTCTGAATCTAAAAGCATTTCCTACAAGTTGAGGTGCATCTACCTGTGCTCTTTGGCTTTGGCCAGCAGCAGCTTCTAAAACCCGATTTTGTGCACAAGTATCTACATCTACTGCCCTTTGCTGCCGCTGCTGCTGCTATCGCCTGTTTGCTTTATGGATACTCAAGCTCAAGTTCTGCTATTTGTGTTTGTACTCCAGAGTCGAGAACCGGTTGCCAGGTTCATAGGCGCATTGTCGACTCGTCTTGCCTTGTCGTAGGTACTTATCCGTACTTAGTCTGTGACTCTGTGTGTGTGTGTGTGTGTGTGTGTGTGTGTGTGTATTTGTAGCTGAGCTGCCCCCTCTTTGTTATGCTTTTCGCTGGCTATTCTAGTTTGTTGTTTGTTCTTTTTTTTTGTGTTTTTGTGTTGTATTCATTTTTAGTATACGCCATTTTTCAGAATTTTCTCGCCTCGCAATGCTTCACTGCGTCCATGTTCAGTGTATTTGGAGTAAAGAACAGAATCAGCCTTATAAATATATTAAACTTGTTTTGGCTCGTTTGCTTCTCTGTTTTGATTATGCCAGATGATGATGTTTAAGGGTTTATTGACTCTGTTATGCTTTGTTATGCAGGTCATCATATTTATTTGAGCTTAAAGATTTTCTTACCGAGTTTTTCTATATTTTGGGTATACCAAATTTGCTAAGATGAACTGAATGTAGACTCGCCCTTAAGTTGTAGAAACAAACCATGGCCTAGGTATAGCCATGACTTCAACCTGCGCGCATTGACAGCTATTTCTTAGTTTTGCTGATGTCTGCAAGCTACCATAAAAGTCTCAAGAAACTGGTTGAACTTTAACAACAACCACAACAGCAACAACCAAATTGTTGGCAGTTGCCAGTTGCCAGTTGTTGGTGCATTTTGTGCACATATCTGCCGGTTTCTCTTTTATGGCCAAGACAAGTTCTTGACACTCAAAAGCCCAGCGAACAGACAACAACGCCCACAGATACCAAAGTAATGCGTCAAAAATGTATCTGTATCTGCAAGTGCGAGTAGTAAGTATCTCTCTAGTCTAAAACTGAAATCGGTTTGGCCTGCCTTCTGCCTACCTTCAATTCAATCACTCACTCAATGCTCAATGCAATCGCAGATACATTCAGTTCAGTTGCAGCTGAGCGATTCGATAAACGCAGGGGCAGCCAACGAAGCGTGCCACACAACATGCAATGAGATAGTCAACACTCCCTCCCCCCTTACACCACTTCTGGAAGCCAAACTTAACTGGTACTTGCAGTTAAGTAAAAAGTAATTTCAAGTCGAATCGCAGCCATTATTAGATTGCCCACATAATAAATGATGTAAAGAGTAGGCGTACTCGCGCCATCAACAGATCCAAAAGAAATGCAAGTCTGCCACAAAATAATTACACGAAAATCACTTCAAGCGTACCATAATATTTCACATTTATTTACGATTATTTCAGGCCTCGTCTTAATAGCCCAAAATTCCAAAAATATAATACAATATTTCTGTAATATTTGCAATATATTCATATCTAATGCTTCAAGTATTTCACTTTTGCAATAGGAAACGACAGAGCATTGTTGTGAATTATTTCAGCACTTTTACTTATATAAGATACGTACAATTGATAAACATTATTTTTTCGATTAAAATTAAAGGCAAAACTGGTCTGGCACGTGTTGCGATTGTCTAGACTAAACAAACTTTGAAATCAAGAAATAGAATGGAAGGCTTTTTAAGTTTGGGACTGATTTTCAGTTACTGTGCATATTTTTTGGTATTTGTATTTAGAAAATCAATTCCATTTTAATATTTTTGCATATTTAAATTTTATTTATTTGGATTTAAATAACAATTTATAATTGTATCTGAAGTCACAACAAGCTAGCTGATGTACCATCGTTTATATAAGTTTATTAAAATCAACTCTATGAAAATCCCAAAAAAATAAGCGTATGGGCACACTGTTTTACCTATTCTTTTTTTTGTGTGAATTTTGTCTTAGAATTTAAATATAAACTCGATTAATACAAATGCAATAATTTGAGTGTTCAATAATAATCTAAATTTGATATATTTTATTCTTTTTTTCAATTTATCAATTGATCATTGTGATTTGACGGTAAAAATCTTCTGTGTTGTTTTGCTAATATCCCCACTACACTTTCACAATAGGGCATTAACAGGCAAATTAAAGCGATTTACTTATGTAGATGGGGATAAGTCAGCGACAAATTAACGGCAAAAAAACAGCTGAAAAACCAGACTCAGCTGGCCCCAAATGTCGTTATAAGGCAAGGCAAGGCATGGCCTGACCAACAAATCGTTGTTGTCCACTTTATAACGACTGTGTTACAAGCGCTCCCCGCCAAACAAGTGACTGTGAGAGATCTGTGGCGATTTGCCGACTACTGTGCAAAAATATTGGGGTGTGCACAACAAAATAGATGCAAAATAAAACAGAAATTGTTAAATGTTCGCAGGTCCTCTCTGCTCTACCTCTCCTTCTCATTTTCAGCCACTTTTGCTTTGCAAGACGACGAATTCAAAAAGTTGGTTTGCTGTGTTTTTTAACGTTAATTTACGCCAACTGCTGTTGTCTGCTTTCAGTTTCATTATGACTCGAAAAATCATGCAATGCTTTGGCTGCAACAGTTTCTTGTAGTTGCTGTTGTTGTTGTTGCCAGTCAGCAGCAAGCACAGATTGCAACATTCATTTTGTATCTTTTTGGGGCTGCAGTTGTGGTTAATCATATTTCTGTTGTTGTTGTTGTTTTTGTTGCCTGTTAAATTAGCAGCTGTGTGCAGCTGCTGCTTTCAAAACGTGGCTAGCAGGATATGGGTGTATTTTGAATGCCACAATTGTGGTGTGTGCAACGCTGCGTATGCGCAATATTTAATATTAAGTATACTCTACGGTTGCGTCTGTTGTCGGACTGATAACAGTGATGTACTTACATATTTCGAGCATTCCATGGCCCTTGTAATTATATTATTATTTCTGTAATTAAAATAAACAAGGGCTTAAAACGCTGTGAATATTTCTATGTATGAAGGTGTGGAAGTGAAAAGAAAGTAGATCAAAAATATTTGCAACTGTCGCTCATTTTACATTCATTGAAAAGCTTCAATTTCCTTTCATAACGTTGATTAGGATCGATGTCAAAGATCTTTCGTAATTATTGCAAGTGCCTTTCTTTATATTTATTTACTTTGGTGTCTGCTGTCTAGCAAGAGATTCCGTATAAAATACATATAGACACAATATAAATCAGTCGAAACAGCTGCTCAATGGCCAACAGCTGAGTAATAGATAGATACAAGTTTGTATTATTTTTGGCGCTTTCACTTGTTGATTTTTTTTACGAGCTTTTCAATTTTGAACATACACATTTTGCGTGCTTTCAACAGCATATTTATTTTCTTGCGCTATTTTTATTTGTATTTTTTCCCACTTGTTGCTATTATTATTTGCATTAATTTATGTCACTTGCCGGCCAGTTTAAATGTATTTAACAAAATGCTGTTTTGTCGCATTTAAAAATACAAACATTGTATTTTTGGGTTTGTTTTCTTAACGTTGATTTATCCCAAGGCATAAATATAAATAATTACAGGATTAATAAATTATATATTCCAGACTTTACTTGGGGGCTTGCTGTGACAGCATATGGAAACCAAATAAAACGAGGAAATCGCTTCTTTATTTGCGTTTATTTCAGCGCATTTCAGTGAATACAAATAAAAAATTGCACATGCATGCAAATTACACATTTAAATGAAATATCAGAGACGTGATCCACAGCACACACACACAAAACACTCCCGATATGATCCTCTCTGAGATTTGTTGTGCAGTCGTCACTTTCGATTTTGCTTTTGTTTTGTTTATTTTCGATTCGATTTCAAGAGGAGCGGCAAAGCATCGCAATTAAATCTTTGAAATATCGCGCGTCTGCGGCTTTAGCAATGCGAAATTTATGCTGCATAAAAACAATTTGTTTTGTTGATCAAGCTCATCGAATGTTTATCATTTATTTTCACAACTGATTTATGTGTGAAGCTGCATAAGGAGTTTGTTCTTGGAATTAACTGTACATCAAGAGAATACTATAAATATTGAGGAAGGCTATTTGCTTCTACTTTAAATATAAAGATAGTTGTGGACACTCTTGCCCTGATTTCGTTAACCAAATCTTATCAGTCCAATTGTACGACATTCTCTGGCTATCAATTAAAGTTTGTTTCCAAACATTATCTGCAGCCCGTCAAGTGATTCACACGCCCCCAATTACTGATTGGCTTGTCTGGCATATACTATATGCAAGTGTATACATGTGGATTACCTTTAACAGTCGCTTATCAGTCAAACATTTAGTTTCACACGCAAGCGATAAGACAGGCGCTACAGTTAAATTGCCTAGGCTTTAATAGAATTAATATTCTATTATCATTTCTATTTTATTTAGATACACGCAATGGGAATTTTGTAAGTTGGAGATAAGAATTGTTTTTTTTTGTTTTGTTTGTTACATTCGTGTAATAAAATTGGGGCAACTTTGTTGGTTTGTGACTATTTAATTTAGGTCGCTTGAACCTTATAAGAAAATCCGATAAAATTGGTCGTGGGATTTGTACATTTGTACTTGATCGATCGAATGTTTAAATATACATAACAATTTCATGAAATTCATTTACAATTTCCCTTCTTACAGAAAACCTTATGTACTTGGTTGACATATCGGGAGAAACTTTGGGTTTAACATTAATCCAGACTCGGTAAGTTTTTCATGCTTTAAATATTTACTTTTTAGATAAGGCATAAAAGTGTGTTCCCTCGCTGTAAACATTCCAAAGCCATGAAAAAAAAAAACCCAATTGTAAAGCTGTTGAGCACATTGAGTTTCGCATATTTGAAGTAAATTTCAGATTCAATTTGATTTTTATGAAAATTCCTCTACAATACATTAAGCTGCATTTCAGGCGTAACAACTGGGCGATAATACTCTCAAGATTTGGAATACAGCTGTGCAAATTGCGCAGAACTTGAAACTGAAACTGATATCGTTTTTATCCAGTGAATAATTATGCAGAAACGTACACAGATTTTCAACTAAATTAATATTTATGCACTAATAATTGAAATTAATTGTAATTGTGTGGCACAAGCGTAACAGAATACTATATATTCCAACTGGTATTTAATTAACAGCGCATTTCTATGATTTGCATGCGTCGCAATTTATGCAGCAATAAATTGTCCCATTGATAGCGTCCGACATGTTCCATATGTAGGCGTAAATATGTCTGTACACATATGTATAAAATATAAATAGCTGGTGTGCCAGAAATATAAATATTTATACATATATCATATAATATTATTTCAGTGTAACTTGGTGATAATAATGAACTGCGGTTTTCAACAAATTCATAATTAGTTCGAGTTGAATTGCGTATGAAAATTCTTCGAATTGTATGATGTGAATTTAGTTTAAAACTAGAAAGAAAGCCACTGTAGCGTGTGCTCGACTGTGAGATACCCGCTAACCATTTAGAATTCGAACAAAACAGTGCGGTATTATTCTGAAATTATACCAAGAAAAATAGTAAAATATACCAAATATACAGCACGGTATTATTCTTAAATTATACCAAATTAATATACCAAAAAATAAAAAATATAACTAATAGTATATTTGAGGAATTCTCAAAATATGCCCCATTTTTATACCAAAAATATACTAAAATATACCAAATGTTATATTTGGTATATACATATTGGTATTCTAAAAATCTATCAAATCATTATACCGAAGAATACTGAAATATAACGAATGTTATATTTGGTATATAGATATAGTACTACATTCAGAATATATCAGATTTTCAGCCAAAGGAGCTAAAAGATAATTCCTTCTGCCTTCCGAAGACACAAAGCTGCGTGCACAAAGCTATGACAGCCTTCTACCCTATGGGAAGCGGCTATAAAAACAAGGTTTAATTATATAAATATATATAATGTTATAAATATATAATACAATAAAGCTTCTGTTCTCAGAGTGTTTATGAGAATTCAGACGATATAAATTACATTTTGCATTCAATTTACAATTGCGCATTTGAAACCCAATCGAATGTGATAAGATTTGCTTTTCAACAAAGACCTCAAATGTGTGTACAAACCTTGTTGTGCGGCACATCATTTCACATTTCCACACATATTGCAAATCGAAATCGATTTCGAATTACGTATATTACCGAGTAGAAAACTGTAAAAGGAAACAAAACAATTCCGAGTCGAGGCGAGTGGCGAGTGTCGCGTGAAAGTCAACCTTGTGTGTGGGCAAAAGTAGGAAGACATTGAACATTGCTGATAAATAAATCACAGTGGAGATACACAGAGAGAGAGAGAGATAGAGAGAAATGTTAACATAAAATGTGTTTAACACACAAAACTAGCTATCACAGAAGATACTTTTCATGCTCGCCGCAAATGCTCAGATAAAAATAATAATAAAAAAAGAGTCAAACGCCAAGCACAAATAAAAAGGAAACAGCTGAAACCCATATAAAAGAAACGCAATTTAAGCTTATCTTAGATTTCGCGCTTTGTTTTTATTTCTACTTGCAAATCTTTGCTTGCCATGTCAAGTTTGTTGCGCCGTCTGTCTCTGTGCAAGGTTATTGCACACGAGAAACGCTCATTAAAAAAATAAACCAAAACTGAAACCGAAAGAGAATTATATTTTTTTAGAAATGGCAACAAACAAACAAAAACATGCGATAATTAAATATTTACCTGCTCGATGGAGTCGGTCAGCAACAAAGACAAGCTGTCAAACGAAGTGAAGCTGAAGCAAATAACACTTGAAATATCAGGTATAAGAAAAAGTACATAAATGAGCTCATATAATATTATTATATATATAAAATATAAATCAAATACAAAGGAGGATTTCTAAAGAATGAATTTCAAATAGTTTGCTAAATTTTTGGGTGCGTTTGATATTGCTATCGTATCCATCGATAATGTCTAAGTTTTGATAGTGTTTTTGTTGCGTTTACAATCTGCGATCATTAGACCGCACCCCTTATCAGGTAACTGGTTAGGTAACAACTTCCGTAAATGCCTGTGGGCAATACACAGTGATCAAGATTTATCACAAATTGTAACTACGCACACAACAGTCAAGTGCAGTCCATAACTCATTTCTTTTGTTCGTTACGGTCTACTGTCGCCTGAACAATCACGCAAAATGACAGCACAACTTGTCGTGGCCACAATATATGCCATACTTTGCATACTAAGCACTTGCCAACGACGACAACAAAGCAAAGACATCGTCTTGGCATTTAAATTTGCATTTACAAAGTGTGATCAACATTGAAAATGCATCTCAAGATGCAAATAACTATTCGCGTCTTTATCGAGTAGAGCAAAATATTTCATTATCGAAATGTATATGGATGTTACTGGGATGGAAAAAGTGCGGAAATTGTTTGTTAACGAGTGTAAGTTATAATAATATGCAAAAAGAAGTTAGAAAGCAACAGTCGAATGAGCTAGACTGTGAGGTACTCGCTACCCATATTCAATAAAAGTAATTTAGCGGAATTATGGTTAAAATATAAATAATATACCGAAAAATATACTGAAATACCAAAAGCTTATTTGGTATAACGATGTACTGCCTCAACAAATATACCATAGATATGAAAATATACCAGGTTCACACATATAAAATAATGTCTTTGATATCTTTTAAGTTTCTTATTTCATTGCAAAGAAAAATGTGAAACAAAAGAGTCTAAACTCAATATGCATATAAGAAAAATTTCTTTGCAAATTCGTTTGTGTATTGACAACTTTGTGACAACTTTTTGGCAAGCTGAAAATCTAAATTTATAATGCAAAATTCATTAATAATCTTGTTAGCTGCTATATCACTTTCAAAGTTGGGACTATCTCAAGCGTGCGCTCCATTATTAACTTGTTCGCTTTTGTGTGTTTCGCAACACTATGAAGAGTTTATTCTCTTTTGTGCAAAGTGTGATACCCACAACATCTTCTTTGCTTCGCTTGCTCAACTCAATTCAACTCAACTTAGCTCAGCTCAACTCGTTTACAACCCACACAGAGACAGCCCAAGCTCACATGACACACATACCAGTAGTTTTTGGCACGCCCCCTTCATCTAGACAATTTACAAGAGCGCCCACAAATTGTATTATCATGTAAAACTTTTGTGCAACAATGCGACAAACAAACAAAAGCAGAAAACTCGCTGAGGCTACTGTGCAGCTGGCAGCAAGTGATTTCCACTCTTTCGCGTTTAACAATTTGTTCTAGTTGATAATTTATTTGAATATTTTGCTTAATTATAGCAGAACAAAAGAAACAACAAAAGTTTTCGATATCGCTGCAGTTGTGTGAATGTATCTGTGAGATACAAAACTGGTCAAGTGGTTTTTGTGGCATGGCATTGAGTCGAGCTAATCACAATCAAAAAACTCGAATGCAATGTTGGCTATACAAATTTAAAATCAAGCTCAAAGAGACTCTCGACAGGAGATGAAAAATGATTGTCGCTAATTAGACCCCCTTCTCAAACTGGACAAGAAGAATACAACCCATGCTGGGTTCTAACTTAACTATTAAGGCATAAGACAAATGATATGCTTAACATTGAACCGCACCGAACTGACTCAACTAAGGTTAAGGCTGGCAACCATTTAATGCCCGATGACGACCACTTAAAGTCGATTAACTGAATGTTCGCTCCGCTTCGCTTGGGCGAAGGAATTGGGTTTTGTTGTCTGTTGTCTGTTCATTCTATAATTCTTAATTTCTGGTTCTATACATCATTTCATCTCTACATACGAATATTGCGTCTTCTTTATGCTTTGCTTGCTCGGTTCTTTCAATACACAGAGGAGAATCATGATGCCGCCAGCGTCTCGAATCAAAACGTGCATAAATTTCTATGCCCCTCGGCTCCTCCTCCCTTGAGCTCTGTCTGCCTCGTGTTTCAAACAGTAGCGGCATCCATTAATCAAAGAGCAGGCCATCGGTTTTTGTGTACTCCCATTACCTATTGTGCCAGTCCAAGCTTGCGTATTAGTTACACTTTAGCAGGAGTCCAAGACCAAGGGGGGATGGGATGTAGGGAGCCATCAAACTCGAAACTCATTGAAAGTGCCCCACGGGTTATTACGAGTACTTGGTCTGAGTTATGGATGCATAGAAGTTGTCCGAACGTGCTAAGCTCAGCTCGAATCGAGTTGGGTTGGGCTGGGGTTGAGTGTGGCTTGACTTAGACTGGGTTGGGTTGGGTCAAGGTAAGCCTCCAGTTGAGCTCATCATCAGAACCGCAGACAGCAGACGCTGCGTCTTTTAAGTGGAATGGGAGTGTCGTTTTTTCTTTTTTTTTTTGTATTTGGTATCAGACAGTGACAGACAAGGCCAAGGATTTGGATTAAGTCAGCTCACATACATCTATCAAAGCCACTGAATTTATGCATGAAAAATCAGTGTCATTTTCCCTTTTTTGCGTAATTTCGTAATCAACGTTTACACTTTTTCTCTCACAACGAATCCTTTTTCTTATGAGGCTGAATAAATTTTGTTGGCTTTGCGATGCATCACTGACTTGCCAGAAAAAATAACAGCAAGACTCGCTTCGGATTATTTGGTATTCTGCTCTTTTTTTTGCGTTGGCAAATTTATGCAAATTTGTATTTATTTAATAAACACGCAAAGTGCGTGTCATCAGTTGGGGCAAAAGCTCTCCTGAGGGGCCAACGAACGGTGGCAAGGACAACCGAAGAGTCGGTCTGTTTATTGGCAATTTGTTGTAACTATTGCGGTTAACTACAGACGTCACTAACGAACTTGCCGTCTATTCATAAATTGCCCTCATCATCGAGCACTTAGCGAACTTTTAGTACTATATCCAGATGTGAGAAAATGGTAGGCGAAATTGATTTAATTTAAAAAGGCATGAGGGACACTTTGCAAATAAAATGCTAGAAAGTTAAACGCAGGCAAATGAATAAATATAAATATTTTTGTATCTTTATCTCTTATGCATTCATTATAACTTTGTTTGGCAACAAACTTATGGCAACTGACAATCCTTTAAGTGCTTTTTGTTTCATATTCGCTGCTTTGATAAGTTTTAAAGTAGACAAAACTTTGTTGGAGCCGCAGTGCGTACTTTGAGTCCTGAGTCCTTTACTGAGTTGTCTGTAGTGGTTACCTGCTGTTCTCTCAATGGACTATCAATTATAAAAGATACTGCGCAACTAAGCATGAAATTAGCTGCGTGCAGTAGACAGTTCTCCACCCATACACACCCCCAATGAGAAGTAACCCTGACTTTCATGTCATGTTTTGTTTTACTCATTACATGGCCATTGTCATCATTGTAGTTGTCGTTGTTGTTGTTGTTGGCAGTCACAGTCGATAATATTTCATATTATCATTTCTCTTGCTTTATTAATTTATGCATTTCTGTTGATTGCCTGCGAGCGTCGTTACAGTTGACAAGTTTTGCTTACCTTCTCTCAGAGAGCAGAGTGTTCATTTGAATACATAGAATAGATACTTATTGTGTGCCTGTATAGGCAGGTTTTATTATACGAGTACTTCTCATACGACGTTTATAATGAGTTGCAATGGTTTCTGGTTTCATTCATTTACGACGTTGATTAATTTCAAGAGCCCCTGACAGTTGTCTGATTGTTGTTACAACTAACTAACTAACTTGATGCCAGACATATTTCATATTTATATGGATAAACACTAATATTTTGCGTATCTTTTCTTTATATTTTTTTCTTGTTGTTGCAATGTAACTTTGTCTGACATTTATCTAACGCTCGTTTGTGTTTTTCTTGTTTCTTGTTTTTTTTTTCGCAGACATCAGACATCACGGCAATTGCGCAAGTAAAATTTCTGTGTAAAGGTGAGTTCAACTTTCAGCAAACGTATTTTTTGGTTTCTTTTTGTGCACAAGCAAAATATGGAAACGGGCAAGAAAAACTCTATAAGCAATATTTAATAATTAATTAAAGACGTTTGGAGGCGTATCGAATGGCAGATTCTTATGCAAGAGCCTTTTTGCTTGTGTTCATGTCAAGGGGTGAAAAGTTCGTTGACTTGGCGAACTTGAGGAGACTTAATCAAATTAAGTGTCGAAATACATATGATATATGATCGGACAGAATGATGGGTTTTAAATCTATTGCATAACTTCTTTTTTTTAAATCTTTAAGAAATATTAGTTACAAGAAAACACATTTGTCATGCATTAGATGCGCATCTTAAGTTAGACAAAGTCCGAACTCGAAACTCTTTGTCATTTACAACTATCTTGATTTAAATTCGTAAACATCTAGACCATAAGTTTGAGCTTATCTGAATGTAATCAGTTGACTGCTCCACTGACCTACTGACTTCTCAGCCTGAGCACCATAATTGATAGCAGCGACAATGTTGCAATGCGTCCTCAACTTGCACCCACAGCAAAACGTTGCATCGTAAATTCTTTCATAAATACCGACAAAAGATAAACAAATTTCAATGCATAATGCATTACGAATGTGATTGACAGTTGGACCGACTGTTTATCAGTGTATTGACTTTAGATATTGTCGTTGCATGTGTGAGTCAATATTCAGTTGCTGTCCCAGTTGCAAGGGAGCAACTCCCTAATCAGCCATAAACGGAGTTCGGCAATGCATGAGAATGAGAATGTAGGAGAAAGGCGCAGAGTGGTCTTTGGTTCATTCAACTTGCCTGCGAGGCGACGACGGACAGAAGCTGCTTGCTTTGGCATGCTAAAAGTGTAATGCACTTGACAACGACGACGACGACGACGACGACAAGAGTGCTTCCTGTATGATAAATACTCTGGGTACTCCAATATGTGTCAAGTTATTGTTTGCTATTCGCCTGTTCGCCGTTTGCAACTTCACAGATACTTTTCTATGGCTGCCCCTTGCTGCAACTACAGTTGCCACATGGCTGTTGTTGTCATTGAGCCGGGCTTTTGTTTGGCTTAACTACAACGCTGCTGATGCGCCGATGCTGTGGCATTGTTCGCTTTTCCAACAGCATCCAAACTAAGGAAAAACTTTTCATATTCATGCATAAGCTTTTATTATTTTTTGTTTTGCTTTTTTTCTAATTAAAACTTTTTTGCATTCCTCACAATATGAAGCTTTATTGCTCACCCACTGTGCACAGCGTTTTCCCCTCCCCCTCCGCAACCCCAAATAGACACATTGGCCTGGCTTATTAGTTTAGCGAATTTTCCACTTTGCGCCGCCTTATTGGTCTTGAAACAATCCGATAAGCGCCTAGAAAACTCTTGACACCCGCAGCGTATGGTATATTGACATTTATTTGGGGGAAATAGAAAGAGAGACCGAACGAAGCGACGACAACTCGACCTATAGCCCAACCAGATGGGCCCTCTTAACTGACATGTTTTCATATTCTTTCTCCACACTTGAGTTCGTTTCGTTTCGTTTCGTTTTTATTATTTTACCCAATTCGCGTGCGTAGCTTGTCAAGAATTTCAATGAGTTCGTTTCCCTTTCGGTAGTCGGTTGGTGGTCGTGGTCGGTTTAGATTGTCAGGTTCCAGTTGCTGTTTAGAACCAAAACAAGCGGCCACAAAATGTTTAAAGCAGAACCTGTTGAATTATTAGTGCGGTGACTCAAAAGAAATAGTTGAACAATGGGCAAAAAATGAATGAACATGTCTCTAAAATGAATAAGCCAGCTTAGAGTTGTTTAGCAGCGACAGAGACTGGAAAATTTATTTATAAATCATTTTTTTACTGGAAGTTCAACAAATTTATAGTTTTTGTTGTTGAGTTTGACAGTGTTATTATTATGAACGATTTTAATTACCTCGGTATTATTAAAGAAGTACATTTTGATTAATAATTATAGAAAATTACTAAGGATTATTAAGCTATTAATCACAGAGTATTTTAAACACCCAATTATCACCTATAATATATAAGTATGTTTTAGATTTATCAGTATTTTACATTTATTTAAATGCTGCATTAATTCAAGTTTGTTATCAACCCATTGTCACCTTCGATCGCTGACTCAAAACAACATTTGGCATTCCCCAAAAGAAAAAAATCGATTGCCAAATCGAAACACACAAAAACATAATAAAATATCTAAAATGATGAAACAGATGAGAAAAAGAGCTGATAAAATAAAAGAGTTTCCACATATGGCTAATTGTTATTTACTGTGATTGGAATAGAAGGCAACACACCTGTGCTGCTTGTCCACTGAATAAGCAAGTACTTAACTTGAAATTATCGTTTTTTTTCTTTGGCTGCTTGCATCGATTACGTCACATTCAACAATGTGAACAATCATCGCACTGTGGTATGTGGCATGTGGAAAGTTGTTGACATTTTATGGTTCAAGTTGGGGCGTCCCTTTTTCGCTGAGGCCCATCGAATGCACATATGCATATATTGTAATTGGATACAACAAACAAAACAAAAAACAGAAAAAACGAACACTGGGAAAAAGTTTTACGAGCCAATTACATGCAACACTGGGCAGCAAGAACTTATCGCATTCATCACATGCAAAGCTCGCATCATGTAAATTGTTAGCAGCGCTTCTTATAAGTCCAAGACGAACGCAGCCAGCGTCTATCATTAAACTGTCGTAAATCACAAGTAATTGACATTATACAATGACCATGCGGCAAGATAGACGGACAAACAGATAGATATATAGAGAGACAGGCAAATAAGCAACAATTACCTTCAAGTTAGAAAAGTTTTATTTTTTCTTCTTCAAATACACGTATCAACAATTAAGCTAAAGATATCACATAAGAGCAGTATAATGATGCATGTGCGAGAGTAACATTTAGATGCTCTAGTCGAAGGAGCCAGTTGGAGTACTATCGATATTCTGCGCAATCGATAGTATTTGAGTGTTGGCCATTAACCAATCGATTAACTTGGTCATCGATAGTGTTTTACTTTAAATGCAGTTTTGCCTTCAGTTTGCAAACATCTGAATACCCAAAATAAAAGGTTATTCTTAAGAGCCGATAGTGCCGATAGTACTATCGATAGTTCTCCATGTGTGAAAAGTATTTAAAGAAAATATCACAATGTTTTAAAATAAGTAATGCATTGAAAAATCATTTAATTTTTGCATATACATTTATTATGATATATCATTAATTTAAACATTATTTTTGATTGAGGATTCTCTAGAAAGTGTTTCAAATAAATACTGTATTCAAAAATGTCTTCAAGACTTTTTACACTACTGAAACAATATTCCAATTTAAGAGTCTGCAAACTGCAGATAGCTTGGGCATTCATTCAAACCGTTCGACATATGTGGGACTGCTCGACTATTTGGCATAGATACTATGAATACAAATACCAATGTGAATGCGAATACGAATACGAGTACGCGTATCTTGAGATTGCGAATGCTCACAACTGAAATTCACAATTAAAATGCAGTGAAACAATGGATGTATGTCTGTGTATTCTTAGACTGACACACAAAACAAAAGACTGGCAGCAGGCAGATTGCACTTCTCTCCCTCTCCCTCTCCGTCTCCCTCACCAGAAACCCCTTCTCTACCCATTGGTTGCCTTTCAACATGTTAGAATAGACGACATCTTTATCGCCGTCTTTGTCTGAGAGATTACGAAATGCAAACCAAACGGCGTGGCGTCTGTGAATGTGCCCCACGTAATTCTATATAGAATCGCCAAGACACTTCATTTATGTTGACTAACGGATCCAAGGGACTGTGTGGGCAGGCGGGGAGAAAGGGGGAATCTTACTGCATACATATATAAATAAACGACAGCAAAAAAACACGTAATCGTAAGTGTTAGCTAATAGCGACAGATGACGCTGCAAAGCCACTGAAGGTCTGCCAAGGTGGTCAAGGTTTTGATAAAATATATTGTATATCCCATAAATATTTAGTCAAGCTTATCAGATATGAAAAACGTGGATAAATCTCAATTTCAATGCATAAATTATTATATAAATATATCAATCACACTTTGCTGTCAATTCACTCGCGTATTGTTTGCACATTGAACAGGAAATCGCAAATTGATATTCAAATACAAAGTCAAAACATATTCACATGAGCTGACAAGAACTCCAAAGAAGAAAAAACACGCAAATTTGGTGAACCATCATCGAAACGGGGCGTTGACTCTCAACGAGGCATTGGCTGATGTGAATTTTGTTTTGGTAAATTTTAATCGTATCATAGAAGCATTATGACGCTGCAGAAGAATTTGCGTTGTTCAGCAATACAAAGGTTACGATTGTGCTCTGACTTTAATATGATTAAGGTATTACGAAGTACGTTGATTTCGTTTTTTTATCCATTCACAAGGAGGTTCTTTCGATTCCATAAAGAATATATATTGTTGGTCAGCTGCAACAGTCGAATCGATATAGCTACACCTCATTATACTAACATAAATATAGCTTTTTGTATATACCACTTTTGAGTATATTAGTGTAGTATATTTCCCATAATGAATATATATTGTTGGTCAGCTGTAACGATCGAATCGATATAGCAACACCTCGTTATACTAAATATAGCTTTTGGTATTTTTTTTAGTATATCTTCGGTATCATTCATTTTGTATAATACCGCATTTTAGAATATTCGTTTAGTTTTATTAACACTTTCCTTACAAAACTTGGATTCGTTTTTAAATTGTTTTCAAAATTCCATCAACTATCTTACTTCAATTTTAGTATTTCTTTGGTATATTGATGTTGTACAATACCACATTTTAGTATATTAGTTTAGTGTATTTCAACTTTCCTAACAAAACTTGGATTCATTTGGAAATGATTAGTAGTACTCGTATCTTTTCTAAACTCCATCAACTATCTAACAGTAATTGACAAGAATTGCTAGCCATAGATTGTCAGTCATTAGTTCATTCACACCATGCTGAGCACATGTTCTTTTCATTTATCCAAACTGTAACATCAATTGCATGCCACTCTTCATCTATCCGCACGTCAAGTAGTAAATTTTCAACTAATTTGTCAAATGTGTCATAAAAATGTTTAAGAGACGCTGAAAACATCTCGCAACATATAAAAACATGTAGGTCAAATATCGGCCACACACACGTACACATGCACTCGGGACAAACTCTGTTACAGCAGGAAAACATCCGACAATTGACAAAACTTTAAAACATCAACAACAACAAAAAGCAAAGTCGAAGTGCAGAACCCCCGAAAAAAAACTAAAAAAAAAAAAAAACTAATTGCATTTCCTGTAGAGGGTAGACATAATTCCATTTGAAAAAGTCATAAATTAACAAAACAACTTCCGATAGAAAAACAAAACAAAACAAACCGAATGAAGCACGAAGCACAGCATAGAACAGAACACCACAGCACAGCAGCAACAAAAACAATAACAACGAGAAGTTGTCAAAGGGTCGACAACACAATAACAAAAACAACAGAAACAACAGAAACAACTACAACTTGCATAGATGCAAAGTGACGGCTCCCTTCCAATTGGACTCTGTGCTCTCTATTGGAATGCCCTGGAATGACGGCACTGCGCAGTAGGGAGTGTCGGGTTGGTGGTGAGGCGGAGGCGGTGGCTGCGGCGGTTTGTCAGAGAGCCGTTAAAGCGTGACGCGTTTGGAGTGGAGCCACTTAACCGCTCTATATGCAGTCGAAAACTCCAACTCCCATCTCCAGCTGTGGCTGACCGCCTGCCACATATTTCATGGACTAGAGGGGTCCAGAGAATAGACTAGAATCTCTCCCATTCTTAATACCAGGGAATGTTAATTAGTTTTCCTGCTTGTGCTGTAGTATTCTTTATGTTTGCCTGCCTCTTTTTAATGTTTATGCTCAATGTGCAATGAAATTTCTCCACAGTCAGCCCATGTCATTAATTTTTGTTGGTTTTTTGTTTCTTCTTTTTTTTTTTTTTTTTTTTGCGACGCCATTAAAAGTAAACCACGTTTTACGAGTATTACGCCTTCAGGCACTAATCAACGACATCAAATTATGTTTCCACAAAATTTTCAAATGGTTTTTCAGTTAAAAATGCATAAAAAATACATATTCGCGGGACATTTTAATTGGCAAGTCAGAAGACAAGAACATTAGAACTTTCATCTTCTGAAACTGAGAATTTGTTGAATCTTCAAATTTAGAAATACTTATGTGGCAAAAATTTAACAGTTAACAAATAATTGATATGCACAAACTTTGGAAATTCGATTAACTTGGAAATAAATACTATTCTTCAATATGTCTTCATTAATAGAAATACCTTTAGGCATGATCGATTTGAATACAATAATTTTAGCTATGAAATAGCTCAATACAAATTTTTTCAATTGCGTCAGAACAGCATGCGAATTATTTTTCGAAATATCTCTTTAATCTTACGCTGATCATAATATTCATATCTGGAATTGGTTTGCTTCTTAAATACGTGAATATATATTACTTGTATATATCGATGATTTTGTTATGCTTTTAACTCTAAGGCACGTGGCAAATAGAATTTGCCAACAAAATAAATTCAATGCGGCCAAGTTTTCATTATACAATCCTTAATTGCGAGTGTGAGTGTGTGTTGCGTGTATAAGCTCGTGTGTGTGTGTGTGTGTGCCATATTGCAGCCTTTTCAGTTAACATTGTTTTATTTTGGCTAAAAATAAAAATCAAACATTTACGTGCTGATTAAGCAGCGTAAACTATGCGAGGAATTGGCGCGTGAAAGATTTCGTTTGATTTCATTTTCGGGGAGGAATGCCAGGAAGAGTGTGCTGGGGGCTGGGGACTTGTGGATGTGGATGATGTCGATGTGAACCAAAAGAGAGGAGCGAGTACCATTTGGGACGAGAGTGGAAACAACTCAATAGTCAGACAATTGGAAAGCAGGCATAGTCGAAGAAGCGTTAATTAGACGCAAGATATGAGCAAAGTGAAGATGTTCGACAGACGTTTTTTTTTTTGCAATTTCACTGAGAAAACAAAGCAAATTATAAGCGCGATTTGGTATGGCAAACCCCTCGCCTCTCTCTCCATATTCCCCCTCTCTTCACAATGAGTAACACTCTAGAGACGATACTCTCGATATCGATTTCACTCGAAAGAGGGGGAAAAAACATGAAAAAATAAAACTCACGCTTGTAAAACTCGTTCGCGCATGCGCTTTTCATTTTCAGTTCGCAATGACAATTCGGCCGCCAGGGGGCGCCACTGCATACCGATACTAGGCGATACAACGAACAACAACTGTTCCCATTTGCCGTTCTAGTTGCTATCTGTCTGCTCCCCTGAACGATCTTTCATTATATATTGAGCACACACACAGACACACATACACTTACAGACAACGTTCAACGAAAAATCTCATAAATTCTTTCGGGGGCAATTGCCGCCGAATGCCGAGTTCCTTTCTCTTTGGTGCCCACCTCAGTCGACCTGGCTAACATAACTTGGTCACTGGGTCGGCCTCGGACCACGTCTGGCACACTCGATCTCGATGATCTTGCGCCACGATCTGTTCTTCTTCTCTTGCCTCTCGACTATTTGACTATTTATTTACTTATGCATCACCAGCCAACAGGTAGCAATCGAACAACAGCAACAACAAAAAAAGGGAAAACTTTTTGGCCACTAAACTTTGTTTATCAATTGCTCTTGAGCTGGCCAAAAAAGAATCCACATGTGGCTGCATTTTATGTGCTTTTTTTTCGATTCGAAGAATTATGTATATTTAAGAAGCGTAAGTGGCAGATTGAGAAATTCGGCGAAATTAGTCAATTTACGAAATCGATGAAAGGCGAATTAATTAAAGAGAATCAGAAGAATCTCCCAAAATCGATTCACTTCAATATATACATAAATAATGAGTAATAGACTGTTCTTAACATACACTCATCGGTTTTAACCAAAAGCAACTTAATCTATGAGGAGTTTAAAATGTTTACCAAAAACCAAACTGTATAAGTAGTATGCAAATATATTCGACGTTTGTGCCACCGTTTTTTGTTGTCGCTGTAAAACTTCGTGTCGTCGAAAGGTCCGGCAAACATTTCGTATCCAATTGACATTTGAAATTTAAATCGTTTTTTGGTCGGATCTCATAAATTACCATTGAAATCAACAACCCCGAACGACCTACAAAAACCATAACAGATCGTAGGCAGCAGACCGCAGACCTTTCGCTCGATTTGCCCACAGCCTGAAGACTCGAAAGAGACTCACAAGACTGAAAATTATGCATGGCTCGATAAGACGCGAGACTCTCGAGAGAGTCTATAATCAAGCGCGCAGCGAAATTTATCGTAGGTCAGAGCCAATAGACAACAAAAATTGACAGCGAGCCAAATGAAACTGGATAACGATTACGATTACGCTTACGATGATGATGATGATGATGATGACGATGATGATAAGGAGAAGGGGATGAAGGAATTGTTAGAGACGCGACAAAAGCTTTGCACTGATTGCCAATAGAAAGAAGCAACAACAACTACATACAAATTGCCCCTGGCCAAGTAAAGTGCGCCTCCTACTTGACTGGAGACTCGGCTGCTGCTCCACTATGATTAAGCAGCGCCTCCAAGAGGCTATCGAAGCTGCTGATGTCGATGTGGATGTGGATGTCGATGTCGTAGCCTCATTGTCGAGGTGCTGGTCAATGGTCAGTGGCCAATGGCTAACGGCAGACAACAGCTAAAGCAGCAAAAAGTTGATTACGCTGTCCAACAAAGCCGTTGCTGCTGCAGGCAGTTGTTAAATCAAAAGCACCCAGTTTTAACTTTTTTACAATACCCTTTTCATTGAGTAGATGGGGTATGCACTACGCTCTATTGTGTTGAACGAGTGTAATCAATATTTATATTCATATGTTTCATATATTGTTTATCAAGTGTATTTCCCAAATTGTGACTGTAAACTTTATTTACAAATCTTTCTTCAATTTAAAATTCTTTCAAAGATTAAATTGTGCAAAAGTACGCGGTATCTTTCCGTTGTTGATTTTGTTTAACTGCAAAACTACGCTATCTTTCTTCTTTATCAACTGTCATCTTGTTTTGTTTTCTCGTTTTCGCTGCTCTCTATTATATATTAAAAGCTGATTTTGTTGTTGTTATGACTATGAAAATTGAATAGCCAATTGATAGGAAATTGGGTGAAATTTTCAAAGAGAGTTCGACGTGTTTTTTCATATTGTCTGCCGAACTGGAAATGGAGCTGCGTTTGCTTGATTGGTTCGATGGTTCGTTGACTGCTTAACTG
The DNA here is from genome assembly GCA_019972355.1 of Drosophila kohkoa. Taxonomy (NCBI): domain Eukaryota; kingdom Metazoa; phylum Arthropoda; class Insecta; order Diptera; family Drosophilidae; genus Drosophila; species Drosophila kohkoa. The sequence continues at coordinate 469,839 of BJEL01000003.1, read as the reverse complement.
ATGCAACTGCAAGCCGTAATTAATGCACATGATATTGGAACTCTATGTGGTTATGATGTAAGTTGGCAACTTGACTGATGGACACCGTAAATTAATAATTGATTAGGTATCAAGCAGCGCAGCAATACATCAATCAGAGTTATGTGTCTATGGGAAATGGGCGTGGCTGTTAAATGAAAGAAAAGTGAAAATTACATTACAAATGGGAAAAACGGTATTGTCAATCGGATAACGGATAACATATGTATGTATATGTGTTATTCAGGGGAAATCAATTTGAATGCAAACTGTGTGTGACACTCTTTGGCAATCTGTAAAATACTTTCTGCAAACGACAAAGTGGAATGGAGGCAAAGCAATTGCAGAATATTTTTGCAATTTAGAAATATAAATCGGGGTAAAAATAAGTTAATTTAAAAAAAAAAAACCATAATTAGTAAAAAACAATAAAGAAAGCTACAGTCGAGTGTGCTCGACAAATATAGCGAAAATATAAACTAAAATATACCAAAAGCTATGTTTGGTATATTGACGTATTGCCAATGACAATCGGATAAAGGATTACGGATAAAACATATATATGTTATTCTGGTGAAATCAATTTGAATGCGAATTGTGCGAGGCACTCTTTGGCAATCTGTAAGATACTTTCTGCACACGACAATCGGCGACAGCTGTCAACGCAAGTTGGACAGAAAACATACAAATTTATTGCGTGCCACCGAAACAAACAAAACAAAAATAACAAACGAAGGAAAATGACAAAATGAAAAACTAAACTGAATGCAAAAAGCGAACAAGTTAAGAGTATTAATAGCCACAACGACCCTGGCTGCCCTTAAAATGCCGGCAGTGCGCTCTATTTAGCCCGGTTAAGAGATTGTGAGGTGTGGTGTGTGTGTGGTTGTGTGTGTAAGTTATGCGGCCAGACACAAAAGACAGACGCCCAGACAAACTGTCAGCCAGAAGCCAGAAACACAAGGCAGGAGGCAGGCAATCGGAAGTTGGAAATTGCGGACAATCAATAGAATTCGGCTACGAAAAGTGTCAAGAGGGAGATGTTGAGTTGAAGGAAGTGATATTTAGAAAAGTTCCTCAACATAAAAAGTTTTTAGTTGGGGAAATAGGTTAAAGAGTTTAAATTCAAATTACAAATTTTCCTTTACTAACTTGTATTTCTTTTCATTTCAGGTAAATATAAAATTCAAGTATTGGGATTAATTTAATGAAGCGTATGTATTACAAATACTAGTTTAAGTGCTTAGCTGTTGTTAGACAATTTCTAGGGTCAAGCCTACCGTTGACCTCAGCGACTTCTCGAATTGCTCGTGCATAAAAAAACCATAAGATGCCAACCAAAAATTCAACCTACAAGTTTTTAATTAAAAAGCCAGCCACAAGCAGAACCCGTAAACATTTTCCAGCTCTTTTTTTTTGTTTCTCAACTTATTCTGCTTTCTGCCTCATATTCTTGTGAGCATTAATTAACAACTTCCTCTTGAAGTGTGTGTTCTGTGCTGTGGCTTTTATTGCCATGCGAATGATAATAATTATGATTATTATGATTTATTCTTTCGTCTGTATGCAACGCACATTTGACCCAAATCATCAAAAGCTGACAACACTGACCCATTTTAAAGGCAACCAACGGCCTCCCCAAATTTGTACACTCGTCGTACTTCTTGATGTTGCCAAAAACCAAAATTAACAAGAGGCAGAGATAGAAGAAAAACGTGTGGATAACATAAACACAACGAAAATCATGCGAAATTTATGCAAAAAACAAAACCGAATGGAAAATTTTAGCGTAGCAGAGAGGAATGAAGGAAGTTCTTTTTGGTATTCACCAAAATGTTTACAAAGAAACATGTGTGGCATAAAAAATGGATTAATACTCAATTGTTCAACAAGTTGAAACCAATTAAGTATACAATTAGCTAGGCATTGTAAATAATTATTAATTCTAGTAAAAATGTTTGGGTTATAAAAAATGTGTAAACTCTGAAACATAAACATTTTTACTACATAAGGTAGCAAAGCTTTATAGCTAGCATTGATGAATGTAAATATGAATTTTCTTGAAAATTCGACACTCTTATAATGCTTAAAAAACAGGTAGCTTTTTTATTTAGTTGTGCCCTCTAACTAGTATTTGCCATCATATTTTCGCTTTTAAAACTATTCAAAAAATCTGGAAATCTGTTGTCTTAGCAACTTTTCCTTTGGCCAAATTGCTGCTTGTTAAATAATATGTCTCTTTAATTAGGCAGGCTCCAAAACAAGTGAAAGTGCCAGCGCAATGCACATCATGTCAAAAAATACGTATGCGCATACTTACAGCAAAACGCTGTGCAGCGTTGCGTATGCGTAATATTTTAGTTTTATGCTTGCTATTTGTTAAAGTGAAAACTGTTTACCGAATTTTTGATGATATGAAATTTGTCATAGATAGAGTTTTAATTACGCTTTGCGTGCATTTATTGGTGCATAGTCGTTAAATGGCAAATCCTTGAGGCGATCGGAGTTGATCGTAAATTGCGGTTAAACCAAGTTTGGTGCGCAAAGAAGCGACAACGAACTCAAGTGCATTAACCTTAACAATCAGCATTTAAGTGCTCGCAACAGCAACAACAACAACAACAACAACAACAAGGAGGCATGCGTATTTGGCGACAACAACAACGAGAAGAGTAACAGAGACAGTCAGAGCCATGGCCACAAGGAGAGTAACAACAACTTGTTGTTGGCTTGGACCATGATCTTCACAGAAACCTGCAACACTTGAAGGCAACCTCCGCAGTCGCATATGAAAGAAGCAGCAGCATCAGCATCTGCAGCCATAGCCGCAGCAGCAAAGCTTTTAAAAGCCAGTTTAGCAAGTTTCAACTTCAATACAAAGTCCAGACTCTTTACTTTGCGGTCAAAACGTGTTAGGGTTTATCTGTCTTGGCTTTGATTCCAACTCTCAAACACCCAAACAGCAAACCACACGACACGACAATGTTGTGCCTCAGTTCCGCGGCTCCCCAATTACCTTTTTCTTTTTTTATTGTAGTTGTAGTTGTTGTCAGTTGCTGTTGTTGCCACAAAAAGAGTCCGAATGCAGTTTGGTGCCCACACGATTCCATTTAGTAATTCATTAATATCATTTCCAAGTTGCATAAAATGGTCTCTTAAAGCGTTAACAGACAGCCTATTTGACCATTTTGTATTTGCGCTCTTTTGTCTTGTTCAAAAGCAACTTCCACTTTCAGTTGACTTTTCGTGCTTTCTTATGGAAATTCATGTGACATTTTTATTTACGATTTTCGTCTTTTGCGCCTCTATGTCGGCATTTGCTTTTAAATTGTCCATAACAAAAACTGGGCTGAGCAGACCGCTCGAGGGGGGACAAACACTCGACGAGAGATGGCTGACAGTTTGTCTGCAGTTTGCTCCACAGCTGATATATGGCCTGTCTCTATCGTTTAAAGTTAAAGCGTGTAGTTTTGCATCTATGAATCTTATATGAATGTCAACTTGACTATAAGATTTGATTTGTATTTGAGTGTGAGATTTTCACTTGTTCAAAGCAAGTGAACTGGAATGGATGCAAAGCGATTGAAGATTAGCTAATTTCCATTTAAATAAATGGTATGAAAGAAGCAACTAAACTGAAAATGTTTGTAAAAATTAGAAATATAAATCGGGGTAAAAATAAAAAAATAAAAATGTTATGTTAATTTAGAAAAAATATTATAAAAGTTCCAAAATAAATTGTCATTTTGCAATGCTAAACTAAATAAGTAATAAACAAGTAAAGAAGCTGGACAAATATACCGAAAATACTAAAAATAACCCAAGTCTATTTTTGGTATTACATTCAAAATATACTATAGACTACAAAATATACCAGATTGTCGGCCAAAGCAAATATGCGTTTTTGCCATACAAAAGTTTTTCTTAAATAACTTCTACAATTTGTATCTGATCGCAACCATATTTTCAGGAATTTTAAATACCTTAGTTATTATTGTATGTTCCAAGAACCTAGCTTTAAATTTACTCTTGCTATTCGATTTGCGGTAAAAGTAAGAGTAATATATTGTAAAGAATTTGAATTTGTTCTAATTTGTATATATTTTCTATAATATTTTTAGCACTGCCTGTTGCATTTGCTACCATTTAATTGACATAATAGTTGAACTTTATAGAATTATTGATTGTCACGAAACGTTCAATCTGTTCAATAAACTTTTTATAATTGCTATTAAAGTTAATTTTGCAAGTTGTTCATTTAACTCGACAGCTGCTTGACTTGGTGGAAACATCTCACTGAATTACAATTTACAATTCGCTAAATGGAAATCGAGTTTAGTTTTAATTACAAATTTGACATTACGAGTACTTTCGAGTATTGCATGTCTAATTGCTTTGCGCTTCGTGGGGTTTTTAGATTTGAGTTTTTTATACGTACTTTTCATGATGATTGCCAATTTATTGTTTGTTTTGCCTGAAGAGATGCGATAAATGTGTTCAATTTCAATTTCAATTTGTGTATTGTGTATTGTCTGTGCCTAAGAAAATTACCAGCAAACCAAAAATTTCAAATCGAATTTTCGCAATTTTGCAATTCGCTGAGTTGGCAACATACTTGCAAACAAATAAAAAAAAACTCGAAAATGAGTAAGACGAGTGAATGGGATTTGTTACGGCCTTGACTAAGTTGTGTCTAACGTTTACGTTTACAATAGATCTGAGGAGGAAGGGTGCGGAAAGTGCAGCTGAAGTATTATGTCAGTATTCATAGGTAAAGTTCAGTCCATAAAGATAACAAATTGGGTCAATATTTTTTTAAATAATCTTCCCATAAAAATCACTGTTGGGGTAAACAAAGAAATTTGCTTGTTCTGACCCTGCCCACCCTCAATGTAGAAAAAATTGGGCCAATTTAAAAAGACAAAGCCTACAGAAATCAAACATCGGTTGAGCCATATAAATATGATGGCATAAAAATCACAATAAAAACATTTTTAATGGCGCAAATATTTATGAAAAGCACAACTCAAGGGAACATAAAATTGTGTTTTTCGCTTTTTATTTCGCTCTGAAGATTCCTTTTGTTGTCTTCGCTTTGGATTTTAGCAAGGCTGTGTAATAAAACACTTGTCCAACCTGAAATGCAGCCAAAATCCAACAATGTTTTGCAGTATAGTATATGGTATATGCTTTTTTAGCCACTTGAGAAGCAGCTTTTTAGGTGCTTGCCAAATGGATTTTTGTGTTTTTAGTTAACGTTTTTGATGCTGCCAAATGCAATGGAGGATGGTTTTGGGGTCTGGGGTTTGGGCTTTATGCATCGAGTGCACAGTGAATGGGTTTTGCGTGGTTTGCAATTTGTGGTTTCTGCTTTAGATGTTGATGGTGGCTGGTGGTGGCACTCAAAGCTCCTGCTGTTTCAGCTGCTGCCTTTGCTTTTGGTTGCCGGGTGGTTGGTGGGTAATCGATGCGTTTTTGTGGGAGTGAGAAATGTCGATGAAGCTGCAACTTGAGCTAAAGTTTGGTTTATGCCTGCAATTTAGCAAAGCAATTTGTAACTGTACTTTGCAGCGACTGTCAGGTGATGTAAATTTTGCAAAACTGTTGAGTAACATCCAAAAACTAAAGTGCTTACTTCTCCACAGTTAAATCGTGTTCAACGACTAAGCAAGGTCGTCACTTAAAATTAGTTTATTTCTTCAGGCAATTTATTTATGCTGCAATTAATAACAACGTCAATGGTTATGTTTGTTACCTCATAAATCCACTTGTAAACACGCTTAGATCATAAAGAATTTCATACAAAATTATAGTACATATTTCATTCGAATATCATAAATGTTAGATCTACCAGTTCATGAGAAATGATCATCACACCTCAAAACCCTGTTGTTATAAAACGGATAGAAAGTTCGCTGAACTTGCAAAGATTTTGCAACCTGATATATAAAGTTTCCATATTGAAAGATCAAAACACAAGCTGTGAAAATTAGCAGTTAATAGTAATACCCAAATATGAAAACACCGAGACATCAACATGATATCAATTGATATGTTGAGCTGATCGCACAGTATGACATCGAAAAAACGTATCAAAATATAAAAATAAAAAAATTTACATAATAAATGAACTCGGATCTCTTCTTTTTATTCTCTTTTTTGTGGGAGCCTGCTGAGCTCACGAAATTAGAACATCAAACATTTAAAAAGCTATCATAATGGCAATAAAGAAATTGGGCAACATCAAAACGATCTGTGGCTTATGATAAACAATTTATGGAGAGCTCTTATTAGAAATAGAGATCACGATGAACGTTGATGCGGGGTCCACTTGATAATTTCATTAGAAAATATATATATTTTGCGCAACCTCTAATTAGTTTCATATATTATTCAAATGGCGAAAAGACAACAAAATTCGGCATTCACATGTCAAGTGACTCGCTGGTGACCCAATTTCTGACAGCATTCTATCAATTTTCCGCAACCAAAATAAAACTCACGACATCGAAGAAATTCAAGAAATAAGAGCTTCCCCAAAGTGGTTAAATTTAAATATCCGAATGTGGAATACTCTTACGGAATTGTGGAAGTTGAAAATCAAAGAAAAACATTGAATGTCATACTAAACATTTAATTTAGTCATTATTCCCAAACTGTATGGAAGTGTATGGAAACAACCCACAGTCTCAGTTTATTCTGTGTTTTAGGTCGTCGCTTTCTCCGTGCCCAAAAAGAATCGTGTATATATAGTACTCGCATATAAAAATAGTAAATATTGTGTAAAAATACCATTTTGATTTATAATTTCCCAATCAATTTTGTTCAAGGCAATCGTGGGGCATTCGTCTTTTTCTGTATATATTCTATTGTTCTTTTGAGTCTAGCAGTATTCCTTTGTTGTTGTTCTTATTGCTGTTGCTGTTGTATCGTATCGAAATCGAAAGCAATTTCACTTTGCCGCCTAATTGTCAAAAAACTGACAAACAACTGTCAGTCAATCAGCTGTCAATTGGGTGCGCCTGCGGTTTCAGACTTACAGAATCGTTACTGGGAACGAAGCATGAAGTGGAAATCAAGTGGGAATCGAGGCAAAGGGAAACTAGCAACAGGCAAGCAAAAACACATGGAATGTAAGTTGAGTCGAGTAACTAATCGACCACAAAGCGGCGCTACAAAACGCAGCTTGTGGGCATCATCTTTAGACATATCAATTACATACGTACAGGGATTGATCAATCATGGTTGAGAGAGTGTGGCAAGTGCTGAGAGTAAAGAACAGAAGCGCAAAGATTTAGCTTTCAAATTGTATTCAGTTTTCAGTTCGCTTCCCTCCCATTTTTTACCGACTTTCCAACTTCCCCAATTATTCAATTTAATAAGCGTTCTCTGCTCAACCTTGACGTTCATTAACCCACAAGCGCCTCAAGTTCAATCACAAGCAGCAACAGCAAAAAAAAAAAGCAGAAAAAATATCAACTAATCAAAATGTCACACTTTCCATGCCCGAAAAAATCTGCTGACAGCTGACAAACTAAAGAAAACAAAACCAAAAAAGCCAGCTACAACAACCAACATATCAAGCAACTATTAATAAAAAGTGAGAATGCTGCAGCTGACAAAGTAACACGACTAATAAAATACCCATTAGTTACCATTCGCAATATGATTTATATAATCGAAAATCGGTCTCGCAACTCTGATGTATCTCTGTAACAACTATTTGAGCATAGGGTATAGAAAATCAGATGCCAAGCATGGGGCGATTCGCTTTACAATGAGCCATGGAATATGCTGGCAATTGTTGGCCATACAGATGGAGCAGCAGAGGAAAGCGCAAAGATGCTCGACGCTCAGATTACAGCGGACAGACGACAGACGACAACAACGACAACGACGACGACGACGGCCACGGCGACAATTGCCTCAACTTTGGCGTTAATGAACATGAGCACACTTTAGCGAGCAGCAGTCCCCGTATGGGCAGAGACCAGACTCGGTGACAGACAAGCGGACAGAGGGACAAAGAGACGGACGCAGTTTGTGGCGGCATAATGAATTGATGTGAGGAGGATGTTGGGAGGCTGCGGCGGGTTAGGCTGCGAAATAAATAAACTGAACAAAAAGCATTTTAACACATAATAATATGAAAATAATTGAAGCAATTATTGCTACTGTGTGAGTGTGTGTGTGTGTGTGTGTGCGTATCTCGAACTTGAAGAGGCACGATCAACGCAATTAGCGTAGTTATAGTTTCTTTATGATACCCCTATGATTGTGACAATTGTTGTATGAAGATCACAGAGTTCGGTTTGCCGAAGTGTGAGCTCAGTTTGAAGTCGGACTGAGAGGAAGATGTTGCAGACTTTTCGATTCATCGACTATAAACAAGACAAGTCCTCATTTTTAATTAAAGCAAAACAGTGTGGTATTACTATTAAAAATATGAAAAATTAATATACTAAATATACAAAAATATACCGAAGACAATATTTTGTACTATCTAGATCAAAAATGTGCACAAATATACCAAATTAATATACTGAAAAAAAATACCAAAGACAATATTGGATACAAATATACTGTGCAGTACAATTCTGAAAATATACCAAATGAATATACTGAAAAAATATACCGAAGGCTTTATTGGTAGACTGATATTCTGTGCATTAATATTCTGAAAATAAACCAAATAAATATACCGAAAATGTAAAAAAATATAAATATAAACATCAGCTGTGCCTCCTCCAGAAAGCCACACCCAAAAAGAAAAACTGCGATCGTTTGCAAAGTTTTCTCTGCTTCGCCTACATAAAATCTTTCATTTAAATTCCCCTCTTCAGTATCTGAACTGAGCTAAGTAGGCCGCTGGCGAAAAATGCTCGATGCGCTTTGCAACAGTTTCATTTGCTTCCTGCTCAGCGTTGAGACGAACAGAGACAACAGACGTTGCCAGACATTATCATCAGAGCTATTAACAAAATTGGCAATACGTTTGAGCAGCAGCTGCCAGCATAGATGCGATACGAAAACAAAACAAATACAAATACAATTACATAGACAAAGTAAAGATACCGATGCTATACAGTTAAAGATACTTACAGATATTACTCAATCAACTTTAAAGACTTCCGTCTTTATATTTTATATTGGTTAGTAAGAGTAAAGAGAGAAAGAGAAATGCAGTCAACTGGTAAATGAGAGGGAGAATCTCAACAACACCGAAGCTAATTGTCATTTTCCGACAACAACTGCAAACTTCGTTGGAGCGACAGTAGTTCAATTTTATGCAGTTTTCCGTTGGATTTTCCTCGCCATGCCAATTGGGCTCAATAAAGCAAAATTCTTGCTCCCCTTTGTCCCTAGATTTGGCGACTACTTTCTTTTGCTGCCAACTATCGGCCATTAGACTGCTGCAGTTGGTGTTTTTTTCTGCGAGTTTAATGGCCCCAACAGCAGCAGCAGCAGCAGCAAAAGTCGCCAACTGTCAAAGTCCGCCCTGTTACACGTTCACATCTATTGTCTTTGTGCAGTCACCTCGGCAGAGAGGGAGCAGCAAATAACTGGATGGGAGGGGGGAGAGCAAGAGGACGTGAATCGAAAAGTGTTTGTAGAACGGAAGTTATTAAAATTGTTTTAGTAGTCAAGTTTGTGTACCGTTGCTTTTCAAGATGAGGGAGCGAGTATGCGCAGTGCATTGACCAGCAATTATTACACATACGCAACGTGCGCCCAGTTGGGGGTCTGCGTGTGTGTGTGACATTTGCTATGTGCACGGTATTAAGGTTTATATGTCACACCTACATACTATTGTACTCTTGCTTTGCCTTGCTGCGTTGACAACTGTTGCGTTGTGGATATGGAAATAAATTTAGATTGAGCGAATGATCACTGACATTAAAAATAGATAAACGGCATGTGGCCTTTTACATTTAAGATAATTATTTGGAATAGTTATGTTGTTAAATTTAGTTGATTAAATATATTTGATAATTCTAATTTCACGTTCATTGTTTATGCCCGCGAACACGCCTTCGAATGTTTATTAATCCAATCATAGCACCTGCTCCCAAAACTACGCTTAACACTTGTTTGGGCTCCCTCGGACTGACAGCGATCCAGTTCCGCCCGAAAGACCCACGACACAACATAGAACAGCGTTGGCTACTTCCGTTGTGGACTGCTGAAATCCATATGCGATTAGTTGACATTTCGCTTGAGGTCATTACTTTGCGACTGGGGTTTCTGTTGCTATTGCTGCTGCTGGGGTTAGTAGGTCAATAGCTTATGAGGTCACATTTGGGTAGGCTCTATTAGTTAACATAGTTTGGCTAGTTAGCTGGTTAATGCCTAGCGCACAAAAATGTGTTGGCTATGGTCTGTTTCTGTTTCTCTGTTTGTGGCATGCAATTTCTGGCTCAACATTAATAATAATAGGAGAAGCATAGCAAGAGTAATAGGAATAATACGAATAATAATAATTCAGGTAATAATGAAAACTAAATGAATTTCACTTATGTGTCGTGCCTGCGCCAAATTAAATGTAACAAAAATGTTTATAGCATGTCGCTAGCTAGCTGGCTCTTTGCTATTTTTGTGTTTTGACTTTTTTTCTCTTTGGTTTTCAGGGCGACTCTTTCTGGGCCACACGGGCCGATATTTTTTTTCGGTGTTTTTTTGCAGCTTACTTGTTGTGACAAACGATGTTTTTGGTTGCGCTTTAACCTGGTGTGCCATATGATTAAGTACAATTTCCCCTTGTCGTGGGTCAGTTCTAGGATATTCAACTCGAACTACGCCCATTGGGGTTACGTGCCCCAAATAGCGAATAGCGAATTGGCCGCGTTTACTTTGATTTTTCTTCCATTTTTTCATTCATTGCTTGCTACTCTGAAATTTGAGACTTGCATGCACAAATGCAGTTGCTATAAAATTATAGGCTTATTATGTTGGGCAAAGAAAGCATGTAAATGGGCTTCGACAAGCAAAAATCGTAGTCAGAAATTATCTTGTTTATGTGCAGCTATTACAAAATTGCGCTCATGTTAACTGGGTTCCATAACTATGCTATAAAAGAAATGATGTATACAAGATTTAGTAATAGATTTTCAGTAGAGTATTGTTTTGACGATCGTTGTTTCAGGATTTCCTTTTCGAATTAAACTTGCTCTAAAGTTATGGCTTGTGAATAACAAACAATGCTATCTAAAGCTTAATTACTTTTCAAAGTTATGAAGATTTGCAAATGCTTTCCTCTAGATCTTTTGACTCACAAATAATACATATGAAGTGTGATTATAATTGAGATTCTTCAAACGAAACGAAAAGATCAAAGCCCCGAAATGTGTTTTTTCACCCCAAATGTCAAAAATCTTGGCAGTTTTGGGCTGCTTTCAGACAAATCAATAAAATGATGGAACAATAGATGTAAAACCATTCGCAAAAAAAGAACTATGGACGTGATGCCTTGCGGCTTATTATGGGCAACAAGTGTGTACATGTCCGAGAGACAATAAAAGAAATGTGAATTATTTAATTTTCAATCTGCTTTGCATGCATATTGATGCTTGTTAAGCTTTGGCGGCCAATCACTTGAGGTGTCAAGAATGAATCAAAAAGAAAACATATTAATAAATCCCATTGTAACAATGGATCAGCAGAGTTATGGACAGCCAAAGAATTCGGTTGTAAAAAGAACTCTTTTTGGCATTCAATGTGAATGGAAACATCTGCCAGTTGTGGCCCAATTGTCGCTTTGCTGTTACTCGTAAATTGTCGGGTAGCTGAACACTTAAATGGCAACACTCCCCGACAAGTTTGGCATTTGCAACAAGGTTTTTCTCTGTCGATGAAAATAAAACGAGTGATAACACTGTTGGTTGAAGTGCTCGACCTGAATATACTCTGTAAAACACAGAATACTAAAATGTACTTTAATAAACCCGACAAAGTCTGTAAAAATAAATTGCAAAGCTTACTTTAAAAATACTTTGTTCGATGTTGCTGAAAATATATTACACCCTATCTTTTTTATTCTCATTGGTCACAGGGTATTAAAATACTATTTACATAATGCGATTCCCTGAGATTCGCCGAGTCAACGTTAAATTTGTACGCGCAGTTTATAAATCTTCCATCCGACTGCCCAAAAATGATTGCAAGTGTCAAAAGTCAACAACAAAATGTCACGTTTTGTTGTTTTATTCTGTTTTGTTTTGTTTTATTTTATGTGTTTGCTCATTGACGAACCGACAGCAAAAACAACACAACCAAAAGCCAAACAGAAAACAAACCAAGAAAAAAAAGCAATTGACATTTATTAAGCAAATTTGTGGTGCAGCTTTAACGGAACTCCAAAATGAAATGCACTTGAAAAAAGATGCACAATTTTATTATTTGTGTTTTCTGTACTTGATTGAAATGATTTTCTCGCGCTTGTCAAAATAAAACTCTGCTATAAATTGACAAATTATGCCCATAAATTTCATGACATTTTTATTGCCATCAAAGTTGCCTTCTCCTTGTTTTGTTTTGTTTTTTTTTTTTTGTTTTTCGTTTTGTATATTCCAAAAAAAGCAAGTCAATTGCTTTGAGTGACCAATTTACTGTCGCTTTTTTTGGCTAAGGGTCTCCGACACTTGACGTAGAAATTTAAAATAAATGACTTAATATTTAGTTATGTCTGGGGTCACAGCTGAGATCAGCCAAAGGTAAATTGCTGTGAAAGCTTTAAAATCATAAAAACCGCTAGCTGCTGATGGATTGGTCAAGAGAGAAAAAGCTGACTTTTAAAACTCCACGCAGAATAAGTTGCACGAAAAAAAAAAAAAACAGTATTGATTACTTTTTAATAATACAGTTTCCCTTGTCAACTAAGTGCTTGAATTTGAGTGCAAAGATGAATCAATATTGATATTCGATTACTAGACATATCAGTTGTCAATATGGAGGTTTCTTTAGAGGCCAGGTTCAAACTGAATCATGTTTCACGCAAAAAAACACAAAGCTCCAATGCCAACAAAGGCTGAAAACAACTTCTCTGACACATCTTCGCCAACTTGAGTCGTAAAACAACACCGAGTACATGAAAAATCATTGAAACTGACATTTAATTTTCAATGTCATTCATAGAAATTGCAGATATCGTTTATACTTGAGTCTATGCACAGAAACCAATTCAGTGTCTGTCTCTATATAAATTGGGTGGGTGTCAAAGCAATGGCAAATGAGTCAAAGAGTTTGCTGTTTTTCAATTGAAATCAATGCAAAAACATTTCGAGCTCAAAGTCACCGTAGAAAATAAAGAATTGTGAACGCCTAGACAATTATATATTGTTTCTTTTTTGTTGATCGCTTATCTGTATCATTGATTTGTCATTTTAATGCGCCCATGACCATCGACAGTTATTTTTGGACATAATTTGACAGCCTTGCAATCGAGTCGTATCTCGAAATGGGTTCAAAATACTTTCGTTTATCGAATTACAACAGACACAATGTGAAATTCAAGCTACTCAATGACCTGGGCATATGCCATTTGCTCTTGGCCCTCTGCTTTCTATATGCGAATTTCTTTTGGCGAAAAACCAGCTCAAAAAGTTCATTTAAGACTGACAGACTGACTGACAAAATTTAAACTTATAGTCGGCTCTAAACTTTGTGCGCAGACAGCACAAGCGGAAGAAGAGACAAAAAAGAAACTCAAGATATATTGCTATATTTATGTATTTGTATGCAGATATGCTTGCTTATAAAAAGGAGACGAAAAAATGGGCAACCCAACCGCCCACTGATGCCATAACAACTGTCAAGTTGATCCAAAAACTCTGCGTCAAAAACGAATGCTGTAAATTATGTTTTTATGACAGAAAACTTTTTAAAAGCCAATAAATTTTGCAGGGCATGTCAAAAGACCAAAGCAAAAAAGAAAACCTAAAAAAGAGAGCCAAAGGAATAGGTTAAACTTGAGAAATAGTAGACAAGTTAGCCTGGGTCTCGCTCAGTGCCACCTTGAAATGTGGGAATCCGTTAAATGCACTGAAAGAAACGAAGAACCGAAAGTCATAAATATTTAATAGCTTAAGAACTAGAGAGGAAGATGAATTACAATCGGTCTGTACTCAATCTTATTACCATTTTTTGCTCAGTGTACCTACCTAACTGTTTACTCATTATGTTGCTATTCATAGAGAAACTTGTCGAGCACAGCACAACTTTTGCGCTGCATCAGCCCCCCAAAAAAAGGGTTGTCCGCCCCTCACACTGACAGCGAAAAGGGTTAGGAATCGTTATGCATGCCCCTCGCAACGAAATGCACATGAAAGGGCTAACAGGAAGAAGGCGCAAAAAACACAAAAAGCCAATAATTGGTCATGACTTTTGGTTACTAAGTTTTATGCCGGCTTGCATTGAGTACACTGGCCTGACTGGATCCTTACCAGCTCCCAAGTTAGCGTTCGGGGGCGTCTAGTTAGGCTATGAGTACGTGGAACGACCCTTTGAATAAAATATTAATAAAGTTTGGCCTTTTGATGATTTGCCGACAAACACCGCCTTGACAATGAAAACTGCTAAATGCCACTGACTGACATTCGAGTTTTTCTTTTCGTTTTTTTTTTTTATACCCGCTACCCATAGGGTAGAAGGGTATTATAACTTTGTGCCGGCAGGAAATGTATGTAACAGGTAGAAGGAGGCATCTCCGACCCTATAAAGTATATATATTCTTGATCAGCGTCAACAGCCGAGACGATATAGCCATGTCCGTCTGTCCGTCTGTCCGTCTGTCCGTATGAACACCTAGATCTCAGAGACTATAAGAGATAGAGCTATAATTTTTTTTGACAGCATTTGTTATGTTTGCACGCAGATCAAGTTTGTTTCAAATTTTTGCCACGCCCACTTCCGCCCCTGAAAATCAAAAAAATCGAATAACAAGCGTAATTTTAAAGCTAGAGTTACGAATTTTGGTATATACAGTAATAACTATAGTAGTTATGATCCCTGAAAATTTGGTTGCGATCAGAAAGAAATTGTGGAAGTAATTAAAGAAATACTTTTGTATGGGCAAAAACGCCTACTTACTAGGGTCTGAGTTGCTTTGGCTGACAATCTGGTATATTGTGCCGTCTATGGTATATTTTGAATGCGGTACTATATCGATATACCACATATACCATTTGGTATATTTTTAGTATTTTTGCAGTATATTTGGTATATTTCGAGAATAATACCGCAAAATATATTGCTTTTATTCAAAATGGGTAGCGGGTATCTCAAAGTCGAGTACACTCGACTGTAGCTTTCTTACTTGTTTTTTTGGTTGTTCGGTGGTTCTCGCTATTGAGTTAGTTATGGTTATGTCTTGACAAGTCGACGATTTTTGGGGGTTTCTCTGCAGGAGGAAACTTATTTTGGTTTACCATTTTATTTATGGTGTGTGCTTTGAATGCACATCGATTATTCGGTATTTCTTGTTGTTGCAGTGGTTGGTTGTTGGTTACCAGTTTGTCGACAGTTTGTTCTTTCGAACGTCAAGGGTTAAAGTCAAGAAGGGTTTAAAGACATCCGTCCGTTTAGTTTAGCATATTATTAATGTGTTTATATTTTTTTGTGCTTGTATAAATATTTCGATTCCTTGTTTTTATTTTCTTTGCAGTTGCCCATCAAACCAAACAAAATCAACTACAAAGTAAGCGGAAGGAAGGAAACCAACACATTCAAATGCAAATGTTGTGCGCCCCGAAGACACATTGCCCAGCAGCTGGTTATCAATAATAATTCTTTTTGGCCGGTTCCATAAGAACAACCAACCACTAAGCACTGTGCGGCAAAAGCACTGTGCCATTTTGGAAAGCATTGGAAACTGAATATACACAGACAGAACATAGCACAATGTTGGATCGATGTGAAATGCCGGTAAGTGGCAAACAAAAGATCGAAAATGGCATGAAGACATTGAAAAAACATTCAGATTAATAGGATTAAAAAATACAATTGAAATCAATTTACGAAATTCAACTGAATAATCTTCTTATTTGTTATATGATACGAAACACGGAAAATTAAAAGAAAGCTGGAATATTAAATCTCAAGCAGAGTAATCAGATATTTTTGGATACACCTAATAGTTTAGATTGACAGAATGAGAACATGAGTTTTGTTTAGAAGAGTTCGAAATTATCTAAAATATTGTACAATAATATTAGACTTTTTTTTTACATCTAAACTTTTTACTTAATTGCCAAAGCAAATAATAAATTTAAAAACATATAGCAAATAAATGAATTTCATATTGACTCCGCAAAGTATGCAACATAAAATAGTAAACACTCTCCGTTTAACAGCAGCTAAAAAGTATGCAACACTTTTTTGAAAACTTCTCAATATGTCAAATGTCATTTCTGTTGCTTACATATCTTGATATATTTTGTATTGTAAAGTAATATAAAATATATTTTCTTAACGATAACGCAGATACAATTGGACAACGAGAAGCTCAGACGCGACGTGCGTCTGTCCAGCTCCAGGCTGGATCTGCCACAGTTGTGCAACGTGAGTCGTCGCCTTGATAGCCACATCAGCAACAGCAACAATAATAATAACAACGTGAATGAGACAACAACGACAACACTAAACGGCAATGGCAGCAACGGCAGCAGCAGCAACAACAACAACAACAACCTTGGCTCACCGGTCTCCTGCTCGACCACAAACAGCAGCAGCGGCAATGAGCGTGGCTCCTCGACCAAATCAAACAGCAGCAGCGGCAGCGGCAGCTCCGGCAACTCGGCGAGCAGCACAGGAAGCGCCGAACTGAAATGCAACACGCCCATGACACCATCAGGTTCGTAATGAAGAGTGACAGGGTAGAAGGTAGGGGTCTATATAGTATGTTAACTACAAGTTATAGAAGAGGTGGATGGGCCCTTGTCAACATTTGCAATGTTTAACGCGTTGGGTTAATACGCATCGCTGACGTCCAATGCGAATTAGCAAAGCAGCTCCCAGTTGAGTTTTGCTTTTGCGTCCACAGTTGGAAGCTGCCATTAATTAATTTTTTCTTATTTATACTATACTCAAACGGCATTGAGGTCAAGGTCAGACTCAGACCAGTGTTGTGTGCCACTACGTATAACGAGTTAGTTTTCAATTAGTTTGCTTTGGCACTCAACCGAATGGCCCTCATGTTGCAAAAAGGTCTATAGAAACAGTGTAAATTTCAAAAACTGACCCTTGATGTGGCTCACTAAGGATGGTGTTTATAAAAGAGCATTTGCCACAACAATTTGCATTAATTTAAGATAATACTAAGAAAGCATAATATGAAAAAGTGCTGTGTCAACTAAGATGGATGATTCTTGATAGATAGATAGATAATTTTGTAGCTATTTTGATATTGAGAGATAGATATAAACAAAAAGGGTTCCCGAAAAGTGAAGTAAAAACAAAAAACCTTAGTACATCTCACATGCTAATATTAAATATATTTGACTTTCACAGAGCTCGTTAAGAAGTTTCGCAACTATCTGACTGATCTGGAGTTTGAGGAGCTGAAGGTGTACAAGGAGGTTTGGTATTTCGGCCAGCATGCCAGCAAGAATTACAATAAGCCCGCCCCCACAGCCAATACAACAAACATGGGCTATGACGATGATAATGGCAACTACAAAATCGTAAGACTAATAAATTATTAATCGAAAATACTCTTAAAATAATTATATTTGTTGACAGATTGAACACGATCATATAGCCTTTCGCTATGAGATATTGGAGGTGATTGGCAAGGGGAGCTTTGGTCAGGTGATCAGAGCGTTAGATCATAAGACCAACACACACGTGGCCATTAAAATCATAAGGAATAAGAAACGATTCCTCAACCAGGCGGTTGTTGAACTCAATATATTGGATGAGCTGCGTGAAAAGGATGCGGATGGATCTCATAATGTTATACACATGCTGGACTATACATATTTCCGTAGGCATTTGTGCATTACCTTCGAGTTAATGAGGTGAGTCTCACCCTTTTAGCTAATTTAATATATCGCTAGTCATTCTACTTAGTTAATATGCTGTGACGTCAATGCTAAACAGAGTGACTGTCACGACTGACACAACTCTCGCTTCTCGACTCGTCAATTAAAAACGCGTATCGCTCGCATTTCTATTAACATTCAGCCAATTAAATTTATTCGCAAGTTTTATCCTTGCGTGCGTTGCGCCCATTAAACGACAATCGTAATCATTGCTTCGTTTTTTCTGTGTGCCTTCTCACAAGTGCCTTGCACGCATTACGCAGATCCTCTGTTGCGCTTTTACCTTGACAACACACATAACACACACCAAGCCCAGAGCTCTTGTGTTAAAAATAGCCATACACCTCCCCCGCTATCTCCTCGAAGACAACAACCCCCTTAATATAAACACATATTATCAGCTCGTGTCATATGGTATTTGTTGCCATTGTCTATGGCTTTTGATTTTGATTTTGCGTTTGCTTTTATGACACCATAAATCTCATTTGGTCTTTCACATGAGCATCGTAAAACGTCAAGTGGTTATCGTAATTATTTAACAACTCTTTTTAATGGTTTTATAACTCTTGTTTCTGATGGCAATCTTAACTATCTAATTAACAACCCTCAAACGTTGTCTTTGCTTTATTAGTTTTACTTTAATAGATTTTCTTTCTGCATATTGTATATTAAATTGTTCTAAATAGTTGTGCCTTGCATTCTATTCATTTTCTATGAATTAAGATGTGTGTTCGGAGTCCCTTCCTTTCTTGTCCAACTTCCAATATTTTGTGGTATAGTGTTTTCATTCAAAGTCCGTCCCTAGAGCGTGAGATGTATTTACTTTGATTGCACGTCGGAAATGGCAGTTTTATCGCTTGGAATGCCACTTAAGTGCAGTAAACAAATAAATTTCTATTTAATTTGCTTGCATGCCTGCCCACACACAACAGCACACACACAATATGCTGATAGACAGCGCAGGAAGTGTATGAACAACAAACCGCAGACGCCGCTCGACTATCAATTTCAATTTAAATATTGTGTAGCCTACTTTCAGGTGCTTGCAAAATGCAATGCATTGCATGCGTGCAAGTGCAAGTGCAACACATGTGTTGCTGTGTGTGAGGTGTCTATATTTACCTGTTGTGTTTGGTCGTCGAGGCAATTTAATTGATAGACAGCCAACGCCCCTATCAGGTGTTGATTTTACAGGCGGGGCTTGGGAGTAGTCTTCGTTTCCTGCGTCTCCTTGTCTTAGCCTGCATATGTCAAAGTTTAGACAGTTGGCAACGCAAATATGGCTAGAAACACGCGATGCATGAATATGAAAACACAAAATACTATTTGTATGTACGGGCAAAAAACGTAAGAAAAAGTTTTGAAAAAAGGAAATTTGAAGGTCATGGTTTAACCATTGCATTGACTTGACTTGCTTCCGTTTGCTCGTTTTTTTTTCTCTTTTTGGTTTTTTGCCCGGCTCGTGCCCATATCAGAAGTCCCTTGACATTTCCGGCAGGCGGTAACTAATTTGTCTTAATTGCAGGCCTTCCACTAACTTTTGCTTAAGTTGACATTTTTGAGCACCGATTTGGGAACTCTAATTTCAAATGGGTTAACAACACGCCATTAAACCAAACGGAATTTTCGGGGTTCCCTAAGAATCGATAACGCGACAAAATTAAATTGTTTACCATGCAAAACAGCGAAACCGAAACGACAAAAAAAAATACTGAGTTGTAACGAAATCACAAACTTAATTAATTATTTTGCCTTTTGGGCTAATTAGCCGCAAAATCGCTACTCGAGTGCGCACTTTGCGTCTTGTTTTTTCACCACCGTAGCAAGTTACAGCAATGGGCAAAGTTTCTGCAATGACCATGGAACTAAGAAACTGTAATGAATAGGAAGGGAGCTGAAGAATGGGAAAGGGAAATGGAAAATGGGGCTCTGCATTGACAACCCAGCGGCAAGTTTAAAGTTTGTTTTGAACGAGTAAACAAATTGTGTGGCCAAGTTTTACGTAATTCAATTTACTTGCACGCAATTCAATTTTACATGCTAATTTCCTGTCGGGCAGCGACTGCAAATTGAGTTTCGCGCTACAGGATTAATGATGGATTAAAACTTAGATCAAGTATCACGAATCGAATGCCAAGTTTTTTGTTCCAAGATCGCGGTTTAAAATAGAAAACTATTAGATATTTTTAACTTAATGTTATTTAAAGGTTCCAAATATTTTCAAAAATATATGAATGAATGCATTAGCATTCCTCTAAAACAAAATCCTATGTGTTTCCTAGCTCTATTCCGCTCCATAAAATCAGGTCTGTGGCTCCACATATTTCCATAGAAATAGTTCTAAACTTTTGGCAGACTTTTTCATTCAAGCCTCCAAATACATTTGCCCCTTTTTTTGTGGTCTTTCTAATTAATTACAGAACGTGTGCACTTAGCACTTAAACATTTCTAATTGGCAGCCCTTTTTTTGTTGCTGTCCAAAAAGCTCATCCAAAACATGCAAAGGGAACCGCAAGCTGATTAGCTAATTAGCATGTGCCGCAAAACGGTGCAAAAAAATAGAGAAAGAGAACGAAAACTGTGGGGGGAGAGAGGAAAAGTCTCTGCAAATATGAAACTTAATCCATGGTTCCTAATGCGACACTTCATTCTCATCAAGGGACTGAGGCAAACATACGCCCACTAGCACACATTTCGAGCACTTAATTTCGTATAGAGGACTTGTCTGACAGCCAGAGTCACGAAGTGAACACACACTAAATTCACCTGCAGCATGTCTGTTCGTTGTCCTGTGCCACATAAGTCCAGTGCAAAAAATGTTATGGGCCACGTAATTTACAGCGACAGCGATAAAATGAGCTGCCAAACCAAGGAAGAAGACAGACAGAGACACAGAGACAGGCAGAGAGAGCGTTTTGCTTTTGCTACCATCAAATGCCATAAGATATGGTCACATTGAGTGCCATAACTATGCAGCATATTGTGTAGATGACGTTGCCAAAATAATGTTGTCATGGCCAAGTTTGCTAGCAGAGAATAGAGAGGGAGAGTAGGAAGTGTCAGGGTCGTAAATATGGCTCTATGCTGTTCTGGTGAATAAGCTTCACTTCTCTTCTTTTCTTACTGATATTTTGGTCATGCGGGCAATGTGTCAAGAATTTGTGTCTTAGTGTTAAATTTATTTCAATTTGCTGAGCTCACGATGAGATAATCAAGGCATTATCTACAAATACGAGATGTCGAACAATGACATTAGATTCAGCATTTTAGTGCTCTTTAAGTTGAATGCTTCAAGCACAATTCACAGAGCGGCTTTTGTGGAATTTGAGCAATTCATTAACAAATGCCAATTAATCCAAATTGATAGCTAAAAGATGCTCAGCCTATTAATTAATTAAGTAATCTTTAATGTGGTAAGTTCTCCTTCATGTTAAAGCCCTTAGATACGAGATGAGTAATAATATATTTGTGAATATTTCATGGCTCGTCCTGTTGATGGCAGCCATGTAATTGTCCACTTTGACATGAAGGCTGACATGATAGACAATGTTGAACAGCAGCCAAGTCAGTTTATATAGTCGGAGATTTTTAATTAAAAGCGCAGCATGCATGCCGAGAATGATTCCCGCCCTCTCAGCTCTTGTCTCTCAGTTGTCTCTATGCAAATGAGCAGCATACTGTGCTTAGGTTTTTTTTAAAAATTAATTTTTGCACTTAGCGTGTAGATTGCAATTAGATGGAAGCAACTGGGGATTGAGTTACCACAGACATAGAGACTCGACGCACTGAGTCCTGGCCAAGGACCAAGGCGAGGCAAGTTGCGTAAACAACATCGCTGTTGACAGCTTTTTTTATACCCGCTCCCCATAGGGTAAAAGGGTATAATAATTTTGTGCCTGCAGGAATTTTATAGAACAGACAGATGAAGGCAATCGGTTCTAAGTTGATTTAGCTGGCAAGTTTGTACTCTATGGTATATGTTGAGTGTAATACTATAAAAATATACCAAATATTTATTTTGACATATTTTAGTATTTTGTCGGTATATTAATTTTGTATATTTTTAGAATATAGTTATCATGTTATATGTTATGTTAAAATGGCAGGAGGTAAGCGGTTCTAAGTTTATTTGGCCGAAAATCTGGTATATTCGACGGTATATTTTAAATGCAGTACCATATCAATATACTAAAAATATCATGTGACATATTTCAGTATTTTTATTGGGTATATATTATAGTTGTATTGAAAATGGGTAGCGGGTATCTCACTGTCGAGCACACTCAACTGTAGTTCTCCTGTTTGTAGTTGTTGATGTAGGTTATTATTGTTATGCCGTGCCGTGGCACAGTAATTACCGCTAATTGACATTTGCCAGGCATTAAGATGGATATAAACAGATCGCGCGCAATTCCAGTTTATAAAGCAGAGGATAAACCATTGCGATGGCCAAGGTCAAAAATTCATTCATCATGTGTTTTATTCGACAATATTCCTTTGAAATATTTATGGCCGATTCTTTGCGACTAAATTCCCACACTCAACTGCGACGGCTCACTAATTAAAATGCCACCCAGACAACAAATTGTGGTTGCTGCTTGCTGAATAGCGAGTGGAATATAAATTTGTATGGGGATTAGAGGCCTTGAGCCAATGTGACATCCTGAACCCAACCAAATCAAGGTTGTCGTCGGGGACAGCATCATTAATTAGTAATCCTCCCACACGCGGAGATTGTTGCTGCCATTTCCCTGGCCTACTTTAAGGCGCTTAACTAAAAGCTATATTATTAATAGATATTTAGGGGCGGCATTGGGCAGGCATTTGAGCATGCCAATAAATATTACAAAATCAGATTCCATCTTGACTCCAAAGAAGCAAAGGTATTTATAACTATATGGTTTCGCTTTAAAGCCTTCGAGGCTGCAATTTAAGCTCGTTTATGGCTATGCAAATAAACTTTTATAGTATGCAAATCCATGCAGAAGGTGTTTGCAGTTGTCTGTCAATCAATTTCACAGCACAAGCTTTTCACTTTCTCTCCAGAGAAACTTTTTCGACACTTTTTCGAATGAATTCATTTCTGCGGCCAATTGACAGTCCCCAAAAAAAGAGACCCGGATGTGTGTTCTACGCTCTATGCAGCAGAACAGAGTAAAAACCTTCTTCAATATTTTATTGTTTAGACAATAATTTTGTTAGCTCTTTTTTTTTTAATATATGCACATCGATATGTGTGAGTGTGTGTATTTTTGGCGCGCTAAATGTGAGCATTAGTGGCTCGTTACAGTTGCATGTTGACTGGCTTTCTGACTGGTTGCCTCACACAGCTGGCAAATCAATCAAATTACCGAAAAGAATTTGGCACACAAGTCATGAAGCAGCCGACGCAAGGGAAACAGTTGTCGAAAGCAAAAGGAAAAGCGCAAAAGTAAAATGCTATAAACAACAATTTTCAAGTTCATGGACTCGCGCTCTCTCTGTTTTTCCCTCTTGTTTTTACTTAACGACTTGCCATCTCTTTCCAGGTTGGCATTGCCAGTGTCATCGGCAGTGGCAGCGGCATGTGGCATGTCATAATGCAGTTATAATATGCCATTTTGACACAATGCCTCCTAGTAAGAGAGAAGCAGTCAACTAGATATCAAGCCAAGTTGGCTCGCTTTGCCGATTTGCCCGATTGAAATTATGACATTTTGATGATTTTCTTATTGGTTTGTTATAGATGCAAGGCTTCTCTCTTGCTTCCGCAAAATCAATACAAAATCCACGCAAACTGTAAGCGCTTTAAAGGTATTCTACGCTTTAAATGCAAAACTGTATTTTGCCATTAGAAAACTTTTCCCATTTGCAAAAGCAATGTGACCTTTGTGGCTGGCTTCTACGCTTCTCAAGCGTTCTGACAGTCATCCATTATTTCGGTTAAAGTCAAGGCCTCACAACGACGCCAGCTTAACCCAATAAGCCTAACACGATTTGAGGCCTCCTTAACAGCTCCGCAGCCAACTGTCAATCGACTATAATAGCCAAGTGGAGGTGTGTGTGGCAAGGTGGCTGAGTTTTGTCGCTTAGCACCGTAATACACGATTCTTAATTGGATTACTTGATAACAAGATGTTGAACATGACATGAGCTCGCCTAAAAGTATGCAGCACTTGTCATAATTGACAATAGAAAGAAGAGAATGCCATCGAATTTACTTTAATTAAGAGAATAAAATAGCATATAAATAAACTCCGACTGCAATCGATTAATGAGAGTTGGTAGTGGAAAGTCAAGAAATTTAATCTCAAATGTCCATCCGCATTTTCGGTATCTGAACTATTTGATTGCTTCTCTCATTAAGTTTGCTGAAACTTTACTTGATGGCAGACTCATCTTTATGCCAATGCCAGTTATTACTTTTGGCATTTTCCGGCTCGCAACTAGGTCAAAGCATCTATTAAGTGCATGTCAAAGCAGCTCAGCTTAGCTCAGCAAATTCGAGCTGCTGATGAAGATATTGATAGCATACTAAGAAGATGACACTCGGCCAACTGCAGGAGTGGAAACGGAAATGAAAGCAAACATGATGTGTGGTCGGGCAGTTCAATAAATTGGCAATGGTTCAAACATGATATATGAGAGCCAGAAAAGTATGTCAATAATGAAGGGAGGAAAACATAGGGATAAAGGAGAAAATTGATGATTTTTCGAGCGTCAAAAACTCATCAAACGCAATGCAGAAGCGAAAACTGACAGTCATCAAGCAATTGATAAAACATGGTGGATATTTGGTTGACCTAACCCCTGATTCAACCGCATAACGTAAATAAGGTTTTAGTGGTTGCAATGACATTGGGTAAAAAGCTAAAAACACACCAGAAAAAAAAAACAACCGCCTTCGTTATCAGTTAATTAATCGCCAACAATCGCACAAACTGCGAGTGCAAAACGTATAATAAAAACAAGAATCGAAAACAGAAAAATACAGCGGAAAATTGTAAACAAAAATAGCAAACGGGTTGACAAAACCAACGACAGGGGAATGTCAAAAGTGGTACAGTGGGTGACATAACTTCATTTTGTGTAACAACAAAATTTTAAGTAGACTATTTTCAAAAATGTATGGCAAAGCGAATTATGCAAATGAAATCACAATGTGGCAGTTGAATTCAATTTTTTTTTATTGCATTGAACTCATTGTGAAGCCTGCTCCGGTGTCATCCTCTCAATAGTACTTCTTAATGCGATTATTTTAATCGCGATTCGTTTACAAATTTCATAATCGATAACAACAAATTTCCACTGTATTACTTTGGGGCACAATTGTCCCAGCTATTACAGTCTACTGCTGCTGTTGTTGTTGGCTGTTATCGTCATATATCCAAATTTCTGTGCGACATGCAATGCAAATTAATTCAATGCATGCTATTTTATCGTCTCTGCTTCGATGTGGGCTTAAAGCGGCCGGCGTTTCGTAGCGTCTTTTTTGTATTCGATTCGACTATATTTCGAGCTCCCAAATACACTACTTTATTTACCTCCTTATACCAGTTACTCACAGGGTAGAAGGGTATTATAACTTTATGCCACCAGTAAACAAAATATGTATCATCGACTCCATAAAGTATATACATATTCATATTCTTGATCAGCCATTTGAAGTTAAAAGAATCATAACTATAATCTAAAAGTGTATTAGTTACTTAAGAAATGGATTTCTATGGCAACAAATGGCTGCTCCTATTGAGACTTAGTTGCTTTCATTAAAATTTTGGTATATTTTTTAAACGTAATAGTTTAATGATATACCAAATATAGTTCTCGGTATGTCTTTGTATTTTTAGAAATATTTGTTTGGTATATTTTTAGAATAATACCTTACTGTTTTCCCTTTATTAAAAATGCGGGTATCACACAGTCCAGCACACTTGACTGTGGCTTCTAATATGTTTGTTTTTTTTTCTTTTTTTTTTTTTGGTAAAGTCGAAGCAAGTTTGATGGGGTTGTTGTGAGTCATGTTTTGAAATTTTGTAATTCTAATCGAATCGTTTTCTTTTATTTGCAGCCTTAATCTCTACGAGCTGATAAAGAAGAACAATTACAATGGTTTCAGCATGAGTCTCATTAGACGCTTCTGCAATTCGATTGTTAAATGCCTGCGTTTGCTCTACAAAGAGAATATCATACACTGTGATCTCAAGCCGGTAAGTGGTATAAATATTTAAATAGAATAATCTATTAATCAATCCTTTCTCTTTTTGTAGGAAAACATTTTGCTTAAACAGCGCGGCAGCAGCTCCATTAAAGTCATCGATTTTGGCAGCTCGTGTTATGTGGATAGGAAAATCTATACGTACATTCAATCGAGGTTCTATCGGTCTCCGGAGGTGATATTGGGCCTGCAATATGGCACTGCCATTGACATGTGGAGCTTGGGTGAGTGCAGAGTCAACTGGTTGATTTTAATTAAAAACATTTTGCAATTTCTCTGCGTGTGTGTGTGTGTCTCTTGCCAGCGCCATTTTGACCTCGATGCAATGAAAATGAATTTTTAAATGGTTGCCCTGCATTGGCAAGCAAATTTATAGCCCACACACACACTTATACACACAGTCTCTCGTTACACCTATAAATAACTACAGCACACAGAGAGGTAGAGAAAGTAAAGTGTGTAGGTGTATTGCCTTGCATATAGTCAGCTTACGTGTAACATTTAAATATTTTATATTCTGTTTTATGGCCACATTGAATGTGGCATCCACTTCTGTGTGCGAATGTGTTCCATTGAAATAAAGACGCTTTTCTACGCTCTACGCTCCTGTGCGGTCGACATTTAAAATATCTAACGCAATTTTTCAGTGGGGTTTAAGTGCCACAAATGGTTGGTGGCCTTTATGCTGCTAACTTATTGACAGCTATCACTCGTAATGGCAGCCCAGCGAATATTCGTTACTGTTATCATCATTAATATTCTGCTGAATGGATGACAGCATGAAGAGGGTATTAAATGGGGATCGAGAAAGTCCGTTAAATACTACGTGGGTTAGCCAAGGGAAAAAAGGGACAAGCTTCACGCTTTGGCTTAGACAGCTTGGCAGTATCTATATTTAACTGCAATTGATAATAAAATTGTCACTCCTCTCCTTTTTTTCTGAATGGTGGGTTAACTTCTTTACTCTTTAACCTTATTCTTAATAGGTTAATGATATAATGATTATGTTATTAAATGTAAACAATTTAAAAGTCGAGTTTATAGAGCTAGTAGCTCGATTTGAGGTTAGGTCAAATATTCATAACAATAAGAACCTCAAATTAATAGGTGAGGAAATGAGGATATCAAATAGAAATATTTAAAAACATCTAGTTGCAGAGTTTCTTTAAGGACTTCTCCCGATTTTGAAGAAGCTAAAAAGAGAAAATGTTGATATCCATAAATTAGTAAACAATTTTACTTTAATTGGCAGAACTAAATGAAAATGATATTAAATATAGTTGGTTTAAATATAGTTTAAAATATGTGTTTTTGAGCTCATTAACTCATTAGAATCAATAGACATCTTCAATAAGAATATTTAATCTTAAATTGGTAAAAATATATATAGGAGATGCACAATTATTTAAAGAAGCACGAGCTTATAGAATACCAATATATGTTATGACAATATATAAATTAGAGGTAAAACAAATTAGGAATACGTAATATACTAAGAGTATAATATATTCGTCCAATTGTAACAGAGAAATAAAAGAACAAATAAAATAAAATTTAGCGATACAATTTATACGACAGTTAAAAATTAGTAAATTTGCCTGTAACTAAAAAGCTTTTTAAATGTTGTGTGCAAGACTTAGCTTATCGTGCTGTGGAAATTATTTCCAGGTGCTCCCATTTCTTGAGCACTTTCATATATTGTGCTCATTTCTATAATTGAAATACTCTTCCCCCGCTCTGTGTTGTGTTGCTTATCAAACCCTCAGAACTACCTCTTTCATGTACTCGTATGTGGCACATTAAGAGGCGGCCTGCCCCTAGCTAGTTTGTTAAGAGCTTCACACTATGCAACACGTAACCCATTTTGAAAGCATTCACAGTAACTTGAATAAGTAAGCGCCCGCCCGCATGAGCTTTCAATCGTAGTGTAGCCAAGACAGTGAGTGAAAATAAACTCGGACACACCGAGAATGTAACTATAGCTCACGTAGTGTGCACTTTTAATGAGTCTTTTGTGTCGAGCAGAGCAGAGTTCTACGATATTTTGTGCTGACCGGACGTGGTCGTCGTCGGAAATGGACGCTAAAAGGATGTAAAAGGGGCGAACGAGTCCAGATTGGGAGGAGCCATTATTATTGTAGACATAAACTTTAAGTGGGCGGCACTTGTTGAGTATCCGACTCGACTAACCCGAGACTAAGCTGCCGTCTCCTGAAATTTGAAATCTGTACCGCATGCTATCTCGTTGCTCCAGTTACTGCTTACAGCCGAGTCCTTGCCTCACGTCCTTTTCGCCTGTTGCTGCTAATTGGCATAGTGCGTGTTTTTACACTTGGCTGGGCTCTAACGTACCTAGAGAGAAGGCGACTTCATACCGAAGGAATTGTTGTACTAAGGCGCGATTGAACATTACCATTTGGCAGCTAAATATGTGAATGCACGGATAATGAGTCTAGGAAATTGTGGAGTGCAGTCAACTGATATGGAACTAATGGGATTTGCTTGTAGCGTATAGACTCAAGTCTTGCAACTAATTAGAGAGCAAAAGAAAACTAATCAAGTATCATCTCAAGGCTTCTTATAACTTGAATTATTCGAAGACTTTGCTCCGTCGGAAAGGTTTTATTCAATCTAATTAAATTCAGTAATTTTGAAAGTATTATTTGTAATTCGAGCTCTTCACTTCATACAAAAGTTAAGGATTCTTAAGATATTTCTAAACATTTTTATTTGTTAAGAGTTTAAAATATTTAAAACGATTTCCGATTTGATTTCAATTGATCGCGTACTGTGTTATATCAATTTAAAAAAAAAGCGAAAGCGAAGAATATTGAAACTTTTGCGTTTAACAATTTTATTGACTTTAAATAATTAAATGGGCTTTTAGTTTTATAGATGCCACGTGCTGGCGAGTTTCGAGCTGTCAAATGTCAGATAGAACCCTTTTAGTATTTCATATAATTGAAGTTTGACCTCAACTAAGTGCGAGTATTAGTCGCTGTAGCCAATCAATATTGCAGTGAACTTTTGAACCCGAATGCCACTTAAACAATTTGTAATACAAGCAGCAGTAAATAAATAATACCCTTAGGACTCTTTTGGGTTGTAGCCTGTGGTCAACCCAACAAGCACGTGTTCAGTGACCAGCAGAGAATAAATAGCTGCCAACTAAGAATTGAGCACCGAGAGTCAAGGTCAATGCGCTTGTCTGACACTCAGAATTACTGCAGTATACAAATAATAAACATTCGATAGAAATCAATATTAATTACGCTATTATTTTTGATTATCTTGCAGGCTGCATATTGGCCGAGTTGTACACGGGCTTCCCACTCTTTCCCGGCGAGAACGAGGTGGAGCAGTTGGCCTGCATCATGGAGGTGCTTGGATTGCCGCCCAAGGTGCTCATCTCGGTGGCGAGACGCCGCCGCTTGTTCTTCGATTCACGTGATTATCCGCGTTGCATAACCAACACAAAGGGACGCAAGCGAACGCCGGGCAGCAAGAAGTTGTCACAGATAGTGCATTGCCAGGATCATTACTTCATCGATTTTCTGCAGCGTTGTCTCGAATGGGATCCCGCGGAGCGTATGACCCCCGATGAGGCCGCACACCACGAGTTCCTGCAGCCATCGGCATCGAGTCGCCATCGCAGCTGCCGCATGTCGACGAGCTCGTCGAGTTCGGGTCTCAACAGTGTCTCCCAGAAGTCTTCCTGCTACAACTTTGCAGAGATCTCACCCGGCAGCGGCGGCGGCCCCGTTGTGGCATCCATAACGAGCACCACGGCGGTCAGCAATGCGGCCATCACCACCAAGTCGAGCTCCAGTTCGCGCCAGCCTCACAGCCAGAGTCACAACCAGAGCCAGATGCAAAGTCACAGCCACAGCCACAGCCATGCCCAGTCCAATGGACACCTGCCCGACATTAAGCTCAGTGCCAGCGACAAATACAACAGCATGCAGAAGGTGGCGGTGCGCTCGAAGATCACCTCGAGCGTCTCAGACCTCGAGTCTGTCCAGCAGTATTCGCTGCATCGCATCTACGGCGGCGTCGGCAGGGGCAGCACACAGCACGTCTCCTCGGCGGCGACCCGGAAGCATCTGAATGGCGGCAGCGGCGGCAACACGACCACCAGCAGCAGCAGCAAGTATGGCAGCTCGACGCTGGCTCACAATCATCACAATTTGACACATCACAATGCCTCGACGGCGACAATTGCGACTGCAACACATCACCATCATCATCATCATGGCCAGACACAGGTTGGAGGTGCTGGTGGCTCCTCCTCAAATGTGGCCATGTCCCATTCACAGTCGACTGGCGATGTCTCGGATCGGGCCATCTTTGGGCGGGCTTGACTTCGCGCCCGGCCAACGAAGCTCGAGCTCAAGAAGTGCAAACTGGTGAATATGATGGACTTCTGGAGCTAGAAGTGGCGTCCACAGCAATGCGCTGCCCTGCGGGAGGAGGAGCTGGACGAGGTGAAGGCTCCGACGACTGGCCCGCCATAGATCTAAAGATATATAATTGTTATATAGGCTACGTATGTGTAGGTTTGGTTTATATTTGTACATGTCTGTGTGTTTGTATTTGTGTCCCGGTTTTGTTGAAGGCAAAGCTGAGCGCAAAGCTCTTTGTATTCCTCAAAACGAAGCCACGAAATAACTCTATATAGATTACAATATAAGTAACCAATCCAATAATACAATATAATGTAGACACACACACAAACACGCAAACACACACACACACTTGCAACACTCTGCAGTATTCTCAGTTTTCTCTGATTTCTTGCTACTGCCATAGCTAAATATTTGTATTTTGTACTTTCCCGAATAAGTATTTCCACTCTGTATTTGAAACTTATCTCTCTTTCTCCACATTTTACTGTACACCATCCACAGCCAGCTCAAAGGAACAAACAAACAACAACAACAACAACACGTAACATAGTTATACATTGGATAGTTTGTAGTACTCTAATATAGTAATATGGTAATTCTACGATATACGATTGTATCGACTCAAATCTGTAACAATTTCATACAGCTTCCATGTCTTTTGCAACAGTATCAAGGCTGTTATTAGTTACATATGCAAAATGTAGCTAAACACATATATGTAATATTCAACAAACAAACAAAAACATAAATATTATGTATAGCATAAGTTTTGGTATAGGTTCGAATGTTTCACTTACAATACAGCTCGCGAACATATGATCGAAATACACAACTAATATATCACGTAACTCCATAACGAAGAACATATTCATAGACCCACCAACTTATCAATCTACACATAATTATATGAAATATATATTGCATCTACTCCATTGCGGAGATATTGAAACATTCGAGCCTTGTTAGAATCACCCTAAAATGGGAGAATTATGAAATAGGATCCAACAAATCAACTCATCAAACATGTCATAATCTAATGAGTAAACATATTTAATGAACTACTATATTACGTAATTATGCCTAGTTATAACAAACTTTTGTGCAAATCGAAGAAGCAGAAGAAGAACAACAAACAAACAAACAAACAATTATGGCCAATATATAAGATGGAACTTTAACTAATTCTATGTAAATCGTATTAGTCGAAACAAAACAAGAAATAAACAAAACAATTTTATTATAATCAATTAAGAAATACACAACAAGAACACACAGTTGATTATTAAACGTTGGCAGAGTGTGCCCCATTTTCCCCCTCTTTCCCCTATAATCCCCTCAAAAAACACACTCTCCGTCTCTGTATCTGAACCTAGACTGTCATTGAACAAAGTTTGTAATGTAATTTTAGATATCACTGTAAACAAATGCAACTTTTGCTCATGACTTTGATAATGTAAACGTTTATAAATACAACAAACATTTGCGTATGAATATAAAAATACGACTATGTACGAATATAATGTATCACAGAATTAGAATATTTACAAGTTAATTCGCCTATTTTACGTATTATTTATATTATGTATTTTTCTCTGCTGATTCTTACTACTGCAATTACTATTTTCTTTACTTTAATGTATTAGGCCTTTTCATTTCAATATACAAACTACAAAATATACATACAAAAATTAAAACAAAAACAAAACACACTTGATTCGAATTTAAAGTTTAGTATTAAATTTAACAATAACAAAATCTACATTTAAATTTAAAAATATATCAATTTTTGATTAATGAATCATATTATTGGTTTAGCCGCCAGAAACAAAACAACCATGTAATCAATACAATTACAATAATTAAAAAAAAATAAATTAAAAAATTATGTATTCAAATCACAAAATGTCTTTTTAATTCGGGCGCTTATTTTTGACTCTGACATTTTTGGGTCTGGGAAGCACCAGCAATTTTTCTTAAATAAATTGAATACATTTCTGGACATGATAGAGTAAAATTTGGAGTTAATTTGGATTCTCTCACCACGAAGAACTAAACCATCTGTGTGTAAGTGTGATTTACTGCTATTGGTTAGCTTAACCTAGGGAGATCTCTAAGCGTGTTGTCCTAGTGATTCTCTGTAAAGCTATGTATTGGTGTATTGTGTTTGAGTGGAATCGCATTTTATTTTTATGGAAGCAATCGTCGTAGAATGATGATGTAAAATGGTATTATTATTTGGCATTCATAGATCCGCAAAAGTACAAATTTTAATTAAGGTACAACAAAATTAACAAATGAAATATAATGTAGAAATACCTTGTCCATATCTTGTTTGATGAATGGTATGGATTTCCATTATATCAAAAACAATTAAATAGGTCATTGTTAATCTAGTTTTGACTTATAAGTATTCAGCACACCAAATATTAATTTACTTTTTAAAATGTGTGCTGTGCTTATTCTTCTAATTGATGACCAATAATTTTTGTCTGCTTTTCTTCAGTTAACAAATAAAAATACAATTTTATTTTTCTATACAATTAAGTATTTGACTTATAAAATAATTTGTAGGATACCCTAATCCATTAGAAACAGTATTAGTCTTATTATTGGTGGTTGTCACCATTTGAAAATCGGGCACCATGGAAGGGTTAAGATAAATGCAGATTGCATAAAAAGCATTGCATACTTTTAGTCACCCCCAAAAATCATTTGTTTAAAAAAAAATGTTAAGTATAAGGCTGACTCCCTGCTACTTGCCGTGTGTGTCTAGAAAGTGTCGCACCTATGCTCTAATGAATATCTATAGAAATAATTGGCAGACTTCGGATAGCTCATCAATGCAAAATGTCAATATTCACTATCAATATTTAGCTTTTTCAGTGATGCGATTTTATTAATGATCGCAGCATTTGACACCAATCGTTAAGACCGGAGGGCATGAATTTGTTAATTTAAAATTTGTGTGACTAACTATTTTTTGTAAGATAGTTGGTTGAATTATGTAATATTTGACTGCGCAAATTTGTTAAATATTTTGTTAAAACATCGTATATTATTGTTTTTTTTTTTTTTTTAGCGCATGGAGATAATTTAATTTAAATGTTTACAATATTAATGGATGATAATTTGGTTTTGAAGTCAGGCGATGTTGCTTGCAGATTCAATTCTCATAAACAAATTTCCTTTTCACTTTTCATATGAAGCACTTGACAAGTTGAAATGATTGTCAGCATTGCGTGGGGAGTATCAACTGACAACGAGAAAGTGTTGAGAATTCTAAGTACTTCGGAGTAGGAACCCACTCATATAAGTGGTAGATGACTTAATCCCAAATGTGTTGGAAGGCCTATTCTTGAATGAAAAGTAAAAGTTGCTCAACCACGTTTATCCACAACGCAATATAGAAACGAACATCAAAATATTCCCATTGAGAGCTTCGAGTGATAAGCAACCGTGTGTAAGCGTCATTGAGTCAAAGGTTTATTGACGCAAGTTGTATTTCCAACCTCAGTCTCGGTCTCGGTCTCAGTCTCAGTTCCAGCTCGATCTCTGGTGATGCTTCTTCATGGCACTTGTTGCCAGGCAAAGTCAGGCTGATTCGTTTCGGGTCCATGGCACCTCGAAGGCCGTCGCTTCTGCTGCCTCTGGTTGAGTTTTAGTTTTTTTATTTTTGTATTATTTTTATTTTGTGTGCATGGTGATCATTCGTCGCAAGGTGAAAGTCTTTCTCCCTCAAGCATTTTGTTGTTGCTATTTGTACAGCTTTTAGTCTCGTTTTTCTGTATTTCTTTCTTTCTTTCAAAATGTTTTGATTTCTGTTGTTTTGCTTGGCTTTGGATTGTGGGTTTGCACGCTCTTTTGGTAATCTCTTGCACAAATATTACCTGGCTATTAGGAATTTACCCGGATTGAAGACCCGATGACATTCTGTTTACATATTTGAGTTATGTGCCTGTCATCATTTGATAAGAAACATTTGTGGTAAAGAAAACTAAGTAGGTAGTGCATTGATATAAGAACTCTGTATTGTGGGCTTAGTAATTTATATTGATAAAATATTTAGAACAAAATAAGTTATTATTAGAATATGTGTTATAAAATCAAAGAATGTATTTTACTGCATGTATGCCTTCAGATATTTTTTGTATCTCTTTGCTTGCATGATTTTGGAGAATAAGTTGAAATAAAAATCTTACATTTTATGCAAAGAAATTTAACTGCAATAAAATTGAATATTTTATGCGCAGATAATCTAACGAAACCTCCTTCAAAAATGTCTCACACTTGAAACATACACACTTCCCCTATGTATATAAATCTTACTAAAAAATGTGAACAACAACCTGACGTTTAATCATCTTATTTCTTATCTACGGATGGAGTCCATCTCATGACGCACTCGGAGGTGCGGTTAGCAAAAAGACATTTTAATTTTTGAGATATAAAAATAAATTGCAAGCTCGTCACGTCTCTGTGAGGTCAATATAGTTGAGAATATGATGGAAACCAGGCTTATGTGTGACAAATAAAACATAAAGCTGGCAAAGGTGAATACGAAAGGCCCAAAGGCCAATTTGTATGTAGTCCAAACAAGGCTGCTTGAGATTAAGTAATTTATTTTATAAATAAAGCAAAAACCTTCGCGGATGTACTTTAATTCTGAAATAAGTGACTTCGCAAAAATGTAATCATCATAAGCCAGACCCTATAAGGAAGAATTTTAAATTTATAAACTTCATGAAAAATAAAATTGCTGCTTATTGTTATACACATATTATCAATAATGAAATACATAATGTTAACAATAGATAAAGACAAAAATATTCAAAACAAACAAAAACATTAATTTGAAAACATTTTGGTTTTGAGGGAAAATTTGTTGGACAGTTTTCTCAAAGGCCTGACAAAAGCCTAAGGTAAGTAATTAAATCTGCCTTTGGGTTGGTTATTAATGTGCTGTTGCCAGGCAAACAGGTGAAAATGTTTTCTTTTATTTATTTTCCATATAGATTGAAGACTCATCGAGGCTTTTCAGAAAACTGATCGGTTAATAAAGAAAGCCATCAAATAAAATTTAAACATCGCTGAGATACAAAAGAGCAACTCAGTCGAATGACTTGGACAATGTCTTTGGACTTGGGCGTCATCGTCCAAATCAGTCAAATCAGCAGAGCCATTATCATTGTCTGGGTCTGGGTCTTGGTCTCACTCTGTGTCTGCCTCTAGCTCTGACTCGGACTCTGACTCAATGGAAACCTGATAAGCTGTGTGTGTGTATCTTATGCAATGCGACAAGGGAATGGTTTGGGGGGGCCTGGCGTCGAAGCTTCTCTAGAATTGCAGTGGGCATTGACTTAATGGTGCCCATTGGCTTGCATTTTGCTGTGTGTGCATTGGTCAGCTTTGAAAGTGAAAATTTATTAATGAAAGCTGGCGATGAAGTGTCGGATGCCTGGGCTGATGGATCTGTCGATTAGTCGTGTTGCCGTCTCGACAGTCGACTGCCGAATTGTGCTGTGGGTCTCACACAAATTGCTGCTATAATTGCTGGAAAGCTGAAAATGCCATAATTTGATGATTGGCTCAGGTTGCCTTTTGATAAGGGCCAAAAGTGCAAGCTAACTAGCTGACAGGTGTTGCACAAGAGGAAATCAATTTTCCAATTTACTTAAAATGATCAAAAGGAAGCTGTTGAAGGCAGAACTGGGAGGGAGTGACAGCAGCAGATTATTCCTAATTTTTAAGTTTTTGGTAACTTTTCTATATCATTTGAAGAATTAAAAATTATAGAATAACATAATGGAATACTGTTAATTTTCACTCAAAGCAAATGGCTTCATTCATTCATTTATAGTTAATTTCAAGATGACAAATGTATAGTGCAATAACGTAATAATTGTTTACCCTATATATTCTGGTTTAAATACTACATACATATTACATATTTTTATTATTATATTAAAAGAATTTCATAAATTTTTTATATAATGGATAATTATGGAAGCATCGTTATAATCATTTTTAAAAGTGAGTGGGTTTGTAAGATGTAATATTAGTAATTGGGAATAGTTAATTTTTAAACAAAAATGGGAAGGGCAACTTTAAAGTAAACGCTGATGTACATAGTAATACAGACACAATTTACAAATTATTCTTGATTAAACATTACAGATTATTTTTCAGAAGAATTCTATCAAATTGTTATATAATGCATTATTATGCAATTAACTTTATTTTTATTATTGAAAGTAAGGGGCTTAGTTAGATGTAATAATAATAATTCAGAGATAGATAGAGGTTGTAGGGAATACTTCATCGCATACATAGAGTACAACTTCAATTTAATGATCGAAATAATTTTGATACACGCTACCTATATATGAATACCTAGATCTCAGAGTCTTTACAGGAATGCGATATAACTTTTTTCGACAGCCATTGCTATTTTTGCATGCAGATCAAGTTTGTATCAAGTTTTTGCCACGCTCCTTCCGCTCCCGCAAATCTAATAACAATCGAATTCGAAACAATAGATTCGAAACTTTTGGTACATTCAATAATAACAAAGGTATTTATGATTCCTGAAAATTTGGTTAATAATCTGGTATACTTTGTGCCCCTTGGTGTATTTTAAATGTACTGCTGGTCAATCTGGTGTATTTTGTTCTCTTTGGTATATATCAATGTATTATATCAATATGTCAAATGTAGCCTTCGCTATATTTTTGTATTTTTTCAGTATATTAGTTGTATTTTTTAAGAATGTGGATTTGATAAAAATGGGTATGGTAAATCTTACAGTCAAGCACTTTCGACTGCAGCTTTCTTACTTGTTTAATTGTACACATTATAAATTTTTTTTTTTTTTAAATCTTCTAGGTATAATTCTTGAAAAGAATACAATAAATATATGATGTAATGCATAATTATGGAAATAGAGAGCATTACTGAAAGTGAGTGGCGACGTTACAGGTAATAATAATAATTGAGAGAGAGGTTTCAGGGTATAGTGCATTTAAAGATCAGAAATGTAAAGTGCAGCTTGAATTCCCACCAATCTTTACACGCTAATAACAAACATTAATTATTCGTGGCCAGTTGATCAAGTCATGCTGTGTTATCTCATAAAATGCAAAGCAAACCCGAACTATCAACTGATCCAAATGGCATTCAAAAGTGATGTAAGTGCGTAATATGTTGATCAGTAGAGCAGACGAGATGTGATCACAGCGGGATCAAAGCTACTACTCGCAGATCAGCGTGAATAATGTGTATTTGGTAGATCACAAGAGTGGGCCACATTAATCATCTACTTCCACATAATTATCGAGAAAAAATGAATCACTTTAAACGAAGCAGACAAATTGTGTTTGGTATTAAGACTTAAACGACACATCGCTGCGTGCCACGGAATGCAGCTTAAATAGCTTCGCTCGTGTTGTTATTGTTTTCTGTTGGAACAACCACATTTTTTGGCCCACGTATGTAAGCGATAATAATGCATTTCTTCGTCAGTCAGTCAGCTATTAAGAGTTATTCATAATTATTGTTTTGTCTCGATGCAATACGATACACCTTCAATTTATACAACGTTCTTATCGGGGCATTTCCGAGTACGAGAGCTTGAGGAAATTACGTGATCAGCGCGTCAAATCGAAATCTCTGCAGATGCAGGCATCATATTTTGATAGCCATTTCTGGTTTGATACTAGAAGAAGACCTCAGACATTATGAAAAGAGTTGAACAAGAAATGCATTTGAAAAACTAAAGTTAGAGCATGGTATTTCCTCATGTTGCTAGTCCAATACTTTCTCTTTCCATCCAAATTATGCGCTCTTTGCTTTCTCTTCGCTGTCAGCGAACGCTCTCAGCGCTCAGCACTCAGCTCAGTTGTTGCTAGGTCGCTGCTGATGCTTCAGCGATGGTTGCAGATGTTGCTAGCAACATGTTGCTGGCTCATCGCAAGCGATGTCGCTTCGCGTATTTGTTTCTTTGCTTTTTGGCATCACCGCCGCATGGCTTGGCTTAAATTGTTACCAAACGCTTAATGATCTTCAGTTAAGCATCGAACTTTTACCAGACAAGTCGTGTCTGCGGCTTCCACTTGCCACTTCAACTCGAGTCGAGTCCGCGAGGCAGCAACACCAATAGCTACACTAACGGAATACTAAAAACAAATAACACACAACGAAAGCATACAACACAAAAAAAAGAAGAGAAAAAAAAAACTGCATCATTTGCATAAAGCAAATAGAAAACGTTAAGTTCAAAACGCGCTGAGCAAAAGTTGATTTGAATTTCGATTTCAATTTTGAGTTCGCTTTTTTTGTTGTTTTATCGTCTTCGCATTTTTGACATTTCTCGCGCGCCAATTGGAAATTTTCCAAATTTCCATACTCTGCATCCTTATCGTGTCTTGTTTTAAATTGAATAATATACCAAAATAGTGCAACGATATTGAATCATACAATTGACATAACAATTGCAATTTGTTGCCGCCTCTGAAGAAACCCAGCCAAATAAATTGTCTGGCATTTGTGCGAATCATGCGACTTTTGTTGGCACTTTGGGGCACCTTGTGCCTGTGGGCGGTCTCCAGCGATGCTCAGGGATTTATACCACCCAATGGGGCAATACATAATGCGGTAAGTCTGGATTAATGATTGTGATTTGACAAAGATTTATGTGGAAATTGTGCAACGAATTAAGTTATAAATGAAGACACTAAATTTAATGATGGAAATCATTTCAAAATTGATAAAACAAGTTGTTGTTAAATATCTACAAGTTCTTAAAGATTCCGTAAATTCACATTGTTTATACTGTTTTCTTTTACATTTCTTAAGCCAGTTTAGGCTTTTACTCATTATTGCAAAGGTTTACAAACTCATTATATTTTTTATATTCAACCAACATCCTATTGAATTCAAAAATAGACCCACTTTGATACATACCAAATCAGGTGTCCCAGTTACTCATAGATAAAGCTCTCAGGCCAAATATGTGCCAAAGATTCATAGAAAAAAATATTTATTACTCAATTTGCATTTCCATTGAACGTTTGTTATGCAAATATTTATTGTAGCCGTTGTTTTTATTTTGTGAATTTATTTTTCACCTTTTTGGAAGTTAGGCCAACAAAATCAAAGTGACACATATTTTTTTGGAAACTTACTTAAGATAAAGAAAGTTGCTGGTTTCTAGGGAAAATCGATGCCAAAATTGAGTCAAAGTGCGTAAAATTAAATGGGTCTAAATATTATTATGCAATAGGCTCGAAACGGAAATAATATTAAATGAATTTCTATGGATTGAACACTTGCATAAGTCTCGCCTTTGGTCTCTGGTGGGGGTCTGCTTAAGCATTCAATTATTCAAAATATTTTCATATACATTTTCATATTAATTGTACAAATATGCAACTGAGCAGAGAGATGAGCGCCTCACACGCCTCAATGAACTTTCCCTTTTATTTATTTTGTTGTATTTTATTTTTTGGTGTTTAATGAAGATGCAAAGGAAGCGCCACGAAGCGAGCGGAGAGTAAAAGCCATAAAGTCATGACAACGTTTAAAGCCGCAACAGCAACAGCAACCAAAACAACAACTGAAACAGATAATAAACCTGTTCGCTTGGACTGGTCAAAAAAAAAAAAAAAGAAACAGAAAAAGATACGAAAAACTTTTATGCAACTCAGCTGCATTCTCAGCTTGATCTTTATCTGCTTATCTAAGATTTTGGGCAGATAATTTGTAATGCCTCATCAACAAATTGCTGGTCCAAAATAATTTATTGCCATTAGCTAGTTGCTACTTATGAGAGTGCCAGAGCGAGTGTGATATGTGGTTGGATTATAGCCCAGTTTGCTGTTGTTGTTGGTATTGTTGTGTTTTGATTGTTGGTCAATGTGGCATCCGCTGTTATACTTAGTTTTCACTTTCATGGCCACCAAACCACCAAACTTGGCAATAGCTCCCAATCATTTATGATTTCAAATATTATTTGTTGTTGGCTTTGTTGCCTTTGATTTGCGGATGAACTAATGTTTATAATTGGGATTTTTTGTGCTTTTGTGAAGGCAATAGGGGTATTACGTAAACGCATTTTAATTTCAGCTCCAGGCCGTATTTTGTTATCGTTAGCAACAAAATAAACACGCTCTTTTTTTTTAAGTCATTTAAGATATTAAGCCAAATATCAATAGACTTCCTCGAGCTCGAGATTAATCCGTGAGAGATTAAAACATCTCTATTAAAGTTCAATAGCCAAAACAATACAAATATTGTTATAATTCCAATCAGTTGAAGAATGTTTTACGCAGTACTTTATGCTTTCATAATCTCGCTTATATCATGGCAAATGCAATGCCCAATTGCATTTTCAATTTACTGTGCTAAGCAGCACTTCCTGGGCCAACACTAACATCAACACTATTGGCATGATTTCCATTAACTTGGCTCTGTGTCGGTGGCCAGTGGCCAATCAGGCGAGTCATCAGAGGCACAAGCGCACTTTCCCAATGAGATGGGATTAAATTGAAACTCGATTTAATTCTCATTCGATGCAACAACTAACACAGCAACAGCAGCCCAGTCAACAGCTACGAAGTCGATTCAAAGTGAAAAATAAATCACATTACCAACACTTTGAAGATTGAGTGTTGAAGAGAAGGGAGACCCTAATGGACTTTGAGTGTGATTAGCGCTCAATTACTTTATTTGTTTTTTTTCTGGGCCAGCAATGAGATCCAATTCGATGTGATTCAACTCAACACAAATCGATTCGATGCGATTTGTCAGGCGCTAGTTAACAAGCTTGAAGTGGAAAATTCGTGAGTTATTAATAAATAATTTGGATCCGAACTACGCTTAATTTACTGCTGGGCTGGGCAAGTGTCATCCTGATTACACTGAATTACAGTGAGAAGTTGCCAGTCGATCATTTATTTACTCCTGTTGCCAAACAACTTTCATTTTTCAACACAAATCCATTAACTGTTTGTTGTCACTTGAGTGGAACTCGAAAATATCTTTCAGATAAATATGCAACCCAAAAAATTTATAAAGATCTCTCGATTGACCCACTTTCCATGCTATGAAAACGAAACGAAACTCAACAGAAAATAAAAGCAATAACCTGCCAGAACGTCGAGCCCCGTTCCAAAGTCGCGCAAAAAAATAAGCAGCAAAAATGAAAAGAAATTACAACTTGAAATTCATACAAAAGAAATGCGAGTTGGAGCGGACAATGAACAGGTTCAAGGGCTGTCGTACTCGCATTCGTACCATTCAGAAAAACTATACAAAAAGTATCTTCTCTCAGTTACCAGTTGTCTGTGGGTAATTTATAATAAAGTGCCCGCTTATAATTGATCGAGTTCAATTTAAGTAAATTACTAAGCCCATTACGATACTTGGTTCTAGTGAAAACACAAATATTTACGTTCCAAGCTCTTAAGGGAAATTGCAAAAACAGCAACAACTCGAGATGCAGTAAAATAAAAACAACAATAAATGTTTTTATAATGTATATACTATAAATAGTATATAGCACAATTCAAAGGCTAAAAATACTTCTATACCAAAGATGTGTTCCATGCTGCTTTAATCAATATCGAATAAGAGTACTTACAGTTTATTTCCATGTTATTTTTAATTCGATTTAATTATGCAAAGTCTCGCCAAAAAATCGTGAACTAGTTTAAAGCAAATTCCTTAAATTTTTCTATACTTGGCAAACCAATTTCATAACCATTTCATGCATTTCATTTGAATCGAAAGTGAAAGCAAGCACACCAACTTGGAATATTTTTATCGCCGATGGAGGAGATATGCATTAAGATTTTAAATTTGAAATCGAAGCAGAAACAGAGCGAATGAAATTGAAAATTAAAAACCAAAGCTATGCTATGGCAAACAATTTGGCAGAAGGGACGAGGGAGGGGGGGCGGGCGGGTGATAATGGCCAACCCAGAAACAGAAACATGGCTTACCAACTAACCAATTGGATGATGGGCAACAGATGTTGCTCAATTTGTTGCAATGTTGAACAGTTGTTTACACGACACAAAAAGGCAACTGCAAAACGCTACGTGAGGCAATATATACATAAGTATGTACATGCTGTATGCATCTATATGAAATTACTATAGTCTATACTCTCTTATACATACAAAACAATATAAGACTTAAAATTAAGAAATACAACAAAATCACATAAAAGAAACTTGAGACAGCTTCAACTTCGTCTTTGTCTTCGTCTTGGACTTTAACTGTGACCAGTTCCTGTTCGCAGACAAAAGGAAGATGATGATGTGGCTGAAAATGCTTTCTTGTCTTTTTCTTGTTTACCAAAAAACCAAAAAGAAAAAAAAAATAAAACAAAAAAAGTTCGCAATGGGCCGTAGTTGTTGTAATCGCAGGCCGTTGCCGTTGCTCAGTTCATGTTGCTGTTGCTGTTGTTGCTGCTATCGCCGCAGTCAACTTATGTCAATAGGCAGCAGACAGACGGCAGCAATCTGGTCTGACACGTTTTTCGTTTAAACTCTCTGAAAACTCATGAAGAAATTTGCAAGAAAGCCAAAAAAGGAAACTCAAAAGCTGCACAAAAGGTTAAGGACAATGGTCATGGCAATGTGCTGCGTACAATGGATGCAATTTCAAAAATAATGAAAAGAGTTAAATATTTGTTAATTGCACCAGTTGTAATAATAGACCAGAGAGAAAACGACTTCAACATGAGCTGGAAATTAATTCAAGATAACTTCAAAAGTCAATTGACATCAATTCAGTCACTTATTGGTTCTTCATGTTCATTCTCTAAATTTGCTAACGATGTGAAGTTGTTTGATACCAATTCTCAAGTTCTCATTTTATGCACAAACACATAAAAATGATTTCCTGTGTCTCTTTCCCGAATATGCTCAATTATTAAGCCATTAACTTGTGCGCTTTTACGATGGA
The DNA here is from genome assembly GCA_019972355.1 of Drosophila kohkoa. Classification (NCBI taxonomy): domain Eukaryota; kingdom Metazoa; phylum Arthropoda; class Insecta; order Diptera; family Drosophilidae; genus Drosophila; species Drosophila kohkoa. The sequence goes on along the minus strand of BJEL01000003.1, from coordinate 426,217 downwards.
GTTACGCCTAAATTTTGCAGTCGAAAAACGAGCGATAAAAATTCACATGAACCGCTGCGAGAGAGGTGGATCGTTAATGCTTCTACTTTAGGCATCTTTCAGATAGTTGTATGTAGTTAAGCGATGCTGGGAAAAGAAAGTAAAAGGGTCTGCGACATAACTCATCGCTGCTTATTGACAGGCGACTTATTTTTCTGTTTTTTTGTTGTATTTTTTGATATTTCCAGTTTTGTACAAATTGTTGTTGTTACGCTGGGTTGGGTCATTAATAGCTAGTTGGGGACTTGGAACAAAATGAGTTTTGTTTGCGTTTTTAGCCCATGTCTTTTGGTTTTTTTTTTTTGCAAAGAGGGGACTGATGAATGCTGCAATTAGTGCTGCAATGCGCTGTAAATATATCAGGGAACAATTTTCACCCACCGCCGTGGAGATTTGCCAAGCGCAGCAAGTGTCAACTTCCGCATTACTCATACGCCACGTCAAACTGGTTTTGCAATTGCAACTGCAGTCGGAGTTGAAGATGAAGTTGTTGTTGTTGTTGCTGTTGCTGTTGCTGCAGCATCTTCTCGCCATAACTCAACACAAATATGGCCAAAAGTCAAACGATCCTCGTCGCCGGTCACGTAAGCGACCAAGTCCGACCAAGCCCAGAGACCCAGACGAAGCGCCTCCTGCGCTGCAACTTCCAACTTGCAACATTGTAACTGGCAAGTTGCAACTAGCAACTGGCAACTGGGCAACTGGTTAGTTGCGGCTGTTGCACTTTCGTTTTTGTTGTTTCTTGTTGGCTGGGTGAAAAGTTTACAGCGCGAAAATGAAGAAGCGTTTGTTGTTGCTGCTGCTGCTGCCGCTGCGAGAGAGTTCCAAAACAAGATTTCAGCTATGCCGCCTCAAAGATCTGGCTGGGTTGGTTGGCCGCCTGCCTGGCTGTTTGTCTGTTTGTCTGACTGGAAGATGTTGCAAGCCAAACACGAGTTGCATAATTTGTTTTTCTTCGAATGCTGTTGTTGCTGTTACTGTTGTTGTAGCCAACAAGTCGTGGTGGGAGTCAAAGTTTTGTTTTTTTGTGGCCATTGATTTGCACTTTAATATTGTCTTCGAACGAAAAAATGCACTTTGCAATTATTTAATGACATTTTTGTGGTCGAAAAGGTGCAAAAGAAAATTGGCGAAAATGAAAACAACATAACAATAAAAATGTTTTTGAGCTGGTGAATTATGCAAAACACAATTGAGGCAATTGAACAGGGGGATAAGGTTAAGCAATTGTGGAGCGATCAAAGAACTATCGACGAGGCAAAAGCAAATGAAATTTTATTAAAAGTTTACGTGAACGATTTTCTCCATGAAATCGAAAGCAAAACGCAATTTGCTCATATGATACGATGCGATGCGAGTGTGTTGCATGCTTAACTGATGCACTCAAATGAGCAGCAGATGCCGCAAAACAAAACAAATTAAAACGTGTATTTGCAAACTGGCAAATGCAACTGAAGAAGAACTGTAGACTGCTGTCGAAGGGAGGGGTTGGGAATGGAATATGGAATAGTTGTTGCTCTTTGCTCAGCGAAGCTTGCGAAAAGTGTTTTTGTTTTCTGGCTTTTCGTGGCAGCTTCAGCAGAAACAGAAAAATTGAAAGTGGCAGCCAGGCATTGAGTCTGCCACAGAGCTGCTGCTGCTGCTTCTGCTGCTATTCGTATCTGGAGCTGGCCATTATGCGCCATGGATGCCACACTCGCCCAACCGCACTCTAGTGTGAAGTGGGTTACAGTCGACAGTCGTTGCCAGTTGCTTTGTCAGTTTGCTTTGGGGGAGGTGTCTCGGATCTCGACAGGCGCTAAGTACCAGCAACATTTGCGAGTGCTTTGACTTTTCCATTGGTGGGCGTTAAACTCGGTTTAGCCGTGAATTGTGCGTCCAAGAAATGCTTTCAAGAGTCACAATTTAAACAGAATTGCATCAGAGCTGAGCAAATATGATAATGCGATGATGGCAGTTGAGTTAAAGTAGACAGCTCCGACTGCATAATTGTAACTTGCCAACTAAGCGGGTTTTCTTTTAAATGATGCAATGCAAAATGTTGGACTAAAGAAAGGATTTCTAATTCAGTTGCTAGCGAATTAAATTTAATTAGTGTTTGAGGCACGCGAAAGAATTCTCTGCTGTATAAACTTTTCTCTCAGTAAGTTACTAGGCCAAGTGAGTCTGGCTACATAAATATTTTCTACTTTATTAAAGTTGTAATAAAGCATTATTAGCCCAAAGAGCAGCTGAAATGAAAGACAAACATTTAGCGTGCAACTTGCTGCTTGCTGCCTGCTGCTTGTGGCACTCAGAAAGTTCTCACGCTCGGCAACTTTCTCATCAAACATATGCTGCAGTCACGTGATAAACATTCTGTCAATTTGCCAACTGCACTGCGGTCTGTCATATCAGTGGACAACAAAGTAAGCCAGGTTATTAACCGCTAAACAATGGTCAGACAGTCTCCCGTTAGTTTAGCTAGACGATGACATCGTCTTGTTCAGGTAATTGCTAAAAATTGTCACGAACTAAACATGCGAAAGTTTACTGACTCTGCTTAGGCTTGTGCATAGCAACGAGTGTGGACCTCGGTCTCCAGACACCACGGACCTCAGACCTCAGACCCCAGAGAGCTCTTCAGAGTAATTTGCATGTCGGGACAGCGCTTAATATCGTTTCTCGGAAAAGCGAGCGAGCAAGCGAGCGAAGCAAGTGCAATGTTTGCGTGACCAAAAACTGGGCACGAGTTCAGCTTAAGTATTTGGAAAATCAGCAGCCGCATTAAGCTTGTCTCATCACTGGTTAAAATAATTAAATGCAAAAGAACGACTCTCAGCTTTCAGTTGCACACTGTTAACCTATAAATTATGCATTCCAACTGAATATTATTGTATATAAAAATGTAACACACAACAAGAGTTTCCATTTCATTGCGAACAATGGCAGTCCAATTGACACAGAGCCGCAGACTGAAAAGTGTTGAGTGGAGTTTTTCAGTTTTTCAGTTTTCCAGCTGGTTTGGAAATGCAATCGCATGTTGAAGCGACTTCGGGCTAATGCTAATGTGTAATTAATGCATTAAAATGAAAATTACCAGAAAGATCTTAAGCGTAAAGCTGCAATTTGCGGCTGCGGATTCACTGCGTCTTTGGAATGTTGGAGAAAGAGTTTAAAAAATGCATTCGCTGCGAGTATTTATAATTTTATACCCGCTACCCAAATATTTAAAATGTAGTACTTTATCGATATACCAAATATGGCATTCGGTATATATTTAGTATTTTTATGGTACATTAATGGTTTATTTAAGAAAATACCGCTCTGTTTTTCGAGTATCTCACTGTTGAGCATACTCAACTGTAGTTTTCTTGTTTTGCTTACTTTAGTTGATTTTAAGCGCCTTTTGCACATTTGAAGAAGGTGAACAGCTCTCGAGTTCTACACAAAATGATGATGATGAGGGAAAACCCTAATAACTCCTAATTAATGCAGATCTTTGGCGATCTTGACGAGCCTTGCAGCGACTTCAAGGTGTACTCAAGTCAATCCCACGACAAATCTTAGCCGTATAATAGACTACTTAATTTTAATACCGAAAAGCAAAAGCGTTGCCGAAGGTCAAGACTTGCAACTCATCTGTACAAATAGCGTTAGTTTAGACACAAGTACGTTGGCTTATTTCTGACCCATTTTCAATGACTGTGACTGCGACTGTGGCGTCAATTGCAATTGAACGCCTCAATTGAAGTGACAGCCCATGAAAACGAGTAGACAAACAATCAAAAATTGAATAGCTTTCGGTTCGAAAATTGTATTTATTTTGTGCTTTTGTGGTCGCAGAAAAATTGCACAAAAAATGTCGAAAGAGGCGTAAGAAACGAAACAAAAGATTCCAAAATTTTTGTTGCTTATTTTTGATGAGCGTGGAAAGGTTGTCAGACGCTGTTGAGTCGTGTTGGGCGTGGAACTGTCAATGAAATAGTGCGACTACAACTGCGAAACTAGTTAAAAGTTATGAAATCCCAGTTGCCCAGCAGGCTGCCAGATCATGCAAATCCATAGAGAGTGAAGTGGAGCTGAAGTTGGATTTGGAGTTGGGCAAGGCTGAGCAATTATTGAACGATTCTCTTGGCTCACTTCGAACTCGTGATGCTCGACGCTACTGTCCAGCAACAATTCGCTACAGAAGATGCAAAGAAACGAAGATACAAGATAGAAGACACGCAAAGTCAAATTTATTGAATTGGAAAGTAAAATTGCAGTTAATTTTGTTATACCTATTTAAATTTATTTCTGCAAATGTGCAGCCAACACGCAAATTTGCCTTCAATAATTATGTGTATTTTGCTGAAAATACAACAAAACATTATAATTATTTATTATTTGAGTTATGCTGAGTTGTAAATTGAAAGTGTGTTTGGCGAATTAAGTTGTTGCCTTGACAGTCTGATGAAGCGTTTGATTTGATCATATGGCAATAACAATAAATTTCAGAAGATGCGGAAACTGGCGAAAGGAATTTATTTGGAACTGGTTTCGGAATATCGAAAAACTTGCGATTTCTTCCTAATGATTAATTACGAATATTTGGCATATTTCTTGAGACCACCCTCACGGACTTTCTATTAACTTTCTGCTATTACCCTTTTGAACTCTGCTCTCTTTTTTTTTTGTTTGCTGCTCTTTGCATGGTCTTTACTTTGTGGCTTTTTCGCTAATTAATTTCTTCAACTTTGCGTCAGATCTCACTGTGGTCAAAGCAACCAACACAACAAAAATAAAGCAAAACACATCTTAGAGAAGAAAACAAAAGTTCAAGAGGAAAAACTTCAATGCAATTAGCCATATGAACATTTAAATTAACTGGCACATAAACCTCGATACTCACATGCAGCTCAAAGACTGACCAAAAACTGGGTTTATTTAAATTACAATTACGGTCGGAGGAGGAGGAGGAGGAGGGGCAGGTAGAGACGCTAATGATATAATAAATCTTCGTAACTCGTTAAGAGTGTCAGACTCTGTCAAATTAGGCATGGCATATGAGAGTAGGTAGCACTATGTGTGTAGTAGCTGCCACCAAATACCCGCTGCTGCTGCAACCCGCATAATTTTCCCTCTTTCTGTGGTGAAGGAGGAGGGGGAGGAGGAGGCGTGAGCGTGGGCGATTGCGTTGTATTTGCTCCTAGCATGGCCATCGGCATTTTGTCCCAATTTCAAAGTAATTTGCATGCATTACATTCAATTAGTTTAGGCGAAGGCAACGCAACGAAATTTGCATGCCGCATCGGTTTGAAGTGCTAACGCTGACGATTGCGTTAATTGTATCTGCAACTTGTTTTGTGCCACAGGCGCTCTTGCATAAGCCAGCTAGCAGTTGTTGCACATGCGCCACGAATCGGCTTCGCATCTCGAAGATGCAAAGCATTCGCAATTAACCAACTGCTGCAGTTGCTGCCACAACTAACTAAGTTGCATACAGATACACAAAGCTGCCTTGACAGCCGCCAATCCAGGTTAATCATCATTTCACACTATTTGTTTTGGGTTTGTTGCAGTTTCCAAATAAAATCAACTGTATATATCGAAAGAATATTTACATACAGAATTGTGATTGCAAATTCTTAAATGTTTTCGGTAAATGTTTATTAATTTAATATTAAAAGTGCTATAAATGTTATTGAGAAACATTTTGTAGGATGATTTATTCTAATCATAAAGCTGTGATTGCAAATTCGTTTTTAAATTTACTTAAATATGTACATATGTAACATGAATCGATTTATGTGATTTATATTTGCACAGCATTGTATTATTATTGAGCAATTTATAAATGTTCATTGTACATACATTAAAAATACAATCTAAAAAGTTAGAGTGGAGTATGCTCGACTATTCAGTTTAAATACAAGCAAAACAGTGCGAAGTTATTTCCATACTATACTAAATAATACAATGTAGAAATACTAAAATATACTGAAGGCCATATCTGGTATATCAATGTAGTACCACATTCAATATACCAGATTGCAGTAGCTGTAATTGACCTACAGAAGTATTATTTATTTATTATTATTTATTATCCATCGCATCTCAGAGAATGTTTTATCTTATTGTACTAAAATATGTAGCTGTTATCAAATTCCGTCATTTGCAAATTCCATTCCATCTTTGTACTCAATTTATTTGTTAAACTTTTATATATTCTTTTCAACTTGTGCATTTACTAAATTCTTTTCAATTTGAATTCCCAGTTAAGAACATAAACCAAAAAGTGATTTTTCACATTCATTTTGCATTCCATTTTATGCGTTTAGTCCGTAAATTGGCTGCAAAATGTTAGGCTCGAAAATAAAGCCACATTTTTCACTTGTTGTTGCTTACAATTTACAAATAAAAGAAGACAAATCGTGCTAATTTATAAACAGTTTTACGAGCATTTTGCTACACTTCGTCTCGTTGCTAAAAGCGGAGGAGAGAGAGAGAGAGAGAGAGGGGAACGAAGCGATAATATCAGCAAAAGTTTGACCAAGTTTCTTTTTTATTCCAAAGCAATTGTTAAGTAACATTTGTGATTGTTGTTGTTGCTTTTAACTGGACTTATTGTTATTTGTTGTGCCTGCAATTGTTTCACTTGCTGGCGGCAATTCCATGTTGTTGTTATTGTTGTTGTTTTTGGGTGGCTTCTTTCGCTTTCATGTGACCGGTTGAGGCATGCGATTCGCCTCGTGCCTCACCTCGCGGCAACTGGACTCCAGTTGCTTTTTTGTAGATAGGTGTAGGTGTAGGTGTTTGCTAGCAGGCATTTGCTTTTTGCTTTTGGCCAGACAAAATTTCAGTTAATTACACAATTTTATGTAAATTTCTCTTTTGCTTGCCGCTGCCTCCACTTTGGTTGTTGTTGTGGTTGTTGTGCATTCTTTTGTGCGGCCACGAATTAATTACTTATTTGCGTAGCAAGCAAAACTATTTTGTAGGCAATTAAAATGCCTTTAGTTTGGGGATCTCCTGGGTTCGCTTTGCTAACTGCAGTCATTTGTCGATAGCTCAGCCAAAACCAAAACTGAAAAACTGAAAAAGTGAAAGGCAATTGCCAAATCTTTAGATTGACCAACAACACAACAAAACACCTCAAAAAAAAAAAAAAAAAAAAACCAAAGCAGTCGTCAAATGTTTATTATGCACACTTTAAGAGCAGGCAGCGTCTGTCTCTCTGTTGAGTGTGTTGACAGAAACTGAAGCTGTTTGTGGCCATTCTGAATGGATCACAATTTATTACTGACTGCAATCAAAGTGCCATTTAAATGATGTGGGCACGATTTCTGCGATCGAGTTTTATGATCATCGATAAGATGCGATTATTTCGACTTGTTAGTCAATGCAATTGCCAAACAATAGTCGTAACGTGAACAATGATTTTCAAAGCAGCTTCAAGTCTGTAAATTTCGTAAGCACTTCGATTGAATTTATTGAAGAAATAATCAAAAGTTACACAAAACAGGCAGAAGATTAATTGCTTCATCTAGATATTTGATGCGAGCTGTGTTTTCAGTGTTTTCTGGGCCAATTAAATTCAATTTACAAGTCGCATTCAGAACTGTCCATCAAATCACCGAAAGATACAATCACAGTTCTCATTAATTATGCCCAAAAAAACAAGCTGTTCTAACTTTGACTCATGAATCTGCAGCATAGATGATTGCAACATACGTTGAGCCGTTGCAAACTACAAACTACAAGATTCCCCCGAAGATACAACCTTGAAACTCCACGAATGACCAAAAATGTAGGCGCCCTAGAAAAGAAGTTTGAAAAACAAACGAACAAACGAACAGACGTCAACAGCCGGTAGCAAAAATTGCAGATAAAAAAAAGAGAAACATGCATAAACAAAAATGCAATCAACAGGAGATTGAGACGGGGGGAATTGGACAGGAAATACGAAAGGCAGCGGGAAACGGGGCCAGTCGAGTAGTCGAGTAGTTTCACAGATTGGTTGCCATTGGCCATTGACGTTACCAAAAACAGAAACACTCTAAGATGCAGACGTATCTCACAGATACTCGAATAGTCATGGCCATTGCGCAACCCGGTTAGCTTTGGGGATTTGAAGAATTTACGGCCACGGAGCACTTGGGTAACTCTTTAATTAACAAAAACGAGTAAAACAAGGTAAGCGCCAGTGGCGTTTGTCTGGCCAGGTTGTTTGCTTCTGATTTTGATCCATTATATTCTGATTAACATACACAACATAAATGCTCACTTAGTGTCTACAAATCACTTTCACTGCGAACGCCACGAAACACAAAACACGAAAGAAACAACGAACAACGAAAAGAAATTTTAAGATTTGAAGATTGAAGATTTCGCTTTCATTGGCTGCTTTTGGAGCTCATCTGGAGCTCGGGCAATCGGGCAAGCGTAACCGCGAAACCGAAACTGAAACCGAAACTCGACTCAAATTTGTTGCTCTTTTGCTGATGTGTGATGCGATGCGATGTGATGTGAAATCAATTATGACTTATTAACAAATTAGTCAGATTGCCAGCGAGTCGTGTAACTGACAGATTTAACATCATGGCTCAACGCCCCGTCAAAAAACTATAGAAAAATATTATTAGAAAAAGAAAAAAAATGTTTTTCTGTGTATGTGTTTGATAAATGCCGTAACCGGCTTTTACTGCTTCCTCGACATCAACTTCTTCTTCTTTGGGTTGTGGCTCATGTTCATGTTCCAATCTCATGTCCGATATAGACTCATTAGCATAATGCTCGTTTGATATGACAGCCCGAATATCCAACGCTTTCGTAATAAACTACAATTTGAGGAACGTTGGATAGATTTGAAGGCGGGAATGTGGTCTTCCCCTTAATTTTGCCTCTTTTTATGGACTGCAACACTTTTGGGTCTCGTGAAACTTTCTTTGTTGCCCAAAACATATCATAATTTATGCTGCACAGTTATTTGTGGCTTATTAAGTAGACATTATTGAGTCAACTGATAAATGAACTGGCTCTATTCATCCGCATTTCCCAAAATGACCTTACCCAATATAGGCATTAAACACCTTGCTTTACGGTGTTGTGTAAAAATCAATATTTAATCGTTGAAGACATCGAGAAAGAGAGAAAATTATTTAATTTCTTTTATACAATGGTAAACAATGTATTAGGCGCTATATTGATTGAAGGTTGTGTGGGAATAAATAAGAAATAATTTATTTTATTTTTATAAACTATAGAGAAAACAAAGAGAAAAAGAATGAGAAATTTATTTTGAATATGGTTTTCTCAGTTGTTTTAATTTCTAAGCAGCTCTAGCTAGAGGGATCGAAAGTTGTGTAAGAATAAAGTAAAAAGTCGCTTAATTATTTTATAAAAAAAAGTTAACTTCTTTTTCAACGCTTTATAACTCATCTTAGCAGCAGACAGTCAAGCGATTAATTTGTGTCGAACTGCCAATCATCAAAACCATTTTCACCAATCCAAACTCAATCAAAAGCCAATGATTAATTGATTTCTGCTTAAACATGGCCACCGTTTGGATATTTTCTGATGATCTGGTGTTCAATTCATGGAGAACGCCAACTCTTAAATTGTCGAAGCATTGACACCTTCAAACACAAGAGCAGCCCACGACAACAATGACAACGGCAACAACAATCTACTAATGGGTGTCGTGTTGGCATGTGACAACAACACAGAAGCCACACCTGACTATATGTGTATATATATATTTATGGTTATGGGAGTCGTTAGCTGGGCGCATGCGTAGCGTTGAACGCCGGGGTTTGGCATGAGAAGAAATGGAGAAAAAATTTAAAAAGAAATGAAAGTGTTTTGCATGCGAGAAAATACTGAGAGCAAGACGCTAAAGCGTGAAATTAACATGTCCGTAAGATTCCAGCCATGAAATATGACGCAAATTATGGAACCCTTTTGATGGAGTTCACTGACTGACTGACTGACTGACATGACTTACAGACAGTCCAGACTCGGTGTCCGGCTTGGCAGTGCCCATGTTTTTTGGGTACTTTGATTGATGATTGATTGATGTTTTCACCAGCTGAGCAATTTGTCAGAAAAGACAAAAACAAATGGCAGGGAAACTTGTTGTTTTGTTTTGTGCTTAAAAGAAAACCTCAATACACAAAAAGAAATCTCTTGTGTTGAAAGAAGCTGACCTATTGGGATAGGTTAGATTCCAGACTCCAGATACCAGAAGATGCAGTTCGAACAATTGGAAACCCCCCCAACAACTTAAGCTCAAGCAGATTAAATGAAAGCCCAACAATCAAGAATCTCATGCAACACCTGTTTGGCTTCACAGGTAGCTGAGACAGGAGCTCAATCATTATGCTGCCGCTGGTTGTTGACTCTGGTTGCATAAGCAGCAGTCACAGTGGCAGCTTCGACGGCTTGCCGATGATGAGCTGCATCATTAGTGCCAACAACATAATTAACATGCGCAAAGAAAAGAGATGCCAAAGGAAGGGAGGGAGGAGGAGGCTGGGGTATGAATCGTTGAAAATCTTGCAGACGCATGGAAATGTCGCAAGTAAGTGCAAAAGCCATAAGATTTATGACCCTGGCAATTAAATTATGCATGCTGCTAAGCATTTTATAAGTCCGCACTTCTTGCCTATGAAAATTGCGTTGAATAATGGCTGTAAAATGATTTTCGTTTACCTTTTTTTTGTGTCGTCGAGACACGCTTTGTTTTCGCCGAATCATTTCAGACTTGATGCGATGCGTATACGATGCGTATGACAAGCAGTTTGAGCCAGAGATTGTATAAGCTCTTGTGGCACTGCGAACAGGGAACAGATCCCAGACGAATCGCAGCAATTGCAGCTGGAGATGTTAACTAACATGAAAACAAAGAAAATTTGTTGCATTGCAACAGCAAATTGAAAGGAAGTGCGAGTAAATAGCGCCAGTCCCTGGCTCTGTCAGTTGGCCAACCAATGTCTCAATCCATCATCTTTGCGCAGCATTTGACAGCTCTTTGAAGATCTCACATACAAACATTTACTCAACTGTATGACTTCACTAAAACCACGCTAGGATTGTTTGGCTTTTATTTGAATTTATTACAATAAGTGATGAGTTATCACAAATGAATACAAGTAAATATAAATTGTAATTGTTTATTTACGTTGGTTGTCATCGCTGAAAAGAAACTTGCTATAGATGAATTATAATACAATTCAAGTTGTTAGCTTACAATTTAAACCAAAATCAACCTTAATAGAGGAATTACAACAAATTTATTACGAGTAAAACAATTCATTACAATTTATGAAATAAATGCAGTTTGATTTAAACACTACATACTTGTGCACCTCATTCATTCGGTTCTTCAAATTTAAACTGTTGGAATATCATAGTTGTTAGATTTTGATTGTTTATTGCATAATTCAGAGTTCACAAATCTCAGGGTAAACAATCTGATCATCTAAATTCATCCGAAGATTACATTTTTGTAATTTTGATCTCTGAAACCAAGTGAAATTGTAGTCAGTTTAAGGAAAAAAAATTATTAGACATAACATAAACTTTTTATTCCAAAGGGTCTAATTAAGGAAACCAATTTGAGTACTGTAAAACAAAGTTTAACATTTACAAAAATAGTGCAATTTACGCAACTATATATATAAAAAAGGTTTAAATCGAGTGAAAATGACAACTGCCGACTGTAAGTTTTGTATTGTCGTTCAAATTGAGCGCATCTTCTGCTTGTACTTCTTACACCTTTCATTCCGCAATTAAGCATTTTGTTGTTTAATTGTTCGGGCAATTATAATTCGCAGTTTGCGGAAATGTAACAGCAGAATATGATATAAGGATGTGGGTAATAAATCAGATCATTAACTTGCTGTGACGTGGTTAACTTACTCTCGATTCGTTAACCTGTTACAAGTGGCATTATTCAGAGCAAGTTTTATGACTTTGACTGGTTTTCAACCCACTTTTTGTTATTGTAAATTAATAGACTTCAACTTGGCCCGCTGGCCCCAAAGGACCCCAAAACAATATCTTGTTGTGGCCAGCTGAAGTGGAGTAAACGAAGTAGCTACAAAACTGGTTCAACTCTATTAATCCAAGTTGGGGCGTTGTGGGTTAGTCCACTTTTCGAGCGTTCAATGGCAACGGCAAATTTGTGTGCCAGTTTTCAATTTCGCCGATAAATCTGGTTTGCTTTGCTGTCCAACTGAAAGGGGATTAATGTCAAGCGAGTGATGTAATAGAAAGTAGTGTTTATGAAATGATGCGAGCATTGTTGATTGATTGTTTCTTTTAACTCTTATTTCTTGCAGCCATCTTTCCACAATGCTCATCGTCGTCAACTGAATTTGCCGCAGTATAATCAGCAAAACTTTATCCAGGCTGGCGTTGAGTTGCCCATACCACCGCAACAACATCAGCAACATCAACAGCGCCAGCATCATGGACATCAACAATCCCATCAGCCGCAGCATCATCATCAGCAGCAGCAGCAGCCACAGCAGCATCGCTTTGCCCAATTCCCGCAACAACAGAAGCAGCAACAACAGCAGCAGCCGCAGCAGCAACCGCATAGCAATCAACAATTCCAGCGTTCGACTCAAAGTCAACTGCAAACAGCACCGCAATATCCACAGCCCCAGCAACAACAGCAGCAGCAGCAGCAGCAACAGCAACAGTTGCCTTCGACTGCCAGCAATCTCGACCTGCATCATCAGAACTTCTTGGACCTGCGCAACTTTGCTGGCTCCCAGCAGCTGCCGCCACGCCACAAACAATTTCCGGATGCACGTCTGCAATCTACCGCATTTCCAGCACCAGCTTATCAGCAACAACAGCAACAGCAGACACTGCAGCAGCAACAACAACAGTTTGCTTTCCAGCAGCCGCAGCAGTTTGGCCAGCAGACTACGCAGAAGCTGCCAAGTCAGTTGCCCGTGCCTACATTCCAGACTCTTTCGCAGCCACAACAACAACAGCAGCAGCAGCAGCAACAGTTTAGCTACCAGCAACAGCCACAACAGCAGCAACAACAGCCACTGACTGTGCCACAACAGCAGCAGTATCAACTGACACCCCAGTTGGGTTTGCCATTGCCCCAACTCTTTAACAACCTTCAGTCGACGCCGTTCCCAGTGCAGCCATCGCGTGAAACCTTCCAGCAGCAGCAACAGTTGCAGCAGCATCAACAACAACCCCTGTTCACCCAGCAGCAGCAACAACAGCATCAGTTCATCAATAATGCACCACAAGCACAGCAAGCTGATCAAGAGTACAAGCAAAAGATTATACAGAAACACGAGCAATTTGTCGCCAAGCAATACGAGAAATCCCAGCACAAGGTGCGCCAGCAACATGAGGAATTCCTGGCTAAGCAACATGCCATCAAGCAGCACGTGCTGCCCACCATTATCACGCAGCACAACAATTATCCACCCCAGCAACAGTATGTGCAACCACCACGCGGTCGTCCCGTTGCCCATCCCACGGAATACAATCAGTTCAACAGCGCACTGCAGCAATACTACAAGGAGCATCCCACAACAACGACAACTACAACAACCACAACAACGACGACAACAGAAGCCAGTACCACGCCCAAGAAGAACATCTATTCACAGGTCAAGTCCGAACTGGGCAAGTACAATAGCCCCAAGTTGGTGGGCAAGAAACCGGTTAAGACTATTGCTCGCGAGGATTTGCTGAAGCAGCTGAAGGCAGCTCTGTCCGAGACACCACAGCAGCCGCTGACGGGCAACAAGACCTACGACGAGATGGATCTGGTGTTGCCCAATGGACAGCGTGTGCAGGTCATTCGCACCACGGATCCCAACCTAGTGCAGGGACAACAGGCCTACTCTCAGGAGCAGCTGCAGACGTTGCTGGCCCAACAGGCTTTGGGCGCGGAGGGAAAGTTGAGTCTCAGTGATGTTGCGCCCACGAAAAGCAAGGATCTGGTGCTGCCAGGTGGTGGCAAGGTGCAAATTCTGCGTTCCCCTGATCCACAGGAGTCGGATACTTTGCCAGCTGGCGGACTTCCCGGCGGTGTTGATCTCTCCAGCTTGGCGGCTTTGTATGGCGGCGGCGCAGGTGACATTCAGGGCGTCAGCAATGGAGCCAACAGCATTGCCAGCTCGGCGGTGATTACCTCTGACTCGGATGATCCACCCACGCTCGAGGAACTGGCTAAGCGTGGCCTTATTCCCGACGGCTACGAGATCGAGGGACTCAGCTCAAAAACCACACCCGCACCACCCACACTGCCGCCAAAGAAGAAGGCCACATATGTGTACCTGGAGGAGCAAGCCGATGGCAGCTTTAAGATTCAGGGTGTTAAGGCTAACGGCGAGAAGGAAACAAAGCAAACTGGTGCCGAGGTGGAGAGCATCTTGGAGCGCATTCGCAGCGGAGAGATTAAGCTGCCGCCCTCTGTGTACCGTCTGACCTTGCCCAACGATGAGGTTGTCGAGATTAAGAGTGGAAAGATCATACAGACCACCACTACACGTGCCCCAGTCATCATTCCCAGCACCACTCCCAGTACCACAACCACAGCTAGATCCACCACCACAACAACCACAACGCCAGCGCCATTTGTTTCCCGTGGCACACCCAGCAATCATCGCCAGTATCATCCGTCGCGTCTCTCGAGCACCACCTCAACCACCACAACCACTACGAGCACCACTAGCACTCCGTATACTCCTCGGTTCCCCAGCCTGTATGAGAGCAGCAGCATCCCCAGCATCAGCGCTAGCTTGGTGCGTACCACGCCAGCGCCCATCTACAGCTCATCGCCAATCACGCAATCCCCGCAGTACATTGCAGGCGCATCCACACATCTGCCTGTGGTGACCGAGCGTCTGGCTGACATTACTCAAACCCCTGAGGTCTTGGCTCAGACACCCGCTCAATATGCCGATGCTTTGGTGCAGGAAACGGAGAACACTGAGAAGGCAGCCTCGACTGTTGGTGCCTCAGTGCTGTCAAATCCCAGCGAGGATCTGCTGCAGATACTCAAGAGCAATGGACTGTTTGCCATGGCCAAGTATTTGCGTCAGAGCGGACTGGACAGCATACTCAACGAGACGGGTCCCTATACCATCTTTGTGCCTACGGACAAGGCGTTCAAGAATCTGCTTGTTCAACTTGGCGGTCCCGAGCGTGCCGAGGAGAAGTTCCGTTCCAATCCCCGACTTCTGAGTGGCGTAAGTTGAAATATATCAGCAATCTTAATGCTTAACTCACTGTCTGCTCTTTATAGCTGCTTTTGCATCATGTTATTCCCGGATCATTTGAGATTGCCACGCTGCAGGACGAGATGACTGGCGTCTCCTTGGCTGGCACTCAGCTGCGCGTCAATCAGTACAATATGCATGATCAGGAGTGGAACGATGTCACTGTAAGTTTAACCTTACAAACTGACCATGTAATTTTCTTACTAATACTCAAACTTCTCTAGCTCACCACCATTAATGGCGCGATGGTTGTGCTGAACAAGAAGGACATTAAGATACCACAAGGTGTTGCCCATGCTGTCGATCGTGTCATGTTCCCGCTGCCCGTTGGAGATCTGCTGCAGACGCTGCAATCAGATCGCGAAGGTCGCTTCTCCAACTTCCTGAAGATTCTGTACACCTCTGGCTTGTCTGAGAAACTCCAAAGCAAAGGTAATATTGAATTACAGCTGCAAATATGTAAATCCTATCTAAATTGTGTATTTTGTTTGCTACCTTAGGTGTGAAGACTTACACAGTGTTCGCTCCAGTTGACAAGAGTTTCAGCGAACTGGACTCGGACACGCTCGAGAAACTCTACACGGACAAGGAGGCCGCTGAACAGTTCGCCATGAAGCACATTGTGCCGGGAGCTCTCTTCTCGGCCGGCATGCGTTTCTACCAGGTCAAGGATTCGTTGTTCACTGGCAAAACGGTTGTGTTGCAAAAGACTTCTGCTGGCAAAATCAAAGTGAATGATGCACAAATGGTCACCTCGAATATACCAGCCACCAACGGTGTGATTCACGCTTTGGATGGTGTCCTGGCGTAAAGCGATTAGATTGGAGATTGGCCAATTTGTGGGCCTTGTTATTGCAAATTTTGTTTAGTTCATAAGTTTTTTGGTTTGCATTGACCAATATGGGGGTATCTTTAAATTATCACAAAATCAAGCAAAAATTGTTAGTTAAATCTTGCCACTACGTGTAGAAATCGCAATCTTATAGTAGAGAGTTGGTGCAAACATCAGCAAACACAGCAACAGCAACGACAACAATCAGAATATTTGGGTGCTACCACAATGAGTTCTGTATTTTTTTCTTTCGCTTACATAAACAAGTCATTACAAATAGAATTAGTTTAATTTAAGTGAAAGACAAAACAGAAGAGTGTAACAAAAAAAAAAAAAAAACAATGTTCTGGGAACGAAGACAGAATTGCAAATGGAATAACTTTAGGAGTTTTATATCTAATTTATGATTTGGGCATAAAATCCAATTCGAAATTCTGTTAATTAAGAATTTTAGTTAAGTTGATTTGTTTTAAATAAATGTAGAATTAAATAAACTGTACAGTATAACCAATCCGTTTTATTATAATATATAGATAAATATTGAAATTTTTTGTTACATGCACATTTCCAAACTTTAATTCTGTAAGCGAAGTGAAAAAACTTGAAAGCAGTTGCTAACAAGACTTTAGAACCCCTCACAAATCTTTGTTTTTGGTTCTCACATACGCTAAGTTTATACAGTTTTAAAGCATCCGTTTAAAGCTGGTTTGAGTATTTGCTATGGAACGGTTGGGGTCAAACTGTACTAAAAGTTGTCCGCTTGGCTACAGTTCGAAGCGTATTGGAATTTCGAGTGAATTTCGTTTTAAAAATATGAATTCAATTTTATAAGATTATTATTATATTTATTAGATCCGTATTAATTGTTCAATATATAGCAAATATTTTAAAGCCAGCTGCTAGGTTGTAGTGCAATATAAAATAACTAGATCTCAAAAAAATTATTAAATTTGAATTAATTAATAATTAATAATTGTAGTTGATGGAGTTGAAGACCATTTTATCTTATTGCCGATGGAAATGATAGTAACTCGCTCGAAGAGACATATAATTTTTGATCAGCCTCAAATCCAATGCCATATAGTCCAAATCCAAATAGAGATACAAAAATTAATAGGAATGTTCGTCTAGGTTCAAAGCGAATGATGTATACTTCGAAGCATACTGCACAGCTCAGCATTAAAGGTAAGATACAAAACTGTACAGTTTTATAATAGTATTGCTCTAATAGCTTTTAGGGCTTTTTAAAAATGTTAAATTAATATGATTAATTTATCATTCCTGTCCAAATAAAAAATAAACAATAAATTACAACAAGTTATTAATATACATATAATTCTCATAAATTCTTTATTAAGTCGACTTTTAAAATGTTTTTTTTTTTTTTTTGTGTTTTGTCTTTTTCGTTTTCGGACTTTTATAATCAGTTTACTTTTCTATGCAAATACCAATCCATTATATTATAATTAATAAATTTGTGTTTTCGTATTATAATAGTTTTCGTTTTGCATGGCCAGCAAATTTATCGAATCTCTTTGCGCCACGCATCGTGTAATTAATATTTATTTATTTGATTAAATAATTAAATACTTTTGGTGTATTTTGTTATTTATGTTATTAAATTCTATAATTTGCTTTGCATAGCGGTTTTTCGATTTGGTTTTCTCTTGACTCGATTTAATTTCGGATTGTATTGTATTTTTACATGCACATTTATAGATGCAAAAAACATTAATGGCTATTTGGTATTTATGTATTTTATTTTATATTTCGTATGCAGTAAACGAACCAACACAATAATGATCTATACAATGTGTAATAAGAATAATAATATTTATTTCAGTAAAAAAGTCAAAATACAAAATCAAAACTAGAGACAGTATTAAGAAAATAAAAATAATAATTTCATAATTTTAATAAAATAAAATTTTTTTTTTCGATTTTTTTTGTTCACTTTTAAATACACATATACCAACTTCTATGCCATACCATTTTTATATATTTTTTTACACATTTTTTTTTGTTTTAAATTTTAGCTTAGGCTTTTGTAATAATTTCAGAAAGTATCACCCTGTGTTTTCTCATAGTTTCCCATATATTTGAAATAATGATTTTTTTTTTGTTTTTATCATTTTTGTTATGCTTGTTATCTTAAAATGTGTTTTTTTTTCTAACTCGACCATTTCATCTCTTTTGATACACTTAAAATTTACAACAATACTTCAACTTAATTACATACAATACAATATATTGTTTTTCGCTTTTTTGTATATTTTTTTTTATTTATTTATTTTTTTTAACAAATCGAGCACATCAAACTGGGCCGGAAACTGTGGCTCTATTCGAGCATTTAAAATGTAATAAAAACTTGTAAAATTTAAACAAAAACTTCAACGTAATGCGAGTGTGAACATATTTGAGTGACTGTCTTTTTGTGTGGGTGGCTATTGTAGTTTTACTTTTAGTAGACACTGTAGTAATGTGACTTGCTGCTTACGATTTTTTGTTTTCATTTAATTATTTGATATTTTAATCAGAGTTAAGCTTTTTAATTCAATATCTCGCAGTCGTTACTATTAATGGAACATGCAAATAATATAGTGCTAAAAAAATTATTTATGTTTAAATTTGATTTCTTTTTTATTGTTTATAGCGAAGCTGCGAGCTATTGAACTGCAAAGCAAAATTCTGTTTTGCGGCTGCGACAATTGCAATATTAAGTGATTGGTTTTGGTATTTTTGTTTGGAATTTGTTGGTATTTTGTGGTATTTCGTATTAATCATTTTGTTTATCCGTTAATGCTATTTGTAATATGCTGTACGTAGTTTGGAGGAAAAAACACTTAAAATGTTTGTGTTAAAACGAACATTGTTTGACTATTTTTGTTTTATCTGTTTCTCTGTATCTATTTTGTTTCTGTTTTATTTATTTTGTTTGGGGTTGGATTTTTGGTTTTAGTTTTTTTTTTTTTTTTGCTGCTATGCTTTGACTATTTTTGTAGCTTTCGCTTTCTAATTCGCTTAGTTGCTGTGAGTGTGTTTTATTATTTCTTCTTTTTTTTGTTGCTCTGTGTAATTCAATTTAAATTTAAATTTAAATAGGAACAACCCGCGCGCGCGCCTCGCGTCGCCTCGGGTCTGGAAAGTGCCCAATGCTAGCCACCATCATCATCATCTGCATCGCCAGCCTACTGCTGTTGCACCAGCAGCTGCTCCACCTGGTCAGCGGTGCGCAGCAGGAACGCAGCGCTCTCCCTGTACGCCGATATGACCTGGCGGGCAGCGGTCACCTCGTTGGGACTCAGCTTGTGGGGCAGAATGGGCGGCACTCGGGAGCAGTTGGCATCACCGGACGTGGAGAGCAGTTGCTGTTGCTGCTGCTGTTGCTGTTGTTGCTGCTGCTGTTGTTGCTGCTGCTGTTGCTGCTGCTGTTGTTGCAGCTGCTGCAGTTGCTGTGTGGCTGTGGCCAGCACATTGTTGTTGCTGGCATTGCTCAGTGTGGCCAGATTGGCGGCACTCAGCTGCGCGCTAACTGTATTGTTGTTACTGTTGCTGCTGACGCTGCCAGCGAGGCCGCCGCCAACGCCAAGCGCCGTGGGCTTCATGGAGAGATCGGTGGGCGTAACTGCAATAAGAAGGGGAGATAAGTTAATAAAGCGTGTGCAAACGATATGAATGACACTCACTTAAAGCGTATAGTTTATGAATTAATCCACTAGTGCTTTTTGCCAGTGTCATTCCAACTATTTACTTACCATTACCCAGCCCGGCAACGCCTGGGAAGTAGCCAGGATAGCTGGGCGCACGTCCAGCTGCCACAGCCGCTGCCGCTGCAGCTGCCACAAAAGGCGAGGCCGCCGAGGGCGAGCTAAAGTCCGTGGTATATGGACTGCTTGAGGGCAGACCGGCGCCATTCGATGCCCCAGCCCCATTGGCCAACGCCAAGCCCGTGACACTCGCTCCGCCAACGCTGGCATTTGAGCTGAGTGCCAGCGGTGAGCTACGCGCCGAGCTCATGCCACCGGTGCCACCGCCAGCTGCGCCGCTAGTGCTGTTGCCGCCTGCACTGCCAGCGCCGGCGCCTAAATTGGAGGCGCCACCGAACGCGGTATCCGCGTGCTCCGAGTTCGGTGTGGAGCGTGCGAAGCCGACGGCGCTGACGAATGGCAACGCTGCCGCTGCCACGCTGGTGAGGCCAGCCGCATCGGCTGCCGTGCAGGTTACGGTGGCCGCATTGCTCGCGGATGTGGTGCTGGTGCCGGCAACAGCTGCCGCTGCAGCTGCAGCTGCCACAACGCTGCCCGGCGCTGGCACCGCATGTGTAATTGGCTCGAGGCCAATTCGCATTCGCTTCGCGTTCATCGACTCGTTCTCGCAGGCAATCGCCAGGATTTGTTCCGCCTGCACGGAGGTCAGATGCGCGGGCGTCGGTCGAGTCTGCAAAACAGCAATTGGAAAAAGATGGTGAATACCAGAATGAAAGTGAGGTCTAAGGTAAAACATTCTATGCTCTAGTCACTTTAAACTGTATCAGAATATTCCTATACTAACAATTATAGCATATCATGAAACATATTTATATGTTGTATTACTTTTAGAGTTATTTGTTTGCTTGTTTATTTTTCCCGAAAATTATTTACTTATTGCAATCATTATTTCTTTATATTTCGTACTAATGAAATTACATTTAAAATTTCATTTTAATACAATATGAAAAGATACTACATTTCCTATCAATTATATTAGTTTACATAAAAAAATAAAATAAATAGAAACCCTCAAAAATAATTAAGTTGCCTATCTAAATAACATTACAAAATATAAAAAGAAAGTAACTTATTTTATGAATAAAAAATTGTTGAAGCACCTTTCAAAATTTTTGCTTTACTTGCATTTGAAACTATTTTCATACTTTTTAAATTTTTTTCTTATAATTATTTTTCTTTATTTCATTCAATGAATGGAAATGAAATGCAAAGCCTCAGATTAATGCTAAAAAGTATTTCTCAACTACTCACAAACAATTTATTTTGCTTCTCAATTCTCAAAATATTTAAAGTGTCAATTTCGCTGTCAAGTTAACTATTTTTTTTATATGCACCACATTCCACTAAGAACATCAAGATAATGTCTAATCACTCACCGTATTCTCCCAACCGTCTCGTGTCTTTTTGTTGCGGCGACAGGACTTCAGATAGGTGCGAATGCGTTTGCGGGAACGATCACTGAACTCGGGAAATTGTCGGGCACATGAATCGATAATGGCTTGAATCTTCTCTTTTGGCTGCTTGGAGATGGGAATGATCCGGTCGAGATTCTCGTCCACGAACAAACGCACGAACATCTGCAAGGCAAAATACCAGCGATTAATTGCGGTTACTTTGGGGCGGGAAAAGTGTTTTCCCATTTCTGGTGGTGTTTCATTGGCAACGCTTGCTTTACATTCGCTGCTCAACTGGCAAAAAACTCATCTCAATCTCTTTCTCTCACGCAGTTTACTCACATTGAAGGCCTTGAGGCGCTCGGGATCGTGTGTGGTGGCCAATTTCTCGTCCATCTTGTCATCGGAATCGTCTTCGGAAACCTCGTCCTCCTCCTTCTGGCCCGACGAGTTCGTCTCGTCCTGTGCCTCCATCGGCGAGTGTGCATCCTGCCTGGGAACCGGCGACAATGAGCTGTCCATTTTACTGCTGGCTGCTGCCACAGCCGCTGCATTCTGGGCCAAAGCATTCTGATACTGCGCCCAAAGGCCGCCGACAACACTCAGATCTGGTCCCTCGGTGCCATTGCGCACAGCCGTTGAGTTCTGATAGTTCCAGGCCAGGAGCATCAGCTTCAGCTTGTCCGCATCCTTCATGAGACCCGCGTAGGCTTCCGACTCGCTGCCACTGCCGCCGCCGAGGCTGCTCGCAATGTCACCCAGTCCACTGGCAACACTGGCGATTCCTCCGCCGCCGCCGCCAGCGCCACCGCCTCCGCCACCGCCTACACCAACCACACTGCTGGTGTCGGTGCTTGTGGCCGGTGTTGCTGGAATGGTTTCCTGTGAGAGGACGAGAGAGAGAAGACAGAGTGAATGTGAGATGAGTGCAAGTTCAGTTTACGGAACTTTCGATGACCGCACAAAGTTTTGGGACAGCGTTCGATATACCAAAATCCCAATGATTAGAAGGGGCCCAAACTCGTTAGACCATTGAAAAGTATGCGCAAAAAACGTCAAAGAATCTACCAGCTACATCTCTACTTGGTCTTCGGCTTCGGCGTCTACTTCAGCATTCCCTTCTGGTGTATGGGCAAGTTTAGCCCAACCAGCAGGAAAGTTTATCTTGGCCCAAGATGAAAGTCCAGGGAACCGGGTTCCCTTTTTTTCTTTCTCTCTTCCTCTCTGCTTCGGATTGCTTTTTTCTCAGAATGCTTCCTTTTTATGCTGCGCTGCAAATTAGTTGCCCAGGATATTCCGCCCCGAAGAGTGACTTGCAATGAGATGGGGGCTAGCTGGGTGGCGCTTTTGGGTCTCTGCCATTTGTGGCAAACATTGCTCTAATGAAACATTTCGTTTGCCTTCTTTCCAAGACGTTGGGCATCGTTCAGCACAGCTTCTTTTTTCCTGCTACTCTCTGTCTTGGCTTGTGGTTTAAAGGACAATGGTTGAACTCGCCATCCTGCCAGCTTGCCATCATTGCCAACTCTGTTGCCAGCACAAATGAAGTTGTATTCTGTGTGAATAACACGCAGATGGAGCAAAAGCAAAAAGGAAGCGAATGAAAATGAAGTTTGAACACTACTTCTAATTAACATTAAGTTGAAGGATCTCTTTACGCAGCTAGCAGAGTTTGATCGAAAGTCTTTTCGATATTGGGTTTAGTTATTTGCAATCAACTGAGATGCATCCCAAAGATTAAAATGCACTTTTATATTACCAAATTATATATATTCAATGAAAAGAAAAACTCCTTTGAATGGTAAAATGCAATTTTTATATTAAGTGATTGAGTTTAATATTCAGTTCATTTGAATCAATCAAAAAGAAATCTATTTATGTATGTATATATTCCACAAGACATTTTCAGATATTTAGTTTAATGTATTACATTTATTTACTTTATTAATAAATATTTTGTATGTTTATTAGTTAAAGGTAAAGGTGACTATAGTAACAAGTGTGTAATCTTAAACCATCGAAGATTTATTTAAGAAACTTCTGCTGCAGACACAAATATCTATCAAGTATCCAACGACTTTTACTTAAGAGCGAAATGGGACACCTAGAAATTAGTTTAGTTTAGGAAAAATCATTCATTCAGCTTAAAGCAAACAACTCCCAAGACAATTTTCTAATCAAGCTGTGGAAAACAAATGACAATTTGGATTTTGTCCACTGTCAAACGAAAGTAGCCAACAGAGCCGTAGATGGACAACTTGTGGGAGTTGTTTTTCCTTTTAGATTGTGGTGGGCAAAGAGAGGGAATGGAATTGAGTTCTCCACTCTAGGTTTGGGATTGCGAGTGTGAATGCGAATGCGACTGCATGTGTGGGTGTGGCTTTAATATTGGGGTTTGAGTTTTGGGGTTCAGGTTAAGCTTGCCTTGGCTAGAGCTGGCAATTTCTTTTAGTTCGAGTTACCCTTTTGCTTAAGGCACCGCTGTCGATTGAAGAAAAGACCACATGAATAAGAAGAAAACGTACAAATTTTCCATTAATTAAAACGGTATAAGAAAAGCAACTGGGGAACTCAGAGAGTGTAGTAAGAGAGTTTGACTGGACAAAGTCAATGGCCAGGCAGGAATAGAAAGCCGGACAGTTGGATTGTTGGGGGAGGAAAAGAAAAGGGTTAAGGGAAGGCAGGTTAAATCTAGCGAAGGAACCAAACGACTGACATTTTTGTGAAGTTGAGCAACTCCGCCGGGAGTCTTTGTGCCCGACACACTTGCTATATATGTATATATATATATATATGTATATAAATATATGTATATGTAAGATTTCTGGCTTGGAATGGAAGCAAACTTCATTTGGTTGGGACAATTCGACTTAAGCTGGTGAGCTCATCCAAGGCAACCTTGACTTTGGCATAGCATAGAACGGGTTTCATTGTGGCCCATTGCTGTCGATGTGCCAAGCAATTTGTTGTGTGTTGTGTGCTCTGTAGCAGCAGCAGCAGCCCACATGGCGTATGAGTAACACCTGCAAGGCGAACCAACCCACTCATAAGCACACACACTCACACAGTAGGACATAAATCTAAGCATTTATTTCCATTGCTACAATATTTCTGTGCGAGAGTCGAAACGAAGTTGCTTTTGAAGTTTTTGAAGGCAAAGGAAGTGGAAATGGAAGTGGGAATGGTAAAGGGAATGGGATAGTGCTGAAGTGAGGGGAAGCAGAGGCAGACAAATTGTAACCCTTTTACGGTTGCGCCTAAAAGTACGCTAGAGAGCGAGAGATTGGTTGCCAAGTCTAATGCTGAGAAATATGCGGGTTGTGGCATCTTGCAAGAAAAGCAAAAGCCAAAATGGGGAACGAAACTAAACGAAACGAGAAGTTCAATGCAAAAGGCACAAATGAAACACTAACAGAAGGGGGGTTGTTGTTGTAGTTGTTGTTATTATTGTTGTCTAGTGCGCCTAAAAGCAGACTATGACTACCACTCCACACCACTACAATGGCAGAAAGCCTCTAAGCACACGCATAATGAATTACCAAACGGCTCGAGAGTACGCATACAAGTGTGTGTGTGTCTACACGTGAGTACACATGTGTGAGCGTGAGCGGGGGGGTGTGTGTGTGTGAGTGTGTGTGTGCGTCTCATGACTGCCAACTGCCGATGACATATTTCTCCAGACGAGAAGCGTGCGCACACAAACACACACGTCCTCTTCTCCGAGGAGCGCCTAAAAGGCAGCTAAGAAAATTTGCGTTTAACTCATAAGTGCGTGAAAGGGTTGCCAACCCCCAAACCCCAACCCCAAGCCCAGCTCTCAACTACAACCTCAACCTCCTATTCCCTTGCTACACCAAGACCCAACTCGGAGAAGTAAAGGGAATGGCGACGGGGGCGGGGGAAGGAAGATGGTTGCCTCTGTGCGCTGTCAAGGAAATTGTAGTTTAAATGAAATGGAAGTTGCTTTTATCAACGGCGCCGGGGCAAGTGTGGCAGGGGTTATGCTTACCCTAAAAACAGAGCGGGGGTTAGTGTCTGCATGTGTGTGTGCCTTTCTTAGAAGTTGCCCGCCTTTATGTATGCTTGTCTGAGTGTGTGTGTTTGTGTGAGTGGGTTGTCGTATATAAATTAAAATGCCTAAACATATGCATTAGTTTTTGTCTCAGACTTTCTCTCACTCCCTCACACACACACACACACACACACACACACGTTGCCATCTCACTCTAAGGACGGTAAAAACGGGAGGCAAGCTCCAAAGTTTTTGTGGTTACGACATTGGTTTTCGGGGGAGGCTGCAGCTTCCACGCTACGGCGCGGAGGGGGGTGCCCAGGGGGGAGGAAACCCTGATGTCTGTCAGAGTCGGTCTAGCTCTTGAGCTGTGGGCTGGCAACTTAGTCTAATGAGAATTCGAAACTTAACTACGCAATCGTGCTGAAGAAATTAAAAGAAATTGCACATGAGATGTGAGCGCATATCGAACCTTAGATAGTTGTGTGCACAAATAAACGAAGATAGACACTGAAGGCGATTGATTGATAGAGTGGGAGTGACAGCTTGGTACAGTTTCAGTTGGTCCAAAAAGTGCAATAAAATAAATATTTGATTTCCTTTTTCTACCTTTTTATTGACAGACTTAAAAGTCGAACATTCTGCTACTTTATGGAATCTTTAAAGTTACAAATATTTATGTGGTTAGATACAAGTCGAAAATTTGCAATCTTTCGTTTAATATGTTGAGCGCTTGAAGCCTTCTTTCGGGGCGCACATGAATATGCATATCAATATTTGGCCAACAATTTCCATATGCATGTTCTCCGCTTCAGATTCGCAGTTCTGATGCATTGCGTCATTTTGACGCAACTGCAGTCTAAATGCATTAAATGCACGGATAGCTATAAAATATATATGGCAAAACCTGCATACTCCTCTATATCGAATCGTTCCCTTTCCCTGAAACACTAGCGTTGGTCAAAGCAATTACAAAAACTGTTTTTTTTTTCAATGCTGTATACTTTTGGATAGACGGCCATTTTTGTTGACGATGTCAAAAAAATAGATTTTAAAATACATGTATACATACATATCTATGACGGAATATATATAAAAAAAAATCGGTAGATGCAAATATGGGTTGAAAGCAGTCACAGGCCAGCATTAAATTAGTAACCAACCTGGCCCACAGTCATTAGCGCGAGAGTGAGAAAGGGAGACAGAAATGTAAAGGGAGGGGAATGAATGATAAATGCAAAAAACATATGATTAAGCCAAAGGATAGAGCAATCATAAAACAATTTAATTCAAATTATTTTGAATTATGAAATTTGAATCCAAGAAAGTTTCAAAGTCGTTAAGTTATTTATAATTTATTAATGAAGCAAATCATATCTTCGATCGGTATGTGTTTTAATATATGTAAGTATGTTACACTTGGCTTATTGGGCAAAAATATATTGATAAAGTAAATACAACTTTGTGCACTTTTAAGGCATGATTGAGATCTTAATAAAAGATTCATAACATCTCATATTATTCGGATTTAATTTCTTTCTTGTTTTTTTGAACATATAACTTAATTCAAAACATACTAATAAACGCCAAAAATTATCAGGAAAGAAAAAAAATTATTGTTAGTATTGTATATACCAAAAATTGAATCTAATTTCAAAATTATGCGCGTTATTCGATTTTTGTCGATTTACCGGGGGAGAAGCTGGCATGGAAATTTGAAACAAACTTGATCTGAATGCAAACATAATGAGTGCTGTAGAGAGTCTCTGAGATTTAGGTGTTCATACCGATAGACGGACGGACATGGCTGATGTTGACGTTGACTATGATGACTCTTTCAGCATTTTCTGGAGGAATAATGAATGTTCCCTACCACTCTATGTGTATCGGGTATTAAAATGAAGCCCGTATTTTAATAAGTTGCCTATAAATAGATTCGTCTAAATAAAAATAAATCCAGGCATTTTCAACATCTGATGTAATGATCTTTTTTATTCTATTTTAGTACTATGAAATTTACAAGCAATAACCAAAATAATTGTACGAAAATTAGAGTAACATACAGTAATGTAAAACCTAAATTTAATCAACAATTCTGTTTTCAAAACATTCAAAATTAACATTATATTTTTGGTGGCGGTCTCTCGGTAGCATTTCAGAAAACATTACCGCTTTTAATTGAACTGCACTTAGAATAGCCACGCCATAATTTGTACCTTGATATTATGCTAAATATTTAACAACTTCCTTGACAGACAGACACTTTACCACACTTGCCCACTCAAATTAGCGGATAAACTTTCCATGTGGGTACAAGAAGAAACCTTCGAGTCTCGAACATAAAAATGCAATTCCAACCGAACCACAAAACTGTAACCTAAACCCCAACTCGAGGTCGAGCTGGAAGCCAAACCTGCCGATCCCCTTGCTGTCTAGCCCAACCACATCATAAACTAATCAGCCAGACAAGGTGCGGTACATTGGCAACTGGAAGTTAAGCGTGCTCCAGGCGTTGCCGGAGTCGTCTGTAACCCACCGAAATAAAAAAAAGAAACATCGCCGTTCAACTGCGGACTGGTCAACAAAATGTTGCATACTTTATGGCGCACTACAAATAATATTCGCGTGCCGCATAAAAAGCGTAACACACGGCCCTCCGCCTCTCTCTGGCACCCACACTTGATGTTTGTTATTGTTGTTGTGCGATTGAGTGGCATGTAGCGTTAGTTACAGTGCTAGCCGAAAGTATGCTACATGCATGCTACGGCGAAACAATTACACGCCCAGGGACCATTCAACCACCTTGCTCTCTGGCTTTGGCCGCGTGTGATGTGAGTAACTTTGACCCGCTTTGTGGGCAGTCGCTGGAAAAATAGAAAAATAAAATCAAATCAAAAAGGGGAAAAAACCCCAAAAACTGAAAGCAAATCAAAAGCTCGATAGGCAGAGGCAAGAGAGAAGGGCTCTTTTATATAAATACACATGCATTTTTTTGTGTTGCTATTTAGTTTTTGGTGTATATAATATAGTATAGCCCGGGTCACAAATGGTAAACCAAAACATCATCAATGCTATCAAATGCAAAAAGGATTGCCTGCACCACAGGGGAGGCAGGTGTGCATCAAGGCTGTGTAAGAGGTGCTCACAATAAGCTTTCGATGTTATTCTATGATGCACATTTCGTTTTTAGCCAGGGTATCGTTTGCTGTATAGGGTATTTTATGAGTTTTTGAATTCATTTTTAATATTCGATATATATAAATATGCAGTTACATATGTTATATACAATTATTATATATCTTTTTTTAGTATAGAGTATCAAGTTTTGTAATATTTGCTGTTGCAGCAATTGTCGTTGGCGCTTTGTCCATTTTTCGCCTGGCGGCAAATGCAAAAGCATAAAAATGTGCAGAAACTACGCAGAGACACACATGCACACACACAAACACACATACACATGCTTGAAAGGGTGTGTGTACGAACACCATTGCTTTTTAGTTGCCTTGGCCAATGGAACAAAAGAGAAACAAAAAAGTTTCAACTGTTTGTGCTTCCCTCTTCGTGACTGCATTTTAAGCTATGCGTGGGATCTGCTCCGAAAAAGCACAAAAAAATATAAATGAAACGGAAACGCCAAAAATTTCACAAAAGCGCATACAAGGCGTATGAGTATTGTCATTGCCAGCAGCAAATGCGACTGAGGAGCAACTGACATTTAGGTGCAAAATGCGCAGTTGAAGCAGAACAGATGATAATGCTGTCAAACAATGGACTCCGTTAAGGTCAGGCTGTGACTATTATTTTTACTATTTTTTGAAGTTACAAATCTGAATTATACAATTACAATTATATTTAAAAATAGTTTTATGCATAGAAATTTCGTATGTGGTTAAGTATTATTTAAACTAGAAACATTTCACTGCTTCAACAAACCTTAAAGTTGATCTGTGGCTTTTCGCACTCAAAGCCAATCAACTCATTTATAAAATCAAACAAAATTCTCCCTTTTGCCTTTGACATGTCGTAACTGCATATCTTATTATGTATCTCTCCCCCGAGACTCTATTAATATTTCCATCATCAAGTCAAATTTCGCGCAGACAAAAGCCTCAGACTCAGTCCTCATCTCCAATTCCGACTCACTCAGTCCAAGGCAGAAATTGAAACATAATATTGTCAGACATTGATGCCCATTTCCTCAGTAACCGCAACAACTTTGCCACCCTCTTCCCTTCTCTTTCCCGACCCCGCTCTCTTGCAACTCGGCGAGGCCACTTAACCGCAACCCTCGACCTGCGATGGAGAGGTGCGTAAATAATACAAAAAAAATAACGCCTACAAGTATGTAAAGTTTTGTTGCCATATGTTCCGGGGATGCCCCATGGACCAGTAACGAAGCTTGGCGTCCGAAAAGTGCGAAAAAAGAAAAGAGAAGGCTTCTCCAGCGGTCGCAGCGATTTTTACGCTTTTTGCACTTTTCATTTGTCAGCCGTTGGCATCGCGTGCGTTTTCCACTCTTTTTTCGCTGTTGTTGTTGTTGCTGTTGCTGTGCAACGTTTTTTATTTACAACAACAGCAGCGGCGAGAGAAGCAACAACTATGCGCGCTTATCAGACGTTTCACTGTGCAACATAGGCCCACATTTCGCGCCGTGCGTGTAAAAAAGAGAAAAACAGACACAAATGGCAATTGGTGCGCGCATATTTTTAAGGCGGAGCTTTTTTGGTCCTTTTTTCGCGCTGGCCATACGCACAACGCACTACAACGACGACTCTCTCACTGGGCAGCAATGCCTGGCCGATGCCTGATGCCTGACTACCCACTGCTGCTGCTACCTCAGGACAGTCCTCAGTCCCGCGTAATCGCAGTGCGTGTATGTGCGTGCGTGTGTGTTTAAAAATATTACGCATACGCCGCATGCAAGGCAAAAAACCGAGCGGACAGCGGACAACCGACAACGCGACTGCAGCCGATGCTGCACGGCTAGGTGGATAGGTGGCTTGGCGGCAGCGGGGGGCATTATTATCAATGAGGCAATGTGCAGAAAAAACCAAACCGAGTCTTCCACCTCTTACCCTTACACCCCAGCAGCGTGCAGCGTGCAATGCAAAAAAGTAGGCGTATGTATACGAAAAAAAAAGAACGGCAGGCGGAGGCTGCTGCATACAAGGAAATCTACTTACTCATCAGCCGGCTCCTGACCACGCCAGACATCACAATTAATGCCAACCCACACACACACACACGCACACACACTCACACACGCATACAGAGATGCGTGTATACACAAATGAGGTGGTGGCATTGGGACAAACGGGCGGACCAGTTAATGCCACCCACAAGGGCCACGATTGTTGCCTCGTTGGACTCGGGCAGCAAATGCAATAATTTTAACATCCGACAGCAACAAAAATTGCATTTTATTTTTGGTTCTTGGTGCGTGCAACGCGTTGCAAGCGCGCTTTTGCACGTTTTCGCAAATTCTCTTCAGCTATTCTTTTTTTTTTTTTGCTTTTTGTTTTGTTTTGTTTTGTGACTCGGCCTGTTGGCAACAACAAATCACTCATACGCCACGTATGCATAATGGGCCGTTAGTCAATGCATTAGCTTAGAGCACACCCAGCTTTACGCGCTATCACAATGCTAGCTGCGGACTGTGCGTGGGAGGTTTTACTATGTAGTAGAGTAGAGGGAAGGCAGCTTAGCAATGCAGAGAACAGTCCTAGAAGTGGGCAAATGGTTTGCATGTAAATTGGCGAAATGTTTTGTATTTTTAGTTGCAAAACACAAACGATTTGTTGCAATGGTAAGCATGGGACAAAGCTATACGCAATAATTTACATGGAAGCTCTTTTTAATTGTAGTTCAAAGCAGAAATTAAAAATCTAGAATTAACTTATGAGCAGGGAAAAGATGGAATGCAGAAGTTCCGTTAATTATATTTTTCAGTTTTCGTTTGTTTTTTTTTTTGAATATAATGTTAAAAATAAATTTGCCATCTTAATCTTTTTACAAATATTTTTTTATTTATATTTGCAAAAATAATCAATTTCACTAATTATTAAAGTTTTTCCAAGAATTTGAAACTCATGTACTTTAAATCTTATTAAATACCGGAACTTATATGCAACAAATTCAGAATAAAAATCGCACAAAATTGTAACAAGAAATTAAAAAAAAATCAAATACAATTTCACTCTAGTCGAGAGCGAAAGTCTGCCATATTACACCTAAAGTGAGATATTTGGACTTCTAAACGGACGCCATGTGCAATGAATGACACAGCAGGAAGAGCTGAAGGGGAAGTGTTGGTCAAGTGTGTAGGGGACTCAATAGATTTCGGTTAACGGCAGTGCATTAGAGTTAGGTTGTTGTGCAGTTGTCGGCAACAGGCAGCAGGAGCAGC
This sequence comes from Drosophila kohkoa, assembly GCA_019972355.1. Classification (NCBI taxonomy): domain Eukaryota; kingdom Metazoa; phylum Arthropoda; class Insecta; order Diptera; family Drosophilidae; genus Drosophila; species Drosophila kohkoa. Next base: position 394,537 of record BJEL01000003.1, on the reverse strand, counting down.
AACATCAGCAACAGCTGCAACGTCATCATCATTGATGCCATCTTCATCAGCAACATGATGAGAATTCATATGGAAATTCCAAACGCAAATCAGCGACCCCAAGCCAGAGCAGTATTTCGGCCACCAGCAAGTGAAGTGCTGATAGATGGGGCGTATAACAGCCCGACAGACAAGTAGGGAAAGTGACTCAAAGGTGTGTTCGTCCCTTTATGTTAAGTGAAAATCAATCGCTAAAATTAATACGAGTTTTGAAAAGGAAAACCGCATATTTCAACAAAAATATTTAATTGCCAATTTAAAATTGAAAAATGATAAAAGAAATTATACATATATTCATTTTATTATTAAAATAAAATGAAATTCCTATTAAATATGCAGAAAAAATATTTTTTAAAGTATGGCAAGATGGGATAATTGAAATAGAATATGTGCTTCATGCGTTGCGGTTGATCAAGGGGTGTGAGACTTTATTAATGCAGCGCTGATTTTTCTATGTGTCGCTCATATTTTATGCAATCCTTATGTGTACCCACGGCGTATACGCGACGCTCGCATGTTTTTTATATGTATACTTATTTTATAAAAAATTATTTGAATATGCAAATGCAGCAAGAGCTGCACTTCCAATTTTATTTTCATCATTTTTAATTTTTTTTTAAATCATTTCTATTGAACCAAATTTTTTTTGTTTTTGGTTGTTGTATGTATTGTTTTTTGTTTGAATGTAAATTTGAGTGGATTGTGAGAAAAAAAAATAATGTACACTGCTTTGCGTATGTAGCTGACCGTATGAGCCATGGAACTGTATGCCCAATGCGAGCTATCAAATATTTAACGCATGAAATATTAAACAAACTAAATTTTTTACCAACAACAAAAAGAATCATAACAAAATACGCAGCTTAATTAAACAAAGTCTAAAAAATAATATTTATTTTATACATAAATACGTTCAAACACATGTGTGTGTGTGTATAGTTGTACCTGCATCGTATTTGGATATGTGTGTTTGTGTATGTATAAATATAATTTTTGGTGTTCTCTATTGTTGCTGTTGACCGCTGATTGATGCGTTGCTGCGTTTGACAGTTTTTGCCAGACGTGTACCAATAAATGTTTTTTATGAAAACTAAACAATATATATATTGTATATAACATATAAGGATGCACATAAAACATGTATGCAGATTGAACAAATAATACTGGTATTAAATCATAGAAATGCAAAATATTTATGTAGTAAAATGAAATGAAATAATAATACAATTTCAATACAATAATATTTGCAAACTGAAATATTTATTTAGCATAAAGCTTTGTTTTTATAACTATTATGAAAATAGATATAGGAAGCACTTCAAAACTATCTTTCTTCAGCTGCGTCACTATGATATTAAGATATAGTCAAAGTCTAACAGCAGTTCTTAACTGGCCTCGTACAACTTCGTTAGAAAATCTTGTTAAATGAAAGTCTCCGTGGCAAATGCCAAGCAATGCGAAAAATCAAATTCAACTTTCAGAGCAAGACTCAGACTCCACTTAGTGCAATTGTTGGGGACCACTGCTCGGCTGCTAGGCTGAGGTAGGTTACCATCTTGCTCGCCCTCTCCGCGTTATTCCCACTCTGTTCGTCGGCAATCGAAACAAATCATAATCAAATCGAATTTCAGTTGATTTTCACTCGAAAAGACAGTCACAGCGAGTGGCTTATTCCTGACTCCCTCGCTCCGATTCTCTCTCTGACAGCCCCAAGTTGCAAGCGGGACTCATTTCCAGAGCGGACTAAGATAAGCATAAAGAAACGAGAAAAGGGGCAGCGAGACTGAGAAAGAGGAAGGAACTGATGAAGCCAAGTTCTGGTCAGGTGCGGGAGGGAAAAGGGAGCCAGCAGACTAAAAGCAAAGCGCAAACAAACAAGAATAAAAAAAAGCGAAAATAAGAAAGGAAATAAAAGAAAAATCGCACATAAAATTGATGATAAACCGTTCCAAATAATATTTTTTTTGCTTTACCGCCGAAGGGGCAGTATTCAGCCAGAGCTTGAAAGAAGGTGGAGATGGATGGAGATGGAAATGGGGATGGGGGTGGGAATGGGGATGGGAATGAAGCTGGTGATGGGAAAGTTTAGCTGCATGGCAGGCAAGCCAGAGCCAGAGGATTTGCCAGCGACATTGGCAGAGGAAATGCTCTGAAGTCTGAAGGCAAAATGATGAATTATTTGCTGCCTCTTTCGTTAGGCGTCAAAGTTTCATACACTGAGGACGGAGATCGGAAGGGAGACTTCAACTGGGTCTGGGACTGCGCAAAAACATAAAAAAAAATGAAGGGGATACCAAACAAACGTTTTAGAGGTGGGCACATGGACCCAACCATCACTTTTTACAGCCAACTTCGCTGCTGATTCTGCTGCTTCTGCTGCTGCCTTCAGCGACAACGCCAAACGTTTTTGACACAATTTGTGGCACTGTCTGTGGGTGGAGGGAGGATGGGTGGGTGGGTTGATTTGGTGGTTCAGTTGGCTGTGAGTTGTGAGTTGGGTTGTGTCTGCTGCTTGAATGATTTTTAAACGAGGCAAGAAATCCCAAAAGATGCGGCAAACGTTTTGTTGGCATGAGTTCACGTGGGTTTTCTCTTTGCTCTACTCATTCTTTTATTTTTTATTTTGTGCTTCTACTTCTTCATTTCGTTTTTTTAGGTGATATTTTTGGTAAAAATGGGAGCCCCTTTTTTGCCATCGAATTTTGCCTTTATGGGCGATTCCCCATTCCTCCAACTTTTCACAAAAGAAAGTCAGCTAGATAATACAACAAATATATTCCGAAAAAAATGTATATATAACTTTTTACTTGGCGGCCACATTGCCAACAAAAGGGTTGAGTATGAGTTTGTGCTGGATTATCAGCGAGTTGAACTTAATTTGAAGTGAGTTGGCCAAAGAAACTGATATAAATGATATTGTGCTAGCTGCTATGAATATTCTTTTTCAATTTGCAAAAAAAACCGATTGAATTATGAACTGAGAATAATATAATGGTAGCTAAAGATCTGCTATTAAATAGAAAACTCTTAGTCCATAGCAAGTAAATGTTTTATGGCTACTTGTTTGTATGTCATAATTTGCAGAGTTTTAATCTAATTTATTCCAGACATTTTACTCGCTGGGCAATTTCAGTTATGCTGAGTCGAGTTTCGCTTCAACTCAAGTCCAAAGAGTGCAGATCCACAGCGAAATAAAGCCAAGCCCATTCCGCAATTTGATGGCCGATGCCATCATAATCAACATCGCCTCAGACCAACTACACACCCACAACCTTTTGTCCCACTCACCTTACGGCCGCGACCCAAACGCAGTAGCAGCAGAAGCGGCAATAACAAGAACAACACGCGTCGCGTCCCCGAAGCGCACTTGAGTTTTGTGAGCGCGCCTGAAAGTTGGCAACACAAAATGTTCCAAAGGCTCCCATTGCCATTTGCCATTTCCCATGTCGTCACTGGCGGTTTTACAACCTTCGCCGAGGCGAAACTTGCGTTCGCCTCTGCAAGCTTTTTTCAGCTCTTCTCTACTCTGCTCTGTTCTGTTTCATTTTTTTTTTTTTTTTGTTTTTCTAGCGTGCCCACCCTGGTTGGGCGAACACACCTATGTAAGAGTATGTATGCCTGGCAGGGTCGACGTCGACGTCGTCATCGTCGCCGTTTTCGTTGTCGTCGTCGTCGTCTAGCGTTGCGGCGGCAACCTTCACAAATGGTAACAATTTCAATTTCTCTGACGCCTTATCGCGCCCTCGCACATATGTGGCAGTGGGAGTCGAAATGAGAGTCACAACGAGACCCAGAGCTAGGAACAGCACGAACCCAACCAAGCTAAGCCCGGTTGGGCCCCAGCCAGGACCCGCCAAAGTTTACAGCTCAAAGTTGCCGATTCGCGCTTGGGTGCAACAACAGCAAAAAAAACAAAAAAAAAAAAAAAGGAAAAACTCCATCTGCCTCACACACATTGCGAAATTATTACAAAAAGCAGTAAAGGTGGAGAGAGCTGGGACTTTGGGTTGGGAGCTATGGCATGGCAAAAATGCGTAGCAGATTAGCGATTTAGGGATGTGGAAAATTCGTACGTCTGCCAACGATGGAGCCACGACCCACACACGATCTACGGACCACGGACCAGCGACATGAAGAGGGTTCTCTGGGTCTCGGAGCCCAGCGCTAGAATTGTTTTCGAGACTTGCAGCGAGGCACGAAAATTGTTAAGCTGCACTTCAACGCAACATTCTGCCGCATTTAAATGGGCAACTCGGCGACTCACAAAGACACTAACTACCTAGACCCCAAGCCCTAAACCCTTTGCCAACCCAAACACAAAGAGCAGTACTCAATTACACTCTGCAACAGCTTGAGCATTTGCCAATGAACATGACAATAGAAATATAAGCTAAAGTTGAACAGTTGTAGATTGCTCGGAAGATACAAACTTGGACATAAATTAACACAAAATAGGCGCGCAAAAACAAATTATTTGAAAACTCAAATAATGTCTAAAATAAGCGATATTATAACCACAATTTAAATGTACATATATTCGTGTTGTATTTACTCTAATTGAATGTGGTATGAAATCAAAATAATTTTTGCGGCTTTGATTGTTATTAAAACTTAAGTCTCATTTTTAATTTAATTATATTATATATAATTATATTTCTTGACTGTATAAAAACTACACATCATTTGAATTTTAGTGCCCAAATGATGTAGCAGAGTGTTTTGCGCCTTTTTTACATGCATCTATGAGTTCTTAATGCTGCTTTGATTAAAAAAAACGCAGCACTTTTTAATTTGTGGCAATGCAGCAGGCACTATTTGCCTCCCATTCTGTCTCCCCTGCCCTCTTCTAACACCCTCGAAGCCAGACCACCTAGACCACACCATGAACCACTTTTAACTGTTGGAAAAGACAAAAGCAGCCAATGATTGAAGTACGAGTATATCCTACATTTCAATTGCCTCAGCCTTGCACCCCTCGATGTTGCATGGGAGCCAGGCTGTTTGCCTCGCTGACAGACAGACTCTGTTTACAGGCCGCACCCTTGCCTCTTTCCCCGTCCCTGTGCTTTATGCCACAGCAGCCCTCAACACTGCACTCTACTATAATTTTTATGTTACCATGCACTCGCCTACCAATTAAAATGTCTGCACCCAGCGTCGGATGTGCTTATGTCGCTAATAAACCGTATTATTAAGTGCGTGGTCGGAATGGGGTTGGCGTTGTGGGGAGGGGTTCAAGATGGGGTTAGGTTTTAGGAGGCTTTACATGTTGACCCTCTTTCTCCACTCTATTTCTATTGCACTCTGTCTGTCCCCCCCTCTCTCACTCTCTCACTCTCTCTCTTTCTCCTGTTTTCTGTGTAAGCAACGCGACTGCCACTTTCAACTTCCGGCGGCAAATGTATAATTCCTATGCCACTGCAACTGAATATTATTTTTTTTTTTTAGATTTCAAGCCTAGGAGTAGCACCCTGATCCTTGGTTGCGTCCTGGTACTATGAAAGTTCCATGTAAATTAATTTTAAGCTGCTTAAGCCAAGAGAGAGCATTTTTCACTTCATTTTTACGTTTTTGCAGTATCATTATAAACTAAATTCATCTAAAGAATTTATCCATTTTACTGACGGCGAATTTAAAAAATATGCCGAATAAATGTTGTTCGACTTGTACTTACTTATGGTTTATTTTTATGAAAAGAAATTTTTGTTCAATGCTTACCTGTAAAGAAAGAAAACAAATGCTTTGGTTAATTTTTTGTTAACTAATAGAAACTAAAAGAAATAAATGTGATTTTAATGTTAGCAATATTTACATACATAATTATTTGGAATATTCTAAATAACATGGAAAAGCTAATAAATAGAACATACTTAAATTTACTAAGTGTTGTATTCTACTTCTATGACTCCAAATACTTGAATATGCAAGTATTTGTTAATTGAAATAATTACTTCCAAAGTGTTCCAAAATTTTTAAAAAATGATCATACGATTTTAAACAATTATTATAATTTTATTATAAAAAAATTTGTTAAATAATTCACGAATACTTTTTATCTTGCTATTCACAGTCTTCAGGGCAAAGAAAATTTTAAAATAAATGTTGAGTTTTTTTTTTAATCATTTTAATAAATTAAGAGTTTGTTTAATTCAATTTATTATAAGAGCCAGTCTAAACAATTAAAAAATTAATTTAAATTTACTAATTGCTCTATATTTATTTAAGCCCTGCAGACTTATATATTTTGGTCCAAAAAGTGTTCTTTCTGATTCTCATTCTAAGGACTATGCCCGAAGTGCAATGCATCAGTCAAGTTTATTACGGCCACAAAGGAACTGTTCATAGTTAATCCTTGTGATCTCTTTGCACTGTAAGCTCTGCTCCTTCCATATAATTTCAGTTTGCAGGAACTGCATTCGCTTATTTTCGAATTCATTATTATCGGGGCTGCTTTAGCGGCTCCGGCGGCGCCGCGCTTATAGAGGTCAAAAGTAAGACAAACAAGCCGGACGGGGTCGAAAAAAAGGACTCAGCGTAGGCGGTCGCTGGGGTGAAGGGTGACTTGACGGGCAATGGGCAATGGGAAAGGGGCAAGGGGCGTGATGAGATGAGATGGGTTGGGGTTTTTGGGTACTGGCAGACAAACGCGCTGATAAACTTTCCACCCGGACCAGAAAAAGCGAGCGCTTAGAGGTTTCGAAGGGGGTGAGAAGTGTTCTGGGCTCAAAATTTATGTGGGCTGCCAGACGCCGACGGAGGCAAAAGTTTTGCATTGAATTTGAGCGGGCCAAACAATTTCTATTTTTTTATTTTTTAGTCCGCCTTCTACCGGTTTTTTATTTTTGTTTTTTTTTTTGCAAGTAGTTTCTGTGTTTTTTTTTATATATCGTGTAGAGGGGCATCGCAAGCAAAACAAAAGGATTTTGCAGCTAAAGCGTACGGATTTTTAGTTAGTTGTTATTATTTTATATGGCCCCAGACCGAGACCGATGGAGAGAGCGAGTCCCAGTCTGAGTCGAAGTCCGAGTCGGACATGCAACTTTTGCAGCGTCCACAGCGAGAAACTCGTAGCCTGGTAACGAGGGGTTAGAGTCGGGGGTGGGAAGATGGCAAAGCGGTACACAACTTTATATATTTTTTTGTACTCTTTTTTTTTTGGTTGGAATGTGCGCCAAAGCATAATAATAAAAGCGAAAGGCAAGGCAAGGAAAGGAGTAACATGCTCGTTAGTCCTCGCCAGGATAGCAGAGGATGCTAAAATAAAAATGGAAAATGGCAAATGCAGGGGGAAGCGAAGAAAAGAGACGAGCACGAAACAACGTGAGCGGGGTGACTGGGGCAAGAAATAATCTAAAAAATGAAAAACCCAAACGAAACGAAACGAAACGCAAGACAAACTTTGCTGCGAGGCGTGGGTGCAAAATAAATGAGGGCGATGCTGCTAGGAGGAGGTTCAAGGGATAGCACCCAGATGAAGGACTCGGCGCTGCTGGATGAGTGCCACGGGCAGAGCTCGAACTTAAAATGGACAAACGTGCAAAGGCAGTCAGAGCAGTGGCAGCAGCAGCAGCAGCAGCAGCAGCAGCAGCAGCAGAAACATCAACGGTGGTTGGAGTCAGCTACCAACCGACCAACGACTCGCTGATGAGCAAGGACTGCGACTGTTGGTTGAGTACATCGCATAGGGCACAGGACATAGCAGGGCGCCACGAGTGCGAGTGGTTAGGGGGGGAAGCGGAGACAGCAGCGCAAAGCATCTGAAATACACTAATAAAAAGCGTTGCGGAGAACGTCCGCGTGAACTAGTCCTTTAGTCTCCCCCAGTTCTCTAGTCGTCTTCCCCCAGCCACTGGCCTCCTCTGTCCTTCTCCTGCTGCCAAGTGACTCTTATGCGAGGGTTACCTTCACTTCACTTTCCTACATTCCCCCTATCCAACCGACTAACCATTCCAATTTATTCTGTTCCGTTTCTTTCCTTGCTACACCCCAAATTATGCTTGGCATGGCAAGGGAAAACGTCTATCGTTGGGTGGCGGAAAAAGAAAATTTTTGTATAAAAATTGCGCTTGGCAAAGCAAGCAAAAAGCAGACAACGACCATGCCAAGGGTAACCATCCAAATGGTTCGGGGTTGGGGGTGGTCTGGGGTGTGGCAGGATCCTGGGGTGTTGGTTAGCTGATGAAGGGTTAGGTTAGCCTACGATGACGACGACGCTGCTGCTGCAGCTGCTGCTTCTGTTTCTGCTGCCGCCTAGTTTGCAACTCCCAATTCACTGTTGGCTGTGGGTGGCGACAATGGGACAGGAGAAGCAAATGGCTTAGGAAGAAGATGATAAAATGAGGGAGAAAATATAGGTAAAGCTAGCAGCGGGTGGAATAGGGGTGAGAGTGTTTGCTAAGGGCAGCATCAAAGACAACGAAAGGTTCTGGCGATAACAAACAGTGGATCTCAAATAATGCTTAATAAGTTATGCTATCAATAAAAAAAAAAAACAAAAATATTAAAACTGTATTTTTTACATAAAAAACAAAAAAATAATTTATCATTTCAAAAACGTATAAATTGTATATTTAAGGGAATATATTATAAGTCCTTATAAATAAAGAATTGGAACAAATATTGGGAAGTGGGAAATTTAAAAATATCTCGTTTTAATTGAGAAGTTCTTTCCCATATATTTGATCAGCAGGTATTATCAACACTCTGCGCAATTAGTTTCCTATAAATTTGGTTAAAGCTCCGTCGAAAGGTGTCGATATTAGTCTTTTGCACGTGATAAACGTGATCAATATTTAAACTACAAATATTTGCTAATCCATTCCACAGTTTTTTCTCAGGTCTCAGCCACCTTTGGCCAGTTACCCGACTTCATAGTAGAAAATAAAGCGCAAATTCTTGTTAAAGCCCCTGCAGAATAGATTTTTCCTTTTTTCTTGTTATTTTTTTTTTTATTTTCTCTTTTTTTTTGGGGTGTACCACCTATGGTGGTAGGGGTTGGCTTGAGAGCGAAAGAGGGCAAAGTGTGGCAAAGGAGCAGAGCGTTGAAAGGGTACAAGACACAACGTTCGCGTTGAAATGTTGCTGACTTGAGGTAGTTGCCGGCTCTGGGAAGTGAGGTCTGCAGTCCAAGTGAAGCGATGAGTGTGAGAGTTGGAGATCGGGGAAATGGGGGAGGACAACTACGATGCTTGAGTAATTCAATAGCAGGACGAAGGAATTCAACAACCCCCAGAGCCAAAGGAAAAGTTGCTAGCGCACGCTACGTGGCGTATTTCATTAGCAGTTCTGATAGTCAGTGAGTAAATTGGAGTGGGTCGTCATGGAACGGCACTCGATGAGGGGTTGGAGTCACCGTCCATCGGAGACTAGGACCGAGACTGGGAACTACGAATGCTTCTTGATATCTATAGTGTGTATGTGTGTGCACTCAATAGTTAATTTTGATGTAGGCTTGAGGAAGAAGCTCCAGGTTGCAGAGCAAAACCTAAATTGTCTACTTGATGTGACGGGACAAGTTGCGATTCACAAAATGCTGCTTGCGAGATGTTAGTTTAAACTTTTGTTAAACTACGGCAAAAGACCTGAGAGATCTACGGATTCTCTGCTATTCCAACCCTTTGAACATTTGCACATTTGTAACATTTTCTTACCCCCTCTTTATTCATTACTCAACTGCGGCTTATATTTGTTGTTTTTTTCTCAATATTTTGTGCCTCAAAGTTTGCCAGAGTTCTCGAGGAGAGTTGGCTTGCCTGCAAAGTTCTCTAATTTGTGTTTGAGCTTCTGGTGTCCGAGAGTAGTCAAGAGGGTGGCAAGGAAGGGAGTGGAAGGAGAAGGAGAAGGCGAGTTGAGTCAAACGCAATACCCAGGCAACGAGAACGTTGTAGCCAAAAAGGAAGTCGCAACCGGAAACCTTTTTTTTTTTGCTTTAGCTGCTGGCACTGCTATCCAGGGACTGTAAGTGAAGACGATGTGGATGTGGAAGCAGAAGTGGAAGGAGAAGACATCGCTGTGAATCAGCATCAGGCAGGAAGGCAGGACAACACAAGAAGACGTTGCTCAGGCCCCAAAGATAAGGCCGCCAGCCTCAAATCTCGCAAAAGGAAAACGAAGAGTGCGGAGCAACAAAAAAAAAGAGGAAAAAACGACAAGGGAAAAAACGTAGCTCAAGAATGAAGGCCAACGTTTTAGCTAAGCGGAAAGTTGGCTCCAACGGTTGTTGGTGGATTCTAGATGGTAATGCAAAAGGGGATTGGGGGGTTGGGGTTGGGTTGGAAACGGCGGCTTGGGTGGGATTGAAAGCACGGGAAGATGAATCGTTTTGTGTTGGCGTTTTGAGCATTCGAGTGAGCGACTCGCAGACTGAGTGGGCGACCATTAGACAAGGATAGTTAAGGGGGGGTTGGAGACGGGTAACGATTGGACGTGCGTTGTACCAGGCCAAAGAAAAACCGCTGCTGCTTCTGCTGCTGCTGCCGATGACGAAAACGATGGCGGCGACTATGGGACGAAGACGTTGAACGAGAGCTGAAACTCTGTTTCAGTCTCGGACTCGAAGTCGGACGTAGAGTCGATGTCGGTGTCAGTGTCGGACTTTGGAAGACTGTCGCAAGTAATAATCTTTAGTCGAGACGAAACGAGACGAGAACGTTTGGTTAGCGACGCCTTCAAGTGTGCTCCATCTACACATCAATCGTGTGGACATTTGGACTGCTGTGGACTCTGCTTTGAGCTGGGCGTTGCTCAGGGGATAACGGATAAGCAGCGCACAAGTTGTTGTTGTTGTTGTTGATGTTGTTGTCGTTGCCTTCATTTTCATTAAGCCCAAAACTCAGAGAGAGAAGAAGGCGGGCAGTTGTTGTAGCTGCCTTGGGTTGCTTTGGTCTGCGACATTGTCCCAAGTAATAAAAGTAAAATGCGGCTGATGAACAGCGCACAAAGGCAGAAAGCATAAAAATTTGTTGGCTCTGCCTTTGTAGCTCATCAGCAGCCTCAAACTAACAGTCGCCTTACCTCTCCGGCACAGGCCGTATAATGAAGGGTAAGAGTAGCGTTGCTGCTAGCAGACGAAGAAAACCGTTGAATGAGAATGAGAATGAGGCTGAGGCTGAGTCAGGGACTGAAACTGGGGTTGGAGCTGGAGGACTTGCTACAAACTGACATGGGTTTCATTTGTATGCTGCCTGCTGGCGACAGTGGCAAGAGGAGCGAGGGAGGGGGCGGCAGCAGGACTTGAGCTTGAATCTTCCTGCTCACTGCTCGCCCTTTCTAGTCAATGCTCCCCTGCTATAGTCACTGTTCCCTGCTCATGTGTGGCGGCACCCCTTTAAGATGTCTCGGTCTCTGGCACTAAAAAGCATCACAAACTAACTAAATGTGAGTGTGCATATGTGTGTGTGTGAGCAAGGATTGTGCATGTGCTTGTGAGTGTGTGTGTGTGAGTGTGTTGCTGGTGTGGTGGCTTTTAAGCAAACGTCTTTTACAAGTGAAAGGCCTGGGGCCAAACAGAGGATTGAGCAAGGCGGTTATTTGGGGGCGGCGCAGGGAAAAATTGGAGTGAGAAATTGGAAGGAGAGAAAGATCCCAGTCGACAGCCGACAGGCATCAGTGGGGAAAAGCCAAAAATGTAACCTAAAACTGCAAGAAAATTAACCAAAAATACTAAGCCAAAGACGAAGACACTCGCACAGACACAAACACACACATGCAGGCAGAGACTCACACACACACACACACACACATACGTAGCTGTGCCTATGAAAAGTGTAGCATACAATTTGGGGCAGAGAGTGCATGGCATGGAGCCTTTGCTTTGACTTGGCAACATGGCAAGACAGCATCCAACTTGGCACGAAGGTGAGGCGCCGTTTCCCCTTGCCCTTCCCTTCCTTTGCCCTTGCTTGCCGCCCTTTCTTGCTCTTATTTGTCGTATGTGTGTGTGTGTGTAGAAACTTTTGGCATTGTTTTTGTGTGTGGATTTGGGGGCGGCGTCGCATGTCGGGCGTCCTTTTTGTGATGTGGGACTTCTGTGAATGTGTGTGTATGTTTCTATGTATGTGTTAAGATTGGGATGAGCTAAGTCTGTACCCGCCTCTAACTCAGTTTTCGCAGCAACTTTGATTGTGGCATTGCTGCTGTTGCTGCTGCTTTTGCTGCAGCGCCTTCATTTTGGCCAAGATGGAGTTCAGTTCAGTTGTCGGTGTAAGCTTATGTGTGTGTGTGTGTGTATGTGTGCTATGTAGTTCGATGAGTGTGGGTGATGGCCTAGCCACCTTGGTTTGTCTGTTTTGTGCTTGACAGTACGTAAAGACGTTCTATGGAAGGTTTTTCCTAAAACCAGAGACGCAAGCGCCTTCCTCACCTCTTATCTAGGAACCTGGGTGTGTGTGGGTGTGTATATAATGTGTAGAGTGGAGCGGGGGAGCTTTGAGTTGATGGCTGTTATTTATATGGGTGTGCTTGGGCTGTCTGTGTGTGTATGGAGGGACTTGGATGGCAAGCCCAGGAGCAAGTGATGGTCTACACTAGCAAAAATGATGCGGCTATCAGGCGAATATTTAAGGAATAGTTATCGACAACAATTTAGGCAAGTGAAATGCTAATAATGTTGCTTGTCATGGAGATGGAAACGTCTATGAAATATGCATGCAAGTTGATCTTGTTTAACGGTTACAATTTTATCTTAGGCAAAGATATAGTCAGTGAAGCAAATTCTATTAATTTCTTTCTATTTTTGTTTGTATTGAAAGCTTGTCAGTGAGTGCAGTTTTGTATTAAAATGACATTATTTTATTTCTATTTTAAATGTTAGTTTGGTAATACGCTGACCAATTTTAACTCTTGATTTAACAGTTTAAAAATTCATCACTTTTGTGGTCAACTATTTCTTGCAGTGCTTGCGCGCATCAGCCAAATGTAACCCGTCGAGCTTGTCGCTTGCCCTTAGCCAAAGTCGTCCTCGTTCTCGTTCCCCAATGTTGCTGTTGCTGTTGCTTTTGCTGCTGCTGTCGTCATCGTCCTGGCATCGTGGCAGGCGCTACCCATTCCAAAAGGATTTTCTACAGCAATGTCTTCGTCGTCGGTTTTCTTGTCATCTATTTCTATTTTCGAGCAATGGATGAGCAGATGAGGGTCCTGGGCTGTCTAACTTGTCTGTTTGTATGATGTGACGCTACCCGCGGTCCTTCCCACCCTTCCTCTCTGACTCTCTCTCTCTTTCTCTCTCCCTCTTTCCCTCTCTATTCATGTGTGGAAGAACGTGCACACATGTGTGTTGGTGTGTGCAAAAAACCGTAAGCAATTTTCCGTAACATCTAACCGAGGTAGAGAGCCAAGACAAGACAAGCGTCAGGCAAAGACATCGTCGCCAAACTCCTACTTACAATGCTTGCCTCATGCCAAGCCTGATCCTATACCTAGTCCTGGTCTTGGTCCTGGTCCTTGGTCCTGGCATTGACTGGCTCTGCCGTCAGCTATGTCTTCTTCGATTCGCCTGGCACGTTGTATGCCTGCGACACTAATGCTGAGATGTGTAACCGTAGCACTCTCCAGCCAAGTCGAAAGTTTGTGTCGCCCCCCCAAATTGATAACTGGGATGGGAATGAGTTTGTTGAATCATAGATAGATGGAGAAAGAGAGAGAGAGAGAAACAGAGGGATAGAGGGGAACCATCACCATAAAATCATGTTTGATTACAGCTGAGCAGCATAACAAGTTATGCCTGGTATTTGACTTGCGAGTACTTGAAAGTTTGCAAGTACTCGCACTCGCACTCGCAGGCACATCTTTAAATTTCCAAACCCATGAACAGTTTTGAGGTACAAATTAAACCTAAAGACGTTTTGGCAGGACACACGATGTCCTGCGGCGGCTTATGTGCGCTTAAGCACAAAGCTTGACCATACACATACTCAAACACAATCGCGCACATTCCCCTTCCCCATTTGTAGTAAAGTTGTATGTGTGTAGTGCCCTCATGGATTTGAAGTTGCCTTTGACACCCTCCCACCAAGTGACACACACAAAACCACGCACACACACACACACACACACACACTTGCGGGCAAACACACCCGCACTATTTATATACAAATGCCGCTGACTATATACAAAAGTCAATGCTTTTGTTACTCGTCGGGTTTGGGGGCTCGACACGATACCCCCTTTTCCTTCTCCTCCTCCTTGTCCTTCCCTTCCCTTTTCTTACACTGACCCACCCATATTTGCAATAAACAAACAACTTGAGAAGAGTCCAAGCTAAAACGAACATTAAATACTCTACTAAGGAAATTGAAAAATAAAATGTGATTCATATCGCTACAGTTAACAGCAAGTGATCTGTTAATTTGGTAATTATGATTTTGTGAGCATATGCGAAATATGCCGCTAAGTTTGGTGCCTCATAATATGCGATCGTTATGTGTAATAAGTCACAGGTATGCGAGATTTGCGTGTAAAGTCACCTTTACTATAAATGGAAGTCAACACAATCAAAGTAATCACAATTTTAATTCAAGTGTAAGCCTTACTTCATTTCAAGTTTTCACCAATCACCTATTTAAAATAAATCACACCATCAAAAAATTTTAATTTTTTTGAAGAATTCATTTTAATTGCTTTAGTTAGGTATATTTAAGTATTTTTTGGTATATTAATTTGGTATATTTTCTGAATAGTACTGCACTGTTTTTTTTTCATTAAAAATGGGTAGCGACTATCTCAAAGTATCAAGTTGCTTGTTATTATTCCGTATTAAACACTAACTATTCGGTTTGGTCTTATTTTCTAATTCGAATTATTTCGTATGATCTCAGATGTAGTTGATAAGCTTTATTTTCTCGTTGATTTTGTTTTGATTATGATTAAAATGACGCCTTAATTCTCAGCAACATCGAAACTGTTATGCTTTAGCTAGCTTAGAGTATAAAGAAGCACACATAAATTGGGTGGGTGCTGGACACTCTCTCTCTGTGGACGCGATGGGGTGTTTGTGTATCAACTGTGGGTTTCGGGTGGCATTTGGCTCAAGAAGCTTTACTTCTTTTGTGGCGACAGCGGTGGCGCCCAAGTTACCCTGAGTCCGTTCGCAAGTCTCTCACCCCCGTCGGCCATTTGACGTTGCCGTTGTTGTTGCTGTTGGTGTTGCTGTTGCCTTCACCTTCATCTTCGTCTTTGCCTGCGTCTTCGTCATTTGATGAATTACTGTGCAGGGGCAAAATGTGCGCCCTTTTTGGGTGGTTTATCTGAGTAAAGTCAGAATTGGTGTGAGTGCATGTGAATGTGTGTGAGTATGTGGGTTCATGTGTGTGTGTGTGTGCTTGTGTTTATGTGGGGGTGAAAGGAACAAGACATCGCGCAGCGTTTCATTTTGGGCTGCGAGCAGAAGACACCCATTCACCATAGCTAACAAACTGACACACACATGTCAGCTCCATTCGCGCTTCTATATACTTCGAATACACACTCACACTCACACCTACGGCTTCGCACACCTATACATCACACACACACGCATACACTGCATGTTGTCGTATATCATTAGAGAACCCCACGTCTAGGCACCATCTCATCCTAAATGGCATTATGAGCAGGTTTTCTTATGCGGCTGCTGCCTACGCGCCGTATTAGTAATATTTTCTACGACTGTCTACGTTTTTTTCTTATTCTTTTTTCGATTTCTTTTGAGCGCCTTAAGGGAAGGAGGTCCTGTTTGCTTTGCGGCTGGGCGGAATATGTGTCTGCTCGTCCAAGGTTGCCAAAAAAATAACGGATGTGTGGTTGGGCAAAGGGGGCAAATTGATTTCATATTGGTTTAGATGGCTGGGCAAAGACCGAAGGCAGCAAACTCAGAGGGGTGAATGCTTGACTAGCGAATGGTAGGGGATGCTCTTGTGTTTAGTGTTGATCACATTTTGCAGATAAACCCTAAGCACACTATTCCAAAGAATTTTCTATGAAATTGCAAGACGAAAAATTTATATTGAAAATTAGGTTTTAAAAAAATGTTTCTGCATAATATTCAACAATCAAGGAACCCCAATAAATGATATTTCTTCTTTTTGATGTGGAATTAAAAAAACTTTGATTATTTTGAAAATAATGTAAGCGATTATGTTTAAAATGCTGCTTATGATAATTTACGATGCTACCTTAATAATGTATGGATTAGAATTTTGTTGAGGTTTCCCAGCAAAATAAATTTAAATACGAGATAAATTATATAGTTCTTTCGGAAACTTTACTACAAATTGATCATTCGTGTCATTTGCTTTTCTAATACACTAATATAAAACTGTTAATAGGTCGCAGAACAATTGTTGGAAAGGAATACATATTTAAAAAATATTCCGTTTGGTATTTTTAAAAATTCAGTTGTCATATCTGAGATCTAATACCTTAAGAACATGTTTATAAGTACAACAACAAAATTTTGGACTCCAATTCGGAGGGGAATTTTTATTGGTCATCGAGCACTTGACAGCAGTTGCAAGTTGAATTGCTTCGAATTCAAAAGATTGAGAGGACACTCACCTTGTGCAGCAACACCGAGGCTTTTCTTTTAGATGCCATTTTTGTGCTGGTGGTGGCACCTCCGCCAGCACCTCCGCCACCGCCACCGGTTGCCGATGCGGTACGTGTCGAAGTTTTTGGTGTTTTTCTCGGATTTTTCGGAATTTTGGCAAATTTTTTGAATGCCTGCTCCGGGTAATGAAATTGGCCAAAAACCAAAGTATTAAATTGACGCAGTCGTTGCCAAAACTCGATGATATCAAAGTTGCTATCGAGGCAACTTTTCTTATGTTGATCTTTGACACTAAACACTGTTCACTTTGGATGGCTTAAGAACTTGATTTGATTCAACACACAAGCACACAGAGTGAGAGAGTATAATAATATGCAAAATGATTTTTGGCGCGTTTTCTTTTGCTACGCTTTTCTTTGCGTTTCGCTTCGATGTGCAACACTTGAAATTGTTTTGCTTTGTTTTGTTTTTATGATATTTGGGTTGTTTGTTTCTCTTGCAGCTGTTTTTTGTTCGCGGCGAATGCAACAAGCTAACAAGTTTTTGGCACACAAAATCGGCTAATCGGTTGTTGTTGTTGTTGTTATGTGGGATTCTTTGAGATTTGATTTGTTTTTGTTTTTCTGTTCTGATTTTGATTCTAATGCTGAGTTTAGAGCGCTCCACCAGAGGCGAACCAAACACGACGAAAGCCAACTGCTGACTGACCAAAACAGAGACAGGCAAATGCGTTTTCTACCGCCATAGAGCCAGCGACGTCGACTGCGGCAGCGAGAGAGAGCAATGCTCTCAGAGCACACAGTGCAGAGAGAGCGCGTGCTAGCATGCCACTGCATTGGCAAGAGTGAGAAGGAGAGAGAAATGAGTGAGTGCGAGAGCGTGACATGCGCGTGTGTGTGCAAGGCAATGTGAATGTGGGACGCCGCCAAAAAGCACATGGAGAACGCGGAACGTGCGTGTGGAAGGCAAATGGCAAAAAGTATGCAACACAATGTGCTTGGACGATGGACAAGAGGGTCGAGGGACGAGGAACTTTGGCGAACGACGGGCAATGGGCAATGGGCGACCGACCATCCATGGTCGAGTCGAGGGATATGAGTACAAAAACAGAGAAACGCCGATAACGGCGACAGCGACGGCGGCGTCAACGAACCAACGCGGCAAGCATGCTTTGTAGAGCACAGCGAGGGGGAGAGCGTGTGGGGAGTGTGCGTGGAAGGAGAGTTGAATCAGCCGTAGCCAAAGCGGATGGCGACGGCAGATGAGTTGACAAACAGCTGAGTGCCGAGTTTTGTGAATGGTTAGGGAGACACTGGGCAGAGAGTGTGGGATGTGGAATGCGGGATGAGTGCGAGAGAGCATGAGTTTTTTGGGAGGCAATGGGTGGAGGGAAAGTTGAGGTGTGAGCTGTGAGTTTGTTGAGTATGGTATGGCGTATGCGGGAGGGGAATGGCAATTATTTTTGTTGCTTTTTTTGCGCGTCGCCAACAAAAATGCAACAACAACAATGTGACTGTGAGCGGCACCAGAGGCCGAGCGCAGTTTGGGTCATGAGGTGGGAGGGGGACGAGCTGCTGTTGTTGTTGCTTTTGTCTTTCGCCGGCATGGTGAAAAAAAGGCCGGTTGGTTGGTTCGTCAGCCAGTTCGGTCGGGCGCGCGGCATTCGGGGACATTTGTCGGTCGGGTGGGATGGAGTATGAGTTCGGGGCTCGTCGGCGTTTCGGATATGAAAAACGCACAAAAAATAAAGCATGCTTTGCGGCGCTTTGGGTTGGGTTGGGTTTCGTTATGGCGGGTGGCTGGAGGTGAAGTTGCCAGACCGGAGTTGGGAGCTGGAAAAATAAATGAGAAAAATATACGAGCCGGCAACGCAACGTTGTTGCTGTTGTTCCTGTTGGCAGGGGCAACAGCCGAGGCCGGGTGAGGGGATACGTGTGCTATGACTGTGTATGTATGTATGTGTGTGTAAGCGCGGGTGGTTAGGGGTGAGATGGTGCGAAAGTGGACAACGTTGTTGTCGCTTGTCTGCCGTGTGCGCTGCGTAACTGTGCGGGTTGTGTGCGGGGGGTTGCAAGTGGGCAAATTTGTGGGTTGGGCAGCGTGAAGTTTTTGAAAAGAATAAAAGAGAAAAAAGTCGACGGGTGCTAGGATGGGATTAGGGGTTGGGTGTTCAGAGTGGGCGAAGGTTCAGTCATTTTTCGTTGCTTGGTTTGAGTGCAAAAAGGGTCAAGAGCGTTAGGCTATGACTACCTTTTCCAAAAGAAATGTTTAGCTAGCAAGGCCGGGAAGAGAGTAGAGGAGGCAGGAGGGGGTGCTGGCAAGAGCTCTGCCTGACGGTGCGTGTTTATTGAGCAGGGAGCTGTTCCCTTGCCCATCGTCATAGCCGTCGCTGTTTCAACATTTTTGAGGTTTGTCTTCAGCGCAACGTCCATTTCTGATCATAAAACTCGACTCGATTTTCCTTTCATTTCTTTCTCTTTTTTCCTGTCCGACAAACAATAGTGAGAACGCATCACCGTGAGGTAGAGCTGTGCTCCACGAGGGTGAGGAATGGGCCTTGTATGTCATCATTGTTGCTCTTGGGTTGAGATTGTCTGGGGTGGCGGCTATCGACGACGGTCAAAACGTCGTCTTCATTCTGTTAGCAGTTGATTTGCGCTCAGGTTATTGTCTTTAGAATTTAGATTTATGCAAGCACAGAATGCGATATCTACACCACTATGATGTCAAAACAGGACTGTTTTATATTATTTTATATCTTTTGGATTTGATATAAACTTATTCAGCAATTCTTATACTTTTTCTTCAAAATAGTGTGTGGGTTGGGGGCGATTTTAAAATGATTTCGATACTTATCGTTTACCATTTTATAATTTTTGTCCCTTGTTATACCCGCTACCCATAGGGTAGAAGGGTATTATAACTGTGTGCCGGCAGCAAATGTATGTAACAGATAGAACGAGGCATCTCCGACCCTATAAAGTATATATATTCTTGATCAGCGTCAATAGCCGAGACGATCTCGTCATGTCCGTCTGTGTGTCTGTCTGTCTGTCTGTCTGTCTGTCTGTCTTTCCGTCTGTCCGTATGAAACACTGGATCTCAGAGACTATATGAGATAGAGATATAATTTTTTTTCGACAGCCTTTGTTATGTTTGCACGCAGATCAAGTTTGTTTCAAATTTTTGTCACGCCCACTTGCTTTGGCTGACAATCTGGTATATTGTGCCTTCTATGGTATATTTTGAATGCGGTACCATATCGATATACCAAATACATCATTTGGTATATTCTTAGTATTTTTGCAGTATATTCGGTATATTTTGAGAAAATTACCGCAAAACATATTTCATTTATTCAAAATGGGTAGCGGGTATCTCACAGTCGAGTACACTTGACTGTAGCTTTCTTACTTGTTTTAGAAATAGCTCTGAAGAGTTCCGATTACATTTTATAAGATAAGACACTCGATTTAAGAAATCAACTAAGATGATTTGAAGTGATTTATAATTTTGATATTATTTTTAAATTTTGAGAGATTTTTTACTGTTTTTATTTTTGTTCATTATTATAAACATATCAACAACTGTGAAATAATATATCACATACAAACCATATTCAATAGTTGCAATAGATTCAATATTAGTCAAAATATTATTACAATTTGTTTTAAATTAAATTAAAAAGTCTGCAAAATTACTTTTCCGTATAAAATATTCGATTCTCAGAAAGTACCTTAGTCCCCAAAATACCCTAGTAGTAATAAAATGCAGAGAAACAAAGGAAAGGAGAAAAGAGCTGTGTAGGAGACGCAATTTAAAATAGAACTGAGAAACGGAAGATACATGAAAAGCGTCGATTGGATTGTCAGTTATTCGATGATTGTCCGCAGCGCTTTTTTTTGGCCGCCCTTGGTTTAGTGATTTCCCTTGGTTTTTTCTTCGTCACGCCAAACCAACCGAAATAGCTACGGCATAGCAAAAAAGGATAAGAATACGGATGGAGAACTGTTTCATAGTTCAGCTACCAAAATTAGAAGGGAAGTGCTTTGTTACGTTTTGTAGGAAAGGGAGAGAAGAAAGAGCAAGGAACGGTTAAAAAAGCGCAAATCAATTGACTTGAAGTTAGTCCAAAGAGCTTTGGCAGCTAATACGGCTAGAATCGTCTTTTCGGTTCAATATGTCAACACAGTGTTGGCCTCAAATTGCCAGCTCATCACGAGCTCAGCGCCAACTGTCGCCTTCAATTTAAGCTCCCAAAATCAGGCAGGGGATAACGCGCCATTGTTTAGCATTTGTGGCCAACATGGTGACCCACCTTCTCTTTCTCTATATATCTCTCTCTCTCTGTCTCTCTTTGTCTTGCCTTTAGGCCACATAGCGTAGTTGTTGATTATTATAGTTATTATGGCTATCAGGGTGTTTGTCATGCCGTCAGCATTTCGACGAGGCATTCAACACGTGCCCAAGCACATTGACGATTATGACGAAGGCGCTAAAGATGACGATGACGATGTGTCTCGACCTCAACTTCAACTTGGCAGCCAAATTGACGCGGTCGCTGCATTTTCAACTTAGTTAGCCGAGTTTCAAATAATAATATACATACATTAGATATGTCCACATATAAGCATAAATACATACATATATTTGCTGTCTGTTGGCCTGCTTGGAAGTCAAAGTGTTTGAACTAACGAGGCCAATTGGCTAATATATAATTAAAGCTCGCTGCTTTTCGTATCTTGGTCTTGACTTTGGCTTTCGCTCTGGGGGTGAATTGAATGAGTGAGTGAAACGCACATTGTTCAGGTTAGAAATCTGTTGATTGCATTAATATATTCGCATCCTGTCGATGTTCAGTCCAAATGCCGTTCAACGATAATTAGGTTAATGAATATGCTCAGTGGTTAATGGTCGATTGTCAATTGATTTGTTAAGATAATATGATGGATTTATCACTTGGCTCACCAATTGCTTCGGCTCGCACGTGTTCTAAGCTCAAATTCAGTCAACAATTATCAGCTAATTATGTATATGTTAGATGCATGTTTGTCTCATATAAATACGATACTTTCCTTGAGCAGTGTTCATTGCGCAACTACTTGGATTTTCTATTGTTCTTTGTTTTTAGTTTTCACAATGGGGTTCCTTATTTCTAGCCATTTGTGTAGCCAGCTATGTTTATAGTTGTCAATTGTCAATTTTGCTTTACAAACAAACTTATTATACCCGCTACCCATAGTCAAGAAGGGTATTATAACTTTGGACTCCATGAAATGAATATGGGTAATTCTCTAAGGGATGTCGCGTGCGACCATCTTCTCAGTTAACAAAATAAACATAACCTGAAACAATTTTAAAAATAAGAAAAAGTAATTTTAATAGCTCTAGATAAGTACTTTAATTAGAGCTAAGAATGGTTTTGGAATCTTCTTTCTGTTTTGTTTCCTATTCTGATAATTGCAAAAATTAACAAATTCGTTCGCAAAACCAAAAATGAACGAATTTATATATTTTATCGTAAAACAGAACAAGTTTCTAAAATCAATCTTAGCTCTAAACATAGTGCTAATCCAAAGCTTTAAGAATAATCTTTTCCTATTTTTAAAATTGTTTTAGTTTATATTTTTTTTTAACTGTAAATGTAGTCGCACGCGAAATTTCCAGAGAATTACCCATATAACAGGCAGAAGGAGACTTCCCCGACCCTATAAAGTATTTTCGATTAGCGTAAACAGCCGTGGCGATATTACCATGTCCGTCTGTCCCTATGTTTATAAGGACCTTGATCTCAGAGACAATAGGAGATAGCGCTCATTTTTTTTCGACAGCACTTCCAATGTTTCTTTTACATTTTTGCCACGCCCACTTCAGCGTGGCACTACAATTACTTTTGTAATGCAAATAATGCTAACTGCAATTGGTAAGCGGCTGCCTTTAATAGAGTATCGGCTAATGGAGCTGCGTCATTGATCATGCGGCAATGATTCTGAAAAGGTGGTTTATTGGTATATTTATCGAAAAAAGTGCGATATCAATGGAAATCAGCTGATTATTTCACTTACAAATTTTGGCGACTTCAAATTATTTGAATTTGATTTGCAATTCTTTAAAAAATAAATACTAAATTCGAAAAAATGAAAGGAAAAAAATTTTGAAAAAAGCTGTCAAAACGATCAATTTGGCCACTTTGTAGAGAAATACGAACATTGCAGAGCGAGTTGCTTATTTTGATGTAAAACTGAATGAAGTAGAATCAATTGATGAATAATATCATATATAAAATTTATATATTATTTAATTTGTGTGCTACTTTTTGGTTGATTTGTTGCACTTGATATTGTTCTCTTTTCTGCCTCAGTTTGTTTACTTTTAGTGTAAACACTTGCATTATAGAACTGCATCATTGAAACAGATTCACTTTGTCTAAATAGAGTATTAGATGATGTGGCTGAGAATCTGAAATATATTTTGACTTCTATGGTATAATTCATCGATATGCCAAATATGCCCCTCGGTATATTTTAGTATTTTTGTATATTATTTGGTGTATTTTGCAATCAATACCAAACTGTTTTGGTTTTATTCAAAATAGGTAACGGCTATCTCACTATCGAACATACTCGGCTGAAATTTTCTTACTTATTCTATGCTAATTTAATTGAGCTTCTTCTCCTCTTAAAAATAAAAAGCTGGACGAATCATGAATTAAAAAATGTATTAATGTTAATAAAAGAAGAATTAAATTTTCAATAATGAATTCTTGAGTTTCATTAACCCATTCGAAAAACTATGACGCTTGAAAGTTTTGGGCTCAGATTGAATATTCAAAACCAGTTGTACAATAATAGACAAGCGGTCAGCAGTCGCAACATAAACTCTATAAATCTTTTGAAAAATTGTTTATGAACATGAATTGAAGAGATTTCAAATAATCAAAGGCAAAAACAAAAAAATAAAATAAAATAATGGCAACGAAATTAGTTGTAGGAAATCCAAAAACTATTTAATCAAAAATGCATAAAAATACGTATACGCAAAACGTGGAGTAAAAATGAAATTAATGCAATATTTATAAAGCGCATGAAAATTAAGCAAAAAACTGCAGTAGCATGGCAAAAAATATTATATGTAAAATAAATAATGTATAAAATATTTATATAAATTGCAAAAATGCGCAGTCCATACGAAACATGAACGAAAAACAAAAAAACAATACGAAAAAAAGCGTAAAATGCGCAGTCGCCTCTATTTTGAAAATGTCAGCATGGCACACATACTCACACACGCACACCTCCTATACCTCAACTAGCTTGCACAGAGTGTGGGAGGAGGGTAGCCCCAACTCCTCAAAATATGCCTATATATAGGGGTATATAAAACACGGAACATGTACAAAATGTCAGACGATTTGTTTTTGTGTTTTACGTGCACGTTTTTTTCATCTTGCAAGCTGGCAAAACTAATGCAAAAACAAATGGTTAGTAATATGGGCAACAAATGAAAAAAAATAGTTACAAAATGCGACAAATCCAAACCAAAGGGGGTTGAGGGAATCAAGGGTCAACGCCGGCAGGCTGCCCTCAAAATGCAGCAGGAAGTGCAGCAGCAGCAACAGCAACAGAAACTCCAACTGCAACTCCAACTGCAGCCAATTCAATTAAAAATCTGCCACTTAAGCTTAAATGGTATGAGCATAAAGAGCGAAGGGAGAAAAGGTGGTAGAGAGGGGTGGCCAAGCAGGTGGAGGAGTGCATGTTTGGTGCCAAATGGCAAACCAGGCATGGCGAAAAAAATCATTTTATAGTCAACGCAATTGCAGCTAAGTATTGCGAATTCATTAACATTTCGATTGTTTAATTGCGCAAATAAATCAAATTGAAAGTCGAGCATTAAATAGACTGCGCATTGCAGTTAATTTAGTTGCAAAAGCTTGAAGCAACTTTGCACTTCATTGGAAAATAATTGAAATTCCGTTTGAAACGAAATTTTGAATTCAATACTTTCAGCCCTGGTCTGTAGCTGGCCGGGCAGGCAATGCAGCTTAACAGCAAACTAAATAGCACAAAAACACACACACAACTGCAGCGGCATATATGCTCTCTCACACACACACACACACACACATACAGAGTCGCATACATGCACTTCTATAACCATAGAGTGCACTTTTGTATATAGAACATTTTATTTGAATTTATTTTTCGTTCGCTTCTTTTTTTTCCGCTTGCATTTTGTCTATTTTTTGCGCTTGACCAAATGCAGCGACAACTACAACAAGTCGATGTGTGTGTGTGTGTGTGGGTTTGTGTTTATAATAAATAATAAAGTATAACACACACGCATGTACATGACACACACAGCCAAACACACACACAGCCACACACACAGTTACACTCGACTGTATTGTTGTCGTTGGCACAAAAAATGCTGTTGAATTTTGCGCACATTTTACGCCTGATCGAAATATTTTGCACCCACCAAAAAGCCCATAGAAAAAAGTCAAAAGACCCCCGCACACACAACCCTAAGGTCCCTCAGCACCTATTACCCCCCAACCATCCACCATCCACCATCCCCCCATCCACAATCCTCTTTGACCAACAATGCGCCTACACAACTTTTATTGTGCCCAATGTTTTTTCTGCTTTGACGCGTGCACCAAAAATTGGCAACGCTTTACGGTTTGAGCATTGCCCTAAACTATAGAAGGGGCTTCCAAAAGGGGTTTAGCATCGCGATGGCGGACGGGGGTGGGAGTAAAGTCGGTTATGGTTATAGCTATGGCATGATAGCTCATAGCTCGCCTCTATTCCTATTGGTTGCATTTGTTTGTTTTGCGCTTCAGCGGCGCTGCGAGTTTGTTGAGGTAGGTTAAGCAAGAAGCAACCAGAAAATGCAACCAGCATAGGTACTATATATTAAATCAGCCCCATCATATATAAGCCATGCGTATTGGGTATATAGATATGCATATTGGGTTAATCAGCTATAGCCGCCAGCCATGGGTGTGGTTTATCATCAAGTATTAGGAGTGTCCAATAAATCATAAGTGACCCGATTGATTTGAACTCAATCATTCTTTAGATGTTATTTATTAAATAGAGAATAATCCATCACAATTCTGATATTATTTTAATACAAAAAAATGTTCCATTAAAAATTAAAAAATTAAAAATTCGTAAAATAAATTACAGATATGAAAAAAACTAACGCACTCAAACATTCTTCCTTGGAATTTTTTTTTAAATTATTAGAAATTTGCTAGTTAACATTTGTCACTTATTAATTTGGATAAAAGATTGCGGAGTGCGTAATAAACAATAAGAATTTATATGTAACATAAAGTAATCAATGCAATGCAATAATAAACAGAATAAATGATTCTATGATTTTTCAAAATAAATTTGAAGGAAAGAAACTATAAATTTGAAAAGTATACATTTATAAATGATATTAGCTGCAGCTCTAATGCACTGTTGATTTATTAATAAAATTAATATATAAATTGAAACCATTTTTCCCTTCCTATTTTGCTACTAATCAAGCAGTTAAGCCGACTGCAAAGTCCATTGAACTCGATGCGAGCCTAAGCTGATAATGCCTTTTATTTTTCCACCCCAACTGCCAAGACATTCCCAATCATTCTTCTGCACAATTTTCTTATTTAATAATTGTGTGTTGATACGACTACAGTCGAGAGTTGCCCTCAACACTCTATGTACATATATTTATCATATTAGTAGCTGCTTATTTGCTGATATGTAGACGTCGAATGTGCATACTTAAGTAGGAGCTGAGTGCGGGGGTCGTCTCCTTTTCAGTGCTGCAATTTTAATGCTGCGAACAGTGCCTGGCAAAAGTATACAATCAATGACCAATCAAAAGTTGCACAATTATTCCGAAAAGGTGACAGGGGATGAGTGGGGACGACTACTTAGTAGAAGCAAAGTGTACTTTAATAAACATATATTAAAATTTTAGTTATTCATGTAAGTCTCTGGCGGGTTGACAAAAGGCCCAGCATGAAGATTGCAAAATATCTTCGAGCAGAAAATATAATATATACATATATACACATACACTTGGAGTGGGTTATATACGCACACACACATATAAAGAAGTTGAGAGAGAGAGAAAATTAAATGCAGTGCACATAGGCTCGGCAATTACTCAGATATTTGCACAAAATTTTAAGAAAATGCAGCAGCAACAAATTTTGGAGTCAAAAGACATTGCAATGAGCACTCGCAACAGGTGCGAGCGAGAAGTGAACACAACGTTAGAGCAGTGCAGCAAGTGGCTACCTCAAATCTTAAGAAATTGCACAAGAAGTCGATGCAGTTGCACTTGCCGTTGTCGTTGCAGTTGCAGTTGCAGTTGCAACGGCATGAAGGGAAAGGAAGACACAAAGCCCAGCCAACTGTGCGTATGAGCGATATGTGTGCGTGTGCTTTGTTCGGTAGGCGAGTGCAAAACTATGCAAAAGTCTGTGGAAAATGCTCGGGCCAAGCATCTTGCAATGCCGAACTGAGCTGCCGAGCAGCTTGACTTGCACCTCAAGTGCCTGGAGATCGGGCAGTTGGTCTCTGTTTACTTGACATTAAGTGCATAGAAAACTTATTATTGCAGGCTCTGACAAGCACAAAAAACAACAACAGCAGCAGCAGCAGAAGCAACTGTAGTGCATATACTTGTAGGTATATAGATTTTTGGCCACACTCAGACAATGAGCAATCTATGCTGTGTGTGTGTGTGTGTGTGTGTGTGTGTGTGTGTGTGTGTGTGTGCGAAAGCTGCAGATTTTCATTAAATTTTAAGATGCTTCAGCAGGCGACGCCTGTAAGTATGCAATGCATTTTTGTTGTGCTTGCACTAGAGGGTGCCTTATATGGATGGCATATACCTATTTATGGCTGTGTGTGTGTTTGCATATATTTCCAAATATATATAGCCAGCCTGGTATTGGTCAAAGGCCCAAGAAAACTCACACTTTTGCATTTCGATTTTGCCATTGCAAGCATCATAAATTTCGATGGGGCAAGCCCAAGTAAAATGCATTCAATGTGGTAAAGCGGTCTGAGGGCAGCTCGACATTTGGGGGGCTGAGGGGTTTGAAATGCACTTTGTAAGCACAGCAGGTTGACTGCAACCAAAGACAAGCGACAAGCGACAGGCGACTGGGAAGTGAAGTGTGTTGAGTTTGTCTCGCCTTTCAAATGCGTGCACTGGGGGTTGCTACCCTCCCCCAACCCTTGACAGTCTACAAGTTGCCCTCGCCCACGTTCCTGTCTCTGCTCTGTCGACACAGCTGTTGATGCTCTGTCCTCTTCGTTGTCGTCTTTAATGCATTATTTTGTGTGGCAACACTCAGCGGTAATAACCCGAAGATAAAACCGCCCCCCTCCATCCAAGAGTGTGAGTTGCGACAGTCGAGTGTGTGTGTTTGTGTGTGTGTGAATGCATGACATCGTCTTTTGCCTTGGTATTTCGGGGGGCCACAGCTTGTGTTTTGGCTTGATTAAAATTGATTGAAGCAAATAAATGAAATTGGATTTTTATAATCATTTGAAAGCGACTAAAACTATTGTGAATGAAATCAAGCGCACATTTTTCGTTGAGAGCTTTCTAATTACTGATCACTCGAGTGTGTGAGCGAGTGTGAGTGTTGAAGTTGCAGCTTATCATGCTCTGTGATAATGTCACAAGTTGGTCAAGGCAGACAGAGATACAGAGCGACAGAAGAAGACGGCAGGACCAAGAACAAGACGGGCGAGGATACAAACAGACAGACGGACGATTCGAGCCACGAACTGCGGAAAAGACAGACCATGATACAAGCAGATACAGACCGACGGACAAAATGTCAGACAGACAGACAGTCAGACTGGCCACACATAAGCTGAAGCTACAACAGGATGCAGCTTGTTTGGCGAAAAATTTTAGTGGGAGCTGGAGTTACAGTGGCGCAAAAAGCATTCGGACATAATATTGTAAGACATAGTTCTCTCAGCAAAGGAGAGGAGAAGGAGTAGAAAGTGTATGCAGAGGGAGACGAGTGGAGAGAAGAGGGAAGGACACATGCGCCATGTTTGCAGCAATGGCGGCACCTAAAGCCCATCAAATCTAATCTCCTAGCGACTGCTGATGCCCTGGACCGCACATCGGTTGCTAGGAACCCAGCCAAGCAATGACTCCCCCACCATCCACCATCCTCCATCTCCCATTCTTCCTTCCTGCTGCCTCCATTTGGTCAGCTCCTTTACCTCTTAGCGCCACAAATGAAACGGACATCTTTTGCCCTCGCGCAGAACGAAAATTGATGACCGACCAGGGCAGCTGGCATCGAGGGTTGTCCTGCTGGACTAGGACTAGTCAAGCCATAGTCATGACAAGCATTGAGCAGGGGTATGCTGAGGAGAGGAGAAGGACACAGGGGAGGGGTGTTGGTCATTGGCGCGGCAGCCAAAAGAAGTAATTCATCTTATTTCTTTCTTTTTTTTTGCACGTTTCTTTTTGGCTTTCTCCTTTTTTTTCGTTGACTGCTCAAGACGCCCACATGAGTCAGTTGCTGCCAAGGATACGCCAAAAAGGATAATGAAAGCAGCAGCAGCAGCAGCAGCAGTAGCAGTAGAAGCAGGAGCAAAAGTTTGCAAAAAGGCAAGGCGTAGAGCACAAACTAGAAGGACTCAGGACCCAAGACCCAAGCGTTGAACTTAAGTGAACTCAAACAAAAGGCGCAGGCGGCAAAGACGAAGGCGAAGGCGAAGGATGCTGCCCCCACAGTGCCTTTTTCGCAAAAGAAGAACGAAGGCGAGCACACAGGCTTCAGGACGAAGGACCCCCGTTGGCCACACATACACATACCCACTTACAAACACATACTTAGACAGCGCTGGCTGCCTCCAGGCATCATTACATCAAATGTCCTTCGCATTTCAGCAAAACAACAAGATGGCGCTGCTCAGGACGAAAGGGCAGCCAAAGAAAACCCCAAAAGCAAAAGCACGAAGAGGGGGTGGACACAACTTGGCGCCCGACAAATGTTGAAAGGACTGCGCAGGAGACTCAGAGGAGGAGCAGCAAGGCAGGGGAAGGACTAGCTCATTGGCGCAAGCAATAAACGTTAAATTTTTTCTTGCTGCTGCAGCATAATGGCCAAGGCAACGGGACAGGAACAGCAGCTCCAGTCGAAGGCGTCCAAAGAGTCGACGAGGAGTCGTGGCAGGAGTCACGCCAGGCTGAAGTCCTGTGAGCGGACTAACGTCTGACGTGCAATAAAAGACCAAAAATCCTTTTCCATTGCGCTAAGCTTGGAAAATGTTGCGGGGGGAGCAAAGTATGAGACAAAAGCAGAGCAAGGGTAGCTGACTAAGCGTAGGGGTGCTGACGGGTATGGTGAGGGAAGGCAGAGAATGGGACCAAAGCAATCGCAAAAATTTTTGGTAACAGCCAGCAAAGTTTTGCCAGGGCGTGAGACAATCGCCAGAGTCAAAGCTGCCTGCCAAGACGACGCGTCGAGTTGAGTTGAGTTTGAGGGGAAGGATGAGAGCATAAAAATAATCGTCATAAAAGAAATGGGGGAGATGGAAAAGGTTGAGTTGGGGTCTCTGGTTGTTAGGGAGTTACGAGCCGCATTCAATGGCTGCTGTGGGAGAGGTCGCTGCTGGTTCAGCGCAGAGAAATAAGGTTATAGCCTTTCAGACTGATAAACAGGAAGATAAAACGATTAGATATATATTGATGAGTCCCCAGGAATGGTTATCGATAAATACTTATTGCAAAGTTGGTTTTAGAATGGTCAAAGTGAATTCTTGATTTTGATCGGGCTAAGCTCAAGAATGCCTGGGAAGATAGAACCGATTTTCATGAAAGTGTTATAATCTCTTAAAATTTTTCTATAAATTTTCATGTTCAGAATGATCAAGTAAATAAATAAAAATCAACTTTATAAACTTTTTCGATATTAAAATTAAGATTCAATAAGTTTTTTAATCTAAATTTAGCATATAGAAACGATAAAATCAAAATTTCTGAATTGATCATAAATCATAAAGACTTTAGATAAAATTACACTTGGTTTTTAATTTGCCTCAATTTGCTGGGGCGGAAGTGGGCGTGGCAAAAATTTTAAACAAACTTGATCTGCCTACAAACATAATAAGTGATGTCGAAAAAAAAATTATATCTCTATCTTTTATAGTATCTGAGATTTAGGTGTTCATATGGACAGACGGGCAGGCGGACAGATGAACAATGTCGTCTCGGCTTTATATTATAAGTTCGGGGATGCCTCCATCTGTCTGTTACATACATTTCCTGCCGGCACAAAGTTATAATATTTTTAACCCATGGGTAGCGGGTATAGACTATTTAGTTTGTCGAAATGAGTGTCACTGACATATAATAATACAAAAAAAAGGTTTTTATTTTGGTAAAGAAAAATAAAATACTTGATCGTCATTTTTTATTTACATTTTTCAATGTAACGATAATCATTATTTACGCATGATCTGCGTTATATTCAAAATTAGGTAAGATTCGTCTTATTGAAGCTCAATGTTAATATTATACTTTGCTATTCTAGTGATATTTCCTAAAGTGAAGCCCAACTAATTTGATGTAGACTAGATTCGATTTTTTTTTTCAGCCTTGCAATTTTTTAAAATTTTCCAATCAAGCTGCTAGCTCTTGCTTATAATTTACATTAAATGATGAATTTACAAGTTATTCCCCTAATAACCCTAGAATGTAACAGGCTGCCTAGTTGAGGCTATATGTCGGCTAACACTAGTTAGCTGCCAGTCATACACTCTACACACACTCATACATCAAAACTCATTTCACGTTACGCGCATTATGTTTTCCACGGCACTTGGCGTCCATCAACTGACAGTCTAAGCATTTGGAATGGGTTCAAATGAAAGAGAACGAGGAAAAGAGGGAAACCTGCGTGTTTGGGGCTTGGTCAGAGTCGTATTTCGAGTAGACGACGAGTCAAATGTTGAAGAACGAGAAGGTTTTGTGAAGCGTTCGCCGTGCGCTAGTTAGTTATTAGAACTGTCCGCTTGAACTGGTCGCAGGTTCCCACATAAACCAAATGCTTGGGTTGCCTACCCTTGGCTAAGCGGGGGTAGCGGGGAGGGAGATAGGCAGCTAGGGGTTGTTGGCACATAAATTCCATTTATATATTTTTACTTCTGGCATGCCGGAACGAAAACGAACTCCCAAAACTTTTGCACGACCAACAGCCGCACCCCAGAGGCAAAAAAAAACGCCCCTTGGGTGGGAGAGAGGGTGGGGGATAAATAGAGGGGCAAGGGGCGAGGGGAGACTTGCTTGGGCAGCACAGAGCACACATGAGTTAAGCCACAATTTGATATGTCCATTGTGTCTTATCAGGCGACATGGTTACCGCAGCGAACCCCCCAGGCGAATGCTCCAGCCAAGGGTCTAACTCAAACTAACACATGCCACAACGCTTCGTTTCCCTTCTCTACCTCCTTGCCATGACTTCTCCTGCTTGTCCACGTCCCTGGGCATATCCATTGGCCTTGCCCAAATAAAACCTCCATCTATCCCACAGCGAAAAAACCCAAAAACGAGAAACGCGCGAGCTCGTCAGTCAGCTCCAATCCCAATCCCAGTCCCAATCCCTAGCCCAAGTTCTATATACCCATTATACAAGGGCGAGCCAAGAGCCTGGGCCAAACCCAGGACACATCAGACGCTGCCCTGGCTCATTCGTCTAGCTTGGCATGCCGCTTTTTTTCACAGCAATTCTGCCCCCTGAAACAAACCCACACTCCAACTTTATTTCCTGTTCAACAAATGCCAAGAAAAAGTTTTTTCTCTTTTTTTTTTTGTGTTCGACGTCGCTGCCCCTCCTCCATAGCTTCATTCTCTACTTTGCTCCCAAAAACTCCTGCCACTCTGGCATGTTCTTCGGTTCCCATCATCATTGTCGTCCTCGTCCTCGTCGTTGTTGAATTTGAAACGTTGTTGCGTCAAGGAGTGGGAGAGACTGTGGGGTCCGGTCGTCGCGCCACATGCCAGCCAAAGGCAGCGGCAAAGGCAACAAACACATTTGAAGAGGGTCGCTCACATTGGCACACATTGCCGCAGCTGGAGTGGATAACAGGGGGAAAGGGAGCAGCTAAAAGGGAGCAAAAGCGAGCTAAAGGGAAACTAAAATGAAAGAAATCCGCTACGTTGGGCGGGGTTCGAGTCTTTGACTTGAGGGGTTGAGTGCGGGGTTAGGGTTTTGGGTGGTGTTGGGCGGCACATGGTACATGCATGTGTGCTACACCGTCTCCATCGCCATCACCATCTCCATCTCCATCGTCATCGCCATCGCCATCAACGTCTCCTAGCTAGCGAGTTACGTTTTGCCCTGGGCTTAGCCCCTTCGGCTTGGCTTGGCTCGAGTTCTGGGTCTGGTCCTGGTTCTCTTGCTCGTTCTGTTTCTGGACGACGACGCCATGCTGCTTGTCTGCTCGTTTGTTCTTCGATTTAATGAAGGATATGCCGCATGGAACCCCAGGTTCTCCGATCCCTTAACTTTCTTTCATTCACTTTTTTTATATTTCATAACTTTTTTATTCGCGCTGCTGCAAAATGGGCTAACAAAAAGTTTACTTTTGGGTCCACAAAAAAAAGCGAGGACGAAAAAATGCTGGAAATTGGGTAGGTAGAACGACCCTTGGCTTCACCCTTCCCTTCCGTTTCGTTTCGTTTCTTTTCATTTCGATTTTGAGCCACATTGCAAGGGTTCTTTGAGCTCATCAAGTGTGCTGTGAGCTCTGCCTGTTTTGCATAAAATGAAAGGTTTGGGTCTCAAGTACAGAAAAAAGCACACCTTTTTGTCAATGGTTTGGGGTTGGCTTGGATTGCCTCGTAAGATGCCAAAGTTATGGCTTCAAAAATATGGAGATAAAAACGCTGCATGGGTTGAGAAGTAACTCTCACTTGTGAGGTGACATAGTTCAAATGCCGTGATGGAAATAAATCCACGTCCTCAGCTCGTTACTTGTGTTCGTCATTCGATCCCACGACATTTCTATTTCGAGACCAATGTGATTTTAGTTGGCAATTATAGTCGTGCAGTCATGTGACCCCAAAAATCATAAGCACCCCAAATGAAATCGAAATCAAGAACAGAAAGACCAGAAAGGAAAAAAAAACTTCAGCTTCACCCCACTCGATGTTGTCAGAAAGTAATTAGATTCGAGGTTATTACATAAGCGCAAACGAGCGACCAAAATTGGGCTGGTTGTGTGTGTGGGGGGACAAGCTTACTTTTACTCTGTGTGTGTGTGTGTGTGTGAGGGGGGTGCCTCAGTCCGTGAGCATTTTTATTTTATATTTGGGCACGAAAAATGTGAAACAAAGTAACAATGTTGAGGGCGGAGGGTTGGGAAGATTGCTGAAGTCGTCCAATCCGTCCTCATCCTTGTGCCAGGTCCTTCTGCCCCTGCCCATCGTTGTCCTTGCCGTCGTCGCAGGCAACAAATTAAATGTTGAAAATAATACAAAGATGTCCTTCCAGGCGGCGCTAACGACACCGGCGACGTGAGGGGGTAGCGAAGAAGAAGGCAAGCTCAGTTTACGCTTTACGTGCAGGATTATGGTAGAACATCAAGTTCTGTTAGAGCATTAGAGTGGTAGAGGAGCTGCCCCCTGGAATCGTCCTCGTCCTCGTCCTCGTTCTGGTCGTGGTCTGGTCTGGGCACCAGTGTCGCCGTTGCCGTCGCCGTCAAGGCAACCAGGCGCAAAAGACTTCAAGACCACCAAGTTGCCCAGGCGCTC
The DNA here is from genome assembly GCA_019972355.1 of Drosophila kohkoa. Taxonomy (NCBI): domain Eukaryota; kingdom Metazoa; phylum Arthropoda; class Insecta; order Diptera; family Drosophilidae; genus Drosophila; species Drosophila kohkoa. Next base: position 360,168 of record BJEL01000003.1, on the reverse strand, counting down.
CCCCCTAATCCCGTCCCACTTTCTTGGCCTCGTGGGGTTGCTGCGTTGCGAGATGAAGTCTCATGATGATGATGACGATGATGAGCAGAAACAGCGCAAGATATATACATACATATCGTTCACTCTCTGCTCGCTCTTCTTCCTTTTCTTTCTGGGTTTTTTCGGGGTGTTCCTAATCAAAAATAAATTTCGCTTTCCAAAGTGGCACCCCAAAAAAAAGTGTAAAAAGTAGACACTACTCGAAATAACAAGACTAAAGAATGCTCTGGACTTCAAGGTAACATAAGTACAAGTAATAAAAGGAAAAAAAGTAAAACACAATTTAATCGATAATTGTTCTTTGTATTGGGAATACAATATACATATAACATATATGTTATTATAGGTTGAATTTTGCTAAAACCCAAATTATAACAAGTAGATCCATATTCATGTATTATATATTAATTGCAATACCCTCAGTTGCCTTTGATGCTAGGGTATAAAAAAGCCACCCAATGTCGCATTTTTCGTAAGGAATTTTCATTTTGGGTCTGAAAATGTGTCTGATTTGCATTTTCGAATGGGACAGGGATGGAGACAGGGAGACAAGAAGACAGCGAGACAGTGGGAGACGGGGGAGATGGGTACGGCAACTGGCATATGGGGGAGGGGTTGAGCACGGGTAGCGTTTACAGTTTGTGAAAAGGGTTTGGCATTGCGCGCTTGGAATTAGGATTAGACGTCGACAACGTTGAGAACGATGAGGAGGACGACGCTAGCCAAAGGGGTGACAAAGTGATTAAAAATTGAGGCAAGACAGCAAGACGTGGCACAAAAGCAACCTTCGTGGTGGGGTGCAACAACAATGAGGAGAAAGGGTAAGGCAAAGGGGTTTGCTCAAGATGTGCCGAGTATTTTGTGCAGGTGAAATGGTCGGGGCTAACGACTCTATAAGGGTTGTTCTCACTCAACTCATTCGCTTGTCTTACTGTCGCTCGCTGCGCGCTTATTTTAATTTCAGTTAATTGTGTTTTCCATTTAAGCAAAACATTCGAGTATTTGATGGAAATAATGGCAGAAAAGCGGTGAAAATTTCCCAAAAAATATATGCAAAGGGGTTGAGTGCGAGCTACATCTAATAAGGAGGGTGGCAAATTGGCTCTGGGTCTGGCTTATAGTAAAAGGGTTGCAGAAGAAACGGCGGATGTTTCTAAAGTTACTTTTGAGTAGTTTGTGCTTGGTCATGAAAGTATATTCTGTTTTTGGAGGAAGGGTAGAATTTGCCATCAAAGAGATATTAAACACAATGACGAGATACAGAGAAGTATGAGGAATATTTTGATTGCATTCAAGCGAAAGTAAGATACGACTAAAAGTTTACTTAATTGATGTGAAATATAGAGAGTCCCATAAATATGTATGAGAAAGACATATAATATTAGAACCATATTTTATAAGTTTTTTATTAAAATAATATGTTACAAATATATTCCAAAATGAAACTGTTCTTTTTCTCAGCTCATTCCAAACGCATTTATTTCTTTGTTAAAGAGATTAATTTTAAATAAATATTTTAGAACAATATTTGTACTTTGTCTTAAAAGAAATTCAGTTGGTGGAGGGAGGCTAGAGGTTGCCAATAAAAAGATAGATACTTTGAAATCTGAGAAAAAAATACGAATATTTTAATTCAATTCAAGATGTGTTTTTGTTTAATTTAGGTGAAGAATGTCACAAAAAAAACGCTTAATATATAAAAAAAAATTTTTACAATTATTGAGTTAAAATAATATTTCAGAAGTTGCAAGACTGTGTAAAATCTATTATAAAGAAATTTTTCATATTTTTAAAAATGTATGCTAAAACAATAGTGAATTATTTTAAAATTATTTCAACGCAATGATTGTAAAGCATTTGAAAAATTGCACTGTCAAGTTTCGCAGCTCATTCCAAGCGCATTTAGTTGATTGTTAATCAGATTATATTGCAATTGATAATGTGATAAGCATAACGATTTACGCATCATAATATCTTGGTTACGGCTGGCAATCAGAAACGCATTTATATACTTGTAGATTGATCGTAAAAATCTCTATCGTATATTTAAAGTTAATTGAAAATCAAGTTAATGCGTTTAATTGAATGAGCGCCGCATGCATATGTCAAGTTGCGGGGCTAAAAACATACAGAGGAATGCAATGAAAACATAAAAAAAAAAAAACGAAAATAATAATAATACCAATACACAAACAACACACGCGCACACACATAATTACTCACACACAGCAGGCAGTCAGCAGGCGCAGTCCGATGGAGGAGGGATCAAGGTGGCTCCATATGCATATTTATATGTGGAAAATTATATACAAACACAAACAAAATACACCCACACACACACACACTCACGCATTCACATTCATATCTGTCCCCCAAACGAGGAGAGCAACCATTTCCGGCAGAGAACGTTGTTGTAGTCGTATGTATAGAAAATCATAATGATGGCGATGCATCATCATAGAACAAAGCGAACTGTGGCAGCGACACGCACACAATATATCCAGGATGGCCAGCATAGGGCGGCGGATAACCAGGATACAAGGCGTGGGCAGGGGAGGGGGAGGGGCGAGGGCGAGGGGAACAGGGTCAGCTTAGGGCTGTTCTCATCAATGACTTGACCAGACAATCGATGCTCGGTGCGTTGTGTGTTGGATGCGACTGAGCCTAGGATTTAGTTTTGGGTTTGGGACTCTGCTCTTGTTGTTGTTGCTGGCCCTGTGGCAAGTGTGACACCTACACAACGTTGCACACACATACACATACATGGGCAGAGAGCAAGATAAGGAGTTAAGTTGCACCTTTATTATACTTGGCATGTCCTTATAATTATTTCAACAAAGCCCAAAGCCAAAACGACAGAGACAACAACTGCTGATGTTGCCCAGTGTGAAATGCTCTTAAAAATGTTGTCCCCTCACTTTGGCCCCCTTTGTCTTGTTATAATTATTATTATGGCCGAACAGAGTCGAGTAGTTAGATGCCTTGTGTCTTGTGTGACGCCCACGTCTTGGAGGCCTAAAAGTATGCAACGCCATCGATTTGCAGCAATTGTTGTTCTCTATTTGTCCCGCTCTAGCGCACGCCTTTGCCGCTTTGCAGCATTTTCATTTTTCTTAAGACGCATTTTGATTAAAATTTCGACCAACACTAAAACACACACCCAAACACACACACACACACACCCACACTTATACATACACATATATGCTCTTTCTCACTTAGATCTTTGTTGATTTTTCGTGTGTTGAAGGCTTAGTCTTTGAGGTTAGACAGGGGTTTCCACTTTGTGAGGGAAGAAAATGTCTTAAGAAATTGCATTTTCTTGTTGCAACTCAACTCAACGTCCTGTTCGTCGTATACGCAGCCAGTTTTATACATAAATGAGCAATTTACTTTGGCATTTGATGGCTGCCTTCTAACATTTTAAGATTAATTTATATTTCAGATAGCTGCATGTACTTGTATTTATATACAAATTTATTATTTTTTACTTCTCTTTCTCTCTTTCACTCTCAACTTGTGAATTTAAATTTATATAATTCTTGAGCATTTTCTAATATTCGTGAGGTGATTATATGGCTATGCCATTAAGGCAGCTCATTTATTGTCTTGGAAATATTTCACATGAATAATTTAAGACAAAAATGTTCGTATTAAATTTGAATTGTTGTGTTCTATCAAATACATGTAAATATATTATCATTAATATCGACTGAAACTACTTTTCTATGAAATTTAATCATAATTTTTGTGATTGCCAATTGAGTATAATTTGTTTTAATAATTGCTTAACAAACAACCTCAGCAAACAAATCGCTCCATTAAATAAAATAACTCGAAATTTGTATCAAAAATTGTCTTCTTAGAAGTTGTAATGAATTGCAGAAAAATAGAGTTTAAGTTCAAGAGAATTCGATGAAATTATCAAAAAAAAAAAAAAAAAAAAAGTGCAACCCTCCATAAATGCAACACTCAAGCACACACACACACAGAGTTGCATTAAGGCTGACCCAAGCAGTTGACACCCAAAAACCTACAACCCAAAACTTGAAATCTCAACCACAAACTTGCTGCACTTTCTTCGCAAACATATATCGGACTCGCTTGCACTTGCGTCTATGCGTGTGCACTAATAAGAAATGTTCAAATTAAAGCTCTCTCGCTCTCTCGCAATCGCACTCGACTCTTTCTAGAGAAAATGCAAAAATGTGCATTAGAAAAGCCCAAGAAAAGCCCCCAAAAAGTTGCTGTGCTGCAGCTGCATGTGGCTACATGGTGCATGTGTGTTAGTGTGTGTGTGTGAGGAGAGAGATGTGCAGCTGTGTGTGTGTGGTCAGCTTCTTAAAATGCATGCATTCGCACACAAACATATAGAGAGGCCAAAAATTCTTGGAGTAAAAGTAATGCAAGCATTCATTCTATATATACACATTTGTATGTACATGTGTGGGTGAGAGTGTGAGTGCTTGTGGTTACACACATACACACGCACACACACACATGCAGGTTGTGCTGACGTATGAGGACTCTTTGGTCAGTTTTCTTGCAAGAAAATCTAATCAACACACACAGAAGAAGCAGCAGCTGGCTGGGAGCAAGCAAATGTTACGTATACGCAACGTTGAACGAATGAAGTTTTGTGCATAATTCGTGACAAAGGAGCATGAGGTAATTTCTCCCAAGAGGGCGTCCCATCCATACATACATACATACATATATGAATGCTTTTAATTTGCACAGCACACACACACAAGCAAACAAAAGGCAACTTACGACTACGTGCAGAATTTTGAAGAAAATTCAACATGCTATGAGAGAGAGAGAGCATTGAAGGAGTCTGGGTAAATCTTGGGACAAGTTGTGCGCCTTTTTGGACTGGACGCATGTGCCTGCAAATTGTCCTTCTATCTTATCTTTTTACTTGAAAGCCTCTACATGCCACACGACTGCAAGCAAGCAAGCAAGTCGACCAGGTGGAGGAGCTACGGAAAGGGATGCCTAAGATCAAAGGCTGGTACAGTGGCATCCACTGAGCACTGAGCACTGAGAACTGAGAACTGTGAGCTGAGTTTCAACTTTACGCATGCATAATCAATGCATTTCTTCCACAGCCACACAGAAACACACACACACTATTTTGAGAGACTGAGATAGAGAGAAAAAGACAGCACGATAAGGACACAGAGTAAGAGAAAACAAGAGAGCATGCACGTGTGCGTGTGTGGGAGGGAGATGGCAGCATTGGCTTGCTCTAAATTAGTTGCAAAATATAATTCAAGATTTTAGCAAAATATGTTTGCATGCTTATTGCTGAGCAGAAATATTGTGCCTCAAACTCAGCATTGAATCGATTGAAAGCTGAGCTAACTTCAACAGAGTTTTTGAGCCTTTTGGCTAATTGCTTTGGCCGCTTTCGACGAAAACTTAGATATTGACGTGAATAACTTGAATGAGCTATCTGCATTATTTATCATTAAATAATTTACAAATAAATGCAGTATTTTTTACAATATTGTAGGAAAATGTAATTCCTAAATTATTGAATTTTATAATGTTGTAATTCATATTCGTAAATAAATATTCTTATTCACTGGCTTTACAAAATTTTATTTAATTGATTTCAATATAATTAAATATTCTAATTATTAATTAATTAATAAGTCTTATAACTTAAAAATAATAAAAATGTATGGGTTTTTAATAGAAATAATAAAACTTGCATTACAACATCGAAAGAAATTAGTTTGGACTGTGTTTTAAATGATAATTTTTATATGTCAATTGAAATAATATATTCATATTTTAGGCGCATTTATTTTAATAAAATTAAAACCGTAAAAGTATTTTAGATTTAATTTTGGTTGTGATTACATTAAAGGATGAAAAGGAAAGGAAAAGCAATAAGTGTATACTTAAAAGAACTGTCCCGATCAAGAGATCTCAAAACTCTCTAAAAATTATGCCAAATAGGAAAATAAATATGATTCGCTATTAAAGTTTTCACTATACTACATTCTTAGAATATAATATTTATTATACTTTTTGTTTATAATAGTGTAAATTAATGAATCAAAATTTTATAATTTATAGTATCTTTCAGAGTCCAAAAATTAACATATTTTGAATTTTAATGGCATTTCTTGTAACATATCATTTCGAAACCATTTCGAGTAAGAATGCAAAATAAACATTTAATTTAAAGAGTTTACTGAGTTTCCTTAAAAAAAGATGTGCTAAAGCTTAGACACTATGAATATTTCAATAATACATTTGCCATAAAAGGAAACAATCTGTTTCGATCTTTCGCTTTATTTTTGGTAACACAATAATAATTTTTCTGCTCACTCATAATAATCAACTTTACACATATTTCCCCATTCATTTTTCATTGAGCACTCCATCATGTGTCTGGGCTGCAAGTGCATTTAGCATCTGGCATAATCGACAAGGAATATTTCAACACTCGGTCGAAATGCCTTTCACAAGTCGGCACCAATAAAAACCAATTACAAAGCAATCAAACGGCGTATCTATTACAACAAAAGTCCCAACCACAGAACAGTCATTGAATGCATCGAGTGATGCGAGTTGAGTACAGTGCAAAGTACCGTTACAACCCCTTTCGCTCCGCCACCACAAATGATAAATCAAAATTCTTTTGTCGCTCAACAAAAAAGAGAAGAGAAATAATAAAAAAAAAATACAGTTTTGGTCAGCAAAATCAAAAATCACTCCAGTTACATGACAAGGGCGAATGCTGTGCTTGTAAACAGAGGGAGATGGACGAAAAGAGGTGGAAATGATGGTGATGATGGGGACGGGGGGGAGTTTTTGCGTCTGTTTTCTGTTCCAGTTTTCAATTGATTTCGCAAAAGTCGTAAATTCCTTTAGTAACGGGCTGGCAACTTTCGCTTGTCTCGTTGTTTGTTTCAGTTGTTTGCAGTGTTTTGTTTTGCTTTTAACGCGCTTGTTTTTGTTGCATGTTTTGTAAAAAGTGTTAAAAGTAAAAGGCGAAACTCTCATAATGTTATTCAAAGCGTGTAAATATATATGTATATGTATGTGTGTGTGTGAGTGTGTTTGGCAATACAATGAAAGGCAGCTGTAGTTGAGAACGACGCGAGTTTCTGTTGCTAACTCTCCATCTCGCTCTCTTCTGCTTTGCTTTTGCTCTCTCTCTCTCTCTCTCGCTCCGTATCGCGTCGCGTCTCGTCTCGCCTTGTCTCGTTTGCTCCTCGTGTTTGTTTATTTGCATTTCCGCTTGAGTTGCAGGTCTCTCATTGTGTGCGTGTATATGAGTGTATATGTGTGTGTGTGTCAGACTCAACAGGTTGTTGTCTCTGGCTTGCTTGTTCTTCTTGTTCTTGTTGCTCTTGTGTTGTTGCTGGTATTGTCATTGAGTATTTTTTGCTCGTTTTCTAGTTTGTCTTTTTTTTTGGTTTTTGTTGCTTCCAAATACTTTTGCCTGCGCAATTCTTTGCGTGTGTGCGTGTGCACAATCATTATTATCATCGCCGTCGTCATCATCGTCATCTCGGCATTCGTACAACAACATTGTCTTCTTCTCTTTGGACTCTCACGACGCAACGCTCTCAGAACGTTAACGTCAGAGTCAGCGTCAACGTTGGCGTCTGCGTCGACGTCGACTTTGGCGTTGCCGTCGTTTTGTTTTGTTTGTTCGCCTTTATTTGTTTATTTGTTTGTTTTGCTTCACTTGCTTTTTTTTGCGGCGCCTTCCTTCTTGCCCTTCTGCTGTGTATAATTTCTTCGTTTGCTTTTTGCACTTTTATATGGCCAAACTCAAGTTTCTCTCTCTCTCCTCCACTTTGACTTTCGTGCAAAAAAAAAAAAAAAATATTTTCGCCAAGGACGTTAATTGTTTTGCTTCTATTTTTTATTCAACTCGTTTGCTGTGTGTGCAGAGACAAAAAGAGAGGAAGTGAGATGGTGACCGGAAATGTGGGAGAAAGAATGTGTGTGTCTTTTGACTTTTATTTTGTGCCTTGTTTATGCTCTGTTTTTTATTGCCGCTTCAATTTGCGTGCACTTTGCGGTTGTTGTTCGTTTTTTTTTTTTTTTTTGGTTTGGTTGTTGTATTCGTGCGTGTCCTTGCCGTTTATTTTGATTTCTTTATTTCTCTTACGCTTGCTCTCTTTTCTCCATCTTTCGTGTTTTTTTGTTTACGAGTATTTTCTACACTCTTCACTTTGTCATAAGTGGCGTTTAATTTATCAATTTGTGTTTGCCAAAGGAATTCATTATTGCCAGTTCCGTTGTTTCCTCCTTCCTTCCCTCGCTACATATTTTTTTCTATGTTTTACATTGACTTTAATCGCTTGTTTATTTGTCATCACATCGACGATGTTATTTTTATGGCTATGCTTATGTTTGTTGCTTTGTCATCGTACTTAACGGAAGTTCAATCGGTGGCAATTTATTTTTTTCTTTTACTTCTTCCCTGTTTCTAATTGAAGTTAGATTCATTGAGGGTTGTAAATGTGTCATATGAATAGATAAGAGAAATTTTAAACAGGAAGTAAACAAGGGTTTTTTGTGTTTGTTTTTAAATTATTTTTAAATTATTAATAAATAGGTATATATGTATATATATTACCACAAATATGATGTACTGATGAAGTATAAAATGAAAATTCAAATATATAGAACTAGAAAAACCTTCCTTTTTAATATGCTATTGTCTTTTTCACTCATTCAATTCTTAAGTATATCATAATGAGAACAATTTAATGTGAAATTAGAGAATATAGAAAGTGAATAATATACATATATGAATAGGCCAAGGGCAATATTTTGTTAATTTTAATGGGAGTCTCAGGTAAGTACAATAAAATATATTCAATTAGGGCTTGCTTTCAGCAGCAATAAGTTGAATTTATAATCGTATTTTCATATATTTTTGTTCTATTTGAAGATTCTAGAAGATTCTTAATACATAAAGAACAGGTTTTAAATGGACAACATAAAATTGTGTTGAACCAAATGAGAATCCCTGAAGCGGTCTTCTTGGAAATAGAATCTGCCTAGTAATTATCACGCAAGTCGCTGAAAAGCCAAAATAAGTAATTGCCACCTTGTTTTGCAACTTTTAGAGCTCATCAGCAAACATAAAAAATGTCCAGCAATAAAGTACCAAAAAAAAAAAGAAAATAAAATGTAAAAGAAAAAGTAGAAGTAGAAGTAGAGGGTAAAAAAGATGGAAGCTTCGTTCAGCACAAAATTGACAAATTAAAAGCAAGTGAAAATTTTACTTAAACCGAAAAAAAAGGAGAAATTGAAGGACAGATATCAGAAAGGGAGACGGTCCGGGAACACAATTAAGCAAAGGGATTGGAAGAGCCACGCAATAAGAACACGAAGAGCAAAAAAAAAAAAAAAACGAATACTGGCTGAACAATTAGAGTGCAAAAAAAAAAGAGACTAGAGAGGCGAAGCCAGTTGAAACTCGAGAACAGAATCGACAAGTCCAAGGGGTAACTTTCTGGACGCGCAATTATGATTATGGGTGCGTCAGACTTCCCCTACTCCTTCTCCTTCTCCATTCACTCCACAAACCCCATGCTAAGTCCACTTTAATTGTTTCTTTTTTTTGTGAGTTTTTTGCGTTTTCTTTCTAAGGACTTGGACGGAAATTCATTAGAGCGTTCAGCTCTAGCCAAAGGGAGGCTGAGCATGTCAAACAGTTTCCAAGACGTTTTCTTGGCTTTTTCTTCGCAAAAATTGCAATTCTTTTCCATCCTCATCCCATCCTCAGCATAGCACAGACTCTGTCTCTTCGCTTGCGTCGACAATTGTCTCTGCCTGTCCTCCATTATGGAGGCGATGTGCGGGAGGGGGAAAAATGGCAAAAAGGGCTTCCAGTGCTGCGATAAAAAATAAGGACCGCTAGCCAGGCGAGCAAACATAAAAATGCGTACTTGCCTTCAGAAGTTTTGTGCCCTGAAAGGCGGCTGTGGGCGTTGGGCGTGGACGGACAGGCACCTAAAACAGAAAGTAATCAACCCACACACACACACACATACACAGACATAGAGACACAGACAGCCCTCTAGACCCATTGCAACTCCACTGGCACTTCAGTGCCTGCCTTCACTCTCTACTCATTTGCACAAAAACACACCCACAACTTGGCAGCAGGAGTAACTTTTCCTGCTTTTCTTTTTCATTTTTTTTTTTTTTTCATCATTTCTGTTTGCTACGTTTTCATATTGAGCGAAAAGGGAGGGAGGGTGGAGACGGCACTGGGACTATGTTTCGTTCCGTTCATTGTTCTTGTGCCGCCATGAAAATTAATGAAGAAGTGCCCGACCCTTGTTCCAACGGACCTAAAACTCCGTCAACCCCATGCGCCCCATCAACGACTGACGTGCCCAGTTCCCCTCCCTTCCCCTTGGCTAAATGTGAAGTGAGAGGGAGCAATGGGTCTGCTGGAGCGTAAGCGAGGTAGCACCCAAAGCTCTATTTGATGTTGCTTTTGCGCCTTCCTTACCTTCCAAGGGTGCGTGCCGTTGCCTTGCCCAATCTCCTATTCCCCCACCCCTCGCTAAATATTCCAACTCCAGCACCTTTGCACAACGTTTTGTCTGGCTACCAAACATTTTTTTTTTGTATCCGTAGTCTACATTAATGTCGACTTCCATAGAAGTGACTCTTGAATCTATCTATTTTCTATGTATTCTACGAAGTACAAACAAGATCTTTAATTGGGGACTTATTATTGGTTATGGTCATTCAATTGATTGAGGTTTTATAAAAAACGATTTAGAGTATGCCCATTTTTTAACATCTTTCACAAACATATAGTAATCATAGATTTTCATTAAGTTTTTCAGGAAATTTTCAGGAAATTATCGGTAAATTTTAGAATTTGTTCTTTCGAACAATCAACCGATCATCAAATCAATTTGAGGAATTAAAAATGTGATGCATTACATTAAAGAAAAACAAATATTAAATAGATATCTTAAAAATTAGAAATTGTGGATATGAAAGTCCAAAAAGTGTTGCTTATATTAAGTCGTTTCAAATTTGTAATGAACATTTTTGAAGCACCTAAAAGTATGCTTTAAATTTTGTAATTTCTAATACATTTTTTTATAGATTTAGATTAATTAGGTAGTTTAACAAGTATAGCAATAAAGTGCCACAACAACACATTCTAAGGAAAACTTTTGCAAGCCAAACCTCAAACTCATGACATAAGGAAGTATTTAATTTCTAAAAAATTGCCTATTGCTTTAATTATTGGAAAGTGTTTTAAGTGCTGGAAAATGATATTTCGGGCTTCTGAATTTTCAAATTGACGCATCAATTGTTATTTAATTCTACTTCAATGATTGAAACCATTTCTAATTTTTAAATCTATTTAAGCAAATACTTATGTGAATGCGTAGTGAATAGGATTTAATTCGTACTCACAAGGTACTCACGGAAAAAGGTGCTGGCCATTTGGGAGGGACCCATAGACAATGTCTATAAAGGAGACAGAGACAGACGAAATGGCAAAACGTGGAAAGGCAAAAGGCGGCAACAAAAGGCAATGCTTAAAACGAGAAGCGATTTGAGCAAACAAACGGCACATTGGATAAGCCAAACCCCGGCGGGGAGTCAAAACCCACTCACTGACTGCTCAAAGGGACAGTTTGGACACACACACATACACACAATTGTACACTCATACGCTGGGCACACTGGACACACATGGTGTGCCACAAGTGGGCGTTGGGGGTATTTGTTTTTGTGGCAACGTGTGTGTGAATGTGTGTGTGTGTGTGTGTGTGCTTTCAACTGTCCACGTTTAGAGGTGCTTGCCTTCCGTTTTGTGTTGCTTTCTTTTTCGCATACATATTTTTTTCTGTTTTTGTTTTTGGCTACATGTCTCGTGCAACGGTCGCTAGGTGGCGCCAGACGTGACGCGACAGGCACTTGCAGTGCTTGAGGGGGTGGAGAAATAGGGGGTGAAAGGGCGATGACGATGACGACGACGCCTTTGCTTTTAGCTTGATTGCCAAGCCTAGTTAACTGTAAAGTTTTATAACTTTGGCCAGCTCAGCTACCTAGCAACCCACACCACCAAAACACGCCAAGAGCGACACCTACACCACACCCCCTATCCCTTACTCCTCTCGCAAGCGTTAAAATCGCTTGGTTTATTACACGCGCCAAGCCAGTTCGCTCTCCTTTCCCTGACTCTCTCTCTCTCTCTCTCTTTGCTTGCGACGTCCTTAACAGCTTCGACGTCACTCGACCCTTTTAAAAAGTCGTCAATACTTGGATTGCACCCCCCTTGCTCCCCTCGTCTTCTATGCAGCGGCCTCTGAACTTTGCAAAAGCAACGAGGACCCTTGCACTGGACTAGTCGCAGACTGAGTGAGGCACATGCCCAGACTCAAACTCAGTCCCATGCCCAAGCCCAGGCGTCTATCAAATTCCAATTTCGGTCCCTTTTTTTTACTCCCTACACCGGCATTCAAAGTTTATGGCGTCTTTTTAGCGTAAATCCTGTCCCCGGACTGACTGGGTAACAGTAACCCGGACAGCTAGCTGATGTCCCTGCTCCGCAAGCTCTGCTTTATTTTTTAGATCCTGCACCCTTTTCTCACCCATCCCGGAACAACGTCGCTAACCGCCGCTGGACCATAACCTCAGCCTTCCCGGGGTATCACAGAGACAGCATCTTCGGTATCCCTTATTTTTTTGAGGGGCGTTCTTCTAACCTTCATATAGACACAAACAAGCTCACAAAGCTGAAACTTTAATACAATTTTATATTTGTCGCTCATTGCTCATTGTTGTTGCTGTTTTTATAGTTTCACTGAGAATTCATGAAATCGCGTATTTTATTTTCATTTGTTTGATTTTTATACTCTATCTTCAAATTAAGTGTCTTTAAAAAGTTGATATGCCTTTTACATAGATTTTTATTAATTTTAAAATTTGTTAAAGACTAAACGTTTCAGGGACTTTTAAAATATTGAATTTTGCCCAAAAATAATCAACAAAAATGTTAAATATTAAGTAAATATGGAATTGAATATGGAAATAAATAATAACCGCAATAATAATTTTAAAAACTTCCAGTCAAAGAAATCATATTCAAATTGTAAATAATTCTCTAATTCGAATCTATTTATTTTTCTATTTTCACATATGGTATTATGAATGTACAATATATAAGCGTATACTACTTTATGAATTGAGAATAATTTGTTGCTCATATTCGAAAGTGTATTAATAAGCCTTTGCGGCAAATTAATTTATATGGCGCTCTGTTTATTTACACAAATATGTGCGTAGTTTTTTTGTTCGAACAATTTCAAGAGCTTTGTTGGCAGTTGGCTTTATTGTGTTGTCGGGCTGGTCAGTCAATGCCTTTTATTTACGCGCAAAATTTTTATAAATATTTGCTCTTCATATACACAAGTATAATATATAAATATGTATAAATATTTTCAACTGAAACTGTGTTCCAATTGAATAGTTTTTTGCACTGGTTGTAGATCAATTTGAATGTGTCAACAGCATACCACGCTCAGAGAACAATACCAAGCTACCAAAAGATTGGGGAGTGTTTTTTTTTTTTTTTGCGTGTATATACAAAACGTTTACAAAGAATTTTAAAAGTATTCAGAGTAAGTTCGACAAGTGCAAATTAATATAGATTATTAGTTACAATGTGTTGATTTTTGTTTACAATTGAATGGATATTTTTCAAATGTAGGTGGCTAAATCTTTATATTATCAAATTAATATAATATATATGCTATGTTCGAAATGCAGCGGTAAAAAACGAAACAATTATAAGATTCGTTTTATTTCATCGAAATATTTGAATCATAGAGAGTGCAAATGTTTTGAATATATATTTGTGTAGTATATATTTATATAGACATGATGAAAACTATTATTTTTATGACTATTTTATATTTTGAAGTATCTCAATTGTAATTTACTACACAAAAAAAAATAGTTTATAATATGTGAGTATTCCCACTGAATCGAATAAAGATGCTTTGAATCTAGTCGTAGTAAATAGAAGCGATAACCTTTGACTGCCCATATATACAGACAGACTAAATAATGCTGCAACTGGAGCTTAAGTATTACCCAGGCCCAGGTCTGAGCTTAGTTTAGTTGAGACTATCACAGAGAACACAATATGAAACGGATGAGTTTTGCGCTGATTTTGATCGGCTGCTGTCTGTTGGGACTGGAGGTAGGTCAGGTTGTCGGTGGAGTGTATTTGCACAAAGTGACGTCATCTCTGTTTGTTTCTTATCGCAGCTAAGTGGTAGCAGTGCGACTGCCAGTGGACCCAGCGTAGCGCTAACCAGGCAAGCCATAGAACTTGGCATAGATGCGATGACATTGGGTGAATTGTGGCGCAACAAGCAGCCGGTGGCTATCAGCAAGCCGGACGCATCGGGTCAACTGCACACAACATCTTACAGTCTCTCGCCCGACGGCGAATCTATTATCGTTCGCACTGACCCCGAGGAGTCGCCAGTTCCCAAGCTGGATCCCATTCCCACTACTACCAGCACCACAACTCCGAGTCCCCTGACCGACTGGGAGTATCTGCCCAATTCAATTGGCAATCGACGTACTTTTACCACCACAAACTTGGGCAGCGATTGGCCTAGTCTTGGCGGCAGCTTTCCCCTATTGCCTGGCAGTCGTGACTACCCAAGCTTTGGCTTTCCCGCTGGAGTTACACCTCACACACAAACCAAAACGGAGCAGGACGATCAAGGCAATAGGGTGACGACAACTATCAAGACATATGGAACACCATTGTTCAGCACCAGCACACACAGTTGGTCCACAGGGCCACAGCTGTCAGCCAATTGGCCAAGCTTTTCATTTCCTAGTGGCGTCACACCTCAGGTGACCACCAAGAAGGAGCAGGACGATCAAGGCAACACAGTAACAACCACCACCAAGGTGTACAAATCAACTGTGCCCATCAACTGGTTCCCGCAAACCAACGGAGGACTGCCCGAGAGCTGGCAGCGTCGACGCGATCCATTTGCCGAGCAAAGACCTCAGTTTTTCGACGGCGACTTTTCGCCAGCATCGAATCCATCGAGTGATCCGGTGTCGCAGCCAAGTCCGACTTTTCTGCCACCACTTCCAACGCGACCAACGCTACAGGCTGAAGTTACTCCCCGCACCATAGCCACCTACAACTTGGATAGTTTGCCCACTTATCGCGAAACTAACGAGCTACCCTCGGACAACACCAGAGTAAGAACTTTCACCCAGAGCACCTATGGGTTAGATCCACCATCGACGAGTGAGTTGACGCCAGAAATGCGCACTCTGCTCCATCGTGGCGGCATCACCGACGAGGACATAAACAATGCCCGGGCCAGGGGCGAAGATTTGGTGCGTACGCGAACAACACCCGATGGCAGAAAAATTACGACCACGGTGCGAGTTAATTCGACGCCAGTTCTTGCTCCGCTTCCTACAGCACCACCTCAAGCAAATGTGTTATATCGATCCCAGCCAGAAGCAGTAGCAGCAGCCCCAGCACCAGCTGAATCATCAGACAAGTCTATTGACAACTTTCTATCTCAGGTCAATCTGAAGCCCTCCGATATTCTGGAGCACAATGGTGAAGTGGTCAAGACCATTGTCGATAAGGACGGTCGGGTGCTGAGTGCCAGGTTTGTGCTTAGCACTGCCAAGGGCGACGAGCAGGGTCAAGGACAAGGGCCACCAACGAAATGAGGCGAAAAATGAGACAACATTAAATAATATGTATGTAAATAAATAAATATGTGCTTGAACATTGTTTATAAATAAATGAAGGAAATGCTTCTTATCAGCGCGGGTTTGTTTTCTTCAAAAGATTACCCCGAACCAGAAGTCATCAGTGTTCAATTTCAGTTCAATAATAATAAATATATGTTATATATAAAATTCTGAGAAGAAATCTGGCTCAGAATTTTAATAATACAAAATATAAGTGAGACAGTAAGTAAATAAAAATTTGGTAATTTGAATGAAACGTTGATGATGTTCCTGTATTAATCGGATTCAATAACCTTCCAGTACTTACCACAGCTGTAATAACAAAGCCATAAAAAATTACTTTTACAAAGCGGTCTAATAATAAGCTACGCAAAACATTTTAAATAAGCATTCTAATTTATTATTTTTTGCAATGAATTATGCAAAAGAAGTTTAGAAAAAAGCATTAAATTTTGTGTTTAACTAATTTATTACAACAATTTTTGGCTTGCGCTAATAACTGAGCTGGAAAATAACAAAGAAAAAAATATAACAAGAAATAAGAATAAAATCAAATAATATGAAATTCAACAAAAATAAAATTAAGCATAAACACAACAACATAAAAAAAAAATATGAATAATACAAAAGCATTGCATTAAGCATGTTTACAGCATTATTAAAGTAAAACATAAATTGCAGGAAATAATTCAAGCATTAAGAGATCAAAAAACATGTACATAAAAAATGTTAGTGCAAAATTCAATTTGAACTTTCAAATAAACACGAAACGAAAAAAATAAACTATTGCATAATTTTGTGCGTTGCTCAATGCAAACACATTGGATGTGGCCGAAAAGCTTTGTTGTTGTAGTAGTTGTTGTTGTAGATACAGTGGTACTTGTTGTTCAGGTTGTTGTTGTAGTTGTCATAGGTAATTCTCTCAGATATATAACATATTTGCTCGATTACATTGCGATAGATGCGTTAGATTTACAAGCCAAGCATGTCAGAGAAAAAAGAAACTAAATTAGTAAAAAATTTGTTGATCAAAAATGAATTTTTCAATAAAATTTTATTATAGTATATTTGAGCTTCGGAATTCCGAATAATTTATACCCCTGCTGAGATGCAAGATGATATGAACAATAAATATGTATTATTTAAAGCACAATCCTGCAGTTTAATAAATAATATCTTAGCAAAGGTATACATGGACATATCTCCACTGTACTTTTTTTTATAAATGGAAAAGCGCTTTAGGCGTTCAACTAATTAAAAAGCATTGCCTACGAATTGTTCAAACCACGCTGACAAATAGTAAACAAGTAGCATATTTTGTGCAAAGTTATAATAAAAATATTAAAATATTATAGAAAGCATAAATATTTGAAAATTTAGTTCGCTTATATTTATATTTCTTGATTTGCCAATTCCATTGTGAAAAATACAGCAATGTAAAAAATCTCACTTTTTATAAAAAGACTTTTTAATGCATGTTAAAAAGAGCCAGAGGCATTTAAATTTAATAAAAACGTGTCAGATATTATGTAATAGAAAATGGAAATATAAATTGAATTTAGCATAGAATAAAGACTGATTTGCAATTGTTGATTTTTTTTTTTTTTTTTTTGGGCGGTAATTGCGTTGTTAATATCATAATTTCAAAAATAAACAATTGGGTGAAATAACTCTTATTGAATAATAAGTACGTAAGTAGTGGGGGTAAAATGTTTGTAAAAATATATAATATGATTTTTATTGCTGTCAGAGATCATATGGGAATACTTTGATGAATATTAAAAGCGGGACGTCCCTGATATAAACTTAAGACTAGGAAAATGTGTGTTCAAAATGTTGGTAGGAGATCATAAGAATCAATGAATCTTTACATCATAAAAGGGTACATTTTTCTTATATTATGAAAAATAAGTGAAAATTGGAATATAATTTTAAAGAGTGTATTTAAAGTCTTTACTCACCAGATTGTCAAACCGCAAAGCATCCTCATCGCTGAGACCCATGCTGCGTGTTAGCTGCAAATAGGTGGATGTGATGGGCTTCAATCGCTCCAAGTCCAGAGGCGGCAGTGGCACAGGTAACGGATGCTGCTCCGTTGAAGCAGCAGCGCCACGCAACAACAGCTGGGGAATGCGAAGATCTGCCAATGGCTTGGGTGGACTGAGTAGCTCCAGTTTAAGGGGCGGCATAGCAACGGGCGTGGAATGCGAGGTGGGCTGCCCATTGCTGCTGGAACTGCAACTGGAAAATGGAGCTTTTGTTAAATTGATGGGCGTATGTGGTATGGAGGGCGTGGCCAGCGAAACGATCGGTGAGCGTGCACGAGACGAGCTATCAGGGGATGTCTTCAATTGCTGAGAGCCGGACGCAGTTGGCGTCGGGGAAGCTGTCTTGGAAGGCGCTGCCACGGACAACGGCTTGGCATGTGTCTGACTATTGTTATTAGATGTTGTTGTTGTCGCTGCTGTGCTGGTGGTGGTAGCTGCGGTGCTTGTGGTAGAGGTGGTGGTGGTGGTTGGGTAGCTAAGACTCTGCAGCAGACTGCTGCCGTAAAGGGGCGGTGCTAAAACCGGCTGACTGAGCAACGAGCCACCGGCATAGAAGCGTCGCATGAAGTCGTAATAGCGAACTAGATTATCCCGCGACTTCAACAGCTGCATATCGATGCCGTGGAGCTGTGCGGGGTCAGTCAGGGGATGGGGCAAAGGGGGTAAGGGAGCTGCTGTCTCAACTGGCGCCGCTGGCGGACTAAGCGGACGTTGTAATTGACTCTTAACTCGTATCTTGGGCACGCTGACCGACGCTGCTTCGACAGCCACCTCGACTTTGGCCGAGCTTATGTTAGTGTTGGGACTGGGGGCTGGAGCTGTAATGGCATCCAGCTGGTTGGCACTGGCGCTGCTTGCAACAGATCCTGCGGTCAGGGGGGCGTGTGCCTTGAGATCGGCACTCGAGTGGCGACGCCGTTTGGCCGCAGGACCCGTTTCCAGGGAGCTTTCGGTGTGCGATGAGTAGCTCAAGTAGTTCTCCACTTCTGACGAACTCTCATTGCCCACCAGCTCCGACTCCTTGCCGCCCGTTGCGGGCGATGAGGGTCTCAGGTTCTTTTTGCATTCGGGGCAAATGGTTAGAAATCGTGTGACAGCTTCACGGGGCAGAAAAGCATAAGTCTCGGTGATCTAGATGAAAGAGAAAAGAAATAAACAAGATACATTTGTAAATATTATGTTATGTCATAATAGTAGTTATGATGTTGATTTAATATTTATATCTGAATCTAAGTGATAAACATAATATAAGACTAACTAGTTTTCTATTTAAAGTTTATTATTATATCTAGATATGGTAATAAAATAATGGGCTGAGAATTTTACAGCTAAGTGAACTCTTTGCATGTTGTAATCCTTTTTTTGTTTTCGTTTTTTTGTGACTGTGAACCTATGAAAATATGCGGCTAAGTGTACTTTTGCAGCAAAGTGAATTAGTTTAAAGACATTTTTTTGAAACTAAGAACTTCACCACTTCACTTCTGTCTACACTCCTGCCAAACATTATACTCTTCGAATTTTCTGTTGAATATAAATAATATTAGCATAAAAGTAATGCACAAAATGTGATATTTTCGAGTATGTTTGCGTTTCACATTTTCAAGTAACGGTAAAAACAGCACAAATGCTTCAATTGTACCTAAGCTGTATTAAAACTATACGATACTATTAAAATATTTTTGTGTACAGTGAGGAAATGGTTAATACGCTACACTCACAATGCGATACGTGCGCTTCTGACCCGCATGCATGCCACTGCGTCCGCCCAGCTCCATGTGCACGTTGTAGATGATATCAAAGAATTCCTCCACGCAAGCCACTTTGCGGTAGATGCGACGACCAAAGTCCTTGCTAGCCGAAGCTGCGAACAGATCGACGGCGCCAGGATTATCGGAGAGAACTGCAGTGCTGGGCAGCGGCTGAAGAAGCCGATGACTGCCCGGCGCCTCCTCGAATCCCTCAGGTCGCTTGGTGGTAAAACCTGCAATGAATGTAATTAAGCCACTTGGCTTAGTCAAGGCTACGGCTTAAAATGAGTTCAGCTTACCCTTTGTCTTCACCCAGAAGCGAAACTTGGAGCTGTCCGGACGACTGTGTTCCTTGCCCTCGAGTGCTTTTAGAATACGCGCCTTCTTGCGCAGCGTTATCGTCTTGGTCTTTGCCTGATCGCCATAGGTTTTTAATGCCCAGGGCTGGAACAGTTCGTAGATGACATCACGCTCACCGGCCAATTTGGCAAGCGGCGGACCAGCCACGGGCTGCTCCAGTTCATCCACATCTGCATCGTAGGCAGCCTCTGCCTCGGGCTCCAGTTCACTCACTGTGACTGGAGAGCTCTCCTCGCGCTCATCGATGGCATAGAGTTTTCGCTTATTGCTGCTACTCTCCGTCATGCCGAGTGTCGAGGACTCAGAGAGCTGCTTACGATTGCCATTGGATTGCTCCATATGTGTATGAAATTTTGTTGAAATATCTAATGGAATTCAATTTGTGATCAAGGCAAAGTCCAAGCGATGTAGCAGCGCATTAATTTTGAAATGGGTTTTGAAATTTTTGTGTGGCTTTGTTATATTGAAATCAATTTTTCGTTTTGTGGGATTTCATGGAGTTCACTGCAAATTAAAGGGAAAAATCACTCATCAAATTTCAAATTCACAATTACATATATATTTCCACAGCTTCACTGCACTTTAAACTTTTACTTGAATTGTTTGTCAATTCGATCGATTCACACTTACATTTAATTTTGCTTTGTTATTTTCATAAGTTAAAACGAGCACAACGAAAATGGTCAACAAAAGGGACAATAAAAACAAATGTTAATTTTGTAACAACATTAACAACATAAAACATTAAACAGAAATCCCCACATTAACGAAAAACAAATGGGAGAATTTCAATAGAGGGAACAAAGCCAAAACAGAAAAGTTGCGAACGCGACGCGACCGAAATGAAAGTTCAAACTCAACTGATCAGCTTTGGGTCCAGTCGATGCCATCGTAGAGCAAAGATGCTGTCCAAGAATAGGTAATCAGGTTCAGGTCCAGGTCCAGGTCCAGTCGAAGACAGGCTGGGCCAGATGCAAACCGGTTGCTTGACCGGTCATCTTTGAACTTTGTACATCAAGTTAATGAAGGCCAGTAGTCTCTGCCAAAGGGGTGGCTGCTCAAGACTACATAACGAAATCTTCCACAAATAAATAGATAATCATGTGCCTACCTCAATAATTGTACAATTGTAGTCAGAGACAATAAGAGTGAGCGGGGCCAACCCAATGTGGGCTGCGCTCAGCATTGTGCTTTTAAGGAATGCCGAAAAATGTCTTCCTGAAAATCAACCCGCTATTCACTCTGTCTCTCTCTCTAGCAACCCCTAAGTTGGCCCAAGTATTTTGCATTTTTCGTAGCATACTTTTCGGCGGTGAGAGTTCCACGCTTTGGTTGTTTCCTTAAAAAATGTTTTACGCTCATTTTTCTCGCTCGCCCACATGTTGTGGCACGTTTAGACGCCCACTTGCCACCCGTCGCCTGTTGCGTCTTTTTTCGCCTTGAAATACGCATTGTTTTGCTTTTGTTTTGGCTTTCGGTTTCGCTTGTTGTTTCTTTGCCTGTCACCGCGCCACATGTTGCGTCTTCATACCCAAATCGGAGTATAAAAGATTTATGTTGGCATAGTGAAAAAATAACAGTTCTCAGTAAAACTCGGAGTTGGCAATAATCTTCCACTAACTATATGTAAATTCCCTTCTTCTGAATTTCAGTTTGCGCGCGAAATTATGCAACGGAATTTTACATTCTCCGATTTCGATTTTGGGGTGGTTGTGGATGTATCTCCTTAAGGGTTATCTATTTGCTTTGATAATTCTTTATGTGCAGGAATTGCTAAGCAACTTTTCGGGACTCCTGATTGGCCGCTAGAACTGTCCCAGAACTGAGAACTTCCCTCCGTGTCTTGGTCTCAGTGTTTATCTGACTTCTGTCTGCGGCTCAGCATCTACAGGCCAAGATCAACTTAATTGCTGGACCCTCATAACATCGACACAAAACTGGATCTTTTTGCATAAAATTTCTTGTGCTTTAACCGCCAAAATTACGCAGACATCAACTGTCAGTTACTGAAAGTATTAAAGACTGACCGGTTTTATGTAACGTTTTTCTTGAAATCTCTGGAAGTTGACAGTAATTAGAGATGAAAATAAACATACGTATTGCTTAACGGTTTCGTGGAATGAGTCTGCAAATGTTCATAGGTCATACGTTATTATATAGTATGATGTGGCACACTTTATTATTTCACCAAACTTTCGATTAAAATGATTAACTAAATATAGCTCATATTATTAGAAGGCTTAAAAAAACAATAAAAATATGCAGTGCCTTGTAATAATTATTTATTTAGTATATCGTTACACTATTACGTTCAAAATAAACCTTAGTTTACAAAATATACCAGATATGGAATCGACTCGAGAGCATTAGTAATTTTTTTCAAAATAAAATAATCTTTTTAGTAATGTCTACAATTTTTATCTGAACGCAACCAAATATTCACGAATGATAAATAATAAAATATAAGTGTATGAATTAAAATTGAAATTACGATTTTTATTCAATTGTTGGGTCATAAATTTGAAATAAACTCGATCTGCGTGCAAAAATAAGTGATGTCGAAAAAAGTTTTATTTCTATCTCTTACAGTCTCTGACATAGTTATATCATCATTTTCTTCGGGCAAAAAGTTTTACCCTTTCACCTTATGAGTAAGTGACAAAATGAGATCACTTAAAATGCTTCGTCTAATCCCAAATAAGTGTAATGTGAATGTCTTCTATTCTTTCCATTATATAATTCCTAATAAGAGATAGCAGAAATTCATTGACTTATTTACCGAATGTGGACTGCAATCGCATACTCTCTCGCTAAACAGGAGCTCATTAGGGTCTGCGTCTCATCGGCTATGCATTGAAATTTGCAGTCACTTGTGAAAAAATCAATGCATGTCTGAGTAATCGATGCCGCCTAATGGAATATCTAAGCTAATAGGGCCAGCATCGGTCAACTGTGAGAGGGAGAGAAGTCAGCGAAGTTAGCGAAGTGACTTCGATGGGGGACATTTCAGGCTACAGTCAGTGCGCCTTCGAGGACAATTAGTGCAACGACTTGGAGACAAACAATGCGAAACAGACGCAGCAGTATCAGCAGCCTCTTGACCATTTGTTGAGCTAATGTTTGGCAGCAAAGTCTTGGCATTTGGTTAGTAATTAGCAAACTGGCCAAATAACATGAATAAATCTCTCGCTCGCTGGTCGCTGGCTAAGTGGCAAGACGATGGTCAACTGGTTACGCCAAAGGAGCTGAGAGGAAAAGAGTGGAATGGAAGCTAGAGGACAACAGCATCTGCAGCAGGACATTAGTAGACATTGGGCATAAACGAGTTTCTTCGATGGCGATTCAAACTTTCTCACGCTCAGCTCAGCTCAGCATCAGCATCGAGAACCGAGTACCGAGAATCAAGAATCGAGCATCCGTGGCAGGACATGAAACTTTTATAAAAATCTTCTGAACTTTCACATCAAAATTTCAACAGATTTGAGCGCAAAAACAGTCCGGTTTTTCAAACTGGACACAGCATCAATGAGCAGAGAGGCGAGACGTTGAACTTTGACACGCATCCCGGCCAAGATGCAACCCCTTTTGGTCATTTCCTTGTTTTTGGGGTGGATTCCAAGATGCTGCTGCCCGTTGCCCGTTGCCCGTTGATGTTGTTGTCCTTTTGATTTGCAATCTTTCTGGCCCGCATATATCCTCTTCACTATTCTACCTTATAATTTGGGCAGATAATGTCCAGTTTCTTGTGTCGTTCCCATTGTGTGTGAATTCGACTGTTTAGATGTGGCTGAGATGATGATCTTGCTTCACTCTTATCGTTGTTGTTGCTCTTAATGATGCTGTGCCAAAGGACACCAATAAAAAGTCCACACGTTTTGAAACGAATCCAAAGTTTTACAACCAGTTTCTCTTAAATGGACTGACCATCATGGGTAAATGTTTTGTGGATTTCTCTAATGCAACTCATAAATCTATGACATCATTTATGTATAATATGTTTTCCAAAATTATTGAGAATATATATAGTACTATTTTAAGTTTTCTTATTTAACAACAAGAAGTGAATTTTTGTAAATATCATTACAGATGTTATTAAAAAGATTACGAAAGTCAGTTCAAAAAATCGCGCGATCAATATTATAAATAAGTAGTTTTTGATTGACAAATGAATTTCAGCCTTTTGTAATGCATATAATGAATATTTGGGTAATGGATTTATTTATATATTTTACAATAATAATTTACTTAATTATAATTATTTATTTACTTAACATCTACTATACGCAGTCTACAATATATCAAAACAAATAATAATAATAATAATAATAATAATGTAGTTATATTATAATTAAATGAAAACAAAACAAATCCCATTAATCACAACAACTAAGAAAGTTACAGTCGAGTGTGCTCGACTGTGAGATACCCGTTACCCAATTTTAATAAAAGCAAAATATTGCGGTATTATTTTCATTATTATATGTTTGGTATATCGATATAGTACACCATTCAAAATATACCATAATAATATCGGAGCTCTAGCTTTAAATTACGCTTGTTATTCGATTTTTTTGATTTGCGGGGCGGAAGTGGGCGTGGTTAATTTTTGAAATAAACTGGATCTGCGTGTAAACATAACAAATGCTGTCGAAAAAAATTATAGCTTTATCTCTTATAGTCTCTGAGATCCAGTGTTTCATACGGACAGACGGACAGACGGACATGGCTAAACCGACTCGGATGTTGAGCCTAATCAAGAATCAACCCTCCTACCCTATGTGTAACGGGTATAAAAACACAATTAGATAGTTCATTTTGTTATTTCTTGAAGTTAAATAATTGGTTAATGTTCGCCAAAGATTATAAAATGAAAAACAAACATATTAAATACTAAATAAATAAGCTTAAGGCGTTCAATTCAAATTATTTTATTTCAATTCATTGAATAAGACTAAAAAGACAAAATGAATCTTATAATAATAATTATCTGTTCTGTTATTTATTTTAATTACATTTAAAAAGGCATAATAGATATAGTATGTATATGCTTCGATATTGGGAAATACGAACCTATAGATATAGTTAGCTACCCCCAGGTATCTCATGTTACATTTGCAAGTTTGAGGGAGGAAGCCCTGAATGGCAATTAGTTTTCCCTTGGGTCTTTTCAACTATTACAATTGAATGGACTAAAAACTCTATTTTCATTTCTTTAACTTGTTCCATTTGTCTGAGTTGTTGTTGTTGTCGTTGCTTTTGTTATGGTTGTTTGATGTCTACTTTTCAAATGCGTGCAATTCATTTGGCGCTTTTTGTTCACGAACACGTCCCTGGGGACTGTGTCGATGCACTGAACACTGAGCACTGTGTGCTCTGTGTGCTGTGCGTGGAAGCGTTCGATAAATTTCAATTACTAACCCAATTAAAAAGTGTTGTGCGCTTTTAGGAGCCCAAATAAAACGCGACAAACAAATAAAATAAATATGCAACAAATATTTGCAATATATTTGTGCAGAGCTTAAAGCAACAACAACAGCAGCAGCAGCAAAATGTTTTTACTCCTCTTTTTTTTGGTTTTTAAATCTATGTTTTGCTTTAATTGTTGTTGATGTTGTTGTTGTTGATGCAGCGACGACGCCGTCGCCACCATCATGACACATACGCACCATTGGCCCCGCCGGCTGTCCGTCCGGGGGTGTATTTTTTTTGTGTTGTGTTTATACTACGGCTACCTCTACTTCTGCCCTTGCCACTTACCATTCGCCTCCCCCGCATGCTGTGGCAATCACTGCACCTATATATATATATAAATATATTTCAGTGTGTGTGTGTTTGTGTATATGTATCTGCACACATATATGCAATATATACGCCCTGATCCCGGCCAGAAAAATATCGCTTCGGCCCGTTTGCTTGCACGCGTTTTCGCATTTGGGCATCTCTTTTGCTTTTTGTGTTCATTTTTTGATGGCATCGGTGCGGACGACGCACGGCCTCTGGGGCGGGAGAAACGAGAGGAACGAGAGGAACGCCGAGGCCAATGGTGGGGCATGACAATGTGCGTGCAACGTGCGGCGACGCCGACGCCGGCGCTGTTCGAGCGGTACCGTTATATATTTTTATATATTTTATTTTTCATTCGCGCACGCACACAATAAAACCCATAAAAAACGGCAGCGGCTGCACTCGCAAAAAACGAACAAGAGGTAAATAATGTACAACTGCAGAGATGCAGAGAGAGCTGAGGATGCAACCTGACAGATAGGCAGCCAATGCGTTGCATACTTTTAGGCGCGGCGGCAGCTTTTTACAACACATACAGCCCATTTGGCTGAAGAGAGGGGGGAGTGCATCTGTGTCTGTGTGTGTGATAGGGCGTTGTCTGTTTTATTCATTTTTTGTGCGTGCAGCAGCAGCAGAAGCGGCTGAAAGAACAACAACAACAAAAAAAGGACACACACAAAAAAAATACCCGCTGCTCTGGCACTTTTGACAACAACAACAAAGTTAATGATAACAACAACAGCAACAACAACAAAAACAGCTACAACAATAACAGCAAATAATTGAAACGTTGGCGTCGCTGTCGCTGCCTCTGTTGCTGCTTCTGCCTCTGCCTCTGCCAGCTTCATTGCAGTTGACGTTGTTGTCCGTTGCAGCGAGCTCTCCACTCGCTTTGTGCGTTTTTATATTGCAACTGAAATATGCGTTAATTTATGTTGCGTTGTTAAGCTGCACACACACACACACACTCACACTCACACTCGCACACACACCTCCTTCTTTTTGGGAATTACTCCTCTGCCAAAGCTCATTATTTGCCCTCTTCAATCAGCCTCCCTATTCGCATTCTTCTCCCACATCTTTCCCTTCTCTTTGGTACCGCAATCCTGGCTGTTTGTTTGTCTTGTTCCCTCCAACTCCCTATCTCACTCCCCCCTCGCACTTGCCCTATCAATTTGTTTGTTCGTCTGTAATTTTTACCGACAAGCAAAAGAATTACAATACATCCAGATTCAAAACTATACAATATCATCGTACTCGTATGATTGATACATTTTTTGTTTTAATTTGATGGGATTTTAAATGTTTTCGTCTTGCAGCAAATGACATATGTTAATGAATACTTACAGTTATCAGGAACTCGCAGCTTATTTGTTTTTAGTCATCTACGTTTCATATTTCAAAAGTTTACTTACAAATTCCACTCCACTTCAAAATAATCACTGAACCAATCTGTGTCATTCTAATAATAAAAATAAGTATTCCATTATGACCAAGAAGTTGGAGAAAAAGCACAATTATTAATAATAACAATAATTTATTATACTAACATAATATTGACCTAGTATAGTTTTTAAATCAATTTACAAAATTTGTATTTATAAATATAAAAAAAAAAAATATCAAAAATGATTAAATCAACTAGGAAGTTGATTTCTATTTAAAGAAGACATATTAGATTATAGATAGTAATCTGTTATTCAACTATAAACGATATGACGGATAATTTACTTACAACAACGTACAAATAAATAAAATATTAATAATAAAAAATCATTTTTATTTTTTTTTTCAATATGTTTCAACCGAAAAACTGTTCAGTTTTCCATTACCTTCTTAATTTTTATACCCGCTCCCTATATGATGGAAGGGTATTATATCTTTGTGCCTGAGGGAAATTAATGTAACAGGCAGAAGATGTAATTTCCGATCTAATAAAGTATATGAGTACATATATTCATGATCAGCGCCAACATCCGAGGTAATATACATAGCTATGTCCGTCTGTCTGTTCCTGCGTTCGTATTAACACCTAGATCTCAGAGAAAATAAGAGATAAAGCACTTGTTAAGTTTGCACACAGATCAAGTTTGATTGAAATATTTGCCTCGCCTACTTCTTACT
Source organism: Drosophila kohkoa (assembly GCA_019972355.1). Taxonomy (NCBI): domain Eukaryota; kingdom Metazoa; phylum Arthropoda; class Insecta; order Diptera; family Drosophilidae; genus Drosophila; species Drosophila kohkoa. Next base: position 332,288 of record BJEL01000003.1, on the reverse strand, counting down.
TCCGCCCCCGCTTCAATAAAAGCGAATAGCAATTTATAATAACAAAAAAGTATTTATGATTCCTGAATTTCATTGCGATTAGATACAAATTGTAGAATTTATTTAAGAAATACTTTTGTATAATAAAAAATGCCATCTGTAATAGTTGGTCTTAGTTGCCTTGGCTGATAATCTGGAATGCTTGGTACTCTATGGAATAATTTAAATATGTCCCACAGTCAAGCGCACTTGGCTATAGCATTTTTCATTGTTTCTGTATATTATTTTATTATTTAGTTTATTCTTATTAATTGGAATCAATTTTTAATACAATTATAACTTTCGAATTAAATTTGATATGATTTTAATATGAAGAATATTAAATAAGGTGTTTTGACAACTTGAAAGATGAATCTAAATTTTAATAATTTACGTTCATCATTCGTTTGCCAATGTTTATTTCTTATGCTTACGTAAATTTAAAGAAAATATAAGAATGTTTCAAAAACACATTAGAAAATAACAAATTTCGTCTATCTTTAAGCACTGTTGTTCATTAGATGATTCATCAAAGAGCTGAAACTTGGCAGAAGAAATAGAAGCAGCTTGAGAAAACTCGAGAGAGAGTTGGAAAAAAGAATTTCGAAATAAATCCCCCAACAATAGCAACAACCCGCTAGAAACGGAATGTATGCTATATATATGCAAGCTGTGCATATTTATTAATGCAATGCTGCATCGAACGTATATGTATGTGTGTGTGTTAGTGTGTGTGCGTGTGTGTATTGGTGTGCATTGCATTTTGCTGAAAATTAGATAGAGAGACGCACAAAAGTATGCACAGAGGCCAGGTCAAGTATTTATGGGGCCATATTTGTATTGGGTTGAGTTTTCTTGAGAAAATTATCAAAATAACCCCTTAGAGAATCCAGAGGAAGCAAAAACGGTAAAGTGCAACAACAACAAGAGCCACAACAACAGCAAGAACAACAAAAACAACGACAAACACAAAAATGCAATTACTGAAATGATAACATGGCCTATGGAAGCAAAAAGGATTCGAGACGATTCCTTCTTCAACTGCTGGCCAAACTCAAGATGTTGATATCCTAGTCATGCAGATTGTACGTGTCCATGTGAGTATCAATGTGTGTGTGCGTGTGTGTGTGGATGTGCGTCTGAAGTGAAGCATAAAATATATATTAATATATACAATATGGATAACAATGCGCAAAGCACATCGAAAGAAGAATACCCTTAAAAAAAAATAAATAAAATTTAGCTTAGAGTACGAGAAAGTAATTAAGAAAATGTGATATAATTTTATATTTAAAATGTCTAAGTATTTTTAGAAATTAAATCTCTTAGGTTAACTGTAATTGTATTTTTTGGTGTTATTATCTTATTTAATTTAAAGTCAACTCTAAGTTGTTGTCATTGAAAAAATACTTTTTAAGTTTGAAATTGGATACTAAAAAAAACTTTTTAGAGTCGGTTTGATATGGATCTGGCAACATTACTAATGTTCATCTGGGAACACTGTCAATATGATAAGTATCGATAGTTTTATAGTTAAAGTTATAAGTTAAAGTCTCTTTTTAAGTTCTACACACCTCGTATCAATAAAAATTTTGTTATAATCTGACTACATCAGAATCTTATCATTCTAAAAAATTATGAGTTATTAATTAAATTTTAATAATTTAAAAATATTTAGGACTATACATTTTTTATAAAACTTTTTCGGTTATTATGTAAAATTCACCAATGATTAAATGGTTTTGTTTTCTAACAATTCATCTAATAATATAGAATAAAATAAACTTTCTTTTTGGTTTTTTTAGAAAATAAATCTTTTAATCTATCTCGAGTTGTATTTTTTTATGTTTTTATATTATTTTCAAACTTGTAAATTTACAATTAGATTCAAATTAAAACTTTACAAATTGTAAAGTAAATAATTTTTAAATAATCCCATAAAATAATAAAGTATTAAATAAAATCATAACTTATGAATGAAAGGGTTAAAATACATTCAGGGCTACTAATTTATTATTAACCTCTGGACTCATTGAATGTTTTTGTCCAAACAAAATTAACTTAATAATTTGTCATTTAACCTTTTATTTTTGGGAACAGTTTTGATGATATATATATTATATTATTATATATATTATATATATATATTATAACAAAATAATCAAGACCATAAATTAGTTATAACCATTTTATCTCAGATTGATAATTTCAGTATTCCAGTATTATTGAATGAAATTAGTTAAGAAATTACATGAGAGTATCCTTTTGTAGAGTATAAGAAACTTCTTCACCTGGAAGTGTGTATGTATGTATACACTATACACTATAGCAAGGTATTTGAATGTGTGTACATTTGTAGATATAATATGTATGCGTTTGAGTGCAAGTCAAAGATTTTCTATTAAAATTTTAAATAATTCAATTTTACATTTTACCAAAAACATTGCAAATGAGTAAAGTAAACTAAGACACACATAGAGACTCACACACACACACACGCACACACACTCGAAGTCACACGCACATTGTTGCAGCTGCATTCATGTGGGAGTGTGTGCGTGTGTGTGTGTGTGAGCTGTGCGTGTTGCATCTTGTCAAAAATGTTTCATTATATTTGGTTTTGTCTTCCACTTGCTACTTGTGCAACGAAGAAAATCTTAAGCCTACTCGCAGGCGCCTCAGCTCGTGTCCATTGTCTTTGCCAAGCTTGGGAAAATCTATTGCACATGCTTAGGCATTGCTTGGGTCATCGTTTGGCTCTGGTCGAACTCTCTCTCTCTCTCTCCCCCCGCATGGGACGGGACGGGATGGGACGGGGTCGATTTTCAAGTGATTTTTCAGTACACCAGCTGCCTGTTCAGGGTGTTTCTTCTGGTCTCTTTGTACTCAACGTGTATATAATTAGATGCCACAGCATCCGAGCACCGAGTACAGTTTTCTATGTACTGTAAAACTGCCGGCAGGCCAAGCGCCGCTTATGTATCTCACTATATGCTATTTGAATAGTATATAACAAGAATATGAGTGTGAGTCTCAATCTGTGAATGTGTGTGCGTGTGTGTATAAGTGTCGATTTTGTTGTTGTTGTTTGTTTGCTATGCGAATTTGCATCGAGCGCTCGGCATTTGTTCATTTGCCATTAGCCAAATTATGTAATTGGTTAGTTTTTTAGTATTCAGTGTGCGAATGAGTTCGTTTTATAATAATAAAATATGAAAAAATACTTTTTGATGACACTTTGGATTGCAAACAAATTTTTAATGCATTTTTAAATTGTCCCCTGAATATTTTATTATCAAAGACTTTATCTTTTATCACGACAATTGATATCAAATGGTTGGCGTATGGTCAACAATACGCTCATGAGAAGGCGACATTCGAGCGGCAATTAGTAATACTCAATTTCGAGAATACTTATAAAGTCTTGCTTAATAATTTCAGAGTATTTTTATTAAGCTTGAGTTTAAAATACTAAAAAATCAATATTAATATTTTCTGAATAAACAAATTAATAAAAGAAATTTAACAAATTTTGTAAGAAAAGAACATTTATAAAAATATATGTACTTTCATAATAATATTTTTACGCGCTACCCATAGGAAAAAAATACATTAAATGTATTGTACTCTTTATTTAACTCGTGAGCATAGACTGCCTGATACTTCTTTTAGCATCGTATTGCATATGTATGTATATCTGAACAGTACTTAATTCTACTTATGTTATAGTTATGTAAATGTTATAATGTCGCTAGCCTTGACACACAATTATGCATCCAGTACTAATCCTATAAAGTCTATACATTTTTTATCAGCGTTAACAGTCGAGACGATGCCTGTCTGTCTGCCTGACCGTCTATAAATTTCCAACAAGTTTGTTTCAACATTGCAAATCGTAACAAGTAAGAATGCTACAGTCGAGTGTGAGATACCCGCTACCCATTAATAATTTCAAAATATACCGAAAATACTGCAAAAATACTAAAACTATGTCAAATGGTGTATTTGGTATATCGATATAGTAACAAATGCTGTCGAAAAAAATTAGAGCTCTATCTCTTATAGTCTCTGAGATGCAGTATTTCATACGGACAGACAGACAGACAGACGGACATGGATCGTCTCGGCTATTAATGCTGATTTATAGAGTCGGAGATGCCTTCTTCTACCTGTTACATACATTTCCTGCCGGCACAAAGTTATAGTACCCTTCTATCCTAAAAATTAGAGCTCTATCTCTTATAGTCTCTGAGATGCAGTATTTCATACGGACAGACAGACAGACAGACGGACATGGATCGTCTCGGCTATTAATGCTGATTTATAGAGTCGGAGATGCCTTCTTCTACCTGTTACATACATTTCCTGCCGGCACAAAGTTATAGTACCCTTCTATCCTATGGGTGGCGAGTATAAAAAACGTAATTTTTAAGCTAGAGTCGGTAGTTTGGTATATAGAATAATAACTATAGTATTTAAGATTCCTGAAAATTGGGTTCGAAATACTTTCGTATGGGAAAAAACGCCAACTTATCACGAATCTTAGTTGCTTTGACTGACAATCTGATATATTTTGTACTCTAAGGAATATTTTGAATGTAGTGGGCAATATCAATATACCAAATATTGACTTTGATATATTTTTGTATTTTTGCAATATATTGTTAGAATATCGAGCACAATCGACAGTAGTTTTCTAATTGCATTTATTCCTGTCCAGGTCATACCTAGAAATCAGAAAAAAACGATTATAGTATAAATAAAGTTAAATCGTTATTTTTAAAACAATAAATATTCAATTCAGAATTAATAAAATGTAATTGTTGTATTAGCATTTCAGTTATAAACGTATTATATTTTTATTAATTAATTAATCTACTCAAACTTAAATTTTTTAATTTCAAATGCCTCTGCTCAATTTAGAGCATTATTAATGATTCTTTTATTCCGAATTGATACTGTATACATTGCACATTGAATAACAATGCACTAATTTTGACATTATTATGAATTGGAAATCAAATAAAATTATTACAAGTTTTTATCTGTCATTAATCATATTCTAAATTACATCTATTATAGGTAATTGAAAGTTTAAATGTTAGCTTTAACTAGGTCAGAAATAGATCCGATAATATTGTCTCGACTCTTCACGCAAATCAAGACAAGTAAGAAAGTCGAGAGTGCTCGACTGTGAGATACCCATTAAAAACATTAAGAATATACCAACGAGTACTAAACACACAAGATGGTTAGCTAAAGCAACTAAGGCCTATTTTGCCATTTAAAAGTATTCCTTAAATAACTTCTAGAGTTCGTATCTGACCGCATACTTTTGTTATTAATGAATGTACCAAATTCGCGACACTATAGTCTTAAAATTATGCTTGTTATTCGAATTGCGGGGGCGGAAAAAAAAGCTTGATGCAAATATTTTATATATAGGGTCGGTGATATCTCCTTCTGCCTGTTAAACAAATTTCCTGGAGACACAATTAGTTATAATGTCGTTCTACCCTGGTATAGATTAGAGGTGGAGAACTATCGATAGTCTGTGCCATCGATAGTGCCTGATAGTTTCCATAAACTATCGAGTATCGACAATAGCAAGGAAAATCTATCGTCGCTAGTTGTCGATAGTGCAGTATAAGAAAACAATTTAATTAGTTTTTGAAATAATCCATATTTATTTAAAGTATGTGAGTATGAAATTGGTTTTCCAATCTTTATCTGAAAATAATAAATAATTATTTTTGGAATATGATTTTTTTTTTGCTATTTATATATTTATTTCAAACAATAATTTTGTACGCCTATTTGACATGATATGTCCTGCTTTGCTAAAGATCCTCTCCGACTCTACGGAGGTTTCGGGTATACAAAGTTATTTGAAAAAATATCGACCACTATCGACGATAGCGTCGCTATCGAGAGCGTGTCGATAGTGGCCAACCGTCGATAGTCCCGATAGTACCATCGATATTTCTCCATCTCTAGTATAGATATAGTTAAATGGCTCGGAGTTGAGTACATTGACCTACTATATGAGTTTAGTTATAGATACTAAAGCTTATAATATCACTACCTTATGGGAAGCAAGAATAACAATATTTTTTATAACTTTTCTGAAGAACTAATGGGTACAACTTAGGGCAGGCGATACGCGACTAACAATAAAATTGGTTTTAAAAATAATTTCATATTTTAACAAACTCTAAAAGAGATTATTTAATTTTATGTAATACAAGACAGATGCTGCTTATCAAACAAAATTTGAGTATATTCATATAAAATATGTATCGTACATTTGTATAGTTGCTAATACAGTTCATAGCCAATCCAAAAAACAGCTAACAGAATTGCATTTTTCTAAAAAAAAAAATTCTTTTAGCCATGAGAGGTTTTAAGAAGTGCCCCACATTGCGATTTGCAATATTCAAATTCCCTGAACGCATTTGAAATCAGAGCACATTACGCTGTTGTGATGTCCGATGCATAAATTAAGAGTGCACATAAATTTTGCCATAAGAAGTGGAACTAAAGACGTCGACAAACAACAACAACAACCAGGAACAACACACATCACGATGAAGACCATGAGGATGAGGATAAGGGGATAAGAACAAGGACAAGGAAGAAGACAACGGCGTTGACCCCCATGGAGGACAATTGAATGTGCGAATGTGGAGGCCCCATCCTAAGATCTAGTCAAATGCGTATTCGTAATTTGTGCTTATTGTGCACTCCACTATGCACCATGGGATAAATGGAATATTTCGAGAAATAATTACTGATAACTACGAAAACCACAATGAGTTGACAGCTCTTTTTTTATTACACTAATTGCTGTATCTAACATAACAGTTATTTTTCCTTTTTCAGAATTTTCTCAACTGCGCCAAATTTAAATTTCACGTTTACTCTCAGCACATTCTTTTTCCACTTGATAGTTCCAAGCGAATTTTAAGACAACTAATTTTCAATGGAAAACACTAATAAATCACTAATTTTGAAATTTTCTTCTGAGCCACAGATTTCATGAGCGGTGTCGACTTGGAATCTTCTCCCCTAACAGCTTTTACCGCCACAAGCTGGGGAATCGGGATCTGAAAGTATCTTCAATCTTCGGAACGTGCAGATACTTTTTTTTACAAATAAAATTTGTTTGAGACAATAGGTCTAAAATAGTATTACGAATAGTCACGCATTTGCTAAGATTGTGTCAAATTTCGTTAATCCGTTGAATCATGATTATTTTCAATCTAAAGATGAACTTATAGCTTTATATAATATTCAAATTTATAGTTCAGCACAAAGAGGGAAATTCAATTTAGGAAAATTGACATTTATTCTTATAGTCAATTCACCATTTTCGTATGCATATGTTATATTTTTGCTCCAACAGCTCCAACAAATAAAAATAGCTTATTACTACAAAACAAATTTACTTTTATTAAAGCAAGAACTCGTTAGCCTTATATATAATTTAACATTCTCAAGTTTTTATTACCATTTAATAAATTCCTAAAACTTGGTAGCTTAAATCCTTTTATATGTAGCTATGAGATAATAATGAGTATTTTAAGTTTTCTTTTTATACTATGATTTATTTGCTGAAAGCATTACATATTAAACTAAGAGTCCGCTCAATGCTTATTATTTAAAGAAGTTTGCTTTCCATTAAAATGAATAATAAATACATTTCTTATTAAAATAGTTAATTTGTCAAGCAGATTCCTTTCACAATTGTCAAAATTCGATTAAAGCCTAAAGTCAATTTTTTAATCTTTTAACCTCACTTACAAATCTTGCAAATATTTAACACAAAACTTTCCATTCAGCACAATTAATGCATAGAATATTTATATTTTATAATATTTTCCGCGGCAGTCCATGTTATATTTTATTGGACTGATTTCGGTTTATGTATTCATTTAATATAAGAAAATAATGCTTCACATGACGACGAAAAAACCCTAGAACTTAATTACTAAAACTAAATGAATTGAAGTACCCCATAGTGCAGTAACTTGCCAGCAGCTGAGGGTGCAAGCAGTTGAAAGAGGACTGTGGACGATGGTCGAGGGATAGTGAAGGGTGGCGGGTGGTGGGGTAAGAGGATGTGCCTAAGATGCAATGCACACGGGCTACAAAAGAAGCGGACAGCGGGTGTGCTCTCAGGCCAATGACAACTACAACAACAAGAAGAACAACAACACATACACTCACTCCAACCCACTCGCACAGGCAGTTGAAGTTGTGTGTGTGCGTGTGTGTGTGTGCTAATATTGAGGTAGGCTCGAGAACAGAGCTAAGGTATGGGGCTGAGCTTCGAAGATGGGGTTTGTTCAAGTGGGGTTAAGTGAAGGAGGAGGGAGGGAGGACGGGGCCAAGGTTTCATTGGGGTCGCCAGTTGCACTCATCATCAACTCAAACTCAATCAGCAGCTGTACCAACAACAACAACAACAACTGTGGGTGGTGTGTGTGTGTCGCTTTTGACATTTACTTTATGTATTCCGTGTAATCAGTGGTGCCATTGCAAGAAGAGGGGGAGGTGGAAATACTGCTTATGTACGCGATACGTTGCCCGCTTCCAATGCACATATGTGAACCGCCGTTAATTATATACTTTACACTAGCCTACGTGACACACACACACGCACTCATGCTGACAGTAAGACAGGCGGCAATTTTAATGTACAACAAAAGCGCGATACGTTTTCCATTATTGTTGTTGTTGTTGCTGTTGTTGTTGCTATTGTTGTTATTATTGTTGTTGGTGGGCTGCTGGTGCAATTGTGCGTGGGTATTGCGTACATAGAATTCCATTTACATAACCAACAACTACAATAAATACGTGCGGGGGGAAGGGGGTCAACACTATATACCCACACAATCAAATAAACACAAGTATATATGCTACACATAGTTTATATACAACAGGCTTAAACCTCTTTTGTTGTTCACAGTCTGTCTGTGTGTAAGCCTGTAAAAAAAGTGCATTTATTATTTTTTTACACGCACAAAAGTATGCTGTGAAAAAAGCAAAGGCAACTCTTCAATGCATAGGCAATAGGGTCATACATAGATTGGCCACCGCTCGTCATACCCACAACGAACACCTCTTTTCGGCATCATTACCGTCCTCCCCCTTCCCTCTTCCTTGCTCTTCTCATCTGAAAGCCCTTGTTTCGAGTATTTGCTTTGAAAATTTTCGCAGCATGCCACAGCATACAAAAAACAAAATGAAAATAAAAATGCGAATGAAAAAAATCACATTGCATGGTCAGGCGTTGTTATCGTTGTTGTTGCTGCAACTGCTGTTAGTCGATTACAGTTGAATTGCATTCTTTATGGACCCCCAAGTGGGCAGAATGCTTACGTACTCACACATTTGAATGCAACGTGTGTCTGTTTTGTTATTTGAAGTACAAGTGCGAAAAAATCGCAACATGTTTAAACAAAGTGCAAATGTAAACAATTTTCTTGCAGAAGTCGGGGAAGTGTTTATGATAAGCTAGAAACCTGTGACATTTGCCTCACACAGCATAAAAACTCCTTTTTTTTAATTCGGTCTAAAGTTAATCAGATATATGATGTATTTTGCAAGTTTTCGAAAACTAGAGGATGATTGTAGGCAAGTTTTTTGAAATACGTAATCAAAAATAATTATTAGTAATAAAGCTTACAAAGCATTCTTAAAATATTTCCTATTCTCCTCAGCACCAATCACATAAATATTTCATAACATAAGAACTTTCCTTACTGAATTGAATAGCAATTTGATTTGTAATTATTAAAACGGTTTTTCTAGAAAGGTTCTATAATTTTATTCAAACAGTTGCTATAAATATGAGTGGTGTATTTCCTGACTATACATGCGATGAGAGTTTCTGTCTAAGCTAAAGTAATTTCACCACCGTCAGCTTTAGTCACGTTTGCCATTCCAAAACATTTTATTGTACCAAAACTTTTAAAAAATGTACCAATTTTAGTAAAAATGTGCCACAAATTTTTTCACGAAAGATTTTTTGTATTTCACAAATTGTGATTCATAATATACATATAACTGATTACGTAGTGATAGACCTTAGATTGGCGCATACATATTTTCTCAATTGATACAATACGTCGCAAATCGACTGTATGCGATATTTTCCAGTGTTAGTCGTGGTTCAATTTCTAACTGATACAAAATTTGTGTCTTGTGGAACAGAGCCATTTGTTAAAATAATATGTGTGAACATAAAATTTTATGAAAAATTTAAATTCTAGACCAGGCATATTGAAAATGTACCAAAATGAAAAAAAATGATCCAATGTACCAACGCATACAAAATGTACCAGTTTTGGTAAATTTGTACCGAAAGTGGCAGCCGTGGCTTAGTGGCATCACTTAGCAATGATTTGAACCTTTGAGCGTGGGCCTTGTCTTCGATTTTCAAATATCGAATCGTATAACACAACCATGTTTCTGACCTTTTATACGTGACGTAATCCGCAAGTCGCGGCCAACTTAACGTTATAAGCGAAAAACCAATATATTTCGCAATTTCAACCAATTTTAGAGTGACCGTTTTTGGACACCTTTATAACCCTAAATTTGGCACGGAAATGTCTAACACCAATGATTTTGGCACCAATTAAACATTTGCTTTTTAAATAAATACAATTATGTATTAAAAAAAAAAAAAAACAAAAAATTACAATAATTTTCCATTTCTATGGTGATAATAACCCAAGCGCGTATTATTGCAACTTGGTTGCAATATTTTTTGATTTTTAATTCCATATATGTACTTTCTTGTGACTCCACAATATTAATTCATTCTATTTTTCTTTACGAGAAAATGCCTCAGACCCTTTCTAATCATTTTTTTTTTTGTTTTTATTATGCATCTCGATGATTCCCTTCAGATTGCCGATATGAGTGCGGAATAATAGTTAGGTCGTCTATTTTTTCGCACGTCGAACGCTGATCTGATATCCACATACATATCATATATTCCAGAATCGGAGTATTGATACGCTACAAAATTTGTTTGTGCTGGGAGCTTTGGAACGAAATATCCGCGCAAAAATTTTGCAAGACCTTTAGTTTCGTATGCAGTTTCGTGTTGAAAATGTCGTCAATAGATGTGTGTTCAATATGAATAGTAAATTAATAAAATTGGTTGTGAAAGCATTAAAATCGATATTTTTGCATTGAAATCGATATTTAACGTATCGAACTTAATTTTCACTTATCGACGTGTTTTATAGTTTGGAATTATTGTGTATAATTTTATCGAAAATTTTAATTTTATTTTTAAGTAATCTTTTCTTAAAAATGGCATTTACCTTCCTTTAACCAAGTTCTTAGTAATCATAAAAACATATCAAATGAAATGCTTCAAGCAAACCAACTTATTTTTAATAGAACCATATTCTATAGAAATACTAAAGGCTCTAAATGGTATAAAAAGATATTTTAGTCATGGCATGGGGTTAAAAGAAATTCATTATATGACTGTCCGCAATTATTTTAATTTAATTTAAATATCAACATTAAATTTGAATAAATTTTTTTATACCTTTTACAATTTGTTTTTTTTTTTATATTTGATAGAAATATTTATTTTAATTCACAATATTTACTATAAAATTTTAGACTTCTTAAATTACGACAATTAACTTGGTGGTTGTATTCCTTTTCTTAATGGTTCGAAAACCTTTTTTATCTGTAGAAACAGATCTTTCTTACTTTTAATGTATTTTCATGTAAATTAAACTAGGCCAGAAAAGAGACATAAGAGCTAAGCAGTCCATAAAGAACGGGCCATCTACTATATGAGTTTTACCATATGCATTAACGTTGTCTGTCTGCTCGATTTAAATTTCTAATAAAGATCAATGTTTAGATAATGTTCTAGTTTCTTCAGATGAGGAAGGTGAGTTTACTACGAGAGTTATTGACATGTGCACAAAAGTAGTTAAATGGACTTTAAAATACAAATACGCCATCAAATCACGTTATAATTTTTATTCATTACGTTAGTTTTTATAAATATATATTATTTTGATGATATGTTTCTTTTAACAATTATTTACTTTTCATGTAATTATATACAAAAGAGTTGAATTCCATTAGCTAAATTCCAAACAGATAAGGCAATTCGGGGCTCTTAAGTCAGTCCGCTGTTAACGAAAAGCTGATTAATATTCTTAGCGATGTGTTTTAAAATACGAACACTTACCTCTCCAATCCGTGTAATAGCAAACCACAGCATAGAAATAAAATTATTTGAATTAGTATTTTATTATTGAAATAATCAAAAGTAATGCTAATGAAAAGTGCTGCATGCATAAGCAAATGCAAATCTAAGTGCAGAGTAATGAAGAGGATATGTTTTTTTTTTTATTATTATTATTGTTTGGTAAAAATTTCTCGAAATTTCTAATTTTTAGTGGAGTTAGAAGAAAATAGCAGGAGTTAATGGAGAAATCATGCCGAAATATTGAAAATGTAAAAGGAAATTTTTGATTTAAACAGATTGTCAACAAGTGTACGTAGTATAATCTGAAGATATACTTTAAAAATAACTTTTATACATACACGCAGCATCCGATATACATTTTTTACTCTAAGGTCGATTCTGTTGTCAGGCTTGCTTGATATTGTATTTGTTTATAGTTTGCTATTAATTCATATTACATTTGATGATTATAGATAGCTGTTATAGGAAAGAGTTGTAAAGAAATGACTTGTTTTTAATTTTCATTCAGCTGGTTTTTGTTGACAAACTGCGCATGACATCAGAATTTTTACGTAAAATTGTTTCTTTGAAAGTATCAGAATGCGACCTGATCTGAAATTTTACCACTTTGAATATAAGTATTTAAATAGATTTAGAGATGTGATATTTCGTTGTTTTATGTGTGTGTTACATACTATTTTACAAAGTATTGTTTTTTTTCGTAATGTGATTGCCATGGTTGATAAAAAAAATGTTGTTTTGTTATCGAACCTCATAATAAGAGATTACGATGAGTAAGTGTTCTTGCAATGATCATGAATGTTAGTTAACTAAATAATATTTACACATGTATTAATTCCTGCAAAGTGTTTATAATACATTGCACATGTCTTACATCAATTTGGACTAAAACTAACCACACTTGATTTACCTTTCCATGCGCGACATCAAATCGTGGTTTGAAACTTGGGCTTAGAATAAAGCTGAATCGATGATCTTCATTCCTTGATACGGATATCAGTCCACTAATAGACAAATAAAATGAAATCCTCCAATAAAACCGGTTGATCGCCGTCATGTTTGGTATTTCTGTCAAATCGTTTCTTTTTGTATTTTTATTATTGAATAATAATAATTAAAATTTTACAATGGTTTTCTTTTTCGGGGTTTGCTTTCAATTGGTTTTTTGTTTGTTATTTTTTTTCTTTCTATAATTTACTATTTAGGTCAAAATGACCAATTTCAATTTTACTAATTTATTATTATTATATTTTCTTTTTCTTTTCTGTTGTATTTTTGGTTTGGTTTTTCATTAAATTTTTATGGTTTTTTATGCAATTAATTTAAATACTAATAACGACATAAAAAATCAGCGCATTTTCTTTCTTTTTTTTGTGTTTTCTCATTTTTAAAAATTAATTTAATTTAAATATTTTCTAGTTTACGATTTCTTATTTCGCTTTTGCTTGTTTTTCTTTTTCTTTATCTCTTCTTGGTTTCCCTCTTTGACTATTATTAATGTCTAATTAAGTATTATATTAAAGTTGGTTTCATGTTTTTTTTTTTGTTTTTTTTTTTTTTTTTTTTTTAGTAGAGAAAGGAGCATGGTTTTTCATTTAATTTTGTTTTGTTTTTCATTTAATAAATATATACTTTTATGTATATTTTTTAAAATTCTTTTAAATGCAACTAGTTTTTAGGAAAAAGTTTCATCATTTGCTTTTAAATATTTTGTTGTATTATTACACAGTACACTAAGTAAATATATATGTATATATATATAGTATATATATTATATATATTTGTTTCCAGTGTAAAAAGAAATATATACCATATATATTTATATGTATGAATGTATATGTATATATGTGTGTGTATGCGATTGTGTCTGTATGTATGCATTTGTGTGTGTGTTTGTATGCATAATGAAAGAAACGTTTTCCAAACTGTTTTCTTTATACTCTAGAAATGTGTTTTTGTATTTATTTATGCTCCTTATACGTAGTATTAATCTCTTTAACTGTTTCGATCAGTTATCGATCACTTCGGGTGCAGTTATTTGGTTTTAATCTTTCCATAGAGCTGATCCACATTATTTGCTATTACTTTAAATCTATTTGCTGCGTTTCTTGCTGACTTTTCTTTAAAAATTGCTTATGAATAAGTTCAATCGGTATTTCAATTGATAAGATCTGAATGTAATCCCATTATCGAATGCTAAGCCTTACTTTGTTGCTGTACTAAGTATTTTCAATTTAACTGTTATCAGTTGTTGAATCCTTTGTTTTTTGTTTTTGTTTTTTTTTTTGCAGATAAATGAGCGCAAAATAAAGAACAAAAAAATTGTATAAAAAATTAAAATTTATTATTTATTTATAAAAAATATTAAAATTAATTATTGTTATTATTTTTCAATGCTGGCAGCTTGTTTGCTATTTTCATTTCTATTATGTTTATTGTAATTTTCCCTTATCGTATTAGGATCGAAATATAGAATGACCAAAATTATATATGCATATATACATTAGATTATCAAATATGGAAAGAAATTATAACAAAATAATCAAATATGTTTTCACCTTTCATTAGTTTTATTAATAACATTTTGCGAAGAGTTCAAATTTTGTAGTTGTTCGGTTTGTTTTTGTTCATTATCAAAAGCTAATCCTTAAACTTTATTAAACTGTTCCACAAATTTCGACATTCTTAAAAAACACTACGATTTCAAAATTGATTCAAAAATTAAAGTGTACGCGTATTGTAAAAGAAACCCAAAATGAAAAAGTAACTCAACAAAGTTTTGTATAGTCTCAAAATTGCACTTGCTTGTAAATTGTATAAAATTTGTACAATAAAAATGTTTATAAAGAGTCTCCAGTGGTAAATAAAATACAAAATAAAAATCATTAAAAATCAATAGGGTTTGCGATACTTTCGATCCCATTGCTCGGTTTCTGTGCACTCACAATATACAAAGGGTTATCCTTATTTTGTATTGTGTTTTATCTTATTCATTCATTTATGCTTAATTTCATTTTGTAAAAATTATTGCTAATATGGTTTTTTTCATGCTATTACCTTGGGCTCTTGGATAGAATCTTAATAACGAGATATCTATGTGTGTAATTTGTAATTGTAATTGTAAGCTTAGTTTAATTGTATGACATTTCTTATGGTTTGGTAATCGTATTATTATTTAATTCATATATTTGTATTTTTCTGTGTTTCTTTTCGTTTGTTGTTGTTGTTGTTGCTGTTGTGGTATTTGTTTTGTTTTTATATTCAAAGAAAAATTCTGATTGTTTTCAATGCACAAGATTTACAATTAGAAGCAGAATTGCTGTAACTTAAAAATTATAAAAATAATGCTATTTTGTGAAAATAGTTTAGTTTAGTTTAGTTTTTGTTTAGAGGCATGTGTGAATCTCATGAGAACTGCAAGATCACGGTCAAGATTAGAATCATGAATGTTCTAAAAAAACTATCTTCGTTGCAGTTGCTCAAATGACTCAGATGCGATTGTAATTTTTAAGATTTCTGTTTTTGCTATGTGTATTTTGGTTAATCAGACCTGAATTTCGAATTCGACCTTCGTATTGATTTCACAAAATCGTGCAAAACATACTTGAATGCATGTGTATGAAAATAAGAAAAACTTGAAGTTTCGCCTAAAAGTATGCATTTCACATTTATGTGGAATTG
Organism: Drosophila kohkoa; assembly: GCA_019972355.1. Lineage (NCBI taxonomy): Eukaryota > Metazoa > Arthropoda > Insecta > Diptera > Drosophilidae > Drosophila > Drosophila kohkoa. Next base: position 316,330 of record BJEL01000003.1, on the reverse strand, counting down.
ACGATGAAAGGGAATTCGAAACAGACCCGCATGAACAGAAATTGTGTGCTTGGCTAGTATGCGGACAATAAAATGCTCGTACTATATGATTATTGATCTATGGATTCCACGTGGAAGAAAGATCATCTAATAATTGAGTATATTCGCGAGTAAGATTCATTTCCATATAAATCTTGATATTCGATTTTCATTTTGTTTTTTGTGTGTTTGTATTTTTTAGTGATCTTCTCTATACGTATAAAGCTCTCTCTTTTTAATAAGTGTTTTATTATATGTAAGTATTTAGATTTGCTCTCAATACTAAAGCAAAGCACACAATTTTCCATACACCGGACATGTTTTGTGTTCAATATGATGTTCATTGTTATTGGTATATTTTTTGTATATTTTTGGTATTTTGTGAGTATATTCATCCTTGGGATGTGTTGAATCATGTTGTATGCATTTTGGTGTTTGTATCAAGTTTCAGTATTCATTTTTGTTAAAGATAATCAAAAATTATTTATAGATAGATTGTTTAGTGAAATAAAAATTTAAATCAAATCAGAGAGTTAAATAAAAAATAATGTGGAATACCGAAAGTTGTAAGTTACAGTTACAGATACATTTCGCTGTTCTCAATGCAATGAAGAAGCGAACTTTTGCTTAGATATCTGTAGGATCGTATCTATGCAATGGATCGATCGATCATTGTTTGCATCACCAAAAAATCATGCAATTCATCAACACGCAGATATTATTGCTCGCAACCATTCAATTTTTCTCAATTTGTATTTTCGATTTCGGTTTCGATCATTCACAATCAGGTGAAATTCAGTTATTTGCATTTCACTTGTTGTGCGCGCCTTGGGCTTGGTTTCTTTTACTATATCTGAGGCAAGACCTACAGATTTGAGTGATTTCATTTTACATTATTTTTTTTCCGATGTGATATACAGACAAGTTCTGAATGACTATTCCAAATCAATTTTTAAGAATATTCCATACTTCTTAAAAGAAATATGCAAAGTAATATAATCGATTCGAAAGCGCATTCTAGAACATTTCTGATTTCACTTTAGTTAATTTTTTTTGTGATATTTTATTAATTTTGAAATTCCAATTGGATTTTGCATTTCAATTTGTTGGATGGGTTATTCTATTGGTTTTGTATATGCTTTAAGTTTTGGGGATAGGTATTTGTTTACGGATTTGTTTAGAGTTGAACTAAAAATAAAAAGAGCGGATTCAAGGAATATTACGTACAATTCATTGGATATGTAGATCGTCAATATTGGTTCTGTTTAGAAATGCAGATGGAACTTTTATCTTATGTGTTTAGTCCAATTCCTTTAAAGACTGTTTTGGAAGCAATGGATTCGATGATCTTATGACAAAATCTGGAAAACTACACATACTAAGTGACTTGAATAATGATCGAGAAGAGTATCAGAGGATTCAGTAATTCTAATAATCCTGCTAGAGAGCCAGAATAAAAAACGTTGGGTTTCGCCTAACACTTTGGATCCATTTAATTTCTACTATGTATTTCCCTTTATAAAGCTCAATATCAACCAAAACGAAATTGAGCGTATACAATGAAGTCTTCGAAATGTTTTTTTTTTTGCTTTTTTTTTTTGGTTTTATATACGAGTTATACTGCAATTTCTTAAAAGTTTACTAAAAAATTGTTGGAAATTGTGTCTATTTCGAGAAAAATTGCTCTTAAATTGTAAAATATACAAATCTATAAAGAAAATATACCCGTTTCATTCTTTGTTTTTTTTTTTTTAATTTTGGAAGAAACTTAATTACTGACTTGGGAGTAACAGTTTGGAAAGTCGTAGGTATCTAGGGGTTTCAAAAGGATTAAGTTGATTTTTTTAATAGTTTTAGAGTTTTTTTTAATTAAAAAGGTGTAAACAACTTTATATTGTTTTTAAGTCTCTGTTTTTTTGTTTAAATTTTATATTAAAGACTTGTTTAAATGAATTTTCGTTTTATGTTTAAATTATTGTGTTTTATAGATTTTTTTTTGGGTTTTTCTTTTTGGTATTATTTAGTCAATGGTTTTTATTTAAGTGTTTTTCTCTTTTTTTGTTGATTTTTGTTGTTGAACGTTTTTAAATTTACTTAAAAAGTTTCGTTATTAATTTAATAATTAACAAATTGATTTTATAATAAAACCAATAACAATAACCACCTCGCCCATATGGCTACGAGACAATAATATGTGGTGCTGATAGTAGTACAGCTATTGTGGCTAATATTGTGAACATTGTGAATATGATAAGGCACAGTCTGTCAACGACCATAGCTGCAAATTTCCAATCATTGGCAATGTCATTGTCCTCGTCATCTTTACGTAGCTATATTGTTGCAATTATATTATTTCATATTTGTATATTTATATAATTTTTGAGATATTGTTAAATATTTGGAGAGAGAAAAGAAGCAAAAATAATTCGGGTATTGGTTTCAAGTGTCAACAAAATTTATCTATGTAAATGCCATTGATTATTCTAAATTAAGTATGAGTTTTTATCTATTTTCTGTCACAGTAAAAAAATGTGCAAAAATGCATATGCATTAAATACTAGTATAAATAGATTCAGAGCGCTTACAAACTAGCATGCATTAAATTTTTTAAATACTTTTTTCTTAAATGGAAAATGAGTTAAATAATTGACTTGTACGTCAAAATCCCAAAGCTGAGAATAAGGTTTAAATATTTTGCTATATGTTGACAGATATGATAAATTGTATTGTCGAAAGTTTGTCAAATTTCAAGTTTTCGAATTTGCAATTAAAATGTTTTTATATTTTAAATGCGGAAGTCTTTAAATCTTGAATTTTTTTATTAAAGCGCTGTTCCCAGCTGAACGGAATAAATTGCCTGCAAAATTTATATAAATTTTAGAGTGACCGTTTTTATTAACATTTGTGTGCCTAATTTGACACAAAAATATGAAAAAAAAAATTATGGCCACACCACTGAAACATTCGTCTATTAAAAACTATTGAAAGAAACTGATGAACTGATTTTTTCCTATTTATATGACGATAATATGCCAAGCAAATTTTATTGCAACTTGGTTGAAATATTTTTTTGATTTTACATTTCATATGCAGTTCTGCGACTCCACAGTTTGAATGATATTTCTCCTCACATGCTTATCATATTTTTCCACGTGATCGCTTTAACCGATATCAGTGCTAAAAAATATTTTTTCTATTTTTTGAAGGGCGATTTTTATATGAAGTTGCGATTTCGCTCATCTGGGAACAGCGCTTAAGACTAAGTATGAAAATCCAATCGAAATTTAATAATCTTCTTTATTTCCTATCTTGGTTAAAATAATGCTTATAAGAATATAATTTATTCAAGCAGTACAGATAGAGAAAGAAAACTAGTTGGCAGAATGACAACGAAAGCACTTACCTGATCAGTAATAAAGCGAATTTCCTTTAAGATTAAACCTAATTCATATTCTGTTGATGATTTGATGCACGTGTGATGTGTGACCGCATCGGGCATTCGAGTGCTGCCAATTGGCCCAATGCTGCCATCGTCGCCTTGCCTGAGTTCGGGATAGAAATAGAAAGAGAGAAAATGGTGTGAGTGGCATAAGTTTATTGGGCATAGCACTAAAGCGAGATTAGCCTGTGCATTGTGTGGTTTGTTGTTGTTGTTATTGTTGTTGTTACCCATAAACCGTGCGATAGAAAGCCGGATTGTGTGGCAGTGTTCCGCCGGGCGTCATGGGGCGACAATTGTGCCGAAAATCATCATCAATGTCGAGCACATTGGCCAGCAGCGACTTCGAGGACCTTCGATATTTCAGGTAGTTAAAGGGGAAAAGAGATAAAGGGTAATTTAGCATATGAACAGATCATTGAGTTGCTTTTAATATCATTGCATAATATACCGCTCTTTCAGCTCAACATCGGACAGTATCTGATGCTTGCGCTCGGAAGATGTATCCGAGCATGGCGTTGTCGGGAATTCCAATATCAGCGGTCGTCCCGGTCGACTCATGCGCAATATCCATGGTAGCCAGCATAAAAATACGATGCGAATCTAACGTGTGGCAAGTGGCAAGTGGCGTGTGGCATGTGGCAGGTGGAAATTGAAACGTTTAGTAGACGGAACTGCAGGCTGACTCGACTCCAAATGCGTGTATTACGAGTATGTGTTTTGCATATGCGAATTTCACCGTCTTGCTGTCCGTCTGTCTGTCTATCCATTTTGTGTATGCGTATGTGTCGGTGTGTGTGGCATACTTACTGGGCTGCCAACGATTTATTGCTCTTTTGCATGAACAGTGAAGCATATACACACACATACACACTGACACAGACACATAGACACGCATGCCACAATTATGATTTATATTTGATTTTGATTACAACTAAAGCAACAATAAGCCCCCATCGAGTGCTCTCATTGGGGCACAAATTGTTGTTGTTGTCGTCGTTTAGTGGCTGTCTCTCTGTCCGTCTGTCTGTCTGTCTGTCTGTCCGTCTGTCTGTCTGTTCGATGTGTCGATTAGTGTTGGGAAGTGTCGCTTTGGTGCTGGCAGTTTTGCCTGCTTGGTATGATATTCGCTGGTGCGTTACTATTACACTTAGCTATAATAATATTTATGTGCGCCTTTTGGTGTTGATCTGCTTTACGCCATGGCAGCGGGTTGCTGTTTATTTATAGCTATGAAGCATGCAAAATTTATGATTTACAACATAACACGACACAGCAACAACGACAACGACAACGACATAGACAACAATATATGTAGAAATACGAGAGCAACAATAAGAACACAGCACAACAATTTAGTATTATCGCTGAGAGATACAAATACACACACGTATGCAGATGTATGTTACGTACTCATTCACACATTCTTAGAACGCTCTTCGATTGTGCTTAGGCCATAAATAATCCAAACACTCGCACCTCTTTTCAAACTTATATTCATTCCTTTTCTGATAACACAACGCAACAAGTTTTGCAAAGTTCTTCAATTTAATATTTGTAATAGAATGTAATAACAGACTTAATTGTCGTTTCGTCTTTATATTTCTTATAAAAGCTACATGTGTTTATAAGATAGGAATATAACACTTCACAAATAAAAAATCTACAAATTTGTTTTAACTTAGCTCAATTGTGAAACGCAAATGTTGTTATTATCCACACTATTTTCAGTAAATTTTCTTTAAACATACGCAATGAATATTTTATTCTTGGGTTTGGAAATTATTGCCCTAAACTAGCTGTTTTTGAAATAAATTAAAATTTTGCTGAATACTGAAATTCATTTGCAAATATTTAGTTCATCAACTTTGGCAAGTTTTTCAAAACTTCTTCATTAAATTTCAACCAGTTTTAGTTATCATCTTTAGTATTATGACTTGGTGGGTCCAGTAAATATATGTCACTGGCAGAAATAGGCTACTAAAATAGGCTAATAGTACCTCTGGAGTATTTTTTCGAGCACACTGGACTGTAGCTTTCTGACTTCTTTTTATTAGCCTTCTCTCTTGAAAGGTTTTCAATTAATGTACAAAATACATTTAGATTATCTTCAGCTTTTAGTCCTTTCCCTTTTTAGTGAAAATGAATTAAGTTGACATATTGATATCTTTAAATTCTATTTGGTGAACTTTTCAAAAAACTCGTTCAAGATTTTTTTCTTACGACGAAAATCATTTTATGATGAATGAATCATTGATCAAAGTCTCGTAACTTATTTTCATATTAGATATCAAAACTCAGTTTGTTTTTGATATAACTGCAAAAAGCAGCTAAGTAACAAGGGCAAAAAAACAGAGAACTAAGAACCAAAGAGAGTTTGTCATGCTAAGCTGCATTTCATTCAGGACAGTTTTTTGTCCCACCTCTCAGCTCCTCCCCTCTGTAGTTGGTTAAAACTCAGGCCACGTTGACATCTGCTGCAATGACTCCAGCCGCTTCAATGCTCCCCTCTTCCCCCTCGAAGTCCACAGTGTGTTGGACTCCTTTGACGGTTGGCGGTTTTCGCTAACAAGCGATGGTAACATGGAAATGCGCTCGAGGACGTGGCATGCAAACCAAATGCAAAGTTTTGACTGCGATCGAATGGATGGAGCATGGAGCACGATGGAGAATGGAGCACTCTGGCATTGGCATACGAGTGGTATCCATATCGTCCCGTCTATGATATGCGACATGGCCACAGACCGCAGCTGTGCGAAAGGATACTCTTCTCCATCCTCTTTCTCTCTCGCACTTTGCTCTAGTGTTTTCTATTTTTTCTATCCATTTCGTCCATTTCGCTTTGTGCAAATTTTGTGCAAATTGATTTGTTGTTATCACAGAAGAGGAGGAGGCAAAGGCAAAGGCAAGGAAGGAGCGCGCCAAACTGTTGTAGATGTCATGTGCCCTAAGCTGCCACATTTCTAATGCACCTGCCTGCGTTGCCAATTGGCTCAATTTTCATGCCCGTGTCACGACAACTTGCAACTGGGCCAACTGTCGCCTGGCTGCCACATTTTGAATGTGTATTTCTTTTTTTACTATATTCACTGTGTGTATACTTGATTTGGGGGTTTTCCTTCAATTGCTCCAAATTCAATTGCATGTCGAGGCGGTACAAGTGCCTGTCCACATTTCTTTGGGGCGAAATGCATGCCAAGAACTTTTCATGTGACTGACTTCTTAAAAGCCAATCGACTTTTACTGAGCTGCATTCGGTTTAGCGTCCCTTTTTTGGAGCCAACTTGTGAGCCAAACTTCTTCTACAGTTCTTCGAACTTTCCATTATGCTCTTCATGCAATTGCAATAATGTGAATAAATTGCTTTCCACTTGACATCTTGGCCATATTCAATTCACTTCAAAACTGATGTGTATGATACTATCATATTCTTTTTTGATTTTGATATTCCATTTTCGATATGGATACAAGTACTTTGTCAATAAATTGCTTTTCAGCTATTCGTATAAAATATGCATATCAAAAACTAAAACATTGTTCTTTGCTTTCGATTAGAGCGTCCTCACTTTGTCCCTTAAATTCTAAGTTCAGCAATCAAAACATTCCATCAAAGTATCATACAAACCATTCACTTACTTTACATTTATTTGAATATTTAAATGTATATACACACACATCTATTTATTTACACATATTTAGAGTACAACATATCATTTGATAGAATGTTGAATATTAAATTATCTGGACTGCACATTTACGTTACGTCATAGGAAAACGAATAACTAATGGAAATTGTGCAACTGGTGACGATAACGGAAGCATAAAGGGCTCCGAGTGATGGGTTGTTAGTAAGTTAGTAGTTAGATAGTAGGTTTTGTGGATAGGTATTTGCGTGGCAAGGGAGGAGGAGGAGAAGGAGGCTGTGATGGAGAATTGTACAGAGTGACATAGCTTACATAAAGAAGAAAATTATGGGCCCAACATCAACATTACGATATTTTTCATTACATAAATTATTTTATAGTAGACACGTTCAGTACTCAGTCGTGGCAGACATGTTGGCTAGTTAATACACTTAGTTACAACATTCATTTCGAACTCTGTACATCCGTCCGTCACATTGGGTTTGGTATTTTGCAGTTTTCTACAATATTTGCGATGCTTTTCATTTGCTTTTGGGTCACAAACACACTTGTGGGCTAAAACTGACATTTCTTTTTTTCTTATTTTTTTTTTTGGCTAAGTACACAGCTCTAAAAGAAACGCAAAAAAAAAACAAGAAATAAACTTGCTTGCAGAAGCGCCTCTAAGTAGGCTTTAAATAAACACACAATAATATAACGAAAATACTCGAAAAGCAAATGATTTGGAAATGAAAATGTTTTTATACGACAACACAACAACAACGACAACAAACTGGGTGGGATTGCAATAATAATTGCACAATCATAATAACAACAACAAACATATATTTGTGGTGCAGCAACTAGCAAAATTTGCATTTATTTTTTGGTGATTTCACGGATTTCTTCGTTACAAAATAATAATTTATGGTAAATGCGTAAAGTGCTTTATACTGCATTTGAATATTTCAACATTAATATTTTCAATATTCAATATTCTATATTCAATAGAAAACTGTATCGTTTTCACTCATCCGGAAATACACCAAAAATGTAAGCTTATAGCAATATTTTTTTTTTTTTTAATTGGGGCGGTAGCTACATTTAAAATTGTATTTGCTGATCAAGGTGTGGTATAATTTTGTACGAACACAAAACAATTATAGAGTACTTAATAAATGAGTAATACAACACAAGGGGTAACAGCGATAACTAAATAACGAGAATGTCATGAAACAAGTAAACACAAAAACATTTCTCTAACTAAACACATAAATTATTTTGCGCATTTCTCAAAATTATATATATATATATATATATAGAGTATATATAGAGTACGATATGCGATATGCAGTTGTCTCGGTTTGTTAGTGGCTCTAGAGAGATAAATCATATGAAAATATGCTAATGCTATGCGAGACTGTGGACAGCGAAGCAGCAGGCGAGCAAGTCCTGCTCCAGGACGACGATTTGTGTCCAGGAATGGAGATTGCTCCCGTTGCTACTGCGACTGCTGGAGGCTATGATAAGTGATGGTCGCATTTTGCAGTAGTTTGTTGTTTTTTTTTTTTTTTTTTTTTTGTTAGTTGATTTGGATACGAGTTGTAAGTTGGTATTTGATTTTGTTGGTTGGTTGTATTTTTTTTTGTGGTAAATGACCCGTTTGAAACTTACCCATTCGGACATTTCGTGCGTATCAGCATTTCGATGATGATAATTTAATATTAAAATCGTTGACACAACGGATGAAGCTACCATAAACATTATGCAATTGAAATATGTACCTGTTGGTTGGTTGGGCGTGTTGTCAATATATAAAATAGTATTTTGGTTTTTGTTTTTTTTTTTTTTGCATCGTTTATCGATGGGTGTGTTTGTGTGAGTTTTGAGAGTGTTATTCGGAGTGGTTATTGTGGTTGTTGTAGTGCAAATGGTTATTTATTTGTTTTGTGGTTTCGTATCGATTGAATTGTTTATCATTGTTTTAGTTGAATTTTCGATTTGGTTAGTTTTTATGTTTTTTGTCGAGCATAGTTCAGGGTAGCATATTTCGTTCAGAATTCATTCAGTGTTTTATATTTGTTGGTTGATTATTGATAGTAGTTTGGCAAAAGGTTTACAATTTTTTAGAAAGAAAGAAAAAAGGCAGAGATATATACAATATTTGAGTTAGTATTTATAGTAAAATGCAAATCTTCTATCTTAATTTTTTACTATCTGTTTTTTTTTAAGTTTTAATCGTTTTAACTTTATTGTTCATAGCAAATATGTTTATTGAATCGAAAAGAAATCATTTTTAAAACACACACACACATGTAACTTGTAAACTGATTTAATTGGAATAGTATTTTTAGTGATTATATAATTATAGTAGAATTAGACACCCATAAAAAGTATGCCAGAAACTGAATTAGATATATTACGTTTATCAAATAGAGTAAGTTGTTGATTTTTAAGATATTTTTATGTATATAGAATTGGAATCGAAATAGTTAAATTTGGCCGAAAATTTAAATTTGAATTTAAAGAAATTTTGAAGCAATTTTAGAGATCAATCAATTCAATTTGAATGTATTTTCCATAGGTTTTCTCTTCACCAATTAATGCAATATTCTCCATTCGAATTCTTTTTATTTTTAACTTTCAAATATTTAAATTATCGCGGTTTTAAATGTGTAGTATTGTTTAAGATACAGTTTTAATCTTTAAATATTTATTTGATTAGAAGAAACCTATAGATTAAATACCATTCTATGAGTATATAAGAAAATACTTGATATTGATCTTAAGAGCCCAAAAGAAAAGATTATAGCGTGCAAGTAACTGGTTGTAAAATGTGTGTGCATTTATCAAACCAACTCGTGTGTTCAGTGTATCATATCTGGGATTATAAATATTATTCTTAGTATTGCATTGTTTTCTTTTTTTTTTTAAAATGTCTAAATATTATTGTTATTATTAATTGCATCATTCATATGCCCTTTTAAGTATTATTTATTTTTATTTTTTTTTCTTTCTCTACAGATTTTTAGACTATTATTTTTTAGCATCAGCAGACAGTTTCTTTAGTCGCTCTAAAGTCAAACCAAATAGTCAGTCTTTAGAGCCAAAGAAACTGCTGTTGTATAATCAAAATGTTGCCGATGCATGTCCATTATGTTAATTGTGTGTCAAAGTTTTAATATTATAAAATCATCGGATTTTACTTGGAATTTATAAAATCATTTTTAGAAATGCATGAATATGAATATATATGAGTGGAACTGTAATTGCAACTTTAGATTTATGATGTGTGTATTACATTTTTTTGTTTTTCTTTTGAATATGGTTCTATAAACTGTGAACAGATAAACACACGAACTCAAAAGCAAAGTCGAACGAAGACACAGCGATTATACGAATATACGAATACGAGTACACAATAATAGGATAACGAGGATTACATATAATATAGTATAGTAGAGTAGTAAACAATACCATCGGCAAATTTGGCAAACAAAATGATCTTACCTAGCAGAGGCACTGCATCTGATGTTGCCGGCATTGTCTCGGCGACCATATTGAGGAACACGGTCAGCGAGAGTAAGATCGTGACGCCTAAATATATATATAAAAAACAAATATGTTGAGTAGAGATTACAAAAAGATATGATTAAAAAATTACAATTATTTTCATATAATATGACGTGAAGATGCCGCGCATCAATAAGTGTTTACTGAACTGAAACTTATCTCATGACTTGTCTTTTTTTCCACCCAGAAACGTCTATTATGTAGATGGGATGTTTTGAACATAACTCAGATACTTTGTAGCAGCCATCGCAGCATTAAAAGTTCAATAGTTTGTTTACCAGTCAAGCAGCTCAGCTGTCTCGTGGCGTGGCGTCATCATCACCCATCATCAACGGCCCGACAATAACGACTAATGTGCGACGTCAGCCAGGCTCAAGGCACGAGGCACAAGACTGGAAGCTGGATGCTCGTCAGGCTGCTCTCCGAGCACTCATCAACGGCATTGGCAGCGATATGCTGAGGAGGGATTTTTGCCCCGACAGCGCCAACTTATTTTAAATTCGTAGCGAGGGGCTGTCATTATAATAAAGAGTACTTGGCAAATACTTTTCGAAGCACATCTTGAGCTGCTTATCAAGTATTTGTATTACGTACATGAGTGTAGATTCATATTGTAATTTATTGTAACTATTCAACACTCAGTTTTACTCTGCCATTTCAATAAAGTTCGTTCTTGTTATAAACCCTGTTTAGACTGGGCAGCCTTATTGAAAATTTCCGTTAATTTAGAATCTTTAGCCGCATCATTTCATAAGATGGGGACAATGCAGAAATAATTTAAAAAATGTGGCTGTATTTTGGTTAATATTTTGGTATATTTATCGAAAAAAGTGCGACATCGATGAATATCAGCTGATCATTCCACTAACAAGTGTTGGCGCTTTAAAATGAAATCAAATTGCTTTGCAATTCTTAAAAAAACACCAAAGTTAAAAAAATGAATGGAAATATGCAGAGGCATAATAAAATGTTTAAAGACAATCGCTCAGATGAAAATATGATCCATGCAGAGCGAGTTGTCTCGCTTTGAGTGTCGCATAATTTATTAATTTTATCATTTTCGATTGAATTGCTTCTTTTGTCTTTGATATTCTTTTTTTCCTGTCTGAGTTTGTTTATTTTTTCACCCCCAAAAAGCTGTTCGCGTGACGCAACTTTGGTGTAAACTCTTGCATCATAGATTCGCATCGTTAAAGCAAATGCTTTATTAGCATCAATTTCTTTCAACTTACCAAGCGATAGTTTTTCACCCGAATCCGGCGGCAGTGTGAAGCCGAGCAGAGCCATCGATGCAATCAGCACACAGGGTATGATCAGATTAAAAAAATAGTACAGAGTACGTCGTCGTATGATAATGGCAAATGTGATGTCAATATACGGTTCCGGGCAGCAGTTGTAGTAAATCTCATTGCGTTTTCCGGGCACACCTGCGAGTTGTGGTTGTGGTTAAAGATCGTTGAGATTAGTAAAATGTATGAAATATTTCGCTTGCATTTCGGTTAACTTCTTCTTGTATCTGTGTCAGCGTTTACTTGGACCTTTTGTCTGAGCTTTATGTCTATAGTATGTATAGTATATTGAGTATATAGAGCATGGCATACAGGCAATTACGAGTAAGTAGAGTAGTAAGTAGAGAGTAGAATAGAATAGAGTAAGTTGGTAAGAGAGTAAAGCGAGAGTAAAATGAAGCGTTCGCTACAAGTAGTTTAGAAGAGTGTTGGCAGCTCAAGATGGGTGTGTGTAGGGAATATATATATATATAGTAGATAGAATATGTATTTATATATTTGATAGAGCTTATAAGTAAGTGATGTAGACACGAGTATAATATACTTGTACTTGAGTATGAAACCCTTTCTGTGCATGCTGTGGTTTTGTCTAAGTGTAGTCAAAAAGTTGAGTGTGTTTTTTGGGTGGGTGTAGTGTAAGGGGTTAGAGGGGGCTGCAAGGGGATTGCAAGGGTAGCTACGACTATGCGTAACGGTATGTAGTTACAGTAAAAGTTTTATTTGCATACGAGCAACTAATTTGAAGTAAGCGCCGACTGAGTTTGCACTAGACAAACATGTTTTCAAAACTTTCAGCACTTTACTCAAGTTGTGAAATACTAGCAAGTTAGTTAAAGTAATACAAATAGTTAAATGCAAGAGCAGAATTTTGATTTCAAAAGCGGGCGGTTACTTAACAGTGAATCTTGCGGAAAGCGGAATGCGAACAAGTTAAGCTAACAATTCACTTCGACTGGGCAACCAAAGTGCCCAATTTCTATTGCTTTCTGTTCTAATCTCAATAATCTCACTGCTAAATAATTTCCTCAAATTATTCCCAGATTACTTAAGGGCTTATTCTGGTAGTTGGTAAGCATTTAAATACAACAAAAAAAAAAATGGCGGCTAACATTTTCGCTCTTTGGGCTCTGAATGAAAACTAGTGAAACTCCAAATTATTTGCATAAACTAACCGCTAAAGGCAAATGCGCCCAGAGAAGCAAAAACATTAAGCAAGCCAACAAACTTAACAAAACTTCTAAAAAAAATGACGCAGCGAATAAAACAAAAGCCAAATGAAATAAAAAAAAAAGAAAATAAATATAAAATGCTGCAGAGGAATGCATGAAAGAAAGAAAAAACGAGAAAATAAAGGAAAAAGGAGTAAAAATAAAATTTGTTGCACAAACTTTCTCAGCACTTTTGTATGTTGTGAACTTTTGTGGCCAGTGTTGAACAAAGAACATTTTTGCTGCCACTGTCTGTGTGTGTGTGTTAGTGTTTGAGTGTATGCATCTGCTAATTTTTAGTGCTGCTTAAATGTGTGTATGTATTTGGTGGGAATGTATTTGTATTTGTCTTTTAATTTCTTAATTGGTTTGGTGCGTGGTTGTAGCCAACTAAAGACCAAATCTCTTCTTTCAATGGTTAAGTGAATGCTGGACAAAAGTTTTGCTCTGTGTCTTTGTCTGTATCTGTAAATGTATCCGCATCTGTATCTGTGTGTGGTTGAGGGACTGCGCAGTTAGCTGCTTTGGCATTTTATGCGGAAAAGTGCAATTTACAACTTTCTGCTTTCTCTCAGTTCTAATTTCACGTTGCTTCTCTCAGTTTTTTGTAGAGTTCGACAACATTTCCTAAATTTTTCGTAAATCGCATGACCTTAGGAAGTAATCAAAAGTTACTAAAAACCATTTGAGGACTGAAAAAGTGATGCAACTGAAAATGAAAAGCAATCAAAATGGTCTGCAGTTCTAGCTAAATTTCTTTTAGAGTATTTGCGCTAGTGTAATTAAAGTGAAAAATGGATAGTAGCTTCATAGTCTCATTCAAGAAGCTTCATAGTCTCATTCAGCCTTTGAGTATCCTTCTGAGATTACTTAACGCTACACAAAATGCAATAGTTTTATTGTATTGTTTATGTACAATATTATATTTCTAAACAGCATTCATTAAAGTTCTTTTTTTCGGAACTTGTTCATGCCATAAGAGCTTCGTAAAAATTGAGATATATATAGAGAGAGAGAGAGAGAGAGAGAGATCAAGAGATTAGAAAAGTTCTAAGGGAATGCATAAACGGGCCAGACCTTACCTCTTGCATAGGGGCGATTATTATATGAGAGAGAAACAAGCAGTTGGGGCAGCATATCCTTGACTTTATTTAGCCAAAAATGATGCTGCACCACTGATCGTATTTCTTTTTAATTTGATCTGTGGTAAACGAAACGTTTACGCGGCTATTTCGGTCTTGAAAAGTTAAAGCGCCCAAGTAGTTTTATTTTTTATCGAATCGAATTGAATGTTTTTTTTTTTAATATTTTCTTTTTTGTTGGAGTGAGTGAATGGGAGAACACTGGATAAGCGTGTGGTATTTTGGTAGTTTGAGTGTACTTGAAGGAAAACAGTAGTAAAGTACAGAATATAGATAAGAAGAGTAGTTGGGAGTAACAAATGTATATAACACAGGGTTCATTAGGTGCATTACTTCATTCCGTATTCATTTGCCTCGAAATTGCATTTGGGAAACGCGTCGATGATTAAGATGTGAGCAACAGTGATGGAGAGCGTTCAAAGCAGTCGATTGATTGACATTTAAATTGACCAACACTGGCGCAAAAAGTATTCAATCAATTGTCGAGCGAAACGCACTTTTATCTTTTCATATTTTGTTAACAGTATGAGTTTCGAACGGAACGAGTTCGGAACTTTAGCTCGCAACCTGAACCCTGCTTCAGTTTAGAGAGTTGAGTGAGAAATATTTATGCCATGTTCTTTGTGGGTGGTTTACAGTGGGGGGGATTGGACATAAGATGAGTACTTTGCACAAGTACTCGAAGTACTTGAAGGCTTTAAGGCCATTGTGTGTGTGCTCTTCTGGAAACTTATAGAAACATCTCTGACATAAAGATGAAGACGAAGATGAGAAATAAGTTTTTTTTTTTTTTCTGCTCTGCCCTGCTCTGCTTCGTTTTGTTTTGTTTTCATTTCTATCTTTTTTTTCTTTTCATTTTCATTTTGTCATTTCTGCCCGGGAAAACGAGTTTCGCACAGACACGCAAACGCACACACACACTTAAAAAGTATATAGATGAAAGTATATAGAACACAATGAGAATGCCTCTAGTAGTTGTGGCAGTCATTTCTCAATTTTTCTAATGTGTATGTTTTCGTTTCATTTGTCTGAGAACGTGAGTTACTTATTTTAAAGTAAGCAAAGCGACTGCCTTAACAGCCAGATGGATAAGTCTTTAGCTTTAGGTTTAGCCTTAACTTTAGCTTTAGCTGTTTCTGTTTCTTGATTTGGTTCTGGCATTGGCTTACTCACCCAGTAGTTCCCACTCGCCGTTGAGCACGTAACTGCTGATATCACCGCCAGTTTCATCTTGTAATTGCAAATCCAGCTTTAGTTACAATGGGGGGAGAGGGTAGAATAATATAAATATATATATCGCTCCGCCTCCTCCTCCTCTTCTTTAACTTCCTTCTTCTTTAACTTCTTCTTCTCAATAAATCATAAAAGTATAAACACAAAAAAAAAGTACGCAAATATTTTATAGTTTAAGCATAACAACTACGAGCTGAGCAGTACTCCCTGAGGTTGCCTTGCTTTTTGCCTACTCGGTCGACTGAACCAAACCTGAAATCCATCATAGGTCCAACTGCCAAATTTCATCTCGCAGCGCTGATCATCGAACGGGAACCACGTGATGTCGATTTTGCAAGTTGACTTGAAGATACCCGGCGGCACGTAGAGACACGACCCATTGTTACGGACCACAACATTTGTTTGATAGGTGCCATCGAATCCCTCGTCGGCGCTGTTGTACATGAGAACATCGGGCTTCCAGATGCGATGCGGGGGAATGCGCAGATCCTTGACACCGCCATAGTCCGACGTATTCCAGCGGAGATTCATATCGTTCCACTCCAGTTTTAGCCACACATTCGTGACAAGCAATTGATTTTTCTCATCCTGCGAATGGAAACGATTTTGATATTATTAATGTGAAAATAATATTTATCGAGATTTTTAAATTACATCTTTTTGTCATATAATTTAATTCTTTCATTTGCTTATCAATATTTAAGTATATTTAATTTATACAGCTCACAATAATGTCAAATATGTACACATTTATGCAGTTAAGTCCGCGGGGTATTATGAACTCCACAGGATTTTTCATCATCCATCAAATTGCTAAATAATTGAAGAGCAGCAAGCGACACACATACACACACACAGAACACAAATGAAACCATTTCAATTTACGCGAACTTTAATCAAGCGGGTTAAATTTTTAAATACGCCGTAACCAGACCCCAATAAAAGCCTCTCCCTAGGCACGTGGCCCAATGGCCAAATCCGCGCATTACAATGAAAACAACAACTACAACAGCAACGGCAGCTCGCAAACAATTGTAAAAAATGCATAAAGTGCACACAGGGCGAATGTGTAATTTACAATTAAATGCCTGAAATATTCATAGGCGCACGGGCCAGAGAACTGCCAAAAACCAAATCTCTGGGCGCTTAACTACATAGTACTAGCAAAGAGAAGGAATGCATAGAGTCTGTGTGTGTATGAGTGTGCAGACTGCAGAGCACGCTGAAAGCTGAGCTTGGGCATTGTAGAAATATTTTGGCCAGAGCAATTTCCGGGTATGAACTGTGCGCAAGCTGCAAGTGCAATCACAAAATGCGCCAGCAGCAAACAAATAACAAAAGTGGCAGCAAAATTGCGACAGAAATGCGGTAAAATGAAATGGAGCAATGGCCATTGCCCAGCAAAAAGAAAAAGAAAAAAACGTCCTGCAGCCCGGACAAACAAGCAGCCTACCCAACAGCTGGGTCACACAGCAATCGTCAATAAGTTTTGACTTCTTTTTTTTTTTTTGGTGAGGAAATCGAACTGCTGACAAATAAAAGCAAGCAGCGGCTAACAGAGTTGCCGTCAAATCAGGATGCTGCAAGAAGTGTACACAGAACACGTAATATTGTGGTCATAACATCACTTCGCCACACGCTCTCTCGCTTTCGGTCTCTCTTTCTATCTCACTCGGTAACTGCCATTACATTATTGCACTTGATTGTAGCTTCAATTTCAGCTCTCCGCTGTTGTCCGCTGTGTACGCTCTCAAATGCATTTTGTTGGCCTCCAACCGCAACCCAAACAAATTGAACGCTGCAAAGTTCGCTATGCTATTCAGTTGTCCTTTTTCCTTTTTCCCGTGTGTATGCGAAGCGTCAACCTAATCAAATTCGTTTTCAACAAATTAGAACGAAAATTGGTTTTTGTGCTCTAGCTTCGTTAAGAAGCAGAGGGAGGTGACGACCACCGCGCATAATGCGCTCTGATGGCTCAATCGCCCAGATTGCCCAAATTGCTTTCCACGCTTTTTTTTTTTTGGTGGCGCTTCACGTTGCGTTTCATTGTATATTGCTCGGATTATTGCTTACAGTGAGTGCGAGAATGTTTTCAAAATGTAGAATGGAATTTTCGTGTATTATACACTGCTTATAGAATACATTTATTGGATCTCCATTGTAGTAGTGCAATCAAATTCAATTTAATAATATTGTTACAATATTGTTATTGGTAATTATTATCCATTTACCCATAAGGTATTATTTTTGAAAGATACCAAATATATATACCACAAAAAAATTTAAATATATCGAATGTTATTTTTGGTATCTTGATATACTACTGTATTCAACAAATACAATAGAGATCAAAATGTATTATATTGTTAGCCAAATCAGCTAAGACCAAAATTTTAAATAAACTTGATCTGCTTCCAAAAATAACAAGTATCGACGAAAATTACAGCCTCATCTTTTATACTCTCTGAGATCTAGGTGTTCATACGTAAACACGGGCACGCTATTTAAGAATGTATGTAAATTTAAATAAATATTAATTCTTCTTAAAAATAAATATACATTTTTTAAAATTATCTTTTATACTCTCTGAGATCTAGGTGTTTATACGTAAACACGGGCACGCTATTTAAGAATATATGTAAATTTAAATAAAATATTAATTCTTCTTAAAAATAAATATAAATTTTTAAATTTGTTTTACAATTCTCAATTATTAAAAAATTAAATTTTAATTAAATTTAAAGCAATAAATTGCCATTTTGCACTTCACAGTCCTTTATTCTATATAAAATTGCAAATTTCATTAAATTTAAGCACTATTAATATTGACATTCGTTATGTTTTCAAGACAAAACAGATTCAGAGAAACATGCAAAAGTTTTCATGATGATTTTCGCATTTACTATTCAAAGAAATGTAAAAGTCTGACGATACTTCTAAGCAACTTCCTAGATATTTATTATGTACTACTTCACCCGTTCTTTATCAACATTTATGTGCAAGTCGTATTTGCCTACACATGTTCATTTGCAGCTCTACTAAAACTTTGAACACAATTATACAGCAAAAAAAAGCAACACAAATGACTGCATATGGAAGAAATAAAAAGAAAAAGAATAAAGAGCAAACTGCTTCAAGTTTAATTAAAATAAAAATGTGGAAGGCGAGCCAGAAGTCAGACGAATAGCGAAATGGGAGCCACAGAAATTGTGGTGCTTATTTGTCGTCGCCTTCGGTGGCCTCTGCAGCTGTTGTTGTTGTTGCTGCTGTTGCATGCATGTGAAATAGCAGAAAGGAGAGGGGCGAAGGGATAGGCGCATGCTATGTATTTGCTGCTTCTATGGAATTCTGTTTTTTTTTGTCGGTTTTTTGTAGAGCAACAGACGTAACATAAACGAGGCTTATTTCCATTCAAAAAGTGCGAGCTCGCCCTTTCGCTCGCTCCCTTTTCCCCATCGCTTTTCGTCTTCATTGCTCTATCCCATTCCCACGCTTCAATGTAGTGGTAAAAATGGCAGCGGCGGCAGTTGTTGAATTTTAAATGAGCAGAAAAAAGCAAACGGCAAAATTATTACAGCCAAGTTACAGGCGTTGCTTGGCGCTCGCTCACTGCCCAAAGACAAGTTTTTGGCTTGTGTATAATTTGCATATATTCCCACACTTATAAAACACAAGCACACACAGACACACACTCATACAGTTACAAGCTGCAGTAGTTCATTGACATGTGGTGCGTTCTGGGAATTTAAAAAGGCGAAGCAAAGGCAACAACAACACACACACAAAACGGTAGAGCATTCCCCACGCACACACGCAGACACACACACACACACAGACACATAGAGAGACCTAGTTTCTTATTGTTCTGCCGCTTGGCTCCAACTCGAGTTCATTACTCATTTTCGCTGATATCCGTTGATATGGCTCGGCCTTTTGTTGGCGGCAATGCCTCCAATGCCTTTTTCCCACTGCCGGTGTCTACTTAATCACTTTTCGTCCTTGCCGCTTACTCGCTTGCCTTATCTTCCATTCTCTCTTTCTCTTTCTTGGTTTTTCAGTCTCTCGCTTGGTCCATTTTTCTTTCCCGCTTTTCTATTTGTCTGCTACTCATTGACGCCAATTAATCTGCGCCTCGCATTGTCTCTGCCTTTTAATTGATGCGCTTGGGAGTTGTCCTTTTTTTGTTTGTTGTTTGCTATGTATATTTTTTGCATTTTATCTTCGCCTTCTTAGCGTATCTTCTTTTCTTCAGACTCCTTACAAAAACCGATTATAGAGCTGCTTCATTTGTCATTCTGCGATTAACACAGTTTTGCAAAATGCTTTTATTAAGTTACACTCATTTCTGAGATTTTGGGACTGAGTCTGAACACTTTTCTATAAAATTAATTAATTGGATATTTTCCCAAACTAATAATAGTGCAGATACTTGTGCAACTTTATAAGAGATGGAAATATAATTATTTTTGCAATTTTCTTTCAAAATTTGACACGTCCTAGTTTTTGTAGTACGCCTACTGAAATCGGATCTTAGAGGCTTTTGTTGACAATCTGGTATATTTTGTACTCCATGGTATATTTTGAATGTTGTACTTTATCAATATACCAAATATAGATCTTAATATATTTAAATCTTTTTCGTAATATTAAGGTTTAGCGTGTGTAGCGTGTATCTCACAGTATAGCAAACTCGACAGCAGTTTTCTTACTTCTTTTTACCTAACTCAGTTTGTACTTTAAAATTACCTTACTTTTAATTAATTGCTAAAATAATCAAGGTTTTTTAGATTATCAATTAAAAATACTTAAATCAATTTGCATTGTTTGTTAAATTTTAATTTTGTATTGCTAATTTTAGGAAAAAATAAAAAAAAAACCTTTGGATTGAAAATAATTTCATACATCTTCCGTAATCAATAGTAATTATTTTTAATTGACCAACTGGAAATTGGATTGAGTGAAAGTTTAAAAAAGTTTTTTCGAATCGATCGATAGTTGTCAATGGAGATCGACATGCATTTCACATTTGAAATTAAATTAAAAAACATTTTGAGAATTTTTCGCAACGCGAATTAATTGAAAAACGGCAACAAAAAGTTGTAGCTGCGAGGTTCGCGTGCTTTTAAAATGCAATTAAATTGAAGCATGGGCAAATGCGTTCATGTGGGCGTGGTTCATTTTGCATATTTTAAGCAATGGACGTGCTTTATATGTATGTGAGAGTGACGAGTGGGAGTCGAGACGAGGAGGACGTTGTGTTCATGTGGTTAGCTCTCTTCGTGGGCAAACACAGTTGCGTGACGAAGGGAGAGACGCGATGGGCTTGGAGGGGAGCTCTGCTTAGGCCCTTGCATAGGACTTACAAACATGTGCTTATGAGCATGAATAGCAAACATTTGAAACTCCATTATCAAAATGACAGCTGCCGGCAAATATTTACAAGGCGGCACACATATAATGTACCATACTTCTTATATGAGAGTGTATAAAATGTACATACGCATACTATATATGAATGGGCTATAACCTCGATATCGAGTCGAGAGCTCGAGAGGGAGAGATGCTGCTGTGTATCTGTATTTCTATCTGAATTTGTATTTGTATCTGATGCGCGCATCGCTCGCGTTCAGTTAATTAAATTACGCTTTTATCATCATCCATATTCAAGCACACACATACACACACTCACACACTCAGCTGGTTGTCGCATGATTTTCAAGGACTTTTGAAAACTTGACTTTCATTCTGAAGTATTTACGCAATGTTCACTCGTATTAAACCAAAAAGCCGTTGTGGCCCATAAAGCCAATTAATTCGTGCCAAACTGTGCATGCCAATGCCAATGGCTTCAACGACAATTACAGTCATTTGTTGGATGGATTTACAGTTAAACTATATAAATTATGCCTTCTTTATCTTCTCTACTTTGTGGTAGTAAAATATGAGTGAGAGTATCATGGATGAACTACACAATGTGATTCTTTTTGGGAAAATAGTCCCATGTCTTAACATATGAAGTTTAAAGAAGTTTAAAGTAATTTAAAGTAAGCTTATTCAAGTGTGCTCGACTGTGAGATACCCGATACCCATTTTGAATAAAAAAGCTAAACCAAGGGGTCTTTAAATTCCCTTTTTGCGGCAATAAACTATGAGTGAGGCTATATTAAATTCATTAGTTTGGAATCAGAATTCACTCGCTTTGTACAAAATTGCCATTCGACACTTTAGTTTGATTAAACACTTAAAGATTACCCATTTAACAATTTACAGCACATTGCTTTGTTGATCCTTAAATAGCATAATTTTAATAAGAAATATTTATGGAATATGTTAACACTTTTTTAGAACGCCTTAGAAAAATACATTGTTGTATTTAATAATCAAAATGTTAATGTTTGTTTTATTTACCGTTTCGAATCTAAATTATATGTACTGTGTTATTCAGACGATTGAATCGCATGAAAATAAATTATATGTACGATAGAATTTTTAAGACCAACTTACAATTTATTATTATTTTTTTCTAATTTTTATTTATTCATCCAAATTAAAAAGATATATCAAATTTAATCGACAATAAAAACACTGAATTCAATAAGCTTAGACGTGTGCGGGTTTTTTTCAATTTTCCTTAAAGTGTTTAAGTGCATTTGGCGCTCAACTACTTGGCTGCTTGAGAAGTTAATGCTTTTATGATGGAAGATATTGTGAAGGAAGGTGATGGACATTTGCCATGTGCTACGCTCGTTAAGTGGAGTTGTGTCATTTGTTGTCGAAGTGCTGTCCCAATTTGAGCAAACACTCGCACAGACCATTGAGCAATATGCTCTGGACACAGGATACAGCATCAACATCAACATCAATGTATCTGTGTGATGGTGTGAGAATGTGTGCGTATGTGCTTGCTTGCACTCATTTGGCAGCGTTTGCCTTTGAAAGCGACAGAGCCCAACACACAGATTGAGAGAGACACAAAACAGAACTCGAGCCGCAGTCATTCGCACATGCAACAACATCAATCAAAGGGAAAGTGACTAAGGAGCAGCTGCTGTGGGGATGGCTATCCCAATGAAATGCAAAGCCAAATGCATTGAAAAATGTTGAAAAGTATGCCAAACAGGCACAGAGAGAGAGAGAGGTGTCTGTCCTCTTTAAGTTGATGCAATACATGTATGGTACGCTTAGAAAAAGAGCCTTTTAGTCCTGTAGGCAAAAGCGAAAACGAAACCGAAAAACGATGCTGAAATTGACGGGAATCTGGAATTAGGTGAACATAGCAAACGACACGGCAAAGTATATAGAATAGGAGTGGAACAGTAAAAGCAGAAGCAGAAGTTGTAAACAAACTGCAACATGATAACATTCTAATTTGAGCAACATCAACGCCGTCGTCGACAGGTAAACAAAGGTGTGCAGCATAAAATTCATAGCATACTTTTCAGGGCAGTTGCATTGCGTTGCGTTGCTTTGCGACGTTGCCTTCCATTGTTGTTTGCACATCTCACCAAGTCTTGTACTCGCATTGTGTGTATGTGTTTGCTTACTGCTGAACAATGTGGCACATAAATTGTGACTTATTCAAATGCAATTTCAAGCTGCACCGCACACCGAAGTATTGTTAACTGGATTCGTTTTGTTTCTCCTGGCATTGTGCACAGCTTCATCCCACTTCACACTTCTCGTATTCTCGTGTCGTGTGTCGTGTGTCCTTTTCCAGTTGACCTCCCTGGAGCGCAATTATGGCAAGTTGTCGCTGCAATAATAATGCATTTGATAGGAGCTGCGATTATCCTTGCGAGCGACTTGCTCCATCGTTGGCCACGCTCATTTGAGCAGGCTCCGTTTGGTGTGCTTAAAGCTTAATCACTTGGCAACTTGACAGATAAGAGACGTTGACTGTCTCACTGATAAGCAGCTGAATTGATGATGCTTAACGCTCTCAAGCACAGTTTGCACCTCCCAAACACACACTCACACATATACACTCGCACTTGTGTTCCAGTTTCCAGTTTTTTGGAGATGCCTCAAATTGAATTGCTGCTGCTCTGGGGAAAACGTCGCTTGGCCTTTGCCAACAGCGTCGTGTCCTTGCCACGCCCCTCAACCCAAGCTGCCAACAGCAGCTGCACCAGTAACTGTCAGGTGTTAAATCTTCAAATTGCTTTGAGACCAACGCCCTCACTCTTCCTTCTCCTCCTCCATCGTTGCACCTCCCGTTGAATACGTAAAATATGGAAATGCAACTACGAGTGCAGTTAGCAGTTAAAATATTGCCAGTGTCAAATGCCTCAATATCCCGGGGGAAATATAATGGCATTGCCGCCTTATATACGCCCACGGATGTAACGACAGAAATGAAAGAAATGCTGGAAACGCGCATAAATATTTTTCAGCTTAAGTGTAAATAAGAGCAAACTGAGTGTGAATTGCTGAAAATTGAAAGATTTATGCTGAATTTCGACTGCAACAATTTCCCTTTAGTTTGCAGTCGGCAATTCTCAAGTTACTTCTCATTCAGATTTATGGGACTGTTATCTAAAATGCATCTGACCAGGCTACCAACAACTGTTAGAGCAACTTAAAGTTGCGTCTTACTTTCAGTAGTAAGTGAAGTCAGAAGCAGACAGCAGGTAGGTATGCAATCGATTCTTTTTTTTTACTAATTTTATTTTTGCTGGATAGTGAATTTGATTTGTTTCTCTTGCAAAAATGTCGCTTGAGAAAAACATATACCAAACAATTTTTATTTTGAGTGAAGATGAGACTTTTAACTCTTGTTTAGCACTTTAATTAGAGCCAAGAATTATTTTGAAACCACTATTCTGTTTTAAGGTAATTGTGAAAATAAATAAACTCGTACTTAAACCAAAAAATTACGAATTTTTATATTTTATAAAAAAAAAAAACAGGAAAAGTTCCTCAAATCAATTTTATCTCTAAATGTAGTGTCAATCCAAAGCTATAAAAATAACTTTTATTTATTTTTAAAACTGTGTCCGATTATGATTTTTCACTGCCACAAATTCTGACAAAAAATTACCCATAAACTTACATAGTTATTTGGTTGGATATTTTTTAAACGATACCAATAGGGTAGATAGAGTTTTAACTTTGGTTGCGGCATTTGGGCCTTAGTCGGCTGACAATCTAGTATATTTCGCATTCTACTTTTCCTATTCACATATTTTGGTATGTTGATTTTAGTATTTTTTCAATAGATTGATTAGGTCAGATTATGTTTTGTTTTCATGGAAAATAAATAGCGGCTATCTCATAGTCGAGAAAATTGACTGAAGCTTTCTTATTTGTTTTTATTTCTTGTAGTTTTATAACTCTGGCAAGCTTGTCAACATGACTAATTGGCAGTTTCGACTGGTTGCCATAGTAATATTAAAAATGGAAAAAAACAGTAGTTCAATAAATAAAGTGGAATATTCATTCTTTTTCTATTCATTTAAAAAATTTGTGTATGTTTCGTTTACACTTTATTTATGTTTCTTTCAATCAATGTTGTAAAAATGCGCATTTTTGTAATAAAATCAATAATCTCAATATGTACTTTCGAAATAAAAACACGACAAAATATTAAAAGTAAATGCGTATACTTTATGCAAGTTGCTTATTACACTCTTTAAAGCATGCCATTAATAAATTGCCTTTTGCATAATCTGAAATCATAAGCCAAGCACTCACATTCTGTTGGTGAATGCAGTTAACAAGTTGCCTCATTGATAGCTTGGTTTAATTTGGGCAACATTTGCAAGCAAACGCGTTTGCCACACCTAAGCAATTCGCAAATTATTCGTTGAATAAAAACTTTAAGCACCGCTAGCTTTTGGCCAACACCCACACACTTTGCACCCAGCGAGATGTTGCTGACACTTTGCACACAACATAAACTTTACGGGCCAAAAGAAAGAGAAGGAGAAAGAGCAAAGGGAGAGTGCATAAGATCCCGTTGGCTGCTTTGGCGAGCTCTGCTGGGAGCTGTGTGTTCACACCCGGACACAGCTCCAGTGTAACAAAATGACCCGATTTTTGGTTTTTATGCCCGACATACCAACTGTAATTGCTGTTGTTGTTGTCGGTGGTTGCTGTCGTTGCTGTTGCTGTTGCTGCTGCTGCGTTTTGAGTGTGCGTGCTGCAGTTTTTACTGCCAGCAGTTTTAGCGCAACGCCAGCAACAACAAACAAGACTGGGCCAACGCATTGTACTTCATTCGTTTTCAACTTCATTTTGCAGGAGCTGTGGGACAGCAACAGCAGCAATAACAGCAACAACAAGAACAACAATAAAACAGCAACTCGCACTTCATTGCTGAGCGCGCAACTTTTATGTGCTGTAGCGGCAGGTGTGAACAACACATGTGCAAATTTTATTTATTCATTTTATTTGCATGCCACATGTGCGAGTGTGTGTGCGTGTGCGAGTGTGTGTATTTGGCTGTGTGTTGTATTGTGAATGCTTTGCAGTATTTTCGCAGTGTGTGACTTTTAACGCGCCAGTGAATGCGCAGTTCTAGGCCTGTTTTCTGCCACCAGCAGCAACCATCCCCACATTCCACCCCTCGCCCCCTTCCCTCTCCTACTCACTCTTCCCTCCCTATTGCCACCATCTTACTCTCTTCTCTGGACTCTGCTTTCAGGCGCAGTATCTTTTGTTTGTGCGCTCCATTTTGCTGAATCCCAACTTTGGTCGGGACACCGACTGCCAGGCAGGCAGGCAACAAACAACACATACACCACACACACACATACACTCGCACACTCTTACATAGAAATCTAATATGAATTGAGGTTGTCTCACTAACAAAAGCAAACGCAACGCGCTCGCTTGATGCATATACAAATGTTGCCACCACCTTGCTGCTGCCCTCTACGCAACAGAAGCAGCAACAGAAGCAGCAACAGAAGCAGCAACAGAAGCAAGAGTGAACAGAAAAAAAATGGTATATAACAAACTTTGCCCCAATGAATGCAACATGCAATTCCCCTACCTCCGCTCACTCTGGAGGTGAGAATGAGCCAAATGCCACACGCCACATGACGTTGCATGTAATTTACTCGACACTGCCTGGTAAGTCAGGTTGGCAGTCGGGCAGGATGTGTGCGTCCTGTCTGCATCCAGGCCAGTCAACCAGTCAACCAGTCAGCAAGTCAGCCAGAAGAGAACTCAAGCCAAGCTGTCATTCAGGGAACACAAACACACACACACACACACACAAACACATATCTGTGCAAGCTCCCGCACACATAAGCAAATAATTAAAATTTCACTTTCTTGGCAATTCACTTTTCATGCACAGCGCACAAAATGGTGTCATCAGTTTTTTTTGTCACCTTCGTGCTGTTTTCTCTCTCAATGGAGCTTGAAACGACTTTAAGATTAAAGCGTTCGGAATTTTAAAGTTAATTGGAATACCTATTTAATACGTCTCATAGGCAGATAATTGAATGAATGGGACAAACTAGAAAGTCCTCAACGAGCTATAAATAATAAAAAGAATTTATTTAAATAAACTAGAAAACTTAAATATTGTTTATATCCGCTACCCAGAAGATATAACTTTGTTATATGCCTGCAGAAAATGGATTTAACCTGCCAAAGAAGGTATCTTTATTAAGTATTTTTTGCGCTCCATAGTATATATTGAATGCAGGACTTTATTAATATACCAAATAATGCCCTCTGTATACGCCTTCTCTTAGTCGATCACACTTGACTGTAGCTTTCTTTATATTATATTAGAAATTCCATTTGAAATTGAACATATGGTAGTAAAGAAATGGCACAACTTTTTGTTTCCACCTTTTTTTTTTTGTTATTTTTGTTATTTATCTAACAAATAGTTCTTAGTTATAATAAATATTCAAAAATATTTTTTATATATAATTTAAGTATCTTTTAATATAATAAACATTAGTATTAAGCTATTTTTTAGTGACATTTTTTTTGCGGAAAAGTTTTTGAAAGTCGTGCTAGTTTTAAGTTCGCAGCTGTTTTTAATTATTCTATATATTTATTTAAGTATATATAAATTAAATTACTATGCAAATAAAATTGTAAACTTTTAATATTCTTTAATATTAGTTGTTATTTTGTTTTACTTACCACATCGATAATTTGCATTAAAGTTAACCCAAAGCTTAATTGTAACGGGTCCGATTCGTTGAGAACCGGACGTTCTAGTGTATTATAAGGATCCAAAAGATCATGTAACAGTCTCTTTTCATGATATCCTGCTAAGCAAACTGCAATTGATACAAAAGACAAGATAAAAATGAAATTAGTTTCTTCACAAACTTTGAATGCAGCACTTGTAAAGATCAAACTGTTTCGATAAGGTGAGGCAGGCAGGCACAAGGATACAGCACGAATTGTGGAATTGGAGTTTAGAGGGTCGATGCAAGTGTTTGCCTCTTGCACAAAAGCACCGCAAATCAACATCAATAATTTGTGTGGCAAAATGGGAACCAGAGACAAAAGTCTAAGGCGAGTGGGCGATTGAACGAAAAAGACAGAGAGAGAAAGAAATATAAAGAGGAAAGCAACTGGAAATTTATTGATATGCAAAAGTTTACGAGTTTTCGGTTTGGTTTTGCAACTTGGCCAACTGATTCTATTCCTGTTTCTGTTGCTGTTGCTATTTGAGAATGCGGGTTTTGTTTTGGGAAAACTTTTGCTTCTCTGGCTATGCTCTTTTTTGGCTCAGCATATGTCCCAGTGTCTTTGTGTCTATCTGTCTTCCCGTCGGCCTCCGTTTCTCTATTGTTCTGGCTTGCGTATAACAAAGAGAAACTTTTATTGAGCCAAAAGTTTTTAACATACAAATTTCCTTGCGTTCTTCTCGGACAAGACTGCTCGCTTTCTTGTCGATAATAAATTGACTCACACACACACGCACACCAAATAATAGAGGAGAAACAACGAAGAAAAAAAAAACACTCATACGCCTCGTTATTTGTCTGCCGTTTGCCGAATCGTTATCGTCGAATTATTTATGCATGCAACGAAAACGACAAAGAAAACTCATGTGCGGCACTTTTCTCTGCCTTCTCTTCTTCTCTCTATATCGTGTCTCTATTCTCTTCGCTTTCAATTTGATAATTTCTTAAGGGTCCTTTGCAGATTTGGGGCAAACAATTCCATTGCAGGATCATGAGTATGCTTTAGTGTGCCAAGTTTCTTTTGTGACACGCCACAATCTGCAATAAGAATGCCAAAACTCTAGCTGCAAAGTAGTTGTAAGTGTCGGATTTATTCAGTGGCACGTGGCACGTTGAACGTTGAACGTTGCACGTTGCTGCGAAAAATGCAAGAAAATTGCAAATGGATTCATTTTTAATGATTCGCCACTTGTGGCGCCCGAATACCAAAGTGCTTGAAAGTGCAAAAAGAGCGAAAACGATTTGCAGCACCAGCAGAATGGCGATTGATAATACTTTAACTATTCTCTGATGAATTTTCAATGGCTCGCGATGAAAATGAGGAGTGTTTGAGGGAGGTTAGTTAATATCCTGTCTATTCTACGTTGAATTTGCATGAGCTATTGCAGATAAATTGAATACTGATTAAATCGCAGCTCAATTTTAATAATAGAAGGATTTAAGTGGTTTCGATTATTATGCAGTCTATTAAAAAAATCACTGGAAATGTTTTGAGTATTCTCAAATTTTAAAAGCTTTTAGTAAAACTTGAATTTTATTCTATTGTGAGAACTTAAAAGTTTAGTTACGAAATTATTTACGGTTGCGGCATAAAATATTTAATTTTAATAACAATCAGAATAATAATTTAGAATAATTGTTGAAAGAAACTAAGGAGATGAAATAAATAATAATTTACATACGAGCATGATAAATGTGAATAGTTTTCTTCAGCTTTCATTCTAGTTTATAAGATCTGACTTTGCTCTCATGTAGACGGCAAAAATGTTCTTCTCTGCACTTTCTGAATTGTTATGCCACAAGATTTGCATACAAAATGAACATCATAAAAGTTATGCACATAAATTTTTTACTTAGTTTTAATTCGCCCTTAGTCTTTTGGCTGGCAAACTCCAACACATTATGGGAATGTGTGTGTGTGTGTATGTGTGTGCTGCTCCTCTAGGCAGGCCGAAGAAAATGGGTGAAATTCTTTTATTTCACTTTCTTGCACGTTTGCATATTTCATTCTCTTTTAGCGCGTTTGCATTGCATTTAAAATTAAAAATTCTTAAACAAAATGCAGAGAGAACGTCGGCAGGCGTCGCAGCTAACGAGGCAAAGTTGCCTGACAATGATGAGGAGGGACGGGGGTGCGGAGAGCTCAGAGCCGAGGCAGGAACACGGCAGCGTTAAGCCTTTAAGGCAAAGCATTGACATCACAGCACAAAGCAAACAGGAGCAGCGACAAAAAAAGACGAGAAAAATAAAAATAAGAGTGGAAAAAAATGCAACACAAAACAGGGCCAACGTCTGATGAAGTGTCAAAATGAATGTAATAATAAAACAAATACTTCAAGCCGAGCAAAAGCAAAAGCTGCAGCCAGAGAGCAGAGAGGGAATTGTGAATGAAACCATTGTGTATTTAAAAAATATACGTATATACTTTCAGTGCTAAGACCTTTGTTTGTAACACTTTGAATCACAGATGGGAAAGGAGAAGAAACAAATGTAGAATACTAAACTAATGAATATTCAGACTTGCGTTTGAATAAAATAAAAACTTTACTTGCATCGAAAAGTGTACGATAAATTGATGGTCCACTGCACTTTATTCACTTTACAGTCGACATTTGCTAATGACTCACATGAAGTGGCAGTTAAATGCTCTAGTCACGGTCTAACTTTTGGTGGCAGCAAAACCATAAATTGCGTCCATTTTGGAAATGCCTTTTCAATGGCTGCACTTGCTCAGCCATCTTTACATCTCTTTGCTTATTTTGCTGTTGCTGTTGTTTTGCGGCAGGCCGCATAAAATTGCAATTTTATTGCAGTGAAGCATGAAAAAGTAATTGCTATTTCACAAAGTCAGCGCCAGTACAGTACGCCAGTAAAGAACGAGTAACAACACCAAAAAAAAAAGAAAAACAAAATTCGGCAACAGCTGCGAAATTGGACAGCAAAGACAACAGCCAGGACGTGGCCACGGTCTGTAGGAAGGGATGAGACAAAGCCAGTTGCCTAGAACGACCGCAAAGCCGAAGCCAATTTAATGTGCACAAAATAAAAAGCAACAAAATTGGTTAGAAAATGCACTCGCCTACAAACAGCAGCAGCCATAACAGCAACAACAAAAAAGACCAGAAATAGCCAAGTGTCTAACAAAAATATGAAACAACAAAGCGCTTGTACCCTGCTCTATCTAGAGATTTTTACACTGATATTTAAAAGCCATTTATTCGATAAGAACAGAAAATCTTAAAAGGGTAGAAGTAAACAAAAGAACTTAAGTTTGTAAAATTTAAGTAATTTCAGCAAATTATAAAGGTTATTACTAAATGTATCAAATTTAATCACATGACTTAAAAAAACAAATAAAAATAAACTTAAATAAATTATTGACGCAGTACTAGTAAATTGATGAATCTATATTTCCGAAATTAAGAAGAGCTCATCTTTTTTACTTTTTTTGGTTATTAAATAACTAATGGTTATAGTGGAAAATGTTTCAACGCTTTTTTTTCTTGTATCATTTAGTAATCTCTTAGAGTACTAAAACTTAACCTGGGTTTTTATAATTTTTAAATTTGTTTGAGTGGGAATATTTAAAAAAAAATTTGATAGAAGGAATTTCCGGTCAAGCGTACTCTTTAAAAATTTCTTTAAAATCTTGAAGCTTTAAGAAATTAATATTCGCTGTCCATTCGCTTAGGATAAAAAAAAAATATAAATTCTGGGAGTCCTTTATTGATGTAAATCCATGTAGTAATCACTGATGCAATCATCTTAAATAATAGCTTAGTACTTAGCTACGATTTTAATAAAGCGTTTGACACAACTATGGAAATTCTACAGAATTTTTAAGCACTATAAATACAGTATATATTTTTGTTATATTAACTTATTACCACTACATTTTTTGCTTAGATTAAAAGACAACTGCAACTCCCTTAAATATACCCTACAGCTTGAAGCTGCTATCCGCCATTGGGGCACTCGTGCTGCAAGTCGATATTAAAAATTGAAAGCGAAATGAAAACTGACGCGGCGCCAAACCACTTAAGCGGCTAAAACCGATACAAAGGAGTGAGCTGCGATATAAAAGGAGTCTGGAGAGTGAGAGAGAGAGAGAGAAAGGCAATGTATGCAGAATGGTCACAGCTCGTCTCGTTAGTCTTGATGGGCTGTCTGTGAGCTCTGCGGCCATGTGGCTGCTGACCTCCACTCAGCTCAGCTCGGCGGGGAGCACCTGCTAATGGCTGCGGTGAGCGCAAAAGAGACAGACAAACAGACAGAGGGAGAGAGTACGAAATAAAGAGCGGCGAAGCTGAGCATTTTAATAGCGCCAAGGTGACGCTTAACCATTCAAAGCTTAATTTATGCAATAAAAATGGCAGCAGCTATCCAAGGGTCAAACACACACACACACACACACACACAAACAGACACGTATCCCTAAGTACATAACCTAATTGGATAAAGCTTGGCTGAGTATATTTAATTGCTTATGACTATCTCTTTTGTTTTTTATTCAGCTGGTAACCTGAGACGAAACAAGACTCAAAAATGGATACAAATCAGCAGACAACAGCCAGGAGGGGTGCGAAAAAGAGGAAGAATAGATTGGAGATGGAAAGCAGATGCTGCAAAGAAGTACGACTGGGGTGGATAACCTGAAGGCTGGCAATTTCCTGGGCAGGCTATCAATCAAACGCCTGTGTCCACTATTGAAATTATGAATGCTATCATATTTGATGATTGATTTCAGCACAGCACAGAAAAGTTGTTGCCGCTGCCTTTGCCATTGTGTGGCTGCTTCATGCTTACAGAAGTGAGGGGCAAAATATGTGTAGGAGGTGTAAGTAAAGTTGTTTGTATAGCATGATGGGCATATATCTTTGTCTGTGAGTGCGCATATGTAGGTGTGGATGTGTGTGTAAACGTATGTATACTAATGCAAATGGCAGTCATGACATTCTGTTTTTCTTTCTTGTGTAACCCTTTAGCTAATGATGGAAGCAGCATATGACATTTGGGGGGAGAGACGACAGTACGAATATAGATTGATAGGCGGGATCGATGAATGCTGAATGCTGCTCGAAAATCATGTGTGGGCTTTGTGCTTGAATATTTAATGACCGACTAGAAATATTGTCATGTTACTTTCATAGCTGAATTGAAGGTACAAAATTTTTACTAAAATAAGTAAATACTTGATAATAATTATCAAAAATTCAACATATATTAAAAGGATAAAGTTCATTTTGCCATTCCACATTGGAAAGAACATTCATGTTTGTAATTTAGCCTCCCTTTATGTATATGTGGAACCCTTTAAGGTACTTAACCCTTTAACTTAATGCTTCTTTCGCTTACGTACCATATTGTACATCAGAAATTATATTTCAAAATGCTAACAATTTCCTGTACTTCCCCCATTGAACATTCTCCCCCTGCTCTGCCTTGGCACATGCTGCAGCTCGTTAGTCAGCGGCACAAGCAAAAGACATTAAAATCAACTTGCTCGCTTTATTCGGCTGTCAAATGGCTGCAAAGTCTTGAAGACTTGAAGTCTTAAAGCATGCCAAAAAGCTTTCCGAAGCAATAAACGTCATAACAGGGGCACTTGGCTGGCCAACGGGACGTATGAACGATGTCATAGGGCAGCTAAAACACAAACGCACACTACGACACGCACAAATACACAAACTAACACACATACACAGTGACTGCTTCATGCATATGCAGCGATGTAAGCGACGTTGACGTTGTGTAAAGTTTAAATCTGATTATCGCTGGCAGCGTTCACAGAAAGGGGAGAGCAGAGTGGGTAGTAACAGGGGTAGTTACATATAGAGTACAATATGGCATAACGGAAACGGAAGTGCTGCCATAAAATCATAAACATGCACACACGCACATGGACAGCGACATTGCCTGCATGAAACATGAACTCGCAACTCGCTCCAGCGACAGCAGCAGAAGGCGAGGCGGGGCAAAAACTCTTCGAACTCTGCAGAGACAAAGACGTTGCCCCACTCGCACACACACATACGTTTGCATAATGAGTTTATACGTGTGCGTGTGTGTGGTCATATGTTTTCATAGCTGGCGAACAACCACGACACGCAAAGCCGAACGACTTATTCAACAGTCGAATGCACAGTGGAGTTAGAGAGGGAGGCAAATCAACAAGGCAACAAACACTTTGCAACTGCTGCCAAAGTGATCATTCCCTTCCATTACAATTTGCCCTCAATGTGGGTGTGTGTGTGTGTGTGTGCCCCATTAATAACCCCAATATGTGTAAGTGGCAGTCAGGCGGCATCGTTGTCAGGTGTGTGTATCCTGCCTTCCCTCCATCTGCCCCTAAGGCTACCTCGCGGTGTTAAAAATATTGTTGTCATGGCAAAAAAATTTGTAAGCTGCTAAAAAGCCATTAAAAGGATTTTGCCAAAACTGAACTGCACACACACATAACATACAGAAAATTGCACAGGAAAAATGAAACTAGACAAGCATCCTGCCGCCAGCAGCTGGATTTGCACTGAAAGCGGAACAAATTCCCACGCCACAAAATTCTTTGCTAAAAATAGTTTGCACATGGAAATTGTTACAGGTAAACGACACAACATATTTTCCTAAGCTATTTTTATAAGCTGCATTTTAGAGCAATGCCTAACAAGAATGCTGTGCGAGAAACAGTTTTCATACAAATTGGAATTTCAATAAGTGGAAAAATATATTTGAAGTGCATTTATTCCCATTGAATTCACTATAAAATTGTAATGTGAATATCTCGAGCATTGGAATTATTATAGAAATAAACAACAAATTATGTACTTCAAAATGACATCCAGGTTTTAATATAATGATTTAAAATGCATTGTGAATATGAAAAATATGTTAAATTGGCAACAATAAATAAATACAAATTTTATGATGAATATAAAAAAAAAGATTAAGTTCGAGAAGAGTACATAAATGAAATAAAACACAAATACAAATTTCAATATATGCGTAAGCTGCGTTCAAATAATGGGTTGGAAAAATAAGTTTACGATTTTTTCTAATTTAAAAAAAATTGTATAATGTTATACATATATTGATATTAAAATAAAATAAATTTCATGTATTAATCGAGTTTTACGTACGATAAATGAGATTGAAAATAATGAAACAAAGTATTAAATAATTAAAGGAAAGGTGTTGGATATGCATCTGTAAACCCTTGTAGCATCCATTTGGCCAATAAAATAGTTCGATGCAATCCTTTCTGAAGTCAGAGTTTCATTTAAGTTCTGCGCTCGACGTAACAGAGAACTGAATGCCCCTACTTTATATACATTTGTTTTACATTCAATAAAACTCAGAATTCAGTAAATGACCTGCAGTTAAATATATTATTATCTGCAGTATAACATTTTCTTCTCAAATGACACTAAGAATTTCATTTACAAAATATTGTGCTCTTTAAGCTCACATTGCTTTATTTGTTGCTTGCAACTGAAGTACACTATTCGGCAGCACTTAGGGGAGGGATTTCCATTACTAGGAGAATATTATAGCATACTTTTAAGCGTTTTAAACTGTCTACACTATTCATTCAGGTAGCATTCAATGGCCCAACTGCCACCGCCACCGCCGTCGTCCTTATGCGGCTTGGCTCGTTTTAGTTGCCTCCATAAAAATAACAACAACAGCAACAAAAAAGCAGCCCTAGGCGCAGACGCTTTCAAGTGCCATAGACAGTCAAGCCGAGACGGTGGCAGAGGCAGCAACAGAGGTTGCGGCTGAGGTTGCGTCTGAGACTGAGGTCGGGTTCTGTTGCTGCGGCTGTTGCTATTGCTGTTGTTGTCGACATGCTTCACTTGAAGCTGTCGTAAATGTCACAACTAACAAACGGCAGCAACGCCCACAACAACGACAAAATACAACAAAAAAAAAAAAAAAAAGAAACTGTTGTCCCACCCTTGAGTGGTTTTATGTGTCAAAGTGACAATATGTTGGCGGCGTGCATTATGAAGTTGCTGCTGGCGTGCAGCTAAACAATATATGAGAGCTTGTGAGGCAACAGTTGCTGCCAAGTGGTTGTGCCAACAACAACAATTGCAGCCGGCTACAGACAACACAAGACTGTTGCTGTTGCTGCCTCTCAAGTGCTGCACTTGTTGTCTGATTTGATAATCGGATAATTGTAGCTGAGAGCACTTACCTCTAGCAGATAAATTCAAATATATCAATAAAAATATCCATGAGTGTTTATTAAGTCCGTTGATTATTTGTGTGCTGCTGCTGTAGCTGCTGCTGTTGCTACTGTTGCTGCTGCTGTATCTGCTGCTGTTGCTGTTGCTGTTGCTACTGTTGCTGCTCGGCTTACAGCAATGTAGTTGCAGTGCAATCGCATTTGCATAGGAAATGATGGCGGTGGTGATGCTATTAGCAATGACTCTAAGCACTGTTGCTACTTGCCGTTGCTGCTGCAGCTGCAGTTTCCACAATCTCAGTGCCGTCAGCAACATATGCAACACAATGCCAACACTAACAGACCAAATGCCATAAAATATGTTTAAGCTGTTTTCATTGCTGCGGGCTAACCAATATGTTGTGGATGCTGCTGTTGTTCTTGATGTGGCTGCTGTTGCTGCTGCTGTTGTTGTAGCGGTTGCTGTTGCTGTTTCTGTTGTGGTGGTGCTTTGATTGCTGTTGCTATTGCTAAATGTTATTGCTGCTGCTGTTGCTGTTGCTGCTGTTGTTGGTTTTCTTTTTCGCCGCCGACGTAATCTTTGTCGCTTGCGTACGCACAGTCTTATATTTGTTTGTGTTGCTTGATTGCTGCCGGCTTCGCCCTGGTTCAACATGTTGTTGTCTAACTCCGTTTGCTGCTGTTGCTGTGAGTCCCGTTGAACATGTTGCTGGCCGTTGTCGCTCGACACGCTGACTACATGCTGTGATGCTCTCCTTCTAGTTACTCCTGATGTTGTGTTGCTATTGCCGTTGCCGATGCCGATGCTGTGGTGTTTTGTACTTAAGCTCTTTAGTTGCTGTTGAGTAAGTTGATTGCTCTTGTTTCTGTTGTGTGCTAATCTAAACGATAGTTGTTGCTGCTGTTGCTGATGTTGTTGGTGTTGTTGCCACAGCCACAGCTCATCATCATCAACTTCACTCAACTTCAGTTGCGCATTTTTCATAGTCTCTTCGGTGTTTGCTGATGACGTTGCGTATATTTGTTTTTACTTTGCTTTTCCTGCTGCAGCTGCTTCCAATTTTCTTTTGTCCGTTTTTATTTTTTTTTTGCCTTTTTTCTTCTTCAAATTTTCTTTGGGGCTTACATTGTCTCTTCCCTCTCTATTCCACTCTCTCTCTCTCTCTAGCTTCCTTTCACAGTTTTTGTGATGCTCCGACAACGTTTCTTAATAGCTCTTAATTTTACAAAAATGTTCAACTTTTTTTACTTTGCTTGTCTATGTTTTTTATATTATTTCCTATTGTTCAATATGGCGAGTATAAGTTTTATTGTTGCCTTTAGCTGTAATATTATTAAATTTATCGTTTAGTTTCCCTTTTTTTTTTGTTATTTTTTGTATGCTTCCTTCTTGTTCTGACTTTGGTTTCTTTGTGTTTGCTTTTACAACCCAAAGAGTGTTTTCTTATTTTCTTGTGTCTTATAGTTTAAGTTTGCGCTTCAGCTTCAGTTTGAATGCATTTCTCTTGTCCATGTGCTTGAGAGAGAGCCTTGTAAATCGTGATTATTATTATTATTATTTCTATACTGTTGTCTGAATCTTTTTTTTTTTTTGCAAGAATTTAGTAGATGCGATGATTTGCAGCTTATATTGTGGTCAGCTTTTTGTAAAATTTGCTTTCTCTAGTTTGTAATATATACGTATGTATATACACTTACATATATTCTATATATTATTCATGTATATTTGCAAATTAAATTGTAGTTGCTTTTTATTTATTTATTTTTTTCTTGTTTTGTGGGTATTGTTCAATTGCAATTGAATGCAGTTTTAGATGGCAGTGCATTGTAGCGTTTTGCTATTGTTGCTGTTGCTTCTTATTGCTGTGGCAAGACGGGCCTGAAAAGATATGCAAATAATTCATAATTAATGCAGCTGCAATAGACATTAAAATATGTTTATTTTATAATTAATTCAAGTGCATAATGTACACAAATTGTTATGCCAAAAAATTAAATGGAAATCAATACATTTATGTGTTCATTAACACCTAATTGACATTTGCTTGCGCATCTATATTGTCGAAAATGTGTATTATTCAAAATGATTTTATCTCTGGTTTGTCCTCTCAATTATAGCTCAGCAATCATGACATTCATTTGTGTATTATTCAGGCTTAAATTACAAACTGGCTGCTAGATTATGGCATTGCTCAAAATAGATTTTACCAAAACACCAGAAGGCTTTTAGCTGGCAATCTAAATCAAGTCGGAGTCTTTGTGGTTGCAGCATTCGTATTAAATTTGTATGTCCATCTCGGCTGCAGTTGCAGCTTATAGTAATCGACAACAACAATTGCATTTAATGTTGGTCAAATTGTTGAATCTAGAACAAAAGCTCAGGCAATCTCACAAAATTCGAAGGCAAATTGTTGCAAGCTAATGAAAATCATTTTAGTTCTCTGCTATAAAATTGATATTTTCGAAGGGGAAATGAAAACATTGGAGAAGATGGGTGAGTTCAAGTTTCAATTACTGCTCAAACTAATTAGTTTTGCTAAAACAATAAACCCAAAACATTTTGCATGCTAATTACTCGTAGGAATTTCTGCAGCTGCTGCACAGAATGGAGAAACGCAAAGATAAAGTGGGAGATGGTAACGAGTCCTGGCTTGTGCTTGTTTGACAGGACTCAGCTCAGTCTGGATGCCTACTTAATGCTGCATGCAAAGCAGCCTTTGCTCTCAGCATTCATAAATAATGCGTATGCAAAACGATAAATACACAAGAGCATCCTGGACGCCTTCAGTATACAGTGTTCAGCCTTCTGCAGCCTATTCTGTGGCCAGTCAAATGGCCAAAGTAGCAGCTGCAACTGCCCAAAACAATGGCGTGCAACAAATGCAAATAGTAAACTTTTGCAGGACACACACACACGTTGACGTTGACGTTGATGGACACGTTCTGGACATTTATAGCATCTCCTATTTGGGGCAGGACACTTGACATCAGCTTATACATATTTATAACAAAACTTGTTACATTTTGCATACAATTTGGACATTGTCCATTGCTGCCTAGCTGAAGCAGAATAGCACAAATACAAAGGCGACTCGCTGTCAATTGTTTTTGAAAGGCGAACATCTTTGTGGTTGTAGTGGAAAATTGAAATAAAGAACAAAAATGTCAAAAGCGGTTAGAACAAGTAAGAAAGCTACAGTCGAATTTGCTCGACTGTCAGATACCCGCTACCCATTTAAAATAAAATCGTATTCCTCAAATATACCAAGAATATAGCAATATGTCCTTTTTTGTTATTCAAAAGTATTTGTAAACAAATAAAAAGGCTACAGTCGAGTGTACTCAACTGTAAGATATCTACTACTCATTTTGTGTAAAAGGAAAAAAGGTATCATTTCTAAAATATGCCAAATTAAAATACAGAAATAATTCTGAAATATACCAACCATAAGTATTAAGTACTCCTTACATAACTTATACAACTTATATAATGCAAATTATAACGCTATCCCTTATAGTCTCTAAGATCTAGGTAGACAGTAAGAAAATGGTTATTGCGTTTCAACTATTGATGCTATTCAAGAATATATAAACTTTATATAGGGACAGAGACAGCCCTCTTTCTGTCTGTTACATTCATTTGCTGGAAACATATATCTATAATACACTTCTTCCCTATAGGTAGTGGGTACAAAAAGTTTTCTAGGATTGAGAAAGATGGAAAAACAACTAGCTGATGTCAAGAGTTCAGTTAAGCAGTTGCTGCTTGCATTTTTAAATTCAAATAAAGGGTAGAAATGGTTTTATTTCCGTTTCACCACAGCAAAAAGTTGTTCTTCACCTCTATTACAAAGATTGTTAAATATGTTAGCTAACCCGATGAGTTGTAACAATTTTTTCTGTAAATATTTCTGGGCATAACTCAATTGTCGTTTTACTTTGAAGTCTACATATTATATTTATATGAATTTTACAAGAATTTGCGCAAATTAGCTTCAGTTTCTAGCTATCTGTTTCTGTTTCTGTTTGCGCCGTATGCAACAAAAAAATGTCGCGATAAATGTTACAAAATAATACCGAGTGAAATTCGCGCAGTTTATCATAGAGAATTCTTTTTTTCGTCGTAAAAGAATATACATCCCCAAAAACCACTTGAACAAATATTAATTTTCCGCCACTGTCGCCAGTGCTCTAAAATTCGCCGACAACGACAACAGCCAAGCCAAACATGGCTAAGAACATTTTGCACATAATTCTTGCTAGCCGCAAAATAAAAACGAGCCACCAACTTACAGAAAAAAAAAATAAAAACCGAAAAAAAGCGACAGGCAATGGTTGAAAAAAAGTTTTGCCGCTGCTGCACACAAAACGAATTCATAATTCATCGAGAGAGAGGCAAAGCCCAAACGGACTTAAGGGCGCTACAGGAAGAGCTCTCCGAGCTGGGACCTTTCCTAAGAGTTCTAGTATTCGCCATATCATTTACACTATGCATTTTGCTTTACTTTGTGTGGCTGTGTATGTTTTTGCATATCCTCTAAATAAAAGACATTCAAAAAATAGCATTCTCGATTCATCCACGAAATACAGATTTGAATTTTCCTTATTAAAAAATAAAGAATTACATAAAGTGTTGATTTTTAAGCAGTATCTATGGTTCGAACTGTTTCTGCTTGGCATATTTGAATTTTTTCGGAATTTTCTTTTTCGGCGATGAAAATTAATTTGCTCACGCGCCAGTCAAGAGTCAGCTCGCAGTTGTTGCCTTCAAAAAATGGCTACATCTGCAATGCGACGCAGCCAGTTACCAAAAGCATTTTCCCTCTTACTCACTTTCTCTCTCTCGCTCTTGCTTGCTCTGTTCTCTCTGTGTGCTATGAATGTGCGAAAATGGCGTCCATTTTATGCGCACACAACTCGTGCGGCGGCCATCTCATAAATTTCATGAAATTTCATGAAATTCCATACATCAATATTACGCTACTCGAATACCGAGAATGGGTCAATGGCTCTCGTTCGTATTTTTGAACATGACCTGCGGTTGCCACTTCAGTTGATTAGACTGAGCAACAGAAATGCAATAAAATTATTTGTAGCTGCATTGAAACATGCGGCGTATGCGCAATATTTTTAGATATTCCACAACAAGCTACGAAAAACATACGAAACTTGGCTGCCTTTTTACCTGTCCGAAAATGGCGGCCAAGTGAACCATAAAATGTCTGCTCAACAGACCGAGGCACTTTCAACTTGCCACCAACTTGCAGCCCATTTGCAACAGTTGAAAATGTCACGAGCTTTGTCAGTTGCCATTGTATGCAGACTTTAGTTTGCTCGCTTTCGCTTGCGCTATTCTTCTTATTTTTGGCAAGTTCAACTGTAGTCTAAACGTTAGTTTGCTGCATTGTTATCTGTTAAAAAGTCTCTTGACTGTGCTGCCAACTGCCACCTGCGGCATCTTCCATTTTGGACAGTGAATTTAAAATAAAGCAACTACTGCATTTAGCTGCCTTGTTATAACATG
This sequence comes from Drosophila kohkoa, assembly GCA_019972355.1. Taxonomy (NCBI): domain Eukaryota; kingdom Metazoa; phylum Arthropoda; class Insecta; order Diptera; family Drosophilidae; genus Drosophila; species Drosophila kohkoa. Next base: position 274,929 of record BJEL01000003.1, on the reverse strand, counting down.
ATAAATGTATGATATCTGTATTTGAGTAATCGATAAAGCGAACCACAAATTGTTTTCAGAGTCAGGCGCATCGAATTCACTGAGATTAAAGCTAAAATTTATATGACAACCATAACTATCGAATGATAAACACAAACGCAAGCATTCTCCGACATACCGAACATACTTTTCTTCGACTTAGCGTCATGTCCTTAGCTGTCCATTTAGCTCCCTTTGACCTCATTCCCACAATGGGAAAGCGACACACAAAAAGCGAAAAAAAATGTCAACGTTTTAAACGACGACAACAAAAGCAAAATCAACAGAAAAATAACAACAGGCAGAAACCCTTTTCTGCTTCTGCTATCGCCCTGTCGAATTAACTATAAAGGATTATATTAGCAATATTTTATGTGATTTCTTAACGGCTACCAACATCAACAGTATCCCCCACTACCACTAATTTTTCCTCAGCTGCGTATTGAGAAGGACGCTGGCAGCCAATTGACGTGGAACAAAGCGACGTGTCCTCCGCAGGCTGTGTCCAGATAGCATCTTGCCACAGCCAACAAAACACGCCAGTGTGTCACTTTGAATGTGTATTTGTGTGCGTCTGAATGCGTGTGTCTGTGTGTGGGCGTATCTAAAAAAAAACCTCGGACTCTGACCATTATGGCATGTAATTTATTTTTGGACTTGGATTCTCTCTATGCTCGGCTCTTTACTAAGGGAATGCGACACAGCTATCGACAAATGTGCTTTCTTAATACCCTTGCAAGAGGGATTTCACACGGTCTACCATTGCTAATATATTATTGGCTCCTAAGAATAAAAGATTATAAACATAATCTTATAAAGTGGAGTATTTGTCAACTACTAAATACAGTTCTTTACTATAAATGCTTATTAATATGCAATAATCAAATGTAACATCGAATTAATTTGTATAAATTTAATGCAAAAGTGAAATTATTTTTCATTCATTTATTAAAACTACCTTAAGTGTCAAACTATATTCATGTCTTTTAAATTTGGGCTATGCTCATTTGAGCATATGTTATATTTATAACATTTATTTCGAATTCATTTCATTTTTGGAAAATAAGAAAAATAAAAGTTCATATGTAAAGATTTGTTTATTAGATCGTTACTAAATCTGAATTAACCAAATAAAATAAATCTACACAAAATTAAAGTATTTATATAACTTCCTAGTTATTGGGAATATGGGAATTAATTTCCAGAAAATATTTTATTATGATATGGATGTTTTGTATTGATAATTAATTAAGATTTGTGATAAAAAAATTGAAATTAGCTAATAGATAACGTAGAAAAAAATGAAGTATAATTTAAGTAAACATAAATATCAATATGAATTAATTAGGTAGAAATTAATATTTATTATAATTTAAAGGAATTTGCTCTGCAAATTAAACATTCGAGTCATTTCTATACACATTACGTATACGCAGTGTAAACTCTTGATGCTCCAACAGATTAAACATATGGGTAATTCTCGTAATTTGTCGTTAGCGACACAATTCATAGTAACAAAAACACAAACTTAAACAATACTTTAAATTAACTAAAGGATATTCTTAAAGCTTTGGACTAGCACTAACTTTAGAGCAAATATTGAGTTTAGGAACTTTTTCTGTTGTATTAAAAAATATAGAAATTCTTTAATTTTTTGGTATCTGTACGAATTCATTTATTTTTGCAATTATCTTAAAACAGAAAAATAATTCCAAAATCTTGCTTAGCTTTAATTCGAGTGCTTATCAGGAGCTAAAAGATTCATTTTAAATCAAATTAAAAAATCGGTTTGGTTAATGACAATTGTTGATTTGTAAATGTGAAAGTCCTCAGTTGCGGCAACTTATACGAAATATATATTATATAAATGATATTTTTAATCTACTATAAATATATATTATATATATGATAGTCTTAAGCTTGTTTTTACAGGGTATGTAGTAGACGAAACGCCTCTTTACTCTCCCTATAGATTTCGTTTATTTTGCGTTGCTGTTTAGTTGCATTGAAAGGGTTTTTTTTTTATTTAGTTGCTGTTTCTGAAAATGGACTGAAAATGGATTGTGGTGGTGGGTGCCATAAGCTTTTTAGCTTCGGTGTTTCGCAGTCGTTTTATGGTCATGGGCGGCCCATTAAATTGGCAATATTTCTGCACATAAACAGGACACTGCATTGCATAGTTTATGCGTCGCCAAAGATCCAACTCCGAGTCCCCGTTTGAGGTTGGTCAATGAGCTGGAAGCATATTTTCTTTGGCACATTTTGTGCCCGCCCGCAAATGTAGTTCAGCACAAAAAATACGACAATACACAGCACATTGGCGTATTAAATATGAGGGAGAATTTTCACATAGCTTGGGGACATCAAGACGCAAAATTGGTGAAAAAGAAGGAAGTGGTAAATTAATTTAAAACTTGATCATCGCAATTTGGTTACTCTTCTGTTTAGTCTGTGAGTATTATTCAATCGCAGTTACCACAAGCTCTTGCTATCCGATTTTCTCATCATCATTGAATCATGTCGATTCATCAGCATTCTTGTCTTTTACTTTTCACATTCAACCAACATGTATTTATCCTCTTTGCTTTTAATCTCATAATCTATTTTGCAGTTTCCTTTTCTCTCTCGCTCCTCTCGTAAGCACTCTCATCAATTATTGCTATCTGGAACTATCTCAATTGATTTTTTGGTTTTCTCTTGCATCTCTTTCAATGGCTGCCTTAATCAGCTATTCATTTAGCTCTCCAATTACGACTGCACTTCAATTTCCTTTTGTATTTATCTGCTTATAGAATGCAATACTTCAAAATGGTGCATTGAACCTTAAATACTGTCGTCAAGCTGGTGACTTTTGGTCAAAAAAACAATCGCTTGGCATCGCTTTTTGAATTGCAAATGTAAATAAATTATTTTTCAGCGCATGCAGCAAAGAAACAATTTATGGGCAGTCGTTGTTATGGTTGTTTATGACATCATCGAGCTGTGGGCGGCAAGAGATGTCGGTGAGCTCTGAGTGCTATGATGTTGGTATCTATGAGGCTGCAACATGACAAGCTCATGAATATTTGCCAGCATTCGTTCTCGTTGTCGTTGTCGATGTTCGCCTGGAATTTCTGTCAAGTTGTTGCTGTTGCTGTTTATGTTGCCCTCCCGCTGTCTGTTGTTGTGGTTGTCATCGGGCGCGTGTTGTTTTTGCATACTATATACATACATAACATATATGAATGTTTCTACGTTCGCACATATATTAAAAACTGGCGACACTTTTGCTACCCAGCTACCCAGCCTTGTCCTCTTGCCACGCCTGTAATTGCATTGCATGTGCTGCCGCCTGCAACTGTTTGTTGCCTTGTTGCCTTGTGTCGCTTGTCGACAAACAAACCAACATAAATCATTCGAAAGCCCATCGCATAAATAATGAATGTGCCACGAATGCATTATCATTCTCACTGATTCTTGGCTTTTGCGGCTCTTTGAGGTTCTCTTTTGGCTTTGCTCAACAATTGTTTATTGCACTTGCCAAATGGTTGCTGCAACTGTCAGATACGAGTGAGAATAACGTATATAAATATAGCAGCTAGCATATGTTTAAGCCGTTAATGGCAACAGTCAGACAGTTAATTACCTGCATTGACATTGCCGAATGCTGTGAAAATTCAGCCAAAATTTCCAGTAATGCTAAATTGTGGTTACCACTGAACATTGCATTAAAACAATTAATTCGTTTTGTGTAAACTTTTAGTATGTATTAAATTGTGACTTTAAATTATTATTAGATTGATAGAACTACTTATTTATTAACTAATAATGTATTCATTTATTTATTATATTTATTTTATATATGGATGGATATACTAAACAGAATATGGTTTTATATTGTGGGTTAACTTTCATACTTGTTTTCTTTATGAAGAGGAAATTCGTCAACCACTTTTAATTTATGAAAATTATAAAATCGATATAGACAAATAAAGATAATATCTAGATTTATTTCAATACATTTATTTTATCTTCGCCAACATTTAATGCGGCTATAAAAATTCAGCAATCCAATAAGTTATTGATTAGATTGTTTTAGCTTGGAGCCCTATTCTTTAAGCTGAATAAATATTAAAATACAATACGCATTCGCGACCTTTGAGGGCGTTGAGCACGCACATCGTGGAATGAAATTTACGAGGTATAAATGAAATTTGGCAGCTGCAATCATAAATAAGCATATTTTGTTGGCGATTAACTAACCACAAAATAGCTAACAAAAAGGGCAAAATAACATGGAGAACAGCATGAAAATGGTCAAGAGTGGCGACCATTTGGATGCTGGGTCCAACACATGCACACATACACGCACACACACATACTCAGAAATTTATTTCTGTACTCTATAAGGCAATAGGATTAACCCTTAATGCGCAACAGCAATAATTGCCATGACGGCAACGGCAACGGCAACGACAGCGACAACGGTGACTGCGACGCAGGCAGCGACGTCGACTGTGACTGCGACGCGGACAGCGACGACTTAATTTTTAGCACAGGCGGCAACAACTTGACCCATATTTTCAATGGCTGACAAGCTCGCATCGCATCGCATCGCTTCGTCCGCTCTGCTGCCACTTAAAGCTGCTCACATACAAACACTTCAGAACAATTCAACCACCGTCCCCCCCATCCCAACGGCATCGTAGCACACCACCAGTTCGCTGCCTATTCCACAGCAATCAGTGTACCCAATATTTGTACACCTCTGTATCCACAGCTGCCACCTTCGTGCCCCTCACTAACGCGCTGATCTCGTGGTGGGAGGCAAAGCTGAAAACTGAAATTTTGTCGTCGAAGCGGCAAATGAGCTGGAAGCGTGTATCGAAGCGTTGGCATGGGATATTTTTGGGGGAGATGCTGCAAAATAAATATGTATGTACACAAATAAACGAAATGAACGAACGAACGGCAAAGCGAAAGCGAAAGCCGAAAAAGGCAACAACAGCCAGCCAGCAAGTGGAGGAGGAAGATGCGCAGAAAATGGGAAAATACACACAGAGAATTTGCAAAGCGACGGCGCAAAAATAAATTAAGTTAAAATAAATGTCACGATGCGAAATATATACAACGACAATGGCACATGGCAAAAGCAACAAAACTAGAAATAACAGCAGCCAACGGCCTAGTGAAGAAGAGTTACAATAATATTCCACATACGCAGCGTGGGCTCTGACAACTCGACTCGACTCGCGTGGGTGTTTTGCTGCTTTTTTAATGAGTTTTATTAGGCGGGCCCAAAGCCAAAAAACACACGCATAAACAAACACTTAAAGAGCGAGCACAACACCACACACAAACACACAAACACACCTACACACACAAACACTAAGAGTCTGCTAACAACAAATCGAATTAGTCTTGGTGCCTTTTTACATCAAAGAGAGCGCGAACTGACTCTCGCTCTCTCTCTCTCTCTCTCTCTCTCTCACTTCATCTCTCTTTTTCCCTAGCTCTCTTACGCTCTCTCTTTCACTCTGCGCTCAGTCACGAGTCTGGCGAAAGCTCGACTCTGGTATTATCCCTGGATGCTGCTGGAAATTCCTTTCGCTGCCTGCGTGTTGTTGCGTTTTTCTTTTTTTTTCATTTTTTTCGTTCTACTGTTTTCTGTTGCCTACTTATAGGCTGTGGCACGCATAGAAATGTTAATGTTTGTCCTCCGTGTTCAGTTTCGAGGGCAACTCTATGTGCTTATGTGTTTGTATGTGTGTGTTTGTGCGTTCCGCACGTTGCTGGAAGCTGCACGCAATTTCATTTTGATTTTGATTGCTTTTGTAGTTGCGGTTTGTATTATCCTATACAGAGTCATGTTTAAATCTGCTTGTATATACCCACCGCATATTCATGACTACATATTCATATATAAATTCAACTATTTGGTGCAACGTGCAGCACTCATTGCTCATTGCCAGCGAAATGTATTTCACACTTCATTTTACTGCGGTGCCTGGAATGCCACTTGGATGAGCTCGTCACTTCGTTTTATTCATTTTGGACTTTCAGAGCAGACAAACTTAAAGATGTAAATAACTATGCTGAATACTTTAATCTAGAATTATCCGAATTTATTTTTAAATTGTCCTACATCATTTCTATTTATGTATTACTTATTAACTTCTTTGTCCGTTTAGCACACCAAATTTTTATATATTTTGAAGTCTATGTTATATATTCAGTATAGTACTATCAATTTATCAAGCATACAATTGTATACATTGTAGTATATTTGTGGTATATTAATATTTCAAGACTAATACCGCACTGTTTCGTTTTAAACATTATATTGGTCACTGTATTAGTAATTTTGTTTCAACTTTTAATATTTCATTTTTACTTATTCAAATTATTATACCAGAAATTCTGCTTAAATTCGATTCCAGTTACTTTTTATTTGCAGTAAGTAAATTTCAATGTTTTGTATTTATGCAATTACAAAAGTGTATATATATTACTCTATTTATCAACTATATATATTTAACTTTTAATAATTATTATTTTAATTTTTTCAGTTTATTTATTTTTTCATTTCCACTCTATATTTTGCTTTAATCTGATTTCAATTTATGTTCCTTTTAACAAATATATTTTCCTAATAATTTTTACATACTTTCTTTATTTCATTATTTATATATTAATTAATAACCTTGCCTTTCAACCATTACAAATACTTGAACTCACTATGAAGAAGTCACTTAATTAGTCACCTTATTCTACATCAACTACTAAAGGCTACTGGATACTTTAATGTTAAATTACCTGAATTTGTAAATTACATAATTTATTTATTAATTAAAAATCAAGTCTTTCTAACTGCACAAATACTTAAAACAACATTTACTTAGGCCACTCTATTCTACTCCAAGTATAACCATTAATATTTATTATTTAAATGAAATCACTTTCTTAACTGCATTATTTCTTCTACAAATTTAATAAAATTTCAGCTTTGATTTTCTGGGACAAAATTTACATCATGACATCCATTTGCCTTTCACTTGATTTTAACGAAAATAATTGCGGCATTTTGTAGATAAATTAGAAAACTTTCACTACAGATTAAATGCGAAATGAAAAGCTTTAATTTGAGCACACTTAAGTCCTCTTCAAATATGCATAAAATGTAATTAAATTAATCGTTGAAGTGAGCTTACAAAATAAGCTACGTAATCCATTCAGCCAAATGGATAATGAAGCATGCAACAAGGGAAAGCACTTGAAAAGTAACTCGCACAGCACAGCACAGCAGCAGTCGCAATAGCCCCCAGAGCAATATGTGCCACAAAATTTCGTTTCCTCAATAGTTTAATTGCATTATTGTTGAAAAACCAGAGAGAGAGAGAGAGAGAGAGAGAGAGAAAAGCAAGACAGCCGTTGAGCTGCTGCATGTGGCAGCTGCAACATTATCCATTATCTATTTTTCCAATAATCTGCGGATTGCCTCAAACTCCATTAAAACTAATTAATGCTGCGTCGAGTGGGAGGAGAGATGATTTATAAATAGCCGCCTTGCCACGCAGCGTGCAGCAAAGTTCGTTGCAACTCTGGATAAATAATATAAAGTAATAAGCAACATTTTGTTGCGCAGAATAAACACACACACACAAACAAATACACACAGAGCAAGGCTGCGTGAGGATGAAGCAGGGGCTTGTCTTGTGGCAACGCTTCCTGCGAGGCAATTGACCAACATTTTCAATTAATTTTTGCTCCAATAATCAGGCAACGTGTAGACGCGGTGGCAAGACGGACGAGGCGTGGCGAGGCGAGGCGAGGCGAGGTTGTCCTGCCGTGTAAAAGCGCGACATGCCCCACATCCTCACCGTTGGTTGCACAAACATTTGCAGAGGCAAGCTCCAGCTTTGCCGCCTTGCCACCCACCTCTTGCTACCTCCTCCTCCTCCTCACTCTCTCTTTGCCTGCTTTTAGTTCGCCTCAACGCACAGTTGAGTTATTTGACGCGCAGCTGTTGGCCAAAGCCGCAACAACCCGGCAGCTTGGCTTCCAATTTCTCCTCCTTGCTGTTCTACAAAATATTGCAGCATAATTTTATATGCATGTGTGCTTCACGTATGTACGTGTGTGTGTGTGTGTGTGTGTGTGAGGGACTCGTTAACCTTTTTTGCTCAGCGAGCGAGCGAGCGAGCGAACGAACGAGCTTCTTGGTATACACAAACATTTATCTTCTAATTGAGGCAGTCGCAGAGCAAATTGTTAATTTGAGTGCGGGGACGCATTCCGGGGAATGAGAATGGCACTCTGGAGTTACCTTTTTGTGCCACACTCGACTCGCTGCAAATGCAGTTGAGCTTTAACTTTATGGCAGGTGTTAACGGCACACACATTCAACCATTATGGCCGCATTAAACATTCACTTAACACCGTCTCCTTGTCTCGATTGGGAATTGCAGTCAGCCTTTAAAAGCCTTTTACCACAGACCCACGCAGAAAACCAAACAACTGACCAAGTCCAAGCACCTATACCAAACTAGCAGGGTTATCAAGTCCTTAATAACTTCAAGATGACGAATAACAACCACAATAAAAGGGAGAAAATCCCGTTCAGTTATAACTTTACTACATAAACCTTTTTATAATAATTATTGCAATTTATTTAGTGAATTTATGGGAGTAAAAAACTAAAATTTCTTTAAGATTAAGTTTCAAAAATGTTTTTGATTACTCTACACATTTAATTTAATCATATTTATTTAAACACAGTTTAGTAAATCAGCTCATATTTTCAGTATTACGATGTATTAAACATTATATTTGATCTTACACATAATAATAATAATTAAATTAATACATTTTTGTTTACAGTTCAAATTAGAACTCAAAAAAGAAAATATAAAAGAAGAAAAGTAATTAAAATTATTAAAAAGTAGTTATCACAATTTTCCTTCTGTGAAAAATAAAATTTAAAGAAAGTATTAACAATCATGTAAGAAATCTATAGTCGAGAGTGCTTGAGTGTTAAATACTCGCTTACCATTTTCAATAATATCGAAAATATAGCTCATAAATACAAAAATATACCGAATGCCATGTATAGTATTTCAATAACAACTTTGTCTGGCAAAGCAACTAAGTCCCAAAGTAAGTAGTCTATTTTTTTCATAAGAAAATGGCAGCCGAATTTTCAGTAATCATAAATAATATAGTTATTATTGTTTATACTATAAAGTACTATAAATCGGCTCTAATTTCAAAAATAGAATTGCTATTCTTATCGACTTGGGGGGTCTGAAGTAAGCGTGATAAAAATATGAATCAAGCTTATATCTCAATCTCTTATAGTCTGTGAGAGAGACTAACAGACAGATATGACTATAACGTCTTGGCTGTTGACGCTGAAGAACAATATATATGATAGACGTTTCATTCTGCCTGTGTCTAGAATTCATTAAATATTATTGGGAAAAGAGTATTTATATTTAAAAATATGTAAATACTGTTTTCTTTAATAACAGATTAATTTGAAATACTTGTTTAATTTTGGAAATTACTTATTTGGTTGGAGCATTGATTTTTCAGACAATGGATGTAGACCACTTTGATTTAGAAAAGTTATGCTCGAATCCTGTTCATTTTCAAGGGTTTACCGGTTATTACCGTAACATATTAGTGAGGATTAGCAGTGGCACACGTTCATTTCTAGTTTTAGCTCTAAACCGAGGCGGAATTTGTTGGTTGGCTTAGGGAAATGTTTGAAATGTTTTCGCCGAAATTTCGCTGTAAACTTTTTGGTCGAGCAACTATTTGGTTTGCCTGCCTGCTAAATAGTTATGCTAGATAACTTCGAGATATACTATATATGTACATATATGTGTATATTAGAAACTGATGTATGCATGATAAATGTTAAAGCAACCGCAAAGTTTCGCTCAACTCAAACAAGATGCCTCCTCCATCTCCTCCATTCCCCTGCAGAGAACTCTCACTCTTTCGCATCCAAAAGCATTTTAACCTGTCAAGCCGCATTTCGAGAAATATATGTGTATATGCGTTTGTATGAGTGTGTGTGTGTGTGAGTGCCACGTGCATTAACTTAAATGCTTTGTGGGTTGGGCACTTTGGTCTCTAAAAGGCAGCACACTGAGCAGAGAGAGAGAGAAAAACGAGGGAAAGAGAGGGAAGAGGTAAGGTAGAGCAAAAGCGAAACCGCTTTTCAAACATTTAACGATTTTTTTAGGTCAGGCTGCAAAAATATTTTAGCATAAAAATGTGAATATTTTTGCCGACTTACCCGCGGCAGTTTATGAATGTCAGCATACTGACACACACACACACACACACACACATAGTGCCCACTCACACACATACATACACATGTGAAGCCTAATATAAAGTGCAGTTTATGAGCATTTCCTGTATGAAGCAGTTGGAGGCAAAAAAAAAAAAAGAAAACAGAAAATAAAAAACCAAACTCAGCTCAGTCCGCGCGCATTTGTAATGCGAAACTTATTAACATACTTCAGGGCGCATGCATTAGGAGTATGCCTAGTGCAGCCAGCCTCCCTCTCAACTCCCTCTCTCCCACCACCTTCTAACTTGCAATATGTGTGTGTGTGTGTTTAATTGCAGCTGCGCCTGATGATGGCTGTAGCCTTGCCACAGCTTGACAATAAAATGCAGGATACATGGCTTGCAAATTATGAAAAACGCCAGCCAACGTTTTCCGTGGTTATTGAAATGCACACTCACACACTGACACACACACACACACACGCACCTGAGAATATTCACTCACAGGGTATGGAGCACTCGTCGTATACGCAATGCACTCAACAGCTTTGAGCGCTCGTTGCGTATTTGTGTGTGTGTATCTCTCTCGCTTTGCTGTAAGTAATTTGAAAATCTGTTGTTGTGTGTGTGCGTGCGACAAAAATAGGTCAGCTGCGTTGTTGTTGCTGCTGCTGCTGCTGCTGTTGCTGCTTGTTAAACTGGGCGTGACGGCAAAGTGGCAAACTGAAGTTGCATCTGCTGAAACTTCAACGCATAAAATAGCTATCCGAAAACTCGCCTGTTAATCGGGGGGCAGCGGGGCGTGGCATGTTGCTGCTGCTGCTGCTGCTGTTGCTATTGCTGCCAATGCTATGTGCAACTAGTGGTTAATATTTGATGGCTGCTGCTGTTTTGCATTTCCTTTTTGGGCGCTGCCACACAGCGGCGACCTACTTTCTGACAATGCATTTTTGCAGCTGCATTCACAAGTGTATGTGTGTGTGTGTGTGTGAGCTGCATCAACAAGTACACACTGAAATTCCCCAGCATGCAACGGGGCGTTGCTTTTATACCTCAGCTTTATCACTGCAACTTCAACTTTCAACTGCCGCAGCAATCATAAAGAGCATAATAACAACATCAGCAAAATATGTAAGTCGAAATACAAAAGGGGAAAAAAATTGCTGAAATAAACTACAACTCTGGGGAATTTTGTAAGCCAGCTTTATCCTTATTCCTTTGCTGCAGCAACACGCTCTTAGTTTAATAAATCAATTTCGGGAGTCGTAAAGTAAGCCATAAACATAGTGCCGAAATCAAGCAACGAAAACTAAGACAATAAAATTCCATGGCTTCAAAAGATGACTGAAATCTGCAACCATTTATCAATATATTGTATTATGTTGCTGAATTTGCTTTAAATATCATTCACTGTTGTACGATATTCATTTGTTGTTACTTAAAGTAAAATATAGTGATATTCTATGTTTTTTATCCAACAAAAATAAGCTAAATATGAAGTATATTAAAAAGTTTAATTTGAATAGTTGTTGTTTACTAAGTTAGAAACCTTTACTAATCACAATAGAAACATTAAATAACACAAAGGTATAATCGTGTGCAATACTTCTTTGATAAAGTTTATAACCTAAAGAAATAAACGTAATACTGCAACGATTTAACATTATTTATTAATGTTTTCGGCATTCAAATGTTTCAAAATATCTCCTACAAAATATTTATTATGCCAAAATTTCTCTGTTGTCGAATTTATTGATTTAACTGCTCTGAATAAATTTAAATTTAAAATACATAAATGCTGATTTTGCAATTGTTGTGCTTTTAATTCAAGACTCGAGAAATAATTAAGTTTTGAGAGCAAGAAACGTGATAGAAGCAGAGACTGTTGGATGAGAATTTGCAGTTCTGTTCAAGGCTTAATTCAATTAAATGCAGGTTGAGCAAGTTGGCACTTGGCACGTTTTTTAGTGCTGGCTGAACCAAAAATAAATGTTGCAAACAACAAATAATAAATAAATAACTAAGTGAGCAGAGAGCGCAGTTTTGAAAAAAAAATGCTACAAAAGAAATAAATGTACATAAGTATATATACAATGTATGTATGTAGGTATATATGTATAGGGAAAGAACAAGAGCAGTTAGAGAAGAGCAAGCTGAGACAGAGACAGAGACAGAGAAACTGAGGCTGAGACTGAGACAAGGCAGAGCAATAGTGAAGCGAAATGGCAAACGGGGCAAACGAGGCAACGAGTCCATGTCCTTGGGCAACGTCCCACGCAAAATGTTGGCATAGCCAGCAAAGGTTACCAATACAAATACACAAACCAACCAACACACTCATACACACACTCAGGCACGCATACAGACACACGCACAAAAGCAATCAAAGAGAATGGCTGAAGCACACACACACACACACACACACACACACACACAGAGGGACGCACTCAACGCGCCGACAAAGAGAAGAGAAAACAACATAAAAATTAAAGAAGCTTTAAGTATCCTTGTTGCTGCTCTGAGGGCAACGCCAACGCCACAGGAAATGTGCAGGCTCGACAGCGGCAAAAACGGAAGGGTAGCCAAGAGAGGAAAGGGGGGGGCGGGGGAAAGATGCTAGAGGGGGGATGTTGCTGTTGCTCCTGCTGTTGCTATTAGAAATTGGTTGTTGTTGCTGTTGCTGTTATATATATTTTTTATTTTTTCTTGCTTATTTTTATATATTTTTTCTAAGATTTTGCACGCCTGCCAAAGTTCACGCGCTCTCACGCACTTGCTCTCTCTCTCTTTCTAGCGCTCTCTTACACTCTCTCTTTCTCTCACACATATTCTGCGCACCTTAAAGCTCGTGAATGGGCGTGTGTATGTATGTGTGTGTATGTGTGTGTATTTGGCATTTGGCTTAGTGCGAAAAATATATAAATGTGCAGCGATTATGGCAAAAAGATCTTTGTGCTACTGTCACACACACACACACACACACATACACGCACGCACGTATATACATATGTAGATACAGCAAAACACTCACGGATATAAACACATACATACATATGTATATCTGCAGCTGATAAAAAATTGCTTAGGATATTAAAGCGTTGGCTTCCAAAACTCTCGCATACATTAGCGAGAGTGACAGCGCTCTGTGTTTTTGTGTGTGTGTTTCCATATTTTTAGACACTTTTAAGTTGTTGGTTTTTGTTTCATTCCGACTCGCTGTTTTTTTTTTCGTGTTTTGTATACATTTTTTATAATATGACTGTAATCGGCAGATGAGTGCATATGACTGCTCGGGGAGCCTGCGCCATATATGTTCATAATATTTCCTTCCAAAATTGTGCACAAGTTTTTAAGGAATCATTGTGCTCATATTTTTAGCATCTTTGCTGATTTCTCTGGAATGTTTCTCACACTAAACGCATGCTAAAAATAATCTTAACTTGTACTTTCAAGACAAAAATAACACAGGGTTCAACTATATTTTAGTTTTGCATCTTAAGTTTCGGAAACTTACTCGGCTTGTGTCTTCATTATGATATTATATATGAAAGGAAGATCTTCGATTTAAGTTCTTGATATATAATATGATATATCTGCTTAGTAATATTTCATAATATAAAATATTACACTATATCTACTAAGTCTTTCTATAACATACTTCATCTAGTATAATAGTCTACTAAGTAGTTCATAGTCAGGACTGAAAAGTTGTCGGTTCTTACATAGTTAATTGCTTTCTTAATTTTAGGTGTATCAGATATTTATTTTTATGATATTTATATGTATGTCTACTAAATAGTATATTAATCATAAAATCAAATTGTGGAAATTAACACAATAACTATAATATACTATATCTACTAAATAGTAGTTTGCCAAAAAAAAACTAATTTAAACACAATAATTATCAACGTACTCGTGAGTTGAACAACATTACTATTTTTACGGCTCTGATCTTGTACGCAGAAGCCATCAAGTCAATTGTCTTCTTAGTCATAACTTTATTCATGTAGATAAAAAGAAATTTATCACATTCATTATTATTGTTGAGAGCTGCGTATGAATGATAAATTCCATTGTCTTTTTGAACCTGCTGAGAAAACATTTCATTTTATGCGACTTCGTTATCGTATTCTCCTTTGTGAATGGATGTAATCTTCATTCCAACATACGAACTTTGAATGTATAACGAAGTTCAGCGGCTTATAATAAAATTCTTTATAATCTTCTCGGTATATTATCACCTATTTGTTGCTTATTCCTTATAAAGGCAGTAGACGTAAGAGATCAATTTAATTCATAGTTCTAAAAGATTAGCGATGAATTATGTGCTCAATAATGATCAGCAAAATATTATTTTAAACTACATAAGAATATTTAGACTCCTATTATAACGTGTACTTGCCACTTCATTAATTAATTTGAAATTTAAATTGTTATAGAGTAGAAAAATATGTATATATCTGCTCAATGCTGTAGACATAGGTGAACAATTTAGTTCCTAATTCCAATTTCACTCGAAGTTCTAAGAAATGTATGCCTTTATACGATCAGTCTTATAAAACTTATTTATTATTATTTATTTATAAAGAATTGTGTCCAACAACATATGTAATGCAGATAATAGAGATATTATGCTTTGTTGATACAACGATCAACGAATATTATCTTAATCTTATGATGGTTTGACTTAAGTAATATTTTCTGTATTTCCAGCAGTCGGTAATTTTGTTTTTCGTTGTTCTCTTTTTCGGTTTTTATGGAGCGAAACGAAAGTGAAAATGAAATTAAAGAGCGACCAACGCAGTAGATTAAACGACCTCTCCGAGGGTGACAAAGAGAAAATCATAAATTCGGTAGGTAAAAATAGAATAGAGCAAATGCAGTGAATAGGCAGTTCATCTCTCTCTCTCTCTCTCTCTCTCTCTCTCTCTCTCTCTCTCTCTGTCTTTCCTCCCTCTTCATTTGTGGTATACTATCGAAGAAAGAAACGCTCAAAAGCGAAGGCACAATAAACGTGGTAGAAAGCGAGCGAAGAGTAAACAATGCTCGACAAGGGAAACATACATTCCCAACTCGATTTTCAGCTCGAATCAAACAATAAAACATTGCATCTTTTCTATAAACAGTCTAAAGTGTATTTATTTAGTATGAAAAACTTAGCGACTAATAATGAAACTTCAACTAGCACAGCCCATGCGAATGATGCCAACTGCTCATGGCACAAACTCATCCACATCATAAGTCTTCTGCGAGAATTCACAATGCAGCACTTCCTTCGGCTGAGATTCCGAGTTCTCCAATCCCCCATGACGACCACGTCGGATGCGCGTAATCAAGCTGGCAACGACGAGCACAAAGAGAAAGCCAGAGGAGAAGCCGAGTACTGGAATTGTGAAAAAGTTGATCTCATCTTCGTCATCAACAGCCTGATCGATGCTCAAAATGTCGCCCAAGATGCTGCGATGACACGTGAGCGTGGTGACGCCTTCCTTGGGTTCATCCATCGAGTAGCCAATGTTGCAGGTGCAGTTGCCCGTCGCCTCGTCGCATGTCTGGTGTGCTCCACAGCCGGTGAGGCGGCAATGCTTCACCTGCAGCTCGTTGCTCTCAAAGAACTCGGCACGACATTGACCCGCATAGAGAACAAATCCCTTTTCGCAGACGATTGGTTTGCTGGGCTCCTCATTGCCCTGCTCCCTGATCGTTGTCATCTCTTGCGGCTCCACTGATTGGTCCTCCGTTATGGGCCTAAAGTGGGTTTGGATGCAGGCGTGCAGAATCGTGCTCCATGCATAAGTCTCGTTGCAAACACAGACATCAGCTGCCTCGTCGCATCTGCCATTCTCACAGCCATTGTTCAGGCGACAACTGGGCAAACAAGGAGCACTCACTGCATCGCCAACGGGCTGAGCTGCGTTATAGCCTTCCTTGCAGGCACAGGTGTTGGGTCCGACGCATTCGCTGCCATCGGAACAGAACGAATCGCAGACTGGCTCACAGTAGTGGCTGTTGTCACGTTGACTAATGGCAGAGACGTAGCCTGCGGTGCACTGGCAACGCTGTGGCGCCACACAACTGGCGAAGGCGGGGCAGCCACGCTCACAGATCGGTTCACAGAGTCCGGTGGCCACTTGCAGATAGCCTGGGCAGCATTCCGAGATGACTTTGTAGCTGATCTGCTCCTCGTGTGTGGCATAGGTCTCGGTGATTTCTTGCGCCTTCTTCCAGAACTTCCATTTCGAGGGCTGCTTCACTATTGTGCGCTGCTTGTTCACGGGCACCATGCTGCTAACGGACACATTCCGTTCACAGAAATGCTCTCTGAGTGCCACACTGCTGCCCAAGAGGCAGAGCCACAACCACAAGCAGAGCTCTTGCTTCATTTCTTTTTTGTATTTGTATTTCGTTACGACTTCGACTTTGACTTCGATGGTGAACCGCTCAAGTTGAGGCTCGCTCGACAACTGAATGGGACAAGCAAGCGATGCTCGCCTCGAAGTGACAACAACATCCGCCAGCTACTAGATAAAGTCCCGGGCCGACCCTTGCTCTATTCTCGATAAGCGAGGGTTGTTCGTGCGCATCGGCAGGAGGTAGAGGAAAACATTCAACACTTCACAACAAAGTAGGGAAAACTTTATTCGCTCTTCACGGAAGTAAGGGAAATATGTGCGCATAAAAGATACATTTATTTTAAACATTTCAGTCTGTTTTGTAGCTCAGTGTTGGCTGCTCCAATCAGCTGTTTTTGTGGGACTGCATTCAGAGACATTGACTGCTGCATGCTGGTCAGAGATTTGAGTTTATCATAATACCCGCTTCATAAGTCACCCGCATTCAAGACTCTGATAAGCTGTAGAATAGCTGCATCCGAACAATGCAAAAGATACATTTGTATTCCAACATGCGTCACAAGAAAAAGAGGCGTTTGCGGATAGCACTCTGAAGCATTTATTTCGATTCGATAAGGTCAAGCTCAAACATTTTATCTGAGTAGAAAAACAGTCAAATGTCTCTCTTTGAGTTACACACAAAACTAGTTTGAAAATGAATATGAAAACTCAACAAATGAATTTTAAACTCACATTTCAAAATTCATTTTAACTACCTGACGTTTTGCCGTTTACCTGCTTAGGAAACAGAAATCGAGGTCAGCCGAAAAAAAGAAAAGACAATGCGAGAGTGAAAAAGAAAAGAGTAAATTAAAGAGAGTGAAACATTAAAGAGAATAGAGAAGATCAGGTAAAAACCAAATGCAGATGTGATATATTAAATTGACTTAGGTTGTATGTTTTATTGTTATAATATATTCAATCTGGAAACTGATTTTAAATTGTACATATAATTTTATTCACTTATATCAATTTATATTATATTAAGAATTATATATATTTCTTTAATAAATATTCGCTCAAAAACGTAAAATAACTGATTTCATGATTTAATATTTATTCAAAACATTTAATCAATGCTTTTTAAAATTAATTATTTATGTACCATAAGAGATAGAGCTATGATTTTTGGTATACACATTAACAACTATAGCATTTATGTTGTGATCAGATCAAAATTGTTGAACGTATTCTGGTATATTTTCGCAAAATCGATATCGATATACAAAATATGGAATTCCGTATATTTTAGTAGTTTTTGTAGCGTTTTGCTTTTATTCAAAATCTGTAACGGGTACCTCACAGTCGAGCACACTTCATTTTCATAAATGTTGGTTAATACAAAATAGAAAATTGAATAGTTCAACATTTTTCGTGACTGTTTGAGTGTGACTTAACCGTTTAATGTTATCTAATAAAAATAAATGATTTAGTTTAATAGTTAGATAACATTCGGCTCTTTTAAGTATGACTAAACAGCTCAGACAGCGGACATCGCAGCTGTGTGTTCTATATTGATAACAATATGCGATATTTATGTCTAGCATGACTAAGAGTTTTCTATTTAATTCGCAGCATATCTTTAGTCGCTTTTTTATGCAAAACTGGTGAGAAATTCTCGCATTTGCCAATTCGCTTAATCACATCTACAGTTGATGTACACACACAAACACACACATACAGTCAGCTGATGGACACAAGACATCAACTGTCAATGCAGAAACAGGCGTCACGGGGCACGTATCCTGCGCTCTGTCTTCCAATCTGCCTGTCCGCTCCTGCGAGCCAACAAAATGAACATATGAACGGATGAATGACAGCTGACATAGAAACGAAGTGCGAGTGTGTGTGTGTGCGGGAGTGTGTGTGCGTGTGTGTTTGTGACACAGTCACATTCTAATCTAAAATAATTGAATTGAAGTCAGATTGCAACTGATGCCTTGCGCACAGCTACAGATACAGCACGTTGGCTTTGTGAGTGCGTGTGAAAAGTGTAACTGTTAGATACATTTTCAGTAACAGTCTTTGCTTGTGCTTGGGGCATGTGCCACCAACAGTTGTCGCCTCAGTTCTCAGTCAGTGATTGTGTGTGTGTGTGTGTGTGTGTGTGTTTTTTTTCCACGCCCGCATCCACAGCATTTGCCTTTCCTTTTGCCTTTTGCCTTTTATCTCTATCTCTATCTATCTCTCGCTATATTTGTATCTACAACTCACACACACATATATATATATCTGTATGTAACTATATTTGTATCGCTGGCTTATGCTCCAGTTAGCTCACATATGCGACGTTGTCGCCGTCGCCTTTGATAATTAATGGTTAGAGGACTCGCTAACTGAATTTTGGTTTTGCCATTGTCTTGTTTTGCTCGTTTTCGTTTTGGCTTTCCCCCATCGCGCTTTTGGCCGAGATTTTGCACGTTCGCCAACTGCAATTAGGCTCAAAGTTTGAGCTAGTCCAAGTTCGTTCGCTTGAGTTATTACCTTGGCTTTGGTTGCGATTCGCGACCCGCTAATTGCCAGCCATAAATTTGCATTATCTCACGTAGAGAGCGAAAGGTACATCCTTAACATCCTTGCTTGCCTCTATTCCTACATATATCCTTCACCTTCCCCCACTCTCTTTCTATCTCTATCTCTATATCTATCTCGCTCTGCTTGTGTCCTTCTGCTTAACTGTTAAATTATCCAAGCTGCGAGCGTCGAAAACTTTTACCAACCCCATGTGACATCTGGTGCTCAATGCACAGACACGTAACGAGCTGCTCCGAATGGATTGCAAAGGGCGGGGCGGGGCGGAGGAGTAGTGGAGGGGGGAATAGATTGTGGATGTGAACAGACAGTTTAACTACCAAAGTGTTGAGGTGTCTCACACAATCCTCGCCAAGTTGGCAGGCAGTGCAAGTAGTTCCCAAATGATTAGGCAATCGTTTAAATTATGAATTAGCTGCCTCTCTCAGTTGAGCAGTAAAAAGTCGAAAATAAGTCACAATAATGAGCAGATGATGTAGCCTAATAAAATGCAAATGAAATTGCCAGCAGCAACACTAGGGGGGAGAACTAGGCTATAGACCTATTATATAAATAACTATTAGTAACTATTTTTAAATTACCTATTATATAAATACCAATTACAAAACAATTCACTATTTCATTCGAATTTTTAATATAATATGTTCATTATTGCTAAAGCAATAATATTTGGGATAACAAATATTTATAATTTTTAAGTAAATATTCAAGTATTGTATATTAAAAAAAAGTAACTACCAATAACGACTAAGAAAGCAACAGACGAGTGGAAAATACCCGCTACCCATTTAAAAAATGTCAAAATCAATAAATAGCTTCTACAAATTTTAGAAAAGTGTGTTTCATAAAATATCTTTGTTAACTTTTCACATTGAACAAGTGAAAAATATTCGTGCATAATTCTTTTGAGAATATTTAGAACAGAAATATTTCTCTTTGAACCCTTGAAATTTAATACAAATTAATACAGCATTTTAATTTTGTATATTATTAACAATTTGCCTTTTACTAATGCTACATTCCGAATTCTCAAAACCTGGGCACAACTTTTTGCTCTGTTTTTTCTTTTCTAATATCTGTGTGTGACCTTTGCGAAGAGGACAAGCTCACGTTGGCCTAGTTTTAAATTAAGTGGCGCAACAATAATAAAGCAATATTTTTTAACCTTAAATTTTTTTCTCATTTTCTCGAAGCGAAGGTTATGAGAAACGCAGCCATGCTACAATAATGTTCGCATTGTCTCTTCGCAACAACAACAGCAACAACAAAACACGCATGAGAAACTTTGCAAATGGTTGGTAGGAAACTGCGTCGCCGTCTGTGATTAAAAAGCATCTTCGCCATTTTGCAGCTGTTTGTACCGTGCACAAAACTGGTGAAGAAACTTTCACCAAAGAAACTTGAGATGCTCAAACTTCATCATCGGCAGAAGAAGTTTCTCTATAAATTGTAAATACATAGATATACATATTTAGCTAGGCCTAATAATATTCAATAATTTAAAAGAATTTTTAATAGTTCTGTATTATATTAATTTATTTTGTTATTTTATTTACTTAAATTATTGTTAGTTTATCTTTGAATTATTCAGACTAAAGAAAAATTTCAATAAAATTAATTTTATTTTGGATTATTTTTTTTCAATGCGGTAATATTAAAATTTTATTAATATCATAAACAAGAAATACAGACATAAATATATTCCTATTTTTTTATATTATAGAACTTAATAGAGTTAAACGAATTAGAAAAATTTAAATTCATGCTAGATTGTATTAATACTTGAATTATTTTAATTTAATTTTATTAATTACAAAAAATATTTCGCATATAATTTGACGAAATATTTTTTATTTTTTTGATTATATGTAGATACTTATACTTTCATATTCATTTTATAGAGTATCTAGTTATTTAGACACTTAATTAAATGTTGTTGTTTTTTTTTTTTTGCATTCTTTATCTCTGTGCGCGGCCATTTTCATTTGCAAGAAAGTTTAAGGTCCTTCATACATAAATAAGCAGTAAGCAGGCGGCGTCGCCTCAAAGTGCCAGGCAAACATCAACAACAAAAGACAAGAGCAACAACAGCAACAACTAAGCGGACATGACACCCACTACAACGGCGCACTTCAAAAAGGACCAGCAACAACAGCAAAAGCATCAGCAGCGGCAGCGGCAGCAGCAGCAGCAGCGAGGCGACAACACTCATCAAGAACGACCAAACACAAGCTATAAAAACAAGCGCAACAAGGACTTTAGTCTCGAGTCTCTCCGACATGACACACGACGACGATGACGATGAGTCGCGAGCACCGAAGAGCCTGGCAGTTGTGCCTATGTGTGCATGTGTCCTTTTGACTCACTGTGCCACTGTGTGACAGTCAGTCATGGCTTCGCTAGCTGGCTGACTGACTGACTGGCTGGCACATAATTAAGGACGTCGACCAACAAACAGTCAACAAATAAAATTTAACAAAAAACTTAAAGCCGATGTTTCAATACACTCAATCAGTGAACAATTTACTAAACTGCATACTGCATCTATCGAATATACTTCACAATATATAAAGAAAATCATTAAGATGACGGTTGTAAGAATAATTTGGTAGAGCCCCAAAAAGTATGCTACACTTTTTTATTCAAGACATTAAAAGAACATTTAAATATTTTCAACTACAAATATTATGCAAAAAAGTGCGTGTATATTTTTGGAAGGGTATTTAAAATTTGTACTCAAACACACACACATACACCTACATACACACTCACACTCACTAACGCATATACACCACACGAATATTGCACTTTTGTTTTGTTGGTCCTCTCTCTGCCTCTGTTTGCATTTGGATTTGCTGATGTATCCTAACTGCTGTGTGTGTGTGAGCGCGTATATGTTGCATGAATGAATGATGAAAGAAAAGGCAAAAGACGTTAGCTGCCAGAGCCGGGACTAGAAGACAAAGCCTCAAATGAGCATAATGAGCATAAGGAGGCGTCAAAGCCAAAAGTGCTCTCAGGCGCAGCTGGCCAAGACAATGCTGCACGAATTGTGTCATATTATTAATGAAAAAAAAAAAACGCAGCAAGTACTAAGTTTACGATAGCGACCATGAGAGGAGCAAGAAAGCATGAGGATGCAGATTTTTAGTCAGCCAAATGAGCAACGCGCAAGACACAAAACAAAAAAATAAGAAGGAAAAACAACAACAGGAAACTGAGGCACTTTTAATATGCAACAGTCTAGCGACTGAATGTAGTGTGTCCACTCTCTCGTTCTCTTTCCTTCTCTGAGTATGTGTATGTGTATGTGTGTGTGTGGGTGTATTTGCGAAATGAAAATGAAAATGAAAATCAAGCCCAGGCCTCGTCACACAAAGCAAATAAACGCGCTGAGCGAGCGTCAAGTTATTTATTTGGCAATTGTTCGTTGCTTTTTATTGTCGCCAGAGTTGCGGTAGCTGCTGTTTGCTTTTGGGCATTGCCCGACCATCCCAATCAAGCGACCTACCCACTTTGAATGTCCCATGCTCCTTGCCCCTATTCTCTCCCCGATTTACCGCACTGCGTGGTCGCCAAAGGTCAATGGAACAATTTTCAACTGAAGCTTAAACCAAAAACAAAAAAAAAAAGAGAAAACACAAAAAGAAAAGAAAACCACAGTCGAAACTGTGGCTACTTGGGGACACACTGCACCTGGGGGCATCAACGTTCAGAGCAAAGCATCTCAAAAAGAAATTATGCGCTGCCAAAAGAGCCTGTAGTTATGGTTTTAATACAGCAATAAATCTACATCGTATGATACTATACGAGATTATGTAGTTTATTTTTTCCATTCATGAAATTTCTCAAAATTTTCAAAATGTTATTTATTATATATGTATAATAATGTTATCGTCTTTCTCCTTACAAAGGTCTATATAAACATGATATACTATTTCATTTTATGAGTTTTTAAGTTTTGTTGAAAACCTCCTTTAAACTCTGAATTTTTTTTTTTTCATTTATGTATTTTTATTTTTTCATTCATTAAAGTAATTCTCAATAAATTTCTAAAAATGTTCAAAATATTGCTATAAACTCAAATATGTTGTTTGTTTTGCTGATTGATGAAGTTTTATTCATTTCTTACAACTCAGATTTTATTAATATTTCTATAGATTAAAATAATATTTTTGTTTTACTAGTGGCTAAGCTCATTTCAAATAATAGGCATATTAATTTTTGATCCAATTTTATTATTTTTTTTTAATTTAGTTAGTTGTTGAAAATATCGTTTATAAATCTGAACATTTTATTTAAAAATTTATTTTCAGAATTTTATTATTTTTATTCGTGAAAGTGTTTCTCAATAAACAAAATAAAATTTTGTAAATATTTCTGTAGTCTCACATATTGTTTTAAAAGTTTTACAAAAATAAGTTCTCTAAATCAGTTTAAATTCTATGAATTCTGAAGTTGAGCTAATTGTTAAAAATAATCGTTACAACTCTGAATATATTTTATAGAAATGTTTAAAATATATGAATGTTTTTTAATAAAATTTTTTGGCGGATTTTTAATTTAGTTGTTTATTGTGTGATCCTGACCATTTGTAAATTTTTCTAGAAATTTCTAAAATTGTATATAAGGCATTTCAAACAAATGTTGATTTAGTGCTGTCTTTGTTTTGATTTCAATGTTAATTGTCTAATAGATTCACAAAGTAATGTTAAATTTTAATTTGCAAAACTCAACACAATATTACGCATACGTAATAACATTCGGTACTCACCTTTAATTTCAAATTGATTTAAATGTTTCACTTTCCAATTTGTTGTTTTGTTGTGTATATGTATAAAGTTTTAGTTGATCTAGTTGAATACTATAAATATTCCATTTATTGTTTCTTATTAAGTATTAAATGATTTATCAAATTTTTCGCAGATTCGTTATTCACATTTGCAATATAATTATGAATCGTATAAATAGTTGTGTATTCATACAGCAGAAGGTGAATGAATGAATTAATTGTAGCTCAATTGTAGTGATTATTATAATTACTTTTATTATTATTATTATTAATACTTGAATTTGTATTTGTAATTTGTAATTTTTTATTAACTAGTTAGTTTAGTTTAGTTAGCTGCGATTATCGATTATCGAATATGTATATGTATGTCTCGAATGATTGAAAAGTTGTCTGTCTTCTTGTAATTGAATAATGAATAAATTTGCATCGAAATGATTGCGACACCTTCCTTCAATAGGTCAAATGGCAGCAATCCAAATGATCAAATGCAGCCAAATCTTTAATTGTTAAATTAAAATGTATTTTCTTTCGATTTACATTTTATTTGGTTATATTTTTGTGCGTGTTTCAGTTGCTTATTGAGTTTAATTACCGTTTTTTGTTGTTTTTTTTTTTTATATTCTATATAATAGAAAATGTTGTATTACAATTATTATTAAAAACGTTTTTCATTCAGCGAAAAATGTGTTCGTCATCATTAATAATATTTCTATTCTTTTTATCTTTTGTTTTTTGTTTTGTTATTTGTAAATGTGTGTTTTTTTTTATAATTTTTTAATATTTACAATAAATTTCAAAATGTGCATTTTTCATTCAATTATATTGTTTAGAGTTTCATTTAATAATTTTAGTTGCGTTCGTGCTGCCTATAAATTTGTTTCATCTTAAGCCTTTATCAATTGCTTCAGTAAGAGTTTTGTTTTTGCGATTCTTAAACACTTCTTATGATAATCTTTGGTTCTCTTTCGATAATTTTCACTAGCACAAACACGGTTTTCGGGTTATTAAATACTTTGGTGCTTCTCACTCAATCCTCAAAATATTGCTTAGTATTAAATAAGTATTTTAGTAAAGTTGATTCATGTAGTATTTTTGTATTGAAATGTCATCCATTGTTTTGTGGTTGAGCTGTAAAGAGAAAATGTAGCATTAATAAAGGCATTGATTGAAATTAACCTTACTTTAATTTATCATAATTTATTGCTCTTATCACTAATAAATTAAATTTTTCTGCAAATACTTTTTTATTTCTAAGTGCTTGTGCACTTGTTGACATGCAAAAGCAAATTTCTAGTTCGAATTTTATGGGTAACTTTCGGTTAAACTGACACAATATAAATATCAAAATTTGCCATTTCCACTCATACACGAAATATATGTATTGGCACCTGTTATACATATATTGGCACACACACAAATACACATATTTATAAAAAGCAACCCACACACACAGCACACAACCTTGCACTTGACATGTATCTGTAAGATACCCATTGAGCTGAGTTTTTTTTTTTTAGGCAGAGGTTGAGGCTGTGGCTGCTGCAATTTGAAACATTTATTTGATGGTCAATTAGAAATTTGCCTGCCATTTGCAATTCGTTTTTCGCATTTCGTTTTTCCGCAGCAATAAAAAAAAGAAAAGCAACCAGTAAATAAAATACATAGATGATGAGATAGAGAGTTGGGCAGGCAGGAAGAGGCATCCTCAAAATTGGAGGTGGGAGTTGCTTTCGAGGACAGAAGAAGAAATATGTCTACAACAATGTTGCCACCGAGAACGATGATGATGCTGTTCATGATGATGATGATGATGGAATTTTCACACACACACTTACACACACATACACTCGTACAGAGCGCAGAGCGGAGCAGAGAGCGAGAGCCTCGTGCCGTTATTTTTTGCAAAAAAGCACAAGAAGAAATAAGAATATCAATTTCCTCCAGTTGGAAAGCGCACCGCACGCACACAATGGCAAAAAATGTTCAATGTTCCACGCACACACAAACACACACACACACACTCTCACGCATACGCACGCACTTTGAAGACCCAGTCGATAGCTAGATACACACATACATATACAAAATATAGATGTCGAAATATATGTATATTTATATTTCGATATAGAATGTTACTGATTAATTTGCTAAATATCTTCGATTTACCTGATTGTGTGCTATATTATCTGCCATTTGAGCATCCTGCTGTGCGCTGCTTAAACGATGTTGCCATGTAATGTAGTTGGTGTGTGTGTGTTTTGGTTAATGTGTTGGTTCTCACACACACGCACACGCATATGGTCACACTGGCTGTGGCTCCTATACGCAGAGGCAGAGGCGGAGGCGGAGGCTGCACACTCCTACACAACACATACACGCGCACGCACGCACACTACGAAGTGTCTCAAACGCGCGCGCACCGTTAGCGACAGACAACAAACTCACGCACACACACACGCACGAACATGTACAGAGGATAGAAAAGCACGCATACTCACACACACTCACACAATCACACACACTGTCACACACTCACAGTCACAGTCAGAGTCAGAGTCCACAAGCTCAGGCACATACACAGGCAACGGGCACAGGCACCACGACCGAGAGACCGCGAGACTCCGCTTGGCTCTGCTTAGCTCTGTGCAGGAAAAGGCAACTAACAGCACAACCCGAAACCGGAACACCAACTGAATGCGCTGACAGCCCGCAATTGCCAGCCAGGCGTCGCTGGAAGTCACTCTGCTAGTCTGCTTCAGCTGCAGGAACGAACTCAGCTCAGCTCAGCACAGCTCGCCTAGCACACGAACATCTCTTGCAGAGGACCGATTGGATGGCCAAAGCACCAGTCGTGGGGATGCTAAGAACGTAACGGTGAATGTGAACTGGAAAGCTTCGTATGAGCTCGTGCCTGGAATTAAGCTGTGAGCGAGGACAGAGAACGAGAGCTTAACAGAGAGAATGAGAGAAAGAGAGCGCAGTGCACAGCTTACAGCTCGCATGTTGGCTTAGGCGGCAGCCAAAAGCTTTCGCTGTTCCTTTTTCCATCTTTTTTGGTCGCTTCAATATGCGTGACTTTCGGGAAGCTGCGTGAGCGAGCTCCATCAAGCTTTACTTGAGGTAGTTTCACAGCTATGACCTCTGCCTGCTCTGCATACAGGGTGCGAGTTTCAAACATTCACAACTCACTCAATTCACAATGAGTGAAGTACAAATCGTAAAAGAGGTTGAAAACATTTTTTGAAATATATGTGTATGAAATATCAAATTTTTTTAAAAATATGTATCGTACATATATTTCATATTAATACAAAGAACGAAAAATTGTACTGTGGCTGAATTTAGACTGATTAATAATAAAACACAAAGTGAAAATAGTTATAATAAAAACTAAAATAATTTTGTTAATAACTTGAAATCCTCTTTTTAAAAAATAAACATTTTATTCTTTATTTTTTCAATTTAATATAACTATTGCATTTGAAATTCAAAGCCTAACACTTATTTGTGATTTTTAATAATTTGTGATTAGTTTTAGTCAATTATATATGTATAATATATCTGATCAATAATCAACATATCTCTGATATTATTTATTTAACTCGTTACTATTATAGTTAAAATACAAATCTATCAGAATATTTGATAATGACGATAAAAACGAAGTCAGCTCTCAATTGAGCAATCAACTTTTGTTATCTAAAGCACTCAAATACTTATGCCGTTATGGAGCCAATTTTAACTGATTGAGAGCTATAGTGCTCACTTGACCCAAATGTTGCAATCACAACTAACTCGAATATTTGAAATTTCACGCATGTTCATTCATGCACAAGAGCACATACAGAGCACACATACTGCAAAAATATAGTACAAACATACAAACATAGCTCACGCACACATCGCTCCCACTCATAGCAAACCATCCGCAGCGTAGGTCCAGAGCCAAAAATGATTTATGACCCCCAAAAAAATTAATTTAAAGTAAATTCGCATGAATGAAAAATGGCTTTTACAAACGAAAAACTACAGGGCGCCTACATGCAGCACATAAAGAGATATCGAGAGAGTAAAAAGCAAACATTTTTAAAGAGCACCTCACTAAGAGTGAAAAGGTCCAGCTGAAAGCGCTCTTTCAAGCCACTTGTAGACTGCCTGCTTGCTCTTTACTCGGAGCTTTAAGCTCACTCAACTCTCTCTCTCTCACTCTCTGGATTGTGTTTCTCACACTCGCTACTGCTGCTACTTACTGCTTCTGCTGTGACTTCCATTGTGTTTATCCCTGTTTGCACTTCCAGTGGCTGTCAAACTTTTCTCGCGCACACGAAGGACACACGGGAGGCTGCTCCACAGCTCCTACTCCCAGCTACAGCTCCAGTGCTCCAGCTGCTATTTTCGTTGGTGTAAAACTCACTTCAGCTGTGCCCGTCTCGGCATTTGACTTCGGCTTTGCCGAATCGGTTGGTATCCATGAATGGAGGCTGATAATGGCAGTTGCCAGCGCAGCATTTGCGCCAGGCGCACCGCACCGTGCACATGGCCGATGCTCCCCACAGGACAGCGCGATGGCTGCCACAACTTGGTCTGGGATCTTGCAAGCATGATTTTTTGAGCAGACCAAGTCAGTGTCCTTGGTTACATTCGCCCAAACCGAAAACCCTCACACACACACACACACAAATATGGACAACTTTGTTTTTGCGGTGTTTCTTTTTTATTGTCTTTGCTCATTTACCTTTGTTTTGCCTCTGCTTATGCTCGTCTCTGTGTGCTCGTGTGTGCGGTCGAAGCAGGTTAATAACTATGTTACGGTGTTGACAAGACCTAGGAGGCTTATCCGTTCAAAGTTATGATACATATCAAAGTAATGATAAAAACCTTAAGGGATAAGCACACTGTAAAGTTCCGCAAAGTACAACTTCCGAAAGAAATTTCTTAATTATTTAATGGATGTGTGGTTGGAAGAGCTTTACCCTATTTCATTTTACGTCAAATTTAGAAAAAGGATTTTATGAAACAAGATAATTGTTTGGTCTTCTTAACTACTAATTTAGTTTTCGATTATAAAATCGCACTAAAATTTTATTAAAAAAAAAGAAAATAAATATGTTGCGAAGCACTTGTATTTTATTTTATGTAAATGTATTATCTCCAAATAATTTTTAATATATAAAGTGATTAATGTTCGTGGGCAAGAATTATGTATTGTAATAAATTAAATATTTTTTCGAATTTTCTAATGTAATATAATAATAATAATAATAATAATTATAATAATAATAATTAAGCTAGAAAGGGTATTTAAACTTCGTCTTCAGCTTTAAATCTTGAACAATTGTTGTTTTTCTCTGTCGCGGCTTTCTCAATCGCTTCATTTTCACAACTTGCAGGAAACAAACACAGCACAGTGAGTACAAGCCGCAGTATCTTTGTGTCTGTATCTACTGGAAGCATACAAGGTAACAACGATATGTACTCGGAAGTGTTTTGTTTTTACATTACTGTTCGTCCTTTTTGCACTACTGTATTTGAGTGCAAGTGAATTTCATTTAATTTGCTCGGCACTTCGGTTGTCAGCGTATTTGCTTATTTGTTTTGATTTCTTCATGTTTCCATTACTGCTTGTGTCTGTTTTCGCTTCTCTTGAAACATTTTTGCACGAGTATCCGAGTTGTTGTGTGCCTTTGATGCATTTGACCTTTGCCTTGCACGATTTGACCGATAGCGTGACATACAAGTATTATGAGCAATTCCTAAAGTCATCAAAGTGAAGCACTCAAAAGCAAATGCAGCTCAATGAACTATTGTGCACTGAAAATAGTGTCACAAAGTACAGTTTACATGAAGATGTTTATGGTATTTTCTATTTATATTTTCGAGTCTTATTTATATATTAACAACTAAAGGCGAATTAAAGACAAAGCTTAGCTCCAAAATATCTCTAAATTGTATTACATTGACCCATTTAAAATACATGCTCAATGCGCTATTCAATGCGGTGCAGTATTTTCAGCATCGGGCATTTGATTTCAACACTGCTCAAATATTAATTCATATCAAGGTTTCGCCATTCATTTTGTATGTCCGTCTGACGGAGCTCTGCTCAAACTCAGCTTGATGGGCCGTTTCGGTTGGTTCGTTTCACTGGGATCGTGTAATGAAATTTAAGCAGAATTGTAAACAAAGTTGTGCAATAAAATCAACAAACCGCAAATAAAGTGCAATTTAGAGCAGACTCCAACCAAAACGAAAAAAAAAACGAACGACAGAAAAAAGACATCCAAGCCAAAGCAAAGAAATTTTCGTTTTATTTCAGACTTTTGCTTGGCTTTTTGTTTTTCTTTAGGTCTTTTTGTCAATATGCCGCCGCAGAAGAGGATTGCTTTCATTTTTTCTTTTTTTTTTTTTGGGTGGGCGTGACTGTTCTGATTTCACGAACCATTTGCGAAAGTCCTTCGCTCAGAATGCAAAGCGAGAGAAACTGAACTCTAAGAATGCAAAACGATGCAGTTACTGCAACGACGCGAAAATTACCGCAAATTGAAACAAAGTCGACGACATTTTATTGAAGTTCGCGCTACCATGGGACATCTTTTCGTGGCAGATATCCTGTCACTAGAAGATACAAGTTCGACAAACGGTCGCTTCGTTGTTTCAATTTTGTTCGCCTTCCAATTGCCAGCTGATAATTTATGCAAATTCCAAACAATTTGCTTCTCCTCACTTTTGCTTATTCACTTTGCCAATTGATTTCGTGACTGCCGACCGAAATCTGTGTCGAAAAGTATGTCGAGGACACTGACGCCTAAAATTAGCCCCATGGTCAGAACGATTTAAATTTAGTTAAAGTGTAAAAGCACTCTTAAATATGTATATGTTTATAGATATAGATATAGATATAGATATAGATATAGATATAGATATAGATATAGATATAGATATAGATATAGATATAGATATAGATATAGATATAGATATAGATATAGATATAGATATAGATATAGATATAGATATAGATATAGATATAGATATAGACATAGATAGATATGATATGAATAGATATAGATATAGATATAGCTATAGATATAGATATAGATAGATATGATATAGATATAGATATAGACATAGATATAGATATATATAGATATAGATATATATATAGATATAGATATAGATATAGATATAGACTAGATATAGATATAGATCTAGATATAGATATATATAGATTAGATATAGATATAGATATAGATATAGATATCTATTATAGATATATATATAGATATAGATATAGATATAGATATAGATATAGATATAGATATAGATATAGATATAGATATAGATATAGATATAGATATCGATATAGATATAGATATAGATATAGATATAGATATAGATATAGATATAGATAAAGATATAGATATAGATATAGATATAGATATAGATATAGATATAGATAAGATAGATCTAGATATAGATATAGATATAGATATAGATATAGATATAGATATAGATATCGATATAGATATAGATATAGATATTATAGATATAGATATAGATATGATATAGATATAGATATAGATATAGATATAGATATCGATATAGATATAGATATAGATATAGATATAGATCTAGATATAGATAAGATATAGATATAGATATAGATATAGATATAGATATCGATATAGATATAGATATCGATATAGATATAGATATAGATATAGATATAGATATAGATATAGATATAGATATAGATATAGATATAGATATATATAGATATAGATATAGATATAGATATAGATATAGATATAGATATAGCTATAGATATAGATATAGATATAGATATAGATATAGATATAGATATAGATATAGATATAGATATAGATATAGATATAGATATAGATATAGATATAGATATAGATATAGATATAGATATAGATATAGATCTAGATATAGATATAGATATAGATATAGATATAGATATAGATCTATAGATATAGATATAGATATAGATATAGATATAGATATAGATATAGATATAGATATATATCTAAGATATAGATATAGATATAGATATAGATATAGATATAGATATAGATATAGATATAGATATGATATAGATATAGATATAGATATAGATATAGATATAGATATAGATATAGATATAGCATAGATATATTGAATATCCTGTTGCTCTTGGCAATTAAATGCTTCACAAAGGCGTTGCTTGAATGTTTCTGAATGTTTTCAATCCTGGCCATCATCCAAAAGCTGTTGAATGCTACCCAAGCTGCCACAAAAATGCAATCCCCTTCACCTCCTCACTTTCTCGACACTCGCTCTCATAAAATTGGCTGACTGCACACTCACACTCACACTCACACACACATACACACAGATACACACAGACATGGTTTACGGTGCTTTTCGTGTTGCACGGCAATAAATCATAATGCGCCGGCTCAGTCAGAAACTCGGACTCGAGACTCGAGTGTTGGCAACGGCAACGGTAATGGTGCAATCGGTCATGTTATTATTTGTTGTTGTTGCTGCTGTTGTCCGTGGCTATTGTTGTTGCTGTTGTTGTTGTAGTTGTTGTCGTTACAGCTGCAAGCATCGACCATTGGATGCAGTTCGTTTGGCGTTGTTCCGTTGCAAGTTGACTTGTCATAAAAATTGAAATTGTTATCAACTCATCCGTGCGTTCGACGTTGAGGATTATTGCATTAAAGTTGGCTCTGTAATGGAAAATGTACAGTTACCACGCCCATTGAATGAAGCTGCCATTTATAACATGACAGCGCAGGAAACTGCACTTCTTGTCATCCACTTCTCCGCTTCCGTAGAACCTCTTTCCACGTCGCCTCCTATTGTGCTTTCATCTTACGCCATCCGATACGTGAGCTGCGGATTAAAGTCGACAAAGTGTTGAGAAACGAGTTGGTCCTTGGTCCTTGATGTTTGGTTGATGATGGTCCATCCACTCTTGGTCGCTTATCAATAGCGTGCATTGAGTCGCCGCATGTTTGAGCATAAAAATTAAGCCCAGATCCTCTTATCATATTTCCCATTGAGTGAAGTGGAAAACGTTTGTCGGGAAATTTAATTAATTCCCCGCACAAGCAGGAAAGAACGAGTTCTACTGAAAAGCAATATGTGATAAGTCAGCTTATATTCTTAATGGTTTATTTATTAAAGTCAATCTAAACTAAAAGTAAAAGATATTGATATTAATTTAAAAATTTTATTAATAATTAAATAATATATTGCAGTAGATATTCTTAAACCAAGTGCAAATGTCATAAAATTATGATATATAATGAATATAAAAAATTTATTGAACTATAATTGAAATATTTAAAATGAAGACTTAACTTCTAAATTTCACTGTCCATATCTTGGAGAAACTTAAAGTTTTGAGCCTCAGGTGGACGAAATAGTAAAAATAGATTCCACATACAAATCTTATCTAATTCAATTTTGATTTAGATTTTCGACATTTGAAAACGGCGTGAGTTGTATCGATTATTCAATCAGTTGAATAACATGAATTCAAATGCTTTTTATTGCTCTTTGCAGAGCTGTGGAAAACATGACTCTGATTTGTTGAAAGTTTCGTTGTCAGCAGCAATTAAAACAACGCCCAAAAAATGCACAGGAATTACTTGGGCAACAATAAAACCAAAGCAAAGCAAAGCAAAACTGAGCGAAATGAAGCTCGGCCACAAAGCTGGAAAAAATACAAATAAGATTGTTTTAGTTTTAAGTTTTAACCACACAAAATACCCTTCTTATAATTTTGCTTTAACGAAATATTTAACTTTAAATATATAGAATTAATTTACATGGAAATAAAATAATTAATTTTTATGAAATTAGTTGGGAAACATATAATAAATATTTAAAAGTAGTATGAAATCTTAGTAATTAAATATAAAGTTGCTATGATGAAGTGAAATTTTTAATATGCTCTTAACCCATTTTAGTAGTTTACAGGGTATTACAACCCGGAAAATAGAGCAAAAAAGTGGCCAGCAAAATGAAATTAAATGCAAAAAGCGTGCGGGCGGAAAAGCGTCAGCAGCGTCAGTCGGTCAACTGGTCGTATACAGTATACGAAAAGTCAGCCAGCCATCCGGTTAGCCAGCTCTCTCTTCTTTTTGCTCAAGCTCCCTTTCCGCACTCACGCTCTCATCCTCTTAGTTGAAAGCCAGCTCTTCGACCATGTTTCGTTTTACATTCACATTCTCGTCCATTGTTCACATGCCGAATTTTTGTAGCACACCAAATAAATAAACACACACACTCATGCCACACAATTCACATTCGC
Source organism: Drosophila kohkoa (assembly GCA_019972355.1). Taxonomy (NCBI): domain Eukaryota; kingdom Metazoa; phylum Arthropoda; class Insecta; order Diptera; family Drosophilidae; genus Drosophila; species Drosophila kohkoa. Next base: position 240,581 of record BJEL01000003.1, on the reverse strand, counting down.
ACACACATAGACGTAAAGGGACATACACACACATGGGCAAAGTGCAGGCAAAAAGGAAACACAAACTAAACGCAGTCCTGTGTTTCCTGTAATGAAAACTTTAGAAATTTTGTTGCTGCAAGACGTCAAACAAGAAATGAAAAACTCAAATGGAAAAACAGCTTTAAGTAAGCAACTAAGCAAGTTCTTGACTTAAAGATATCCATCTTTGTTAAATAAAACTTTGAAATTTAAAATGGAACGACTGCGTAAAATAAATGTGCCCAAAACAAATGAGAATTAGTATATTTTAATCTTCCATAAATAATAAAATTTTGTTTTTTAAAAATCAATCACAACGAAGAATTTGTTTATAAGTATTCAAATTCAAACATTTAAATAAATTTGTCAAAAATAAAAATAATTTATGTAAAAGTTATAAATCCTAAAGTCTTACTCAATACAAAACTAAACATTAAATATAATGTATTTAGCCCATAACAAATGAAACAATTACTACATAAACCACCCCATTTAATTTTTTGTAACTTAAGTATATCACAATTGAAGCTCTGCTGTTATATTTTTGCTATTGTTGTTGCAGTAAATAAACCAAAAATTCTATTAAAATTGAAAAGCCAGAGCAAAGATCCTTCAGGAACAAAAGCATGAGCAGAGTCTGCCCTTTTTTTGTTGGATTTGCCAAGGGCGCAATGGCCAGTGTTGCAATTAGAGGTTAAAGCAACATGATACAACTGGTAGTAGTTGAATGCAGAGGCAAAGCAAAGAGGAGACGTGAGTGCCCCAAAAAAAGGACAATGCGCATATTAAAAAATTCATTGAAAGCGCAAATAGTCGAGTGTAAGAACTCTGGAGCTGTAGCTGAAGCTGGCACTCTATTATAGAGCTGGAAATTAATGTGAAATGAACAGCAACAACAGCAGACAAAATTAGAGCAAAATAATGGAAACTGAGTTAGAAATGTCCAAGACGAAACAAAATGATTAAAACAGTGAAAGAAAAATGTATGGTATATATACGATTCTCAAAAAAGAACAAAATACTTTAAGAAACAAAAATATGAGAAAAATTTAATATTCTTTATAGCACAATTTAATTTCCTGAGAAATATACAATAAGCAAACAAAATAATATAATATATCCAACTATTTAACCATTTTACCCTTAAACTACTTAAACTTAGTGCAAAAGCTATTTATAAGATGTAAGAAAGCAATCTAAACTTATTCAGCCACTTTTGCATTTGCAGCCACATAAACAAGACAACATAAGTAAATATTATGACACTTTATCTTCATTACACAACCAGAAAAGGATACACTCCATAGAAAAGATGAAGATGCATATAAAAGACGAGGGTAAATTTATTTTGCGGAACTAAATTGAAATAATTTGGCAGCAAAAATATGCTTAAAAAATATTTTTAATACCAGAGACCAGACATGAAGCCAAACACAGACGCAAATGCTTGCTGCATTTGCAGGCAGACAAAAAGACAGACAAACAGACAGACCGACTGGCAGGACCTCAGCAGTCAAATAAAACCCGGACTTATAAGTGTGCAAATTCCCGCAGTAGTTTCCCAGTGAAGTTATGTCCTGGCATTTGGCCAAGTTTTCTTTTTTATTGCAACTGGTTTGTGCCTGCGAGTTGTAACTGCAACCGACGACTGAAAGGAAGAGCGACATATTAAATTTGTCATTTTGCGCGCAACGCGAGGCGTGGCCAATTTATCCTTATTGCTGCCTGTTGTCCCTGTCAATTGCAGTGCAATTTAAAAACGCATTTCGCAACCGTTGGCCATGAAAATTGAATTATAAATCGCTTGGCTGACACACACACACACACAACAATTAAATTGAGTATGCAACTGCAGTGGTAAAATGTTATTAAGCAACAGATGCAGCAGCAACATCGAGTTGCAACGCAGCGACAAACAAAGTGGAAAGTGGCGCAGTGGCCAACGCGGCGTATGCGTAATTTGTACACAAAACTCGCTGGCGTCAGTTTGAGCGCTCATTGATGGGTCTTTCTTTTACAATGCCGCAATGAAAAACATATTATGCGGCAGTCCACAGTCAACTGCAGGTATTTATGTAAAAAAAATATAAAAAAAAAAAGCTACAGTGAAACTTTTTGAAAGGGGATTTATGTGCCTTAATCCTTATCTCTATTACAATATTATTTTAAAAACAAGCCAGTGAACTCAATTGGAAAAATTATTTTGAATCACGAATTGCATTGCGAATATTTTGTGAAAATATTTTAGAAAAAATCAGAAAAGTTTATTCTTTAATCAACATCAAAATTCCAGATTATTCAATCTTAAAATTCTAGATTATAATCTTGTTTCAAGAATGAAAAATCTCAAAATTGAACCAAGAATTTACTTCATCGCTCGAAAACTTCATTACGTAATATATGCAATTTTATATTGAATCTAGAATTAGTAATTTTTAAAGAAAGATTTTAATGTCAAAATAAGAATTTTGTAATCTTAAAATGCGAAATTAGCATAACAATTTTGATTTAACCTAGAATTTTTATTTTAAAATTTAAAAATATTAAATGAAGATTTGCAATTTTTTTTTAATTTGGATTTTTTTCCTCTGTGTACTAGTTTAATGTTTAATCGTTTTTTAATTAGTTTTGACAACTTTGAACAAATGACATTTTTAATGTCAAATAAATATTCCTTAACTCATCAATTTTCTAATTCAATATTTTTATACAGTTGTGTGCTAAATTTAGTTCTTTTTTAACCGTATGGAATGTAGATTCAACTCGGATACTTGGATACTTGCTGCTCATCTTGTACATTCTGGCCGATGTCAACTATTTCATTCGTTGTGCATTTGTCTTCTCTAGTGCAAGGATATTTCAGACTAAGCATAAATTGACCGACATCACAGCCATTTTGGGTATTTGTACTCCGCAGGATGTCGACATCTTCTTACGGCACATGAATAATGCACGATTTCTGCGTGAATTGAATTTTGCTAGTTTGCATTATTATGCCGTAACAGATCTGTATAATCGGCTGCGACAGCTTGGTGGCAGCGTCGTTCAAAGTGCCGTCAGTTTGAGATATCGTCGATTTATATCCATTTTCCAGCCGTATAAGATACACACGAAACTAGTCTGTTGGGATGAGAAAGCCATCTATCTGGAGCAACAGTTTGTTGGTGTAATTAATGGATTTGTCAATGCCGTCGCCCTATCGAAACATTCGTTTATACAGTGCAATGTGCAGCAGTTGCTTCAAACATTTCCACGACGATTGATCGACCTGAAATTCCCGAAGACCTTAAATTATGGCTGCAAGCCATAAATGCATCGAGTGGCAAATTGAATACTAACTGAATTGTAAATATTGATTGAAGCTTGCCACTTGAAAAGAATAAACAATTTGCCATCTTAATGTTTTATAAACCCTTCTGGCAATTGCAGGATTAACTCACTGTGATATACATATATACCAAAACATTATCATTCAATCTGCTTTGTAGATTATGAAACCACATATGAAAATACCATATTTGAACCGAAACCACAAGACACACTTCATGCACACTCATGTGCTGACATGGATGCAATAATCTTTTGATTTTATACTTGCTATCCATTGGGTAGAAGGGTATTATAACTATTTGGCTCCAGAAGAAAGTAATCAACAGCCGAGATCATGTTTGTCTGTCCATCAGAGAAAATAAATCATAGAACTATTATTTGTTTTTGATAGTAATTGGTATTTTTGCGCAATGGTATAAAACTTTCGCCACGCCCGACTTCCGCTTCCGAAACTCGATAGAAAATCGAATAGAAAGCGTAATTTTTAATCTCGAATTTTGGTGTAGACAATAATAACTATATTATTTAAAGTTCCAGAGAATTTAATTGCGATCGGATGAAGTTATTTTAGAAAGATTTCCATGTGTGATTTGTCTGACAATCCGGTATAGTTTGGACTTTATGGTGTATTTTTAATGGTACTATATCAACATACCAAAAACATATGTTTCAGTATTTTTGTGGTATATTCATTTCAAGAAAAACACTGTATTGTTTTGCTTGGGTTGCGGGTATCTCACTGTCGAGTCCACTCGACTGTAGCTTTCTTACTTATTTTATTTATTTATTTTTTGTTTTTTTCTGGCCCATTTATATCAATTTCAATTTGTCTGTGGCATACGAGTAGTTTTTGCCTGGACTCTGGCTTGTGCCCTGCCACAATGCTCAATGCTTGGCACAGTTTCAAAATCCAAATTAATAAACATTACAATTGCGGCAACAAGCAAATTTGTATAGTCATAATCGCTTCGCCTGCATGTCGGTGCTTGTCCCCCTCTGTTCTTTGTAGCAACATTGCCTTTAGCCAACTTGGCTAAGTGCATTTGAGCCTGTGGCTTTTCAACTGAGCCGCATTGGCAAACACATGTGCTGGAGTAAAAGTTGAAATGCAGGTAAAGTCCAAACACAATACTGTAGCAAACCAACCAACAATGGGAATACTCGACTTTCCTATACTCTACCTTTAAATATAAAAAATAAGGACTGTTTCAACAAATTATTATTTTAAAACTGCATCGGTACAAACTCAACTTATTAAAATGTGAATACAAATAGAAATAATTAAGATATTTTTATAAAATTTATTTACTTTCAATAGCCAATAAAATACAACAAAATTTTAATTTAGTTGACACTATAACATTGTGGTTACTAAGAAATACTTTTTTTTTTAATATAAAACATTTGTTACTTTTGCACAATTCCATGCAACCCTTGAATAACATTTGCTAAACACTGAGTATTATAAACCAACACAGCAATGAATTAAATTGTAATTATAAATATTCAAAAGCAGTCGAATATGCATTAGACTGTTTTACTTATTTAAATAATGCAAATTTCAATGTATTCGAATGCCTGAATAAATACTTATTCTTCCATAATTCACAAAATATGCTCTTAGCTTTATTTCACATTTATTCTATTTATCACCCACATAATAATTTCATAAAATTACTCATATGTTCTACTCAACCAGAGACTCCACAGATGCGGGAGTATTTCTTATAGTTCGTCTTTGATTTCTTTTCATTATTCTATATCGTATAATTAAAAATATAGCGACCACAATGAAAATGAAAACACATATAATGACACTGTAGACAAGAACGGAAAGTGGTGACAAGAAATTTGTACGTTTATCCATAATTATTTGGCGTTTAATCTCTTTCAAGTACAATTTAATTTTTTCCTTGAACTGAACCGTTCACCAAACTTTGTTTTGAATTATGAGCTCTGCAAGAAAAATGAATAATAATATACATCGAGCAATACTAATCTAAATTTATTATAAACGATAAGAGCCATATATTTTTAAATTTAATTGTTACTCTCTCTCTCTTTCTCTCTCACTCTCTATCTCGCTCACTCACTCTCTCTAATGCTTTAAGCTTTCAAGTTTTAAGCTTTCATACAAAGCAAGAAGAGAGTGAACTTTAAGTGTGACTAGCTCTGTTGAAAGTGAAAATAATAAGCAGTATGTGACAGCGAAATTTCCGATAGTAATATGGAAATTTATATTTTTCGATGAATAATTTACATTTGTTAAAGAACTTGCATGGATTTTGAAATCTTGTATATTTTTTAGCTGTGCCATTCGATTGAAAGAAAAGTCTATTTAGAAAAATTATATATTTGCATATGTAAGTAGTTTAAATTTGAACCAAAACTTCTGCTCGATGGATTTATTTATATACTATAGCCAAGACCAGCTAATTAGGCAACAAACATCAGATAATTAGAGCAGACACTTCCTGGTCAAGGCAAGCAATCTAACCAAGCAAAGTAAAATTGTTAATTGTGACTCTTATTATGTTTATAGTCAATCTGACTATATTGATGAGTTGACAGTTTGAAATAAGACATGAAACGATAATAAGATTTAGAATAACATAAGTAATTTCTTTAATTTAATATCAATTAATAATTTATTAAATACAAAGGCTGCATTTCTTTAAACCAATTTAATTTTTTCCCATAAAATTATTATTTATGTCCTCATTCATTTCATATTCTGCATACGAGGCGAAAGAAGTATGCCATGATCGTGTATCGGGAACTTCCGCTGGCTTTTTCTTTCGCACACAAATGACTATCATTGCAATTATTGTGACTATCGTGAATATCACCGAACAAATCAAGAAACTGTAGATTACAATATGCATTTCAGTGAAAGAATCCTCGAGACAACTATCTAAAGTTCCAGACTTATTCGTGGTGGGGTTATATCCCGCGTTACACTTGCAAACATCTGGAGAGACGCAAACCGAGTTTTCGGGGCATTCCGCATAGCAAACAGGTTTGCAATGCTTCAATTTTGGAGGGTCATCATCAGTCATTTTATCGATCTCATAACTGCCATCGCACTCACAGGTATCTGGCGAGGCGCAGAAGCTATTAGCGGGGCAACTCGATACGCAAATAGGTTCACAGCTCTGAAGAATTGAGATCGCATTCATTTCGACTTTAACTTCTTTGTAGCCATCAAGACATTTGCAAGTAGTATCATTAACCATTTGACTGTTTGGCGGACATATTAAGTTACAAGTCATATTCGTATGAGTTCCATTCGCAATATATCCTTCATCGCACTTACAAATTTCAGGTTCTACGCACTTACTGTGCTTAGGACACTTATCATAACAATTTGGCTCACAATTTGGCGCACGTCCAATGCATTCCTCTCGACAAACAGCTATCTGGAAATCTCCAGAATCCTAAAAAGCAAAATAATAAAGTATTACGACATCCTGTTTTTTTTTTTTTTTATCCTTACCGAATATACATGTTGAATGCAATTGTACTCCTCAGCGAAAACCAAGCCAGATGCTAACAGTACAATAAGGAAAAGTTTAAGATACCCCAACATCGTTATTCTGTTACAATCAAGAACAAAAATACACAACTTGAGCCTGTGCTAAGCAACAATACACTAATTTTCAATGATGTCGATTAAATTGCCGTTATTGTGCAAATAATTCCTGACTCACACATGAGCCAACACTAAGAGAACTCTCTCTCAACATTTTTTTTACCGCTTCCCATAGAGTAGAAGGGTATTATAACTTTGTACCTGAAAGAAATATATTTAAAAGGCAAAAGAAGTCACCTTCGATATAATGTATATATAATATATTCTTTATCGGCGTCGTCTGTCCGTTTGTCCGTATAACATACAACACCATTTGAAATTCTGAGAGACCATAAGAGATATAGCTTTAATTCCTTCTCGAGAGCACTTGTTTTGTTTGCAGGCAGATACAATTTTTATCAAATATCCCACATCAACTCCCGCAATTCAAAAAAAATCGAGTGACAACAGTAATTTTAAAGCTAGATCAAATAAAAATTCTTTGCAATCAGACAAAAATTGTAGAAGTGTTTTAAGAAAATCTTTTGTGTAGCAAAAAACGCTGACAATCTGGAATGTTAAGTACACTATGGTACTAAATGTTCTACTTGATCAATATACCAAAAAAAGTCTTCTGTATATTTTTAAGTATTTTGCGGTATATTTTTAGTATACTTGTAGAATATGGAACTATTGAAGCGATCTTTAATAGTTTCATATTCTACAAGCGGGTAACTCATAGTCGAGCTATAAAAGCAACACTTGCTTTTCTAATTTAACTTCCAATGGTTAACTAAGCATTGTTATTGTACCGCTAATATTGTGTAACTGATCCCTGAACCACTCATTACTCTGAGAGTAAAACCTTTTCTCATACATGTATATATTTTCATTTAATATGTCCCTTCTATAGTTTACATTCGTTAAAGAAATGTAAAGCTATTTAAAGAGTTAATTTTTATACCCGCTACCCATATGGACGAAGGGTATTAAAACTTTGTGCCGGCAGGAAATGAATGTAACAGGTAGAAGGAGGCATCTCCGACCCTATAAAGTATATATATTCTTGATCAGCGTCAACAGCCGAGACGATATAGCTATGTCCGTCTGTCCGCCCGTCCGTCTGTCCGCCCGTCCGTCTGTCCGTATGAAACACTGGATCTCAGAGACTATAGGAGATAGAGCTATAATTTTCGACAGCATTTGTTATGTTTGCACGCAGATCAAATTTATTTCAAATTTTTGACACGCCCACTTCCGCCCCCGCAAATCAAAAAATCGAATAACAAGCCTAATTTTAAAGCTAATTTTGGTATATACAATAATAACTGTAGTAGTTATGATCAGATAAATTTTGTGGAAGTTATTAAAGAAATACATACCATTTGGTATATTTCAGTATTTTTTAGTATTTTCGGTATATTTTGAAAAGGATACTGCAATATTTTGCCTTTATTAAAAATAAGTAGCGGGTATCTCACAGTCGAGCACACTCGACTGTAACTTTCTTACTTGTTAGAATTAAGTACAGCTGTGACCATTGAAATAGCAGTGCGACAGAGAAAAGACTATGTAACCGTTTTTTTTGATTATTCCTTTTTGTTAGTTGATCGCTAGCACATTGTTTTTGTAAAATAAAGCATAAAGATAAGAAAACAGCAAAAACCCCGTTAGATTTGATCAGTTTTTCTGAAATTTTGATATTTTTACCCAAGTGCACCACTTTTGGGCTGAACATTAGAATAGCAGTTTTTTCTTTTCTTCCACTAAAAAAGCCGAAATTGTTTTTAAAGTGAGTTTAATTTGGTTTATTATTGTAGTTTATACGACAATGCACTATAACTATAAAAAAAAATTTAATTTTAGTGTGTAAAGGACCTAACTGGTCCAATGTAGAGAGGAGGTCCTTTCTTGAGCTTAGGAAGGAAGGAGCAAAATTGTATAAAAAAGTTCTGTGTCGCCTAAAATGTTTTACCAAAATGGTTTTCAATGACATAAATTATAAATCAAAGCCTGAAAACCGCGGTGCGATACAAAAAACCACAATTTTAGAGGACCGATGCATAGTGCTCTTCAGCTAAACTAATCCTTTTGCATCCTCTAGGGATATTAAAGCAGGGCTGAGTTGGGGAATCAGTGAAGTGGCTATTGGCCGAAGACTGGTGGATACAAATTTGAATACCCGAAGTCCAGAAAAGGTGCAATTACTTGGTTATAGACATCTCAAAGCGAGGTGGGAGTTTGCCAAGCGCCACTTGAACTGGCCATTTTCCAAATGGCGTAATATCCTTTGGACAAATGCGTCTAAACTGGTGTTAATTATTAGAAAAGTTCAAGACAATATGTCCGTTGACCACCAAACACCTAAAATGACCTAAACCATACCCTTAAGACCGCTAAACATGGTGGTCTTAAAATCACGATATGGGCATGTTTCTCACACAGTGGTGTGGGACCTATAAATATGATCGATGAGATCATATGTATGTGATGATTAAATGAATTTTGAGCAATATACATATTTGTGACGCTGAATCAGCATATGAATAATACTGCGCTTTCATGGAATTGTAGTTTTTATTTGTAAATAAAATATATAATATTCAATAACAGAGCTTCATGGGTTATTTCAACGAAAACGAGGCTGTCTCAATTTCTCCGTCTTCAATGCAGGGACTTGACCCCGAAAGCACTTAACGTAAAGCAAATTGCAATACCACTCACAGTAACAATAAGATATATTGCACCACGTTCAAATTGGCAGGGCTTCATGAGTTATTTCAACACCATTGTGGTTCCTTCATTTTCTCCGTCTTCAATGCAGGGACTGGAAGTTTTTTGTCTTCTTCGAAAGCACTTAACGTAAAAACAAAGTGCAATACCAGTCACAGTCATAGTCAAAATAATTATAATTAGATATATTGCACTACTTTTAAATTGGCAGCTTTTGATCATCTCTCTCCCGTAATAGGTGTATATTTCATCAATCTCATACCAAAAATCGCAGCCGCAAGTATTGGGAGACACACAGTGACTATTTGGGGGACAAACCAGATCACAAATGGGCAGGCATTCGCCGTCAATTCTTTCATAGCCCGGACAACAGAACTTGGCGAGCGTGGGCATATAATTTTTCTGAGATAACAAAAATATCACTTAATACCATTAGGAATTAATAACAAACCTTAAATACATACTTGCACTGACCCATATTTCAATTTAGAGCAAATCCCGTCGCCATTATCAGCTTGCGTCAGAAGTACATTTATCACCAACGTTAGACCCGCATATTTTATGCAATTTGCCAATAGGTTCAACATTTTGTGATAAGGTCACAAATTGCGTAAATTTGCATCTGAGAAAAAACCTTCTGCGATAGAAGTTAAAGCTGTCAGCTCTACGGTTTTATCCAAACTAACAATCACAAGCACTCACGATTAATAATCGACTTGAGGTCAGCAAGTTCTATTTCATGAAGCTTTTATATTCTTTGTAAAAGCTTTTGACTTAATTAAGTTTCCTGGTCATAATAATGATTTGCATAAATAATATATTTATTTATTTAATATTTAACGTGGTTTTGCAAGTCCGGAAATGACAAAGGGATTTTAATGACTAAGGATTTAAAAATATTTCTTTTTAAATACAATTAATTAATTAAATAAAATGACTAATAATAATAACAATTATAAATAATCTGAATCATTTGTGAAAACCACCCACATAAAAATGGAACAATAAAAATACAAACAAATATTAACGAATAATTGTAATAACTTAGATTTAATTTCTGTATATTAAAAATAAAATAAATATAAATATGAAAAAAAAAACATTAACAGTATATTCTAAATATCATTTAAAAAACAAACGTAAGAAAAAAATATTTAATTTTAATTTAATATTTTCAAATGCATAATATGAATAGTAATACCAAACATTTACAATTATAATACGATTTAATTATAATATATTATTTAAATAAAGCGTAAAAATTATTTGATTTTATTACTAAATCCTTCAATTATAATCAAAATATATATAATTCATTAAATTATTTAAACCCCCTTTCAACCCCTGCAATTAAAAAAAAATCGAGTGACAACAGTAATTTTAAAGCTAGATCAAATAAAAACTCTTTGCGATCAGATAAAAATTTTAGAAGTGTTTTAAGAAAATCTTTTGTGTAGCAAAAAACGCTGACAATCTGGAATGTTAAGTACACTATGGCACTAAATGTTCTACTAGATCAATATACTAAAAAAAGCCTTCTGTATATTTGAGTATTTTGCGGTATATATTTAGTATACTTGTAGAATATGGAACTATTGAAGATCGGTAGCGGGTAACTCATAGTCGAGCTATAAAAGCAACACTTGCTTTTCCAATTTAACTTCCAATGATTAACTAACCATTGTTATTGTACCACTAATATTGTGTAACTGATTCCTGAACCACTCATATTAATAATACCAAACAATTACAATTATAATACGATTTAATTATAATATATTATATAAATAAAGCGTAAAAATGATTTGATTTTATTACTTAATCCTTCAATTAAAATCAAAATATATATAATTCATTCAATTATTTTAAAAAAATGCACACAAAAGATTTACTTTTACCTTATAAAAATAAATGCAATTGAACAATTAAAGTTGTATTGCAAGACTCTTCCATAGTCGTAAAAAAAAGGACACGTGATTCATCCACCGCCAGTGGTGTTAAGGCAGTGAACACAGCTCGCTCTGCAAAGGTGCGAGGTTCAAGCCTTGATAAGATCCACTGAGATGATAGTTGGTACGAATGCAGCAACCAGACGGAGGTGTACACCTCAATATGAGTCAGGTTAGCGAGCCATGGTACTTGACTTAATCCAGTAGATCGGCGGCACACACACAACCTCACAAAACGCAAAACACGGCTAATAAAATGTACTTTACACGATCCATTGTGTAAGATCAGTAGGTACAATTTAACCGTTAACTTTCGCAAACACGGCAAAAGGTGTACCTTTCACGATCCTTAGTAGATCGGTAGGTGCAAATTGCCGTTAACACTAGCAAACACGACAAAAATGTGCATTACACGATCCATTGTAGATCGGTAGGTACAATTTGACGTTAACACTCGTTAAATACTACAACAACACCACTTTTTGCATTTAATACGATCTCTGTTTCATGTTCTATTGAATAAGCTTGCAACAAAAATTGATGCGTGATGGCTCGAAGAGAGAGCGTGTGAATGACAACATGAAGGTCCCGGTTCGAATCCGGAAAATTCAACTTTTTTTTAATTGCTATATGTCCAATTAATATAATAACTGTTCGTAGGGAAATGTTCCATCAAATGTCTTTGACACAATATTAATATTTATACCCGCAACTAATAGGGTAGAAGAGTATCATAACTTGGTGCCTCCAGGAAATGTATGTAGCAGGCAGAAGAGATAGAGCTATAATTTTTTTCGACAGCAATTGTTATTTTTGCATGCAGATCGAATTTGACTTTTTTCAAAATCAGCAAAAAATTATAAAGGTCATTAAAGAAATGCTTTTCTATAGGCAAAAACGCCTACTTATTACAAGTCTTAGTTACTTTGACAACTGCTTTTTTAATGTAATAATGTACCACGATACCTAAGAAGGCCTTTGGTATATTTCTTAGAATTTTGTGGTATATATATTTGGTATATTTTAAAATGAATACCACACTGTTTTGCTTTTATTAAAAATGGGAAGAGAGTATTTCACTCTAAAGCACACTCGACGGTAGCTTTCTTACTTGTTATATCTTGCATTTGGTTTATGAGCATGCACTCAAAATAATAATATTTGTAATATTCATTGGCCTAATGAAATTGAAAATTTTGTCAATAAAGACTTAATACAACTAAAAAGATACACAAAAAAACGTTTAGTTGAGTCATGAATGTATGAAAGAAATATGGTAAATGTATTTACATATTATTGTAAAGTAAAATACAGCAAAATAATTGAATACATAAGTAGGAAGTAAGTTTCCCACAAACTAAGCAAAGTCAAATTAAGAGATTTATTTTATTTTAAATTGAACACAATCTATCTGCTAATCAACTATCAACTAAGAAAACTAGCTCAAGACACATTTAATAATTAATAATAGTTACTATAAGCAAGCAATTTTCCCCAATAGACATTAACAGCTTCGTCTGTAAATGTGAATGTCCATTGATGATATCCCCAAAGTCTATTTGACTGCATCTCCCAAGCTGCACACTTGGCCAACAACAAACACAAGCAGCTAGATAATTAACACAGACATGCAGATAAATGCAAACCTGGTCAAATCCCAGACGACTTGTTAACGATTTGGGGGTAGCAATTAAAACGGTAGTCGCGACTTGTATGATTACAGTAAATATTTGGTCGAGTCGGTTAACTGATTAACTATCTTGACAAGTTGTCAACCAACTTGAGCAGCTGCATTGCGATAAGACGACTCATTTTACAGTTACAGCTTCCCATTCTTGCCAAGATTCAGTCTTTACTGAAATGAACCACAGAAGGTTGTTTCTGCGCCTCCTAGTCGCACTGCTCTGCTGTGTGGCAAGCAGATCACATTCACTACAGCTGACTAATTGTAACGTCAGCGAGTTGAGCACTCTGAACAACGCTGAATCGCTGACCTCATTGAGTCTGTTGCACTGCAACCTGCCCCAAGTGAAGGCAAATCTATTCCAGCGCTACGCTCAACTGTTGCGCCTCGAGTTGTCGCATTGCTCGCTCAGCGATTTGGCCAAAAGTGCCCTCAATGGTTTGCAACGATTGCGGCGTTTGTCGCTGGCCCACAACAATATCAGTGAGATTAAATCGTGGTCAGAGGAAACATTGGCTGGACTCAGTTCGCTTGATGCGAGTCACAATAGAATTGTGCAGTTAGCGGCATTGAGTTTTGCGGCTTATCCACAACTGCAGGAACTCAATTTGGGGCATAATCTCATCACAAAATTAGAGCCGGACTCGTTCCATGGTCTTCAGCATCTGAAGCAATTGCAACTGCAAGAGAATCGCCTTCAGCAGATTGACGGTAAATGCTTTCATGGTCTGCCTCGACTTCACAGTCTCGCTTTGCAGCATAATCAGATCAATCATGTGGCGGTTGCAGCTTTTGAGAGCAACACACATCTCCGCAGTTTGCGGCTGGAGTTTAATCAAGTTAGCAACATGCAATTCCTGCAGGATCCCGGACTCTCGCGGCTGGTGCTATTGAATCTGTCGAGGAATGCTCTATCTAATCTAGCACCTTTGACATTTTCACAAAATGTTGAACTACAGTATTTGGACTTGAGTTTCAACCAGTTGAGGCAGCTCGACAACGATAGTTTCATCGGTCTGGACTTGCTAGAGGTAAGATTAAGGAAGACAGAGTTATATATTCAAGTAATTACTGGAATCTTTACATATGCTGACTGATTTTCTCGAACTATAAATATAGCTTCAAATTCGAATCATGAGGAAAATCCTAGAATTATGTCTGAGCTTGTCATATTTTAAAATTATGTGTTTTTATTTCATAAATTTTCAAACCCCAAAAAGACAAATTCAACTGACAACACAACATTTTCGAATGAAGAGGACAACTCAAATTAGAGTGCTTCCTTAGTTTTTGTACGGTATTAAATCAAAATGATTGTACTATTAAAAAAATGCTAAAGAATATCTTAATCCAACAGACTTTCAGCCTTGTCCTTAACTCACAATTAATAATGCGAAATTTCTCTAAAAATTGAGTCTTCCGAAAACTTCGAAAGCTTTGAAAGAATCATAATAAACAAGTATGAAGAAAAAGCGGAAAAAGTTCGATATAATTCTTAAAATATAACTTTTTAATATACCGCAAAATTACAAAAGTATTTCTTAAATAACTTTTACAATTTCTAACTGATTATATTTTCTCTTTTTTTTAATTTATATTCTATTTCAAAATCTAAATTTCCATTTAAAGAGACATCCTTTATACACTTACTATAGAGTTTTATTCTTATTTTTAGAATATTTATCTGCTCCACTTGCATAGAATCTTAACTAATCTTATCTTATCTCGCTCGCCTTCAGCACATCAATGTCAGTCACAATAACGTGGACGAGATCCATGGAGACTGCCTTCAACCACTCAGCACACTGCAACAACTCGACTTGGGATATAATCAGTTGACTTCACTGCCTGACCAATTATTCGAGACGACAACACAACTTAGATCCATCGATCTGACACACAATAAACTGGAGAAGTTGCCGCTGCACTTGCTCAGTCAATTGATACATTTGAATCGATTGAATCTTGCCGAGAATCGACTAGATAATGCCGCCTGGTTGCAACATTTGGCGGCAGCCTTGAATCGTTTGGCACTTCGAATCGATCTCAGCTCAAATCACATTCGATCACTCAACCTGAGCAGCTTGGCGCTGTTTGAGCATGTCCATCTAGCGGATAATCGTTGGGATTGCATGTGGCTGACCAGAAATATGCTGAGAACGCCGCCAGCTACCTTGAGCTTTGATCGTTCTTGGCCAATGTTGAGTGCTTGGAGCGAAGATTTGATGAATGTCCGTGGCATCGATTGCTTCGATGGCGAACAGAATCGATCGATTGTGCTGCTCGATGTTGGCATCGCCAGGCAACAGCAGTCCAAAAGCTGCAACTGTGAGGTGCGCCAATTAATTGAGATTGCAAAGAATTCGATTTAAATTAATCTCATGATTTCTCAGGTAAACAGCGATGACATCAGCCCACTGACGCCGCCTTTGACCTGGCCTAAAATTCGCACAGACCGCTTCGATTCGCGTTCGGTGATCATCTGGATGCTGGTTGCCATTGCTTTGGCTTTTTCTGGCTTGCGGTGGGGTCAGCGCTTTATGGATCGCAAGGAAGTCGCCAAGAAGCTGCAAAAACCCAAAGAAGAGGTAAGCATAAAATAAACACATTTGACATATACAAGTAGGCAAGAAACAAAAGTACTCAAAATATGCGATCATAAGATAAACTCTAATATCAAATCTTACTCTTTTACTTAAATTATTAGATTTTCACTTTAATGCAGAAAGTTAATGAAATAGTTGTTTTTTGTAAATATACCAATATTTTTAAAATCGGTCATAGTTAAATATATAAATAATATCAATACTTTACAAAAGTAGAAAAAGCAATACTAAAACAAAATCGATTGCCAACCTTTTATTATACATAAAGAGTAAAACGCTTCAAACAGACTCTTTAATCTCTATGAATAATTGCCTAAATTTAGTTAGCAAAATTGCTAGACAAACTTTATAATATATGTACTCGTATATATTGTGTATTTATTCTTTCCGTTCATGGTATTCAATCTAAGAGTTAGACAGAATAGTAGTCAACAAAAACTAAAATGACCAAACAACAACAAAGAGATAAGCACACATTTTATTGTCTAAGAATTAGTAAACAGAGTGTGCTTGCACTTAAAAATCTAGCTTGGCTTGAGATTATAAAACTAAGAATTCTAATACTTAAAAGTAAAAGCATTATTAATTAAAAATGAATTAAAACGCTTTTTTATTATTTATTTTCTATTGATTTTTAATAGACAGTAAGCATTATCAAATTCTAAATTAGTTGGGTCATAGAAATATAAATGGTCCTTCCGCTTTTTATCTTTTTTTGTTAGAGCATTTGTACAACATTAGGAAAATGGCAATGCAATTTTTTTAAAAAAATTTTAGTTCCTATCGTATTGCAAGACAGATTTATTTTCTTGGAAATTTGTTCTAGATACTCCACATGTAATATAAGTGAAATTCCTTAATATATGTATTATCTTTGCTGATAATTATTCGAATCAAAAATACATTTCTGAGATCTCAAAAATAGCACAAATTGAAAGTATTCTTGAGGTCCCTAATTAAAGGGTATTCATACAGAGAAGTCTCATTTTGAAAACAATAAATCGAATCTCAATGAACTCGGAAATTCAACGTTATCTCAGATAGAGCACGAGCTAGACATCAATTAAGTCAAAAAATCTACTATTTCTAATTACAGCAAGCCAACAAAGTGGATGAGGAAGCACAACGTCTGCGAAACGGGCGAGAACGATGATAATACAAAGAAAGGGGAACAAAGTTCAATATTTAGTTGCGTGTACATACTTTATAAGTAAAAAAAATAAATCTGCCAAGAAATTGTAAATGCAATGATACATTAATAAAAATCCTTAATAGTAATAGTAATAATAATTTGTTGCGCTCATTTATAGAGACGCTCAATGAGCTCGGCATACTTGGCATGCACAATGTTGCGTCTGATCTTTAACGTGGGTCCAAGTTCGCCAGTTACCAGCGAGAATTCGTGGGGAATGAGCGCAAATTTCTGGACTCGCTGAGCATTCGAGATGGCTTGTTCATTGGCCCGTTTAATACCCGCCTCGAGGGCTTCGTAAAGCTTTGGCTCTGCATTGATCTTCAGCGCTGCGGACAAGGTATTCGCATCGTTGGGCAACTTCAGATCAGCCGGGATGCTAAGCAGGTCGGAGAGTTTTGTTTGATGCAAATCATGAGCCTGCAGCCATTCAATGGTCTCTTCACGCAAGGCATCCAAAGGTCTGCCCGTCTCTGGATCCGATTTGGTCTTGAGAGCCAACAACACCGTCAGATACTTGCGGTGATCACCAATCAACAAAGCATTGCTCACACAGTTCAACTCGCGTTTGATCAACTCCTCAATGTGCACGGGGGGAATATTTTCACCACCCGCTGTGATGATCAGTTCCTTGAGTCTGCCCGAGATCACGACATTGCCATGGCCATCGATGGAGCCAATATCCCCAGTGTGCAGCCAACCGTCCTCACCAATTGTCTCATCAGTCTTGTCGCGTTGATTCAGGTAACCCATGAAATTCGAACGACTGCGAATCACAATTTCGCCACAACCATTGACATCCGGCTCGAACACTTTCACCTCAGTCCCCGTAACTGGCTGTCCCGAACTATAAAGATTGGTGATCTGAGTGTGCATGGTGATGGCGCCTGCTGTCTCCGACATGCCATAAAGATCCCCTAGAGGCATGTCCAAACCGAGGAAAAAGTGCTTGAGTTCCGGCGACACCGGAGCCCCGCCTGTGAAGAAGGTGTGACATTGATCCAGACCCAGCAGCTGCTGAACAGGACGAATTAAACGCGAAGCGAGCCAATACTTGGCGGTGCCGTAGAAGGAAGATTGCTTGCTAAAGGAAGAGGTAATAGAGCAATCAATTAAAGTACTCTTTCGGGAATAATGCTTCCTCTACTTACCCCGCAATTGTGTTTAGTTGATGCTCGGCAACCGCTTCGCGTGCCTTGCTAAGCAGTAGACGGGTGTAAGGCTTTGCCTTGGCTTCAGCGGCTACCAGACGCTCCTGGAACTTCTCAAATACACGCGGCACCCCAAACATGCTGGTGGGTCGTGCTTTCTGGAAGGTGCGCACTACAGTTCCCTTCAGGGCATCCTTGTCCGCGAAGTACACACAGCCACCCAGCGACATGGCCAGGTAAATGTCAAAGATTTGTGCAGCAATGTGGCTTAGTGGCAAATAGCTGACCATGCGCTCGGCTCCAATAACAACGTGCGGCATGTTGCGTGCCACAATTCGGGTATCGTAGACAACGCTGTCGTGCGACAACATCACAGCCTTGGGCATGCCAACGGTGCCGGAGGTGAAGACGAGCATGCAACACTCGTTCGGATAAATGGCATTCTCACGACGCAGCAACTCCTCCTTTAGGTGCTGATCAAAGCTCTGTTTCTCCAGCTGTTGCCAGCTATAGTAGCCTGGTTCCTGATTCACAAACGATTCGTAGGGTCCATGCAGTTGTATGACAGCCTTAAGTCTTGGCAGCCTATGTTTGATAGCTCTCAGCTTGGCCATCTGCTTGTCATCGTCCACAATGCAGACGGTGGCATCGCTTGTCTCCAGCGAATGATGCACTGCCTCCGCAGAGTTGCTCGGATAAATACCCGCAACAATCGCCCCAGCACGCAATGCACCCAACTCGGAAAAGAACCATTCGGGGCAATTGAAGGCCAAAATGCCCACCGAAGATCGTTCCTCTAGTCCCGCATGTAGCAGCATCAACGCCGCCTGCTCCACACGCTGCTCATAGTCCGCATACGTTGCCGTCTGCCACCCATCCGAAGTTTCCCAGACTAGAGCCGGAAGTTTTGAGAATTTCTTGCAAATTTCACGGAAATACTCTGGAACCGTCTGCGGTTCCACGGTGTTATCCTCGCTTATGCGCAGCTTGACAGCCTCGTGGACCGAGGTGCTTGTGTAGCTGCTGGCGGGCTTCAGTTTCCCATCGTTGAGCGTCACGTCGTTCATGTTGAAGAGTATTGAGACGAATAAACTCCGGAGCCAATGGTGACCCTACTTTTAAAGGCTGTCTTCCCGCGGGGTCTCTTGATAAGCCAGAACCAACTCATTAAGCGGCATTTTCGTAATCTCTCTCTCGCTCTTGCTTTTTGAAAGAGCTCATGTCTGGCTGTGATTCTATGTTAAGTGTGCCATGATCTACAGTCGCATTTGTGTGACCTTTAGACCATCTTATCGCCACGAGACTCCGATAGAACCAGGCTCGAATCAAATTACTCACTATCTGAATCCGCTTTTCGAACCGTCGCTAGGGGTGTCGCGATAAGGATTCCTAATTTTCCAAACATTTTTTTCGAAGATTTCGAAAGCCTTCAAGAGTGACCCTATTAACTTTTCTTAGATCTATTACAAGTCATTGTAAGTCCCATCATTATCTCATATTCCTGCAACGTCATGCTTAATGTATTTAAAAGAAGTTTAAACCTGCAGTTTCTTCTGATTGTCTCAATGATAATCTTACAGCTTTACGAGCGTCATATGACTTGCATATTACGAACAAAGCCAATCCCATCTTGCAAAAAGCCCAACAGATAAGAGAGTTCCAAGTGTAACAAAATATCTCAAGGTATTGATATATGCATGTACTTAAATTTTCAATAGGATTCCCTTCTGTAATGTATGATTAATTTGTAACATCCCAAAAAGTCAAAATTGTATTTGAATGTAAAAATTTAATTTTATGTAAGTATAGTATGACAGTTTAAAAATCAATGCTGAAGTACATGATTTCGTGTATAAGGAAATTTAAAATGAATATACCCTTTATTGTTCTATATTCCAAAAATATCTACCATAATAAATTACAATATAATAAAAATACTAATGTATATATTCAATAGTGTTGTATACTCAGATTATCATATCTCATACTATATGTTAACCAGATATGTAACATAACATATTGTTTAAACATACCAATTTCAATAAATATCTTTTTCCCACTAGTGTTTGTATGATCAGTGCAATGTGCAAATATTATATGTAATACGATGTAGTGGTATGTACATCGTATTGTATGTATGTATTGTATATCTACTACATATTATATGTTTATGCTTGATCATATATTTAGGATTATTCCAATGATCTTTAAGTTCTTAACCTTTTCTATTTTGACAATAGACAATGTATGTACATATGCATACATACATACATCTAACTTATAAAAATAATGTTTTGCATATGTATATATGTGTATGCATGTAAATACATACATATGTATGTATGTATGCACATCGTAGAAGTATTCATAATAGATAATTACTCCTTGTAATGCCAATACATACAAGCATTGTCACATATCAATATGTAGTATGTGTATATAATATAGAAGTAAAAGTTTAGTACGTATAGTACAGCGTATATATAGTATGTATGTATGTACATATAAGTTCAACCAAAATAATGTATGTATGTTTAGTGCACTGTAATATACTTACATTTATTTTGATGAATGAGTATGTACATACAAGCATGTACTATATGAATATTTGTGTTTATATGTGTGTACTGGCATACATACATACATACATTCATATGTACATATGTACGTGAGGAATAGCACTGACCTGAGACACGCTCACCTTAAGCACATCGAACATCACAGCTGGACGACTGACCTTCTTCGCACCGACTGAAAAGACAGACGAGACATTTGATTGACTGAACGGGTGCGAACGGAGGAAGTAGAGGAGAAATAGCAAGTGTAAAGAGCGACAGAGCAAACAACAAGAAGAACATCAGCAAAGCACACGCATGTTTCACTATCGCTGCCCTCAGTCGCTGGTGCTCTGCCTTAGTACATGAAACATGGGGATTCTAACGGTTTGTTACTCTGCCCACCTTCGGTTCGGTCACTCGACTGAGGCCGACACTGTGCTCACATTACAAGCGCCTGGTGCTCAAACATGATACGCAGTCGAACATACACACACACGCACACTTCAAAATGTATGCATGTATGCATGTGGTACATACAAAGCAATGAAATAGAAGCAGAAAAACTGGCATACAGTGGGCTCGCCCAGCAACAACAAACAACAGCAGCAGTAGAAGAAGCAGCAGAAGCAGAAAAATCGTTTTCGCTTTTGACGGCAACAGAGCTACCGACTGTGCTTTGATGTGCGCCTGTTCGAGCAACAGTCATTTTTTGTACAAATTTATAATTTATTGTTTAATTTATTTTATTGCAAAATGTCAAACAGCTTTGCCTTGTTTACTCTCACACAAACACACACACACATACACACTGATGTATGCTTTGTAGGCATGTACAAGTGTATGTTGCGTTTTCTCCAGCAGCGGCAACAACTACAACAACAACAACATGGCTATGATTATGATGTATTATTAACCCAATTGTAATTGTTGCAATTTGTAACTGCGGCTTATCATTTGTCATGCCGCAACAACAACATTATTATGAAATTATTTACCAATGAACAGCAGCCCATGAATGCCAAACAAGTGTAAACATGTCGTTTCCTTAAACAAAACACAAAAAAAAAGAGAAAAACAAATGTAGTGCAGTGGGGCTTGGTCAAAGAGGGCGACAGAGTGGCTGAGGTGCGGCTTGCTGGCATTAAAACTACAAACACAAATAGTTGCATATTGCGTTTGTTTTGTTTTGCTTTGTACATATTTATTGTATTTTGTATTTGTATTTGAGCTGGATGCGCGCAACATGTGTACATAGAGAAGTGTCCGATGGGTAGCGGTAAACAAAAGATAAATAAATCTAAGTAAATTGAGAGTCAGCTGCAACTACAGTGGAGCGATACACTTATACACAAGCAATATAACATTGATACATATGTACATAGATAGTATGTTTAATTACGTACGTTAATAATACATATGTATATACTTGTGTAAATATGTACATACATACATTCAACCATTCAAGCCACTTGCCAATAACAATCGAATTATAAAAATACGATACACATATGTATGTAATTACATATGTACATACATATGTAAATACTCTAAAAACGCGATGTTCGATTGTTCATACGTATTATGTTAAATACAGTTTTTGTTTGAAAATTAATTTCATACAAATTATTTTTGTACATTTAAATTACAGTAGTTACTCGCCAATGTGAACCTCTTCTTAAGAAAATTCTTATTTCTTAAAAATTTAAATTCTTGGACATTTTTAAAAAGAGAAAAGTTACAGAATACAAATGCAATCAGTCTATACTTTATTAGTTTATTTTTATTAATAAATAATAGATGAAACTAAACGATTAATGACCACAATTACAATATAAGAACAAAGATTTTCACAGTACATCGAAACACTTTAATTTAAATTTCTGAAAAATACGAATTTATTGAAAATTAATTATTATATTATTTAAAAATAATTTTTCTTTGCCATAAGAAACATTTCTTCATATAAAAGTATCTACATATTTATATTTACTGAATGAACTCAAAAGAGCGTGCACTGTACGTACATATGTATGTACATACATATGTACGTCATTGTACACATCGTGAGTTCAAGTCCAGTCTACCTCAGTCTTCAATCTTAATCACAGACAATAGCAATAGAGCAATAGACAACCTATTCGTTCATTCAGATGTATTATGTGTAGATGTATGTACATATGACACACAAAGTCACAGTCACAGTCGCTATAACGGAACTGATATGTACATATCTGTTGTAGGCACATATGAACATATGCATATATGTACATATATGTACATACATATATTCTTCCGATTTTTCTTGCTCATAATCGCATTGTACGGTGGGGTAACATGTGTTGTACATGCTATTTACACGCACGATTCGAGATGGTATTTGTGGGAACGGGTCTGCTCCATGATGGGTTGAGGATGGGGGGATATGCATGTGCATGTCTGTGACTTTTGTAGATTTGTTTGTGTACATATAGATATAGCAAAATTACCAGGCGCACAGCATTGATTAGCAGGCGGAAAAGAGCCCAACCAACCGAACAACGAACGAAGCAACCAAGCAAAGTCAAAGCAAAAAGTTCATACGAGCGAGCAGCAAGTGAGTGTGAGCAGCCGGGCAAGGCAACAACAATAACAGCAACAAGTACACACAACAATAAAGAAACACACATTCATGCATAACAACAACATCGCCACACAAAACGATACACACACAAAACTACTAAAAGAGGCAGCGACAAACCCGACGACGGACACCCGAGACGACGACGTCGGCGTCGGAGTCGACGTCGACAGATAAACAACATTTATATTCATGTACCCGCCAGTAACAAGAACAACATCGACAACAACAACAACAACATAAGAAGTGTGGCACACATACACTTAAACATAAATGAAGAAAGAAAAAAAAACAACAAGCGAAAATCAAATAACATGTGTACATATTGACAAACAAGTGAACATATGTATACACACATATGTATGGTGTATGTATGCGCGTGTGTACGTACTACGTACATGCACTGCACTGCTCACGATTCATCCACCATACGGCCCCCTTTAGCAACTCATTCAAACTCATTTCTATACTCACGAAGGCAGCGACGTCAACGTCGACGCCAAAACGTAGCAGTAGCATATCAGCAAAGTCGTTACGTGGGCCACCACGGTGCTGGAAGGGGGCAGTACATTAACAATAACAACAGCATACGTACATACATACATATGTATGTACACACAAGCATATGTACATATGTACATACATGTATGCATAAGTCTTGTTTACTGCCGTTGTGCTCTCTCTCTTTCGCTCTCCATGTTTGACAAGTCAGCCGCATAAATAGCAATTACAATAACAACCGGTATTTAAAAATGTTTTTAATCCCATCATTAACACACGACACGAGCACAAAAACCGACGAACCAGCAAACTAAACAGGTGTCTACAGTGTATCACCCCACAAAAATGTCGCAAATACAGATAAACACTCGAAAATGTTTTGTCTTATGCACTGTGTTCCTACCGTACTTGTAAAAATCTCTTATCTTTTAAAAAAATATTTCTTAATAAAATTAATCAGACCTTATATTTATGAAGGGATAATTTAAATATTTTATTACTTATTAGGTAAATGAAGTTCCAACTTAGTATTTGCTAAATTTACATCCCGATTATGAAATTTATGTGGGGTGTGCATGAAATGCGAGCGAAAAATGCTCATCACGATGCTTGATCAGGCTTCATTGCAATGCATGACGTATTTGTGACGTCAAAGAAATTTGCAAAAAGAGAATTGCTGGTGTTGCTGATACTTACATGGAGTGGGGCTTATCAATTTGTTGATAATGGAAAATTCTTAACTCGAATTCCTAGTGTACATTCCTAGTGTATGAATTCAAATTAATATTCAACAATTTATATTCTGTAAGCATAAAATTATACTTATATTTATTTAATTCACAATGACTAATTTAGCTGAACGTCACTGTAAAAATACCTACAAGCGTATGCATTTTTCTGTCCGCTACTGTTCGTTCAATGATTTTTTTTTGTAAAGCGCCGATAATCATACGAATTAAGTTGTTGCTGTTATATTAAGAGAGAGAGAGAAAGATTGTTGTTGACGTCGACTCTGACTGTGGCGCATTCTCTTTTGCGTTGTCAACAAAAAACAACGTCATCATCTAGACAGCAGGCAACTTGAAGCCAACAGTCACAGGTACAATATACATATGAGTGTATTACATACATGCAAACATATTTGAATGTTGTCGTTCAGCACGTGTTTGTTGTTGTTACCCATTACATTTAATTTTCATGCCTTTTCTGGTTTTTGCACTGGCTCTCCACTCTCATACATTACAATCATACGGACTACACATGCATACATACATATGCATACATGTGTGTACATACTTACATACATTCATATGCATGCATTAACATACATGCTACACATGGATGGTATTGTACATACAAACATAAACACAATTTGAGAATGCCGACGTCGACGTCGTCGTTACCGTTTTAGCTGTTGCGATGGCAGCGAAAGCTACTTCTACTCGTACTACATGAACAACAACAACAACAACAACATTATACACACACGCACACACACACTGACTGCCTACACGGTTACGCTCTCTTGCTAATCATTGCTGTGCGCCTGCTTTGTGCTCATGTTTATTTGTATATATCGAGCAACACAAACGCACAGAACTCATATGCAAAAGCACGGGTACATACAACAACAACATACTAACTAGTATACACTTCTATACACATCTCTAATCATACATATGCATGCATGTATGTTCGTTCATACAATATATGAATGCACGAATGTGTACACTTTTGTACGGAGACATAGACACATTTGTGCGCAGTACGTACATATTTATGCAGATAGTAAAGTGCGAGTGTAGATACGAGATACTATAATGCTTCGACTACTTACTCTTCCACGTACATTCAATGTACATTCCCACACAAGCGTACATACCTTTACCTATGTTATTTGTTGCTTGTAGACGCTGAGCAGACGGTTTGAAGACCTTCAATTTCTTTAGTCATATTTCGTACCAGGAAATAAATCACTTGCGATTAACATGTAGCTACTTATGTGGGTATGTATGTATGTACATATCTAGCGTTTAATAATTTTTAAATAATGTAAATTCTTTTAAAAAATTGTCTTGCTTCAGTCACAAATGTATGATTATCGCATTTCGGATATTTGAAAGTAAAATGTCTTCTATATAACAATTCAGTCATGAAATGATAGCATTAAGTATGTGAAAAAAAATTGAGATTAATGAATCATGTAGGATAAATAAAATATTAAAATTAATTTAAATCAATTTGATTATCATTTAACTTTTGTATTAATAAAATTTCGACAATCTTAAATTGTTTTTATGTTAATAGTAACTATTCAACGTGAAATTGATAATGTAAATTTCTTATCATCTTTAAGCATCTATTGCTTCCAGATATATGAAATTATGTACAATATATACGATGCAGTTATACATATGTATGTATATTCATTTTATCAGTTTCGTTAAGCATTCCGTGAATTGGGTAATGAATGATTTCTAACACTTGATGAATTGCATATGAGTATCTGAAGATCTTTCTGATTAGATATTTGATTCTAGGTAGATTTTCGAGTATTGTTGGATCTGTTTTGTCAGATTGATCAGTAAGGAAAGTAATGTGTTTTCAATAAGTTTATCTATTACATCCCTTCCTTTCCCTTTATTTTAATAGATGGGCTTGATATGTTTCGATTAATATCGTTGGTTAGATTTACTGGTTGATAATGATTTATTAACGTTTGCTTGAATTGCAACTCTTTTTTTCTTTCTAATTTTTATTACAATCGGTTTGTTTTTTATCCTCTTAGCTTTGTCAACACTTATTTTATTAATCTCCTTGCATATTAGACGCCTCGGCTAAGATAAAATCTGAATTCTTTATGTAGTCACATATAAGCAGTCTTTCAATATTTTTTTCAGCTGCTGCAATTGGCTTGTGAATTCTATGATCTAGTGGGGAATTGTCTTTTCTTTCTGACCAGCCAGCACTGGGACAATATAGCAATTGGGTCGGCAACTATTTGTTCTGAACTCCCAACTAATCGTACACTGTGCGTATACGCATTGCGCAATGGACCTATAGATTCATAGGTTACTCGTTACCAGAAATAAAATGGTTCCGTAACATAAATAGCGAGTACCAAAGCATTCAAAATGAAACCATTTTTTTAATTTAATCATAATTGCTTTTTAAAAACCCTACAAATATTTTGTGAAAAATACATTTTTTTGTAAATTATATCAACACGTATTTTATTGTCCATCAAAAGGTTATAAATGATTTTTTATATTTTCCCTATTACAAAAGGTTTTTGTGTAATTTATTTTCTATTCTCTTCAGCTGTATGTTAATATGTTGTTCTAAATGATTTATTTTGTATTCATTTCATGAATTTGTATAAATGTGTAGATAATTAAGAAACTATATTTTTTTATTATTATTAATTTGCAAACAATACTCATCGTTGCAAATATGTTTTCAGAGCTGATCTAAGAATAACGGCTGTCACCACAAAGTATTAAGGGTTAATGACTCAATAATGAATAATGCATAAAGTAACAAATAATAATAATTAGTCATCAACAATTCCAAATATGGAATATTTATTTAATGTTTAATGTTAATTTGTAATTTAATTTATTTATTTACAATTTATCGAATAATTTGAGTGGTGTCGCGGTCCGAATTGGGATAGTAATTGACATTGCGAGAGCGAGCTATGCAGCAGTAGATTATGACTGAAATACTGCCGACAAGAGTGAGAGCGAGAACGGCAACGACCAAGTAGATCCACCAAGGATAAGGCAAGGAACAACTGAGGCTCATCAGATCGTTGGGCTTATATCCCATTTTGCACTTGCATTTATGCGTCTTGTGGCAGTAGCTGTTCAATCCACATTTGGGTGTACACTTTGGAATGCATTTTACTTCCTTATGGTCCCACTCGAATCCCAGAGGGCAATAACATGTGTTGGGTGCCACACAGTGACTTTTATCTGGACATTTTTTGCTGCAAACTGGTTCGCAAACGCCATGCTTAGCGAGATATCCACGATAACAAGCGCAAATATCAGGTTCGGAGCAGAATGCATTTGCTTTGCATGGTGGATCACAATGGGCTTCACATTGATGAGTCTTTTTACTAAGAACATAGCCTGTATAACAGCCACATTTTTCAGGACTTATGCATACGCCATGTGGTCCACAACTTTTAGTACACTTTGCAGTGCACTTTCCTTGCAGCATCTCATAGCCAGGGTGGCAGACACATCCATGGGTAGTGCAGTTGGCATGCAAATCACAAGCGGGCACACATTCTGGTACACATTTATTCAATTTAACATCCCAGCGGAATCCTTTTTTGCAATGCTTAAATTGAGGCGAATAATTATGCTGTATTAATAATATAAAAATAATATATCTTACCGGAATATTCTCTGCTCCATTGCACAATTGAATGCACACGATTAATCCAAAAATCAGAACTATTAGTTCACGCATTGTGAAATTTAAATTACAATTCTTTTAACAATCGTCTTGCTCGGAGTCTGTAATAGAACTAAGGTTCTTGTGGGTCGCAGGGAGCTTTTTGTTAGTTCTCCGAATACCGCAGGAATTTTTATTTATAAAATTATGATGGCGAATATAGTTGTGGTTTCCCACATAAACTGCTTATCTTAGGACTAAATATATTTGATATATGCAACCTAGAAAAACAAACATGCATATTACTAATGCGATGTAAATCCAAAAAGAAAGAAAAAATATGTCAATAGTTTCAGAAGTAATTACATTCCACATTGGAGATTTTGTATTGCTTTGCTGTTATGACTAGAGTTAAACTAATGCAAATTGATAATAATATTCTGTACATACATACATACATATATGGTTATCGAAAACGTTTGTGATTCCTGAAAATATAATGGAAAATATATAAGGGTCTCTATTTAAAAAAACAAAACAAGTAAGAAAGCTACAGTGATGTGTGCTCGACTGTGAGATACCTGCTACCCCGCTACCCAAAATGTGGCTAGCGCGTATAAAAACAATAGGGGTTGATGGAATATTTTTATACTTGTATATATATATAGCGGTTATAAAAATATAGAAATATTCCATCGAACCCTCTGAGTGATATATACTATGTAAGATATATTGAATGCAAAGTTGAATAATGGTATTTATACCATTACCTCCTTATAGAAGGAGGCATCTCCGACCCTATAAAATATATATATTCTTCATCAGGGTCAACAGCCGAGACGATCTAGCCATGTCCGTCTGTCCGTATGAAACACTGGATCTCAGAGACTATAAGAGATAGAGCTATAATTTTTTTTTCGACAGCATTTGTTATGTTTGTACGCAGATCAAGTTTGTTTCAAATTTTTACCACGCTCACTTCCGACCCCGTAAATCAAAAAAATCGAATAACAAGCCTAATTTTAAAGCTAGAGTTGCGAATATATATACAATACATATTCAATAACTACTATAGCAGTTATGATTCCTGAAAATTTGGTTGCGATCAGATAAAAATTGTGGAAGTTATTAAAGAAATACTTTTGTATGGGCAAACACGCCTATTTACTAGGGGTCTGAGTTGCTTTGGCCGACAATCTGGCACATTGTGCCGTCGTGGTATATTTTGAATGGTGTACTATATCGATATACCAAACATACCATTTGGTATATTTTAGTGTTTTCGGTATATTTTGAAAATGATACCGCAATATTTTGCCTTTATTAAAAATGGGTAGCGGGTATCTCACAGTTGAGCACACTCGACTGTAACTTTCTTACTTGTTTTTACTATGGGTAGCGGGTATCTCACAGTCGAGTACACTCGACTGTAGCTTTCTTACTTCTTTTATTGTATTATGTATATTTGTGTGTTATAAAATAGTTTTTTATTTTAGTCAAAGTTCATACATACGTACGTAACGAGAATTTATTTTAATATTTTAAACCCGCTACCCTTAGGGTAGAAGCGTATTATTGTAGTATGCCTGCAGGAATTGTATGTAAAATGCAGAAGGAGGCATCTTCGATAGCCGTCTGTCTGTCTGTCTCTCTGTGTAAAACATTGGATATCGGAGACTATAAGAAATAAAGTTATTAACAACACTTGTAATGTTCACACGCAGATAAAATTTGCTTTCAAAATCCATAAGCAAGCGTCATGTTGAAGCTAACGATTTTTTGAAACATACAATAATATCTATAGTATCCATAATTCCTAAGAATTTGTTTGCGATCAGATAAAATCTATAGATATTATTTCAGGAATACTTTTGTATGGCAAAAACGCATACAGGTCTTATATGCTCCGAGTGACAATCTGATAAATGTACTACTCTTTTGTGAATTTTGAATTAATACTTTATTCTATATACCAAATTTGTCCTTTGGTATATTTTAATATTTTTGCGGTATATTTAGAATCGATGGGTAGAAGGTATCAAACACTCGATTCTTGTTTGTATCATTTTATTTCTCTTTCGTCTCCTTTATTTTACAAAATAGTTTCTTAAATAGTCGATTGTCTGATGTAAAGAGAAATAGAAAAAATATTTATTTGATGAACAGCATTTTGAAAATGTATACTTTAAATAAACCTTGTAAGAAGTTCTTTGGGATCTTGTCCAAACTGAAATTATTCCAAAATACATCCATTCCGCATATGCATTTCATTATTGATCCTTAGACAGTCAATCAATTAGGTTAAATAGATTTATATATAAAATCTATTTCATACACAACATTTGCTATTGCATTTTTATTAAAAGTTCTAAAGTATTAAAGTATAATTTATAGTATGTTCTTGTGCTGTGAACAGTTTTTTCATTGACTGGAGTTCTTATCAAACATGTTCGATGCAGTCAGACTTGGACGCAGTTACAACCGCAGTTGAAGCTGAAGTTCCATTCTGAAAATCATCGGCAGTCTCTGATTTAGTTTGTGACCGAGTCTACGCTTCAGTCGCAGAGTCTGCGAAGATTTCCAATGTTGTGTCGGGAGTGAAAGAGAGATAAGAGAGTGCAAAACAGGGAATTATCGTCTGACCCCGAGGAGAGTTGAGACAAAAGAATTGTGCTTTCACTTTTTTATCAGCATTTGGTCACAGCGTCTAGTGGACAGTGTCTGAGTGGTGAATAGTCAAGTCAGTATGCTGGGACTAATGATGATTGGCCTGGCCCTGCTGCTGTTGCTGGGAGAGACACAGACCATGACCATTACCAATGGTCATTGCCAGAAGAACATCAGCGTCAAGTACCAAGTGCCAGTGACGAAAACCAAGATCATCGGTAACTCCAGCAATCCCAATGCAGGAGAGCAGCTGTATATTGTGTATGAGGAGCGTGTGCGTTGGGACACTGTGCAGATCTGCTGTCCAGGCTATCGCACCATTATCTTTGGCTTCTGTGAACCCATTTGCCAGGAGCCATGTCCGCCGCACAGCTATTGCTTGGAGCCCAACAAATGTGGCTGCATGCGAGGCTATGAGCACTCGCATCATCCCAACCAACAGCATCAACTCATTTGCCGTCCCATCTGCCATGGCGGCTGCCCGGAGCACAGTCATTGCATTGCCCACAACGAGTGCGAGTGTCGTCCCGGCTTCAAGGATGTCAGCAGCTGGTTCAGCCTCAGCCTCAGCTGTGAGCGCATCCAATGTGGTCTCGAGCAGCGCTATGACATCCATCGACATGCCTGCGTCAAGATTGAGATGAGCATGGAGGAGCTAATGCAGCGAGTGGCCGAGCGTCTGGAGAAGGGCCTTCCAGCTGAACCAGAAGCTGAAAGTGACACCGAGCAGCCTTTGGAGTAGCATTAGTTGGACTGCGAGGGTTCGCTGATGTTCCTACTTAAAAGCATTAATCGAGATTATTCATATTTATAGCTTTAATAAAGAGATAAGACACAGATCTTGAAAGAAAGTGACTAGATTTCGATTGAGAGGAAGTATCTAAGCAATTGAGCATAAATAAAATAGTCGTTTATAAAAATGAAAGCATTAGATTAATATAAATCAAAATAAATCTATTGTGTTATTCGGCAAAATTATATTATACGTAATAATCATTCACTTAGTAATGTCTATTAAGCTTCCTAAAATTTGAAAATAATTTTAGAAATTGCAGCAAATTGCGCAAAATTTTAGCTTTACGTGACTGCAAAAGTTTCAGTATAAATGTGTTGATATTTTTTTTTTAATTATCTCTAACTTGAGATGAGCGAAGAATTTAAATACTAAACTTAAAAGAAGAAAAGGAAACAAAAATAAACCTATGTTTCAAAATTCTTCGATGTCTATATGAATGATATCTAGATAAATGTTTTGATCACATATTTAAAAACATCAACAACAAAATTGTAAAATATCTTAGTGATTGAACCCTTTTGTATCGAGGTACAAACTGTTTAGAATATATAACTAAATATTCAAATAAATTGTTCGACTTTTGATGTAGATCAAAGTTGAATTAGTAAAAAAATGTCTACTAAACTGGAATTAATAAGTGTAACAAAATGCGCAACACATTATAAATCTATATGCAATTTTATTTGTAATAATTCAAAACAATTGGATTATAGAATTATGTAAATAATAAAACTTCTCCTTGCGTTTCAGTAAATAAAACAAATTAACATAAAATGTATAACTTATGATCTAAAAATGTCTACTCGAATATAGTATTTTGTTGAATGGGAAAAGCTGCAGGCAAGCTATCAGGACGCATTAGAAATAATAATCATAAACTTCATCATCAACAGCATCATTGTAATCATCATCATCATCATCAAAGTTAACAAAGTTAATCATCATCACTCATACAAATTGAGTGAATAACCCTCTCCTTTCTCCGCTCTATATGCTATATATATATGGTAGAATAGGTGTATATTAAGTATTGTAGTAGTAGTAGTTTTTAGCTGGCACTCAATGGCTTGAAAGTCCGTTAAATTCATTTCATTTTAAAGCTCAAGTTCCCTTTGCTCTGGTATCTGGATAATTTTGGTTTTCTTTTGGTTTTTTTATCAGCTACGCCTTTCATCGATTTATGCATAGAGCTTGTCGATCATCTCGGCATACATTTTGTTAACCACATTGCGCTTCACCTTCAGAGTGGGACCCAATTCCCCGGTGACAATAGAGAAGTCATGGGGCAGAATGGCGAACTTCTGCACTTTCTGGGCATTCGAGATGGACTGTTTGTTGGCACGCTTGATGCCATCCTCGATGGACTTGAACACCTTGGGACAGGGACCAGCATTCAATATCTCCGAGAGTGTCTTGTGCTCAACTCCCAGAGATTTCATCCAAACCGTCGACTCGTGTGTCAACTCATCCAACGGTGCACCAGTGTCCTTGTCGACCTCCGTCTAAAAAATAAAATGCCATTAAAATCTGTTGAATTGATAAACCAACAACTTAAGATTTACCTTGATGGAAACCAGAACCGTCAGATATTTGCGCTGTTCACCCACCAGGAAAGCATTGGAAATGCCATCGAGCTCCTTTTTGATAATGTTCTCGATGTGCACAGGCGGAATATTCTCGCCACCGGCTGTGATGATGAGCTCCTTGGAGCGACCCGTCAGACACACGTAGCCCTTGTCATCGATGTAGCCCAAATCACCAGAGTGCAACCAACAATCATCGTCCAGCGATTCTTCGGTCTTCTCTTTGTTGGACACATAGCCCATGAAGACGTGACGGCCACGAATGCACAGCTCACCATGTCCATTCTCATCGGGATTGATAATCTTCGACTCACAGCCGGGCATCGATTTGCCAATGGTGTTCAAAAGCGTGCAGTCGGGCTGGCAAAGTGTGTGACAACCGCCAGTCTCGGACATGCCAAAGGCATCCAATATCTTCAGATCCAGACTGAGGAAGTACTTCTTGGTCTCTGGTGACATGGGAGCGGCAGCACTCACCAGGCTGACCACACGATCAAAGCCCAGGGCTGCCTTCACCTTGGACATGACCAGGGACTTGGCAATCTTGTAGCGGAAACCTCCGCTGCTCTTGCTGCAAATGAAGGAAAGTTGGTTAGCAAAAGTTTAATTGGAATTGTTGATTAGTTTTAGCTGGCAAACTTGATAATTGCATTGGCCAAGGATAATGCACTTGACAGCCAAGTTGACCATGTGCTCGCCGGGAAGGCTTCTTGTCAGAGATGGGATTTGGTATGAATTAAGTATACAAGTATGTGAATAAGCATAAGTTGAAAGTCCTAATTAATATGCAATTGATGTCCCCAAAGCGGGAGACATAGTTGTGAGTTGTTGTCTATTTGATAAACATGGCAAAATGGAAATATACTGGCTATGAAATATTATATTATTATTGTACTCGTAGTATACAATTTTTTCACAAAGAGTAATAATGCAAATTTGATTTCGCATATGTATTTCACTAGATATTATTACGCAGTTGAGTAAATAGAGATTCTATTTAGTTGTTTAATAATATAAATTGATGCAAAGAATTTAAGCATTAAGTCAGAAAGTAATCTAACAATAAATTTCACTTATGAGTGCAAAATTTTAAAAAGAACTAACATACGTCACGAAGTATATAAATAAGTGGTTAATACAAAGGTGTTGTGTATATATGATAATCTAGTTCTAATGCTTAATCAGAGATGTTTAACATACAGAGCACTTCACATTTGGCTGGAGATAGCTAATCGAGTTGAATAGTCTAGACTGGCCGCGCTTTAAGGCAAAGCCGAAAGTGCACTAATCACTGGCAAACTTGAAGTTGCGGCAATAGCTCTACAACACTCTGGCAAATGACTGCCACGAAATTGCAGAAGTTGTGGGAGAGCAGAGGACTGTCTCATGCGCAGGACGTGCCCGCATGCATGAGCTTGTAGCATCAAGGATCCAGCATCCAGCATGCTGTTGGTAGCCGTAACGTGTACAACCTGACGTATGAGTAATGTTGTTGCCTGTGATTTTGGCTTAAACCAGAGCACGCCGCTGGCTGCCTTTGGCCGCTTCGCTTGCATAATTTAGCGTACGAAACGCGGCAGTGCCTCGCAGGGATTGCTTTCAGCCAGGCAGCCAGGCAGCCAGAAGTGGGAGGTGGGTGGATGGGTGAATGGTTTAAGCCGTTGCAGCCACTTTAACTGTGCATCCTTTTTGCATAATTTATGCGCACACAAAAGTTAAAGTTGAAGTATTTTTTGTTCTTTGTGTGCCGTGTCGTCCTTTGGTGAATGCAGTAATGCAAGAAAGCAAAAAGAAAGCTGAGAGAAGGAACTCACTCCTCTCGCACTTACCCTTGATTCTCCATGTAGTGCTTCAGTGTGATGCCCTTGGCCCAGCCGGCAATCATTTTGCTAAAGCTGCCACTGGAGCTGGCAACGGCAACCATGCGCTCCTGGAACTTCTCAAAGACACGCGGCACGCCCATGAAACGCGTCGGATGCGCATCCTGCAGTGACTTGACCAATGTGCCCTTCAGCGCATCCTTATCGGCAAACCAAATGCAAC
Source organism: Drosophila kohkoa (assembly GCA_019972355.1). NCBI lineage: Eukaryota > Metazoa > Arthropoda > Insecta > Diptera > Drosophilidae > Drosophila > Drosophila kohkoa. The sequence continues at coordinate 205,172 of BJEL01000003.1, read as the reverse complement.
CGGCCATCGATGCAACCGTATAGACATCCACAGTTTGGGCAGCCACATGGGACAGCGGCAGATAGCTGACCATTGCCTCCGATCCCATCACCACCTTCTCCAAACCCTTGGCAATGACACGCGTATTGAAGGCAATGTTATCGTGTGAGAGCATTACACCCTTGGGCATGCCCACGGTGCCCGAGGTGTAGACCAGCGAGCAGCACTCGTTGATGGCAACGCTCTCCAAGCGCCGCTTGTACTCGTCCTCCACATCGCTGACGTTCATGGCCTCAATCTCCGACCACTGTCACAGAACGAAGCAATTAATCAGTTAAGATGTAAGAGAAACAAGTAAAAAATCTAGAGTCGAGTGTGAGCGACTGCGGGATACCCGGCACGCATTTTCAGCAAAAGTAAAATAGTCAAGATACACCTAAATAAATACTGAAGAATACTACAATATACCGAAAGTTATATTGGTATAATAAATAAATACAAAACATTCCCTTTTTTAAATAAATCAAAATATTACAGTACTTTTGATAAAATATTGAAAATTAATAAATTAAAAAAATACTAAGATATACCAAACATTTTATATGACACTATTGTTAAAATATACAAAATGAATATACCGAAAACTATTAAAATATATCAAAAGATTTACTTAGTATATTGATATAAAAATATTCAACAAAATATTCGAGTTCGTCAACCACAGCTGTGAAGATGCGGCAGCTTTAGCAGTATAAAATTATTTCTTGAATAACTTCCAAGTTTAACTGATTGCAATTAAATTTTTAGGATCTATGTGCAGCATCTTCAAGTGATGTTAACAGAAATTGCATGTTTATCTCTTCTAGTCTCTGAGATGTTGGACAGGCGGATAGACGGACTTGACTATTTCGTTTCAGTTGTCGACGTTGTTAAAAATGTATATACTTTAAGAGGTCGAAGATACCTCCTTCTATCACATACATTTCCTGTCGGCAGCCAAATTGTGTCGGGTATAAAATGGATGTGAACTCACCCTATAGTAGCCATCCTCCTTTTTCAAGTAAGCTGGATACGGCTCCTGGATTTGAATGGCCGCCTTAAGCAGTGGCAATTTGTCGCGAATCGATTGAATTTTGTCCATCTGCTTCGAGTCATCCACAACGACAATTTGTGCCCGCGAATCCGCGAGAACATGCAGCACAGCCTCAGCGGAATTGGTCGTGTAGATGCCGGCAATGATGCCACGTGCATGAATCGCACCCATGGCTGAGTAGAACCATTCGGCGCAGTTGAACGCCAACACACCCACCGAGTGATGCTCCTGCAGGCCAAGTTTGACGAATGCCTTGGCCGTCTGATGAACCTTTTGCTCGTATTGCCTGACGGTCGATTGAGGTTGATTGGTTAAACGAGGCGCTGATTGAGTTAGCCGAGAGTCGGACACTTACTTGTAGGTGACTGTGGTGTAGCCTCCGTTTTTTCCATTCTTGGTACGCAGAGCCGGATAGTCGGGATAATTGTTGGCGCTGCGCTTAAGCAGGCCGGGTATGGAGATTGGTTCCTCGGCACCAAGACCCTCCTTGGACATGCGGATCTTGACGGCCTCCTCGGGATTGGTGGTCCTATAGTTTTCTGCGGGCCTCAGGCGATTGGGGCCTGGGCGATTTAGGAGCGCTTCGTTTGGATTTGCGGCCATTTCTCAGTCTGCTGTGTAAACTGAAATTGAGTTAGAGAAACGATTAGTTCAGCGAATTGCAGTCTTTGGATTAACTGAATTTAGAATGTGACTTTCTAACGTAATCATACGACCTGTGACTAAAGTACAACGATAGAGGTAGGGAAAGAGGTGCAGTGTCAAGGTTATCGTCACACGTTTTACTATATACTCGGCACCTTGCAGCTTCTTATCGTTATGTTTAAATTATGACTTAACACCTGATTAGAGGCGGCACAGTGTGGCTGTAAATAATTATACATACATACTATATCAAAATTTATGGCACACTATGGCTTCAAGTGCTGAACCGCTTTTAAGGTAGCTACTCCACTACTTTGCTATAAATAATCGCAGCGGTGTAAAACCAAGTCAACTTATAAATAAAAATACAGGAAATTGCAGCAAAAATGGTAAATCAGTCTTAAGTGAGTTTGTAATTAAATGAGATCAATAGCTTAAAGTGTCATCAATAAAATTAATTATCTATTCCAAGTGTAAAGTAAATAATTCCTTTTATGGAATTTACAATTTAATATTTGCAAACAAATTATTTCAATGAATTATCTAAATTACATAAAAATTCATTTTATACTTATTGTGACTAATATGAATATAATTCGTTTCAAATTATACATTGAATTAAAAGACCAGAATAATTTGGACAATCACTTTTTTCTATTCAATAATTTGCCAATTAACATACATTTTTGTTTGCTTTTATTGCGTTTTAATAGCAGCAGAGAACAAGATTTCTGACATAATTGCCAACAAAATTAATTTACTACTGCTAGCAAATTTAAATAATTGTAGAAATTCAGAGGCTAAAATAAGTATAAAATATAGTTTGGTTCAATATTATATCATAGTAATTATTATGGTCGGAAATTTTTATTTAATTTTACAACTACTGATAAATTTAAATAATTCTAGAAATTGAAAGGTTAAAAGAAGTACAAAAGATAGTTTGGTTAAATATTATATCATTTGCAGTTATCAAGGTGGGAAATTCGTGTTTCCCGTATGCTTTGACATGTCATTAGTTGTGAAATCATAGAGCACCTTTGATCTTATCTAGAACTTATATTTGATAATGCCAGACTACCGAAGTCTTGGCTTACGATAGTCAACATACGAGCTAAGTTTTTTTTCTTTCCTTTTCGGGTACAAAGGGCCGCGACGGCTATCTCGATATCTAGTGTGAACATACATACATATATAATATATATGTACATACATATGTACTATTTACACCTGTTCATAATTTTTTATTAATCAATAAAAGAAGCGGGCAAACCATTTCGTATGTTTCGTGTGATAAGCACAAATACCCAAAATAAACAAGCAAACCGATTTTTTAGCTCACAATGAAAATGAACGAATGAAAAGTCCAAAGTTTATTGACAAGTCTGAGACCAGCTGATTTTTCATGTTTAGTTGGAAAAATTTCCAGTTGCCCGGTTACGTTACTTAGTAGCCAAAGTTCCGCCTATGATTAGATCTGATTGATTGATGGAGAAGGCCTCGGGCTATGCAATTTACGAGTACTACGACACAAATTGACTGATTGACAGTCAACTAATGCACACGCTTCTTCAATAAAAACGTCGTAAATGTATTTTAATTGTGTTGTGATTTTGTTTTAGCGAAAGCTGTTAAGCAAATTCATTCTTGAATATCGAATGTAAATATAGTAGAAGTAATCAAATAAAATTTTTCGAAAGCATACAATGAGTTTACAAACTTTTCAAAGCAATTAAGTTCGACATCATTATGAGATTGCTAGAAGGCTTTGTGGCAGAATAAATCACAAATAATGAACGACAGCAGTTTGTGTTATTTTTAGTTAAGGAAACTCGTTTTGAAATATTTCTAAAATTGGCTAGATTTGTCAAGAAATTGCGGCGAAAACAAACTATCAATTTTGAAAATAAATTAATAGTAAAATGTTGTCATAAATAACAAATTTTGAACGCTTGTAATAACAATCATGACTTTGCTATTGATAAGCAGAGAATTCGATTTGCTGTGGCTTGATGACGATATAACAGCTGCTGTGATCATAATTAAGTTCGATGCGACAATGTGTACTTATATAATGAGTATTATAGAATCTCTGACTGCTTATGTCAGAGCGAAGAGAAACAATCGAAATAACACTCCACACAGGTTGAGCAATAAGCAACATGCATAGATCTACATAATATTTGATCGAGCTCATAATATAGAAATGTATATAAGTTTGTATTAATACCTCCTACATACAAACGTACAAATATATATTTATATGTATGTGGGTATGAGAAATCGTATGTTTGCCTCTATAGACAGTAGTTTGCGTAGTTTTATTAGCTGTGGCGAGAAACTCAGAAACTGAGCATGGAGGAGGAAACCGGCTTTTTGATAAGAAGCGTATAAGTCTAGACATGTGCTGTGCTCGTACGATTCGTAAAGTGTTGAGAATAGTTCTTGATTTAAATTGATATTAAACCAAGAACACAACGTACTTGGAACATTAATCTCACGAAATATTACATGGGAACCACTTTAAGAAGCTGCGTATGAAAACAAAAACCGATAATGAGAGCTGATCTAAAAATATTTGCCATGCGTGTGTGTTTTTTTTTCTTTCTTTTCTTCTTGTTCTTATTCGTCTTTCGGGGACAACCAACGAAACTGTCGAAAAATGGAAAAAGAGAATAGCTTGTCGCAGAACTGAAGAATTTTATTTTATTTTTGTTGTCTTGTTGACGTAGTTCTTTCTGCTGCTTTCGAAAGTGGTATAAAGAAAAGAGCTAAGTTTTTTTTTTTTGGTGGTAAATGTAAGAAACGCGATCAAAGCAAGAAATAACAAAAAAAGACAGGCGAAATTTTAGAGAATCATGAAAGAGACAACTGACGGAACGTCAAGGTGACAATGAACCCAGAGAACAGTGCACTGACCCACTAAAATGTTGAGAGACAAAACTGAAGGGAAACTGAGAGAATACTCATACTTCATACAAAAACACAAAATAGCCGGTAAAATGTGGGAAAATGTATTTTAAAAAGCTCGCACACACGTGTTTTCATTAGTCTTAATATATTTTCTTGTTTGGGTGGAAGTTATTCACGCACTCGGTCAAATATCTTATAAAACTTACATAATTTAATTTAAAATATTGTGTTTTATTTTATTAAGAGGGAGCGCGACACTTGTAATATTCAATCGCTTTTCGTTTAATGGGTTTTCTTTTCGTATATTATTTGTGTTGTTGAGAGCACGTCAAACGCAGACAACCGCACGCAGCGAAGCCAAAGCGTAAACTGAAAGCAGAACAGGATCGGATGCTATAGAAATCGTCGATCGCTGACGCTGTTGCTGTCGCGGTTAGCTGTTGCTGTTGCTTGTGTTGTTGCTGGTGTTGTCGTCGATCGCTTTGGACTGTCTTAGAGAGCTACCTGCTGGCGCAGTTCTGTTATCAGCTATGCGCCCCCATTGCGCTCTCTCGCTCGCACTGATTACAAATCGAAATCAAATGCCTAATTCATGCTCATGCTAGGCGCATGCTCACACAACACAATACTCGTATCACCAAATCTTCTGATCTTTCAATTTTCGAAATAAATAGAATAAAAACAATTGTATTTACGCTTATCAGTCAATAGAGTTCGTTTTCTATTCTGAAGGAGGAATTCTAACTATTAACCATTATTTTTGTTATCGTAATTTGTGTAACTGTTTATTTACTTAGAATAAATAAATGCAAGTCAGTCAATGTTAATAAACTGTTATTAGTCAGTTTATTCCATTTATTTATATTTTTTACTTTATTTACATATGAATTATTTTTAAGTAATATTATATACAGTAGATTCCGGTTATAACGACTTTCAAGGGACCGACCATTTTACGTCGTTATAACCGGAGGATGCACTAACCGGAAGGAGCAAAAAAAATATTTTTTTGTTTATTTTATGGTTTCCAGTTCGTAATAGGCTTCTAAAATAAAACAAATTAATTTTTAAATAAAAAAATTTTTTTTTTGAGATATTTTGCGGGTATAATGAACAAGTGTCGAGCTTAAACTGAATGACCTCTTCATTGCGCATTTTATACATTTTGCGCATTAACTCACATTCGGCGAAATTACGCATTCAAAAAAAAAAACAGAAAAAAACTAGAAATATAACGGAATAGGCTATGTGATCTGCACACGCACGCTGTAAACATTTGTGTGACGTCAGCATTGCACTTCGACTGTCTCTCTCTAACAGCAGCGTTGCTAAGGCGACGGCTAAGACTGACAGAGAATAGTGAGAGTCTAAGAGCTTCGTGTCGCTGCTACGCACACAAGCAAGGGTTCCGATCACTGATAAATACATACATTTCTAATTACGCCGTTTGATGCTTACATTTGTTGGCAATTTTTCGCAGAATTTTTTTTTTCGTCGCTATATCCGGTTGAATTCTGAAAAATTTCGTCGGTATAAGCGGTTAGTCGCTAAAAGCGGAGACGTTGTAAGCGGAGGCGCTTTCATATAAGTTTGTATGGGGACCAACCAAGCCATCGAGTTTTCGTCGTAATACCCGGTCGGACGCTATAAGCGGAGTCGTTATAACCGGATTCTACTGTACTTTAAAAATAATGCAAATCTACGCATTATGCAACGAAAGATGAAACTACTAATTTTTATTTAAATTCTTATCAGCAGAGTATTAATTAGAGGCACATGGAATGCAATAAATTTATTTCAAAATCATATTATTTTTAGCCTATAGGTTAATTGCAGTTTATATGGTTGGAATTCCACAAAAACTACTTTGAAGTAAATCTCAACTATAATCTTAGTAAATAATCAGCTCAGCTTGAAATAAACTTATCAATATTCTCTTACGCCATATGAAATATATATTTGATATACAATGGGATTATAAACACTAAAACATAGTTAGGGTTTTCTTTGGGCTTGGCCTTAAGACACTTTGTGAACTTGACTGAGCTAAAGAAATATGATTTCATGATTTTAAAAATATTTCTCAATGAAATTGAACAAAACGTTGGCTCTTCACACAAGTGGATTTATTTCTACATTTTCAATTCATTTTGTTAAACCTTCTTATCACATAAAAGTGACTAAGAATTGCAAAGAAAAATATTGTTACAATCTTACAATATTTTTCTTTGCAATTTGTTTAATATGAATCACTTTATATTAAAATAGCCCATTTCCGCAATATATTTACCGATAAATATTATTTTGTATTAAAATGAGAGTTCATTGTCTGCACTAAGAGATTATGATTATCTCTTTGGGCCAAGCACCTGTTCTATTAATCAACAGTTGCAAATAATTTATATTACTCATTATGTCTATTAGATATTATCGCATTGTTTTATTGAATTTAAAGAAATTTGAAAACAAACGTCTATTATCTGTGTTGAATTCCACAAGAAATATTATTGATTGCTCGATTTGATCAATTGAAATGTTTTTACAGACGCAAACTATGTGTACTCGATGTGTACTATTGTATAAAAATATGAATGTTCGAGGGCAGTCTAACAAATAATTGGTTCAGTAGTTTATTCTTTCTTTCGACTACATTCTATAGTTTTGAATATTCCCCTCGCTACACGCAGCAATAATTATAATCTATAGTCGAGTTCGATAAATCATAAACATATATTTTATTTTTATATAGTTTTTAAAATATTTCTGTCATGTGGATAGCTTCACAATTTACCCTCGTTTGCATACAGAAAACAAAAAAAAAAAAAACACTATCAACTGACCGATTCATAACAAAATTTTGGGCTGTTGCCAATTGTTCTGTTTGGCGCTTATCAAATTATACAAGTTTATGATTTGATAAACATGAACGTAGCAGTAGTTTGAGCCCATAAACTGCAGTATATAAAGGTAAGTACATATACATACCAGAGTCGGCAGTTCTTTTTAAAATTTATGCCCAGCTTGGTCACACTTCCGCCAAGCTCGTAATCTTGGACAGCAACTTGGCAGGCCAAAGGTTCGACATGGTGCCGTTAGGTTCAACTGCCACCCCGAACATGACGCGTTCACCACACGAATGCAGCGCCCCTAATCAATGTTGCCATTGATAAGATATGGCTAAAGGTATACCCGTGTATAAATCACGAATTATAGCATCTTAGCGTCCATAAAACCCATAGATTTAGTTGATTATCTTCAAAGCAGTAAAAGTATTGGCTTGTGTGCCATTAACGAATATTAATATTCTTATAAAACACCATTTAATGAGCTTGCAAAACTTCTTTATCTAAATTCGTTTAAATTAAAAAAAAGAAAAACATAATTATTTAGAGAACGTTTATTGAATCTTAAGTGCGTCAAATTGAATTTTTCTGGCTGTTGCTAATCTCCCATGGCTGACATAAGGTGCAATAATTTGTTTAATCGTAAATAACACAAATACATTCTCACACATGTATTTGTTATTCTTTAAATTCCAGTATTTAAATTGATTTTCGGTGTTATCAGTGCACAAGGAACGCGTGTTTCATGCTAAGCAGAGATTAGATGCGGTTTTTTTTTTTATTTTTTGGCAATACTACGAAAAGTTCTCAAGTACAAGAGGTTCTTGTCCACTTGGAGTTAGAGACAACATTGTTTAAGAAATCCGAGAAATCTTATTAGCGATAAAGTCATTTGAAATTATCATCATGATAAGAGTAAAATTTAGGAATTGTTGTGATTCATTAGAAAGATGGGTTGAATTAGAAATACAATTCTTCATAAATGCAATTTTATAAAATCGGGGAAGGTTGCAAAAAAAAAAGTGAGCAAGTATTTTTCTTAAAATCTAAAATTAGTGCATTACATATCAATTAAATTGATTTTTTAACAATTTAAATTTTTAATAAAAGTAATTGTAATCAAATAATTACCCTGCCGTATATTATGTAAAGTATAAACAAATATAAAAAATTTGTATTATTAAAATACATAATATTAATATTTAACAATTTAGTTTTCATATAAATGGAAATTTAATTGCAATTTATAATCTATTATTTGTATTATTTTAAGTATAAATATTTACGTACAATATTTTAATAAACAATAGATGAAAACAATAATATTAATAATAAGTAATATACAATTTTTTTTTACTTTCACTAACAATAATAAATGTATAAGTTTTATTAGGAGTAAACGAATTATCTTACGGCTCACTGTAAAAGCTTCGACGAAAGCTTTTCATCACAGCTGGGTGCGAAACCTAACAAAAGCTTTCAAACGCAAGACCCAAAGCTTTTGACATATTCGCCGACGAATTCGCCGTCAAATTCGCCGTAGCTATTTGAGCTAACTGCAAAAACAATTTATGGGCATGTGTATTAAGGATTGTGTAAATGTTCGATTTGTTTTTAACGACATTCCATTGGTATATCAATTTGCAATGTTAAACATTTTATCATCAGTTGGAGACAATGGCAGAATAGTGTAGTGATAAGAATGTGAATGGTGAGGGAGACAAAGTGCACATAAAGTCAGTGGCAGTCATCATCTCATATCCATTTGTGTCCTTCATAGTGCTGTTTATATGAGTAGTGAATCCTGTCAGGAGGATGATATGAATACGAAGACAACCATTTCGATATGCATTTCGATGTTGATGTCGATTCAAATGCTGATTTTGATGTCATCGCATGTTAATGAGATTGTCGTCTAAAGTTGTCGTCAAGCGAATCAAATTACTGGCACAAAGTTGCTGTTATTTACGCCACATAGAGAACCGACATCCCTCCCACTATCCCCACCACGCCCACTCGCTAAACGCATGCAAATGATGTGATGATAATAATAGGGGGCGTATCGAGGGGTTGTACAAGCAGTGTTAAAAATAACCTCTAAAACCATTTAAACACAGGTAAGCAGAGCAATGAACGTGTCCCCGCATAGCCAACAAGTTCATAGTACTTAATGGGTCAAGGGGGAGGGGAAAGGGAGGAGGGTGTTAAGCTGAAGCTGCTGGGATAACAAGTGTTTAGCTAATTAGCTCAGTTGAATAAAGCGCGACGCACAAAGCCAGACAACTGAACTGAACTGCATATAATAGACTTGCCACGCCCACACGCCCTTACGCCCAACTGCACGGGCAGCATAACAAAAGGACGAAAGTAAAGTTGAACTGCTTATAATTGACCGTAAAAGATCAGAGTTTATGTGATGTCTCTCCTGGGATTTGATATGATTCCAATGGTCTACTTAAATTTGATACTTTACACGATTTGCTTAAAGCTTTAATTGCCCGAAATAAAAACGAAAGTTAAACAAATGAAACGTGGAATTCTTGAAAATCAAAATACCCAAAATATAATTACCCTTATCACACCTTCGAAATATCAAATGAAACTGTCACATGGGTAATTCTCTGGCAGAAATGAAATAACTTAAACAAATAAAAGTTATTCTTAGTCTAGACTAGTTTTATATTTAGAACTAAGGTTGACTTTAGGAATTTTTTGTCTGTTTTACTTTATAATTTTTTTTGTTTGCGTACGAATTCTTTTATTTTTTCAATTCTCATAAAATAGAAAAATAATTGTAAAATCATTCTTAGTTCCAATTAAAGTGCTAATCAAGAGCTATCAGATTAATCTTTACTGTAAAGAAAATAAATGTTTTGGCATATTTATGTTTTGTTTTCACTTTTGATAGTATCGCAGGCGACATATTCGACAGGGAATTAAAAAAAGACAATAATTATTACTTCTATTTTAATCTAATTTTTTAGTTTTTAAAGTTTTGAAATTATTTTGTTATTTTCCTTTAATTTACCCAAAGCAAAGAATTGAATAATAAGCATTAAAATCACAGCAGATTCACATAATTTTAAAATACATATTATATTGTTGAGGGAAAATTCGCATAAATTTAAAATGTATACTATGCTGTTCTAAATATAGATATGATATAAATAAATGTTGATATACAAAGACTTTTCAGTACAGTTAACATATGAACACGAAATAAACATGCTTATTAATCATTTATATGCTTATGAATAAAAATGTGCAATCAAAAACAACAATGAACATGTTGCAATCAAGTTTATTGAATATATGCATATCTTTATTTAAATTTTACATTTATTATAAGGCTCTTCAGGTCTCAACCGGTTCTATGGTGTAATGGTTAGCACTTTGGACTCTGAATCCAGCGATCCGAGTTCAAATCTCGGTAGAACCTGATAGAAGCTATTGAAGAGCATACTTTTTTTTTTTTAATTTGGCATTTAAAGAGTTTCCGGTATTGGACAATGTCGAGGCAATTAGTTGACGCTTAAATTGAATACTGTGCAGCTGCAGCGAAATGAATTTTGTTATCCTTGCAATCAGCAAGGAAGTTTTCTATTGCTATTTTACAACACACATATGCACACAAACATTTGCATTTGCATGTGTTCAGCTGGCTTTAACTACACTAGATAGTTCGTTGCCTCTAATAAAATGCCATTGGCCATAAAAACGGGTAAAACGAAAGCCAAAAAATGGCAAAGAGAAGCAAAGAGAGTGGGTGTTAAAGTGGGCAAAGCGAATGAGAGACTGCGATAAACCAGCTGAAATCTGTGCAATTTCATTAGACAATTTATTTGTGGCAGTTGCCACAAACATTGTTTTGATTAATTTGGCACAAAACCGTATTAGCTTCGAAATGTATCTGCAAGATACTCGCAGCAATTGCGCTTCAAACATATATCCGACACTAAGCTGTCCAGTGTTGGCAAATGCAACAGGTTTTTAAAGCTTAAAGCTAAGCTGATAGTTTTGCACATATAAATAGACTTTGCTTTCATTTATCTATTTTTGATTGCCAACCAGGCAAATGTATCTTTAAGTGACATCTCGTAAATTACGGAAGTTCTGTGACCTGCAACTGCGCATCATTTTTGCCATCAATTTATTTTGAGGAACCTTTGAACCCAACTCGAATCAACAGGCAGTTTTGCTCAAGACTTGCCGGCAAGAAGCTAATTATAGCTACACTTGCGACGCCATTTCGAGGGCAACATAATCAATAATCGATAATTGACAAATTAAGCAACACTTACGAGTGCGAGTCTGAAACCGCTTGACTTTAATTTCATGCCTCGAGTGTCGCAATGTCAAAGCTAATTAATTGGATTTCTTAACTCAGACCCAAAGTCTGAAACTGTAACTGTATCTGATGCTGATGGTGAAGCTGTGACTTTGTCGGTGTCTGTGGCTGAAACTGCAGCTGGTGTCTTGACCAGTCGCGTATCAAAATCTCAATGGCTGTCTCGCTGTGTGTCGGTTCAGTACTCAGTTCACTTGTCAAATTTCAATAATTTAGCACACGAATTTGTCCAGACAGAAGCTGTCAGCGATAAGCCAGACGAGCAAAGAGTAACAAAGACCACGACGACAACATTTGGCAACAAATTTTGGCTAACCCTTAGACAATAGTTGGTTAGTGTTCTCGGGCACGTTGGCTTTAAAGTCGCTTTTGGCAATGAGACTTTAGTTCTCAACACTTGACCAGCTTAACTTAACTAAAAACATATAAGTATTATCTCAAATATAATTAAATTAAAAATATTTACTATATATATCTTATTCTTTGCCTACGTCAGAAATACTTAAACGTGTACTTGCAATGAAATAAATTCTATATATTTTACTCTAATGTTTATTTTTATTTATTTGCAAGTTTTTAATGTTTTATTATTTACAATAAATAATAAAATAATTCAAAAAATAATATTATTGTGACATACTTTTCAGTGCGTGACAAACTTTAACGTCGCATTCTTTCATTCAATGTTTTATTCGGTTTAGAGAAATAATTTGAATACTCAAACTAAATATTTGTAGAATTTTCAATATTTAATTCATAATTGGAAGAATAGAATAGAATAGAAAGTGTATTTGTATTGTCGTTTGTCGCTCAACTCACATTTAGTGTGTTAAGTTTTGTATTTTGTGCGAGGGATTGCTGAAATTGTTAACGTAAAATTAAATGAGATTCGTCTCGTAGCGTTTATTTAATGCGCCTCGTTGGTTTCTCCTATAAAACTCAGCTTGCAACTTTTTGCATTGCCGCAGAGGTGACATCGAGGTAAATTGTTATGACAAGAACTCTGTCCGCAAGACCCCATAACAAACATTCTGAATATGTATTCATCGTATAAGCAATAAAAATCCGCGCTTGAGCATTAAAGCTCGAATAGCTCAAACATCATATGGGTTATTAAATCTAATCACAAGTGTCTCAGTTGTCTACAAAGCTAATAGAATGGGATTTGAAATAGGAATTCGTTCATCGAAAATGATGATGATATATAAAACAAGAGAATAAATAACACGCGAAAATTTGGATTTTATTTTCCACATAAAATTTGTCAAGTCGTGTTCTCATCTTCCGATGGAACGTTTCTCAACTCCGGGCAGTAATATTGACCATAGCTAACAATAGTTGATCTGGACAATCGCTGCTCATTGGAAACTGCATTTGATGGCGATGGATTTGATTGGACTACATCTAGCGATAATGGCATAGAGTAGCCATTAAATATGTTTAAATATGAATATCTATTCAAAATAACACGCTGAATCCTGGGAGCCGCTTGCCTTAGACCCATTGTGATGGACATGAAGAAGTCATAAAGAAAATTCAGCACATTATTCAACTGCTGCACTGGGCCAGAGCCAAGGAATAAGCGATTAAAATCTTGTATGTAACTCATGAACATCCTGAGGCTAGATTGCAGATCGATGTTGAGTACGCGATGATAAAAAGGCGACACAATATCGCGCATTTCCACAAAGTTGTTAATGGACGAGTCTCCAGTTGGCTGCGATTCTGGCACATCGCTTTCTCGATTGTGGGGCAAAGTGTAAGCTTTGCTCAGGCGATTTGAACTGTTTGTCTCCGCTCCTACAGGATCTCGATTCAATTGCACAAACGGCGTCTTATTGCGTAAAACCACGGGCTTATATCGCTGCTTTCGTTGCGGATTTGGACCATGAACGTGATCGGCATCGTCTTGGTTGCGTGGTAAAAAATCCTCAAGAATTTTCGACCAATTTATGGTACGCGTCAGTGAATTGTCATAGCACAATTGAGCCCAGACTTCTGGGGACATTCGCTTCATCAGATTGGATGTGGACCGCGATCTATTCGACGTTTTATATTCGGCAATCGATTGATTGACGAGATCACTCTGCAAAGCGTAAAACTTTGAGTTGCTGCTTGAGTTCACCATATGCTGATAGGTCGGATTCTTGAATGCGGAAGTCATCATGGCAATGCACTTTATCAAATGGTAAAAAAAAAACAGAAAGCATAAAATTACGATGCACAAACATTCAATTTTGATGAAGAGAATTCTAAACGTGATTTGAAAATACAAAATAACAATTTATTTTAGTTGAAAGTTTGTGTTCAATATGAGCCCTCTGCCAAAGCATATTCGGCATCCCCGAACAATTATATTTTCAAGAGCTACTAGATAGTCTAGAAATGCATTATGAAATAAATATTACCAACATTCGTGTTCGCTGGCAGACAAATTTTACATTTGCTTTGCATAAAGAAAACATTCGCGTTTCTGTCCAGATAAAATTCCAGCTTTCTGTTTCCATTTTTTTGTTCTTCGCATTTCAAATTGATAAATCGACGAGATTTTCTTTATGAAGCGAGTCCAAACAAACATTCAATGGGTGAGAAAAAGTTCCCAAAACAAAAGTCAATACCAACAGCAATAATAAAACTAACAAGAAAACAGACACATATAAAAAAATCAATTTTTTTGTCATCCTTTTACTTTTTGGCTGCTTTCGAAGCGCCAGTAAAAAATGAATGCCAAAAAAGAAGCGCAATTTTTTTCGGTTCTGTTGGCCAGCACTTTGAGTGCATGTAAGTGAATGCATATGAATAAATATTTGTGCGATTTTTTATGCAAACTGTTGGACAGCGAACTTTGATTGCGTGTACAAGCAGCTTTATAAATACTTATAGACAGTTCAGCTTTTGGTCAGAGCAATGCTGATTGATATTGCCTGCGTATATTGTGGGTTGCTCAAAGGTTATTAAATGAAAGTTCAGATGATAATTAATATTATATTTATTGTTCATATGTTTCCAAGGCTTAAAATGGGTGTATTTATACGATGATTCTCTAAGAATATAAAACACTTTAAACCTGACTTTCTGTTTTTGTGCATTTTTACAAGGTGTCGAGCTTTAATTTACACATTAAAGAGCAATATAAAATCGCTTATTTTGGTTCTTTACAATCAAATGACGGCCTTTTGATATCATTGAATCAAGCACTAAAGATGTCAGCATAAGAGAGCAGGCTACAAATGAAATTAATTAACTCAAGATTTGCGATAATCAGCGTGACAAATTTAATGTCACGATAAGGTCAAATTGCCCCCCGTCTTTACCACAAAATTTAAGAGACCATTTCTTTCCTTTTAAGCTGAGAGAATTTATCAAAAAATTAACGCCTAAATTTAGTGTTGTTTTTTTCTCTTTTTAGTAAATGTCACAAAAGTGAGGGAAACATAAATTTGACGTATCATTTTGAACAATGTCATAACTTCTAATGCCAGTGGCAAAGGGACAAGGTCAATGGCCAATGGTTAAACAAAAACAAAATTGTCCGAAGACTCTAAGCTGCTCCAAATCCGCGGAAAGCTCTGCCCACCACAACAACAATAATCAATATTCGTCCTGGCAGCTGAAAGACAACAAACTAAAGGCAACAGCAGAGCCCCATCAAAAGCCCTGGAGGCACGGAAAAGTATTGGGAACGAGAGAGAGAGAGAGAGAGAGAGTGAGAGAGAGAGAGAGAGAGAGAGAGAGAGAGAGAGAGAAAGAGAGGAGAGTGAGAAGATGGAGACTAAATCGGAGCAGTTGCGTGTTTGACATGTCATTCGACGCCGACTGGACAAACACAGGACACGTTTCCTTGCGGCATCGTCAACAGGAAGCACATTAACCATTGGATTCCCAGCATGGCAACGCAACTCAACGCAACGCAAAAGACACTGCTGAATAGCCAAGTTTTCCCCACTTTCAGCGTGCCATTCAGAGGGGACATTTAACTTGAAATGGTCTATGAATTAACAGAATTTTCATGCCTCAACTGCGTCTGGTTGAAAAGGTCCCAAAATGCGTTGGGTAACGAGAAACGAAAAAGTGCTGATTGACTTTGACTTTGGAAGCCTAGAGAAATGCTCTAACCTCTTGGAATATACATACATTAATTTGAATGTTTTAATAGAAGATGGAATTTTTTAAAGGACAATTTAGAATTTGAGTCTCGCTTAAAGTAAAGAAAGAGTCAAGTATTTAATGAACTTTCTTTATAAGGAGAACATGAAAAAAATTAATTATAATAATAAAGAATAATTATAATAATATATATAAGTAGTTTAATTATTAATAACATAAATAAATAAATAAATAACTTAAAGATGGAAAAAATATAATGTGTTAGTAACAATCTAATACTCAAGCATTTAATGAACCAGCTTTATAAGGACAACCTGAAAAAGTATGTACCAAATCAATGACGAAAGATATTTAAACATAATATTTATAAACAAGTCAATAATGTAATAAACAAATGATAATAATAAGAAATGAGTAAACTCGAGTCGTTCCTAAAAGATTAAAAGTCACTCCGACCCACAAAAACAAAACATTAGAAAATTAAGAATAAAACCATGAATCTAGATTAAATAATGAAAAAAATGTTAATGCAAAATGTTAAATCAAGCGTTCTAAAAAGTAGATTGCTTAAAAAAGTTGTTTGTATGTTTTTTTTATTATTATTTATTTTATTTATTACACATTTATGTAAGTTTGTTACCTCTTTTTTATATACGAACCGAATAGAGTTTGAACCTAAGACCAACGGCCACACAGAATCTCAAGCCATTTTTAGAATAGCACTCGTAATTTTAATAAATAAAGAAAATAATAAATAAATAAACATGTAACACAAATGAGAAAATGAAACATACTAAAATAAATAAATAAAATAAAACTGATTGATTTATATAGATATACAATCAGCTTCTCAGCATTACTTCACTGAAATACCCTTTTCAAAGTGTGTAAACATGACAACATGACATATTTCACACGCCACAACTAAGAAAACTGCTTAATCATAGATATTTGGATATGAAATTTTCTAATATTCATTTCTCATGTAAGTTTCCGGCAGCGTTTAGCCACAAAGTCTACCTAGACTATATACCATATGTATGTACATACACATGCGAGTATATTAAATATATTCGAATAAATCTTTGTTGGCTTCACTTTTTGCAGGCGCAAGCAATTTATATGTAAAATGTTTTTGGGCATTTCTAATAGTTATCTCGATTCGTCTGAGCTTTTCCTTTACAACATTTTCTATTTATTTTTATTTTGAATTATGAGCAAAACGAAATTGCCACAGCGAACTAAATTAAAAAAAACTAAAATACAAATAAATAAAAATGAGAATGAAAATAAACCACAATAGAAAAAGTCAGGCTGTGGTTTTCCCAAATGTGAGTGGGTTGAGGTCGATCTTGACATGCGTGTTTTCTGATAAAAAAAGAAAATCGTATTTGGGTTACAAAAAGGGTTCGGTTGTGGGCGAAACTAAAGCTAAAGTTAGACGTGAACGTGGGCAAGTTGTGCGGTCAATGAACCCCATTAATGAGCCCTTTGCCTGTTGGGCAATCGGAGACACTCGATGATTTATGAACAAGCGTGTTTTGTATCTCTCAATTGAGTGCGGTCTGGTCTGTGAATCGAGTTGCTTCATTTAAACTTTTGGCTAATCGCGAGTTGTCTGTACACAGCGAACATCTCGTATACTTAACGTGACCCGCCAATGCTTACTGACTTGCGCTTTATTTGCATATTTATCTAATGCTGTTAACTCGGCCAGGCAGAGCAAGGAGAGGAGCAGCAACAGCTGTTGACAGCGCTGCAGAGTCCTTGTCGGATTTGCTATAGGGTAAAGTAATGGCAGTTTGATGAGTTGGCAAGCGCAGGAGTGGGGCAGTAGGTAACGAGGGGAGAAAGATTTCTGTGGGGTCAAAGGTGCAATGGCAGCGTGAAAATATCGAGGATTATGCCGCACCAGCTTCGTGTAGTTACTAACTGAAATAGAGCACTTACGACCGAATGCACTGAGAGAAGCAAAAGAAAACAATACGAGATTATAAAATACATTTTTACATTTATAAAACTTTTAGGCTTTGAATTGGGAAAAAAATAATTACTGCTTCATTTATATATTCACATTATTCATTATTATTCATATTATATATTCAGAGAAAATTTGTTTATTCTCATAGCATAATAACATTATATAATAATTGAACTACATATATATAAATATACTGATAGATTGTAACAACAAGTAAGAAAGCTACAGTAGAGTGTGCTTTACTGTCAGATTATCGCTTCCCATTTTCAATAAAAAAACAATATAAGATAAAAATATAGAAGAAAAAAAAACTAAAATATATTTGGTATATTGATATTGTACTACATTGAAAGATACCATACAGTTCTAAATATATCATATTGTCATCCAAAGCAATACAAAGTATTTCAGGAATTATAAATGCTGTACTAGTATTATAAGATAAGAATTAATTTCTTGTATGTTCTTAAAATAGGATTTTTTTATTTTTCAATAAACTGTTAATTCAAATGTATATGAGTAATAATATTCTGAATATAAATATTTTATAAACTGGATACTTAATCAATTATTTCCCGTGTGGTATATAATTCATTATGCATTTTATTTTTATAAGTATCAATCGTATATCTGGTTTTTTCATTTTATGCATTTCAATCCATTAAAAGTTCAGCAGATGATATTAATTGATTTGAAGTGCTGTTATTTTTTGCAGTGTGAACTAAAGTGCAAATCAAATATTTGTGTAACGTTTTACTGGGCTGCAGTAGTCGGGAGTCGCCAGTCGGCAGTTGGCAGTCGGTGTCTGGCTCTGCATCCGCGAGGCAGCATCGGCTGTTGGCAGTGCTTTGGGGATTGCAGCGACAATATCCTTAGATTGGTTTGTGCTGAATCGCGCCCGGAACGTGGTACAAGAAATTGGCACACAAACCGACATGACATGCTCAAGAGGAGCGATGCAAGGGGCAAGGGGACGTCTTCTAAATGGCAGACCAGGACAGAGGAGGACAAGCCTGGCACATGCATTGGCATTGGCAAACAGGATCAACAGGAATTTGCATTTTATGGCGTCTGCGAATGCAGCAACTCACCCGCAAATTGCAGTGGCCCAGTCTGTCTCTCTGCTCCCTTCCTGCTCCTCATTCAATGTGTTCAGTAATTGTTTAAATTAAGAAAAGAAAAAAACATCTCACTAAATGCAATTAAAGCCAGGCGAAGAATTGAAATGAATAGCCGCAAATAATGGACGTCATTTGAGTTTGTAACTGATGTCCTTGTGCGAAGTATCCTTATTGTGTTCTCCACACGCTGTTGGGCAATTAAAATGTCAAAAATATTATAAACACCAAGCAGGCAACAGCATCAGACAGGACGAGGACGCCAACGTGAACGTCCACGAGGACAGCGTATCGCTTTACAGTTTTTAATTGTCCCTGACATCGCAGCTTGTTTATCTTTTTCTCCAAAATGCAGTGTGATTTGCAGCAGTTCGCCGAAAGGGGAAGGGTCGGAAAGTTCATGGGTCAAGCGTATATAACTGATGAATAGTGTGTTATGCACTTAGTTTGTGTCAAGCGTTTTTAGCTATACGTGTTTCTCTATATTGTCTGCAAAAGGCTTTGATGAATTATGATTATAAGTCATTCGGATTTAAAATATTAATTATAAAAATATATATAGTGAAAAAAGATTCTGCTTAAATTAAATAATAATTAACTTACATAACTTACAAATATTTTTTTCAAAATACTACGCGAATGTAAAATAAATAAAAAGATAAACCGATAGCTAAAATTGTTTCGCTAATCTATTTAAAAACAATAAAGATCCTAAATTCCGTAAAATTGTTGTATTTTTATTTGATTATAAAGTGGAATATCCTCAAGTATTTCTACTTTATTCGATTTCCATTTCTTTCTGTTGTCTTTCACATTTCGTTGGTCGACTTCTGTCAGGATCATAAAATATTTGTCAAATAAAAGCGAAATGCAGTTGGACTCGCTCTCCCTACGTTCTCCGCCCCCTTTGTTTTGCCCAAGCACTTGGTCTAGTTACATTCATGTACATCCATGAATTTTGCTGTAATTTGAGTTTTATGCAGTACTCGACATGCAATTTTGTGTGTGTATGTGACTTCTTGTGGTCGGATCGTCTTTACTTACAGTTCTCATATTCTCCAGTTTCCCTTTTCCCCTCCCCTCGCACTGTCATTTGTCGCTGCGCCACGACATATCGATATATCTTACAGGAGCCACCCACCCATCAATATGCCCAGGCTTTATATATTTAAGTAAATAGGTCGACAAACGGCAACTTTCATCGTGCTTGTTTTAGCTCACACACACCCACATACTACGCTTGACTTGTTGTTGTCGTTAATGTTGTGATAAGACTGATGATAATTATAATAATGCTCATTAAAGCTATTTTTCAGAGCTGTAACAAAAGAAGCTCTACTAGCGTAGATAATCAAGTTTAAAGAGAAGCGTCTAATAAACTGATTTCTTTGTAAATGATTATCAACATATCTTCAAATTTTATCAATTATTATATATTAATTTATTAAAATACCTTTTACATATGAAGTGGATATAACATATAATAAAAACAAAAATTTGTGAGCGGAGGTAAATAACAGAAATTGGTTTAACATTCAACAAATTAATAAGAATATGAATATAAAATTTTAAGTAAGAAATCTACAGTCAAGTGTGCTCGATTGTGAGATACCCGCTACACATTTGAATAAAAGCAAAGCGGTGCGGTACTATTTTTTTAATATAACAAATTAATATACCACAAAGATACTAAAATATACAAATCGCTAAATTTGGTATATTGATATGATACTACATTCAAATTATATCTCTATCTCCAATAGTCTCCGAGATGTAGCTGTTCATACGGACGGACGGACAGACATACAGACGGACATCGCTCGTCTCGCTGTTGATGCTAATGAAGAATATATATACTTATAGGGTCGGAGAATACCTGTTAAATACATTTCATACAGGCACAAAAATATAATATGTATGTGCCAAACAAAAGTAATCTATAAGTGAAGGGGAATAGAAACTTAAAGAGTCTGGTTTTGTTTACGCCAATTCTCTTCTTAATATTCTCTGTCGCTGCGACTGCTTCTGACTGTTCCCTCTCTTTTGAGATTGCTGATCAGCTCAACGTATTTGTGAATACAAAACCAATTGAAAACAGTGAGCATTTAAATTTTGCTGAGTGTGCATGCGAATTTCCTAGCGCAATGCTGATTGTTGCTGTGATATTTTCACTGTTTGGATTACTGGAGGCAATCGATTGCTCAAATCAAATAACTTGTGGCGATGGGCTGATCTGTTATTATGGAAATAGTTGCAGCTGTCTGACTGGTTATGATACTCGTATAGTTTATTGCGATGTCCAAGGCGGCATGTGTGCCGATGATAATGATCATGGATGGATTTGTGCCCCTCATGGCAGTTGTTCTGGTGCCAACGAGCAATGGCAACTCACATCAAGTATTTTTGGAAATGGCTTTGCATTGGCCTGTAATTGCATTGAAGGTCATGCCCGTGATTTTGAAGGAGTTTGTGCCGAGATTCCATACCGATATCATACATCAATGTTAGATTACCTAATTATAGATTTCATTAAGCTTATTCAAAGTAACGCGCCAAAGATTGAAACATTACCAAGTGCGTTGTCCACTTTGAGTTTTATGATAATATTCTTTCTGCTAATTGTATTTCTAATCGGAGTTCATCAGCAACTCAAGCGGAATTTTGACAGTACCTTGGCAGATCAGAACTTCAGCAATGTTGCGAACTTATCACCTCCCGAAAATAAATGAAATAAAAATTAAGAATTTATTATTTAAAATTGCGAGATTGTTTACCGATTCATGGAATTTTATGGTCGCGTGAAAATAAGCTTTCGTTCCCTTACATTTGAGTATATACAGAAATGTGCACATACATAAATACTATATGTACAATTTGTATACATTAAGGGAGAAAATGTTGAATTAGTGATAATAAGTGAAGGTTATGTAACATAAATATTTTGATACTCTGTGAGTTCTAAGTTTGATCTGAAATTTCGAACAATTCGAATCTGTGCCTTATATTGATAAGCGGTTTATTTATATAAGAGAAGAGAATATTCGAAATCGAATTCGAATCTGTGACTCATATTGAAAAGCGTTCTCTTTATTTAAGAGAAATTGGTATATTCATTAAATGTATTTCAATGGAACATTTATATTCGAGTTATGAATTAATTTAAATAGAAAATATTTAAAATTAATTGTAGTTATTGTGGTTTTATGACAATATATGTATTTTTAAATGTATTTTCTCTTTTACCTAATGGGCAATATAAGTGCGCAGTATGCAGTTGCACTTCGTATTTTTGTACATACATACATACGTATGTAATACATACATACATACATACATATGTATGTATGCACAAAGCATTGTGCAAAGCAGGCATCAAATGCATTTGTATTTTCTGCCGAATGAGCATATTTTGGCTTTGAGCGTTTTTTGTGGTATGAAGTAACCAAAGTTTTATCTTCAGTTAAGCTGTTGGAATATCGATATATGATTGTTTATATCGATGCTTGCGATGAGTGTTATCGAATACTTTGAATACAGAATATAATTTATTAATTCTTCAATTTTAGTGGTTCACTTTAGACATGGTGAAATACGATGAAAATTTAATAATTATTGAAATATATTGATGTGTTTTTATCTTCTTTATAACTTTGCTTTCCAGTCTGCGCTGGACATTTAGATGCGTTGGATTTGCTTATGTATTATTTGCTAGCGCTGATTCATGAGATGACATTGCTTGGAAGCATATCATAATTAAATGAGAATTGAGCCAACGAAATGTGCCAGAATGCAGATAAAGAATCGTTACCATTAGAAACCTCACCGTAATGCGCTCGCAATGGTAAAAAATAGTGTGGAAAGTTGGACAAATACATATGTACATCAGCGACTTAGGCTATGGTTGCAATTATAATAATGAATGTGTAACAGGCATAGCAAATAGCAATATGTACGTCGTTTCTATACGGGTTTTGAGATAAATAAAATGAAATTTTTAAAATCAATTACGTCATTCACATATTGATATTATTCATACATTTACATTGAATATTGTATTCGTACCCTTGATTGTTTTAAAGGAGAGTTAACCAAATTTAAGATAAAATAATTAATGAAATGTAGTTTTTTTTTTGGAATTTTTTTCACTATTGAAACATAAGTATATTAGTTTATCAAAGAGGTCATCTGAAAACATTGATATTTTGTTAATAATCAAACTCAGCTTTATAGCAAAAAACGTTTCGTAATAAAAAATGTTATTTTCTCAATATGATCCTAATTTTGTAATGTTTAATGATATTAAATTCAATAAAATTAAATAATTTATCCGTTCTTTTTCCCTCAGTCCAATACTTTTGATAGTCTGCAGACTCTGCACATGCAAAGCTTCTTATCGTAATCTTGCCTCGTTTACAGCTGAAAAACAACTGATATGGTTTTCTGCGGCGATTCGTTGCCGAGGTTAAAAAAATCAACTGAGGCTTCACGAAGCTATGCGAGTTAGGTTTTTAGAATTTGGAGTCAGCTTATGTACTTTGTCAATTATTATGTGGAAGCATGTAGATGTGAACTATTTACTTTTGTATATAAATATTTATACGTGTGCTTGTAGGTATCCCTGCACCAAATGCAGATTTTATTTTGTGTGATATGTTGTTAGCATTTAAATTCAATGACTCACACTGAAATTGCCCTGAGCAATTCTTTTACTTGTTCTGATTTTTATGTGCATTGAGTCAAGCAGCTAAAATATCGATGTTTTTTAAGCATAAAGAAATATATCATGTAGAATTAGTTAATTAATTGTAATATCTGTCTATTACCCATTTAAATATAAATTACAATTTTAAAAGCTTTTAAATAATTTTGTTTCTGTTTTTTTTTTATCGATATTTTAAGGTGCAACATCGATGATTTCATTGACAAAGACTTCCCTGAAGTCTTTGCTCTTCAGTCTGTATTTGACATTCGTGTTCAAAAGTTCTGCGCTTCGATGGATTTTTTCAGAGAGCTGACTGTTCTCTTCCTACTGACATTTCTTGGAACCATATCACCATTGAAAGGGGAATTCGTGGAAGAATTGTGCGGTGAGGATGGAGATTTAGAATCGCGTCCATGTATTCATTTGAAGATAAGAAACTACTCCATCTGCATGTGTGTTCTTGGCTTTATTAATAACGGCACGGAAAATTGCGTTCGCTATTGCCAACGAGGTGAAAGGTGGTGTGGAAACTTGAAAAAGTGTATCTGTGACACAGGATATGGACGGATAACGGAGAACGAATGTCTTAAGTGCTCAGACTGGGAAAGCAAAGATCGTTATAGTGCTGAGATCAAGGACTGGAAATGCTACTATGAAGAAGTTAAAATACAATATCAATATGAAAGCGAAAATACAAACACAAATTCAGTACGAATTAAGATTACCAGGAAAACTACTCGTTTCTTCATTGCTGCTTTTTTCTTGGGAATTGCAGCGATCTGGTATGCCACCAAATGGTGCTTGATTTGTTTGAACAAAATTTGTTGTTCGTAAAAATATAAATACATCAAATAATATTACCATAAATGGAGACGAATACTTTAAACTATTGAGAAAAATTATTCATTCGAAATATTCAACAAGTATTTGTTTTAATAAATGAAGATTGTGAGGAAACATTGAATTATATTATTTTTCGTTATTAATAAAATGTAATTGTGTAATAAAAAAATATGCCTTTGAATCTACAGATGTAAGGTATTTCACGAGTATTTCTTTATCTCTCTATCTCTCGCAGTTATTGATTATTGATGATTGTGAAGGATTCTTTTAGCAGTTGCTTAAAAATTACACTGATTTTTCATTGTTCATTTTAAACTAAAAACGTTAATTACAATTTTTGTAGTTTTTGAGGGTATTGGAGGAAAATCTTTAAATTGAGATCCGATTTAAACTGGAAATTGTAGAAATATGCAGGAATTTAGAAAAATGTTTTGTACGGCTTTGCAATATAACTAAAAACTTCTTGAAGCATTTGTTGTAAATTATATGTTGCGTTTAACAATTTATTCTTATTAGCATAGATAGGAAGTAAATGTTTTGCCATTATTCATTATTCATTGGACTCTATATTTATTGAAAAGTTTTTGAAGCTTTTGTACATGCCGAAAGTTAATACATTTTATCAAATATGGCCTTTGGTGTATTTTGAGTATTCTTGTAGTATATTAATTATGTATATTTTAAAATTAATATTGCACTGTTTAGCCTTTATTCACAATGCGTAGAAGGTAACATATTCGAGTCGAGTGTGCTCGACTGCAGCTTTCTCACTTCTTTTGTTTGATACATTAAACATTTATGTATATGGATTACTAAATGAAAAATTGAAGATGTTTGAAAATAAATACTATATGGTTAATAATACATGAATTTAAAGAACTTACCATTGTTTTTCTTGCACATGGCCTCAAGTATTTTTTCCAAGACTTTAACGCAAGAAAACCGAGCTGATGGGTTTTTTTCAACTGTACTGAATTTGCGTTCGATGTTTTTAATGTGCGTAATACATATATTTCGTGTTAGAATCGCCTAGATAGTGATTGTACAATCCATTTTTTTCGGTCATAAAGCTTCGCTTTTCACAATATTTTTTTGTCATTCAATAGAGTCAAATCGGCCAAACATTAACTTCAGAAATGATTTTACTTTATGGACTGAGAGTTCTTTTTGTATGGCTTGGAAGAACATCAGGATTGAATGCATGGAGTACTGAAGTGTGTGGAAATTATGCTTATCCGTTAATCAACTGTATTCCTACTGATGGTATCTGCAAATGTCCAGAAGGCTACTATGAAAACATTGAAAATAAATGCACTCGCTGCCTTTAGGCAATGCGGGAAATACTTCAAAAATACACAATATGATTCTAATAAAAATGATTTCAAGTGCGTCACTAATAATAAAGCATCCGAACATTCAACATTCGCGTTCAAAAGTTCTGTGCTTCGATGTATATTTCTCGTAATCTGACTGCTCTCTTCCTACTAACATTTTTTCGAAATTACATATATCACCATTGAAAGGGTGATATTGTATTGTATACAAGAATTAATCAACTCCACGATCTGGGGATCAATTGCTTTTTTTGTTTTTTATCGAAATTTTTACGTTAAATAAACGGGCCTGTGGGGATTTTTCGACTGAACTGAATTTGCGGTCGATGTTTCTAATGAGGGAAATACATATATATATATATATATTTCTTGTTAAAATCGCCAAGATGGTGATTGTACAACCCATTTTTTCGGTTATAAAGCTTCGCTTTTCACAGTATTTTTTTAGTAAGCATTTGTCATTCAATAGAGTAAAAGTTGCCAAACTTTAACTTCAGAAATGATTTTAATCTACGGACTGAGAGTTCTCTTCTTATTCATATTGCTTGGAAGAATATCAGGATTGAACGCATGGAGTACTGAAGTGTGCGGAAATGATGCTCATCCTTTAATCAAATGCATTCCTACTGATGGTATCTGCAAATGTCCAGAAGACTCCGAAAGGGGCTTCAACAACATATGTACTAAATGCAAAAGTCAAGAAAGATGGTGCGGAAATTTAAACGGGTGTGTTTGTGAGAGCGGCTTCTACCGAGATGACTTTGGGCAATGCGCGAAATGCTCAAAAAACACAGAATATGATTCTAATATAAAGGATTTCAAGTGCGTCACTAAGAATAAAGCATACGAAGACCCACCAAAACCTGAAATCAAAGGGAACGGATTACCATCTACATCTGACATTAAAGGTGATGAATTGAAAGCAACACCTGATATCAACGTTAGTCTAATTACTGATCAAAAAATCCAAGCAAAAGCGGAGGTAAACCTGACTGATTCACAACAGACTCGCAATTCGATTTCAAACTTTTCACATAATTCATTTGATTATAAAAAAGGTCGCATTACATCTAGCGTTGTAGTCCTAATGAACATATTTATTTTTCGTCTTTTCTTTCGTAAATAAAGTAATTGTATTTGATTATTGAACGAAATTTGTCTTTAATTTTAAGAAACAATCGTTTTAATTAATTAAAAAAAAAAATGCAAAATAAAAAAGTACTAAATAAATTCCAATTCAATTTTAGGCAAACATAAATACTGTAGTTATTATTATATGTACAAAAATCGCGACTCTAAATAACGCTTTTTATTCGATTTTTTCAAAGTTGCGGGGCGGAAGTAGGCGCGGCAAAAATTTGAAACAAACTTGCTCTGCGTACAAACGTAACAAGTGCTATCGAAAAAAATGAGTTTCTGAGATCTAGGTGTTTATACAGACAGACGAATAGACAGATAAACAGACATGTTTGTAAAACCCTTTAACCCTGTGGGTAGCTTTTATAGTTTTTTTTTTGTTTTTGTTTAAGCCCTTTGATATATTGTTTATATTTTTGTGTAAAAAATACTTGTTATTGCCAGATAGATATATATTACTTTAAGTTGCAATCTTACTTCAGCAATTATTTTTAAATCCAAGAATTCGCAAACTTAATTTTTTTCCAGTTTTTAGAACGAGAATGAGATTTAAATATTTTTTTTTTTGTCTTATTTTGTAGATGAAAAAGTAATGTCGATTTTTTTGTATCACATATCAAAATATAAGACTTATATAATATAAGTCTTTTCTGTGCGGTGCTACATTTTGAGAGCAATGTTCTAATGCGCATAGAAAAGAACAGGGAAGTTTCAATAATGGACGAGATAATGTAAATTCAATATACAAGTATGTACACATTTTCAGTACTTCACTATGATATATCAGATTAAAATTATTTAATTATAATATTGTAAATTGTACAAATGTGAAGAATTAAAAAGAGATTTGTTTTAAAAATCTGTGCGAGATCGAGAACAAATGTGTCTACGGAAGACTCATTATAAAATAGAAATACAATACACACATAAAATAATGAATGCATGCAGATTCTCGCAAGCTTGGAAATCGCACAGTGCAAAGCACATGGTTGAAGTTCTATTACGAGCATTTCTCTCGCTATATCAAAATAGAGAGCAGAGCGGTTGAAAGCTTTTGCTCTCGCGCTAAGTTGACGTCACTTTACATGACAATTTCGTCATCAGCGTGAGCGAGCAGCGATCTCTCTCTCATTTTTTATATTCTATTTATTCTGTTTTGGTATTCAGTTGAGTAGTCAGTATCATTTGAAGTGTGGTTTGCATTAGATGTGTCATCAATAATTCGTTCGCTAAGATCTTATCAGCGATGCGAAATGTTGTAAAGCTGATTGTGTTGCATGTGTTGATACTACTTGTCGCACTGCAGCGCAGTGAAGCCAAGGTTGCACCAATCTGTGGTGATCACGAAGATGTCGCACCACCCAAAGACTTTGAAGAGAAGCCACATTGTTGGACACTCTTGGCAGAGCCCCTCGAGGGCACGTGTGACTGTGGCATTGCCTATGTGCCAGACACATTCGGCAGGTGCACGAGCTGCAGCGATGGCTTCAAGCGCAATGACAAAAACGAATGTGTTCACTGCCCCAATCGAAATGAGAGATGGTGTTCCAAGAAAAAGAAGTGCATATGTATTCAAAACTTCCACCGTAACGAGACAAAATCATGTGTGCCCTGCGATGAGTTTGAAGAATCGAATGGCTACTCGAAATGTAAATGTGCTCACGGTTACACACGTAGACATGAGGACGACTCCGTTGAAGGAAGCTGTGTGCTTGCTCCCAATTCTCACGGCACAAAGATAATTATTCTGGCCATAGTCTCGATTTCCTTTTTGGGCTCCACCATTGGATATGCAATCAAAAAACACGGATCACGTCTCTTTTCATGTATGAAGAAATAGTATATGTTAGATAAGTTAATGCTGAATCTACTTTATGAGAACGGAATTTAGTTGTTATTAATTATACATACATAGAAAATAGAGAAAACCTGTTACTCATTGGCATGTACATACATATATACTATGTGTTCAATTACTTAAGCACACAACGTCTTTGAGTTGCCAAGCTTTACGTTTTGCAGCTTTTGAATGACGTAATTTAAAATCTTCCCAATTTCCTTCAAAGGCGGGAAATTCCCTTCCATAGTTGTTTTGCTTTCCCATTCCATGTAAATCTATTTGAAAATGAAAATGACACGTTTTGTATTCAAGCATTTAGAGTTTTTACATTCCTAAGTTACGGATACGAATAAAGTACACAATAAGTTGCATAAAAATACTAAATACAACAAATTACAGTATTAAATAAAAATATATTTTTTTATTTATGAGTCGGAGATGAAGAAATATTTGCCCATTGTAAATTATAAATATATCTTATAATAGCTAGATTTCTGGCAGCATTTCATAATAATTATTTTTTAATTCCATGGTTCATACAAAACAATTGTTGGCTCAGCATATACTTATTGATTATATTTAGTTATTCATTTAAAAATGATCAATTAATTATTGTTTTTTTTTATTGAAAGGGATTATATTGTTAATATGTTACACAACGATTCTTCATTTATAATAGTTGTTTATATTTAGTTAGTCATTAAAAAATTTATCAATTTATTTATTATTACGTTGCAATAATTTCTTGTTGAGTTTACTTAATAAATTACGCCCAAAACTTTGCTGAAGCACTCACGTCAAAGCTAAGTAAGTTGTCGTAATTTCACGTCAATTTTTGAAGTGATCTCTAAGTGCTTAATTTCAGACTTACCAGGTCAGTTGCGGTCGGTCACTTCAGAGGAGAGGACAACTTGAACCAAACTCTTCAGACGACAAGCAAGGACCAGTACATGTCCTTGTGGAGTTAAAGTTAACACACACACTCACAAGCACAGACACACAGACACAGTCACTTAACTGATTTAGTATGTGTGTAAATATTTTGCACTCCATGCAAAGCCCAAATGCCTGGCGAGGCAATATGGAGAGAGGTCCTAGTTGTCGTTGCATTTGTCCTTTGTGCCGCACGGTCAGAGCTCATGTTACAAGGACGCTCAGTTCTTTGTCCTTCTCTCCCTTTTATTCGCTCCTAATGTGCGGCCCATTGCTCGCCATTTGCTGCAACTTCCGTTTCCGTTGCGCGGGTGATGGCCGCTTTTCGTAGTGTGTGTGGGTGTGTGTGTGTGTGTGTGTGTGTGTGTGTGTGTTACTATGTATGTGTGTGTGAATGTTACTACACAAAACTACTCAGCATAGCAGGCATCTGGAAATTTACGATTATGCCACATGCTGCATTCCTCAAATTACCGACACGCATATTTTATATTGGACCTGCATTAAAATCCAGAGTTCAGAGTTCGCAGCTCCCAGTTCGCAGCTCGCAGCTCGCGAGTATCTCTTGCAATTTGCGGCGCTTTTAATTAAGGGAAATTTATGCATAATGCTCAAACCATTTGCAGCTATTCATTGTCAAATGGCCGCGAGTTGAAAGTTATGTGCCGTCGACGAAATGCGAAAATTACAACAGGCGACCGCAGATAAACGATCCGTTGAAGTTTATAATTATACTCAAGCATTTTTAATACCTGTTCTCAATGAAATAGTAATCTCTAAAAAATTGTATATTGCCTAACTTGCTGATAGCATATTAATTTATAACTATGAATTAAAGAAAAGCACCGCATTAAAATAATATTATGAATAAAATTATTACTCAGAAAATAAAAATAATAACAAAAATTGCGTTATATTTACAAATATGAATTAAAGAAAGCACATATTCCACATTAGAATAATTATAATAAAAAGAATAAAATAAGATGCTAACAATCATTTTTTTATGTTTTTTGCACTACATTCATCAAGCCAAAAATAAATATTTCTAAAATTATATTGACATCGTTAAAGTTCAGTCAATGACAGAATAATTTGGTAATTTTCATTGACCAAATATTCCATTTGTTTATTTTCCGCATAGCAACAATTACAAAGGCCAGCAAACTAATATGTTTCAATTATCTGCTGTCATTCATATGACATTTTTCACATGGAAACAAATTCGGACCGCTGTTTTTGCTTTAGTTTGACACAAAATTAGACAAATACAATTTCAAAATAGATGATAATTCCCTCTAAATTGGCGCGTTTCTCAACAAGCGCCCACAAAAAAAAAAAGATAAAAACATTTTCCCCAAAATAAACCAAATTTTCATTTAATTTGTTTTAAGCAGCTTTCGAATGTCTACAACAAAAAACTGAAGTAAAACTTTAGCTGGGGGGGGGGGGGTCATAAAAAGTTTTCATTGTTGCTAGAACAACCAAGGGCGTGATAAGAGGGGTGTGACAAAGGTGCAACACTGGGGCAGATTCAACAGGTGGTCATGGCCATTCAATGAATGGAGGCGTAAATCTTGCATTAAGCACACTTCGTTAAAGGACCACAAACATGTACGACACAAGGCAGCTGCCGGCGTGAAA
Organism: Drosophila kohkoa; assembly: GCA_019972355.1. Taxonomy (NCBI): domain Eukaryota; kingdom Metazoa; phylum Arthropoda; class Insecta; order Diptera; family Drosophilidae; genus Drosophila; species Drosophila kohkoa. The sequence goes on along the minus strand of BJEL01000003.1, from coordinate 173,712 downwards.
GTTCTCAAATGCGCAGACTCTGCAACATGTGGCAAGCGACGCGCCAACTTAAAATACTATTCTGCTTGCCTGCTGTCACTAATCTTTCGTATACAATTAAAATATTTGAATATTAAAAAACTTTTATAAAAAAAAACATTTCAGCTTACTAACTACAAAAAGTAAGTAACTAATAAATTCGAAAATGTAATGTATGTCATCGGAATATAGAAACAATTTATTGCTAGTTTATTTAAAACGGAACAATATTTGATAAAAATATATTAAATGTAAATTTTTAAATAAAAGTATTACTACCTGAATATTATAACTATTCAGAAAACTATGGATCAAAATAGTATATAGATATATACATAGGTAGATGGTGTGCTAAAAGTTTGGTTATTTGGTATTAATTTATTTAATTTTAATCAATTATGAGCTGATGGGGAAAAATGAACAAATTAATTTTGCGAGTGCGGTAATACCGTAAAAGTACTAACAATATACCAAATGATATGTCAGATATACTTATTTACTACAACAAATATTTAAAATATACCAAAGAGTACTAAAGATACCAGATTATCAGCCAGAGCAGATATGAGTATATTCTTTGTCAGGAAGCATAAATACTTTATTTTTGAATTTACAAAAAAGCTTAATCTGCGTGCAACAATAACAAGAGCTGCCAAAAAAACTATATCTCTCTCACACACATAGTTTCTAAGATCCAGATTACGGTTACGTATAGATGGACAGAAGAACATGTCTGTTAACACTTATCAAGAACATATGTATATAATTTATTGGGTCGGAGATGGCTTTTGCACATATTTAAAATTAAAATTTTGTTTTATTATTTTAAAATTAATTTTCTTTATTTTTTTTATATTTTTATAACCGGTATAGCTACGGATCTCCACTGGTCTATGCTTTGGTCGTACAGGGGCAGCCGGTCCCATCTAACCTATATATTTATAATTGTAGTGAATTGTTGAAAATTAAAATAAATAAATATAATACAGTATTAAAACTCTACTTAATTTAGGGTAAGCAATAAAAGAAAATTGCGGTAGTATGTCAACATGTGATGTTGCTGGCAACATTTAAATATGTTGCTGACGCTTCTGTTGCTGCCGTTGCTGTTGTCGATGTCGTTGTTATTGTTGTCGTTGTCGATGCCGTTGCCAATGTTGCCGTTGAATGAGGCTCCCCGAAATAAACAACATAGTTGTGAGTTCAGTACGCTTTGTGCGTTCGACGCGTGCGGTTCATATTAACGGATAACTGGATAACAAAATAGCCAAGTGGCAAATTGAATCGTGGCCAAAACGGATAACTTGGCTCAAAGTTTTGAGTTTTGAGTTTTGCAGTTGTGCTGTTGCTGCTCTGTGTGAAAAGGTGCCGCAAGTTTTGTAGGCGCGTGAGCTCGTTACGCATAAATTAAGTTTCTGACCGAGTTTTTTACAACAGATCAACGCAGCAGCAACAACAACAACAACAACAGCTGCAGAGACTGCGTGCAATTTGTTGCAAGGAGTCGCCAGCGTATTGTTGCAGCTTTCCTCTGTTTGTTGTTGTTGTTGCTGCTGCTGCTGCTGTTGCGGTTTTTATTGGCGTTAAAGGTCGTTTACTTTTTGGCGGCATCAACAACTTTTTTGTTGTTGTTTTGATTTTGATTTTCATCTGCCTGTGTTCGATTGTATGTGTGTGTATGTGTGTGTGTGTGTGTCGCTAGTGCGTGTTTGTTTTTGTAACTCATATATTAAAACACACTTTCAATTTTCAATAAAATTGGCGCGCTCGACTGCTGATCGATGACGTCGATTTGTTTGCATTACTCGTGACGATATTATGTGCCCAGAGTCGTGATTTCGATAGCCTATAAAAATATTATAAATGTGCCATATAAATACACATTATATCGTTCGTATATGGCACACGTTTGATGTCCCATGTGCCACACTCGTATTCAGTGTTTTATGATGTTCAAATAGCAAAAATCAAAATGACACTGCAAATTAAATTATTTCACTTTAATTAAATAAATTATGCACAATTAAACTCGTCAGGTGGAAATTCATTTCGTGTCAATTAAAACGCACATTTGGAAGCAATTAATTTTGCAAGTGCTACGCAAACAAACCACATATTTTTATCTGATATCAAAGCTTAATAAAAAATTGAAGTCTGTTCTAAACTAAAACAGTGAAAAGTTATATGGAAATAAATTTAAATTGGTGGCTTAATTTATTTTTGTGAAATATGAAAATTAAAATACAAAAACAGCGCGAAATTTAAAGCAGTTAGTCGAATGGTGATAAATATAGAATAAAATATAAAATACATACATTCGCCTTATGGAATCGATCGAACATCGTAAATAATGTGAGAACAATTATAATATTTTCTGCATGCCATAAAATGAATAATAAATGAACTGTAAACATACAATAAAAATATAAAAGGAATGGCATATAAAAAAAAATTAGCAATTGCATAAAAAGCGTTTTACGTTGATGCTACGAATATGATTTTAAAGTGCATTGAATACATTTCAATTCATTGAATGTGTTTTTATAGTTTGTTCGAATAAAAAGTATTTGCCGCAAACACATTTTCACATTAAATGTTTACATTATAAAAAGATTGCAAGCTAAAAAGCATGATAAATAAACTGATATAAACAGTGATACAAACTAAATAACAATTTAATTAAACGCAGAGAATTAAAAATGCTTGGCTCGACGATGCCTTTTAAAAGCGTATCTATTGTGTTTATGTAAGTTAATTTAATTTGCAAACAATGAACTTTTAATTAATTTGCACTTCAGTAAAAATCGCGCTTAACTAAGTAACTATTTAATTTGGAATGACATACAAAATTATGAATATTATTATACTAAAATGTGGTCAGACTCTTTTATAGTAAAAGACAACTGGCAATTATAAGTTAATTTAATTCTTAAACAATGTTAATTGGCTCATCAGCTACAAATGGCGCTTAACTATTTTACTTTAAATGATTTAAAAAATGAAGTATTCAACTTAAATTGTGAATATTATTGTAATAAAATGTGGTCAGTGAAATACAACTGGCAAATATGTCAATAAAAATGTCAATGCACTCGGCCAGAGTCATGAGAACCAACCGAAAATCCGAAATGAGAAACAACAGAAGATACAAAGAGACCATCTACAAGCTGATTGCAAGTAATTATGTATGCCAATGTGGTAGCAAAATGAACATAACACTTTAGTGGTTAAAAAAGCGAAGACACAAGAGAAAGAGATCGACAAAGAGATTGAAAGAGAGAGAGAGAGAGCGAAAGACTGAAATCTCATGACAAGTGCCCAAAAAGCAAACCTTGAGTCCAGCCACCCACCGACCCACCAAAAACAGAAAAAAAAAAAACAAAAAGTGTTGACTAAGTGGCGCGTGTTTGGATTTTGATTTAGGCTCCAACTTTTGGTCGGGGCACCTTTCTTGCATATTTAATCAGACCCTGACAGCGTTCACAGACTTTAACTTGACTTTTGGGCTACAGTATATCAATTACGTCTTCATTGGTAATCCATCAAGAAACCTTTTTCTGTTTTGTCGATTGTCTTTTCAGTTTTTTTTTTCTCTTTTTGTGGAAGCTTCATCAATTTTGTTGCTGTTCAAAATGCGTAGCAGCTGCGTGCGGTCAGTGCAAAAATTGCAGTCAATTGTAAAGAGTATAGAACGAAATATTAAAGCCTAAGTGCATTTCCAAGGCGATCCACACAATTCGATCCGATCCGATCCGAGTTGCCTCTGTGAATTGGTTAACGAGCTTTGGAGGAGGCGTGTTTTGCCTTAAACACTGGCAACGGGTCGGGCTAGGGGGGAAAAACCACGATGACGATGACGACAGTTTATGAAAATTACGCACAGTCAACTAATTTTCATTATAAAATCCATGCGAATATGCTACGACACTAAAAAGGCGACAATTAAATGCACTACTTTATTTAATACTTTTTATTTCGTTAGTAATAATAAATTGTTTCACAAGTATTTCTTCGCCTTTTAAATTTAAAATAATTTCACTAAATATATTAACTTTATTACGAATTTCTTTATTGCCGTTTTCTCTGCTGCTTAAAATTACTTCAAAATTCTATTATATTTCATTCATATCTATTGTTAAATACTAAATTTCGACAACGAAATAATTATTCGGTTCTATTAATTAGTATCTAAAAAATTCTTAAAACTTATTCGAACAACAACAATATACATATATATCATATATTGCTTTCGTTTCAACTTTTAAGTAGATAGATCAACGAATATTTTAAATATAATATTGCTCAAAGAAAGTCAGAAATATTACACAGTATTTTTTAAAGATATCAAGCAATAGTTGCAATAAATTTTTTGTCTAATTTCTTTTTATTTATTACTCTACTCTTAACTCATTGGATTCTAATTATATACTGTGCGAAAAAATGAAATTAATAAGATTATTTTCTTTTACAAAAATTTTTTTTGCAATTAATCTAAGATAAACTAGAGTGTTGAATTCTTTCATTAACATTTCTAGTTGCAAAAATTTTAAAGCTTGGTGAAAAAAATTTCAAAATAATATTGTTAATGCTAAATGTAAGATATTAGAAAATCATCTTCAAAGACAACAAGCGTTTTAATTACTGACATTACAACGTAATCTTGATGATAATCCATATTAATCCGAGTTAATTTAACGCCTTCTTTTGGCTGACAGACTTCTGAGAAAATCGCTGAACTCGTTGAACTGAAAGCGTATGCAAACAAGTCTTGGGGCATCGAGCGCTTTTGGTAGCGCAAAAATAATCATTTTCATTAAAATTTTATATTTATTGAATGGCTGGCGACATTTCTTTGATATGATATATGGTGCGACGATAGGCTCGACCGATATCTGGAGCCACAAACTGGCGTGGGTGTAAGTAAGATCGTCGTTGTCTGAGGCGGCAGCGGAAATTATTTTTAAATACTTGCGTATGGAAAATTGCAACGCAATTGACATGATTTCCCAAATAAACACCGCGAGAGCATCTAGTATAGACTTACTTACTTACATACACATATGTATGTAGTACACATCTTTTGTGTTGCCTTGGTTTTAATCAAAGCAGAGCTGTTGCAAGTTTTTAATGATGTTGCCACTTTTGGCATAATTAGGCAAATGGGCCAAAAGAAAAGTGTGACAAGGGGAAGGGGAAGGAGAAGGGGAAGGGGCAAATGGGAAACGGAAAATCGCTCAAGTTGAAAGCGAAAACTTTTGCGTTAATGCAATTTGCGACAACAGTTGCCACAAATGGAAAATTTTCTACTTCGTTTGTAGCGACAAGTGGCAGGATTCTCGCGGGCATCCCTTTGAGATTGCTAGCTTCGAGAGCTGTGAAATACACCTGAACATTGATGAGGAGGTGTGCTTCAGTGTCGAATTGATTGGAAAAATGAATAGATGCCGCAACATGAAAGGTAGTCAGGTTCAATTTTTTGCTTAAAGTTGAACCTATTCAACTCTGTCTCATTGGCAGTCGTTGCGAATATCCTGATAGCAATAAATGTCACACCCAAATGAGACTCTACACAATTTACACATACACACACACATACACTCACACATCCATAGACAATTCAGAGACCACAAAAAATCTGGCAACAACAGCAACAATTACACACGAAAATATTCACACAGTGATGCGAAGAGTGTGAGAGCGAACACAATACTTTTGGGGTGTTCTGGGTCTGACACTGAGCCCCATCGTCCTCGAATAGTCGAGGCTCATAAAAATGTCTGCACAACGAGAGAGAACAACAAACGACACAAATGAAATGTTCAAAACGTTCATCTCGTTTAGTTCTTAGTTCTCTGCCAAAATTACAATTGTTATCTATATTGAGTCGAGTTGAGTCGAGTCGTGGTATGCGTGTCGTATACGTAATCAATTGTTGCAGCTGGTCCAGTGGCACGCTTGACCTCCAGCACACAGTTCATCGAGGTGGCAAAACTTGCCACAAACCTCTCGCAGCCAACGAACGAATCGTATTGCCTATTATTTTTGGCTTCTGCTTTTGCTCCGCTTCATTTGCGTTGGCTTTTATAGATTTTCTTTTATATGTTTATTTTTTATTCCATTTTTTTCTCTTTTTTTTCGCTTTTGTCACAATTACACTTTGCTTAATCGAGTTGTGCGTTCTGCGCATATTTTCAGGTCACTTGGCAGCCTTTGTGTTCCTTTCAGTTTCTATTGATTTTCAACTGTCTCCACTCGAAAAACTGCATTCAAAATTGTTGCAAAAAATATAACGAAGAGTGAAGTAAAATTGAGTTTGCCAAAAGTGTTGAACAAATAAACACATTTCAGTTTCGTTCTCAATCCATTTACTTGTTTATTGTTACAACAACAGACAACAAAATTCTTGTAAAATATCCAAATTTATGCGAACTTCAAGCACTGCTTGTAAATTGCATTTGTGTTTCAATTTGTGCACCAGATTGGCAAGACCAATCAAGACCGATCCAAAAGAAAAATACTTCAGAAATAAAATTTCTAACAATTCGCTTTGTGCAATGTCAATTCATTAAAAAAAGAAATTTTAATATTTTTATGGCTGCTAACCATAGGATATGTTTGTAACAGGCAGAAGGATTCATTTCCAACCTAATAAAGTATTTATATTTCTTCATCAGCGTCAACATTCTGATATTCTGGTATATTTTCTACTACATATATGGATTCTTTTGAATATATCAACATAACATGACATATTTTTGGGGTTTATTAATTTCATATATTTTATCAATAATACGCACTGTTATGCTTTTATTCAAAATAGGTTACATTTAAAGATTAGCGTTAATTCAAATTAATATTAAAAAATCATGCAGTTTTTTATATCATTGTAAATACCTTGAAATGTGCGATTTGCTCACTTGAATCTCGGACAGACCAACACATTTCATTCGACAGACAATTGACCCAAACTGCCAATAAAATTGAGTAGCGTGAAATGTAAATAAGAAGGCTTCGCTAATAGCCCGATTATGATGAGTTCGATGACGTTGCCAATTTCGTAGATTCTTCATATCTTATGTGTATGTACACATATATGAGTATGTAATGAGAAAGCTATAAAATAAACAGTTGAATAATCAGCAATAATGTGAACGCCTCGGGCGGAACACGAAATCGATTCATTGGTAACAAGAAAACAAAAAAATAATAATAATAACAACAATTGAGTGAAGAATAAACGCTGGCAAGAGGCGTAAAGGGAAGATCAGGAACAGTTCAGTATCAAGAGTAAAGATCAAAGCCATCAGAATTTAAAATAGCGGCAAGGTGTGAACTTTGATGTGGCATCTTGCCACTTCAGTCAAATGAGAACTGTTCTCAGTCAAAATATATGCATACAATATATAATTGTTATTCGATTTGGCAAATAAAATCTAAACAAATATTATTAATCACATTAATTTATGTAAATCGCATTCTTTCCGCATTTTTTCATTTTTCGTTCACTGTTTACAGAACAAAATGTTTGCTCATTTTATTTCCTAAACTTTTGATGAATTGGGAAATTTATGATTCAGGAAATATGACGAATTGAAGCGTGAATAAATTTGAAATCATTTTTTCTTTCTTGCTGCAACCGGAAAAGTTCTGAGGTTAAACAATATTTCTTAATTTACTTTTCGCACTCGGCGTTCATCACTTTGCTCACATTACTAATTAGTTACCATAAAATTGTAGCCCCAAAACGAAAATCACATTTAATTATTTATCTCCTAAAAGTTTGTTGAACGAGCCAAAAAAAACAAAAATTAAATAAATTATGCAACAACTGTCATTAATAAAGTCGAGCGAAAAAAAATCCCACAATGAATGAAGGTCAACATAAAGCAGCATAAATGCAACAAAAAAAAAAAAGAAAAAACTACAAAATCAACAGCAAAAGCAGCAACAAAATTAAAGTTGCATTTTGTGTTGAAATACCAGTTTTTGTATTTGGTGAGCTGCACTTGAAATAAAAACTCGAAAATAAGTGAAAAACGACGAAAAGTAAAAGCCAGATTGCATCAAAATATACCCTGCATTTAATTTGTCTTTTGCTTTACTATTCTTGATGAATATATATATATTTATATATTTATTCTTTTTTTCTTATTTTACTATTAAAGTCTTAAATTCATTTTATTCCATTAAAAAATTTAATTATGATTTACAGGGTATACAATATTGCTTCCACTGCGGAGTTTATTTAGCTTTTGGCAAACGAATCGTAAAATGATTTAATCAATGCGCCAAGCCCCAAGCATAGTTCGACACCTTTTTAAGTCTTCGATTCGAGTGACGCACTTTGTTGATGTTGTTTACAATTTTCCGCCAACTTTTCAATTGCATTATTCGAAACTAATATTGCGCATATTATTGTTTGGTATCTGGTATTTGTTCTCTTATGTCAAAAGCAATTGAAGTGCGTTTTTTGTGCAAAAGTTCATAGTAATATTTCTAGCTCAGGGAATTTTCATATTTTCCATACGCAGAGTAGTTGCTTTAGGGCGTGGCAGAGTCGCCCAAGTTTCGTTTGTAATTAATCGCTGTGTGTGCAGCAATTTATGAGATTTTCATGAAATTTTGATGCTGTTTGAGTTATGTGTGGGTTGCTCTGAAAATTTTTAGCTTTAGCATTGAAGTGCGTAAAAAACGAAACACGTGTGTCTATAAATTTTCATTCAATTCATGCGTGTGTGTGTGTGTGTGTGTGTGTGTGTGTGTGTATAAAGTGGCTATATATCAATTACAGTCACAACAAATTGTGTGACAATTAAAAATTGGCATGCGTTCAGGTGTAAGCATTTGCATATGCCATGAGAGCAGCTTAGCTAAAGAGTCTAGCAAACAATTTATTTACTTACTAACATTTCGTAGGCTGGCATCTATAATTAAGAGATTTATCTAAAACAACAGCATTAAAAGTTTGTAACTTAAAATACTTTTATTCAATCGAAGTGATCGATTAAAATGCTCTGAATGCATTTTTCAAATTTCGATTATTGCATTAATTTTGCAATTAATTTCATTTGATTAGGTTAATTTCTGAAAAAAAGTAAATACCAAATAAATATCATTACTAAAGTAATAAATGTAATGTTGGTTATTGGTTTGTACAGTAAATAATAACTATAGTTTTTATGACATCAGAACATTTGATTGCCATCGGATAAAAATTGTAGAAGTTATATAAAATATATTTTTGCAGGGCTGTAGTATATTTTGAATATAGTACTATATCAATATACCAAATATAACATTTGGTATAAATTTAATATTTTGGTAATATATTAATTTAGTATATTTTAAAATGAATTCAATTCTGTTTTGGTTTTATTCACAATGGAATAAAAGTCGAGCACACTCGACTGTAGCTCTCTTACTTGTTTTGACTGATGATCTACTTATCATGTCTGCTGCTCTACTTCTGACTACTGATGATACCGATAGCTGAGTGCCTATCGACTTGCAAATGCTAACCGATACCGATAGGGTCTATCGACTAGCCTCCACCTCTATTACATAATTATTAAGAAGTGACTGTTTTTCTGTAGGTCATAATTCTATATCTATAAATAATTATATTAAATATTTATATTCAAATAGAAGAATATTCAGTATATTCGAATCTCAGTCTTTAACAATTTATATTCTAAATGTTAACATTGTAAATTTAAGGCAAAATTTACGGTTATGGCTTCAAAATCACAGCAATCACATAATTATTGTTCTTGTTATTGATTGGCATATTTAATAAGTCTCTGGCATTAGTTAAATGTAGTGCTAAAATAATAAACTCTCCGTAACCCAAAGTGACGTTTGCCATGCACAAGTTTTGTGTATCTTTTTATCAAAAGCAAACACAATCCTTTCAGTTATTATTAGCACTCGGCAGATGGCAAACACTTTGCCGCAGCCGCCGCCAGACGGAGTCTGCCACAAAACCGGCAAAAGTGGTAAATGGCAAAAGTAAAAACAGAAAACAAAAACAAAACCAAAGCAGACTCAATTGAGACACGTGTGTACGTATCTTAAATTTGTGTATGAGAAATTCTCCATCTTGTTTTCCTATCTTTTCCCTTGTTTCACACCCACTTATTAGTTCAGTGTAAATATTTGCATTTTAGCTTCGGTTCTTTTACAGTTGCTGTTTGCCCAAAAACTTAAAAAACAAATTGATTGTTGCTAGGCATTGCTTTCAAATTTTATGGGAAAATCGAAAATTGGCAAAATTGCATAAATTTCGAAGTGATGCTAAAGAAAATTGGGAAAAATAATTCAGCAGCTTGTCGCCAATCTGTGAAAACTCTTTCAAAATCGCATTAAAGAACCTGAGCAAATATTGATTGTTTACAATCAAACAAAACGAGTAGCTAATAAATATACAACTACTGCTTGAATATTGTTTACAATTATAAGCACTACCACTAGATTATTTATGAATGAATACTCATAAATACTAAACAGATTCAAATCGATTCGTACTGTGTTTCGCTTTGAGAGCAATTCACAATCATTTCGATTAGCGGGGACAATTGACATTATTCACTTTGGCTTCAACAACGACAACAACATGGCCATCAAAGACAAACTATCCTGAAATATTTATTGTATGTTTTTATTGTTGTTGTTGTTGCTGTTGTTACGGCGAGGTCAGCGGCACATAAACATGTCATAAATCATCGGTGAAATGTGCGAGTTAAATGGAGGCGCGTGCTTCGGATTAAAGCCAAGTTACTGTGGAAAATCGAAGGGAAATGAAAGTGAGCAGGAAATGTGCTTTATTTATTGTGACATCTCTGAGATATCTATGGCTAGTTTTGGGCATCCCTTTGGAAATTACTTTTGCCATCGCTGGACTTCCTTGCTCTGCATCTCATTCTTCTTTTTTGCACTGATGACATGGCCAGTTTCTTTTATTCACTTTTTTTTTGGCAATTTAAAGAGCATTGCCAAAAATTCCAAAAGCTGTCAACAGTTTCATTAATTACATGCAGCAAGTGTTGAGAAATGGGCGTGGTAACTGTCAAATTTGTCATTCATCAGTTGCGCTTTGTGCTTGGCCCTCGATTCGTTCTGCCCTTTGTTTCTGACAGCTACATCATCAGCAGCAACAGCAAGAGCAACAGCAGCAGCAACAATCCCACAAAGAATGGGTCACTAACTAGCTCACAGGGAGGGAGGATGATAAACTTCACAATTGTCAACGGCTTATTATGTTAGAAGTGCAAACATTTGCTTATGAAAAAAGTTTAAGAAACAAGAGATAAACAATGACATTGTTTTTATGAGAATTAATGATTATAGATATTCCTCGTGTTGAACTTCGTATTCCCAAAATAGAAGAAACGTATTTCCCTTTTATTATTTATATTTTTAATAATTAATTATTTTCAATATTTCATATTTCTCAACTTCAACAAGACACCACATTCACATTCAAATCAAGATGGAAAAGAAAAGAGGAAATCCAAGTATGACCAGCTCATAGCACTTTTATTAAAATAATCGATATATGAATTGATATTTTTACTTGGTTGAATAGTGATATTTCAACACCTTGCTTAACTGCCTCAACCAAATAAATGCAGCAACAAATTGATTGTATTCTGTCACAATGAACACTAAATACTGTTTGACGATGATGTCAATTTTGAGAGGCAGTAAATGGTCGCTAAACAAGGACATAAGATGTTTTTTCTTATATTTATGTGCCACAAAAAATTCAAAGCTTGGGGTTGTCCCCAAAAATTAACAAGTAAGAAAGCTACAGTCGAGTGTGCTCGACTGGGAGATACCCGCTACCCATTTTGAATGAAAGCAAAATATTGCGGTATTATTTTCTAAATATACCAAAATACTACAAAATACTAAAAATATACCAAGCCGTATATTTGGTATAACGATATAGTACCGCATTCAAATCTACCAGATTGTCAGCCAAAGCAACCAAGACCCCTTGTAAGTAGGCGTTTTTGCCCATACAAAAGTATTTCTTTAATAACTTCGACAATTTTTATCTGATCGATCTGACACACAGACGGACATGGCTAGATCGTCTCGGCTGTCGACACTGATCAAGAATATATATACTTTATAGGGTCGGAGATGCCTCCTTCTACCTGCTACATACATTTCCTGCCGACACAAAGTTATAATACCCTTCTACCCTATTGGTAGCGGGTATAAAAAGCGGTATTAATTTTTTTAATGAATTAACTTTTCAATGAATTTCACTCTTTTATTTTTGCCTCAATATTGATTTTACTGCCATAGTTTATATTCTATATGTTAAGAGAAAAAATGGGCCACTAAATTAAATTCTGTGTGGCCGTTAAGTTCAAGGACGTTGACTGGAAAGATAGACTAGATATTAGTAAATTTGCTAAAAAAAATTATTTCCGTTGGCGATATTCTAATTATTATGTTATAATATGAATAATTAACTTCAATTTACTAATTAAGCCTCATAATTTTAGTTTTGCTTATAGTGTTTGACGGAAAATATAAAATTAATTGCCGCTAAATTAAATGATGTTTGCGGTAAGCAAGATGTTTGTTAATAAAGTTTTAAAAATATTTATTCATAGACTCGTTAGCTACATAAACTTTTAGTACTACTAACGTTAAAAGCTTGGTTAAATAAAGCCTTAATTTGTGTACCTACTTAAAATGCAGAACGTAGCAAAGTTAATGCTGCAGTAAGTAATCGACTGCATTTATTGCGTATACGCAACTAATGACAGACATTTCAATCATTTCGTTGCACCAACTGACAGACAGCATCAATCACAGATAAACTGAGAACTTTTGAAAAGTAAACTTTGAAACCTTAAACAAACTTCATGCGCGATAACAAAGTGAGTCGACGCCAAAACGAAGCTGCAAAACCAACAAATTGCAAACACAATGAAATGCAACTGAAGCAGAAAGTGAATGTAAATCAAATGAAATAAAATAAAATACAAATACAAATCAAAGACAACACACAAAAAGTGAGCGAACTAACGGCAGCGGCGACACAGCGGCAATCGTGCAAAGAAACAACAACAACGACAACCACAATAATAATACAACGGGCGGCTGCGGCAACAACAACAAGGAGAGCAGAAAATCATGAGCGAGAAACGAATTGCGCACAAAACTGTCATCAAATGACAAATGCTTGACAGCATCAATCAGCAACTGCTGCAGCAGCGACAGCGACAGCAACGGCAACAGCAACAGCGGCAGAGACTGCGACTGCAACATCGACAGCGAGTGTGACTGAGTGGAGAACAGAGACGATGGCAGCGCATTGCCGGCGCCGCCGCCAACTGCGCAGCGACGCCGGCAAAGCAGCAGCAACAGCAACGGCAACGGCAACAACAACAGCGATCGGGTTACAATTGCTGCTGCTCTCAGCATTGCTGTCTGTGCTCGCCACAGCAATGTCGACGTCGATGGCGACGTTAAATGCGACGTCGTCCAGCACTCAGAATGCTGCTCACAATGAAACCAAAGAAAATCGAAGCACGGCGAAGCAACAACTTAGCGAAATTAGTGTCAATATTGTGTCAAGCACGCCCACAGCCACGCCCATTGGCATAAGGGAGAACGTAATGCTACCCTCATCAGATCCAGAACGAGAGGCGCAAATTCTCTACGAGAAGTCACTGCAGGAGTATCACGGCGCTCAGCGTGCCACCGAGACAGTCACACTCTCAGCTGGCGACGGCGACGGCGACGGCGACGTCGACAGCAGCGTCAACGGCAATGGCAGCAAGAGTTCAGCACAACGCAACCTGCACAGCGTCTGCGAGCTGTGGCTGCAGAAGCATTGCCATTGCACCGGCAGCTTGGAGAATCTCAAATTGAGCTGTCGCAGCATAGGAATTCTCGCTGTGCCAGTCAACTTACCCAGCGAGGTGTTGCAGCTGTGAGTACCCTTTGAATATTCATATTTACACTTCAAGTTTCCCCTCGCATTCATCGAGACTTGGTTTTTCCCTAGGGTAAAAATAAGTTAGTGGGCAACCTCATTTTAGTTCGGAATTTTTCATTTCCACGCGCATAATATTTGGCCTATATTCTAGTAAATATTTTGAAGCTTGGGGAAATTAACACAAGTAAGAAAACTACAAGCAATTAAACACATGTTTCATTTCTATAAACCGACTTTTAAAAGCTTTTTATCGCAACCAAAGTTACTGATAATAATTTTTAATTGCATGTAATAGCTTTTAATCTTCCATTAGTTAAGTAGCCAAACCTTTAAACAGTTGAAATTATTACCTTCAATGAATCTGGTGTAAATAGTAGTATTCATTCTGAAGAATATAAGAAATACCTACATATGTTGGACACATAGAACTGTAAAAGTTATAAATATTCAAAGATATAAAATAAGCCTTATATCAAAGGAATTAAAATTAATGAATTTTGACATTTAGCTAAAATTCAAAGTAAGCAATTAATGTAGTAATGTTTTCATTATTTATTTACACATTTTTCAAAATGCATTAAAAGTGTAATAATATAACCAAGAAATTTTAACTGTGAAATAATAGACCATTTCTATATTTTAAGGAAATTATGTTAACTGAGTAGCCATAATTCATAAATTTTAACAATGATTGACAAAGAAGAGTTTTTGCTCTTTGACGTGGCTCTTTTACGCAAATATGTATAATGCATTTCTTATATATTGCATATTAAAAAAATATAATTATAATAAACGGTTTAAATCATAAAACAGCAACAATTATTTGTCCCAACTTATGTAGGGGAGATATAAGTATTTATATCATATCATCTCTGTAGATTATTAGAAATAATTAAGTGTGACATTTTATTTTGTTGTTGAGAGCTGCATAAGCAATAATGCTAGTTAGCCTTGTCTAAATTATACAAAAATTTAGAAATAAAAAAAACTAAAAATAGTTAATACTAAAAAAAAATGTGACTTTTCACTTTTGGTTCAATGTAAGTTGAGCTATTTTAATTGCAACCAAAATGAAATATGAAATGATTTATACATTTTCACATAAAATTGCATTAGTAGGTTAATAAATTCAACTCCTAAATAAACTTGTTATTGATTTAAAAAAAAATGATGTTTTAAAATAGGTTCTTTCAAATGTATTATTAGACCTTTTATACTTGAAGATATATGATTTATAGAAATGTTATAAATTTTTGAGAGTGAGAAAGACAGATTCAAAATCAATCAATCTTGACAACTTTTGACACAGATTACTCATAAGGCAAATACATATGTATAATGCATAAACAACTTACAAAGATCTTTTATATATTATAATTCTAATTAGAACAACATATTTAAATTGTGTTTCAATGAAAAACGTTGCTTTGTAACAAATTATTAAATGAATTCTACCTTTTCCAAGTCAATGAATCTAATCATGATTTCTGACAGCTATTTACCCCTCACTTTGATTGAAACAATGTGGAGCACATTCCCATGCGCTCATAATCATTCGCATCCATTGGCGATATTAAATGATTAAACGTTTGCATTATTAAGCGATTATCAGATGATAAAATTGAGCAGTTTGTTGCGTGAATTCCTCGTTTTTCCCCATTCGTATAATTACAAGTCAATTTCGCAGTGTTTCGAATCTGTTTTCGGTTCTGTTTTGGCATGCGGTTTAATCTAATTACACATACGCCACGTTGTGCGGAGTTTCACAATCGTCGTTCGCCGTCGCGTCGTTTGGAGTTTTCTTGTGTATGTAAGTCACGTTTTCTTGCCGCCGCAGACCTCTCAAAGGAGTTAGCCCCCATTTTGGTGGCCAAGCAGCGCCAAACTTGCCCATTGATTAATGGCCAAAGCGAGTTGGCCATAAATAAATAAAAAAAAAAATTATTTATTAATTAACGCATCGCCCAGAGACAAGTCATCAGCTATCAAACAGCTGCAAAATATGAGCTGCATTATTCAAAGTTTTCAATTCCAATTGTTTGGGCCGCGCTGTTCATCTTCATTTTTTTGCCATTTTCCTCGCTTTAGGGCAAGTTCAATATTTTCTTTTTGTACGTTGATGCCATTTACGTTTTTGATTGATGGCTTACAGAAAAGTTTAGCCATGTTTGGCAACATTTAGGATTCATTTTGTATTCAAGAGTCTGTTGATATATTTTATTTCAGTTGTAAGAAGCTTATTGAAATTGATAGATGACATTGAGTGAGAGCCGATAAACTTATTAATTTTATTAAGCCTATTTTCTTCTTTATTATTTTCTTTGTGACAGTGACTTGGGCAACAATAACATCACCAAGCTGGAGGCCAATTCATTTTTCATGGTGCCACATTTAGAAGAGCTGTAAGTATGGGTTAATATTAAGAATAAGAAAATAGATTTTGGTATCTTTATGTGCCTTAACAGTTAAAATAAAATGAATTTTTGTTTCACAATAATCCAAATTAAATAAAAATGAATTTTTTAGAGTATATATATTTTTCACATACTGTTGGTATAATTAATATCTAAAACGTAAACTTGGCTAATATAAATCTTAATAGTTTTCCACCTCGAAGAGCTGACTCGAAGCTGCTAAATCCGTATAATTAATGAGCAGGGTTGTTATATTAAGCTTCTGCTATTTAGCTTCCCAACTCTGCCCGAGTATTGTTTAAGCTACCCAATTCACGTAATGTTTTTACATGCCACAAAGCCTCATCCCCTTCCCTTTCCGTTTTTAATCTGTATACTAAGCATCTAGTGATTGTTGAAAACACACAAAGTTATGTGAAAAGCGAAACAAAAGCAAAACAAAGGCGACAACAACATGAAAAAAACACAAAAAGAAAGAAAAAAAAAACTTTCAATGTTGCCTGTCATGAGCGCTGCGACTCATTATTCAATTTCACAGCAACCTCCCAGCCACACCCCTAACCCAAAAAAAAGCGAAAGCGAAAAAAATGAAATCACAGTGGTCAGTCAGCTGTAGCTGATGAGGATGGGAATGAGGATAAAGTCGGGGGGATAGTCAGGATTGCAGCAACGGCAACAGCAGCAGTTGGGGGTAATATAAATTACTTGATTACGTTGTATATTTCAGCGACTTTGCAGGATTAATTACTCAGGCTGTTATCCTTGCAATTTCCTGCACTTTAGCTTAGCGTCTAAAGACTTTCGACTTCGACTTCTTGCGCTCAACTGTTGACCAAGGGAAGGTTTTTATTTGCAGAACTTTGTCCGACAATAGCATCATTAATATGGATCCCTACACGTTTTATGGACTCGCCAAATTGAAACGTTTAAGTTTGCAAAACTGCGGCCTTAAATCGTTGGCTCCGCATTCATTTCAAGGACTCGGCCAGCTTGTCAGCCTGTGAGTATGCAACACAAGTCGAATTACCAAACGTATCTGTAAGTGTGTGTGTGTCTGTCTGTGTGTGTGCGTGTTTCTGTGTGCGTGAGTGTGTTTTAATGTTTGCTTTTAAGCGTATGAAACAGCGAAGGATGCGCCCGAAGTCGAAACAGACGCCTGCAGGATCAATTAGTACGCTTGCTGCCATTTAGTTTGTTGCCTTCACACACATAAACACCCAACACTCCCACACTCTCTCACACACACCCACACACACACACACACATATTCGCACACGCACCAGCACAAGCAAACTTAAGAGGACTTGCAAGCACTTGCCAGCAATTACACGCTATTTTGCTCATACTTTTCGCTTTCCCTTTTTCTCTTTTTTCTTTTACTCATTTCAAATTGCAAATCGTTTAAAAAAATATGAACAAAAAATACACACACACACTCACTCACACAACACTCGACCCCAATTGTAAAATGGGGGAAAACCCTGACGGAACTCAGTCAATTGAACGGCAACGCCTTGGTCAGTTTGGATGGCAATTGTTTGGGCAACCTGCTGAAACTGCGCTCCTTGCGCCTTGAGGGGAACCTCTTCTATCGCATTCCAACAAACGCTCTGGCCGGACTTAGAACACTTGAAGCACTGTGAGAGTTTTTTCCTTTTATCATTTCTATATTTCTAGCATTTTGCATGCTTAAAGAACTATTCCAAAATAATCCACAGACAAATTGGCAATGCTTTGTTATGAAAATTTATTGCCCTCTAATTATGCATATTACGTATTCTTCCATTTTGGTTGTTAACTATACAAATCCTTATTTGCTGCATAATTTTCCATGTGTAATTAGCAAATTTGACTTCAGTGTTGAAATGTGTATTTTATGTGCGGTTTGGTTACAAATGTTTTTAGGCTCTAATCGAAATGCATGCGCTTAATGAATCATGTGAAATGTATAATATTTAATGCTATGACAAGGGGTTGACAATTACCTTAAATCGTATGGTGGAATTTAATTTAACCTGCATTTCATTTTCTGCTCAATTGAACAAATTCGTAACGTGAGAATTGCTGCAGAATGCAATTAATTATCATTAATATGATATGTTGCTTTTCTCAACAGTTCTTTAGTATTTATTAACTGAGTAAACATTTATCATTTTAAGTAAAATAAAAATTTAATTGAAATTTACCGATAACTGAAACAAAAAGTAATTCTAATTCTTTAAATAAAATTAATTTTTTTAATGTTATTCTTAATACATATAATATAACAATTTACTATTGATTGAAGTACTTCTTCTAATTTATTAAATTACATGTAAGTCTTACCAATTTTTTACACTTTTCACTCTCTCAAATGCTAACATTAAAGTAAAGCTGGATTTCATTTTTGCCCAATTGAATGAACTATTTTATGACATGAAATTAATACAATATATTTGTTTTTCTTATGCGTTGTTAAATAGTAATTAACTTCAAAAGCATTCATAAAATTAATATTCATTTCAATTATTAAGTGAAGTAGCAAATACTTATAATAATTTTGAACAACAATTTTAACACTCTTCATTTTCTCTATTCGAGCATAAAAATAAGTATACGCATAGTATACTATAAGCACTTGCTCTAGAATACTAACTATGACTTCCTAATAGTTTTGATATGATAATTCAACATTAATTTAATGCGCATGTTTTTAACGTACTTTGAACTCGTTCAACAAACTCATTTACAATTTTTATCCATAATTCAGGAATTTGTACTTTCTCATCTACTTTATAAAAAGAAAACGTATTACAGATCTAAAGCTTTTGGCCATTAAATTGTGCAATTACTCATAATTTTTCTTCTCTCCACTTTCGTTCGTAATGCGACCTCATTAACAATTTCGGAACCAACAGCAATTTGGGCAGCAATTTGTTGACAATAATAAACGATGACGATTTTCCAAGGATGCCAAACTTGATCGTGCTGTAAGTGATAACTTATAGATGGACTCTGTTTAGTAGTTAATATTATGCGGAATGTTACTCTCACTTATACTTTTTGTCTTTTTGTTTGCAGTTTACTGAAGCGCAATCAAATCATGAAAATCTCTGCGGGCGCTCTCAAGAATTTAACGGCTTTAAAAGTTCTGTAAGTAACTAAAGCAATAACAAATACTTTAAGAACTTCACACACTTGCCCATATACACACACATATATACACACATGACTTGACAGGACACGACAGGATGGTAGAGAGCAGGACAGACGACCCACGGCGCGACCTACAAAATGCAATTGATATCAAAGAGAAATTGAATTCAATGACTCTTGAATGCTCTAAGATGTGTCATTAAAACAAAGCAAATACATAGCACATACTAAGAAAATAGGCTACTTATTAATAGGCTACTTATTACTTAAAAACGCAGAAATAACATAATAAGGAATTTATTGAAAGAAAATTTTATCATTTGGCTTCACTGTTCCAATATTTACAAATTTGTTTGAAATCAAAGTTTGCAGATAAAAATATTTAGAAATTTAATTTCGTAGGAGCAAATTATTTGTTTGTTTTTCAAAACAAATATTTTGTTTAAAAAATAATAATATCCATCCGCAAATCATCGTTATTTTATAGAGTATGTATTGAATGTGCCGCTGCACCGCAAACTTCTTTTGAAACTTTTAATACTCGAATCTTCCTCAAGGGAGTAAACACAAGCAGAAGTTGAAGTGCAAGTGGAAATGGTGTTTATCCGTTTCTTTTCCATTCGTTTTTTCTTTTTTCGGGGCATATCTCGAATAAATTTCAATTTTGCAACAAAGCGGAGAAAACTTGTTGTATTTTTTTTTAACTTTACTTTGCGACAGCTTAAATTGTCGTCGTTGTGACGCCGCTGCTGACATCGCTGCCGCCGTTGCCGTCGCTGTCGCTGTTTACCGCAAATTTTTGGTTTTTGCGTTGCATACTTTGGGGCGTGCGCATAAAATTCGCTTAACTTCAGATGCAACGAGGGCTGCAGACGATGACAAATATGCAAATTTATGTTGTGGCTGACTGACGCGTTAGTCAAACTAAACCGACAAACCTCAAGATACCAGGGGATAAGCAAACGCATGCAACCTCTGAAGACGAAGTATGCATCAAGTGAAAGTGAAAAACTTTCACCGTGCAACGCGTAAATCTGTGTTGAAAAGTATAAAGAAATTTACCGTATGCATTCGCTGAAGATTTATGAGTATCCACCATCCTCCAATCTTCCCCCGCGCTAGCATGGCGTGTCTGTTATGTGTTCTCCAAGTGAAAGTTGGGAAAGTTTTGTTTTATGCTAGGCACGCACATTGCTGAAAAGGGAAATGGACACGCTCAGGGATAGACAGCGTAAACATAAAATTCTTTTAAGGGTATATATGGATATGAATTGATTAATTTCGATTATTGAAATTAAAGAATATTTTTATATTTATTTAAAGGTAACGGAAGGGATCACTAAAATATAATTGGTACAATTGAAAAAGTAAACTTTTTACTGTTTTTATTAAATAAGTTCACTTCAAATAAACAAAATCTAACTTAAAATTAAATAATTTCGTAATTAATAAGTTTGAAATAAAATAAATAAACCCAAAATCAACAAGTAAGGAAGCTACAATCGAGAGTTCTCGACTGTCAGATACACAGTATCCATTTTCAATAAAACTATATTCTACAAATATACCAAAAATAAACTGAAAAAATAAATATGCCAAAGACTATATTTGGTATAGCAATATTACTATATCATATTTCAAATACATCATAGAGTACAAAATATACCATTACATACCAAAAATACCACATATACTACAATCGCAATATATGGTACCATAGAGAGCAAACTACAAGTATACCAGAAATGGTAATAACATGTTTTTCTTTTGTAAATGACTTTTAGACACAATTCAAATTAATTTCAATTTTATCGGAAACTAAAGTTTTCTTTTAATAAATGAACAAATAATAAAATAGAATTAAATAATAACACGATAGCAAACATGATAAATAAAAATGTATAATACTAATTTAAAAAATTTAATTAATTAATGATTAAATATGTCATTTAACTAAAATACATATAATTGAAATGAATATTTTAAAAACTACAAGGAAATGAATGAATTCAATAAGCACAAAAGCAAATACGATAAAACAAATGTAAGGTTATTATTAAAATGAATTTAAAATAATCACCTAAGATATTCAGATTTTATAAGTTGACCACTTGACTGAAATAGCTTCGAACGTATTTTGCTTTTATCGAACACCCTCACGTATAATTGAAATCAATGCACTTTGTGGGAAACTAAACTTTATTTT
Source organism: Drosophila kohkoa (assembly GCA_019972355.1). Taxonomy (NCBI): domain Eukaryota; kingdom Metazoa; phylum Arthropoda; class Insecta; order Diptera; family Drosophilidae; genus Drosophila; species Drosophila kohkoa. The sequence continues at coordinate 151,976 of BJEL01000003.1, read as the reverse complement.
CATACATAAATTTGCATGGCACACACAGTTGGTGTCCCAGAATCAGATCCAATCAGAATTCTGTACCCCGGCTACGTGCGAACACGTACGGACTGACCCTCGAAATAACCGCAATGTGAGACACATGCAAATACGCTCTTTGAGTTGTTCATGCAGTGCACAGAAGCAAAACCGAAGCGAGTATAAAAAATCGCAATATTTATAAGCGAATTTTGAAATGTGCTTCAATAATATATTGAATATATTTTTGTATATTTGTTTTCTTTGCAGGGAATTGGATGATAATTTGATAAGCAGCTTGCCAGAGGGACTCAGCAAATTGACACAACTGCAAGAGCTGTAAGTATTCATTGCACAGGTGTTGCTCAAAGATTAGCAGCACACAATGACCTCAACCAGGGGTCGGGGTGGGGGCCGGGAAAAGGGAAGATAAGGGGAAAGAAAATATCGTTTTCACTTTAGCTGGCAGCACAACATTTGCTACTTTGTCAGGCGGCAAACAAGCGGAAACCAAAAATCATAACGCATCATTACTTTGTGAATTTACGACGAACCCCGCGACGCTCTCTTTCTCTCTGCTAAGTCCCCCTCTTCCATCCGGTGTGATTGCAGTTGCCTTTGACTAGTTCCACATCCTGTAGCCATTGCAGTTGCAACTCTTTTCTTCTGCTTTACTTGGATACAGTTGATTTGTCACTCATTTTGTGTAGTTAGCACAACAATGTCTCCGTGTGCATGGATTAAAAAAGTTCACAATGTTTTGTGAGCTTGTTTTCTGATGTGGAATACGTTAGATAAATCGCAGTCTTTTCAATAAAGAATCAATTTTAAGTTCATAGTTTTGCTCAATTGAAAATTACATAGAAAAAGTACATAATGCTTTATGACACTGTTTTCGTTAGATCACTCGCAGTCTTCTTAATAAAGAATCCACTTCAGTTTCATAGTTTTCCTCAATCAATTTCAATTTCATACTTTTTCTGAATCAAATATAGAAAAGCCAAAAGCAACAAAGATGTTATTTAATAACAATAATTAATAGTAGTCACACTATTCTTTAAATATTTGATAAAATATCATAATACATTTTTGATTTAATATTTAGGGTATACAAAATTCGTTAGTTTGCCAGTAATATTTTAAATCTAAGTAGTCGTGGCTGCATTTTGTTTTTGCCACGCACTTCCTGCGAGTGGCAGCTGCGGCAACTGGCGACTGTCATTGGAATCGTTGACATCGTTGCAAGTTTTTTGCCTTGCAACGTTTCTCAAATGTCTCCCCAAGGAAATTCAATTTCTGGTAAACAGGATAATTATGAGCATGTTAAATGTTGCGATAAAAGCCACGCTGCGTTGCACTCACCATCCAGCCGAGCCATTGCATATCCCATGATTGGGGAATTAAACTAGTAAATAAATTCGCTACTTTTGCTCTGCTGTTGTTGAGAAGAGACTTGCACTTTTTTTCGTTGTGATGTGGTTTTTCCCGCTGCTAGAAAAACAAATTTAAAAGGATTAAAAACATTTTGTAATGCTCGCAGTTGGCAGTTTGTTGATTGCCAACAAAGTTAACTTTTTCTTCGAGGGCAACCAAAGGAAAATAAACAGACAGAGTCGAAGCAACAAATTAAACCGATAAATACAGAGATTTCGTAGAAGTTTGCACAAATTAAGCAAAATTAAAGACACCACTTAAATACTTTGTTAATTGGGAGATTAAGATGGTTGCATCAATATCTTAAAATGAACTAATGTACGAGTATAGTAAAAGTTAAGTTTTTGTTACCTTAAAGAGTTCACTCTTGGCTCTTCAAACTTCTCCACTGTCTTGAGCATTTCCTGAATGTTGGCCAAGAAAAACCAAAAGACGATAACAAAATGTTAGCCCAAAAATATACACTGATTTTATGCGTGGCAGTTGTCACATGTCCCCGACTTGGTGCCTCGCCAACTTGACTCTCAAATGCAGCTGCCACGGAGTGGCACTTGAGAACAGAGTGTGCAACTTAGAAATAGATGTTTATATGCCATAGATGTTTAGATATTAACCCTGATTGTGCTACAGCTCCATGACCAGCAATCGCTTGCGCTGGATAAATGATACGGAACTACCCAGAAGCATGCAGATCCTGGACTTTAGAGCCAATCCTTTGTCCACCATCACCAACGGCGCCTTTCGTGGCATGACCAAGCTGAGAAAACTGTAAGATGAATATATGAATTTGAATATTGTAGTATAACGATTTCATTGAGCAGTATATTGTCCGATGTGCGCACCTTGAGAAACTTCCCGGAACTGGAGGCCTGTCATGCCTTGGAGATCCTCAAGTTGGACCGAGCTGGCATTCAGGATGTGCCAGCAAAACTGTGTCGTCAAACGCCAAGACTGAAGAGTTTGTAAGCATCAACTAAATTGCCTATTTTTTATATAACTAATTATTATATAACTTCTTTTTTGATTCACTTTTTTATTTCAATTATTCATTTTTGTGTAAGAAAGATTTCAAGCTTTAAATTGTTTTATAAATAAAACAAACATATTAATTTTATACCAAATATAAAAGTTAAATTTAAATTGTAAAGCGTTAATCGGATAAATTTGTAATTTATTTTTGTACACCAATTTTTAAATATTTAACATTTTTATATTAGATCAGTTTCAGTTCCACTTTCGCGTCTTTAGAGTTTACTTTATTTAAGAAATAAAATTAAACTAATATCTAATTAATATCATTTTGTTTCAAATTTCATTTAGAGAACTTAAAACCAATTCCTTGAAAAGCATCCCAAATTTAAATAGCTGCAGAGACTTAAGGCTGTTGTAAGTATGATATCTATATAGTGTGGAACGACTTATTAATTTTTAATTTGTATTTACTAGAGATTTATCGAGTAATCAAATCGAATCACTGCAAGGACGACCATTTTTCGGGCTGAAACAACTGCACGATCTGTTGCTTTCCTACAATCGCATCAAGTCCTTGCCACAGGATGCCTTTCAGGGCATTCCCAAGTTGCAATTGCTGTAAGGGCAAACAGGATTTACTAAAACCATTATTAACTGCTTGCTTTATTTACCAGTGATCTGGAGGGCAATGAGATTGCCTTTATACATAAGGACGCCTTTGCAGTGTTTACAGCTCTGGAGGATCTCAACTTGGGCAACAACATCTTTCCACATCTGCCCGAGGCAGGTCTCAGTGCTCTGCTCCATCTGAAGACGTTCAACAATCCGAAACTACGTGAATTCCCACCGCCCGACACTTTTCCGCGAATTCAGACATTGATTCTCTCCTATGCCTATCATTGCTGTGCCTTCCTCCCTTTGGTCGCCATGTCGGCGCAGCGCAAGACGTCCCAGGTGCAGGAGGCGGTGCTCTTTCCCTCCGATGCAGAGTTCGATATGACTCTTTGGAACACCACCATGATGAATATCTGGCCACAAATGTGTGCGTATCCAATCAATCACAAAGTACTTTTTATCAAATCTAAAACATTAGTTGCAGTTATTTTTAAAGTTTATTGCTTTAACAAACTTTCTTAGAAATGCATTAAAAGATCTTGATTTCCAATTAGTCTAAGAAATGTTCTATCTATTCTTGCAGAAGAATTGAAATTCTTTAAGAACTCTCCTAATTCTAAATCCTAATGAACTACGTAAATTTTTAGAAGGCAAGGAATCATTTGTTTAATTCAGATCTGAATAAAATGGAAAACTCGCTTTTAATCTATAAGAATCTGTTTTAATCAGACTAGTAAGGACACTTAGAACACTAGATACTTCTTTATAAAAGAGAGAAAATTGGAATAGAATTCGACTTAAAAACTATCATGGAATGTTGCAGTTACAGCTCTTATATAACCATCTAGTGAGAAAACAATTGTTATAATCTTGCTGTTTTGTAGTTCGTCTACTAGCAGCTCTCTCATTTTTATTCAATTATTTGCAATATTCCAATATAATTATAGACAAGTTCGTTATATAAATAAAATTGTGTATGTTACTAATACAATCAGCATTCATTAAATAAAATAATAGCGTGATTTATAAATGAAATAAAATTACTCCAAGAACCTTCATTCCTCAAAGTATCTAATACACTTCCGCCTTTATTCATTTTTCTTGCAGATAATCTGAGCAAGCAGCTGGGCGCAAGCTCACACGAGCTGTGGGATTCACCCAACTACATGACCAACTACAAGTTCAACGAAGATCTGCAGCAGCTTCCAACGGGCAGCCAGTCGCCCAGCAGCTACATGGAAGACTACTTTGAGAGTCACGACGTGAGTGCACCCGGTACAGGCTTTGGCTTTGGCACAGGTCTCTTCAGTGGCATCTCAGCGGATGATCTGCAGCCTGGGTCGGTGCAGTGTCTGCCCATGCCTGGTCCCTTTTTGCCTTGTGCAGATCTCTTCGATTGGTGGACACTGCGCTGTGGAGTCTGGGTTGTGTTCCTCCTCGCACTGCTTGGCAATGGCACGGTGGTTTTTGTGCTCGTCTGCTCGAGATCCAAGATGGATGTGCCTCGATTTCTGGTCTGCAATCTGGCTGCTGCTGACTTCTTTATGGGCATCTATTTGGGCATTCTGGCCATTGTCGATGCCGCCACCTTGGGTGAGTTTCGCATGTTCGCCATTCCCTGGCAGATGTCGCTGCTCTGCCAGCTGGCTGGTTTTCTGGCAGTGCTCAGCTCCGAGCTGTCCGTCTACACGCTGGCAGTGATTACGCTGGAGCGCAACTATGCCATCACCCATGCGATACACTTGAACAAGCGTCTCTCGCTGCGCCAGGCGGGCTACATCATGAGTGTGGGCTGGATCTTTGCTCTGATGATGGCTTTGCTGCCACTCTTGGGTGTCTCCGACTATCGAAAGTTTGCCGTCTGCTTGCCCTTTGAGACGACAACGGGACCGGCGAGTTTAACCTATGTGATTAGTCTGATGTTCATCAATGGCTGCGCCTTTCTCACACTCATGGGCTGTTACCTCAAGATGTATTGGGCCATTCGGGGCAGTCAGGCCTGGAACACGAATGACTCGAGGATTGCTAAGCGTATGGCATTGTTGGTGTTCACGGACTTTCTCTGCTGGTCGCCTATTGCCTTCTTCTCGATTACGGCCATCTTTGGACTGCAGTTGATTTCGCTGGAGCAGGCCAAGATATTCACAGTGTTTGTGCTGCCGTTGAACAGCTGCTGCAATCCGTTTCTGTATGCCATCATGACCAAGCAGTTCAAGAAGGATTGCGTCACACTCTGCAAGCACTTCGAGGAGACACGCGTGGGTGGCACAACGGCAGCGCGTGCCGCACGAGGCAAGCGAGGCGTCGAGTTGCCGCCACCTTTGTTGCCAGCCGCAGCTGTTGCTCATCCGCCCGGTTGCCGCTGCCTGCGCATGCTGCCCAGCGAGATGCCCAATTGGCATAAGATGGAGCAGACGCCAACGCTCTGGCAACGCCTCAAGCGTCTCTGCTGCGGCCAGCGCAGCCGACGCAAGCAGCGCCGCCAGCCGCAACAGCGACGTCAACGTGCCTACACCGCAGCGGCGGCGAATCCGTATCAATATCAATTCGCTGAGCTACGACAACAGCGCAAGAATCGCGCCAGCTCCATTTCCAGTGAGAACTTCTGCAGCTCACGCAGCTCCAGCTGGCGACATGGGGCCAACTCATCGACGCCAGCACCGCAGTCGAACTGCAGCATGCCGCTGAAGCTAATGGATCCCAGTCAGGGACATACGCACGGTCGGCGACGGCACTCGGCCTGGCTGATCACCAGAAAGACGTCCCAGGACTCGAATCTGTCCAGTTCGCGAAACGATTCCTCCGCCTCAGCCACAACGGCCAGCACCTCCACATTCCGCTTGTCGCGCTCCAGTGCCGGCAGCAGCACTCCCCTGCCCTCGATTATAGGTGAGAATAATTGTTTTAATACATTAGTTTTGCAGTTGGCTATTCGATTAACCAAGTCGTATGCGTAATTTTCTGCAAAATTCAGTTTTTAATGACAAAGTTGTCCCATTGCCTTTTTGACTAAGCAAGTCGTAAGCATAATTTCAATATAATTTGTGTTACTTGAAATTTCAACGAACTTAATGTTGTTAATTTTAAATTGCAGCAATTAATATAAATAAACATTGTGCTACAAAAACTGTTATTCATTGCAATCCTAATAAATTAGATAAGCAAGCGACGGTTGCAATTCACATTTACTTTGAAAAACAGAAAGATAAGCTAATTAGTATTATTTTGTAATATTTAGTATTCAATCATCCGATTGTAAATTGATTTTTGCAATTTTTATTTATTTTCTTAGACACATCAAAACTGTTGCAAGTAATGTGAAGAACTAATTATTATATAATTATTGAATTCCTCTCGGCTATTTGAATTGTGTAAATTAATTTGTGTTTATTATTAATTGGTTTTATCGATTATCTGCAATCTATACAATATAATTTTTTCGAAGTCATTAATTTACAAGAAATAGTCCTTGAATCAGAATATTTATTTATGTCCTTGCAGCTCACAATGGCAAGCAGCAACTCGAAACACTGAACAAGCCGCGTTTGGTGCGCCAGGAAGCTGTGCAGGAGGAAGAGGATTCATCCCCGCCACGATTGGGTGTGAGATTTTTGCCCACAATTCCCTCCGCTGCAGATAGTTCGGTCATCATGGAAGATGGCGACTCGGCCAATGCCGCAGCTGGAGGAGCCGCATTTCTGGGCATGCCACTGCCTGGTGTCTCTAGTGGATTTCTGGTGACGCCACCAGCTCAGCTGCAGCCAGATAAGCCGCCACCAGCGCCTAATGATGCACCACCGTGACCAGACAGTGGTCAAGGATTTTGGGGCAGCTGGTGGCGAAAAGGAAGACAACCTGGAGCGGAAACCTTTCTTTAAATGGGGGATGTCATTGGGGAACAGAAAGCTCACTGTGTTCATAGATTGTATTTGTTTGGTTTGGGTAAAAGGAGAACCAGAACTATTTTGGGGACATAGTGTAATATCGAGAATGGCCACAAAGAGTTGCAAAACGCAGCTAAACATATAAGAGTTAGTATTAAGTAGTCAATTGGTTGGATTCGAGTCGGAGAAAGAGAATTTCATGTGAATCCAATAGTTGCTGTAGTCTAAGAATGCGAAACAGCCGAACCAATGCTTTTCGGCAAAAGAGTATTACGAGTATGTACTACATAGTAAATGTATGTAACTTATTACTAGGTTAGATTATCTATAGTCTTATATATATACTCCATATATCTAGCATAGTTTAGCATAGTCCATATATGTCTATATTACATATTTCGATATACAAATGCAAATGCTAAGCATTTCTCGAGTTTCAGCTCGAAATAAAGAGAAAAAGAAAATAGTTCTATATAAAGAAAACGATTAAAACGAAACGATATGAAAGCAAGCCATACAAATTATTAAAGTTAATCTATTTACAGTAAATATGGTTGATTTATTTTTAACATTGATAGGGGAGCAGTCGCATTATGATTTGTTGTTGAAGGCATGTACTATAGTTCAATTCAATCAATATAATAAATTGAAATATGTGAGTGGTGAAGGTTATAAAATTCAACTGATGTAGGTATTATTATGTGTGTGTTGTCCCTTATTATTTGTTGTCCTCAATTATTTGGTTCGGTTATACCACTTCTTAAACACGCGTATAAATATACTAACTGTACTAAATATATTTGGGTTTATTTCATATTATTGAATATCCTCAAATATCTCAAAGTAGTAAACGCGATGGAGGGCTAAGTTGATCCTGGAAATAAATTATTTTATTTTCAAATAAATTATAATTAATGCTGGATAATACACTTTATCTTCATATATTTAAAGAATTTTAATGAAGTTAACTTTGTTTTTTTCATATATAATATTTTTCAGGCCAATAACTTTGGGAATGTTACAACTTATTAAGTTGTAGTTAAATAAAGTAATGTCTCAATTGATTTATTTTATTTTCATTGTAAAAAAAGTAGAAAGTATTTTACAATCACAACAGCGGTTTAGTTATTGTGTACTTATGTCTATGAAGCGTTTTAACATACAATATATTTATTGTTTAAGGGCAATCTTGGGAGTTGCTCAATCTCCCAAACCGATCTCCTGGTCGTCGTTCGATTGCTCCTCGCTGGCTGCCAGACAAACACCATAGCTGGGATTCTCGATGAGATGCACACGATGCTTGTCGTTCTCCACTCGTCGCCGCTGCTGCACATGCCGCATCAATAGCAGTGGCAGCATCACAAGCACCACACACAGCAGCACAGCACCGCCCAGCATTGTCCAGCAGGAGAGGCCAGCGCCTCCACCGGTGGAGAGTGCACGATATGGATGCTGCTCACAGATGTCGGGAGCAACACAGACGCTACCGCTGTCACACTCCTCGTCACAGATAGGAGCACATTCGTTGACGCTGCCTGGGATGAGGCTGTAGCCAAAGAGGCAGCTGCACTCATTGGGACGCAGACACTCGGCATTGATGCAACGCTCCTTGCACTGCGCGTTGCACATATGAGGTTCACTTGAGTTGGTCACCACATAGCCAGCACTGCACTCGCATTGTCCTGGCGCCACACAGCGGCCGTTGACACAGGCGGGACGACAACTTGGTGTGCAGACGTAAGGATTCTTGGTATCCTCGTAGCCTGGCAAACACTCGCACTGATTGGGCTCCACACACTTGCCATATTGGCACGTGGAGGCGCAGTACGGTTCGCAGACGTTGTTAGAGAATTCACGCTTAGTATAGCCCTCGTAGCAGACACAACTACCGCCGGTCTCGTGACCGACGCAGCGACTGTTGATGCACTTCTGGGGACAGTTGGGTTCACAGGAACCGCTGGGCCAGCGCTTGGCGAAGCCGGGATTGCATTTGCAGATCTCGGGCGCAATACAATGGCCGCCGATGCCACAGCTCTCCGAGCAGATGGGCTCACAGACATAGGGATCGGTTGGACTAGGTCGATAGCCGGTAAAGCAGCGACAACGATTCGGCGCCACGCAGCTGCCATGGACACACTTGCGACTGCAGCTGGCCGCGCAGTAGAATGACGTCAGAGCTTCGTAGCCGGCTAGACAAGAGCAGACGCCCGGACTGCTGCAGATTCCATTGTAGCAGGACTTCGGGCACTGCGGCTCACATTCCCTCAGGCTGCCATTGATGGGCGCATAGCCCTCGTCGCACTGACAGAGGTCGGGTGCCGTGCAGCGTGCATTGTTGCCACACGCCGGATTGCAGACAGCTGTGCAGCGATGTGGCGCCAGCTTAATGTATCCCGCATGGCATTCACAACGTCCGGGAGCATTGCAGAAACCATTCTCGCAGCCTAGGCGACAGCTCGGCACGCAGACAGAATGCGAGCCATTGAGCGGCACGTGTCCCTCGTGGCAGCGGCAGAGATTGGGCGCCACACAGGTGCCATTGACGCAGCCAGGCTGGCAGTTGGGTTCACAGCCCTCGGAGATGCGACCATCCTTATGAGAGTAGCCCAGATTGCAGGCACAGCGTTCGGGCTCCAGGCACAGGCCATTGCGACAGCCACTGCTGCAAACGGGATCACAGCTATAAGGTCGATCCAGTCGTGCCTCATAGCCTGGATGGCAACCACACTCATTCGGACCCACGCAGTCGCCATGCTCGCATTTCTCCTCACAGATGGGCAAGCACTTGGGCAGTGTCTCGTTGCGTTGATAGCCCACGTGGCATTCGCATTTGCCCGGTGCCACGCAGTGGCCATTGCTGCAATCCACGCTGCAGATGGGCTCACAGAAGGTCTGGCTGTCGGGGCGGAATCGATAGCCTTCCAGGCACTCGCAGACATCCACCGAAGTGCAGCGTCCATTGACGCAGGGCTCGCTGCACTGCGCCTCGCAGATACTCTGATTCCTCTGGTTGTTGTAGCCATCGCCACAGTGGCAAACTCCCGGCGCAATGCATCTGCCGGACGGGCCGCAACCGGTGCACTTGGGTCGACACTGCTCACTGAAAAGATCAACGAAACAAGTTAGAGAAATAACTCGGCAAAATAGCACAATGTGTGCCCACTTACCTAGAGTCATCAATGCGTTCGTAGCCCTCACAGCAGACCAAATCTATGGACATGTAAGTCTGCAAAATTCAGAAAAAATATTATTAAAAGGTTTATTAAGTTTTCTACATTTTTATTATTATTATTTTGAATTTTTATTGTAATGTTTATCTGCAGACTGTTCGTAATTGTCATTCAAATAAATATTTTTAATAATCTATCTGCTAATATCTTTATGCACATATGTATATGCACATAAAATCTTTTAAAATAAAAAAACATTCATTCCAACATTGAAAGCAATGCAACTGCACTTGCAAAGTGCTCGTGGGTCAAGTTGAATCCACAACAATCTTGAAAGTCGCTCTTATTAGCAGCATTGCAGCACTGCTGATAAGTAATACGAGGGTTGCTATTTATATTTCTGGCCTAATAATGAAAATGCGAATATTTATAAAAAAAAATGGATTTATTGTTTGTCACAGTATTCTCCAGCAAGATTTATATACTTTTGAATGCCCTCAAATCAATTGTCGAAGCACTTTTTCCACTCTGATTGAGGCACCTCCAAAACATGGTTTTTGAACGCTTTAACAGCATCTTCTGACATCGAAAATCGATGACCACGCCTTTTTTCGATGATGTGCGGGTATAAAAAGAAGTCATTGGGTGCCAAGTCAGGGCTGTACGGCGGATGACCCATGAATTCCACGTTTTGACCACAAAAAAAGGCGCGGGTTTGAGCTGGTGTCGTGAGCTGATCCATCTTTTCTTGTTCGTTTTTCGAATTTCCACAAGGACTTCAGGCTTACAAATTATGGTGTACCACTCAGAATTGACCGTCCTACATTGCTCAAGCGAAACAGTCGCCACATGACCAGTTTTACCGAAGAAACAGGCGACCATTTGCTGAATAGTGCTTCCTCCACGAACAAGGTTCGTTGGATTTGGCTCGTCTTCAAAGATCCACACGGTCGATTGCTGTTTTGTTTTGGGCTCATATTCATAGATCCATGATTCATCACCTGTGACTATCTTATAAATGTCTTTTGAAGCACAGGGAATGTATTTTTCCAAAATTTCTTTGAACCAATCCACACAAGCCTTTTTTTGAGCAATTGTCAAATTGTGCGGGATCCAACGAGAACAATCCTTTTTTACGACCAGGTGTTTATGCAATATCGAATGTATTCTGGTGGAAGAAATGTCAAAGGATGCCTCTATCTCACGATATGTCACATGACGATCTAGCATTATCAGTTCACGCACGGCATCAATGTTTTCTGGCACAACGTCTGTTTTTGGACGACCTTCACAACCTTCGTCTTCCAGCGAGCATCGGCCACGATAGAATCCATTAAATCAGTTTTTCACAGGGCTATAGGAAGGCACATCATCGCCTTACAAAGATTTAAGTTCATCGGTGCGCTCTTGTCGTAATAATCCAAGTCGAAAGTTGTGAAAAATTATTGCTCGAAAGTGTTCACGAGTTAATTCGATTTTTCTGCCGAGGTAAGTTTTTGATTAATCGTTTATCGATATCAAACGTGGTCGCACATGAAAAAGTTGTATGGAGCTTTTATCGATAAAAGTTCAAACTTTTTTTGGGAAATAGCCAATTGGTCCTAATATGGCTAAAAGTGACCTAGGCCAGAAACTTAAATAGCAACCCTCGTATATAATTGTTTTATTTGTTGTATCTTTATTCACATGCAAAGGCAAATTGAAAACAAATAACAAATAAACTGAAGTACAGTATAATATGATTACTTTGCTCATTAAAAAAAGATAACAGCCCGAAAGGCATGGGCATTACACAAGGCATTACTAAACTTTCTATTCAAAGCATTATTTAAAATTTGGTTTTACACATTACAACCTTAAAAAATTGTTTATATATATTTTACATTCAATGAAACTAATTTTAATAGTAAACTTCAATCACAACAACCGAAAGAAATCAAAAATGCTATCAACATAAAAAAAATTTAAACATTTTTATACAACGCAGGTCAAGGTTTATAGATTTGGTAAATTTCTGGCTTGTTTCAAATTAAATTTATGAAATTTAGTTTTGATAGATCTATATACTGTGTTATAATATAATCTTTGTGTTGTGAAATATTCTCTTTTTTATATCCTCTTCTTATAATAAGATATAAATATTGACAATAATTGTTACATACGACAGAACAAAAAACCACATTAACATAAAACAACATTGGTCTATCAAATGAAGACCGTTAAAATCTTCAAGGCATTGAATTTAACAATTCAGATTAATATTTATCCAAAGGTTTTGCTGAAAACAGTGTTTAAATATGTCGCCACGAAAGTGAATTTACGTATTTTATAGTATTCTAGTGATTTTAACCATAAAAAATTAATTTAGGTTTCGTTGATTTATTTCATATTGCTTTCGCTATGGAAAACACTAAAAAACGTGTAAATGTAATACTTTATATCTTATTGTATCTCAAAGAACTCTTAAAAAAATAATAAATGCTTTTGGTTTCTCATAAGTCATTTAAGTATTAAATTATTCCCAGCTCTCTTATATAATATATGTATTTGGATCTTATATGCATTACTCTGTATATTTGATGAAAAATGCAAACGAAATTGGAAATTTGTCTAATATTTGTGTTGCATGTGTCACAGCAATTCAATTCTTTTATATAAAAGTAAATACCTTATATGACATTCAAAAATACTCTTTGAACATTGAGCTTATCAGACGGCAAAACATACCTCTTTGATGGGTCGCACAACCAAAGCTCCACAGTCGTGGGTGCAATTACTCATGCTCTGATATTTTCGCATAGTCAATAAGTTGATCCTTACTTTGGCAACACTTTGAATTTGGGTGAGGTTATCACTTGAGGAAGATTCACAGAATATCGATATCATCGACAGATTACTTACGGCACGCGTTCGACACAGGCATCGATTTGAAGCCAAAGCAGTCCCGAACTCGCTAAGCATATTAATATCAATCGCCACATGGCTAGGAACTCGGGGAACTCACACCACTCGATCGAAGACACAAATTACAAATGAACTGGCAAATGAGGTTCCAATTGGAACACAAGGCAGAGAATAGGACGGACTTGAAAACATCTTATCAGTGTACAGTAGATACCGCATATAAGCAAGAATAAAAGCAGCAACAGCATGTGTTTGTTGAACCCACCATGAAGCAAGACAAGACAACATGTCCAACAAGCTGCTGATTATAATAAGTCGAGGTCCTTAACATTGAAAATGACATATGAGTTTTAATTTTTCGCTTATCAACCGGTGTCATATACATACATAAAACAAGATCTTTCCTCTAATATAAAATTGTCTTGTATTTATATAGTCTTCTGTAATTATATTTTAAAATTTCTTTCATTAATTTAATTCCATTTAATTTCACAAAGAGTTTTAATTAGCTTTCATTTGTGATTCATAACATGACTACCCATATTCAAAGCTTTAATCAAAGATTAACTCAATACGTAAATGAGTCGAGTATGCGAAGGAAGTTTTTGCGGTGGATGCCATGACGTATTTGGACTGTGGAATTGATTAAAAGGCTGCCGTAAAGCTCGAAATAAATCAGTTTTATATCGGACTACGATACAGCATTTTGCATGATGGAGCGGAGAAATTGTGTATTTCTCTTCCTATTTCTGATCCAGCTTTATGTGAGTATCAGTAAGTGCGAGGAGGATAATTCGTGGTGTGTGCCCGATACGGTTATCCAAAACATTACGAAATCTGTGATTGTGGATCACGTTCAAATATTAGTAAATGGAAAAAAAAATACGATTAAAGTGAAGGAAGAAAACAATGTTCAAGAGGTATAAATTATTGAAAAATAACCGATATTGCTGTGGAATAACTAAAGAATCCTCCTGTACAGGCTTTACAAAGGTATACTCATAATTCCACTACCTGTAGACCCAAGTGCTCTCCAGTTTGTGTTGGAAATTCCACTTGTCAACGAATAACTCCTGCCAGTCCACCCAAATGCATATGTGACGAGGGCTACTCAGGTAATGGTTGTTTGCCAAAATGTGAAAAAACAACTTGCGGTACCAATACTGTGTGCAACAGTCCAGGAAATTGTGACTGCCTCTCGGGATACGTGAGATCGACAAGCAATACGACAAACTGCGTTCCTGTATGTAAAAATCCGTGTGGAGAATTTCAAAGCTGTGTCGCACCGAACGTCTGTAATTGCACTACAAGATATGAGAAAGATCAACTGGGCAACTGTCATCCAATCTGTAGTAAGAAGTGTAATATTACTGATTTTGAAGTGTGCGTAAAACCAGACGATTGCCAATGTGTCAAGGGTTACGCTAGGGTAGAAAACAAGTGCCAACCTCAATGTCCTCAAAAATGTGGCCTTCATCAAAAATGTGTAAAACCAGAAGTCTGCCTATGCGAAACTAACTACAAATTCGACAATCTTGGAGTCTGCCAGCCAATTTGTTTACAGAAATGTGGAAAGAACGAAGAGTGTATAAAACCTGGAAATTGCACTTGCAAAGTGGGGTATTGGAAGAATAATAAAACGGAAACGTGTGAGCCTTCCTGCTCGAAAGGCTGCCCAAAATACAGTACCTGTGGCGAACCCGAAAAGTGTAAGTGCAATGATGGCTATCAGATGTCCATATCTGGAAACTGTGAGCCCAAGTGCGATAAGTGTGGCAATCACACGTATTGCAAAGAGCCTGAAAAATGTCTTTGCCTCAATGGCTACCATCGACCAACGCCAAGCAGTGATCACTGTGTGCCAACCTGCGAAAATAAGTGTGGACCTCATGCCGAATGCACCAGCCCAAACAACTGCGATTGCCATCCTGGATACAAGAAGAACGCAACTGGTGAATGTTTACCCATATGTGCACCAGAGTGTGAGGAGTTCAGCTATTGCATTAGTCCTGGGACTTGCGCCTGCAAAGATGGTTATCAGGGCGAGGGCAATTATTGTACGCCAATCTGCAGCAACGAGTGTGAAGACAACAGCTACTGTGCCCAGCCAGAGAAATGTGAGTGTTTCCCCGGCTATAATGCCGATGATGAGGATAATCGCAACTGTTCCAGCCCGACGGCCATGTGGATACTCATATTCCTTTTCGTGGTTACAATTATTGCTCTCATCTCGCTTATTTCATTCATTGTCTATGTCTTAACCAGATGTTGTAAGAAACGCAGTCATTCTAATGAAAAAGATTTCGATGGCTCAGATATGCGAAATGTGGATTTGGGTGAAGTCGACACCCGCCCCGAAGGCATTGACAACAGCTCCTTTTTTTAAGCTTGCATGGCATATATATGTAAAATTCAGTAAATACTACAGTTCTCATCGACACAATTTTTATTATAGCAAAACTATATGTATTGCGCTATACTTACTCTTTATTCACCGCAATGATTCACTAAAAAATATATGAAACCTCAAATAAATGTGGTTTATTGCAATTAGAAATCATAAATTATATTTATTTGTATTTTATTTTATTAAATAAATCACAGACTTAGCAATGGATTACACTGTTATAATTATTTTTAACTACTGCTTGAAACTTTTGCCAAATGGTTATAATTATGTTACAAAACCTCAAGTATATAGAATTTTGCTCACAATAAAACCTTCTTTAAAATTTGGGTATGCGATTTTTTTTACTTATATTTGTATGTTCAAATAAACAATGCTATTTGGGCAATTTTTTTTTTATTAAAAAAATGCAAACACACAAATTGTATATAGTTCACAAAATAAATCACCATCTGATCATTGCGTTTTGTAAATTAAAATTTAAAAACCATCTCGTCACCCTTTAGAAAGGGATTAAGATTTTTTTTTTGTTTTTATAGCCTCTATCTTAAAGGTTTTTAAACTTTAAGGTAATTTAAATTGTTTCTATCATAAATACAATACTATAAAATGCACGTTTTTTTTATCAACATCAAAAATCATACAAAAACCAAATATAATATGTAATAATAAATTATCACGGAATAATTGGTCAAAGGCAAAACAAATTTAATTCTAGAATATGCTCCAGTTGCATCTACCCTGATGTTATTCAGCCTTAAACTTTTATTTTAATGAATATTTTTATGACTAATAAATAAATACAGCAAGAGTAGTGACTCAAGTGCAACCCAATAAGCGGAGATTAGAATCCAGATCGTTTGCTAATTTAAAAATTGAAAATATCGCAAGCAGTTTCGCGAGTTCTACTGCTTCGTATATGTTTATGTTATATATGTAAATACTCGTATGTGCATTTAGTATAGTTTGTATACATACTATGTCTGGATTATGTGCTTAGCTATATTTTCTGTTAATGTACTTGCTATTATCTAAAAATGGATAGCACAATTGGAGCTTTTTTGGTTGTTTTGTTTGGTTGTCTTGAAAATTTTCCATTCAGTTAATATTAAATTCTAAGTACATATGCATAAGATAAGAAAACCGACACTAAAATATTATATATTACGTAATACTAGTTTCTCGAGCATAATGCATTGATAAAGTGATGAAATGCAGTCCAAGGTCGCTTGCCCTGGAAATCAAGCATATTAGTGTTAAAACTGTAGAAAGATAGAAAAACTAAATTTCATCTATCTTCTTCAAATTATAGGATTTACTTTTTATATCGAATTTATTCGGAATAAAATAATATTATATAATATTTAATAGTTTACGCATCACAATGCCTCTCTGGCATTCCTCTACTGAGTGAAGTCTTATCAAGTCGTTTTTAGCTAAACTCTCGAATCGAGAGAGCAAAGCGGATGTCTACTTACAGAAACAAGTCTCGATCAGACTCTATTCTTCAGTTTAGTTTAAAACGCGCTATAGAGCTGTTGAAATCTGGTGAAATGAAAAAAATTATACATTTTTGTATTAGCTTTCTTATTTTTTGCAATTATTTTGCAATAATAAATGCATATGGACATGTGTGCCTTAGACGAGACCAAGTAACATATATGGATGAAGAGCTTGGATATGTGGACGTGCCATACCGAGAAAAAACTTGGTATGGAGGTTATGTTACTAAAACCAGAGCGCAATTTCAGTGGGTTCCAAAGGTAAATTTACAAACTGAATCTGAAAGATGTTAGACAGCTACAGTTGAGTGTGCATGACTGTGAGAAATCCGCTATCCATGTTAAATCAAAGCAAAATAGTGCGGTATTAATTTTAAAATATACCGAATTAATGGACTGCATAATGTGTCATAGAGTGCGAGATTGTCAGCCAATACAATGTATCTGGGCTCTAAAAAAATTCAAGAAGGTTATATCGCTATTTCTTATATTCTCTCCTTCTGTTTATTACATACATTTCCTGGCAACTGTATTCCTGATAAACATCAATAGTCTATCTAACTTAGCAATGTTCGATGTCCGTCTGACTGTGTAAGATTTCAAAAACTAAGAGTTAGATACATAAAAAGTGAAGTTCTTGACTCTATACTCTTAATATTCCCTGAATAAGATAAGCACAAGAAGGAATATTTGTAGAATTACGTAATAAATTGCGAATTATTAGAAGTTAAAAGATTATAAAAGCATTGGACACTATTTTGTGTCAAATCGTCTCGTAGTCAAGCTGTATAGACGTAAACAGAGCGAGTAAATTGTAACTTCCGGAACTGAAAATGAGTAATGCGTAATTGTGTCTGTTTATATTCGACATATTCATTCGCACACTTTTTCTTGCAGCTAAAATATAAATTTCAAAACACTTATTACTGCTGTGAAGAATTTGAATACATTGAAGAAAGGTGTCCCGAGCATAGTTATTGCTCGAGCACCAATGTCAAATGTGTATGCTATGATGGCTATTCTGGAGATGACTGCACGTTGATCGATTGCGATAATTGCGGGACGAACATGCACTGCTCCTCGCCCAATGAGTGTGAATGCAACACAGGTTACCACAAGATCTATGACGACGATGTCGATTGTGTACCCGAATGCAGCCCGCGATGTGGAGCTCATAGCTTCTGCTCCTCTCCCAACAACTGCGAGTGTGAAGTGGGCTACGAGGCGGTTGCGAACGGATACAACTCAACCGATTGTCGTCCAATCTGTGCTGAGGAATGTGGGCCACACAGCAGCTGCACTGGGCCTGGTAAATGTGAATGTGATGAGGGTTGGCATATGACGGATGGCAAATGCCAGCCAGTCTGCAGTTTGAGCTGCCAGGAGCACAGCATTTGTAAGGCGCCGGAATTCTGCGAATGTGTCGAAGGCTATCAGCACAGGGGACCAGATGTCTGTGTCCCAAGCTGTCCGAAGGGATGCGCCGCCTTTGCTTGGTGTGTGTCGCCCAACCAATGTGAATGCTACGATGGCTATGAGATCAGTGCGGAATCAGCGCAAGAGTGTGTGCCAAAGTGTATGCAAGGCTGTCCAAATGGTCGATGCATTGCACCTGAAAAGTGTGCCTGCAACTCTGGTTACCTAATGGGCCCCCAAAGCAGCTGCGAGCCCCAATGCAGCCCTGCCTGCCAACACGGGATCTGCACTGGTCCCGACACCTGTGAGTGTGAAACTGGCTATCGGTTCGCTGCGAACTCTCAGCATATTTGTGAGCCTATCTGTGAGCCAAGTTGCCAGAATGCCGCCTGTTTGGCACCCCAATTCTGCATCTGTGATATGCACTACGAAATGGACATGTCTGCACCTGGACACGTCTGCAAGCCGAGCTGCCAACTCGAGTGTGTGAATGGCACATGTGTGTCGCCAGATGTGTGCAACTGCTTGCCGGGATACACTGGTCCTACTGTCGAGGGTAACTCCTCCATTTGCCGTCCTCACTGCAGCGGGGGTTGTGAAAACGGTGTCTGCACTGCACCCGACACTTGTGAGTGCTTTGCTGGCTACGAGAGCAGCTCGCAGGGATGTCAACGAGTCACGACTAGCACAACTTCTACCACTTCCATCTCCACCACCACCAGCGATACGCCTTCCTCTGATACTACCGAAGATCTATCGGAATATTGCTCCAGTAGCTGCAAATGCTGGACCGAGCAGTCGACTGAGGGCGGTGCTAACACCTCGGCCAAGTGCTTCAGCAATTGCATGGATGACTTTAAGACGGCATGCTTGCATCCCTCCAAGTGTCGCTGCAATAAGTCAACAGGACAGCTACACTGTGACGTCGATGGCTCCAGTGAACTGCGAACGTTTTTTTGCTCTGAGATTAGTTCAAGAGATCATTTGTCCACCAAGGAAGCTGCCTTAAACGCTTCGACGTCCGACTTAGGCGCTATCAACTGGCAGACAATCCTAGTTTGGTGTGTTGCCATTACCGTCCTCTTGGCAATGATCTCGACTGTCGCCTATCTCTATATTAGGCATGAGAGCCAACAACCTGCACTTTACTCTCGCACCATTGAGAATGGCAGATTTGAGAATGTGCAGTAAGCAATTGCTTAATTAAATATTATTATACATAATAATGATATGTATTTTATAACTGTTTTATTTACTGCAAGTTTAACACTAATAAATCATACGTTATCCTGTAAATATTTTAGTCTCCTTAAACAGGCACACATATCGTCGAATGCTCGTGGTATGTGAAGCCGGGATCGCAGATGCATCGATTGCGGCTCACGCAGATTCCATTATTGCATTTCCTGGAGGATATAAATTCATTTTGATGGTAATTAAATAAATTTAGAACGTCATTGTTAGTAAAACTCTTAGACTACTGAGGATATGCTCTTTCAATATCATTTGTAACAGAGGTGATAAATAACCCTAGAGCAATATCTAATAAACCTTTGGCAAGCAATTATAGAATTTTCGGATTAGATGACCTAGGCAAAACTAGATGTGGAAATATATGCCAGACATTTAAATTGGGAAAGTGGAAATTAGTTTTCTTCGTATTGTAGTTGTAATTCTTGTCAAAATACTGTGCTGTGCCGATTAGTATATGACATGACGAATACTCACTGATAGCAATCGGTCTGACAGACGCCATCCTTGAGCGTGTAACCCGCTCCGCAGTCGCAGATGTTGTTGTCCCGGCAAAGGCCTCCAATGCCACAGTCGGGATCACAGACGGGCTGGCAGCCATTATTGTCGGTCAGCTGATAGCCCTTGGCACAGCTGCAGGTCTCCGGCTCGGTGCAATTGTGACGTCCGTTGTTGCTGCAGCCGTTACTGCAGATGGGACGACAGAAGCGACGCGTTTCGTCCAACGTATAGCCCGGATCGCATTGGCAACTGCCGTCAAGGAAGCAACGACCATTCTGACAGCCCAACGGGCAGGCAAAGACACAGTCTCCATTATCGTTCTTCACGAATCCCTCAAAGCAATCGCACTCGCCGGGCATTCGACAAACACCGTTCAGGCACCCACAAATCGGACGACAAACAGTAACCCCGAGATGCCGTATGGCAGTGGAGCCGGTGCAACAGACCTCAATGTTGGCCAGCTTGTTGGCCATATCTGATGATATGATATTTGCCAACGGATACTTGGACACCATATCGGCCCTAAGCGGAGTATAACATAAATATCACATCTAAAGTGTAGGACTCGTACTTACGGCACCCAAATGCGGCACCTGTGATGCTCACGATCAGTGACTGACTCGTGAGCACGCACCAAGTACTCACGACTCAGTGGCTGCTGTTGGTCATTGTCCACTTGGTTGTAGTTTCCGCCTGGTCGCTGATAAGGCGTCTGTAGGGGCAGCTGTTGCCTATTGCCGTTGCCGCCACCTGAATAGTATCGAGATTCTTGTCCCGCTCCTCGCCGATTGTCATAACGCTGCTCGTACTCCGAGTAGCTGGTCACATTCAGAGCAATGCTGGCCAGGCACAGCATTATCATTAGCCACTGACAAAGCAAATTCAGTGAGCACATTTCCACATACCAATCTGAACACAGTTGTTGCTCGCGAATCACTCGCTAAATTCAAACTAAATTCTCATGTTCCACTGCTGTTCCGCTGCTGTTCCACTGCCCTAATAATTCCAAAAGCCGCTTATCAGTTGTTTTCTGTTCCACAGTCAAAGCATTTCGGAAATACTTACTATATACATATTTTACATATGCCTCGATCCTCTCAGTAAACAACCTTGCGAAAGCCGAGAAGTAGTTTTTTGAGTACAGAGAGCGCAATTTACTTATTTAATAGTCCAAGTATTTATTTTTTATTTTTGATAGCGATATATATAGACTTTAGGATTTGTTTTGAAAAATATATTTGTTTCTCAATTGTTAATAATTTATCAAAATTATTGATAAGCAGTAACTACAACGCATTACAATGACTATTTATTACTACGCAAAAAATAAAACTAAAATTAATTCGAAGTGCACACTAAATTGCCTAATTTATATTCGATCTTCATGGCAATGATTTTTATATGAAAGTTGAGGAATATTACTACAAAACTATGGCAACATATTAAAAATTTTATATTTTTATTTTTTTGTTATCATCCTGCAAATACAACTTAGAATTGGAAAAGTATGCCGTTATTTAATATTTCTTTATTCTGGCAAAGTAGTATTTTAATTATTTTTATTTCAAATGAAATTATTTATACAAATCGATTTCTTTATTTCTTTATTTTTTTTTTAAGTCATTTGGTTTTTTTGTAATTAAGAATTTTCAATAAATTGCCAGATATATATCCAACTTTGATGTTTCAAACTTTTTCCTTACATCTCATAAGATACAAGTCTTCTCCTATAATGTATAGTTATGTACATAAAATAAAAAAAGAATCATATTTCGATATTTTAAAATTCAAACTGTTTCGTTTCATCTTCTTCTTCTTCTTCTCTTTATTTCCGTCTCTCTCTTTCTTCCTCTCTCTCTCTCTCACTCTCTCTCTCTCTCTCTGTCCACCACTTATTCTGACACTCTTTTGTATTCTTCTTCTCTCCTCACAGGGAGCATGTTGAAGTACTCTTAATTCGAGTGGTACGCAGCCTCTCGCTAATAATTCTATAATTAAAAGCCCGTCCTCCTATCGCTGTTTTCCTCCCAGAGCCACGATTAGGCGCTGACTCGTTTCTCTAACTTGCCAGTCGCCGGAACAACAGTAAACAATTGCGAGTTGAGCGTTGCAGAGCAGCAAAGTTGCGTACGAGTTAAAACAAAAAAAAAAAGAACAAAAGCAGTATTAGTAGTTAGTGTTCAGGATTGCAGCGATCGTGCCCAGCAGAATGGTTTTTGCTTGCCAGGCGGTCGCAGTGCTTCAATGACTTTGTACTCAACTATCGTAACAATTGTGTGCCCACCTGTCCGCTGGGCTGTCCCCATGGCCAGTGCTTTTTGATTGGCACTTGCAGATGCGACAAGGGCTTCGAGCTGGACGGCTCGAAACGCTTCTGCCAGCCACAGTGCAACACCACTTGTGGCCACAACGAGATCTGCATGGAGCCCGGCAAGTGTGTCTGTGCCGAGGGCTATGCCAGAGGATTGCGTGAATCCGATTCGCTGGGCTGCCAGCCCATGTGTATTCCCGACTGCGGCTATGGACATTGTGTAGCACCAAATCAATGCGAATGTTTTCCTAACTACATAAAGCGTGAAAATCGCTCATCGTGTGAAAGCGATTGTTATTTGTGAGTTTAAAATAACATACTATAACTTAACAGGTCTAAATACTCAACGAAAAGTATAAGGTATTTAGTGTAGAGCTGCTTGCCTTTAGATATATTAAGCGCTAGGCATCGTTCAGGTTAATGTAATAGTTTAGAAATGAATATAGAACCACCTACGTTTAGATAAAATAAATTTCCTAGTAACAGGCACACATATTGTGGATTGCTCGTGGTATGTAAAGCCGGGGTCGCAGATGCATCGATTGCGGCTCACGCAGATTCCATTATTGCATTTTCTGGAGGAAATATGAAATAGAATAAATTGTATATAATCGTTTCCTAAAATTTTGATAGTAAAACTCTTAGACTATTTATAATTGGCTTTATCATTTAACTTTCAATAATATTTGTAACGATAGATAAACCTAAAGCAATATCTGGCATACGTTTAGCAGGCATTTCTAGAATTTTGGGATTATTTGACCTAGGCAAAACTAGATTGGTAGACTCAAACTGCGGCATAAATAAATAAACAAGAAGTAATATACTTTAGGGAATACTTTTGTTTTTAACAGATGGACACCATTTGAAAACAAGTAAAAAGCTATTGTACTCGACTTCCAAGTCGAGACACTACCCGCTACGCATTTTTAATAAAACTGTATTCCACAAATATACTAAAACTATACCCCAAAAATACTAAAATATACAAAATAATATATCGATATACGTTCAAAATATACCATAGAATAGAAAATATACCAGACTGTCAGTCAAAGCATCTAAAACCCGATTGAAGAAGGATTTTTATACCCGGTACTAATAGGGAAGAAGTGTATTAGAACTTTGTGACGGCAGGAAATGTATGTAACAGGTGGAAGGAGGCATCTGGCATCCGTCTGTCCGTATGAAACACTGGATCTCAGAGACATAAAGACGAAAGTTTAACGTAAGAGCCTGTCACAAGTGACTTTATCTCACGGTGCCCGAGTACAGGGGTACAATTTAAGAGTTGATCAGCGCCCCTTGGAGACTCTCCGCAGGTACACACTGAAGCTTTTGGATGTAAATCACAGCCACTACAGTACTCCTCGAAGGGCCACAACCCCGCGGACTTTGTCCGCCCTGGCACGAGTCGATCAGTCAGCGTAGCACAGCATCCCACTCAACGTGGTCGAATGCTCCTTTGAAGTCCACGAAGACTTCGAGTACATATCTTGCCGGCCTGGTGTCGACAGTACTCCTCATTTGTCTCCAGGCATCCTCCACATAGTGTCCAGATTGAAATCCAAATTGCCATCGGCTGACCATGATACCCTCAAGCACCTTACCAAAGACTGGAAGCAGACATATACCACGATAAGAGCCAGGATTGCTCCTGTCCTTATCGGGCCCCTTTAGCAGTGGCACAACGCGTGGGCGTTTCCAATTAGATGGAAAATGTCCTTGTACTAAACAGCGGGCATACAACGCTGTAAGATGCTGAGGAATAGCACGCCATACCTCCTTGCAGATCACTCCAGTGATGCCGTCCATGCCAGGCGATCGTCTGCTCCGTAGCATGGCGACTCAAGCACTCACTTCGTACTCATCGAGTATAAGCGGATGCAAATCTGGGATGGCAATCGTGGCATGTTACGACTGGCTCGCAGATTCAACCGCAGGTCAGTAGTAAGTCGCTGTCACGACGACGAGCATTCTGTAGCCGCCGCCTCAGTCTTCTGACCTCTATCGAACGTTTACAAACTGCTGACCTCATTAAGCACACCGGCTCGGGATTCTTGGATGCACTCAGTCAGCAGCTCACTCCGTTGGTGGTTCAAGTCGCCACGAGCACGCTCGAGCGATTTATTGAACCACATGGGGAACACAACGTTCGCATCCAAGCCAAAGAAAACCGGTCTGCTACCAGCATGTAGTAGCACGGAATCTAAGTACGCAATGTACGGCTCCAACTCCGTGTTGTATTGGCAATATACGGAACTCAGAAAGATTGAGCCAAATCATCAAGTGACACTCACGCATACCCCAAAGTCCGTGAGGAGCAACTCAATCGGCATGCAGATGGCATCCTGGTCGTCCAAAAAGATGGCAGCCTTCGAACGCCGATCAAAAAACACACGCATCCTAGACGGAATGCCCGTAATGCAGTGGAATCTGTCGACGAACGGTTCCTGCACCAAAGCGAACATGTGGCGGGAGTCTCGCTCCCGAACGAAAATTTCAATGGTAGCGACTCGACCTCGACCACAATTAGCTTGGATGAAGCTAAACATCTTAGCACCTAGCTCGCACCCTCGCTAAGGCCGCACCATATATTGGGCATATCTCCGACAGCATATAATGGGCGGAGGGAAAACCGCAGTTTCGGCAGTTCACGGGGCTAGCACATTTCGACGCAACATGGCCGGTCTGCCCGCAATGACGGCATACTTCGCTTTTCAAGCGCCATCTCAGAGACTATAAGAGATAGAGATATATCGACAGCATTTGTTATATTTGCAGGCAGATCAAGTTTGTTTCAAATTTTTGCGTAATTTTAAAGCTAGAGTCTCGAATTTTGGTATATAAAATAATAATAATAATAATAATAATAATAGTATAATACGATAAGATAAAAATTGTCGCAGATATTAAGGAAATACTTTTGTATGGGCAAAACCACCTACTTACTAGGGGTCTTAGTTGCTTTGGCTGACAATCTGGTATATTTTGCAGTATTTTTCTATTTTTGGAATGTGGTACTATATGGATATGCAAAATATACCATTTGGTATATGTTTAGTAGTTTTTTAATATATTATTTTCGTATATTATGAGCAAAATACTGCAATATTTTGCTTTTATTCAAAATGGGTAGCGCATATCTGAAACGTTTTTCTTACTTGTTTGCAATACAAAAGTATCTTTTAAAGAACTTCTACAATTTTTATCTGATTTTGGGGAGTCAAAAACTCCAGAGTAAAAAAAAGACTATTATTATACGATTATTTCGATTTGAAGAATTGGGCGTTGCCAAAATTTGAAGAAAATTTGATCTGCGTGCAAAAAATACAAATGTCATCAACAATAAATTATAGCTTTATATCCTATAGACTCTGAGATCTAAGTGTTCATACGGACAGATGGATACCCTCACAGATAGACAGACGGACACGGCTATACCGTCTCGGCTGTTTTTGCCGATCAAGAATATTGTAACAGCAATTGCATAATATTATTGCTAAACTGATAAGTGCTTATCTGCTTATACAAACGAATCTTCTGATTCCTAAAAATATATTAATTAATCCAAAATGGACTAATATATAGCAGGCGTTTAAATAAAGTAAATTGAATTTAGTTTTCTTCGTAGTGCACTTAATTGTAGTTGGAAGAATCGTGTTTTTGTGCGGATTAGTATATGAGTTAAATGACTGTCTGTGCTTAGCGAATACTCACTGATAGCAATCGGTCTGACAGACGCCATCCTTGAGCGTGTAGCCCGCTCCACAGTCGCAGATGTTATTGTCCCGGCAAAGGCCTCCAATGCCACAGTCGGGATCACAGACGGGCTGGCAGCCATTATTGTCGGTCAGCTGATAGCCCTTGGCACAGCTGCAGGTCTCCGGCTCGGTGCAATTGTGACGTCCGTTGTTGCTGCAGCCGCTGCTGCAGATGGGACGACAGAAGCGACGTGTTTCGTCCAACGTATAGCCCGGATCGCATTGGCAACTGCCGTCAAGGAAGCAACGACCATTCTGACAGCCCAACGGGCAGGCAAAGACACAGTCTCCATTATCGTTCTTCACGAATCCCTCGAAGCAATCGCACTCGCCAGGCATTCGACAAACACCGTTTAGGCACCCACAAATCGGACGACAAACAGTAACGCCGAGATGGCGTATGGCAATGGAGCCGGTGCAACAGACCTCAATGTTGGCCAGCTTGTTGGCCATATCTAAATGTACGAGATTAGACAAAGGATACTTGGACACCATCTCGGCCCTAAGCAGAGTATAACATAAATATCACATCTAAAGTGTAGGACTCGTACTTACGGCACCCAAATGCGGCACCTGTGATGCTCACGATCCGTGACTGATTCGTGAGCACGCACCAAGTACTCACGACTCAGGGGCTGCTGTTGGTCATTGTCCACTTGGTTGTAGTTTCCGCCTGGTCGCTGATAAGACGTCTGTAGGGGCAGCTGTTGCCTATTGCCGTTGCCGCCACCTGAATAGTATCGAGATTCTTGTCCCGCTCCTCGCCGATTGTCATAACGCTGGTCGTACTCCGAGTAGCTGGTCACATTCAGAGCAATGCTGGCCAGGCACAGCATTATCATTAGCCACTGACAATGCAAATTCAGTGAGCACATTTCCACATACCAATCTGAACACAGTTGTTGCTCGCGAATCACTCGCTAAATTCGAACTAAATTCTCATGTTCCGCCGCTGTTCCACTGCCCTAATAATTCCAAAAGCCGCTTATCAGTTGATTTCTGTTCCACAGTCAAAGCATTTCGGAAATATACATATTTTACATATGCCTCGATCCTCTCAGTAAACAACCTTGCGAAAGCCGAGAAATAGTTTTTTGAGTACAGAGAGCGCAATTTAATTATTTAATAGTGAAAGTATTTATTTTTTATTTTTGAAAGCGATATATTTATATATATATATATATATATATTTATATATATATTAAATTTATTATATATTACTACGCTGAAAATAAAATTAATTCTAAGTGCACACTAAATTGCCAAATTTATACGCAATCTTTAATGCAACGATTTTTATTTCATATAAAGAATATTATCACGAAATTATGGCGACATAAAATATTTTCATTTATTTATTTATTTGTTATCATTATGAAAATACAACAAAGAAATGGCGTTATTTAATATTTCTTTATTGTGACAAAGCTGTATTCTAGCTTTTTTATTTCAAATTAAATTTTTAATACAAATCAATTTCTCTCTTTATTTATTTTTTTTTAAGTCCTTTGTATTATTCGTAATTTAGAATTTTTTTTAAATTGCCAGATATATATCCAACTTTGATATTTTCAAACTGTTTCATTACATCTCATAGTTCTATTAATAAGATGTAAGTCTTCTCCTATAATATGTAGTAATATACATAAAATAATATTTCGAAATTTGATGTCTTCAAAATTCTTCGCCTAGTACTTCTCTTTATTTCCGTCTCTTTCTCTCTCTCTCGCTCTGTCCATCTCTTAGTCTGTCACTATTTCGAATTCTTCTTCTCTCCTCACAGGGAGCATGTTGAAGTACTCTTAATTCGAGTGGTACACAGCGTCTCGCTAATAATGCTTTAATTAAAAGCCCGTCCTCTTATCGCTATTTTCCTCCCAGAGCAACGATTAGGCGCTGACCCGTTTCTCTAACTTGCCAGTCGCCGGAACAACAGTAAACAACTGCGAGTTGAACGTTGCAGAGCGGCAAAGTTGCGTACGAGTTAAAACAAAAAAAGGAAAAAGTAGTATTAGAAATGGGAAAATTGCTGCATAAGCTGGCCATACAGGTCACTTTGCTGCTGATGTTCATCTGCCTGATGCAAGCTTTGGACTTTCACGAGCAGCAATTGCAGCAACAGACGCTGGACGAGCAGCTGCGCCTGCAACACCAGCAACAGATGCAGCAACAGCAGCGTGAGCAGCAGCTGCTACTGCGTCACGCCTCCACGACAACGACACGCAAACCCTATGTGATACCCCAAGGTCTGTCGCTGCCACAACGCGGAATAAATCCGCCGAAATGTTTCCGGGAAGTGCCGTAAGTCGAGACGTATGTGAAGACGGACGATAACTACTATAATATGGTGTCTGTGGTTAGTGCTGTGTTCTTTCAGTACGACAAGGATGTGAAAATCGTTGGCAACAGCACCGTCGATCGGTACTTCAATGTCATCGAGGTCTGCTGCAAGGGCTGGCGGCGTTACGAGTATGATTGGAGCAGATGTGTTCCGGATTGCGGCGATCGTTGCCAGGAGAATGGTTTTTGCTTGCCAGGCGGTCGCTGTCAGTGCTTCAATGACTTTGTACTCAACTACCGCAACAATTGTGTGCCCACCTGTCCGCTGGGCTGTCCCCATGGCCAGTGCTTTTTGAATGGCACTTGTAGATGCGACAAGGGCTTCGAGCTGGACGGCTCGAAACGCTTCTGCCAACCACAGTGCAACACCACTTGTGGCCACAACGAGATCTGCATGGAGCCCGGCAAGTGTGTCTGTGCCGAGGGCTATGCCAGAGGATTGCGTGAATCCGATTCGCTGGGCTGCCAGCCGATGTGCATTCCCGACTGCGGCTATGGACATTGTGTAGCACCAAATCAATGCGAATGCTTTCCCAACTACAAAAAGCGTGAAAATCGCTCGTCCTGTGAAAGCGATTGTTATTTGTGAGTTTAAAATAACATTCAATAACTTAAGAAAATTATAAGGTATTTGGTGAAGAGCTGCTTGCCGTTAGATATATTGAGCGCTAGGCAACATTCAGGTTTAGAAATGAAAACAGAAGCAGCAAGGTGTATATAACATAAATGCCCCAGTAACACAGTGCTTTAAAAAGAATAGAAAAATACAAAGGTTTACATACAAAATATTTTTCAAAGTCAATATTATGTTTCAAATTAGAATATTAGTTTTTTTGATTGAGAACAGTAACTTATTTGTTTTGTGGCATTATATGAAATAGACCAATTTAAATTTTTTAAAGGGGACAAGATCATCAGTATTGAAATAAAAATTCGTAAAGAAAACGTCCGTCACTCAGACAGACTGACAAATACAATGCTAGTTATATTTTATCTTACCAAGGAAATTCTCTCATCCTTTTATTGAATATTTTTTTGTTTTAAGAGTAATTTCCGCATAGTTAAAATGGACAATCGTCAGTTTCAAACAAAGTAATTCGTAAAAAAGACTTCAGTCCCATAGAGAAACAGACAAATGGACTCACATTCATCAATACTTACAGCACACCAAAAATATTTGCTTATTATTAATTTGTAAATTTGATGAAGATATATAATTTACCTTATTAACAACACACTGCTGATGTTAATTGTCTTTATCCTCTTCATTTAGTCGCTGTGAGAATGGCTTCTGTGCAAATCGCACAACCTGTGTGTGTCAAAATGGCTATCGATACGATCAGAACACGACCAGCTGCCTGCCGGACTGTGGAGATGACTGTGAAAATGGGGTTTGCATTTCCCCGGGAAATTGTCGCTGCTTCAATGGCTATGTGAGGAATCGACAGCGTTGCGAGGCGGTCTGTGATCGCGGCTGCGGCTTCTATGGCCGATGCATTGCACCAAATGTGTGTGGCTGTGCCGTTGTTCCAGGCCCCTTTAGCAGCTACCAGAGATGCGAAAATGGCTATTGCAATGCCGAGGGACACTGTCGGTGTGTGGTGGGCAAGACTCGATTCATTGACATGTGCATGTCCCCGGATGCGGTTACCACATATGCTGCCATGAATCCGCCGCGAGTGAATGCCTCGTTGATGCATGAGTTCGATCTTCTGCTGGGCAGGCACTTTACACTGGGTGGTGTCGACATGTATCACTCTTCCATGTGGTGGGTGTAATGTGAAGCGATAAGCATACTATAAATGTAAATCCAAATACGCATAATTAATATTTACGTTTTCGATGTCAAGCATAAAAGAAAACGTTGTCTTGAAATTGAAATACAGACTAAAACAATATACAGCGCTTGTTATCAGCATCCCAACAGCATTGGCGTAGATGAAAGGGCGACAGTTCGCAGTCAAGTGTAATCCCCACTTGAGCGACACCACTGCCCAAAAATATACTCGTAATTATCTAGCCACGAGAACAGTTCAGTTTCTTCTCTATAAATGCTGTGTCTACAGCGACAACAGTTCAGTTTAAAGCGCGAACGCGACAGTTTTACAGACAGACAGAGAAATGGTCGCGTCATATACATTAATCGGACTGCTGATAGGCTGTCTAGCATTGGAATTACCTTGGCAGACACATGGCCAATTCTGGAAGAACTCGCAGAATCAACATCAGAGCTGGGAGCGAGAGATGATTGCATTACGCGATTCGGGAATTTGCTACAAGACTCAAGTGTAGATACCGTCCAAAGAACTATCTATCTACATCAAAGCATTCCTCTCAAGATCATAATTTTTTTAGTGTTGAGACCCTAAATCCCGAGCTGAGACAACGTCAAATCTCCTACTGCTGTGAGGGTTATCGAAATCGGGGCAGCTCAAAAATTCTCAAATGCGAGCCCATCTGTGAGGAGGATTGTTCCAATGGTGTATGTATTGCACCTGGCAACTGTGAGTGTGCTCCAGGATTTTATAGAGAGCAGGCTCGTTGCCGCACATATGGCGACTAACATTGACCGCGAAGAGTAAACTATTTAAATATACATAATAAAATTAAAGTCTGCTATTGAACATTTATTTTTGTGTTGTTGGAATACAAACCCAGAACTATATTTAGCAAGTGCGTTATACATATGTGTGTGTGTGTTTTGTTGACTTTCGTGAGAGCCGACATTGCTCATTGCTTTTGATTTTTATACCCGCTACCCATAGGGTAGAAGGGTATTATAACTTTGTGCCGGCAGGAAATGTATGTAACAGGTAGAAGGAGGCATCTCCGACCCTATAAAGTATATATATTCTTGATCAGCGTCAACAGCCGAGACGATTTAGCCATGTCCGTCTGTCCGTCTGTGTGTCTGTCCGTCTGTCCGTATGAACACCTAGATCTCAGAGACTATAAGAGATAGAGCTATAATTTTTTTCGACAGCATTTGTTATGTTTGCACGCAGATCAAGTTTGTTTCAAATTTTTGCCACGCCCACTTCCGACCCCGCGAATCAAAAAAATCGAATAACAAGCGTAATTTTAAAGCTAGAGTTAAAAATTTTGGTATATACAATAATAACTATAGTAGTTATGATTCCTGAAAATTTGTATGGGCAAAAGCGCCTACTTACTAGGGTCTGAGTTGCTTTGGCCGACAATCTGGTACATTGTGCCGTCTATGGTATATTTTGAATGGTGAACTATATCGATATACCAAATATACCATTTGGTATATTTTTAGTATTTTTGCAGTATATTCGGTATATTTTGAAAATGATACCGCAATATTTTGCTTTTATTTAAAATGGGTAGCGGGTATCTCACAGTCGAGCACACTCGACTGTAGCTTTCTTACTTGTTATTGAATAAAGTTTTCACAACAGTCTCCAACATTGGAATTTAAAAATTTTGATTTGAAATATAGTACAAAACAAAGGGCATAGAAAAAATGTCAAATTTTAATTCATAATAAATTATTCAAATGTATTCGACTAATGCGATCACGATTAGATATTGGGCACAGCAGGTCGATAGAATTTAAATTCGTAGTAACTGCAAATGAAAATTAAACTTAGATCAATTAACATTGTGCAGTAATTCACTTCTTAAACTACTGAACAGTATTGATGTAAGTGATTGAACAGTTTGATAATTTTAACATAACCGACACAACGCACAGTGGTTGATTTTTGTAAAATCTATTGTGAAATTCAAATATTTTACTTACCGAACTCGACAAAACCATTAATGCAGTTAAATTCATCAAGCCAATCAAGTGTGTAAGTTTTTACACAATAATTAATCTATTTACGATAATTTCATAGTTAAGCAATTCATCAATGTTTTGTAAAGTGAACAAAAATGCCGAAAAGCTACATGGTAGACTAAAAACATTTGTCTTTAAAACTTAAAACTATTTACTAAAGTTTTTATATACATAGTTACCGATTGGGTAGAATGGTATTATAATTTTGTGCCTACAGGATATGCGTGTAACCCCATAAAATATATATTATTTGTAAAATCTATATATTTTTAGTTTTCGCCACGCCAACTTGATAACTTTATTAAAATGCCCCTACACGGTTAATTAATAGAGTCAACATTTCAATAGGATAACATTTCTATTGCTGATTATTATTTTATTGAACGACTTAATACAATTAACACAAAATGAGAAATATATTTAATATATCGAAAACAGTTATTACCTTCTTTTCTCTTCATGATATTATTGTTTGTTTAGTTTTAAAATTAACATCTTAATCAATCTCTCAAATAAAATGGTAAATTATCGACGTTTACTCACTCATCGAATTCTCGGAATAAAACATAAACAAAAAAGATTAAACTTTTGACAGGTTGAGACCAGCTTGTCAGCATCGAAAATAAAGCTTATGAGCAAACGAGAGAGTGTAGGTTGTGCCCTCTGGGGCAATGAAAACAACAAGCAATAATTCCAAAGAAACATCTGATGAGAGAGTAACCTTCGTTTTATTGATAGACATATTGCGAGGTGCTGATTAGAAGCTGAGCTCTGAGCTTTAGCTGGAAACTAGAGGCTGGAGCCGTTTTGCGACTGGTTTGAGTATTTAAATTATTGTTTTGAATCTGCTTTGCGCTTAGTTAAACTGCAGCAGCTGTGAAGTTCAGACGTGTGCAGTTCATCAATTTAAATTCGTTATTTATAACCTCTCTCCAAAAGTAACATCAGGCATGAGGTCATCGTGGCAGATGTTCATCGCATTAGCGGTGCTATCAACGCTTTGCAGCATCGCCCAAGCACAGTACAAGACGGCAGGCATCAAGACCCGGCAACCTCCGCCACCGTCAGCTAATCTGCAGTACTTTGGCAACGCCACCGAGCAGCATCAATATACAAACTATGGCAGCTACAGTGCCGGCTATGTGCCTGCAGAGACGTATCAAGGCGGCAGCTTCAATCAGTACAACGGACACTATGTGCAGCCTGTGATCCCTGTAACTCCTGCACCACAAATTCTGGATGAGACGGCGCTGTTCATTAACAAAACTCGCTCGGCCATGGCCAGTGGCATCTGCTATAAGGAAGTTCCGTAAGTCGAGGGGAGGAGGGCGGGGGAAACCCTATTGCATAAGCTTCGGTAATTATCTCAGTGTTTTTTGAGGCAATTGAAAATAAGCCAGTGACACATTGAACTAACGACCTCGACATCCTCAG
This sequence comes from Drosophila kohkoa, assembly GCA_019972355.1. NCBI lineage: Eukaryota > Metazoa > Arthropoda > Insecta > Diptera > Drosophilidae > Drosophila > Drosophila kohkoa. The sequence goes on along the minus strand of BJEL01000003.1, from coordinate 118,263 downwards.
TGGCTTGATAATGAAATGCGTCTTGAAATTCAATTCAATGTGCGATTACAATTAATATACAAGTATGAATGTGCTCTTGTATGTGTAATACACATTGTGTATGCATTTCAGTTTGAATGTGATACATTTTGTGCGATTAATTTGACGCAGACTTAGAATCGGACTTAGGCCTAGAGCAACAAGAGAACTGTTGATGATATGAAGCTGCAATGCACTACAATGAACTTATTTCCATTGAAGTGAAGTCATATAAGTTGTTAAATTTATATCTTGAAATATTTTCTATTAACTCTTTCAACATTCTGCTTTTTTAAAAATGAGTAGCGAATATCTCACAGGCGCGCACTTTCGACTGTATATATAACCGTTCCCGAAAATCGACAAAATTCGAATAAGAAGAATAATTTTTAAGCTAAGTCGAATATTGGTGCAGACGATAGTAAATATAGTATTTCGTATTCTTGTGATCGGATGATAATTGTAGAAGGTATTTAAAACATACTTTTGTATTGTAAGTAACGCCAACTGTAATAAGGTATTTGGCTGACAATCTGGTATATTTTGATCTGTAAAGCACATTTCGAATGGAGAACTACATCGACATACCAAATACGGTCTTATAAATATTGTATTTTTTGGTAATAATACCTCACTACGTTTATTCATTGTGTAGCGGGTATCTCACAGTCGAGCACACCCGACTGTAGCTATCTTACTTGTTTTTTACTTGTACTGTTTTAGCTTGAAGAATGTCAAATTTTGAATTTGTAACTAGTATTTTTATTAGTGTGTCTTCAGATCAAAAGTTCATTTATACTTTAACTCTTCCACACCTTTTCGATCATACGTAGTTAAGGCAAATTATATGTAAGTCTTTCTTCATTTTTGTCGTTTTCTGATTTATATCCAATTTTGTAGAACTGCCTCATTGCTGCATGGATCGCGGGACAACTACGTTGGCAATGGCACAACTCCCGACAAGAGCCGCATTCAAGTTTGCTGCGAGGGATACGAACGCAATCCGCACATCTATCGTCGCTGTGAGCCAGTTTGCGCTGACGATTGTCCCAACGGGATCTGCACGGCGCCTAATACCTGTGTCTGCATACCGGGACACGTGAGAAACGTGGAGGGTAAATGCATCTCCACCTGTCCCCTAGGGTGTGGCAATGGCGTGTGCGATGAGCAGAATCAATGTCGCTGTCATGAGGGCTACACTTTAGATCCCGTTAGCCAGAAGTACTGTCTGCCCGAGTGCAAGCCAGGCTGTGCCCATGGCCATTGTGTGGCACCCAATAAATGCGACTGTCTGCCCGGCTATCGGCAAGCAGCCGATGGCAGCTGTGCTCCCGTCTGCGAACAGTGCGAGAACGGACAGTGCACGGCTCCAGGAGTCTGCAGCTGTAACACTGGCTACTTGAAGGTCGAGGGACGTTGCGAACCCATTTGCGAAAAGTAAGTTGATCAACTTGATACACGATAATGCTGCTAATGAATGTCTTCAACAGACCCTGCCAAAATGGCCGTTGCACTGCGCCCAACACCTGTGAGTGCCAGCCTGGCAATGAATGGGATCACAAGAGTGGCCAGTGTGTGCCCCACTGTGATATTCCTTGCCTGAATGGTGTCTGCATTGGCCAAAACAAATGCGAGTGCAAACCTGGCTACATTCTCGACGAGCTGCAGCGCAACATTTGCCAACCACACTGTCCACAAGGTTGCCCCAATGGCTTCTGCAGTGCGCCCAACTTCTGCATCTGCCAGCCGGGATTCATAAAGAGCGGCATCAAAGGACGTCAGAGCTGTCAGCGCGTTTAATATGCATTTTATTTATAACTGAAGTCGATCTGTGTCTATGTCTCATTCCCAAATCGAATTAAACAGTCGTCCAATCAGTGCATTAAATTCGTATTTCAGTTCTTCACTTCGCTCCCTCCGCCGTTCCAAGCTGCTTAGATGATGTTCAATGTGCTGCGGCTGCAGACAACGACCAACGAAGTTGACTTGTCCAGTTGGACACTGGCAATGGCCATTAGCATCACAGCTACCCAGCTGGCAGAGCTGTTCATCAGGAGCACAGCCACAGACATTGGGTGCCAGGCATTTTCCATACTCGCCACAAGATCTGCAAGTAAAGCAGCCCATTAGTATCGATCCTAGGGAGATCTTTTAAAAATTTGTAGTTCACTTCCTGATTAAGAGAAAGACTCTAGAAATTGTTTGAAAGTTCTTTCGAACTGAACTGCCATTCAGTCTATCTTACTTTGAAAAGTCTCATAATTAATTTGAAGTTGCAATGATGACTGTGGAATGAATTTGAGGACTTATTTGCTTTTATACTAGCAATTCATAAAGACTTTATAAATTTATTTAATAACCAATTCACTTAACTGACACTCTGCTAGTATTCTTTTAGTTATTATTTCGAATTAATAATGCTACTTCAAATGCAAGATTTTGATCTAAAAAATATTCACTATGAGTTACTTTTAAAAGCTTTTTATATTATATGCTGAAATCATTATTTTTAATCTACTTTGTGATATGTGATATTTTTGAGTCTCTTAAAAAAATGTTGCAATGAAGTTTCTTTTGAAAGCTTCTTATATTATATACTGAAATCACTTTTTTTTAATCCAACTTATTTTGGGCATTAACTGTCAATATTTTGTTATACTTCTAGTTAGTACAACCTAATTGAAATCAAGCTTATACCTTAGTTCTTTAAGACTCACCGCTCGCACTTTGGTACACAGCTGCTGCCGTGCAGCTCGTAGCCCTCGAAGCAGCGACAGACACCAGGAGCAATGCATACTCCGTTGCCCTGGCCACAGTTGTCCTGGCACTCGGGCAAGCAGCTGGTGGTGTTGACATCATAGCGATAACCTTCTCGACAATGGCACTTGTAGCGTGACTCGCAGAAACCATTCTCGCAATTGCTTTTAATATTAAAAGTAAGGTCAGAAGTTGGTCGTTTTTATAAATTCGAACTGGTTTCACTCACATGTAACACTCGGCCTCGCAGACATTACGCTGAGGTCGCTTAATAAAACCGGGAAAGCATTCGCATTGATTGGGCGCCACACATTTGCCGTATCCACAGTCTGGCGCACAGATCGGTTGACAGCCCAATTGCGCAGTACGACGATAGCCATTTAGGCAATCGCATTGACCAGGAGCCACACATTCCTCATGCGTGCCACAGGCGGTGGGACACTCGGGACGACAGAAGAGACGAGTCTCGGCATCGAGCACATAGCCTGGCTTGCAAACACAGGTGCCATTGAGATAGCATCGTCCATGCTGACAGGCGATGGGGCAGGTGTGAATGCATGCACCCTGATCATTGCGCACGAACTCTGCGAAGCATTCGCAATATCCGGGAGCACGGCAGAAGCCATTGCGACAGTTGTCTGGCGAGCTGTGGCCACAATCTGGCACACAATGCTCCGAATACGGATCTGGGCGATAGCCATCACAGCAGACCTCAATGCGATGATAATAAATCGTAGAGCCATTGCCACGCACAGGAGAATTCTTCAGTGTCTGAAAGAAGATTGCACTAAGGCGTACGAAATACTTTTGAACTCCGAAAAAGATTGAAACATTGTTACTTACGGCAGCTCACGCTGGCACAGATGCTGCTGCTGCTGGCGCTGTCGCGTTTGACTGAGTGATTCAAACTCTCCCTGAACGTGTATATCGCCATAGAGCTCCGCTTCCGCTGCTGACGTCGATGTCGCTGTCGTTACCTCTGCCAGAGCTAACGTCAACGTTAGCAGCGCTGTTGAAACGCTCCAATTACAAGGCATTGTATGTTGTTTCTCCCGCCAGTTTCATTCATCGAATGAGCAACTCAAGATTACGGCTCTTGGAAGCGGAGCCCTTATCAGTATCACGCTTCACCCACTTGCTCTAAGACTCTTCTTCTCTTAAGTCTCTCGATTGGCAAGCCACATATTATATATACATATATTAAGTGTTCAGAGAAAAATGCCTCTTTCCCCTAAATGTCTGTGGAAGTTGTCAGTGACATCGAGCTTCACATACATATTATTCAAAATATATTAATAATAGTACACATTTGCATGAGCAAAAATTAGCAATACGGGTGTTTAACCACGATTCTGACCTGTCAAATGCCAAACAAATTAAGAAGTTTACCACAAACACGGTGTAAGATTTATACCCACATTTTTAATATAAATAGCGAAACCATTTGCTAATTTACCTCGGTAATGCTGAAGATTTTATTAAACACAATGGAATTTCAAATGAAGTGCTTCAAACATATTGCAGTTCATCTTGATCGAAATTTCAATTGCAAATTCAACTAAAATGTGGTAAAATCATGAAAATACTAAGGATGCATTTGCAAATAAGGCATTCTCCGCGAAGAAGATGTCATCGAATGCCTTAAAAATATATGTGATGCCATATGTGGTTACAATCTGATATGTATGGATGGTCAGTCAGCTGGGCAAAAAAAATTTAATGCAAATTCGCAGAACTTTACCTAATGTTACCAGCAATGAAGTATTCCAGTTACAATGCATTATGTGTTGCTCTACGATTATGGCTCATGGAAAAGTAAGAAAACTTTTTCTATCAGTTGAGATTCATTTGAGAATGTTAAGTAATGTCAGCTTTAAGATATTTAGGATTATTTTAAATAAATGTGTGTTTTTTACAAAATTTACACTTTGTATTTACTTGAATTCAGTACACATAATCAAATTGATGATGCATCACTGACAGCAAATACACCTAAGAGTGAACAATATCGATATAAAAGTTATATTTAACCAAAATATATCTATATATAAAAATTAGCTCATGACTTAAAACATGAGTAACAAATTGCAATGCGGGTCTCAAACCACAATTTGGTCTGCAAATGTCTCGCGTAACTAATTAGATGGCGTAGGGTGAAGGGATGGGCGGCAGCAGTGAACAGGAATGAAAGAAATAGAAAGGCGACAATATGGATAAACCTTCGACATTGCAAAGTATCTCTTACGATGCAATAATGATTCCGCCCAGCCTCCTATGATCCTGCAAAGCCAATTACAACCATCCTTATCTAAGCGGCGCATTGTTCCAAATTTGAAGAACAATTACCACATTCATTATAAATTAAATACATAAAGAACCGATAATACTGAGCAGAAAAGAAAACATTAACGAATTTATAATCCACAATAAGGAGAAACAATATAGCTAAATTATATGAAAATTAAAATTATATAAATTAAATTGTAAATGTTTTTCAAGAAATACTTTTGTGTGGCAAAAATCGCCGACTGCAATCGAGCCTTAGCTGCTTTAGCTGACAATCTGGAATGTTTAGTACTATTTGGTATATTTTTAATGTAGTAGTACATTTGTGTACTAACAGCTTTAAGTATATTTTAGTGTTTGTGGTATATTAATTTTGTATATTTGTTAGCGGTTATCTCACAGTTCAGCAGTTTGTTTTTATAATAATTTGTTTAGTTTTTTTCAAGTCCTTTATGCTCGCACATAAATATCTACATATGTTAACAAAATACATGTAACATAAGAATTTATAATAACACTAAATATTTCTTAACAATTTTACTTGTAACATAAATAAACATATATTTAATAAATACAGTAGAATCCGGTTATAACGACTCCGCTTATAATGTCCGTCCGGTTATTGCGACGAAAACTCGATGTCTTGGTTGGTCCCCAAACAAAATTATGTAAAAGTACCTTCGTATAGTACGTCTCCGCTTTTTGCGACAAACCGCTTATACCGACGACATTTTTCATAATTCAATCGAAAGCAACCGAAATAATGCCAATAAGTATAAGCATCAAAGAAATGTATGCATAAAATAAACGTAAGATCGCCGGTCCCTTGAAAGTCGCTTTAACCAGATTGTATTGTAAATTACATTAACTGGAGGCGTGGGGCAAGCGAGTTCATATTTGTCATAAAATAACGTTTGCCTACTTTTAGGCAAAAAATAAATTGCAAGCGGCTGCAGCCGATCCAGTTTGTTAGTGCGACCATGTATGTACATGTATGATAGTTTTGATTTTATTAAATAGATTGTATTTAAAATATCAATATGATATTTAATTATTGTCGATCGCTGCATTATATTCGAAAGCTAAATTAAAATCTTTTAATATTATTTTGTTTTCTGCATATTTCATATATCTATCATATCAAATGCAGCTAACCTTCAATTACTGATTACTAAGAACATATTAACATATAATACTACTTAGTGCATAAAACTATAATCTGTCTGTGTCTTAGTTTTATGCCAAGATTTCAGTGCCTTGAATCATTTTGCTCCCCTCATCGCCCAGGCTGCTTAGATGATGGTCAATGTTCCGCAAACATAGATACGTAGTATGTTTTATTAAGCTATTTAAACTATCCCTCAACATTTTTATAGCTTTAGATGCCTGGCATATGTGGTGACGAAACCAAAGCTAATGTAATCATAAGCAGCACTGATGCATTTCAATCCTTTTGTTCCTCGCGGCCTATTCATTCATCGAATAAGCAACTCAAGATGATAGCCCAAGTTAGTGAAACTCTTATTTTTCTTATATTTTCTACATATGTACATATATAGTAGCAAATTGCGAAACCAGGTCATTCATTTGACTCGAGCGTATAATAATAAGCACATGATTAAAGCATACGAATTATTTTAGATGCAGAATTGCTCAACGGGTCCTAAGCCCCTATGTAGTTCTAAACCAAGGTGACTAGCATTATTGTGGTATAAGATTCATATACCAGCACAATTGAAAAGCAACATAAATAGCGAAACCATTTGGCAATTCATCTCAGTATTGTGAAAGACTTTTTCTAAGACCGACGATTAAAAAAGAAAAAACGAAACATGAAAGTGAAATGGTACAAATCGGGACTCTTCTGTTTATTGATGTCATTTGTGGTCTTAACTATTGGAGCAAACGAGACTCCAAGTGCGCAACAGAAACCAACAGAAATGAAGTGTGACGTATCATGTAGTGGAAATCAGACTCAATTTGAGGACTGCACATGTGGTTGTGAAGAGGGATTTGAAAAAGATGACCAAGAAATTGATTGCGTAGAAAAAGTTTGTGATCCTGCATGTGAGGGCGAGGGAGTGAAATGTGAAGGGAATGAATGCATTTGTAAAACAGAATATTCTAATGTAAATGATAAGCCTGGAACACCTAACTGCGTTTTGACTACAACAACAGAGTCTACCGAACAAACGTTGGAAACAAAACCTGCGCTTTCCACCGAAAACAATACACCAACACCTGTTTGTGATCCTCCATGTGAGGACAAGGGTGTGACTACAACAACAGAGTCTACCGAACAAACGTTGGCAACAAAACTTGCGCTTTCCACCGAAAACAATACACCAACACCTGTTTGTGATCCTCCATGTGAGGGCAAGGGAGTGAAATGTGAAGAGAATGAATGCGTTTGTGAAGAAGAATATTCTAATATGAATGAGAAGCCTGGAACCCCTAACTGCGTTTTGACTACAACAACAGAGTCTACCGAACAAACGTTGGCAACAAAAGCTTCTCTTCCCACCGGCAACAATATATCAACACCTATTCTAACTACTAATAGCACAAATGTACCATTGCCACATACTCCCACAATACATCTAAACATAACCATAACCAAGCCTGAGGAACAAAAATATGTAATGGGTGGATGGACCATCACCGGAATTATCGTACTTGTAGCTTGTCTGGTTGGAGCTTTAGTGTATGTGTGCTATAAGAATAGACATCGGGGATCTCTTAGAGTCGCGACATCAACTACATTATAAATTATCATCTAACTTATCTCGGAGATACTTTCTATACATTCAAATAATGAAATAAATTCCACTTCATTTATTGGTTTAGTTGGTTCAAAAGAAATACAATAGATTAAAAAAATCTCGCATAAAATAATTATACAAATTATCGATCAATTATATGAATCTTAATCTTTATAAATACAATGTACACGAATTCCGTTTCCTAAAAATGATTAATATTGTAACAATTTATAGAATTACGGGTTATGAGAAAGCACCGATTGTTACAATATTAATCATTTCTAAGAAACGGAATTTGTGTACATTGTATTTATAAAGATTAAGATTCATGTACCACCACAATTGTGAACCAATATAAAGAGCGAGACCATTTGCCTATTCATCTCAGTACTGTGAAAGGCTTTTTAAAAGATCGGTGAATAAAAAAAAATTAAAATGAAGTGGTGCATACCTGGATACTCTTGTTTATTGTTGTCATTTGTGGTCTTGACTATTGGAGCAGACGAGATTCCAAGTGCAGAACAGCAACTAATACAAATGGACTGTTTGGAAACATGTAGTGGAAATCAGACCCAATTTGAGGACTGCACATGTGGTTGTGAAGAGGGATTTGAAAAAGATGACCAAGAAATTGATTGCGTAGAAAAAGTTTGTGATCCTGCATGTGAGGGCGAGGGAGTGAAATGTCAAGGGAATGAATGCGTTTGTAAAACAGAATATTCTAATGTAAATGATAAGCCTGGAACACCTAACTGCGTTTTGACTACAACAACAGAGTCTACCGAACAAACGTTGGAAACAAAACCTGCGCTTTCCACCGAAAACAATACACCAACACCTGTTTGTGATCCTCCATGTGAGGACAAGGGTGTGACTACAACAACAGAGTCTACCGAACAAACGTTGGCAACAAAACTTGCGCTTTCCACCGAAAACAATACACCAACACCTGTTTGTGATCCTCCATGTGAGGGCAAGGGAGTGAAATGTGAAGAGAATGAATGCGTTTGTGAAGAAGAATATTCTAATATGAATGAGAAGCCTGGAACCCCTAACTGCGTTTTGACTACAACAACAGAGTCTACCGAACAAACGTTGGCAACAAAAGCTTCTCTTCCCACCGGCAACAATATATCAACACCTATTCTAACTACTAATAGCACAAATGTACCATTGCCACATACTCCCACAATACATCTAAACATAACCATAACCAAGCCTGAGGAACAAAAATATGTAATGGGTGGATGGACCATCACCGGAATTATCGTACTTGTAGCTTGTCTGGTTGGAGCTTTAGTGTATGTGTGCTATAAGAATAGACATCGGGGATCTCTTAGAGTCGCGACATCAACTACATTATAAATTATCATCTAACTTATCTCGGAGATACTTTCTATACATTCAAATAATGAAATAAATTCCACTTCATTTATTGGTTTAGTTGGTTCAAAAGAAATACAATAGATTAAAAAAATCTCGCATAAAATAATTATACAAATTATCGATCAATTATATGAATCTTAATCTTTATAAATACAATGTACACGAATTCCGTTTCCTAAAAATGATTAATATTGTAACAATTTATAGAATTACGGGTTATGAGAAAGCACCGATTGTTACAATATTAATCATTTCTAAGAAACGGAATTTGTGTACATTGTATTTATAAAGATTAAGATTCATGTACCACCACAATTGTGAACCAATATAAAGAGCGAGACCATTTGCCTATTCATCTCAGTACTGTGAAAGGCTTTTTAAAAGATCGGTGAATAAAAAAAAATTAAAATGAAGTGGTGCATACCTGGATACTCTTGTTTATTGTTGTCATTTGTGGTCTTGACTATTGGAGCAGACGAGATTCCAAGTGCAGAACAGCAACTAATACAAATGGACTGTTTGGAAACATGTAGTGGAAATCAGACCCAATTTGAGGACTGCACATGTGGTTGTGAAGAGGGATTTGAAAAAGATGACCAAGAAATTGATTGCGTAGAAAAAGTTTGTGATCCTGCATGTGAGGGCGAGGGAGTGAAATGTCAAGGGAATGAATGCGTTTGTAAAACAGAATATTCTAATGTAAATGGAAAGCCTGGAACACCTAACTGCGTTTTGACTACAACAACATAGCTTATGAACCAAACGATTTTAGCAATACCCGCGCATCCCACCAACAACACAACAACAACACCTGTTCCCACTACTAAGAACATAACAACAACAAGTACATAAGCATCACATATTTCCATAACTAAAATAAAAACAGAACAACAACACCTATTGCAACGAATACGAAGGCAACCTCACCTTAACTTTGTGCTTTAAAAATATATAGTATAGTATATATATGAATCACTTTGAGTCGCCCCATTAACCACCTTATAGTTAATTACATAATTTATCCCGAAGATAGCTTCATATAAATTTGAATATTGGAATAAAAAATACTTAATTTATTAGCTTAGTTGGTATAATAGAAATACAACAATGTAATTAATATATTATATATTATTAATCAAAACTCACAGCCCGTATTTCTATAAATTGTTACTATATTATTCATTTATTTGAAACAAAACCCGTATGCATTGTATTTATAAATGCTGAACTTGAAACAGCGGCGCGTAGTCCCCATCAAAACTCAAAAGCGTGCATAACATACAATTGTCAAAAATGGCATATGGGATTTTTTACTGCTTCATTGTACTCCTTGTACTAATCCTGAAGGCTAACGCTCAAGTTTTGATTGGTAACGATACAACTATTCCATCGGCAATAAATACTCCGCATCACGACACAGCATCAATACTTAGCTACTCTTCTGCAACAAAGTCAACCAAAACAACCACCATCAGTCCAATATTATCAACCTTTGAGCCAACGCCAACCTACAGACGTCATACAAAGAAATTGAGCGGATGGGCAATCACCGAGATTGTAGTTTTAGTGGCGTGTATTATTGCCTTCGGCATATTTATCTTTTGCAAAAACCGAAGACGAAGGAGTTATCTAAGGACACCGTTTATGGAAATCTGACGATATACATATTGTACTATTCAAAGTTATCATAATTTATGTCACAATTAATAGTATTTGATGAAAGTAAATATATAATAGATAATTATTTAATATTGGTAATTCGTTTATTATTGGCAACTGATCATAAATTAAACTTATTTAAATCTTACCCGAAAAAATGAACGTTTGCAGATTATTTTGCTCTCCTTATTTTTGATACTGAGCCAAAACAAAACAAAACATTATTCATGAAGAATATAAATTAGCGGAAATGTATGACTAAATCGTATCGACTGCTGACGCCTAATCAATGATGACATTTCAACAGTCCTTTCTTAGGCTATGGTATTTGTCGAAATACTTTAAATAAATTGCTCCAAATTTATTTAACAACGGATTTTTTACAACTGCATAACTTAAGAAAATTTGAGTGGGAATTTTGGCAAACCAAACCTTATAGCACGATCAAAATTTTGGGTTCCAGCTCTTGCCATTTAAGTCAGCAAACAAAGATTTTCATATAGATGTATTATAAAATTAAACAAACGAATAAATATTATTTTTGTTTATTGTACATGTACGTATAGATAATAATATAGAGTTTGCAAAAGGTATATATTATATGTATGGTCATGCTATTTTTGCGAATGTAATCCAAAACTACTTTTCAATTTAATGACAATTTTAAGAGACAATTGAGAAAGTATTAAAAAATTCCTTTGTGGCAATGATAAACTCACAAGTGAGCAATCTTTTGTGTTGTAATCTGGTTTGGTACCTGTAGAAACTTTGAATCTTGTGGTGGAATTATTAAGTGGGAAACATGAGAGTTTGGCGCATTTTGCTGTTGATGTTGTTGTGGATGGTGATTTGATTGCCGCATCAATGGGGGCGGTAGATAGGCGGCTGCTATGGTGGAGTGTTGGTAACGTATTTGCGAGGTATGTGGTTGGTGAGGTTGCTGCTGCTGCTGCTGATGATGATGTTGATGTTGATGTTGATGTGGGTGTTGATGTTGCAGTTGCTGGAAGTGTAGCTGCTGCTGCTGCTGTTGCTGATGATATCGTATCTCGTCATAAAGATGCGAGTCGAGGCTGCCTTTGCGCGACTTCGGCGAGATTACCGAATAGAGTGACTCCTTCCTGGCATAGGCATATGGCGGTGTTCTAATTGATGAGTTATTACTAGGTGTATCATACAGTTCCGGTTGAGAAACTGCAAGAATTTCTTAAGAATTAGTTTGAATGATTAACTACGCGGCCAATACGATAAATAACTTGATATTCTTAATACGTTTATTATTCATTAAGAATTCTCAGATTAGTCATCGAATCGCCCTCGCAACAGCCGGGCGACACTTACATACCCTCATTCGGTAGAGTCTGGTTAATGGCATTTGCAGCTGGAACTTTTGGCAGTGGTCCATGAAATATTTTTCCCATAGCGCCAGACTCGCTAATCACAACTTCGGGATTGGGATTGTGGGGGTGAGTTGAAAGCGTGCCATTCGCATTATAGATGACAGCCCCCTTCTGGAGATGTTGTCGTCGATAGACATAAAGGAAGCCGAGCACAATGACAGTCATCAGCACAAGAAGTATGACGATCATTGTGCTCAGCAAACTGGTATCGTGATCATGGGCACTTCTGCTTGGATTACTCTCGCCAGCCGCAAATCCCGCTAGGTTCAGCTGAGGCTGATGCTCCTGGGACACACTGCCACCATTTGTGATCACGTGTATGACCTCGGGAGTTGGCACGCCAGCCGCTGCGGCTGTGTGTAAGTTCTCCAAGAGGGCATTGCTCGACTCGTGCAGAATGATCTTGGGCGTATGTGAGGCCTCCTGAACGGGCTGCTTGATCAGTATCACCTCGGGCAGTGGACTAGGCGAGGCCTGGTCAAGGCCTCCCACCTCCTGCATGCTGCCAATGCGCTTGGCAATGCTATTGATATTGTGTGTTAGGTTCGCCATGGTCGAGTTGATGGTCTCTAGCACCACATGGCTGACATTCAAGGCACCCACCACATGATCCTGGCGTATGCACTCGCCAGTCTGAGGATGGCAGAGTCTCTCAGCACATTCGCATGCCTTGCGGCACATGACGCCATGTGTACCCGGCGGACAAGGCTGTTCACAGCTGAAAGTTCACTTCATTCAGTGAATGAATCAATCAAAAATTGAGCGCTTTACTCACAATTGCCCCGCCCAGCCAGCGATGCAATGACAGACGCCAGTTTTGTTGTCACAGACCGCATCGTTTCGACATTGGCACGGATTCTTACAGTCCAGTCCCCAGCGATCGTGATCACAGCCTGTAAAAATCATGAACTGGCAAATCAGATGAGACAATTGGCTGTAAGTGGCGGAGTACTCACGTTGAGTGCAGTGCTTGCCCGTGTAGCCTTCTTCGCAACTGCAGATGTCGGGCATAAGGCAACTGCCGCGCCCACAGCCCCCCCGACAAATGGGCTTGCAACTGGCTTGGCTGTCCGAGAGATTGCCCTCATAGCCTTGACAGCAAAAGCGAACAGTGCGCGTTTTGTTTAGTTTCTAAAATAAAACAAAAAAGAATGTGGAAGTGAGTAATACGCGAAGAGTGACAAGTATTTAGATAGAGAGAGAGAGAGAGAGAGAGAGAGAGAGAGAGAGAGAGAGAAAGATAAATACATAAAATAATGAGAACAGAAATGTCAGAAATTTTTTAGTTAGTAGCATAAAAATGTATATCAGGGCTAAATGATTCTGATGTGCGTCTTTGAAGAGACACCGTAGATTGAAAAGTATTCATAGTACTACTAATAAATAACAAAAGCATTTTCAATTGTGTGCCGAAATTTGGCCACGCCCACTTCCGCCCCTGCAAATCGATAAAAATCGAATAACAAGCATAATATTTAAGCTCTTAGTTGAAAATTAATGAAGTGTATTATAATATTTCATGGGCTTGAAATTCTCATTCAAGAAATAATCAACATCTCTAAATGAAAACAGTGGTCTTTCAGAAAATGATTCATATAGTTTATGGAATACATAATATCTATAGAAGACTTGCGGCCATTATATTTATATTTATTTCTTATGAATTTTTGAATTCCACTACAGTGTTATCAATTCGAATTTCCTGCCGCAACCTTCAAATTTACAAGCGACTTGAGAGTATATCTCAATATTTGTTAGTTCTGTACAAGCAGTTTGTGAATTCGGACGTCGTAGACGACAAAAATTTTTAGAAATGAATATCAACAAAATTATGTGCAATATATTTTCGAGTAGAGTTTATGGGGCTTTGATGCTGATGTTCACTTGTGTATCCTCCCAGCTGATGGAGGTCATGATGATCGAAACGACAACTCAAGAAGAATCATCTTATGACACAGAAGAAACCACACAAGTCACCGATGTAACACAACCAACAACCGTTGCACCTCCTCAAGGGATGCAGAAATGGGAGGAAACTTTTATAATCCTTGCGTTTTCTGTAATTTTAGTTGGAGTCTTCATATACTTGATTTGTAAAGTTAAAAATAACCGCGCTTATGATGTGCAATCAGCGCAACGTGCTTAATTTTTGATAATAATTACACATCATTCCAAAACAAATTACATTATAAAATAATTGTCTCATTATAAAAAATTTAAACTTATAAAATTCTTTTAAAAGTGAAATTTCTTCAATATTTTGCAAACCGTTAAGTAAATGTAAAAATCATTTCATGTACAATAAAAAGAAAATAAATGGTTTGCGTTTTTAAAAAATAAAATCATTAGGACAGCTTCAGTCGATTGTGTTCGACTATAAAATACACGCGACCCATTTTCTATAAAACCATATTCTAAAGATATATTAAAAATAATAAAACACACTGAACGCATAAATGGGTATATCGATATAGTTCAATCAAAATATACCTTAGAGTGGGCGTTATTTCCCATACAAAAGTTTTTCTTAAATAACTTAAATAACAGAAATTGTACAAATTATAGTTGTTATTGTATGTATAAAAAATCGCAACTGTGCTTTCAAAATTACGCTTAGTTTTTTATAGTGGTGTGGGGGCGGAAATAATTTACGGGCAAACATAACAAGTGTTGTCGAAAAAACTTATATCTCTATGTCTTATAGTCTCTGAGATCTAGGTGTTAATACGGACAGTCGAACAGACAGAAATGTGTATTTTTTTTTTCTGTTACGGACTTCTATTACCTAGATGTAAGATCTAAACTGAAACAAATTTTACTAAATTTTTACTTTTTGTATTTAAACAATTTCTAAGTATATAAATTTCATAATTTATTTCATTTTTTTTTTTAATTTTCAACAATTAATTTGTGTTCTTTTTTTGGTTGATCGGACTAGACAATATATATTGTTATTACGAATACTTTCGTCATTCGCGATTTATTATTCATTTATTTAAATACTCCTAAAGTTATGCCAATAGTTGGCTATTTAAATAGTGCACCCAAAAGTATGCCATATATTTTTTATTATTGTGACTGCATTCATACATATATTCATTCCGCAATGAAAATACGTAAAACATTACATTTCAAAATTGATGCTAATTTTTCGTGCTTGCACTTTATGCAGTTTCTAATGCGATGCTTAATATTTGTTAAAGATTTGTAAGAACAATTTCGAATACAGTTTAGAAGAATTTTGAGAATTAGACTTGAAAAGTCGATGGCAGTCTATGCTCAAGCTTATGAGTTTTCAAACCATTATGGCTTAATACTAGTTTCTTGGAATATTTTAGAAATGTATTAGTAGGCATCCAACCTATTAGCAATGCTAAAAGTATTTGTGGGAATGTGTAAAACATAAATGAAAACAATAAGGCATTATTTTGCACATTCATTTCATTAGTAAAATTAACAAAATAATACAAATAATTAATAAAACTGAATTACACATTAAAAATAATAAATTAACTTCTTTTTCTAGATCAATTTCATTCCTCAAATTAACTGAAAAAGAAGGTGTTCTGCTTCCGATATTCACAATTCAAAATCAGCATTACGATAATCGTAAGGAGTGTCACTTTACAATAACAATTTTCATATAATTCAATTTTCCTCATATGTTAACATCTTAATCATCAATTTTGACACCAGAGCTGATGCGGAAAATCTAATAATCAACTGAGAGCACTCCGTTGATGCTACATTCGAATATTCCCTTCCAAGCAATTCAATGTCAATTTACTGGCCCTCATTGAACTTTGTAACGCTGCTCAATTCTTGAGATTTACAAAAGTCAAAGCGCTGATTATAATAAAGCTGAGACCCACAGGGCGAGCCCACAACCACAGTCATGCACTCACACAAAGACTCAGACATTCATAGTCCACCCCTTGAGTTGCCAATTTAATTGAATAACTGAATGCGAACAGCTTCTCACAATCATTTGCAGTGTCCATGCCAAAGCATTCCCGGCTTTCATTCACTACTCGTATAATCCCGCCCAACTTACGCATTGTTCTGTCAGATACTGATGAATTTGTATCCGTGGCCGTTGTTGTTGTGCCTCAGACTGTGTTTGTCACAGCATAAATTAATAAAGCGGAAATTTTAATATAAACACAGATATTCGATTCGAATTTTTCATTTCTTTTTTTCTTTGTACTGTTTTTCCTGCTATCCCTGTTTTGCATTCGGTGGAAGCATAATTAAGTGCAGCCTTTTGTCAAATGTTCACCATAAATATGACAAATACCTCATACTCAGTACTCGACTGGTAATTGAATACATGTTGAGCAATGGTTTACATCTACATAAGCGACTCAAATTACGACCACAACTCATATAGCTTCCAGCTCTCTTCTTCCTCGCCCTCTCTCTTTCACTCCTTCTCTCTCTTTCTATCTGTCAGTCAATCAATCATCTGATTTAGAAATTTAACTCTTAGGCGCCGGGGTAGGTTTTTTTATGTAATTCACTTGATTTGAAAATCTTTTTTGGAAAATCTTTCGGCACTTAAGCGGCGCGTCGTTGCAAATTTGAAGACAGAAACTTGTTTTATTTTCCAACTCGTAAATGGCTTTTCGACACTGTATCATTTTTTTGTTGTTGTAATTTTCATGTTAATTAATTAAACGTAATTGGCAATTAGCAGAGGTATTTATTTCGTTGCAAAAATCTAACACCAAAACATGAATTTCTCACCACATATTTGGGACGCACCTAGAAAAACTGGGATAGTGTAATTCAGTTGGCCAAACAATTAGAGTGTAATTAATTCCCTTTGCAGTGTTTGCTGCTCTTGCTTGAAATCTAAATCAATTTAATTGCGTTGGCATTTCTTAGTTATATTTTTCAAGATTCCGTGACCGCTCCAGGAAAAAACCCAATGATGAAATCTTAAATACTTAAATTATGAAATTAATGTTTATCAAGCTAAGCAGCCACAAATATACAACCACACACGCACATGCACATGCACATGTCCACCATTTGCACAAATAATTAGAGCCGAAACTGTAAACTAAGCTAAAACTGGCTGCATCTTATGGCCACTCTGTGCCGCACGCTGCGGTGATGCAATCGAAAGTGTGTCAACAGCTTCGAATGCGACGACGACTGCAACTTCGACTTCGACTTCGACTTCAACTTGGACCGCAACAACGACAGCAACTTCAACACGAACTGCCCCAAAACTCCTTGCTAGTGGAGCACTTAATTGTGCTGTTGGCCTGCCTGCGCATACATGCTGGATTTTCCGCTTTTCATTTGCACTTTCCGTCACTGACACCATGACATAATTATTATTTTTTTTAGTTTATCCAAATAAAAATATAAAAACCAGCCATACCTGATTAGGCGCCACACAGTCAACCGGATTCTGACCATATTTGCTATTCACTTGTTTTTCTCGATTTTTCTCGCTTTTTTACTCACTACAAAAGTGTTTACTCTCATCTGCGTTGACAGTATTTTCATACTATAAAAAATAGAGCAAGCATTTACTATAGCTTAATAATGGGGTTAGTGGGTGCCTAATATAGGGGTTTAAAAATACGATTTATTTACCAGGAAAAACCTCCATCCAGTATTATAAATCACACATTTGGCAGCGTATTCGTATCTAGCATTCACTTTGAAAATGCAATATGCATATCGCGTATACGACGAGGGCGCCCAAAAGTTCATACAACTTTTGGCAGCCAAGGACGTTACCTGCCGCTTTATATTCGTGGGTCAAAACCGGTCGCAATTATTGAAGTTTCAATGGTTTTTAACACATACACAAACATACAGCTGCGACTTCCGTTCTGCGTGCTATGGAGTTTCCTCTCAGCGCGCTTGCGCAACTTTTTCATCTTATGCTAAGTTTTGTTTCTTTTGGTTTGACAGAACCCATAAAATATACTTAAAATATGAGAAAAATAATCAAAGGCAGCCATCGAATGTTGCCAATTTAATGGAATAGCTAGACGATCGGCTTCCTGGTTGAGCAAATGAAATCAGGTTTGTGGGGCAAGTGGCCAAGACTTGGTAAATGGCCACTGCGAAGGTGTTGCCAGTAGCGAGGAGGATGACGCAATAGCTACCCGCTAAGGCAGAGCCGGCAGTTAAGTAGTTAAGCAGTGAAACACCTGCTGCCAGCTTAGGCAGATTAACTATATAGTAATAGTAATAATACTCACCTGCACCCTCATCACCTCGCGCATTTCCGTCTTGAACGAGGAGCATCGCGGCGGTATATCCAAGCACCAACTGGATGTACGAACTCTCACCGGCTGCACCTCCGGCACCTGGATCACCTCCTCATAGGGTTCCTCGCGTGTGCAGATATTGCCTGCAGCCTGTATCGATGGCAAGGCCATAGCTGTAGGTCCCATCTCCTTGAGATATGTGTTCACTCGCAAGCTGCTGTTCTGAGAGCAAACGCAGCTCAGTTGCCAGAGAAACAACAACAGCAAGATATGCAACTGTTTCATATTTATAATAGTTTTATAATTTCAATGCTGGAGTCACTTAATCACTGGCTAGCAAGTTGCATTCATTTCACAAATATTTATTTGCAACTTAATTTACTTATATTTGTATATGTAACTTCACTTTCTTGAACTTTCGCTGAATTTCTAAGCTGTTCTGATTCTTTCCGCTCGACTTGCGTTGCGTGTGCGTTGATTGCGCGACTCTCATAAAGACTGTTTGATCCCGCAGCTCAGTCGCATGTTCCTTCTCCAAAAAGTCAGTCAGTAAACAGTAAACAAACACACACACACACACACGCACACACTCAGAAATTATAAAAAAAAAAATAAGTTGTCATTGCAAATTGTCGACGGCGACGACACTTTTTGTCGAGCTAATGAAGGCCGTCGTGCGCTTGGCGGGTCTGAGGCGGCGACAGGGCGGAAGTACGCAATGCACAGTTAAATTCTACAATGAAAGTGAAATGCGAGACACACACGCACAAACTCTACACTACAGCTGCACTCAACTCTCCACAACGATCGAGTTACGTTTCCCCGCGCCCCATCACCCTGCCAGACAGACGATGATTGCATCTAATTGAAATGTTGATAATGTCCTTAACATGCTGATGCAGTTGTCGTTGCTGCGAGGTAAACGCGCTTTTGTTTTTATACCCGGTAGTCAACGATTAGCAAGGTGTAATGAGTTTGTGCCCATCTTTTGACTTTGACATTAACAATAAAATTAAAATTACATGTTTTATGTAAAATTAGAGTCTGACATTATTGTCATATGAATAACTTACAGAATTCGGGTATATCAAAGTCGGACACACTACCACTGAGCTTTCTTACATATTTTTATGTTTAATCTTATTACTGCACTTTTCTGTTGCTGGCATAAATGTCATATTGAAGAAAGAAACGTGGGAGAAAGTTAAGCCTAAGTTAATCTAACTAGTTTGACATATTCGAATTAATGCAAAATTAAAAAATGGATCTTCATTACTTAATCATAACAGATCTAACTTGAAGAAACTTTTAATTTTTAAATTACACTTAAAGATATTTTGTATTAAATTTGAGGTAAATTAGTACATTCCAAAACCAGATCATGGTAATCAACAAAAATAATGAAGTTTAATTTTACGAAATATTTATCCGAAATATGACCACTTTATAAACTCATTTTTTAATTATATATAAAGAATGTTCTTTCTAATCAGGGACTCTTAATTAAAATGTTCTGTAATAATATTCTTATATATATATCTAACATAGAGCTAACTAGACCGGTTACTTCTAGTTACATTCAAAATTTCTCTCCAATTTGAGGCTATTAATTAAGATGTAATTTCCTTATCCGGTGCTTAACAATCTGTCAAATTTAATGCTCACATAAATAGTATTTCAACTTCAAGTGAATATTGTCATGAAGTCAAATTATTTGAGAAATTGCTCATAATAATAATTATACCTTCTTTTTTATTTTACCTACTAAAACTAAACCTTAGAGGATTAACTTCTAAAATGTAATTGTTTATTATCTTTTCTATTCATATTCTTAAACATTGAGTAAGAGTTTACTAAGCAATTGAGTAAAGTTGCACTAATGATAATAATGATATAATATCTTTTACCACACACACAATCATACGCACGAATAATAAAGCTAGCTCGTTGATGGTAATCGACTTGTAAACAAAGTGAGAACTCTGCCATCAGACGGACAAAGAACTTGCTCTGCACTCACTTTACTAAAGTGTCTGATTTCTTAGACAAACTT
The DNA here is from genome assembly GCA_019972355.1 of Drosophila kohkoa. Lineage (NCBI taxonomy): Eukaryota > Metazoa > Arthropoda > Insecta > Diptera > Drosophilidae > Drosophila > Drosophila kohkoa. The sequence goes on along the minus strand of BJEL01000003.1, from coordinate 97,706 downwards.
TAGAACAATGACACTGAGTTGCACACTGTCTCTTTGCCCCTTGGATTCTTCTGTACCCCCTCGGTCAACTGAAGTTGTACCAAGCCCCATGACACAACGCGCTGAGCCGTTGATTATCTTGTTTACACTGAAGTTGCAGTTTGCAGTTGCAGCCCAAGTCGTTTTATGCTTTTTTTTGCAATTTATTAAATCAAAAACGAAAAGCGAAACCAGTTGAGAGAAAACAAAAAGCAACAGCGAATGCAGTCGAAGCGGTTTGTTTATTATTTTTATTATTTGATTAAATTATGAACCAACCAACAACAACAGCAACCACAGTCGAAATGTGCGTGCGACGCTGGTGTTCCAATGACCCGCATCAACGCAGTCCCATCTCTCCGCTCCCCAGCTGTTCATAATCCCCCTTTTGCCCAGGGAATTCCCAGTAAACAGGTTTTGCTTAGGGTGCCGCCAATTTGTTTTTTGTTTATGTGTGTGTTTAGTTTTTTTTTTTTATTGGATTTAGAATTGTTTTTGGCATTGATTCAAGTTCAACATGGCCAGAAATCAGCGATATGTGCAACTTGAATTTTAGCGGAAATTAATATATTACAACAAAAATAAGTGCGTTTGACTGTTATGCTTAGACTCATTGTACTTAAATTGTTAGCAACCACAGTCCGATGGTGAGGATCAGCATTATAATACTGCCCTCTGCTCTGCTCACTCCATTATAGTAGCCACCAAATATCTGCAGTCCGGCTGTTTCGATGCTACGTTTACAATAATCGCCGTCATAATTCCAGCCCACATATTCATTCGTTCGCAGCGATTCCAGGCGCAGCCATTCCTCCAAGGGTGCAAAGTACTCTCTCAGCGCACTTCCGTCCAAGCGGCCCTCGCCCAACGTCTCCTCCAACACCTCTTGCCAAGGCTGTGAAGCGCCCTTCGACATAAGGTTTCTGCAAATAGATATAATTGTATATGGATTTGGTCAGCTTTAATCATAAAATTTGATTTGTATATTTCTTAACTTAATTAACGATTGATTAGGTTTGATTTGTTTCCTATTTAATTATTCTTTTTGCAGTGCCTTGGTTAGTTTTAATGCATTGCCTAAATTCAAATTTTTTTTCCATTTGTTTGACTTGGAAACCAGTTAGCTTAGTTATCTTTAGCTTAATTATTTAATTGCAATTAAAAAGTATTGGATTATATTGATTTTATTTAATTGCAATTCAGTTTAGACTGAATCAATTTTTGCTTGGCAAAATGAAAAATTTTTTTTTTTGTTTGCTACTTCTAATATTGGATTTTAAATTCTCTTTAAATAATTTTAATAAATTAGTTGGGTTATTTAATTGTTAATTAATTTTAGTTTTTCCTAGGATTGATTTGGCTATATTTAATTCAAGATACAAAATCTTATCCTAATAATTTCAATGAAAATGACTGAATATGTTTGAATGGATTATACTTAATATTTCAATTTTGTTAGCTTTAATTGAATGGATTGGCTTAATTTAATTGTACTAAGTTGCTTTTATTATAATTTCTTTGTAATGACTTTTTTTAATATCTTATGTATATGTTGGATTATATTGATTAGTTTAAGTGTAATATTAAGATTGTATTTTACTTTGCAACTGGTATATTGATAATACCATACTTAAATAAGTTCACAACTTACTTGAGTATATTGCCTGCGGCTGGCTGCCGATAGATGTCGCATTTGTGCAATGGTTTTCTCGGATCGTTGGGCACATATTGACCGGCGGCAAGGCACATGCGTCTATAAAGCTGAAATTGCAGCACCGTGGAGAAAAAGTATCTGCAAGATACAAACATGATATGGTATACGGTTAAAATAACATGACTTTTAGAATGGCAACGGTCACGCTTAATGATTATATGTATACACATATACACATATATGGCACAATGGTTGGGTAAAAATTGTCAATTGTTCTGGGTGAGAGTTGATCGACTGCAGCCAAGTACAAACTTGTTGGGCTCCACATAGTGGCTCAAGGTCGAGCCACAATTGCAACTAAACCATAGCAAGCATTGCAGTCAATATTAAAGTTGATTTTTGCATTTCGCAACCACGCAAAAGTCTGCTTTATTATCCGGTAATTGCAATTCGCTCAGCTCACTTTCATTTAATCACATTTGTGACCAAGGTATCCAATTACACTTCGACAAAATTCTTTGCATTACCAAGTCTCAGTATTCAAACAAATAAATGGGACAGATAATAATAGATTGTTAAGAATAATAATAAGTTCTAATAACTTCACTATTTAATTCAGTTTTTTTTATCATTAAATTCATATTTTTGCTTTTAAAAAATGATCTAACATTTTCTTGAATAGATTTATTTACATTTTAACTGCGCTTTATGAGCATCTTTTGCAAAGCTGAACTTGAAGATAAAAATAAAATTCAGGGTCGTTGATGGTGGCATTTTGTAGCCAGCTCCGAGATTTGATAATTTTATAAATTAATAAATCTGTCGAGTCATTTCTAAATTGATTGCTGATTATTATGCAATGTTTGGCACATTGTCAAAACAAGTTGACTATTGTTTGATCCAGAACAAGTTCAACTAATATATTTTGTTGAGGATTTTGAAATTCAATCAGCTGATCGATTTTTGATAAGTTTATTGCCGCTTCAGTTAAACAATGAGTGGTAGAATACTGATGATCTTAAAGCCAGTTATTTTCAGAACTTAAAAGATTCTAATAACGTTGACATAACAAAAGTGCAAAATGGTAGTTTCTATGATTGTTCTACCAGGGGATTCACCTATTTAACTCGTTATTGTATACGATTATAAGATATCCATTTTATATTTTGTAACTAATTCCAAAATCTAGATAATCTAGGAAGAAACATATACTTTATTGATGATTTTGAAATTCAATCAGCTTTTTTATTGTATTTTTACTAAAGAATGAATACTGATGATCTTAAAGACACATTTTTTTAAATGTAAACGATTTGACTAATTCTTGCATAATAATGGTTCAGTTCTGTAGCAAATATGGTTGAGGTTCCAGGGGATTCACCATTTTAACCAGGTATTTTAAGAATTTGAGCAAAAATAATACATTTTATAATAAATATTAAAATGCCTATGCTTTAAAAGAACGCAGAATTTAGTAAAATAAAAAATTAGTATGACATATGACGATTTTGATATTCTAACAGCTGCTTGATATTAATAAGTTTATTTTATAGTTTGACAATGAATAATAAAATTCTGATGATCTGAAAGACATTGATCTCAAGAAAAATAAAAGATTATATTAATACCAAAATTTTGTTCCAGGGGATTCACAATTTTAACCAGTTCTTGTAGACATTTTGAAGATAATACGAATGTAACGAATGCCAAAATGTATATGTTTTAAAAAACCTACATTTTGTCAGAGCCGGTTTTTTTCGATAGTCCAGAAATAAACAGTTAATTGTTTGCAAATTGAAAATGATTTCAAAATGAAAGTATAATGAAACAGCACTTTGATTAGGGTAACATGTTATTGTGTGCTAACTTTTATTACTTGTTTACTTCTTGAAATAATTTTGAACAAGAGCACGTTTGTTGTGCTTCTTAAGCAACAGGTTTGCGGTCTAAATCTTTTGATTGGAGATTTTAAAAAGAGAACTAATTGCTGTGCACGTGCAAATGGCAACAGTTTGGCCACAAAGATCTTTTATTTACCAAGTTACCCAATGAATGTCTTTGAGCTGCACTCAACAGCACTGAACTGAGTCTGAACTGCAGCGAACCATTCATTAGCAGTGTGCAGTTTAACGACATTGCTCATACGCCCCGCGGCACCGAAGCACCGAAGCAGCTGAATAATTGGAGCCGTTTTGTGAATGGCTTTAGAGAATTAAAGATTTTTCAAATATTTCCCATTGCAGAACGCGACGCGAAACACATGTTTCATGTCCAAGCAGAAAACAGAAAACAGTTGAAAGAATTTTCGCAACACTTAATTTTAGCACAAAACAGCAAAAAATTGGACTAATTGCCGGCAATGTTCGGCTGTGGATCGTTTGTGCCGAGTTACCAAGCCACCGAGCTGCCTGACTGACTGATTTACTGGACGTAGACGTGAACTGGTTACCCCAGTCGCCCAGACCCAGCCATAGTCAGTGTTGTTTTTGATTGAATGATTGAGTGGCACTGGCAACAGTCGACACAACAACACAGACAGAGTCCAAGTTGCTCTGCCAACGATGCAGAAGCAACAGCAGCAGCCACTGCAGCGGCATCAACAACAACAGCTGCCGTGTCGCCGTCGCCGTTGCCGTCGCCTAATCCCTGTTATTGGGTCATGTCTGAGACACAGTCTCAGTCACAATTTCAGTCTCGAATTCGGTCTCGATCGGAGAGTCTCTGGGAAAATGTGGCGACGATGTGGCAATTGCTGCCAAGTGCCAAAAACATAACACACCACACAATGTTACTCTTGCTCTTGCTGTAGTTGTTGCTATAGTTGTTGTAGATGATGTTAATGTTGCCGTTGTTGTTGTGGTTGTTGTTGCTGTTGCTGATGCTGATGCACTTAATGGCACTTTGGCACGTTGTTGCTGTGTCTCGACGTGATCGAACATTGTGAAAAGTGTGCATTAAAAATATTTGCGTTTTTGTTTCTCTTTTTCTCTCTTGCAACATTCTCATTGGCAACTATTTCGGGAATGTGTGAAATTCGAATATGAAACGATTTGATTGGACGATAAATATCATACGCAGAGTTATCGACGACAATCAATTTTTGCACAAAAAGTCAAAGTAATTCGACCTCTAAGTAGAGATCAAAAAAATAAGATAGAGAGAAAAACAAATGCAGAGTAAAATGACCTCTAATCAATGAAGCTCAATTAAATTACTATTTTTCGAAAACTGCAATTATTTCTGTTCAAGAAATACTATTAAATTACCTTAAGGTTTTCCCCTGGATTTTTCACAATTTCATTACGAAATCAGAAATTATTACCAAAATTGACAAATGTCAAGGTCAAGTCATAAACTGGGCAAAAAAAAAAAACAACAACAAATTAAAATTTTCGCTTTGTCAAGCACAACAATGGGAAAAGCAACAAGTAACTACAACAACATCGCAGACAAAGACAAACGAAAAATCTTGTCAAAGTCAAAAAAACAGAAACTTACATGACCAAAAATTATTGGCCCAGCATTTGACCATTTGAATTTTGTCAGACGCGTCTAGCGAAACGTTTGAATGCATTCACTGAATGTTTGGACAGTGATCAACGTTCGGTGGCTGCCTGCATTGGACATTGAACCACATTTGTGTCTCGCAGTGGACGGCCAAGTGACCACAGCAAGTGGTAGAGCAATCGAAATGACCTTAACGTGCTCACATTAACGTGACATTCACAACATACAGTGAACAAACATATTTGATCTGAATCTGATATACGACGAGTGGAGCTATACTCGTAAAATGCATAAACTGTAGTAACTAGCATCTGAACATTTATGAGACCATAAAAGTTAAAGGCACGATTTAAGCAGTTACTAGAAGTTGATGTCAACAGCTGAGAATTCGTTTATTTGAGAGTTTCAAATTTAAAATATATTTCTGTATTAGATTTTAATTGTTAATATAATAATACTAATTAATAAACTAGTTAATTTTCAAGATTGAAATTCTTTTCAAATGCAACTTTAACTATTTATAGTTTATTGGAGAGTTTCATATTTAAAATATATTTCTATATTAGATTTTAATTGTTAATATAATAATACTAATTAATAAACTAATTAATTTTCAAGATTGAAATTCTTTTCAAATGCAACTTTAACTATTTATAGTTTATTATTAAATACGAGTAAGAAACAAATGAGTGGCACAACTAGTATTGCACTTTAAGAGAATTAGATCAAGTTCGATTTTGTATTTTTAGTTTACCTGCGATCTAAACGTATCTTGACTGCCTTCAGCGCAATGCATAGCATGAGATCAGGTCGTTTGTTTACTTGGCTTTGATTGAGGCGAATGACTGAGTTGCTTATTATTGATTTATGCGCACGGATCTTGGCACGGATCTCGCCAATAATAGAGAACTCTATGACGTTGTGAGCTTTGCTCAAATTAAATGTTAATTAGCTGGCAAAACGGATCTAGCACAGTGACAATACATTAATTAATGACATAATTAGGAGCAGAACAAAGTGTTTTTTTTTTTTTTGTTTTGCTTAGTTGGCTGGCAATGATTTTGTGTCGCAGTTGTTGCCGAATCGGAATTCAAGCTCGAACTCGAGTGTAAAATCAAAAACGAAACACCGAAGCTGAAACAGAAACTGAAAGTGCATTCAAGTTGTTGCATTGTGCAACGCACCGCATCGAACAACAGCAACTATTTATGGCCAAAACAAAAACCGGCCCCAACTTCTTGTCTGTGACTGCATCCGCAATGTTTCTAAGCGGCTGCCAAACGGCGGCGGCCAACGCAAAACTAACTCAACTCAAAAAAGCCATCAAAACCAAAAAACTTACTATAAAACGATGTCTAAAGGAAGCTGTGCTCTATTTTTCCATTCAGTGACTATATTGTCGATGTTGTTGTTGTTGTTGCTGCAGCTGGTTTTTTTTTTGTTTTGTTTTGCACGCCTATGGCGCTTAAATGATTTGCGGCTGGCCACGAAAAAGCGCGCAAATGGCCAACAGGGCGTATACTTAATACCTACCATATATACACATGGACTGGCCGATCGCTTTGCCTGCGCTGCAACGTTTTGGCATTTTGACATATCAAGTGAAAAACTCTACCGATTTCCGACAAGCGACCAGTTTCGTTTGTTTTTATTGTTGTTTTTGTTCGTTTTGAATGTGCATATATTAAAATAAAGAAAAAAAATTAAAATAAATCGAAAAGTTGTATTTTAATTAAGGCATGGAAAAGCCGAAAATAACAAAGGGCTAATTGACGGGTCCCTTCACTTCAGATTTCTCGACTACATGTAAGGGCAACTTAGCGATGCTAAAAGGATTTCCTGTTCTATAGAAACAATTAAAGCTTGACTTAACACTTAATTCATTTAAATTCGATTCATGCATAAACATAAATTTGAGTGGCGCTAAAATACAGAAGCAATAAACTAAAAGCTTATTGAATAATCAAAATTAATTTTAGAAGATTTCTGGCACGATAGAGAAATAAATAAATGCTTTTATATCCAAAGTTTATCCCTCTGAGTTATTTGTTTTCATAACAAAATTGAAAAATCAAAATCAATTTTCAAGTATTTTTATATTATTTCGAATATTTTGAAAATAATTGCAGTAATTATATCGCAAATTGAAAACAAATCAGCGATTTTTATTTTTTATTTGTATTATTTTTTATATGTTTCTCTTTTATGCAATATGGGTACCGGATATCTTGCAGTTGAGCACACTCGAAAAAATCTTTCTATCTATTTTTTTTTGGAAAAAAATAGCTTTAGTTTCTTTGGGTTATCTAAATCTAAATTTTTTCAAAAATGAAATTTCTAATTTAAATCCTATTCGCTTATGAAAAATATTTTTAAAGAAATTTACGTAATATATACGTTATATATTTTGCTCCTATTCGAAAATTTGCCATGTTTGTAGATTTTATATATTTAAAATTCGCAATAATGATTTAGGATCCAATTCTTTTTACCCCAAGCAGCTCAGCAGCTTCTTGTATACGACTAGTTGATTTTGTCAACTGATACACAAATTTTCCACACTTTACCAAATTCTCAGACTGTGTGGTAAGCTGCTTCGTCTGCTTGCAATCTTAAGCGATCTGCATACATAAATGTAGCCTATATACGATCCTCTATCTGTGTTAGACCAACTGTAGTACAATTGTGTGAATATCGCATGACAAACTGAGGCAGCAAACAAAGACTGTGCGCCTTTTGCCAGCTGCCTATCTGTCTGGCAGTTTTTTGGTCTGCTTGTCAGTCTTGTGGCTGTAATAATCCATAATTATATTAGCTAATTTGAGGCCTTCTTTTCGCATATTGAATTTCAAATAAAACCAATCGGTCTGATCAAGTGGTTGGGCCTTCCAAAAGACCCGCAAAACAAACAAATAGCACACAAGCACACATACTAAATGAACAGACAATTGCTCATAAATCAGCAGGTAACAAATGCTCTTGTGCTGGTAAACCCAAGTGGTGGAGAGGCGGGAGGGGAGGGTTTACTCCATTGCAGTGCAGTTATTGTTGTCGTTATAATCAATGAATTACGTCGCATCGGCTGCATCGGTTGACCACAATTTATGGCGATGGCAAACATGAGAATCCGAAATGCGAAGCACAAAAACTGCCAATGCAACTTGCAACTGCAGCAGCCACACGAGTGTGTGGCACCACCACGAAGAGCAGGGGGGACTTAAGGGGAGTGGCTAGTAGTAGCTGTAACCAGCACTCGCCTCGGCTTTTATGTTGCAATCCGGAGCATGCAACAAAGCGCCCAAGTCGCATGCCAAGTCACAGCTAAGCAACCTCCACAACGAACCACCTCCGCCTTCGCCTTCGTCTCCTTCTGCTTCTGCTTCTACTTCTACTTCACCTCCGACTCCACTTGCACCTCGATCTCTGCCACAACCATCAGCAGCAACAGCAGCTCCGCCTCCATCTCCTGCCAAGCAACAGCCCCAAACGCCAGCATCTCTCAATTGTAACTCGCATCTGTTGGGTTCGTTGTCTGACAGAATCGTAACGTTTGTCGCTGTTTTTGTTGTTTCTATTGCTGTTGCTGTTTGCCGCATTTGTTGTTGTTGCGGGCAGCTGCACTGGTTGCTTGACTTGGTTAACTTGGTTCCATCTGGTCGAACATAGAAAACGACACATTTTGCAAAAGTAAAAGTTGACCACTTTGTCCAGTTGTGCCTTAAAGTGGATGCTACCAACGGCCAACGGCGCAGCACTTCTTGCAACATGCAGCAATAAATTGAACTCCATTTGCAGCAAACCAATCAAGAACCAGAACTTTGTTTAATCCTATTATTAGTTAAATGCCGCTCATAAATTTACAATTCAATTGATCCAAAATAAACACCTAGCATGACAAAGATATTTTTATCTACAAATTGCAATACGAAAAAAAAGATTGTGAACACCAAAAATTGTCAAAATTATAAACGGTCATCAACGAGTCCCAACACTAATTATAAGCAATCAAATTTAATTTAAGACAACAAAAGAACTAAACGAGATCTAAAGCGGATTTAAATTCTAAAACACCTTCATAAAATGTTCCAATTAAATTAAACAGTATTAAACTATGTTCAAAATAGAATAATGATAATTCAGGCATCTCAACAAATTTGTTTATTGAAACTTGTTAATTGTTTTTTTTTTAAATCCAATCAGTCGAAATCAAATTTGATTAAATTCAATCGATCCTCAGAGCTTTAAGAATACAAAATCATTTGAATTTGGAAAGTTGTTTAATGTACTATAAGTGTGTGTGTGACAAACAAGGTTGTCTAAAAGTCCAAGTCCATTATAGAATCGTCTGAAAAACACACAATAGAAAATGCAAATCGGTGTTTGCGGAATATTAAGTTGAAGTTGGGCGCCAATATTCCCAACAGGTTTCATTTTGCTCGTGTGTCGCCTCAAATAGATCAAAATTTTGTTTTTCTTGCCAGCAATTGCCAAATCGCAGCCATCCATCTGATATGTAATCTGACTTGAGCGACCCATAAAGGCCTTTCACTTTTGCGGCAACTCTCACGCATTGCAAATACTTCGTACCCCACCGAATACACCGCCTGCCAGGGGTTGGCTCAACAGTCAACTCCAGTAGCTACTTATGTCTGTTTGATTTCCAGATTTGTTGCAACACTGTGATTTAAATTAGAAACACGATCTCTCCGCTATTGCTGCCACATGATTATGTGTTGCCTATGCAATCGCAATCGCAATTGCAGCAAACACAATGAAACGCAATTCAAAGCATCCAAAAAGTGCGTGAAATGCGCAATAGGCTATTGGATTGCCCTATCGATGGATCCCAAGCAATATGCCGCTCTTATCGCATTTCCCACAGCTTCCGCTTCCATTTTTCCGGTGAGGAAGTCGAAACCTATTTGCCAAACACTAGCAAAAATTCAGCAGTGGGTTCAAAATTAATTAAAAAAAATTTAATTTATATAACATATTTAAAATTTTTCTGCAATATTTATTTCCACGAATTATTTAATTCAGCAATATAAACAGAAATTATTATTATAATTATATTAATCATATTCTCTCAGTGTCGATGATTAAGTCATAATAAATTCGAATATTAGAAGTTGAAAGCATTTCCACAACTGTCATCTGCGGTTTCGCAGCCCACATTATGCAATCCGTGTTTTGCATATCGAAATCAGATGAGAAATGTGGGAAACAAACCAAGCTATGCAACGATATCACACACAAAAAAAGAGCATAAATTAATGCTTTCATTTGAATAATTGGCACATTCTAATTTATACTTTATTTTGATAATTATAGAAGTCTGGCACAATAAATCTGCCAGGGCATGAAAATAAATGTAATCGTATTCGAGGATTCTTTGGGTTTTGCCCGGTTGAGTGCTATTCGAAATCTGGTTTCCCAATGTCAAAAACCTGATAGAACCCCAATTAAAAACTGTTCAAAATAAGCTTATGACATTTCTTAAGATACAAGTATTCTTTCAAAATATAAAAAGGAGACTGGCGCACACAAACCGAAAAAAGAAAGAAATAATAAATCTAATAAATAAGTTATTTTTCTGGAATTCCCCAAAGCACGCATTGTTTCACTTACCGAAAGTAATTTATGGCAAACGAAAACATTTTTAATGACTCTTAAGTTGATCAATTTCGAAAAATCATGATATTCTTCTGCTTACCTCACTACCACAATCAAAGCTCAGCAGATCTTGCAGTGGTATTAGTGCAATGCATTTGTAGTGGTAAGCGCTTCCGCTGAAAACTTTCCGAGCCCACGCACACTCTCAAAGCTCACCAATACCAACGCACCTCTCGCGAGCTTTGCAGAGAGTCAGACAGAGTGAGAAAGAGCGAGAGAGAGAGCAAAGCGTCTCTCGGCTTTTGCGACTTCGGCTGTGGTTGCCGCTGCGGCTGCGCTTTTGAAAGCTTTTACGACGACGCTCTATTAACTTGGCTAGCTGTGCTTGGCGGCGTTTTCAGTTTCGTTTTGACACAAAAACTCTTTGGGGGTATAAAAGTGCGCCACTGACCACAGACAGCATCCAGTCAAAGGTTTGGAATCGTGTGTGATTCTACAATCCTTAAACAGTTGATTTCAATATTATTTCTGAGTTGCTCGTAAGTGTTGGCAAATGTTTCAAGTTTTTCTGTATTTACAAGTTTCTGTGCAAAATTTTAAAGTTAAATGAAAAATAGTTTTGTGATATACAATCTATAAAAAATATATAATAAATATTGAATAATAAACGCGAAAATATAGTTCAAATTGTGTGCACAGTTTTAAATAAAAAATATATATCAAACAATTATTAACATGCAAACTATTTTTTTTATTTACAGCCTTGGCAAGTCCCAACACACTTCACAATGAAAGTTTTCGTAAGTAACAATAACAATTCCATTTGTTTTTTTTTCTGAATCAATTATGTGTAAATATTTTCATTGAGAAACATAGAAAAAGAATTTCAGAATAACTGATTTAAATGTGAGAAATATTGAATTGTAATCAAATGAATATCCATTGAAGTCAGTTCCCACATAGATTAAATATGACATGCACAGACCTTCTAATCCATCATAATAATCATATGCACTATATATCTACATATATTGCAAGTCTTCGGATCGGGTGCTTGACCGATCCACTCACTTCCTATATACGCTAATTGCATAATGTCTTTGCCGAAATACAAAAACAAACAGTAAATGATAAACTTCAACTTGAACAAATCAATTAATGGCTCTCTATAAATGATGATCATTGCATTATGATTGCCATCCACGTTTAATAGCAATCAAACTAAGCCAACTAGCTAATCAATTAAATAGGCAGCAACAAATATGATAAAAAAAAAAAAAAACTGCGGTGAATGCATCCACAATAGCAGCTGGTCATGCGTGACGTCTGCGGCGCACATTTTGTCATGTCTGGGGCAATCACAGCTACAGCTGAAGCTTGGAACGCATTACGCATGCGGAGCACATATCAATTTCACTTGACCATTTGAAAGCGAAGTAAACAGTAAACAGTAAACCGACAATGTTATAGCCAAGTGGGCGGCATATCGCTTAAATAACTTTCTAATGCGATTACCTAATCAATTTACATGTGTAGTGACATAACTTGTAGGCCATTGCACTAGAACCATACGCATTTCAGCCAATTGCAATTACCCATTTAACCTGATTGCATTGTCCGTCTAGATCTGCTTAGCCGCTCTGCTGGTGGCCTCAGCCTGCGCCAGCAAGACCGAGGAGGAGAAGGTCCCACTGGAGAAGAAGCTGGACAAGCGCGGTCTGCTTGATCTCGGCTATGGCTATGGCCATGCTGGTCTCGATGTTGGCCACATTGGTCACGGCTCCCTCGCCGGTGGTCTGACCGGCTACGGTCACTCTGCCCCCGCTGCCGTTGCTGTGGGACACAGCGGTCCTGCCATCGCCTATGGCCACAGCGCTCCCGCCGTTGCCGTCCAAGCTCACGCCGTGCCCGCCCCCTATGTGATCAGCAAGCAGGCTGATGTGCACAAGACCATCACCATCACCAAGGGCATCCCTGTGCCCGTGCATGTCGATCGCCCCTACCCCGTTGTGCATGAGAAGCGCGTGCCCGTTGAGGTTAAGGTGCCCGTGCCCCAGCCCTATGAGGTGATCAGGAAGGTCGCTGTCCCCGTCAAGGAGTACGTCAAGGTGCCCGTCCCAGTGCCACAGCCCTACGAAGTCATCCGTCACGAGAAGGTGCCAATCCATGTGCCCGTCGACCGTCCAGTGCCCGTTGAGGTGCCCAAGCCATACCCCGTCCCCGTCGAGAAGCCCTACCCCGTCTACGTGGAGAAGGTGCAGAAGGTGCCCGTGCACATCCCCGTCGACCGTCCATACCCCGTTTACGTCAAGGTGCCCGTTGTCTCCCACTCCGTGGTGAAGCACGCACCTTCCGTTGCCGTCAGCAGCATCCCCGTCAGCCACTACCCCGTCAGCAGCATCGGTCATGACGCCACCGTCTACGCCGACCATGGTGGTTACCACAAGTAGAGCGGGAGCGAATTCAAATGGAGCAAACGGGATTCACAAGAAATGAGCCGAATCAAATTTAGCAACATTTTTTCAATTCTATCCAAAAAAAAAAAACAAAGAAAGATAAAAACGAAAACAAAAAAATGAAACTTCTCACACGGTCTCTGCGCTCCCCCCTAAAAAAACACACTTTCCAAGAAGTTCTATTTAGTAGAACTTCCACCCTGCCACTCTGTTAGCTCTTAAGACAACCCAAGGAAGAACAACAAAACCTTTTGTAAATTATTTCCAAGTAACCATCAAATGGGACATTGTTATGTTTGGAATTACACTTTAGGATACAACGCGGCTAAATGTTTATAAAAGAATCTCAATTTTTATAATCATCTTAGCTGTTGCTGTTTATCAGTGATCGGTTTCGTCATACAATGAATGAAAAGCATAGAACAACAACAAATATGTAAAAATCTTTTAAGAAATAAAATTGTAAAAAAAATAATTTATTCGTTGTACTTCATTCACCGCTAGCAAGCAGCTCTACTCCATAGAAAATAAAATCAATCAGCCAGAAAAAAGATTAAAAAAATACTATTTCAGAAATCTATTAAGAATGGTTTTGTACATTAAGAGATTCGTAGTATCTTTGAATACTACCAACAGAAAATTTAATCATGCACCACTCAAGTTTAAAAAATTACTGTTGCTCGTTATGTACTTTTTCCTAGGAGAAAAAAAATTTTTAAGACTTTTCCGATTTTTACATCACTTTATTTGCAATAAGTTGCAGTATTTATTTATGTATTAAGTTAAATTCGTTGACTTAAATAACAATAAAATATTATTAGTTTAGCAATTGTGGATGGAACATTATTAAACAAGTAAGATCGCAACAGTCGAGGGGAATCAACTGTCAGATACCAGCTATCCATTTTCAATAAAATCTTCTTCTCAAAAATATACCAAATTAATATACCGCAAAAAAACTAAAACATACTAAAGTCTATATTTATAATACTACATTAAAAAAAAAACTAATTTAATTGCTATTAGTTTTTTTTCAATTTGGAAGGGCGGAAGTGGGCGTGGCAAAAATTTAAAACAAACTTTATCTATGTAGTTACCAATATAACAACTGCTGTCGGAAAAATGATATGTCTATCTCGTATAGTCTCTGATATTTGCATAGGTCTTCATAGCATGCCTTCATAACAGCCCTGGCTGTTGACGTTATCAAAAATATATATACTTTATGGAATATATATACTCCTTCTACCTGTGACGTATATGTATTTTCTGCAAACAAAGTTATATTACCCTTATACCCTATGGGTTTGAGACTCATAATTATCCATGAAAATGTAAAACTGGAGCCAAACATTTAGCCCAGAATCTTATTATTAGTATTCATCAAATACCGCGACAAACTGAGTGTCTCGATTATTAGATAAGTAGAAAACAACAAATTAAAATTTAATATGTGAAATGTTAGGTTATTAAAAATCACAAATTTTATTTTCACATACATATGAAATGACACATTATTTAGCTTAAGATGGAGTGTGGTATTTATGCTGAAACTCTTCGATTAATATAATATTAAAGTCATTAAAAAATTTCTTATAGCATTTATTTAAATTACTTTCTTATGATCATGGCACAACGAAAAGACTCCCACAATTATTTAATTTGATAAATAGTTCGGAGAAATAAACATCCAGGTTCTAAATTGCAGTCGGCAAAGGCAACAAATAGATGACAATATGTGTGTAGATGCAAGTCTAAATACTATCTAGATCATTTAATTTAATGACTTGGATGGCATTTGATGTGATTAAATTTTTAATGTACCTTAATTTATAGATCATAAATTGTGTTTTATATGTCGCAAAATTGCGAATTGAACTGCAGAAGCCGCTCTACAATTCATGAAGCGGACAATCGAAAGTGAGCTGTGGATTGACCCAGTTTTCTGGTAGATTGCAGGAACTGCATGTCATTGGCATTGAGGGACAATAGCGAAACGATCCATAACTCATTACGCTGGCTGCAAAGTGTCCGTCCAAGTGCCATATAAATGACACAGGGCAACAGCTAAGATATCTTGAAATAAGATGCGATTTATCTGACAGATGCACGTACAAGGCCACCAGCCAGACTTACAGACTTACAGACAGACAGACAGACAGATAGACAGATCCCGGCCTGTCAGATGCGCACATGTCAACTCTGTTTGCAACTGTGTTTACAAGAGGAGTTCAACTAAAGGTCAGTCTCTAAGCGCTCGTAAATAATTTAATAACAACAAATGCACAAAAACGAAACAAATTAAAACCAGAGCAAACACGGACAATTGATATGTCACTTAAAGCATCTTGGGTTTTTTCTTTCCCAACTTGAAAATACCAAAATTTCAACTTTCAAAAAAAGCAACAAACAAACCAAACTGCAGCGCGCTGTGGCAAGTTCTAAGAGCGAAAGGCAAACATCACTTTTAATTGACCATAAAAACCACTAAAATAAAAATTGTTTTGTTTGCTGGTTTGATTTTGATGAATTGAATCGTTTAACATTTTAGGACTATTTTGCATTTTCCACTTGGTTTTTTGGGTTTTTCAAACAGCAATTAGAAGATGGAACATTAAGAGCACAAAAAGATATTTCAAATAAAAAAAAAACAAAATAAAAAATAAAAACAAAAACAAAAACCGGTTCATTTGGACCGTTTTAATGGGCGGTATAAAAAAGCTTTTGTAAGCGCGTTGACCATATATCAAACATCTGCTATGGGTTGATTTGTTTTACGTTGGGATCTGTGGCGCATCTCATCTTGGGGCCAAAGCCCCCGCAAGTCACCTTTCAGTATGCTCAAGGACATTGCTGACGGAACTAAAACAACTTTCTAATAAAAAAATCGTCTCGGATCTCTCTGATTTAATTTTCTTTTCGATACGTTACGATTCTGATTCTGATTCGGATTCTGATTCGGATTCTTGTTTTTCAGCTCAAAGAGTTGCAGAACATACATGATACAACAATCCACACTACAGACTAGAGAACAGAACCAGTTACCAGGCGAAAGAATTACGAGTAATAATAATATCTACTCAAGGTCATCGGCTTTACAAGGCGCGCAAATAAAGAGGCGTGGCAAAGCTTGTGTGCAGCTTGTGTGTCTACAGCTTGTTTACCAATGCACTTTTCTATAAGTATTATTAATACATTTTAATTTTCGTTTGCCATCATTTGTTACAAATTGTGCAAACTGCAAATTGTTGCTGCAGGTTCCGAGTGTCTCGTAGGTGTTGCCACTTGAATTTTCTTGCAGCTTGTGCAACCACTGGGCAATTATCAAGCGGATCTCTCAATGAAACTTAATCGTTCTAATGTCATTTTGTAGGGTTCAATTATAACAAATTAAATCGAGCACAAGAATGCTGCACGTAATTAAATACAATAATTATTAACAATTTGCTCTGCAGGCGAACTTTTAACGTAGACAAGAACATGAATGCCAAGTGCGGACTAAGTTAACAATATCTTAATTATATTGTTGAGAAAATAATCATTTATATATAAATGAATATAGTCTGATTTATCAGATAAAAACTATACATTTATAAATTATAAAAAAGAGTATTCAAAGTGATCTCTTTCATATTATTAGCAAACATGCAAATATTACATTTGTTTTTAGTACTATTTTTCTAGTTATATTTCTAGTCATATTTTATAATCAGAGAATTAAGAGTTCTAAAACTGATTTGTAATGATTTTAGCTATAGCAGCAATTAGAAATACTTATGACTTCACAAGCTGAGTTCAATTTTTGTGGCATTTAATCGAGTCAACGACTTCAATTGCTCCATAAAAAATGCATAAAAAGAAACATGCAAAATAAAAAAAAAAACGATATGAAAAGCAGTTTACAGTACAACTTGCTGGCCAATTCAAGCATTAAAGCCAAATGCAGGGCAGCCAAAGAATCCCAAAGACGACACACATATGTTATGTTATGCATGATGATGGACACAAGGAGGCAAGGGAGGAGGAGAGAGGTTAGTCAGGGATTTCCAGATTGCCACAGTTGCCGCTAGCTGCTTGGACGAGCACGACGGCGACGAATTGCTGCAAATGCTTTCGGAGGCTGATTTCGATATCATTTTGGTTGAGTTTCGGTTTCTGTATCGAGTCGTATGAGTCGAAACTGGTGCAACTTGTACTAAAGCTATGGCGTTTTAGCTGCCAACTGACGCGAATTCGATGCATTTTTTAGCCAAAAACGAAGCCAAATTCATTTCGCAATCAAACTACAACAACAGCAGCAACAGTAACAATATCAACAACAACACATTTGCTTCAATTGGATGGACAACTTGGCGTCGGTGACGGAGTCAGCGGTGACCTCCAAAACTAGCTGTCTAGATCAGTTCATTGCTTGTATAGTCGCTCATTAGAGCAAAATGTGCAACGTCTCTCTGGGCTTTTTCTCAGACAGTCAACAACAACAACAGCAACTACAATAACAACAACAACAACAACAACGACATGGACAAAATAAAATCAAAAAGATAAAACAGACCAAATACACAAAAAAAAAAACAAAAATAAAAATACAGCAAAAAACGAAATTGCGAAAAATTACATTTTGAGTTTTTCCATTTGCCGACGACGTTGCCGTTACCGTTGTCGTTGCCTTTGCCGCAGTCTCTGTCATTTTGAGGCAATTAATTAATTTCAACAAATATGCGTACACCCCCAACCTGCCCTCGTTTGCCAAGCAAGATTTTATGGCAAAATATTGTTTTAATTGCCCCTTTAGTTGCCGCAATTTGTTGCTTGTCTCTTCAGCATTTTGGGTGGCCTCATGCCGCAGTCATCGATGCAGAGAGAAATCAGACACAATGTACCATATGTTATACTCCTTGGCTTAACCTAAGGGCTTGCTGCTTTTCTTATTGATTTATGTCTGCATTAAGCGTTCGACTCAAGTATGATCGAAATTGAGCGGAGAAACTTCGATTATGATAATTAACAAGTATATCATAATAATTGAGGCAGCCGCAAAATCAATCTTGTTTCAGTTTAAATTCAGTTAGACTTTGGTATAACATTCAATATAAATAAATTTCTAACAAAATAATAATAAAAGTATGGCTTCATAATTGCTGAGTCATTTCAAAACAGAGTCAGTTGAATTTCTGAATCTTAATGCGTGACCTCTCGCTGGCTATAAAACCCTTGTCCTCCCACCGAAGTACGAGAGTACGCGAACTATCGGCTATGAAGCGTGGCACATCAGCATAAATATTTCTCATCGCATGCATTTAAATTGCAACAATTAAAGTAGCTACCGCATCGCATCACAGTGGGTTTTATTATGCAATTGGCCATTTGACCATTTGGCATGGCATTTTTCGCCGCAGTTTTGCACTGTCCGTATCCCGCCATGCAATATGAATTATAGCTCCAAATTGCAGCATTTTCTCACCGGGGTGTGTCTTGGGCGAAATCGAAACACACGAACCACACACATCTAGCTTGGAGGGGGCACATCGGAGAGCCTCAGATCCTTTCACCTGCTAAGCGAAACAAAAGACTTAGGCAACGAACTCGATTTGCTTATTTGGCTTTTATTTGTATTATTTTATATTGAAAGTGTTTTGCGACGCTCTCCAAATGCAGTAGCACTCCCTGAAAGTGTTCTCTATCAGAAAGCACTTAAATAATTGACTATTGTAGTGTTACGCCTTTTCAGGGCATAACCAAAAGCAATGCAACCACATCGAAAACAACGGCTAAAAAAACAGCGCATTTGTAGAGTAATTGAATGCGACATATCTCAAAAACATCTCTGGCAAATACAACATAAATAGCCAGGCGAATGGTTTGCAGCTTCCCAAATGCGGCAGGCATTTGACTGCTAACTGTTTACCGCTGCCTACCACCGATTTACCGCCGCAGCCGCAGTCGCAACCACTGCCGCTGACGCTGCCGCAGTTGTTCCACTGCTAGCAGCTGTCCGCGTTGGCGAAGTCGCAAATGTTGCATAATTTCAGTTTTCTTCGACTTCGTCGTGGCTAAGTTGCATGTGTTGCTTCTGTTGTTGTTGTTATTATTGTTGTTGTTACTGTTGCTGTTGCTGTTGTTTGTGTGCTGCTGCTTTGGAAGTCACCCAGTTAGTGTGTCACTGTGGCATTTGAGTTAGGCCATTGAATAGTTGTTTTTGTTGTTGGCGCTGTTGTCGTTATTGTTATTGTCGCTATTGGGCCTTTGTGTGTCTGAAAATTTGGATATTAGTAATTTGATATTCCACATTGTCATGCATGTTGTTATTGTTATTGTACCTATTGTTGTTGTGGTTGTGAAAATCAAATAAAATGATTTCGTTAAATTATATATTTATTTGTCTTCAGCTGTAAATGGGTGTGGCACTCCGATTTTACAATTTTAAAACTTAAATGCATTGATTACAAATAGAATGCTGATTACTAAAATTACAAAATTACATTATCGAAATCTGCTGATCGAAAAGTTACACTTTTTGCTAAAATAAGAACAGAATGAAATTTTTTGTGGAATGAACAAACTTATCGAGGTTAAGCTCTAGCTTCAACTAGTTAATTTTATTCAAATAAATATCTGATCTATAGAAAACGAAATTCGCTCAGATTTGACATAAAGATTAGAAATTCGAGAATTGGATTGGTATAAAAACCATTTAAAGCATACATCGCAGACTAATGACATAATAAGAATTTAAATTTCAATCAAGATACCATTCTAATATATTTTAAAATAGGGAAGCTTCACAAAACCTAAGATATGATGTTTTAAAGTTGGCTACAAATTATGAAATTATAACTTTATGATATATTTTCGCACAAGTAAGTACTTAAAATAGAATGAGATTTAAATGTAGATCTTCAAATTTAGCTCCTGAGTCGTTAAATACTACACAGATTCATTAAACAAACCATTGATTTGATATTTTTATTTTAATTAGAATCGACTACTTGAATTAAGAGTTGAACTATAAATATTCATTTTTATTGGGTGTCTTGTCTATTAATGCCAAAAGTTTGATCAGCTTCTACTCGTTTTTATTTCTTTGTTGATTCGTGTAATTTTGAATGTGTTTATTGTGTTTCTTCAGTGACAAGAGTGTTGCACCATAGAGACAATAATTTAAATTCAAGTTACTGCAACTTTGGTGCTAATAATAAGAGCAGAGCAGATGTGGTTCCCACACACCTCATATATGTGTGTAACACAACATTCAACACAAACAACAGTCGAGCAAACGACATAATTCCCATAGCAAAGGTTTTGTTCGTTTCTATTTTTTGTTTTTCTCTCTTTTTGCATTTTTTATCCAATTTGGTATATTTTTTCGTGATCTTATTGTTTCATTTTTGCGCTAATTGCTGCGCAGTTTTCTCGACATGAAGTGGACAGCAAAAGCAAAAGCAACGACAGCAACTGAGTGAAATGATTAATGCATTATTTTATATTGTCATACACGAGTGGAGTTCAACACGACATGAAAAAAGGATTATATTAAGAACTTAGCTAACAATGACAGATTTGACTAAGTTTTTAATAATTTAATTAGTATTTGCAGCAAAGTTATTAATCGAAATAAAAAGTGAAAATTTTAACCCAAAATAAATCATATTATTTATTCGTATTCAATTCAACCCGTTTTCAATTAAACAGAAAAATCAATATATAACCCCAAATTATATTTATATAAATTTGGCTTATATTATTTATACACAAATTATACTTAATTCATTCTTAATTGTTTGGGCGTTATTAAATAATTCTAAATTCAAATATAATGTCAAGTTTGTTTGGCAAGCATTAAACCCGTCCGCAACAAATCCTCATTTATTTCGTTTCTTTTTATCAAAACTTGCTGCTCAGCAGACTCTGGGCAATTTGTGTGTTACTTGAAGTGCAAATGTGGGCGTTAGGTGGGCGTGTCAGCCAGTTCTTTGAATCATTTGCCGCCACACGAATGCCGCAGGCCCCTGTTGTAGTATTCTGTCGAGCCTCAAGTCTGGTTCCGTGTACACCTCGTGTAGGTGTAGTTGTTGCTTTTGCTTTGCAGTTGAAGCCTGGCATTGTGTTGCCTATTAGCAAGTTGGATATTTCAAGGTCTTCCAAGCCGTGCCCCTCGCCAATTGCATGGAAAATGTCAAATGGATACAAATTGTATTTTTCTTATTTTGAGTGTATTTTTTCCTAACTTCGCCTTGTGTGCGGTTGATTGTATTTAATGTATAAGCATTTTCCCAAAACATTAAATGAAAATTTAAGTGCGAAAAGTGTTACGGAGTAAACAAAGGTCAGCTACCGTTTATAGCGTTGGGTGTTGAGGTCAAAGCGTAATAATAATAACAGTAATAACGACAACAAATTGGGTTAACAGTGGCTCGAAGATCCGCAGCGTTAACAATGAAATCAAAATTTTTACTTTGCCTGACCTTTTCATGCAATTATCAAAAATATCCAAGTTGATGGAAAAAATGTATAAAAATGTAAGAGAGTAGTTGTTGTTTTGTTTGGTTTTTATGTAAACAACTTTTTTCTGACCGTTTTCTTAAAAACTAAGTAAACGTGCACAGTTCAAAATGTGGCCAAATTAAATGTCGAAGGTTTTGCACGACTGTCTCGAAGCTCGAAGCTTGAGGCCCGGCGTTTCAATTGACAAATACTATTCGTACCTACCTCAACTAACCTCGACTGGCTCCAACCTAAGCACGAATTCAGCCAACAGAAGAAATCTTCCACCAGTCAGTCAGGCCACCACAAAATTTAGGCCAAATTGTGTCGCTTGAGTTGAATTGTCGACGTCTTTAATTTTGATAAATTTTACTGATTTCTTTCCACTGATTACCCAAATGACCCTGGCACAAGTAATACGAATATACAGGTAACTGCAAGTACTAACCTAAATTGTCAAATTAATCGTTCGCATTTTGTTAGTATTTTGAACTCTTTTTTTATGAGTCGTAGTTTTGTATTTAATATAGTTTTAACAAAGTAATTAAAGCACTAAGTAGAGTGAAATAAACATATTATACAAACATAAGAAAAATATATATTTTATAGAATATTTTATACACTTCTTTTTTATTCTATTCATTGCTCACAGCCATTCTATACTTTATCTTATCCAAAACTTCATGCTACTGCCATTAAAGTGCACTTAGTTGACTAGCTAAAAAAATAAAAAGTTGCTCTACTAAAAAGTAAAATTAATCACTTTTTCAACATAGCTCCACGATTGTGCATTTGAGACATGTTCGGCACTCAAAAATCAATTGCAAAGTTTAAAACATGCGACAAAAATGCAACAAATGAGGCATGAAAAGCAGGCAACAAAAAATCCTCAACGATTGACAAATGCGAAGCATCTTAAAGTGGAGCACATGCAATGAGAGATTGCTCACATCTTTCGACTACAGACCTACATATCCGAGACTATATTAAAAGCAATTTTTTCACCAATTTAACGCGATGAAAAAATTGGCAGACTCATCGATTAAATGGCAAATGACAAATGCTGAGCACAGAGCCAATAAATTGATGGGTTAAAAAAAAAAACGGACAGACTTGAAGTCGAAATCTGTTCAACATACTTAATGGCAACATTTATTATTTAGCAATACCTCTTAATCACCGACTGCGTAAAGTATATTTGTCTTAAAACGAAACTGAACACAAACCCTATATGAATGAATGCGAATCATTTCACAGAGTATCTGACAGTTGCATACACTCAAAAATTGCTCAGCTTTTAATTGTTCTCCAATAAACAATGGCAACACCGAATTTGAATGTATTTTTCGGCAATAATTTATGGTCTCATGACACGTAAAACACGTAAAATCTTTTTAGTATAAGCAGAACCGCATTTTATACTTTTTAACAAATTTGTGCAATATTTGCAGAAGGTTATTTCTGTTTTTATATTTTTTCTAGATCAAAGCGATAAAAATTCATAAAATCAGAAATTAAGCTGTCCTCCCACTCAACCAGCTATTGTGAATAACGTAAGTCTAATACATTGTTTCAATGAAATATTGTCATACAGTTATCTTGTGACTTTATTATGATGATAAAAATAAATACAGTAAAAAATAAATCAACATATTGCTACGAATTTTGATTCACACTCGAACTTCATTGAAATCCATTTGCAATTCTAATCACTTTGTGAGGTAAACAAAAAACAAAATCCAACAAACTTGTGGAAATGTTTGAATTGAAATGAAGCAAACAACCAAAATTTCTAAATAAAGAAATGCGACTATAATATAAAAAAAAAAGAAAAAAAGAAATCATGTTTTATGCTTCAAAATTTGTTTACTCGTCTTTAGAACTGGTTCACCTCAACACCGCCAGCAGACATTAGGTATTAATTATAAAGTTCCCTGGCAGGCGACAAGTTTTCAGTCTGAATATTCCAATCATACTTAACTCAGCTAATGGCCTGTTGATATTTTATGCAAATGCCGTGCTCTGCATTTAGACAGCATCTGACTACATAATTGGACGTTCGCATAATCACACCAACGATATTAGAATATCCATAAATTTATCAAATTAAAGAATATGAAAAATAAAAACAAATAGACTGCAAAACAATATAGACAAGTTCTGGTTGTAGCTTTGAATATGAAATACCCTTACTTAAAATAAACTGGAAGCAATTAAATAGATTTTAAGAAAACAAGTTACCCTCTATCTATTTTAAATAAGAGCAAAACCGTGTGGTATAATTCTTAAAATATACCAAATAAATATACCGCAAATATACTGATACATAACGAAGACAATATATGTTGTATATTAATATTGTTCTACGTTTAAAATATACCATAGGCTGTAAAATATACCAGATTATCAGCCAAAGAAACTAAGAACCGATTGCAGTAGGCGTTTATAATCTCTAAGATCTAGGTTGTCATTCGGACAGACGTTTATGGCTATATCGTCTCGGATGTTGACACTGATCAAGAATATATATTATTTATGGAGTCGGATATGACTCCTTCTGCCTGTTACATTTCCTGCCTGCACCCAGCTATAATACCTTTCTCACCTATGGGTAGCGGGTGTACAAATTATAACACCCTCGAAGAGGCAATTAGGAGTAATTAATTAATAAGTAAAGCTAAATTTATTGATTGATGAATATTCAACATATTTTTAGTTCCAAGATTTATACTGGTATCATCTATATTATCAAACACAGCAATTCAAATGATCTGAATATATGGCCTATAATTTAATTTGAATTTGCATATGAATCTGAGGTTCCTACGATTGTTTTTAAAAACAAGAACGCTACTTTGCTCAGAATTTTAGTGTTTTCGTTTAAAATTCGCGCGTGTGCAAAATGAAAGTTAAGCAATAAGAAATCTGTAAAAAAAAAACACAACATTTTTAGTAGATATAATGAAACCCCCACACAAAAACATAAAGTCCACATAAACTTGAACTTGAATTTAATGTTGGGCTTTAACCGCTACGTTTCCCTTCACTTTGCGTATTTATTATGCCATCTAGAGTTGTTGATTTTTTTCTTCTTCTCCATCTTCTTCTTGGTCTTCTTCATGGTTTCAATGCTTTTTTTTTGGGTCATCTGCTTGATGCATCGTTCTTTCAATGCGTTCGACTTGGCCACAAAAGAGGCCTCACAATGCCCAGCCAAGACAAAGGCCTCATTTTTGATCTGTTTGATAATGTGGTTCAACTTTGCTACTCTACTCAAAATGAGCCACATAATGATAATGATAATGATGATGATCGACCTTCGCCTTCAACTGCACATTACAATGCACAACGCTCTAATGGCGTCTAACGTCTTTAGTATTAATCACAATAATTTCGTGAAAAATGTCCGTAAATCTAACATTCAGTATGTTTCTGTTCTTTTTATTTCAAATCTTTCCATCTCTCTCCTTCATTTTGTTTTCGCCTCTCGGCACTCTTTGTTCACACGTTCTATTTATGTACATACATATATAGCCACTGACCGGTTAGTCTTATACTGCAAGTACCAACTTATGTATTTCCTATGCACATTAAAATGTCAAGTTGCACATTCAAACACACAATCAAACAAACATGGAGGTACACAAAACATTCAATCATTGCACCTACAATTCGAAATTTGCTTCGCAAAAACAAAATCTGAGATCAAAAGTTCAGTCACGAAACCAACCGAACCCAGCCGAACTCTGCACAGAACTCACAGACCAAGCGGCGCATGTTTTTCTCAAAAACAAAAAAAAAACTAAAGCTGAAAAATTAACTTTGGATTCTGCTAATGCAACTTATTTCACTTAGTCTCAAAATATCAACAAAGGCTATTATTCATTTACCACTAAAAATACTTTTTATTTTATTTATTTACTTTATTATTCTACTTTCAAAGAATAATACTTTTAATAATAAACTAATATTACTTTTTCGTTGATACGTTGATAATACAATAATATATTATTTATATTTATTAAATTGCAATTTTTCTTTATGCATTTTAATGAGATCCCACTTTTAATATTTTCTTTAACACATTTCAATTTTTCTCGATTTAGGTGATATATTTTGTTAATTTTTAATAGTGTATTCAGCACCACTAATACTAATTTTAATAATAATAAAAGCAATTAATGGATTTACTTGGAATTGATATTAAAACTTTTTTTTTTTTATTATAAAAAATGTATTTTGGCTGTTAAGTCGCTGAGAGTGTTTTTTGTATCTCATGCCCTGTATCTTGTATCTCTTGTATCTCATGACTACTAAGTACTTGGTACCATTAAAAGTTAGGAGACCTGCCAACTGATACGAATGCACACGCACACACTCGCACCCTCACATGTACTGTATATGGCAAGCAGCTCTCACGTATTGCTCGTATACACATATAGTATCCGTGTGAGTTGCGCGATCAGTTCGCGTAGATGCCGAAAGCTCACACCGATTGCCTTCTCAGCATTTCCTTTTGACATAGAGACCGGGTGCGCTTAAAGAGCGAGAGCAAGCCTGTTTCACAGAAGAAAGACAGAGAGGGAGAAGGAGAGAGAGCGAGCTTTTGGTCTGCGTTATAGACTAATGCGGCTGCGTGAATGATCTCGACATCGACGTCGACGGCCATTGCAGAAATCGCAAAGCAGCATCAAAGCTGTCGGCATCGGCATATAAAAGCTTGCAATGTCTGTGCAAAATTATTCAGTTAACAGTTGTGGGTTGGTTGAAACATACACACCCCGGCCAAAGTTGAGTTGAGTGCGCCTGTCTAGGAGTTATAACAAAAAAAGTGCAAAATGAAATCCATGGTATGTTGTGCTTAAGCGTACTAAATATCAATTTCCAATATAATAATATAACATCACAATCGCAACTGTTAAACGTTCTTAAAGTGCTTGTATTAAAATTAAAAAAAAAAAAACTTCTTAAAATACAACGAAGATTAAAGTGCTGTCAACTGAAACTTTAATAATCATTTTGTGCTAGCAAATTAATTGTGTTCCCAAAAGTTCTAATTAATTTCTTTGTATAGGAAATTTAAAAACATAACCCGCGATATTATAAAGCGTACAAGCTAAAGATGTAAAATTTATATATTTCTAAAGAATTTTTATTTTCTTAAAGTTCTGAACTTAAGAAAATTAATTTTGTAAAGTATAGAATTATACTTAACTAATTATTATTGAAAAAGAACACTCACACATATTTATTTATTAGACAATTAGAATCATCAATTTCATTTACATACACTTCCTATACAAATTTGCAATTAACTGTGAGAAATTTGCAATGCGCATACGCAGCATGATACACAGTTCGAGTTCTTGTACATCACGTATGCGCCACATTGCACACGATTGCCATCAAATTGAACTTGGCGCACTGCCGAGCAATTGCTTGGCTTCACTTGATTCGATTCGACTAGGCTTGGCTTTGCTTTGCTTTGCATGGCTTGTCTTGTCTTGTCTTGTCTCGACTTGGCTTTGCATAGCATGCCAGTTCACTTTCAACATTGCATAATTGTCATATTCGTAATTATGGACACAGCAGACGGAAGTGCTGCCGGTGTTGTATAACCGACTAATACGGCTGTCTAACCCACTTTGGTAACATTTTCAATTGCAGCTTATTTTTGGCCTATTGGCTGTGTTCGTGTTGGCTGCCAACGCCAGCGAGGAGGCCAAGAAAGTTGAGGTTGCCGCTGAGAGCAGCGCGACTGCCGAGAAGAAGCAGGAGAAGCGCGGCATCGGCCATTTGGGCTACGGCTATGGTCCATCATCGATCGGTGGTGGTGCCATTCTGAGCACTGGACACGCTGCCATCGCTGCCCCAGTTGCTGTGGCACCCGCTGTCGCCCATCTGCCCACTCAGGTGCACACCAACACCGTGATCAAGACCGTCCAGGTGCCCTACCAGGTGGAGCGTCATGTGCCCTACCCAGTTGAGAAGACCGTCACCTACCCAGTTAAGGTGCCAGTGCCACAGCCCTACCCAGTCGAGAAGATCGTCCACTACCAAGTGAAGGAGATCGTCAAGGTGCCCGTCGAAGTGCCCCAGCCCTATCCAGTTGAGAAGGTCGTCAAGGTCCCAGTCAAGATCCCAGTCGATCGTCCATACACCGTCCATGTGCCCAAGCCATACCCCGTGCCCGTTGAGAAGCCAGTGCCCTACACCGTCGAGAAGCGTGTGATCCAGAAGGTCCCCATCCATGTGGATCGCCCAGTCCCCTATGAGGTGAAAGTGCCCGTTCCCGTGCACGTTGAGAGCCACGTGAAGCCCGCTGTTGCCATCACCCACACCGTTGCCGCCGCCCCAGCTGTCTACAGCCACGGCATCTCTGGCCATGGTATCTCCGGTCATGGCATCTCTGGCCCCGGTATCTCATACGGCAGCACTGGTCACGGTATCTCTGGCCATGGCATCTCCTCGTACGGCATCTCCAGCCACGGCGGTTACCTCCACAAAAAGTAGATCAATTTAACGCACACACACAATCGAGGGCCATCTACAATGAAATCGGGTGAAGGCGAGCACAACAACATCCTCTCGAAATTATCCACTTCAAAAGAAAACAAACGAAGCCAAACTGGAACACAACCCTAACCCGAATCCGCACCCTCAATGTACGACTTACAATTTAGTTTTTAGTTTGTGATACCAACCGAAATTCTAGGAGGAAGCAACAATCGAGCGACAATTCCGACAAGGGATTCCGTCTAGACGGAACCCTCTGGAAGCTTGCCAACAATCCCAAAATCGCATTCGTTTGTTATGCTTATGTGTATTATATCACTCGCCCTCTTATGTACAGTTCTTTCTAGACAGAAAAACAAAAATTAGTTGCTCCTTCGACTTTTTCATGTCAATTTCTATTCTATGAAATTTTTGTACATATTTAATAATGTAAATAAAAAGAAAATTAATGAAAAGCTGTGATCTCTTCTTTTAAATGAATGCATTTAATTATATGCATATGCATTATTGGTGGTCAAGGATTACGAGATTAATACGAATGTAATTGTCAGACAAGAAAAAAAAGAATAACTGGAAAATTTCAAGCTAAGAACTTAATAAATCATATTTTTTTTGGTTTGAAAGTAAAACTTCTGCTTTACAAATGCTTTATCTGAGTTTGATTAATATAAATTTCAGATGAAAAGATGTTTTTATAAAGCAAATTCAATTACTCAAATATTTTTGGAAAAATATCAACTCTTTTAATAATTGTAGAGGTATGAACTGGTACTAAAAATATCAACATAATTTTGTAATATCAACATATTGTATATTGTAAAATACTGAAATATACTAAAGGCCACATTTGGTATACTGATATACTATTAACGTCAAAGTATATAGAGTTGAAATACATATATACAGATTATCATTCAACTTGCAGGGGTTGAAGATCGCGTTGCAAAAGTCTTAAACAAACTTGATTTGCGTGCATACATTTGCTGAAAGCACAAAGTTATAATACTCTTTTACCATACGCACAGCGGGTATAATACACATCAGCAGATCCAATTCTGTTACTTAATTCAGACTTAAATATTCGAATATGATTATCAAGTCACACGATAGCACCCGATTTTAGATTATTTCCTTTTAAAATAAAAGCACCAATTACTTTTCTTTAAATGGGAATAACTTTGCTATTACAAGCCAAGCTTTGGAAAGCTCTTGTTGAATCGTTCAAAAAGCTCGACATTGACAGCTCTCAAATTTAAACAAAGCTTTTTGGTAAATTCACAAATAAATTGTTCCTAGAAGTATGCAACAGATTTTTAATAAATGAATATCAAAATATAATAATATTAATTCGATAAGCCTAATGCTATGCAACTTTACGTACAAATGCCAGCTGTGTATATTAATATATAATTTTTTAACAATTTCCACTCATCTGTAGAGCTTAGTTGGACTTATCAACTCACTTAAACTCGCAAGAGTATCAAGTACCAAGAGAATGCTATTATTATATCCATTTCAGTTCAGTTTCAAGTCCATCCACGCGAGGAACGTGAAAATATTGTTGGCACACCCGAAAATGTTTCGTTTTCTTATTGTGATATGTTTAATTCATTTGCCTAGTGCACTATTGCAAACTGAAAATCCATACATATGTGAAGAAACCGTAACGGTTGAGTACACTGCTCGAGAACGTTTGCCAGTGGAGGCCTATGGATCATTTGCAGAAAGTTTTAGGAAATATGGTATTCAAGGTGCAATGCAAAATGTGGTCAGTAAGCATGATGAGTTAGATACAATTATTTTGGAATAAGAAATTTTTGTGTGTTAATATATAGTTGAAAACGAGGCTGGAGGTCCATAAAGTTTGCTGTCCTGGGTATGAGGACACAAATCCATTGAATCTAACCTGCCAGGCGATTTCAACGACTACAACAGAGTCGTCTGACTTTTATGATGGAACAACTACAATTAATGAACTGTCCCAAAGTTTCACCAGAGAGCGAACAGGATTCGATCAATGGATTGTAATATGTGGTGCTGTATTAGTTGCTACTGCCTTCGTAGCTCTAACATTGTTGTCTTGGCGCTTTATAAAACAAAAAAGATTGCGCATGGCTATGGAAAGAAACGACGTTGGCAATGAACTTGATGCACGCACTGCTTTATTTGCTGAGACATAGAATTTTGAGAACGATAAAATAAATTTAACAAATAAATGTTTACAAACTTTCCTGTAAAGAACGAACTTATATTTTAAATTCGACGCATTTGAATAATTACTATCAAGCAAACTATGTGGTTTCATTATAAATGTAATTCATAAATGAATCAGCGTTCATTGTTGATAGCAAGAGTATATTTTATAAATACACATATACACACATATATACAAGATATCTTAAGTTATATAGTACATTCTAGAAGGCAATGAAGCCGCAGAGCTCCGATGTGGCAACTGAGAAAATTTAGTTGCATTGAGAATGCATTATTGTAATCATCGTTTATTATTTAACGCTAAAAATGTCAAAGTTCTGGATATTCATTTCATTTAATCTATTAGTGAACTGCATAAATTGTGCAAAAGATCCTCATATGTGCGTCATAGACGTCGAAGATGTTGTAAGAAATAAAATTTAATTAAAATCGCTTTATTTTAAATAATTTCTGCCTGCAGACTAAAACACAATTAAAGTCCCAAGAGGAATGCTGCGAAGGGTATGTGGCATCATCTATAGAGGGCGAGGGCTGCCAGCCTATTCAATACCTGAATAGTGAAGAAGAGCTTGAAGAAGATGAAGGCTCAGTCGAGCCTATTTTCGACATATCTGCGACCATGACTAATTGTGTACCACTAAGCAAGTGTTCTCTTTCGTTGCTTTGTGTGCTTATTGTGTTTAATTAAATTTGCATAAAATTTTCAATTCGGGAATTCCCAGAAGTGATTTATATTTGGTGCTGTGTTTAATGAGATTTATGATTTACTTATAGAATTTGCAATCTCAATAATATTTTCTGTAAACTATTATTTTACTCTTACAATCAAGCTATTCAATCAATTAAAGTAAATTATGTAAAAGTTCAATCATTTCAACTGCACACATATGTAAATATGTACTATAAATGAATCCCAAGAATTTTAACACATACTACTAAATACATAGTCTCTTTATTTTTTAATCTGTGCTTACTTGTATATTGTATTGTATTTATGTACAAGATAAGAGTCAATATATAAGTATGTGAATACATATAATAAGCATGAGATTTATATTAAAGCGAGAATTTTCGATCCATTGAGTTTCGTCAGCGCTAAAGTTCGGGTGTACATTTGAGTTAACGGAATACATAGAATACATTCTAGTTATGTGGCGAAAGGAATGCCAAATATATTTCGGATGTCTTCTACTAGTTGTCGGATGCTTTGCTCTTCCTAGTCCAATAGCAACCCCCACTGATATTCAGACTTCCGACGAAAATACAGCAATAACCGAACCTACGCCTTGTTTAGTCCAAAAAGATCCAAATTTGTGCACCAAGGAAGAGGATGTGGATTTGAATAGCTCAGAGAGTCTACAAAAACTAAGGGAAGCCTTTGAGGAATTTAATATAACATTGCCCAGTGAGCTTTCGGTTAGTGTTGAAATGTTACTATAAACGAGCAATACTAACCGCAATTTCTTATCAATAGGATGGCGTAAGAACGAGAACATTTTGCTGTACCGGCTATGAGAGAAAAAGCAATTCTGAACTATGTCAACCTATCTGCTCTCCCAAGTGCGGGAGGAACCGGAATTGCTCTAAACCAAATGTATGTGAGTGCGCAACAGGATACGAAGAATTTAATGGCACTTGTCGCAGACTCTGTGCTTCGAACTGCAGCGCAACTAGCAACTGTGCAGATGGAAAATATTGTGACTGCAAGGAGGGATTCCAGATGTTAGATGGAGATTGTTTGACCAGTGAGGAAATAGAGTTGACAATTGAAGATCCGAATCTATGTACGAAAACTATTGAAGTTGAGACAAATTGTAGTTTGCCAACCCATTGGCTTCCAATGAAACAAGAATTCGATGAACTAAATATTCCATTTCCCAATGACTTATTTGTGAGTACAATTGAATTCAAAGATCAAGTCTGACTGATAAGTTATCTCCATGCAATATTTATAGATAATCAAGACAACAGAAATACAGAAATTTTGTTGCGAGGGCTACGAGAAGCGAGAAGGGAAACACTTGTGCCAACCTGTGTGTCCCGCAAACTGTGGTGAGCATAGTTACTGTGGTGAATCAGGATTGTGTGAATGTGAGCTCAACTATCAAGTAACATCGACTGGAAATTGTATCAAGAATCCTGTCGACTTCCTATCAAACGATCCACACTTGTGCAAAACGAATAAGACTGTGAACTATGTGGATCAGAGTAACTTAAACTCTTTATTGATAACTCCAAAGGCAGCAAAGAATCTGGTAACTAATTAACAATTGTAAATCATTCGTAAACTTTATTATTCCATTTCAATTAGATCCGAAGCAAAGTAGAAACTCTGTTGAGATGCTGCCATGGTTACGAGCAAATCACAAATGGCGGTCTTTGCCGGCCTGTATACCACGAGCCCCAGTGCATGACTGGCTATCGAAAGGGAAAATATGGAAACTGTGAGCCAATTTGCACAGTCACTTGCCCACCAGATAGCAGCTGTATCAGGCCAGAAGAGTGTCAGTGTAATGTTGACTACTTTAACAGTACCAGCTTGGACAACAAATTCACGTGTGAGCCCATCTGCTTGGGGGATATTCCCGAAAATAGTATCTGCGTGCGGCCCGAGCAATGGGAGTGTGACACTGGCTATATCAAGATCCGCACGGCTGATGGGAAAGCCTCCCACTGTTCTCCGCATTGTGAGGAAACCTGCCCCAGATTTTCCAAGTGCGTTTCCCCCGATGTTTGCAAATGCCTTCCGGGATACTCTGAAACTTATGAAGAATATGAAGAAAATGAACTCAAAAAATACCGACAAATTTGCTTTTCCGACGATAATGAACTAAAAAATAAGGATGAAGTAGAAACTAGTACGGCAAGCCTTGATTATGGCGAACCCTCATATCGAAGTGGAAAATGATTTTAAAAAAGTTTTGCAGGCAAAAATAATAATACCACTAATTTATTTTTTCTTTGTCTATAGCTGTTGCCCCTCATCAAAATGAAAATGTTTTAACATAAATGCTTTCTCATTTTTGCCATTTGCATTTTATTCTATATAAATTGATTAAAAATAAAATTTCTATGACATTGGGCTTGTTTCTAAACGAAGGCGTTAATCTTTTATTGCACTTTCTTCACTGTAAAAAATAGAAACTTACCGATGGAAATGCTTATATGATACAAGTGTCAACACAAAATACGCATCATTCAAACATCCTTTTAGGTGTGAAAAAGTAAACTAACTCAGTAGAGAATAAGAAGCTATTTGAGTCACGCAAGCTAGTCTAAAAGCTAGCTTAGCTAAAAGCAAACTGAAGTTTAGCAATATGCACAATGGAATCCAAACGTAGAGAATTGACGGTATAAAATTAAGCTACAGTCGAGTGTTCTCGACTGTGAGATACCCGCTACCCATTTTTGTTACTATACAAAATAAAATATACTAAATATATAGTACATGAAAACCCACAAAGGCCCGACAGCTGTAGTCAATTATGTTTCAAATAATGCATGCTATTCTTATCTAATCGCGACCTAATTTTCAGAAATCACAAATACTGTATTTATTATAGTACGAAACATCGCGACTCTAGCTTCACTTGCGGTTCTATTGTTATTTTGACTTGTGATGACGGAAATGAAGTTATGAACTTATGATTCTAGCTCTATCTCTTATAGTCTCCGAGCTCTACATGTTTATACGAAGACATGGTGAAGATGCCACCTTGAGACTGTTATAAACAAGTAAGAAAGTTACAGTCGAGTGTGCTCGACTGTGAGATACCCGCTACCCATTTTAAATAAAAGCAAAATATTGCGGTATTTTTTTAAAATATACCTAAATACAAAAATATAAAAAATATACCAAATGTTATTTTTGTTATACCGATATAGTACCACATTCAAAATATACCATAGACGGCATAATATACCAGATTGTCGGCCAAAGCAAATGAAACCCCTAGTAAGTATTCGTTTTTGCCCATGCAAAAGTATATTTCTTTAATAACTTTCACAATTCTTATCTGATCGCAACCAAATTTTCAGGAATCACAATTACTATAAATATTATTATACATACCAAAATTTGCAGCTCTAGCTCTATAGTTACGCTTGTTACTCGATTTTTTTGATTTGCGGGGGCGGAAGTGGGCGTGGCAAAAATTTGAAAAACTTGATATGCGTGCAAACATAACAAATGTCGAAAAAAAAATTATAGCTCTATGTCTTATAGTCTCTGAGATCCAGTGTTTCACACGGACAGACGTACAGACACACAGACGGACAGACGGACATGGCTAGATCGTCTCGGCTATTGATGCTGATCAAGAATATATATACTTTATATGGTCGGAGATGCCTACCTGTTACATACATTTCCTTCCGGCACAAAGTTATAATACTCTTCTAACCTATAGGTAGCGGGTATACAAAATATTTAAAAAATACAAAATCAAATTAAAAGAAATAGTGTGAATTATCATTGAACAAATATTGACCGCGATTATTTATTTAATTACATTTTTATCGCCTGCGGCTAACATTTATTTTCTAACATGTGTATCATATTTTATTTAAAATTAAAAAATTGTGTCAATCGGACGTTAGAGACAACAAAATAAAATGTAGATTTAAAATATATATAAAATTAAAACTAAATTAACTGATCATTAAAAAACAAGTAAGAAAGCTGCAGTCGAGCGAACTTGACTGAAAGTACCTGCTACCCATTTTAAATAAAAACAAAACAAACCAAATTACCTTAATATACTAAAAATTTACCGAAGTACATATTTGGTATATTTATGTACTAATACATACAAGGAACTCTGACCTGTAGTAAGTAGGCGTCTTTGCCTTTACAAAAATATTTCGTAAGTAACTTCTACTACAATATTATCTGATTGAAACGAAATTTTTAGAATATAGAAACCGTTATTATTATAATGTACCAATTTTTTTCAATTTGCGGGGTCGAATGTGCGCTTGCCAAAAATTTGAAACAATCATGAAATGAGTATTGCAAATTAAACATATTCGCAATTATGGAATTTATACTGTATATGGGTAATTCGATGACGGAATTTGTCCCGTGCGAGACTCTTTACATAGAAAATAACATAAACTGAAACTATTTTAAAAATAAGAAAAGTTTTTTTTTCATAGCTCTAGATAAGTACTTTAGTTCTTTAGTACTTTAATTAGAGCTTAGAAAAGTTTTGGAATTTTCTTTCTGTTTTGTTTTCTGTTGTGATAATTGCCAAAATTAACCAATTCGTACGCACAACCAAAAAATGATCGAATTTATACATTTTATCATAAAACAAATCAAGTTCCTAAAATCAATATTAGCTCTAAATATAGTGCTTATCTAAAGCTTTAAGAATAACATTCACTTCTTTTAAAAATTGTTTCAGTTTATATTATTTTCACTGCAGTGCACTGTAAAAAGTCTCGCACGGGACAAATTTCGCCATGGAATTACCCATATGTTAAAAGACTTCTATATACATATATTTCGTGTACTAGAGAAAAACGTAAAAGCATACTATATATATACTCGTACATATACGAGGTGTGCTCAAAAAGTAAGGTGACTTTTCAAATTTCGCGGGCAACATATTTTCGATTATCGATTCCAACGATGTACCAAGTTTCAATTGAATCCCCATTTTTTGTTTGATTGTCAAAAGCGTAAAGATTACAAGTTGTTTTGCGTGCTCGGCGATTTTTCGCTATAGAAAAATATGGATCAAAGGATTGCATCAAATTTTGTGTAAAAAATAAAATTAAGTGCTCCGAAACACTTGAAATGTTGACAGTGGCATGCGGTGAAACTGTTCTGAGTAAGGAAATGTTTAAAAGTGATACAAACTCTTCTAAGATGGCCGGGAGACGCCAATGACGAGTCTCGCTTTGGACGCCCAAGCACGTCAACAACTGACGAAAACGTCCAAGCAGTGAAGAAAATTATATATATCGCTTGGCTCGTGCCA
This sequence comes from Drosophila kohkoa, assembly GCA_019972355.1. NCBI lineage: Eukaryota > Metazoa > Arthropoda > Insecta > Diptera > Drosophilidae > Drosophila > Drosophila kohkoa. Next base: position 61,257 of record BJEL01000003.1, on the reverse strand, counting down.
TGCAATTTTTTCAAACCTTTTTGTTCATGAGTCGTGTGTGCGAAGTTTGTTCCGAAATTATTGAATTTTGACCAAAAGAACCGTCGCATGAGCATCGCTCAAGAGCAGTTGAATGACGTCAAAGACGACCCAGATTTACTCGCATTCACCGGATTTGGCCCCATGTGACTTTTCCTTGTTCCCAAAACTAAAGAGACCTATGAAAGGATGGAGATTTGCAATGATTGAAGAGATAAAGACTGCATCGCTGAAAGAGCTCAAGGCTATACCGAAAAGTGCTTATGGGAAGTGCTTTGAGGATTGAAAAAACCGTTGGCATAAGTGTATTGTATCTGAGGGGGATTACTTGGAAGGGGACAACATAAATATTGATAAATAAATTAATATTTTTTCTTGAAAATACAAAGTCACCTTACTTTTCGAAGACACCTCGTATGTATGTACATATGTTTTTAATAGGGTACACGCCCAGTGAAATAACAACACGTAATTACGCAGCCAAAAAGTTTAGTCATCATTCGAAGGAATTTTATTATCATTATTATAGTGAATTTGACACTTTAAGAGAGCTATGAGAATATTGTTTTCTATAGAACTGGTTATTTTTGTACGCAGATCAAGTTTGTTTTCAATTTGGATGCTATCGCACTCATTTAAATAATAGGCACAAGGTGCCGGACATATGTATAATTGAAATCTGTAAAACGAGTCTTCTCTTAGGCATAACCTAATCAATACATCATTACATTCTGAAAGTGCTACAGTTCGGCTCTTCATTTCTAATAGAAAACAGAATACATCCTCACCATGAGGTGCAAGGGGTGTCAAATATATTTCGAACTTCGACTTCTAGTTGCCGGATGCCCTGCTTTTACTAATAGGAAACGACGTTGACAATGAACTTGATGCACGCTCTGCTTTATTTTCTGACACATAGAATTTTGAAATAGATTTAACAAATAAATTTTTATAAACTTTCCAGTAAAGAACGAACTTATATTATAAATTCGGCGCAATTGAATAATTAGTTTCAAGCAATCTATGTGGTTTCATTATAAATGTAATTCGTAAATGAGTCAGCGTTCATTGTTGATAGCAAGAGTATATTTTATAAATACACATATACACACATATAGACAAGATATCTTAAGTTTATAGTACATTCTAGAAGCCGCAGAGCTCCGTTGTGGCAACTGAGAAATTTAGTTGCATTGAGAATGCATTATTGTAATCATCGTTTATTATTTAACGCTAAAAATGTCAAAGTTCTGGATATTCATTTCATTTAATCTATTAGTGAACTGCATAAATTGTGCAAAAGATCCTCATATGTGCGTCAAAGACGTCGAAGATGTTGTAAGAAATAAAATTTAATTAAAATCGCTTTAATTTTAAATAATTTCTGCCTGCAGACTAAAACACAATTAAAGTCCCAAGAGGAATGCTGCGAAGGGTATGTGGCATCCTCTATAGAGGGCGAGGGCTGCCAGCCTATTCAATACCTGAATAGTGAAGAAGAGCTTGAAGAAGATGAAGGCTCAGTCGAGCCTATTTTCGATATATCTGCGAAAATGACTAATTGTGTACCACTAAACAAGTGTTCTCTTGCGTTGCTTTGTGTGCTTATTATGTTTAATTAAATTTGCATAAAATTTTCCATTCGGGAATTCCCAGAAGTGATTTATATTTGGTGCTGTGTTTAATCAGATTAATAATTACTGAGAATGTACTATAAATGAATTCCCACAATACATACATTAAATACATACTCTCTTTATGTTTCAATCTGTGCTTATTTGTATACTATGTACAAGATAAGAGTCAATATATAAGTATGTGAATATATATGAAAAACATGAGATTTATAGTAAAGCGAGAATTTTCGATCAATTGAGTTTCGTCAGTGCAGTAGTTCGGGTGTGCTCTAACGGAATATATAAAATACATTCCAGTTATGTGGCGAAAGGAATGTCAAATATATTTCGGATGTCTTCTACTAGTTGTCGGCTGCTTTGCTCTTCCTAGTCCAATAGCAACCCCCACCGATACTCAGACTTCCGACGAAAATACAGCAATTAACGAAACTACGCCTTGTTTAGTCGAAAAAGATCCAAATTTGTGCACCAAGGAAGAGGATGTGGATTTGAATAGCTCAGAGAGTCTACAAAAACTAAGGGAAGCCTTTGAGGAATTTAATATAACATTGCCCAGTGAGCTTTCGGTTAGTGTTGAAATGTTACTATAAACGAGCAATACTAACCGCAATTTCTTATCAATAGGATGGCGTAAGAACGAGAACATTTTGCTGTACCGGCTATGAGAGAAAAAGCAATTCTGAACTATGTCAACCTATCTGCTCTCCCAAGTGCGGGAGGAACCGGAATTGCTCTAAACCAAATGTATGTGAGTGCGCAACAGGATACGAAGAATTTAATGGCACTTGTCGCAGACTCTGTGCTTCGAACTGCAGCGCAACTAGCAACTGTGCAGATGGAAAATATTGTGACTGCAAGGAGGGATTCCAGATGTTAGATGGAGATTGTTTGACCAGTGAGGAAATAGAGTTGACAATTGAAGATCCGAATCTATGTACGAAAACTATTGAAGTTGAGACAAATTGTAGTTTGCCAACCCATTGGCTTCCAATGAAACAAGAATTCGATGAACTAAATATTCCATTTCCCAATGACTTATTTGTGAGTACAATTGAATTCAAAGATCAAGTCTGACTGATAAGTTATCTCCATGCAATATTTATAGATAATCAAGACAACAGAAATACAGAAATTTTGTTGCGAGGGCTACGAGAAGCGAGAAGGGAAACACTTGTGCCAACCTGTGTGTCCCGCAAACTGTGGTGAGCATAGTTACTGTGGTGAATCAGGATTGTGTGAATGTGAGCTCAACTATCAAGTAACATCGACTGGAAATTGTATTAAGAATCCTGTCGACTTCCTATCAAACGATCCACACTTGTGCAAAACGAATAAGACTGTGAGCTATGTGGATCAGAGTAACATAAACTCTTTAGTGACAACTCCAAGGGCAGCAAAGAATCTGGTAACTAATTAACAATTGTAAATCATTCGTAAACTTTATTATTCCATTTCAATTAGATCCGAAGCAAAGTAGAAACTCTGTTGAGATGCTGCCATGGTTACGAGCAAATCACAAATGGCGGTCTTTGCCAGCCAGTATACCACGAAAACGAATGCATGGCTGGCTATCAAAAGGGCAAATATGGAAACTGTGAGCCAATTTGCACAGCCACTTGCCCACCAGATAGCAGCTGTATCAGGCCAGAAGAGTGTCAGTGTAATGTTGGCTACTTTAACAGTACCAGCCTGGACAACGAATTCACGTGTGAGCCCATCTGCTTGAGGGATATTCCCGAAAATAGTGTCTGCGTGCGGCCCGAGCAATGGGAGTGTGACACTGGCTATATCAAGCTCCGCACGGCTGATGGGAAAGCTTTCCGCTGTTCTCCGCATTGTGAGAAAACCTGCCCCGAATTTTCCAAGTGCGTTTCCCCCGATGTTTGCAAATGTCTTCCGGGATACTCTGAAGCTAATGTAGAAGATATTAATAATACCAATAACTACCGAAAAGTTTGTGCTCTTGAGAATGAACTAAAAAATAAGGATGAAGTAGACACAAGTTCGGCAAGCCTTGATTATGGCGAACCCTCATATCGAAGTGGAAAAGGATTTTAAAAAAGTTTTGCATGCAAAAATAATAATACCACTAATTTATTTTTTCTTTGTCTATAGCTGTTGCCCCTCCTCAAAATGAAAATGTTTTAACATAAATGTTTTCTCATTTTTGCCATTTGCATTTTATTCTATATAAATTGATGAAAAATAAAATTTCTATGACATTGCGCTTGTTTCTAAAGCCTTCGCTAATCTTTTGTTGCACTTTCTTCACTGTAAAAAATAGAAACTGACCGATGGAAATGCTTATATGATACAAGTGTCAACACAAAATACGCATCATTCAAACATCCTTTTAGGTGTGAAAAAGTAAACTAACTCAGTAGAGAATAAGAAGCTTTTTGAGTCACGCAAGCTAGTCTAAAAGCTTGCTAGGCTAAAAGCAAACTGATGTTTAGCAATATGCAAAATGGAATCCAAACGTAGAGAATTGACGGTATAAAAGTATTAAGCTCTGTCGAGTGTTCTCGACTGTGAGATACCCGCTACCCATTTTTGTTACTATACAAAATAAAATATACAAAATGTATATGAAAGATTAAAAAAGACTAAAATATTCCATTGGCTATAGTATATCAGTATGCTATTACACACAAAATATATCATAGAATACAATATTGCACATTGTCAACCCAAACCACTAAAGCCGGACTGCCGCAGCCAATTGTGTTTCAAACAATGCATACTATTCATATCTAATCGCGATCTGTGTGATCTGTGTTCGCCAATATTCGTGAAATAACACCCGTAGAAGACTTTTAAAATCGACCATAATTTTGATAAACTTGATTATTGTTGTAATTAAAAAATTTGTGTTTAATTTATTTGTTAAAAAGCAACGTATGTTATATGTAATGCCAAGCATGCATATCGTATGTTCTACGTCATCCAGAGATGAACTCTGTTAATGTAAGCTACTCTGTTATGTTAAGTCAGTCACTATTAAAACGTTGCACAAACCATACGAAGTGGTAACAATAAACTCGAATATTTTTTTAATTTAATAATTAAAACACAACAGCAAACCGAGCATTCAGTGAGTGGCCAAAGTTGAACGATTATCATAAATGCAGGCTCAATCATTACTTTGCAAAAAAAACTGGAATAGCTTCTAGTCCCTACACATACTCGCATATCTGAACACAACTCGCACATAATATCTCGTAATTAAGCTAAAAGCGAAACCAAAACATGCAAAAACTTTTAGCATTATGTAAGATTTAATGCAAGTGGAAAGCATTGAAAGTCAATGAGATCAACACCCAAATGCATCATCATTAATTGCAATGACAAATGGTATCAACAAATAAAAAAAATACAAACTTTTAATAAAAAAGAAACACACAAAAAGTGTTTCAAGTTTGTTGCCAAAGTTTTTCGTTTCTGGCTGCTGCCAGAACCTGTTGAGTTGACCAACAGGCAAAGCATTGATCTTGTCCTTTACTTGCACACAATTTACGCAGAGTCCGTTTCATTTTTTTTATGGATTACATGTGGCAAGCGGCAAGGTGCAAACAGAGAATGGCAAGACCCAAAAGTAAGAAATTAAAGAAAAATCCAAACAAGAGTCAAAGCTAAAGCAAAGTGAATGCAACAACTGCTTCGCAGAGACGCAATCAATTAGCGGCTGTGCGATGACGTCGACAACGTTGACGACGCGTCGTCGTCGAAGTTGAGGCAAACGTCGACGTCGACGCTGAAGCTGAAGCTGACGTTAGCGTTGGCGCTAAAGCCGCTGCCACATGTGGCGGTTGCGTCATGGCGCCAAGCAGACCGTCTAGCGGTAATTGACTTGCAATTTCTTTTGCAGCAACTTTTCGGTTGCAAAGAAATTTGCCAAATATGTTGCAATAGTTGCCAATCCGACAAAGCAGCCGCAGAGAGTGAGGACTGGGACACTGAGCGTTGTGAAGTATGCGGCTAATTTATCAGCATTTATCATGAGGCAGTTTTCTTAACCATTAAAGTACAATGGGAATAGCTAAAATATTTCTTAAAAAGACACAGAGAATAAACAAAACCTTGGAAGAAGAAAATATAAAATATTTATAGAATTTAAAGGTTGAATTGATGTTTCAAATGTATTAATACTTAAAAGATGACTTTCAACATAATAAAGACATAAACAAAATGTTTAAAAAAAATTGCACAAGCTACAAAATAATATAATGTTATTACTAATTATCAAAAACCTTAAATATATTATATATATATATATAGTATCAACACCAAGTTCGTCATTAAACATAAACAAGTTAGGTTCACCACACTTAATCAACTTTATTTACGGACTTGCAAATTTATGATTTTAATTATAGTTTTGGGTTTTCTTCGGTGGCCTGATTTCCTATCATTTATTATAAAAAAAAAACTCGCAACTTCAGTTCGATGCCAATTTAAATGCATTTTTAATGTATTCATTTTTGCTTTCTTAATGCTATTTTACTTCACTTGTTGCACTAGCTTTTTGAGTCGCGAAGAGGAAGTAGGTAATCACTTTTTATCAATTTTATTATGATTTAAGCTTATGGAAGAAAATCATAAATTTAATCGATGTCTTTGGATGCATATTATTTATTCAATCAAGCAATTAACACACATTCAGCGGCATTTTGCAATTCTCCTCAATATTTCAAGTTTTCTATAAATATAACTGTGCAAATCTTTTTGAACAAAAAGTTATTATTTTTATTTTTTGTGACTTGAGCAATAACTTAATTATTTTATGTTTCATTTGTGCTTTTGGTTAATTTTCAAACATTTTAGTGCTGCCTAATTACAGCTCGCTCTATATTTTTACCCCTATAGAGGGAAGTTTAAGTTATTTCAAAAACAAATAAGAAAGCTACAGTCGAGTGTGCTCGACTACCATTTTGAGTAAAAGTACAACAGTGCGGTATTACTCTTAAAATCTTAAAATATACCGAATTAATATACATATATATATATATATATATATATATCTATATATATATATATATATATATATATATATATATATATATATATATATATATATATATATATATATATATATATATATATATATATGTATATTAATTCGGTATATATATATATATATATATATATATAAGCTGGTTATGTTTTTCCTATAAGTCATTACGTTCTAGTAAATAAACAACTCTTTTGGCACCTCTCGCTGCAAGTTAGTCGTACAATGAACGGCTTCTACGCCTCAGTGCGGCCAAAAGCGGCAACAAAAAAAAAAAAGAGAAACAATGCCGAAAACAAAGACTACCAAATAGATTTACAAAATGTACAACGAGAGTCGACTTCATAGCATAATGTTTATTCAATTTACGCAATTTACACCAAAAACAGCAACAAAACTTCGGCTGGTATTTGATTGCCAACTGTCTTGGTATTGTTGTAATTATGAGTCAAAAAAAAGGAAAAACCGTATAAAAACTGTAACGAAATTTGGTACGAGTAAATTATTAAAATGATTTGCCAGCAATGACCAAACAACAAATCACCAAGAAGTTGCTAAATATAGTACACTTAGTTTCTTCTAATTTTAGACGCAAATTGCACGATGTGTAGTAAGTCAATAGGTCAAGCTGCACGTCCCCCTCTGGTCTGTTACCCGGAAAATCGATCACTCAGCAGTTACAACAAGTGACCGGCTCTCGAGACTGGCGCGAGACTGGCACAGCTGCAGATCTCCTGAGGCGGAATTATTACTATGATAATAAATAGTTTTTTGACTGGTTTTTCTGGCTTGAGTTTGGGCGCAAAAATTTGCATAGATTTGCAGTTGACTGCGACTACTTCGGGATTAGGCCAATGACCAACGGCCAACGGCGAACAGCCAAACAGGTAAACAGTTAATCAGTTAAATAGACAACAACCAAAAGTTGACTTCCTTGTTTATCAGCTGGGCCAGCCTTAAGAGATCTGTAAATAGATCACAACCACAACACACACAGATTAAGTGGACTTCATGCTCTGTTACTCAGCTACTCAGCTGATCAATCGCCACACAAACTTGGCTTAATCAATTGGGCGCAGCATTCAACGGCGCGTGACAATTTGGCCAAGTTAACCACAATCATCGCACAATGGCAGCGAGTGGGTCATAAAACCAAGACGACTCACCACAAGAGTTCAAATGCTTTTGCCATTGACCTCTTTTTCGTTAACCACCAGTTTTAGACCTTAGCTGAGAAGTGTTAAGACTAGAGATATCTATCTGTCTGTCTGTCTGTCTGGTCATTCAATTGCCGTGATTATCACTTTCAAATCACAAACAAATCAAATCAGTGACTTTTACATGCTTCAATGTCATGAAAAGGCTGCTGATTGAAAGGGCTGCGATTACGATTGCAGTTTACAATTTGTAACTTGTTTGCTCGCTCACTCAATTGTTCAGTCAGTTTTCCCATTAAACATTAATTAAGGGGCAAGCTTTACCTTATGTTGAGGTTTCGAAATTGATATTGCAGTTAAATTTTGAAAAAGGTAAAGAAATATATGAGAAGAAAAACAGAATAGTAATGCATAACTAAATTATAAAATAAATGTTTTATTTTAAAACAATAAACATTAATCCTATACATGACAATAATTAACCACATAAATATATAATATAAATAAAGCTTAAACACTTCCACAAACTGATTATATCCTCCCAAATTAAATGTACAGGGTCTCAGAAGAAATATCTGCAGAATATAGAAACTAAAAGTATTTTTCTGTAATTTTCCGTGGGTAGAAACCTTCCAAAAACCACACAAAGTGCAACTAACTAAATAAGTAGAGAGAGACAATTACTTGGCCACATTTTGCAGTCACTTAGCCATGCTAACAACCGCAACAGCCAACACAATCCACAAGAGCGACACAAGCGACAGGCAATGACCTTGACCAGAAATGCAATGAACCCTGTAGAGTTTTACCCCAAAAAGCAAAAGTATATATTTCTTCGATATATGTAAATCTTCATCGTACTCTTACACATGAAAAGAAAATAAACTTTAACGTTAATGTTAACGTCAAAGACGAAACTACCGAAACATAAACAGTTACAAGCCTGGCTGAACAGAGACCTTTGTAAGTGGCACATAAAATGTCATAATTGTCAGTTTTCTGTTTTTTTTTTTTTTTTTTGACTAACTTAAAGGCCTTGTCGGGCCCATTTGCGAGATCATCTGACATCAATGGGAACGAAGTGGAATGGAATGCGCATGTCGAATCACGTCCACGTCACGTCACACACAAAGTAAATTGTTACACAAATCATCAAAATGGCTAACAACAAAACTGATATAAAAAGCGGCAACACTCAAATGAAAATGCAAATGCAAATGCGAATTGAAGACGCCTCCAATGATGATTAATCGACACCTGCTTAATCTATGACACCTTTGTTGACGTCCCAAGCAAGTCTTGGAAACTGACCAAAAATATAAAACTACATTGAAAAATATGAAACAATTTATGTAAAGCTACGTTTATCGATACATAAATAAGACAAGGTCAGGTCGCTGAAAAGATGATAAAAATAAAAAAGCCTGACAATGCATTCAAATAAACAAAAGTTATAAATGCATATGATTACCTATGCGAGTGTGTGTGTCTGTGTGTGTGCATATAACATGCGCAAGTTTTATAAATAATTCAAGGAAGTGTGTAATTGTAATGTTGGATTTAAGACAATGGCGCTTATAACTAAGCACTCGATGTCGGTCCGTCTATCAAAACAAACAGTCGACGGCGCCCCCGTGCAAACTTATGACATAATCAGCTGGAGCGTCTAACGGTGGCAGCTTCCAATAGCTCACCATCTCTCACTCTCTCTCTCTCTGTTCGTATGCTTCGTGTTCTCTCTTTCTTTGGCATACATTATATTGAACACAATGTGGTCAAGACATGCAAGCAATGCGAATGAAACTAAATCGAAAGTTGCATGCAACAGCACAGCAGCAACAGCAACAGCAACAACAACAACTCGTAACAACCTCGCGTAGAGTCGTCTCACACACAGGTATGAGTGTGTCATGAGTGTGTATGAGTAAACCCACCAGACCCATTGACATAATAACGAGGAAGGTAACCAAAGTCTTCGTATTCGTATTCGTCTTCTTCTTCGACAGCAACTGGGGCGTCAATTACACGACCCACAATATGAAATTGAAACGAGTTGCCGCTGCCCCAAACTTGTTGCCAGTGTCTTAGGTTATGGTTACTGACCGCACAACAAGCCCACACCATGCAAACACACTCACACACTTACCAACTCTATGACACAATACACAAGCAAATGACCGAGTGACACACTCACTTGGTTGACAAACGCTTTCGCCTTTTTTGGTCACTTGCTTTCCTGACTCTCGTATTGCGACTGCGACCAACTCTGGTAAGAGGGAGTTGGGCCTGGCCAAGTCCGACCAGGTCTGGTCTGGTCTGGTCAAGTGAATGTGCACGTGAATACAAAAGTAAAAGGACAGCATTACGAATTGGCCTTTTGTCAGTTGACAGATGACAGAGGACAGCTGACTGCAGGCAAAAATGTGCATAGGATTGGCCGAAAGTCGTGCTGTGAATACTGATAATAACTACCGAAGAGAAATGCATTTCAGCAGGAAAACTAAAAAGCCAATGCTTTGGTCTCTACAATTTTTCTAAGGATTGCACAATTTTTAAAAATATCAATTTAAGAGCATAATATTTGTTAGTTACTGTTTGAAATGTATTTCAAAAATTTTAGTTTAGTTAGCTTTTAATGACAATGATTTGTAGAGATTTCAGAATTTTTTATTGAGCTCTAACTTAGATTGTTAATACAATATGTATTTTGGGAAATCTTGAAGAGTTTTAGAATTTTATATTTAAAAAAGCAATTTTATGCCAATTGCTGATTAGAAATGGAATTTTTGAGAGACGTGTTATGTACAGTAACAAATGTTGTTGAAGTCCGTATAGAAATTAAACAATTTCCAATAAATTTAGTACAATTAATTAGGAGGCAATTAACGTTTTCTCAAAGCCGAAACAGTGCTAAAGTTGAAGCCTCATGGCATCACATCTGGCACATTTAGGTATTATTCAATTACCCTCACAAAAAAAAATGTGGTTTATTGCTATTGGGGATTGTTGTGGCTATAAGTCAATGCTCGTAAAAGACTTAAGAAACCACAGAAAAATAAAAATAACTGCAACAACAATCGGCAACGGCAGCTGGCAAGTGGCGGTAGTCGAATTAAACAGCAAAATGGCACGCATCCATAGAGCTGCCTTTCCCCCTCGACGCGACTCGTCGCGCAGCGTTCGGTTGTTGCAATTGCTGCATTTGGCGTCGCTTGCCACTTGGCTGCGTCGAGTTCGCGCCTCCGAAATTCAAGCAACCAACCGATCCAACCACCTAACCAGCCAACAAGCAAACGATCCAACCAAGTAACCAAAGTAACCATCCAACGAAAACCGACGCGACGACTCGAATGACGACAACAGCAACAGCAACAACTTCGACTGCGACTGCGACTTCGACTTCGACTATGACTACGACAACGAACCATTCACCATTCGCTTCATGTGTTTTGGGACTATTGCGATTATTATTATACTATAGCTTTTGTTGTTATCTTTGCCTTTGTTGTTGCTGTCGTTGTTGTGGAGCTCGGCTTTGGCATCGCTCGTCGGCACACTCATTTAGCCACCGGACTTAAGAGTATAAAAGTTCGGGCAGGCGCTGCAGTTGGCATCATTAAACCGTTAACCATCGAGCAGTGTAGAGTGGTACGGAACGTGTAGAGTTCAGTTCGATTCCCTTCAAAAAACATCTGTATATATTGTCGACGGGACACAGTTTCGACGGATTCCCTCAACTAACAAGTGCAGCGTCAAGGATATTACGCCAGCAACATGAAGTTGATGGTATGTATGATATAAAGGATCCCAGTGACGTGAAGTGCCTTGAAGTGATCATTAAGAACTTTAAAAAACAATCAGAGTATAACTCCTTGAAAGTTGAAAAGTGCATAAACAAATAAACAATTTCGTAATGCATCTGCACAATAATCTAAATATTAGCAACGAAAAAATAATTCAAAAATTTGAATCTTCAACTGTTCGTCTTTTCTGTGAGATTAAAACTGATCGTTAAAAACTAAAACATATTCGGTTTAATTTATTAAAAATAGGCCAAAATATATTCATTTGTTCTTCAACATTTCAGCGTACAGCGACAACGCTCGCTCTAGTGCTGTTGCTTGCAACAAGCTATGCACAGGCAGAGGAAGAGAAGAGTGCCGCTGTGGAAAAGAAAGAAGCTGAGCCTGTAGAGAAGAAGGCTGAGGAAGCTGCTAGTGAGGATACCACAAAATCGAAACGTGGACTACATCACTATGAGGATTACCATCATCATCATGTGCCACACTTCCCTATCCATGAGGAGAAGACTCTGACAGTCATTAAGAAGGTGCCAGTCCCAGTGCCCATCGAGAAGATTGTCCATGTGCCCGTTGAGAAACACGTCCATGTGCCCGTGAAAGTCAAGGTGCCCAAGCCCTATCCAGTGGTCAAGCATGTTCCCTATGAGGTTAAGGAGATCGTGAAGGTGCCTTATGAAGTTCCAGCGCCATATCCCGTGGAAAAGAAGATTCCTGTGCCAGTCCATGTGCCCTACGATCGTCCTGTGCCCGTCAAGGTATAATCACCTCTACTCTAAGGTAAAAAAAAATTGTTCTAATTCTCCAAGATATATCTTTACTTCAGGTTCATGTGCCCGCTCCTTACCCAGTCGAGAAGAAGGTTCATGTCCCAGTGAAGGTTCATGTTCCAGCTCCCTACCCAGTTGAGAAAATTGTCCACTACAAGGTTGAGAAGCACGTACATGTCGACAAGCCCTACCCCGTTGAAAAGGTCGTTCACTACCCCGTCAAGGTGCCCGTTGAGAAGCCTGTGCCCTACCACGTAGATAAGCCAGTGCCACACTATGTTGACAAGCCTGTGCCTGTGCCAGTGATCAAGAAGGTGCCAGTCCCAGTTCATGTGCCCTATGACCGTCCAGTGCCCGTCCATGTTGACAAACCAGTGCCTTATGAAGTGAAAATCCATGTTCCCCAACCTTACCCCGTGATCAAGGAAGTACCAGTCAAGGTTGAGAAACACGTTCCGTACCCCGTGAAAGTCCCAGTGGAGAAGCCCGTCCATGTCCACATTGAAAAGCACGTCCCAGAGTATCACGAGAAGCATGTGACCTACAAGGAGCCTGAGTTTGTGCACAAGCACATTGAGGAAGAGCATCATCATCATCACGAGCCCATCCATCACTCATCCCATTCATATTCGGCTCCCATTGAGGAACATCATGAACATGAGCATGAGGTGGAGCATGACTTTAACTATCATGATTATCATTCATATCACGGTTACTAAAATGGTGAAATGAATTTCTTTCTCTCACTTCTCTTTGCAGCATTGAAAAGCGTAAGCGTAGCGGTTATGAATGGATCAAAATCTAACTAAATTTCCATTTCCTTCACAAACATACTCTTAGAAACATTTCTAACATATTCCATATCATACCATATGCCTACCATTCCAATTCCACATTGCTATGTAGAACGTGATAACGATAGAGATTCAGATATCAATTTTAATAACGACTAACGTGACGACGAACTTAGTATTTACTTTATACACTCAACGAACTCTCTCTTAACTTAGACTAAGCCATAAAAACAAAACCAGAAAGGATTCGAAAACATGAGAATGATACAAGGATGGCGATTAACTAGACTTTATGAACAAGATACCATAACACATTTGGGCCGCACAGCCCACATATAGAAACAAGACCTAGACCAACATAATAACAACATTATCAACAACAACAACAACAACATGAAAGGCAACACACACATACACATAAGAAACCTCTAAAGGATCAATCTTGATGTTGTGCTGTTCGACCTAGACTCTGGGTGCAACTGACGTGGTTGCTGCTGCTGTTTTGTCCTCCAGCTGCGGCTTCTCCTCCTTCTGCTCTGGTCCACCGACTTGTGCACCCGTTTGACTGTTCGACTTGGTTCGATTTTATTTGATTTGAGATGATTTGCGTTGATTTTGTTTCGATAGATGAAATGGTTGTAATATATTCAGATCTCAACGATGATCTGGATAGCGTGTGATATAAGACTTCTGTTAGTGTTTAAGTGTTTACTCGATAAGAACGAAGATGTAAGAAGATGGAAGGCAGTGCGGTTGAGCCTAGCCTAGCCTATTTAAGTCAGTTTGTACTCGTAAACGAACGTATTGTATTATTTGTAATATTGTTTGCTATTTAGTTTGTAACTCAACCATATATTTAGTGTTGCTTATTGTAAAAAGCAATTGAAACGGATTTATAAAAAGTACTTAGTTTACCAAATATTTTTGTCTCTGTAAAAAAAGAAAACACCCTCACAAGAAAATTAATAATGATAATGAAGCTGATGAATGTTATTGTAATATTAAAAACTGAAAACCAAGTGATCAAACATAAAACGACTTTTTATTTATTTCTTTCATCCTAGGGATTAGTTAAAAATGCTCTGAATATGACAAACAAATGTTAAAATATAAAAACTAAAAAATAAAATATTAGTGAAATCTATCTAATAAATTTTCTGATGTTGAACTTTAGAAAATTATTACAAGGCATAAGACAATTATTACAAATTTGGAAACTATGAAGTTCAAGCACATATTCTGAAGTTTTTTTTTAAATATTTTAAAAATAAGCTAAAATTTTCAAATACATTGACGATAAATAATAAAACCAACTTGGGAAAATACTCTACTAGGTAAATTGAATAAGCAATCATTTTTTTCATTTCATAATTAAATCAGAAGAAGCTTGGAACTTTGACTCGATTCATTAATTAATTTAATAAAAGTCAGAAAACCTGCCAGAGTATTTTATATGATGTTTTCGATGCTTTTTATACTCGCTACCCATAAGGTAAAAAGTATTAAAACTTTGTGCCCCCAGGAAATATATATAATAGGCAGAAGGAGAGATCTCCTACCCTATAAAGTACATATCTATCTATCTAGCTATGTATGTATGTATGTTCGCCAACCGTCCGCTTCAATACCTATTTCGCATAGACATAAGAGAATATATAATAATAATATGTTTTTATAAAAATGCCGCACTGTTTTGATTTTATTCAAAATGACTAACGGGTATGTCACAGTCGAGCACACTTGACTGTAGCTTTTTCGCTTATTTTTATTCGGTTTCCTTTCGACTAGTCCGGAAAATTTACAAAATGAAATAAGCTGGATGTGCAAATTTTTCATGTAATTTAAAAAAGAACTCAAAAGAAACCTTCTTTAGCGATAAATTAACATAAATTAAAAAAAAACTTTAGTCGATAAGAGATGAGATGATCATTAAAATGTTCAATATTTTAGTCGCAATTTATATTGCAAGCTATTTTCTTGAAAAATATATTATGTTTTTGAATTTAAGAAGATATACAAATTTTAAAATACATATAATACCCTGACACATGTGAAAAATTGGTTGTGCTAAAAAGTTCATTAAATCTATTGAAAAATTAGAGTCTTGTTAACATGTATAAAAAAATTGTAAAACAAAAAATTGTAATAAAAAAAATTGTAATAAAAAAATGTTAAGGGAAATAAAGAGGGAAAAATTGAAGAATTCGAATTCATGGAAAATAGTTATAAAACCTTAGAGGGAATACTTATATTATTCAAATAAATATGATGAGCTTCAACAGACTAGATGAGATGGCCATGTCCAACTGTCTGTCTATAAATATCTAAGTCTTATTGACTATTAGAGATAAAACTATAATTTTAAGACCTGAAGGGTCTTTTAACGTGGTACCTGCATGAAATTTTATCTTAGATCTTATAAGGTATATACATATATTCTTGATCACCATTAACAGATTAACCGTTTATCGGTCTGTCTGTCTGTTTGTCAGTCTGACCGGATCTCAGAGATTATAAAAAATAAATAAATATTGACAGCACTTGTAATTTTTGCACGCATCAAGTTTGTTTTAAATTTTTTCTAACAACAGTTTTTATGATTCCTGATTCTTTGTAACGATCAGATACAAATTGTAAAAAAAAGTTAAGGAATAATTTTATAAAAAAGACTAAAGCATTCAGGTCGTATCTGATTTGGTTCACAATCTAAACTTTATGGTATATTTTAAATGAAGTGGTATATCGACATACCAAATATCGCTTCCGGTATTTTAAATGATTTTTAGAATATTAATTTAAAATATTTTAAGAATAATACCACCGGCTTTTACATTTACTAAAAATGGGTAACGGGTATCTCACAGTCGAGCAAAATCGACTTTCTTACTTATTTTTTGTTGAATGCTGGCGACCCTGAATTATTATGAGTGCTGCAAAGTTCATTGATCGGTCCGTTTGTTGCTTTTATAAATAAAGCAAGAAACTTTCAAAGAAGTTGGTTGTCTTTCACCAAATTGTGGTAAATATAAAATAATAAATTATTTCGCCGTAGCTGCCGGAATTGCATATTCTAAATTTCAAAACGAATTACTCATACGATCCCATGGATAGACAAGGTTACACAATTTTTTGGTCCTTTGACTACCTTAAAACTAACATGATTAACAAACAATTGTCGCTTAGTCTATTATATTACTTGAATATAATAGACTCTTTAACTTTTGTTCAGTTCTAATTCGTCGATCTCTATAAGATGTCAACAAAAATTTGAAACTATATAAGATTTTCAGTAAAGTTATAACACTAATACAGCCAATTCTAAAAATTATAAAAAAAAATTATATCACGATTGGATAATTGATGCAGATGTTATTCAAGTAAGCTGTCTACGTAATGCGGTGGCAGCGGAAGCAGAAAAAGAAGCAGTATTAACTTCACAATTCGAATTTCGAAGCGTTTTGCAGCTTATTCGTTCGCGTGTTTAAATATGTATTTTGTGTGTATGTTTGTGCGAATACTTGTTAGGGTAGTCGAGAGTGCTCGACTTGTTATACGATAGCTAATGTTGTTATTGCTTTCGCTACTGTCACTTTTGCTGTTATTTCACTTGGTACATTCATTCACTGGTCTTTAGAGTATAAAAGTTCGGGCAGACAATGTAGTTGGCATCATTAAACCGTTAACCATCGAACAGTGTAGAGTGGTACGGAACGTGTAGAGGGTTCACTTCGATTCCCTTCCAAAACAACTATATCAACTATCGACGGACACAGTTTCGACGGATTTCCTTTAATAATTCATTTGCTAAGGATATTACACCAGCAACATGAAATTGATGGTAGGTATTAAGGATCCCAGTGAAGTGCAGTGCCTTGAAGTGATAACAAAGAACTTCTTCCAAAACAAGTTCAAATGGGACTTTAAAAAGTGAAAAGATTTATAGTTACGAATCATTATAAATTATGTACAAATCGAGTGTTTCGTTTTTCCAATAAGAAATAAGTGATCCTCAAAGTGAAGAATTCCACACAAGAAAGCACATGTCGTAAATTTATCTTCTCTGAACTTTCAGCGTACAGCGACAACGCTCGCTCTAGTGCTGTTGCTTGCAACAAGCTATGCACAGGCAGAGGAAGAGAAGAGTGCCGCTGTGGAAAAGAAAGAAGCTGAGCCTGTAGAGAAGAAGGCTGAGGAAGCTGCTAGTGAGGATACCACAAAATCGAAACGTGGACTACATCACTATGAGGATTACCATCATCATCATGTGCCACACTTCCCCATCCATGAGGAGAAGACTCTGACAGTCATTAAGAAGGTGCCAGTTCCAGTGCCCGTTGAAAAAATTGTCCATGTGCCCGTTGAAAAACACGTCCATGTGCCCGTGAAAGTCAAGGTGCCCAAGCCCTATCCAGTGATCAAGCATGTTCCCTATGAGGTTAAGGAGATCGTGAAGGTGCCTTATGAAGTTCCAGCGCCATATCCCGTCGAAAAGAAGATTCCTGTGCCAGTTCATGTGCACTACGATCGTCCTGTGCCCGTCAAGGTAAAACCTCTTTTCTAACGTACAAAAAAAAAATGGTTCTAACTCTGCAGTCCATTAGGTTCATGTACCCGCTCCATACCCCGTCGAAAAGAAGGTTCATGTCCCAGTGAAGGTTCATGTTCCAGCTCCCTACCCAGTTGAAAAGATTGTCCACTACAATGTAGAAAAGAAAGTGCATGTCGACAAACCCTACCCCGTCGAGAAGATCGTTCACTACGCTGTGAAGGTTCCAGTTGAGAAACCAGTTCCTTATCACGTCGATAAGCCAGTGCCACATTATGTTGACAAGCCAGTGCCCGTAGAGGTCATCAAGAAGGTTCCAGTTGCCGTTCACGTTCCATATGATCGTCCAGTGCCCGTCCATGTCGACAAGCCAGTGCCTTATGAAGTAAAAATTCATGTGCCCCAGCCCTACCCCGTGATCAAGGAAGTACCAGTCAAGGTTGAGAAGAAAGTTCCGTACCCCGTGAAAATTCCAGTCGAAAAGCCAGTTCATGTTCCAATTGAGAAACACGTCCCAGAGTATCACGAGAAGCATGTGACCTACAAGGAACCCGAGTTTGTGCATAAGCACATCGAGGAGGAGGAGCATGATTCTCATTCTCATCATCATCATCATGAGCCCATCCATCACTCATCCCATTCATATGCGACTCCTATTGAGGAACATCATGAACATGAGCATGAGGTGGAGCATGACTACCACGATTATCATTCAGATCACGGTTACTAAATTGGTGAAATGAATTTCTTTCTCTCACTTCTCTTTGCAGCATTGAAACGCGTAAGCATAGCGGTTATGAATGGATCAAAATCTAACTAAATTTCCATTTCCTTCACAAACATACTCTTAGAAACATTTCTAACATATTCCATATCATACCATATGCCTACCATTCCAATTCCACATTGCTATGTATGACTAACGTGACGACAAACTTAGTTTTTACTTTATACACTCAACGAACTCTCTCTTAACTTAGACTAAGCCATAAAAACAAAACCAGAAAGGATTCGAAAACATGAGAATGATACAAGGATGACGATTAACTAGACTTTATGAACAAGATACCATAACACATTTGGGCCGCACAGCCCACATATAGAAACAAGACCTAGACCAACATAATAACAACATTATCAACAACAACAACAACAACAACATGAAAGGCAACACACACATACACATAAGAAACCTCTAAAGGATCAATCTTGGATGTTGTGCTGTTCGACCTAGACTCTGGGTGCAACTGACGTGGTTGCTGCTGCTGTTTTGTCCTCCAGCTGCGGCTTCTCCTCCTTCTGCTCTGGTCCACCGACTTGTGCACCCGTTTGACTGTTCGACTTGGTTCGATTTTATTTGATTTGAGATGATTTGCGTTGATTTTGTTTCGATAGATGAAATGGTTGTAATATATTCAGATCTCAACGATGATCTGGATAGCGTGTGATATAAGACTTCTGTTAGTGTTTAAGTGTTTACTCGATAAGAACGAAGATGTAAGAAGATGGAAGGCAGTGCGGTTGAGCATAGCCTAGCCTATTTAAGTCATTTTGTACTCGTAAACGAACGTATTGTATTATTTGTAATATTGTTTGCTATTTAGTTTGTAACTCAACCATATATATAGTGTTGCTTATTGTAAAAAGCAATTGAAACGGATTTATAAAAAGTACTTAATTTATCGTATATTTGTCTATATACAATAAACAAAACACAAAACGAAAGTCAAAGGCGATTTGAAGCTAATAAATTTAAACAATAAAATCAAGTGACAAAAACAAAACAACCAATCAATGAATTATTTATGTATATTATAGTGGGAAGCAACTACTCAAGTAAGACATCAATATGACTATCGTCTTAATTTAAATTCATTATTATCAAATCCGACTGAATTTGTTACTAATACAGTTTCCAAAAAATGTAACTATAAATGTAGGTATT
Source organism: Drosophila kohkoa (assembly GCA_019972355.1). Taxonomy (NCBI): domain Eukaryota; kingdom Metazoa; phylum Arthropoda; class Insecta; order Diptera; family Drosophilidae; genus Drosophila; species Drosophila kohkoa. The sequence continues at coordinate 41,579 of BJEL01000003.1, read as the reverse complement.
TTTATTTAATCTTTGGAATTTTCTAAATTTATGTTTAAGTTTTCTTATCTACAACAAATGAAAAAGAAAACATATTCACATAAAGTTTATTTTAGAGATTGACGTGTTTGTTGAGTTTCCCACCGCGTTATTCTCTGTTTGACAGTGTTTATCCACAAGTGAAAACGTGCAACGTCATGCTAACTGAAATCAAGTCATTTGGCATTACCCATAAACGGCTTATCTAATTTTCAAATGAGGTAAACATTGCCTGGCATTCATAATTGCATATTCAAAAGTCTCTCGCCCACTGAGCGAGAGGCAGGCAACATGTTTATTACATTTGCCACACTATGTTTTTATCATTTCGGTTTCCATGACACAACAACTGCAACATAAGAGACAGCAACAACAAGAAGAACAAAAACAACAACAGCAACGACAACCCGCTGACGGCACTGGCGTCCATTTCCTAGCGTTTATTTTGCGGTCTGGCATTACTTTTTATTAGCACCGACGATTTGTGTGGTTCGTATGCTTGTCAATTACTACAATATACCCTGTAGTCAAGCATTGCATTAAAATGGTCATTACAAATTTGTGTAGTCACGGTGATTTTGGCATTAGTGAAATACAAAAGAATACTCGTACTTTAAAGTTGTATGATTCCTTTATCTTTTTCTTTTCGTTAATTACGGAAATTGTGTATAGTATTTAAATTTGTAGAGTTCAATAAATCAAATATGTAAGCTAGAATTAAATAATGATATTAATAACTATACATTCAGTTGTTTATTTAAGGAGTTTTGACATGAATTAAAGGGTAAGACAATATAAAATATAAGACACATTATATCTATAAATATTTAGTACAATCATCTGATATTCAGAAATAAAACCACTTTTACCAATACGAATTTACAAAAAATTTGTGAAACTCTACAGAGTATTTAATAACCAAATAATCGCTTTGTTGCAGCTAGCTTAGTTGCCTATGGCACTGTGAGCTGGGGAGTATAAAGATTAGGTTTCAATTTGCATTTCGGTTCCATTGAAGCGGTGCTGCAATTTTGGTACGAGCAGTAAGTGGGGCATAGATTTATCACGTTTTTCTTAGTCGGTTTGTAGGACATGTGCTCCTAACCGATATTTCAGACGAGGCGCATGCAAAACGTGTTGTGAAATGAAATGAAAAGTGTGCAGAGAGCTCAGCAGACTTGGACACCAATACAGTTCCCCAGTTTAACTCTGAGCTCCGCTTTAACTGTACCAGTGACTGCGACTGCGACTGCGAGTACGACTACGATTGTGGCTCTGGTCTTTATTACCATATCTAGGCTAACTCTCTTGGTGGCTTTTGTTTATGTAACTGTAGCATTTGCAGTTTATGGATTATGCAATAAATAATCAACACACTCACTAACAATAGGCCAGCGAGTGTTGTAATTTCCCCCCGCGAAAGAATGGACAGCCATAAAAGGCTAGCTAATTGTTTCATGTCTGGCTAATTAAAAGATTACAGTTCACCCATATAAAAGGGGATTACAATTTAAGTTTTCATTTAGATTTTCCACCATCTTGTTTTCACTACACCTTGAAAGAACTCCAAACTAAGCGATGCAAATGCAAAACGCAATCTATTGGTAAAATCTTATGCAATTTGCCCCAATGCGACTGTCATAACACTCAAAGCCCTGTCTTACATTTTAAATAGACGATTGACGTTTTGGCCCAACAAAATGAACAAAAAAAAAAACTGCAGGCAACGAGCTGCGAATGAAATGAAAATAAGAAAAGAAAAAATAAATACAATACTCATAGTACTATAGAAAACATTGTTCCAACTGGTCAGCGGCGGCATGGTCAGCGTTAATGGGCGAGTCGAGTCATTGACACCAACAGAAAACGATGGTGCCATTGCCCCAGTCGGCAACGCTTTGTGGTGACATAGATTTGCATTTGTATTCGCCGGAAAATGTGTGTTTACATACCCTACAGCCACAGCAAATGGGTATGAAATATGTTAAGAAATAATTTGGTAGAAAGAGAGTTTGAAGACACGAACACAAAGAGATCTTCTGGAAATATTTTATATGTTTATATGTTTTTATGTCTTCCTATCTTTTTTTAAATAATTTAATTTACTTATTTTTTGTATGCAATTTAACAATGACAATGTGTAGTATAGTGTATGTAGTGTATTTCTTATTGTTTTTAATACAACTTGAGTTTTTATAGCGCATATTACTTAGTTGCTGAACACGTTAAATTTAAGGACATCTGTTTAGGATATCCCCTAGTTCATCAAATCCAATTCTTGCCCTGCTACTCGCTCTCTTTCTCTCTCTCTCTCTCTCTCTAATTTAATGGGTCAGTTTTGCCAGACAGATAGCCTGCATGGGAGACAATTCGATATATGTATGACTTTTCGTAACAGTTTCTGTTTTGGCTTATTTAAATGATGTCAGAGCTACGCCGAGTGAAGCAGAGTCGAGAGTCGAACCAGTCCCCAGCCATGTGGAAAGTGAATGCGGGAAATATCTTGAACATGTAAGTTTTCTATTTCATTTTCTTTCGTTTCCAGCCAAACATGTGTGTGTCTTTTACCGTTCGTCCGTCCGTCCGTCCGTCCGTTCGTCTGTCTGACCGTCTGTCTTGTCTATTGGATTGGTCATTATGTGCAGTCAGTGGGCCAACTTTGTGGCCACATTGGCTTGCCGTCTCAGCAATTCGAATATTACGACGCGTAATCGACGCCAATTTAATAGAAAATACTAAAAATGAGTGTGTGTTTTTTTTTTGTGTTTACTATAAGTGTGTGTCTGAGTGTTTGAATTGTAATCGAAAGTAGCGAAATTAATAACATGCTTTATTTGTTTGCTTTTTAATTGCTGCATTTGCGTTATGTGGCAAATTAGATAAGTAAGCAACGATTCATGCGGTAATACATTTAATATGTAATCAAAACTCCTTTAGATGTAATACGACTTTGGATTTAACAAGCATCAGTTATTCATAGTCTCAACATACGCAAAATTGAACTGCAGATAAAATAAATGTACTGTAGTCTTGCAAATGCATTTAAGTTGTACTCATAGTAAATTTCAATCCTATATAACTACATAACATATAACAAAATATTACGTCCTTTATATGTAGTGTATATCTTTAATTAGTTTAGAAAGTTTAATATGATTGAGGTCATGATTTCAATTCGCAATTTGTTTCTTATAAAATACTTTTTACAAAATTCAGATTGTACAGAACTTGATAAACAGAATTATGTTGTATATAAAATCAGTTTCAAATTTAATACTGTAAAATGAGTCAATGATTTTAAAATCCACTTTAAAATAATTTCTGGTAGGTAATTATTCATTGAAAATTGAATGAGATATTTACGCAAAAAGTTGTACTCACTTAACATATGGTATATTAGCGGGAATATGATACTTCGCACCCAAGTCAAAGTCCTGCTCGGAACGTAGAACAGGTGGCTTTATGCCCGCATATCTCTCACTGCAAATAAGAAGGGCTTTAATAAGTTGCGACAACATTAAAAAAAATAAATAAGTATTATCACCGTAAGTTCCAATAATGACAGTTCATAATTCGCTTGTTCACGTTGCCACTGAAGATGTCGTAACGCCAGTTGTCCAAGGTTAAGGCAAAGGGTAGAAATGCAATCTAAACATCCAATACACAATGAGTATTTAGTTATTAAGACTTTACTAAAACTTGCCTTGTCAATGGCCATTGTGAACAAATAGTTAATATCGTAGCTGGACTCATCCAGAGAGCGTTGAAGCAGCCCTAAGGTCTGCAAATGCTTCGGTGTGGAAACTGAGAGACCAATCGCATCGCCCACCGCCTGATGGAAGGCGGGATTAGCGCCATTGCGAAAGATCTTGGGCAGATGGCGGTACTGCAGGAAGTACTGAATATGTGCCATCTCATGGTGCACACTGATCAGACTGCGCTGATTGATGTCTGTGCAGATCTTGACGCGAAAATCGTGACGATTGCAAAAGTCCCAGGCAGAAGGTTCGCACAGCACACGTCTATCGAGTGGCTGTTCAAATACGGAATTTCTATAGAATTCCGGACCCACAGCGGACATATTGATCGAAGTAAAGAACTCCTCGGCCAGCTGGAACATCAGCAGCGGTGTGTAGCCCTGCTCCACCATGCGAGGCGTCACATCAATCAGCTTTCGACCCGGATAGGGTATTATAATGTCCAATACATTTGACCAGGACTGACCGTACATATTGCCCAATATATGCGAGGGAATCGGAGCAATGCGATTAATCCGATCAGGACCATAATAATCCCTCAGCTTGCGACGCACATACGAATGAAGTAGCTCATAAAGCGGACGAATCTGTTCCCAAACAATATCCATATCCTGTCGAAAGTTACCCGATTCATAGGCCAAATACCAGTACTCGCCTCCGTTGGTAACATCTGTGAATTAGTTCGTATTATTAAAAGAGGCTTCTCAAGTTGCCGCAAAGAGTAACTCACTGTTTACATACGCCACCTCCTGCATCACATCGATCAACTGTTCGTAGTTGTCGCGCATGCCACGCCCAGCTTTGCGGTGATACTCCACCCAGGTGTGCTGCAGCTCATCCCAATCTCTGCTCTTGGCCATAATGTCCTTCAAGTTGGGTATGTAATGTAAATCGCACTGGAATGGCTGTTGATACGCACAAATGCTGGCTCCATTATACAGGAAGAGCATTTCATTCAACAGTCGATTGTACTGAAATTATAGTTTTTATTAATATTGATTTGTATTTTATTAGAACTAAAACATACTCTATCGAGAACATCTAGTGGCAGCGCGTTGGGTCCCACTTCCGATTGCAGCATCAGTTGTCGATATAGTCGTCTATCGAATATGAGATCTTTGTTGATATGGTTCGATTGTTCAGCTGTTATGCGCTGATACTCCACATAACGTTGCTGTGCATTTAGCTATAATGAAGTTATACAAAAATATAAAAATACTTATAAGAAAAAATTTATTTAATTTGTCGTTAAGATAGCTAATCTCTAATTGTTGTTGAGATTATTATTAACGAATAAGCCGAATGATGAAATCAAAAACATTTCAGTTGTTTGTAATTTTTTCACTTTTAAAAAAAAAATAAATATATGGGAAACATTTTTTTTGAGTATTTGTGAATCACGTGTATAGGATTTTCAATTTTCGCTTTTGAAATAGCAGTTGTTAATTCAGTCGAGTGTGCTCTACTGTGACAAGGCGTCCCAGAGCGATCCATTTTGAAGAAAAGCAAATTATTGCGGTATTATTCTTAAAATTTACCAAGCAAGGCCGTCGAAAAAAATGATATCTCTATCTCAGATGGACAGACATACATGGCTATATAGTTTCGGCTATTGACGATGTTTAAGAATATATGTACATACATATATATAATATTTTATAGGTTAAATTTAGTTTACAACTAAAATAGGCATACATTTGAAAACACAAATGATTTAGCCAGAAATTTATGAATGATTCTATAAAAATATAATTCATGTTAAAATACAATTTTGCTTGAGTTTACAAATATATAATATTCTTATTTATTACAATCCAGTGCAATGTGATTCAATGAACTTAAAGTAGTATTTAAGACTTAAATATTGTCGCGTTTTTGAAGTTTTCTTTAAAAATAACCAAATTATCCAGAAGATTCACAACTTTACAAGTCCTGGAGACCGGCTGCAGTCTTGTATAAAAGCGTACATCGAACTTCTTTCGCCCTGCAAAATACTTCATAAAAGTCTAAAAGTCTGAGAGTACAATAAGAGTACTTTGACATTGGCATGTCTGCCTGGGAACATTGCCAGGCAAACGACCTTCAGCAGCCAACTTTGTTGTATGAGTGTTGTAAGTGTGTGCTACACGTTGTATCTATTTGCGATGTCAAGAAAATTGTCGAGTTGCACACGAATTAATCTGAGGCTGATGAGAATACACTCAACAGTGAACATACAGTCATGTTTTTAAAAGATCGCGTGCCACTTCACCACAATCCCAACTCCAATTACGATTGCAATAACAATATTTCAAGGGTGTTTAGCCTGACTTTAACTTAATGTAACCCACTCACCGCTTCCGACTGGGTAAAATCGTTAACATTTGTCTCGAAATTCCATTGAGCCGCCACATTGGCGGTGCACTCCAGGGAGCCTTTTTGATCCGTTTCGACTAGAAGATTACGCAACTTTTCTAACTCCTGCTGATAGCGACGATCCTGTTGATACCGCTGACGATCTGCGAACTGCTGATTCAGATTGAATCTATCCTGATTGGGTAAATAGGGATTCTCGAAACGATTGCGTTGATTCACATTCACAAATTCCACATTCGGATTGTTGTTGTAGTTGTACTGATCATTCACCCTTCCATCGATTCTATAGTTATTATTATTCAGATTGTTGAAATCGTTGTAATTGCGATCCGTGCTCGATGTGGGACCATAGTTGTGATTCGCATATCGATTGGCATCCCCGCCACTAAACGGTGAGTCATTGACGCGATCACTGAAGTTCAAACGGGGCGTGGGATAAGCGTAACCCAAACGCATTCGTTCGTCATAGGTCTGACCGTACTGCAAACGAGAAAGCGATCAGTAGTCAGTCATATATAGGACATATCTATACAAAAAAACACACCCTAAAATCGTCAAGTCCATCATCACTACTGCTGCTACTGCCTCCCCCGCCCCCATCATCCGCATAGGGCGGTCCATAGCGTTGGCTACGATCGCGATCAGCTCGCAGCTGAGCGGGCGTGGTTGCCACATTGGGCGTGTAGCCATTGTAGAAGATCTCCGGCTGTGGCGTGGGCAGCTGGAGTTGTGGATTGCCACAGACTAGAGTTAGCGTCCACATTGTGGAGCACATGAAAATGAGTCCATGCCACATGTTTTGCTAATTCAACAACTGAGATCTAGATAGTATATACTTAGCACTGTCAAGGTCGACTCGCACTGCTTATTAAATCTTTCACAAGCAATTAACAATTTTAATTACAGTCCGCTGCAGCACGATTATATAATGCCAAGCTGAAAGTGCGGATCAGCTGTAGAATAAAAGACTTCACTTCACTACAAAAGAATATTCACTTGATCTTCAAAATAAAGAATAATTGAAAGTGAATTTCATTAACATTTATCTGGCTGGCTTTTCTTTGTAACACTTTTCAACACTGTTAGAGCACTTGGCTTTAATACCGTTTGGGACTTTTCGGAGCCCACATACACCCACGTAACGTCACGGAACGCGTCTAAAACTCTACTGAGTTGAGTGTAAGAATTTTTATTTTCGAAATTACTTTGTGACTTTTTTTTTCGACTTGAAAATGAATTCAAATTTCAACAACGTCGCACTTGCAGTCGCGGTCGCAGTCGCAGTCAACGCAATGCCCGATGCTTCTCTATGTTGTATGAGATAATCGCAATTAGCACTCGTTGCGCTGCCTCTGCTGACGTCGACGTCGAAGCTGGCGACACACTGCTGTCAACAAGCGAGAAATCAACCATAAGCTTGGGAACAACAATGGTGTCCATGTGTGAGTGTGAGTGTGTATGCATGTAAATGTTTTGCATGCTTGCAATTATAAGGGAGGGTGAGGGTGCCATAGACAACAACAAGTATACGAATACGTCAACGAATACTCACACTGATACACGTACACGTACGTAATCAGTCAAAAAAAAAAAGGTTTCAACCGCATAATAATAGTGACTGTGAGAAAATCACTGTAAACCACTCTTAACTGAGTGAATACTTTTGGATAATAGAAAAGATGAACCGCGAATGAATGCCGGCTACGAGATCTGAAATGAGTGACAATATTCGTAGTGAACGAGCTGAGTGTAATGAACGTTATATCGACAACTAACAGAGTCCTTTATATTGTTAGCACAAATATAGGTATATATATATTTTTTTGTTTTTTAGAAGTATAGTAACTATGCGGAAAATGCATGCTCATATGGACATATGTATATTCGTATATCTTAATTAGTATTTGCTAGGTCTAAATACAGCATATGTAAATAAATACTACATATGCATATATGATTCATGTAATATACTAATTAGTATAACAAACAAACGATAGATTGTACATGAGTAAATATAAAGCGGATTTACATAACAATAAGATGTCTGTCATCAGTTATTTGTAACAAAAACCAGTTGCATCTACTGAACTACTGAATTTGATACAAAATAATTTGGATGATCCAAACGTTTAATATCCTACGAAAGTGAGTACTTGATTTTATTAATTTGTTTGCCCTAAGTTAAATTCTGAAGTAAATGACAGTCTTTTTGTAATTATAGAAGTACACACTTAAATAACCTTTCATTAGGACTTAGCATTAATTGAGCAAGTTTAAGCGAATCAAGCTAATTTGTGTCGTTAACATATTGAAGCAATTTCTCATCACCTTCGTGTGTGACTGTGACTGTGACCATATATAATATCGCACAATATCGTATAATGCTTCAATGAGTTTGCGAAACAAATTTTCCTAATGCGCCAGCGTTAAGCACTGTCGCGCAGTCGCAGTTAATGCTAGCGTCGACGTCAGCGTCGGCGTCGCAGTCACTGGCCGCATCGTTGCTGCTGCGCATGCGTTCCACTGCGATGCAAAGCACCCGCACCACTTCCCCCACACCCTCACACTTGCCATAATGTCTGGTGGGGCTCTTGGAATGTTTGTTGTAGTCACTCTTGACCTAGCCGCATGTGAAAAATGCTTTGACTCATGCTCTGCTGAGATAGAGGTGAATTGAGGGGGGTTAATTGATGAATATGCAGGTAAGATTTGCTTGAAAGATAAGGAGAGTGCGAGTGAGATGGTGATAAATAGGACTGTCTCTGAGGTGCTAACTGGAGGAGTCATGACTCGCCAGTGAGTACTCGGTCTTGGCATACTGATTGATAGCTTGATTGTCGCATCGAGCATGCAAAATTAACCAGCTTAATTAAAAACGAGATTACTTGACTACTCGATACCTAGCACACAATTTTGGACATTATTTCATTCAAAAGATATAATAAATATCCACATAAACAATTTATTATTAAATTTTAATAATTATATAAACACATTAAAAATTACTTAATTAATATTTTTTAATTAAATTTTGTACAAACCATAACATTATACTTACTTTAATATTTTTATATTATTTCAATATTTATTAAATTCAAATTTTTTTAAGTAATTATAATTTTCTTTATGTATTAAATAATATTGATAGTTTATTATGACCATAAACCATATAGATCAGTCAAGCATTATTTCCATCTGAACGAATCCAGGGTATTAAAAAAGATGTGATTCAGCGTATAATTAGTTCGGGATTGAGATTGGGTTCTATCTCGGAAATGAGCTCTGTCTTGGAAATGAGCTCATAAATAAGCGCTAGCTTTGTGATGTGGTTGAAGTAATTCTATATAAACGTATTTATATCTGCAACAATTCTACAAGTCGCATTACTTATTTTCTCTTATTTTTGTTGAGGAACTTGAAAGTCAAGGTCAAGTACAAAGTACTTGGGATGGTGGTATACTAAATGCGGAGACAGTAAGTGACCAGAAGCCATTGCAAACCGTGGGAAAATCAATTTTCATAAGGTGTCTGTAACTAATTGAGCTATGTCTATGAATGAATAATTTGAGTACCCGTTACGCCCCTACCTTGTACACCCAATTGGCATGGGGCAGTCAACAATAATTTACTTTAACTTTTTACTTTGTTCTAACAATTAGTTGTCGAGAGAAGCACCTCCGAGAATCAACAATAATAATGAATTGCATTTTAATTACAGCTTATATATCTTTTTATTTTTGTTTTAGATTCTTTCCGGTTGTTTTCTCGTTGTGCATTTCGCACAACTTAATTGTCTTATTTCAAAGTGAACTATTAAAATGTTTCTCGAGTCCTGATACTCAGTAATTTATATTCCATTTAACTAATTTAAATTAATTAACTTGTGCAATTCAGAAATAAGGCTTATGAAGAAAAATGTATTACATTAACTGTCAAAAAATAAAAACAATAATTAGCATTTATTTATGGTGATTTTAATTATAATTGTTTGAAATGCTTTTTTTCAGTTATCACTGGGTTGAGATAAAAATAACTCTTAGCAATTAGTATTTGACAGCATTTTTTATAACATACTGAAATTTTACATTCTTCAATTCATTCAATTTTTGTAATAACTTTATCTTAAAATATAAACTTTATGTTTTTCGTTGTACAAAACATTTTTTGCAGCTTTTTTGATTGTAGAGTTTTGTTATTTTATAAATCATTAAATCAAATGTAATTATTTAAGCATTGATTTAGAGAGTTGAGAATTGGTAAATTAAAAAAAAAAAAGTTTCTATTATAAAATTTATAAAAAGATAGATTAACTTGCCCTGCAAGAAATGTGAACTTCTAAGCTTATATTTAACATCGTATGCTGCGAATTGGCTTATGGTCATATAGTTGACTATCGACTATGAACAGATGAGCCAAAATCGTATCTTATAAATTGAAATTCAATTGAACTTGTACATAAATAATTGCATACTTTTCTGCTGAACTTCGTTAAGCGATTTTTTGTAGCACATTTTCGGGCGGAACCAATTAAATCTAAATCCAGCCAATCTCTACATTATTTTGACGATTCTGTTGTATCAGCCAATCGTGTAGGGGTTGAAAATATATCAAAAGTCCATCCATGTCAATTTCTTTAGTACCTATAAGCTGTTGCAGAACTTCCCTGTAGTGCAACGATGAGCCCAGCGACATGGCATGAAATATACTTGGACCTAACTCACGCTGATCTGATAAATCGCAGAGATCCAATGGCTTGTGCACAGAACCCTCCACATACTGACCAGTCTTACTGCAGAAGTGTTTGTAGAGTTGAAACTGCAGCACAGTGCTTAAGAATTGGCTGCGAATATGGAAGAATTTTTAGGATATATCTAGTGTTATTTAAAAGATTGCTTACCTTGTGTACTGATCATCTACCTCCATGAGAAGCTTGGCGGGCACATCGAACTGCTCATTACCGCGTCTTCGTGGAGCTGTGGCTCCAGTGTAAAGCTCAGTCAGTCTCCAGTATGCTTCATTGTCGTCCGCCTTGATGTGTCCACTCAGCACTTCTACTCTATAGCGATCCAGCACATAGAAAACGGGCAGGAGAAAGATAACCTTCAATCCCTGTAGATACAAACGATTCAGGCGAGCAGGAAGATCCAACCACTTTTTGCTACGGAGCAAGCCAAGTTTGCGCAGATAACGTGGGGAGGAGGCAGCAAGGGAGAAGCATTTGCCTAGAGCATCACCAAAGTTGGGAAAAGGTTCCTCCCGTAACAGCGTGGATTGAGCTGCGGATGCCTGATAATACTGTAGATCAGACTGTGCCTCAAACATGCTGAAGAAACGCTCCTCGTCGTTAAGTGGACAGTAGCTAAAGTTGACACTGGACACGGTGTAGAGTCTCCAAGCCTTATGCCAGCATTCATCCTCGTTGTGGGCAGCCACAGTCTGTGCATTAGACCACAACGCACTGCTCAATATTAAGAATGTCAAATAAACTGTTCGATTTATATAATATTATTATTTACCTCTGCAATTGGGGCAACCCCAGTCCATGAAAGTACTCCGCCACATTCCAAAATACACGCTGGGTTGTGCTCATTCCACGTCGATGCAATGCCTCTGTTATATTGGCGACTCCCCACTCTGGAGACGGCATGTCCTTAAACCAATCAGCCCGAGGACGTCTAAAAGCATTACCCAAAAAGATCTCAGCTAGGTGCTGAGGATAAGGGCGACCTCTTGGCACAATCTGCTCGCCATACATCTTTCTAAGCGCAGCACGCACATGAGCATGCAACTGTAGAAATAAAGGACGCAGTGCGGTCATCATGTCATTTAATAGCTTCATAGTCTGGTCACCACTCAGCTCCAGTTGTCGGAACCAAAAATCCTCGGCATGGACAAAACCATTGAGCTTAGCCGACTTCTTATACAACTCCATGAAGGCCACAAACTGATGCCGCTTGGACAGACCTGCAGCTCGTCGCCACTCCAACCAATAGTACTCTATCTCCTCAAGATTCGTAGACTCCTGCACCAGCTTCTGCACATCTGGTATAAGTCTTAAAGAACAATTAGTTGGTTGTCTATAGCCGCATAGCTTAACTCTTTGAGAGCTGTTACTCAAGTTGGCCGCCAAAGCATAAAGCTGATTCACTTCTACGTCACCAAGTGCCTCGTAACCCAGCTGAGGAATACGCTCCAGCTGTCGTCGCTGTAGTGCATCTCCCACATGCAATCGCTTATACTTGGAAACTCGAGAGTGCTGACTCTTCACATAGCTGAGCACCTTCTCATTGGCTAAACTTGCTTGGAGAAGTGCTGTGGAATCGCTCTGTCCACTTAGCTCGCTTTTCATCAGGGCCAAAATTTCCTCATCGTAAATAGCGCCTAGCTGCTGATTAATCTCTGACAGAAATATAGCCAAGTTGCTATCGCTTATGGGATTGGTCAGCACTGAAGCCGGCCCAAGCTAGAGAAAAAGAGGTAATGTGAAAGGATCATGATTATTGGATACTCTATTACTTTATTGATTGCATAACTTATCTGTTTAGCTATTAAATTAATATGTTACACCAGTCATAAGTAGTGTAAATCTTTTTTCAATCTCTAAACTATAAATTCATGTCTGTCAGCACGACAGCACGGCAATTTGCTTCAAATATTTAGCACGTCCACTTCCGTATATTATTTGCTATAATTTAAAAATAACACCACACTGATTCGCTGCTATTTAAAATGGATTTGCGGTTATCTCACAGTCGAGCACACTCCACGGTAGCTTTCTTACTAGTTTTTCATTCATATTTTAATTGTGTTTAACTAACTTCAACTCAACTAATCCGGTTTGTTGCTTTACTTACAAAAATGATCAGAACTGTGAGCATTTCACTACTCAGTTTGAGGATTTAAGATTCACGGCACGTAATAAAATTTGAAGTTAAGACAAAAACGTTGAAAGCATGCGCAGCTCTCGAAAGCAACTGAGAAAGTGACAAAAAAAATCTAACTTCAAGAAAGATACCTATAGAAAACTGAAAATGGAATTGGCAATTTGTAATTGTAATGTGTTCCACTTAATAAGAACAACGAGTTTCGATTGTAAAACGGCTTTTAATACACTTCAAAACAAGGGAAGAAGCTATAATTCATAGACCAACGAACTTCTAGGTAAATGTAATTTTCTAGTCATTTCCCATTACGACGACACGCATTCTGCGAATTTAAAGAAAATCAAATGTTAGAGATTATCTAAAGGAATATATATGATTACTTACTGTCGGATGCGGTCCAGCCAATATGCACATTATTCTTGATGTTCTCGGCCTCGAGCCAGACGCGAAGTGGCTCAAAGAACTCGGCGATTGCCTTGCCGCTCATAATACGCTCCCCGTTGAAGGCCTCCAGTGCATCGGGCCAGGGCTTGGAAGCACCCAAAGAGAGCATATTCCTGTTGAGAGTGAGTTAATTAATCCAATTGCACCAAGTGAAATTTTGTCGTACTTACTGGAATGCGGCACCAGCTGCTGCACTGCCATAGATATCACAGTTGTCCAAGGGCAAATCGGGATTTGTGGCATCGTATTGACCAGCCTTGATGCAGGCGGACTTGTAGAATTGGAATTGGATGATGAATGAAACTAGATATCTATAAAATACAAAAAAAAAGTTAAAATTCATTACTAATACTCAAAAGCTCTTTTACTTACCTCAAGTATTCTACATCAGCTGAAATGTGATATTTGGCTGGAGGATCAAAATCCTCCTCGGAACGCACAACTGGAGGTTCAATTCCGGAGTATTCCTCGCGCAGCTTCCAGAAGGCGCAGTTCCAATTAGCTTTGTCCACCTCACCTCGGAACAACGACCAACGATACTTGTCCAGGGTGAACGCGAAAGGCAAAAATACAATCTTATCGAGCGCAGTCAGGAATAGCTGATTGATACGGGCCTCCTCATCTAGCACAAAGTTCTTCAACAGTCCAATCTTCTCCAGATGCCTTGGTGTCGAAACAGACAACGAAAGCACGTCACCAACAGCCTCATGAAAACCGGGATTGGCGCCAGCGCGATACACAAATGGCTGATGTTGATACTGCAAGTAGTATTGGATGTGACCCTGTTCGTGGTGCACGGTGAATAGCTGACTTTGGGTAACCGTAGTGCACTGCTTGATGCGCACATCATCCGTAAGATAGAAGTCCCAGGCGCTGGCATGGCAGATCAAATCCCGACCATCATTGGGCTTCTCAATGATCGACTTATCCCAGAAAGGTCTACAAGCAGAAATCGTTTCATTATTTTAAACACCTGAGGTCATAAAGCGCCTCGAGCTTACTGTGGCAATTTGGTTAGGTTCATGGAGGTGAAGAAATCATCGGCCATTTGGAACATCTTAAGTGGAGTGTACTCTTGATTGATCATTTCGCTGGTTACATCCACGAGCGGCTTGTCAGGGAAAGGTGTCACCAACGAAGCAATATTCGACCATTGTTGTGCCCACATATTGCCCAATAGATGCATGGGCAATGGACCATATTCAGATACGACATCATCACCGTAATGCTGCCTTAGGCGGTAGCGCACATAGCCATGGACTTGCTCATAGAGTGGACGAATCTCGGCGAAAATATCATCCAACTGTTTCTCAAAAGTATCATCCTCATATTCATCCAGCCAGAGTTCAGCACCAGAAGTGAAATCTAAGTAAGAAGTTATCATTATGTAAAAGTTTGAGAAGGAATATATGAATTTAACACTGTCTATAACTATTTATCGCATACTTTCGGAACTTTAATACATATATTTTTTAAGCTATATATTTTAAATTGAACCAAATAAAATTAAATTTTTTAATAATACAGTAGAATCCGGTTATAACGACTCCGCTTATAGCGTCCGACCGGTTATTACGACGAAAACTCGATGGCTTGGTTGGTCCCCATACAAACTTATATGAAAGCGCCTTCGCTTAGAACGTCTCCGCTTTTAGCGACTAACCGCTTATACCGACGAAATTTTTCAGAATTCAACCGGATATAGCGACGAAAAAAAAAATTCAGCGAAAAATTGCCAACAAATTTAAGCATCAAACGGCGTAATTAGAAATGTATGTATGTATATATCAGTGATCGGCACCCTTGCTTGTGTGCGTAGCAGCGACACGAAGCTCTTAGACTCTCACTACTTTCTGTCAGTCTTAGCCGTCGCCTTAGCAACGCTGCTGTTAGAGAGAGACAGTCGAAGTGCAATGCTGACGTCTCACAAATGTTTACAGCGTGCGTCTGCAGACCACATAGCCTATTCTGTTATATTTCTAGTTTTTTTCTGCTTTTTTTTTTTGAATGCGTAATTTCGCCAAATGTGAGTTAATGCACAAAATGTGCAATGAAGTGGTCATTCAGTTTAAGCTCGACACTTGTGCATTACACCCGCAAAATGTCTCAAAAAAAATTTTTTTTTATTTAAAAATTAATTTGTTTTATTTTAAAAGCCTATTACGAACTGGCAACCATAAAATAAACAAAAAAAAATTTTTTTACTCCTTCCGGTTAGTGAGTCCTCCGGTTAGAACGACGTAAAATGGTCGGTCCCTTGAAAGTCGTTATAACCGGAATCTACTGTACAATAAAGATAATAGCAAGTAAAAAAGCCACAGTCGAACCCACTCGAAATGCCCGCTACTCATTTTGAGTAAGAGCAAAAAAGTGCTGTATTATTCCTTATGTATACTCGACGTTGACGCTGACCATACTTTATGGGGTCGTAGATGCGTCTTTCTACCTATTACATGAATTATTATGAATCTTTTGACGACATTAGGAAGCGAACTTCCATATTCCTTCAAGGTATATTACTGCTAGTTTTATTGTGCACTTACTATTCAGTTTGGCTGCCTTTGTATTCAACTCAACGTAACGCTCGAATTCGGAACGCACAGGTGTTCCAGCCTTATCGTAGAACTGCACCCAATAGTACTTTAGTTCTTCGGGGTCGCGGCTTGTCTGGATGACTTCCTCGATTTCGGGTTCAAGTGCCAAATCACATTTCGTGTTATTTTTGTAGTCACACACCTTGACTTTAGCATAGTTAGAGTCCATAGCTGAAATGGTCTCCAGGAACTCAGCATAATCGGCCTCGGTCAAAGCAGCATATCCGAGTTTGGAGAGCGATTTGAACTGACGCTTAATATCCTCAGATTGATAGGTGCGCCAACTGAACTTCTGTATATCGGAAGCTACTTCCTTCATGAACTTCGCCAGATCAGCGGAAAGCTCGTTCTTATGCTTATCGTTCTCATCGGTGATGTTGGAAGCATAGGCCCAGGAAGCTTCTGTCACAACATTGGTGCGCTTTGCAAGCTCCTTATTCAAATTTTCCAAATACTCCTTGGCCTGAATCTCCTCCTTGACCAGAGCTTGCGTAAGCTACAATTCAAAGAGATAGATGAAAACTTCCCAAAACTGTTGCAAGTAACTTACCGCAAATGTAGCCACAAGGGCTAACAGTAAAAGCTTCATGCTTCCGAAAAACTTTTAGCTGAAAGTAAACATTTTTAACTTTTATCAATTTATAAATAGACATAATACTGGTGCCGCTGATATTTACTTCTATATTTAAAGTGAAATATTAAAAAATATCAGCACCAATTTCATTAAGATGACTCTGAGGTCATTTTCGACAGATCTCCATTTCGGGCATAATCATTATTCAACTTGTTCTTTTTTTCTTCGCCCATATGTAGATCAAAGTAGAGAAATGCAATTTGTCCAGTTGCATAATCAGTTGAATGACATTATTAATATTTCGGACAAGCCGATAAGTAAGTACTATGATACTTGAAGTAATTATACTTCAATACTTGTGCCGATAAGCAATTTTACGTTATATAAGTGAAGTATTTACTATATACCCGCTGCCCATAGGGTAGAAGCGTATTATAACTTTGTGCCGGCAGGAAATGTATGTAACAGGTAGAAGGAGGCATCTCCGACCCTATAAAGTATATATATTCTTGATCAGGATCAACAGCCGAGTCGATCTAGCCATGTCCGTCTGCCCGTCTGTCCGTCTGTCCGTATGAAACACTGCATCTCGGAGACTATAAGAGATAGAGCTATAATTTTCGACAGCATTTGTTATGTTTGCACGCAGATCAAGTTTGTTTCAAATTTTTACCACGCCCACTTCTGCCCCCGCAAATCAAAAAAATCTAATAACAAGCGTAATTTCAAAGCTTGAGCTGCTAATTTTGGCATATACAATAACAACAGCAGTAGTTGAAAATTTGGTTGCGATAAGATAAAAATTGTAGAAGTTATTAAAGAAATACTTTTGTATGGGCAAAAACGCCAACTTACTAGGCAATATAATACATTGTGCCGTCTATGGTATATTTTGAATGGTGTACTATATCGATACATGCCGTTATATCGGTATATTTGGTATATTTTTAGTATTTTCTGTATATTTTGAAAATAATTTATAATATAATTTAAGTACGTACTTAAAATTGCAAACGAACACATGAAATTAAAAATATGTAATTAATATTTATAATTCGATTTTGAAAGATTTTTTTAAGAAAATGCTTATACATAATGCTATACAGACCTATTCATGGGTGGTCGAATGGAAAGTTTTATAAGTTTTAATCTGCTCGATGAGATGCAAATATTTGTTAATTGTTCAAAGGAACTGGAGAAATCTTTAAAATATTTAAGTATACTGTAATGTTAGTTTAGGACTTGACTAGCGACAACACGGGATTATATCAATATCGAAACACATGGCAGGATCGTAAACAATTGCTGATAAGCTGGAATAAACTACCGAAGAATTCGTTTACTATTTACTTATACTTTTATGGGGCAAAACGATAAGATTTCAATCGGATTATCGTTAAAGAACGATAAAAGGAATAAATGATTTTGTAGTAGTTACTTCAAATTTAGAAACCGATTGTCATGGCAATTGAGTGCTCAGTAAATTGAAAGAAAAGCATTGATTAATTAATTAGAAAATCGTGCTTATTTGCAAGTGCAACGACTCTTTTCAAGTTCTTATGACATTAAAATTAAAACAAAAAACTAATATACATAATAACAAGTAAGAATTCTACATTCGCGTGTGCTCGACTGTGAGATACCCGCAACCCATTTTAAATAAAAGCAATATATTTTGCGGTAATATTCTCAACATACACCAAAAATACTACAAAAATACAAAAAATATACCAAACGGTATATTTGTTATATCGATATAGTACCACAATCAAAATATACCATAGACGGCACAATATACCAGATTGTCAGCCAAAGAAACTAAGACCCCTAGTGAGTAGGCGTTTTTGCCCATACAAAACTATTTCTTTAATAACTTCGACAATTTTTATCTGATCGCAATAAAATTTTCAGAACTCATAAATACTATAGTTATTATTGTATATTCCAAAATTCGCAGCTTTAGCTTGAAAATTCGATTTTGATTTTCGGGGGCGGAAGTAGGCGTAGTAAAAATTTAAAACAAACTTGATCTGCGTTCAAACATTACAAATGCTTTCGAAAAATTATAGCTCTATCTCTTATAGTCTCCGAGATGCAGTGTTTCATACGGACAGACGGACAGATCGACTCGGCTGTTGATCCTGATCAAGAATATATATACTTTATAGGGTCGGAGATGCCTCCTTCCACATTTTACATACATTTCCTGCCGACACAAAGTTATAAAGCCCTTCTAACCTATGGGTAGCGGGTATAAAAACGACAACATAAACGTACCTAATTGATATGCAGCAACAATAGAGCCGCAAACGATCTTGAACGAACGGCGCGCAAAATGAAACTGAAACTGTTGTAAATTCGGTGCCTTAATTTTATAGAAATGACTGGCTCTCGGCCAGACGAATTGTTCGCGATTTGACTGCCGATAAACTGAATGCAGTCGGCAGTCGTTAGTCGCCGAAAGTGCTGTTAGATAAAAATGAAAACCCTGCCGTCTACCTTAGACGAACCTTGGACGCACTCAAACTAACTCAATATTACAAAACTACAAACCGAGCGAGTAATATTCGACAATTCATAAAATTGAAAGACGCAGGCTAACCAGCTGCTGTTGCACCTAGAACCATTGGCAATTTGTAATGTATTCCACTTAATAAGAACAACGAGTTTTAATTGTTAAATGTCTTTTAATACTTCACACTACAAAATAAAGAAATAAGGCATACTTTATTGAACAACGAACTTCGGGAAAATTGGTTGGGACATTTCCAATTACGACGACACGCATTCTGTGAATATTAAGAAAATTATATGTTAGAGAATATCTAAAGGAATATATATGATTACTTACTGTCGGATGCGGTCCAGCCAATATGCACATTATTCTTGATGTTCTCGGCCTCGAGCCAGACGCGAAGTGGCTCAAAGAACTCGGCGATTGCCTTGCCGCTCATAATACGCTCCCCGTTGAAGGCCTCCAGTGCATCGGGCCAGGGCTTGGAAGCACCCAAAGAGAGCATATTCCTGTGGAGAGTGAGTTAATTAATTCAATTGCACCAACTGAAATTTTGTCGTACTTACTGGAATGCGGCACCAGCTGCTGCACTGCCATAGATATCACAATTGTCCAAGGGCAAATCGGGATTTGTGGCATCGTATTGACCAGCCTTGATGCAGGCGGACTTGTAGAATTGGAATTGGATGATGAATGAAACAAGATATCTATAAAATAGAAAAAAAAATTTAAAATCCACTACAAATACGCAAAATCTGTTTTACTTAACATACCTCAAGTATTCTACATCAGCTGAAATGTGATATTTGGCTGGAGGATCAAAGTCCTTCTCGGAACGCACAACTGGAGGTTCAATTCCGGAGTATTCCTCGCGCAGCTTCCAGAAGGCGCAGTTCCAGTTGGCTTTGTCCACCTCACCTCGGAACAACGACCAACGATACTTGTCCAGGGTGAACGCGAAAGGCAAAAACACAATCTTATCGAGAGCGGTCCGAAACAGCTGATTGATACGGGCCTCCTCATCGAGCACAAAGTTCTTCAACAGTCCAATCTTCTCCAGATGCCTTGGTGTCGACACAGACAGCGAAAGCACGTCGCCAACAGCCTCATGAAAACCGGGATTGGCGCCAGCGCGATACACAAATGGCTGATGTTGATACTGCAAGTAGTATTGGATGTGACCCTGTTCGTGGTGCACGGTGAAAAATTGACTTTGGGTAACCGTAGTGCACTGCTTGATGCGCACATCATCCGTAAGATAGAAGTCCCAGGCGCTGGCATGGCAGATCAAATCCCGACCATCATTGGGTTTCTCAATGATCGACTTATCCCAGAAAGGTCTACAAGCAGAAATCATTTCATTATTTTAAACACCTGAGGTCATAAAGCGTCTCGAGCTTACTGTGGCAATTTGGTTAGGTTCATGGAGGTGAAGAAATCATCGGCCATTTGGAACATCTTAAGTGGAGTGTACCCTTGATTGATCATTTCGCTGGTCACATCCACGAGCGGCTTGTCGGGGAAAGGTGTCACCAACGAAGCAATATTCGACCATTTTTGTGCCCACATATTGCCCAACAGATGCATGGGCAATGGACCCTTTTCAGATACGACATCATCACCGTAATGCTGCCTTAGGCGGTAGCGCACATAGCCATGGACTTGCTCATAGAGTGGACGAATCTCGGCGAAAATATCATCCAACTGTTTCTCAAAAGTATCATCCTCATATTCATCCAGCCAGAGTTCAGCACCAGAAGTGAAATCTAAGTAAGAAGTTATCATTATGTAAAAGTTTGAGAAGGAATATATGAATTTGTTTGTTTCAAATTTTTGCCACGCCCCCTTCCGCCCCCGCAAATCAAAAAAATCGAATAACAAGCGTAATTTAAAAGTTAGAGTTAAAAATACTTTTGTATGGGCAAAAACGGCTACTTACTAGGGGTCTTAGTTGCTTTGGCTGACAATCTGTATATTGTGCCGTCTATGGTATATTTTGAATGTGGTACTATAGCGATATACCATATACACAATTTGGTATATTTTTAGTATGTTTGCAGTATATTTGGTATATTTTGAGAATAATACCGCAAAATATATTGCTTTTATTCAAAATGGGTAGCGGGTATCTCACAGTCGAGTACACTCGACTGTAGCTTTCTTACTTGTTTAATAATACAATTAAGATAATAGCAAGTAAAAAAGCCACAGTCGAACCCACTCGAAATGCCCGCTACTCATTTTGAGTAAGAGCAAAAAAGTGCTGTATTATTCCTTATGTATACTCGACGTTGACGCTGACCATACTTTATGGGGTCGTAGATGCGTCTTTCTACCTATTACATGAATTATTATTATTATTATTACACTTACTATTCAGTTTGGCTGCCTTTGTATTCAACTCAACGTAACGCTCGAATTCGGAACGCACAGGTGTTCCAGCCTTATCGTAGAACTGCACCCAATAGTACTTTAGTTCTTCGGGGTCGCGGCTTGTCTGGATGACTTCCTCGATTTCGGGTTCAAGTGCCAAATCACATTTCGTGTTATTTTTGTAGTCACACACCTTGACTTTAGCATAGTTAGAGTCCATAGCTGAAATGGTCTCCAGGAACTCAGCATAATCGGCCTCGGTCAAAGCAGCATATCCGAGTTTGGAGAGCGATTTGAACTGACGCTTAATATCCTCAGATTGATAGGTGCGCCAACTGAACTTCTGTATATCGGAAGCTACTTCCTTCATGAACTTCGCCAGATCAGCGGAAAGCTCGTTCTTATACTTATCGTTCTCATCGGTGATGTTGGAAGCATAGGCCCAGGAAGCTTCTGTCACAACATTGGTGCGCTTTGCAAGCTCCTTATTCAAATTTTCCAAATACTCCTTGGCCTGAATCTCCTCCTTGACCAGAGCTTGCGTAAGCTACAATTGAAAGAGATAGATGAAAACTTCCCAAAACTGTTGCAAGTAACTTACCGCAAATGTAGCCACAAGGGCTAACAGTAAAAGCTTCATGCTTCCGAAAACTGAAAGTAATTATTTTTAACTTTTATCAGTTTAGAAATAGACATAAAACTGGTGACGCTGATCTTTAGTTCTATATTTAGAGTGAAAAATAAAAGTATCTCAGCACAAAATTGATTAAGATGACTCTGAGGTCAATTTTAACAGATCTCCATCTTGTGTATAATCATTATTCAACTTGTTCTTATTTTCTTCGCCCATATGTAGATCAAAGTAGAGAAATGCAATTTGTCCAGTTGCAAAATCAGTTGAATGACAATTTTAAAATTTCGGACAAGCCGATAAGCAAGTACTACTTGAAGTAATTATAGTTCAAAACTTGTGCCGATAAGCATTTTTACGTTATATAAGTGAATTGCAATTATATACTTTTTAAATTGGCGAAACATTTGTCGATATATTTCCAATAATGAGTTACAGAGAAATCTGTGAGGTGCTATATTAATGATTTATGGATCATATAATTCAAGTACGTACTTAAAATTGCAAACGAACACACGAAATTAAAAATGTTTAATTAAGATTTATACTTCAATTTTAAAAGATTTTTTTAAGAAAATGCTAATACATAATGCTAACAGACTTATTCATGGGCTGTCGAATGGAAAGTTTTATAAGTTTTAATCAGTTCGATGAGATGGTAAATATTTGTTAATTGTTCGGAAAAGCAGGAGAAGTCTTTAAAATATTTAAGTATACTGTAATGTTAGTTTAGGACTTGACTAGCGACAACACGGGATTATATCTATATCGAAACAAATATCAGGATCGTAAACATTTGCTGATAAGCTGAAATAAACTACCGAAGAATTCGTTCACTATTTACTAATACTTTCATGGGGCAAAACGATAAGATTTCAATCGGATTATCGTTAAAATTGAATTGAATCATATGAAGAACGATAAAAAGAATAAATGTTTTTGCAGTAGTTACTTTAAATTTAGAATCCGATTGTCATGGCAATTGAGTGTTAAAGTATTAATTAATTAGAAAATCGTGCTGATTTGCAAGTGCAACGACTCATTTCAAGATCTTATGACAATAAAATTAAAACAAAAAACTAATATACATAATAAAAACAACAACATAAACGTACCTAATTGATATGCAGCAACAATAGAGCCGCAAACGATCTTGAACGAACGGCGCGCAAAATGAAACTGAAACTGTTGTAAATTCGGTGCCTTAATTTTATAGAAATGACTGGCTCTCGGCCAGACGAATTGTTCGCGATTTGACTGCCGATAAACTGAATGCAGTCGGCAGTCGTTAGTCGCCGAAAGTGCTGTTAGATAAAAATGAAAACCCTGCCGTCTACCTTAGACGAACCTTGGACGCACTCAAACTAACTCAATATTACAAAACTACAAACCGAGCGAGTAATATTCGACAATTCATAAAATTGAAAGACGCAGGCTAACCAGCTGCTGTTGCACCTAGAACCATTGGCAATTTGTAATGTATTCCACTTAATAAGAACAACGAGTTTTAATTGTTAAATGTCTTTTAATACTTCACACTACAAAATAAAGAAATAAGGCATACTTTATTGAACAACGAACTTCGGGAAAATTGGTTGGGACATTTCCAATTACGACGACACGCATTCTGTGAATATTAAGAAAATTATATGTTAGAGAATATCTAAAGGAATATATATGATTACTTACTGTCGGATGCGGTCCAGCCAATATGCACATTATTCTTGATGTTCTCGGCCTCGAGCCAGACGCGAAGTGGCTCAAAGAACTCGGCGATTGCCTTGCCGCTCATAATACGCTCCCCGTTGAAGGCCTCCAGTGCATCGGGCCAGGGCTTGGAAGCACCCAAAGAGAGCATATTCCTGTGGAGAGTGAGTTAATTAATTCAATTGCACCAACTGAAATTTTGTCGTACTTACTGGAATGCGGCACCAGCTGCTGCACTGCCATAGATATCACAATTGTCCAAGGGCAAATCGGGATTTGTGGCATCGTATTGACCAGCCTTGATGCAGGCGGACTTGTAGAATTGGAATTGGATGATGAATGAAACAAGATATCTATAAAATAGAAAAAAAAATTTAAAATCCACTACAAATACGCAAAATCTGTTATACTTAACATACCTCAAGTATTCTACATCAGCTGAAATGTGATATTTGGCTGGAGGATCAAAGTCCTTCTCGGAACGCACAACTGGAGGTTCAATTCCGGAGTATTCCTCGCGCAGCTTCCAGAAGGCGCAGTTCCAGTTGGCTTTGTCCACCTCACCTCGGAACAACGACCAACGATACTTGTCCAGGGTGAACGCGAAAGGCAAAAATACAATCTTATCGAGTGCAGTCAGGAATAGCTGATTGATACGGGCCTCCTCATCGAGCACAAAGTTCTTCAACAGTCCAATCTTCTCCAGATGCCTTGGTGTAGACACAGACAACGAAAGCACGTCGCCAACAGCCTCATGGAAACCGGGATTGGCACCAGTGCGATACACAAATGGCTGATGTTGATACTGCAGGAAGTATTGAATATGACCCTGTTCGTGGTGCACGGTGAAAAATTGACTTTGGGTAACCGTAGTGCACTGCTTGATGCGCACATCATCCGTAAGATAGAAGTCCCAGGCGCTGGCATGGCAGATTAAATCCCGACCATCATTGGGCTTCTCAATGATCGACTTGTCCCAGAAAGCTCTATAAATAGAAATCATCATTTCTCACTATATTAAAGACCTGAGGTTGTAAAGCATCTTAAGCTTACTGTGGCAATTTGGTTAGGTTCATGGAGGTGAAGAAATCATCGGCCATTTGGAACATCTTAAGTGGAGTGTATCCCTGATTGATCATTTCGCTGGTCACATCCACGAGCGGCTTGTCGGGGAATGGTGAGACCAACGAAGCAATATCCGACCATTGTTGTGCCCACATATTGCCCAATAGATGCATGGGCAATGGACCCTTTTCAGACACGACATCATCACCGTAATGCTTCCTTAGGCGGTAGCGCACATAGCCATGGATTTGCTCATAGAGTGGACGAATCTCGGCGAAAATATCATCCAACTGTTTCTCAAAAGTATCATCCTCATATTCATCCAGCCAGAGTTCAGCACCAGAAGTGAAATCTAAGTAAAAAAGGTATAAGGAATGAATATAACTATAACTATTTAAAGCATACTTTAAGAACTACGATATGACTTAATTAAACTAAAAATTTAAGAGCTATGCAATTTTTGAATGAATGAACTAAATGAAATTTAATTATACTCGCTAGTGTAGAAGGGTATTATAAGCGTCAACATTTAAGAAAATATAGCCATATCTGTTTGTCTGTACGAACACCTAGATCTCAGAGAGATCTACTACTACTATTTTTATTGTGCACTTACTATTCAGTTTGGCTGCCTTTGTATTCAACTCAACGTAACGCTCGAATTCGGAACGCACAGATGTTCCAGCCTTATCGTAGAATTGCACCCAATAGTGCTTCAGTTCTTCGGGGTCGCGGCTTGTCTGGATGACTTCCTCGATTTCGGGTTCAAGTGCCAAATCACATTTCGTGTTATTTTTGTAGTCACACACTTTGACTTTAGCATAGTTGGATTCCATGGCGGAAATAGTCTCCAGGAATTGAGCGTAATCGGCCTCGGTCAAAGCAGCATATCCGAGTTTGGAGAGCGATTTGAACTGACGCTTAATATCCTCAGATTGATAGGTGCGCCAACTGAACTTCTGTATATCGGAAGCTACTTCCTTCATGAACTTTGCCAATTCAGAGGATATCTCGTTCTTCTTCTTTTCGTTCTCATCGTTAATGTTGGAAGCATAGGCCCATGAAGCTTCTGTTTCGACATTAGTGCGCTTTGCGAGCTCCTTATTCAAATTTTCCAAATACTCCTTAGCCTGAATCTCTTCCTTGACCAGAGCTTGCGTAAGCTACAAATCCAGGAGATAGTTAGATGAAAACTTCCCAAAATTGTGGCAAATAACTTACCGCAAATGTAGCCACAAGGGCTAACAGTAAAATCTTCATGCTTGCGAACAACTTTCAACTGGAAGAAAACATTTTTAATTTTGATCAGTTTAGAAATAGAAATAAAACTGGTGACGCTGATCTTTAGTTCTATATTTAGAGTGAAAAATAAAAGTATCTCAGCACAAAATTGATTAAGATGACTCTGAGGTCAATTTCGACAGATCTCCATCTCGGGTATAATCATTATTCAACTTGCTCTTATGCCCATATGTAGGTCAAAGTAAAGAAATGCAATTTGCCCAGTTGCACAATCAGTCTGATGTGCACATTTCCAGGTATTATTAATACGTCGCAAGCCGATAAGCAAGTACTACTTGAAGTAATTATTGTTTAAAACTTGTGTCGATAAGTATTTTTATTTTATATAAGTGAGTACAAATATATATTTATTAAATTGGTTAAACAGAGAAATCTGTGAGGTGCTATATTAATGATTTATGGATCATATAATTCATGTAAGTATTTAAAATTGCATACAAACACATGAAATTTAAAATGTGTAATTAATATTAATACCTCGATTTAAAATTTTTTTTTTAAGAAAATTCTTATGGGCTGTCGAATGGAAAGTTTTATAAGTTTTAATCAGCTCGATGAGATGGCAAATATTTGTTAATTGTTCGGAAGAGCAGGAGAAGTCTTTAAAATATTTAAGTATACTGTAATGTTAGTTTAGCACTTGACTAGCGACAACACGGGATTATATGTATATCAAAACACATGTCAGGATCATAAACAATTGCCGATAAGCTGGATTAATCTACCGAAGAATTCGTTCACTATTTACTGATACTTTCATGGGGCAAGACGATAAGATTTAAATCTAATTATCATCGAAAGTGAATTGAATCATATGAGTAACGAACAATAGATTATATATTATTGGATTAGTTACTTTAAATTTAGAAAACGATTGTCATGGCAATTGAGTGTTCAGTAAATTGAAATAAAAGCACAAATTAACAAGGCAGCGCGTCGCAAGTAATGACGATTTCGCATTAATTAATTAATTACAAAATCGTGCTTATTTACGAGTGCAACGACTCACTTCAAGTTCTTATGACGATAAAAAAAGACAATAATATAAAAAATAAAAACAACAACATAAACGTACCTAATTGATACGCTGCAACGATAGAGCCGCAAACGATCTTGAACGAACCGCGCGCGAATTGAAACTGAAATTGTTGGAATCTTGGTGCGTGAGTTTTATAGCAGCCGAGTGGTTGACTGGTTCTCGGTCAAACGATATGGATCACCTACAACGAGTTGATGGCGACGTGACTGCCGATGAACTGAATGTAGTCGGCAGTCGTCAGTCGCCGAGAGTGCTGTCAGATAAAAATTAAAACCCGATCAATATTTATTGCCGATGCGCGCACCTAAGTAAAAAAGAAAACGCACAGCGCAGCTGCCGCCTACCTAAGACGAACCTGGGACGCACCTATACCTAAGCTGGGTTTATGCTCATTGCTATGCCTGACACACTTCGATGACAAGTTGTGTGTTGGTCAAAAACGAAGAAAGGTGATAATTTTATATGAATATAATAAAATATCTATATACATATGTATGTGTACATAAATACATTCGTACAACAAGAGAGATGGTTGCACCGTGCTGATTGCCATACCTGATGCCCATGCCATAAAATATTTAAAAATGTTGCAAATGTTGCAAATTTCCGATTGAGTGATTCGTTCAACTCTATAAATTTATTGATAATATCTGTCATCTTTGTTCCACAGAAATATCATTATTTTTAGTATTAAATCTGAAAAATAGTCAAAAAACTAATATTACAGTTGTACATACAAACAAATTTAAAAAGTAAAATAAATTTAGACATAACATATAATATAATATAACATAAAAACACAGATACACATTTGTAATAACTCAATATTACAAAGCTACAAACCGAGCGAGAAATATTCGGCAATTCATAAATTTAAAATACGCGCGCGTTCCAGCTGCTACTGCCAATAAATATTAACCAGCACTGCTAAGATCTATCGATAACCGCATATCGAACTAATAACCTTTTTAACACTGGCAGTGATTCACACATGTTTACGCGCTAGTTCGTATTCTGCGTCAGTCAGTACATAAATCATATCTAGAGCGCTTCATAATTAAAAGGTAACGTAAGCAAATATGTATTAAATATTGAATTTACATCTGTGATCGATTCGCGACAGAAGCATTCCGCAAGATCCCCAATCACATCAGCTGTGAACCAGTTCCATTTGCAACGCATGGAAATCGCGGTCTGACCGTTCAATGTCACTTTGTTGTTAACAAAGAAGGGAAAAGCGTCGCAAAACGTGAAATATCTGCAGTCTTTAAACTATATAAAACTGATAAAGGTAATGCAACTCACGACTGTAAAACATCTATTTACGTACAATCAACAGTCGCGCGCAACACAAGCAACAACAATACCCAAGAAGTGCGTGAAAGTGCAAAAAAACAACAACACAAAAGTATGTGTATTTCGCCAGCAGTGTAAAAAGAGACTTGCATAGAAAATGCCAGAGCACCGCAGAAGGCAGCAGCCAGTTTAATTGATTATTCAATACGCAATACATATATATGTATATGTGTATACAACATATGCGAGCATCTTTGTGTGTGTGTACAACAAACACGCGTTGTCAGCATTTTTGGCATCAAAAACAAGCTGCAAATTTCTGAGTAAATAAAATTCGTCAGCCTAAGAAAATACCACCAACAATAAATTGGTTGTAAAATAATAACAAAAACAAAAACCCACTAAAAAAAAAAGAACTGTACTGAATCAGGAGGAAAGTTTTCGAGCTCATTGCGTCTTTGTTATTGTTGTCAGTCAGTTGTAGTTCATATATTTCTTATTATTTTTTTTTTTGTAGTGTCTAACACTTCGACCATGGAGTCAACACTAAGTTCCGGCGGCTCAAACGCTTCCAGCGAGTGCGCCGTTGACACGGGCGGCGGCAGCATCGGCAGCAAAACTCGTTGCCGCACTTTAGAAGCAACGCTTTGCAGCGTCGTCCATCACAATGGATCGCAATCGAGCAACGCCAACGCATCCTTAAGCCAGGATGTTAAGGATCTCTATCGGTATAATTCAAACACTTTCAATATTCTATTATATTAGCTAATTCTGTTTTAATTTATATAGCACCTTATACACCGTCTCCAAGCAGCTGGACGATGCCAAGCGAAATGTGCAGAACATTGGTCAACTGTTCCAGCACGACATCGAGGAGAAACGCGCCAATCTAGTGCAACTATGCAAGCAGATCATATTCAAGGTAATAGTCGAGTAAACAGGGTATTGAACATACACTGTGAATAAAAGTGATGCAACTATCTGCAATGAGCAATTTAATATATTGCTTTTACATTTCAAATATATAGTTTTGTTAGGCCCACATTGTGAACTTACCCAAAAATCGTTCATGTAAAACAAAAAATCGGAGGCATCAAAATTTGCTATACGGTATATTCTCTATAATTGCACCAAATTGTACTTTTAATTGTATCAGATCCAAAAAAATGTTTAGTTATTCCTTTCAAAGATGGGTGCAATTGTGATTATTATACTTTTAATCTATAATCCGAAATTGGCAATTATATTCCATTGAAAAGGTTTTACAGCGAATAAACTCAATTTTGCCATTCAAATGCAATTATAATTGTCTTTGATAAGGAACTTCAAAAAAAACTATTACATATTCTTTAATCCGCATCATTTTAAACAAATCCTTAGGATGGAAGGTACTAATTATAAAATTTTAATGCAATTTGTTGCAAAATACTTTTTGTAGGCACTTTGATATTTATTCATAGATTTCAGCATTGTCACTGTTGCATATTATCAATTTATACTGTACTCTATTAATGCTTTATCATCTCGCTTAATACGATAAGATGAGACGTCCCATGACGTCATAGAATCGTTATCTTATATTCTTGTCGTTTCTATTGTCTTATTTTTGACCTAGGGATACCATGGGGACGGTGCATGTTAGACACATGTAGGACATACCCTAAACGCATAAAAGTACAATGTATATCGGTTGTCTGAAAAATTATTTTATTTTGATGATTGTTAAAAATAATCTAAAAGCAGTTGATGCCCAAAGACAGTCAAGAATTTTGAAACAATTTCTGTTTAATCATAAATGAAAATATCTTGCATAATTTTAATTTAGTATTATTTTTTAAAATAAGCCAAGTGTATTTGTGCTGTATGTACATATAACAATACTGTAAATTATCTTTTCCTTTTTAGGACTATCAATCGGTGGGCAAAAAGGTGCGCGAGGTGATGTGGCGACGTGGATACTACGAGTTCATCGCCTTTGTGAAGAAACATTCGCATAAGCAGGGCATGGATGAAGAGCAAATGCAGAAATTGGAACGCTTCTTATGCGCCGGCATCTTCAACTACAAACGACTTTCGGCCAAAATGGAGGAGATCTATGATTTGGATTTAAAGTATCTTATTGATTTCTCTATCATCAGCGAAGGCTATATTAGCGATTTTATTGGCGACTCTTCGGCTGTGGGTCAGGAGGTGGAGCCATCAGGAGCCGGAGCTGTCGATAAGAGTCTGGAGGCCGTGTCTTTTGCTTTGGACACCATACACTCATCGCTTCTTAGCTTGGGTGATTTGCATCGCTATTTTCTGGACTTTCGCATTGACAGCCAGCTGAGTTTGAGCATCAGCAAGGAGCAGGTTGCAAAGTATTATTTGGAAGCATTCAAACTAAATCCGGCCATTGGCATGGCTCAAAATCAGCTGGGAACCCTCTACTATGGCCAAAACTATGATTTGGACTCAACTTATCACTATCTGTACTCTTTGGTCTGCATTATTCCATTCGAGCTGAGTGAAAACAATTTGAACAAATTGTTTGCCAAGCACACCGAGTATCTGGAGCAAATGGATCCTGCTAAAGTGGATTTCAACATTGAGGATTTCTATGCACGTTTCTATTTGATTGTGGACATATTCTTCTTTGACAAGGAAGTGCCCGATTTCAATTCCCTGTGCCATTGCGTCCTCATCGATTTGCGCAAGATTCTCTGCGCCCAAATGCTGCGTGTGCCCGAATCAAGCATCTTTAAAATCATCTCCATACTGTTCTTTTGCCTCTCCAAACTCAAGATGATTAACTCGCCCAAGGTCTATTCATTGCACGCTTTTCTGGTAGCCGCCTGCTCCGATCTTATGGATGCCTGCATTGTCAACATCGAGCAAATGATTTTGGCTCGTGCCGCAGACAATGAGAAATTCCAGACAGAGTACGAGCAGCGTTTCCAGGAATTCGACACCACAGTGCGCAAGTCACGCAATGAGTATAAGAACTGGCTGGCCGCTGTAGGCGAATGCGAACGAAAGGACAAAAAACTAATGGCCAGACCACATTCTGTCAAGGATTGCAGCACAGACTCACGCGATTCACAGCACTCGGCCGATGATGGCGGCGCCAAGACACAGGAAGCCACTGATACTGATAAACTTGGCGGCGGCGAACCCATCTCTACACGCTCTAGCGACGAAGCCAAGGAGAGCGATCTGAAGACACCGCTCTCCTGCAAAAGCAAGCGTCGCGGCATGCGTCTACGGCGTCGTCGTCGTAAGATTGCCCAATCGGATGATAGCTCGTGTTACGACAGCGAAAGCGACATGGACACCGATTTCTATAGCGATGAGGAGGACTACACCGATCTGAGCTCCAACTTCGATACTGATTTCAGTGACATTGATGTCGCCGAGCCCGATGAGACGCCAATTGGTGAGTTAACTCTTATCTACCTTCTTTGTTGATTTCTCTCTTATCAAATAATGTTTGTCTGAAGCAGACTATGCCAAGAAGGAACGCGCTGGACGCCAACAAGCAGGTGCTGATAACTATTCAGATGGCGAGGATGTGGTAATTGAGGAGGTGCGACTTGTCTATCCAGATGAACTAGAACGTCGCCCTAACTCCCAAGAAATCGACTCTGAGGGATTGTTGCGGAGCTTCGAAGTGCTACAGTTGAATTTCAAGAGCGCCGAGGATCCTTTGGCTAATTTGGCAGCTGCAGCTGGCACGGCATCGCTGGCCCCAAATGCCTCCATTGATGGAGCTCAAGTACCACCGGTTACCATCTCGGAGCCACCAAAGAAACTAGTGTATCGCAACAAGTACACCAAGATTAATCCCAACATCATTATCGATTGTCTGCACAATGAGCCCACCATTCGAGCGCTGAAGATGCTCTTCGACTGGCTCCGCATCAATCCAGAGATATTGATTGGTTGCTATCACTCGAATCCCGAATTTGTGCACAAGATCATGAAGTTGCTGAACTACTGCAACATTGATGTGTTCACACGCAAGGTTTACTTTGAACGCGATCTGCTGACCACCAGCAATGTGCGAGAGGCGCTCGTCGAGCTTTTCGATGTGCGCGCCAATGTCCCACTCACCGAGGACTTTGCTTTTAAGAACTTCGACATCTTCCAGAGCACTCAAATCACCCTTGACTGGGAGACTATCATAAGGGAGCGTGTAACGCCACAGGAAGAATCCATATTGCGCATCTTCAAGATGGTTGATTTCGGATTCTTCATCTGCAAACAGAAGAAGTTTAATTATCGCTTCTGTGTCAAGACGCGTCGCTTCACCGAGAATCAGAAGAAGAAACGCGAGGAGAAGAAGGGCGGCTGCTCCCGACGTCGCGAACGTCGCACGGCTCCAAAAACCACACGCAAGCGCAACGAGGGACGCACACGTCGCTACTCGGATCGAAAGAATGGAATCGTCCGCAAGAGCTACACTAGCAACGAGGAGAAGGACACCGTCGAGGAGTGCCGCAAGGTACCACGCAAGGGCTATCTACGCAATAGGAATGCCGAGAAGGCAGCTGCTGTGATTGCCAGTGCAACAGGCACATCGGTGGCTGGCGGCACCTCAGCTTCAGCCTCGACTACGACAAATAGCGTCATTGAGAAACTGAATCTGCAGTCGAGCAGCGGCGCCGATGAGGAACGCTCCGAGGCCATGTCCAAGAAATGCGAAATTATGGGCAAGCTCTGGCTGCAAAACGAGGTCGAAACCCTCGAGGAGGAACTACGTGACAGTCCCGCACACATCGTGATGTCGCCGTTTGTTGTTGTAGACGCCAAGGCATTGACAGAATACAACGGTATTGTGAAGTCCCTAGTAAGGACCAAAAAGTGTATTGTTCTCATCCCCAATGCTGGTGAGTAATAAAATGAATGGTGTCTCATTTTTGCTAGTGACTAAATAAGAACTTTCTGTTTCCATTAGTGCTCAACGAGCTGGACGAGCTAAAGAAGCGCAGCGAGAATGTGCGTCACGTCATACGCTGGCTGGAGCAGGAGTTTAAGCATGGCAATCGCCATCTGCGCGCCCAGCGCGACAACGAGAGTCAGCCGCTATCGCTGCTCAAGATCTCACGCAAAATGGGTAAGAGTTGGCAGAGATAAAAGTTAAAACAGAGTAATTACTGAATCTCTGAATTAATTGAATCTTCCACAGATCGTGATGCATCAGTATTTTTGAAAATAGCACAGTTCTGCAATCATCTTGTAGCCAATCATGCCGATCCGCATGTGAGTGAGCTACAAAAGAACGTGGTCACATATCTGTCAGGAGATAATCTACATGAGAAGAACCGTCAGCAGCAGAACTTCAGTTACACCGGCATTCTCGACTCCATACCCGTTCGCTATGCCCAAATCCAAAGCTTCTATGCCAAGTTTAAGGCCAACAAAAAATGAGTGACGACCAGAAGCGGACGCTAGGTGGCAAATGCAAGGCAACTGCAGATGCAAATTATGCAAGGATGCAAGCGTGTGTTCTCTGTACAACCACAAAAAACGACATGGAGTTCCAAGTTAACGAAGTTTCTCTCAAGACGCGACCAGCGGGCAACGGCAACCAAATCAACCAACCAGCTGAACCACCTCAAACAAAGTGGGTTGTTTGTCTGTTTGTTGTTTGTTGATAGAAGCAGCAGCAGTCGCAGCAGCAGTTGTTGTTGTGGTTGTGGATAATTTACACCAACAATCAATTAAAAAAAAAAAGCAATCATAAGCAGCATCAACAACAACAACATCAGAGAACAACATCATAATAACATCAAATCAAACAAATCGTACAACAAACTGAACAACCAACCCATCAATAGGGGTCCGTCTCATGCGGCAGCAGCATTGCGTGGAATTTGCTTGTGTTGTTGTGTTAGAAAACAAAATCAAAAATGAAAAAAAAAATCGTTCACTTTTAACTCAAATGGCAACAACGATGACGACTCAGCTAACGTTTAATGGAATCACGGTCAACAAACAGAGAAAAAAGAAAAAATAATGAAAACGGAAAAAAAAACAAACAAAAAAATTACTACGGAAAATCAAATCAAAGAAGAAATTGTTCATGATACAACTTTATCAACTAACATAACCTTCGTCCGGAGCTTAGCAAAGAAAGGTTTACGAACAAATCCAAACAAGGAGCTCATGGAGAGAACGGAGATTATGTCTAATCTAGCTTTCCCTCCCGCACAGCCCCTCATGCAGCGCATACATTTTAGCTTTCTTTGTAGAGCGCGCTTTCCTCAAACTAATAATTCTTTTTCCGGAGAATATTTTCAATTGAGAAAACTCGTAATTGCATGGAACGGTTCAATAGTTCTCCATTCGCCCTCATCATGTTATTTTGTTCTATCTTAACTTTTGACGTCGGAGAAATCATTCGTTTTTGCCCAAGTCTACACAATTCAAATCTATATAACACATATATAACAATTTAATCTCTATAAATTCATTGCAAAAACTTTGTCGGATAAATGTGTGTAATAAGTATTATCAACCAAGAAGCGATGTAATCAAATTTTCTTACATCACATTTTACATTTTTTCAATTTTTCAGAATCTACATTGTAATACCATTCTGATTTATGAACTAATAAAAAAAACACCCGGCAAACAAATTACGCGTCTTTTTTCCAAGATAAATGAGATGGGAATGGGAATGCAAAATATTTTTTTCTAGTAGGCAATATTTTTTCAATTGCCTAATTTAAAAAAGGAATACAAAGTATCCCTGTTATTGGCAAAACTAAAGGACTCTTCGAATATGCTTTGGCCAAGTCATATAACTCATAAAGTTGAGTTGATTAACACTTCAAGACCTGACAAAGTTAACACCAAATGAAAATTTTAAAAGTTCTTCTAATTTCGATGTTTATAGAACTTTCGTCTTTTAATCCTTCAAAATGTTTCATGCCTTCTCCTATCCTTAAACAATTTTTTAACTGCAATTTTCTTCTAAGTTCAAGAGGCAAAATCTTTCTAACATTTTAAAGGATATAACCAAGTTATTGCTTATACGCCCTCCGTTTAGTAAGTTTAAACAAAGTTTTTTTTTTTTTAAATTTTAATCAATTTTTATTTGTTGTTTTTGGGGTGTTTTTGTTTGTGTTTTATATATTTGTGCCTGTTTGCTTTTAATCCAATTTAATTGATTTTTGTCACTTTCTGTTGTGTTTCGTGTTTCGAATGGTACAAATAGCGTACACAATAGGTATTTTGGGGTGTATACATATATGTATATATATAATTTGTTATGTATAGAGATTTTATAACTACATATATTGTATAATTGGTTTGAAATACTTTCAAGTGTTGCTACATAGTATATCATATATATTTTGTTTGCCATTTCTTTCTAACTGTTCTGATCTAATGTGATCCTCAGACAACAAATGTTCAAAGAGAGTTAATTATTTTGTTTACATTCAGTTTTGTTTTCTTTCTGTTTTTGTATTTTGGAATTTTGATAGCAAAATTAAGTTAAGCGTGTTTTTGACCGATTATCAAGCAATTTCAACTTTGTATATATATATTTATATATTCATATTGTTTATTTATAGTGTAATAAGTGGTTTTTGGCTTTAGTCTTAGTTTCACTATGTTTATACGTATATTGATCTCTTGCCTCAGTTGAGTAAATAATTATATCTACTCACATACAATATTTATATATAGACTGATGACAAACGAGACTGTTCAAATTGTAATAATTAAAAGGGGGTGCTTACATAATTACTTAAACTGTTGTTTTGCAAACGACATTAAAATAAAAACCTGCACACATTTAAAAACAATAATAAAAGTAATAATAGGTCGTAATAATACATAATACGAAAATAATAAATTAATAAAAAAACTTGAGATTACAACAAGACTGTACAGATTGTGCTTATGCATACATGCAACTTAAAATGTAAAAACTTATGTGAATTTCCATTCAACGCTGGCCAAATAATTTGCACATTTTCAATAAAAACTATTAACTAATCGACACTGACATCGACTATTCATCTTTTTTCCTTCTTTTTTTTGCTTTTTTAAACATTTCTATACACAGAATGAATATTACCATTGCGAATTTAAACTAATTACAGACAACATATTAAACATTTGAAATCAATTGTACAATTAAATACACAATACAAATTCATACAGCTCTTTTCTTTGAAATTCAACTAATCTCTCCCCTTAGATGACACCCGATACAGATTTCTCATACGGTGTGCCCAGCGTATCCCGTCTCCTTGGCAGCGTACCGCTGGCCGTAAGTGGCGCCGATTCCGGACAACCTAAGCCAACCAGTAATTCAACCAGTGCCGTCGTATCCTCCACATTGTATTGTGGAGCCGGAATGCCACCGTTTGCCGCAGCCGACGGCGCTGGAGTTGGCGCCGGAGCCGGAGTGCCAGCTGCCAGCGCAGCAGCCGCCTTCATCGATTTGGCCGTGGCCAACGATTGCGCTGCCCGTGCATACGCCAAGCAGGTGCGTCCCTCATGGTCGGTGTGCTTGATGTTTGCACCGTTCTGCAATTGCAAATACAATTAGTGAGATGCGCTTAGAAGGCATTGTAAATATGAACTTACCCAGACGAGCAGCTGGGCAATGGCCAGATTGCCAATGGCACAAGCCAGCAAGAGAGGTGTACGCACATCCCGTGTGCTCACATTGGCATTGGTCACCTCCGACTGACAGTTGGCCAATATCGACACAATCGACTTGATGTCCGCTCGAATCACCGCTTCGATGAGCTGCTGTCCTGGCGAGGCTGGGTTCGCATGATTTCCACTGCCTAGAGGCGTGAGGAACTCCTTCGCCTCGTACTTGCTGCGTATCCAGCGCTCCTTCTCCTCGTGATTGGCCAGTGCAGTGGGCTTGACGCGTTGTCGCGTATTCGCTTCCCACACCGAGTTGGCCAAGCTATTGCCAATCGCCAGCATGACGCTTAGATGCGGCGCACTAAATGGAGAAAGATATATGTTATGCATTGTCCTTGTGAGAATATATAAAAAACTTTTTACTTACGGCCAATCATCCAGACCCAGAGAGCGCACCTTAGAGATGTGCGAGCCGAGATTGCGATGTATGCCAGAGCACTCAATGCACATGAGCACGCCCAGATTCAAGCTGGCCCATTCGGGATCTGCAAAATAGGTTAAAGCAAGAAATTAGTAATTCATGTCAAGTCCGATTAATGCTTCTATTCACTTACTGGGTGCACCACAGTCCACGCAGTGGCCATTGCCGGGTACACGTTGTCTTATAGCCACCATAGCAGCCAACTCGGTGCTGGTTGCCTGCTTCGTCTTGCTGCTCTCAATGCTCTGCAGACTCTTGAAGATCTCCTGCTCGACGGCAGCGACCCACTCATCACGCTCCTCGGAATTGGCGGCCTCAAAGTGCCATTGCTTCGAGTCCAGCGAGACAATGTAGAACTCATAGCCATCGTTGTCATCCGCCTCGTTCGCCTTGACGCTGCTGCTCTTCATGCGACGATGTCGCTTCTTCACATTGGGAGTTTGCGCTTCCAATTTACTATTGGCCGTTGGCGCCTCACCAGCTATGAACGTCTGTGAATTGGAATTGGACATGGCAATGCCCTCGTCACCGCTGGTCTGCTGTGAGCTATTCGATTTCAGTGGCTCTGCGCCAGCGCCGGCGCCCAACAGCGACAGCTTCTCGTTCAGCTTACGCTGATTATCCTTGGCCAGCGTGAGGCAACCGAATCCTTCATTGAGTGTGCCCTGTGCCCGCTGACCGTTGGCCAACAGTGAACTGGTCAATGCGCTGTTCGTGATGATGGACTTGGAGCCTCGCGGTTTCTGACCAGGCACTTTGACAGTCACATACTGCAATGGTATCTCCTTGCCATGCACATCGTCCATATAGTCATGCAGCGAGGGATAATAGCTTAACCTGCCATCAGCGCAGATCGTCACATATTTCTTCTTCCACTCCTTGTTGAGCGACTTGCTGGAACGCTTGTACAAATAGCCTTGCTTGATGGGTATGGAGCGTCCACTGCCCAGTTCGCTGCTCTTCGGTTCCTTGTCGTTCTTCTTCGACGAGCTGGGTATAAAGAGATTTGAGCGCCGTCGACTCTTACGGCTTGTCGTAGGCGTTGAAGTGGGCGTCGGAAGCTCCTTGCCAGGTGGCGGCGCCAAGTCACGAGGATCGCGCAGTTGCACCTGCGAGCAATCGCCTTGCAGCGACTGTTGTTGCTGCTGCTGATTAATCTGCTGCTGTTGCTGTTGTTGTTGTTGCTGTGGTGCTGCTGCAGCAGCTGGATTGTATTTGGTAATGTTGTTGTTCTCATTGGTGGCCAGCGAGGCGCCCGACGACGACGCCGACTGCAGTGACCAGAGCTTCTGCTCCGCCTGGGCGAAATCTGCGCTCATCCGCAACGGCAACTGCTGCTGCGCCCGCTGTCCGTTCGTTGGCGCCTGGTACGAGGCCAGACCCAGGCGAGAACCTTGAGGCGTCGTTGGACGCGGCGGCTGCATAGCCGGCGGAAGCGGCAGACGCTGTGAGAGTATCTTCTGACAAGCTGTGAAGAGAATTAGGAATCATGTAAATGATGACCAATGATGCTAATCCCTTAGCTTTACTTACCATCCTGAAAGACGCGCTCCACATTCAGGCCGTAAGTGGCGCAGGTCTCGTAGTAGGAGCAACGCTTCAAATCGCTGGCCAATTTCCGGGCGCGTGTGTCATCGATAACACGAGGATTGCGCTCACTGATGGCGTCTGTGGCGAGTAGAGAAAGAATTGAGATTAGAATAATTCAGATTAACTTAAATATAAAAGCGAAGAGACTAGCTCAATAAAAGAGTAAATACGTTAGGAAATGCTTTATTTGAGTAAATAAAATAAATATTATCATTTAATGATCGGATTATGGACATTTCTCTATTTAATTGTTGGTTTTTATGGTTGACTATGAAGCAAAAGTATGATATTTTAATTGAAAATAAATACAAAAATAAAAATGGAAAATGTTTACTTCAAAATTATAATAATAATTCTATTGAAATTAATCATAAAATGTTGAAACATTTTTTTTTGGGTATTTTGCTGCCGTATTTTAGTTTTTAAATTGTTTTCGGTTTAACTTACCCTGTGTGCCCACCAATATCATGGGTATGTCCTGTCCATTACGAAAATGCGCCATTTTGGTATAATAATTGTATACGGTGTTGAAGCTGCCTTCGTTCTCCAGGCTGAACACAAAGATTACCGCATCCACCCAGCCAGCGAACTGAAAGTAAGACATAAAAAAAACGAACTCAGTTAAATAAGCCAAAAGAACGAACACACACACACAGAAAGAGAAAAGAATGAAACCAAAACAAAACAAAAGCGCCTTTAAAATGCACACTAAAATATGAGAAAAAAGGATTAAATCGAAAACACAAAACTTTTGGCCGCGAGTCCTTGACTTTGTGAGTCGCCGTTGCAAGGCGACGCAATCGAAGGACGACGCGACGTGAGGAGTAAACAAATTGCGGCGTCTGGCAGCGGGCAGCACAAAAGGCGGAAGCGCGCTTAACAATGGACATGCACAACAAGGATCTCTGGCCAAAGGCAGTGGCGGACGACACAAGGCGAAGGATCAAGGAGTAGGAGCAGTAACAAGGAGCAAGGAGGGGGACAACAGCAGCACGTCTCGACACACACTTGAGAAAGTCGCTAATGAAGCACTTGAATCCTTTGGCAGGACCCGTCGCCGTGTGCTAAACTTTTAATGATTTTTGTATAACTCAAACGCACACATTCTCCACTCCAAAACACACACACTCACACTCACACACACATACAGACACATAGGCAATTGCAGGATAATGAACTTTTAGATGGCATGTAAACAGTGGCTTTTGTGTGTGTGTTTACTGCGCAGGATTCAGATGTCCTGGCAACAAACTATCGATTGAATTCGATTCAATTTGAAAGCCATTTTAATTATGCATTCAAATCCAAAACAACTCACTCGCAATATATTCAACTAATTCAGAATCAATTATTTATATAGTTTTCGGTTATCCTTCGGCGAGTCCTGCAACAGGATTGTGCGATGCGATGCGAAGCACACGAAATAAATGCCGCCCGCCTGCTTTGCCAGTCGACAAACAACTGGCGCTTTTCTCAGTTGTCGTTATCCTGCCGTCGTTGTCCTGCGACGCGTCGCTGCTCACAGACACAGTGGGTGGTTCAACAGACGGCGGGCGGTGGGTGGTTGGGCTGCGTTTTGGGTGGTTGTCGTTACCGCTTTTTATGATTTGTTGTGAAAAAGTATGCAGAGGAAACAGGAAAGCAACGGCAAAAAAAAGTTGCAGCAAATGCAGCGCCAAATGGCGGCGACACGGGAAGCTCACAAACACAGTCACAATCACACACACACACTCACACACTCAGTTACACTTGGAAGGAGACACATGCTTGACAACAATACATTTCAATTGCGGGGGTAAAGAGAAGCCAGCACAATGCCGTTCAGCCAAATAGAAACGAACAATGAAGCAACTTCAAACTGGGTTAAGAACCATTTCAAGTGTCTCCTTGAAAGCCTTAAAATCAATCTAAAAGGCTTTAGGGCTTTGGATACAGGTTGAAAATAGTTACGCCAGGATTATAAACCTAAATTAATAAAGAAATTCGAAGCGAGAAGGACGCGGAAAATGAAAACAACTTGAATAATTTAGAAATAATAAACTTATTATAATAAAAGCAGACTATACTGAAAACTTTCTATTAACAATGAAATATTGAGAAAAGATAGAAGTTAAAATGAGAAGCTTCACGAAATATTAGATCACAAATGGAAATTCATTAATTTAATTTTCAATCGAACTGCGAAATTGAATATTGTTTCTTATATGGTTCTTGGTTTTAAAATTGTTATTTGTTTTATAGTTTGAAATATTTTCATATATTACATTTTTTGTATTACTATTGAAATTTAAATTCATTTTTGAAACGCTTCTAACAGCATGAACTGCACTGTTAGTATGTGGCTCTATCCCCAAA